>OY804258.1:23441574-25990574 GCA_963680825.1 Meiosimyza decipiens | reverse complement strand
ATTAAAACAACACCATTTTTTATTGAAGTTACATGTTACTCATACGACATGTTGGCAAGCTGATATTTAGTGTAAGCTTAGCTCCTTCACAAGAAAAATATGTAGTTTCGCCAGTGAAAGCGTTAAATGCAGATGCAAATGCCTTCTTCTGGCACCGACTTTGAAATTTAAGTTCAAATTCACATAAGCAGACAATAAGTAACTAATTATAGTTAGCCACACACTTGTTATTTCCTTAAATAAAAAAAATTCTAAGACCATAACAGCTGTGGTCAATAACGTATCTTGATTCAGAGCTCTGACATATAACGGCATATACATATGCACGCATCAACAATAACAGGCACGTATGTCCTTCCACTTCCTTGTCTCATTGCTGCTGTGGTTGCCAGCAGTTTGTACATACTTACGTACAATCATTACAATGTGGTTGATGTTTTATTGATGTCGATTGTGGTCACGACAGCGACATCTGTTGAATTACTGCTGTACCTTACTCAATACAACAGCAGGCAGTACACATCCAATAAGGTTTTGTGCCCTCGAACACCGTCACGGTAATAATTGCTTTCTCATTGTTATATATTGTTGTGTGTATTTATTTTGTTTTTCTTGGAAATTATGTTCATTTTTTGTTGTAACGCAATTACATTTATTTCTTTTTATTTGCTAATAATATTCGTTATTTGGAATTATTTTGAGCAACTATTATTGAATGCAGATTACAATGCTATTTATAATTTGTGTGATAGCACCTGTTTGTTAAAATCTATTTTGATATCTGGGAAATATTGAATAATTGATATATTCGAAGCTTTTCTTGATACAAAAGAAAATTAGACAGCTGAGTTTGGAATTTCTGCAAATTGTTTGCAATATAATGGTTTCTTGAAAAAAAGAATAGCTTCATAAAATTTATCGTGGATAAATATTTTTTATGACAGTTCGCTTAATGGGGTAGATTCTTAATTGTTTCCAAACACCTACCTTGGTGTTGCTTAGCATTTGCCTAAGAGTAAATGGCAAAAATTACATTGGTTTAATATGGCTGAATAAGGTGAAATGAAATTACTTAGGGTTATCTATGGCCTCACTAAAAATGATATGTTCTACACCGCACCAACAGTAAAAGTGCGCGTAAGTTTTTGAGTTTAAGATATTTCTTCCACCACAATACTTCTTTGGCTGTCGGTACCCACTTTGAATTTTTCAGCTTTTACTTAAGTGGATCTTTGTGTACCATTTTGAAGCTAATGCTGGCTGGTAGCTGCCACGCTTTCTTATTGAAATTTGAGGGCAGCTTTATTTTACCCATTCGCACCTTAAAAGTGACTTACTTAATCAAATATCTCTCATTGGAGCTTGCAGTTTGAATCCACTATTATAATCTTCCAATGGATCACCAACGGTTCTAGAATGATCATGCAGATGTATAGTTTATTCTTGATCTGCACCGCTGATAGAGAAGTCGCTGTATTTGGCAAAACGGCTTTCATTTTTAAAGTCGACCAACGCAATTCAAAGTTCATTTTCTGTGGAATTGGTTAAGTCATGTATTTTCTTCAATCCGTGAAAATACTTTTTATTCAGGTTGCCAAAACCGTTTCCCTTCGAAGGAAATCACCGGAACTATCCAAACGCCAGAAGCCAAAGGGCTCATGCTGGACCATCATCTGAAAATATCTAACGCAATGCTCATGTAATCTCCTCAATTCAGATTTTGAAATTTTAATTTCGTAAATGCCTTCAGTACTCTCCCAAGGTCGCTTTCCTTCAGCACCATACTGAGGCAGCAGATCTGGAAGCTATTATAAAAATTATGATTGAAATTACTAATATCGAAAGTAAGAAATTTTATTTTAATAACCTATGTATAAAATATATCACTAAAGTGGGCGTATCAGATAGAGGCAAAGTTTGATCATTTGTACTTCTTGTGTACACTTACTTTGATCCTTAAGCTGTTGTCTCTATTACCATCTCTCAATACCCATAGTGCAATATATTACCCATAATCACTAAAATGCTAAACTGTGGGCAAATACAAATTATTAATACGAAGACAGTTATGACTAAATGTTGAGAAATAGGTTTCTGTGATAAGCAATGATTTCTATAATTTTCGTAAAGTTTTTGGGTGCCAAAAACTCCCAGACCTAACTGTCATTCTACAAAATAATTTATGAAAAATAAATTAAATTGAAAATATTTCTCTGCGTCAGGATAAAAACACAAATCATTTAAATGAAGAATTCAATATTTTATGTAGTTGGGCTTTAGTTCGACATATAATGGACTACTTCACTTATATTATTTATGACAAGTTTTAATGAAAATTTGAAGAGCTTCTCAGGGAGATCTTTACTTCGTTACTGTAACAGCATGCAAGGTGGTTGTGAATAGCATATTTAAAATACATAAAGATGTTTAATAAAATGGATACAATTATACAGCATGTTATAGTACAGGCATCTAAGTAATTAAGATTGGTGGACTTCTAAATATCAAACATGAAACATTTAAAATTAAAAATTGGAAAAGTGTCTGCCGATTTATAGTTTACAATGATATGCATATATTTGCAGTTCACTCAGGAACTACTATGTCAATTCCTAAAAAAATTTAATAATTTATAAAATGCGCGTGATATTAATTATTAATAATTTAACCGTAATTTGATATTTTATGAGAGCGTGTCACATTGCCTCCATGTGTGATTTTTAAAAAGTGCAAACAAACTCACCACGTGAGTTCAAAAGTTTCATAAGCTACATTAGTTCTGTAAACTCGCTCCAGGTGATACAAAAGCAATTTGTTGCACCACAGTGATTCTTGTTTGCAGTCTTAAATTTTTCAATTTACTTAGTACACTTATATAGATTTCTATCTTTTCAGTGTTTTAAATTAGGATATCTAATTTGCTATGGTTGGCCCTTATTTGCACAAATTATATCAATGAAGCGTATCCATTGCCCAAACTGCATAATTAAGTTAGGCACACTCAAACACAAGGCCAAGATTGTAAATAATGCTTACCAGAGCGAATGTCTACTGGAAAAATATAAATCCTTTGAGATATGGAATGTACGAGTGAGAAAAAATCGAGACCCATTGTGACCCTTTTTATGAAAAACTCAGTCCGGCCAACGACAGACTGATATACATTTTAAAACAATTTATTTCTGCAAAGAAAAACCAGATATCAAAAATTTTAAATACGTTTTTACACAAATAAGACTGTTCGCCTGTGTTATCTAATAGAAGCAAAACATGACCAAGCGAGAATTTAAGTTAAGAGAAATTTTATGTCAAATATTTTGTTTGCCACAAGCAATATAAGTGAATAATTTAAACTGCTCTAGAAAACAGCTTTCTGCTTCAAATTTTCAAAACAGATTATTACAAAAGATATTGAGTTCTTAAGTGAAATGATATGATTCAAGTTTGTACCCTAATGCTCAGCAAGTTTTTCAACTTATTTCATTTTTAAAAAAATATTTTACAGTATGACAGAGTCAAGACCGAAGTTCTTAGACCCAAAAAGAAAAAATAGTTAGCAAAATATAGAGAAAGAATTGCTAACTCTCGAAATCTATTCCAGAATATCAATATATAATCGAAACTGTTTTTATTTGTATAGTTTCATGCAATTCTGAAATTCTCTAAGGTCACAGCGAAAATTTTTCTTATTTGGTAGATACAATTAGATTATAAATTTCAAAAAAATCTACGATATAAAAACAAAAACACTTTTTAGTTTTGCATTACTGAATACACGCTGTGGAACAGTGAATGTCAAAAAGGGCACAGTACAGCTAAAGTTTAATCATTAAAAAGTTTGCCATAACTAATTATTGCTCTGTCAATGACTAATTGACTGGGAAACGTTATAAAATTTCATTCATTTTAAGATATATAAACTCTAAATCGATATTCAGCAGAATAGTGCTTTCCTGAGTTGTTTTGAACAAATTTTAAATTTCAAAATAACTCTTTGTATTCCGTATTTTTTTGTCTGAGAATTGCTGAGTTTACTGTTGCTGAAGAAGAACAAACTTGGGTAAGATATTTAAAATTCAATATATTAAAAATTCTGAGAATCGCAATTTATGGTTACAAATATTGAAAGTATGGGCAGTAATGTTTTCATAAAAAATTAGGCTTGAGAATGTTTATTTTGAATGCATAAGTTATTGTCTCCCAAAATAAGTTAATTTGCTTCTAAAAGCTTCTACATGGAATATTTAACTATTTATAAATTGAAAAAAAAAGCTAATGAATCAAAGGCAAATTATTGATGATAAATAATGCGATGATTCCGTTGAAGCTTCAGAGTTGCATGAGCAGTCAGCTTCTTTGGAAATTAAATTTTCACGTTATTATAAACACAAGAAGTCTTACTGCTCAAATATAATTTGCATTTATCGAACATGCCCACTTCAATTACACAATTCATATGTAGGCTTTCAGAACATATTTATTTCCATATAATAAAAGTAAATATAATTTTCAAAATAGCCAGACCTTCAAACCAAGTATTGTGCTGAAACTATACGTCCTTGGGAAAGTGTTGAAGGCATTTTCAAAATCGAAATACCAAAATTTGAATTGGGAAACTCTTACGTACGTTGCGTTAAGGATTCAGAAGGTGGTCCGGCATGGACCACAATACTCTGCCATATGAATGGCTCTGTTGATTTCTGGCGAACTGCGTGAACAGTATTTTCTAGAATTGAAAAAAATACATGAGCTAACCAATTCGATGGAAAACGTACTATGGGTTGAGATGATGGACTTTCCAAATAAAAGTTGT
Organism: Meiosimyza decipiens; assembly: GCA_963680825.1. Taxonomy (NCBI): domain Eukaryota; kingdom Metazoa; phylum Arthropoda; class Insecta; order Diptera; family Lauxaniidae; genus Meiosimyza; species Meiosimyza decipiens. Next base: position 25,985,761 of record OY804258.1, on the reverse strand, counting down.
TATGCCAAAAACAGCAAATTTTCTATCAGCAGTGCAGATCAAGAATACACCACAAATGTGGCCAATTACATTAGAAATGCTAAGGATTTGTTGATTGTAAAGAGCAAAAGATATAAATACCAAACTGAAAAGGGAAGCAATTGTGCAAATAAGCTTAAAGGTACAACATGGATGGGCGATTTCACTGATGGGTAAAACTTATACTTTTTTCATATTAGACCTAAGCAAAAAAGCTGTCATCAAAAATGTTTCATCCGAATGATGCATTAATGAACCTCAAACCAAAATACATAACGTAAGCTATTAAGTTCGCACCTTTACAAAACTTACAGCTTCATTAAGAATGATTTTATCATATAAAGAAAAACAACAACTTTAACTTTGCTTTCAAAAGGAAAGTCTTTTCCTTAGGTTCACTAAATTTTGTTTTTGCTTAACCAATTTTTATGACAGCTATCTAGCTCTTATACTCGTAATAAAAATTGAGTAATTTTGTCTTACAGTAAAATCGTTCATCCACCAAGTGCCTTTACGTACATTTGCATAAGTGCTTTCCTTTGTAATTTGGAATTTGTATACAACATGGATATGTGTCGAGTCATCACCAGCGTTTCCAGCATAATTGATCACACTAAGAGTGTATTCATCATCTACACGGCTGATGGAAAATTTGCTGTATTTGGCATAATAACTTTTATTTTGAAAGTTCATTTACTCAAACCATAGTTCATTTTCTGTCGAATTGGTTAAATAATGAAATAAAGAAAATACTCTTCATTCAGCTTGCCAATACCACTTTAATATTCAGTCCAATTTCAAAAGAAATCTACAGAGCCATACATACGGTGGTGTATGACGGTCCAAGCGGCACCACTTTCTGGATTCTTTACGCAATATACGTCAAAGCTTCCCAGTTCAGATTTTGGAATTTTAATTTTGAAGATACCTTCAAATTTTTTACTAAGGCGTATAGTTTCAGCACAATACTTGGGATGAAGGTCTGGAGGCTATTTTAAAAATTATGTTTACTATTATTGTAGAGAAATAAATATGTTTTTTATAACCAACATATATATAAAGAAAATATATCATTGAAGTGGGCGTGTCAGATAAAGACAAAGCTTTTTTGATTAGTTACACTCCTTGTGTTCATAATACCGTGAAAACTAAATTTGCGAAATAAAGACTGCTCACGCAACCCTGAAGTTTGGCATTACTTATCAACGTTAGTTATTTTTTTTTTGCTGCTGCAACTGTTGCGTCAATGGGCAGAAGCTTAAAAATTCCATGTTAAGCTTTGTAGAAACACACGATGTTTTTGAGGGTGAAAAAAGTTATGGACCAAAAATAAACCTTCTCAAGCCTAAAATATTCTTATCAAAAATGTTTCCTTTAATATCTATTCCCAATAATTTAATTTAGTGAAGTTAAGAGCATTGCTTAGACCAACTTTTATTGTAAATTTAGTATAGAGTATTTTTTTTTCCTGGCCATAAGTTTCGATTCTTGAAGTTTTTATTTCATCCAATACCAAATATCTCACCCAAGTTTGTTCTTTTTCAGCTACAACTATCAGACAAAAAATCACGGAATACAGAAGAGACTTTTTGAACTTTAAATTTTTGTCCAGAATAACACACTTTTAAGAAAGTACTATGGGGCTGAATATCGATTTTGTGCTGATATACCCTAAAATGAATGCAATTTTATTTCATGTCTAAGTCAATAGGTAATGGAAAGAACAACAAATAGTTACGGGTAATAATTTTTTTGTTGTTATTAAACGTTGGCTATACTGTACTCGTTCCGGCCTTCAATATTCAGTTTCGGTTTAATACCGATAATTGTTTTGAAATCTGCAATCAAGCTGTATCTACAAAATTGGAAAACCCACTCAGTGATCAATCATCTCGCCAATTATTATTTATTTTTTTTCTGCATCAACGTGCAGCGTTTTTCAAAAAATATGTCATACTCTGCAGAGCTGGACAAGCTGATATTCCTGTGATATTTCGTAAGCAGTCGATTAAGCATCGTTATATACTAAAATATAGAGCAGATGCTGTTAGCAAACAACCAAGCATCTCAACGTTATTTTGCTTAAGTACAAAACACTGCCAAAGAGTATTAAAAATTATTTTTATTTTTTGAATATAAAAAACTTAAAACTAAAACTTATCTTCAAACCATAGGTCACATAGACATAAAAATAATGGCGCAATTAGTTAAATACTAAAGCTTTTCAGTATTACTGCGCTCTAAGTCTTATCTCACAATATAATCACATCGCTTTCACTAGGCCTTTCACAAAGCGGCGGCATTTTGCTCTTTTGAAACTTTTCATCGTTTTTACAATTCCGATCAATAAAATGAACTGCAATTACAGCAAATGTTGCACCTACCAATGCACCCACAACCACATCCGTTGCATGATTCATGTGATCCCAGATGCAACTCAACGAAACGCACCATGCAACTATCAAACAAAAGAGTTGCAGCAAATGCTGCAAATACTGCGTACGATGCCACACGTAGCGTTGCTGCAAGTAGAGCAGCACAAATATCATGCCATAACAAACGAGACTTGCATGCCCACTGTAAAATGAAGTGAACACGCTGTGCAGCGAGTGGAGCGTGGTACTGGTGCAATTATAGTACACAATATAATTATGATATTGCCTTGTATCGTACAATTGATTGCATATGTTGCCGCTACCCTTGAGGCCAATTAGCTCTGGTTGACACACCTCAAAGAAATTTGGACGTAGTCGCAGAAAGAAGTGATTTGCAATCGCTTTCAAAATACGTTCTGCTGCATAGCCGAAGAGAAAACGCCCAACAGGTGAATAAAGTTGCAGCAAAAACTGAACGCAGTTGCTATTGTGTTTCCGGAAACGTAGTAGTTCCACAATAAATATCACAGCGAGTGGTAGTTGGAGTCCAATATGATTGAGGCGTTGCTCTGACACAGTTGGTTCTTTGTAGGGATACTTCAAAGAGTTATCACTGCAAAAGAAGCCAACAGTTGGTGTTGCGGCACTATGACCTTTTGATTGATCCAAAAATAATGGAAAATTTCCAGCTAAGGCACACAATGAAGTTAAAATTAAGATATCCAGAAACAGTCGATATAAAAATGATGTTTTTAACGTTTTATCGTTGTACGTTATTTTTATTTTTCCAGTTGTTGTTGACATTTTTTTTTTGTTTTGCTTCACTTTACGCGTTGTGTTTAATGTTGTCGCTCATTCGATTACTGTAGCCAGACTATAGACAGCTGATTAAAAGTTTTATTTTTATTATGTACTTTTCAGTGAATATAAAGCTCGATCGCTGAAAGTTGTTTGAGTATATGAATATAATGAAATGATGTTGTGCTATCAGTAAACAAGACGATAGCGATATTTTTGTTTTTTTTTTGTTTTTTTTTTTTTGAATAAAAAACAAAAAACTATTAAAAGCAAACAAATTGAAAATTAAATAGCACAACACGGTGCGGCGTAAATATGTTTGGCTCTGAGAAACAAATAATAAAAAAAGTTCGCTAAGCTTTCTCGAGCTTGGAGAACGATAAAAAGCTATCGCTATTATTTTTGTACTCCTAAGGGGGATCCTGCTTTATGAGGCCCAAAATAGTACATTTGACAAGTTTTTAATACACTGGGTACATTTGGCCCATTCTCAGTAGATTTGGTGCATTTTCAGAGATTTTCAGTACAAAGCTTAACGCAAAACATTCCTCCAGTAAGCTTTGCTGACTTTTTTTTTTTTGTTAAAAACTTATAATTTTGCTGATTATTATTAATTTCATATAACTTTTTCATACTCATGCCAAAAGTACATTCGGCATTCAAAATGTACATTTCAAGACTCTTTTCAGTACATTTCCACCAAACCCAACTGCCAGCACTGCCTCAGAGAGATCTTGGTATTAAAATATTAAAAATAAAAATTACAAGGGCCTCCTTACGTTATGAGACTTTTATATATTTGCTGATATTATTTAAAGAATCTACTGTGAATTCCACAGAGCTACAGTTTGGAGTTAACTCAATGGCAAAGTACATTGATTAATTTGTCGATCCCGTTCAAGAAATAAAAATTTCGAAAAAGAAAGTTTCAATTTCATTACATTGTTAAAAAAAAGGGAAAAAAAAAGTTTTTGGATCAAAAGTTCAAAAATAGATTTTGTTCTATAAAAAGGTTGAAAATAAATTTTCACTAGATTAGAAATGGCTTCGAGAATCCGAAGAACCATTAAACATTCTATATCGAGTTGGAAGCAAATTGTTAGTCAAAGAATGTAAGCCAAATAAAGTGCTACCACGGGTGTATTTGGCGATGTTCAAAATTAAGTTAATAAAATTTACCATAACTACACACACCGTGTTCTGTAATCATTTGTTTGTTGGATTAAGATAACATCATATTGAAATTGAAACTCTTCAAATATTATATGGCAGAGTATATAAAATAAGAATAAATAGACACTTCACGTGTATGTATTTTATGATAACGTAAACGCACCAGACTACGGACTGATTACAGATGTATAACAGTTTTAGTTGATGAGATTCAGCCAAAGAGTATCGAATCAAATAAAGACTGATAGACGCTAAAGAAAACAGCACAAGCTATAGCGAAGCGCTAAAAAAGTGTCACTGCCATACATAGCATATTTAGCTTGTGGCGGTGAAACACCTAGTAAAAATTTTACGCAATCTAACTTTTCCACTAACAAATTAGAAAAAATAACGATGATGCTTTTTATTTTTTGAAGCTTCCAAAATAAAAATATGAGCCAGATCCACCCGTACAGATGAATTCCAGCATCGATTTTATGAAAAAAGGATAGAAAATTAGAAATTTCTGGACTCTCACGCGTCCTCTGTGGTTGCTTAAAAAATTTTTAACTACACAGTGATGTTCGGAATGACGATATGTACGATTTAAGGGACAAATTATTTATATTTGAGAAAGCATCTGTACGACTTGGTAGCGCCGTCTGTACAAAAACAATGACTCAGAATTATAAAATTACTTAAAATATTTTTCAAAACTATAATATTCCTCAAAATGTTCGAATTTTGAAAACTTTTATCTGATAATTACAATTAGATTAATATAAAGTTAAATATTAAAGAAACCTAAGAAATGCTGAAAGCTGTACATATGCGAATATTTCAATGCTCATTGCAAGAAGGTGTAACCTGCCAAATATATCTAATATTACTTAGTCATAATAAAAATAAGCATCAATTGAAATAATAAATTATATATGGGTCATTCCATCTATAATGGGCCTATCATTACCCTCATGTCTCCTAATTAGGCTGAAACTTTTTTCAGTGATTGGTCTATCATGTAGAAGATATAAAAAAATTAGATAAAATTTTTTTGGCCAATATTATTGCTTAAAAAAAAGTTTTAAATTGTGTTAAAAAAAACTCGTAAGTAAAACACAAAAATTCATTGATGAATATAAACAAACCAACACAATCCAAACTAGCATTTATATTATTTTTAGGTAGTTGTGTACTAGTAGATGACAAAAAAAACTGCAAATCTGAATTAATGAAGGCCTGAACGGTTTCTATGTGGTAAAAAATAAACAAATTGACTTTCCAAGAAAACATTAACTTCCCAAATACTCCATCATCGATTTCAGATTTTTTATACTAAAAATTTTCAGAACATATAAGAGTACCATCTCTGAAAATTTTATCCATGTTTTTTCACCCTATTTCATTTTACAAGCATTGAAACTCGCAAGTAAAACAAAAAAATTCATTGATGAATATAAACAAACCAACATAATCCAAATTAGTTTTTATATTATTTTTAAGTAGATGTGTACTTGTAGATGGCAAAAAAACTGCAAATCTGAATAAATTAAGGCCTGAACGGTTTCTATGTGGTAAAAGATAAAAAAATTGACTTTTTCAAAAAACATCAATTTCCCAAATACTCCATCACTGATTTCAGTTTTTATGGGCTCAAAATTTTTAGACTATACAGGAGTATCATCTCTGAAAATTTTGTTCATGTTTTTTCACCCTATTTGATTTTAAAAGCATTTAAAGGTAAGATTTATGATTTGCAATGTAAATTGAAACATTGAGAATGAAAGCGAGAGAATAAAATTTGAATTGATTTCAGCCTTTTTAGGTTCAAAATTTTCAGAACATTCAGGGGTATCATCTCTGAAAATTTCATTAATTTTTGTGAACCTTATTACATTTCTTGTTATACTTTCGAGTTTTTTTTAACACAATTTGAAACTTTTTTTTTAAGCAATAATATTGGCCAAAAAAATTTTATCTAATTTTTTTATATCTTCTACATGATAGACCAATCACTGAAAAAAGTTTCAGCCTAATTAGGAGACATGAGGGTAATGATAGGCCCATTATAGATGGAATGACCCATATGTTAATGTTACAAGAATAAATTTAAGAGTCTTTAGTGTGCTCTGTTGCTAAATGGACGAGAAAAACGAATTGAATGAATGGGCAAAAAAATCGAATTTTAATAAAAAAAGAAGATGCTTAATATTTTAACAGCAACAACAACAACAAAAATAACGATAGCTTTAACAAAAACAACAAAAATGTAATTAAAGGCACTAAAAAGTGCAACAAAACGCAACCAAAACAAGAATTCATCTTAATAAAAATTCAAGTGGTAGCAGGCAACATCCAAACAACATCAGTTGGAACTCATGACGATATAGCAGCATAATAGGCTACAATTCATGTACTACTACGATGTACACTGTGGTGTGCTATAAAGGTCTGGAGGTCATTAAAATACAATTCGACCTTCATCATATTTTATGGCCAGCAAGGGCAACTTTTTAAATTACTCGTACTAATGAACGGAATGGGGAGAGTGCAAGAAAATAAAACTCGTGAGCGCACACGCTTGATTTATGCGTTGAAGCACTTACATTTTTATCACAAGTAAAACTCTGAAGAAATAAATTTATTTGTATATAGAGTTGCTATTAATAGAAATAAGTGGCAAGCCAAGACTTTTAAATGCTTTCTTAAACTTTATCTTTTAATTTTGTGAACTATATAGATTTCATACTCTTTTTCATTTTCTTTGATTTAATCTCAGGAAATTGTTGGATTTTAACATGAAGTCCAATAAAAATACATCGCTTGTTCTCAAACTTTCAAAGTGAATCAATGCCAAGAGTTAGATTTAGTGTTTTTTATTCGAAATTTGAAAATCTTAAAAGTTTTCTAAAAGCTAAGCCAAAGGATATTTCAGCATTAGAGTGGCAAATTGAATCTATATTTAGAAACAAAAAAAAATTCTTATGATTGAAATTTTATCATCAAAGTGTTCAGCCGAACACATTGCTCCCATGTACTTTTGAGGTTTGCGAGTTATTGTAAAAATAATTGTATTACCTGCAAATTCTAAGACAACTTTTTGTCTTCCAAACTTATGTTTTTGAAAATAAGTTGCTGGAATCTTGAAGTATGTACTTGTGGCTCAAAATAAGCGTAAATATTAATAAAAATTCAGCTTGTTTCAACTTTTTCCTTTTAATTTTCTGCAACTATTTTAAAAAGATTTAAAAATGATTACTAAAGCAAAGATGTTGTTGTGGAATCTAAATAAAATAAAACTCTATAAAAATGTTCCAAAATTTTGAGCAGAGTTTATCGACCTGTGCCATTAAATTAACATTCAATAATGCCATTAAATGTAGTTAGGAAAGTTCGCTTCGCACACATGTTACGATGTAAAATATTCAATTTTCTAACGTCTCGACTATTTTTATCAATTTCTAGAATAAAAAAAAATTAATTTATCAGCAAAATTACAATTTCAAGAGTGCAAAGCATATCAAATACGCTAATTATTTATATTAAATAAAATTATTAGATTTGATTCAGATAATTTGATCATATAACACAGCACTATTTTACACTATCGCGTTTTTGCTCAAAAATATTTTTGATTTTAAACTTATACTGGATGATATAATTGCACTCAATAATTAACAATCTTCGTTATTTTCACACATCGAAAAGCTGAAAAATGCTGTTATGATTAAGTTAATGCTGTTCTTGAGGTTTAAGGAAAATATAATTAAATTTTATTGCTTTGACATTGGAAATTCTATATTTTTATATAAAATAATATTTGAAAAATTTTTATTTCTTAAAGAAATATAACGTACACATAATTGACTATATATGAGGGCCTCAGAAGCCAAGGGGCATAAGTGCAAAAAATCTATTTTCGAGATATTTAAGTTTAAAGTTAACACGCAACATCAACATTTCATGTAAATAAATTTTTTTTTTTCACACCTATTTTGTTCATTAGACTATAAAAAAGTATTCCTTAAGTGGAAAAACCTTAACAATATGTCATATCGGAGTACCAGCATGCAGTATGAAGGTATTTTTCACTTATGCCCCTTGGCTTCCAAACTTGAAACACTTATGCCCCTTGGCTTCCAAACTTGATCACTTATGCCCCTTGGCTTCCAAATTTTTTTTTAATCTATGGTACCGTTATCTTAACGAATCGCGGTAGACACTGCGTTTCATGGAAAATTGATATTTGTGCAAACTGATTTGTTTGAGTCTTGAATACTGCAGCGACACCATACATACAAATAAAGGGACAAAATTATTGAAGAGGTTTGTAATTATTAATACAAAAATTAAATTGTAATTTATATAGTATGTGTTGGCAAATATTTATTTTAGTTCAATATGCCTCTTGGTGCCGCGAAGCAGTACGAATTTAATTTAAAACTACATTGCATAAATATCAATTTTCTATGAAATAAATTTTTATTTATAATTTCTATATATTAAAATGTGATGAATTAAATATGTTTATGCTTTGATATGTTCAACTTATTAAAGCCTTTATTAAAAAAAATAAATCATAAGAAAAAAAACTTAGTGCTTACACTAAGTTTAAAAAATATATTGCACAAATATAAATTTTACTGAGGTATATGAAATAATTAAAGCAAATTAATTTTTTTTTATTTATGTTATTTACTTTAATAATTATTTAAATATATACAATTTACAATTATTGAAATAATGTGAAGCGTCACAGCTATACAGTTCAGAGTAAACAGGTCTTTAGAACTTTGTTTGGAAGCCAAGGGGCATAAGTGCCACTTATGCCCCTTGGCTTCCAACGTAACCGCAACTTAAATTTTTTAACGTAATTTGAAAGCACGAGATTGCGCGAGGAGAGCTTAAAAGTTAATTTTCAGTAAATATACATGTTTTCTACGGTTTTATGAGTACTTTGCACGGGCCAGCTCAAAATTTTTAAAATGTGCACTTATGCCCCTTGGCTTCTGAGGCCCTCATATGTACATTCCATGCAGTCACATCTTAAATTAAACTCACCACGCTTATACCAATTGAAAATCTTTCGTTCAGTTTGCTTCCCCTGCAAATTGGGGATGCGCATATTGGTGAATTGTCAATAAAAACTCTCACCACTTTTCACCATTGTTGCTTAGTGCCCCTTGCTGCATAGAGCAACTCTACTTCAAAAGGATATCATGAATAGAAAACTGATAAAAGTTTGGTGCATTTAAATCTTAGACATTAATTAAAGAACATTTCATATCGTTCTATTCATTCTTTTTTAAAAATGTTTTTGGTGAAATTCATAAAATTTTTAGCTACAAAAAACTCTCAACTCCAGATTATTGTAGTTTCCTTTTACCAAAAACAGTGGTATCAATTACACTAGCAAGCCTTTGAACTACAGCCTTTTCAAATTTAACTTACATAGTGGTGGTATACGTCAATTTGATTTTCGATCGGTTACAAATGAAAAGTATCGAAAAGTCGATACTAGTTGAAACCAGTGGCGTCAATTCAGTAATGCTAGGGAGGGCATTGGCTCCCCGCAAGGATCTGATACTAGTTATTTTTCAATGCATTCATTCAATAAACCCATCTAATAGTGGTAGAATTATAATTCTCGCCTCCCCTCCAAAGATTTGGTTGAAGTGACGCCATTGGTTGAAACTATCATATACTAATGAAAAACATCAAACATCATTTCGTTTACATGCAAGTCGCCCACATTTCGCTTTTTTCAAAAATTTCAGAAAACTTATATGTGGTGCAGAAAATTTAGTTCATAAAAAACTGAGGACTTTTTAATAAAATTTCCATTAACAAGACCCTTAAAATACTTAAAAATACATATGTTGTGTCTATCGTAGCTTCACCCTTGACAGATAACAATTTCTACATTTATTTCCAGTAAAGTTGCTGTTCCTAAGGTAAATGGTTCGTCTACTATTTTTTTAAGATTTGGAGACAAGCGCCTTTAAAAATTTTCAAAAAAAACCTAAAGAAATTCCCTACAAAGTTTGAAATTCATTTCTCAATTTTAAATTTAAGTAAAAAAAGGATCATGGAATCAATTATGGCTATAGTAAACCGTTATACATTGATCTTTTTAATTCCAAAAGTGACAACTTTTTGAAGTACATATGTTTATATTGACATCTGTCATCTACCGCCAATAGCTAATACTTTAGTAATGGATACAGATCCAGTGGTACAAGTGCTAAAATTATATAAATAATAATAATAACACAGACCGACCTCTAACACAAACACCAGAATATATTTTTCCGTAGATTTTTAATGCACTGAATCCAAATTAAACTTCTCAGTTGGCTCTGGCTTTAGAAATATCTTAACCTAAAAGTGAAAAAAATTTATTTGAGCCTATATTTGAGGTTATGCAGCATCGTCCGATTAAAAGCAGCAATAAAACAGATCAATTATATAAGTAGTTTTTAGATTATTTTAAAAGAAAAAACCCTCGATAAACTTATGAAAGTAACAAAATTCAGAAAACTTGTAGCTGTTTCTTTTTTTTATACTTCGTACGCTTTATTTTAAGTTTTCTTCATTTTATTACGTCCATTAACACCGCTGACGCTGCAAAGTATATGAAATCTTAAATTTGACGTTGAATTTCCCACAGGACATTCGTGCACTATGTGTGTACTGCATAACAAATTAGCTTAAGTAGTTGAGGTAGAGTTTTGTTCGGTTTTTATTGCATTTATTTTCATTTTATTTCATTACTTTTCATTCAAGTCGTACCGTTGCACTGGCACGATAAAACGCACCAAAATTGTTTGAGAGACCAACATCAGCAGGGAGTAGATTTTTCTCCGTGACCATAGAAGAATTTTCTTACTGCAATTTGCAAAGAGATTTTCCAAGAGTTTAACGCTAAGGCACAGAATTTCACAGATGGACAAAACTTTATATAGACTCGAACTTTGCATGAAGTATTTTTTTTTTTTTCCATTTTGCTGTCTAGCATTTGGCTGGTAGCTTTAGGTAGATAAGATTAAAGCAGCGTCATGTTGAGATTTTGAAAATATTAAAAATTTTTTCATAGTTAAAAATAAAAGAAAATACAGGTTCTTGTTAAGATATTTGATCGTACAAAGAGGTGCCCTTTGTTCGAAAACTAAAAAAATCAAGTTTCTTTGGAAGTTTTTGTATTTGCCACAAAATAAAAATGATTTTAACTTTTGGAGAAACTTTCCTCTATCCATCTGTATATATAAAGCTCAATGTGTGTGCATGCATTGTTTATGGACTCCTTAACTGTTCATCCGATCGCCGAAAGATTTGAAACATATGTATGTTTCTTATGATATACGGAAAAGTCGTAGCATATTTTGATTTAGATCAAATGAGTGACGGCAAGCTTCCCACCATGTAGGAGCAAAATTAAATTCATGATATCTAATCAATTAATTGACGGAGATTGGTCTGATATATACACATGTACAAGATACTGCCAAAACTGAGCTTCAATGAAGAATGGGCAGTGCTGCGCCCCTCAAGTAAGATAATAAGAACTTTAATTTTTTCTGAGCAACTACTTGACGTAGGTAGATAAGATTTGGTAAACATGTTTCTTACAGTTTGTAAAAGATTTTAAGCATTGTTTAGTTTAAAGAGAATGGGCAATATCACACCCCCCTCCACACAAGAGAAAAATGAATGAGAGTTTCTACATATTAAAGTCTAAATGAATAACCATGAACCCACTTGCCACGATTGCAAGTGGGTGGGCTCTTGTGCTCAAAAACCACAAATCAAATCAAGACAAAACGAAACACCAAGTGAGCGAGGTGAGCGTAATGCTCTATGAGTTTAAGCCCACGTAGCTTATTGAATTTGGCACCGAGTGTCCATTAGTTCGCTTACTCAAATAACAGATTTGCTTTGATGCGTTGCTTTACGTGGTGAATTTAAACAACAATTTAAGTGTTACATATATAATCAACATCACCAGTTTTGCATTTGCCTCCATTATAACTTACTGTTAACGAATCACCAGCGTTTCAAGTATAGTTAGCCACATTTAGAGTGCATTGTTGATCTGCACCGTTGATAGAAAATCTGCTGTATTTGGCATAGAGACTTTCATTTTGATAGTCCATCAACTCAATCCGAAGTTCATTTTCTGTCGGTGCCATCCATGCGGCGATATATAACGGTCCATGCGTCAGTGACCAATTTCTGGATCCTTAGCGCAATATATGTCTAAACTTACCAATTCATAGTTTGGAACTTCAATTTTGTAGATACCTTCTACATTTCGCGAAGACCGTATAGCTTCTGCACAATAATTTATCGCCAGGAAAATTTAACAATCGTCCACGCTACGCCAACATTCGCAATTATTCCAAATCAAACAGTCAATTTGGCTGTTTTGGTCAACTGCTACATTTAATGGAGTAGAGTCTTAGGTGCAAAGCTAATAATTTTGAAACGGTTGTGTTAACTGCGTGAAAATTACAAATTACATCATTAAATCGGCGGTGAGCTGGGAAAGCTAAGTGCATACTGCTTTGTTAGTGCAAATTGGTGCGTTCAAGAACAAAGTACACAGTTGTATATTGTTACTTGACTATGTGAAGTAGGCTCTAAACTAAGTAATTTAAGCAAAATTCCAACAATAAAAAGGTCGGTTTCGAATTTTGGTGTCTTGCATATCGTAAGATTTGTTGCAAAATTGCCATCCCATATCAAAAAAAAAAATTATCATAGCAACTTTTGAAAGTAAATCTATTAGAGCTGCGTTTTTCTCACGAAAGATCTGAAATATTTAACAGTATTTGATGTCAAAAGAAAAAATTTAAAGTCAGATTATTTCACATTCAAAAATTTGTTGAATAAACATAAACGAAACTCTGGATAAGACTAAGAACTAATTATGTTCGACTGTTTGAATCAAAATTTTATTGTTTAATTTTTCGGCTGTAGCAATATTATGATCTGAACCAATAAACATATTGTTTCTTTATTTGAAGAATGCAGTTTCTTAAGATTTTATTCTCTTTTAAAATCGAAACCCAAACTTTTCTTTTTGCTCTCAATATTGGCCAATAATAGCAACAATTTTTATAGAAATGAAGGGAAATGAAGAAAATTTTATTATTGTACTGCTCGGAATCTGGAACCGACCTTACACAACATGCATATTAGTGTGGTATAGTAGCATGCGAAATGTGCACTTTATGGTGTGGAGTGGTATAAAGTATGAGTGGGTGTGGCGCATGTGTTTGCATGTGAAATAAATATGTTGATACAAAACTTTAACTTTATTGTATATTCAATAAGTTACTGGTAGCTTAAAAATATTTTTCTTTAATGCCACAGCAAAGTCATGCGAGTAATGCCGCCGGCACTTGCTATCAAATAACAGTAATTCCCATTTGTATGGTCATTATTTGTGAGAGAAGCAATTAAATGTCCCTCATACGACGCGTATACCAAAATGAATGGAAAATCTTTCATATTTCACAGCCACTGCAGTTTCAAACACACACAGTCAAATAATTTTCATTATAATAACACTTATGATTGTGGTAAAGTTTTCAAGCAATTTACAATTCAAATTTCACAAATACACTCCAAGATAATAAACTCGCACACACACACTTTCCAATTTTCCAATTTTTTCTACATTTTATTTTTTCTTATATTATGAGCAATGAAATTGCTGATAATTTGCTGGTGCACCCCAGTAAACATTTTGAAGATTGTTGAACATTTCATCTTTCTGTACATTTCATCTTATGTATGTCACTTCCAGATGTGTTAAATTAAATTATTTTGAATATTTTGAGTTTTTTTTTTTTTAATTTTCATGTTATCCAAATGCACTATGATTCGATAGTACTTATTATTATTATTGGAAGTCGCATTGTGAACTATATATGTATGTTTATATTTTTTTTTTTTACTATTGTACTAAAATCGTTTCAAAATACTACGCATAATTCCAAGCAAATTGCTCCGGCGAGACACTACACCCAAGCACTTTTTCCTGAACAATGACTCTTTCGAGATTAAAACGTTTTGCTGGGGAATGTTATTATAATAATATATTTGTAAGACGTTGTAGACTTACACACACAAATTCACACACAAATGCATATTTATTAGCTTGTGTGTTGGTGTGATATGCAGGAAAATGCAAAAACAGTAAGTTGTTATCGTGCTTTATTTTTTTATAGTGGGAATGAATAACCATACAGCGCTAACAACAACAACAACAAATTCTAGCAAACCAAGCAACAACAATAAAAAGTAATGCACAAAATAATCAACTCACATTATTCACATTCACAATAACAACAAAATCAACTGCTTAGTGTTGCTGCTGTTGTGCGTATATAAATTGCTCTGATTTGCCAAAAGGATTTTTTACGATTTTAAAGCTGTCGCTTCCAGTGAGTATGCTAAGCGCGTCCACGTTCACGAGCAAACTACTAATATACACCAACGCTAATGTTAAGTTTCTCCATTACCTACGACTTTCATTTATGAGCAAATTAAATGATAAAGATAAATTTTATTGTATAGGGTGATTCAATTGGGTCTTACAATTTTAAATTGAAATTAAATGCAATGGATTTTGATATTATGTTTATTGAATTGTTTCAGCTTCTTTTGGAGATTGCTTTGCTTGAAATTTTGTTCATTCTTGATTTGAAAACCGCACTATTATTAGAAATTTTAATACTAAATAACACAAGATGTCAGCTATCAGCTGCTTATTTTAAACATGCAAGAATAGTTCTTTTGGCATGGTATTGAAAATTATGAAAGATGATGCTATTTCATATGTATGGTATGTGCAATTGCTATAAGGCAACGCTTTTTCATTATATTAATTTTCTAATGCGTCTTCAGCAACATGGCGACTATAAAAATTTAACGACCTTCTAATTCCTACTCCATGAAAATTCTTTGTTCTATTTCGAATGACGTATAATGTGCCATATGTTAATTTGAAGAAATATCAATAAAAAAAACCAATAAAAAGAAAAAATAAAATTAGAATATTAGTTTCAAGATAAAGCTTTACACTTTATCATATTCAAAAAAAAAGTTTTCAAAAAAAATCAAGTGTATGCATGCAAAATATCAAGCTCTTGAATAACTACGTTTTAAATTAAACAGCTTACAAAGCAAAGAAGCTACAAAATAAAGCTCATTCACTAACAAGTTACTTGAATTTGTTTTCTGTATAATCATTATATATTAATTGTAGTAAAAAAGTTCGATAAAAAGCAAGCGCTTTGGTATGTTACTATTTGCGTAAATGTCATATTTGGCTTAAATTTTATTCTGATAGCTCCGACTACGTGCGTGATTTGTTCATTGGCATGTCAACAAATAATTATGCAAAATTAATTTTGTGTTTTCTAATACAGCTAAATTGGCCTTAATAATGTGCTAATGTTCACGTATTTAAGCCAATTTTATTGATTTTAACTCGTTTTTTGTCGCTTTTAATTGACAACGATTTGATTAACATACTAAAATGGTGATAAAAACTTGACGCCTAGATTTTTTTTATTCAAGCAAATACTTAAACGTTGTAAACAGCGTGGCGTTAAAACTAAATAAATGTAATTGAACCATACAACAAATTTTGACTTTAAATGAAAATAGTTTTTAAACTTTGATTCAAATAATTTGACAAGGATTCTATAATTAAACTGACTAAGTTAGTTTGCCGAAATATATTCGCTAAATAAATTTTATGTGTTTCTTTTTCGCAAGTAATATCATAAAGTATTTAACTCAATCCTTAATAATTCTGATACTCCATCTTGAAACCATTCGTCAAATTCAATTCTCATTTAACTTATTAAATTATAACAGCACATATATCGAATTTTATTCTAAGCTAAAAAAAATAAGTGCATACAGAGCTAGCCAACTTTATGACAAACTAAAACATTTCGAAACCTCTAGTTACTTAAATATTTAGCCACAGTAAACTGGTATAAATTTCGTGAGAGCAAGCAGCATAATTCATTAACTGGTTTTTATGAAAAGAAAATTAAAAAATTATGCCAGAATCATAAATCCATTCGCTTTAGAGATGAACTGCTTAATGTAAATAGTGCGCTGCGCTACGTGAGAAGCGTAGAAAAGGAAGTCCAGATAAAAATTTCCTTTGTAAATTATGCACTTTTCACAGCTAAGGACTTTTCAATGCAGAAGGTGACAAAAAAATTACGCTAAGTAATGACCCAACCCTTATTCATGACCGAGTACAATTTTCAACCCTGTAAGTTGCTAAAACGATATACATAAAAAAAAATTTGCTAAAAAAAAGTTTGCATGACATTATCTCAAAAGACGTTAAAGGAACTTTCAGGAATTGGGGTAACTTGTCTGACCAGGGCTACTAAGTGAAAGTAAAGATGAAATGTCAAATGAATTTTAATTTTTTTAACTAGCAAAAAAAATTTTTATCCTTGCACATGTAACGAGTAAATTTTAATATTTTTGACCAAAAGATATAAGATAAACTTTTTTGCCACAGAAAAAAAAAAATTTTTTTTTGAAGGTTGGGAATTGCTTGGCAAAGACTTCGTAGCCATGTGTCTGACCCAAATCTCATGCACTATAAAATAAAAGAAATTTATTAAATCAATAGAGCTATTTCCTTACAATTTATTCAAAACTATTTGGCTCATAAATTGATAATTTGATTTATGGCACTCAATAGAAAAATCGTCTGAAGATCGTAAACTTCATGATGGTATCTTAAAATCCATCGCTTTAAGGTGATGTGGACAATCAATAAACCCGTTTATTACATTATATACCTGAAAGCATTATTCCCAGAAGTAGCAGCTGATTTTTTAACGACGCAAAACGTAAGTAAGCTTCATACGAGGGAACTAGCTTAATAGGAGAGTTCAAGCGCAAAGCAGATTTGCCAAAAATATTTTTTTATTTGAATACCCTCTAAATGATCACATAGCAAGTATACAATGGTTAGGTTGTCAGATAAAAGTTGATTATTTTAAACTTGATCTTACACCAGCAGCATTGCCTGAACCTTTTATTTTGAAACCGTGCAAACATTAATTTTTTTTTTTAAAATATCAAAGCCGGTTTCATATCTTTTTCTCTTAAATATAAAAAAACTAAACCATGTCCGTATTTCATTATTTTTTTCATAGTACGTTACCGGCCAAACTTGTTTTTCCTAGTCCAACCTAGTACATCCGAAGCATGTAAATTTTACCTGGGATGAACTAAGATTATATATTTTAACGACCTAGCTCCCGAATTTTTTAAATTTTAGTATGTTAAGGTAAGTGGGCAGCCTACGGCCGTTACTCACGGCTTACATCTTCCAATATGTTCAATCCCGTCTTCACGGTGGTCTTTGGCCGCAGTTCACTATACTTTGATTTCGCTCACACAACAGCGTTCAATATATTACAATAAAGCGCGGCCGGGAAGCCGGTGCTGAACATTTTGAAGGATGTAAGCCCTGAACCGCTGCCGAAGACTCGGATGAACTACTTTGGCCTAAGAAGAACTAGTTTATCCTAAAACATAGATTGGCCGGTAACATATAAATTAAAAAAGGCAAAACCAAATAAGAAATAGTTCTTGGGAAACCAAGGCCCTTATTTATTTGTGGTTTTTTTTTAGGATTTTTTTAATTTTTTATATAGAAAAATTTAGAATACTGAAAAATTACTGTAATACTTTGAACAAATAATTGCTAGAAATTATCGATTCCAAAAGATTCTTAAAAGTTAAGCATTTCGTTGGAAAAATGCATTTGTAACTTAATAGATATCCGTTTTATTCATTTATTTATTTCTGTGCTTTTTTTCTTTGTTTTTTTAATTATTTTCCATAACATAAAACGAAAGCAATGAAATAGCATACGCTTGTAAATAAACGCAGCAGCAGATGTTAACTTTGACATTGATGCTGTCAATCGAATACATACATACATACATACGTACGTCGACAGCAAAATTCTAACACTTTGATAAGTCGTCGTCAGTCAACCAAAAAGCGACAACATGATGTTAAATACGAGAAATGTGACCTTAACTAGGACTTTTATAGAGAGTTAAGGCTGCTAACGCCTTGCAGACTAAAATAATGAGGAAGCATTAATCAATCACATTCATCAGTGATTGTAAAAACAACAAAAATAAAATGCTAACAACAACAGTGTGTGATGTAATCAACATCATTATTGAAAGTTAAAGCAACGGCAACAGTATCGCTAACGACGCTGACACAAACAACATTTTCCTCATCATTGATGATTTTATTTATATTTGACAAACGAAATTTTTTTGGAATGTTTACTTAAACTTCTAGCGGGCGTGGAATACGACATTTATTTGATAGATGTACATATGAACATCCCATATGTATAGAGACATACTCGAATGTAGAAAGGTGAATATAGGTAGGCATCTCGCTTATTAACTGCTGCCTTATAATGAACAGGATTCAACTCAGGAACAAACTAAATGCATCCTTTACACGGAAACTTGAAAAAAATTTTAAGGTTTTATAGAGTTTTTAGTACATTTGAACTATTTTTAATCATCACCTTGCGCAAAAAGAATGAAATAAACTTTTGTTTTAGCTTCATAACTTTTAGAAAGTTTTGATAAATTTTTGAAAATTTTAATAAATTTTGTGTCCGGTGGCCCTCTAAAATTGTTTCTATGCTATTTTGAAAGATTTTAAACATAATTTAAGGGTTATAACAGGTGCCCAAACTAAATAAGCTAAAGCTCTTTGAAAAATTCGTTGTTTTTCATTAAATGCACTACAAGCTGACTAGTTTTTCCAACAGGGTTATAAAATAAACAGCCAAAAGGGCGTTAAAATAAACAAATATAACGAAACAAACAGTCATATTAATGACATCAAAATGCCGCACAGCATGATATTCTCAATGTCCTTTTTCTACGTTTTGTTTGCTTTTGTTTTCATTTTATTCTGCACAGCATTAAATTCATTAGAATTGACCCATAGCAATAGAATTAATTTGGTATTGTAAATTATGTTCTTGTGAAATTTTACAAATTTCTTAGCTTCATGACCATGCCCATGTTCTTGGAACTACTTATTATCTATTGCTTGAACTTTTATTATGTGTTGTGAATTTAAATCAGCATAACATAGTGACGCATAAAAGTTGACTAACATATATCCTGACGCACTTTAATTGCTATTTCTCACAACATATTTTCACATCATCATACATCAATGAATTTCTATTTAGTAGTGGACATACTCATAAAACAAAATTTATTATCATTTATGCTCACACACATACTAAAGCGTGTGTGCTTGCATGCGTTGTAAGTGTTAGTGATAGGAATTTTAACAAGTTCCTTGATAGCAAAGAATGTTATACCTAAGGAGAAGCACCACTATAAAAGTTAAGAAACAGCTATTTTCAAAATTTCCACAATAGTTCTTAAACCATGTTTTTAGGAGTCTTTATATTGGTTAAAACTTTTTTTTGTTTTGAAATTAAATTATAAATTAGAGGCTTAGAAAAATAGAGCATCCTTCAGAATTTTTTCAATTTTTTTTCACAAGCCTTTTAAGAGAAAAAAATTTTTCATAACTAAGGTTATCTTTACATGCTCATAGCTCCGCAATTAATTGGCCAAATTAATTTTTTTTAATTTTCCGTGATGAAAAATTTACAGATGGTACATTTTGAATAACAAAGACATAATTTTGCTAAAAAATAAAATAATAATGAATAAAATGTAGGAAACTTTTTGAAGATAAAAGAATATCAAACCTACTTTCATTATGCTAATCGTTGGAAAATTTTATTAAGATAACACGCCAATTAAGAAAACATCATCTCAAAAACAAATCACAAATAATATAACTTGCAAGTAGTTCTGGAGAAAATTTTTACACTTCGCCCATCTGCACATTATTTTAAGCAACACGATTTCATTTTATTTTTTTTTTTCTAATTTAGAGTATTGCTAATACTTCATAAGTAAATCAAAATAAAAATTGAAAGAAAAAACCAAATAAATGACATCATCAACGCAATCAAAATAATATATTTCCCAGCCCACATAAAAACTATCACGGTGATGAATATTTTAGTATGATATTGTTAGCAGACAGTTGCATACAAAATACAGTCAACTGTACATACACACATGCAGCTCTGCACATATAACCACGCGCATGAAATATGATTGCATTGCTGCTTTATATTAACTCACTTTTTTTTCTTCCTTTTTGCAACTCTTCCATATTATCATCGTCATTATTTAAACTTAAGTGACAGCAACGTTTGTAATACAGTGGAGCAAAATGCTGCAAATTTATTATTGTTTGAAAATTTAAAAATATTTTTTATTTTTTGATACCTCACTACCAAGGGTTATTCATACCTCACTACCAATGTTTCAACCTTAAACTAAATCAGAGATGTTTATGTTTAAAGATTTTAAAATATTGCAAGGAAAATTTTCTGAACACCATTTAATAATTTACTATAATATTTAATTATTCATGCGCCGCTCGTTACTAGCTAAGCTAAACTGAACACTTCGAGCAAAGCGTGTCATAAAATAAAATTCACTGAATGCTATTCTCAATTAGTGTACCAAAACTGTATGAAGAGCTGGATCGAATGCTACCTAAATTGCCTCGCAGAGCATGGGGCCTACTTTGGAGGCAAAAAAATAAATGACTTAACTAATTTTTTTTGTGTTTTTTAACAATTTTGTATGTATTTTATATAGAATATAGTGAGTAAACTATTAAATGCAGTGAGTTGAACCAATCCACACGATAGGCGATCCCACAAAATGTTCCAACTACCGAGGAATAAGCCTACTTAGTATCGCATAATTGCAGCCCATTGTCAATAAGCTGATTGGACCTTTTCAGTGTTATACCTGGCAAGTCCACCATTGACCAGATATTCACACAACGCCCACTCTTGCAGAAGACCTAAGAAAAACAAATCGACACCCACCACCCATTCTTCGACTATAAAGCTGCATTCGACAGTACGATAAGGGATCAGCTATGTACCGCAATGTCTGAATTTGGCATCCCTGCAAAGCTCATCCGACTCTGCACGATGACGCTAACCAATACCACCAACGCAGTAAGATTAGCAAGGATCTCTCCGAGTAATTGGAAACGAAATGAAGTTTCATACAAGGTGATCCCTTATGATGCGACTCCTTCAATCTGATGATGGAAAAAATAGTCAGAGCTGCAGATATCGACATGACTGGCACGATTTTTCGGCTTAGAATATATTGGTAGAACTCGCAAAAGAACTTCCTAATCTCCGTATGAAAGGACAAAGGTGACGAGAACCTGAACGCGCTTGGTGTTTCTAACTGGTGTCAGCGCGCGCAAGGCAGAGCCGAGTGGCGCAGCATTTTAGAGGCGGCCAAGGCCAATCGTCAATTGCATCGCCAGCTAAGTAAGTTAGTAAGAGTTGAACTTTTACTGTTCACAATTATTGGTTCCTCATACGACATGTTATCCCATTTTTGTACAAAACAAAACTTTAGTGAATTAAATTTCAAACTCCTTTGAGTTTAAAAAGTGACTCTCAGCTTGTACTGTTCAAAACTCCTTTGAGTTTGTTTGCCATAGTAATAAAAGTGTTCTCAAGAATAAAATATTTTCTCAGTTTCTTTTTATTTAGTTCCATTACTTATCACAATTTCATTCAATCCTTGCAACAAATTACAGTGCAAAGCGAAGCAAAAGTACCGCACTGCTTTGTTATACTAAGAAAAAGTTGTTGTTTTAAAATAGGGTGGAGGAGGTGTGTATGTGTGTTGTTGCTACAGCAACAAATTTTGCTGTTGCTAGTTTCCGCTGCAATGGCAATTACTGTGAAAAAAAATACGCCTAACGTATAAAACTGCCATTGTCTTCAATTATGTTTGTATGTATGTGCGCAGCAGTACATAAGGTTATGCCATCATATACTACACTAAATATTTTGCGCCTTGTATGTGTGCTCCCACACAAACACACACGCACATATAAGTTTACAACGTGCTAGACGTATGATTGACATGCAATTCAAACTTTTAATTGTTGCTCATTTTATGATGATGTGCAATAACCAGTAGAAAATTTACGTTAACGTTGTTGCACTCGAGAAAAGTTTTCGTAACAATATTTTATAAACATTTTCGTCTTTCTTTTGAAAAACTTACTTGTTGTTGTTAGATGACTAAGTTTTCAAGAGTGCCTGCCAATAATATTTCATAATTAAATTCTAAAACCAAAAAAAATCAGTGAACTTTTACACGGTGCCTTCCCAATGCAATTAAAATTGCACTTTTGTAAATTTCAATCTTTAAATTTAAAATGAAACACAGTTAATTGAACGCTACAACGTTGAACCTGAGCGTGTTAAACTCATCATTTATGTAACGACCAACAGTAAGACTAAGTCACCTGCATTTAAAGCAAAGAGTGAAAGCAACACAGGTGCACATTTCTAGATACATCGTATAATAAATTTGCAATTCATACAGAACGCAACGCTATGAAGAAACAAAAAGAGAACATTTTAAAAAATGCAGCGAAATAAAAAATTAAACTAAAACGAGAAATAAACATCAGTTTTTTCCATCGTTAGTCCTCTTAGAATTCGCTGCTGCACAATCAGCATTTTTATTCGTGCTCTGCCCATTTATGAGTGTTGTTGTCCATCTGTTACCCTAGCTTTTACTGGTACTTTTATTGCTCGTGTTGTTTTTGTTACCCATAATTAAAATGCAAATTTTGTTCTCTACACTCTGCTGAACTTTTGATGTTAAGTTTTCAGCATTTTATGTCTTTTAGTTTTCTTTGATGTTTGAAATAGTTGAGTTTTTTGTAAAGCAAATCTTTATCTGTGAGTTCATATCTTTCAATCAGTTGTTTTTGATAGCTTTTGAATATCCATTTATTTTTTTGCTGGTTTATTTAATAAGACAAGTGAGGTTTGATTTTACAAGCATTTAAAGATAAGATTTATGATTTGCAATGTAAATTGAAACATTGAGAATGAAAGCGAGAGAATAAAATTTTAATTGATTTCAGCCTTTTTAGGCTCAAAATTTTCAGAACATTCAGGAAATTTCATGAAATGAAAATTTCATCCATTTTTTTTTCACCCTATTTCATTTTACAAGCATTTAAAGTGCGTGTATACAGTGGAATATTTATGAAAGAAATATATCGGAATATTCAAATTTTCTCGCTCTACTCCTCAATGTTTCAATTTACATTGCAAATCCCAAATCTTAACTTAAGATGCCTGTAAAATGAAATAAGGTGAACAAAAATGAATCACATTTTCAGAGATGGTACTCATGTATGTTCTGAAAATTTTGAGCCTAAAAAGGCTGAAATCAATTCAAATTTTATTCTCTCGCTTTCATTCTCAATGTTTCAATTTACATTGCAAATCATAAATCTTAACTTTAAATGCTTGTAAAATCAAACAGGGTGAAAAAACATGGATAAAATTTTCAGCGATAGTACTCCTATATGTTTTGAAAATTTTGAGCCCAAAAAAGCTGAAATCGATGATGGAGTATTTGGGAAAGTAATGTTTTCTTGGAAGGTCAATTTTTTATCTTTTACCACATAGAAACCGTTCAGGCCTTTATTTATTCAGATTTGCAGTTTTTTTGTCATCTACTAGTACACAACTAACTTAAAATTATATAAAAGCTAATTTGGATTGTGTTGGTTTGTTTATAATCATCAATGAATTTTTTTGTTTTACTTACGAGTTTTTTTAACACAATTTGAAACTTTTTTTTTAACCAATAATACTGATCAAAAAAATTGTTTCGGTTTTTGTTTTTATATATTCTACATGATAGACCAATCACGGAAAAAAGTTTCAGCCTATTTAAAAAACATGAGGGTAATCCTAGGCCCATTATAGATGGAATGACCCATATATATTGGCAAGACAGCCATTCTTTTTCAACTAAAATAACATACCACATTCGTTTGCAATTAATTTGTTAGAAAGATGCTGAATAGGGGCGGTAATTTTTTTTATAATAAAGGGCAATGCCACGCCTCCATAAGAAAAAATTTAACCAATGTATCGATTTTAATAAAGTTTGGTATGAAAATATACCGAACCATAAGAAAAAAATGTTAAATCTGTGTGTTTTATAGAGGGCGTAATACCGCCCGTAATGGAAAAAATCATTATTACGAATGAGCTGCTGAACCGATTTTTATGTATTCTAATATAGATATGCACTGATTCTTAAGCAAGGATATAAAAATGAAAATATGTTTTCATTATAAAATTTGTTGAATGATTTTAATGAAATTTGGTATAGAGAAAAAAATATTTGCTTTTTAGTAAGAGGTGCCTCGCTTGTAGCCGGAAAATATGTTTTCATTATTATGAAATGATGGACCGTTTTGTTAAAATTTGCTATGGAGATGACTTGAACACTGAGAAAAGATATTAATTTCAAAGTATGCGTCATGCTTATAACAAGAAAATATGTCTAATGGACCGATTTTAATAAAAGTTGGTGTGGAGATAGATTGAAATGAAAGAAAAGTAAAGAATGGCAATGGAAAACATGATTCCATAATTTTAGCTTTTCAGAGCAATGACATTTAATCAGGTTAAATTGTAATGAACTCTTTTGCGTTGTCACTATAATGGTTGAACTTTAAGCAGTGAACAAGCTCTAGCTATTTATAGTAATGAAACCGAATTTTACACAAATATAAAAATGGTTCGGCCAAGCATTGAACATAAAGTTGGTGAATTTTAAAAAGAGCATATGCAACTCCTATGCAAGCATAGGCTTCAAAATTCTACACAGAAAGCCTATTAATTTTTAAATATTGTTTATTTAAATGTGGGTACGTTCGCTCAAGTCAGGCAGCATGTAGTGTGGTGGCAAAACACTCTATATATAAAAATCTCAAAATTAGTTTTGAAAACATGAATTTTTCTTTGGGCGTAGATATAAGCCAATGTAAAACCACTTAATAAAATGAAGCAATGAATTTCAAAATATCAAAATTCAGATATAACTCAATCCATATATGTGCTAGTCATAATAATACACCATTTTTTTTTTTTTTTTTCATATTCCTTTCACAAGCCCATTAAAATCGCATGTCAGGCGTAAATTACTTTCTAACAAAAGATGCCGCCTTACTTTTTTTTAATGCTGTGTTACTTTCAATTTTTCTTTTACTTATTTTGACTTCCTAGTACCACTCATTCAGAATCAGGCCAAATTGCTCACACTAAATGGCTTGCTGCATGCGCGCCTTCAATAGTTGAAAAGCTATAAGCTCTCAACTACGCGTTATGTTGTTTCTATGCTGCAGCTGACAATTTTTGCGAGCGCGCCATTTTAAATTGCAGCTAATGGTTGTAGAGTAAAAGAAATATAAAGGAAATTCTTTGAGATAAAAAGCTAAAGCTTTAATGAATATAACATTCATGGAGTGGGCATAGAAAAATGGAAGAAAAAATATCAAACAAAAATTGAAACAGCATGTGAAAATCCAAGGGAAGGAAGTTAAAATGCAAGTGCTCTGCATTATGCTGGCCAAGAAGTTTAAGTTAATGACTTGGAATAAGCGCTGTACAAGACTCAGTCACTGAATGATTAAAATGTCTTTGACTTTGAACTACATTTTCTATGCGAGTTTTTCTTTTGATATTTTTTTTGTTTCTTCAACGAAACTTCTGGTATTTATTTTGAGTTCAGTGTAAAATATTTAAGAGCCAACTATACAACACAGAACATTTCTCAGTTTTTCGGATCCATTTCTTTTGTAAATTTCGTAAAGGATATTGATAACTTGTCCTGGCCATAATTTGCCCGGAATTACACACTTTCGAGAAAGTACTATTGAGCTTAATTTCGTTATAATATAAAAATTTGTTGAAATAATCCAAATTACATTACATGCATACATACATACAGTGGGGCCTCGGTTAACGCAACTAATTAAATCCAAGCATGTTGCAATAATGTAGTCAAAAATACAATGATGTTGTCAAAAAATCTTAGGTAACCGGGTACAGATGTGTCAATGTTTCATAAGAAAAACATTAAATATATAACAACGTCAATTCCTCAAAAGAAAATCATCATTTATCTACTTAAAAAACCATTTGCACAATGACTTTTCCATTTTGGGGTATTCACAAACTCCCAACACTATTCGATTTCCCAAGGCAAATGCTATAGATAATATCCAAACGGCATACGTTGCAATAAGCGTGGTAAAATTTCTTTGAAAAGTTGCACATACTGAGTCTGTAATAAAAGAAATCTTCTACTCGTTTGCAAACATTGAGGAGTTGCATTTATCGAGGGTTGCGTTGACCAAGGTCGCACTGTATATGTATTATTTTAATTATATAAAAAAAAAGCAATTAAATGTTTTTGCGCAATGTTCTTTTATTACAATGACGTGCAAGTATTTTATTGATTTCTATGCCCAGTGTACGCATAAAAATGTGAGAAATAACAGCTGTGACGAAAATGATGTGCAAGAAAACGTAATAGAAATAAATGAAAAAAAAATTATATAACTATTTAATTCTAAGCTGAATATAATTTCTGTTATTAAATATTCTTAAATTGGTTGCATGGGGTAAGAAAATATTTTTACAATGAAAAAAAAAAACTTCTAGTAAAACACGAGGCAACAGTTTGAGATTCTTTAATATATGCAATAATTTGCTATGGAGTGTTGAATTAAAAAAAAACTAAATATTTTTTTGATTTTTTATGGATTGTTGGGAATGACTTCAAAATAAAGTATTGTTATTGGTTTATTGAAAGAAACTGTTCAAAACCATAGTTTTTGACATATTTGAACAGATTTATTTCAAAAAGAAAACATGTTACAAAAAACCTAATACCGGATAAAAAATTTATTTATCATTTCATATGTTTCATGCAAATTAGAACTTTTATGAAAAAATTGTAATTTCTTAAGAGCCAAAGATAGTATTTAAAACTTCACCGATGCTCGAATTGGACGTCATTCCTTACGTTCTTATGGTCTACGATCTTATTTAACGCATTTATATTGAGAACATCAAACATTCCCGAATGTGCTTGGTTACGATTTTAAAATTATATTTGGTAATCAAAATATACATTATTTTTTATAAGGTTTTCCCTATGCAAAAATGTTCGAAAAATGATTTCTCCTAAGGAATATGCGCCTTAAGTCTTTTGTAGTCAAAAACTAAAACAATTTTTCTTTTTGTAATTTTGTTGCCTTGTGTTAGTATTCATTTACAGCTTGTTATATTATTTTTGCATTTCACAAGCACAAGCCTTATCTTCTCAAAATTATCTCTTTTAATAGCTTTTGAAAAGCAATCAATTTCCATTGAGGAATCACTGCTGTCAATCAATTTTAAAATATCCTTGATATCCTTGCAAAAATAGTTGCAAGTACCATGTACTGCTGCATGCCTGAACCGTTTGTAAAATATAGTATAGCCATAGGAAGAGAACAAAGACAACAATGTTTATCCATAAATGCAGAATATAATTAGATGTTTCATGGAAATTTAAGAGGTTTTAATAATTTTCTAAATTATACTAAATAACCAAAGCTGCCAGTGGAACAGCAATATGTAAATGAAAGATTCCACGTAGCCTTAGATTGATCATAATAAGATTGATATCCTTTATAATGTCAATTACAACAGGCAGTGTTACGCAGTTTCAATTGGTTGGTACAAAAATAGTTCAACTACTGGAAATAATATTTTATTTTTTTTAAAGTTATTAGAAGGTTATAGATTAAAATTTTTTGGAGAATATACTTGAAGTGTAGGGTATAAGAAAAAAGTTTCAAAGATCAAATTATCCCTAACTCGTTTTACTCTAACTATATATCTTGTAATTGATATATGAAGAGATCAGCAGAAGCGTTGACTTGAAGGTCCATCTTATTTCGTTTTAGCAACACAATGTACTCTCATCTATATTGAGTATGACTTGGCCGCCGTGTAATAAATAGATGGACAAATTTAGTATTTCCACTTTTTTAGGCAAAAAAAATGCTAAATTTTGTTTACACTAAAACCACTGGAGTTTAATCTTACGAGGATTAAGCTTGCAGTTCTGGTGCGAATAATAAGCGCTCACTATTAACTCTTTCGTGCCCCAATATAATAAATATCTGTAATGATATAAATCTTAACTCAATGCCCAGCGCTCTAGCGCACAAGACGAAACAATTTTGTGGTTACGATCAGCTCATCATCAACTTAAAATAGCTTAAGCCATTTTATTGGTCTACTACCTCCATAAAGCACCGAAAATTGCGAAACTTGGAGGTGTTATCACGGTGCAAAATCAAACACAAGAACTGTTATGTTTATTAGAACTGTTAATAGATTCCTTCTTGAAATACAATCACTGTTGACTCACTGGCTTTTCGTGGACAATGAACAGAATATATAATGGACATCGAGCTTCGCTCCCTAGCTCAATCATAATTTTCAAGGATATATCGCATTTTTTGTTTCAAAATGTGTATGACTTAAGATCACGACTGAGAGTGCACGTAAAAGACTGATTTTGCTCATCACAACTTTCAATAAATTTGCCCACTACCATTAAATTGAACTTACAATCATTCAGCAAAGACCAATATTATTGTAAATTTTTACTAATTGATCAATGATAACAAATGGAACAATTTAAACTGGTAATTGGTGACATATGTTTCGGCTATTACCACATGCCCATGTTATAAACATGGATTGCAGCGAATAATGGCATTTGACAACGGCGCAATTTAGCAACTATCCGAAATTTTTCAAGGTACATCATATTGATTTCATTTAATTTATTTTAAACCAAATTGAATTTTTTTAATAAGCGTTTTATTTCAATCACGCTTGGTTTTTGTTACGACCAAAATTAATGTCCTTGTTTTTACATCATCGTTGGCATCATCACAAACATCATTATTCTCATGCCCACCACATCAATTATATCTTCATATATTTTGCTGTTTTATTTTTTAAATTGGATTTTCTGCAAATGAAGCTTTGCCGAAAAGTTTGTTAAGCGGAAGTCTCGTCTTGCCTGCTGACAAAAAAAAAAGTAAAAACAAAGAAAAAAAAATTTTTAAGTTTTTTGCTCAAAATTTTTTTTTTCTCTCTGTTTTACTTTTTGACGTTCAATTTAATTTTGTCAGATTTTCACATTATTTTTGCCAACAAATCCTTACGTCCATTTTTAACAGCAGCAACAACAGCAGCATGGCAAATGCGTTGGAAGTTTTCTGTAGAAAAGTGGATTATTTTGTACAGATTTATGCGCCATCATTTATTTAATTCGCTAAATTGACAAATTTAAGCTCATTTATTACATTGCGGCTTACGTTTGATTACTGCGAATGCCTTAGGTATTGGTATCGCTTCGTATCGGTTAAGTTATCTGTGGGAGACTGTTTGAAATTGACGTAACTAGAAGACGTTACTTTATTTGTTGTTGTTCTTACTACGCATAAAGAAGGATTTTTCCTTTTTGTAAATGCGGAAATGTTTTTTTTTTTCATCACAAATTTCATATGGAGTGGTTTTAAGTGACTTAGCACAATATTTGTGGTTTTATTTTTTCGATATTATGATCAAGTTGAATGTGTACGTAAGACAATTGTTATACACTTAAATTCATTAAATGTTACCAAGTTGATATAGAATACTGATTTATGTTTTCATCACTTTTAAAAGTATTAATATCCTTATATTTTATTGTCATATTATTCTACGATTCTTTCAAAATATTTAAAATTGTTTTGTTGAGTACACTGTTCAGTACAGCGTGTGGTAATACCAAAAATTTACAAGAGCAAAAAACAAAATAAAACTAACACGCCGAAGCTTTTCATTCTAGTTTCATCCATTCCTAAATTGCGTCATCAGTGACCTTTAAGCCGATGAAAGAAAGTTTCTTAGCCTGATATGTTCTCTTCTGTGCATAGATTTATTGCGAACTCAAGTAAAAAGTGAACTACAGAACTCAAAGAAATCCTAAAAGTGATGGAACTAAATTCCACACAGATAATAAGAATGAATAATATCACTCTTTCGATAGTACATTTTTCTTGCAAGCGCTTAGTTGAAAGCTATCTTGGCGAATCGAGACAAGGAAGCAAGCGCAAATCATATAATCAATCGCTGAGCTCACCAAAAGATAATTTATTTTTTGTGATATACCAGAACGATAAGTTGCTTGAATTATTTTACTGAGCTAAATATTATGACAGTGTGTGAATCACCATAAAAGCTTTACTAAGCGCCTGCAAGAAAAGTGTAATATCGAAACAAATTAGATTTAGAAATTCTTACTCATTGGCTTAATGGTCACTGATGATTCCATTTAGCAATTGACGAAACTAGCATAAAAACACATGTAGCTCACTCATTGGCTTTAAGGTCACTGATGATTACATTTGGCAAGGAATGAAAGTAGTATGACTGGCTTCACATAAAGTCTATGCAAAAACAAAAACATTTCATATATTAAAAGGTCACTGACGATTCCATTTACATATGGATGAATCTAGTATGACAGGCCTTTGCACGATTTTTTTTTTTTATTAATATAATGAACAGTAAGCTAAGTAAAATAATGAAAATTTATTTTCATTCCGATGCACCACAATCTTAAATATCATTTTGAAACTGTTAATGGAGACTCCAATTAATTCAACCTAGAAACATCGCACCATTTAGGCTAAAAAGAATATTGTGTTGAAAATTCAAAGGAAAATGTCTTCTAAGATAGTCAAATACTATTAATTGATTTGATATTTTTCGTATAAGCACAAAGTTTTTATTTGATATTTTTAAAAATAGCATTAAAACTTTCGTAATAAGTAGTTTTGGAATATGCAAGCAGTCAATAGTTAAGCTAGAAGTAGTGAAAACTCAGCTTACGGACTTTGTTTGATGTAAATTTACAATGGACAAAAAATGAGCCAATTGCGCACGTGAGACTGGGTATGCTTTTTTTAAATTTTTTGGATTTTTAACCAATGTCTTAGCATGAGATATAAAAACCTCACAAAATCTCAGTTTTCTAGATCCAACTTGTGAAGGACACAAAGTGAAATTTTGAACAAAAACGTCTCTACTAAAACGTAGAATAACATCTGCCGTAGGTGCCGAGCTATAGTGTTTTAGATATTTTAGTTGGGAGGTGCGACACCACGTTGCTAAGCCACGCCCCAATTTTTTGTGTTGATAGAAATCCGAGCGATATACACCCAAAGAATTTTTTTTGTGCTATTAACCAAAAAAACAAGGTGTTCGAATGGAGGAAAGACATTCATTATTTTGTATAGTGCTAAGGAATCCAGAACATTGATCAGCCAAGCAAGATATCCTTAATGCTTGATATTAATTAAAAAAATATAACTTACTTGAAATATCAATTTTAATCAAACTGTTTTTTGCAGTATTTCGTCCAAACAGCGTTCTTTCTAATATTAAATGCAAATTGAAAAAAAAGTTTTCTTTAAGGTTTTTTTTATCATCAATTAATATATTTGTATAAAACACACCGCTTAACAAACATAATTCTTTTTTTTTTTTTAAATTGAAACCAACCAGTCAACCAACATTCCGCACTTGCAATGCAAACTCTCCAGTGAAGGCGGCGCGCGCTTTCGCTTGGGATGAAGAACATTTTTCTTAGTAAATTAGCTCGACGAGCAACATTGTCAACAATTTTGCTTCTGCTGTTGCTTTAGTTCTTGTCACAGTCACAGTTGTTGTCGCACAATTTGCTATTCCATTTATTTACTTTTTTTTTGAAGAAAAATAAATGTTGAACAAACAGCAATAAACAAGAAACATGAATTCCAGCAACAGTAGCAATCAAAAAGTTTCCCAAATGAAAAGACACAAAAGTCGTCGTCTGCATTCTGACACATTTGCTGTATGCTCATTTGAACCATCTAGTGCAGCTGCTGGTGTGATGATGGCTCAACGAACTGAAAATAAACTGCTAAATGGCCTCAAAAGTGGTTCATTTAAAATGCCGTTGCTTTTATGTTATTTATTCGCTCTTGCCTTCACTGGGATTTGTTTTGTGTCTTTTAGATGTAAAAGAGAGATACAATATCGCTCGTATTGTGAAAGTTTTAGTTCTTAGCTTTATATAAATATGATGATTTTAAGCAGCTATTAATACAAGTTGAAAAGTTTTAATGAATAAAAACAGCAATAAAAAATATTCACAAATAAATCGTTCTGCTAATCATACGATAAATACTTAGAATATTGAGGGCGTGACACTTTGCATTAAACACAAACACTTAAGTCGCTATATCTTGGCATCTATGGCAGTACCGGGTGTGAAACTTTCCATTTAAGTGGACATTACTTGTGCCAAGTTATTTGTAATATATCAACGGGATTGAACATAGGGCGCGGCACCTTCCATATAAAATAAACACTTTAATTGCAATTCTTGCACTTAGTTATGAAATTTGGTACATGGATTCAAATGTCTTTAGCTAGGTCTGGATAAAACGTAGGCAAAGTTGTTTAACGCGTAGTGTGCGGGCAAAACTGTGGATCTAGCTAGCACTTAACATAAATATGCAAACGAGATTACATCAGAGATCTCGGAGAGAATGATAAAAATCCAGACTTATTCGTACGAGAACCAGTGCGAGACAATAAGCCTTTCGCAACTATGCGGATGATACGATAATTTATTGAATTATCGAAAGCATATAATGTTACGCAAGTTCATTCACTTCATTTTCCACAAAATTTTTTTTAAGACAAAATAAAGTTGTATAGAACAGCCGATACTAGAATCGAAATCTCATTTTACAGTTAAGCTGTACTTAAAAAAGTTGGAATTAGCATTCAAACTGTCTTTGATTTAAACCTTAGTTTATTCTGTTCACAAGCCATACCTCTGAAAGTCACTAAGCTGTTCAGCCTACGCATATGCAAACAAATTTTTACTTTCGGCAGCATGAAGTGCTATGTTGCATATGAAGTCAAGTTGTAATCAGTGATGTCATTTTCAGTAAAATTGTACTTTTTTCAGAGCATTCGAAATCTACAACGCAATTACACGAAAAGTACGCACATCAAAGCAATTTTAAATACATTCGTGCTATGCATTTATAAAAATTTATTAGTTAATTATTTTTAAAATGCCAAACATAGAGAAATGCCTTATTTTTAGTGAAGTTAATTTTTTATAGAGTTGCGTACACAACTTACTTGTTTTTATATTTATTTAGTATACTTGTTGGATATATCAGAAAAAATACATTCGCCATCCATTAATGCATTTCGAGTTTATATTCAATATAATCCCCATGAATTCAAATGCATTTAACTGTTAATTATCTACACAAAAAAAAAATCTTTTAGATTTTCATGTAGATTTTTTAGACTATAGTTTATTATGACCATAGGAACTATCAGCTTTTGTTTGCCAGACTATTGCGCAAGCACGTCATTGGGAAGATAGAATATCAAAAT
Organism: Meiosimyza decipiens; assembly: GCA_963680825.1. NCBI lineage: Eukaryota > Metazoa > Arthropoda > Insecta > Diptera > Lauxaniidae > Meiosimyza > Meiosimyza decipiens. The sequence continues at coordinate 25,951,828 of OY804258.1, read as the reverse complement.
GTTTTTATTTTCACGCATCTAATGAAATCAGTAAAAACATTTCAATATTTTGTTTTCTGAAGTTATGCAAAACAATTTACATGAAGTTCAACAAGATATATGGTTTGGCTCCAATATATGCGACATCTTGGCAGTTTCTTGAAAACTTTTCTTCAACAAACCGGACAGCATTTTCGCAATGGATTTTTTTTTTTTTTTTTGATATATGCTATCTCTACAGCATTTCTACTTTCTGAGTCAACTTCATATGAAGCCTTGGCATTTGAGAAAGTTTGTTTCACGACCAGTAGTGTTTCAAATATAGCTGTGTGGCACTCAATCCTGTGCCAATTCAGGATGTTTTTGCATTGCACAGTTAAGTTTACAGGCATTGATAACGCAGAAAAAAAAAAAGAGTACCGATTAATGGATAGTATCATTTCACGTATTTTTACTCTGTAATTGGCAACTACATTATCGTGTGAGTCCCATGTATTTATTCAGAACTGTGACAACTTTGGGCGCTCAATGAAATTTATTTGTTTTTCTTTACGACAATTTCGTCTTACACGGTCTATAGGCTGTGCTGCGTATTAATTTGAAGTTTTATATAGCTGCAATATCTTTGCAAAAAAAAAGAAATATTATGCCGAAAATGGTTTTTGGTCACAAAATCATTATTTCAATATTTCGATAGCTCACGGTGTTCATTTAATTTTTGCAAAATTCACGTTTTCTGATCCAAAAATCTTTAAGAAAAAATTTTTGAAAAATATTTACTTAAGTCAGCTTATTTTGGGTGAAGATCCAAGTATACTCATTGTCTAACAATAAATAAATTATAAAAGTATAAATTATAAAGTTGTTAAGCTTTTCACATACATAATAATTTTTATAACGTCAGTGGGTGACGTCACTTAGTGTTTAACTCATTTTTATTGTTATTTAGTAAGAGAAGCAAAAATGTTTCGTAGTTCCTTTGGAACTGTTGTTTTCATATTGTTGCAACCATCACTCATTTTATGCTCAGTTAAGTTGCTGTTTCTGCAAGAAAAAAAAAACACTGCAAACATTTTCCTTAACACGTCCACTGAAATACTGTCATTGTGTCTGACATGATTTTTTTTTTATTCAACAGTACGATAACGAAATGAATAAAATTATGCTACTTGAAGATTCAACTTCACATAAATACGAAATAAACGTCTGTGTGCATTCGTCTATGTGCGTACGTGGGTATATGTTGTGAAACATAGGGTAAAGTTAACAAAGTGTTTGCAGCTTTATACAGATAACTATGGAAAAAATATAATTTGTGTTTTTTTTTTTAGCTTTAACATTTCTTATGCAAAGGTATTAACAGTGGGAAAATAAGATTGATTAAGCACATAATATGTGTCGAAGTTTGAAGAAATTTCCATTTTTGCATTATGTCGACTTTTCCTACACTAGTAAAATGATTAGATTTTACAAAACTTCAGTAATTTCAAAATCAATGTGTATGCGCGTCAAAGTTTTCAAATTTTGGTAGACTAAGGCCTCGGCAGAAAATTCAATGCATTATGATATTCGCGACTCTATTAGAGATGAGGATGTAGATGATTTGTTGTCACACTGATAAAGTGAAAACTAAAACGCTTTACCATCAGTAGCAGACCGATTTTTAAATACAGCTTTTTGTGTGTTTATTTCTAAACATATATCTGCAATATTCAATTTTATCATTAAGTTAGAAATGCCTAAAGCTTTTTTACAAATATTTTTAAAGTTTGGTTGCAATATTTTCAAGTTATTTCATTATTTAATTAGCCACAAATACACATGAAAAACTTTAGTTAATACAATCAAGTCAACTGGATTTTTTGACATTTAGAAAAACACCTTACAGTTTTTAGTTTACTAACAATAAGCTACAACTTTTAAAATTGAAGCACCAAAACGTTTGACAACGAAGAGAGAAAAAAAACTCAAAAATTACGAAAAACTTTTCTTTCCAACTGAGAAAAGTTTCAAACCTCAAAATTACTTTTCCAAACTCTATAAAGCGACATTGTTCACATGCATTGGCTGAAAATTTTGCGGAAATTGAGAGCAGTTTTTAGGTCGAAGTTTCTACATATTACAGACGACCAACCGGAAATGCAGCTTACGACCACAAAGTGGTCGGTTTTATTGTTGTTTATTGTCGTTCAGTAAAATTTAAGATGCAACAGCAGCAGGGTAAGGTTCAGAGTTTTGTGATTTGAGACAAACGTTCATAAAGGTTTAAAGTTTTAAACGTCTGTGTCCTTCGTTTGCAGGAGAGGAAAAAACCAAAAAAGAAAACGAGCGAAAAGTTTTGCCAGCCACACAGGTGTAAAAACTTTTCCTTAACGCACTTGCTCATTGGAAGCACTGTCCCGATTGGAAATTAACTGACTTAATTATGTGACTACCAATTCAATTGGAAATAATCAGTCATCAGAAATGTAAACATATGAAATAGTTTAATTCTATAAAAGAGTATGTTTACGATATATTAGTGACCTTGCATTGGAAAAAGTTGGCACTCAGTCACAACACCATTTCATAGTTTGAGGTGACTTGTATGATATCACAAGAGGTGGTCTTCATTTCCAAAAGTGCCATATTTTGGTTCACTTTCAAAAAAAAGTTTTCCCATCAATCAATGAAAAGCGGTTGAATATGGATTTCGGCCATTGTCAGAGGGGGTCCCGGATCTAAAAAATGCACGATTTTGGTTCAACTGAATCGCTTCATTTTACACTTTCATCGCATTAAAATTTGTATTCAGCAATATGTGTATAGCAACATCACTAACGACACCTTTCAGTTTTTTTCTGCCTGGGTATTTTACTATACATATGAGAGTACATATGCATGTGTGCTTTGTTTAAGAAGAGTTTCTCCTTGAATTTTTGCACGGTTGCTCACAAATAATCAACAGCAGCAGTAGAGCGATGTCATCTTCATCAACAGCAACAGCCAGTACAGCATAAAATTGTGTGGCACAACCAAGCATTGGATTGTTGTAGTTCCAAAAATGTACACATATATATGTGTACAAAAATTATATAGTCACACTCACACCGACACATAAAGGATCTAAAGTTAAGAGAGAACTTTTACCTCAATTTTTTGAATTTTTTATTGTTTTTAATTTTCTTGAATTGTACTTGAGGTCACACTGGTTTCGCAGTCTGAGCGTAAAAATATATGCAAAATAAAAATATGTTTTTTGAAAACGTTCTGTTCTTCATAGTTTGTGCGTTTGTGTGCATTATCCATTTGTGTGAAGAGTATAGTTCATTAAGACGTGAGATTTTAACACCTTATTTTAAAAATAAAAAATTTACTTTGGTAGACAGGACAATTTCGTACTTGTTTTGTTGAGGACGGTTATCAGCATATAACAAAGAATATTTGATCATAAGGCTTTGTAAAACAAAGGATTTTAATTTCAACAAGCTGCAAGTACCACTAAGCAAAACGTCATCGGAATTTATATATAAATTGAAACGACATTAATTATACATTAAAGATTATTTTGTTACCTTGAAAGTAGGCCCCACCACTTACCAAACAACTGCAATAGTTCTTAATCCTTGATACATTTTTCGTGGGCTAATTGAGGGATGGAGACGAAAGCTATCGCTTCAATCCGCTCGAAGCTTGGTCGATGACATTCTTTTAAGTAAAAACTCTTACATAAGGATGGCTTTCTGCCATGATGCATTATCGTAATGCAATATCCATAAGTTGCTTTTCCACAAATCATGGAAACATTCTTTCATAGGATTTTTATTTCAACTAAAAATGCAACACACCAAAAAAAATATTCATCTCTGTTCAGGGCCGTATCTAGGGGGGAATGCTAGGGGATAGAACCCCCCCTCGAAATATTTTGACGGACACTGTATATAAATGATTTTGCAAAGAATATACACTACGTAGAAAAAATCTCATATCCAAAACTCACCCCCCGCCCCCCCGAAATAATATCCTGGATACGTCACTGCCTCTGTTAATTTTTCAACTTTGAAACTCATATGCCTAGCTTATAACAAACAATTGCCTGAATATGAATCAGTGAAAATCCTAAAAGAAATGTGACTCGCATACAAAATGTATGCTAGGAGCGCTAGCTTGAATTGCTTGCAGGATCTAGAGCACACCAAATAGTTCATAGTTTAGTTTTGCCTTAAACGCTTCATATTCAACATGTAAATCCAGCTGTCAGAATAAAAGGCAAAATCCCTACATTTATTTTATCAAAACTAAACGAGAAGTTAGTAAAAAAATCCTATATCATTTTTGCTTTTATTTTCTTAGCAGTAGGACAAAAGACTTAAAAATAAATGAAATTTTAAGTTGCTATAATGCAAAAGTCATCATCATGAAATTTTCATCTCACATATACAACGTACTATTTGCTTATCCAACTGTAGACAATGAGTCCTTTATCATTCTCTTAACCGCATGACAGATTACAATATGAGCTTCCGGTTTAATATAACTACATTTAATAGTAAACATATGTATGTGTGTGTGTGTGTGTGGTAACTTCCGCTTGCCATTTATTCAACGCAATTTTAAATGCCAAGTGAAAAATTTATTTTGCTTTCAATAGAATTTTTTATTTCATTCGTCTAACTCGGTCGGTTGTCGTTTCGTTGTATTTGTGTTTATTGTTTTTTATACTTTAACGAACATACATTGCCATAAAAAAATATGCAGTCAAATGCATTTGCATTACACTCACACTTATTTGCATATGTAAATTCGTTAATGTATGTGTCGATGGAGATGTTAAATACTCTAGAAAATGATTCGAGTAATTGTTTTTTAGAGTTAATCCTAGAAAAAACTATAAACGTCAGAAGTTGACCGACACTCATTTGATTTTAGTGTGACCGGGTTTCACTCAAAAAGTAAGACAGTAAAAAATTATTGCTTGAGCGCAGTCAAATGCCCACCATGCACCATCGCACTTAGTGATGTTTATTACGCACTTCATAATTTATGGGAACCTTGCCTTATTTTGGGAACTGAGACATATGAGTTAATATTTTTTTACACTAATAAGGCTACTCTTTTGGAAAAGCTTGTCCACGAGCGTTTTATTTTTTGGCTCGCAAGCCGAATTTGGCTCCCGCTCGCAAGCGAAGAGCTTCAGCAACTTTTTGATAAATTTTTGGCCTGAGCTATATTGGGCTCCAGCTTGTGAGTCGAGCGCTTAAGCTCTTTTTTGAAAAACGCGAAAGGAGCCAATTGGTTCGTAAAAATTAAGATCCGTTTGAGCCTAGTTCTGGAAAAAATAGAATATATTACACCAATCGAGAGGAAAGGTGGGAAATGGATTTTGAAAATCACTTGAAGTGGCTCAGATCTTGCAATGGATCGTTTTTGACTCATTTTCGGGAGATTAATTTTGCTTCAATCGATGGAGAAAGGTCGAAAATGGATTTTGGACATCACTTGGAATTGCATCGCACCATGAAAATAACCGTTTTTGACCCGATTTCGGAACAATTTCTATTTTTCGAAACTCTGCTTTCTAGCAAACTCAAGAAAATATTCGAGTTCTCACCACGAAGGCTGACATAGATTTTGCGAGATCAGCAACTTTTGACGTTATGGGTATTTATAGGAGCATATCCTGCGCGCGCGCGCTAAAGCCTGAAAAATCATATTTACCTGCGTGGAAAATATAGTGATGGTCGATTTAGTGGCGTTAGATGGATCTTTAACATATAATGTAAAATAAACGTAGTAAGAAGAAGATAAAAAGAATCGGTGGAAACCGATTACTTGATAAGTTTAAATGCTACATATCTAAGATATGCAACCGTTTGTATGTGTTTTCATAGAAACTCATATGTTGCCATTTCAATTGTTTTGTTTCAATTTGAATTTATTATTAATGAAATTTTCTGCTTTGCTTTGTTCACAGTTTGTATGAAATGCACTTGAGTGAAGGATATCACTGTGCAGAGTTATTCATTTGTATGTCACTGTAGGGACATCAGCAACATCAGCATAGAATAATAATATTGTCGAGAATGGTGTTTTTTTCTGAGTTTTTTGTGCAAATGGAGTCAAATTGTTGCCAATTAAATTCAAGTGATTGCAAACAAGAGAAAATTTGTCAACTCAAAATTTTGATGTAAAAATTAATTTTATTACATAAATTTTTTATATGTTTGTCCTATTTCAAATGAAAATGTATTGTAAAGACTTATAAATATTGAAAAGGCAACGTCAATCAAAAAGGCACTTACATATGTCAGGATATGGATTATGTATAGTGCTAGTAGTTCTGTTGGAGCGAAATCCAGCTTATGTGTATATATTTCTGAAATGCAAATTAAATGTATATATAATTTAATTTTATTTCAAATTGTTTGTTTGTTTTGTTAAACACTAAAATTTAGTCTTTTTTAGTACAGCAATAGCTTAGGGATAGTAATAATTAAATTATTTTTGAAATGAAAACTCTTCTTATAAAATTAAATTTAAAATTTCATAAACAAAAGAAAGAAATTAGCTTAACAATAATATCAGTAATCAGATAAAAGTCCAATATCTAATAAAGTAGTAAGTGCACGGACGAAAAAAAATACCAAATTTACAAAATAGCCATCATAGGAAAGTTAATAAAACTCAGTAGAAGATTTCAGTATTGCTTATGAAATATTTGTATATTGCATGTCTAAAGTTTCTGCGAATTCTTATTCATTTCAAATCAGCAGGAAATGTTGACTCCTTAAGCTAATAGTGCCGACAAAAAAGTTTCAAGGTAATTTAACCTACAAATATCCAGATATTTCTCTAAGTTGCCAGTCATTTCTCAAAGATACTTTTCCAAAGAAAAAAGTGGAGAAGTAAACTGACATCATTACTTTTGTTGCTTTGCTTTTTAACAGGTGTATTTGCACCTTCTGAGTTCCATACCATGGATTTTTGTTTGGTTCCAGGGTCGTACTTGTAAAACCATGCTTCATTACCTGTTACGATCTTGTTAAAGGTGTTACAGTCTCCGTTTTTGAATTTTTCAAGAAAATATTTAGCAAAACTAAAATTCTAGGAACCCATCGTGCAGATTTCCTCGTGTATCCAAGATTATTTTTTCCTCAGCAATCATTTGCTGAGTTAATCTTGGATTTTCGTCAATTTAAGACTTCACCAGCGTTACAATTGCATCGTCAGTCAAAAAATTTTGGGCGGTCTTCTCGAGGCTCTCCCTCCACTGAAAAATTACCAGTCTGGAAACTTCGAAACCTCTTTGAAATAGACACGAAGGGTGGTGCATACACTCAAAATTCTGTTTAGCAGCTCCTAAATATTTCCACAGGCTTGAACTTACACCGAAATCTAAAAAAAAAATAGTAAACCGAATCTCTTGCTGGGTTGACACTGGAATATCTGCTGAAACTGTTTCACTTATTTTCTTGCCTCCATTTCGACCGACCTTTCTGAAAATTTAAATGATATATTCTGAGACTGTAACAAGTAGTACGTAATTTTTGATTTAACAAAAAATTTATAATATGACACCAACTAAGCGAACTTTTGTTAGTCCCTCGGTATAGGAGGGTTCCATGCTTTTTCTCATTTGAAATTAAGATTCTATTTAAATTATTGATATTAGGTTTGACATGCTCATTGCGAAAGTGACAAGCTGGTTAGCAGAATTATATTAAATTTACAAAATGGATTTTTAGAACATACGCATTAAATCTGTCAAAAAAATATACGAAAATCCATGAAATACTGACAAGCGTAAATGCAACAAAATAGAGCCGATTGTGTAACTGTCAGAACAACAAGTCAAACATAGTTTACACACGAACAAGTTAAATTAAACATGAATTGAACATGTTAGTACAATATATTTTATTGATAAACTTGAATATAAGACTATGCAAACTTTTAATGTAAAATAAGCACCATCTCACGTTAATAAAAATTGAAAAATATTATCCCTGCTCAAAGTAAATATTTTCATAATATTCAATAATAAATTTCAATAAGAAAACAAATTAATCAAAAAACATTTTGCTTTTAGTAAAACTCTGAAATATGGTAGTTTTTAAAAAGTTGCAAATGAAAAGGAAAAGGAAAACAGAATTGTAATAGTGAAGTTTAGTAAAAAGAAACTTGCAAATGGAATGCTTGCTAAATAAATCACGCACCCAACTTAAATGTATGAACACGCAGCAATGTGTATAACGATGTGGTTGCATAAATTAAATATTAAATGTAAAACACACAATTCACCACCCACAAAAATACTCATCAATCAAACTTTGTATGAGCAAAGAGAGATGTCATCACAACTTGAAATGAACGGAATACAAAAACTGAAATTGACAAATTTTGTTATAAAAATTATTGTCAATAATGAAAATATTTCAATTCATGTATTGGCGTTGTACCGTATAAACTGCATTGAATTTGTCAAGTTTTTTACAAAGTAAAATAGCAAACTAATATGCTCCCACTTAAAAAAACGCCTGTGATGTGTACATTGGCAGAAATATTGAAAGAGCAAAAATGGCTTCAAAAGTGCAATTTCAAATCTTGGAGACCACTGGAAAATTAAATTCGACTAGTTTATACAAAAAAAAGTTGGTTACTCATAGATATTTCTCTATCTGTTTTAGTGCGTAGAGCGAGGCCCACGCTGATGCTTGAGAAGCATTCTTAGACTTTGTTCATAGATTTTTGAGCAGCAATAGAAGTGAGAGCGATCGCCAACTGATCCAAAAAATTATTAATACATTTTATGTCATTGGTGCATCTTATACCACTCCGTGCATATGAGTTGCACGAATATACGAATCTAAACTATTGATATAAGATTCCATTTATGAAAATGGTTTGTAACGCTTTGGTGCAAAATATACCAAGCCGATTTTAAAAATTTATTTTTTAAAACAACATATTTGTGCTACAAAAGGTTACTGCATACTTTTTTTAAATAGTTTTTGAAGTTAAATCATAAATTTTTTCCGATTAATATTTTGCAAAATTTTTATAATTTTGTTCTAGCCGATAGGTCAGTTTTTATTTTATTTTAAAAAATATTTTTCCCAATATTTCAAAGAAGTTCCCTCTTCATCGTGATAAGGAAAACTATCTTTTTAGATAAATTAAAAACTGGCATATAAGCCAAAACAAAATTTTAGAAATTTACTCAATTCAAAGTTTGAATAATAATTTACAGTTTATATTTTGCAAAATCACACACATAAATAATAACTAAATACCCACCCTAACGCAAACTCTTACACATACCCAAATATATTAACAAATTCACGTAGACATCAATGTGTCAATCCGCTATTGACACTTCAAACGCTAATGTCATTTTAAAAACATGCAAGAAATACAACGAGTAATATGCCTGCATTACAAAAAGGTCGATAATTTGCTTGCTCACAACTACTGGTTGCGTGGCTGGCAAACGGAAGTAGATGATTGGCAACATCCGGTTGCTATTCGCTGTAGTAGTAGTACTCGTAGACAACATTAAAAGTTCTGGCACGAGACATTTATGAGTGCGTGTTAGTACTTGAGTATTTTGTCAACGTAGGGAAGGAGTTTTTTTTTTTTTGATTTTTCAACAAATACTCCCACAATGTGCTGCGTCTTGTGCGTGTGAATGCGTTAAGCACGTCTACATGTACATGTGCTTGTAACTTTCTAAAGATATAGTGATACAGTAGAAAAAACAAGCAATATTTCTATTTCATGTCATTAAGGAACATCAATTGGTTGTGTTGGCGTTGTTGTTTCTTATAAAAAATGATTGTTCTTGTTTTTTTTTATTGTATTTACGTACAGACAGATGTTAGCAATCAATTTTCATTTATGTTCTTTTTGATACATGTGGAGTTTGTTAAGAGAAAATTAATTTTAAGTTTCCACTTACCATAAAGAGAAAACATCAACTGTTTCATATAATATTTATTTTCATGCTAAAAACTGATGTTACAAGAAAACATTTTTCAGTGGTTTTGATGCTACTCAAATAAATTATCATCATCGTTCTGACAAAAGTTTAAGTGAAGCCTGAAATCACTCTTGTGTGTGTTCACAGTAAACAACAGCAATTCAACAAATAGTAATAGTTGAAAAAAAAAAATCGAAAAACTTTTTAACTTTTATCAATTGCAAACAAAATAAATAAATTCATTGGAAAAATATTATCATTGTGGTTTGTCAATTTTTTATTGCCCAACAGTAAACTCTCCAATAAAACTCAACTCAAAAAGCTTGGTCAACTGCAAATGCATGACAAAAAACTTTTGAAAATTTATATAGGAACGTGCAGATTTAAACGAAACCGAAAAGCAACTCAAACTGAAATAAATTCAAAAAGAAAAATAAACAAAAAACAACAAAACTTCTCAAACAAAAGGCAAAACAACTCGAAAACTTTTACTTTATTGGCCTGCTGGCATCGGATGACGCTGCTGCTACTTGGACACAGAGGATAAACGAAGTTTCAAAGGATTTTTGTACAGTTAAGAGTTTTCAGTTCAAGAATTTATAAAAAACAAAAGTAGAACAAGATACGTTGCTAAAGTTGTGAAGTTGAAACATTTCTTGTCAAGGCTTAAAATATAAAAGTAGGAATGGGTATGGGCATGAAAGATTTTATATTGGTGTGAATTTTCAGTTTGCTGAAGGTAAACATCACGTATACTATGGCATTTAGTTTCACAGGTGTCATGCTGAATTTACATATTTAGGCTATAAATATATGTAGGGGAAGGCAGGGCAAAGCGGTATACGGGGCAGGTAGCATAAATGGTATACTTATCCTTGCATAACAAAGCCAACTAATGTAATTATAAGGAATTTGTGTTTGAGTAGTGCTCATGTAACTGCCAGGTTATAGTGACATTTCGACCTTCTGTTGTCAAGAACCACGAGGTTCTTCAAAATGAGTGCGGTGTATGTAAGATTCGAGGATTTTCGACTTTATTAAATTCGTTTCATACGAATCATATAAAAAATGGCGAAATACCACTTGCTTGTATATATTAGTGACATTCATTTTTATTGACAATGATTTCTTTATGTTGATAAGTTTTTGTTTCACGCGACTGTACATATGTTAATGAATAACCCTAATAGATTCAATATAGATCTAACTAATGGCCTACTTGTTTAATTGTGTAAATTGTAATTTTTTTTTTTGAAAACTTGGTTAACCCGTTAGGTATACTACTTTGCTCCGCCCATAAATTATTTTCAAGGGAATTTTTTTTCATTCCTAAAAAATCTTCGACGGTTGCAAAACTGTCAATTGGAGAAAAATTTCTAGGGAATATTTGTTCAGAATAGGGGTGTAAGCGTTTGTGGTCGAAAAAAATAGGAACCTATTATATGCGTCAGTTATGGCAAAAAGTGAAAATAAAAAAATGCACTATAAATCGCACACAATATTTAATTTTTTTTGTATAGTTTGCTTAGAAAATTTGTTAAGACGGTATTACCAATACAGGTATACATTATTTTATACCACAAATGCGCTAAAATATTTCCGAAGAATTTTGTTGTACTGAATCTAAAACTCAGAATGGCTAAATCACGTCAGATTTTCGATATATCCTAACCTAAACGTAAATAAAAGGTGTTTTTGGCTTATATATGAGGTTAGGTAGCCTCGCGAAAGTTTTTTTCTCAATCAACTACAAATGATATCTTAAAATACACATCTTGCTCTTTTAAATGACGTTGACCATTTTATGTATTTTGATTTGTTTTATTTAACTGTTGCACTTTTTTAAATTAAATTCTGACATATTAATTGAAAAGCTGCTCATACAAATACAAAATAACACATCAACTTTTATATACGCAACAATGTGATAGACATCACGTACATGTCGGCATGCATACATGCAAAAATAATGCTCTGAATGTAAGAGAGATTAGCTTCATTTTATATTAACAATACAAAACATAAAAAATAAATGAGAAAATGTGCCAATTAAAGTGCTTCAGCTTAAATAACTGGCATGTTGTATGGTGACACGTGCGAGTGTATGTATGTATGTATGTATGTACTTACATATGTATATGAGGCATTACAAAAAGGAACTGGACTTTTAAATATTCAATTTATTTGATTTACTTGTGCACTAGTATTTGACTTGTTAAATAACTACGGGAAACGAAGGCGCGTTCAAAGCGCTTCGAATGTGCATCGAAGGAAGCAGAAGCTGCTTCCAATGTGCTTCTCACTGCTTATCTTTTTTAACATACGATGTCATTGTGGAGATACACACCTTCGGAAGCACATGAAATGCACTTCCTCGACTGCCAAGTAGAAGCACATCTTTGGAAGCCTATTAAAATCGCTTCCTTAGATGTTGAGTAGAAGCACATTGAGCTTAAATTGAAAAAAAAAAAAAACTCAATAATTATTTAGTTGTCTCCGATCAGACACGAACTTAGGCCTCCTGCGTTATGCCAATATTCTTAGATGCGCACAACTTAACCAACTGAGCTGCTCTTATTATTAATATAATGGAGACTACAACTACAATATTTTTCTTTCAAAATAAAATTTTGAGTTTTTGATTTCTATTTTTGCCACTTGATAGCTCATACTATATAATATACTTTTAGCAAGTCTAAGTATAATAAGATGATTGGCGGATTTTGTTGAACTGCGCATGTAACAGCACGGAATGCGTAGATTCAAATCACAGTGGATGCGGAATGAAAGTTTATTTGCAAATTAAACATAATTTTGAATTAAATGCTTCCGAAGAAGCACACCTGACGTGCTCCCATGGAAGTTGCTTCCAGATTTCCCGTTGGGATTGAACTAAATTTTGATAAATTGTAACACACCAATCGTTTGACTTATGAAGGTATGATTTATAGAACAACATGCTACCCACAAAAATCCATAGAATTCAAGGTCATATTTCTTACATTCTGGCATGTTATAATCCGTCTTCTGTACATGCTCTGATTGTATGCACTGTACTCATATATGTGAAGCCACTGCGAAAAATAACTAAGACGTTTTATTTTAAATACCAAAAAGAATTTTTTTTTTTTAAATCATATTTGGGAAAGAAAGCAGACAAAATGTTACCGACTTTACATTGTCCAGTAGAAACATAACACAGCTTACAAAATTTAAAAAAAAAATTTTTTTACAGTTGTTACAATTTTTTTCATATGAAAAATGAATTTCTTTCTATGTGTACAAGTAATTTGAAGCAGTTTTCAAATTTATAACTATGAATAATTTCAGTAGCAAAAATTGCCTATGTTCTAATCCAAAACATAAGCTATCTATTTACCGAGTTTCATATAAATGCGTTTAGCGTTTAAGGTATGATTGAAGAAAGAACATCAAGACTTTCAATTTATTATATTAGTAGTTCAAAAACCCATATTGTGCCGGGTGGGGCCCTAACATACGCATATCTGTGTGGTTGCACAAGTATGTGTGTGTATTGGACACACTGTTGCTGGTGCTACTATTAGTGTTGATTGTTATAAACTTTTAATCTGTAACATTTACCACACAAATGTGGTCTGCATTTGTGTGAAAGCAACAGAGGTCAGAGGTGCATACTTGTGTATGTACGCGTTTATGTGCAGAATGAATGCTATTCATCTTGTTTCTAACTTTTACTGTGTGTTTGTGTACAAAAAGTGTTTAACATTCATAGGCACACTTTTGCGCATTTATTTTAATACAAATGAACAAACATACACCATCACATGCATACACATACATATATTAAAAGTTATACAGTGTAGGCTTAAGTGAAGCTTCATTTATTTGAAAACTTCATCGTATTGCTCACAGCTATGACTATATAAAAATGTTACTACTAAATACATTCACATAGCTTTAGAGATGGTGAAATAAGTATCGATGTAAATGGAAAAAAAATTAAGATTCTCATATAAATTTCTTCAATTTTAATGAAAACAAAAAGTAAAACAAAACAATACCGCTTTATTTAGTAACATTGAACTATTTCAATTCAAGTGAATATATTGAGAAAATTTCCCAAAGCGATATACTCAAAGATATATTGAGGACATCTCTATGCCACATTATTGCTATTTAGCATATTAAAGTAAACACATAAGGATTTTGTCACATACAAATGTTTACATTTGAATTAATATGTATGCATTTTTATTTGCATGTGTGGTTTTGTTCCATTGTGGTTTTACTGATTTTACTACTGTTACTGCTGCTGTCGGTATTGCAATCTCGCAATGAACAGAATTCTTAATTAATATTTTATTTTATTTCTGCATTTTATTTACTGTTTTATGTTGTTTCTTCAGTAAAATCAAAACTTATTTTGAAATAGCAGCACTTGTGTTTTCTTAAATAAATTTTTAATAACATTTAGGATTATTTACTTTTAAGATTAACATTTTTGTGATTTGACTCATCAGTGTTTTATATTTAGTCAGCAAGGATGACTACATTGTATAGGGTGAAGTACTGAAGATTTCTTTGTGTGAAGCATAAGTCGAAACATGTGAGATTGAAGTATGTTCTGCTTACTTAAGTATCGTGGTTTTAAATAACCTTCATTTTAAGTATGACTTTTGTAACTTAATTTAAAAAGACTTCACACACTTTGCTGAAATGTGCGCCAAAACTCTTCTCTCGACTGAATTAATTTCACAGTTTTTTTAAGTCATTGTAAATTTCTCTATATTTTTCAAAGTTAAAAAATGGGAAAATTTAGGCAAAGTTTGAATTAATTATTTGGAGAAATTAAACATAAGATAAACCTTTCATTTAAATTTCAACAAAAAAATATTTAAATTTTAATAACTCAAAATTTTTTATGAGCATTTTGGTTGTAAGTAGTCGCTGTAATCTATTGATGACCAGATGATAATTTTTCCCTTACATTTAATTCTTCTCTAAAAATTTTTGATGATAAACTTTCCAACTATTTGGAGTAATATTAACTTGAACAAATTCAAAGTTTTTCTATTTTCCAATTTCTTTCCGATATGCTTTTTCCAAATGCACCAAGACATAGCTGCTATTGCTTCATATTTTAGTTTTTTCTATAAATAGTAAATTTAAACACCTTTCTAGCATTATATTACACATATACGCACGACAGCTATGCCTGAGTCAGGGTGAACAATGTTAATTTATTTTTTTTTAATTCTTTATATGAAAGTCGGTACAAAACACAGTAGCTTCAGCTACCAAAATCACGAAGTATGTTCTATTTTATCAAATGCGTGCAAAATTAATCTTTCAAACTATTCCATTTCCCATCTTTGTCAAGCGGTTTAAAATTAATGAAAGTTTTAAAGAAAATTATTGAATCTTAGGCAGTGCCTCTAAAATGAATTTTTTTTTTGGGAAATCGTTCACTGTTAAAAATTAGCAAACAATTTTTGGAACATTTCTTCATTTTTAATTATTTAATTCCAAAAAGATTTGAAAATTTTTGTAGTGGATTCAAGCGACTGAACCAGAAATCAAACCGAGAAGCACCAAGTTGTGAACAGAAAACTATCACAGCACCACAAGGCCTGTAGTAGCTCTTTTTGTATTCCATGTGGTACCGCAAAATAACGATTTGCCGGTAAACAGTTGAAATTTTACCTTACTGACTATTCCCAATTATATGAACTAAATAATATGGGCAATAAGCTTAAACATTTAAACTTTCCGCATGAAATTC
The DNA here is from genome assembly GCA_963680825.1 of Meiosimyza decipiens. NCBI lineage: Eukaryota > Metazoa > Arthropoda > Insecta > Diptera > Lauxaniidae > Meiosimyza > Meiosimyza decipiens. The sequence continues at coordinate 25,936,127 of OY804258.1, read as the reverse complement.
CAAATGCTCTGCAGTTCTACAGCAAAACTCAAAGTGATTAAATTCACCGCAGTAGCCACTTCCTGCTAACATAATTTACTTGAAATTCCACAAAGTAGGAAAGAAACTCGAACTGTACTCACCACTTAAGGGAACCATTAGAGAAACCTATAAAAGATTAGACGAGCTGAAGTTTGTATCCAACACAAAAGCCAACTGACTAAGAGCAGCTATAATTTAAAAGGATTAAAAATATTCTTTTCCTCTCAGCTTATAGCAGTTGACATCATAATACAGTCGAAGTGGAGGAGCAGGCAAAAGGGACTAGGGCATACCTACATACAAGAGGTATGGCAACATATTATTTTTTTTTACAATGAAATTCATCTTGTAACATAAAAGCAAATGAAAATTATTTCAAAACTAAAAACTTTGAAACATTTCCACTTAAAACTCCTTGCATACAAACGACGAATGCGACAGGACGTGCATAAATCTCAAAAAAAAAAAAACAAAAAATTGTAATGTAAAGTGAACCAGAGGGTCGAGTACAGAACGTGCATGAAGTATGAAAACTAACAGCATAGTGATATTATTTTCGAGGTTAAATAAGTCAAGTAGGGGGTGGGGGTTAAAGTTGTCACACAGCTGGATAAGGTTAAGCAGCCACAAACAGCATGCAATGACAAACTCAGCCAAAAACAAAATTTTGAAGAAGTTTTGGATTATTTGATTCGGTGACGCAGCTGGCGGCACCAAAATATCATTTTTTTTCTATTTCACACAAAATGTAGCCACTTTATTTTATTACTTTTTCCATAGTTGTGTAACAAATTTGATTTTTTTTTTCTCACCGTGCTGGCAATGCTGAATAGACGATTATGGTCCCAAATAAAAAAAAAATAACATTTTTAAATATTCATCATTTTAGTAGTGCAAAATCAAATTAAAGCCTTTAAAAACTTTGCACAAAAAGTGCAACTGACAGCCGTGGCATAAAAATGACGCCCTCATTTTTTCTTCTCACAATCAGTTGCTTTATGAATGACACACTAAAAAAAGTGGCCGCCGCTGGCAACGCCTGTTATGCGGTACTCGATTTACATAAATATTTGTGTTTGTGTGTGCAACTCGTTTAATACAGCGTCAATTTACAAATACTGTATACATATATAATCTGTTCAAGCTAAAAAAAAAAAGTGAACACCATTATAAATTTAGCTGCAGGTAAAGAAAATCTATGTGAAAAATTTTCAGCTGCAGGTAGTTTGCCAACGTTTTTTCTTTTTTGATTTTTTCGAGGGCGTTGCGCTCTGTTGCAATTTTTGAGTGGCATCTTTGGCAGGAGCCAAAGTTACCACGTTGCCAATTGAATGCAAATGAAGGTAGCCATTAGTTGGTTTGGAACAGATTATATTCCGAGACGCCATTAGATTGACAGCAGCTGCAGCAGAAGCGGTAATCGTTGCTATTGCCATATACCGTGAGGTATATAAATTTTGTAAAAATTGCATTTTGTTAGCAGCACAAATGAGCGCACGTATTTTTATGTGTACAGATTTTTTTTACTACTTAGTTAGAAAACATTCCTAATTTTTTAAAACATGACAAGAATATTTTTTAAGATCCTTTCAAGTTCTTTTAATTTTCAATAGTTTTCGTTCCATATAAAATTTCCTTTCCAAGTAACGTTTGTCATACATTGATTCATAGAAGTTGTATATAGATGAGTTTGCTTAAGCACTTCAATAAATTTAAATGCTATAGTTTTGCAATTGAACCAATAGAATCATGAAACCAAGATTAATGTGCTCCTTTCCCTTAAACTGAAGTTGAGTTCGTCAACTTCGACTTTTGCTCCACCTACAGCTCATAAATCTCAAGTTCTCGGTTTTATTAATTTTCCTTTGCATGGAACTGATATGTTTTACTATGAATTTTTAAGCAGCACCCCTGCAAGAACACTACCGATTAAATAACCGATCATATAACTGATATCATATGACGGATTGGGATGCCAAAGCTCCGAGTAAAGTTTTTGTCAGTTTCTCAAAACCCATGTGAAACAGGGGGATGAAATGAAGATTATCATTCATTCACCACTGCAAGAACACTACCGATTAAATAACCGATCATATAACTGGTACCATATGACGGATTGGGATGCCAAAGCTCCGAGTAAAGCTTTTGTCAGTTTCTCAAAACCCATGTAAAAGAGGTGGATGAAATGAAGATTATCATTCTATATTACCTTCAAACGCAGCTATTTAGATCTTGTCAAAGATTTTGCTATTTCGCACAGTCAAGTCTGCTATAACGTACGCATCAATTATATCTATCTAAATATGATATGTTGTAATAAAAATACTATACATGTGAGAGCCATATTATTAGAGTTTGAATCTTCTTTTTAAAAAAAATTCTAACAAAAGTAATTTTTTGGGTCAAAAGAAATAAAGTTTTTGGAGCATTCTGAAGATCTTCTCTTTTATCAAGCAGTTGTTGTCAATGAAATCCAATTTTCATTCAAATGAAATCGTGAACATGAAAATGAACCGAACATACGTTTCACAAACAACCAATTGAAATCTGCCGACAGACTTTTGAGTTGAATTCTCTGAGTATCAGCAAAAGCGATCTTCCTAGATTATCTTAAAATGATAGTTGAATCACAAATTCCATGAATCTTTGTTAACGTATGTGCACTAAGGTGACTGTGAACAAAAAATGTTCCACCAGCGCAACTTCATCCTATAAGTAATGACGTAAAATTTATAAGAAAAAGTTTTTTAATTGTCATATCGATTGTGCATATTAGTGCCGAAAATCCATAAAAGTCGAAAAAATTTCAATCGTAAAATAAAAATCGGCTGTGGAACAACCTCTAATGAGAAAAACGCTACCAGGGCAGAACCACTACGGCGATTTAGACGCAACTTGGAGTGGATACAGATTGATTCATTAATAAAAATATTCTGATTTTAATCGGTAGTGCCACGTTCCGATAACACACGATGAAATTTGTACAGAGTTGGATTGAACTTTGAGTAAAGATATTTGGTTCTAAGTGAATGCAAATATGTTTTCACTGCTAATCTAATGGACCGATTTTGATGAAATTTGGTATGGAAGTAGATCGATTCTTAAAGAAAGAATAGAGATATAAGATAGGACAGCACAACAAGATACAATAATTTTTTTTTTTTTTTTTTTAACGCGATGGTATTTAATTAGGCAGAATGTTCTTGAACTGTTTTATATTATCACTATAATGGTCGAATTTCAACCAGTGAGCAAATTCAAGCTTTAAGAAATACGCACACATTACGAGATATACGCAAAATATTCAAAAAAAAGTTGATATCGATCGATTCTATCAGATCAAGTAATACTGCAGAAACATTTTTTGTGAACGATCGACTTAGTGTGCACGGAGAGAAGAGTTTTGTAAATAACATATGCGCTAGAAGAAGTTCAAAAACACAGAAGACAAAAGTTAACTAAATGCTGCTGGCTGTTAATTTCATATTACTTTTCTAGCATAGTAAACTATTAACTACGCTCGAACAAATTCAAATGATTTCCAGTAGGTATATAACAAGAATAAAATTAATAAAAAGCAAAACTTTCATATGAAAGTCACACATGACTCTGGCTAGAGGCAGCCTGAGAAGAAAAACTTCAATTTAGTTGCATTGCAACCATACACGTACTCACTAACATATACAAATCAAACTTAAACACACCGTTAGTACTCCTGATGCACTTTTGCACGTACATGTGATACAAATGCTGCGGCATACATTCACATGAACACAAATACAAATAAGCAAAGTTGCGATCACCGCAGGCTAAACAACTGTGCCAACTTTAGCACAAAATTTGAAAAGGTAAACGTTTATCACGCGATATCGACTGCTGCTTGACATTACTCGTAGAAATGTTAGCGCGCATTCTCACTTCCATATTTCTGCAACCCAGTAGAAAATGACATTAGTGAAACATCTTTAGTAAACAATTTATAAAAATTGGCTTTACTTGAATTTTTCACATGGAGTCGAATCCGAATGGGTAGCGTAGTAGTCTGTCACTGTAGTCACCGCAAGATTATCGGATAACCCTAATGTAACGAAATAACGAAATAACAAAATAACGTAATGTAACGTAACTGCTTTGCGACTGAAATTTTATTGCATCAAAAAAAGCTCTTCATGGTCTCAAAAATTAGTGTATTGTATCTTTTATAAGATACCATACAGCCTTTATTTGAATTTCAGAATGACTGAATTATAATTCCGATCCAAAGTGGATCACTCAGCGAAAATGTTTTTCTTTTGTAAATATTTTTATATGAAAATAAAATGATTTAAGTAACATTTTTGAGAGGTTCTAGTCAGGTGACATATATGGCTTCAAAAAAAAAAACGGTCAAAATCTCTCTATACAGGGTGAACTAGGGAAAGTCAAAAACTACACATATGATCCAGTTTCTTATATTATTTCTAATTTTTAGCCACTGTACTATAACTTTATTCTTGTAGAATTTTAAGTCACTTGTCACAGTATTATGTGTGACAAACTATATCCCTTAAGTGACCATTGTTTTCATAGTTACAAATATCTACAGGTTCATTTCATATCATTTTATTTTTCTGAAAATTTTTAGTCTATTTTTGCACTACCAGAATATGTTAAAATCATACCTTTTGATGATCTCCCATGACGATTAGAAGCAAATGGATCATCAGGAATATTATACCATACATCATACTCTGAATGAGTGTATCAATATCTATTCACAGATTGACTTCTTTCAAATCGTGTATTAAGATTCTGAATCATGTTATCGCTAAGAGATACTCCGACATTAATATGTTTCTCACTGGATTGGAATAATGGATATGTTACTGAAGTTTAAAAACTCTTTAATATTTATTTATTGACAGATATCTTACGTAGTTCTCCGAAGATTAAAAGCGAAAAAGTAACGACTTTTCAAACTCCTCGGTTTTTGGTGATGTAGCTGTTTAAAAAAGGTTTCAAATATTCGATGTTTTGGTGTGATCGTTAAAATTAAGAAAATTTAGCTCTCTTTTGTTTTTTGGTAGTTTTTATTTGCATATTAACACAAAACAATGAACTAACATCCAGTTAGCAATAAAGTTTTTTCGATCGATTTAATGGCATTTTTTTTTTTCAATAAAAAAAGCATGACAGCCAAGGACAACAACCATACGACGTGGTTGACATCGGGTTATCAGAAACTGGTTTTGATTGATGTTGATGCCGAGAACATTCACGAGACGTTCCGCACAATTAAAAAATGTGTATAGCTGATACACAGGCCTATTTTGATTCGAATTTAGTTCAGAAGTGGAAATTAAATCTATAATTGAACGTCAATAACTTTTCAAAATCTAATTTTTAGTTTACTAAGGACTTTTTTCAAACTTGAGCCGTTATAAGTCCAATGATTTGACTTATTTTCTTTCATCCTCAAACAAACTTTGAGTTTCAGTTTCATTTCCAAAGCAATTCCGATAGAAAATCACAGCAGGTTTGTAGACTTTCTTTTTTATTTTAGAAACACGCCAACTATGACCGATTTCTTATTTATTTCAAATGATATTATTTCAAGTATAGTGACGTCATTATAAATAAGCTTAACTGCGTTCATTTTATTAGTGTATTTCTATCATTTTTTTCCAGATGGTATGTGAAGTTCCACTATATTTCTACGCGACAGCCTTCCATTTTATGAGCACATCATCAAGTTCGGTTTAAAAATAAGACAAATTAAATCAAGCAAACCATAGGTTGCTGATGAGGTAAGTAGATGATTTAGCCATAAAAAGCTCACTCATGAAGAGCTTATGTCAAACGGTCTTTTTTATTGATCATAAAATTATTTTCCCAAACGGGAATTTTTGTATATCCTTGCATTTATACTTTGTTAGCTGTATGTAAGTTTACTTAAGCACCACTGACGCAATCTACTTACAATAACAACATTCACTATACGAGTAGATATTCAAGTCGTTAATTATTGAAACTAAAGACAACGAGCGACAACGATAGAACTTTAATAAAATCCATGATATTTTTGAGAAAGTCTATAGTTTTCTCTTGACAGCATAAAAGTACGTTCAAAATTATAAACCATAGTTTCAAATATGACAGTATGAAAACTTAACTTTAAGTTCATGATAATGGCAGAAGGACTTTGAACAAAACTATGAAGAAAGTGCAACGTAACGACCTTATCACAGTGTCATTGACAGTTTTATTGAATGAAACTTCATAGTTTTAGTTTGAGGTTAGAGAGTAATATCGAAATAAAAAAGCATATAATCCAATGTTTCATAATTAAAACACATTCGTTCAATAACATTTTAAATTATGCTCTAAAGTGACACGGCAAGCTCACTTAACCCTTTGACGACCGCTCCTGAACCGCGGGGAAATTTTAAAATCCGACAACGGATTCATGTTGAGCGACCCCAAATTACTAAACAAAAGTGTTGCGAAAAATAAATTATTTTACCTGCAAAGGTGTGAAAAATCGTGGGACCCATATGCCCCAATGGTCGTCAACGGTAAAACTGTATGCGACTGTTTTCTAACGTTGGCAGAACTCAAACGCATTCTATTACACATTTATTACGAGGACTGAGTGCCACTTTTGGCGGGAAAAAATAGTTCTTGACACGCGAGTGTATCGAAGGAAGTGAAAAACTTTATTGCTTATCAATTGTGTGGAATTTTATCAAAATTTTGTGAGTTTCTGGCCTTTTTTTTGTACGTGCTTTCGTAATATTGATATTGTTTCGCATTTGTAGTCACGAAATGCCAAGATCGTGCAGATTCTATCTCACAGAGGAAGGAATCATTCAGTTGATGAATGCCGAGGATAGCGATGACGATGACCGGGCATTCGTATTGGACGATAACGATATGGCTTTTCTTGAAGAGGACGCTGCCGCCCTTCTGCCCGGAACAGAAATCAAAATTGATGAAATACTTGCTGAAAATGAACATCCGTCGACTAGTTCTGCTGCGCTTGAGAAGCCAGTACTGAACCCACACATGAGCCAGTATCTTTCAAGTGGAAAAAACCGAAGGACGATTACACTATTCCGACGTTCACCGATCCAGATTATGATTATGGGAAAGTCTTGTTGCCAGTTGCGGCACCCGACTGTCGAGTACTTACCAAGTGTTCAGTGCAGTTTCCAACTTGGATACGATGCTCAAATAAATCAAGGAACAGTCGAAAATATACGCTGCGCAAAAATGCATTGTTTTCTCGAATTCTATGGCTGAATTGAGGGCGCATTTCGGTATAATTTTGTGCATGACAATTCACCGTCTGCCATAGACTAGACTGGTCGAAGTTGCCTATTTACTCAGTGCCACTTGTTTCGAATGTAATAAGCCGAAAAAGATTCGAAGAAATTCGGTCTTGTTTACATTTTGCCAACGATCTTGAACACCAATCACGATATGATCCATCGTACGATCGAGCGTTTAAAATTCGGCCAATAATCGTTCTTATGAACAAAGCATTCACGGATGCCATGAGCGAGACCAAGTGCCAGGCCATCGATGAACAAATGAACTTTTATTTATTTATTTATCATAAAAAATTAACCATTATTTATTTATTTTGTATTAAAATTCATGAAAGTGAATCAATCTAAAGATTAAAAAATTAAACAAATTTATTTTTGTTCCAAATAAATAAATTTGAATTTTATTTTCACCGTTGACGACTATTGGGACATAGAGGTCCCAGCAGATTGAGTGATCGAGTGGGTGGCCAAAGTGGACTATCATTTTTTATGTTGTTTTTGTTGGAAAGAAGAAGGTTGCCCGCAACTTGTTCAAAAATTTTAGAACTGTAGCTCCACCTACGTTTAAAATATACCAGCAAGAAGAAGGGATGGAAAAAGTTAAGATATTTTGACTTTTGAGTGGTCTGCTAAGTAAATGGACAAATATACTTTTAAAAATTAGGTACTTTCTGAAAGCCACATTCATTCCCTATTGAATAATACCTTGTTGACGAAAATCGATTTTATAGTTTTTTCAGGACAAGTACGAAGGTAAAAGGGTCACCGGTGTACCAATGGTCGTCAAAGGGTTAAGACTTTCAACGAAACAGCTAAGACCTATCGACTAAGTAGCTTTTAAACTTACAAAATATTAAATTTCTATCAAGCTTCAAATGGTTATCGATATTTTTCAATACAGTCAATCTACATCGATTGTTTTGTAATGTTGTTACCTATCCTTTTTTCCCAAATTTTTGACACACTTCGATGATGAAAATTTGGATATATCGAAGTACCATAACGTAAAATTATTACGTTGATGTATATATTTTCCATAGTTTTCAACTTTTAATGACTTACTATTTATCCTCAATATTTCTCGATATCATAATTTGAAGTGCTTTCACTATTCTCCTCTTCTAAGTTAACCCTAATAGTACTTTTTAACTTTAATGGTAGATTTACAGGTAGAGACCAACATTTTTGATAAATCAAAATAATATTGCGTCCACATTCAATCCGATAATTTTTTCAAGCTTTCAGGCTTTGTCGAACTTTCCACACATACTTACATACTATATTTTTATACTTAATACAAAAGGTAGTCCGAATTCCATATGCCATTCGGAACAATTATAGTCCCTGGCTCGTCGTAAGTAAAAAACCGTATGGTAGAGGGGAGTTTATCCCGAGAACCCTATGACTTAAAGATATTTATCAAAGTCCCTTTAAAGTAGTACTTGCAAACACAGATTATCTTACATCTTTCTAGGTAAAAGAGCTAGAGCAATAAAACGAAAAAGTTTCATTAGGGTTGTAAATCATATATCTTTAAATGGTATCACCATTACAAGCTATGATTTATGTTCAGAACTCTCACGTTGTTAAAGTCAAAAAAGAAAAATTTTATAAAAACGTCATTTTATATGGCAGCTTCTTTTAAAAATATCTTATCAAAGCAAACTGTCTCAAATTAAATTCATTTAATAAACTAAAATAATTTACAGAAATATTTAAATAATTTCATGCTTATCACCGACCAACCATTTCGTTCATTGACTTTCACAACAAAGCATTTCAATGTTGAGGTTCAACCAATCTGTGTGCCGAAGTCAAGCAAACAATTCACCGAACTGTAAGCGCTTGCAAAATGTTGCTGCCTGCTGCTGCTGCACTTCATAGGAAACTCGTGCATTTTCTACTCTATTTCACTATTTTTTTTTTTTTAAAGAAAAAAGGTGCCGGTTGCACGTTTCACTACTTTGATTTTGCTACTTCTCATCGGTTTTTTTGGTGCTGATGATGAAAACAAATGAACCGAATTTCGGTCGACATGTTCGATTGGATTGGAAGCTTTTCACCAGTGCCATTTGAACTGCTGACGAACTTCTTGAGTACGCAGCTAAGTGAAAGAATAGAAGAGATGCTGAACAACCGCGTTGAAGGGCACTACACCGGATAAGTAGGGCGCCTATTTATCATGGTGATGGTAAAAGTCGGTTGGTCGGTTGGTCGGTCGGTAGAGTTTGTTCAGCAAGTCAACCTGTCGATGCATTTTGGTTTCGTGCATTCTGAAGAGTTTTCTCCTTGAATTCTCTTTTGGCTCTGCTATTTTCTTAGGAACTGTTTTCTTTTATGCTTTGGTGTTTGGGTTGCCAAATCGTTTGTTGTTTTATAAAAATATGGCAACCCATACATTGCTGGGTCACTTTACAGAAAACAGAGAAGTGAATGAAGGTGGATGTGTCACAAATATTGATTCAATGCCATTGTTTAAAAATGGTTACAAGTTGGTTGCAATTGACAATTGAAAAAAAAACAATTGATTGCTTTTTCCTCTCTATCTCGCTCTCTCTCTGCCTTTGGGTATAATGCATTGGCATCGTAGTGGAACTGTTTAAAGCTTAGTGGGTGAGTGTTCGCAGTAACTAAGAAATGGCACTGGGCGTAACTGACTGTGTGTCACTGCAGCAGCAATAGCAGGCAGTAAAATGATAAAATAATAAATAAAGTTGAGTTTTTCGTTATATGAACAAAAATATTTCGATTGAAATGAAATTGAAAATAAATAAAGTTTTGAAGCAGAAAATTAACTGGGAAATTGCGATTGGAAATTGATTCATCTTTTGTATTTTTTTTTTTGATTTTTAATAATTTTAAAATAAAAGACAAACAAAAAAAATCAAGCTGATATAACACAGTTTTTTTTTTAATTTATTTTTTATTTAGAGAGTGGTAAAAAGTACAAAGAACACTCAAGTTTGTTTCTAAGAACTTATGGTTTCTTGTGGAGAAAATTTTTATTTTTTCCATCAAATATCCATTTAGTCTTAATTCTCATATCTGAATGATAAGCGAATACAACTGAAAGTTCGTCGGTGTTTGAGCTAAATTTTGAAAAATCTTAGAGAACTGAATTGCTGATTAAAGTATTTAATGCATTAGAATTAAAGATGTTCTCATGCCTACTACAGATCTACATGTAGCTTAGTTTGCAATTCGATTGCACTGAAAATTAACCCTATATGGAAGTGGGTGTACTTTCAAAAATTTCTAGGATTAACTTTAGACTCTATCTGTTACTTATTAACACCGTATGTTAGCATTTTTTCAGGAACCGAGATATCAATAAAGTCGCAAAACTAAAGCCTAAATGTTATAAGGTATTTTATTCAGTTTTTCTAAAAGAAATCAGGTTTTATTTTGCAATGTAGTTTCTACTCCAAGTGGCCTACTATTTACCTACACAAAGGCCTACCTTTACCTACATATTTATATTACCATTTTTTTGGGGGACAAACTTAATATATGTACTTATGTATTTTATTCTATTCACTTTTGGATAGCACAAATTCCATCTAATCGATTTTAATTTACCCTGGCCAATATGTCAAGAACTAAGAAAGATACTGATAAATGCTTCATTTAAAATTTAATAAATTTCTAAGGCTTTGGCCACGCTAGAGTGACAAGTAGCAGAATGGCAAGTAGCCATTTACAGAGGGGCAATTCTAGAATTATAATCTTACAAATGAAATTCAAATTGAAAACAAAATAAATTTTGTCAAAAAACAAAACAAAATTCCCATTTCATATATTTTGATGTTTCCAAAATGTCATACAAGTAAGCCATAGGCTAAAAATTTTGAAAATGTAAGCGTCACAGCAGAGACAGGTCGACGAACTTTGTAAGATGCAAAGTTAAAAAGCTAACAGAGAGATACAGAAAGCTGCGTTTGGAATTTGCAAAATGTTATAAAGACTGGAGCGCAAATGAATGGGAAAAGGTTATATGGTCAGATGAGACCAAAATAAACCACTTTGGCTCGGATGGCCGTGAGTGGGTCTGAAGGAATAAACGCTCAAAACTTCAGCCAGACCACGTTAAGACCACGTTTAAGCTTGAAGGAGGCTCAATAATGGTATGCGGATGTATAACCACCAAAGGTGTTGGAAGACTGAGCAAAGTTGAAAGTCGAACGACAATGAAATCAGTTGCTAGGCCCAGTGCACGATTTGGAAGTAAGTGCTTCGAAAATTGTCTTTCAGTAGGACAATAATCCGAATCACACATCAAGGATGACAAGAGGTTATAGAACGCTGAATATAATCAGTAAAAATATTTTCAAACAATTCCGTAGTAAAAAAGAGTTAAGCTTTTTCTCTACAATACTCTGTGCTTGATTTAGCACCAGACTTAAAAGGATTTGTATACGACAATGGAAAACTAAACGGTGTGCTCAACCTTGATACACTGAAGCTCTTCAATTCTTCATATTTAATATTTCCGCAGACAGTCAAGGCGTCAGACAGTACATTTTTCGATTTTTTTTTTTTTTTAATTGTTAAAAATGCTATTTTTGCAGAACATAATACCCTTAAACGACTGTAAGGTATTTCACAAATACTATAAATTTTCATCAAAAAAATCAAACCTTTAAATATTTTTTGACCCTAAACAAAATTTTTAATAAGTTCACAAAATTACAACAGCAATCGGTTATTACATAAAAGATTTATATAATATGTTTCCTTTTTAATTTTTACTCCTCTAACTTCTTTTTTTAATAAATAATTTTTTTTTATTTTCTTCAAAAAGTGAGCTAAGTAAAAAGCTCTCCTTTGCTGCTGCACAAATTACTGTAATCATTGAATTTAAAAAATGTATTCAAATTGCACGCTGAGTGCTTCTCTCAATTGCTGACATTTGACCTCGATTCTTAATGTTAATTTTTTTTCATTCATATAATTTATTATTATTTTTTGTGTTTTACACAGCGCATTAGTGTGCATTGCAAATGGAATAACGTTATCAGAGTGAACTGATGTTTTAAACGCAAAAGCGCATGAATATTAAAGGTATATCCGGTTAACGGAAGTGTGACGGAATATTTTACCTATGTACGGTATATACACTGAAAATAAAGACTGTATTAAATTCGATAGAAAAATTTTCTCAATAAATGAGTAACATTATATTTTGATAAAAAATTTATTGTAAATTGCAAGAAATTCTGATGAAAATTCTAGCAAGTTTTGTGAATATAATATAATGATATAATAAATAATAATAATAAGATATAGTGCTTTAAGTATTTAAGTAGAATGTACGGTGCCACACCCAGTTGACAAACGACGCCCACATTTTTTGTGTGGCTGAAAATGTGAATAATTTTTTTATTTTTTTTTAAGTCCCATATTTTATAGAATTGGATTTGAAGAAAATTTTTTCTTAAAAATTAGTTTAATCATATAATATTAATTCAATAAATAAAATTACTAAATATAGCTGACTTTTAAGTTTTTTAAAGCTGAAATATTTTCGGTTACGTCACATAAATTTGGAAAAATTTTATTACAAAATGCTGAACCTAATTAATCCATAGTGCTTTTTTTACCTTAGTGTATGGCTTGCAAAACGCAATATTGTAGTGCGTCTTGTTGTTTTAGTCAGGTTGCATTTGTTTGTTTCCCAAACCAGCGTAATTGCATTAGCGCATTAATTCCCATCGGGAAAATGGAGGAGTGATTTAAAATGCAACACAAGATTTTTATAAATATAATGAATATCAATATCCATACGAAAGTTAATGAAGTTGCAAAGCTCTGTTACAGCTTTTTGTATGAAACTTTTTGTGTTAAGAGATTGACTAATTTCTAAAAATTTTATGTCAAGATCTTTTTTGTAAAGTTTATATATATGTATAATAAAATATAAAAATTTTTTCTGAAACTGAGTTATTTGACAAAAGTGAGTCGAGAGATAAGTTTGGCGGCGATACCTCTTGTAGTTCTATACTTTTTAACTTTCCGGAAGTGAGAATTAAAGCAACTTTCAAAGAACTGCAAAATACAATATAAAAGCAAAAATAAAAATGAAATTACGGACAAGAAATGAAATTTCCCCATGGCGAAATACAAGCACTTGTGTGTTTTTAAATAATACATTTTAAAAAGTACACAGGAAATCGTATAATTTAAACGCAAGTGAAAGCGTCATAAAAATACAGCATGTTCTACACCATACGAAGGTCGACAAGTATAGTGCTAATGTAGGTTATAGTGTTTGCAAGACCCAGTGAGAAAACTGCACGCAAGCTTTTTATTCGAAGTGTAAATAACACAACAAGTGAACACATTTTTAGCAGTTTCTCATTGGGTGCAATGTGTTGTTAGTGTTACAACAACACTCGCTTTTTTGTGATTTGTTTTCAAGCACATAAAATTTTACTTGCATTTGGTTTTATTTAAGTGTTTTTAACATTCTGTGTGTATTTTTAATCCACTTTTTATTTCATATGTTTTTTGTGTGCTTTATTGTTGTCTATGTTTGTTATCGCTGCTATAAATTATTCTCTCTTTTACACAAAGAAAATAATTTAGGGAATTGCGAAATGTGCTCAAGTTATGCCAGAGGTATATTTTTATAACTGAGTTGGCTGGTGTACTTTATGATTTTTATCTTAAATTTATAGAAAATATTCTGAGTTCATTTGTTTGCATATGAAATCACCTCTTTTATTATTTCTAAAAAATTTTTACTTTTGCATTAATATATACTTACTTTAAGTATGATGACTTTTAATGCAACTGCTTTCGTTGTCAAAAACTGAAGAAATTTTTTAATTATTTTATCATGATATATTAGACAATTTGACATTCTATAATTATTTGGAAAAGTTTAAAATTTGAAAATTTTCTCCATTTCGAGCATATCCTCATTCAAAACACAGAAATAAACAAACTTCCAGGGTTGCGGCCATAGCTGCACTTAGCTATCATGTTTCGAATTTGATTTGTTTTTTAGAATTTCGTAATGGCTCAAACTTGAAGCTGGTTTCAACTTTGTTTGAGATATCTCTCACGTTTCATAAGATTTTTTCAATTTCTTTAAGATGTTTCTTTTTGTCATCCAGCTCAAAACACTTTTATCTGAAGAAGTTAGCAATTTATTAATTTCCATAAGCCTCGGAATGGTTTGGTTATGTTGCGAGAGTAATGAATTTCGTGGCTGATAATTGACCCAAGTAAAAAAACAATGTACTGCTATTTTTTCAACAGTGACATCGAAATTTTTTAAATAATCCATTATACTCGTAGGACGATGAATTTTAAAGTTTAAATAAAAGACCATATGACGAAACGAACAATTTGGTCTTCTTCGCATTGCCACCTCTGAAATTAGGCTTCGAAGAGCGGGGAAACAGATTGTCGGAATTTAACACTAAGTTTCTCACTTCAAAATTTTGTTACCCATATAGAGCGTTCGTTGTCAAATCGAAAGAAGTTGGACAAGTCCTCTCTGATTTTGCTGACTGTTTCTTCTTTGGGTAGTGTTTGAGCTGCTTATAGCTTACCATATTTCAATTCGGCATAAATATAGCCAATACCATAATTATATATATAAGATAATTAAGTAGTTGGTTTTAAAAATAAAACTTTCTTAAACTGTTTTTTTTTTAAACTTGAAAGTCGTTGAAAACTGAAATTTTGATATATCTTGTTTTCTTAATTTTGTTTTTTTATTCAATTAATGTATTCAAATATCAAGGAACTGGTCTTTGTCATGTTTACTTCAGAGAAATCACGTGGATTTGTAAAATTTACAAGATTGTCGGTCTTTGCTAATGACTGTAAGTTTAATTAAGTTTTGTTCATAAAAATAATTTATTGTAAAAACTATTTATTATCTCTATAAATTCAGCTCTATAACGAATTGCAACTTTCGCAATAATTTCACTGAATCTCAATTATAGCTTTAGTTTATATAAATAAAGTTGAATATTTGCAATATTCTAGAATTTATAGAAATGTTCACTTGCTAAACATATTTTCGATAGACAACTTTTACCGTGTGCAATAGCTTTGCTGTTGTTAATTTTAGCCTTTGTTTTATAAAACTATTTACATATTTATTTATTATGAAAAAGCTTAAGCAATAGATTAAAAATAACAATTGATTGTAACAAATGTTCAAGTGGGTTTTTTTTTTTAATATTGCAATAAATTTGCATCAACAAATAAATATGACAATCGCAAAGTCAACAGCATTTTGAATTATTTTAGTTTTTACATATTTACAAGTGTTGATATAACGACTCATAAATTTTTAAAAAAGCAAAATATTCATACTTGAAATTTTTATTGTTTTTTTTTTTTGTTTGAAATAACAAAATGTTTAAGAGTACTTTTGCAAGAGCCAAATATTTCATTAGAATTCCTTAAAAAGCTAAATTAATTAATTTTACTAAAAGTAAGTGGATTCAGAACATTTTTTTTTAATCATGTTACATTGTACATAGGTAAATTTATAAATTTGCCATTAAAATTTAATTGAAATATCATCAAAAATCTGATTATGCACGTGAATGTTGATCAATAACCCCACTTGATTTAATTAATGTCGAAATTAACCAAAACAAAATTTTATCAAAATTAAATCATTAAAGTGTTTTATTTCATTAAGTGAAGATAAATTTTTGAACTAATTGGCAAAAAAACAATTTAAAAATTCATTCAATTGAAAATGTCAGTAAATAATGCTACAAAGGACTGCTAGCTGGGAGTGACGGGGGCAATAATAACTTGCAACACGGAAGCCCTCAACGTCATCTTACACTTGGTTCCTCCTAATATATTCATCTGATCTGACTCAGAGAAGCTGGCTGCTGGGCAGCGAAGCAATACGGGCACTGCTCCATCGTCAACTAGCTAACGTTCCAAATGATTACTCAACTGCGAGAAAACTATCAGGTGAAGTTTCCGGAGAGTGTTAAATTTTGAATCGAAATACTAGCATTATATTCATCAGCAACTTTAAATTCCTTGAATTTTTACCTATTTTCTATTTTTAATTTAACCACATATAACTAAATAGAAACACACAGAATAATAAACCAATTAGCAAACATATGGTATAAATTAACATTTTATGTATAAACCAATTTTATGCAAAACAACCACAAAAATATGCAACAAAAAATACCACAACTGCAAACAGCAACAAATTAATTTTATAAGTAACAGCCAACACATTGTTTACGCACTCATTATAATAAAACATGCATTTAATTTGTTTCAAAATTGAAATGAAAGTTCCATACATAGAGCAAAATTTTAATAAAATTTAATTTTATGAGTTTACATGCTTTAATTAAAGCTTTAAAAAAATTCCATAAAATAATAATAAGACTAAAACATAATAAGTGAAGTATATCAAAATAACTTCGCACTTAAGTATATTTCATAAATTTATAATAATATATACGAAATATTATATCAAAATTCCAGTACTTTGTAGTACATTCGCAGAAACCTGCGATAAAATAATTCAGCCAAATTTGAATATCATAAAAATTATAGAACAATTCAATTCTCGCACTTTGTGTATCAATGCCAAACATTGCATATTAAATTCACTAAATTACTGTTTTGTTTTTCATTAAATTACATGTGTGCCAAATATTTATCTAATTCCAAAATTACAAATAAAACAAATAAAAAATAAATACAAAACAAACGAATTTTACCGCTAATAAATTGCATAAAATATTATGTTACGTATACGACATGTTGTGCTCGTCGCACATAAAGTGTCATAAAATCTGAAGATAGAAATCTATTAAATTGTTATGCTGGCGCTTTAACTTGGAGGTGTTTTAATGTTTTTTCATGTTTGATTTGCTGTTATTGCTTAAGTTTCCGTTGCTGTTGTTGTGTTTTTTTTTTGTTGTTATAAAAGTTGTCTGTTGCTTTCGCAATAAAATTAACATTTTTATTATCATTCTAACAACAAAAAAAAATGTTAAAAGAAAATCGTGTGACGTCTGTTATTTTTTTGCTTGAAAAGCTGTTTAGTTTTTGTGTTGTCATCTTTTAGACAGAAAAAAGAAATGAGAAACATAGGCATCGTTTCAGTTGAAGTCAAAAATTTAAATGGAACCGTTTGATATACCTATAACAAGTGTTTTTTGAAGTTTAAGGACTTTGTACGTATCAGAAATTCATTGCAGCATCAAAAGCAACCCATGGATCGAAGAAATTGTATAAGTTTTCTTTGAGTTTTACGCTCTTAACGTAGTTTTAAAATATTAGTTGTTGAAAAGGGTTAGAGCGCTGACTTAGCAAATAAACTAGAAGCTCTAATTAGTACTACTTGTGTCGTTTAAATAACACATTACGTGACCCGAAGAATTGGTGGAAATTAAAATCTTCTTTGTAAAATTCACTGAGGTTATTGAAGCTAGATTTTCCTAAACATCTAAGTCCGGTTCTGAATATGGCTGGACAGCTGCAGACAAAACGCTCAAGTGACTTGTTCCCCTTTTCAAGCAAGCAGCTACGGCAGAAAGAATTGAATAGCATACCTAATCTTTCAGCAATCGCGGTGATTTTTCTATCCGGCTCCTGCACACAAAGCATTTGGTTCTAAAATTTTTATAAGACCGTCTGATTCATCAGAACTTCTTTTCCCTCAACCTTTCTGTGGTCTGGAACCCATATTAGAGTAATATAAAATTGTTTCTTTAGCCTAGCCAGTTTTTGTCGCGCTCTGTTCTACTTCTATTTTCGATTTTATTTTTACCAAGCTCAGCGCTTTAGCATTTCCTTGATTATCGGAAAAAATGCTATCTGTCCTAAGTTCAGAGATTGCTTGGTTCTTTGAACAGACTCCAGCACTTTGATTAGACTCCTGCACATACTTTAAAACCTATCTTAGATACCATGGTAAATAATCCGGAAAAGTCTTATCAAAGCTGAGTGTTGGACAATTCGATTGGAAAGGGACTCATATTGCTTTCAAAACCAAGTGCCGGCTTCCAGGAGTCTAATTGCACTGCACACAGCAGCGGTTTCAATAAAAATCTAGGAGGTAGCAGATGTAAAAGAACATTGAAGGGCTGCCGTGGGACCAGAATTCATAGCCTCCGTCACACCGACACAAGCCGTTCCTTCTAGCTATGGCTGCTTTTGGCTTATGCTAATAGCTGACAACTATACTGAGGAACTGGAAGTGAGACATAAACGAACAACGATTATTTTAGCTTGAAGCCCCCATTTTTTACTAAAACTTTTCGTGAAAACATTGAACGCTATTGAAGGCTTTTTTGCATCTTGCATCATATTAGTGGTAGCAGTGATATTTCTAAGGAAAAAATTTAGTTGCGGATATCAATGAAAGTGTAATTTTTTCATACAAGATATCAAGTGAAATCAAATAGCTTTTAGAGATGATTTTTTGAGAAGATTTGTTTTTTTTTTTGAAATTTTAAGATTTTAGCACCACATTTTTTAAAAAAACATATCAATTTTCTGGCAATATTCTTCTTCAAACTAAAACATTCCTAAATAAAATGCCAAATTTTTAAATATTTAAGCTTTTGATACGGCCATGTAATTTGAACGTTTTCTCGTACTGATTTTTTTTATAGCGCATTTCGTAAACTGATTATCTTAAATTTATTTTTGCAACAATTTCTGCATACAATTCCTGCTAAAATTTCACATGGAAATCGAATTCTTTCTTAACATTTTACTTCACTTTTTGTTGCTGTTGTTGGTGCTGTTGAAAAATCGTAGCGCGTTATTGCGTTAAAATGGAAATTTCGCAATCTTTATTTACTGCACACGCGATTATCGGCGGCAACTCTTTAAGCGCACCAACTCAATTTTACTTACAACGTTCATTTCCACATATATATTTCAGGGTGGATCTCGCGTTTTTATTTGCCTTTAAAATCTTGTGTTAGGTTTTGCAATAACTGAATGCCTACGAAAAATGATTCTTTAGCTACAAAATCTAATTATGCAATAACCATTCTTAGCACAAATTTGTTGTTTTAAAAAAGAAATTATTGAAATCGGTTCCGTATATTTTGCTCCAAAGCGTTACAAATCGTTTCAGTCGAAGCAATTTTGTATAAATAGAATATATATCTTGAAAACAATGAAACAGTTTGTAATATTCTGAGCGGCAATAATCTTACAAATACATTTACCTCCATTTTGAAATCGATTTATCCAACTGTGCTCAACTCTTAACAAATTTGAGAAAAGCTACAAACACAACTTCTGAGCTCTATAACTTCAAAACAATTAATTGTTGACTTGCAACGAAATAAAACATCAATCCGCTATCTTTTTAAGAATGGGAAATCAAATTTTGATCCACCCCAATATGTATGTATTCCGCACACGCTGATATTTTGCTTTGTCTTTCACCATTACGCATGCAAGTATTTGTATGTACTGCATACCATGACCTTTTTTGCTTTAATAGTTCTTGCGCTTTGGCGCTGTTTCCTGTCGCGCCAATTCTTTTGTTTTCTTTTTTTCCTTTTTTACGCTTTGACATCCACTTCTGTTGGCTGCGTCTATGATTGCTGTTGCATAATAAAAAAAGATTTTTGCTTTATTTTTTAACATAGCATGGTAATCGTCACCGATCCAGTTCAAGACTACCTTTAGTATGCTATTCTATCTTACTTAGTCTTGTTCCTTCTATTCTCGCCAATAGATGGCGCACTCTATATTTTAACAGTCGTCTAGTCTATCAACTTACATCTTTACTGCAAAAAATTTATGCTTTTGTAATTTGCATATCAACAGGTATCAAGCAGTGGAATTTTCCACAATTTCTTTTGTGTGAAATTACAATAATGTGATTTTTCACATTTTCCTTCTTTATTCGTTCGTTCATTAATTTTCATTGTGATAAGAATCTCAAACGTTCTATCTTCTACAGTTCAAGGAAATGAGTTTGAAAATTGCGTAAGTGAGGTGAGATCGGGCAGGTGGTGGTAGTGGTGGTTGTACGGCGTAATGGTGTCACAACAAATTGGCAAGGTGTTGATTGTCTCTCTCTGGAATACCTGATTTTATGTTTACAATTTATTGTCTATAATTTATGTTGGTGTGATAAAAAAAATAATGACTTCCGCTTTGCCGGCAGTGAGGTAAAAGCAAGCGACTTGTTTTGATTTTTTTTTAAGTTATTGCTATTAAATTATGGATTCGTTGATACAAATATGAAATTTATAGTATCAGCGAAATAACAAATTGTTTTTTTGGAACTACTTTATATTGAACCAAATAATTTTGAAACGTCGAAGATTAATATATTTAATATATGAATCTTTCCTCAAATGAATTTTTCAATCCATGTTTTAATAAAAGTATTAAATTTTAATGTGTTGAATAACTAAGGAAATATATGCTATACAAATTTGGTTTGATTAAGGTCACTTTCAGCTTAAAAAATAATTTGGTTAGCGGCTTGGTTCACTTAGAAAACATACCAACGTACGTTTTTCCGTGCAAGTTTAAGTAAACAAAAAGAATAAAACTGATATTCAAGCTTAACTTAAAATATCATTTCACCTTTTGATAATAAAAATCTTTTAAAACTATTTTCAAAGGCTCTAAGTTCGAAAACGATAACGTCTTAATTAGTAGAGCAATGAACAATATAGGCTTGGATGTCAGCTCGATGAATGTCTCATATAAGTTCAATGTCATAGAAACATTGAGGGTAATGAAAATTCTAATGATTTAACAAGGTACGGTTCTTCTAGTGACAAAACTGAAGCCTCTTGCCGGTGCAAACTCTGCTCCGAATATACAAGATAAAGGTCTTATGGCTTTTGCCAACTGAGGCAGCAAAAAATTGCAGAAACCTTAGAGCTAGTGCTTCACCGAGAACTGAAAAATATCGTTTTCGTTCTCGTTATCGGGACCGAGAACGATAGCTAGATGATATCAAAAAAATTATTTCTCATAGGACCGAGGGCGAGAGCAAGAAACGTCTGGCCGATATCTCGCTCTTGGCGATAATGTAATGTCTATCGTACGATAACACTAAATTATCGCCGAGAACGAAATTCAGCCAGAACTTCCATAATACAAAAACACTAAAAACGCTATTTCTTGGCACCTAAGGTAGCAGACGTTTTGAAATTTGGAGCTAGGATGTATATTGTCTATGTTAAGAACCTCACAAAATCTGAACGAGATGAGACAAACGAGCGTGGCACCTTTATTTGACAAAAATACTTAGAACACCATACCTTTGCATCTATCGCAGCTTCAGTTGTGAAATCTGATAGCAACTCGCTAAATGTAAACAGGGTTTGATAATGGGTAATAGTTCCTCCCATACAACCCAAAAAACTCGTACATTGCTATTCTTAGAACTAATGCAAAGTTGTGAAGTTTCGTACAAGGACCCAATTGTCTGCAGTAAAGACTGAGTAAAATATAGACGAGGCTGTTCAACGGACAGTGTGCGGGAAAGCCGCTGGTTCAGCAGTTTTGTATTTATAAAAATAAAAAGGAGAATAACCGAGAATTATTGGCGATACCAAGACAATAAAAATTTCTCCCATGAGAACGAGTATGATACGATAAGATTGGTGCCTTTACGTGGAAGATACGATAATTTTTGAATTATCGTCTCGTTTTCGTATCAGTGAAGCACTACTAAGAACCAGTAAAACATCGAGAGCAACATTTTCATTCCATAGTAATTCAAAATCCATTTACCTATTGTCCAAGAGGTGCAGTGCAATCGCAGAAATCACCGCGACTTGCACTTAACACTGGACTATCGGCCAGAGCGCTAAAATTTTAGGTTTAGCAGATTGACATTAGTGTTATTAAACCGGCACAATTTGTATTACTTAGGGCTAATAGCATGTTTGCTAAGCCACCACTCTAACTTGCCTAATATTTTTCAGGAGACTAACGCATTAATGTTGTTTTATGAGCTTTTAACTTAAGCTTTAAAAAACTTTATTGAAAGAATGCTAAGCAAATGAAGTAACCATGAATAAGTCAAATTATGTTTAAAAAAAATTTAAATAGTAAAGCTTTATCATCAGCAAGGTGTTGAAAATGTTAAAAAAGGTTATAATTTTTACAAAGTTTATTGCAGTAAAAATTTTTCATCACTTAACTTATATGTCCCCGGTCAAACTAGTTTTTAGAATAAACTAGTTTATCCTAGGCCCAACTAGATAATTTGAAATCCTAAAAGTATGCAATATAATTTGAATACAAAAGCACTGTGAATAGCGATGCCAGTGTTGCACATATTATAGACTGAACCGCGAAGCTAGTATTGAACATATTAGAGGACGTAAGTCCTGAGCTGCGGCTGAAGGTCCTCCAATTACCTCACTTACCACTTGCCAATTATGCAATGAAACTAAAAAATTTTGTTGTTGTCTTACATTGCTGCTGTGTAAGTCTAATGTTTTCGCATTAAACTGTCATTGCACATCTTTTGGCTTAACCCTAACTAGTTTGGCTTAAAAGCTAGTTTGACCGGTAACATATACAACATAAATTAAATATTACGTATACGACAACAAATAATTTTATTAACTGCTAGCATGCACAGCCACTCTATGCACACTAACGTACACACGCTTTAAATCAACAAAAGGCACATCGAAAACTCCCGCACATATCACATCATTATATCTAGAACTCACTGTATCGAAAAAATAAAATTATCAATTTATAACAAAAATCATTAATTTGAAATGCCTACAGTAGCATTAGGTACACCTGCCTTGTAATAAAATTCTACTACCATCAAAAAAGAGCACACGAATAAATGCTTATAATTTACGAAAATGTCATTACAGCACCATATTTTTCACACAAAGTGACACTTCCAGCAAAAATTTAAAATTAACACAACATAAAAATCCAACATAATCACATTAAAATACAAAAGCCATGCGCTCATATGTCTAACGCCAACGGGAAGACAGCCAAAGTGTCTGGAAAATTGCCAAAGTATACGCCAGAGATAACCAAATAAACAGATCTATTCTGCTTTTATTTCTTCTTCGCTTGCTACTTACTTTCGTCGTATTTGGCTCAATTTTGTGGGTTCCCGTTGCAAATTCATTGCAAAAAGGAAATCGATTTGATATCAACACGACAACGTAACATTGCGGTTTAACACAAACACTTGCTGGGACGCCAGCAATGGCATTAGTAGAACAGCAGCCGCAGCAGCAGCAGTAGCGGAGAACAACGTGTGGTTGCGCATTTCACACCGCATTTCATTCCTCTACCAATATTTTTATGCAGCCATAGAGTTGTGCATTGAATAAAATTCATTTGTTTTCTATTAAATTTGTAATGTATTTTATTTAATTTTTTGCACAGAGATTTTTAATTTTTCTGACAGTTTAAAATACTTTATCTCAGCGGGTCTATCGAAAGCGGGAAAATTTGTGGAAGGATGACACATGGACTTTGCGCCACGTCACGACAAAGCCATAATTTTGCAAGGACTTGGAGAAAGGCTGGAAAATATTTAAAAAAATGAATCGATAGACTTTGATTTGCTGTTTGTGATGATGCTTTCAGTTTTTGCGCAAAGCCATATTTTTACAACGAAAAATTAGCTTGAAGTCCGTGAGGTTATTCTGAAATGCGGCACAGTTTCTTAAAATAAAACTTACACGAAACAAAAGACCAACTTTTCATCAACACCTACATAAACTTTCAGAGTGGAATAGCAAAAAATGCGTAAGTGACAAGCATATAAAAATGAAGATCTCTAACTTGAGCTCTGCACGAGTGCACTTGAAACGACCATCAAGCCACTTGCTACGATGGCAAGTCCATCAAGTCCTTTTGCACAAAAACTACAAATTAAATAAAAACACCAACAAAAAGAGGCGAGTGCTTCACTCGGAAGCCAAAGGTTCTTCAGTTCCAGCACTCGTAGCTTATTGTATTCGGCACCATGTGGCTTATTGACTCTTAGCGCGCTTGCTTTGACAACAGATTTTCTATGCCGCATTACTTTGGGCTGTGAATTTCGATAACAATCACAATTTGACTGGCACATGCCGCTCAGGGTTGAACCCAAAAGAAATCATAGAACATAATCAATCTTTAAAAACACTACCATTGCCCTTTTGACGAAGCATTAAGATGACAGTTGACTCGCTGCATTTATAGATTTTCCTCATGTTAGGTTTCTGTTCTGTTTTCTGCAAGTCCATGCATGACTCTCAGAATGTCAGTAGAACCATTGTACTCAACAGCGAGTATATTAACCCGTTGACTCAGCAAACGCACTTCAGCAGACCTCTAATTAATACTCGACACATGTGTGAGCTTTCACAAAGTGACGAGAATTAGAAAAGACTCTAATTTGAATAAGTTTCTTCTAGATCCTTCAACATACTATAAAATTTTTAGTTAATTCTTCACAAATCCTTTTAAATTTTAAAATCCTTTGCTATTTGTTGACATTTTACCCAAAACATTTTACGCGCTAAGGATCATGTATTTCTTACATGTTGAAGACTCTGCACGACACTATCCAACCATATCTCACTTTTCCAACATCATCAATTGCCAGCCACAAATTCATTTTTAGAAAATATCTGTTCATGTAATCTCATAAAATGGATAAAAACGTGAATAGATGTCAGTCACAGCAGGAGAGATTGTATGCTCGTATATTCGTAACAACAAGGACTCGATGAATGATTGCTTGCATATGCTTGTTCTTGTATGTAGCATGTATTATGTATGTGTGCTTCTGTGTGCATGGGTGTAAATATTGGTATTTGTATTAGTTTGTTAGCTTTTGATGGGATTTCATCCACAAGGACACGTGATAAAGTGATAAAATTTTATTATTCCTTGTCAATTTGATTTGAATGACACATATAAAGTGTTAAATCTGTTTTTTAAAACCAAAAGGACTTGAATAAAATCAATCATTGGCATCAGTTAAGTCAACAGCATTTAAATTTTCACTGATAAGAAGCTTGAGAGATTAGTTTAGTTTTGAAATTAGATTTTCCTAAAAAACAAAAAACCTTAATGTGTTGAGCTCAATTGCAAATGTGTTGTCATTTTACAAAAGAATGTGGTTTTTTCTCATTAAAGTCTTAATAAAAGTTGGAAATTTCGATGCATTAAAAGTTTACTACAAAAATTTTCTACTAAATTTTAAGTCTTAAAAAGTTTAATCCTATTTTTTGACAAGACAAAAATATTTTTATGCAACCAAAATGCAGAAAATGCAAAAGAAATATTGTACTGTGTTTGCAAAATTATGCAAAACCATAGGAAAAACCTCATTATTGCCAGTAGAGCTTTACTAATTGCAAAACCACAGATATATGTTTTTCATAAAGGTAACATATGTAAATTTTTAGTTTCAGGCATTTCTATAATTTACCAATTAAAATATCTATGTGGTAAATGTGCTAATTAGCTTGCCAAGTGCATACGCATGACTGCACTGAGAAAACAAAAAAAAATATATTATGAACTACCTACGAGTATATATTATGTATTTTAAAGTTCATGGCATAAGCTGAGAAACATTAATTAATTTTGTATTAAAAAAATTCTTGGTTTTAGATTTTGAAAACAAATAAAATGCAAAAAAACATTTTGATTAAAACTACATCAATGATTTTTTTTTTTTTCAAAATAATATTAACCTTTTTCTTTTTTCTACCGGCAGTTTTTCTACCGGATTGTCTAAATTCTCAATTCATCAGTAAATTTTTGCATTAACAATAAAAAAGTAGTATGCATATAAGCCGTAGCTTGATTTTTCGGTATGGCTGGAGTCTTCAGCAGTATTAAACCTAGGTCATCAATTAACTCAAGAGTGGTCTAGTCTAAGCTAAGGAAAACAGTGCTCATGGACACTCCACACGACACTTTTTCTGTGTAAATGGCGTAGAATGAAGATGTCGTTGTGTTGATAAGAGAAAAAGTTCTTCCGATAGTCATCGATATCTTCCAGGAAGCTCATAAATTTGCTAATTAAACACTTATCAGCCTTTATCTTACTATAAAATCCAATTTAAATACTTTAACACAAAATCATGAATCCGTGTGTAGACCCCTATTATCAAAATTAACTAATACAAATGATTTAGCGGTGAATCTGCGCAAACATAAATAAATTTCATTTAAAAGAAAATACATGGTGCGTAGCTTTAGTTTTCCTGCTATCAATGGCATTGCGCATGGCAAAAGTAGGCAGTTATTGAGGTATTATCCTAGACTTTAAGCTCTCTTGAAAAAAAAAAACTAAGAGCTAAGTGTCAAAATATCGTATATATCTTCAGGAAAGCATTTAAAAAAGGCTAAGAATTGAAGCTGTATATTAAACACTGAGTGCACGACATCATCATCAGACAAACTTTGACTTAAGGTGTTAGAAGCGATAAATATCAAATTCTGTCTTTTTGTAGTAGCAAAAAAGTGTCGCAAGGGTTAAAGTAGCCAGCTTTTTAAATCAATGCTCTTAAATGGAATTGACTTTGAAAAGAAATTAATTGTCTATCAGTTACACTTCGATAAGTATTTCGATGCTATGGGACGTGTTTCTAGTTGGAATTTTTCATGCTACGCGAATTTATTAGAGCCATAGATCAATATGTTGCTATCCAGAGTCCACATTTATCTCTATCTAATCTGATTTATTCTTTTATATGAACTTCCTAACTGGCGTGTACACTGGCGAGTATAGAAAAAAATCACAACAGCGCTACACTTTTTATAGACTTTTATCTAGTCTTTCGTTACTTTTAAACATTTTCGTATTTTTGAATAACTCCCTATTCATCACTATACTATATATTCAACATTTCTCGAACTCTGCAGCATTTTTCCAAGCTTTAAACATTTATTTGTTTCCATCAGAATTTTTAAATTTTTCCAACATTAATTCTACTTCTTCAACAACTTTCAATATTTGCTACGTTTCTCCGACTGCTTCAACCATTTTTAATCCATATTCCGAAATTTTTAAAATTCTACAACAGTTTTCGATCATTTTTTCTGATTTTTCAACAGTATATATTTTGGATTTATTTTGACATTACAATGCTTGAAAGAACTTGATAAGGAAATCAGGAAGGCAAATGATGCTTCGAAGACTTTCTTGATTGATTGATAATGTGAACGTAATAATCAAATATGAAAATGTGGACTCCTGGTTTAAAACTGTTATTGCCATTCTGGCAAGCTACCTATTCAATCGGCTGACTTTTTATTTATTTGTTTTTAATGTGTAAGTTTTTTGACACTTTACTCGTAATTCGTAACATGGGTTAATGTTAAAATCCTTAAAAAGGTTTGCCATTTTACCATAAAAAGACTAACAAGGGAACAGCGCTTGCAAATTATTGAATTTTAATATCGAAATTCCTGCTCTGTGAGAAATGTGCTTTTTATCGAAACATTTTCTTCAGCGACGAATCTTAATGGGTACATCAACAAACAAAATTGCCGAATTAAGCCTGAAGAGCAGCCAGAGTTAGTTCAAGAGCTGCCAATGCACCCTGAAAAATGCACTAGTTGGTGCAGTTTGTGGGCGGGCGTCATCATTGTACCGTACTTTTTCAAACAAAATGAATATTGCAACGTTGCAGTGAATGGAGCAAGGTACCGTGCGATGGTTACCAACTTTTGTTTGCCCAAAATGGCAGAATAGGACTTGGTTGACATGTGGTTTCAATAAGACGGTTCCACATACCACACGGCACGTGATATCATGGACCTATTGAGAGGCGAGTTTGGTGAGCAATTACTAGTAATCTCACGTTTTGGAGGCAAACCAGCCATAATTTTAGCCCTGGAAGATAACATTACAGCTGTTATTGGACGAAATTCTGGAAAAAGTATGCCCAAATTGTAGCTTACGGATGAACCGTACGGCTTAGTACAGTATCTCGTGCACGATTGCAGCCCTGGACGATAACATTACATCTGCCATTGGTGAGATACCGTCCGAAATGTTTGAAAATGTATGTCAAGATTAAAGCTTATGGATGAACCATCTCAGATGCAGCCGCGGGCAACATTTACATGAAATAATCTTTAAAAAATAAATGTGCTGTATTTTCATAACAATTCTAAATATTTGACTTAAAAACTTTTTGCGTGTAGTCTTACACAAACAATTAAATTTGAAACATAGTTTTTGGCCATATGATAACCGAAAATTATGCCAATGTAAGCCAAATACAGCATAGTGTGCGAAACTATATTAAATATGTGGGAATTTTATATATATGTGTATACATATTACAGCAAAATTATTTACATAATAAATTAAACAAAAATGTATGCATAACATACCATTAACAAATATTGCGAGAATGTGTAAAATACAGTAGTGGCACTCCGCGTTTATATGTAGATTGTGAACTTATGTTTTTTCGCCTGGAGTGCATTAGCGCAAAACGTCAACATTTCATATTAAATAAAATAAAAAAATAATTTCAAGCAAATTATCAATACAAACACAAAAGCACAAAATAGTTTTGTAACGCCATTTTGTCTGACACAAAATTTGTGTATTTTATAAATTTAATCTTGATTTTGGCTACAATTCAGAAATGACAGTGCGAAAAAATTTTACAAAATTTAAATAATGCTGCAGCATGGGGTGGAACAAAACTCATGCTGTTTTGGGATTGTTGATATGAAGAAAAAAATTAGAATATAAAGGTCACCATATACGAATAAATAGTTTCATTTCAAAGTGCTATAATTTAAGCAATTTTTTTATTCAATCGATATTATTCAAAAGAAAAATTATTGAAAAACAATTATTTTTTATGAAAACTTTTTATTGTAATAAAGTTTTAAAAAACTTAGTTTTTTCATTACAAGTAAGTAATAATATCAAATAAATTCATAAAATTACAATTTCAAACTAAAGTTATAGTTTTCAATAAGAAAAAATTCTTACTGCAACTACACCAAATTAAGTGAAACATCACAATCCTTCTAGATACCAAAGGTATTAACGGATATTAGGTGATAAAAAAATATGTTGCACGTGTTCGCAATATTTATTTACGTGCTTCATGTTGATTCCCACAAGAAGAGCGCTAACAAAAAATAAATTTTGTGTAAAGTGAATTTTTTACACCGAACCCCCTAAAGTACTTTGCACTAAAATAAGTGCCAAGGATTCACTAGATTATATATCCTTCGCTGTAGTTTGAAAAAAACAAAATGAAAAGAAAGGGGAGAAATGCTTTTCTAATTGAATTAAGCTATTTATTTTACGGACAATTGAATCCTTTTCCCCCTACTAAATATTTCCGTTTTACCCATTTGGCGTTATTTTTTCTTCACTTTTTTTTATATTTCATCTTCTTGCCTTGAGCTGTTAACTGAATTTTATTTTTTCAATAAGTAAAAAATTCTTTATGGACTTCCTATTTTTTATTTTATTTTTATTTTAATTTTGACCTTGCCAATGAATGGCCATTCATTGAAGGGATGTGAATTGCGTTGTGCGGTAGTAGAATCATTTATGACTTCCACTTCCTCGCATTTATTTCACGATTTTATCTCTTTCGATTTTGTAAATAAAAATTCTTTTCATATACGTGGCATACGATGAATCAAATTGAGAGCAGATTTTTTTTCATTTTTTTAAGAAATTTTGATTCAGTTTATTAGGTAGTACATTTTAAATTGAAATGATATATGTATGTTAAGTGACTCAAAATTTTTGTATAATATTTATATATCCTTGTGTATATATGAATTCAATTTATGTGTGTACAAAATACACTGTATACCTACTTATATAAAAAAACAATTTTCTTCATATTTAAAGATGTTTTTACTGTGGGATTCTTTAATTTTAAGTGTTAGATGTACATAGGGGCTGTACACTTTAGTCTCAAATTAAATAAGTAAAGTTTAGAATACCTCTTACGACAGAGTTTTTCATAGCCCCAGAAAAGAACTACATCTACTAAAATATTTTTTTTTTTTTAAATAAAGGACATGTTCATAACAAAATACAATTTTGCAATATATTATTGCTCTCGCTTTGTATAAGAAAAAATAGATATGTTTTGGATTCCTTTTACAGAAGTTTTACATATATTTTATTATAATTTTACTATAATTTTCAAATGTATCACAATATCGAACTTCTTTAGGAAGTTTTTAGACGTTATGAAGATGTCGTATTTGGGCGTTGTGACATAGCGCCGAAAATTTTATTCCAATCTGGTCTAAAACATTTTTGAGGAAGATTCGGAAAGCACTCCATCGAACTTTCAGAGATTCATGACTCTTTGGTTTTTTGCCCATCATGCGGCGAAGTTAAATTGCAGCATTTCCAAGCATCTCAAACTGAGGGGGGATCAAAACAAAGTCGATCTACGAATAATTTTTTGCATACATGATATTACCGAAAAAACTCACATAAAATCGTTAGCCTATTCCACATATGAGAGGAAATTCTTTTTACAACAATGTACAATCTGGGATTTATGCTGTTTGTAATGTTCTAAGGGTTCGAGGGATCAATATACATCTACTATATAAAATTCAGTTTCTGTCGGACTGTCTGTCTTTTATAGACGATTTTGATGAAATTTTTACAGTGTGTTAGTATCGATCAGGCGGGTGTCATATGCTATGAAACTTTATTTTCGGGTGCATATTTAGGGAGGCACTCATACAAAAAATTTTTAAAATAGTATTTTCACATAAACCACTCAATCGATTCACTCGGGATTAACACCACGTGTCTTTAAAATTAAAAGGCAAAACCAAATCACTTAAACCAAATGTGATCCATTGTGATACCACAAGGTGTCTGACTATACCCTCACGTTGAACCAACGAGATTTCGTAATGAAACTAAATACTATACTAAGGTCACCCAGATCATCAAATAAAATCGACCCAAGTGTCTTGCGGCGCTTTCTAGCAAGTGTGGGACAGGACCAGGGAAAATGTTTAATAATTTCCTCTTCCTCCACATCTCCACAATTTCTACAGAAATCAAAGGACCTAACACCTAATCTCTCCGCATGTCTGCCGATGAGGCAGTGGCCAGTTATGACTGCAACAACTGGCGCAGAGTCATAGCTAAAACTATACAACTTTTATTTAGAGTGGCCCGAATTTAAAAACATTTTTAAAATATCATTTCAACAGCGATTCACACGGAATCTTCTGTGGTATTTTGAGCCACAGCTTAGGCTACAAAACTTCTATTTAGGGTGACCTCACACCAAAATATTTTTAAAATATCATCTTCCCAAAGACCACTTAAGAAATAATAACGAAATTTTCAGTTTTAAGTTGAAGCGATGCGCTCAGTTATGCTAGTTATGCTAATTTATCATAAAATTGAGGTGGAATCAAAAAAACATGCATAAATATAATAGCTCAAACCTTGCTCACATTGAATTTGAGGTTAATTATCTCAGAAAAATAGCTAAGAGGCGTAAGTTCGCAAGTGTACGCCTCACCCGCGTAATTTGAGACTGTAAAATGTTAACCAAAATGAAGCAAAACCAAAATGTTTTCTTAATGCTTCATTCCACGCCACTATAAAAAACACATCGAAGTGGAACAAACATTTGATGCTGTTTGCATAAGCTGAATCCGTGTTGCATTCCCTTGATGCAAAAAACTTCGTAATCTGCAGCAATTGCATGCTCCTCTCATTAATGTTTTGCTCATCACGAACGTCATCATCATAAAAATCATTGTCTGGCAAATAGAACGTAACGAAAACACGTGCTGCTTCTTAATTCATTGCATTTGTTTGTTTTCTCATTGCAAATTGTGTTGACAGGAGCTCTTCATCATCATCAGTAACAAGAGCATCATCAGCATCATCAGCAACAACAGCAACAACAATAACAGCTGCAGCAATCAAACAAATAACAGGCACGTATTACCGTGTTTTCAAGTACACAATAGAAAATCATCGAGAAAGCCATTATGACACTTCTTTTAATTTTCATAATTTAATTTTGGAAACCACGCATCGGAAAATCTTTAAGATGTCCACCAAGCACATGACACAGATAGCAAGAAGAAGAAGCTCGTTCATTTTTCAAAACAGCATTAATCGAACGACATGATAACATTCTGCCTTTCTTGGAACTACTCCAGATCATCTTGGATTGGAAGAAATGAGATTGGAAGAAATTTCTGGAATGTCTTTGATCAGTTCAAATACAGCGGTCTATTTGCTTGCAGCAGTTCAGAAAGCGGGTTTATTGTCAGTTTATTGGCTTGTGATAGGCTTCTCAATTTCACAATTCCTTTATCGATTAGACCTACTGTAAAGTATGATCACGAAATTGTGAATACACTTCAGGTAAAACGAAAAATGCCGAATATTATTCGGTGATATGGACCTCAAAGCTCCAAGGCATACGTTGAACACAGAGCTCGCTCAAATAGACAGTTTTGAATGTTCTTTTGTTGTACATTGATGCTTTGATTCAGAAATTGTCAGACAATCGTATCAACATAACAGTTACTTCTTCCTGAACTTGTTGCAACTAAAAAAGTAGATTACTTGATTAATTTTGCTCCACACTTCAATGATGGAGTCTCAGAATCTGCTGGGAGATCTATGTATATAATTTGATGTCTTTCAGGACTCAAAGAAAATGTTGATTTCTGGAAGTCGAATCGAAGATCGAATATCTCCACATAGTTTTAGCGACTCTTCCGATCACAACGGCAATTGTAGAAAGGTCATTCTCGACACAGTTTTAGAAAAGCATAGTTTTTTTGACGATCCGACATCAATAGCTAAGAAAGAAAACTTTATTGATTTCTGATTTTTACAGGATACCAATAAAAAATTTCTGCAACTAAAACATTCTCGAAGTAAACTCACAAAGAAATTGTTAACACATAAAACTTTACTTCGTGACGCACTCTACTGTCCAATTGACATCCTTTCCAACTGTTGCTCTTTTAATTCATTGAAAAAGCTACTCTCCTGATAAATTTCTGTAATCAGTTCCCTTCAAAAACTACTTTGACAAAACGCCGCACTTTATTATTTTAAATGAGAAAACTCCATAAATAAATGCGTTACTTAGCATGCGTGTATGTTGCATATTTGTAGCCTACTTTAGTTCCGACTACCTGTTCCACATACATTTCATCTCCGGCGAACTTTTTGCTACAATAAAGTTGCAACTGAAGCGGAAGCACTTAAGCACCAACATTTGACATTATTTATTTGCTCTCATTTTTATTCACCTGACTGGCAGTCGCAGTTCACTAACAATCCACATGCACTGACTGACAGACTGCATTGGACGCTGCACGGCGGAATGTGTTGCCGTGTAACACTGACGCTTTTACTACATACGACATATCAGTGTTGCGTTGTCGCTCTTTTCTCATGTCGCATTTGTCGTTATCCAGACCCTCTAGTCATTGTCGTTATCGTTAATTTAAGTGAAGAATTTTTGCCTGTGGAGAAGTGACACCATGCAAAATGGTACACAATTTCCAAATGTTCTAAATTCTAAAGGATGACAGAGCAAAAAAGAAAAACAAAAACCTCGATGAAAACGACTGAAGAGACGGGGCGAACAAATAAATAAAACGTGTTTTTATTGTGTTTGCAAACATGTTAGTGTTGTTGTCGTTGTTGCTCCTTTTATTGCCGTTGGTTTTATTTGTTTAAAGCAACAAGAAAAACAACAGCAACAAAATAATTACTTAGAGCACTAAAATGTGACACAGTTTCTCTAGAAAAAGAAAAATCAACATTTTAGTGGAAAGAACTGAAAAAAAAGGACAATTCTCATCAAATCGTACAAAAGTCCTTTTTGCATTGCAAATGAATTGTAAACGAGTTGAGAGATGTAAAAGAATAATATTTGCACACCATTTGATATGCGTGAATGCGTTGTTCTCACAAGAAATGGAAATTATAGCTAGCGGATAAAAATGAATAAATTATTGAGGGGTGCGAGAACCCATTTTCGTTTAAAGTGTTGCAAAAGGTCTTTATAATTATGAGGTATGGTATGAGACATAGATATACATACTTATTTGCATGTTTCAACACAAATTACCGAATAAGTTCATTAATTTAAGTAAATTAACAAATTTTTTTTTCAAAATGCTGTCAATTTTGTACGAGCATATCAATCATTTGTATTGGAATATGAAGATATATCCATTTCTTGAACTATTTTCCAGTAATAATCGAGATTCTTGTCTAAGCAGTAGTGCTTCACCGATACGAGAACGATACGATAATTCAGTTCATGTACGAAATTTCGCAACTATCAACAGCTATTCGAAGAATAGCAACGTAACAATATCAACTGTAGCTGCGATAGATACCAAGATATGGCGTTTTAACTAACTTTGTTTTATAAAGGTGCCATGCGCGTTTATCTAATCTCATTCAGATTTGGTGAGGTACCTAAGATAGACAATATACATCCCAGCGCCAATTTTCAACACGCCTGTATCATTAGTGCCAAGATATTGCATTTCAAAAGTTTTTGTATCATGGAAATTCTGGCTGAAATCCGCTCTCGGCATTAACTTAGTGCCTATCGTATGATAAACACTACATTATCGCTGAGAACGAGATATCGGCCAAACCCTACTCGTGTTTTATATCATCTCGTTAACGTTATCGTTCTCGGTCCCGATATCGAGAGCGATAACGATATTTATCGGTTCTCGGTGAAGCACTAACGAGCAGTGACGTTTGAACTTATAATCTTTACAAAAATGTTGTAATTGTATTAACTCTTTTAAAGTACTAAGCACAAAGTATATACTTAACACTAGGTCTACCGAGCATGAATTCATTACAAAATTTTTTAAATAAAAAAATTGTTTTTTTTTTTGTAAATGTATTATGTATTTTACTAAATTTATGTAATCTTTAATATAACAAGATCTTTAATATAACAAGATTACATAAATTTAGTAAAATACATAATACATTTACAAAAAAAAAACATTTTTTTTATTTAAAAAATTTTGTGATGAATTCAAGGAAGCGGTCATTTTGACCGCTCGGTAGACCTAGTGTTAATGCAACTGATGATAAATAAAAGACATTTCAACGCTATAAATTTTTGCTGTTAGCTGCACCACATCGTTACTTACATACTTTGTTATGAAGCCACAAAAAACTCCTTCGCTTATTTAATAAAAGAGAATAACCATATAAATTTAATTGAATTTTTTTGACGCCATAAAACGCTTATCACTCTAAGTGCCGCACTTAACTGCCTTATTGCTGCAAACACCTTTTTTTCTCGGCTTCTTTACGCACACAAAAGCACAACATACACAGACGAGAGCTGTAAACTCTAACAAACTGATATGTTGTGGAGTGCCCTCCCTCCAGTCGGATGCTGCTGATGCATTTATGAATTTAATATTTTGACCATAATTTGCGGTTTTGTGGCTTCGCACTCAGTTTACGTAGAGTACGAGCATAAAATATAAAAGGCCAATACAAAGTAAACTTAAGTAAAGTGAAAAAAGAAACAACAAAACAAAAACGAATAAGCAATTGCAATGATATTAAAAGCAGCTTGTGAGTGGATGCGAAAAATAAAGGGAAATCATTAAACGCACCTGCTGCAAAAACATTAAAACGCACACACACACACACACACACACACACACACACAGATTATAAAAGGTATTTATATATATGTGGTCACCAATTAGGAACTGTGTATGTGAGATGACTATTACAACCCAGCAGGCAATTGAGCAAGGCCTTCCCCGGAGCAGGCCTGCTAGCACTGCTCCGATTGTAAGAGGCCTTCTCAAAACTAAATTTTCATGCAAATAACAAAAAAAAAATTTTTTTTTTTACTATGCTTTTTGTTTTTGTTTACAATCTGTCAATATTAACAATAAGTAAATTTTATAAGTAGTGAAATTTTAATTAGCAGAATAGTTCCACTCCATTGAGTGTATACTCATGAAATGCTATTATGTACTGCTATAAGGCCTTCCCATAGCAGCAGTGCTATAAGGCCTTCCCATAGCAGCAGTGCTATAAGGCCTCATAATAGAAGGCAAAAAAGAAGGACTTGATGTATTTTTTTATTTCATGTATTGCAATGTTTTATGATTCGGCATTACTTTTTTGTCATTGCATTGTACTCATACGACATCAAAAGTTGATACATGGTTAGCAGTAAGGAACGGTGTGCATGTTGCTAGGTTGGTCTTCTGTTTCATGTTATGCTAAAGTGGTAGAGTGTTGTGTATTCAATGTCAAATTATAAATTAAGAAATCGTCACAAAAAATAAACATTAAAAATATGAACGTAAGGGAGGTTGACGCAGATAAAAAAAACATTTAACTAAGAGTCTCACGACGTATTAAGATTTAGTTTTTTCAAAGTACTTCTGTGACCCTTTCTACGGTAAGCGCTCTTAGAAGGGCTCTTGACGCAAGCGATGTAAGAAGGCCTGCTTAAAGAGTATTTCTATCAGGCCTGCTAAAGAAGGCCTGTTTTATCGGGACGTTTCATATAAAAAAGAAAGTAAGTTTGAAAGGAGGTGGCAAGGCCTTAAGCTCACCAAGTAAGGCCTGCTAGAAGACCTGCAAGCTCCTGACATTGCCTACTGGGAAGCATAGGTCAGCATTCACTTAAAATTATAGCAATGTTGAAGTGCAGTCTTTAACTTTAACGCTTAAGCTGCTTGAGTAGGAAATCATTATATTCACTATTTTCTGCTGGGATGCTACGCCATGTGAAGCTATTTGTGCAAAAGTTGAGTAAGCGGTATATTAGCGTGTGAGTGAAAATAATAGTCAGCGTTCACATTTGGCTTTACTTGCATTAACTGTTAAAAGCGCTCAGCTCAGATTTCGGAATTCTTATTAATGTTTGCCCAAGTCAAAAGGAATGTAAAAGACACAAAAAACGTAGTGAAAAAGACGCCTGGCGTAACAAGGTGTTCTGTAAAATAAAGCATACTTTACGGTGCTATGCATCTGACAGCGTACGTTGTATGGATACATCCGTGTGCGTTTAAGTAAAACTAATAATTCAAACTTAGACATTTTTGGCATTGCCTTGAATGTTGAGAGAATCGCTTCAATTACAGTAAGTCGGGCTGATATTTAAAGTCCATTATAAACTTGTTGGCCTCTTGACTTACAATTCCAATACAACCTGAGAAATGAACTTTAATTGTGAATATGATTTTTCTAGTAAAGTAATTTTCTTGTTTAATTTTTAAGGCTGAAAAAAATTTAAAAATCAGATATTTTTAAAAAAATATTGAAAAAAGTTGAAAACTAAAAAATCAATTTTAAATTTCGAAAAATTTGGAAAATGTTAAAAAAAAAATTTAAGAGGAGAAAGAATGCTGAACAAGTTCACAAAATATGAAAAATGATGAGAAAGTTGAATAAGATTGAAAAAGTCGAAAAAATTGAATAATGTTGAAACACTTGAAAAAGACTGATAATGTCGATACGCTAAAACAAATTTTGAAAGAAATTGAGTTAGGTTGAAAAACTCCAAAAATGTTAAAAGAGGTTTAAAATTTGGAAGAAAAAATTTGAAACAGATTGAAAATGTGATGATGAATTTTAGAAAAATCTTGGAAAATTTAATTAAGTTGAAAGAGATTTAAAAATTCGAAAGGATAAAGGGAAAATGTTGGAAGTGTCCAATTAGTCAAAAAATATTTTAAAAATATCAAAAAATGCTACTTTTACAGCTTTTTTTTTACATGGGAGGGGCCACGCCCACTTATTTAATGCCACCGAATTCAATTTAATTTGAAAGGTAATAATACCGACATTTATACACCAAATTTTATTAGGATTACTCCCATGCACAAAATATAACATTTAAAGTTTTTGACTTTTGTGGGAGGCGCCACGCCCACTGATGCAATCCCGTCGAATTCCATTTCATTTCATTAAAATTACTCCCTTAGTAAACTAAATAAAACATTAAACTTTTTTTCACGCCTACAGAAATTGACGTCTTAAATTTTGGCTATGAGATATCTCAAAGAACGTAGATCTGCTCTGATAAATTTCAAAATTATTACGATATTATCTTTCTTTATATAACGTTTATAAATATTGTGGACGGTGTAACGCCCTTGAACGAGGTTTGTCAAAAGCATCATATCTAAAACTTTTATAGATATCATACGTGCCGTTTGGGAGTAATACTGACTCATTTTTTTCGATTATACAAAAGCCCACTTCTCTGATTTCATCTTGTTTTGGTACAATTCAGCAAATGTACGATTCTCATACTCATGTCTTAAAAGAGACTTGACATTATGAAAATTAAACCAATGCATACATACATAAAATAGGTATACATATACTGGTCACTATTTAAATAACAAAATATCTCGAAAACTATAGGAGATTTAATGGGACTATGACATGCTCTTCCAATTAATGAGTTATTTTTCACTGATCAAATTTTAAAAATATTATGTTTTCATACATTTTACAAAGTTCCAGGAACTTATGTGAATTTTAAACACTGAGCACAATAAAAAACGCTGAAATTTTTGCATGACCTGATTTAACAAAAGCACAATAACGTTAGTTATTTATATGCTACGTTGCTATAACCTTTCTAAATCTGCCTACATTACCCTAGTTATCATTGATGACGCTTGCCTGCCTCCATATTCACCTGTTTGCTTGTCTGCTGTAGCAGCTGAGATATGTTGAACGTTCCCAAAATGGAAATAACAAATTAGACAAAAATGCCCCAAGAGCAAAAATCAGCACACACAAAAGTGAAACAGCTATTGTAGCCAAAGCCCCGCACGGCCATAATTTGATAACCAAATAATCATACGCATACTTAAACACAAGCGTACACACTTGCATACTGAAACACTTTTTCACATGTATACATGTTATTGGAAGGGGGAGTGTATAAAAAGTTGTGATGCATAAAATGCAAAATGTAACGACGCAAAAATACCAATTTATTGATTCATTAACTCAATGAAAAAACCATTTCATGAGAGTCGATGGCCCCTAGAGCTCTAAACAAATCATTGTGAAGTGATTTTTGGTAGCAACTCCTACTAGTGATCGTTAAAAAATCCCTCAATCTTGCAAAAAACACTACCAAAGTCACAAAATACATCAACGCACAAAGCTGTGGAGAAAAAAAAAATTATTTAGAGAGAAATCGTTTGGCTTACCCGAAAAATACTCATATGTTTCAATTCTAAAGATATATCAGTGGTTTATAGACCAGGAAATTATTTGGATTTTTGTTATTTTCTTGGTATGTCTTTTTAAAAGTGGGCGCAGTTAGTCTGGACAAAATATTCACGAATTGATTTCATATCTTCAATGTCCTATCTAGACCACACAATTTTTTATACAAAATTCAGCAACATAATACCTGATTAAATATCATCGCTCCAAAAAATAAAATTATATTACCATTTTGCCCTATCTCTACGCTTATCTCTAACCCTTTTATAGGGAATCCCTGCACAAAATTTCATCAATATCGGTCCATTAGCTTAGCAGTGAAACGTATTTTCCTACAATGGGCGTGGCACTATCTACTAAAAAAGACATACATATCTTTGCTCAAAAATCAATCTATCCTCATGCAAAATTTTTTCAAAACCGGTGTAGCAGCTTAGCCCAATAAAAGAATAAAGGGTTTTTTAATAACCTTCCTTAAGGTTCAATCTATAACTAAACCAAATTTCATCAATCAATGCACTAGTGCAGTCGTGGATACATATTAACCTGTTGGAGGCTTGGCACCGCCTACTATTGGAAAAAATTACATTCTGCAGTGCCTTCTTGCAAAGCATTTCCAAAAAAAAAAGGTAAGCGTGTTAATGCGTGTTAAAAAGGGTTGAAACGTTTTTCCTCTGCCTATTTTTAAATAACTAGATAGTCACAAGTATTACACGGTACAAAAAAATATTTCCTCAAAAAAAATGCTGCCAAAAGTAGGGCTTTCGATGTATGGAGTCATTATTTCGAGACATTTTTACGTGAGGAAATTTTTGGTCAAAAACAGAAATCAACAAAGGACACAATGTATTAAAATAAAATTGGTTTTTTTTTTAAAAACCTATCCGGTTATATTATTGAAGCACATTTCTGACAACGCAAACACACACATTCTCCCAAATAATGGTTGCGCATTTTTTATGTTGCCTTTAGAATTCATGTTTTAATAACAACAAATTGTCTGCAGGATATACTTTTATATATATTTTCTGTATTATGTGCATTTGTTGTATTTCAGGAAGGTTATACTCACCGTACACGTTGAAGCAAAAGCAAAACCAAAAATTGATGTTTCTTAGTAGCGCTCAAATAAATTATAAGCCGGGCACAAAAAGCGCACGAACAAGAAAAAGGTACCTTGTGGTAACGCTGCGTGATGCTGTCAAAAAAAAAAAAAAACAACAACCAGTAACTTTATGAAATTACAGTAAAGAAGAGAAGAACCTATTTAAAAAGAGGATGATGCACTAGAGAGTAGTGGGCCAGATAAAAGAAAAATATCTATTGCACGCACGTGAGCCCAAAATTTGCTGTTAGCGAGGTCGTTGATTCTTCGTAAGGTGTCGCTACTACCATTTTGCGTGCTTCACGCGTCTAATGCGTGGGGCAAAAATGTTGCGTGTCTTTCAATTTTTTTTTTTTTTTTTGTCTAATCATGATGAGGAGCAGTTGTGTTGCAGGAATATATGCGAGAGATTCGTTTTTGCACAGGTGTCCTTTTTTTGCGCAGGACAACGGTTACATTTATATAATTCATAAGATAAGTATTGATAACAACAGCTGGTGCTGAGGTTTAATTAGCTGACCTTTTTCATTTTGAGTGTTAGGAATTGCGGTACAAATATTGATGTTTCCAAGAGCGTAAATTTTGGTATTTTGATTAATTTTGTCATTATTTTTGAAACGTAATTATAGTAGTCGGATACGCACAAAATGATAATTATAGGCTTGATAAGTGGACTTAAAGTATAAGTACTCTAATTCAGATTAATATAAAACAGCAAGTATGGGAATTTTGCATTGCTTTTTTGAAACAATTTGCACTTAGGCTTTCGCAATCATGAAAAATTTATTTAGAAAAAATAGTGAGGAATATTTTTTTGTAATTTTTGTTATAATTTCTAATCTTTTCTCCTCTACCTATAATTCTGTTTTGTAAAATTTTTTGACGCGTTTCAAATATTTTTGCTTCCTATCACAAGTAACCAGGGAAAATCTCCCAATTGACAGCTGGCTTTAAAAGCTTTATGACAACCAGCTAACAAGGTCAATAAGCATTAGTCACACGTTTACCCATGGCAAAGAGCGAGCACTTCGAAAGGTTGTAGCCAATTAACATTTTGGCACACCAATATAACATTTGCACAGCTTTTATCTTGGCACAACTATCAAAATTCTTTTATCAACAAATAAAAATTTGTCACTATTACGATAAGGAAAAGGACAAGGACAAGGGCAATGAAATTGAGGTCTTCTTTTCTTAAAGGAAATAATCTGACGAGGGTTTGACAAGAAGTTGGCAAAAGCTATCGCGATTTGCAAGCCATAATTCTTAGAAAAAGGTTTCACCATTTTCTTCTTGCCACTAAACGCTCTCCAAGGTATTTTCATTCTCAAGAATCATGATTTTTACATGAAACAAAACGATAATTTGGGAACATGAGTTATGCAAATGTAAATATGCTATTGTTTTGAATCGTAATGTTATTGCGAGTGTAAATTTACATTTCATCCTATAATGGACAATTCGCTTAAATTTTGCATTTTAAATTTCAATTCAAATGTAATTTTGTAGCTCATTACACATTAAATGGCGTCTAGTGTGCGTGTTTACGATTTTGTTTGTATGGGGATATGGGTGTTACCAACTAATGTGAATAGATAGCAATACGATTGGAGTGGGTCTTTTTGAAAAAAAAAGAAATTGATTTCGACGTTATATTTGCAATAGTTTAGTGTACTTATTTAGCTTCTGGTGAAGCTTAGTTACGTTGCTTAGTCAAATTGTTTGAGATAGTTTTAGCGAAGATTAAGCAACGAAAAGTACCAGAACAAGAATTTATTGATAGTTGGATTAACTTTTGGTTGGTACATGCAATTTCATTCGAAACTTTTCTTATGTGAATATTTGGATCGATTCAGAATATTTTGAATAGTTATTTGAATCTCCTTTGATTGTTTTTCAATCAATTTCGTACCTTGAACATATGCCGAACAGGGTGAAAACCAATCTGCCGTCTCCTACCTTGGAATACATTTTCAAATACTCTAATTTCCTTTACACATGTTTCATCATATATTGAAAAGTTCTGATCACCATAAATTTCAATAAAAATGGTATTCGCCTTTACCGCCCTCAAGCCTATGTGCCTGGGCGACGGCTTCTTCGCTACCTCTAGATGAACACGGGAATACAATTAATTTAAAATTATAAACACAACTGTTTTATTTGAATTAAATTCTATGCAAAATATAACCCAAAGTTCAATGTCTTAAATAAATTTCTTTTATGAAATTTTCAAAAAAATTATAATTTGTGTCAACTTTTTGGTTGGTTGTTGATGGGACTCATTC
Source organism: Meiosimyza decipiens (assembly GCA_963680825.1). Lineage (NCBI taxonomy): Eukaryota > Metazoa > Arthropoda > Insecta > Diptera > Lauxaniidae > Meiosimyza > Meiosimyza decipiens. The sequence goes on along the minus strand of OY804258.1, from coordinate 25,893,173 downwards.
TTGAAAATTGCACACAAATTCCATTGAATCAAATTTTTAAAAATAAAGACGCATACAATCTCAATTTGATTCAATTATTTTTTCAAGAATAACAAATTTATTATTTTTAAGTTCCACTTTAATAAGCATTCTTGCGTGTAGGTGTGCATGTGCTTGTCATAGGGATGGTATTTCCAGTACAATCGTACCTTTTTTTAACATACCTGTGCTTTGTATGGTACGCAAGTACAATGGAGTCGTTTAACGAAAATTCAGAACTTAGATTAAATGAATTTAAGATTAAGTGAATTGGAGCTGATTTTCTTATACCTTTTTCTATATTTGCTCTAAATTGGATCGAAGAAAACAACTAAAATTTCGCAGAATTAAAATGCAGAAATTGCACCTTATAGCGATGCCATCATGTTTAATGTTGCTCATTTTTGACAAAAAGGAGCTATGCTCAATAATGAAACGCCAGGAAGACATACACCCGGACGTTTCTGAGACTACGACATCCACGTAAAGTCACGTGTAAAGAAGATCCGGAATAAAGTTGTCTTCGATTGCCACGGTGTGGTGCACTAAGAATTTCTTCAAGAAGGACAAACAGGAATTTCTTTATTTATTATTTAGGCGTTTTATGAAGCTTTTGTGAGAGAACTTGGCTCCAAAAGCAACCATATTTCTGAAACGACAACTTATGAATATTACATCACTACAGTACACTATAATATAAAGCCATCATCAAGGAAGAGTTTTCCAGCAAAAACTCAACGAATTACATTGCACTTACCTGATATGACCTCGTGTGACTTATTCCTGTTCCCAAAGCTAAAACTCAAATTCCGGCACAAGTCTGCTATTATTGCCCCGCACTATGCTTGAAAAACAAAATAATGAGTGGAATTTTTTTGAAGAAATTGATTGTGGTAAAATTAAGCTTCGTCAGTAAAAACAACTTTCACTTTGAGATGCAAAAAACTTCCAAATAAATAACAAGCCAACAGAACATAGATTTCAAGTCACGGTTCGGTGTGGGAACTTGTAAGAAAAGATCATGGTGCTATATCTTGGGCTTATGAATATGCAAATACAGTTCCAGAAATGGTTAATAAGGACGAGCATAGAACAATTCTCGAGAACTTTTTACATACGCAGCTGGAACACTATTCTGGAGCCCATACATGATTTCAACGGAACGATGTTAATGTCTATATAGCCACACGAATAATGACTATTCTTCGAGAAATGTTCCATGGTCAGGTAATCTCAAAATCTCATACTTATTTTGATAGTTCCACTGACCATACTTCACAAAATTTAAGAAGAATAATGGGAACATTCTTTAAGAGATTTGTATTTTACAAAAGCCAAATTGATGGCCATCAATATATTTAATTTTTTCATTTATTTTTAGTGCTGAAAAATACAAACTTTTTCTTAGCAATTTTCAGAAGTTTTGCAAAAGTACTCATAAACCAACTATAAATTCAGTTCATTCGCGAAAGTCCCAAATCACATCACTATCTTGTCATTTTATATTGTTGAGCGTTTTCAAAGGGAATCATCGCATTAAATGGGTTTCCGCAAAATTAACCCAACAATCAATGATTCGTAAAGCGGAAGAGGGAGGGAATAAACTTTAAGAGCACATTTGGTAAACTTTAAATTTAACATTTCAATTACTTACGAGCTTAGTAGTGTAGGTAGAGGTTAACCACGTGACACATTTGGTTCTGAGGGGCGTCTAAAGTGTACTCAGTTTTCCCCCTTATTTAAGTTTGTATTAGACAACCATGAGCACTTTATGCCATTTTGATTTTCAGGGAATATTCACTTACACAAATTTTGCGTGCTTTCTATCTGAAATGAATTTAAATTTTACAATTTAAATTTCACTGTAGCTATGGTATGGGATGGAACTGAAATTTTTGCTTTTAGCTGTGGTCTGGTTCGATTGTTGTCGCTAAAAGCGGCTGAAATTGAATAATCGTTAAGACATAAGTGGCTTTCTAGACACAAAAACATTACACTTATATAACTTTTCGATATGTAAAGGATTTTAGTACAATCATTTGGTTATAGGTAAAAGGTATGCAGAAACACTTGCACTGTGTCGAAAAGGGCAAATATATTTATCCAACAGCGTGAAATTTACTCGGTTTCTCTTGGTGCTTTTGCTAAAGCATACAAGCCTTGGAAGACCACTGAGTATCTTAAAACTTGTGTTTGAGTGTGCAAAATAAGATAAATCAAATTCCCGCAATGAAATAATACTGAGTTGCTAGTTCAGTTTAAGAGAATAATACTCTACAGAAGATAGATAGCGTTTCCCATAGGAAGCTAAAAACTTCTCTACGGATTATTCTATAAAAATATCAACGCCGCTGATCAATAGAGCCAGTGACTTATCTTGAGACCCAGACTAACTAATTTTTATTAGCTTCGGATAATTTTCCAGCTTTGTTCTACATTTAATTATAAGTCCCAGTGTAACATGAAGTGCTTAACGAATGTTAAAAGGGCTGCCCTAATGTCTGAATAGATTTTTATAAAAATGTTGAAGTATGGGCTTCTACAAGTCTTTCTTATATCACTATTATTGGAATTGTTCCTATTGGTATAATAGTTGTACACCGTACTAGAGGAATGGGCTCTCTAAATTAAATGCTGGTCGCACACTCACTATCCATGGAACAACTGTGTGTTGACTGCTGTTTTTGTCACTCATATCGTTAAGTGATCTGTGATTTTTAAGGTTAATAAATCAGTTTAACAAAGTTTTTGTTTTGAGTTTAAATTTCGTCTGTCGTTTCATTCAAAGTGTTGCAGAAGACCAACGGCAAATCGCGTTTGTTCATAGGAATTGTATAAATTTCTTAAAGAAAAGTCCGATCAGGAGCCGACCATCAATGGCTAGAGTGACAAAATCAAAAGTTTTGTGCTCCAAGGTAGTCGCTTCAGAGTTAGAGAGTTTGAACAAGAAGATGACTAATGAGTAAAGTCTTCATTGAACATTCTTACTGATTTTTTAGACATTAATGTGTCATCGCCAAAAGACCAGGGCTTAACCCAAGTGCTTAGCAATGTTCTTTATCCTCAAAATTAAAGATTTTTTGAAGGGTCAGACATTGTTTTCCGCGCTCTATTCGCTTCGCTAATAGCTCCCGCTTCCGCACACCTTGCTTCGCTACTCAGAATTTTTTTTGTTCTCTTATATTTGACAACTTAATTCCACCATTCTTTTACAATTTAAAGTATGCAATGGAACTTTATCTATCTTTAACAACTAAAAGTAGGCACTGGACTTTTTTTTCCTATTATATTTATTTTGTTTTATGCTTTCATATATCTTTTTTCATCATACGCAAATTTTCTGACACCAAAAACTTTTTAAAATAATAAAAAGATACAATTTAAGTCTGAAGTGAAGTTGGCAAGTGCTGCGGCATTCATTTCAAAGCTACAAAACTCAATGAATGCCAAGTGTCCAACGTAGAAATTATTTTCAAATTTAAAAAATGTTTCTTTTTAAAGAGCAAATTCTCTTTAAAATACGTACAAAGAGCAAATTTTTAATCATTTGAAGTCCTTGAAATTTATTAGAAATGGGTAAATAATTGAGAGAATCAAAGTTTTTCCCACTATATATAGTATGGGACCTTAGCTTGACATAAAGCTCGGCTGTGGGAGTGCGAAATGCTTTAAGCAACCGTTTGGTGCTCTGTCCATATAGTAAGAAACATAGCAAAGTGCATTTAAAAACGATTATTATTTTATGTGGCTTTTTTTAAAAAAACCTCTTGGAAAAACTTCAGATTCTCAAAGTGATATATTTTTGGAGACAGAGGCAAGAGTGGTTTTCTTACCTAACCGTTTACATATTATGAAGTATTTAGTGGCATGCAATTCTCAAAGCTTTCAGGCTGCCGATAACTTCTCATCTACTCGAAATCAGTCAATCCGCGAAATAATTCTTAATTCTGAAAACAACGGCCACCCTCATCAACAAATTGATGCATTGATGCAAATCAATTCTCAAAAAGATTGCAGTGCCAAAACAAAACAAAATTTTATGTGCATCATATGCCAAATTAGCTCTGGATTATGGATTAGATATTAGATTTGATATGCCATAAATGGTTAACATTGGATAATGACGTTATGCGCGTATATTTGTCGATGGCATAGCAGTGGATAAATCCATTTTCCAGACATTTGCTGTCACCATAATGTTAATTAACAAAACAAGCAAAAACAAAATTTTAAAAATTCCTTATTTTGTGAAATTTTCAAAAATGCTGTTCGATTTATGTGTGTTTATAGGATTACATTGAACGTATCAAACAGTTTTTCAATAAAATTTAGTTTTGGTTCTGACTTGATGACATTGTAATTAAGTTTTTTATTATTAAAGCTCTTGCAGCTTGATTAATTTCCAAATTTATTTAACATTTTAAAAGAAACTGTTTTTTAAAACAGTTTACGTTTTTGCATATTCAAAACTGCATGTCTAAGCTTCGTTATGCAAAGCAAAATTATTGCAGTTTAAGTATCAGATTTAATTTCAATGAACAGCATATGTAGTTTTTTCTCAAAGTTTCGTCCTTGCTAGAATTGTATTTCAGAACTTTACCACATTGCAACTACATGTCGATTAACCAGTACATTCCACCACTTACACTGCTACTTTTCGCATTCGCTTAAGTGAAATTCTGTGTAATTGCGTCAGCGATGTGCAGTTGCAATACAACTGAAAATGCTGATGCTTTGTACTTTTGCACAGGTACTGCCGCTGACACCACTACTGACAACATAAATTAAAATTCATTGTAATGAGCACTCTGTTCAAAGATTGCGACCGATGCAGTCTGTGCTCTTTAATTGCAATCCATTCAAAATGTTGCAGATGACAACGCAAATAGAGCGCTTTATAAAGGTCTTTTCAATAATGGCGGAACACGTTAAGTGTCGCTTGTGGTTAAGTGGCTATTTCGATTAAGAGCACAAAGGCCCATGTCCTTAAAATCAATGAAAAGTTCGTTGTACTTATCGTAAGTAGATGAGTTGAATTTCAAATTAAACATTGGTTGAACAAAAAACAGCGAATGGTGACAAAATTTTCAAGTGTTGAAGTCAGTTCTTTAAGCGTTGAAGTCTTGATAAAAGACATTGAAATGCTTTGCTTAGGATTTTCACCAAAAGCGAACATTTCAAATATTTTTAATCAAAACGAAACATTTTCTTTTCTGCAGTTTCTTGCAGCAAGTTACGCAGACAAATTTATTAATTCTTAGAGCACTTTAAGAGTAATAGAGTTGCTCGAGAATAATTGCAGCTTGGCACGATAAGCTTCAAAAAAGAAGTTACTATGCTAAGTAGACAACAAATCAATCTTTTCAATGAGTCTGTTAAGAGAGAGCTATTAAGATACCCTATAAGCATATGCTTTAAAATAACTAAGTTCTTAAAGGCAGTTTTTTTAAACTATAATTTCAAAATAAACAACAAAAGTTTTAGCTTTAAAAAAATGCTACCAAAATGTAGCTTTATTAAATTGAAGTAACACTATGATAGAAAAGAAGAATAAAAGCAAATGAAACGAGTTTGACAGAATTAAATTAGACAAAATGAGAAAAACAAAGAAAACTGGCACCATAAGAAGCAGAATTATTATAAAAAAAAAACACAACATAAAATTCAACAATTTTTAATTAAATTCCTTTACATAAAAGCAAAGCAAAGAGAACAGACAATGAGTGTCCGTATATATAAGTACTACATATATATTGCATACAAGAGATACTTCACTCCACACAAACAAAACAAAAAAAAAAAAAACAGTAGCAAAGTTGCACACAACTGCAAGGTAACCGCAATTAACACAAAACCGCCTTAGGTTGACGCTGAATAAAAACAAAATTTTTTCAGGTTATGTGGTGGACTACTAAAAGTGCAACACGAAGAGATGTAACACAGAGTGACATGCCATACCAAATGCTTTTATGTTCTCCCTTTTTTAATTGCTCTTAGGGCATTGAACATTTGAACCATCTAGCGGCATAGTGGATCCTATTGTCCAACTAACACTGAATAGAAACCAACAAAAGGAAGAAAAAATTAATTAAATGGAAAAAGCATACAATGAAAATCATCAAGGCGAAATCTTATAAACTTCTTATGGTGGCTCTTACTCATATTGAAACAATTAAAAGGTTTCAGAGCATAGCAATCGGGTGTATCGAAATTCGAAATTTTTTTTTGGAAAAGTTGCTTAGCAATAGTAGATTATCGATTTATGTCGATTTCTTCAGCATCTGCATAGTTTTTTTATTATTATAATTGTAATAATTCTATATACTATACTGAAGAAGCAGTTTAATTATATATACCAAAATTTGGTAATAATTAACAAATAGTATAATTGATTTAGGTGAATTAGATATTTGATATATGTTAAATCGTCACATATAACAATGAATTGAATAAATAAATATTGAATCCTTAACATATTTCATAATAATTAGCAAATCATCATTTGATTGAAACAAATATTATTTTGTAGCAATCAATCGTTTGTTAATAATCACTAAATCATCTAAAGGAAATATTCTCTCAGTGTTGATAATTTTAAAATCGTATATTGAAATCGTATTAAGAACATCAAGTTATTTGATGGGTTCTAGAGCACAACTATCTTCAAGTTTATTCGCACGTTACTTCATTAAATCTCTTTGAAATCAGAAAATTATTTTTCCCAAAAAACTTTGCTACTCTGTGAAATAGCAAACAACACAGAATGTATGCCGTAGAATTTTGTAATTTATCTTGGCCATTATCAAAAAAAATGCTTCCAAGCACTGTGTTATACCACAATACCACAACAGCAATTTGATGGAGCCTCCAATTGCAACAGTTTAATCAAGAAAGAAGTACAATAAGCAAGAGTTTACCATTTAATTCTCTACATTTCTTGCTGCACTGTGCCCAATGAAAAAACTGTTGTTAATTTCATTGCTGCCCACAAGAATTTAAAAAATTCCTAAATTTCTATTTCACACAACATCGACTCAAATCCTTATACTATACAGCAAGGAAACCATAAGGAAAAACCTTTAAGTTTCAAGCAGTTGTCAGTGGAGCACACAACTGCAATGTTGTTTCCGTTCAATGACAATGAAACAATTTTTTGGACAAAATTCTTGAACTAAAGTCATTTATTTGAGCAAATCGCAATAAAGGAATTCGTAAAAAATAAGAGAAAAAGAGGACTTGACATTTGCCTCAGTAAAAAAAAATGGAGACCAAATTGTTGTTTGTAATTAAAAAAAATGAGAAAAAAACAAGGTAATATCTTTGGCCAGGCCGAAACTTGCATACTTAACGCTGGCACGCCCGCCTGTGCAAATTCGTCTCCTTTTTTTGTTCAAAGAGCAACATGGCAATGAACTTATTTTCAAACTGCCCAAAAACTATACAAATTTCGATAATTAATTTTTCAAATAAAATTTTATAAAAATATTGACATTTTATTACACTTAATTTCTAATCATCTCATTATGAGCGTTATGAAGTTGCAAAATGCTTACAATTGTACCGAAGAAAAAGCCAGATGCACCAAATACTATAAGCAGTATATTTTTAGTTAGATATACTTTATACGGCTCATAGCCCGTGTTATACTGCGCACAACTTTGCAGCAGCGCCGGAAAAACTAAGCCCAACATTGATAAACAAAAAGATCCAACCAGCGATATAAAACATGCTAAGTCCGGCACAAGAGTTGCACAAGAAACTAAAAAAAAAATTGAAACGTATGTGACAAGAAGCATTTTTACTGACACAACTAACAACTTACATGTCAACAAAACAATTATGGCACGCAGCGACAATTCATAGGGCATATGTCGCTCTGCATTCTGTACGCGCTTTGACAGATATTTATTCCAGATAATATCTATGATGGCATAACCGTGGAATGCATATGAAATCCAAAAGGTTGTTGCAAACAGTAGCTTCACATGTTGCGCCAAGCTGTAAAATAAACAGCGAAATTTCTCATCAACGTCATAGTGTGCAACTTACCCAGCATCCTGTGGTATATTCAACGTAACACTTCCTTTTGCTGTATCACCATAATGCCAATAGCCAAAAAATCCCAAAACGCATACCAAAAGCAAAATAAGTGACATACCCATATTCATAATACCAAAAGGCTTGGTATAGTTTTTAGGTGCTTTCATATTTGCTTCAACTGCCAAAATCTATAAGACAACGAAATTTGAGAGAAAAATCTGCACCAAATAGCCAACAAGGATATTGGCGACATAGCGACAATCAACAAGTTACACTTACCACACTAACAGATTCCAGCTCATATAGCGTTATACCAAAGAAAATCGGTAATTTCGATATATTCTGAAATGGCATACGTTCTGAAATTGGTGGCAAATCTATGAAAATATAATAAAATATAACACCAATACCTTTGGAGAGAACATTTGGTATTAAAGAACACGATAAATGATTTGAATTTTTTTGATTACGAAATATTTTGTACGAACCAAGAAATAACGAGCTAGTAGCAACTATTGAAAACGCTACAAAAAATCGCTTAGTTTGTATGGTATAGATAAGGAGGAGCGGTACAAGCAGCATACACATATATACACGTGTATCAAAATCGATCCAATATCTGTCCATAAATTGTTTAATATTTTCAGCAATCACAACAACATAAATGCAGCATGTGCCAAAATGATAGAGTACAAGAAAACCATCCACAACGTGGCTGAAAGATGAGAGGAAAAATATTATTAAGTTTGCTCACTGAGTCAACAGCGTTGGCACAGCTCGTTATGTGTAAGTAATTTGTCAGCAAGCCAATGTTAATCATACGTCATGTTGTACACTTTTGATTTTGTCACTTTGGAAATGTATTTAAAGAAATTTCATTAGATAATTTAGTAAAACGAATAAATAGATTTTATTATTTTATATAATTTATGTACCACAGCATGCGTTTATATTACACAAAAAAACTAAGTACGCAGTTTTGCTCGGAAAAAAAAATAATGTTTTTTAATAATTTATTTAGATAATCTTTGTTCGATTTAATGGGGAAACTGGAAACAAAAACAATTCGGTGCAAGAAGTTTTGATGTTTCGGTATGTTTGTAAAGAAAATGTTGAAAGTTAGTGTTCAGGTCGAAATATACTTTTAATGTCAAGCCTTTCTTGTCGGAGCGCTTTTTGTAGGAATTTTGATTTAAAAAAAGTATTTTTCATGCTAACTAACTCTTGAAACGACACAAATATTTGGCTTAGAGAAATTCACTGTAAAAGGATAAATTTTGAAATTACTTACAAAAAAAAGCCTAAATTATTTAAGTCTTTTATTTTATAATGTTTCAAACACATTACAGGATTTATGAAATTAAATAGACCCATGGTTGCTTTTATTAGAAAAAAATTCAGTATTGCACTTAAAACTGCCATTTTACTTACGCTGCAATTGGTGCAATGTTTTGGAATAATGATGGTCCTTCTTGAAATCCAACAGTCATTGCCTCAGAATATGTTAAATATGGTGTACGTCTTCGTTGGCACAGCTCGTACATGGAGCCAATCTATATATTAAATTAAAAAATGTTTCCTCATTATTTCCACTAAACGTAAAATCAGTTTTTTTTATGTTTGTCTCACCAATATATGCATGCAATGCAATGCTATAGCACCAATAAATACTATAAGTATTAACCCACATACGTATCCAGCATGTGCAAATGCCATTGGCATCGCCAATATACCCGTACCAATGGTTGCTTTGAGAAAGTGTAAAAAAGTTTGCAAGTTTCTAGAGGAGTACATTTACAAAGTTATGTCGAATTTTATATTTTAATTTTTTTTTTTTCATTGCTATAAAATCGCCTTATTTTTGTTGTGATGGAATTCAAAGTGACACAATTAAGTTTTCAATTACCATAAATGAACACAGCAATTTATTTACATTACAAACGAGTTAAGCTTTTGCTCTTCCTTGAGCCATATCTATTTGCAAAAAATTAAGTCTTAAAAAATAGAATATTTAAATTAAAAAATAAGCAAAATAAGTACGCAATATCCTTCTTGAGCACAAATATGTTGTTTTAAAAAATAAATTTATAAAATCGATACAGTATATTTTGCGCCAAAGCGTTACAAAGCATTTTCATAAAAGAAAATTTTATATAAAAAGAATAGATTGGTTTTAAAGGTTACGTTAAAATTTTCTTCTATATGGAATGTTTTAGAGTTACATTTCGCCATATTTTGACGTGTGGTGCCTCTCATGCTCACTAACTTTCATTTAACACTAAGTTAAAAATAAAGTCGTCGAGAATATATTTAAATTCGATAAATATTAAAATTATTTACACTACAGCATAGTTTTCATCTTACATTGTTTGGATCTTTTTTTTTCAAAACAAAAGTCTTCTACGTTTTCGCGATTAACTGCGTCTTTTTCTTTACGAGTTTTCAAATAAAATTGCATACACAGACGAAGCAGTCACCTACTATGAACTTTGGACTCATGGAGTAAAACTATGTTATACTTACGTTGTTGAGTTTTCGACATTTCGATGATCATGTGGATCATAATAATCAATTGGCTCTCCAAGATCATTCTCTTCCAATTGTTCTAAATTAAATTCGTTTTCTTCATCAATTCTGCAAAGATTAAAAGTAAATTAAATAAACATTTCGTAAATTCAATTATGCTACAAATTATTAACTTTTCTTAATCTTGCTCTGAGCTTTCAGTCGCTTGTTGTGATACGTTTGTTATAATTACCTTTCAGTTGACATCTTGGAGCAAACTATGTTGATGTTTTATCACTGACCTCTCATGTTGAATAAATTTTAAATTGCAGCAATAATTTTTCAGTTTAATGCATTATAAGTCGGTACTGCTAATAGGTTAATTCTTTAAAAACCATGTGGTGTAACTAATTTTTCACTAGTATTGGCTTAATATTGATTATATCGTTACTTTGATGATACCGCTCAGCTTTACAAGTCAAGCGCAACTAAAAAATATTTGACGAAAAACAGTTGTGAACATAGAATTCAATTATGGACGAGCTAGAAAACTAAAAAAGCTGTGTAAATATTATATTATTTTTAGAATTTTTCCTTACTCCATTGTGTAAAATTACTGACCATAGGGGAGTCTTAGCCATATGCCCCCTCACCTTGATCCGCCGGTGATGAAAGATATGTATAGCAGTTTGTAATGACTAAAGTCTTAATATTAATTTAATGCAACTAAAATTAGCGACTTAGTATAAATAGGCGTGACTCCAGTCATGCGACTTTAAACTTTTTTCAATATAAGTTTAAGCTTTAATTATAAAGCATAACTTTGGCCTACCGGTACTAATGATACAGCTGTTAATGTAAGAGAATGGTATGCTGCTTCAGCAATTTTTGCAGCTGTAGAATTATATTTATTGCGCTAAAAATTGGTACAAAGGCATTGTGATGAAAACAGATAAGCTGGGTACTCCACTTTAATTCTCTCAGGCTAATATCTCGAGAATTAAGTAACATAGTGTTAAATATGTTAAGCGAAATATAAAATATATAATTGATGTAATTAAAAATGCGGTAGTGTGGACGTCTGCCTTTTATAGTTTTGCTATCTTACTATGCTCTTAATACGATTTATCAGAGGCAGACGCAATACAATAATTTAAAATAGTTTTCTATTTTTGCAATCTATTTTTACGAAACAGTTTAAAATTGTGAGTATAAAAATATATAAACTTATAAATATATGATGGCTGAACTTTATTTCGATATTTGATATTACATGGGAGCTTAGTGCGCACGTAAATAAAATTAACAAGTTTCAAACTTATGAAATCTCTTAAGGGGCGTGGACTGTCTGAACTTTAATTATATTATAACGTGATGTCTCGCGAACCATGCAAAATATCTTAATGAAGTTTGGTAAACGGATGCAGATTATAAATATCTTGAAATGTGCTTAAAGTAAGTGGAATTGGAAGAGTGGGCGTGGCACTTTTCAACTATATAAAAATCTGTTGCACGAAAATGACAACTATATCATAAAAACTTGAGAGATGATACCACTGCAATAAGTCAATAATACAAGCTCAAGCACTATACTAGCACAAATAGTTTGAGAGCGTTCCACAGCCCAAAATATTTAGAAACTTAATAATAAGGGCACCAATAACTTATTGATATATTAAGTGTACTATGGCAGTGGTTTTAGCAAAATTTTGTGCAGAAATGTCGTTTACTATAATCATTGGGCGTGGTATCTTCCATACTAATTAAAATCGTTATTTAAGTGAGCTATTGCAGAAATTGGTATGACATTTAGATCAGGTACTTTACTTGCTATGCGGTATATCTGAATGAAAAGTAAGCGAAATAACATCAGTGGCGTGGCACCTCCCATATAAGTGAATACCTTAAATAGCATATACAGCAAGCTATGCGAGCAATCATTCTAAGATTTGGGGTTAGAATGTTGTTTATAACAAGCTACTTATTTCAAAATCGAAATATGGGTAACTTAAATATCTTGGGTAACCGACATGCTGCTTTCCCGTATCCACCACCAGAAGTCAATGAGTCAACCAAAACTATAAAGAATTTAGTGAACATACGCAAAAATTCGGTGCGATTTTTGCGTGTGTAGGAAAAGCTTGAAGATGATGCTAATTTCGCCATTACAATTTATTACTTTTTTACAGAACTTGTTAGTCCAAGTGGCCTGACTCTAATGCCACGCGATGGCTTATCCTCTGAGACTTCCCACTACAAAAAGGATATGAACCACAACCAGCACATCCTTTTAATCCAAAACTCATACCTGAAAGTGTCGTTAATCGCAAATTAGGTCTCATTGGCTTTGCCTAACCAGAACGTTAGGGCCTTGTGCAAAAGCCCAATGAGACCCTATTGAAGCAGGCCTTGGGCAATTCTATTTAGGAAAATTTGGGGCACATCGTTACAATCCAAATTACTTAGGTTGCCGTTGGAGTTCCACACTTGGCCCTAACGTTCTGGTTCAACACTTTCTATATTATATCGACTTTTTAAGCCTATCTTGATTTTTTCAACCGCTTCAACTTTTTTCAACTTCATTCAAGACTTTTTCAACCTCTCATTGAATTTTTTTCTAGATTTTTTTGACTTTTTCATCTGTTTTAGCATTTTGCCACATTTTTCATTTAATACCACCTTTTTTTCAATATCTTCAAATATATTTTTTCAGAGTTTTCAACAGTTTTGACTCTTCGAGCTATCGATTATTCCAACCTCTTTCAAATTTTTTAAATATTTTTTTACTAAGTCAATCTTATTCAACATTTTCCATAGTTTTTCGACATTTTCAACCTTAAAATAAAAAACCGAAATGCTGGTACTATGTGCCTTAATTGCAAGCAGCACGTTTACTATGATTTATCATCGACCTCAAGTTAACAACTTTTGTAAAATTTTAACAATAATATTGAAAGATTGTGAATCCAGCTATGCTTATACACTTACAGTATCTGAAGAGAGCGCTTGGTCTACTGGTGACACTATTTCAAGTCATCCTCTTTTATGGCTTAACAGCTGGTCAGAATACATATAATATTCGATAAAAAAATGATTGCCATAATTTTTATCAAAATGTCGACAAAACATTTTTATGTGATCACAAAAATGTCCCAACATCATCTTTAACAATGTTATCACAAAATTAAATTTATGGTAACTTTTAAAAAAAAAACACCTTTTGTTCAAATAAACCGACCTGAATGAACTCTTAGCATATTCAAGGGGACAAATTAGAGTTTCATTTTCAAAAAAAATTAATGAATTATTTTTAAGCCTTTAATTTTTTTTAATGTTTTGCACCTTTTAATATGAAATATCACTATACATTAAAAGCCTAAGAAATTCAATGCCATTAACAAAGCTCTGGAGTCGCAATTATTAAAGAAACAATAAAAAGGACACCAGACACAAAAAAAAAACCTTAATACTTAGTAATTAAATACACATAAAAGAATATATTTTTGATAAAAGCAGCCGCATTACGTTGAATTCAAAAAGTTCATTAAACGCCTGCCTGTGCGCTTCTCTCCCTAAGGATTAGTTTTTCACCCAAAAGGCAAATACAGTCATATCAGACATCAAATAACAGCAACACTTCCGTCGCATGAGCCACAAACTGTCATAATAAACTTAACCATTTTCAGTTGATTAACAAGAACCATCTACACAAATTTACTGCTGAATCGTATTTTATGCACTAATCCCAAGACATTACAATAATCCCCAAGTAATAATGAAATAATGTGTTCTGGCGGCTTTGGTAATATTAATATCTTAATGGTGCTGATGATTACCTTGCAAGCATTACTTAATAATCATAGGTTTACAACAATTTTTTTTTTTTTTTTGATATCGTAAAAGTTTTAAATATTCTAAGTTGTATATCGAAATCGGAGATATATCACATCAAAATACTTACAAAAAGTCTTAATCAACAAATAAAATAAAAAACCAACACTTTAAAAATCAACACATTTTATTATACGTCACAGCATGACAACATTCACTGATAATACTCAACAATTTCCACAATGCTAACGTATGTACCGACAATACCACCGACGGCACCAAATATCACCAGAAGTATATTTTTGATTAATCTTAATTTCCATCGTCCATAACCTGTGCTGTACTGCACACAAATTTGTAGCAACGCGGGAAAAATTAAACCCAAAATGGATAAACAAAAAGAACCCACCAGTGAGAGGAAGAGCGATAAGTCCGGTATGGCAACGGCACAACAGACTACAAAAACAAAAAATAAAAGATAAAAAGTTGCGTTGGCAATTTGTGTATTAAATTAAAATTGTTATTTGCTTGGCACTTTGCAACTTACATGTCAGCAACACAATTACAGCGCGTACAAGCAACTCGTACAGTACATGTTTTCCTGTATCCTTTATGCGTTTCGAAAGATATTTGGTCCAGATAATATCCGCTGTAACGTAGCCCTGCAGCGCATAGGAAATCCAGGTGGTGATTGCAAAGAGAATTTTCACTACTTGCGATAGACTGCAAAAAAAAAAGGATTCAGACTTTCATTATTTACTTTCACTGAAGAAAAAATGTGTGTGTGTGTGATATCCTTGGTCAAATTAAACCAAATTAAATCATTTCAATTGCCTTTAAGCTGAAGCAATTGAAAATATTATGCTTGGGCACATATTAAAGCGTAAAACGAAAAGTCTTAAGACAACAAATTAAGTTATGCTAAGAATCGCTAGAAATAAGACGTAAGGTATCGTAAGTGTAAATAATTATCAAACAAGTCTTTAAGAGCCAAATGTTTTGAATTTCGAAAATTTTCAAAGAAATTTATAAAAGTAGAAAGTTATTGAAAAATAAGGGAAAATAAGGGACAGAATTCTTTAAAATTTAATTTTTTTACTATTTTTAGTTAATTCTAGAGATATTGGCATAAGTTTTACCAGCAGCACCGTCTATGAAGAAAATTTCGAATGCGTTAACCATATCAAAGGGAACGTCGATATTTTGGATTTTGGTTTCCTTGAATTGAAAAAACAATACTGAACACCGTTTTTTTTCTTTTAAGTGTGAAAGAGAAGCACGATTTCCTTTAAGCTTTTTCAGCCTCTTTCAACTTCATTAAATTTACTGAGATTTTTCAACATTTCAGCACGATTTCTTCAACCTGTTTCAACTTTTTTCGGGTATTTCAACTTTATTTCAATATTTTCTAAATTTTATAACTTCTTTCAATTTTTTCAACCTCTTTCAATTTTTTCGACTTTTCAACCTTATTCAACTTTTTACTTCAGTTTCAATATTTTAACGCTTTTTTAGCCTTTTCCAACCAATTTCAATTTTTTTACACATATTCCTTTTTTTTGGTCGTTTTCAACTTTTTTCGGCTTATCAATATATTTCAATATTTTTCAAAAATTGTCGACGCTTTCAACATATTTTCGGATTAATCAATCTCCTTCAACTTTTTTTAATATTTTCTATATTTTTAATGATTCATTCAACCTAATTCAACTTTTTTCAACATATGCCATATTTTTTTCGATATTTTCAGCCTCCTTCAACTTCATTGAATAAACCCAGATTTTTCAACATTCTCATGCGACTTTTTCAACCTGTTTCAACTTTTTTCGAGATTTTCAACTTCTTTCAATATTTTCGATATTTTATCAGCTTTTTATTAGCTTTTTTCAACTTCATTCAATTATTGTCACCCTCTTTCAGTTTTTTTCAACCTCTTTCAAAATTTTTCGAGTTTTCAATTTTATTAAAAATTTTTCGTGAATTTCTATATTTTATTGATTGAAAGGCTACAAACTTTTTCAATTAATTTCAACTATTTTTATTTATGTTAACTTTTTTCAGCTTTTCAACCTTTTTCAATATTTTTCAAAAAATTCCAACTTTTTCAATATTTATCATATTTTTTCGACTTATTCAATCTCCTTTAGCTATTTTCAACATTTTCCACATTTTTTCGGCTATTCGACCTAATTCAACTTCTTTCAACATTTTCCATATTATATGGGGTTTTCAAAATTTTTCAATATTTTCATATATTTTGGACTTATTCAACTTCCTTCAGCATTTTTCAACATTGTCTATATGTTATCGACTTCAACAGAATTTTTCAACTGTTAAACCTCTTTCAATTCTTTTTAACGTATTCCACATTTCTTACGACACTTAACTTTTTGTGAGTTTATTATTAGACTCAATTTTAGTAATCTGAAGAAAAATTGTCGACAATTATAAAACGGTGAGTGACAACTAACTATAGTCGTCATAGGGTCTCCACGAGATCCATTGAGCCTCTGAAGTGACATTTAACCTCTTAACAGAAAAACTATTGAGAAGCCAACATTTAATATGGGTATAAATGACAGCTGCCCCGCCAGCCACACAAAAGTAAAGGTCACTCTTCAACTGACTTTTTGTTCAATAATTACAAAGGATGTTTAATTTTCTTAAAGGTTCATAATAATTTTTTTAAAACATGTTCTTTAACTTGACAATCGGTTAAAAAGTGACGGAGCTATGAGTTTTTGAAAATATGCAAAAAAAAAAAAAATAGTCACAGGAGCCAAGGAGGAGTTTTTGGCAAAGTGCCAAAAATTAAACTGAAAATGTCTTCCATATCAAATAGAAAAATGACATTATTTCTGCTTTTCTCATATCATCTTAAGTTGTCCTCCTTTTTGTCAGAGCTATATTTTTATATGTAAGAAAAACTAGCTATCTTGTAGCTTCTTACATACTGTGAAATGATCTAAAAATAATACATATTTTAATTTATGACTATGTTATCCTTACAATATCATATGTTTATTCAAGGCATTGCGAATTAAGAATAAAATATCTTAGTTTTTTAAAGTCAAACTTACATCTCTTCTTCTGGTATATTAAGCGTAACACTGCCCAGTGCCCCCTCACCATAATGCCAATAGCCAAAAAATCCCAAAACACAATATAAGGCCAATACAATCGACATACCGATATTCATGATACCAAAAGGTTTTAAATAAGCTTTGGGTGTTGCCATGTTTTCCTCGATTGCCAAAATCTACAAAAGAACAAAGAAATTTTAAATAAAAAGCTTAACTCTTGCGCTTGAAATTGCAATCAGTAGCGCAGTAAAAGAAAAACAACAACAAATGCAAGCAAGTACTACCCACCACACCAACAGCTTCCAGCGCAAATAGTACCGTGCCAAAGTAAATTGGCAATTTCGTAATATTCTCAAATGGTTCGCGTTCCGAAATTGGTGGCAAATCGACAAAAATATAATAGAGTATTACACCAAATCCTTTGAGAGTCACAGTGAGAGTGACAGAGAGAGAAAGTTTAAAATTAAAGAATAAATGAAAAGTACATTGCTATACAAACCAACGAATAATAAAATATTAGCGCCTGAAGAAAATGGTGCCAATAATTTTAAGTTTCTTATGCTATAGATGAGGAAGATCGGTACAAGAACAAAGCACATGTGTAATCGCAAGTCCAGCACTGTTGTGTGTTGATCCACAACTTGTTTGATGTTTTGTGAAATAAATACCACATAAACACAGCATATACCAAAATGATAAAAAGCAAGAAATCCATCAACGAAAGGTCTGAAAATAGAAATCAATTAGTCTTGAGTGACATCTCTGCGTGGTCAACACTGCGTATGAGCAACATGCAATTAAGTTACTTTGAATTAAACGTAGCTCATACGACATGGTGTAAAAAATTTCCTTCCTTTCATTTTCTTTTGTACTTACGTTGCTATTGGCACTATGCACTTAAACATAGGTGGTCCATCTTGAAAACCAATTGTCATCGCCTCAGAAAATGTTAAATACGGTGTACGTTTTCGTTTGCAAAGTTCATACATGGAACCAATCTAAAAAATTTGAATAAGAAAAATATTTTTACTCTTTGAGCATCATATCGACTAAATATTTTAAGCAACTTCAAAACTGAAATAGAAGTTTTAGAAAAATCTTTTATGCAGTATAAAAGACGGTCCGATTTGAAAGCACCTTTCAGAAAAATTAGGCTCCCTGGTTCAAAAATTTTCTAGGTTAGGGGATGATATACAAATACCCTATGAGCTATAGTTATTTTTGTTTTCATTCTAAATCTTTTTGCTCTAAGTTCTAAATACAATTAACAAAGTTCTAAAAATTATTGCATAAATTATGAAGCCTTTTCTTAGAGAAACTTTCATCTGAACCAAAAATTATTCATTATATCTTGCCAATATATGCAGGCAATGTACTGCTATAAAACCAATAATTAATGTCAACACTACGCCATTTACGTAACCGGAATTGGCGAATGCACTTGGCATGGCCAGCACCCCTGTTCCAATAGAAGCTTTCAGGAAGTGTGCAAATGTTTGCATGTTTCTGTATGGAAAATAGGATTAATTTTAAGTGACCATCAAGTTAATGTTTGAATTTCCTGAGCAACTACTTACGTGGTTGGCTTTTTAATGTTGCGGTGAACATGCGGATCATAATCGCCAGTGGCGTTCTTATCCAACTGTTTTGTGTTTCCATTTGTGTCACCATTTTGTATTTCAGTCCTGCAATAAATTGAAAGTAAATTTAATTACAAATATGATTTTTTAGGCATTTGATAGTGTAGCTGTTGTAGTTTTTTTTAATTGATTGTATTGACTTAGACGTAGCACAAGTTTTCAAAAAATACAAAAAATAATTCAAAAATCGCTTGAAAAAAATATCATTTATCTAAGGAAATAATGCCCAAATTGTGTTACCTTCTATACGGAAGGTTCTAACGGACTATTTTTTTTAGAAAATAGAAAAATAAAAGAATCAAAATATATAAGAAGAAATGTAAAATTCTATTGCATACTTTTTAGTGCATAAATCAAAAGTAAAAATGAGTTGTTAAATAAAAGAAGAAAATAAAAATACTCAAGAACGCGCGCCAGAGCCCAATGGTTAAGTGAAATTGTTGGAAAAAAGAAAATCTGAGAGATCAGTATGGCTTGCATGCCCAATGAAAGGATATATAAAGATTTTCGTATAAAGAGCCGAAATTATCTTCTTTCTTCTTCAAAAACAAAAATCATGTTACATATTTTGCCTTCAGTATTGGTATTCTTATGGACCATTAGTAATTTTTATATGTTGTTTCCTGGCTCTTTTGATTTTATGAATTTTTTCGTTTTATTAAATATTGATAAATAGCACACTTTTTGAAAAAGTGTTATCCTCGAAACCACAATGCCAGCTAGCTATACAGTGTGGCCTCGGTCAACGCAACTAATAAAAACCAAGTCAGTTGCAATAACCGCGGAAGTTGCAATGATGGAGTCAAAAAATTTGCCGGGTGTAGATATTTAATAGGAGATAACCTTAAGCATAAAAAAAACTCATTTATTTTCTGAAGAAACCAATTGTATAAAAATTTTTCCATCTTAGGGTATTAACGAACTCGATTTAATAATGGAAATGCAACAGAGAATATTCAAATGACATACGTTGCACTAAGCGGGGTAAAATTTGTTTGGAAAGTTGCACTTACTGAGTCTGGAATGAAAGAAATCTGCAGGTTGCGATAATTGAGGAGTTGCATTTATCGAGTGTTGCGTTAATCGATGTCGCACTGCATATAAGTGTTTTTTCCAAACTATTCTGCAAGTTTTCTACATTAAAACTTTGATGTAGGGTACATATTTCTGCAAGTTAAACCTAATTATTATTTTATTGCCAAAAACTATACTAAGATGAATTTGTTTACTCTTAAAATGTTCAGTAGCGCATTTTAAGCCATTTTTATAGTTCCTTATCTTAAGAGTATGCGTCAAATCTACATATCACGCAATCAACTAAAACGCTAAAAGTTTTCAAATTGGTAGCGTTACGATGGAATTAAGTTCATGTTTTAGATAGCTCAAAGCTAAACATATTTCAGTCACTAAACAATACATGAAGATCACATAAGAGTAGCAGGCAGTGATGGCATTTTAAGAATATTTGTATCCTGAAAAATCGTACATTTGCCGCCATTTTAGTACATTTGGCGAATTTTTAGCACATTTTCAGTACAGTTTCGGTACATTTGAATAATTTACAATAATTATTTTTTTTATCTTTAGTGAAGGAAATAAATCGCAATGTGTAGATTTTGTAATTTAATGTGAAATATATCTCACTTTGCTAGTGTTTTTGAGACAGTAAAAGTGTGGATCCTTGCTTTGTAGTGTTTAGAAAACCTTCGTAAATTTAAGTAAAACTCAAACAAAAAATTACATTCGGCATTTAAAAAGCTTATTTGAAATCTCGATTCAGTGCATTTTCACAAAACCCAAATGCCATCACTGGTAAAATGTCGACAACGTTTCCAAACTGGGGTTTTCCAAACGTTATATCTTGAAGTACTTGTTGCAAAGTGGAACATTTTGTGAAAATTCTTATAAGCAATAAATTTCCTACAGTTTTTATTAATGAAATCACAGCATTAATTTGACAAAATAAATAGTACATATTATATTTTTAAAAAAATATTTCAAAATTAAGTCGTTGTGGTTGAACTTTTGAAATTTTTAGACAAGGCACTCAATTTAAAAAAAAGAATTATTGTATCAAAGAAGTGAAAACTATTAAGGATAGTAGCTACCTTTAGTCTCGCAAAAAATTTAACAGCGCGATAGCACTTAAAGTGCGCGTTATCTTGGAACTTTTATTAAAAGGGTATTTCTTCCACCACGCTACGTGATGGATTGGTTTACCCAAATGGTCCGATTACGCCCACTTTTTGTCCGTTGCTATACCGATATACTTCTTATGTATGTTTGTTATTTGGTTTCATTACTTCTCAGTATATCCTTTTGAATTATTTGCTTTTGTGGGAGGTGTCACGCCCTCTTACCGAAATGCATCCAATTTTAAGAATAAACGTAGAATTTGGCTGGTCTATTTTAAATAGCTCGTTCAGTATTACGTTTTAAATTTCTTACTCATGTGTTTGGTTCCACGCACGCGATTCAAAATGTTTTTACATTTTCTGATACATGACCGTGAACACATCGCACATTCTTAAAACCAATATATAGCTTTCTACAACTGGCACGCCAATTTCTCTGCGCAACAAACGTAAACACAAAGTGAATATGCGCTGAGTGTAAGGTATAAAAACAAAGTGGACGTGAATGGGGACTTATACAAGGATATATATGATTATTAAAAATCGGAATTAGTAGTTTAGTTTTGAGGCTATAAAGAATAAAAACTTATAAAACAATACAGCTATAGTATTTTCTAAATCTTGCCACATCGTCAACTCATGCGAAATAGTAGGTTATGTACCAAAAAAAGTGTCGTCATATTAAAAATTTTTTGACATACAGATTTTAGGAGTATAATTTCAAAAATCATTTTCAAAGTGGCGGACCAAAATTAATTTGAATATAATGAATGATGATGACATCATTGCTGAAATAAAAAGAAATAAATCTTTCTGTTTCAAAATCATAAGGAAACTTTAACTGTTACTGTTCCTAAACAGCAATCGCAGCAAATGATAATATAAAAATTAACGCCATTAATAACAAAGCTCATAAGAAATTCAAAAATAGAAATAAAAATCAAGTTTTAGTATCCATAAAGTTCGTTTATTTTGTGCCATGCTCATCATAAAGATAAATCTTAAATTAAAAAGTCGTAATCTACGGTAGATACTCCGCATGCTCGTTGGTAACTTGTGATTGTTACCACTGATTATATACTAAATGATAATCGATATTGATTGTGTTCGTTCTTGTTTAAATTTTGATAAAAAAAACATCAACTTAAATTGGAAAAAAATTGATTTACTTACTTCATGTTGTATGTGTTGTTGTTGCTATATTGTTTCTATTTTTTTTGTTGTTATTATTATCACATAAATATTTGCTTTGAGCTTCACAGATCTAATCTCTCCGGTGTTTATGGGAATGTTAAAACTAAATTTGTTTTTAGTAGTGTTCGCGTACCGACTGGCATGAACGACCATAACAATAACAGTAATAAAAATTTATAGCACAGTTTATTGCACTTTGCTGCATGAGCACAGATGTACATATGTATATGTATAGGTGTGTGTATGTTTCGCTAAAACATGATGCCGCTTGAATAATAATAATTGTAAGCAAAAAAACTATAGAAATATCTAAGTCTTTTGAAAGACACGTGCATTAAGATTCTAGCAGTGGAAAATTATTAGTTAGAAAAATGATAGATGACTGGCTGCATGCAAATTTGCCACCCTGCTTCGAAAAACTTATGTAGTGAAATTAAAAGCCCCAAGTTGAAATATTACTTGCAATAATATTCCCTTTTATATTTAAAAATAAAATTATAAAAGTTCATTTTCAACCCGAAAGTAATGGCTTGCTCTTAGGCTGAATGAAACCCTTTATTTTTGCTAATATACTAAGTGTAAAAATTTATATATGACTTAATCATAAACGCTTTGACTTGGCGCTGAAGTCGAAAATTTCTTGAAGGACTTATGAAGATTCAGAAAAAAATCTTTATTGATTTAAAGAAATTTCATATATGATTCAAAGGAGCAAAGTTTTTAATGTAAATTTTTTGCAATTTGAAGCTTTTTTGCGATTGAAGTAAAATTAAAAAAACTTTTTCTAAATACTTTCCAAACTCAAAATGAATTTAATATTCTTTGTGTTAGAGAAATAAAGGGAAAAATGTTATTTTTACAATTTTCAACTTCAAAACAAAAATTAAATTTTCAAATTTGCATGGTAATTTTTGTACCCAGGATAGATTATTTTCAATGGGCTGTCTTCAGTGATGGATTTACAATAAGGCACACTAAGCACTGGCGTAAGGCATATTCACAGAGAGGGGCACCGCAAAAAGAATAACTTTTTCTTTTCTAGGTAGAAATTTCTCAGGATTACTGGATGCACTACATTGTATCAAAAGTAATTTTCTTCGCAAAATGGGTTTTTTCGTTGATATCAGAGACTTAGCTATTAAAAGATCGAGTAAGCAATATCTCAGTCACTAAAATATTTGTTTGTGTTAGATGAATCTAGCATAACTTTTCTTATATTGTTATTTTATGAATAAATGATTTAATCTAAGCTATATATGCAAGTGAATATATCGAACGCAAAAAAACAGAACCGTCCACTTTAAAAATCTAGACACCAAAATGCTTAGTCCGGCACTGAATGTCTTGTAAACTAATTTCTGGAAGCATATGGATCACAGAGGTGTTTCTTTGTGAAACTTTCAAAAGGAAACCTAAATCCTAGTAATCTAGCTTTCTACAGAAATAGTGCCTGAATTGTTCCTACTCCTCTTTACAGTCACTGTAGGAACCATTCAAAGGCCTAGCATATTTGTTAAAAAGACATTAGCTATTGAGAATAACAACCAATTTTTAATAGCTATGAGGTACTTTGATCGTTTGTAATCCAGCGTCGCGTTTAACATCTAACTACAGTTTGATTGCTCACAGAACTTGTTTGAAATATTCGGCTCGAAAAACATTCTGGGGCTATTCTTCTTAAGAGCTGTGGTCAACAACAATCAATATCGATGTATGTTGTCTCACTTTGTGTCATCAAAAATGTGTGAAAAAGGTATGGAAAACATCTGGTACCAACGAAAAGGAGCAACGTGCACAATGGACGTTTTGCTTCGGTAGTTCCGGGGACGTGTGGTGTCAAAAAACAGCGATATTAATTGGCCATTAAAATTGTGGGATTTCACTTAATCAGATATCTTTTTGTGAGTAGCTTTAAAGAGCAAGGTTTATGCCAACATGCCAAAGACCAAAGAACAGCTCAATGACAACATTCGAGCCAAAATGCCAGCGATATCATCCGTGACGGAAAATACCAGAAAAAGATTTCACTAGATCGTAAATTGTTTGTATGGGCAACAATGAACTAACTTTGGTTGGGTCGGCGAACATTGCAGTCTTTTTATAAAAACGAACCCAAATGGAATAGTTTATTTCAACTTAGTTTCTGATGTATCAAAATAAAACAATTCATATCGGCACACATTTAATAGGCGAAGCCACAATATTAATAGCGTTCACCTTCCTGTTTTGCACAATCTGGTAACTTGAATTTGATTTGATCAAAAGTCGATTGTCTTCATAAACAGTTCTTCTCCTGCATCTATATTGAAATGCCTCGAAGTTGCATATGCATAAGTCACCCTATTAAATTTTGATATATATGTGGAAATATACCATCGTCATGCAAACTATTACCGATACAGTTTACGATTAGGGACTCTTCAAAGTTTGTTACCAACATAAAAAAATCAACGTACATAAATCTACATTGTTGATTGGGTTATCTAAAGAGGATACGTATGTTTCATCACAGAATATGCAGGTTGCTTTTGGAGTCAATCAAAATTAAATATAAAGTGAAATCGGTTATATTTTCTGTTCTATTTCACTTAGAATAAAAGACACTGGCACAACTTCGCTCAAAGCACCACTTTGAAAGCTCTAGGTTGTTGTGATTATAGCTATCGACAAATGGCCGAAAACGCCCTTATGGTACTTTTAGCCTCTATTTTACAAAATCTATGTGTGATAAACAACTTTTAAGCCCAAATTCATGTTAAGCATGCAAAAATTTATGGAAAGTACCTAGACACTTCACATTAATTGATCGAAAGTAGAAATTTGTAGATCAGTGGTATTAATAACTGGTGTAAAAGCTCAAAGTACAAACTTTGACTGTTAGGGAAGAAATTATACTAAGATTAATTCCAAGAATAAACAGATAAAATCATTGTTTTCTCTGAATATTTAAGCAACTTCATCACAAAGTGCTGACGTGCTGGAATATCAGTGTTTCGCTCAATGTCCTTTGAGCATGATTTAACTCTTAAAAAAAAGTTTTCTCATTGCACTGTATTATGAATGCACCTCAACTCACTTCAGTGTACTTTTAATTCCAATTTTACACACAGTTGCACCATCGATGGTGCACAATTTATTTTTTTTTTTTTCTTTTCTGCGAAAGTTAAAAATCATTGCTCGTTTTCTTATGAAAATTTTTTGCTGCACTAAACAGCGACAGTTTTACCAAGTTGTCAATTACACCAAACTCAATTTTATAATAACAAACGAATTTCTGTAGAAAGTTGCCGTACTATGGCTTAAAAAAAATCAATAAAAAATAAAAATTATAAAATACACAGCAGTGTTCGAATTGCGTTTGTTACTAAAATGAATTTAAAAATTCACTACCGCAAAGCAATTTATTTTGTTGTTTCGCTTAAAAATTCCTGAAACATACAATGCGCAGCAGTCATCATGCACACGAACAAAAGTTGTCCGTGTAATTTGTGAGATTTTTTTATGAGATAAAACAACGATACAATCGACGATTTTCAGTCTTATCGACTTTCAAACAATAAAGTTGCAGTTTCATGTAATAGAACTTTTAATTTATGAATAGTCATTAACCTTTTGGAGACAAAGTGTGGGGAAACAATAACTTTTTTTGAAGTTTGCACGTTATGAATTTATGTAAATGAACACCTGTGCTAATGCAATATTTGCAACGAAATGCGCTCAAAACAAAAAGTTTTATTACGTTAAAAGTAGAAGTTTTTTTTTTCGTTTTGTTTTAAATTAATTAGCGAAAAACTTTGCGTTAAGATAAAAAAAAAACACTTTTTTTTCTTTAGTTCAAAACTTTCATCCGTTGGGTAAGAACACTTTAGTCAAACTAAATCAGTTTAAAAAAAAGCAGTCAACTGAAAGCTGTCGATGAGCAATGGGAAATCTTTATATCCAACAGTTACAGTGATAAGCTTTTTATCTTAATCACAATCAGAATATAATCAAAATTTAGTTGCAACAATGAAGTACGGGGAGAATTTTGCAAATGCTCGTAATATGTTGGTGCTTTACATTTTACAGGAGAGCATTTTGATTTTAAATTTTAACCGGTTTTTTTCAATACCTTTAAAATGAGTGCTTTAAGTTATTCAATTAATAAATTAATGGATTTAATTAAAATAATTACCACATGATTTTGCTTGGTATTCAAGTTTCATTGTAGCATTTTCATGCATTTACGTTTACATACGAAAACCCCGATTTGTGTAAATTCAATTTACACTGTGCGTTGCGGGAACCAAGATGAAAAATTTAGAAATTTTAAGAAGAATTGTAATTATTTTTTTTTAAAATTTCTTTATATCGAATTTTTCTAATAATAATGAAAAGTGTAAAAAAGAGCAGAAATGGTGCTATAACTTGAGTCTCTTGGAAAATGATGTGGAGTATTTTTATTATCTGAACTGGCAAGAATTAAAACTTTCACATAAATTCAATAATATTGCCATATTGAGCTTTCAGGGTTGCCAAGCTGTAACTACCGGCTTTCCCAAAATAAAATAATTTGCTCTTAAAATGATAAAAATTAAAAAAATTTTTTGATGAAAACTTGATTGTTTTTTAGTCATTTTATTTCATGTAGAACTTTTTTTTTTTGTTCGTAAAAAAAAACCAGCAGATCTGTTGTAATCTGTTTAGATTCATTGGAAAACCTTAACTTTCAGGCTCCATTTTTGTAAACTTGCCCACCAAAATTTTTTAAAAATACAGGATAAGTATTTTGCAAGACTTTTGAGATAAAAAATTTTGAAAAACGCATGGACACAATGGTACCTCAACTTAGGTGTGTGAAATGTATTTCGAAATCAACTGTGTGTAAAAGCTCAATTTAACTGTTTTAGAATAAATATTTAAACCGAATTTTAATTTTTTTAAGCAACTCAGATTTTATAATTTTATGGAAATTCGTAACAAAGATATAATAGATATCTCCAAAAATTGTGGCATAGTAAAAAAGTGTGAGTGTTCATCCAAAAGAAAATGTGTTTAGCTTTCTAAAAGAAATAAAATTGGTTTAAACATGAAACTTCTAGGAAAGACTGATCCCTCTGGATAGGACAAAAATGCTATTAACTGCTGTACTATAACTTGATTTAACAAAAAAGAGAAAAAGCAAGGA
This sequence comes from Meiosimyza decipiens, assembly GCA_963680825.1. Taxonomy (NCBI): domain Eukaryota; kingdom Metazoa; phylum Arthropoda; class Insecta; order Diptera; family Lauxaniidae; genus Meiosimyza; species Meiosimyza decipiens. The sequence goes on along the minus strand of OY804258.1, from coordinate 25,865,560 downwards.
CTTTGCTTACGAGTTTTGAAATTGTTTACTGGAAACTAACATCTGTGTTATAGTATTCCGCAGATATGTTTTAATAATTTTTAACTTCGAAAAACTCTTTCAGCAGAAGGGTTTCTTAAAGTTTCCCAATCACCACGCTTTATATATTTACATAAAAACCCACGTAGATTTTCTTGCTTTCTTCTGATGGCCAGTACTATTTTTGAATTGCGGAACTCAAATTTTCTACCGGCATCACGATAACGCAAATCTTTTTCACTCATAAAAATATTTAATGGGATATCAAGCAGTTTTTTACTAATTCACTCTTTGCTCTAAAAACTTATTATTTTACGTTATTTACGTAAGATCTAATATCATTTATTGAAAGATAAAGATTATGCAACGTAACGCACAATGCTGCTCTAAGATAAAAGCATAAGCCGACGACAGTTGACACTGATAGACTGGCAATGACAGTCGAAATAAAACACAGGAAGTCCCCAAACGTAGATCGTAAACACCACGTCAGAGTACGCGTAAAACACGATATTCAAATAAACATTGGTGCTATCAGCTCTAATATTTTTCTGCTTAGGTTCTTGCGCGAGGACACTGCAAGAATGTGGCCCCGGGCGGTTACCCTGCTAGCCAACCACAAAGGCCGCCTCTGAAAAAAGGCAACGACCTCTTCGTAACTAATGTTACACTGTTTCACTAACAATATTGAACTGTGTCACCATATTTTGATTATTTTATGATGCCATTTAGTGATAAAACGGCGGCCGTTTGCCAAATTACTAATTAATAACATTGGACTGATCTTTTTTTTATATTCGATACAATAAATAACAAATTAGCAAACAGCTCTTCATTTCATAAATTTTATTTGACTGTTTGTTTGCGAATATTTTGGATTGCCTTCAAGCCGATAATATCTCATAAATACATTATTACGTAATTACGCAAGGGGCACGTTAAAGTGACATACATATACCCTTAAAAATATACGTATAATTAATTTATGAGGTTGGTTTAAGAAATTTAACACGTAAATCAATTCAAACTATTTAATATTTGTTATATATATGTAACGAAATTTTGAACAAATCCGATAAAAGAGTCCTTTCAGCACTATCACGCTGAAAGCACATGATCTCTAGATCAAAACACTTCATAACGGCCGCAGAGAAATTGTCATCACCCAGCTTTATTATTCTTGGTTGACAGTAACTGTGGAAAGTCTAAAAGTATCGAAAAAATTAATAAAAGTCTTTGTTTTTCAATTAAGGTGGTCCGCAACAAAATGTGTACCTGAAAATTATTTAAAATCCTTATAGTGATGTGATTTGACAGAAGAAGCATTTACTAAATTGAAAAAAAGTAATATTTTATATTTTGAGATCCTTTACCTCTGTCGAGTTTTATCTCGACAAGGAACCAAATTATACTTTGATTTAGAAGCAAAAGAAAACAGGTGATATTGGTTTTTATTTAAGCTCACAAAATGGATGAAATATTAGAACACCAGTACTGTGATCAACTTTAAGTTGCATAAATAGAAAATGACGTAAGTTGAAAAAATATATGAATGGTCATATAATGTTAACAAATTCGATACATATGGAATGAATAGAAAGTATATGGAACACTTGAAAAAATTGTAAAACATGCAAAAACTCAAAAAATGTTGTAAGATTTAATATACGTCTGATATGCTACACAAGCGCAAATGCAAGGATTTGCCTCCGCAACAGATTTTCAACTCCAATATAGATTTTGCTCCATATCCGCCAATAACAAACTCTCTCTCTTCTCTATCACGACTTGACTTCACTTCGGATCTGCAAAATTTATTACTATGAATTTCATAAAAAAAATGATTTTATTTGGATGCAAATCATCTTAAAAATCATTCTGAATTGATTTTTGTTTGTAGCATTTGTTTGGATTCACTTAATCATTGATCCCAAAAAACGAATCATTTGGTGAGGGAGTTCGCTAAGTTCAAGGCAATATTTCTACATCAGATTGATGAGAAGATCATTGACCTATATGAGTCTGCATATTTGTTGTTGCGCATGCTGTTGAATTTGTTTCTACTCGAGCTGATGTTCTGTCTCACTTGCGCGTTCATAAGCCATGCTGCGTAGCGAGTTATTACTAACGATTTCTCCGAACAATATTCTCCTGCTGCTGAAGCTTTTGTTGTTGCGAATCCTGCTCCTGATATTGTTTCTGCTGCTATAGCTACTGACTTGCCTCTTGATATTTCGCGATCAATTACTGTGGATGCTGGAACTGAAGTTGTGTAATTAAGCAAGGAAAAAACAATCCCATTGTTGTCACTGGATATAATGCGAGCAGTTAACTTTTATTCATCGTTTTGTATCATGCAAACTAGTGACACTCTGCTAAATCAACGATGCGCTGCTTTATAACAGTGATGGTCAATTCGAACAAAAGTTAATTAGTCCGACTCTTTAACAAATATGATGAGCACTCATTTAAATTTGATTAGGGCATCGAAAAATGTCTCAACACATCCTTTTAAATCAAGCGATGAGCGATTCCCAGCTCCCTTCCTCATCTCTTCTGGCCAAGGCTGTTTGAAAGGAACCTAATGAAGCTGTTTTTTGTCTGCGCCTCATATATTCTACCAAAAACAACATTGAAGGCTTATGTGCGGCCAGGGCTGGCGGTAGTTTTCCAGGGCGCTACCTCTCATGGGGCGCTAAATTTTGAAAAATAAAAGATGTATATCATATGTTATTGGGATTGGGAAGCAACCCTGTATTAACGTTTTGAAAATTTGCTCGGACTTAATGTCTTAGTGTGCATTTAAACAAGAGTGCATTTTTCGTACCTTATTATGCAGATTACCTTAACTTAGTTGTAAATGACGCGTGCAAATTATTAAATGTTGGGATAATACAGAAAACTTATAAATAACTTTCTCAGCGATTCGACGAGTCGTTGGGGAGTTTTTTTACGCCACATGGGTACAAATTTACCCTTAAAGCCACTTGAATTTACTCGCTGGGAAAGCAGCGTTTTGTTACAATGCATTGAGCATTTACGCCATGTTATTTGAAATCAGTCATGATTGCTCATATGATGCTGACTCAAGACTTGAAGCAAAATGTGTCTTACGAAAATTGCAATCTTACTCGTTTTGCTGCTGCATTATGCTATGGCATACTGTTTCAAATTAAATTATTTTAGTTAGTAAGTCATTGACATCGAAGTTTCGAGAGCTGTTTCTAACTTAGCAAGGGCTCTTGAGGTTTTGAAAAACTGTAGCTCAGAAGTAAGCTTCGAAAATATGCATGAAACTGACGCTAAAACAACGTTTCGGCTTGATCCTCACGCAAGATCTCGTAAAAAAAGCAAATATTTTTATATGAAGCTGAAGATGTGCAAATTTTGGATCGTAAAAACAAGTTGAAGATAAAATGGTACTATACAGTGTTAGATGCTGCAACTTCGTCAACGTTTTGCACAGTTTATATGACATCGGATTCCTTAAATTCGTTAAGATTTGTTTATTATTAATTTAAAAATAAACTCATTGTTTGATGCATAAATTTGCTACACAGATAAGGTTCTCTTCTCTCATATTAAGTATACGATCTCAATTTTTTGCATGTGTTGTGTGAGTGTACTATGTTAGCAGCCCCTCTCACGTTTTATTTGAAAATACCCTTCGCCATAGACTGCTTGGCTCCCAAGTTTCGTTTTGTGTAGTTGAGCTGGACATCACTACTCTTTGGGATTTTAGGAGTTGAAAGTGTCGTATTTTAGTTTTTTCGCATATATCTCAATAATAATGAATTTTTCGAGGAATAGAAGTTGAAAGCAGAACTATGGAGATAACATTTGGATTTTTTTCGAAAAATCATTAACTTTTCCGAAAAAATTCGATTTAGCTGTAATATCATTGGTCCTTTGTGTCCTAATACTATTGAGTATTATTGTTAATGGTGTAACAATTAAATGTTTTTACTCAAAGTTGAACTTTCTGTCGTGCAGACAAATATTCGCACTTCGGTGCATGATATGACACAAATTGAACTGAGGAATAATGATGAAAATAAAATCATTTCTTACATTTCATGTATTTATTTTTCAAAATTTTCTACATTTTGACAATTGTCTGTTTCAGCTCCTGTAGACAATCTCACAATCATGTTCTCATGAATGCCGGATTGGTCGTATTGCCATCTGCGCATATTGCAATGATTCCGAATCATGAAAAGTTTTCCAGACAATACCAGTATAACCGTATTCTGATTTTCTGTCCCTATATTGTTTATATGCGCCAGTTAATTTGCTGCAAATGGTAAATAAAGTTTTCAAAGTTTATTTAAATTTCTTACATAATAGTAAATTATACCGATTTCTTTTATATTTGATAGCTTGACATAATAGTACTGAAACAGTGTCATTAAGATTTGTGCTACGTCTTAAAAAGTTGCGCTACCTTCAAATTCATTAAAAAGTGCTAATGTTTCAAGCCTCTACTATAATATTTCGATGTTGAATAAAATTGAAAAGTTTTAAATTCAAAACTCTTAGACTTTGAGAGCTCTTTACATGTTTGGTATTATTGGAATATAATGATTTAAAAACGTACTACATTTTGAAAATTTTCCATTCATCGAAATTCGAAATGTCTTTGAAACTGATACTGTTAGTAAAAATAATTCTTGATCTTATTCTAAGGTTAACTAATGCATTTTTTATGCTAAAATAATTTTTAAAGCCACTGTCTACTTAGTTGTAACTCTAGTAATACAAAGTAATTATTTTACCTCCTATAACAAGTGAAGTCAAGCCACCATGAGCCTCTATATTCAGTGCGACAACCTCCTATTAATTCATCTGCATAAACGAATTTTCTTCCATTGTTATATTTAACCATCGTATCACCAGCATTTCCAGTATAATTGGCTACATGTAGAGTGTATCCTGTATCCTCACCGCTGATAGAAAATTGTCTATATTTCGCATAGCGACTTTCATTTTGAAAGTCCTTCAACTCAACCCAAAGTTCATTGACTGTCGAATTGGTTAGTGCATGTAATTTTTTTAACCCAATAAAAAACTCTCCATTCAGGTTGCCAAAACCGTTTTCATATTCAGTCCGCTTTCGATAGAAATTTTCGGAACCATCCATGCGGCGGAGTATAACAGTCCATGCCGGACCACCTTCTGGATCCCTAGTGCAATATACGTCAAAGTTTCCTAATCCAGATTTTTGAACATCAATTTTGTAGATGCCTTCAACACTTCCCCAATTTTCCCAAGGCCTTATCAGATCAGAACAATGCTTGGGTAGAATATCTGGAGGCTGTGGTAAAAATTAAAACTGCCGTTATTAATATGGCAAGGAATATGATATTTTTATAACTTATATAAAAATGCATTCTAAATAACGTGAAAATTAAAGGTGCAGACAATCCCACTGGTCACACAACCAGCGTCAATTTTTTTTTGAATCTTAAACAATTTCCTCAGTTTGAAAAAGGTTTGCTTTTCATACGAAAGAAGACCAAATGAACTAATTGAGGGAGACAAAGATAAGCCTGCTCCAGCTCATACTTTCAATATCTGATTACAACACCGATAGCATATATATATAATTTACTGAGCAGTTTGTCAGGCCCACTTCTATAGCAAATTTAATAACGAATATTAATTTATTGTCCTGGTCATAAGTTACGATTCACAAAGTTTTATCAATAAATAAGAACGAGTATCGTACCCAAGTTTGTTCTTCTTCATCAGCAATTACAAATTGAGTTACTAACAGCAAGAAAATCAGCAAATGTAAATAAGTCATTTTGAGCTCCAAATTCTGTCCGGAATTACACACTTTTAAGAAAGTACTACTGTGCTGAAAATCTTTTTTATGTTTATATACCCTAAAATGAGTGAAACTTTATCACGTTTCTAATTCAGTTGGTCATGGAAGAAAGTATAATTAGCTACGCCAGTAATATTTATTTAATTTTTAAATTTTACTTATACCATGCCGTTTTCGACCTTCAATATTAAGATATTTAAAGTTAAAAAATGTTTCGATTTCATGCCATATGTTGTATTTGTCTGATACATATTATTTCTGAGGACGTCTTTGATCAAGCTTTCAAAATTGATTAATTTTCAGAAGTCCTAGAATCAAATATTTTGAATTCTACACAACAGGTAGACCCCAATATAAATTAAGTTGTCATCAGAACAACATATTTTCACAGCATTTATGTACATCTAGGTTTCATTAAAACGAACTATTTATTTGAAATTCGCACAAGCGAATCCTTAATGAATGTCTCAAAACAAAACGAGATCACAATTTTAGTTTCCTTGCGACTCCCAGAATCTTAGAATTTCTTTACTTTTGGTTATTAGACTTTAAATTTCTTTATTGTGTTTTTATAAAGCTAAGCAGACAGCTCTTGGACACTTTGCGAATATACTCAATTTAAATTTGGAATTTAAATTTTGAAGGTCGATCATATTGTGTTCTTTTAATTCCAATGAAAAGTATCAAAAAAAAGGGTTTAACTTCTGGTCAGACAAGTTCTTTAAAACTGTACAAAATGCGATTATTTGATAAGAAATTCAGTTTTTATTTTGAAGTGGATGTTTTCTGCCTGTTTGCTTGTTGACTTTTTCACGAAAACGACTATAACAATTTTTACTATTTTTGGACTTAACATCCAATTTTGTCTTCAGGAATTCTTTGGGGATAGCCTCAACTTCACGAAAGTCATTGAGAAGGCGTAACACCGTCGTAATTGTTATAAATCTACTACAGCAGATTAATGTGCAATAATGTACCATAAAATCTCTAGCAAAGATAATTTTTCGAATATCTATTCGCATAGAAGTTATGATTTTTGCAACGAAAAAGTCAATTCTAACCACTGTGTGGCGGGACAATTAACATAGAAAACGAAGTGAAAAATTATTGATTGATTTGCTTTCCATATAAAAATGTGTGTGGAATTTATTTTATTTTTTCTAACAAATATTCTTTAGGCTCTACCTTAATTGTCTTAATCTGTTTGGATCCCTTGGAAAGACTTAAAGGGTAACGCACGATCAATTTCAGATTTCTAAGCTTAGGGTCAAACAATCTTAGTTTAGAAAAATGATAGGAACCAAAATTAATTGAGACTGAGTTTGTATGTGAATCAATTTCAAGTGAGTCGACCAATTTAACTGTTTTAGAATAAATATTTAAACCGAATTTTAATTTTTTTAAGCAACTCAAATTTTATAATTTTATGGAAATTCGTAACAAAGATATAATAGATATCTCCAAAAATTGTGGCATAGTAAAAAAGTGTGAGTGTTCATCCAAAAGAAAATGTGTTTAGCTTTCTAAAAGAAATAAAATTGGTTTAAACATGAAACTTCTTGGAAAGACTGATCTCTCAGGATAGGACAAAAATGCTATGAACTGCTGTACTATAACTTGATTTAACAAAAAAGAGAAAAGGCAAGGACTTTGCTTACGAGTTTTGAAATTGTTTACTGGAAACTAACATCTATGTCATAGTATTCCGCAGATATGCTTTAATAATTTTTAACTTCGAAAAACTTCTTTCAGCGGAAGGGTTTCGTAAAGTTTCCCGATCACCACGCTCTATATATTTACATAAAAACTCACGTAGATTTTCTTGCTTTCTTCTGATGGCCAGTATTATTTTTGAACTACGAAACTCAAATTTTCTACCGGCATCACGATAGCACAAATCTTTTTCACTCATAAAATTATTTAATGGGATATCAAGCTCTAAAAATTTTTTATATTTATTACGTTATTTACGAAAGATCTAATACCATTTATCGAAAGATATAGATTATGCAACGTAACGCACAATGCTGATCTAAGATAAAAGCATAAGCCGCCAACATTTAACACTGATAGCCTGGCAATGACAGTCGAAATGAAACACAGGAAGTCCCCAAACGTAGATCGTAAACACCACGTCAGAGTACGCGTAAGACGCGAAATTCAAATAAACATTGGTGCTATTAGCTCTAATATTTTTCTGCTTAGGTTCTTGCGCGAGGACACTGCAAGAATGTGGCCCCGGGCGGTTACCCTGCTAGCCAACCACAAAGGCCGCCTCTGAAAAAAGGCAACGACCTCTTCGTAACTAATGTTACACTGTTTCACTAACAATATTGAACAGTGTCACCATATTTTGATTATTTTATGATGTCATTTAGTGATAAAACGGCGGCCGTTTGCGAAATTACTAATTAATAACATTGGACTGATCTTTTTTTTATATTCGATACAATAAATAACAAATTAGCAAACAGTTCTTCATTTCATAAATTTTATTTGACTGTTTGTTTGCGATTATTTTGGATTGCCTTCAAGCAGATAAATACATTATGACGCAATTACGCAAGGGGCACGTTAATGTGACATGTACACATACCCTCAAATAGAGACGTACAGTTGATTTGTAAATTTAACACGTAAATCAATTCAAATAATTTAATATTTGTTATATATATGTAACGAAATTTTGAACAAATCCGATAAAAGAGTCCTGACAGCACTATCACGTTCATACCGGCTATAGAAAAATTCTCATCCCCCAACTCAATTACTCGCCATTTATAGTAAATGTGGAATGTCTAAGAGTATCGAAAAAATTAATAAAAGTCTTGGTGTTTCAATAAAGCTGGTCAGCAGAAAAATGGTGTAAATAAAAATTATATATAATTAGGATTGGCATGTATTTTGATAGAAGAAGCATTTTATAAATCGAAAAAATATCTAGTATAGTATATTTTGAATTCCTATACCTCTGTCGAGTTTTATATCGACAAGGAAACAAATCTTACTTTGATTGAGAATCAAAGGCAAATAGGTGACCTTAATTTTTGCTTAAACTCACAAAGTGGATGAAATATTAGGACACCAGTACAGTGATCAACTTTAAGTTGCATAAATCACAAATGACGTATGTTGAAGCAATATTACAATGGCTAAATAATGTTGAAAGATGTAGAACATGTGGACTAAGTAGAAAGTAAATGGACTCTTAAAAAAATTATAAAATGTGCAAGAACTCAAAAAATGTTGAAAGATTTAATATATGTCTGATGTGTTACATAGCGCGAATGTAAAGATTTGCCTCCATTAAAGATTTTTACTCCAATTTTGATTTTTCTCCATACTCGCCAAAAAACAAACTCTCTCTCTCCTCAGTCACGATTTGACTTCACTTGTGATTTGCAAAATTTGTTATTATGGATTTCAAAAAAAAAAAATGTTGGTTTGTTTGTAAAATTGTTTGAACTCACTTAAAGTTGATCCCAAAAAACGAATCATTTGGTGAGGGAGTTCGCTAAGTTCAAGGCAATATTTCTACATCAGATTGATGAGAAGATCATTGACCTACATGAGTTTGCATGTTTGTTGCTGCGCATGCTGTTAAATTTGTTTCTACCCGAGCTGATGTTCTGTCTCACTTGCGCGTTTATAAGCCATGTTGCGTAGCGAGTTATTACTAACGCTTTCTCCGAACAATATTTTCTTGCTGCTGAAGCTTTTGTTGTTGCGAATCCTGCTCCTGATATTGTTTCTGCTGCTATAGCTACTGACTTGCCTCTTGATATTTCGCGATCAATTACTGTGGATGCTGGAACTGAAGTTGTGTAATTAAGCAAGGAAAAAACAATCCCATTGTTGTCACTGGATATAATGCGAGCAGTTAACTTTTATTCATCGTTTTGTATCATGCAAACTAGTGACACTCTGCTAAATCAACGATGCGCTGCTTTATAACAGTGATGGTCAATTCGAAGAAAAGTTAATTAGTCCGACTCTTTAACAAATAGGATGAGCACCCATATAAATTTGATAAGGGCATCGAAAAAAGTCTAACTGTGGAGACTCCATTTGGATTTTTTTCGAAAAATCAATAACTTTTCCAAAAATATGCAATTAAGCTGTAATATCATGTGTTTTTTGTGTCCAAATAGTGGTGAGTATTATTATTAATGGTGTAACAATTAAATTCCTTTACTCAAAGTTGAACTTTCTATCGTAAAGACGAATATTCGCAACCCTTCAATTTTGTAGTGTTATTTCCTAATCACTTGCTGTAGACTTGGAGCAAGACCTTAGGTCTTACTTTTTTGAATGATATGACACAAATTGAACTGAAGAATAATGATCAAAATAAAATCATTTCTTGCATTTCATGTATTTATTTTTCAAAATTTTCTACACTTTGACAATTGTCTGTTTCAGCTCCTTTAAACAATCTAACAATCATGTCCTCATGAATACCGGTTTGGTCGTATTGCCATCTGCGCATATTGCAATGATTCCAATTTATGAAAAGTTTTCCAGATAATACCAGTGTAACCCTTATATGTTTTTCTGTCCTTATATTGTTTATATTCGCCAGTTAATTTTCTGCAAATGGTAAGTAAATGTTCAAAGTTTATTTAAATTCCTTACAAAATAATGCATAATAACAAGTAAATTATGTCGATTTCTATTATACTTGATGTCTTGATATAATAGTACTGACGTCAATGTCATTCAGACTTGCGCTACGTCTTAAAAAGTTGCGCTGCCTTCAAATTCATTAAAAAAAGCTGTTGTTTCCAGCCACTACTATAATATTTCAATGCTGAATAAAATAGAAAAGTTTTAAATTCAAAACTTTGCGAAATCCATAGTTTCCTCATGATGGTATTGTCGAAATAAAAATGTTACTTAGAATGCTAGTGTTCATGCTCTTAGACCTTGAGAGCTTTTCGAAACTGATGCTGCTAGAAAAATAATTCTTGATCTTATTCTAAGGTTAACCAACGCACTTTGCTTAAATAATTTCGAAGGCCACTGTCTAATTAGTTCTACCGCTAGTAATACAAAGTAATTTTTTTACCTCTCATAACAACTGTCGTAAAGCCACCATGAGCTTCTATAATAAGAGGGACAAATTTGTATTATTACATCTGCATAAACGAATTTTCTTCCATTACTATCTTTATCCAACGTATCACCAGCATTTCCAGTATAATTGGCTACATGTAGAGTGTATCCTGTATCCTCACCGCTGATAGAAAATTGTCTGTATTTCGCATAGCGACTTTCATTTTGAAAGTCCTTCAACTCAACCCAAAGTTCATTTTCTGTCGAATTGGTTAGTGCATGTAATTTTTTCAACCCAATGAAAAACTCTCCATTCAGGTTGCCAAAACCGTTTTCATATTCATTCCGCTTTCTATTGAAATTTTCGGAACCATCCATGCGGCGGAGTATAACAGTCCATGCCGGACCGCCTTCTGGATCCCTAGCGCAATATACGTCAAAGCTTCCTAGTCCAGATTTTTGAACATCAATTTTGTAAATGCCTTCAGCACTTTCCCAATTTTCCCAAGGCCGTAACACTTCAGAACAATGCTTGGGTAGAATATCTGGAGGCTGTGGTAAAAATTAAAACTGCCGTTATTAATATGGCAAGGAATATGATATTTTTATAACTTATATAAAAATGCATTCTAAATAACGTGAAAATTAAAGGTGCAGACAATCCCACTGGTCACACAACCAACGGCAATTTTTCTTTGAATCTTGAACAATTTCCTCAGCTTGCAAAAGGTTTGCTTTTCAAACGAAAGTATTAAAAAGACCAAATGAAAATATGAGCCTGCTCCAGCTCATGCTTTCAATATCTGATTACAACATCTATTGCATGTATATATAATTTACTGAGCAGTTTGTCAGGCCCACTTCTATAGCAAATTTAATAAAGAATATTAATTTATTGTCCTGGTCATAAGTTACGATTCACAAAGTTTTATCAATAAATAAGAACGAGTATCGTACCCAAGTTTGTTCTTCTTCATCAGCAATTACAAATTGAGCTACTAACAGCAAGAAAATCAGCAAATGTAAATAAGTCATTTTAAGCTCCAAATTCTGTCCGGAATTACACACTTTTAAGAAAGTACTACTGTGCTGAAAATCTTTTTTATGTTTATATACCCTAAAATGAGTGAAACTTTATCACGTTTCTAATTCAGTTGGTCATGGAAGAAAGTATAATTAGCTACGCCAGTAATATTTATTTAATTTTTAAATTTTACTTATACCATGCCGTAATCGACCTTCAATATTAAGATATTTAAAGTTAAAAAACGTTTCGATTTCATGCCATATGTTGTATTGGTCTGATACATATTATTTCTGGGGTCGTCTTTGATCAAGCTCAAAATCATGTCAACAGCAACAAATTTTAAGTATTTCACTTTCAAAAATGGTCCAAAAACGTGTTTTTACATAGAGTGGAGCTGTACATATTCTAAACCTATTTTGCGCACTTAACTCACGTTATCGTAGATTGCTAAGAGCCATCCTGAACCGAGCTGTTAAAGATCCAGTATGCATCCTTGATTATTTTCAAAATTTATTAATCTTCTGAAGTCCTGGAGTCAAATATTTGGATATCTACATAGCAGGTAGACCCCACTTGTTGAATATTTTTACATGAGTTGTCATCAGAACAAAGTATTTCCACAGCATTTATGTACATCTAGGTTTCATCAAAACGAACTATTTATTTGAAATTCGCACAAGCGAATCCTTAATGAATGTCTCAAAACAAAACGAGATCACAATTTTAGTTTCCTTGCGACTCCCAGAATCTTAGAAATTGTTTACTTTTGGTTATTAGATTTTAAATTTCTATTTTGTGTTTCTATAAAGCAAAGCAGACAGCGCTTGGACACTTTGCGAATATACTCAATTTAAATTTGGAATTTAAATTTTGAAGGTCGATCATATTGTGTTCTTTTAATTCCAATGAAAAGTATCAAAATAAAAAGGTTTAACTTCTGGTCAGACAAGTTCTTTAAAACTGTACAAAATGCGATTATTTGATAAGAAATTCAGTTTTTATTTTGAAATGGATGTTTTCTGTCTGTTTGCTTGTTGACTTTTTCACGAAAACGACTATAACAATTTTTACTATTTTCGGACTTAACATCCAATTTTGTCTTCAGGAATTCTTTGGGGATAGCCTCAACTTCACGAAAGTCATTGAGAAGGCGTAACACCGTCGTAATTGTTATGAATCTACTACAGCAGATTTATATGCCATAATTTATCTCCCAACCAGAAATGGGTGAAATAGTTGCAGTGGGCGTGGGACCTCACATATGCATAAAAATTTTAAACGTGATTTAACGTGAATTATTACAGCTGTGTAGTCCTGCCCTGTTTAACTATTTACCATAAAATCTATAGCAAAGATAATTTTTCTGCGAAAAAGTCAATTCTATCCACTGTGTGGCGGTACAAATAACAGAAAACGAAGTGAATGAGCACAATCATTTTGAACTCTAAATTTTGTCCGGAATCACACACTTATAGGAAAGTACTATTGTTGAAATTTTATCACGTTTAAAAATCAAATAGTCATGGAAGGAATAATAATTAGTGACGGCAAAAGCATTATTTATTTATTGGTTATACCATACTGTTTTTGACTTTCACTATGAAGATATTCAAAATCAAAAAAAAAAAAATAAAGGACGAAATGAGAATCAAGTTTCAACTTTCAGAAACTGAGTAATGCCGCTGATAGGGACGGCTTTCGGTAGTGCCAAGCTCCATGCAACCGCATGATCTGGGCGCCCCTTACCTCGGTTTTGGCCACATTTTCTTAGACCACAATACTTTTGACAACTTTTACTTTTTCAAATTATTTGTTCAGCGATGGAGTTATGCCAAAATTTTTTGGAAAGTTGATGGAGAACTTAGAAAACCAAATCGTAAAATTTTTAAGAAACCTCTTTTTGATTTCCCTTTAAAATATTTTGAACATTTTTCAGTCGCAATTCCTTAATCATATCATATAAGATGGTTAACTTTCGACAGTATGGATTAAATCAAATCTTTGAATAAAATTTCGCTCAAATAGGTTCTTTTTCTACAAAAATTTTGTTATCAACACTAAAAAAAAATGAACATGCTCTGCCCAATCTACAAAAAAAGCAATTTCAGAATTTATGCCAACTACGTAGAGGTAAGCCTTCCTAGCATCGCAAAGTTCTCTGAAGCGTACAGTGTGAAAGATTGAAACCCATCGTTAACGAGCTAATTGGACTTTAGCATCACCTATTCGTCGACTATACAGCTGCATTCGATAATAAGATGCGGGATCACTTATATGCCGATATATCTGTCGGCATCCCAGCAAAGGTCATCTGACTTCGCAAGATGACGTTAATTTATACTACCAGCGCGGTAAGAATTGGCAAGGACTTTTTCAAGCCATTCCAAGCGATGTTAGGTTTCAGGCAAGGTAATTCCCTATAAAACGTTTTCATCAATTTAATTATGGTAGAAATATTAGTCCGTGCTGTAGATACAAACATTTCCAGCACTATCTTCTTTAAAAGTGCTACTCGCGTACGCTGATGACATTAAAATTATTGATGTCAATGCACGGGGAGTCGGCGCAATATTTTCCATTTCTCGTCGAGTAGGTTTTGTGATGAACAAAGGCAAGATAAAGTTTCTTGTGTTAACAATCCGAAAGTCTAGCCATCTTGCACAACTACAATTTTGATTTCATCAAGGATTTTGTCCGTAATGGTTCCAGAATTAACATCAAAAATAATGTCAGCCTGGAGATTCAACAACGATTAAATTTTGGTTGCAGCTGTTACTTTGGGCTCAGTAGGCAAAGTAGAGCTATCACTCGACTTACAAAAACTACGCTTCCTGTCCTGCTGAACTGCGCTGAAGTATGGACGATGACAAAATACGACGAAAAGATATTGAGGGATGGTTTAATAGTCTAAGGTATTCAATATCTAACTTTTCAATGAATATCTGTATGGTGTGCATTAGATCCCATAGAACTTTTTTTTGTGATTTTGAATATGCTGACTCAGAATGCATTCATAGCATCTGTCAAGATTTTTAAAAAAAATCTATAAATGGCCAATCAAATGCCACATTTCTCATGGCTTTGGGTTTCTCCAGTTAAAATTCAAAATTTTATTAAATTGTGGTCATAAGTGCTGAAAATTTTATGGCAAACAAAAATTATTCTATTTTATTTTTATATAAAAATCTTGTTTGACGAAAATAAAAATATCAACGAAACTACCAAAAATAATTTTTTAAAAAAAATTTCATTAAATCACTGATGTCGACGTAAGCTACTCTGATAAAATACCACCGATATATTTCTTTAATTACAAAATGCATTATGAAAGCAAAAAACTTAACACTTGCACCCACACAAACCATGATTGTGCGCCAATTTTCCACTAAACGTCCAATTGACGATGATTGAAATAATAAAACTAAAAGGCAAACAGACCAAATCACCCCACCCAGAAGCAAAATATTCGTAATTACACTTTTTGTTGGAGAATTTTTTCCATTTTTCCATTTGTTTTATTTTTTTTATCATTTTGTGTTTAAATGCAGACAATTGAAGGATTATGCCTGCCAGCCATGCGGATTAGTGCTTCATTTGTTATTGAACAACAATGAAATAAGAACTGACATTCACAACCTACTTTTATGTGTCACGCCCCCAATTCGAATGCCATCAGATGATTTCCATAATCCGTTGCATGAAAACGCTGCCAAAGCACAAATTTCAACGCTAATCCTTTCAAGTCACAAACATAATCTCGACGTTACAATAAAATGATCCACTCTGTCTACACGCGTACTTTGGCATTGTCCTTAATAAACCTAACATAATGAAGTTTATTATTAGCACTTATGGCTGAATTTGCAGATATAATACATTTGTACGAACGTTATTCATTTATGTATAAAGTTAGCACTATTAAGATTTCAAAGCAACGTTTTTGATAGAATGTCAGAAGATTTTTTCTTGAAAATTTCAATTGAAAGAAATATGAAATATATTTCATGGAATGGCAATATTCCCAAAAAAAAATCAAAATACAATAATAGTAATGGGGTGTTGGACTTGAACCTTTGCTAAGTTAGGTTAGGTTAGGTTAGAGTGGTGTCTTAGCAGACAATCTTGAAGCCATAAGTAGGACTGATTGTGCCGTTTTAATACCACATTACGAGGCCCGGCGAATTGATGGATGTTAATATAGCTATATCCAGTGAACTTTATTGAATTAGTAGAGCAGACATCCGATTTCAACTTCAGCAAATTTGCTGAGGTCATTGAGGAAAGGCTTGCCAAGACATCTAAGCTTGGTTTTTGCTAAAGCTGGACAGCTGCAAAGAAAGTGCTCGAGTGATTCAATCTCGCTTGCGTTCAAGCAACTCCGGCAAGAAGAATTGAATGGAATACCTAATCGTTCAGCGTGCTTGCCGATTGCCCAGTATCCAGCGCAGGTCGCTGTGATTCAGACCGTTTTCTAGACAGTAAGTAGGTTGTTCTCAATTTGTTGTAAGAGGGACAGATTGATCTGGCTGTTTTACAGGTATGTAAGGACTTCCAGTGGTTTCCGGCTTCAGATAGAAAATGCGAGAAAGTCCTTTTCTTAATTAAACCGAGAGGAGTGAAAACACATTCCGGTGTGATTTCACTAGAGGAACCACGCCTTGCTAGTTCATCAGCCCTTGCATTTCCCTCAATGTTCCGATGTCATGGAACCCATATGTGAGTAATATCAAATCAGTCACCCAGCCTGACAAGTTCTTTTTTGCACTGTTCTACTAGTTTCAATTTTATAATTGCCGACTTCAAAGCTTTGATTGCGGCTTGGCTATCGGAGAGAATTGCTATCTTCTTTTCTGACAAAAACTTCAGCCTGAAAAACGCTTGCTAAATCAGGTAAATAGAAACCTTTGCTAACTCATTGTTGTCCATATGGTTTTAAAAGTATTAATGAAGCACTCAATTAAACCTCTCACCATTACTACTGAAGTCTTAAAAATTCATTCCATTCAGGTATAATATTGAAAAATTGATTTATGCGAAAATTTTGTGAAATATCATTGGTATGTTCGAAAATAAAAGTTCACTTCGAATTGCTTAAATTTTAAAGCTTAAATAGCTTAATACTCACGTAATACTGATGTGTAGCGTTAAATAAAAAGCTCTTTTATTAAAGCTTTTGAAGATACATTTTCTTTGCTAAAAGCTTCATTTAGATTTTATACATACAACATGAAGAAAATTATAAAAAAAATGTACTTGCTAGTTGTGGTAAAGCAAGGTACAGACGCACCAATCTATTGTACAACGCGCTGTACAACATTGTTGTACAATGTAATTGTGCTTCTATTATTCATACTGTAAACAACGTAGTGAAAAATTTTTGGGTCGAGTCGAACCGCTGCTGTAATATGAATTGTTGAAGAGGCAGAGGAAGAGGAGAAAAACAAAATTATATGTAGAAAAAATTGTGGAGTAAAAACTGGTGTTTGGAAAAAGAAGAATTTTCAGAAATATATCATTCAATTCTTAGTTTTCACTCGCAATAGTAGACACTCATTGACCTTTCGTTGTACAACGGATTGGAGTGTCTGTACTTTGCTTAGATATGGAAATAAAGGTTTACTTTAAGTGTTTTTATTTTTTTGGAGTATGTTCTTTAGCCTGTAGATCAATAAAAATATTGAATATCTTTAAAAGTTTCAAACAAGATCTTCACATTTTCGCATACATAGTGTAGTTGACTCATAAATTATTGGATACAGACAAACCGCGTAACTTGGCTTATGCGAATATCGTCACTCGTATGGTTGAAGCTGAGCCGGATTTTTGAGAGCGAGTTTCGATAACCTACGACACTCATCTAACACTATAACTTCGTCAACAAACTCTATTGCTGCTTATAGGGTGCTGACAACCCTTCACATAATTCATGAAAAACCATTGATGATGGGTCGGTGTTTACTCCAAAACAAACATTGGACCATTCTATTTCGAAGCTGGTGCGACAGTCAATGACGATCGATATCGGTGAATATTGTTACACTACCGCAAATACGTGAAACAGGCTGAAAAACTTTTGATTCAAACAAGACGGCGTGCCAGTGCCTGCTCAACAATGGTTTTATAGCGTCGGAGGTTTCCATTGACCAGAATGAGATGGCATACCCGTTATATCTACTTATATATATACTATTATATAAAGAAGTAAAGTTTGTTATTTGTGTTCTATAAATATATACATATAAGGAGGCGTTAATTTCTGGAACTATTGAACCGATTTGAAAAACTCTTAAACCAAAAGTAAGCTGCACCAACATTGAGTATTAAGTTTGGCTGTTGGTCGCCCACTTCCCTTAACTTTTATATAGAATTACTGTGGCTTGCGAAATTTGTGTTGGATATACTATAGTGAAGAATACAGTTTTTAAGCTCAAAAACAACATGTGTGTATGTGGATCATTCCTGACTAAATGAGCCATTGTTTTTGGTCGCCCCCTCTGATAAAACGAAACATTTGCTCACGATCAGACCGGTCTGACATATTCTTATACATATATTAAAGGTTTTTGAGAATTTTTTCAAAAAAAAACGAAGGGGACATACATTTCGGAAATCAATTTTTTTTAATTAAACTAAAACTAAACTATGAATGCTATTATTTTCATGAAATCGTATTTTTTCCTTAAAAAGCATTAAAAAACATGATTTTAAGAAAAAAAAACAACCCAACAATTGGTGATTTTCGCAAAGTTATGAGCTTTTGAAACAAAAAATCGAATTTTTAAAAAATTTATAACTCTAAAATGAATGGTAAAAAAAATTTGAAAAAATGCATGAACGCGTTTCCTATCAGTCTCAAAAACATATAAAATTTTGAAAAAAATCGGAGGAGGTGATGAAGCCGTTTTGGTATGGAATGCCTTATATATATAATTGGTCAGCATCCTAAACTCTACAACATACTAAAAGTTCAAGAAAATCGGAAGGGTGTCCCCTTTCTTAACTTTCTTCTTATCATAATTTTTTGAATAATATTTTAACAAATACACCAAATCAAGTGAAGAATCGATAAGGACTTTCAAAGAGTATTTACCTCAAATTTTTCAAAAAAGAGATTCGGGGCGTGTCATCTTTTCAACAAATTTTAGATACAGGATTTAATTACATATTTCAATGGTTTACTCAAAATTTACTGAATTAATTCCTCCATCATTTCTCCCTGTGCGTGTAAATCGTGTACATGTACCGCTTGCGTTTGTCGAGTCAATGAAATAGCTTGCGTTCCCTATTTTATGTAGCTTTTAGCATATCTTATGACCAAGAAGTTGTTCAATAAAATAAAACACGTAGCACTAACCAATATCTCACTGGAGAACTCCGCACGTTCCACTTACACGCCTACACTATTAAGGCTATATCATGTGAACCACTCGACGAATTTTGATAGGTTAAAAACTATTTTGGTTGGAAAAAAGAGAAGAACGACTTCTGTCAATCTGTTACTGTTTTTGTGGACAATAATTTGTTTTGATAAAGATTGAAGTCAATTTGTATATAACAAATTATTGCGGATTATCACGGAATCAGATTTCACAACCCCAAAATCATACAATTTGACTGTAAAATCACCACGGGAAGAGGGTATTGCGTAAGACTGTGATTCAACAATAAAATTCAACACGCTTTTTACAAGCTAAGTCAAATTTAAATCAAAAGTGACCCATCCATGGTGAATAGTATTTTAAATCAATTCACCACACTAAAAAGCTTTACATTTGCTAATCTTAATTAGAAGCAGATACCAACTTTAGATGTTTGCTTGGACTGTGACGACACCAACACCAGAAAAGCTAACGCACACGTCGAGTGTGATAATAACAATTTTTTTGAAACTCACGCGAAGTTCAGGTACACCTAGCCAAAAACAAACAAAAAAAAAAAACAAAACGCTTGAGGAAAACAACAAATCTAAACAGAAAAAAAAACCAAAGGTAGAAAAAACAAATAATTGCTATTAGCAAAGCCGACAGACTCTCTTGTTTACTTTTTCACAAAATGCGAACGGTAAAACGTTGCGACAAACCGACATTTGACGATTCTAAAGTGAAAACATTTCTCACCACAGTCGGTCACTCGCTAACTTCAAAGCCAAGGCAGTCTTAGACGCGCATTTGAACGACGCATACATAACGTGTATGCGGACCATTTGATTTGCAATTTTTCCAAGTAAATTTTTATTTTAATTTACGTGTCGGCTTTGATTATTTTCTCACTTGCATTGCAAATAATAAAATTAATTTTTAAGAAATAACTTCACATAATAAAATATATCAAAAGTTAATCTCTAATAAAATCTACCTGTTGCCTGCGCCTATTCCAAATTTATTTACATGTTCATTTTGTATTTTTCTTTTCCCCTTTTCACTGTATTTATGTTAATTGACTTGTTTCTCGCGAAATTTTTAGTGAAATTTTTATATTATGTACTAATATAACAACAACAACAACAACAACAACAACACCAAAAAAAACGAAACAACCAAAACAAATAATTAGTGAAAAAATAGAAAAAAAATATTCTCCATTTAAAAAAAAAAACCAAAGCAAAGTGCAAGTCTGTCAACATTTTTATTGAAACAAAACATACAACTACAACTAACAACAACAACGACATTAATTTTATTGTATAAATGGGCTATTCTGTACAGGTAAATTTAGTATTTCTAAATTATTTAAATAAATAAACTCAATCACAAATTATACATATTTATCTGAGAGTGTAAATATGTTCATATTTTTCCTGTTGTCTTTATTTGTTTTACTTTTATACTCGTACAATTTGTTTAAGGTAAATGCGCCAAATTGCGGCACAATAGCAAGGCATGCATTACTGAAAGAGTGTTTCTAAGTTTGGGAATAAAATGTAGGCTATTCTTTTAACGAAATATATGGGCGATGCTGAGCATGTAGGCGTGGCAATATTTTACAAGAATATTTTTGTTTTCATTCTTCCACAAAAATGGCTCCAATGATTTTTATAAAACTTTTAAGAGTAGATAGCTTGGGTTGTCATAAGAAAATTAAGATGTTCGCTGATTCTTTTAAATTTAGGTGTGGCAACTTTCAAGCTAAGAGGAGTTGGTCATTTGTGAATATTGATGTGATTACATTGGAGTTATATTTTGTTATGCTAAAAGTGCACGGGGTCTGACAAGTAGTTGTAGAATTTTTTGTCTAAAATTAAAGCTTGGAGCAATATTTAAAGAAAGAATAAGGACGATTCCGGTTGTTACACTAGCCAACAAACAAAACTATGATGATCGTTTTTAATGCGGAATGGCACGCTGATGCTGGAAAACACTTTTTTGCTAGTTGGCTAGTAAGCCAACTTTAACTTTTTTTGACTAACGACTTTATTCGGAAATTCGTTTTATTCTTGAAGATCGTACGTTTATTCAATTTGAAACTTCCCGCCGTCTTCAATAGTCTGCTTCAGGCGTGAATTTCTTCGGCAATACCAAAACTTTGTATGTCCTTAGGATGAAACTAATCGTAATATTTTTAATTAAATTACGAAGCCGTTCGGAATGGTGCGAAATGAACGTACGAGTAAGTTGGCTCATCTATCATCATACTGATGCTCAAATCGATAGGGAAAGGTCGAAAATTAACATTCGGTACTACTAGGAGCTAGTTAAATTAAGGGCTAGTTTTATGCCACTTTAAAAAATGTTTTACTCCGATCGTTGTTTTACCATTTAAAAAAAAATTGACCTGAATTCATTATCCTAAATATTCGATCAGTGTTGAGGATAGAGTGTTTGCTACTATCGATAAGAAATAAGTCGAAAACCAATTTTGGATATCATCACGGGCATGCCTGGGAACTCTTTGACCTGTTTTGAGACTATTTTGTAAAAAAAAATTTTGTCGATTACATAAACAAAGGTGGAAATTTAACATTGATCTTCACCATAATTTTATTTAAAAATAAAATTCAAAGAAATGGTAGGGCAGGCGTGCCTCTAATCAATATTCCAAATTTTTTTCCGAAAATGTTCCCAAAACAAATAAAAATAAATCGTCGACTTTACTCCATCAATTGGGTACCTAATTAAAATTCCAAAAGAGAGGCTCATTTCATAAGTTCTAATGCCTTAACTGATTTATAAGCGCTTATATATTAAGAGAGATTCTAAAATAGATATTGAGCATTCCCAGTGATACTCTCAAACCTCTAATGGGATATATTCAGCCCTGCTTAAGTGAATTTTTTACTTAATCAACTAGTAAGTGTCGAAAATACATATACATATGGTTGCCATGACTTCGTGCAACCCGTTTCATTATGGTGACTAGAGTGCAATCTATACCTAGAAAAGTTGACGTGCTGGTCGTCTTTAAAATTTATTTTTGAGCTTAAGGGATTTGAAAGAAATAATTTTAAGAGACGGGCCAAAAACATTCCAATAAAATGTGCAATAAAATTTCATTTTATAAACTCTTATTCTAGGAAATATGGATGGCCTTGAGGATGTTGCAAATTTTTTTTAAAAAATATTTCAAAACCCAAATCAAACGTTATTTATTCTAATAAGCCGCCTGTTAGTCTTTGTTTGTAGCATACATTTTCGCTCGTAATAGCTTTTTTGTAATAGTACATGCATACATACATATACATATACATCTACATATACAGGAACACGTGCTAGTTTAAACATCATATTTGTTTAATTTTATTATTTTTTTTTTATTTTCAAAAAAAAATCCATAATTTTTTTATTAATTGATCAATTACATCTATGTATGTATGTAAGCTGTTGAATTGGTTTAGAAGTATTGCACGAGTATGTATCAACGTCAACAAAATTGCCTATAATTTAAAACTAGTTTTTTAGAAATATTTTTTTTATGAAATTAAATAGAACCATTATTTTTAAAAACCAAAATATCGAAAACGAAAGCTGAGTTAATTTATGAGCCATTATGAATCAGCGGCCCGGAACATTTTGCTTGTACGTTAGTGCTTAAGCCACACTTCATACAAATGCATGGATTTCAACTTAGCTGTCAGTTGTATACTTTGACACAACGATCTCTGTGGGTAGAGCCCTTAACAGTCACATTCAATTCGAGCAGTATAAATTGTTACTGCCTCAAATTTTGTTATATTTTGATACGAGTAGGGGAGCTTGGCGCAGGTTTCAACACTTTTTGGAAAACTAGCTCTAGTTTGTAAGCAAATTAGTATTTTAACGAATTTATCTTTCTATACGAAAGTTAAATTTTTAGTTAGTGTGTGCAAAAAATTTAGAACCAAATATTAATATACAGAAAAAATTCCAGCCCCTATGCCCCACATCTTAATATCTAAACATTTGGATAAGGAAATGGAAGGGGAGCATTCTTTTCCGCTTCCTTCTACAAAAAGTGATTTTTATTTCAGCATAAGTCTCGCAACCAAAAATATTTCACTAAAATATATGTATATATATCATCAAAATAGTCAGAATTGAAAATTTTGAAATTTCTTCCAAATTTTAAAAGTAAACCTTCAAACTCATTCTTTTAAATAATCCACACTCTATTACTGAAAAATAGTTCACGAGCTCCAAAACAGTTTTGTGCGATTTTAAAAATTTCAAAACTTTGAGTTTTGCCTCTCTAGTCGAATTTGTCCGATATCAACTGAGCCAAGGCAATCATTTGATACTGAGTTAAATTTTATGACTGAGATTGAATAAAGCTACGAGAGTCATCGACGGCCAGACGTGAATACACATGGTATTTTAGCAAGTGTGATATTTCTCCTAACTACTTATACTGTTTATAACAGTTTTGGAGTTAAAGTCAAGTAGTTTTGTTTTCGTTTAAAGAGAACATAAGCATTTAAGTTTTCAGTAATTGCTTTTTACTTGAAAAGTATGTAGGTCACAAAATTATAGCGAAAACAAATCACATGGGGTTTGTTCAGTTTTTGCTCATTGACACAAAATATTATCATGCAACAATATTCAACTGAGCAATTTTACTTCAAGGACTTTTGGGCATTTTTAACAAAAATAATATAAAAAAAATATTTTTCTGCAGACCAAATCGAAATTTTATTACAGATTTTGGGTCATTTGAGATCGAATTCGTTGCGCGCTTTACTCTGTCACATATGGTTTGATTTTTTATTTTGTATAACTAACATATATTAGTTTAGTAAATTTAATTGGATAATTTCAAAGCACAGATTTTGTTTTTTTTTCAAGCTATACTTAGTTTATGTTTTGTAGTAAAACAACCAAAAAAAAAGCGCTTAATTTGTTTAAATCATGACAAAAATTAAATCTACCGGAATTACTTATGTACTAACCTGAAATTTGGTAGAGTTACCTTACTTAATAGGTAAAGTACTTTTTTCTTTTACCACATCGCAATTACTATCATATCAGTGTTAAGATAAGCATTTGTTTAAGTTATTTTCTATCATAAAGATTTTATTTACAACATTCCATAAGTATTACTTTTGAACAAAATTAATTATATTTATCTTTTCTTTTTGCTATAATTACAAGGTAAGCACCTTTGCCTTACCAAAACTTTTAGTCATAAGATATCATTATTAACTACTTGACTCCGATGAAATGCCGCAAACGCGTCAAAAAATGTGGTAACTTTCGTGTGGCGTACTGTGTTTAAAATTCAAATGTCCTGGAGTTGCTTTCCGGCGCAGATATAGTAATACTCTTTCTGTATTTCTCAACTCTTCTTTCTTCCTTATTATTTCCTTACTCTACTTTGAAATTCTGAAGAATTTTACAAACTTTATCGAAATTAGTACTATAGCATATTGAGATTCACAGCTGTTGAAACCGAAAATACGTCAAATGTACTGAAAATCTGTCAAATATACCAAATGCACTGAAAAATGTTGGAATGTACTATCGCATATTTTTCCTTCTTTACTTTAGCAAGGGAAACCAGACCGTTTGTATTGCATTTTATTTAATTTCTTCAAACAAATGTTTTTTTAAATAACCTATTACACGACAGGTAGGGGTGTGCACTCTTTAGTCATTACCGGTAATAAGATCGTGTTTATTTTTCAGTTGATTATTAAAATTTCCAGCTAAATAGGAATGAGAAATTTATTTTTTAATGCTGATATGGCTTAAACATAGTATGAAGTTAAAATTAATAGCATTGATACGTTGAACCTTTTAAAAAAGTGGAATCAGATGTGAAAATCATAGATTTATTACCTTGCTCCAAGTTTACATTGGTTAATTGTATGTATGTATAACCAATTGGAGTTATGTTTACTTTGCTAATAAATTGTATGTACTTACCAATTCTAAAAACTAAAACAATTTTTAATATTTTTCGATTAATAATTCCAAACATATTGAACAACATGCTTAAAAATTAGGGTGGAACAAAAAGTATTGTCTTATCTCAATTTAATCGGGCACCTTGAAATTTATTTTTGGATTTTTAAAAAAATTCAGCCACCAAATTTCAAGCCGACACTTAGAGATTTAGAGATTGCGCCAAATGAGTTTCCATTTTTATTGCTATAAAATACGAAAGGGAACCGGAAGCTTACTAATCGAATACACCATTAAAATCATGATTCTTTCATAGATTTTTTTAAGCAATAATTATTGAATAATTTATTTAATTTATCCGGAGAGGCAGAAAACGCAATTCGCATTTCGAGAGGAATTTCTTACGAAGACGTATCAGTTTCCGGTTCGGGTTTTCGTTTCTGATAAAATATAGAGAGTCCATCTCGAATTCGAAACGGATTCGTATGGCACACTTGGTATTTTGGGCAACATTTCATTTGTGTTGGGCGACATTTACATGGGCGTTTGAGTAAACGTGCAGCGGTTATGGATGTGAAGACATGTCAAAATGAGAACCTGGGCATCGGAAAAAGAAAAAGTTGATTTGGATTCGGAATCGACTTTTTCAAAATCATGACAAAAGGAAGTGATTCGTTATGCCATGGAACTGAAGAGGTCGACTCCGAATACCAACTTTTTGGAATTCAGGCATTGATTCTCGCAATGAAATCAACAAAGAAATCAATTTTTGCAACTTAATTTTAAAAGTCGATACCAAATTTTGTGGAATTGAAACTGGAATTAAAAAGTATTCATTGCTACAGAGTGGAAGTTTTATTCATTTTTCTAAAAATGTAAAAACCATTCAGTTTTAATTTAAACTCTTAGACTTAACTAATTACTGTATCTAATCAGCGATTTTAGAGTGCTCGAATAAATGAAAAAAAAACAGTGTTTTTTTTTTTGGCTAACCCTAATTAATACATATGTACACGTGTGTATGTAAGAAACAGCTTTTATTAGAAATATTAAATTACAGTGGTGAATTTATTTTCAAGCCTACAATTTCACCATATTTTAAGGTAATGTCATAATTATCTCATGTCAGCAATTATAATGTTTATAAAGTTATTTGTAGACTTCATGCTAATTATAAGTTATTTTAATTGTTTTATGACATGCACAGAAATAGCTGTCAATCGTAAAGAACGAGTGCAATTACAATATAATGTAACCTGGACGTCAGTAGCAATCGGAGTAGCACAAATGACTCAGACGTTAAACCCTTTAATTACAAAGTACTTAAGCATAAATTATTTCAACTATTTGCCTCATATACAGAACAATTCTTATGTTTGGACTCACTTTAAAATCAAAAAAAAAAATTCCAAAGTCTCAATCAGACAATTTTTAGATTTGCTTCAAAATTATTTTTATGAGTTTGCTTTGACGAGAAATATCAAATTATCCGATACCTTGAATTATGACAGATGAAGACACTTGTTATCAAAATATATCAACTTTAACCCTTATGTGGTGGCATACAAGAAGTGTATTATTATACCAAGGTATAATATGAGATGACACACCCACTTGTCAAAAACTGCCCACTTTTTAATCACTAAAATTGCTTGTATCACAAAATGTTTCCTTATTTTGCTTGTAGAAGATGTCCTCGTGCCTTTACATTATTGAAACGATTGAAACTTATTTTGTTTGGAGCATAAAAGGCAATCTAATGGAGTCGGTGCAGTTTTTCCTGAGCCTGCTTTTGACATACAATCTTACATAAGCAACATTTTACTAGAGTTGGAAATTAAAATTTAGCCATATTCCTTTAGATGACATTATAATCAATTAAAGGTAATAGTTTAATTTAGGGAACTTCTCTCCGATCTTTTTCTTTAATTTAAGTATGATGTAGAGTTCATTATGCTGGTCAAGAAAATGAATAAAAGTTGGATGCGGAAGCGCCTCCTTCATGGTTTTTTTTTTTTTTTTTTGAGTTTAAAAATGAAATAGATTCAGAATTGAAAATAGATAAAACATGCGTCATAAGTCCTCATATTTGCATAGCCAGCTCTTTTAGCACTCTCTCAATTGAATGAATTGACGTAGATATAATTTTGTGTGAATTAAAAACTATCTAATTTAATATGTCCATAGTACACAGAGAAAATTAAACTTTAAAAAATAAAACAGTTTTAACCCTACTTTTTTCCAGTTAACGCTTTGTGCAACCATAAAAATTTTTTATTTAACCTTTAATTAAAGTTTTTAGATCACTATGCGAATGAGTGTAAGTCCTAGAATAGACGCTTAGTTTTTTATAAACTTACAAGCAATAATTTTTACTTAATTATGATTCGATAAGAATTTGAATCAATTTCCATTTTGCAAAATATCATTTATACGTTACGCTTCATTTTTAAAAATTAACTTTTTAAAAATAACATTTAAAACGCTCATGTAGCTTTGAATTTTTAAAACATTTCATTTAACATTTTTCTCAGTGTGCTATATTTCATTCTAATTCTAAATCTAAACTTTTTTTTCAAATTCAAATTCTAAACGATTTCAACAAACATATGTTAATTGCTATCACAAACATACCATTCCTGCACACTTAATGATTCACCTGGTAGCGCGATAACACTTGGCGCTGGATATGATTTCTAAATTATTGAACATTGTCTGACTGATAAGAAGGAAAAATAAAAACAAGAGAATCATAACATTTACCACCTCCAAATGCACGGGTACGAGTAGAAAATGCTATCAGCAAACCACAAAAAAGTTGGTTAATTCAAAAAGTCAAGTGGAAAAACGATCCAGATCGAACTCAAATAAAATGACGTAAAAAAAAGATTACCATTATTTTGGCATAAATTCTTCTGGCCCGGGAGGTAGCGTTGCATTCCTTAAAGTCATTTCCTCCCGCTTGATTTTATTTTGCAATTGATCATCGATGTTATGCCTGAAAAATGCACCGTTTTAAAGTTTGTAAGAAACTTTGATCAAAAATAGTTATTTAGGCCGAAAAAATGCGGTTTTCAGATTTGAACGAATAATTTAAATCTTCTAATAGAAACGATATTTTTTCGAAAATGGAGATGGTCATTAGTAATTTTTATATTTTGAAAAGTGGGTCAAATGTTGTCTTATCAGAAATTTTTGAACCACAAAATCAATGTTTTCATCTCCTCTACAACATTGGCCCCAATATATTTCTCTACTTGCGGCTTAGTTTCCAAATTATTGAGTGAAACTTTTTTTGTCGGCCTCTCACAACCAGGCCCACCACAATTCCGGCTCCTCACGCTTATTTCAGCTATACTCAAACTATCAATTACAAAAAAAATTAAGTGACGAAATGACTTAAAAATGTTCAAGTTCAAGCTTAATAGTTACATTATTCAAAGCAAACGTAGCGTCAATGCTGCTGTCTGGCTGATGTTCATCGCAAATAACCATGACAATATCCGGGCTGTGCCAGATCTTCATGAACTGATGTCTCCGAAAATTTCTTCGAATTTTTTCGACCAATTACGATATCGAATGAGAAGTTATTTCGAAGACTCAAAGATATCATTCAGAACACAAAAGTTTAAAAGGATTGGTCAGCATCAAACATCCTCCAGTCTAGCCCCGTGAGCCTTAAATAGTAACAATTGAGCAAGCATAAAAAATTCTGGCTTTGACTGGAAGAAGTAGGGAATTATTGCAAATATAGACATATGTGCATATATTTATAAGCAATGCATTGACATAGTTGATGCCCTATATTCTGCTTGGAATTAAAGGATTGTTCTTGCTTTACATACGTACAGAAACCCATGATAGTTAATTGCAATTATTAAAATATTTATATTTCATTTTTATCTTTCAAATTTCATCATTTATTATCAAATGTGGCATAGCACTCATAAAAACTAATAATTTTATGACTATTGATTTTATCTGAATTGAAATTTTTTTGTGATTGATTTTCAAATTTTATAGGTACAAAAACTTAAGTTGTTATCTTTTGCTAATATTCAGCGCTGCTATAGAAAAAAAGATTGGCGTAGCAGATTCACTATTTACTTAATGTAACTGAATACAGTTCTTATCTTAAGGTTTATTATCCATAGATTACAAGCTAATAGCTTGCTAATAATATCTGAAAAAATATTGTGTGTAACTGTCTATAAGACAACTTTTACAATTTTTTTTTTTTTTTGTTCTTGGCGCAGTTAGTTTCCCTCCGATATAGCTTAAAACGAAATGCTCTCCATGCGTGATATTGAAAACTTATAGCAAGAATCTAAATTTGTTAGAAACTTTTGTTTGCAAATAGACTGACAGTATTATGTTTAAAATTTCTGCAGTTCATATTAACATGCGGAGCCTGAAGATAAATTCTATATTTAACTAGCAAAGACACAAACCATCTAACTTAACAGAGAAATTTTAAGACGACGCAGAAGGAGATTCAAACGGAATCATCAGTGACCTTTGAGCCGATGAACTAAAATTTCTAAGCCTGTTATGTATTCCTTTGCTGTTCCTTTGTTTTTCATACGTGTACCTGCAAAGCGCCGACAAATTATATTTATTCTCATCACTTGGTGCCTGATATCCATATAGTGGATTATGTGAGTCGGAAAAACACACAAATATTTTAAGCAACAACCAGAACACCTACCCCACCCCCCACCGCTCAAGTAAAAGCATTTTACAGAAACAGAATAAGCTTGGTGCGAGTTTTGTGTGTACATACATTAATCTGTCATAAATGTCATCCAAATTAAAGCTTGAAGCGAGAAACAAGATTTCAATTTTAATGACACTAAAAACGTTTGTAGTAGCTTATTAAATTACCTTTAATTTGCTGCCTATATTATCGCTTTATGTAAAGAATTGAAAATTGCTACTAATATAATAACTCAGCTTTAAAATAATTTTTTTTTATGAAACGTAAACAAATTGATATAAAGTTATTTACTATTTTACTAATTTATGATTTTTAAATCATAGACAATATTTTAATTTTGACGCTATAAGCTCATATGTTAATTAAGAAAACAACGCTCTTAAATTTTATTCCACTAAGGTTAACAAAAATCGATGACTATAAATAAAACATAAATATCCTACTGAAATTCATTCTCAAATAAATTTTTAACCATAACACAAAGTTTTTAAAAGTTCTTAAAATTCTGTTTGAAAACTTGCCGAGATGTATAGATATTTTCACTGAAAGCTTATGTTTTAAACCGATTGTTTTTCTTTCTTAGTACGTACGTCATATGAAAGTTTAACTTTATTTAAAACGAAACTCGTTTCAAATTGTTTACTGTAAATAAATGATATTGCAAAAACTTGAATTAATTAGCAACTTTTTAATGCTTTCTTTCATGTTTAGCGTTAGTATAATTTTCAAATTAAGGCTTTTGGCGAATGTATGCCGCAATGGAGAGATAAAAGATATACCCTTCAAATTATCATACGGAGTAGAGGCCAACGTGAGTAGTACCCCGGTACACCAAGAAATGCAAAATACGAGACTTAGTAGCGCCAGAAACTGCCTTGCGAAAAGTTCGGATGAAAAATTTAGTAGCTGCGCCACTGAATTTTAAACCTAAACAGAGTAAGCGTAGCGCAAGCACATGTTAAATGTTAAATTGAGTTTCTATCAATACTCCGCAAACTTGTTAAGCGAGGAATTCCTTAAATAATATATAAAATAAGCTAACATATGAGGCGAGCAGATACGAAATTCGTTAAGTGCACCCAATGTGGAAAATGAAATATTTTTGAAGATTTGTTACCAATTTCACAACTCCCACTAACATGGTTAAATTGATTGGTAGAAGTTATGATCCAACCATATCGTGACTACAACTCCTAGCACGTCGTCTTTCCTGTTTCTTTTCTTTTCAAAAACAGCCACACAGAGCCATATTTGGGCTTATTACCCCACACACTCGATGATATTTTTAGTTATTGAACGATTTTTAATTTTCAGTTTTTGTTGATCTGTTTGCGATTCTTCGATTTAATTTGAACAAACACTTTGCTTTTTTCAGAATACGGAAACTGGAGAAGTCGACTTCTACCACGATCCGACTAGTACAACAATAGAACCACAAGAATTCGACGAAGAAACCGGTGAACCATTAAATGGGAAATTTAAAGTACATTATGTCAAGCATAATAAATTTCAAATTCCCAAAAAATATTTACGCGGCACATTGTGTGAAGAAATGGAAATGGAAATGACCGGCGAATATCGAGAAAGCTATCAACCGATTTCGGTACAAACGGAAAAGAAAACAAAGACACAGCAGTATAATCGGGATGACTACATAAAGATGGAGGGTGTGAAAAATGTAAGTAAATGGCAAAAAAAAAGTTTATGCGCTTAGTGCTGATGTGATATAAGTGATAGATTTGGCATTTTTAAAGATAATCTCGAAATCCTTAGGTCTAAATATAGTTTGACACAATTATTTCATTAGTTTTTTAAAAAAAATCTATTTCAAAACAAAAAAAAAACGTTATATCACTTTGCTACTAACCGCTCTAATTAAAAGCAACAAATTTTAATAAGAAAATTATCTTACAGGATATAATACTTGGCTACAATAAAGCTAGCTATCACGTATTTCTTATACCGACACTTTTCGTCTTCAATGTCTATGTTTATATTCTGTTGGCACTAATCGAGTCGGTATTACATTTCTGGGCACACAAGAAAAATGGTCTAAATTCGAACAAGGAAATCTTCTATCGCAGTCCAATGCATGTTGTAACATCACAGTTTTGTGCCATTTGTCGCTATGATTCGGATGTGGACTTAAAGGTATTCGATATGTTGAATCAGCAAATGCGTAAAGCACGTGAATCACAAACTTTAAAAGACGTCAGCAAAGTTATCAGTTAGACATACGCCCTTTGGTGTAATGAAATCTAATAGTAAAAACAAGTATTTAATCTTCATTGTAAATTTTCAAAAAAAAAAAATAAATAAATAAATATGTATGTGGTGGAACAGTTTTAGCATTTAATGGTCCAATTTAAATTAAAAATAGCTTTATGTAAAAAAACAGTGTTATTTCTATAATAAATTTTTCTTTAAATAACAAGCTAACTTCAATGTTACTTTTTGTTTTATTTTCGTCATTTTTATGTAAAAATGTTCACCATAAAATAAATGCACACAAATATCACTGTGATTTCTTAACAACTGACAAAAATAATTATTTTATAATTAGTTAAATAATTCGATTTATTTACAAGCAAGTTCTAATATGTATCTATTTATGTTCCTGAATATTGCATTTATGTTGTAGAAGGCAGCATGGTTCTCTTTTATTATGCTGCTACTGCTCTTATTTGTTGCATTGGTTTTAAATTTGGTGAAACCTCAAATTTGGCGCCAGTACAAGCGATCAAGTCGTCAAGCGTGTAGCCTTCAGCAATTTCGGTGAGTGTTAAGCCAACACCTTTTTCAACAGTGAACACACCCTAAAAAAGATAATTAAAAACAGAGTTACAACTTAAATGTATGTTTTGTTGTATGTTTTTTTTTTCAAAAATTTACCTTTTCCGATATGATCATGTCAATGACACCCTTTCCTGTCAGAGGCAATGAACAACTCTCTAATATTTTTGGTGAACCATCACGTGCATTGTGTTCCATTGTTATAATAACTTTAGTGCCAGGTGCAGCAACCAAATCCATAGCACCACCCATGCCCTTAACAAGTTTGCCCTTGAATTATAAGAAAAAAAATTGTTTAATTTTTATTATATTTTTATCGTTTAAGGGCTTTACTTTACATCAGTAGTATTTTGTTTTGCTACAGTGACGAAAAGCTTTTTGAAGAACATAAAAAATTTGTATTAAGAAAAGTCTTGACGTGTTGGAGGATACGTACCGGCAGTATACATAATCGCTCAAAAGAAGAATCGCATAAAAATATAATATTTAACTTGGGAATTGCTACCTGTGTTTTCTATCAAAATTTATTTATTTTTGTATTCATATTTTGTATATTATATTTGGAGGACCTTCTGCTTCTAAAACAAATTTTTATAACCAAAAACTAAATTAAAACTTCTGAATATAGCCCGGGAACTTGGCCTTACAGCAAGCGGTTACCGAGTACTAATACTTGACATCGACACTGCCTACAACATCAAATTTCCAACAAGATAATAGTGGACCGTTCTGAAAGGAAGAGAGAGTTAACCATCTTCATGGATGGATCCAAGATGGAATTCGGGTGTTTACTCGGATAATATGGGCACAGAGATGTCGTTCAGACTACTCAATTACTGCAGCGTTTTTCAAACTTAGGATATGACCAAGCCGCACAGGTGATACAGAACAGGGAGCTTAAATCCTCTTTCATAACCATATGTTTGGACAGTCAGGTAGCGATCAAGGCACTGAACGCCAAAATCGTGAAGTATAGGTAGTCACTATGCTAAATCGTACAGCATACTATAGAACTCTGCTGGGTGCCCGGTCATAAGGGTATTCCCGGAAATGATAAAGCTGGCAAATGTGCCAAAATAGGATCAGAACAACCAGAGAATCAACAAGTGACAGACCTTAAGATATCGCTGGCGGAACTACATTATCAGATAGGGGGCATAACCAAGAAACAAACGAACAGAAGGTGGAATCTTACCGCCAGATGCAAAACTTCTCGAAGCTGTGGCCTAAAGTCAATTTATGAAGGACAAAAACTCTCTTAAGATTCAGAAAAGGAGAGCTAAGGACTGTTGCAGGAGTGCTGATGGGGCACTATGCTAGTGGCTCTATGGCCGGCAAATCTCTCAGACTACTGCAGGAGTTGTGGAGACGAAAAATACGATGAGACGGTTAGACATCTGCGAATGCCTGGGGCTAATGAGGAAACGAACCAAATATTTTTGTTTTGCAAAAGGATTCGGGATGGTTTGTCACCATTCAACAAGATAATTTGAGAAGGAGGGGATTGTAATATATATGTAGGGTTAGGGTAGGAGTTGTGGAGACGAAAAATACGATGAGACGGTTAGACACCTGCGAATGCCCGGGGCTGATGAGGAAACGAACCAAATATTTTTGTTTTGCAAAAGGATTCGGGGTGGTTCGTCCCCATTCAACAAGATAATTTGAGATGGAGGGGATTGTAATATATATGTAGGGTCCCACAATTGGCAAACTGACTCCGAGTGAAACTTGCTATATGCAAGCGACTCTTTTAACCTAACCTAACCTAACCTAACCTAACTTAACCTAACTTAACCTAACCTAACCTAACCTAACCTTACCTTACCTTACCTTACCTTACCTAACCTAACCTAACCTAACCTAACTTACCTGTTTGGTTTATAAAGCTACTCAATTTTTTCGTACTTATTTGTTCATAAATGCGATATATTTTCTGTTATTAAGAAAGAATAATCAAAAAAATTTAACGTGATCGTCCTAACAAATAGTAATCATTAAAAAATCTTGAAATTTTTGAATTGCATATTAAATTTGGTCGAAAGCGCCAGAAAGCTTTTGCTATAAATGTATGTACAACTCGACAGACATGGCGTTTCCTAGTCTACAATAAATTTTTACCATACGCCGCAGTTTTTTTATAATTTAAGCCAAAAAAAATGTACAAAACTCTTGAGTAGAAATATGCATCGATCATTGTAGCTTTAAAATTGTGAGTCAACATGATCATCATAGCTCAGTCAAATCTAACCAAACAATTTTGTATTTAAACCAAACTTTCCCAACCAATCAGCAGAAACTGAGATAATTGCAAAAAATAACATGAAAAAATTTAGACTTATTGCAGTATCGAAAACGTTATTACTCTAATGTAATATTTGATTTCGGGAAGGTACCCGAATAAAACAATTCAATCGAAATATTTTTATTGAGGGGTAAGAGGTCAAAATTTTGTGTATCGTCGTTCTTATGGTGATTAAAATGTTTGAAAAGTAAATATATACGAAATTATAGCCCATTTCATTGGCTACAAATAAAATAGTGAGCGATTTTTTTTAAAAATTTACCGTTTATCAGATCTGATCTATGTTGTTTTTGATTTTTGATTACAACATAACTAAATACAGGTAGTCCCCGACTTACGACCGTTCGACTTACGACTATTCGCACTTACGACCAATTTTTTTTCAATTTTTTTCATAGAAAATGCTTAAAATAGTTTCGGGGAATCCCTAAAATATGTATATGAGAAAAAATTTAAAAAAAACAGTATTATGTACAAGGATTCGATTTATTTCAGTACAAATAATACGTTTGTTTAAGTGAATAATTTTATATCATCCCAAAAATGGCTGGAACTAGTAGTACAGTATGTATGTAATATTTTTCGTTAGTTATTTTTTATGAAACTCGACTTACAACCGATGACTAGGAACCTATCTCGGTCGTAAGTCGGGGACTACCTGTAGTGATATTCGAAAGAAAGTTTACCGAATCAAGTTATTGGTTAAAAAGGTGCAGAAAAAAATGTCTATTATATGTACTATATGTCCAATAAGTGAACCTAAATTCAATTAGATTTCAGTGTTAAACCTAAGCATTATGCAAACAACTTACAGGTATCATCCAATTTGCTAAATCCCCTGTCGCCGAAACTTCCATTGCACCCAAAATAGTTAAATCAACATGTCCACCGCGTATCATTGCAAAACTCTCATCAGAGCCGAAATATGAAGCGCCTGGCACAACGGTAACGCTTTCCTTTCCCGCATTAATCAAATCGGGATCAACTTTGTCCTTAGTGGGGAAAGGTCCCAAACCCAAAATACCATTTTCTGACTGTAGCATAACATTAATACCTTCAGGTATATAATTCGAGGAAAGTACTGGTATACCAATACCCAAGTTAGCATACATGCCATCACGGAATTCCATTGCCACACGTTTGGCAATACGTTCACGCAATGCTTGGGCAGGGCTTACTTTAGTTTCTTTGCCACTGGAGCCATCATCAGATATGCGCAAACGTTCTACTCGTTTGTTATAGTTAGTGCCCTTAAATACACGTTGTATATATATGCCAGGTACATGTATTTGATCAGGGTCCAACGCGCCGACGGGTACAATTTCCTCCACTTCAGCGATGGTGATTTTTGCAGCACGACAAATGGGTGCATTAAAATTACGTGCAGATTTATTGAAAACTAAAATAAACGGAAAATTAACATTAGAAATGGAAACAGGCATTGGATAATGTATTTATGTTAGTTGTCATTTTATTATTTTCTACTTACCTAAATTACCATAAGGATCAGCTTTTTGTGCCTTCACAATAGCGTAGTCACCAAAAATGGACTCTTCCATTACATACTGTTTGCCATTAAATTCCTTTACTGGTTTTGGTTCGCTGGCAATTTCTACTTTACCATCTTTTGTATATTTTATGGGAGCGCCACCCTGCTGAATCAAAGTTGCATAGCCAGTTGGTGTATAGAAAGCAGGTACACCTAATAGAAAACCGATTCCGAATAACAGATTTTAGATTTTAAAAAAGTTTTTTAGACTAACCGGCGCCACCGGAACGTATCTTCTCAGCTAGCGTGCCTTGTGGCGTTAATTCAACAGCCAATTCTCCAGCCAAATACTGTCGCACCAATTCGGTATTTTCACCGACATATGAACCAATTACTTTCGAAACCTGTTTCTGTCTAATTAAAACACCCAGACCACAGTCATCAACACCTAAAGAGAAAAATTAAATTATTTTTATTTTAGCGGTATTTTCAAAATTTAAAAATATCTTAAGAACTTGCCGCCATTATTTGATACGGCTGTAATGTTCTTAACGCCCTTCTTCTTGATGGCATCGATCGTTTTCTCTGGTATGCCACAGATTCCAAAGCCGCCGAAAAGGATTTTTGAGCCGTCAGGTATATCAGCTACTGCATCAGTGGAATTTTCATAGATTTTACTAGATTTAGTTTTGCCGCTTGTGGAATAGCATGCAATGAGCTAAAAATAAATAAAAAAAAAACCAAAATTTAATAAATTGCGCTTTTATTTTGTGTAACTATAATATTGAAATGAGCTATAGCTATAAGGGCTATAAAATCGAAGTTTTCGTACTGCACTCTGGAACAAAATGGTTCAGACACACACTAAACAAAAATTGTACGGCTTGATAAATGGACGCCACATTTTACATGCAAACGAAAATTCTGAAGACAATCTGAGTGATTGTAACAAAATTTAATATAGGATGTTGTTTAAAACAAGAGGAAGCATTCGGCATTAACAAACTACTGGCACGTCCGTGCCCTCAAAGGTATAAGAAAACTTAACTGATACTTTTAATGAAAACTTCCACCCTAGCAATAAAAACTTTACTGGATTTACTTAAGTGTGGAAAAACACAAAACTGACACGCCCACTTTTAGTCAATGCTTTGTAATCATTCATATTTGTTGATATATATTTATGTATCGAAAAATGTATAGAAATCAGAGTTTCACATAACATATGAGATGTTGCTAAGTTAAAAATATGTCCAAGTATCAATTTTAGCCCCATTACTTCAAATAAAATGTGAAGTTCTTCGATCAAAAATAATCGAAATGTATATTGCTTAGATCGAAAATATGTGCCATGCATAATGTTTACCACACTCAATGGTGAATGGTATATAATGGATTTTGGACGTTTTTTCTTAAATAGTTTTAGTCTTGGATAATATTTCGTTTCTGTTTGGGTAATTGCGCATTTTTATTTTTAATCGATATTTTCGCCAGAAAGCAAGTCTACAATATATGGTTTTTCCTAAAAAAAAAATCTTACAAATCTTTGGAAGATGCACAATATGCAGCATTGAAAGCAAGATGAGTAAATAGAATTTGGTTGATTTAGAGGCATTTCAGCAATTTGTAAAAAATTTAGAGAATAATTAAGAATCTAACAAATCCAGAAATTGAATATTTAAATATTTTTCTATAAATTTGAATGCACTACATTGCTACTGCAATGCAAATTTCCACACTGAGTTTTTTTCTCAACTATAAAAATGAGGTGATGTGAATGTTTATTTTTTAGAAATACTTGTTCCAACTTGTAAATCAACCATATAACGAGTTTAAGAAAAACTAGTTTTCGAGATAAGCGCATGTTTTAAAAACCTAAAGTAAATAAAGCAATAAAAAAAATTTAGATAACTACAAATTAATTAAAATTATATAACAATGAGTATTGTAGCCGAAGACACATAAAGAGAGATAAGACACTTAAGAGCACATAAACTAACACAGTTGATAAGAGAGCAGCACGTGGATACTCAAACAGGCCGGATTGGCGCTTTCTTATCGAACGCACCCTTGTCAAAACTTCCACTCCACTTTGTTTTCCCTTACGACTACATCTATTTATACAGATTAATTTTATTTTTTTTTTTTGTAGAGTTTATTTAGAACTGGTAATTTAATTCTTTCTTTAACCCAAGCGCTTTTTCGACCACCTGTTGCTTAGTACAAGTGTTCGGTCCCAAGCTGATCGAGGTTGAGATTTTCACAATAACAATTACTATTAACAGCAATAGCAGCTATTATTAATCAACAACAACTTCAATTGAAGAAAACCAACAACAAGCCTTGGGAAACACGAAAGCGGTATGATAACGTGTTAGAGATGTTAAAATACTCGATGTATTTAAGTAGGTATTATCGATATTACTCGTGTAATCGCTATGCAATGAGTTCAATTCTGTACAGATATTACATGTACATATGTCTTTCGTTTTGTCCGTTAACGAATACAGACGTGTTTTCGTGTATTCGCTCGTGTGGGTCTTAGGTGTCTGACCTGTTCCACGTGCTTTTTTCAGAGCTGTGAAACGTATAAGTGATTATTGGTGATGGCGTTATAACTCTATGAGTTGGTCAAATGAATCTCTAATCCTAATCGACATCCTAACGATCCAGCCATATAACTCGCCACGCTCCTTTGATGAAGATGATCGTGAGACGCAGTTTCAAGTTTCAAGAGGCTGGATGATAAATAGGATAAATTTAAGTTGCAACTTGACTATTTCTATATAAAAATAGAAATAGTTTAATGGTAAAAATTAATACCATTAGTAATACAACCTCATATTCAATAAAATAAAACACTAGTAAAAAACATTATCTACAGCGCAATGATCGATTCTGTAGTGGCATATATTTGCTAGTCTACATTTCGAAATGGTGTA
This sequence comes from Meiosimyza decipiens, assembly GCA_963680825.1. NCBI lineage: Eukaryota > Metazoa > Arthropoda > Insecta > Diptera > Lauxaniidae > Meiosimyza > Meiosimyza decipiens. Next base: position 25,826,071 of record OY804258.1, on the reverse strand, counting down.
AGTCCACTGTAAAAAAATATTATACAAATTTAAATGAGACACAATTTGAAGGCGAAAATAGGTGTTTTCAATTCGTTAATAAAATCACAGGTTAAAAGTGCCGGCTCGAGGGGTGTTCGAACCGGTTAACTGAAGAGATCGCCTTGATTTTTTTCTTGTTTTCCCCGCAAACAGTTTGGAATTCAATTACATCTTTTTACAATATGACATATGGGTGATTTAGGGTTTTTTGTCTGCCAAGCGCTCAAGAGTTTTTCCCGACATTTGTGACCTACTGTTGTTTTCCATTTTAGTGTTCGAGCGCTTCAAGGTTTCCTATCGAGAATCAAATAGCTCAAAATATCGATTTTTCAGCATTTATAGAACAATTCGCTTGTCTACAACCAAGAAAAAAAAAACGTTCCATTCATCGATTTTTAATTTACACTATATCATTCATGAGAAAAAATTGAACGGAAATCATACCGCTATTATTATCACCAAAAAATGTATTCAACTAAATCTATTGAATAAAACTGTTTAGAAGAAATGAAACTGTTTTTCGATTTAAGATTATCTCTTTGCATTATAACGGATGAATATTATAGGTTATGAAAGTTAGGTAAAGATTAGGCCAATTATTCTCGAGCCGGCACTATAGGTTAGTACATTTTTCCAGATATGTAAATATTGGCTATATTTTGCAACAAATTTTGCGAGTTGTAAGTTGTTTACAACATTTATATAGTTTATTAAATAATATTAACTTCTTGCGATTGCCGAAACTAGAACCCATGGACACTTTTAAGTTAGCACTGACATCATAGCAACATTTCAGAACAATAAAAAAAAACTACTGATAACAATTTTCATGCCCTCATATATATCAATAATTCTGAGCGACATATGGGCTTCATTCATGCACACTCACAAATATCGATATATGTATTTGCAACTGTGTCACATCTCTAACGTCTCCGTAAAAAGAGAAAAAAGAATGTTGCTCTTATTCTAGATTAGAGCCAACAAAAACAAATATTTTATATCTATGTGAGTGCTTATTGCATTATCTACGTATCTGTTGAATTGCTAAAATTTTTAACTAATTTCTTTGACATTAAAGTGGCACTGTCTATGGTACTCACCTTTATCAAATTGTTTTTGTTATAGACACAATTGTAAATAAACAATTGACGTGCTTGAGTCAAGAACATTTTACTTAATTTTATATTCAGTTGAATTATGTAAAAATTATATAAAAACAATTCAAATAAAATAAACTACGACACGCAAATTCCACGTTTTTGCTTCACCACACGTTAATTATATACAAAAAATTCCAAACACATTGCACGAAAACCTCAAATTTAACACTGAAAGCAATCAAATCGAATTTATTACTTAAATTAATCGAGCTTTTATTGAGCAAAAGCTTGATTTTCCTAAATGAACTCTCTTTTAATCATGACTCCAGTTACAAAGGTTAATGCAAGTTGTCAAGCTCCTCCCTGGTTGTCAATTTTTCATTCAAAACCATAGTAATCACTCTGTGAGCAATTCTAATGCCAGTTCTTCTTCTTTATTTTAAGTTCTGCCATATCTGTCAAATTCAGCCAAGATAAGGCACTGACATTTCCAAATTACGATAAGTTCACACGAGCGTTTTATTAACGCGCGTCTTAGCATAGCTCCAGCGTTAAAAAAACCAACTTGCGTTCCATAGCGCTTTGATGGCGTGGCTCATTACACATAGTTTTGTTTTATGTGGAAACGTGCATTAGCTAACTCAGAATTTTTGTGTTCTTAGTACTGGTTTGTTTATTTTTTACTGCAATGATGTAACTCACGGTCGCACTAATTTAAGCTTAACAAGATAATCCTAAAACGTAAATTGTACCACGTTTTGGAAACATATCTTTCGCAAGGGAAAATTATAATATTAATAGTTTGACAAAGCCCATTTCACACAAATAAACATTGCGGAATGGGGTTGAATTTTTACTTATGTGGATACAATTTTAGCGCGTAGAGTTTGCAATCGGGGTCTGCAAGCGTTTAAAATTCATTTCCAGTTGTTAAATTAAATTTTCTCTTGCAATAAGGAAATTAGATGTCCGCAAACATATCCACCTCCGAGGAAACTCCCGTAAGGTGTAGAAATTGTTTGTTTTTTTTTTTTGCTATTTTTACGGTCTTGTGTACTTTGGCTTTCGTGACGTGTGGCATTTAACAGCTCATAGAAAAAAGCTCTTGAATTTGTATGAATTACACGCGACTGATTGTATAGAATTTTTATTTATGTCGCCACATGACCGCGTTCAATTGCGGTTAATTTGCCACTTGTGAGTTTTATTTTTGGATCAGCTGTTTGCTTACTGTTTTTCTTAATTTGAACATTATTTTCAGAACATATCCTAAACTTCAAGACTTCACATGCCAATTTGACATTTCAAATTCAGCTGATTGATCTCTGCTAATCGTCACACAACCAAACACTAGTTAGTCACTATCGTAAACAGTTAATTATTGTGTTGTTATTATTCCCCTTACAATTTTTGTTTGCATGTTTCATTGTATGTATTTTGTTTTTGTGTTAAATTGTTATGTGTGCAGACTGAAAGTATAAATAAATGGATTGTGAAAACGCAAAAATAAATAAAAAATTGTCAACACCATTTTGTTTAAAAATATTGTTCTTATTAGACTAAAGTGCCGAAAAATTAAAACAATAATAAAAGAATAAACGGAAAACGCAAAAGCGACGAGAAGAAGAAAAATGAAATAAATTCCTTTATTTTCTTTTACTTAAAAATGGCGTTTGTCCAAAATAATTGCATATTGCTGTTGTGAAATAAACATATCTTGTTGTGAGTACCTACCTACGTAGTTAAAATTTTTTTATAACTTTTAAATAATTGTAAAATTTGATATAAATAGCCGCGGCGCTACGGTATAATTTGGTTTTATTGAAAACCATGCAATTTTTTGAAACGCAATAAATATTAATATTTTACGATTTCTATGTGTTGTTGCCAGTGTTGTGATTTTGATTATTGTGCAATGGATTTTTCTTTGAAGATTAAAAATTCATAATTTTTTCGCCTTGATAACGTGTTGTTACAAACTTTATTCTTTTTTTTTTCTTTGCCACATCAGAGTCAAGTGCACTCCTCAGTGACCGATTAATGTTTAACCTTCGCCTGGTTGAGGCTCATTTGTCTCTTGGCTTCAGGGGCGTAAACAGATAATTAGTAGTATGAGGAAGAGGAAAATAAAAATTATAGATTACTGGGTATACCAGAAATGGCCAGGAAATCAAAAATTAGGTAAGCTTAAGGGCAGAAGACCTTTGGCTGAAAATACCGTGGTGTATTCTAATCAAGACTGAGAGTTCCAACCAGGACCGAAGTTTTTGAAGTGCAGGCCAAGAATACTTTCTCGCGAAAAAATTTTCATTCATACTGTCAACTTATCTGCGGCATCTTTTCATAAAAATATTACACAAGTTGCTAAAATTGTTTAACTTCTCATAGAAAACAGCGCCACAGATATAAATTTTAGTAAAAAATTGCGCGAGGCTTAATAATTTTTGTTTTAGTGTTTTTTATGTTGCCGGTAAGGAGCTTTAATTAAAAATCTAATGATGCTTCATAAAACTTGTCCGATTATCGTAAACAACAGCACTTCAGAAAAACAAATTTATATGAATTCCAAAATTTCTTGAGTTTACTATATTATTTTCTATCCCGAGAAAATAGTAAGGGTTGATCAGTTAAAAATGGTATATAAATTAATATGTTAATAATCCAAGATGCTGACATTAATAAGCTAGCAGCTTGGCGAACAGTAATGGAAGCGTGTCCAAGACATCGAGGCCAAAAGGCGCTGTTATTACAAAATTCACATTTATTTTAATAGTTACATATTTAGGTTGCCTGTTTTTTATTAGTATTTTAAATATTTTTGGTTTAATTTCTTATTTAGCCTACAAATTCGTGGTTTTCATTTCTTCAATGAAACTTTTTAACATAGGTACTTCATTTTTTTTTAAAAATTTTTAACATTCAAATATTCATTAGTTAGTCTATTTTTGCTTTCTATCTAAGCATTTTCTATTTTATAAACTTAAATTTAACACATTTTTAATATCAATGAGTAACTTCTTAAACAATCAGGTACCTTTCTGAAAATGGTATTCTAGTCTGCTAACTATCTCTGATATTCGATCCTTAGCCGCATGCATTTTGATATCTATATGATCAATTTTCTCTATCATCAATGTTGACAGCGAGACTGTGCTTAAGTAAATGGGATTGATAGAATCATGATGGCCCTGTGCTCCTTGCATAGCGATAAGTCCTGCTTTTGGTATTCTCATCAAGGTTTCTTTTAGCTAGTCTACAGAGATTTGCTTTCTTCCTGAATTTGGATAAGGTCTGAGCACAAAAGTTCAGGGGTAAACTCCGCCAAAAACCACTCTCTGCAGGGTGAACAACTTTTTTGGCCATTCGAGGGGTGTGATCAGTTCCAAAAAAATTTTAAACAACGCCATCGTGCGCAGCATCCTGGAAAACGGGTGGTGAAAAAATATGCGATTCGTCCGTTTTGGGGGCAATTTTTGGTCGTTTTAGGTGGTGGGGCCAATTTCAAAAGAACTTTAAACACCGCAATCGTGTTCAACATCCTCAAAAACGTGCGGAAGGTGGTCTGGTCACTGCTTAAAATATTTGTATTTGCGAGGTTTTTTCCGAATCCACTATTAAAAGGGCGCGTAAAAACATTTTTTCAAATGATCGACAATTTTCTCTGAAAATGATTCGCTTATAAACTTTGAAAATGAGAATCTCTGAGTGGGAAACTTGCACGTTTTTACTGGATAAATTTTTACTTGCATGCAAAATTAAGCATAATTCACAAACAATTATTGCTTTTTTTAATAAATAGAAATTGGTTTAAAATTCACGCATTATTTTCGATATGTTTCAGTTCGTGAGCACCTTTCTTGCTAGAAATGTGATCGAAAAAACCTAATGTAAACAGCGCAGAAAAAGAAAGGAAAAAATCATAATCTCGATCGAAATGAATAATCTGGCTATCAGTTGTTGTTAGGTAGTTTGATAATCTATAAATTTAATTTGTATATAATTAAAAATAAAGCAGATGTTAAAAATATTCAGCAAAATTCCAATTAGTTAAAAATTCCCAAAACGATTTAAGTGTGGGTTGACAAGTAATGTAATAAGCTATAAAATTATGAAATAGGTTCAAATCGGTCCTAACATTTTCAAAATCAAAAGGTTCCGAAGTGCTGCAAAAAGAACCGCATATATTTAGGACAAAATGAACGTCCTCGCTTTCCAATATCCTACTGATAGACCCAGCAAGTGCGGAGTCTAGGGAGAGTCTCGCCATTGCACCACCCATGATACGGGTCTGATGCAAAATATTGAATGCAGTTAAGTGTCTAGATTTTTCAAAATGGTGCAATAAATACTTCACTTATATTGATGTTCAAACTCTTTGTTTAACCTAAACCAAATCTAAACTGGTGTACAGAACACACCTTTCAGTCATATCTTCAAAAACTGTTATTGATTACCTTGAAAACTGCCGCATCATTAGGTGTTATTATAAAATGATGTGCTGTTGAGAAATATATATGTACATCTGGTGCCATCAGTTCAATTCGTTTACAAATTTATTGCATAAAACAAACATACACACGCAACCGCCAAAACATTATAAAAAAAAAACATATCGGTCATTCTTTAAATATCTTTACATTCTTGTGACTTTGTCTTCGATATTTTTGATTTTCATATATTATTTAGTATTTATAAGTCTTTCAAAATTATAGTCAATAATAATGAAACGGAATATCTCAAAAACTGTGTGGAAAAAAATAATAAAACTTAATGTAATTTTTGTTAAAAAAAAACTTTAATATCTTTGGAAAATATGAATTTTTTATGAAGGTGCGCTCCAGTCTAACTTTGTGATTTTTATGATATTTTCTAAAGTTCTATGGATAATTTTGATTTGAAAGCACATACAGCCTTTGAATTGATTGAAAAATAGTTATCCAAAAAAATTAAATAAAAATAAAAGATGGTTTAGTCCAAGATAAATTTGAGATAGATTTTTATAAATATAAAAAATAATATTTAAACAAATTTATTTCAAGTCTTTTATTTTTCAACTTAAAACTATTACAAAAAAAAACGCTACCTCTAAATAATAAACATTTGAACAATATAAGTTCGTACAACAAATGCAGCCGGCATTTTACTTGGTTTTGCAAAAACAGCAACTTCATAGATTTCATTGCACTTCGCTCAGCGGCTTGCGTTTTCTTCATTGTTTTTGTTAGTTTTCGTATTTTACCCATTCGATTATCTCTTGACTTGCATTGAAATACATACATGCATTATCATTCGTTTGTTTATGCATCTATATATATATACATTAAATGAGTACATATATATAAGTAACTACAATATATTTTTTCTTAAATTTCTCTTATTCATATTTAATATTCTTGCAATTTTAGTGCAGCACACAACTGACTCTGATGCGGTTAATAACATCGTACAACTTGCTTTAGTTGTGATATAGCTTTCGTTGCGGTCATCGTCGTCAACATCTTTGCCTTCACCGCCATCGTTGTGGTCATTGCTTTGCCCACCACAATTTAGAAAAGTCGATCGATTGAAAGGTACATTAAGTCAACAAATGCAGTATTTGAATTATTTACTGCGTTACAGTCATGGAGCAAAATCAACATGAAATCTTGCTATTAGACACCCTACGAAATATTTGGGAAAACTATTGTAATGCTGCTGAAGAGCAAGATGCTAAGGTTTGTTAATTCTTTATTTTTCCAACTATACATAAATATTATTTATGTATTTTATTTTTTATTTTGTTAACAGCAACACTGGCTGCAGTTGTTTGTCTTTTATTTTCAATATGTCCGTGATGAAATCTTACAAAAACAAGATTTCAAAAGGTAAGTGATTAAACTGAATCTGATACCTACTCATATGATAAGTTTAAGCTTATAAAAAACACATTATTTCATATTGATGATTTAATCAACAATTGTGTTTGTTAGTTACGCAGTTTTAAACTTAAAATTCATTGAAGCATTACCTACTACGAGTATATTAAAGAACTTCCATAAAAAATTAGCGCTCATTGTATTGCAAAAATAAAAAATGCTGATAAAATTGTATCAGGGGGGATTTTTTTAAAACTTGAGCAGAAAAAACTGTCAGTACTATAAAAAAAAAACTACGCCGAAATTTCAGACAAAAACCACCAGAACCTTTGCAAATTATAAAATTAAAATTTTTATCGCTGCATTTGGTACTTTTAAGGCTTTGGAAGCTTTTTAAAGTACTCTTTTTTTAGCATTCTTTAAAGTGTCTCATTTGCATAACTTCTTATTAAAGTCCTACTATTAGTTTGAGTCCATAGCTGAAGAGAAACGAAGTGTGCATCAAAAAAAATCATTCCTATGTATGAACCAGGAATTAACAAAATTACATATTTTATTAAACCATGCAAAACTCCAGGCAAAATTTTGTGTACCTTTGATTAACATCGCATTTGTAAGTTAAATTCGCTGCTGAATTTTTCTATGGCAGAGTTAACACTTGATGATACACGGCATATGATACATTAAATGAAAGGACAGTCATCTCGAAAATGCGAATTTTAATTTTCTGGAGCGATTAATATATTCAAGCAAAAACTATTTACTTGTAACTATTTTTTATATTGTGTATTAATGTTGGTTATTCTGTAAAAAAAAATCTGTTTCATCTAGTTGCAGTAGTTTCGTGAGTAATTTTGCTCCAAACTGTTTAAAGGCGATAGTAATCGAAAACCGATAGCACAAACATTTTCTGACACAAGTATATCATGTAATGTATTGTAATGCATTGAAAGATAAGAGTGGAGAAAAAAGTTTTCTTAAGCCGTTTTCGTTTCAAAGTAGTGGGCATAGCAATGAACATTTTTATTTCTCGCTGAAGACTATAATATTCTGAGGAAACGAGCTCTTCAGGTTTTGGATAATATTGGTTAAGCAGGTTTCAAGTTAAACCAATAAGTCCTTAAAATTATTACGAAAAAAATCCTTAATTTACATCCCTTAAGCAGAAATATCAAGACTTGTGCGTAATAAAGGGATAAGAAGCTCCACATCAATTTAAGGTAATAAATTAAGGCATCTGACGCATCTAATCGCATTAAACGCATCTTCCCAATGCATTTTGATACCCTAACAATATTTTGTTATTCCGTTTGTAACGCTTAGAAGTCTACACATTATTGATCAGCGTAAGCTCCTGCCTCGTATTCTTCTATGCATAGTCGACATGTCGCTGAAATATCAGCTTATTTTTGATTTGGACTCCTAAAGATATAATAAGAGTGTGGTCCGCATATAAAGCACTTTCACAATCCCTAACTTTCTTTGACATACCATTTATGTAAATAAAAACAGTAGTGCACCTTGGATAGGTCGCTGGGGCTTTCCTCTTTCTACTTTTAATTTTTTTAAAATATCTAATAATGATTTAAAAGAATCCAGCGTCGTCTAGTCGTGATAGATGTATTTGTTTCATGAGAAGTGTGACATGTTCTTTAAAAAATTTTAAACTAACAGCGCTCATTTTAAATTATAAAAATATATATTTTTCTTGCAGTTTCTTCAATCCAATACCGGAGGAAGTATGTTCTTTTCTACTCGAAAAGGTATATGAAATTATAAGCAAGTCTGAATACTACAATCCAACACAATTAGGAATTGAAATATCATTACATGAAAGTGATAACGATGCATTGAGCAAATCAATTAGCAGCAAAGATGTTGCTAAACTACTGAGAAAGAATCACAATTTCGCACAGGTAACTAAAAATATTTAGCAAAAAAATTTCCCGAAACTTTTAAGTAAAAACACATTTGCAACAGTTAATCCTACGTACACCTAGTGACTGCAATAAAATTATTGCATTGCGCTCTTTTTTAACAAACGAATTTGGACATCGTTTATTGGAATTTTTGCTCAAAGCAGATATCAATGTAAGTACATTCAAATGTAAATGCCTTAAATATACATATACACAAAATTGTTTTTTTTTCTTTATTTTAGCTCATTTCTTCACAGAAAAGCCTTTGCAATCTTTGCATAAATCTTTTTCCAAACTGTCCATGGGCATCCGAAAATAATTTCGACTTAAATAAATCAAATAGAATTTTTAAATACATTGGTAGATTACAACTCCTTCAAAAGTTGAACGTAGCACCTACAACATACTTGCAGGCAGCAAATTTAGATAAAACAAAATCAGCAGTAGTTCATGAGGTACAGAAAAACTTCGCAATGGATATTCTGTCAAATGATACTGAGCAGTACAAAAATTGTAAAAAATCAAGCGATGAAATTGCTTATATGCTAATTAAATTACTTGTCAAATGTGTTGCCAACGAATGCGATACGCTACTTACAGATCAATCGATGACCACAATCACAATGAATTTTGTGCTTGATTCTTTGTGTGTTCCAAGCGAGACTTTCGGCAGCATCGCAAATGCGGATATTATTAAATTAAAATTACTGCAACTGCTTGAGCACTGCTTAAATAACTTGTTTGCTAATGAGAGAAATATTAATGCTTTACAGTTGCAATACATAATCGCAAGACTTGCAGCTGCATTGGAGACTAATAAGCAGCATTTGCAGGCGGGATCAGAAACTACAATTTTATTTGGTTTAAACTTAATCATTTTTGGTGTGCTCAATAATATTGTTGCTATTTATGGAAATAGTGAACACAGTGCTTGTGGTAGCTGCAGCAGCGGTAGCGCCAATTTGTACACAACAAAATTCTTCGATGAAACTGTAATAGATATATCTGCAAAAATTTTGAATGATTTACTGCTCAAACATAAACTTGATTGTGAGTTACAAATTTTGTGCGCTATGATTTTTAAAACACTACTTAAAATCATTGACAGTCTATGCAGATATGATCAGCATGCGACACAGTGCACTACCGCGGCTTTCAATGGCAGCATGCATCAGCATCCAAAACCTCCTCGCCGTAAAAAATATTATCTACACCAAACGCATTGCCGACCACAAGTCGAAACAGGAACACAAACATTAAGTTGTTTCTTTCAAGGATTATTACTCGATTTGTTACCAAATGTTCCTAGCGAATCGCAAGATAATGGTGCAAAATTTTTGGTGCGAGCTGGCACATGTTGTTGCCACTATACTTTAAAGACAATCACCACATGCTTTCATTTAGTGCCTGTAGCTGTGCCAAGTGTACAAAAAAGTATATACAAATTTATTTCTAGAAAAATTTTAAATACCCTTTTTGTACGCACTTCTACACAGCAAACAACAGCTAACACAAAACGAAATACTCCGAATTGCACAAAATGTGATGCAAAATTAAAGTCACTGGATTTTCATTCGGACATACTTGGACTTTATCGTCAATTATATGGAACACTTTACGGATTAAGCGACACAACTGCGCTGATTTTGTTTCTGAAGCATTTGAAACATATTTCACTTCTCTTAACAAATGGTATTGCAGCTGGTGTATTAGCTGAAATTGTTTTGCCAATATTTCGTCATTATAAAGCAACATTGATATCAGAAAAAATGTCACTATCAGTTAATGAAAATGAATCTAAGCATGATTGGGTCCCAGCGCGAAATAGATGCAATTCATTGCAAACGACGAAAGAATTAGAAAAGTCTAAAGAAACTCGAAATTTTCCAAGCAGCGTTTCTGACCATACAACACTAAGCAATAAAATTGGCACTGGTTTACATATAAACATACCAAAATCTTCTATGGAGTGCACTGAAATAGTCGCTTTAAAAATTATACACGAATGTCTTAATATTTTTGTTATCTACCTAAGTGATATACGTCTTATAAAAGCCTTCTATAATGAGGAAAATATTGCTCATTTAGAAGACTTGCTCTCATATCCGGAAGTGATACGCGGTATTTGTGATCTCATTAAGATAGGTATTGATAACATAACATTCCTAGGCGATAATAGTCAAGAGCAAACTGCTTTAAGTCGCCGCCTAATCACTTTGCAACTTAATAGCAGCGATCGTGCATCTCAACTTTTTACAATGCTGCTTTGCCGTTTTGCAAACTGTTCCAAGGTCAACAAGCATGATTTTTGGCTCGATGATACTGCAACAAAGAAAGTTCAAAACTCTATTATATTAAAGCCATTAGAAATTTTACATATGTCAGCATTGCAATGGTCACTTAATTATGAACTTTTAAAAACAAGTCAATTTTTCTATAATGAATTTGCAAAAATTTATTCAATACCATTTGAAAATTACGAAGTCTGTGATAACAATGACGATGAAGCAACTACAAAAGTACATAATACCAATGCTGCAACTATGGAACGAAAAGACTTAACGAAATCAACATATTTAAAACATGGTGATAAAACAATACTTGATATTTTGAAGTTAAATTACAACGCACTGAGTAGTTTTCTTATGCTACCTTCTCGAAAAAAAACAATTTCTACAAAATCTACAAGCTCTCAAATAGACTTAGCACATATATTTACATTAAATTCTTCAGTTCTTAACACTCCATCAAATGCAGCATCATCAGCAGGAAACAAAGAAATCGATTGTTTATTAAGTTCATTGGAAACTTTAATTTCCAGCAACGATTTCGCAGCAGCATCAACGCAAAATTCTATCAGTTCTACATCTACATCTGCCGTGTTCGGTTATGATAATTCAGTTGACGATCTAACATTTGATAATTCTTATGACAGTGTTAAACAATTCTATGCGGAAGCTTTAAATGAAACATTTTTGCAAAAGTTACAGCAACAGCAACACAAATCCTTATGGTGTGATCCTACTGAACTTCTTTTAACAGAAAGTATTGTTATTTTCGATATACGCAATCAAAAACAAACTTTAATTGAACAAGTACCGCAAAATCAAAATGTTCTAAGCTCTTCCACAGAGGAAGCATTGGCAACAGCCCTTCCTAAATCAGAACAACACATTTCATCAACAAACGGCGATGGTGGTATACTTGCAAAGCTATTTGGTATGTTCGGTTCATTCTTTGGTGCAAGTCGCTCAAATTCATTGTATGATTTAAATGAAAGTAAATCTCAAGAAAAAAAATCTTGTGTTGATGAAGTTGTAGTTACAGCTGAGTTGCAGCAATTTTGTGAACTAAATGGTGATTGCAAGAAGTTGCTCCTAAAACTGTTTGAGGCAACAATGGCTATTTGTATAAAAGGTTTTCAGAATGAAGATGGTAAGTTTACAAACAGAATGTATTTAAAGAAAAAAAATATTTCATTGGGGAAAATAAACTGCGAACACAATAAGAGCTTCGCTTAAAAGATGGATTTATTGTTTATGAACCAAAACTTGTATTCAGAAATAGTAATGATGACAATAGCGCAAGAAGGTTTTCCAGAATGTCAAACATTGAGACTGAAATCATTAAAATTTATATAACTCATACATATACCATATTGCTCATTGTTTCAGTTCAAGAGCCGACCATCGAATATCTTATATATGGGAAATTCTTGTTATGAGAGTAAGCACCCAAATAGACATAAAATGCTATAGACTACGCTACGATTACCCCTCCGGATGCGTCCACAAGCTTAAGCCTTTTAGATTCACTTAATGATCTATAAGCTGCCACGGATTTTTAGTCACATTAGGTGTGACACGCTAGTACAAGTATATCTCTTTTTGTTACAGAATCTGAAATCGACTGTTTGGCGTTTTTTTTTAGTTTGCTGCTGCTCCGTATATGTCTATATTATTGGTCACTAACACAACAAGAATACTTTATGTATCTGATACCAGAAACTATAAATTTATACCTCTGGCAATACATACGAAACCCGATGGTTGACCCAACTGCTGCCTTTGCTACATTGTCATTTCTGTTTTTATTAGAAAGTTTGGGATAAAATGAACTAAAATACTGAATACTGACGTGCTTGAACGATTCTTTGTTTGTAAGACCAAATTTGATCTTAACTTACTGATCGAACTTACTTAAGATTGTAGTATAGTAAGCTTACAGTTGAGCAATTTTTATTCTCAAGGCAACACTCACATTTCAATTCGTATGGAAATAAAGTCTACGAAAAAAGATGCGACACTGAAAAGGTGTTCCCTTAAGTTATTTCGATGATAGACTTACTTGAAATTAGCCACATAAATGATTATTCAGTTGTCTGTTGTGTGCATGAATTTCCGAGATATTGTTTTTATATTTATATGTGTGTATTTTGCACAAAACCTTGCATGCATCATTGTTCATTACAATACATTTTTGTTCTCAAAATGCAAAGGCTTATTAGTACCTATATACACTGAAGCCATATAAAATCTTTCTAACTTTTGATGTTGCAACAACAACGACTAACAAAAGCTCATTCACTCCTCCACTGTTACCTATACTAGCTGACTGATGTCTAGGCCACCGAATAAGCAAAGGTACAACTGTGTATTTGTTATAGTTAAATTAACAAGAAAATCAGTGTAACATAAAAATTATTAATGCTACTTTAAGTAGATTAGGTTTCATCGTCGTTGCTGCTGTGCGGCTGCACACGTTGCTTGGAGTTTGACTCGTTGTGATCACCACCTTCAGTGTTGTAATCACCAGCATTAACTTCTTTGGTTGCGCACGGAAGTAATTGAAAATAGTTTGTGTGCTCAAAACGCTCTAACATTTACATAAAATAGCACTGAGCAACATTTTTTGAAATTCAAAATATTTACTTTGTTGTTAATGATAATTTGATGATTTAATACGAGATAAAAAAGTATTGTTTGTCTCCGAAATCTTATCGCTCGCGTGCTCTGCGCTAAGATTTATTGTGCTTAAATCAAACCCGAAGTTATCGGGCAGTGCTTAGTTTTAACGATGCCAAAGTTAAATTTTCAACAAAACAAGTAACTACTTTAACAGCATCAAATTCATCAGGTTTTTTTCACTTTAAAGCATTTTAATAATAGCCAATACAAATTAAATCATTAGTTAAGACACATATTTGTGCTTTAGTTTTTGAGTTCAACTGAATTGTAGCAACAGAATACATTGCGGTTAAATGGAGAGGACATAAACGTGAAAATACAGAAAAATATATGTATTTGAGAAAAATATGTTGTATGTTATGATTTGATCAAGAATCACAAAAACTAAAAAAAAAAATATATTTTCGTAAAATTAAAATTTGCTTGAATTTGCGTGATATCATTCTATCACGTCTGCGTATTTCACGTCGCCGTATTTATTGTGCTTTTTTGGCTCTGATTTTTCATTAAAGCAAATAGACTGACTTCAAGACTATTTTTATCGTTCAGTGATACTGAAAATCCAATTCTTAGTGTAGAAGTGCTCCATAGTCAAATCCTGTATCTGTCACTATATTTCATAGTATATTTACGAAATAAAAGAAATCGCCAAAAATTTTACCATCTTTTCTATTTGTAGTGGAAAAAATGCAAAAACATTTGAGTAAACTCAAAACGCTTATAATCAGCAACGCATCAGAAAATTGGCAGCAACACGCAGAAGAGCACACGCGTACCCAAAATACTATAACACAAGCGCTGCAGACGCTGCTGAAAATTGCAGAACTCTCGAACACTATAAATGAACCTGTTGCTGTGGACGGCAAGAGTGTCTTAACCAGTGCTGAAGAGGTTCTTGTAACCACACCTACTACAACTTCAACTACAACAGCTACAACTTCTGCAGCAACAAAGCATGAGCTACGTTCACGTTCCTTCAACAATGGCTCACATACGTCACGTCGAAATACGGGTGGTGTCGATGTTTTTTATCCAACATTATTAACACCCACGCTGTTATCATCGCCAACGACACAACGCTGTCGACCACAATCCGGCGAGAGCACCACCTCGACAACAGATTTCGATTACTTTTCAACGCGTGATGCCTCTTTTATTTGTCCAGAAAGTGAGTTGGATTTTAGTGAACATGAACATGATGAATTTTATCTGACTGCAGATGAAGGATATGAAGCCGATGCTGAAATACCAGAAATAACTGATACTGATGCCGAGGTGGATGCTGTTGACTTATGGAATTCATTTCAACCACCCAGCTCACGTTATCGCAGTCATGTGTTACACGCTGGTCTATGCCATCTAGTTGTTGATATTCTTATAGAACTATCACAGTTGTGCACATCAAATCCAGTGGGCTGGTGTGATCATTTGGCACAGCTTGCAAATCGTTTATTTGTAATACGTGATTACCTTGGTGGGCCGCTATTTTTGTTACGTGGTTTTGCACCTGTACTGGAATGTAATGATGTACGTCTAAGAGGTATGTTGGCTGTTACTAGATAGTATCTGAATTTATCTACTATGTGTGTCAACTGTTTATTTACGCACTCACTGTTTGTTTTTTAGAACTGCAGCAATCTATTCTGGAACTGATTGTGGACTTAAATACACCGGACATTCTTTCAACTTTTTTTAGCATTTTGTCGTCTAAAAATCCACCAGTTGATTTACTTATGAAATACATGAGCCACATATGTGCCAATGCAATCAAGACAATTCAGCCAAGTACGGAACTGGAATTTCCTGTTGCTATTGGTAAGTGCATAAAAATGCAGATCTCAACCACTAAACGGTCAAACTAGTCAGAGAACAATTGTCCATAAAGACTTTGAACTATTTGCTTACAATGTCTAACTCTAGAATTGAAGCAAAATGTCCACCACTTTGTTATCACTTCTTTGCTTGGGTTTTAGAGCAGCTCGAAATTGATGTCTATTTTGCTCACAAAATCAGCTATTTCGTTGCACCCCATTTTCATCTCGGCGGGTCTTTAATAAAAAAACTACGCTATTTAGGCTCGAAAATATACACACTGCTGGATTTTTAATGTGAAGTGGCTTTTAATGTCGAGGTTATGCTGACAATGCAGAGACGATTCAGACATTCAAACTTAATATATATCGAGCAATTTGTGACATAGGCCCTCATCCTATCGAAAATATCCTGTAAATTGGGTAGGCAGGACAAACTGCTGCCAAGCTTGTACAGACAGCTTTCTCTATTCAATAAAGCAACATACTTTGAACACATTGAACGAGGTTTTTTTGCAGTAATTTAAAAAAAAATCAACCGATGGCTCACTCTCTATAAATGCAGCAGCAGCTGGGCTCTTAAGGTTTCCGTTTAATCCGTTGCCTGATGAAAATAATGACTTTGAAGAGAGTTTGTTTCAAACTTAAGATTGGGAAGGCCAACATGTTAATCATTCCCCTATAATGCAAAGCTAGCTAGACGAGTACGATTGTAAGCTGCGTGAGCCAATGACAAGGCATACCCATATAGTGGATAAGCTAGCTAGACACGGCCTCAACCCATATAGTCCGTCAAAGTCTTGACTGGCCTTATGAGTTGAAGCCTTGATACTTTTATACCTGAGCATTAACGAAAAATTTAGTACATAAATTTATGAGAGTAGAAGATAATTATTTTTTTTTTTAATATTTGCAGATGGCAAATGCATTTCTACCAGCATTCCATATATTAGTGCTCATATTGATCAAGTTCGAAACTATCATCTGCATTCGCAAGCGATTACGCCATTTACTAGGGCACCTTGCATCATACCAATAACACATACCAAACTGTGGACAAGTGATGGATTTACAATATCACTGTGGGTGCAACTAAAAAATGCGACACTGCATAAAAGCAACAGTCAGTTAATAGATGATGACACTCGCAGTTCTGGAGATGAATATTTGGTAGTACATTTTTAAATTTGAAACAATATTAATTTTTAAAATCTGTTACTTGCATATTTTAGAAATCACACCTCATCTCAATTGGTAGCAACCAGGTTATGTTGAGCATTTATATCAATAGCAATATGAATTTAGTTTTTGAAACATGCAAACCGAATGCTGAACTTAAATTGGTATCACCACAGTGCGATGATGCAGCAACATATGACATAAATACTTCAACCAATACAACAACTGTAATAAATTCAGCAAGTCCTCCCAACAGCAACAAATCAAAAGCTACTAGCGGTGCTACAAATCCATATGCTCTCAATGTTCCACCCACCACTGGGAACGATTCCCCATTTCGTAATGCCCTTAAAGAAACAAAACTTGTACTGTTAAGAAGCTTCAATCATATGCATTTCTTTAACGGACACACTGGTATTGATGACGGAGATGCGTACTACGAAGGTTCTAGTATAGATTTGAAATACTATCGTATGTCGAAAAACAAGTGGACACATTTTGCAATTGCTGTTGATACACAGCCAGATTGTTTGAATTTAACTATTTTTATAGATGGATTGGAACAGCACACTATAAGTCTGCCCTTTCGCAATTTACGTAATCTTACACGTACCCATTCTTTTCAATTGATTGCGTTAGGTGATGGATTTTCAGCTAAGTCCACAAATCAGGCTTCAAACTCTACAACTGAATCACGTTCCACAATTGATGGCTATCCACTGCGTATGGCTATTTCAAATTTAGTGCTATTTAATCGCAAAATAACAATAAGAGAATTGATTTTAAACTTAACTGCCATGGGCCCAGATTTTAGCGACTTAACTCAATGTCAGGTCGGTAATTGGAAACCAAATTATGGTTACTTAAATATAAGCAAAATGTATACTGCTACTTTTGGAAACTTTGGCGAAGCTTTAAGACTTCTTAAGGAATCACATGTCTTATCGTACACAGCGCAGCAACCAGATATGGTATTGGGGAATGAAACGAATATTGATGTAGAATTGGGAACTTATGGTACGGATCATCAGTGTATATTTTAATAATTGCATAACCAGTTTTATTTTCATTAGGACATCATTATGGTTTAATCTTGTATGGTCTTTTACAACAGAATCATTTACAATCTCTACAAACCTCAACAATACTCTGTGGTGGACTTTCAGCAATGCTTTATCTATTTGCTCGTGTAAGTTAAAAATTATATTCTTTGTTGCATGATTTTTGCTTGATTTTTATTTATTACCAATACTCCATAAACAAATTGTCTTATTTATTTTATGGACGCATCTAATTAGAACTAGAAAAAATTGGAAATTATTCTGAGCAAACTATGTATTAGATAAATTTTTTTGAAAATCTTTTCTGGCAAACAAAAGTTATGTCCTGAGTTTTCTTGAATTTTTCGTCTTTAAGGGTGATGTGATCCTATTTATAGCGGCATTCACTGAGCCCTGAGATGCATGGTCTTACATTATAACATAAAATTAAATTGAAAATAGAATTATGAAAAAACACCATTTGTTGCACCACTTGACTAGGCAAAAAATTTATGTAAAAATTTTGGTGGAATTAGTATTCGACTTTATGAAGAAAGTTTATGTGAAGAATTGCAAAATTTTGCGAGATATTCGACTTGGAGTTAAAAGAATTGTATTCGTGTTTCGAATATATGTAATTTTTTCGGGAGGGCGCTAATTTTTATTGCAAAATATTTCTGTAAAATACATGGAACTGCCACATAAAGACAAAGTTTCATAAACAATTGAATGTTGCTCTATAAACTTCAATCATAGTTTTGAAGTATTTTTCTGAAAGATCCGTAGCTTTCGACTTATTTAAGTGAGAGAATCAAAATTGCACATCACATATTTACACTTGTTATTGGCCTACAGTAAAATTAGTTCACAAGAAAAAAATGTCAGGCCTTTAAAGTCATTAAAAATCTTGTGACTTTGCAATTAACTTCCTTGAAAGAAAAACGTGTACCATACAATTTTTTAACTAAATTTTTACACCCCTATATTAAAAATAATATTTGCTTTGTCATTTTAGATTGTTGAAACAAGTAACAATTCACTGACACAGTCTATGGCCTTAGATCTTTTGCTTGGTGTAGCGCTTTCAGAAACGCAACTTTATACAGAATTTCAACGCAATGATTATATCAGCCTTATCGGGTTCATTATTAAAACAGAACGCTGCACGAAAGACATACAACTACTTAGGAGCATAGTGAATAACGCATGCTCCCAACCTATAATCATTAAACGAACCAGTGACAACCAGCTACATGTTAACGAAAATACAACAGCCAGTCTTGTTTATCCGCGCCTTTTTGTTTCAATACTCCATCGCTATTCAATCTGGCATCGGTCAGGTGCTGAGCATTCTCATGTGCTCGACATGCATTTCCGTTGTATTTTGGCATTGACACGTGAAAAGCATCCACACAAAGAATTCAACATGGAGCAGCTGAACAAGGCAGGCATCCTTAAAGAAATGCTAAATCTTTGTAAGGTTTATGTAATCGAATCACCACATCCTGTATACATTTCAAAAGATGCCTCCGAATCATTTGTCAACATACTATCAGTATTTGCTGGGTCACCACCATCTCCCTCACTAATGGATGAAATCATGAAGTTATTGCTGTTGCTGCACAAGCCTAGCGAATGTTATATCACACATGATCGTTCCAAATTTTATTTTTTGCTTAAATCGCAGCCACCACCCGCAAAAGAAAAATCATCTTTAACAACGACAAATTTGAATCGTGTAGCTGCACCCTTTCGTCGTAGTTTTGGACGAGGTACTGCACGTCATCCTGGCGTAGCTGTACCAGTTAACAGTACAAATGATGCTGACGCAAGTCGCAAAGCTCGAATTAACAAATTAAGAAAGCTGCATGCACGCAATTCACCATACAAAAGAGCACTACATGAATTTGAAGAGAATTTAGAAAATATTGCTGATTGCTCAAGGCTAAATAAAAATGCATTTCGACTTATAAGTCCTGTAGAAGCAACAAATTGGCGTTCGAAATTTAAACGACATTCAAATTTGGAAAAGTCGCCTTTGTCTGGTAGTCCCAAAAAAGTATATTCTCCTAAAAGTTTACAAAAAAGTATACGCAAACGTAATCATTGGCATGTAACAAATGCAACACGTTTATTATTTGAAGCAGATAGTAGCGAAAAGCGACATACCCGCTATTCCGATAGTAGCTTACAATCACTTGCAACTGCCACATTAGCATTTGGCTTTGACGTGACCGCTGCAGATGATGTCTTTAATTCGTCATCAACCACGCAAAAACGTACAAAATCCTTAGTGAAAATAGATATTTATACTTCCGCTGGTATAATTGCACTACAGGAGGGACTTTTAAAATTACTCAAAAATTTTCTTTGTCTGCTGCCAGATAGTTCCGTGGAAGATGTAAGTTGATACAATTGGATTTTAAAAACTGTCAAAACTTAAATCTATATATTATTTAAGTGCACGAAGATATGCCACTAAACGGCATAAAGCTTACATAATATCGGAGTAAAGAAATCAATAAAATAGCACTATAAGCAAAAAAAATAAGTTGCAGTTTTGAGTTAATTTTCTTGGGTGACTTTTGCCCACTGATTCCGAAAATGACCAAGACTTTTTCAATTACATAACTCCAGTCTTAAAAATATTTTAAAAATCCATTCTGGTTTTGAAATTTTTTTTATTTGAAATAACTTACAAAAACGAAGATGATTAAAAGAAAAGAATCAGTGGATATAAATCACTCAAAGAAATATACTTTGAACTTAAACTTTTTTGTTTTGGAGTAATGTAATCAAAACACTCGTTTTTAAAACATGACGTATGAGTAAAATTTTAGTGCCAATTCTTTATTCTCCCCGTTTTATGTACACATACAAAATTCTGCCCCACATGAACTTTAAATAATTTTTAAAATATTTCTTTAGGTATTACGACACTATGTAAAAGTTGAGTTTCTGCTGGTTTTATCAAATCATAATAGTTGTGCCGTTCGTACCGCTATTATAAAGCTGCTTACGGCTCTCACTAAGCGTCTGACAACTACGGATTTGCACAATCTAATAAAAAATTACTATCCACAACACTTGGGCAACCAGTTGTCTATTCATCCCACAGATGTACATATGTTTGAAGCTTGCCTTGAGTGGGTGAGCGGTCATTATGGAAAATTGGACGCTTTTAGCAACAATGAATGTGTGCATATACAAAATCGTTTCGGCGTGAATGCGCTTCTTGCAATTTTAACTAAGGCGCCCATAAATCAAAATGATTTCACCGCAAAAGCTTTCGAAATCTTAAATGAAATCTACTCAAAGGTTAGTACACTAAATGTTTTTATAAAAAGCAAAATGTTTGTATATATATTTTCGATTATTTCATGCCTAGAACACTGAAGACATTCCAACTCTTATTGAATGCGGACTTTTACAATGTTGCATGAAAGCATTGTATAATATTTATGCGAAAACTAATGTGATGAATTCAAAAACTGAACAAGCTGTTGTTGAACTACTAACGACGATTGGTAAAAAATGTCTTAAGTCTGTTGGACACATGAACGTAATATGCATTTTGAATTATTTTGAACACCAAATATCTAACTTTATAATTTTCAGATAATTTGGGATGTTCTTAATATGTTGTCATTCTATCAGGTTAGGGAACATGCAAATGTCATTAAAGGATTTCGTTCAATACAAGGTCAACTGCAGCTTAACTGGTTAAATATGTTCTTTAAGAAACCATCTATGCCACGCAATTTTGATGGTAAGTTTTGCAGGGAATCTAAATCGATATCATTCTCACAAATCAAAACTAGAAATGTTACATGAAGAACTAGTTGAAAATTTAGTATTTATGTAGTGGACTCAGATTTGCTTCATCGGTTGGCTGTGAGTAATTGAAAGGAACTTGGTAGCACTAAACTCGATAAAGAGCCTTTCACTAAAAGGAGATTGAATTTTTTTTCTACGGTTTAATAAGCGAAATATGTGAGAATAGTTTTCCCGGGAAATTTATAATAGGTCGAAAAGCTCGTTGACGTACCTTTATTTGCATGCTGAATACTGTGGAAAGCGTAGTCAGAGTTAGGCATACTAACCTAAAATAGTTGGGTTAAAAACTTGTTCCTGCAAAACTTTATTAAAAGTTGCTCAACTTTGCAATAGCACAAAAAAATGTATAAAAAATATTACATTTCAATATCAAAGTAAAAGCGTCAAAGTAAAATACTGTTTATATTTTTCTTTTCTAATCCAGTGTCCATACTGCCAGACTCAACACTCTCTCTGTCTGAGACAAAAACACGTCTTGATTTACTTATCGATCGCTGCTCACAATTTTTTACCGTCTTCGATGCAAGCTATACGCCAAGTGAAAACGAAATTGAATTATTTGAACTTTTGGTTGCATATGGGATATCGACAAATCAACGCTGCAACAATTTTATTGCATGGGGTCTACAGCCGTCACGGCCACATGCATTGCGTTCTTTTATAATAAATGTACTCTGGATATCGTCTCAGGATGAATTTTTACCATCAATTATTTGTGATGGTAAAATGATCAAATCTTTACTTTGGCTATGCCTTTTAGAAGATCTGCCAAAGCCCATAGCTAACTTAGCTCCGTTGTGCCAATATTTTGGCATAAATGAGTCAGACTCGACTTGGAATTTGGAAAACGAATTAAGTCGCATCGAGTTGAATCGTTGTAATATTTCTGCTAAACAAAAATCTTTGTTGGAAAAAACTGTCTACAAGTTTGAATCTCTTGCTGTGAGCGTCATTGAGTCATCGATGGTGCTTACAAGACGCGTTGCCGAATTACAGGTTTGTTGGGTAAAATTAAAACTTATTTTTTTGCTGTGTAGAGTGGTTTTTTGGAGTGATAGAAATTTAAATTGCAATAAAACACATAGTTTGAATCTCAATTGTTATTTAAAACTACTGACTAAGTGAAGTAAATCGCTATCGATTTGTCCAATTTTAAATTTCTTGTGGTCTTATTTTTGAGATAACTTGAGCTCTGTTGATTAAAAATGCTTGAATTATTGCTGGCTTATGATAATAAATCAGTAACTTAACACCATCTTTATTTTCGCTTGAAGCACTTTCTTCTCAAGTAGAGTTTCATCGGGTAGATTTGAAATTTATGAATATCTTATTTTAGCTAATGATGGTGGACAAATGCAGAAATTTGTTTTTAAACAATAATGTTATGAACTAATTTTTAAAAAACAAACCCGATTTGAATCGTTTTGCTTGTATACATACATGTAATTATGTGTGTTATTTCAATTAAAAAATTTAGTCACTCGAAAAGAAATCACCCATTATGTATATCGAAAAATTTACGTTTTCCTTTCTTTTTTTTTAGAATTCTGAACGAAAATTGATAATGAGTCATATGAAGGATTATGATGAAACACATACGTATACTAAACTCTTAGAAATTATTAGACGAATGACACATGAGGGTGCTCCTTGGTACTCTAAGGATTATGCTGAAAGGTATGTTTTAAAATAAATTTATTGAATTGTTTTAAGAAAATGCAATTATTTGCAGTTCATGGGAACTTGATGACACCGAAGGACCTTCACGCGTTCATACACGCCTCCGTCGTTGCCATTTAGACATTGATAAACGATTTATAATGGAAGATTACCGCTCAGTCAATTTTAACAAGAAAAGTGGCAATCACTTCAACAACAACACAGCTCCTGTAGCATCCTTTACTACATCCAATGATGAAAATTACTCGCGTCCTTTGAACTATTTAATTTCCAGCTACGACCAACAGCTCAATATTTCGCTCAACTCACAAGTACTTTACAATTTTCCTGCCAAATATTTACCAGTCGATGGTGAAATCGATGGTGAAGTTATTGTTACCGATCATAAACTCTACTTTTTAGCTACCTACCATTGTAAATACTTTTATGTAAGCTGTGATATATCGAATATAACTGAAATTTGGCTTAAACGCTATCAACACCAAGAAAAAGCTTTTGAAATATTTTTGGATACAAATCAATCGCTTTTTTTCTCGCTACAAAATCAGGATGACTGGAAAATAATGAAGGAAGTTTTCTGTGATAAAATTGTAGCGCCAGCGGACCAAAATAAAATATTATCTATAACTCAACAATGGCGCGAAGGCGTGCTAACAAACTGGGAATATCTAATGACATTAAATCAAATCGCCGGTCGTACCTATAATGATTTAATGCAGTATCCTGTTTTTCCATGGATACTATCAAATTATACAACTGATGTGTTAGACTTAACAGATAAAAATAATTTCCGCAAGATGGAAAAACCAATTGCTGTGCAGCTTGAAGAAAATGAGCAACATTACATAAACAATTATACGGTAGGAGTGAATTTAGTGGATTGGTTACGAACGAAAGCTTTGATGGATTTTTTATTATTTATTTTAATTTTAGTATATCAACAATACAATGACAAACATGGGCTCAATGATACTAAAGCCTTATCACTTTAGTTCTCATTATTCAAACTCTGGTACAGTTTTGCATTTTCTTGTACGCGTACCACCATTTACCAGTTATTTTCTGCGCTATCAAGGTAGGTTTCATTTGCATGTGGTAATTAGATTATTTCGCTTTATTTAGTAAATCCAAGACCGCAACTTTTATCAGTTTAAAATGAATATCAACGCATCACATTTACTATAAACTGAGTTGCAGTTGTGTGCTCATTCAGGTTTTTGGTATTTTTAATTAGGTTACCTAATGTTCCCAACTCAAACAAAGAACACATACGGATTCAACTTAGTACCCTTTTATACGAGGCAATAATTGCTAGCAAGTCTGAAGAGCTTCTAGGCTTTTCAGTTTAATTTTTTACAAAAAAAAATTATATATTTGTTGAATTTGTTTAAAAAAATGTTTCTCTAAATATCTTCAATATATCATCTACTTTTTTGATGATTTTTTTATGTTATTTTTCAATCAATCCTAAGGATGAATGTGCTTTCAAATCGAAATTCGCGCCACACAATTTTTAACATCTTTTACATCTCCCTTTTGTGTACATAGTGATATTTTATATTAAAATCGTATTTTTATTCCTTTCAGACAACAACTTTGATCTACCCGATCGTACATTTCATGCACTTGGTACAACTTGGTGTCTAGCCAGTCGCGATAGTCCAACAGATGTTAAGGAACTTATACCTGAATTTTTTTGTCTACCAGAAATGTTTGAAAATTTTGAACGTTTTAACTTTGGATGTCGGCAGAATGGTGAACGCGTTGAAGACGTTACGTTGCCGCCTTGGTGCGCACGTGATCCCCGTCTGTTTGTTTTAATACATCGTCAGGCGCTTGAATCAGAAGTAGTACGAAGCAATTTGCATCAATGGATTGATTTAATTTTTGGCTACAAACAAACAGGCGAAAACGCTGTAGCGGCAATAAACGTTTTTCATCCGGCGGTAATATATCATTTTTATTTGTATTTTCAAATATATGTTTTTAATTTTCTTTCTATAGACTTACTCTGTGTTCCTGGAATCCGAAATATCCGATTCAATCGAAAGAAAAGCCGTTGAAACGATGATCAAAACATACGGGCAAATGCCACGCCAGCTATTTAAAAATGCACATCCCGCCTCAAAAGTTCTTAGCTATAATCCCTGTGAAAAGGAAATTATGTTAAGCGTACGTGGCTTACGCTGGGGAGTATACGTTGGCTCTCCCCAACTACCAAAGCCAAGATTGGGCAACATTTATAAGCTATCGGGTGCAGAAAATATCTTTACGTTAAGCAATACAAATGTAATCTATGGATTACCAGCAAAATCATGCATAATGCAAGGTGCTGAAGCGGATACGTTTAATGTGGTATTTTGGGGACATGAAGATCGCACAGTTCGCATACAACCATTAAATAAAATTATTGGTAAACCAAGGAACCTTTTGCACAATAATCACTTTGATGATATCACTACTTGTGGCTCTGATCCGAATTCTAATCAGTTATGGTGTGGGCATCGTTCTGGCCGAATTAGTGTGTATAAATGTTCTAGTATGGATGCGTCGCAACGAAATGGAAAGAGTCGTCAAAGTTATGTACGTAGTTTGAGATTGTCATATAATTCAGCTTTTCGTAAAATCACAACAAAAAGTGGCGCTAAAACGGATGCAGATGTAGATGGCAATGATGTGCCATCATCTTCACATTCGAGTTCATCGCTTGCCGCAGGAGAAGGTATTCAAAAAGATGGCGCGGATCTTTATTGGAGTGGTCCAACAATACTAGTTCGGCATACCGATGAAATAACATGTATCAGTTTATCTGTTGAATTCAAAATTGCAGTCTCAGCTGGTCGTGATGGAATTGCAGTCATATGGGATCTTAATAAGTATATTTTATATATAAATGAAAAATAATATTTCTGAAATTAACTAAATCTCATATCAGCTGGAGTTACGTCAGAACCATTGAACGCCCTGCAGAAATACACCATTCGCCGATAACACGAATCGCTATTAGCCCTACACTTGGTGATATTGTAACAGTTCACTCAATACCTTTGCACATTAACAGTGGCCACAAAAATTACATAAGCAATGGTAGCAGTAACGAAGAGATTGAGGCATCAAAATTTGTTGCCGCCACAGCAACAGCGGCAGATGAATGCTTCGAAGTGACGGAAGAAAACTTAGATGACTTTGTTAATGTATCCATCAATCCAAATGGCAAGTCAATAATACGATTGCATTCGGTGAATGCACGCTATATACACCATATTTTAAACGAAGAAAGCGTTTTGGCTGTTTGCTATTCGTACATAAAGGAAGGTGTTGGTGTGAATGTTATTGCAACCGCTTTGGAAGGTGGTCTAGTGCGTTTGTGGTCAAGTTGGAACTTGAGCTTTGTCACAGATATAATTACAGGAATATCGAATATAAAAAGGTGAGTAGTATATACGAACAAAATCACTTAAATTTACCACATTTGGATTGAATTAGGAATTAGCTTTTCGTTTTGTTCGTTATTAAATAGCGAATGTAATTTGAGTGCTGTCGTAGCATCAACCTGAAATATAGAGATTTTAAGAATCAAAAATAAACTTAAACGTCTGTATTCTAGAGTTATTACTGTTCAGTTATCAAAGTTTGTTAAAATGAAGCAAATTAATAAGTTTTAATAATTTAACAAACAAATTTTAACTATCACATTTTATAATAACTGATTCATATCTTCTTTAAGCCTTGCGTACTCAACACATCAGCATCTCGTAGTATTAACTCAAGACTCAAATATTCAAGTTTGGGAAACTGATAGTCTCACTGGAAATTCACCAAAATTTCCACAAATTGCTTTTAAATAATGAAGAGAAAAATTAAAAATCGTAGTCAATTGAATATGGCTAAAGCTATCATTGGTGGTATTTAGAATCATAATCAAAATATTAATACGTAATATCATACAACAAAAAGCTTTATAAACCTGAAACGAATTGTGGAGTTAACTGTTAAGCAATTTAATTTAGATAGAATTAAGAGTTAAAATTGTAAATTCAGAATAGTTGAGTGTTTTGTATTTTTAGGTGAAATAATAAATTGGTTTTGATTTTGTAATTTATATTTAGATATTGTATTATACATTATTATCTTATATACGTATATCATCTACAAATGAACAAATTGAAAATATTTTAAAACTACTGAATAAAAAATTTTATTTCTGTATAGAAAAATGCAATATACACAATTTTTTTATTTAAACGTTTAGGTTTAAAATTACAAGCGTTTCAAAACAAATGTAAATGCTTCAAAAATACAATTTTTAATGTACTTCTATAAATATTGTTTAAATTTATGATTGTAACAACGCAGGCACTACTTAAATTACTTACTATTAACCATAGAAAAAATTGACACTTTAAGCTTTCCAGGGTGGCTTTCCTGCATTTGTACGTTTGTGGGTTTTACTAAGCTTCCCAGCAGCAGATTTTGATTTCGCTGATAACGCTAAAATTTCATCCAGTTTGTCAAAATCACTTGGAGATTTACTGAGCAGCTGAAAAACATTAAAAATAAAACCAAATTATGCTTTAACTGTTATGAAATCGTTTTTACTAGCTCAATATAGGCCTGCAATTTATCTATTTGTGGAGGCGTCGTTTCTTCTATATTCAAATTATTGGTATTTTTACTAGATTTTGCTGTATGGTTGCCATCATAATTCTTGCCCTGATGTTCGTTGCACTCCGGTGATCCAGCATCCATAGTCGTGCAATTTGTTTTTGATTGATTGGGTGATGTTAAAATCTCCAAAGCTTTTTGCCACTGGGTTTCCATAACATCATGTAATTTTTCAGCAATATCAGCTCTAAATCAAACATCAATATTAAAATAAAACAAAAATTGGAAAATCTAGCACTACCTTTTTGATTTAAATGCATCTAGTTTTAGCTCCAATTCATCAATCTTTTTTGATGCATTTGCCAACTGTATGCGATAAAGCTGAACTTCTTCATTATGTTTTTCTTGCAATAAATT
Source organism: Meiosimyza decipiens (assembly GCA_963680825.1). NCBI lineage: Eukaryota > Metazoa > Arthropoda > Insecta > Diptera > Lauxaniidae > Meiosimyza > Meiosimyza decipiens. The sequence continues at coordinate 25,797,637 of OY804258.1, read as the reverse complement.
TAATTCTAATTCATTTTTTTCATTCATTAATTCTAATTGTTTAACAGCGCGTTCGGCTATAAGACGCTCACGTTCTAGTGCCTCTGAACGTAGAGTTTCATCCATTTTATCCAATTGCTCTTGAAATTCCTTCAGTTTTTGAGCAACAACGTTCTCCAACTGTTGTTGGTAATGAGATTTCAGGGTTTTTTGCTGAGTTTCAAGTTTCTTTTTTAAAGCAGACTGTAATTGTAGCAGAATTGTAAATTAAAAACATATATTCACATATTTTCACATGTTTGTCAATTACTTCAGTTTCTGTGAGATTTCCGAGTGCATCTTGTAATGATTTTCTATGTGTTTCCAAAGAATCAGCACGATTTTTTTGTTTTTGATGATATTCCTGCAACAATTCTTTCTGGTGTTTTAATGTTGATTTTTCTTTTTCAAGATCTTCGCAGCGCACTTTAAACTGTTAGATTTAATTTATGTACAATTTTGTTGGCCAAAAGTATTATTTCTGGAATCTTACCTTTTCTGTACAATGCTCAGCTTTTGCAAGATTGTCTCTTAACTTGCTAAGTTCATTAAGCGCAAATTCTTGCGAGGATTTGGCACCATGTATTTTAAGCTCTAACTCTTCAATTTGTTTTTTGCTTTCGGCGGTGCTTCTTAAAAATCAAAGTTATTTGAGAATTAAAGTATTTATTGTAAAAACATGATAACCCACACATTTGACATATCGCTTACTTACTTCAAGACTGACATAACTCAAAAAACGTGATTTTTGAGTTAATGATGCAGAAATATCCATCATTTAATGTTTTATTTTGTGAAAGGTATCTTACAAAATTGCTTGTGGAAAGAGTTTATGCACATATACTTTTCATCATTTTCATATAAGAAATAACTCATTGAAAACGTTAAATGCGTTTTTCTACCACTTTCGGTTTTATTGAGTTATGCCAGTCTTGAAGTAAGTGAGCGATATATTTCATTAGGCTGAGGTATAATCTATGATGCTAAGGTTTTTCATTAGGTACTTTTTTGTCTTATTTTATGTTTTTTAATTTAAATTTCAAATTAGCATAGGAAACTTAGACTTCAGTTTCTAAATAATTCCTAACCTAATTTTTTATTTTGATTTGGTGGCTTATGTTTGTAAAATAAGCCCTTCAATTAAATACAAAAAGACCAGGTGAATCAAAACTCTCTATTAATATTATCATTCAGGTGTTACATCTTAAATAGCACCTCGGCTTAGCTCATCACCGACTTTCTGTTTTGTCCATTTCATTATACAGCATGGCGGTGACAGTTTAATGCCGGATTACAAAGGTAACAGCTATTATTTGCAATTTTTACTCTCAAAGCCGTAAATAAAATCATTCATTACTTGGCAGTTTTCGAGTTCAGGCAGCGATTTGCTATATATTATATACTCTTAAAGTTCTTAGTACATATTCACCTTCTGCAATTGTTAAGTTCAATTTCCATTTTGTCATTTTTTTCCTGAAACTTTGATGCCAAATTAACTGCTTGCGCGAGTTCACTCTGCATTGCTTCTTGTTTTTTATAATATTCCCGTTGATCAGATTCCAATTTTGACACCGAATTACGGAATTGACACAATTCTTGGGTTAAGCTACAAAAAGTAAAAGTTTAAACAATGTTCCCATATCAAGATTCCGAAATTTCATACAATGCAAACACACATTTAAACCGTACAGTAGAAATTTTCCCCAGGAAAAAAAATTTTTCAAACCAAAAATAAGATTTTAAATTTTTTAACCAGAAACTAGACAAATAGATAGCAAATAGAAGAACCGATTTAAATTGAAGTGACAGTGGCATATTAATTAAGTTTCTAAAGATTCAGAAATATGAAAAACATCCCTAAAATTAGTAACAAAGTCTACTATTAGACGCTTTTTAAAGTTGAAAGAGTTCATTTATAAACATACTTTTCAATTTTATCAAAATCGGTTGAGATATTTTGAAGATCCTTTTTTTTAATTTTAAATTAGCCTCAGAGCTATAACGCAGGTTTTTTTAATTCAACCAATTGTTAAATCAAGAAGTGGAATTTCGTAAAAGAAAAGAATTTCATTAGATTTTCAAATTTTTGATCTATTTAAAAAAAAAAAAAACACTTTTTCAGACCAATGTACCAATTTTTAAGAGCCCTTGAAAAAAACATACCACTACATACTAACATACCTTTTGTTTTCCATATGAGCACTTGCCAACGCAGCATCTTTAGTGCGATCTACCTCAATTGCTACTGAAAGTCGCTGCTGATATTCGAGCAAACGACTATGCAAAGTACGCACTGTTCTTTCCAAGTGTTGTCGCCGAAGTTGCTCTTCTTTGAGTGTTAAATTTGGCGTTGCAGCTGCGAAATTTGCTTGACCATTTTTGCCCCAAATATCGCTAAGACTTATCAGATTTCCATGATCAGTTGGGTAAGCTTGCATCGTGTGCTTTTCTTCAAAATTATTAAATTTATGTTCTAAACTTAAACGATTTAATGCAGTTGGCAATGAAGAAGCATGTTTTTCTTGTGGTGGAGTCGGTTCCATTTCTTGACAATATTGATATTCGTCGCTGTGATAATTTCCATTGTTTGAGCCAGGATTCCATTGTGCACCATAGTGGCGATCCCCAAGAAAGTTATCGATTTCATGCAAAACTCCTTTATCTACTGCTTCGGCTCTAGCACCATATACTTTTTCTTTTAATACAGGCTGACATTTAGGTGTCGAATGTGTTATCCCCATACGATCGCGTTGAGGCTTATAGTCGTTCCCAAAATGATTACGTACTGTACAGTGAGAAATTGTAGAAATATCTGAAGGTGCAGCAAAACGATCCTGCTCAAATGTTGCTAAGCGTGCATTGATGTCATTCAATTCAGCTTTTTGACTTATTGGTAAAAATTTGTATGCCGCAGTAGGTGGTGGCATCGAAAGTGCATCCGCCGCCGCGGCCGCTGCTGCAGACTCGCTGAGTGAATCCATTGAATGGTTTATTGATTCCCAATCGCCGTAATTGAAGTCACGTAGAGCGTTTGCAATAGTCTCATTTAGATAATCCTGAGTTTGGGTGCAACAGCAATTGGAGATTTCTTCTAGTTTCTGTTTGTTCCGATATTCTTTGTCCTTCCTCAGTTTTTCCTCAGCGGATGTGATGAAGAAATTTGGCGGAATAAGTAATAAAATATCCGTATCATCCGAATCACTCATTACACTTTCGGCAACCAAACATCTTTATTATTTGTAAATTTTAGCAATTTATTTCATCTTTCTGTTTATTTCTACTTAGAAATCTAGTGTTTGTTAGTCATCATTCATACCAGGTAATAATTGCTAGTAGCTCTGCATGCCTGAAGAATGGGATAATAGCGTAGCCACAATACCAACAGACTGCGTAAAAACCGTCAACGGATAAATTCATCGTAAATCGTCCGCCAGAATTTTGTTTCATTTCAAACGATCAAGTGTATTTTCATTTTGACAGCGGCTAGCTTCCAGCGTTTTTCCGGAATTATGTTTAATTAGTGCGCCTTGGAGAATCAATGATGAGATATTCATTTGAGAACTTTTGTGGAACTTAAAGTAACAGTGTGGCATCCCTTATTTGTTTAAGGCATTTATCCATTTTTTTCGAACTTTGCAACATTGCTTAGTACTGTCATATTACTGAAACACTGGCAATTGGTTTTGTTTTATTGTTCGCAGCTGATATTTTATAAATATAATTCATTAACCAAGTCAAGTAAGTTGTTTATTTTACAAGGAAATTAAGTATTCTAATATTTTGAATGTAGTGTTGAGCTTACTTAAGTAAGGAATAAAACTCTAGGCAAGTCTCCAACCGGTGTTAAAGGCCTACTTTACAAATCACGGGTCTCAAGTTTAGTACACAAGGCAACAAAATTAGATTTTTATGTTGACTAACCCACTGAGTCCATTTTGATCAATAAACTCTGGTTACCACGGTTAAACTTCTGAAAAACTTTGTTGGGCTTAAGATTAGTGACAATCGATTTAATTTCTTCAATCCCCAAAAGTGTCGCTCGGATCTAGTTTCGGAGATATAACCGTCGGAAATTGCGGATATAGCTTATCTAAAAAGTAGTTAAAGTTGGGGGAACAGGTTTACTTTAGCTGACATTCTCCAATTTTTTTCTTTTTTTTAGGGGTAAAAGGGGGTCAAAAATAAATAAAAATTATGAAAAAAAAACGGGCCGCTCGAATCTAGTTTCGAAGATATAGCCATCGGAAGTTCCGGATATAGCTTTTGTAAAAATGATCATAAGTTCGGAACCCCTGCATGAATATCAAAAATTTTGATGTCAAAATTTCAAAAAAGTAGTCATATTTCCAAAATTATAGGTTAAATTTCAAAACTTTACTCACCATTGTTGCTGTTGTTGTTTTTGTGGTTTGATTTTTTTACTTTTCATGAGAATTCATTGAATAACATTTTTTGTTTTCCGGTAAAAATGGGGGTAAATAATAAAAAATTTACAATGAACTATATACCATTTTAAAGGGAACGAACCAGGCTCTTTTAATATGCTAAAAAACTCATGGGTCATTAAAACATTTTTAGGGAAAAAAAAGTTGGTCCAAATTTCAGAGAAGTCGTCATATCTCCAAAATTATAGGTTAAATTTCAAAACTTCACTCACTATTATTAAAGGCCATTAAATTATCTTTCTTATGACACCAAAATTTTTGATATCCATGCAGGGGCTCCCAACTTATGATCATTTTTACAAAAGCTATATCCGGAACTTCTGATGGCTATATCTTCGAAACTAGATCCGAGCGGCCCGTTTTTTTTTCATAATTTTTATTTATTTTTGACCCCCTTTTACCCCTAAGAAAAGAAAATAAATTGGAGAATGTCAGCTAAAGTAAACTTAAGCCAAGTTGGGAAACTCTGGCGCGATTTCTACAAAATCATCGTCATGAAAGGTAATATTGGTTTACAAAATTTTGATCTCTTTTTCGAAATAAAATGTGTCATTACCCTAAAAGTTAATTAACATATTAAAAACAATTAACTTTCTTACAAAATAACTTTTCCCTGGACTAGGATATTAGATGTCAACAATTTCCTGAGTATTTTTTAAAAGACTTTTTATGGGGGCAGATTTATTCCTTTGTCAATTTTATTCAGAAATCGATATTTGGAATTGAAAAGTTTTATTTCTATGCCAAGGGATTGTATTATAGAATTCGATTCTGAAAGGAATAAAAAAAAACATATTCAATTGCTCATTTATTTATCTAGGACAAACGAGTGCCCCATGCTATGGGTACAGTTCGAAAATTATTTATTTATTTATATAAATAAATAAATAAATATGTAGTTCGAAAATTATGTTTAGACATAACAAAGGAGAGTGTTTTGCGCCAATCGATACGGAAAGATTGAAAATGTATTGTGAGCATCACCAAAGGTGGTGCTGATACCGGTAGAGCTTGCTTTGGTTTTACTCTTGAAAAATTTTTTTTGCCACCAATGACTGTGGGAAGGCTGAAAAAGCGCCAAAAAAGCGATCTTTGGTACAGGAACCGCTTCAAATTTGATTTACAACCTTTTCTCATATATACGAGCAGTTTTTTTTTTTCAAAAAATAATAAAAAATCGCATTTTTTAAGGGCCCACTACCATTTCTGTTGATTTCCGAAATCCATTTTCGACCTTTTTCCATCGAATCATATAACCATTTTTGTTTATATACGAGAAAAGCCGATAGAAAAAAATTTTTTAAGTTGAAAGTACTGAAATGAAATCAATAAAGGCATATCATCTCTTGTGCCATGGAATTGAGAAAGTCGATTCAAACCTAGATTTCCAAAGGAACAATTCACACAACTCTGATAACGGTGAAATGAACCGTATGTATTACTTAATTTCAACTTTTTTTTTGTTTAGTTTTTTTAAAAAAAGTGCTTAAACTGAATATATAAACAAGAATTTTTGCTCGAATCTGATTTCAAATGTTTTGAATACATTTTTCTAATTACCGTTGTAATTTTGCAATGCCTGGTGTATAGTTACGCATTCTTTCTTATATAACTTGTATGGAAAACTTAAAACCTCGATTAGCCACCAGTAAATATTATGAGCTCTGCTTGCACCCACATGTTTCTTTCATGTACCTGCAACTATTTAAAAAAAGTTTCGTCAATTTATAATATCGAGCACAACTTATTTTTTAAGTGTCACTGAAAACATGTACATATTACATATCTATGAATGTAATTTGAGAGGTAAGACTGATTTTTAATGTTTTCGCCGAATAAATTTTTCAGTCAATTGAAAATGCACTGTTGCTGTTGCACAAGGCGAAAAGATTCAATAAAAGTTATGAACCTTCAAAATATAATCAAAGACCAAGACAAACTTCTTGTCTTACTACGTGTTACATCGGACCCAAGTTTATTCATGTTTATTATACCTAAGTCGCGTATACTTTCTTTCAATTCAGCACAATAAACAGAAATAAGGATTTCCTGAGATTTAACATTGTTTGAAAACGAAATATTCGATTAAATTTTTAAAGCTTTTTCTGCTTTCTGATACTTTTAATCTACTTGTTTTATATACTCTTTAAAAAAGTGCTCTTATCATAAGTAGACACACCTTGCTTTTATAATCAGGTTTTGTATTATATTATCATACTATAACCGCACTCTTGCCATCTTTTATATAAAGACATTAAATTGCATAATTAATAATAATAAATTTATAAATTTATTGTTAAAATAATTGCACAATGGAGATAAAAATACAAAAAAAGATTTTACTTTTGTAAATGCAAAATAATGAAGTATCGAAACCCTGTCTCTTAGTAATATTATAAATGCAAACTGGTTTTTCTGGCACTATCGAATCATTTAGTTCACCGAACGATTTAGTTGTTTTTTTCGTTTTTCATAAAATCATAGACAACTGAGAAATCTTTGTTCCCCAATCCATGACTCTTTAAAGTGCGATAAATTTGATGTGCCATGGCACCCATTGGAATGGGAGTATTCGATGCTGTGGCCACACCAGAAGCCAATCCCAAGTCCTTTGTGATCAAATCTGTGGAAAATCCTCCGCTATATTCCCTATTAGCTGGTGCAGTTGGTGTTACACCTGGCACTGGATTATAGACTTCAGAAGCCCAACAACGACCAGTCGATGAATTGATAATCTCAGCAAAAGTGTGTGGGTTCAAGCCCAAACGTATAGCCAAATTCATAGCTTCGGACACACCGATCATAGAAATGCCCAACATCATGTTGTTGCACAATTTAGCAGCTTGTCCCATGCCGTAGTCACCGCAGTGTGTTATACGCTTACCCATGCACTCGAGAACGCCCTTTACAGCACTATACTCAGCTTCCGTGCCGCCTACCATGAAGGTTAAAGTTGCCTGCTCGGCACCAGGTACTCCACCCGATACAGGGGCATCAATGAAACGCGCACCCTTAGAGCTGACTAACTTTTGCAATTGCTTTACAAGATTTGGATCGATAGTGGAGGAATCAATAAAGATGGTATTTTTATTGACACCATTTTTGGTCATCTGATGGTACGACTCCGATACGATATCATTGTTTGGCAACATGGTAATGACAAAGTCTGATTTCTGTGCCAACTCAGCAGTATCCGTATAGACGGTAGCACCCTTAGCCTTCAAATTATCGCATGCCGGTTTCGAGATATCGTAAACATGCAACTTGTGTCCGCTTTTCATCAAATTGGTAGCCATATGACCTCCCATATTGCCCAAGCCAACGAAACCAATGTTCTTGGAGGCCAATTGTGAAGACATACAACGAACCAAAGTTTGCTGCATGAAATTTGCATTTTGCGCTGAACAGATGATGCGTAAAGCCATTATTTTGAACAAAACTTTTTTTTATTGTTAATAAAAATTTAAATTATGTAATACAAATATAATTGACACAGCTGCACGACGGACACACCACAAACGAAACGATCTTGCAAAGTCGATTACAGTGCACGTTCTACGCTTTTACTTTCTCGGCTGCTGTCAATTGGTTTGCAAAAATTCTTGTAGTGGTATAAGTAGTAGGTATGATAGAAAACGTTCTATTATATCATTCTTGATAAGTATTTAATATTAACCTGTTCAAACCCAGGTTAGGTAGTGAAGTTAAAAAAGTACGATATTGTATTTTACTAAAATGTTATTTGAGAATAATTGCTGATTTAATTTTCGTGTTTTTTAATGGTAAAAATGGCTTCATATTGGGTTTTTAATCAAAATTATTGGTACCGAATATCAAAGTGATGCAGTCATTACTTAGTTTTCAAGATATGTGTTGTCGGATCTAAATCTCGCTCAACTTTGGGCATTTTGACATGAAATACAGAAATAATAAAATTTTCACAAGCACTAAATTCCATGAACTCTTGCTACAAAACTAAATAAATCCACATAGTAAATATCAAAGATTCCATAAAAAAATCGGCTTAACTTCCATTAAAAGAATTTTTCGATTTATTCTTTTGTATGTTTAGTCTTTAATCATTTAATTAATCAAAGTTCACAAAAAAATATCCCAAGAATGAACTGAAAGCAACATAATTTTTTAACAAATAATTTATATTCGTCTAAGTCGTTTCTGAATTATTTCCACAAATATGTGTGTACATATGTATATCGTTTAAAAACAACAAAAAATATTGATGAAAAAGTATACTTTAAGGTTCAGAAACATACTGACTATCTTAAAAATTTATTGCACGGAACTAGTAATTTCTATTGGAAACTCTCGTTAATTTATCGTATCTGCTCTAAAAGCTAGAACGCTCCACCCGCCGTATGCTTTACTAAAAAAAATTTTAGAAACCAAAATAGAATAAGTTTTGGGTGAATATCAAATAAATAAACATGACATTAAAAACAAAAATCTTAATTAACTTACGAAATTAGCTATTTCTTGATATGAGTTTGCCTAAAGTAGGTATGCATGTGCGCAAGGGACCTCAGAAGGTAAAAGGTAGAAGATTTAAAGTCTCTATACTATTGAATCGACACTCACATAATGCGATAAAATATCATTAGATAAACAACATGAACATGAAAACGAGAGAAAATCAAATTTAATAAGTTTGTTAATACAAATCAGTTTCTTAATAAAAGAGTTGCCATACAACAAATATTTTTAAATTATAAGTATACGAATCTATACCTCCCAAGTTTTAAAAACTAATATGTAAATCCTTAAAAACATTATTTAAGTGAAAATAGCAAAAATTGTATTGTGAGTATACCGGATTTTTAAGTAGTTTATTTCATAAACATTTTGATAGCACTCCTTATCAATTGATGACATTTATTATCCACAAGACTTCAGTAATAGTCGTTAATAAAAGAAAATGATGGTTTAATTTTGTAGATTCGCGCGTACTCTCATGCTCCCAACATCGAGTTTTGGGTTGAATAATATATTAAATAGCTGCTTAAGCTATGCCTATGTACTTACAATACTTTTTTCGGCGGGACAGAATCTTAATCTTTTTGTCAGTGCAATAATACTTATAACTAAATTCTAAAACTATTTAAAAAAAAATTCTTTGAACTAATTTTGAAAACATCTCGTTTTCTATATCGAGCTCTAACCCCGCAAATTAATCGAAAATGCAAATTTTATCCTTCGAAAAGACACTGAAAACTATCGTAGAAGTATTCAAAGTGAATTTTTAACAGAAAGTCAAGTACACTATTTTAGATGGTTCGGTGTCCTTTGTACCAGTTCCATTTATCTCGAAAATCAGACGTGATTGAGTAAAACTTTCGTTTTACGTTAACAACGATTTCTTACCAAAATCGCCATTATCAGCATTTGTTAGATTCAAAATTATTGAGAAGAAACCATTTAGTTATTTGGTGAATGATTTTGACTAAGCTCTTTTGTTATGAAACTGGAGTGTTTTATGATTTTCATACTTGTAAGGAGATAATATAAAGTAACGAAAACATAACCCATTCGAAGAATCATAGTTTATTCAAATATCGCATGAAGGATTTATTGATCAACAATCAATATATTTTTTCTTTTCTACTCTATAACTTTTTGGATTTAAGACATAATTTTTACTGAAATAATCTTACCGATTTTTAAATCATATTTTAAGAACAAAATTAGTTTGTTAAATCTTGTCATCTCTGCCGGAAGAGAAAACCGATGTTTTTTTTTTATATTCTCTTTGTTCACGTTACATAATTTTCGAGTATATGCGTTCTTTCAACCATCTTTAAAACATCATTATTTTGTTCCAGAATCGATAATCACGAAAAATTGTTTTCCAATTTGGTGGCTAATTCCTACCAGGTCAAATTTTTAGATTTTCAGTCCTTATCCCAATTGACAAATCAATGTTTTTACTTAAGTTACTGGATTAGTTTGCTAATTTGATCGTTCGACCAACAGAAAGCGAGGTATTTTCAAAAACCATTTTCTATTTACGAATCGCACTTGTAGCTGAACTGGAGAATGCACCTAGTTTTTTTTTGTTATCGCCTGCCGACTCTAATACTGTATATAGTACAAAAGTAAAAAAAAAATGACAAAAGAACTTTCGAGTAAACACTAAATAAAATTAAATATGTGTAGTTCTTTTTCAACGATTTCATAAAAGCTGTCACTTTATCGCTCACAACAACTATTCTTGAAACTCGATACACTTTTAATATTTATTTATCTATTTATTTTATTTATTTGTTTCTTGAATATATAGTGGAACAAGATATAAAATCTTATAATTACACCACTAGTACTCAAGTTTTTAAAATATTTTCTTTTCAGAAAATGGATAAAGCAAGAACATATTTTAATAAGCTCCCTATTCAAAATGGCTTAAACGACGGGAGGAATAATCACATACTCATACATTCGCAATGGCTTGATAATAAATTTGTAATTTTTATACAAGAACCAATAACAAATAAAAGTTTTAAAGGTGGACTTGCTACAAAAGAACTTCAAGAATCAGCAACGGAACTAGAAATTCCATATGAGGAATTCTATAACGATTGTCGCAAAGCATTAACGACGAACCTTGGAGTGGAATCATTTACATATGAACTCGATAGAGACCAAAAAAAATTATTGCTTAATAAGAAAGCAACGTTTACCATACAATATTTAGATATACAACTTCAGGAAGATAATAGAATAGTTAGTGAAATGTTGGAAGCAGCTATTAATATTATAAACCAACAGACCGTACTTGGTCTAGAAACTGATGGAATAAATGAAAAATTGCAACAAAGTTACCAAGATACAGTCGATGCCTTCCAAAGATGCATAGAAGAAAAGAATAACTTAGAGAATAAACTTTTGAAAAAGTTTGCACTGCTACTTAATTGCAAAAAAAACAAAATCGCTGAGCTGCAAGAAATTTTAATTGAAAATGGATACAATTTAGAGGATAAAGATACAATTCAAACACATAATAAAGAAACAGATTATAATATAGAGGAATTAGGAACGGAACCTAGTACAAGTGCTGTAGCTAAAGTGAAAACAAATAGCAGACAAAGCAAAAAAAAGGTTATGACAATTGAGAGTGATGCAGATGATGATGATTATCTTGTACCCACACAAGTGATGACACCACCGATAGATGATGTGAACGATGAAAGTAACTGAACTTTAGGCACCAGATTGGTAAATTCGTAAATCTTAAGCCAGTTACAGAAGTATAAATTATATTGGACACTTGAAGTGCACGTAAATATAATATATTTTTGTATGTAATTAATACATTATATAATAAGTTTATAATGATTTTCAAATGTTTTTAGATGAACATAATTAAATAAAAGGTTATTTTGTTTTTAATAAATGAAATACGTATAACAAAATCACTTAATATTAAATTAGAGTCGCTAACTTTATGAACATTAGTTTTGGTTATTTTCATGCCAACTTGGGGAATTTGAAAATATTACAAATCATCTTTCTATTTAATGAATTACTTATATACAATTGAAGCAGCCAATTTTATTAAATACATGATTTTTATCAATAACAATATTTTTTCTTTTAAAAATGCTTAAATTTAACACAAAAATAAATTTTAACAATAATTGGCATTACAAGTAACTAAATTATCTGGAATAGTAATTAAAGTATATTTTAACTCAAATTAAATGAAAAAGCGTGCTGCTCAAGCTAGCTTCAAATTTCCACTTTTTTCTTTTTTTATAAATATAAGAGTCGATAAAAATCATTTATAGTTTCCATTGCTTATTAAAATAAAGTAAATTTGATTTAAATTTAAAAAATGTAAATTAAAGTAAATTTAATTGAAATTTATTTTATTTCGTCTAAGCATCAAAGATAAACTTGGGAAATACTACATTCCATCGACCACATACATAGTTAGTGTTTCATAAATATGTTTTATAAAGGTTTAATTCGTAAGTTAGACAAAACAGATTTTGATTTAATTTATTTAGCTCGCAAGTATTGTAAGATAAAACCTTGCATACATTTTTCCCTTTTATTATTTGTATATAAATGGAAATTAAAGGTTTCTAATATATTTTCTGTTTAGTTTAGTATTTTTGAATGCGTGTATATAAGTAGACATAAAGTATTTTTATAATTAATATACTTTTACAAAAGCTCAAAGTTTAAGTAAATCTTCTTCGTCTGCCTTCGGTTTTATCGGTTTCCTTTGACTATCACCAGCTGTGTTATTATTAGTTGCTGTCATATTTGGAAGGTTCTCGGCAGCTGCAGCTCTTTCTTCAAGAAATTTATCAAATTCAGTGCTGGTTAGAGTCTCCTCAATGCCTTCAGCTTCTTTCTGTAAGTTATTGAAAATTGTATTTTAGAAAAGTATAGTAGACTTTTTTTTGTTTTGCACATTATGCTTTAACGTAATTTAAAATAGTGTTTTATAATAATAAAATATGCAAGCAAATAAACCGTAAAGTCAAAAATTAAAAAAAAAACTAAATGTGATAAAAATTATAAAACCTCTAGTGGTTTGTTTAATTGACATTGAGTCTTTATACATTGTTTAAATTTATTGGCAATTACATGTAATTAAGCCGTTAAATGAGGAAAAATTCTTGAATTTTAAAATGTTTATGCATAAAAAAATTACTTACAGAATTCGATAACCACTCTTCCATTTCATCGAAATCACTATCTTTTGATGGCAGCTTTGGTTGTTAAATTTTTGGAAACCAAACAAGTTTTAAGGGAAAATAATTTAACAAAGGGGACGGATTAACGAAGCCAAAATAAAAAAAAAATAAAATAAATAAATTTAAAAAAAGAAAAAAGTTTTTAAGATAACACAATATTCATTCATAGAAGATAAAAAATTAAGTAGAAGAAAATAAATCGAAAAAAATTTGAATTAATAATTTGTTAAATAACTCATACTCACTTTACTTACCACCGGCGGTTCACCGGTGCGCTTAAAAGGTGAAGCTATGCTGCCAGCAGCGGCGTCAACAGAAGGAATGTCTTTGAGCAAATCAGATTTACTGCAAATATATTTTATTGTAAAATGTTGGAATAAAAAAATTAACGTTCATCAGTGGGAGATTAAAGAATGAATCCATTTTACGACTAGGATTACGAATTTTAAAAAGGAGTCATTTAGCCGAAACCATTTTTAAACATTCATTGTCATAAAATTATCTTTCAATAATCTTTTCTTAATTATTACGTATTTTATTCAGTTTAAAATGGTAACGTTCATAAAAAACATTACAAGTTCAGACTGGAATATATTGAAAACCTTTTACAACACTTACTTATTGCCATCTGATCTTGATTGAGCCAACATGTCAAATTCATCTGCATCTTTGGCAGTGGGTTGTGTTTGCGGTGACTTGATGCCTATAATTAATGAAAACAAAAGTGGAAAACTGTTTTATTTAAAAATGATATAGTGATCGCACCTAGTATTTGAAATGAATTCTGCATTTTATCAGCTCTTTCAATCAAATCAATAAGTTTTGGATCCATCGGTGGTGGTGATGTTGTACCAGCAGTAGTGCTTGCACCTTCTACCACACCAGGTACACCAATAGCAGCACCTAATATAGCCGAAGGAGATGTTGCACTACTATTGCCGCGATTTTTTTCGTAACGCTGATGGCGTAAAAATAAATTATTTAGCTCGTCATTGAGACGCAATAATTCAGCGGTTAATTCATCGTCAGTGATACGTCCAATAAGATCTACAATACGGCTTTGCATATCTCTGCAAGATACGATGTTAATATACATATTTAGATTTTCAAATAAAATCTCACTTTGGTTGAGAAAAATTAAACTTACCTGCATGTCGTAGTCAACTCAGTTAGCAAAGTATAGTCCTCCGGATCCTCTTGACCTGGTTTTAATTCGTTTAACATTTCACTCAGAATAGACATACTAAAGCTGACCACTTCCAATTCAGATTGAAGTTTTGTTGCTTGCTCTGCTGTCAAAGTGACGGGCCCATTATTCTGCGATACAATAAAAAACATGTTTATTAAATCGTTGTTGATGTTTAAAAAAAAAACCTACATATGCTGCTGCAGGCATTATATGTTGAGGTGAAGCTGCTGGATGAGCAACCACTTGTGGCAGCACTTCAGGCACACTCTGCGGACATGAAATTTGAATAAAAGTTACTATTTTATATAATATTTTTTTTGACTTTTCCCAAACTTACCCGTTGTGGTGTATAAATGGGAGCCATAGTTTCCAGGTCAGTTTGTGGAAACTCAATGCCTTTATTTTTTAGCTCAATGTACATTTGTGAAACACCATTTAGATCAGGCTGATTTTTAAATGCATCAGCCCAAATCTGTATCAAACTCAATACTTTTTCCTGCATAATAGCTGGTGGATCATTTTTTGGTCCAATTAATTTAACTAACTCTTGTATAAACTCTTTATTGGCAACTAACACATGAAAAGCCTTGCCACAATTCTTAACGCAAGTTTCCAAAACTGTTAATGCGTACATAATTACTTGGTTATTTTTGCCAGCATTTTGTGTAAGACGCTTTCGTATAGCTTTCATAGCATCGCGTGCTGCATCGGAAGACTCATTGATCAAGTCGCAGATTTCCATGTTAAGCGCCCAATTTTCTGAAGTTAATGAACCGTCCGTAGCTTGCTCTGAAAGATGAAAAATATATTGCAGATTTAAAATAGTATATTAAAACAAATCTGTTGCAGCTTAATTCGATCTATGAAATTATGGTAAAACAGTATAGTCTCATGCTTATACACAGAACATATGTTGCTTTGCCTTGTGATCACTGATCGACTTTAGCTGTTATTTCTTGAGGCCCCATAAATATATATGTAACAAAAAATATTAAATATGTATTGCAGTTTGGGTGCATCTGATAAGCAATTTACAAGAAAGCATTGATTAGCAAGGTCGAAGAGAAGACTGTGCGTAATCATTTCTAAAGTTTTTTTAACCATTGCATTTGATATCCATGTCTAGGGAGTTTTGAATAAAAAGATTATCCGCTATATTGAGTTCAGAATGATGTCACCTAGCTTATAGATTTCTGCTTGTCAAACTCTTCCACTTGATACCTATGTATGTCAAAACATTTTTTTTTTAAATTTTTTTATTGAATGCATAATATCTCAAGAATATTGTGCCAAAATTTCAAGTCGATTGGAACAAAATTGACGAAGTTATGACTATTTTTATACCTGTCAGATGAACGTTTCATACCTGATTTTTTTGTGTTCAAAACTTTAAAGCGTTTTTCCCACAAGTCAGGTTTTCAAAGTCGGTGCTCCTCATAACTTCAAAACTACTACACCGGACCTTTTGAAATTTAAAACATTATTCCTGTATATAATTTACAAGGTAACGCTGGAGAGTTTTTTTCAAATTTGTTAATAATTTTTATTTTACAATATCAAATGAGCCGATTTTTTTCGCAAAAAATAGCGTTTTTCCCTTCAAAGTGTTCCAAAAAAGTGAAAAATTAAAATATCGAAAAACCCTCCCAGCGTTACCTGGGGAAAACTATTATCTAACGAATGAACTTTGATATTTTGATTTGAGATGATCCAGCACCAAGTTATGAGGGGCACCGCAATTCTACTTTTTTCCGAGACACGTCCGAATAATTGCTGCCATTGCCGTGTTTTTTTTTTTATATTTCTTCGCGAAATTTTATACAATATTCTTCAAATGTCATACTTTAATGTACTATTAGTTTTATTAAAGAGATTTTAAGTAAGTCGTCACAAAAACTTGCCTTTTTTCGTACGAATTAACCTTAACTTTAAAGCCGGGTAAGGATTCAAAAGTCTCTGAAAAAAGAATTTCATATTTTTTGTAAAATAAACTTTATCTTTTTTCAGCGAGTAACAAAAGTAAAGAATCGGAAATTGCTTCGGTGAGAATTGGTAACACTTCATATTGGGATCCTGTTTTACTAGTCAGACTTTTTGATTCCGTAAACCGCTATCTTGAGGCGTCCGAGTTTTTAAGATAACTGTCCGAGTACTGAGTTTAACAAAAAAAAAAAGCCTCATAAAACGACTGCGCATCGGAAGAGCGGGTGAATTTTTTTTTTATAATACTTAGGTCAAAGAGACCTACATGCAAAAACTCAGTTTGGTGCAGATTTTTTTAAGGCTGTTGAAGAATTTTTTTTCGCCATACTACATACTAAAAAACTCCAATTGAAAATGATTAAGAAATCCATACGTTTCCCTACGAGCTTTCAAAAAAAAAATTAACATGTGATATCCAATACTGGCGTAAATATTTGTTTTTTGAAAACAATAAAATTTATTTGAATCTTGATTGTTAAATTATTAGTTAAGAATTATAAATATTTTTATTGAAAATTCAAGAAATAAAAAGTCGAAAAAATGGCAAAACATTTATCTACGTAATAGCTTTTTTTGTTTAAGTTCATTAGACTTTATCGCTATCTTTATTATTTTAAAAATAACGTTTAGACTTAATAAGTGTTCATTTATTATTATAAAAAAAAAAAAAATTAAAAAAATTAGAGATTATAACAGTAATAATGAATACATAATTTTCACATTTTACAGGATATTCAAGGGACACTCATTCACAAAAATTTTTGAGTACTTAGGAGGTCCAATCTAATCGAGAGAGTTTTTTTTTTTATTTGTGTGTAGCATAGACATTTATTATAATGGAAGCCACAATGGTTCTGAGTACAACTTTTCTTTTTGATTAAAACTGATAATAAATAATAAAGATAATATAAAGTCAGCAAAAGCAGCTAGATAAGCTGTTTTATGAAAACCTTGTGGATGAACTCTTTTTGGAATGGAAGAGTCAAATAAAATATAGTAAAAGTATTAGCTTTTTATCATCACAATTTTTTAACAAAAAAAAAGATAAAAATTTAGCATTTAATAATTGATATTCTAAAGCTTAGCCTACTAGGAAAGTGAATGATTCAAGGAGTAGGACATGAAGTACTCCGAAAGGAGTATCGTATTACTGCAATTGTTTATGAGCTTCATGTAATCTGAACTTCTATTTAACATTGCGTGTCATTGCGGTGGAGGTCTTCTTTTCAACTCCAAAGAGCGAATTAAATATGTTTGTAAGCTAAAAAGACTTCACCTTTTTCTCCACTGTTAGCGAAAAATTTCACTATTTTAGTAAAAAATAAATCCATTCAATTTTTCATAAATCACAATCATAATAGTAGTTAGGATGCAAATGACGTTTTAAAAAAATTTTTAGCGATTTTTCGATTTTTGGAACCTAAAATTGAAATGCGCATAGCTTCGTAAAAAATTATTTTCAGTCAAATGGAGAGGAATACGTGTCCCATTATTTCTTCTGAAAAACAACAGTTTATCAATTCCGCAATTTGAAGTCGGTCAGCATGCACGATTTCAAATGGATTTGGTCCTAAGGAATAGTTACTAAATACGTAACTCAGTCAAATCTTATCGTAACGAGGATTTCCAAGCATGAAATCAATAAGTTCATTTTCTCCTCTACCACCTTGTATCTGAAATAATTTTTTGATTTAAGACATACTTTTCGAGAAAGTTACAAGACCATAATTCAACCTCTTTACTGGGCTGCAGTGGGATTTGCCACAAGGTAGAAAAGTAACCTAATCACATTTCTACTAATTTTCACCATTGACAACTTTCAACTTGAACAATTTTTATCCAATTCTTATGAAATTTTTACAATTTAGATTATATTAATTATATTGAATAAATGTTTTGTGGCAATTAAAATAATTTACTTTTTCTGACTTCCTTTTCCTATTTTCAAAAAAGTTTTAGAACTAAACAAATCGGTTTTTTGAATCTGCTTGTGTTTGCAAATGGATTTTTTTTAAATATTTCAAATAACTTCACATAGAATATAGGGCCGCAAATTTATTAAACCTAGTTTCTGACATATCGAACTATCTTATTATCTCACGAAATTGGTGAGTAGGTAAGGACGTTATTTCAGCCTTTACTCACTGGTCAAAGTTTCAATGTAAATTTTTATTTTGCATATTTATTTTAGCAAATAATCAGACCAATTGTTCAAAAACTATAATAAAAACAACAACAATTAGCGTCTTGATTTTTCTATTGGTCAAGTTCATATACTACACCGCGCTCCAAAAAAATGTTTCACATTTAAATCTTGGTGTTTTGATGTGAACCGGTTCTAATATCTCTTTTAAGCGATTTATGAGTAAAAAGCAGATGAAAAATGAGAGAAATTATTTTCTGTTTTGAGGTTTTTTCAACATTTTTTAAACATAGATTGATCTTTTTTTATTTTTCTAGTTTACGTTTTTGAGAGATAAAAAAACCGATCCCTATCACTGAGCGCCATGACTTAAGGTTTTAACACATTTTTGTAGTGCCGTGTATAGTAATTTAATCTTATTTCTTAATATTATATTTCAAATATATTTAATACCTATACGTATGTATATAAATTAAAACAACAAAAAAAGCATCGTAAAATCATTCGCAAGCCGCAAAATCGAAAGAGTACAACGCGAAAACAAATCAAGCAATTTAATAGCAATGACTAATCAGTGACGAAGATAGTGAGAGAAATAAATTTAGTGCCTTTGTTTTATGGTGCTGATGCAACTGGCTAAGGGAAATATAGAAAATATATACAAATGCAAAGTTTTAATACAAATCTTATTTCAAGTTTTTTTATAATTAAAAAACTGCAGTTAAAAAAAAAAAATAAGTGCAATTTGTATTAAATAAGTTTTACTCTCGCAAACTGCAGCTCCACCATGCGAGATCGATGCAAACATGGTGTTGAGTTGAGTGGCCGTGTACTACACTAGACAGCGTGGGTTTCATACTCGCCTGCTCGAAAGTTTTTTTTTTCGAATCCCATCACAATGCTTCTAAGCTAATGTGACCATGTGATCCGCGCTTTGAGGGACTAGTCCGCGTTTTCGATTCTCCGTTCCGCGCGGTTCGCGTTCTCTCGTTTTCTGTTGTGAACCTTTTTTTTTTGTTTTTAAGTTAATAATTGGAAATTGCAAGTAAAATGCATTGCGAAGATAAGATATATCTCATTTTGCTAGAGTTTTGAGGATGTAAATGTGACGACTTTTTTATATTGATTTTGATTTGTTAAGGTGTTATCTGGATCTTTAATTCAATACATAGACTTGAATCTAATAGAAAGTTTGTGAAGCCACGTCAAATCATAGCTTGGAAAATATCCTAGTTCACCAAAGGGAATCCACGAACTGAATGTTTTTTGTTATAATCAGGCGACCTAAATTAATTCTAGAGGGAGATATTAAGCGCACCAAGAAAATAGCTAAGCCAAAAAAGTCACTTTATCAGGAAATTAACAAATTGGACCCCGTTGAAATGAGATTATGCTTTCTATGTTACAGCATTGCTCGTCAGTTCATATTGGACGGGAATTAGCAATATCAAATAGGGGAGCAGGTAGAACCTTTCAAAAATATTTCTATCTGTTCAGTCTTTTATATTTTATCAAAGCATACGGCAACTCTTCGACTGTGTACAGTTATTGACTTCAGTAATTTTGCTTTGGTGGCAACAAATTTTACTATATTTAAAGCCTTCTTTAAAAAATTTCTATTTCTTAACCAACTATTCAGCAGTCGGCAAAGAAATATAATCTGATCATTTTGACGTAACAATAACCCCTAGTCAACCGAAACAAAAATTTAAAATTTTATCTGCTAGTAATACAAGTTTTTTTTAAAGTGAAGTGTTATTTACTCAGCAGAGTAAGAATAGATTTTGTGAGACATTTGCAAAAGTGAAGCAATAATGAGTTAATGCTTAATTATTTGGATCATCATGAAAACGATTACCCGAACAAGAAATCCGTGAATGCACAGAAGTGTCGACCTTATTCACGATATTAAATTCTGTACATTTTTATTTCAAGCTCTCAAACAATGGAGTTTTGCTTTTTACATGTGAGGCGCTGCGCCCACTTGATTAAGTCAGATATTTAACCACTTTTTGTTTTCATACCAAGTTTCATTGCTACAGCGGTTCCAAAGCGTGCGTGAGTATTCAACATTTGATGGGTCATATGTATATTTGACCTTTGGCCGTAGAAAATCTTTATCAGTTAACTTCGTTTGATCCAGGGGTGTTGTTATGCAGGCGAAGCACGGTCTTAAATTGTTTTTGTTGCTTTCAATGTGAAATAGAAGTATTTCTTCTTGTTTTGTTTTAATTAAAACAGCAGCAACAATTTGTGTCCTTGTCGAGATTGCCTATATAACAGCCTGTCTATAAACTTTGCAAATCCTAGTTTGCAAAGCTCTTAGCGCTAGTAAGGTAGTCCCTAACGTTTACTGCTTACACAAGAACAATTTTTTCTTGACGAAGAAATACAACAAAAATTGTCTTATGGAACTTTATGTTGGGCACAATAATAAAAGTAAATTGGAGAATAAAAATATACTGAGATCAACTTTGACCAAAAGTGACTGCGATATTTAACACATAAGTGTTAAATTTTACAAAGTTAAATATATGTTACTAGTTATCTCCCTCCACAAAGGTTTTAACAAATTCAACGTACTTGCATGAGAACCACACGTCTGCTGCGCAACAAAAAGCGATTGAAAAATTTTCATTTTCTACTTTAAGTGGACTAGTTATTTGGTATGAGAGAGGCAGATAATTAAAAATTAATAAAAAATAAGGTAGTTTTCTTTTTCAACCTCTCCTTTAGTTCAATTGTATTTAATTAAATTACCTATTTTCTGTCCCACCGGGGTGGAAAAGGGATTTCCACCCAAACCACCCACATTGAAGAATGATGCCATTTTTCAATCTGTTACAAATGTTATTAGTTTTTCTCAAAATATTATCAAATTTATTCAATTGTGTATCGCGGTTACAAAATTACATTTATTGCACAATCCTAAGAAAATTGTATAAAAAAAACACTAAAAAAACAACTACGAATTTCACTTTGCAATTTTAGTTCCAGCGACTTAACTCTTTTACAGCGAATTCAATACAAAAAAAAATAAACTAGCGAACGACAAAAACGTCAATTGTCAAATGACTTGTTTTTGTTGTGGAAAGTTTTCTTCGCCGTGTTTTTTAGCTTCATGTTGTTACTCGTGATGCAAATTATATGGTAGAAGCGATCCACTTTATTCTAAGGGCTTATGTTTTGCTTATTACAGGATTAAATTGTATAGGTTGCTGCGATAACGAAATGCTACTTCTTCTTTCAAAAGTAGGTTTAAGGTAAAAATGAATCAGCTGATCCACCAAAACACCGTTTTCTAAAGCGATCAATTGTCAGAGTGCATAACTATCTTCCTTTGCTTTGTTTTGGTTATCTATAAAATTTCAAGTTTATAAATATTTTGACAAACATTTTTAGTTTTTTTCCTCGGAATATGACCGCAAATATATTTGCTACTAAAACAACATTCCGGTTCCAATCTCTAGTGCATTCCTACGAAACACATACTCAAATCTTCGTATTTATTTTAATAATTAATTTGCTGCAGGTGATTTTATTTTTTCTCTTTTTCCACTCTCTGTGGGACACAAAAGCATTAGTTTCTGAGTGAGTGTTCTAGGGAAGGTTGATTTATAGAAGTACAGATTTTTTTTAAGTTTTTTGTAATTTATTTGTTTTTTATCACTCCCACTACAACTACCTACCTGTAGTTTTGTTTTTGATTGGCCTAACCGGCTTTTTAAATTACAATGAACTACTGATAAAGAAAAAAAAGTTGATGAGCAAGAGCTTTTTTTATATGTAATGGAAAATAGCAAGGGAAGATTTCATTACATAGTCAAGCTACGGAAACTAGCAAAAAGACATTAAACAAACTTTTAGTTAAATTGTTATAGCATGGGCTCAAAAAAATCTCTGGGAACCAGAAAATAAAATATATACATATATATCAATCCGACCTACAGCAATTGCTTCGTTTTCTACACTTATCGTTATTTAACATTAAAGATGTGATTGCCTGAATTGGCTTTAAATAAATATGTACAAAATGGCATTGAAATGATACACGCACATATTCCAATTTTAGGTATCGGGCCATGGGATATCTTCCAAAATCTCTTACAATGTTTGACACTGTCACTGTCAATTTGTATAATTTTTGTAAGTCGCAGTTGGTACGCGTTTTTGTCAAGTGTACAAGGACGGAGACGAATTGAAGAATTTTTTCTTCCCGAAAAATTTAGTTTTGTTGCTGAGTAAAAAAAACTTCAAATTAATAAAATAATGGCAGCCAATGCTAGCAAAGCTCCATTCCTTCGCACGATTGCCGTAAGTAAATTGAAATAACTCTACGCGACTTGACAAGTAACGTTTAGATATCAACTGTCCGAACAAATGTGGTTACGTAAATGTCAAATTGCTATTAACAACAAAGTGGAAAAATATTGAAATCACATAGTAATTTAAGTAATTTTATATGTAGACACGCGGCTATTCTGCCAGCGCTAGTCCACGCCCATTGGGACAGCCAGCGAATGTGCAGAGCACAGTGTTGTCCAATAAGGTTGTTGTTGCAACAGCGGACAGTGCGTTGCCAATCTCTAGAGTGTCGGTAGTTTTCCGGTGAGTTATTTATGATTTTGTAAAAATTACCATAGTTAAATAAATATCACCCATATTTTTACAACACAGTGCTGGTTCCCGAAATGAAAGCTACGAAACTCAGGGTGCTTCCCATATGTTGCGTATTGCCACTGGGCTAACTACCAAGAATTCCAGTGGTTTTGCTATCACTCGTAACATTCAGCAGATCGGCGGTAGTTTGACAACAACCTCTGATCGCGAAGTTGTTGCCTATACTGTGGAGACCACCGCCAATCGAATTGAAACGGGATTGCGTTACCTTCAAGATGTCATTAATCCTGCTTTTAAGCCTTGGGAACTCCAAGATAGTGTTGCACGTGTTAAAACCCATGTAGCCGCAGTTCCACCGCAGGTGAGTTTCTATTCCAAAAAAATTGGTCAAAATTTTTTAATTCCATTTTTGGTTTTTGTGTTGCATACATAAAATAGTTTAAAAAAAAAACCTATTTAATTTGAAGAGACCCCTTAAAAATGTTTTTCTTGATGCTGCAAATATTTATAGTCGAGGAAAATTAGACCAGGGTTTTAACTTTTATTTTGGAATGCATGTTCTTAGTAGACACTTTGCAATTTTGGATCTTAGTGAGATTATTTCCAAGAAAAATTTTATTTAAAAATAAAAAAAAACCGTTTGTTTCGAAAAATATTTATCCGTTAAGATTGGATGTTTAAATGGTTTATTACTGAATCACGTTTAAGGAGCTGTACGGATTGATTTGAAACTTGGTGGTTCGACATTCTATGTCCTAAATTAGTGGGCTATATGTCCCGAAGAGAATTGGCACCTTCCATACACAAATCATCTAAACAGTTTATATAAGCATCTTTGGTAGCTACAATTTTTTTATGTATGAAAAATAAATTGGATGTTCTTACAGTACTGAGTGTCGAAGTTAAGCCTACTTGAAAAACAAACACTCTTAGCCTCTGTATTTCTAGCTACCTGGTTTTTACAGAAATATATATGTATAAGTATCCTGAAAATCATGCGGTTCAATTTTAACTGCTATATCTATAATCCTAAGATTTATTCAGCTTTGAGTTTTTTTAAGAAAAAAAAAACTTAATCATATAAACTTACATGTTTTCATTAGTTTCTTATGATGATTTATTTATCGATTTATCTAAACACATATTATGTACTTATTTAAATTTGCTTGCAGGTGCGTGCTGTGGAATTGATGCACAGGGCTGCCTTCCGTTCTGGACTCGGAAACTCCATTTATATCCCGAAATTCCAGATTGGAAAATTATCTCCTGAAACATTATTGCATTACGTTGCCACCAACTGTACCGCAAGTCGCTGCGCCGTCGTTGGTGTTGGCATTGATCAAAATACCATTTCCGGTTTCGCTCAAAGTCTTGAACTTGGAACTGGAAATGGAAAAGCTGATTCTGCCAGTTACTATGGTGGTGATGCACGCAAGGACACCCCCGGCCATATTGCACATGTTGCTGTTGGCGGTTTGGGTGGCTCTCTGCTCAATCAAAAGGAAGCTTTAGCATTCGCCGTCTTGCAACAAGCTGTTGGCTCCAGCGCAGCCACCAAGCGCGGAAATATCAATGGAAGCATCGGCAAGGCTGTAACCTCTGCTGCTGGTGATGCTGCAGTAAACTTTGCTACACTTAACGCCAGTTATGCTGATACTGGTATATTTGGTTTTATCGTATCTGCCGATGCACAACATGTTTGCAAAGTAAATCTTTAATAAACAATTAAAATCGTGAATATATTACATATTAATCTATTATCGTATAGATTATTGATGCCGCTACCCGCACTTTGAAATCTGGCAGTGTTTCCTCCGATGATGTAAACCGTGGTAAGGCTTTACTTAAAGCTGCTGTTTTGAATGCATATGCCACAGATAGCTCTTTGATTGCCGAAATTGGTGCACAAGCCGCCATTACTAAGCAGGTGCAAGACGCTAACTCACTTGTTTCCGCGATTGATGGCATTACACAACAAGATGTACAAGAGGTAACTGAATACAGGTTTTTGTTTTAACAAAACTTATTTAAATTGTTTTTTTATTGTTATAGGCTGCTCGTAAAGCTGGTTCATCAAAGTTATCCATTGGTGCTGTCGGTAACTTGGCTAATGTGCCCTACGCTTCAGATTTGGCTTAATAATTTTATTGATTTAATGTTATCTAATTTAATTTCCTATACGCTGACACTGGGTTATTATTATTCAAATAAAACCACTAATGACAACATTAACCAAGCTAAGATATAAAACAAATTCGAAAAATTTCAAATAAAACCATATGTGTATTACATATATGAATAAAACATAGAAAAATTATTTAAATTAAAAAATAATGCATGTATTGCAAAGAAACTGAAACCAAATAAAAAAAGGAAAAACACTTGCTTTGTTTTATGAACTTTTTCTAGCTGCGTATTTTTACAGAAAGAGGTAAATAATTATTTTGTACATATGTAATAGGAAGTACCGAAAAAAAAAACTAGCAGTCTTTATTGAGCCTATATATTCATAAATTTATATGGAAAATCCAAAATCTCTGCGTAAAATCTTTTGCTTTTTTCACAATATTCACCTAAAACACTATTATTTGAAATTGTCAGTGTCACTACATGAATATCCTTTAAGAAACTATTTGAGAAAAAATTATTCAATTTTTGGTCCAAAAAATATCAAAACTTAATTTTTTTTGAAGGTAATACATTGCGCTGTAACCTTTTCGATAGTGTGCGATAATCTCATGGTTTGCCATTTAAATTTGCTACACAGATAAGGTTTTTTTTCTCTTATTTGAGTTCACGTTCTCAATTATTTGCATGTGCTGTGTATTTGTACTATAATAGCAGCCCCTTGTACGTTTTATTTGAAAATGCCCCTATTCATGCACTGGTTGGGCATCACTAGTTTAGATAAACGATCCAGAGATTGAATTCTTAAAAAGCAAATGCGAATGAAAACGAAATTTCGTCACAATATTTTTAACATAAAAATTCTTAGCTACATTTCGCATTCTTAGCTCTTTGCCTATTCATAAGTTTAGAGTACTGTGAAACTCCGAAGCAAAACTATTTGACCATTTAATTTTTATGACGTAGTATTGCAGGATAGTAAAGAAATAAATATAACAAAGTTCTGAAGTTTTTTTTTTAGTATTATTTGTAGGTATATCATAAACAGGTATATCAAAATACGTCTTTGGAGCTAAAATAATAAAAATCATAGCTACATAATCTAAAATAGTTTTTATATATAAAAAGATTATAAAAAGTGGAGAGATTTTAAAAATCTTAGTATTTTGGGCAATACGCGGGCGCGCAGTTTTCACAGTTTATCAAATTAGAAAACGATTCTTCTGCGTGAATTGGTCTACCACTATAATCAGTATTACAGTAGAACAAAAAAGAAAAAGGTGAAAAATAAGAAATAAATTTCCTGAAAGGTAATTTTGTGCTGATCAACTACATATCTCAAACAATAAATCACATTTTTTAAATGAGCACAAAGTTTGAAACTTAATTTCGATGCGGATATCTGAAGTACTAGGCACAACAGACCGAATCGGGGTTCAAATTCATACATACTGTGAATTTTGAAAATAATGTGAACGAACATAAATAATGATTCAAAAAGTCGATCAAATCATACATATATGTACATATGTATTTCATTCCTGTCAAATCAAATTTCTTAAAAGTTGTTCTACATGGTAATTAATAATAGGCTTATAAAGTGTATACAGTATGGATATTTCTATTAGCCTTTCCCATTATAGGGCTGTATGCAGGGTGGTCTTGTTTAAGATACAGATATATAAGGAGCTGATCTCTTATTGTGAGTAAAAAATTGCCAGAGAGGAACTAACTTGTAAGAATTCTGAGATATGGAGTGCTTAAAAAGGTTCCCTCAGAGATTATATCATTACTTTCAAAGTAACTGAACCAGAAAAACCAAATACAAATACATAAGATATTTCTTGGTATTACCGCTATAGCAAGGCGACTTTTTTGTTTAGAATTCTGCACATCAAAATGTAAAAAATTGCTTTGGAAAGTTTTTATGGAATATATCCATTCGAAATATTTACATTGCATGAATTGCAAGAACGGAGATGAGAGCAGCGGCATATCATATCAAACTATTCATATTGCAAGAACCAAAAGAAGTATTAGCTTGTATTGCGTGACGGAAGACACTTTGAGCACCTGTTCTATGAGAAATCATAAATAATTTTAATAGTTTAAATTGGAGTGGCACTCAAACGGTCAGCTATTTAGTGCAGGTCTTTAAAATTAAGTAAATTACTAATAACCATTCTCTTCTCAAGCAATTTTTTACCAACAATGAGTCAGAGAATCAGCTTCTAAGATAGAACGAAACAAACTTTAAAAATGTGAAGACTTAATATATTAACATAACAGGTAAAACATTTTATGCATTGGTACACCAAGTATATTTGAAAAAATATTTAAATAAAGGACTTGAATGGGAATAGCTTCGATGCGAGTAAAACAAATGCTTGCAATGTTGCTAAGTGTCGAAAATGTTGATGCTATATTGAAGCCGGCTAAGTAGTGCAACTGAATCAACAGTTTACATTCTCAAAAGTTCCATTAACAGCATTTTCAATCCTAAAAAAAAACTATATTTTTTTAGTTGATATTTATCTGAAATATAAAAAATTAAATTAACATTATTGTGAATTATACCCAAGGAGAATGTGATCAAAAACTCTGTCACTAACAAATTATGTTGCTCTTCTTATAAATAGCGTCTGCTATGGGATTTCAGAACGAACTTCGGGCATTTGAAAACGAACTACGGTAATTTGGGAACGAACGTAATTTGAGCAAATAGTAATCATATGTAAATCACTTGTCTTCTAAAAAATGATTTTTAAAAAGGTGGATTTGAGAACGAACTTCGGTAATTTGAGCAATGGTAATCATATGTAAATCGCTTGTCTAAAAACTTGGATTTTGATAGCGTCGAAATTATCACTTTTGTTTTGCTCGTGGTAAAGAGGTTATATGTGAGAGTAAATATTTTGTGCAATATTGCTTACAAGTGTTTTACGGTTCATCGGTTGAGTACATAACATATTTTTGAATAAATGGTTTTTCTTCAATTAAATCCCGATTCACTTCCTTTATTAAGGTGTTTAGCTGCGGTATTACCTTATAATCTCAATAATATATAAATAACAATTATATTGGTACGTATAATATAAAGATTTCCAAAAATAAATTTATCATAAATAACATTCATTCTATATTATATAAAGGCAACAACAATAATGGCCACAAAGAGCACAATAATAACAATCCAATAAGCTGTGGAAGAAAATATGAAATGGATTTAAGTTCACTAAATAATTTTCTAATAACGGGTGATGACAATATAATACGAATAAGTGCTTTTCATATTTGGTATATGCTTTAAATTATATTATGTCTATTACATATTGTACCAACTCACTTTGGGACTAACATTAACTAATGCAAGCACAAAAAAAAACCTATGGTGCGTAGTAGATCAAGACAGAACACAAATAAGAGTCGGATTCAGTTTGACAGTCATTGAAATGTGATTTCTTAGCTGTAAAAAAATGGGGTTTTGAAAAACTATTAACACTGGAATTTCGAGCTATTTTCGACCTATCCGACAATGTTTTAATCACATGAATTTTGAGCTACTTTCGAGCCATATTCTGGCGGAAAAAGTTTTGTAACTTTTACGGAAAATCGAATTTATGCTGAGCAAATATATCTTACCGGGAAGCAATCCAAAACGTAACGTGAGATCAAATTTTTTTGATTAATCAAAGTCGTTATTTTAATCAGAATATTAATTCCAATTTAGTTGATTGATTCCCAGCTCAGGTTTCAGATAAGACAAAAATCAGTCCAAAAGCACTCTTCATATTAGTTTTAGGCCGAGAGATATTGTGGAAGTGTGCCTATGATAGCATTAGAGATGCGTTCACGAAAGTAAATTGTGTGTAATTTAAGTTGGGGTCTCAGTTTTTTATTAAAGGAAAAACGTGCAAACGTTTTTTAAAAATTAACTTGATAAATAACAAATTTCTGATTAGTCGTATTATAGAAACAGAAGTTAATTGTTGTTAAAACTATTCTTATTTTTTTTGTCATCAACCGTCAAAAACTTACCCCAGGTGCTGTCTGTTCGATTGACTGTTCCAATACGTGTAGTTTCCAGATTAACACGCGTATCTACGCGTTCCATCGTGTTGGCTAAATTATCTATGATGTCTGAAATTAAAACACGTTGACAAGCTTCAATTGTTTTAGATAATTCAAAAAAAAAAAGTTTATAAGTTCTACAGAAAAACTTAATTAATTTGTATGGTTAACACTTATTTTTTAATGACTAAGATGTATGAACCCATATTGAGTCCTTTAAGCTTTTCTATTTTTGGATCTGTTTTTAAACCTGAACCATCTAAATATATTCCAATGTTTTCGTTCGTTTTAATTACTTTTTTTTTATTAAAGTTTCTCTCATTTATTTAATTGCTATTTTTAAAAAATTAAATACACTCTATTTTGAGCTAACATTGGTCAACAAGCATATGAGTTTGCCTGGTACTTGGATCGGTACTAAAGAGGGATCATAATAATCCAAAAGTATGATCTAGGTGAAAGTCTGCTTACTAGCCAATGATACTCTCAACATTTAACCTACCATGTTGATCCTCCACCTCCTGTCCCAGTTGTGATGCCAACTCGCGTTGTCTCGATATTGTTTGTGAGAGAGCATCCAGACCTCGATTTTGATCTTCCATCATTTCGATTTGGCGTCGCTTAAGTGTTTCAACATCGGTAGTGTTAATAATGGCTGCATCATCACTATCGCCAGCTGATGCCTGCCATGGGGAATGTGAACTTGTTGGATCTTCAAGTAGAGCTGCACGATCAGCGCGTGTGGCACTAGTGAATTTTCGTTTAAGTTGCAGCAGCTGCGACTGCAGCGTATCGACTTGGCGCTGACGTCGTTCTATTTCTTCAAAAGTTCTATAATAATGTGGAAAATGTAACTTTTCTAGGCTCACACTTTCTAATCTATGAACTTACATTGATCGAGTTTTAGACGAATGATCCAATTTGCTTCTAAGCTGTAAAAGTTCGGTTTCAAATTGCTTAAGTCCCACTTGTATGTTAGCAGTGAGACGATTGTATTCTGTGGACAACTTTTGTCGTTGTTCTCTTTGTGTGATTTGCGTCAGCACCTGGTGATTGAGCCGCTCACAGGCTTCATACTCTGTCAGCCTGGAGAAGGTAACCCACCCATTTGTAATATTGTTTCGTTTCTCATTAGTGAAAATAAATCATTTTCTTAACTTACCATGAATCAACATCCACCAGCAGTGACATTTTTGCGTTATCTTTTTTTCAATCGAGGACAGTAGTGAGTGATTCAATTTATTAATAATAACAACACAAATTTGCGAATAATTTTTGACATTTGAGCGATGTTTATTTTAATAAACTGCAGTGGCTCCTTAACTGCAGAGTGATGTTATTTCGACGATATTCTGCCCCATTTTGAATCACTGGAGACTTGAGAGAAGTGATGCCAAGCCGAGGAGAGTTTCCTGATTTTCCGAGAACCTCACCAAATTGATTTTTGGGGTATCATAAGGCTGTTTTCTGGTTCTCTGACATGGTGATGTAGAAATTTGTTTTTCATGATAAGAATAATTAAATTAAGTACAGCACAATTCGTATTTTCTGATACCTGGCTTAAAACAACCAAAGCAAAATTCAGTAAAGTTGTTAAGACAAATCCAAGGTATATTCAACCAAAAATTAGCTATAAATAAGTCAAAAGTCAAAACAGGACAATAGCATCAAATATATAATAATAAGTGTATATGATATATGAGTTTCATTGAATATTGAATAAGATGCAAGCTTTCTAAATCATTGATTTATGAAACATGGTTGGAGCGATGCTAACTGGTGTCCTTTTCTCTATTATTTGCTTCCTCGCGAATTGTCAAAGTCGAGCAGAAACAAAACGTGATAATTTGTCTAAGATGAAAACAAACTGAACCAAAGTCACATGCATCTTATATTTTTGTTTGTATTGTTCAAGATATTGACAATTTGCGAAGAGTCTTCTTTGCTTTCCCAGGGTTGCATTTTAAAATTTTGACAAAATGTTTCAAACTATATAGTTCAATCATGTCAAATAGCTAACTTTTGTTAGTTGTATATATCTTGTTACCGCAACCTTTATCTTAGTCAATTGAGAATTTAATCAAGTGTATACTTAGGGGAAAACAAATTGAGGTAATTTCGCAAATTAAATTTGAAATGTAATAATTTAAATACAAACACTTATTACGAAAATCGTTTTAGGTGTTGAGTTTCATTATTATATTTTCAAGAAGTCTTGAATGTGAAATGAAAGTATAAATTTCAGCCCGCCATTTGAATATGTTCCATGTGTCTATATAGATATTTCGAGTTTATATTTTATTTATTGGATTCATTATATGTAAATTTAGCTATAACTTAATAGGAACATTTTTTCCAAAAAAATTTAGAAAAAAGTCTGCTACGGCCATGTGTTTAATATTCCATTGTAGTAACACGCGGTATATAAATTCGTATAAAATCTTTTACGAAACAAAAATTCATAGCAGATGTCAGAGAATAGACCTTATTATTGTATTGTTAAATATTCTGGTCAAATGCTACACTTGGCAGTGTTTAATAGCACTTTCAACAACAAAAGCCAGTTGGTTAAGTAGAGCATCTATGTGCATATATGTGGCATAGTGCAATTTTCGTATTAGCAGCAGTTCTAACCAACAGTTCTTGTTCTTTATTTTTAGTTTTGTCTAACCTGTCATAATCATCTTAGATAAGGCACCGATATTTATAAACTACAAGCAAGTAACTAAAAGCAAGCGTTGTCAGAGTTTTGTCTTCTTGTGATTTGCTTATTCTTGACAGCGATTGTGTACTTTTCACGGTTGCATTAATTATAGTGTAACAAGATTGTTCCACCGTGATATGTAGCAAAGTGCACAATGACGTTACAAAATATTAGCTCTCCATATTGTGAGATAAATGGTGTGGCAACGCTTGGTGTTGTTCTAATCTCCAAGCACACACACACTTTCACAGGGTACAAACTCTCCAGAGTTGAATGAAAATCGTGAATTGGTACAAGAATTTCCCACAGCCAAGAACTGCGTGTTGAAGCAGTCATCATTAGGGCCGTACACACCATCCTTCATGCTGTCAATCATGCTTGTCAAACTTCACTATTTGATCATGCGCAGCTACTTGCAGCGCTGTGTAGAGTTTCACTCATTGAGTTTTTTCTCATCTTTGGTTTTTTTTACATTTGTTTCAATTTGACAATTCACAAAAGTAATTTTTTTTTTGTGTTCCAAATTTATTTGAAATAAAGTGATGAAATTAGCGGACACCATTTCTAATCAATATTGTGAAAAAATTTTTGCTGTAAACCAAATGTAAATATGTAAAATGAAAAAAATGTAAACGGACAAATTAAATTTTCCACTTTTTGGAACAAATTTTCATTTACGTTACGTAGCTTTAATTAGAATTTTATTTTTTATTCGCTGGGACAAAATTGCAAAAAAATTATGCAAAATTTTCAGTCCATTTTGAAGCTTTTTTCAAACTTCACATTACACTACTTTTTTTCGATCGAAATTTCGGATTTCTAAAATTAAGTAACTCAAAGAACTATTTATTCGATAGTTGCGCTGTGTTGAATTTTTCTGTGAGTGAATCGTGAACAGCTATCGAATGAATAGACTATCGAATAACTAGATAGTTATTAGTCGATAGTTCCCATCACTAAATTTCACTTGGTACAAGAATTTCCCACAGCCAAGAACTCCGAGTTGAAGCAGTCATCATTGTCATTTGTTCTGTTAAATTTTCTAAAGTTTTCTTAAAAAGTTGTTACGCACGACGCTAATTGTTGCAAAAATAAAAAAGTTAAACGGCCGAATAACAAATAGCCTCACAGGAAAAACAGAAAAAGTGAGATTGAAAATTTATACGCGAAAGTAATTTTCCGTCGACAGAAGCAAATCAAAAGCAGAGAGAACGTTTCCAATTTTGGGCAAAAATCGACCCTGGAATAAACTACCTTAAAATATTGAAAACAAAATATCAAAAAGCGTAAATTTTCTCAATTTGAAATTTTGTGAAATTTATTCTCCACAAGACTAAAAAATATCGAAGCAACACAAATTTTTAATTCAAAAGAATTGTGAAGAATTTCAAAAGAAAAATATTTCAAAAATTGTAGAAGAAAAAAAGAATCTACAATTTTATTTGTTTTTGTGTAATATTTTTGCCCATTGCAAGTAAAAAATCGGCATCTGCTGCAACAGCCAAGAGGAGTACCAGGATTCTGTCAAAGAAATCGCTGTCCGTCATTTCGTGTAACGGTAAGTGTAGTAGAATTAACAACTTTATTCTGTTTAATTTTCATTATTTATTTTTCTATTTAAAATATTCCAATGTAATTTTTCACGACGTAATAGAAGCAAAAACAAAAATAGCAATAGTAGCAAGCACCAACAGCAAAAACAAAAACAGCAACGGAAATTGCAAATTAAAAATTAATGCTGGCGCTCGCACGGCGCTGAGCTTTAATCAAAATAAAAAATTTAACTAATGAAAAAAAAGTGCAAAAATGCAATTAAATGGCGACATTTATCCTATTTTTTTCTATTCCTCTACCAAATTGGGAATGAGAAGCTGTAAAAAAGAAATGAAAAATCAAATCCAGAATTGGGTCACTGTGTCAGCTTGGCCAACGCTCGCTTGGTGCTCATCGCAGTCGTCGCTCAATTGTTTATAATGCTGCTACTTTTGTTGTTTTTCTTCTTTTTAACCCCAGCTGCTCCTCGGCCTTCTACTCAACGCTGTCCGTGTTGTCTTCGACTTGCTTCCCGCTGAGTCCGGTATAGGGTTGCCAGATAAGCAAAGCCATTTAAATGGTATATGGCTCCCAGACATATTTTATTTTTTGGTGTAAAGTCCATGTGTGATCGTCTATGGGTAGAGCCATTCTATTTTCTCGAAACTGTCTTATTGCTGAATGTGATAGTGTCTCCAGATTTTTTTAGCCCAATTTGTTGCAGAGCTGTGTTCCTCAAATTTTTAAGATTTTTCGATTATTATTTCTGTTCCCATACAATATAATAATGCATTAGTCCAAATTAACAGAATTTGATGGTTCGATTAGTCGGAAAACTTTTTTTTGCGTAGATTTTTCAATTAAAAGTTTTTCGAACTACATTTTGTCGCATAAAAACTCATGGAAGAGGATTGTGGCTATAGATGAAACGTTGAAATCACAGAGCTTACACTTTAATGTACTATATGCCTCGAAGCAGCTTGTGTTTTTTTGCTTTAAACTGAACCAAGAGAGACATTTCCTGACCCAGGTCATCAATACAGCCAATAAAATGTCAATTTCAGCTTCTACCTCAATCACATTATATTAAATATATGTAAAAATTGCATTATCTTTGATCGAAAATTCGGTAAAAAGTAGTTAATTTTCCCATTTTATGGAGATCGGTGTGGCAATATGTATTCCCACAAAGTTTGTAATTGGAAACGGTTTGTGAAACTTTTGATGTTCTGATTATATTCGTAATAAGCGTATCATTACTGGGGAAACTAGAAACCTATACTGGAGCAAGCAAGTATCAAACGTTTAACTTACTGCCGACTAATTCCTCTAGAATTACAGGCCTGTCTTAAGATGGCTTGGACTCGTACCTCCTTCATCTTAGTTCCATTTCAATTTACATGATGGTAATTTTGAGTTAATCAACATTCTCATGAAAATTTGGATGACATTTATTACGCTTGGTAACCCTAGTGCAGCATCATCATGTGCTACGTTCATTTCTTACTTCCCGCGCTCAGCTAGACAACCAACAACTCCAAGTAGATTCCAATTTCAAATTGAATTTGTTTCTAGTTTTCTCATTTTCTGCTCTATCCAATTCATTTTTCTGTTGTAGCTGTTGGCCAAAGCAAGAGTTTGGTTTGTATTTCAGACTTGATTTTCTGAGATTCTGATTTGCAGCGACTGGAACTCGTTTTTTTATTCATATTTCTCTTGATCTTGAAGACAGGTGAGCGGCGGCGCATGTGACTTGTGTTGTTTGTTTTTATTTATTTTTTTTTCATTCCATGCTAGCTAGTGCTGTGACCGACCGACCAGCTTGATACCTTGCATAGTAGTAGACTTGTTTTTCTACACTTGACTATCTGTAGCTGATTCTTTTCGTCGACTTCGCTGTCCAAACTAAATTCAATTGAATTGCGTTTTTTGGCTTCTGATTGCACTTCGTCGTTTTTGTTGTTGTTGTTGTTGTTGTTGTTGTTGTTGTTGTTGTTGTTGCAGATACTGTCCAGACCATTTCGCGTTGTCCAGTTTGTAACACAAAACTTAAATTTTTTTTTCTATCTTACTTGAAAGAAAATATTTGATGGTAAATAGTGTCATTGATTGAGGTAGGTGTGGCAGTATGATTAGGGTGCAGGTAAAATTTTCCAAGGAATAGTTCGAAAAAAAAAAATAAATCGACCAAAGCAGGAGTGAACTTTAGAAACAATCGCTCAAAAATTTAAAATACTAAGCATATCAAATTGTGATACTTAAAATTTGTAAAGAAAACTAGGTAGTTTGTACTTTTCTGTGGAAATTTCATGAGTGTGAATTCCATGAACCTCTTTACGATAAAGCTTAAACGAAGCGAAGATTGAATGAAATTTTGTATAAGGTTACTCTTTCAGTTATGCATCTTGCGGTCAATCGGCCACGGCCATCTACATCCAAGCCTGCCTCGAGGCTTACCCATTTGATCAGCATATGTTTCGCTCTAATTCTTGAACGAACATAATTTTTAAAAGCGTATTCTTAAACAAAATTAATTTTTTAAAGACTTCAAAACATTTTATTAAACGTTCGAAAAGCTTAGAAATGCCAGACACACAACAGTTCAAAGTTGTAAGGATAGTGACGCGAAAATTACAGATAAGTATTGTGAAGCCTAATCTTTTACATGCAACTTTTTTCGGCTGAAATATTCTGAAAATATTGTTTAAATCATACTTTTCAGATTTAACTTAGTCCAGATGACTTTAGTCAATTACTATCTACCGACTGCACACTTGTATCCGATTGTACATAATTTACACTTTTAACTCCATAAAACTAATAATGTATTTCATCACATAATTTTGTGGTAAAAAAGCCAATGGTAACCTTTGACCAAAAGAAACAACAGCACATCCTATTAATCAGCATTTTGTGTAGGGATGTCTTAATTAAAAATGTATGGTAGTCGTTACTCATATAATAACTTAAAATTATTGCGCATAAAATAAACATATAAGATTCTTATCGTACCATCAACTATATTTAGCCATAAATCAACATATACTTTATTGACCACTGGAATCATGATTATCTTTACTTTTCGCTAGGGAATAATCATTTTTAAAACTCAGGTTGCCAAATGCTTTCGGGTTTCTTCCTCAGTAAATGGCTTTTGCAACGAATACCCTTTATGCGAATTATGGTATTTTTTTAGAGCTGAGCAAACTCAATACGAGTAAAACTATGCTCATTTTTATATCATCATGAAAATTTGTCTGCAATAAACTCTAAATTTCTTAAATTTGTTCTGGCTTTATGTTGTAAATTTTACATAGTTTTATTTTTAAGCAAAAAAAAAAAGAAAAAAAAAACACGTATGACATTTGTAAAATATTACCATAATATAGAAATGTACATAGTTCTACACAACACACGTCACGATATAAGCGGTGGCGAAGCAATTCTTCTTTGACCAAAATCGATAGTTTATGCAAATTTGGCACAAAAACCTATTGCTGGTAAAAGTGTAAGGAAAGGGCAAAGAGGGACTAGCAATTTAAATTTCAAATCAGCTTTTCAGCTCAAAGTGGGCGAAAGGATGAATTGGGGACACAA
Source organism: Meiosimyza decipiens (assembly GCA_963680825.1). Taxonomy (NCBI): domain Eukaryota; kingdom Metazoa; phylum Arthropoda; class Insecta; order Diptera; family Lauxaniidae; genus Meiosimyza; species Meiosimyza decipiens. Next base: position 25,760,487 of record OY804258.1, on the reverse strand, counting down.
GTTCTGCAATCACTCATATCGGCGAATACATACTCAACGCGCACTTTTACATATAAATGTGTTATCCTGAAAATTTTGATAAATTAAAAATTCACAAGGATTTCACAAGAATACACAGTTAAATAAACACATAATAGTTATATGTATCCACACACACATTAAGAATTCTGACTTTACTGAGTGTTTACATCAGAGCTGTATATATGGAAAAAACTTAAATCACGCAAAATATGAAAATATAAAAACAGAAACTAAAAAAGTTTCTATAAAATTCAATGCGAAATTACGCTAAAATAAAATACATTTCGCTTAGCCATATGACGAACTTTTATTTTCTAAAAATTAGTTAAAAGTCGAATTTCGCTATTTTAAAATGTATCGCCGGAATAATAAAAAATAAATCATTTTTAATCTCTATAATCTATTCAGCACAGAGTGCTCTGAATTTGACACCAAAAAGTGAACTTTGTAGATTATTTTTCTTTTCCTGAAAAGTTATCATCAAATGTTAGATATTCTTTACTCAAAAACTTCCAAGAATTGTTGTACTTAACTTTATATTAGTTGTTTTTGTATCAAATATGAAAATATTACCAATTTAAAATATAACTTTTTCAAAAATCCCGGACTTCATTTATCAGGGGAACCATAAATCAAGAGTAGATCATTTGGGCTACTGTCAATTCGTTTAGATAATTAATTAATAATAAAATTAATAGAGTTTAGCTACTACATTTATAAGCTATTACAGCTATTAAGCTATAAGTTTATTTATATGTAATAAAAACATCTGCTTACTGAAACTTTCAGCGCTTCGTACTTTCGTTGAATGCATGTACAAAACTTACAAACACAAACGCAAGGTTGCCAAGACTGATTAAAACCCTTATTTTTGAAAACTTTTGGCGTGATTTTAAATGATGTTAGAAAAATGTTGCAATTTGTCTTTTTTTTTTAAAAAATTTTGAACTTTATCTTTATAATGGTGTCTGACTTATTAATTTGTCATAGATTTTATAAAAGTTATGGTTTTAATGCACTTTTAATCAACGTGGCGTATGAGTGACATTAATTTATTTCACGTAGAAAATAAAAATGCAATTTTTAAATTTTTGTAAAAATTATGATTTAAGCTGCATTTTATGATAATGCGTTTTGAGCGGAAAATTATGAGCTAAGTTTCTGAGTTAAAATTGTAGTACTGAAAATAGTTTTCAAATAAGATATCAAATACAATTTTGATATTTTGTAATTTTCAAATATTCGACAAAAATCGATTTTTTTTGTCATATTGTATTCTAAAATTTTTCTAAATTAAAATCAATATCGAAGTGCACAGTTCAATTATCATCACTTTATAAATCACTTTTCATATTAAATTTATTATATTCGCTTACAGCTCTGATGTGCGCTTGTGTATGTATGTGTAGATTTCCATTAAAATATGCAAGATAAACATAATAAATTTGAAAGTTGAGTAAAAGTGGCCTCATGCAAATTTACGCTCTCTAAACTAAAGCTCATGCTCAAAGTGCTCCATCCAATACAATGCTCCCACAGCTCGGCATGGTATTACTCGCACTGCTTGACTCGAGTCGCGACTCAAAGCATTCGCTATGATTCTCCCTTGAATTTGAATTTGAAACTGAATCTTGATAAGTTAGACATGGCTGTTGCCTTAATGGCCAACCTAGTCATAGTCATTGTTGTTGTTGTTGTTGTTGATGTCAGCCAAGTTAAAAGTTGCGTGAAGTCAAGTGTGGCGGCGCTTTGCGTAGAGCACGTAAAAAAAAGAAGAAAAAAACAAAACGGCGAGCGGTGAATGATTTTCAAAAATGTGGGTGCTGCACGCGATTGACACTGACAGTGGCTGAGGTTTAAGAGCGTTAATAAATAATTCAAAGAGAGAGTGCCATCGTTGCCGTTCGTTAGAAGCACATGATTTTTTCGCAAAAGAGTTCCAAACTCAAGCAAACTATGGATTTGATTTTATCATTGTTAATCAACGAAATAACTATAGTGAAAGCGTACCATCATGACGTCTGAAACTTTAAGATGATTTCGTGTTTTTAGAAAAACGTTTTTACGCTTCTTTTAACTGGCGTTGATGATAAAAAAATGTTTTACTTGAAGTTATTTCAATGAAGTAAAATCAGACGTTATTCATCAATTTATATTATCCCGTGGCCACAGAGTTTTATGTTGGTCTGATGGAATGTACCATCGTTACCCAATCTTTTCAGATTTCCTTTAGGGACGCTTGTGGACAGCTGCAATCCATATGAGATAATAACTAAACTTCACTAAGAATTATTCCTATAATACTTTCGCTGACTGTAAATCCCACAATTTGTATGTGTACTTATTCGACGTCTGTGTGGGTGGTTGGGGTTTGTGTATAATTTAAGTGGCGTCAGCTAGTTACACAACCCTGGGGGTTGGGGTTGGGTTTGCTAAAGCTGCTGTTCTAAGGAAATTACGAGAGTAAACTGATGATGCACGTCGGAAAAGCAAACAAAAAATGAAAAAAAAAATAAGGAGCAAACGAAAAATTTATTGAGAGAATCAGAGAAGTAGTAAAATTAAATGAGCAGGAAAGAGTACTTCGGCCACAAATATCGCCGTCCTGCCCCGTTCCCTCTCAGTAACTCCCCAATATTAATAGAGGGTGATGAGTTACTACTGATTTCCAGATACATCAACTCTGTGTAACCTATTTATTTGAATTTCCTTTGAATACTGATTGTGGTTATGTGTGGTGCCTCTTTCTCTGTTTTAGGTTCTCACAAATACAATAAAGCGGTGTCAGCAGGGTTGCCAACAAAAAAAGAACATCTCATGCTGTTGTGTTACATATTTACATATTCTTTTTCGAATTATTTGTTAAGTATACGCATCGGTGATTTCAATTTAATTACTTCGATTTATTTGTGGCTTTGCCTTTTTTTGTCATTGATTTTTTTTTAAATGTCGTTTTTGTTGAATTTGTTTTCAAATAAATGGAATTTTTAATGTTAAATAAATATTTTATTTTTTTCAAACTGTCTTTAGCTCTGCCCTTAAATTATTTATTTTGTTTTGACTAGATGTAAGGTGCTTAATTGAAAAATGTATTGCTAGTTTTATACCTATGTACATATCTATGTTTGTACATATGTATGTCTTAAGTATTTTTATATAAAATAGGTATGTAAATTTGTTAAGTTTTTGTTTTAATTTCAAAAAGAAATTTCATTCAACGCCTACAGCATTTTCAAGCAATGACAAAAAGTTTAGTCAAAGATTTTAAATTATCGCACTGGATTTTATTTAAATTTTAGGCAAAAGTCAAAAAAAAAAAATAAGTTTAAATGTTGAGCGCAAGTGTCAATTAATTATTTTTTGCCCTTAACTTGTTAATAAAGTTTGAATATACGTATGTATGAAAATATGTTATATACATACGTGTCCCATTTATTCGTCGTCGTGAAAACCAACTACATATGTATCAGCTTTCTCTATATTGTCGTACACATATTCATTCTGATCATGTATATGTTTATAATTATAAAGTTTTATCGAGATGTGCTATTTCTTTTTTGGTCAGAATTCATATGTACATACCAATGTATGTTGATCAAGAACTCTTAGAAGTTAAATAAGGCCTTCTCAAAATCAGCTTTTTATGCAAACATCAGGCCTGTTAGCACGGTTAAAACATTTGCGCTATTTGAGAAAATTAATGAAAATACCATTTATTTTCCTTTAATATATTATCAAAACTGGCCTAGTTTTGCTCCTTTCATGGAATGTCTGTTTTTATCCCTTCTTTCAACATATTCGCGTGTAAGGTCAGTTATTCTCTTGGCTTAAAAATAGCCGTATTTCCGATTTTTTATAAGGATAGGGTTCCTGGAAAAACTAAAAGCTGATCAAAATATGGGAGGAAGTTCAGGCTTAGTTTCGAAGGTATTTCGATCCGAAGTCGTAAATGTAGCATTTCTTTACGTCGTTTTATGTTAGAAACTCCTGATTTGATATAAAGCTATATTAAGTCATATTGAAGGTAATTTAATAAACTAAGGTTTAAACCTCATAAAAATAGAAGTATAATAATACAAAAAAGGAAGCGGATTTCTTCAAGTAAACTCGCGCCGAAAGATTTATTAAATTAAGTAATACAAAAACTTTATTAAAGTAATAAACTGGCCAACAGTTTGTAAATATTAAACGAAATTGATCAAACAAAACAGAGTTTAAGCCAAAAATCTTCTGAACCAATAACATATGGTCAATCAATGACCAAAAAAACTAGATAAATCGTTACCAAATTTGTCACTAAAAGTTGTAGTGGTAGTCATCAAACGAATTGAGAACTTTGTCAACTTAATTTGACACATTCACCCGTATTCTCGTTGGCATTGACGTTTTAAAACGACATTAAAACGTAAGTTTCATATTCCCGTTGGCATTATGAAACGAAGATAGAAACGATAGATTTCAGGAATTCCAATTTAGAAACGAGACGGCGACAAAAACGACAGCGAAATTGAAACGAAAATTATACCATCAACACCAACGGGAATAGGGGTGATTTCAAATCATGATGATCAAATTTAAAACAACAAATGACAACCTAAATGGTGGCTCTCAAGGCGGGAAATTAGTGAAAGTAGAGCAGCTAAAGAGGCACAAAGAACTCCTATCGGCCATAGGAGTTAGAAGTAGTGGAATAGAACAACATATGAATTTTAGTTTTTTTCATAAAGATAACAATCCAACCAGTATATAAAACTATGCAAGAAGAAACTAAGTAATAAAATAGGCATCTTCAGACTAAGAAGATGCCAGATTAGATGCTAAAAGATACGAAAAATACGTTGAAAAATCCCTTACTCGTATGCATCAAATATCAACTAGTCATCTAGGTTGACGCAAAAAAGTGTTCGTTAAAAATTACAGCCTAAACGACCTTAAATACTTATGAAGTTTTAGTTTTCAAGGGACAGCCTGCGGAAAATGTGCTTGGGTAATAATATGGTAGTGAATTCCCTTTTACAAAAATTAAAAATCTGTGAATGATATTTGCGCTGCTTTGCAAGAGTTCATTACTTAACACAGGAATTTAAGTAGACAAAAAGTTATAGTCGGATCACATGCCTATTATAGTAAGATTTCAAGTACAATAAAATTAAACCATTACCAAAGTTTACTAAAATTGTTTTTGAATCCAATTCGACTTAAAAAAGCCTGCAGTTTTCTGAAGTTTGATAAATATGAATACGATTTAGAAGATTGTACAGCAATTACAATTGAATTGGCAATCTACGTGCCATGATTTAGCAATATCACCCGAAATCTTTATGGAATATTTTCAGGAACTTTACAATCCCATCATCCATCTTGCAAAAAACATTTTCTATGCAACAAATTTAGCAGAGATAAAGATTTGAATAAGCATATTACTGTAGAAGAAATTACAACAATGCAAAAAAAGACTGAGAGAAAACCCCTTAAAATAAATTCTTCTTTTTCTTATTGTTGTCATTTATTTCCCCACGGATCTTAGGGCCTCCACAAATCTTAGCAACATTTCTGCTGTTCACGTTTTTTTTTTGTTATAGCGATCGTTTCTACGAGTGTTTTTTGCTACCCAGAGGACTCCACTCCAATGTTTGTTAATAAATTTCAGTTGGTAATTTGCACAATGGACGATATTGAAGTTTAAAAAAACAAATAGTAATCAATAGTAAACTGTGATACTTGGAAGATGAAAGTGAACTTGATAGAACCTACAATGATGATATTTTAATGGGGAGAAGTTTTAGTGGATAGGAAAAAGTAGTAATATCGAGGTAGAGATAGTTATAGTTCATTTAAGAGTTTTATTATATCGGAGTTACATATATTAATGCCGAAAGTGGATTTTAAAAAAAAAATTTAGAATATCGAGAACGAGTGTCGTTAAGTTGATGGAACTTAACTTACTTGCTTAGATTTGATTGAGCTATGGGTTATGAACTTGGTATTTCTTAACGATCTTATAGTTTGTACAAGGAAACATACACACATTAAAAAAGAAATCTTGCCGTCATGAATTTGATTCGAACTCAACAACCACTTCAAGGTATCATAGCTTAATCAAATCCTAGCACAAGAAATTGAAACAGTGAAACAGTATTTTTTGCTCTACAATTTTGATAAAATATATATTATCTTAGATGAGAATTAATATTTTTTATTATTGTCTAATAGGATTTTTTAGACACATTGGCTGGGTCTAGATTTTTACCACCTAAAAACAGTTCTTGTAGCGATGATCTCATTAGTTTTTAGTTTTCTATTTTTTCTAATTTACTCATAAATCATCATGATTTGTTAAAAAAGAAAAAAAAAATAAAAATAAAATCATTTATGTCAAATTTTATAAAACAAAAATATTTTTTTTGTTTTTAATTTCGAAAATTAATAAAATCAAAAATGAGACAAAACGAAAAAGCAGTAAAAAGACAAAAGCGCTTAAGTTGTCACAGCTCATTGCACAACAACTATGGAACGAAATAAACATCAATAACAACAGCAACAACAACAACAATAATAATGAAATAATCCGTATTTTTAGTTCGACTACTGTACAACGCACTCATTCCCATAAATACTTCTACGTTCTGCCTATCCACCTACTCGTACCTACAGATTCTATCTAATAATTTCCATCAAATATCATGGCAACTCTGCTGTGCATCCGCCGCTACCACTGCCACCCAATATTTAAGTAATAATTATTCTTAATAGCAATGTTTACTGCGTTTGCTCATTTAACGTATTCTCACTTTATATTATGGTCATGCAGCTGTGCTGTTTTTTTTTTCATAACTCTCTGTATTTCTCAGTTTTTCTTTAGATATTTGTCACATGAGGGGAAAACAATGTTGCCAATTAAGTATTTTTATTTAAACAATTTAGTGTACATATGTTTACGTATGTATCATAAATACAACAACAATCTTATAACTATGAGTACAGGGTCTGAAAATAACTTTTTTTTTGGTTATATCATTCATCGCCACGATGGTCTTCAGATGCGGGTCCACCAAACCACAGCGCTGGATTAAGTTTTTGGGTAGTACGGGGTTAAAAGTTGGAAAGTAGCTCCTTATATTTTAAAAATAAAAATTATCAATTTTTATCCCTAAAAATGCAATTAAAATAGAAAATTTATTTAAAAATGGTTCTACTGTTTTTTTTACCACCACAAAATCTCTTTTGTCAACTTATAGCCCCTTGAGCTCGGAGTCCGGGCAAGTGTCCCTAGCGTCTTTCTTGATTGTCTCTCCACTGCCAGCGTATTTTCTTAACTTTATTTGAGGTTGGTAGAGAAAATCGAATGTATCAAAAAAATGAAAATAATCTATAAAACCAAAAAAAAGGGCCGAATAGTAAGGAAAAACATCAGAAGGGTTGCCCTCGTACGCAAATTTCTTAAAATCATTCATTAATTATGGAGATATTGACAACAGTGCACAAGTTTTTTGTCGTAGGATGACATGTAGTTGGCGCCACAATTGATAAATTTATATTATTTTGAAGTAACATAATCTTTAAATAAATAGTGTTGAAATTTCATAAAAATCTGACGTTTAGTTCATAAGTTACAGTAGTTTTAGTGGCACAACTTTTGTAATTTTCCAAACAATGGAAAAAATCTGCATTTCGTTTTGATAAAGCATTGATTTTTAATGAGAAAAAGTGTCCTCCGGACTCTGCTCCATCAAGACAAATGGTAGAAAAGTGGTTTGCTGATTTTAAACACGTTCGTACAAATACCAATGATGCTGAACGCTCTGGCCGTCCGATTTTGGCGGTTTTTTCTAGAAAACATAAAAAGGTCGACAAAATAGCTTTGGCCGATAGTACATTGAAGTTGGATGAGATAGCTGACACCTTCATGATATCAGTAGGCAGTGTATTCACTATTTTGAATTGCTTCCCCATCCACTGTATTCTTCGAATCGGCTCCCAGAGACTACTACCTGTTTGCAGATCGAAAACGAATGCTTCAGGGAAAAAAATTGGCTCCAATGAAGAAGTATTTGCCGATACTGAAGCCAATTTTGAGGCAAAGTTAAATCGTTCAAAAAAAAAAAGGCATCGAAATGTTACATGTATTACTCTTGAAGAAGACTATGTTGATGAATAAAGTCGAATTTGACCTAAAAGTTGTTATTTTATTAGTCATCCATTCTACAAAATAATTGAGTGATGTAATATATAATGACATTTTATTTTTCGATTAAATAGAATTTTGAAGGATTAATATTATTCTGTACAAGTCTGATCAGTGAGCCTAGTGGTGCAATGACATCCTGTGTAAAAACCATTTTAGAAATAAAGAAATACAGCATTCCTTCTAGAACCCAATGAATGCATACGTGCCTATTTGACTGCTGCATTCCTCTATTTCATATTTTTTGTCTGAGTATTGATATTAAGGCACAAGTTTTTTAAATTTAAATATATTATTTTTCCTTTATTTTGCTCTCTAAAATAAGGTCAACTTACTCATTGTGCCGCACACGCTCATTGAATGGGGTTAGCTTTTTTTTGTGGCAAAAAATCTTTGAAACGGAAAAACCACAAGGAATGGCTTCTGTTGGCAACGATTGCTTCCCAACCTTCTGTTGTAACATTGTTCTTAATATTTTCTCCAATAATTGTTTCTCAAACTTTATTTCTTAGTTAACAACATTGTTGCTAAATATTTCCCTTTAATATGTTGATGGTTCGTGCTTCACTCTTGTTCCCATCATGTGGTCATCGTAAACTACAACTCCTCAAATATTGTTACGGCTCGATTTAAGTGTTTCACTTCATACGAAAATAAATAAATAAATGTCCCAAAACTTCATTACATTGGCAACCATATACCAGCGCATATGGACTTTTATTTAATTTGTTTTTGAAACATACATTATACCTTATAGCAGCAGCAGCAACAATAACAACGACAACAACAGCAGAAACAGCAGAAAAAAATTATATTTGCAGCACTTTGTTGGGGAGGGCGGTGTGGACTGTGGTGGGGGGAGGCTAACGTTAGAACCTAAAATGTTGTTTTGTGCGCTCGGCAGGTTGAGTCGATGTTCTACTGTTGATTGCAACACAACGCATTGTAAATCGAAGCGCAGTTAGTAAACTCACTGGTTCTCTAGTTAACGTGTGTGTGCTTACGTTACGTTTCGTTAAATGTATTGCGTTACGTTTTGCTGCTGTGACAAAAATAGCAATTGAAAATTTGACAATAAAAATAGAAATGATATGAAAAAAAAAATCTCTAAAACTGTGAAAATAATGAAATGCTTTAATTAACAACCAAACATTTTTCTACTACTATTTTTTAACTTCTCTTTTTCACTACTATTTTGTTTTTTTTTTGTTATCGTCGTTATCGTTAAAGTGCTTGTTTTTCCTCCTCTTTTTCATGACACAGAAAAATTGTAACAGGATTTTGTGTATACAGCAGCAGCAGCAAAGGCGCAATCAGAGACAGCAGCAGCAACAACAACAACATCAAAGCAGCAGCAGCATTAAAAAATAGCAGTTGATGCCAACTTTAGTTTCCTCTGTCGCAGCCTCGTCAGCATCCGTAGAAGAGTTTTTCATAAAAATTTTCTTTTAAATTTTATTGTTGTTGTGGCTGCTGCTGCTCTTATTGTTGTAATTGTTGTTCTTGTTGTCGTTGCTGTTGTCTCATGTGTTCAATTTGACAAAAAAAAAATATAAAAATCGAAAAATAGCCAAGTTAACCATGTTACAAAAACGACGACAACGACGACAAGTATCGACCGACCGTAAAGTCTAACGAGAGAGTATCTTTGCATCTCTGTAGCTGTATCTATATATCTGTGTATCTAGAGGATTTTTAACAGCAGCAGCACCTTCTTCTTTCGCTACTCTCGTGCTCGCTCGTAGTTGTTTTTATAGCTCAACGGAAAAGCGTGTGTTATTTAATTCGTAGTAACGAATTTGTGTTGGTTCAAACGTTAATGTTATTGTTATCATTAAAAAATTAATTTTTAACTAATTTGCAATCAAGTGATAAAATAAAAATCGCATTTATCGAAAAAGAACCGAAAGAAAAAAAAAGAAGTTGCAATAAGGTGCTAATCAAGTAGTTAAAAGTAATAAGCTTAAAAAGCAATAAGTGAATATTGAAGCGAAAAAAAAATTAGATAAAATAGTGAAAATTTATTTTCGAAAAAGTATTTAAAAAAATATTTTGAAATTTTCAACAATACCCAACAAACACAAGCAACATCTTCCAAATTATAAAAAACAATCTGCTGCAAATCTCGGAAAAATCATTTCATAAGGATTACCAGAGAAAAAATAGGTATCTATACAAAAAAAAAAAACTATTACACAATATCAAGAAATTAAAGCAAAATTCAAAGATATTTTTATTTGTTTCATTTGGATTCAAATTTAATTAAAAATAAATTAAAAATAAATTAAATAAAGAAATGAAATAAATAAATAAAATAAATAAATAAAATAAATAAATTAAACAAATAAATGAAAAAAATAAATAAAATCAATAAATTAAATAAATAAATTAATTAATTAAATTAAATATATAAATTAAATAAATAAATAAGATAATAAATAGATAAAATGTATTTAAGTATAGTAATTTATTAATTAAATAAATTGATTAAGACATAATTACTTCAATAAATTGATTAAAACATAATTACTTAAAATTTAATTAATTAAATTAACTAAATTTATTAAATTAACTGAATTAATTAATTAATTTAAATATTAATTAAGTGAAAAGTAAATAAATTAAATAAATATTAAAAAAATAGTAGGTAGAATTAATAAGTAAATATTTATGTTCTTACATACAGTCGTGTTCAAAAGTATTGGGCACATCTGTATATTCTTTTATATTTAGACCTTTTTCCGATCAACAATTGAAATAAAACTTCCTAAAATATATGTAAAGGTTTAGTTGACATCATATGATAAATTTATGGTCCAATATCTAATCCAGTAAAAAAAAAAAAATTGTGATTTTCAGTCTCTTTGCTGAGTTGAATCGGAATTGCATTTTTAGAGTTGGTTACGTGGAGAAAAACTGAACTCAAGCTGACTTTAGATGAATCGATAAATAATCATTTGCTCTATATATCCGAAGATCTGGTGCAAAAAAATATTCACATGTTTCAGATCTATAGCTAAAAGAATTCACTGTCGCAGCAATAGTTTGCGGTAATGTACCAAATTTTTGTATAATTTGGACGTGTTTTGCTATTGAGAGTGAGGTTAGATTATTGATACAGCTGATTTTCTTTTGGTTTCGAATGTTGGTGGCATTCTGTTGAACTTAGTCTTTCCGGAATGGGAATGTTTTCTGAGTGTGGCAACGTCCAAATCATTGGAAAGATGCAAATAATGTCACTTTTTTCCATTTATTCAATTGCGACAAGCATCCCGTCCAAATAATAGACAGCGCCCATTCCACATTAAGAATAACAACCGATAAAAATGCGCACTAAAAGTAAGAATCAGTACATACTTTGACAGCGAATGTTGAAGTTATGTCAAAAATACTCATCTACTCGTATGTATTGAAGACTTTCGTTGTCAAATGGGTCAAACTGATGCAAAATCTCTAAGAAAAATGCAGAATTTTTTGTCAAAACAACAAAAAAATGTTTAAAAATCTTGTTGTGAACAAACAAATCCCATATAGTTTTTTAGTAATTTTTGTTTAAAGGAATTTTGTCGCATTCCATTGATTTAAATTTTATAAATAATCAAAATTTTATATCGTTTTTTTGAGATTCATTTCGCGCAGAATTTTTAGTCGAAGATATCTTGAAAACAAGCGCTTATTTTGATAAACGCCCAGCAACAATATTGAGTCCACCGTATTCGAATCTGAACCAAAAAACTCCGATTCGAGCACCGTGTTATAACTTGTACTTATCAAATAGTGTCAGTAGTATATTAACTATAGTCTATAGGATAGAACTATCCCTAAACATAACGTTTACAAAATCGAATGTGTAAACTACTCCATTAGAGGTGTAGGACCTGAACAATAGTTCTATAACTTTTTCGATCAACCTGGCTCGTTTTGTATGCTCTGCCAGTAAGTTTATATTTTTTAAAAATTCATTGTCTATCATTCGTTTCACTGCGGATCCTTCTAAAGTGCTGATGAATAAGTTGTTCCATTAGCGTATTTTCTGATCACATGGCCTATCCATTGCAAGTGTATTAACTTTTGGCTAAAATCAACTAACATATAACACGAAGACGAGAACTTCATAAGGAAAAGGTGGCCATTTTTCATATTGTGGTTGTGATTTTTATTGTGAAAAACGAAAATGAAAAAAAATATATCAAAATCTACAAATAAAATATTACCTCCCACTTTCTTACCGCAGAGAAAAAATGAGTATATTTTCTTTTCAATTTTTAATTTTTATTCTGTATCGTCATAGTATGTCTGGCGCAGAGACGGTTATACTGTTAGACGGGTTGCTGCGTTGTATTGTCGTTTTGTTGAAATATTTCTTGGCTCTGTCTTTTGGCTAGAGTTGTGTTGCTTATACAATTGCTTGTTTTCTGAAGTCTTCACTCAATTTCGGTGTAGAAAATTCCATCTGTGAGGTGAATTTTGCAACTAAAGATGAGATATTCATCATCGTATGTCGCATTTATCAAGAAATTTCCACTAACTCTTCATTTAGAGATAAAAAAAAATTTTTGAAAATTCATGTTTCACGAAGCAATCCACTGAATATTTAGAGAGTTATTTAGATAATGCAATAAGAAGTTGATAAATTCTCAAAAGATGGCGTGACAGTCTTCATACAAGGGTAAAAACTTAAAATACAAACTTTTGTAAATTCCCTGCTTGTGGCGTATATTGAGGATTTGGTAGCCCTGAACGAACTTGAATCATGAACTTCAACTGAGATTTTGAAGAGCCGCTTGAAGAGATAAGCCATGTCACAAGAAAAGATGCTAAGGAAACTTATCGATCAGCGCTTTGGTAGTAACGGGTGATTTTTTAAGCGTTTGGTTTTTGAAAATTGAAAAAAGAACAGAAAATTTGCAATGGTGAATGAAATATTTATTTGGAGCAATACATCAATTCCTTCCATTTACTTTTTAAAGATTATTGCATGCAAATGTTGCCCGCTGCTACGCCTGAGTTGGTTCATCCTTAAGCTCCAATTTTGGCATATTTTTCCCAGCAAATCGGCCGATGTCTCACCAATGGCAGCTGTAAAATTGTCTTCCAGAGCTGCAATTGTGGCTGACTTGTCTTTGTACTCGAGAGACTTCACGTAGCCCCACAAAAAATAGTCTAGTGGGGTCAAATCGTGGCGGCCAATGGACTGCTCCAAAACGTGAGATTAATTGATCATCGAACTTGCCTCTCAATAGGTCTACATATGGTATCGCGTGCCCTGTGGCATCTGAAACCATCTTGTTGAAACCACATGTCAACCAAGTCCAATTGTTCTTTTTTGGTCGAAAAAAAAAATCGGTAATGATCGCACGGTACCTTGAATGTAACATTGCGTTTTCAAAAAGTACGGTCCAATGATGCTGCCGTCCCACAAACCGCACCAAACCGTGTACTTTTTAGGGTGCATTGGCAGCTCTTGAACTGCCTCTGGCTGCTCTTCAGACCGAATTCAGCAATTCTGTTTGTTGACGTACCCATTGAGCCAAAAATGAGCTTCGTCGCTGAATAACATTTTTCGATAAAAAATATTTCTGTTCGTTTGTTAGTCTATTCATGGTGAAATGGCAAAACTTACTGAGCATTTTTGACGTTGACACATGTTACGAGTCACGCGTGAGGTGTCAAAAAACTTACACTGCAAAATCAAATAGCACAAGAATTACCCGTTACTTTGCCAATGGACAAACACGAATAGGAAAGACGCTTTGAAAACTTGTCGATGATCGCTTTGATGGATCTCCCGCAGACAGATGGACCCAGAGAAAGTATTTTGTCAAAAATTGGAAAGCACTGTCACAGCATAAATCGAGGTAGTGCTTATTAAAGCTATAAATCTATTCAAATATTTGAAAAATACCATCCAAGTCCGATGAAAGTTGAGGTGGGGACAAACTTTTTTTTTGCAAAAAGTAAAAAGTTTCTCCAATTTGTGCCCCCTTGGTAGGCTCTTAATAATTTTAGAGGTAGTGGATGAACTTTTTCTATCAAATTCGTCAGTAGTGAGCGAGGAAATCTGTATAGTGTTCGTATTTTTTTTTTTTGTTACTTATACGACTTGACATTTCGCTCTCCATTGGGTCCGATTTACCTTTTTACTCTGTTGTGACCTCCCTATCTATTTTGATGTAACAAGAAAAAATAATATACCAAATCTAATGCACTCTCATTTGACGCTTCACATGCGCTACTATTGCGACAAAAAGCTTAAAATAGTATCTCCTAAAAAAATTATAATATGAGCCATTTTTTTTATTATATTTTACTTTTTATTTTGTATTACATTTTTACTTTTTGTTGTTACTCAATACACATTGGAAAGATCTTCAACGTGCTACTGCTTAAATCATCATCAACAACAACAACAACAATCTTAGAAGCAGCAACAACCAGAGCAACAGCAATTTATTTTTAGTTCGTAGTTTACATACATAACGATTCTCGTTGAGATTTCAACAGCCAGAATATTATTCTTGACGTCTTGTTAGATATTAAAATATATATTTTTAAATATCTACTTTTGTAATGATTCCTTCAACTTTAACTTGTGTCGCAATTAAATGTCTGATTGCTGCCCCTCCGTCTTGGGCCGAAAAGTATGCCCCTGGCTTGTGATTTTAGTTTATATTCAGATTCTTAAACGCAATTAAGTTTAAATTTTTCTTATTCTGGTGCAGTTGCTAGATTGTGATAACAAGAGAGAAACGGGAAATGGCAAATGATCACTGTGGGCTCTAACCAACTTTTAAGTGTAAAGTGCTAGTTACTCCAAAAACTTTAATTGGGCATTGTTTAGGATGTAATTTGGAGTCGATATATGAAAAACAAAAGAGATTTTTTTTTAATTTCATATTTACGGTTCTTCAATTATATTTCTTATGAAAAACATTCATATGAAATTTTAAAATTTCCGATTTTGCTCACGTCAAAATACTTTAAGAGTTGGCAAGACAGTCCAAATTTCAACTCTCTAGATGATCGGGGTCTCGAGAGAGAACCAAATTTTGGCCTGAAAATATCCGTATTTAGTCCGTTTTAAAAATTTTAGTTGTAAAAGCACACAAACCTAATTTTAAAGATGTGGATATCACTTTTTTTTTTGTTACCTCATCTTCTATACACAAAAAATAATTTTAAACTTCTAGACTTCAAGACCTTTATTTGCGAACATATTAAGTGAAAAATGCTTTGGTAAAGAAAAAAAAATTATAAAGCGATTCGATACAAAGCTCGAAAACTTGGTGAAATTTTAAGGAAAAAGAAAATTTTTGGGGTCAGAAATCGATTTCATACTTTATATTTACTATACAATTCCTTTTTTATTTGATTTAGGTCATATTTTTCAAGTAAAACAACAAAACAACAAATATAATCTTAGCAAAAATCGACGTGTTTGAAAATGTTGCTCCAAATCGAAATCTTACTCCTAATACTTAAATTATACTCTATGTTCTTAACATTTGTATACCCTTCAAAATGAGATATCACATAGTCAAAATGGTTGACCAAGTTCAGAGACATTGAATTCGGCTGTATTCGCAAAAACAGTGTTTTCCAAATTTTGACCTAACAGTACTCGGAACTCCGGCTAGCTAGGGAGTTGCAATTTGAGTTGTGAGGTTATCTTTCAAAGTTCTTTGACGTGTGAAAATTTGAGCAAAATTGGATGTATTTTTAAATTCTATACGTATGTCATATGTATTTCATTCGTAAGTAATATTATCATTAAAAATCAGTTAATATGGAACTGAAAAAAAACCTTTAGGGATTTTTTCCTTTTGATTTATATTGAATATAAATAACATCCCAAATAATTCGCCATTCAAGTTTTTGTAGTAACACAACTTGTCATAAAAACTTGGTTAAAGCCCACCGTGTGATACGTAGCACACCTGAGGTTAATAAAAATGCGTATTGGTTAGTTCCCACTAGTGGTCGTTTAAGTGATTAACAAATTATTTTTGCTCTTTTACTCGAAAAGTATGACTCAAATCGAAAAAAAAGCGCAAAAATGTGGTTGAGAAAAAAATATCATATTGATTTCTTGCCAAAAGTCCTCTATTCGAAAAGTTTAGAAACACGTAATTTTTTAATAAGATTATATTTTATGTCTGTAAAATTGTTTTCCTTGAAAAATATGACTTACATCAAATAAAAAATGGATTATATGGTAAATATAAAGTATGAAATCGAGGATTTTTAACCCTAAAAATTGTCTTTTTCCTTAAAATTTGACCAAGCTTTCGAGCTTTGTATCACTCTATAATATTTAAAAAAGGATCAAGATATTCAAATGCAAAATTATATATATCTATGTATATTCTTTCGGTATACGTTATGTTTGCCTCTAGAATTTTTGGCAGTTCCCATTGTTGGCACTTGAAAGAAGGCAAAAATCGCAACTTTCAGTTTTAACTCATTCATATGAAAAATACACATTAAAAAGAAAAAATATTTAAGTTCAAATGTTGTAAAGTATGAGAAAATACATCGATTTATGGCCCAAACAACTTCTTTTTTTGGTCAAACTCTTGCAATAATTCTCATATCTCGGAAACTATAGACGAATTTTGAAATCTTGTATGAGGATTTTATACCTCATTAAATTTTCTTTTCGTTAAAAATTAATGTGAAAAATTTTGTCGCAAATCATACATCATTTGAAAGTAAAATAATTGGGCTTTCTTGTGATGCTAAAAAAATTATACGTTAATGATACATTTTTTGAAAATATAACGGTTTTTATAAAAAAAAGTTCAAAATTTTACAAAAATCATTATATCTCGAAAACTATACTATAAATTTGAAATATTTACTCGTATGTGTCGATTTATGCCTTATTAAATTTCCTTTCATGTGATACCTATGTTTACGGAATCTATTCAGGGGTTCCCAACTTATACAGCTTTTTATAATAGCTATATCCACATCTTTGGCTATATCGACCCTTGTGTGTGAAATTATCGTATGTGGCATTTTTTCGATTTCTATACCCCACAATGCATCATCTGATAAAATATTTTAGCTAAAATCCCTTTAGTTAATCCGAAAATTGCATATAAAATTTGGTTTCAACATTGCAAGCTAAAGCAAAGGAAAGTAGAAAACGCTCTCTTGTAAAATTTGATTTTGGCATTGGGGATTGGGATGTCTCCGAAACTTTATCCGAGCGACACATTTTGATTACATATTCTTTCTTAGAATTAAAAACCACGTTAGAAAAAGTAGGTTTAAGAAAGAAATATCGATTGCCGCTAAGGTAAACTTAAGCCCTTTTTTTAATTTGGAAATATTTTCCAAAAAAACTAAATACTAAACGGCATAACTCGGCCAGTATCTTATATTCTAATGTGCATATATTTACTTATCATTTAACACAGGGGTGGACGATCCAAATGATCTTGCGGCCCACTTTGGAAATCTATCATAACTAGGCGGGCCACATATTAAATTATATTTCCCATAATAGATTTAGATAATAGTTATAGACTTTTTTTAGAGTGAAAAATTGAAACATTATATAGTTATATTATTGTGCGTACACTGTGAGCGGTGCAAAAATTATAGTGAGTTTCGCTAGCCACAGTATGCCTATATTGATGGTTGAATAAGTGACCGCTGTTCTGGACTTACATCCTTATTACTCATATTTTTAGCTGCGGCTCTGCTAGCCATAGTGTTCTAAACTCTCAATTTTACTTTTCAGCACTTAAAAAGACAATTTTTAATCACATTGGTCGTCGTTCAATTAATTTTTTCACCGCTTATTTAAATAGTTGTCTTTTTAAACACTTATTTCGATATGATTTTCTTTGATCATAAAAAAATAATAAAAAAACACAAATATTTAACTACGTATCCCTTACGCTTATTGCATAACGATACATTTCTAGAGTACACAAACATAGTGACCAGATGTGAAACGTCCTTTATTTTTTGATTGATTGGCGTAATTTGTTACGAAATTGTAAAATAGATTTGCTTAGAACTTTTTGTTTGCAAAAAATTACTTAATATTTGCAGCAAACGTGTGTGCCCCATTTACTGAGTCAAGTCATGACATCAGATGAAAAAACTGAACTATGAATAAAAGATATCATCTTCTGTTTATGGCGTGTTTTTGTATGTTGGCCTCACTATGATAATTCCAAAGGCATCTGTTGTAGAAATAGATGTCAGAACTAACAACTTCGCAGACCACAATGAACCCAAAAGGTGTCTGCCCCATGGTGAATGGCTTCTAAGTCACCGTGTTATTCGCAATGATCGGGTATTATTTGTAATACAAGGCTCGTGTGCTGTACGGAGCTTTAGTACAGAATCTTAAATGATCTCTACCACCGTACTAGAGCACCTGGTTTGTTATGCTTGTAATCATAAAGTGATGAGCAAAATTTGAGTAAACGTTCGTTACGGTCTATTAATCCATGGTGTTGTACCAGTCATGAAATTTGGGGAAATCTTTCAGTGCATTGGAAATGTTTTAGAAATATTATATTATTGAATTATATATGTAAAATAACGCTGTTAATTGGAATGACAATGTCAATAGTAGGCACCCCCCATAGGTAATTTTAATCAAATTTTCTGCCCAAGACTATGAAAAATTTTCAGTCGTTTGTCCCCTACTTAAATTTGTTGAGAAAATTTTATTAAAATGTTCCATAAAATTGGTGATATAACAGAAAATGCGATGAGCCTGACATATAGTACATTTAAATGCAAAAATTTTTGTAGGTCTAAATTTCTCAAATGTCGGTTTTCTTTTTAAATTTATTACACTTGTTAATTTTTTACACTTATCCGGATGACTTTGAATTTTTTACGCTTTTGAAATACTTTGAATATTCTTAAACAATATATGTGTCACGATGTTATTTATGCAATATATTTGAAGTCACCTTCACCTTCATACTTTATGCTATTTTCAAGCGCGCAGGATTAATTTTGATTGATTTAGGTTTCATAAAAGCAGATTACACGTTTTATTTGCTAGACGCCTTGAAAATTACTAAGCGTAGTGACTTTCGAATATATTGCCAAACTGTGATATGATATTCGGACTTATGGCAAAAATCAGTAACATTATAAAAAAAATACCGTTTCGACATTCTGTAACTTTATTGCATTAAAATATTTTTCAACAAGATGGAAATTTTAAACAAACTATGTACTAGATATAATTGCGAGAAAATGGTCATCTAAATAACGACCTTGGCTATTAAGGAGTTCAGCGCAAAGCCAAAAAACCAACTCAAAATAAGATTTTGGAATTATTTTACTTATGTTAGTGTGTAAAAACTATATGTATCAACACCAAAAAAATTTTACAAAATAAAGATTTATTCAGCAAATAAAGGAACTAAAGCTAATCATACTAGTTTCATCCGTTGCCAAGCGTATTCATCAGTAACTTAAGCCGACTATTAGGAATTTCTAAGCCTGATATATTTCCTTTTTTGCATAGATCTATTGAGAACCCAAGCAAGAGTGAAACACAGCAATGGACGAATCAAATGACTTTTTTTAGGCTTCTGAACAAGATAATTTTGCTTAGTTGCAAATAAACTAAGTTGTACTCAATTAATTTTAAAATTCGCAAAACTTTCTGTCACCATCAGAAATCAACATGGCTTTAATTTATCTCGATTTTGTATCGGGATTTTAAAAATTGCTTTCACACTGACATCGCGTTTTTTGAAGCTATTTGACTCTTTTTATTTGACATTTCTTGATTTTTGATGTCATTTGTTTCCTTTTTGATGTTACCCGAGTCCTTTTTGTTTGAGAGTAGTCACGTCAAAATAATCTGTAAATTGAATACATTTTTATAAAAATAATTTTAACACAAAAATACACCGATTTGCGATATCATTTCATATTTGCTTATTTGTCCGACTGTTTATTTTTTTCTTCGATTTAACAACAAACAATTAAACTGTGCAATAGAATCAGGGAATCAGCGCACCAACTTACAAGCAGTCAAACTTCTAAAAACCATATATTTTTTTAGTGTTATTTGAGGGATATATCCAACGTGGGTCTTGTTTTTACTCAAACCTTTCTTACTTTTCGACTTTCATCACCTCATATTTCGAGTTTTATTTTAGCACAAAGTTAAATATTTTGTTTTAATTCATTCTTTTGTACATGTTTTTAAAATCTGCAGAGTCATATTGTGTTAAGGCAATATGCATTTAATTTCTATAAATATTTTGTGAAAAGAGATGTCATGTTCATAATGTTGCCACCAAAAGCCCAGATATGTTCTTAACACGTCCTCCCACAGAGAACAAAAGGCAACAGGAACGACGGTATTCACTATTAATCTTGTTATGAAACCCATAAAATTTTCCACAAATAGCAAACTAAGTAAATCCGGCTGTTTTGAAACATTTGTAAAATTATTTAAATAATAAGATTACATTTTCTAAGAAAAAAATTGCTTAATTTTAATTCTCTAAAAACAATTTAATTAAAATTTCACTTAATTTTGTGTCAACACAAATTTTTGGCAATAAAATCGTTTAATTTTCTTTTTAATTTTTACTTTCCCCATTTCTTTTTTCACAGTTATGGCCGACAACTGAACTACATTTTTATGTTAGTATTCGTAGTGAACGCATATATAGGTGTGAGTGTATGTGTTGTGTTGTGGTGTTTATTTGACTGTGCGACAAAAGTTTTCAAAACCAAAAAGTCACAAAAACAACACTAAAATACACATAAACGCACAACAACTATGAGTATATGTACTCACAGCAATCAATGCAAAAATAAAAAAAAAAACTTTTTTTGAGCACAAAGTTTTTATGTCTTGTATTTCTTTGTTTGTATTGGTGTTTTTTGTTTTTACACAGAGTTTGAAAAATTCTTCTGCTTTGTGTTCGTCGTCGCTCCCTCTTTGTAGGAAAAAATGGCATCTATTTGGTACTTTTTGAAATGGTTGCTGTCATTTAGACAACCGAGCCTTTTTCTTTTCTATTTGTTGGCTGTTTTTCAGAATATCTGTTTGTCTGTCTGTTTATTAGATAGTCTTTTTGTCAGTTTGCATATATGTAAATACGGGACTTTTTTTTGGCACAAGAATGCGTGCAACGTATTTTTAAAATCAACCAGAAATACGTCGCACATTTGCCCAAAGACAAAGAAAATCTCAGCAACTGAGATAAATATTACGTATACGCACCAGCAACTTTTTATTTTTCTTCTTCTTCTCATTCTTGTGCACCTTCTCTTCTCGTTTCTTTTCTTTTGTTGTGATGTCAAATTATTTTTGCCTTTTTGCTTTTTGTTTCCTTTCTTTCTTGCCTTCATGATTTTTTCGTGTGTTTTTTTTAACTTTGTTATTTTATTATTTCATGCTGTCGTCCGTAAGTTGGTTGAAATGGCGTATCCTTTTTTTCCTTTAATTTCCTTCCTCTTCTCTCTTTTCTTCTTTGTGGAAATTCTTTGAGGATTATGGATTTTTTATATGTACATACTTTGTATAAGTGAAATTTTGTTTTTAATAATTATATATGTAGAAAAGTATGCATGAAGACCATATTCGTATACATAGGGTAGGGTGTGTTGAAAAAAACTTTCACACATGATTTTTGGGTCGCGTTCACTGAGCACTAGAGAGTTTAATATACTGACAGAAAAAATTATACGAATCTCCACACTCTTCAAAAAAGTCAACACAAGTCGAAAAGTATCGAAAAAGTCGTTAAAAGCCGAATAGCATAAAATACATCGAAGAGGCCTAAGGAAGTCAGAAAGTATCAAATAGTATCGAAAAATTCGATAAAAGACGAGAAGTATAGAAAAACATCGAAAATTATGAATGGCGAAAAGTATCGAAGAACCCGAGAAGTAAAGAATAGTATTAAAAAGTCGAAAATATATCGAAAAAAACATTGAAAAAATCGATCAAAATAAAACATTTTAAAAAATTTTCTGAAAAAACAGCAACGTCGTCAAAAGTTGAAAAACATCGAAAAGCAAAGTATCGAATAAGTCGGATGATGCTGAAAAATCACCCAAAAAGTCGCATCTAATCGAACAGCATCTAAAAAATTGATAAAAGTCGAGAGCATCGATAACATCAAAACACAAAAAAATCGATGACGAATTTCATCTCAACTAATAGAATTTACCGACCCATAATCACGATGGCGCAAGACCTGAGCAGAATATAGCTATTTCAATCCGGCGCCACGATGCTCTGAGTCTTCCTCTACATTTGGCTCCCTCCACCAAAACGTCGATCTACAAGTTTTCCTAGCGTCTTTCCTAATCTGTGTAAACTATTTATTGTCAGTGTCTTCATACCTTCAGTTGTGATAGGGGCATAGTTAGCAGCAAAATGATATTCGTGATTCGTTAAGATCGTGCGAAACTACCAAATCCTTATTTTCTAACTGGATTGAAGTAATAACTCAATTTTTAAAATATTTCTTAAAAAGAAATATTTAAAAAAGTAGACTGCACCTTAAGGTAAGACGAACGGATTGATTAGAGCGGACATGGAAAATTTTTTCGGAAACTATTGATTTTAATTTTGAGATGTTAAAAGGGCCGATAGCATCAACAGTTTCTATCTACTACTAAAAGCACGCTCTAGGAAATTATGAGCGAAAACTTTTTTTCCACACCTCAATGTGCATGTATGTATTTATTGTATGCTGGTGGTAATTGTACTTTTTTGTGGTAAAGTATTGCGTTGGGTACTGTATGTGGGTTGTGCTACGAAAACAATAGGTTTGTTGGTGCTATCCTTGCTTTTTCTTCTATATATTTTCCTTTTTTTTTCGTTACACTTTTGTTTCTATACGTTTTTGTGTGTGCTCCATTTTCAAGTCGGCGCTTTTGCTTTTCCTTTTTCTTTTATATTTTTTTTTTTTTTTCAACTTCCGTCCAACAACCCACTCTCACTTCCGTTTTACGCTGTTCCTGCACTATCTCGCTCATTCTTTTACCGATTGACCTTTGACTCATGTAGTATTTTCTGCACGCTTTCGAGTCACGTATTGCCAAAGAGTTTAATGTGTCTTAACTGGTTTTTCTTATGGGCTAATTGTATTTATGTGACTGGCATGGACTCATGTTGTTGCTGTTACTAACATCTATGCATGATAGTTGTTGTTGCGGGAATTTCCTGTCTCAAATCTCGTCTTCGGGGAATTGATACTCATTCGTATATCTATTTGTAGTTGTTATTTATTAAACTTTTTTTTGTTTTTTTTTTATTTTTTGCTTTGCTTGAATTTTTGGGCAAGGACGACTGTTTTGTAACTACTCCAACATCATCATCGTCTATACAGCAGGGAAATTCAATTTATTTAGTTATGTAGGTCATTGCGAGGTTTCGCTTTGGCAACATCCTATAAAGCTGTTGGGCTATAAATTTTAAGAATAAAATTTTGCTAAAAGTGAGATATATTTTTTTTTAGATTGTTCATCATGCATTATGATGTATGCTAGAAAAAGTTTTAATATAAGCAAAGATTATAGAGTAATCTCCATATCATGGCTATAACTCTTATTTTTTCCACTCTTAAACATAAAAATGTTTTTTTTTTTATCTTAAAACAACACAAAGTTATGAAAAATATGATGTCTGTCTATATGCAACTCTGGGTAACTCGTTTTATTGTATCATTTCACTACTTATGCTTGGTCTTCACTATGTCATATTCAATGGCAAATATTGTCAATTTAGTTAAAACGGATTGTCATATGTCGTCATTTGTTGTCAATTATAACCACACAACAGGCAGTTAAGTCAGTTGTTTTTGTCATTTAAAAGGACATAGTGAAAACCGGGCATTAGTGTACGCGATGTTCAAAATCATTGCAGTGCCACAATTTCTATGCGAGCAGAACATGCGCAAAAGAATCATTTTGCTACAGAAATATATATAACATTTTGGGTCATTCATTATGAAAATGAAGAATCGTCTTATTCAATTCTATTGTTGGGGGACTTTTTTTCGCAAATCTGCAGATAAAGCTATACTAAAACGTCTTTGAAAAAACGCTAAACAGATAGCAATCCGCTACTGCATTTCGTCGCGATTAAGGGTAAGGAGCAGGCCAGGAAAAAAATCATTTCAAACTTCAACATAAATAGAGCGTGAGATCCTGATGATAAATTAATTAGCCCATGTGTTGAGAAAGTTTACCTCAAACTCTCGGCAATAACGCAATCTTTCAATGTTTTCTTCACTTGTGCAGAATTTCTATTCTACCGCTAGGTTGCTAATGTCCAGCCAGTTCCCGAAAAAGTTGAGGTCAACAACCTTTGTAATTGCTAACAGATTGTGATATTGCATTTTCATAGAAGATCTTTTGGCAGTTATCAGACAATTCTCAATTAGTTTTTAAACTACAATTTCAAATTAAAAATATTAATAGCAAAGTCTTAAGTTGAAAATTTTCATTGAATTTACAAGAAGTGCATATATTTTACGTTTACTGGCTTAAATAAATATATCATTTAAATATATGTACTTATCACCTTCTGTTATCGACATTCCATTGTGTGAGTTTGTTGTCAAAAATATTTTCTTTTTGCTTAAATCCTAACTTAAAAGTAATAAAACAGTAGGAAACACTTATTTGTAACTAAACAAAACCAACGATGTCAACAACTACTTCTTAAATCGCTACCCCCTACTTTCAAAATATTTTCAAAACTATTTTTGGATGCATGCACAACATATGTCACACTAAGCACAATCGGTATATGACGATGAGATATGTGTGTGAGCAGTTGTTCCACAGATTTACCTTCATTTGCGGATGAAGCGAGGCTCGAACGAAATGTAAAATTACGATACACAAACAAAAAATTGTGTCTACGAATAAAATTGAGGAGGTCTACACCAAAAAGTTAAATTTACATTTTCGAAAACATCAAGTTAAGGAAGATGTTATATTCTAGTTGCTGAGTTGTACACAAGACGCTTAATTTATTTGCATGACGATATTAAGGGTGCAAAAAACTAGTCGCTCTTAATTTTAGTATATCCAGCATAATTTTTTAATTGCTCTATATCTTAAAAGCCTGAAATCTTTTGTCTAAATATGATGAGTTCAACGTTGGACTCGTCTTAATTTTGTCTCTATATTGAAGTTATTTCTTCATTTTTATGTGATGACATTGGGGGCCACTATGATCCAGTTAGAGATATCCATCTAATTGACATCTGGTGAACTTGAGAGCTATTGCAATCTTTCAACAAGAATTCGAGTGCATATCAAAGATAGATAATATTTTAGCGGTTTAAGAAAATGTGCGTATAATGAGAGAAGAAAGGTTAATAAAAAACAAAACAAAAAAATAAATATATATAAGTAGAAAATAAAAATATAATTGCATACTTTTAGTTGTTAAAGAAAGGTAAAATACCATTGCATACTTTTAGATGTTAAAGAAAGATATGTCTATGTTGCCAAATGTAAAATGAAAAATTTTCTGAGAAGCGCACGCCAGAGTTTACGTGTGCGCTGGTTATTTATTTGTTCATTTTATTTTAATAAACCATAGCATATTTTCAATTCAATTGAAATACTATATGACAAATAGATTAGAGATAACGCATTGACGCATAATGAAACAAGTGACTTTGTACAACTTAAGGTCAAGAAACCAATAGCTCAACTACTAGAACGTCTGTCCTAATATAAAGCTTGGAATGACCTAGGTTCAAATATCAGTGCAAATAAACCATAACTGGTCTGTTGAAGCTATGACGCATTTCATGTCAAATGCCATAAGCCAAAAGTCGAACACAAGCGATTGACCTCGAATTTGGGCAAAGTTTTGTACTATTAAGTGGTAATTATATCCCAAAATAGAGGGAATGATAATTTGAGATTTTTCATTGACACCCACTGTTTCGTGTATATAATTTATTTCCCGAACTAACTACAAAAATCTTAGTCCAAGTGCTTGCAACATTTTTTTTTAATACTCGTAGCCTTTCGAATGCTCGAAATTATCTTTAGCGAATTTTTTAAATTTCACATTTCTAAACTAAATGATTTGATTTTTTTGATATTCTAGAAAGAAAGCTGAAGTTGTTTCACTTCAAATACATACGTTAAATTCCCGACAACGTTTGTTTTTACTTTTCGAGAAAAAACTCATTGAACATTTCGGCATTAGTTTTTGCACCGGCAATGTTATTTTCTGGATATATTCTTGCTTTAAATCGTTCAAGATATATTTTTAAAATTATTTTTGGTTCTCATACAAATTTCGTTTGTTGTTTAAACAAGCAACGTGTAAATTTTAACCAAATTTCTCTGAGTGTATGTATTAAAGAGATACGTGGATATTAATGCTTACTATCTCAAATTATAAAAGAGATTTGTTACAAAAATGTGTATATAAATGGAGAATACCTTTGCATTTGCTTAGAAAAAAAGGTTAATATAGGCGTGGCAACATACAAAACTCTATTAATCTTTTATAAAAGAAGTTTCTAAAATCAAAATACATTTCAAATATAGAAATCGGTAGAGCACGGGATGAAGTTTTGAGAAGTATCAAAAATGGGTTTATTTTCGCCCTTAAAAATCGAAATGAACATACAAATAAAACTACGCAAACTTTTCTCTAACACTTGCAATACCTCAGGTATATGTATTTTAAGCATCACTGCTATTTTTTTACCATGTATTTCAAGAGATAGATGATACATTGTTGTCGCTGCTGGTGTTGCTGCTGACACGACGATAGTACTCGTAGCGACATAAGTGATTGCTTTTCGCTGTCGTCGTCGTCGTCGCCTGTTTCATCCTACGTGTACACGACGACGACTTGGTAACGTGTATCATCATCGTTCATGGAAAATTTGTTTAAAAATAGCCACGCAACGAATAGAAATGGAAATTGAATTTCGAAAAGTTTTGTAACCAACAACTACAACAAAAGCAACGAGAAATACATAAAAAAACAAAAATTTTTCTCGTATCTAAACATCGATGAACTTTGCAACCGTTTGGTTTTTTTTTGAATTTTATTTTGAATTCAGTTGGGTGATATACACGTCACTAAAAAAAAATATGGAACATATGCATTGGACCATGAAATAGCGCCCAACCCCGAATTGTTTCTTTTTCAAGTTGATACTTAGCGTAGTTATTTTATTGTTGTTTTGCTTAGTTTATTTAAACCATTATAAATGGAGTTAAAGTTTATTTTTTAACCCAATAGCGTCCTGTTGCCCTATTGAATTTTTTTTTCTTATAATGTTTTCGAATAATCTCTCTGATAAAACTTTGCCTTAGAAAAAATAGTTTATTGGTGTAATGTTAAAGTAAATTTTTTGATTAAGTATTTTATTTTATATTTTCCTCGCCGTCAACGGGTTAAATAAAAAGGGAACAATTTTTTTTTTTTTGTATCTGAATTTGGATTTTAAATCTATCTGCAATTGAATTCGTATGTGGTCGTTTAACCAAAACAATAATTAAAATCAAATCAAATTAGCTACCATGCTTATTAGGAGCGCATGCTAATGATTGAGATCATATGGGCACCTCTTATCTTTTACATATATCAATAATTGCTGGCTGTTTGAGTTGTGCTTTCTATATTTATTCTACACATTTATTATTCCATTGACTTTATGTCTTTTGATAAAAATGATTTTTCATTTTTCTAAGGAAATGATTTAAATATTTTTTTGTTTATTGATTGGTGAATAGACTTATCATGTTGACCAATGTCTTGTTTGATTTGGATTATATAAGGTTAATTCAAAAGAGTTCCTTAATTCTTATTTATTTGATCGGTGGACTATGTTGCTTTAATGTTTAAAAGCAAATGCTTTAATCATTGTAAAGAATAATTCACAAGTTTTGGCAAACTGGCACAATAAGACACTTTTTACTTCGACATGCTTATCGCTACAAATCACAAAATTGCTGTGTTGATCGCGCTCCTTTTTATAACAATCTTCTGAATGAAATCGTCTCCAATGTTCTGCAATATTTTTTATTTGCTTATGCATTTATAAGAATTAACTAGCAGTTTCGTAGCACTGTCTTCAAGACAAGCGTTTTCGTCTTGTGCATTTGCGCCAGATTTTCGATGTGTCTCACATACTTCTATTTTTTGGTTAGATATTTGCTTTTTTCTTATCATTTGAATTGCAGAAATTGTCTTTTGGCTTAGCAGGACAATATTACTTTGCTTTCATTTCGCGGCCACTGATTGCCAGACGACGATGAATTTCAACTGCTTTCTGATCGGCTTCGCGAAGCTCATAAGCTTTACAAGTGCTGAATTACTGCAATTCAAACTTTGGGAACTTTGAGCTGAAAAAACATATTGCTTTTGATGGAAATTGTGCAATTGTAGGTGAGCAAAGAGTTCAAAAAACAGTGCGAAGAACTTGTCTAAAACGAAACAAAACAAGGGAAATATTTTGAGTATTGAAAAATATTAATAATTTCCCTTGCATGAAGTCTTTACGGACAAATTTTGTTTGAGGGAAATATTTGTCTACGCAATGGAAGCAATGGAACAAAGTAATAATTTCTCTGTTCAGACACATATTGTGCAAGCAAAATATTTTACGTGATTTTGCAGACAAGTTAAGGAAATTTAGCCCAAATAATTATATCTAGTTTAATAAATTCTTTTTTTGATATTTCGAGTCATAATATCAAAAACTATTTTTGGCCATAAGCTTCAACGTCTTTGGGGAGTTATATATCGAATAGTCAATTTAAGTCGAACAGTATAGAATTCAAGCATAGTCGAATACATCGAAAAATTCTGCAAAAGTAGAATAGTACCGAAAACTACTAATCAGTGGAAAAAACCAAATAATGCTGGTAAACATTGAGTGGTATCAAAAAATTCGATAGTATCAAAAAACATAATTAAAGTTGAATAAATATTCAAAAAGGTTCAATATATGGTAGAATATAGTAGTATTAAAATATATACATAGTTGTCTGGCAGTATTGAAAAACCCATTAAAGTCTAACGATACTAAAAAAAGTTTTTTGAAGTCGAAAATTTCTATTGATGTCGAAAAGTATAATAATTTAGTAATTTATTTTATTAACAATAACAAATTTTCAATTCGATATTGCCTTAAGTATCAGGTGGATTTCATCACAATTATTCAGACTTTGTCGTATAGTCAAGATAATTTTTTTTATATGTTATGTATTTCCTGTATTAAGATTTTTTGTTGATGGATCCCAAAAATTTCAGGTAAATTTGCATTATAAAAAAGACATTTTGGACAGTTTTAAATAAAGTTTACTCGAAATACGTATTCTGTACCTAAGGAAAAATGGAACTAACGTAAAAATTACGGATCATATTTTTAGGCCCTGTCGGTCAATACGCGTTGTTATATCTACGTACATAGGTAAATCAGTCTGTGTAAGAACTTTAGGGAAAATTTGAAACAGAAAACTTTTAACTGGCCAAAATATATGCTCTTTTCAAATTTTGCGTCGCAGAAGTCCTACAAAGTACCTACCTAGACAAAATAAAAATTTTTTTTGGTGCTATACAACTTTTTATGTACGCGTAATTCAATAAGAAAAGGTTCATTACTTCGAAATTGATCTTTAACAAAACAATTGAAACGATATTTCATGAATTCTCTTATACAAAAAATTAAGTTCCTAAGTGCTTATACCCATACATACATACGTACGCACATATCTACTTAAAACTTAATTTCGAAATTTAGCTTTTATTTTGATTTATTTAAATAGCAATTAAAAATAACCTTTTTTTCTTCTCTTCCTTGCGTGTTTTAGAGAGCTTTCCAGTGCTAAAAATATCAACAACATCATTTTGTCGCCATCTTTGTATAAATCAACGACAGCAGCAATAGCAACAGCAGCAGCGACTAAAGAGCGCAGTAAATAAATAAAAAAAGAACTACGAAAAAAGCAACAACTTTTGTTAACACGCTTGCCTGAACAAACCAATACAGTCGCACAATTCGAGCACATACACACACACAACCACAAACGCACGTTTGTACTTAACGTCGACGAAACAAGAGAGGAGTGTAGAGTAGAGCGATCGAAATTGGTTGTTTCATTTAGAAATTTTTTTATTCTAACGAAGAAGCAATAAAAAACCGTCAAAATTCTACCCTTTGCAAATTTTAAAATTCAACCACAGCCAATGCACAAAATGGCAGCACCCACTGGAGCAGCGCCGACAGCGGCCATAGAGGCCCCACTGTCTGCGCCCAAATATGGAACTCTTATACCAAATAGAATTTTTGTTGGCGGCATAAGGTGAGTGATTTTCCACAATTTTTTTTTGTCAAATTTAATTTTTAATTTTACAATTTGCATTTCTTTTTTTCGCCCAATTTAAATGAAATAGCGGTGACACAACAGAATCCGATTTGTGCCGCGTTTTTTCGGCCTATGGTAACGTCAAATCAACGAAGATCATTGTTGATCGTGCTGGTGTAAGCAAGGGCTATGGTTTTGTTACCTTCGAAACGGAACAAGAGGCTCAAAGGCTGCAGACCGACGTAAGTGAAGATGCACAATGCACAGCTTTTGTTTTTTTGATAATGCATTAACACAAAAAATGAAGAAAAAAAACTTAAATTATAAATATTGCTTTAGTAAGCAAGCAAAAATTTAGTAAAAAATCCAAATTTTTTTTTCAAACTTTGACATGAAACGATAAAAGCTAGTAATAGTTTACAGTATCAACATAAAGTCCACGTTATACAAAACTTTTAAATAGAAATTCTTACATGTCTAAAAACGTTAAATTTTATTTTTAATGACAGCGTGATCACGAATTAAAAATTTGTTTTAGAATTATGTTTTTTTTTTTTTTGTTTTGCAAAATTGACTTATCATTCAAGAAATTTTCGAATTTATTGTTGAATATCCAAAGAGAACATTGAGTTAGCCAAATTATCCTTAAATCATAAATAACCACAAAGCATTGAAATGGCAGCGGGCGTAACAGATGGATTTGATTGACTTACATTTTTTTCGGTAGTAGTAATATTCGTCACTATTGATTATTTATTATTTTTATATTTTATTAATTCAATCAAAAATATAATTCATTTGATACGGTAACCTGCAACAAAATCTCATCATTGACGCAAGCGATGTGCATCAATTTTCTTCTATTAATTGTGTGAAGTCACTCTTTTATTCTTTATATTGTGAGTTCGATGAAAATCGGTGAACATTGCAGCTTAATATGAACTCCCTGAATCATTAATTGTTTTTCATCATAACGGTTCTGAAAACCAATGGTACTGGTTATATTGTAGCTGAAACGGAAATATTAGTATATTGCAAAATGTGTAGCTTTGTTGAAGCAAAACTTTTTCATAAGCATTTAGTATGAAATTTTTTGGACACACTGAAACAAATATAAAACATAACCAAAACTGAAAAATACACAATAAATTTTAATTGTCATTCTTTAAGTACAAATTAGTCCATAAATGTGCTGTAGACAAAAATGATCTTTTGATATTATCTCTGGACCATTCGTTTCATTCCATACTATCCAAGACAATCCGATTATTTCGATTACTTTTTATATCATTCGGTTTTTTCTTATATCAATCTATGCGACTTCGATATTTTTTTAGTTACAGAATAAGTTATTGATTTTTAACTTCCGTGACGATTTTAAGTCGTGGAACTCTTTTGATGAGGTGCCGACAATTTTGTCTAACCAGACACGAAGAAAAACATTTAATTTAAAAAATGTCTTCCTCTTTTTTCTTCTATTCTTAAACCTTAAATATTCAGTCACTTTCAAACCTTGGTCTAAAATTATTTTAGGTAATTGCCTTGAAACAATAATTTTTAATTATTGTTGTTAAGGAGGTGTCATGCCCATTTACCGATATTCTATCAATTTATTTGGAGCTGTATGTAGTGGAACCTTATGAATTTTCCATTACGCTTATGAGTTATCCAGGAAGGAGATGCCATTATTCTTTAAATTTATGTGAAGCTTTTTCATAAGGTTCCATTACATTATGTTACTTTTATGAGTTATTCAGGAAACTATTTTATCGAAATATAGATAGTAACCAAAAGTAGCGGGTATAACTCTTCTAAAATTGCTGTAAATGAGACCACCTAAGTTTATTTTAACAAAATCGATACATCAATAATTTTTATAATCTTTATTTATTCACTAAATACAAGGAAGGTCAAGTTTTCAAATCACCATGCAAGCTGTCTGTCTATTCTTTAAATTTGTTACTTTTGTCAAAAACATTGGAGTGGGACAGTTAAAAATCGAAATATAGAATAATTTCTAAGCAATAAGTTGTGACAAAAGTTGAAATTAAAAAAAAATTTAACGTTTTTACTTAAACTCACTTGAAATTTAAACGGAAAATAAAGTAAAAGATTTTTGTTTATATTTATATGTATATCTTGGCTGCAATATATGCAGACTATATTGCTACTTAATGCAAAGCCTTTATTAATTCCTGATATTTTGTTTTTTTTTACTATTATGTATTTTCATCCAATTTAGGCGATTACTTGAAAAGTAAATTAAAGAATGAATGTTTTTTTTTTGAAAGAAGCAAAGAAAAATTGTGTTTTGAAAAATACAATTCATATTCGAAAGCATCATCGATTATGCTTGGTCGTATCGTCAATGTGTATACTAAATATTTATCAAAGACTGGCGTCGACATTATTTACTCTAATAGTAATCCGTACGTGTGTAGTACGTTGTTGTACAATGCATTTGATACCGCTAATGTTTACTCGTACAATTTCTACTACTACTTGTCTACTGCTATTCCAACTACTTCTGCCACTATTACTGTGCTCTACTCTATGAGAACCAGTCAACATTCAGGGAAGATTTTTTTAAACATGATTTTGTTTGTTAAGTTTCGATTTTTACTTCATTAATTATTACTGAAACAGTTAATAACTTAAATAATCAGCAAGCAAAAATTCTTTTTTTAATTAATTTAACAAAAAAATTTCATTTCGTTAATTTCTTTTTTCAATATTAATGTTAAAAGAATAAACTTTTCGCAATTAAAACTTTGTTAGTAAAAGTAACGAAAATTAGAATCAAAGTTTTCTCGAAAATTTATTGTCGTAAATTTTGATGCTTTTCGTTATCGTTAAAAACTTAAAAATGGTTCATTCAGTTTGTTAATTTTCTAAAAAATGTTAATTCAACGTGTTTTGCACTTTTTGTTTGTTCGTTGTTGGTTCGTTCATTGGTTAGTTAATTCGTTCGTCGTTTCGTACGTTCGTTTGTTCGATATTACAACGGCAACAACGCAAGCAATTTGGTTGTTGTTTTGTTAAAATTAAATTGAGTTTGATTTCGTTATGTTCCTTCTTTTCAAAAATATAAATTTAGAGTTAGTTTTATTTTTATTATGTTGTTTTTATATTTGGAAATAAAATGAAAAACTTATTTGATCAGAGTTGTAAAGTTATTCAATTAAATTTCTTGTTTTTGATGATTTTCATTTCTGTTTCGAGATATATCGGCTCTACCAAAATGTAGTCATCACTAATGAAAAGTGCGATATCCTTTTTTTTTTAATGAAAAGATTAATTCTGATGCTAAAAAATAGCGTTATATTTAAAGTAATTAAAATGAGTAGCAATTTTTTTGAAATCTAAAAATTTTATTATGTTTAAACTGAAGACCATTCTAAAGTAATGAAGCCGTCAAATATTCCTTAATTAGTTTTAAATAGTACCATTCTATGAAAATGATATAGATGTAAAAAATAAAGATGTTTGTCAAAATAACCATTTTTCGAACCTTTAACAAAGTAAGAATATCTTAAAACGCTAACAAAATTTCAAAGCAACTCTGCTGTAAGATTTAAATTCAGTATATAAATTGATAGGTTTCATTTAAGTACCTAATTTTTTTAAAATGTAATTTATTGGCTTCAAAAAGATAATGTCTTTGAAATAGAAATGAAAGAACTTCCTAATGAATATGATAACTTTACGACCCTGTATTTTATTTTATTAATTCAAAATTGCAAAAATTTATAAGAAAACATTTTGCCTAAGTTCATGTAAATATGTAAAAGTGTCACAGCAGCTACATAAACAACAACAATAAAACATCAGTTGTACAGCACCAATGATAAAAAAGCGGCCTAAAACTGCCCTTTTGTTTAACCCGCTGCAGCGCTACCCCTTAGCCCAGTAGCCAGCTTAAATGCAACTTTTTTTCATGCATTTTCCTTTATAAAAAGTTTGTTTTTTTTACACCTACACAAATCGAAACTTTACTTATATTTAATTTATACAAATTGTTGCTTCGTTTGACTTGTGCTTTTAAAATCTATAGTGTAAAATTTCGCGCTTATTTTCTACTTACTACAGTTTTGCTTTTTAAAATTGTAACATTTTATTTGACATACTTTCTTTCCCACACTATGGTGAAAATATAATAGTTTTTGTCACTAGATCTAAAAATGGTTGCCTTGCAACATCCTACATGCCGTCGCGGCCTGCATGTATTTCTTTATATAATTCAAGGTGCTACATACACTCCCTTTTTGTGGGCATAATCGATCGAGTGTCAAGTGAGTATGTGCGGGGTTGTGTTTTCGTCGAATTGATAACTAAATTGTCATTGTTGCTCCTCTTTATATTATTTTGTTTTTTTTTTACATTTACTTATATAGCATTAATAAATTAGCCTGTTTTAATTGCAAATTAAGTGAAAAAATGCGCATAACTACAATTTCTAATATGCGCTGTTGCATTTCTTTGTTTCTTCCTATTAAAGGGTTGCTATCTATTTGGATAGATATTTAAATGTTGGGTATTTTATTGTGGAGTATTTTTTTTAACTGAAACATTTAGTAAAAGGAAATTAGTCAAAAATGTGGCAAATGGAATAGGAGACTCAAATCATTTCCACAACACCTCAACAATTTGAGGAACGTTCCTAAAATATAATTCATTTTTCTAGTATACACTGAATAAATCCAAAATTATATCGCTTAAAATATTTAACTTTAAATATTTTCAATATTTTTTCGCTAGTTTTCAGCGAAATCCTACAATTTCTACTAAGACAAGTCGATATTGCCTAAGTTTTGACCAATGGAATGCATAAATTTAATTTCTAGGAAAAATTATTTTTGTGTCTCGCTTAGTTTTCGATATATTTACATTTAAAGTTTTGGTTTTTAAGCAAGTGGCTATGTGAATAAAGGCAGTGCCCAAATATTTGACCATTTAATCTTGTAGATCTCGATATTCTAGCTCTATTGTTTGGCACAAATTTTAAGCAAAAACACCGGTGTCAACTCATTTTTGGGACATATTTCGACAACGCAACCCGATATATTCTATATATATATAGGCTCTTCGAGCTCTGTCATTTGCCACACATTTCAAGCTGTTTTTCTTGATTGATGAAAATTGACCCAAAAAACCAGTGAAAACCCATGTTTGGGACAGGATTCAACAATGCAATCCTATTTGTTATGTGTAGGCCTCTTCGAGTTCTATAATTTTGCATACATTTCGAGCTTTAATATACTACAGTTTTAATTAAAATAACAGAATTCGGTCATTTTCGGGCATCGGGAAGGGCCTTAGAAAGGACACCCTGGTTGGCTTGTTTCACCAAAATGCACTACTATCTCTCCCGTTTATCTTCTACACTCGACTTTTCTACAGCGGGCTCTCCGCCTATAATGAAATAGTGCATACAGTCCTATGTTGTGAGGAAGTTGTAAAAAAAACTTTCTTATATTTCTGGGCAACATCACAATAAATTTTAAATACGAGGAATTAGCCAAGGCATAGTCCATTGCAGAACTAAATTCCAAAAAGATTTATAAGTAGACTTGCTATCCGCTGGTAACACCATTTTAGTTTCGTGTTAAGTTTATTCTTGTTGTGGTTGTAGGCAAGCTGTTAAAGCCCTTTTTTATAGAAAAATGTATAAGCATTACTTGTCAAAATATAAAATAAAGAGCATAGCATCTATTGAAACAAAGTTTTAACTAAGAGAGATTTTCTTATCGAATTTTAGTTTTTTTTTTGGTTGAACTTAAAAGCCACACTAAACAAACACTACACGAAATGTTTTATATTCTACACTAGTTATTTTAAGAATTTACGTATTTCTTATTATTTTAGTTTGGCTTTTGTAGTCGTCTAGTATTTTTATTTGTATGTTATTTCTTTTTATCCACAATTCTATTTAATATCTTTAACACAACTTATTTCTCTCTATACATATTATACTTAATTTTTCTTTTATTGCGCGCTCTCACTCTTTTCTAATAATCATATTTTTATTTTTATTTAAATTTTCTATGAGTTTTCGTTGTTGTAAAGCACTAATCAAAGTTTTTGCGTTTCAAATTTATAGGGAAAAACATAAATAGCAAACCGTTTTTTGGCTTACTTTAACAAAACATCTTGTTTTCATTATATAATAGCTAAAAAAAAACACAAAATTTGAATAATTTTTCCTTTGTCAACGTCTTCGTTATCAATGTTTAATCCTTTGCACTCGATAATAACTTTTATGCATAGTTCCTTTAGGGTAAAACAATAAATATTGTCATGGTTGAAACTAAGCTTCAGTTTTACAGTTTTTTTAAATTTTTTAAAAAGTATGAACTAATAAACATTGCTGTATTTAAATTGTTTCACAAATAGTACTGTCTTGTCAAAAAATCAGTAGTATATTTTTGTGTTACTTATTTTCATTGATGCTTTTATTGAAAATCCAGCTGAAAGATATATTTACGTAGCTCTTCTAACGATATATATAGTCACGGCATGATTGGTAAAGAGAAAAATGTTTCTTTTATGCCTAAGGATATGCAATGCTTCTTGGCTATTTCTTAAGTCTTGCTCATAAGAGCACAAGTTTTGCTTCCTTATTCTATAGCATTTCGAGTGCACAGGTTTAAAATTTGTGGTGCATTTACTATTCCTTATTCTGCTGCTAGATGTTATTTCCTTACGGTTCTTTTTATTTACAATATTGTATTTGTATATAGCATAATACGATTAAATGGCAATATTGTGCTATAAGAATATTCACGTAATAGCCTTTCTTTATGTCAATCTTAATTTCTCTTTCTATATCGTAATATATCTAAGCGGGTCAATACTACCGAACAATTTTTTAATGAACTAATATTTTAATGCTGAACATTTTCAACTAAGATATTTCTACTAAATTAATATATTGACTATCTATTGAAATAATAGTTTTTTGATTTTAAACTGAGCACCGCATTTCAATTTGACAATCAAATACTTTCATTTCAAAATTTCTTTATGGCTTTCGAGTTTTTCATAAGCAATATGATATATGAAAAAATGTGAGAAAATACTGTACATACATGCAGAACACGAAAAATATGTTTTTAGCCTACTTCTTTCGATTAATATAATAACATTTTTAGAAAAAAAATTGCTATCAAAAAATGGAGCTTAATAACTTCCTTAAGCTAGGTTTTGTACTCGGTCTTTGTTTAAAGTTTTACAAGTCTTAAAACACTGAATGACTCTTAGTTTTTCTTGTAAAATTTTCCATGAGTAATAAATAATTAATGATACCGCAACGTTTTTATATATATCGACACATAATCAATCATTCTTTGTAAACTTTTCTATGCTTAGTCCAAATCATGTCAGGATATCTCAATATTATGACCAATGATGGCCACCAACACCATGCAAAGTTCGTTTAGATGTAGTACATCGACCATATGGAGTTCTACTTCTGCTGAAGTCGAACTGAATCGTTGTTGTTCTCTCACATTTTTAAATATATATTTACAAATGCTCTTTCGTTACTCTCAATTGCGCTCTCGTTGAACTTGTGCCCATCCATGGTTGAAAATTTTGTTTTTCGAGCAAAAAACTGACTAAAATTTCGACTCTGTCGTATGCATATCTCACGAAGAGGCTCACAATTTTAAGTCAATTTTAAAATATTGCTATTACCAGAAAACTCGATTTATTTCGTTTTTGTTTTAAACGCCATTTTTTTTATCAACGATTTGAATTCAAATTTTATCAATTCAACTTACTTTTGAACATCAAAGTACAAAAAAGTAAAATGTTAATGCTGTTTTTATTAAACATCATCATTTGACCGCCATAAGGTGCATCCGTAGCAGACATTTCAAAGCCGCTCATTTATTAAAACTTCAATCAAAAATTATTTCTAATAAAATAATAAACCAACGTAGTTAATTTACCACCGCTATTAGAAAAATATATTGTGCTGTAACTTTTTGATATTAAACTTTTTTTTTTAATAAAATCATAGTTGACGAGGTACAGCATTTTAAAAGATTTTTCAATTGTTTTGTTTTGTTAATTAATTTTTGGTTTTTACTACTTTTTATAAGTTCTATTGTTGTTAACTGAAAAGGGTGTCTAATAGCGTTTTAATTTTTTCCACTATTTAAGTCGTTTTTTTTTTGGTTTGTTCGAAAGTTTTGAAAAAGTTGATCAAAAATCTTTAGTGTTATTTTTTTTTTTCTTTGATTTATTAATACTGGTTAAACAAAATAAACACATTTGAGTTTTTGTTGTTCGTTATTAAATTTAAATGATGTACTACAAATTTTAAACAAAAGAAATGATATATTTTGAAAATTTAATATTTTAGTTTTTTTATATATTGTTTTTTTTTTATACAATGCTTTTTTATAATTACATAATAATTTGAAAAAAAAAATGTACTTAAAAGTTTCTCTGTTTTTATTTTGATGAAAAAGTTACACGAGTTTGTTTGTTAAAAAAAGCCTATCTAGCATTATTTTTTTTAAAACGTTCTGTAATGAAGTGCATTTGACAATGTGTTTTTTTTAATATTCACGCAGATATTGAAATTTCATTTTTTATTTTATTTCTTTCTCTCTGTTTTTATCTTTTTCTCATTGCTTTTCTCTCTTGGCTTGCATTTTCAATTTGGTCCGTACAGGGGGAATGTGTTGTGCTGAGAGATCGAAAACTGAATATTGCGCCAGCTATTAAAAAACAAGTGAGTATTAATTTAAAGTTTAAATATCCAAAATTCATCTATTGACACACTAAAATTTTATAGTAAAACTTATTAACTTTAATATTTATTTACATTTTACAGTCTATTGTTGCAACGAATGGTGCTGTCTATTATACAACAACACCACCAGCTCCCATTAGCAACATGCCGATTGATCAATTTGCCGCAGCCGTTTATCCACCAGGTACTTGAATATCATTGAAATTATATTGTAAATGTAATTTGCCTTTCTTTTAACAAAAAGTTAACGATTTTTCAGCAGCTGGTGTGCCAACAATTTACCCACCTTCGATGCAATATCAACCATTCTATCAATACTACAGTGTGCCAATGGTATGGTAATTTGTATACATACTATCTATTAAAAGGCTATGCTTAAAAATGACAATTTAGTTATTATTTTAATTGCACTGTGAAAGGATAAAATGAAACAAGTAGTATTTAACTCGAAAATTTCTATTAAAAAGTTAAATTTTTCTAAAAAAAAATCATTGAACACTTAAATTGGGCTCAGCTTGTTGAAAATAAGATTTTCTAAAAATTTGCTTATCACAAAATAAAAACAAGCCAAAAATGAACAATGATATCTTACTAATACCGCTCCATTTAGTGGTTTCTTTTTTTAAATTTTGATTATGCTCAAAAAGTGAAGAGCCTTAAGTTTATTAACAACATTGAAATCAGAGAGAAAAATAAAATGCTCCTCTATTTTTCAATTCATGCGGCAACATGGTTTTTAAACTAGTGAAGCAAATTACTTGAAAGCTAATTAACCAATTGTATTGCAATTTGCATCACATCTTTGTAATATAATTATCTATAAAGAATCTATAAGAAGAAATTATAAAATATGTTTGTGTTAACTTCACATAACTTTTCGTAAAAGAGCTACATCAAATTAATATTAAAATAGAACGTGTCTTTCGAGTTACATGATCCGCAATTTAAAAATAATTTGTTATGAGAAAATAGTAATATATCAAAATACGTCAATTTTTATACAATCTATGGCATAGTCCTTAAAATTTTTTCCTATGTTAAAATATATGTTTGAATTATTAATTATTTTCTGTCTTAATTTTCAGAATGTACCCACCATTTGGCCCCAAAATTATCAAGGTAATTAAACTGTGCAATCTACTAGTAGACAACTTTGTGCATAAAACTGCGCAATATAAAATAAGAGAAAAACTCATGCGTACACAAAATCAGCAGCAACTGCTATTGCAAAATAATTTTAATTAATTCGCATGCGTTAATTTTATTTGAATTACAATTTAATTTGGTTGAATAAGTGCTTATATTTTAATTTGAATATAAAGCATTAAAGTTTGTAAAATTAAAATGAAAGTTGCGCGCGCAAATGCTTTAGTTCTTAATTAAATCGCTTAATACAATAGTTGTGTAGTTTTTATTTTAATTATTAAAAAGAAAAGGTTTATGTCTTAAGTCTTTTGTTAATGTAACTATTGTTATTTTTGTATTTTGTTTTTTTCTAAAGTTTTTTCTTAACAAAAAAAAAAACCAACAGAAGTAGCAATAACATACGATGTATAAAAAATATGTAAACATTTACTTATAGGAATTTATCCGTGTTAATTTTGAGGATACGCTAGCTACTACCACAACTACGACGTATACCAACAACAGCTAAAGCTACTATTACTACAACAACAGCAACAAGCGAGGGGTGTGTTCAACGCATATAAAAAAAACCACACATTTAACAAAACACACGCATACATGAAATACATAAAACTTTAAAACTACATACAATATAAAACTACAAAAAACAAAAAGAAAACGAGTGAGAGCTGCATAGGATAAATGTAAAAGTTATATGTTAAAATGAGAGTTAGAAATAGAAAGTAAGAAATAGAGAGAGAGAGAGGGATAAATTCTATTAAAAAAGGCAAAGCTCAAGATAGTGTGTGTTAATTATTATTGAAAAACTTCATGCAGCTGACACCAAAGAAAATTTTTTAAATCTTTTTTGAAAAAATTGAAAGAAAAACTTAATTTTAAAGTACGGTAATAACTCATTCACACACACACACATATACAAACGCATTCACACTCGAAACAAAAATAAACTATATAGAAGCACAGAAAACAGAGTAACAGAGAGATGAAATCATGTTAAAGCCTAACGAAATCCCACTCAAATAGAGCAAAAATAATTGTGTGCGAAAAAATTTATATAACATATATTATTCTGAAATAGCAACAAAATATCTAATATGTAATAGAAAATTTGTTTGTTTTATTTTTGTGTTTTCTTTTTGTCATCGCCGTGTATAATTTAATGAGCAAATGGCTAAATCGTTGACAGTAAAATGTTCTGAAGTTGTTAAAACTGCTGACTTTCGATTGCTTAAACTCATTATGCTACAACTACAAATAAAGTGTGAGAAGTTAAAACCCTTGAAGTTTAAAAACAAAGATTTCCACCAACATCAAAATATATTAAACAATAATTTCAAGTTTCCCAAACTGAATTTTGTCTAGTTAATACTCAAACGGAAAACAAAATATAAATATGTTTCTTTCGAACAATTTGTTATATTTGGTTCAAGATAATTTATCAAATAATAATTGAAACGCAAGTTCCACAAAACCTTACCCCACCCTAGCGGGAACTATATAGAGTTACAAGTAAAAATTTGTGGTACCCTAATACTCAACTGACAAAAATACCAATTTTCATTATCTCAAAAATCCTTACTCCCTTTCCATACCTAAGTAAAGCATATCATTTCTTATGGTATTTTCTACTCTAATTCGAAAACTGAGCTACCTACTGTAGCTTTTCAAGATAAATACATAGATTTAGCTAAAAATGTCAGTGAATAAAATTATTAAAGAACACGAAAATTTCCCAAAAATTTTATATTTTGACAATTCTAGATTCGAATATTTTGAAATTCTGATTTAGAAATCGTTTTGCGGTCGGACTGTGGTCTCGAAAACAGACTTCGGTTTATTATAATAATAGTGCATAACTGTTATACAGAAGTTATTTTGCACATTAAATAGCTAACTTATTTATAAAGCAAAGGGGAAGCCTACAGAGAGAGACATGTTTTAATATAGATAATGCAACCGTTTACCAAGATTACAATCGGTAATTGATAGATTCTTGTAACTTAATTGAAAATTCATACAACTAATGTTTAAAAAAATATCTACTTTCAAGCCTTAATTTTATTATTAAAAGATTTTTGAACTTTGTTACTTAAATGTACATTCGTTTAGAAATAAATAAAGCACTTATTATTTGTCAATCGAAGAACGGCGGTTTTTAAAACTTCAGCTCCAAAATCAATAGGTTTGAATTATTTTTCTGCAAAAAGAAAGTAGGCAACAAACTTTCAATAGTTGACTGCTTAGATTTTTTTTTTTAACACACGAGCTCAATAATGAGAGTTAATTTTTTCTTTCTTATTAAGGAATTACAAATCTCAATGTAAAAAAAATATGAGACGTGAACACAAAAATAAAATAGAAAAGTAAAATTGAAATAAAACAAACTAAGCAACATATTATTTATTGATAACCTGTTATATACATACATCTCTATATTTAGTATATATATTTATATATATATACATAATGACAAAGAAAGTATATATATATTATTATAAACTATTATGTTATATAGGCAAATTATTTAAATAAGCATTAAATATACATATACAAACAAACAAATATATATAGATATATATTTAGTATTTAAAAATATATGAACAAAAGCAAAATTTAGAAAAGGAAAA
This sequence comes from Meiosimyza decipiens, assembly GCA_963680825.1. Taxonomy (NCBI): domain Eukaryota; kingdom Metazoa; phylum Arthropoda; class Insecta; order Diptera; family Lauxaniidae; genus Meiosimyza; species Meiosimyza decipiens. Next base: position 25,717,418 of record OY804258.1, on the reverse strand, counting down.
TAAAATACTTAAAGACATAAAAGATATAATTATGCTATATATATATACATATACATATAACTACAATAAATGCATAAAAAATAAATCTAATTTTAATAAGCAGTCTAGTTTTAAAAGAAATGAAAAAACTAACGAAATCTTTAAAACTGCATGGTCGGTCATATATAAAAATAAATTAAAACTCTATATATATATATCGCTATACTCGGAGATATATGCATATATGTAGATAAAAATGTATGTAATGTATCACTTAAAAAATATACAATAAATACAAATCGAAAACAAAAAGCATATTAAAATATTTATAAAATCTTATTATTAAAGTCTAATTAATTGAAAACTGATGAAAATAAAAACGTAGTTGTAAAACGAAATATTGACATTTACTTAACAACAACTACTACTAGTTACAGCAACATAAGCAATAACTAACAAATAATGAAAACAAATAATACATAATTTATGCATGTAAAAAAACTTGAACAAAAAAATATGAATATTTTGTATTGTAATGCATACTATGTAGTACACCACATGAACGAAATTAAAAACTTTCAGACATAAAAAAAATCAATGCATAAATAGCTGGCAGCCACCACCACATATAAAATTAATATTTTCTTTTTAACTTAAAAAATAATATTAATTTTTATTTTTTAAAAATTGATATTAAATTTCTTTGTTTTTTTCATGCCATACGCAATGATGTGTATTAAATTACCAAGTTTCTACAAATGTAAAGTTAAAGCACTTATTTCATTAAACTGCGATTGTCTTGTGCTTAAGTTAAGTCCAATTCTCTAACATAGTGGTCTGTTTCTATTAATAGAGAAACTATTTAGGTTTCGTTCTTTCATGTTGTATAACATTTAACTTAAATTATAAATAAATTAAATCTCAAGGCAAACTTTTGAGAAATACACTTCAAATGACTTCAAGTTATACTTTTAATAATAATGCTCATATTTAACATTGTGAGGCGTCCAGTTGCAAAACTGACCGGCTAAGTCCTCTTTTCATGCTTTTGGAAAAACAACGAAAAACGTTTATCTTCTCATCCATGTTCATTGAAAAATTAAAACGTATTTCCCACAATATAGCTTATGAAATTTCATACTCAAAACAAGTCAGACCAAACCTTTCGAGTTTCATCTGCCTATGTTTTTGAGAAAACAATTTTAGACTTGGTGGGTTATGATGCATTGAACATGGACTTCGCTGGTTTGGTTTTTTTTTTGAAAAAAAAGTGGACTTGACCGGTTTTGGTACCGATGTACTGGCTGGTTTTGAAAGCAAGTTCATGAACTTGGCCATGGCATTTAAGAAATGTAATATTTCTTTTAACATTTGGTTTTAATCTAAAAACGTAGTAGAAAGATGAATTTTTTTAGACTTGGCCGGTTTTGCAACTGGACTCCTCATGCTTTTTTGATATTATGTCAGGTATTTTCCTTCATATAAAAAAATTAAATATGTCCTAATGCTACGCAACAAAACGCTTACTGGTTTGGGACTTAGCGTCCGAAAGACCACTTAATCGATATTCTCTGATTCGATTTAGCAAAAAATATTATTTTACGTTAAAGTTGAGAGTTTTACAACATATTCTTCTTGCCATTCTTAATAAAGTGAGCAGAAAATATTTTTTAAGATCTTAAAAGTATATGGCCATTGATTTACAAAATGAAGTCAATGTTCTAAAATTGCCGCAGCAAAAAAAAACTTACTCTCGATATTTATTTGTATTTTGAGAGAAGAGATGCATTGAAAAAAACAACAAATTTTCTAATTAAGTAAAACAAATAACAAAAGTTTTCAAGTTATTGAATAAATAAAATTACGATTTTGTGACCCTAAGCTATCGAATTATACTTGACAATTGAAATTCTTTGAATAAATTTAATTGATCAGCTTTCGACATATGTGATAATTTTTAATGAAAATCCGATTTCTTATGTAAAACAATATTTCTGACATTTAAAATATGTTGAATTGTGTGCTTTTTTTCGATAAATACACATCATTGCTAATTAGATAAGTCGACAAGTTGTAAAAATTTCTAAAAAAAGGAAACAAGTTGAATTTTTTTGGTTTATTGTAAACAATATGTTTTTAGGTACTTCGCAAACTCTAAAATTATTCCCATCGAAAGATGTCGGCATCCGAAAATGGTCAAAGAATGTCATCGCTTTTTATTGATAGTTACATTGTACTTGTAAGTACTACAAATTTAAGTAATTTTACATCGAAATGTTGCAGCACCTACGAAAAACTGTTATCTAACTTTTTAGGTTAATATTTACTTTTTAGTTTTGGCTGCGAACAATTAAAGAGAACAAAAAATCGATTTTGAGACCTCTTGGGAGTGTCGCTGACTTTTCTTACTAGGTGAAAATTTATGAACTTACTAGTGAGGTACAAGAGAAACATTTTCCGAAAAAATTCTGCTTCGAAATATTTCCGCTGAAAATTACTTGTCGGCTTGTCCTATTTGAAAAAAAAATTTGGAAAAGTAAAACTTCGGTTCAGTACTTTACTAAAACAAAACAATGAAACAAACGAATATACAGTTTGACAAATTCTATACGACGTTCTTATCAAAGATATTAAATTCAGAAAAAAACGAATAGAAATTGAAAGCAATAATAAATGCATAATAAATAATAATTAAATTAACACACAAGGTAAAATATAATTGACTATTATTAAAAATCTATTATTTTTTGTCGATGAAAAACTATAAGTGGGCATATTCAAAAATATGCTATAAAAGTTAGAAAATAAATAAATCACAAAAACACTACACAAAAAAAAAAAAACAAAAAAATATATAAAACCTAGAATATCTTATAAGTAAAACTTAAAAAAAATAATTCGTGATATTTTTAAAAATATAAAAAAAACAATTATTTAGGTTATAAACAAATTGAATGAACTAAAATAAACATAAATAAGTAAAGCAACTAACTCATACACACACGTACACAACATTTATTCATAAAATAAACTTTAGTTGGTTTTTTAAATTTTGAAAACTGATTTCGAATTCATTCACTTTTAATTAATACTGATTTTATAACAACGTCAATAATCTTAACGATGTCTATTTACACAAAGTCAACCTTACAAAAATAACAACACAAAAAAAATGCTATATTATTTTGTAAGTTAAGTTTATACAACAATTAATATTAGTCCACAACACATTGTTTTAAGATACATTTAATGAAGAAAACTAATACCCTCAGTTTAATATTTTTTTGTGGTTTTGTAAAGCACACGCTGGGCTGTTTCGTTGTATCCGTTGATAGTGAAATTCAGAAAAGTCAATATCGATCAAACAATTAGTTTGACGGACCCTAGAAATGTTAGCATCCTCAACGAAAAACGTATGACGATGAATTTAACAAAAAGGCCCTCAATTTTTTTTCTTTATGTGAAAAAGTGTATGCATATTTACTTAAATATAAATAAAAAGAAACTCAAATAAGCAGCTCAACATTTTTATTTTAATGAAAAGAAAAAACAAAAATATTTATTAACAAATGAAAGCCCAGTAATAATTTTTAAGCGATCAACTCATAGACAAAACTAGTTAAATTGCATTGGTTTTAATGAGCGTCTCGGCCAAATGTTTGCATTGAATAGTTATGCGTGTGCTAACGTCACTCAGTCTATAGCAGCAGCAATAATATCACACGGGCTCTCATTGTGTCCACGTGAGCTTATCTATGTATGTACATTAGAAAGACTAAAAATGCACTCATGCGCTTTGCTGTGGCTCTCACTACTGGCTTAAACGTTTACCTACAATAACAATAACAAAATACACTATGACAAAAGAAATGCAAAATACCACGATTTCAAGCAATGACTTCAAATATGACGAAATGAAAAAACATTTAATCCTAGTAAAAATAACCACCAAAAGATAAAAAGTTATTTTAATTTATAGTTGAAAATTCTCAATTGTAAAGTAGTCAAAATAAAATTTAAAAATTCATACAAAATAAAACTTAGCAAATGAAACAAAATCCACAAAATAATCATTAAAAAATATAATTTTTATCTCATGACATTTTTAATTGTTAAGTATTGAAGTAAAATGAAAAAGTAAAAAGCTAAAATGTTAAGTTTTGCTGCGCTAATTTTATGAAAGACAATAATTTTACTTAAAGAAGAAAAAAAAGTATATAAAAAGTTTTTTGAATAATGTTTATTCATATGTTAATTCAACATTTAAAAAAAAAACGATAAAGAAAAATTTTATGAAAAAAGCAATATTGATTATTTAATTATTTTTTTTTTTTTGTATGAGTAATTTTTTAAAAGCGCTCAGTAAGCAAAATTTACTATAATTCTTGCTTGCCCACATACGTAGAAATCAGACACAAAAGCATAAAACAAAACTTAATAGCCGTAAACATCAAAAGATAATATCAGTTTATGTTAACAAAACTTTAAATGTTTTTTTGTCGCAACGCCTTAACGGTTTTTGACAGGCAAAACTTATTCAATTTTTTACTTGAATTTTTCTTTATTTAGTTTTGGCTTCGTTGTTCTTCATCATTTTGTTAAATAAAAACATGCATTTGTCCATAAAAACATACCCGCTGACGCACTTAAATTTCAAGTTAAAAATTCTGAATAGACTATTTTGCCGAAAATTTAAAGCAATCTAAGCTCGGACATCATATACGGATTCGGCGTCAACAAAACTAACAAGTTATATTAAGAATCAACTGCCCGTTTCTAAAATCTGCATTAGTTAATCTGATTTTCAAGCCTCAAAGGAGCTAATTTTTTTGTTTTCTAATTTAATTATGTAGCGTTTCTTAAACGTTGCCAACAAGCGTTCCAATATTGACAAGATCCAGTTTCAATTTTTGGTCATAAGGTGACTTTGCTGAGGCCTGAAGATCACTTGTACATTGAGGATTTTTTTTTATATCTTTCAAAATTACTCAACAATGTTACTTTTTTTAACTTTTTTTTTTGTTGACAGTACATATGCATGAGAGACGCAAACAATTTCACATGATACCTTACATAGGACAGTATGCCGCCTTTTAAGATTTTTTGTTGACACCTTTTTTTCGACAGTACCACCATATAATTTTAATATAGACGTACATAAATTATTATTTATTTTGTTGTATGTAGTAATAAGTCTGGTTTTTCGCTGGACTATTTTATGTTCCAATTAAGTTTTGCGAAATTATAATGGGGTGTTCTATTTTAATTTTATCATTAATTTACTAATAAACAAATTTCAATTAATATTAAAGGCACGAAAAGAAATTTCGCTGAGAGTAAATTAATGAAATTGAATGACTAAAAGCTTAAAAGTTTTCCGCAAAAGAAATCAGATTCTGAAATTTTTTTTTGTACCTAAGCATTTTTCATATGAACTAAGATCTAATAAAGTATCGACACTTTGGTACTTGCGATCATCAGCAATAAATAAAAATATATTAATATCCATCCTAACCCGTAAAGCGTTCGTAAGTTAAAATTTGACCCAACATTTAGCGTTTTAAATGTGTAATAAAAACTGCATTTTTTGAACAAAAATAATTATTCTGGTAAATTTTCAAAAACAATTTTAGTGCCGAAAAACTGCTGTTTTTTAATAGAAGTTCTGTAACAATGTGAATTGGGTCAAATATTATCGTAGGGCTTGAGCTTCGCCAAAATTAAAATACTTAAATGGAACACATCATCAATGCAAAACATGTTTACTGCTATGCCTAAAAATATGCAACAAGTTTTTTACCGCAAATTGTGCGTAGTATAGAAAGTTTTTATTTAAACGTAATTTTGCTCCTGCTTTTTAACTTAAATAATTTGTACTTTACTAATTGTAATTTAACTGATATTGAAAAACTAAAACAAAAAAATTGCTTATTTTTTGCCAGACATTTAAAACCAATTATGAACGTTGCGAGCCAAAGAATAAAAGAAATTAAAAAGGTTTGAAATACAAAAGAAAAAAATCAACTGCAGTGTGAATCGTTCTAGAAGAAAAAAATTAAAATTTATATAATAAAACCGATGCCAAAAATTGCAAATAATGCAAAAAACAAAACAAAAAAAAAAGCGTGCAATACAAAGAACAGCAATTTGTGGTTTATAAAATACCCTCAAATGAATGGACACGTAAAATAATACATCAAATTTCCCAAATTTTAGAAGGCAAAATTTATTGGCAAGCAAAAAAATAACATCACTTAGTAAAGATTGTATGTAGTATTTGTAATAACTAGAGGATAGAGCAACATTAAGACAGCAACAGCCATAGGAATCAACAACAGCAACCAGAACAAATTAACAAAATGATAAACAAACGAAAAATAAAACAGCAGCAGCACTAAGAAGATGAAGACTTATTATTATTTTTTTTTGTTAATTTATTGTTATTTTGTAATGCAAATTATATTAAAAATTAAGATATTTTGCGTTAATTTAAATGATTGAATTAAATTTTCAATTTAACTAATTGAATAACGAAAATTGTAAAATTATTTTTAAATTATTTTGTTTGATTTTTGATTGATTTCTCTCTAATGTAACACGCAACTCATGTATTGTCTTTTAAACTTTAATTTCTGTTCTTTGCTTTCGTAAATTTTTGTTTGGTAAATTAGAAGATGAAAAGAAAAACTAAAAACAAACAACAAAAAAGACACAACGCAAAGGCAGCAAACATAAATTATGAATTTTTTTGTTTTTGCAATTATGCGAAATTTTTGACTTAGTCAATTAATTGTGTTGTTAAAACAAAGACAAAAACAAAATAAGTAATAAATCTAACACACAAACACACACACACATAAACGAAAAATCAAAAACAACCAGAACAAATCATGTACTATTGTAATTTAGTAAATTATTGATTAAACAATTTATCTATTGAATTAATTTCTATTTTATTTTTATCAAATGTAATGGAAATGAAAAAATAAAACATTGAAATAAAAACACAAACAAAATGAACAACTGTTCATTAAATACAATATATTAAAATAAATAAAAATAGCATATTAAATAAAAATACAAAAATAAAACAAAAAAAAAAAAAATTTAAACAAAAAATGATTTTTGGTTTTTTATTTGATTATATTTAGTTATATTTGTTTTGTTTTCTATAGCTGGTATGGTGTTTTTTCAAAAATGAAAATGGATTTAAAAGATAATTACGCAAACTTTTCAAGTAAAAGAGCCAAGACTGTCAGTGGAAATTATTCGCTTATTTCTGTTTCTGTTCATTAAATTTTTGTTTTGAATATTTTTAATTTAACTAAGTACCAATTTACGATAATATTTCCTTGCAGTAAAAGATCAGCATTTTCTTACAATCAACCAAAACCAACATCGTATCAATTCAGAGCGGCAGGGGTTTCAGCCTTTCAGCTTTATTGACTACACTGAAAGATATTTTGTTATTGGAAAATTTAATGTGAAGCTCAGGCTTATTCTAGAGGTATATGAGATACTTTTAGCTTATGATTTTATATCCTTGTGCGATAGAGATGTCGAAAATTTGTGAATTACAAAATACACGTCCATCAACTGATAGCAATTGCTATAACTGTATCAGTAGCTTCAAAGTTTCAGGACACTATTTTGTCTTCACCGCGGTACAGATAAGCGCATGATTTTATTCAGTCATTATAAGTAACTGTTGCCTGCTACTGCTTCCGCACACACATGTGCAATCCGGGCAACATTTACTGATGTGCTTAGTCCAGACAATATATATCCACAAGTACGTACGTGATTTCAGAACTAATGGTGCTATAAATATTCAAATATAGCGTTATTAGTGCTTCTGTTGAACGGAAGACACCTAGCACAATTGTTCGATCAATGCCAAAGGTTACAGAAATAAACATTTTGTTATCTTCTTTCCTGTTGGTTGAACAGAAATTTCGCTAAGGAGAGCTAAAAGATTATGGCGAACTTTCGCGACTACAAACAATTTCATCGATCAAAAACATGCAAAATCAATAATCAGTTGTTAGGAATCTTAGCGCACTGATAAATTTATTTTTTTTTTGCGATCGGTGCCTGCGGTCCCACTGAACCACCTAACCGCACGAGAGGCGCATCCGTCTGTCGTACGGATCGGTGACCGACTACGAACAGCCCGGACTGCTCTGCGTTCAGCGAAACCGTACGTGTGAGGGACATGCGTCTATCGTACGGAGCGGTGACCTGGACTGCACTATTTCTTTAAGCGAAATGATGGGTTGAGCTTCTATGGGACTTTAGCTATTTTTCGACGCATACATTAGGAGGAATGTATTTATAGGAAAAAAAGCCTATAATTATGCAATTGATTATTTTTTTCTTATTCGAGGATGTTTTCTGTTGGCATAGTTGGCATAAAAAAAGACATTAGTACATATTGCATGCCACCGCTTCCATGTGGATTTGTCACCTTTTGCATACGTATTTACTCAATTCAATCCTTGTGAGAACAAAATATTATGTGATACACATCAACTTTCCCAGAGAAAATTTGTTTTTCTCTACGATTTATTCGTTTGTAATTTTAATTAATTAAAGTGAACAATAACATTTTTATTTTTCTCATGTTATTTATTTATTTTTAAAGCTTTATTTTAATTTCTTGAAGGCGTTTATCTAAACTTTTAAGAACAACTCAAGATCTCAAACTAAAAAATTTCAGATAAATTTTATTCTGCTATGCAATCAATTAAGAACTCCATAACCAGCAAGTGATAGCGTAGTTCATATAAACGCCTTATAACTGACAACTGGCTCGAATGCTTAAGCACACTATACACTAAAAAAAAAAAAAAAAAGAGCGCATAGTTAAATTTACGTGCTAATTCAATGCATTGCTTGTTGTTTACTATTTTGCAACGATTTTAGGTATTTGAATTTGTAGCTGTTTACTTTCTTGCGACGATTACAGATATATTTCAAAATGCCAAATATTCAGAGTTGTGAAACAAAAGTAAACAACAACAAAATACATGGTGTTTTAAAATTGCTACAATTATCGTTAAAAAATAAACAAACACAATTCATGGTATTTTCAAATGCGTGCAAATGCTGCAAAGATGTAAATAACCATATACACCGTGCGGTGTAAAATATTTTCACAATCAACTATTTTTAAAATAATTTTATGAGTGTACATGAACAAATGCTGGAGAATTTCTTATTTGCTATATTTTAACAATATGTATATTTGACGATGTTCAATCGGTGCTCAAAAACTAAAATCAATTTAAAAAAAAAATACACAAAAAGATAAATTAAAAACAAAAAAAGGTTGTGTCAAATTAGATGTAAAGCAAATAAAGTAACACAAATTATGTAAAATCTAAAAAAATACATCGCATAGACATACAAGTATTTAGAAAAAAAAAATAATTATTGAAACCTATACTATTCCATTCTAACTTTATAAAACTTTTCCGCTCTTCTCCATATGACATAAGAAACTATGAACATTTTTAAATAAATAAAAATAATATTTTTTTTTAAATAAATGTCTCAATTGTGTCATTTATTAAGAAACAAAAAGAAACACTATTATATGAATATATAGTATAAAAATAGTAGTTAAAACCAAAAAAATAATTAAAAAATTAAAGATTTTTTGAAACTCTCTACATGTGAACACATTTAAGAAAAGGAAAAAAATCCAAACCAATAGTGTTTAAATAAATATATTATATACATTTTGAATATATATTGTTATGCATAAATGAAATGTAATTATACACACAATAAAAGTGAAAAAAGGTAAACAATATATACATATATATATATATAAGCAAATAGAATCGAAAATAACAGAACTAGCGAAAATAAATATTATTTTCAATGGTATGTGGTGGTAAGAAATTTATGTAAAAATTATAAAAATTAAAAACAAAAATCAAACCCTATCTTAGTCTTAATAACAAACGTATTGTTCACCTTATCAAATCTTAAAATTTTTTAATTTTAGCTTTATTATCATTACGCACAAAATTCTTCAAAATGTCTTCATCACTAATAATATGCAATCATATGAATGATCTTTCTCAGCACTATAACTCAAACTCATCTACTGAACTTAGAGTTCTTAGAAAGTAATTAAGTTCAAAGTGCAGCCAAGATTTTGTAAAGGAGTAATCGATGTTTTGCCAGTCTAACGCTGAAATTATAATCCTATTTTTACCCACATTGACGATCATTATAGCCCATAAAATGACTTCGAGTAAATTTGCATGGCAAGCTCGTGCGTGATATCTTTATCATCAATAATTTTATGTTCAGACAACAACCAACCAATCTTGATTTTATCTCGAAGGAGCTAAGTATATTCGCCTAGCTTGGTTTGGCTTGAAAATTGCTGGGTTGATTTTCGAACAGAGTGAAATCTTCATGAACGACATGACCACGAATATCACAGTTTATCTTATATTCATCAATATACCTTCTTTGGTCATTAAATTCTGTTGTACAATTAGTCTTGACAGCGGCGGACTTAAACTTTTTGGAACCTGGTGCTAAAAACTGACAACGGACCCTTCTCATGTAAAAACTTACTTTGGTGACCAAAAAAAAAAGTCATTCATGGAAGTTTTTCTTTTCCTAAAGACATTCGTTTTGCTATCGAAAATCAAAAAATTCATCACATTGAAAATGGCGGTGTCAGAGAGGAGATCGTGATTTATGATCAGGGTGTGATACAAAAATAGAAAGGTACTCATTTTCCGTCTCCACAAAACATGATTGGACTTTTTGTACTCGTGGCACATGGCGACAGTCTCCTCTAGCTCTACCATAATCCGGCGTTGGACTTTGTTCCGGTGTACTATTGCAGTATTTGGCTGAGCCTTAGTATGCCAAACATAGTGAATTGATACTTCTATGATTTTAATCTATGTAGTTCTCCGTTGGAAGAAGCTTTCAAAGTTTTCCGTTGGGCAAGGACAGAAAATAAAATTTAATGCTGTGATCCTCAACATTGACGATAAATTCTTAAGCGAGTGTGCGAGCTATGAGTTTAGCTTTCACTGCTGCCTATGCAAAATGAGATCGTCAGTTGTATTTAGAGGGTTGCTTTTTCGATTGCAACTACAAGACAATGCCAATAGAGCTCTGAATCTTTTGTTAAAAGCTTTAAAAAGCTTTGTCCATCTTTTTGAGCACAAGCACAAAATTGACATCTCTTTCTTTGGCCTTTACTGTGGTGAGCATAAATATGACGTGCTTGTTGTAAATGAGCCAAGCGGAGCCAATGACTGAAATGATGGCCCATTTCACAGCCCAAGATAAAGTTGCGAGGCAATATTTTTGATGACGCTTTAGAATTCGTAAATTAAAAACTAAAAATTTAATTTTATTTAATTAATAATTTAGTTTGTACACATAAAAATCAAAGAAAAATAAAATCTAAAGAAATTCAGATTTTTTTAAAAAATATATATATAAATATCTTTTAAAACTTTTCACGTCCAACGATACGTTTGCAATACAAAAAAATGGGGCTAAACTCTTTCCCATTGATTAATTGTATTTTGTTAAAATAATATTTATTGTAAAATAATATTAACTTTATAATAATTATTTAACAAGACTGAATCTAAAAAAATACAGTATAATTTGATTTAAAAGAGCCATTTCTTCTATGAAAACGAAAAAAAACAAACAAATAAATATGTACACATTTATGATTTTCTTGTTTTTAGTTTTTATACTGTTTACATAATAAAACCAAAATAAGTTAGAATGCAAAACAAAAATTATATTTCATTAATATACATACATATATTAAAGCATAAAAATATTTTAGATTTAGAAAAAAATAAATAAAACACGAAAACCTGAGATATATTTACAAAAGTATTGAATATTTAAACAAAATATACAGTGTTATTTTTATTATTACAAAAGTAAAGAGAAAAAAATTTAAAAATCTTAACACAATATAAGTATGAACATAATAATAACTTAAAGCGAAACATAATTTTCATAGTAAATACATTGTGAAAAAAACAAAATATTTTTAACTAAATTAAACCAAAAAGATCCACAAATGTGATGAAAATATCTTTTTTGAACTTAGTTGTTGTCATACATATATTTAAAATATTTTAGGTATATAATACAAAAAAAATATCTAAATATATTTGTAGTTGTAAAATATATATATTATTATATATAGTACTTATATAACTGAAAGTATAAAACAAAATGATATAAGATAAAAAAATAAATAAATAAAATTAAAAATACTTATCAATAAAACTAAGAAATGTTATTATACGTATAGTACACATAAAAGAATGCCCAAAGTATAAAATAAGAGATAGCAAAATAGATGTTATTAAACTACGAGTAATGAATGAGATCATACCCTACATATGGAACTTACATGAAAACAATAATTGTGCAACGAACAATTTAGCAAATTTTTGATTTAATTATTATTCATTGATGAATTTTCTATTAACACTGTTTTTATTTAGTTTTTTTTTTCTTCCTAATATTGATGAACTTTTGCAACGCAAAATACAAGCCTGTAGTTTCTTCTAATTCCATGAAAGCCTAAGCTGTAAGATGTTCATACTTGACATCATCTGATCTCTAAGCTCTATTTATTTCATCTACATTAAGCCTAAAATGGAATGCAATTTGCACATTTGTGCAGGTGCTCCATAGGCATCCTTAGAGGTGTTGAACTGAATTCAATAACTTGAAGTAGAACTTACAGTTTCTCTATCTATCAATAAACTCGCTACTATATTCGAGAGGAATACACAGCCTGATGCCAACAGACCTTGTGCTCTCTCGTTACTTTGACCACGATCATAACATCGCATCATAGAAACAATTCGTTCTAGAGTAGCATTATCAAATTGTGGAATAATCTACCAGCAAACGTGTTTCCCTCTAACTTTGACATTTGTAAATTCAAGGTAAATATGTTCACCCATATTACTCTAACTCGCTCGCTCTGTTTAAAAAAGAGCTTTTCTTCTTAAAACCTTCTGAGCGTTGGAGTTAAAAGAGTAGGCTGTCTCTGTACGAAAACAATTCAGTATTTTAGCAGTGTTGGATTAAAGTAGGGCTAGAGAGCGCCATAGCTCTGGGCTCCCAACCAGCGTTGGCTTAATGTATTAATATTGGACTGGGACCACGGAGCTTGGTCTCAAGGTGCCCCCAACATGGAAAGTTGTATAAATGTAGGGATGTTTTGTGGAGAACAAAACAGGAGTATTTTTGTTTGGTACTCCCTTTGCTATTTGCTTCAGAACTGCTAGAAAGACATAATTTTTTAAAACTGGTACTCTGTACAAAAAATGTCTCTAAAGCTACTACGCCTTAAAGTTCCTGCGACTAAAGTGCATGGACGTATAAAGAGAGGAGGGGGGGCGTGCCCACCCCAGAATGTTTTATTACCACCGCAGAACTTTGAGCACTTAATAATAATAAACATCTTTGAGGGACCAGGCCCACCCTGGAAAACGATTCTAGATACGCCCACGCTAAAGTGGTAATTCGCTATTTTTCTCTATAATGGCTCTTGACTGCAATGTGCAAGGGAAAGGTCGTTTGGCTCACTTGGCTCACTTGGCTTCGAATAGCAAATATTTTTTTTGTTGTTGTTTTACTGACACCAAGCTAAAACTATTTTACACATCGTTATTTTAGAAATTTTTTTAGTATTTTTTTGTGAGGGAAACCCAACACTAATTAAATAGAGCGCGAAAATAAATCAACACCAAGGCTTACAATTTTAAATAAATTCATATCTTTTAATATATATATATATATATATATATATATATTTGATTGGGCTTGTACTAGCGCTGTTGAGTCGTGTCAGCTTTTGCGAAAGGTTTATTTATTTCATCATATAACAACAACAAAATATTAATTATGTTTAGTCAATTACTTGAAATTACAAACAGTAGGAAATATCTATATATATATCTCTGCATATGTACAACATAACTAAATATATAAATACAGGAGCACAATGTAATGATATTAGATTAAATAATTTGATTTATATAAACAACAAGAAATTAAAATAATAATCAGGACGAGCTGCTCAAAAGCTACTGGATTTTTCACCCAACAACAGTCATCTTAAAGATAACAATTCGGTTACTTTCAAAAGTTTAAAATTATAATTTGTTATTCACAGCTATAGATATGTCGACAAAAACGACTTTTATTTGAATTCAAAGTTTTTCTTGATATTTAGAAAATATATCCAACAAAATAAAATGTATATATTATAATTAAAATGATTTAATGGCAATGGAAACTTTTCAATTATCATTAAAGTTTAATGGAAAATTGAAAGTAATGCATTACCCCCATGTCTGTATACTCTGACTTTAAGATATCATCTACTTAGGAAAAAAGATTATTTAATTGTTATCGAAAAAGCTATATATCTTTTATGATAATTTATCGATAAACTGCAACTTTCGTACATGCCTATAAATTAGTGTCTACAATATTTGATTCTCCATATCTCTCAAGCTCTTTTCAACTCGGACTTGTGCTCTCATGAACTTGGATCAGTGTGACATAAAGGGATCATATTAACAGAACCCAGCATTACTGAAATTTCTGTGCAATATAGCGCATAATAACATGATTAGAAGCCATATGTCCTTAGAGGCATTGAAAATTGAAAATTGAATATACAGACAATTTACGTACATTATGGGTTCCATTAAATTTTAGTTCCTTATACCTCTAACAAATTTGAACCTATAGGAAATCAAAAAATTCACCCTTGTACTTTATGGTCAAATATGCAGGTACCTTTATATATTACGAATATAACCATTATTTTTCTGATTTAATTTGGATATAACTTTTTCGTATTTCTGTCACAAAAACTCTTAAGTCTCAATGAGATTATAGAAACTCTATTTCGTGAGACATAAACTACCAAAAGATGTTCATATTATAGGTTGTGAAGGATAAACTCAAAGTCTTTTTAGTCAAGAGGCTTCTTTATGCTAATTTTGATGTTGTCATACCATTCCAAATCGAGAAATTTTAGTTACTAATATCTGCTCGATCATATTTTGTATCCAACACGAACTCAGTTTGCTGCATTCAGAAAGCTTTGTTTCTTTCCATCAATAAGTTCCCTTAAAGAAATAAAAAAAGTATCAATTTAACGAAGAACTGTTTGAAAAGTGAGTGTTTTTACTGCACTTAAGGCATACGTTCTTTAAAATCAGTTAGTTGGTTTCCTTAGTGTAAGTAAATGTTCATTGAAATAAAGATAGATTTCTTTATTCTAGGTTTATGTGATAAAAAATGTATGGTACTAAATGAAGCAGATTTCCTCTAATACGTGAAATTAGATGTTTAATTTTCCAAACTTTGCTTCGTTTTAAGTTAAAAATTTACTAAAAATTAGAAACTTTTTTCTCGTTTTTAATATAATATATACTTCTATCAATTAATTTAGTTCACGGTGAAGCTATAAAATTTAGTTTCTTTATTGGAAATACGTTCAACTGATAAGTATAGAAACACTTTGCCATTACTTTACCTTTTGACTATGACGAATTTAGCACTAATAAAATAAAGAAGTTGCTCCATCAACCCCTATGATTCTTAAAAGCAGTTCCTTAAATTTGATTACATTTTGCTTTGAAGCCGCGCTTGTTTTCAGGAAACTAGTTCGTTTTAAATGAGACATTTTTTAAATAAAACATTCATTCAGGAAATGTGTACCTACTTGAATTGATAGAGCGTGGTGGCTTCAAAAAGTTTGTTTCCTTTCAATGACAGCTCTTGGCCTAGTAAATTTTGCAAATAATCTCTTTAACGATAGTTGCCATTTTCTTGAATTGAGTTTAGTTTTTATCGATATTGCTTCCTTTCCCGGTCTACACATTTTGCAATTAGCTTAAACAGACTTGAATATCATTCTGCACCTCAGTAGTCTTGAGCTTCTAAATAGTCTTCTTGGAAAAGTTTTTTTTATCTGTTTTCACTATATCTCTCCACTTCATTTCGCAATCTTCTGATGAACTTAAAATTTTCGCCTCGCTATCAAGTACTTCAACAAAATAAAAGTTTCGGATTATAAATATTCAGGTTTCTGATAAAAATGGGGTTTCATATAAGGTTGTATTTATTTTGGATAAATTTTCGAAAACATTTTTGATGTAACACCAACATGGTACTGAACATATAAATATATGGAAATGCTTCAAATATATGCAATATGTAAGAGTTCCACAGGCAATTCCAGCAGTAGCTATCCAACTTCATCCAACTACATTAGCGCGGATCTCAAATGGGTCAAACGTGAATTTTGATACTACCGGGAAAACTAACAAAATGTGTAATTTCTATGGATCAGCTTAAAATCACGATGAATTTACATGCTCAGGCGTCTTATATTATCGCATAGCTTACAAAAATTTTTTTAAAAAATCGCATCTTAAGCTATTTTTTGTTTTTTAAATTCTTATGCTCTCAAATGTACATGATAATTTTATGGTGTACATATAAAAATGTCTATGTCCCCTAATTCCAATACAAATATACTTTAAATTCTTTATTTAGATTTTATACAACATTTATCGACTTTTTCGACACATCTTAATTTTAACATTATTTGA
The DNA here is from genome assembly GCA_963680825.1 of Meiosimyza decipiens. Taxonomy (NCBI): domain Eukaryota; kingdom Metazoa; phylum Arthropoda; class Insecta; order Diptera; family Lauxaniidae; genus Meiosimyza; species Meiosimyza decipiens. The sequence continues at coordinate 25,700,772 of OY804258.1, read as the reverse complement.
AATGGTTTGAGTCTTATCGATATTTTCAAGATAATTCGTAATTCGCTGATTTACTTCATATATTTCGGCACTCTTCTACTTTTCCGCATCCAACAACTTTTTCAACATTTTTCGACATTGTTACATAAATGTTCTGCATATATGAACTTTTCGAAAATATTCGCCTTTTTTTTGAGATTTATAAACTTTTTCGAAATTGTTTTTGAATTTTTCTATATTGTTGATTTTTTCCTTGTGTTATTCAACTTTATCAATATTTTTTTGAAATCTATTGACTTGATCGACATTTATTGTATTCTTCGACATTATCTAACATTTATAAATTTTTATACATTTTTGGTTAATAATAGACTAACTTGACGTTCTTCACATATATCCACATGCAACGATTACTCGACATTATTCTTAACACATCGACTGCTTTGATACTTTTAATATTATTTGAAATTTTAAGCTCTTATCGATGCAACCGATATTAAATACTCTTCGACTTTCATAATCTTTTTCGATACTTTTTGAAAGTATGTAGTCAACTCTTCGACCTCGTCGATACTATCAATTCTTTTCAATAATTTTCAATTATTTTTGATACTTTTGACTTAATACTTCACTGCAATAATATAACGAAACATCATTACAATAGGAAGCGCTATATTTGTTTTTCATATTAAAATCTATAGATATTGATATTTATATGGAATATGAACTTACTCGCTTTTATTATATATATAGTCTTTTTTATATATATTATTATATAATTTTTATATTATTTTTTATTTACTTTGAGCTATTCTAAGTGGTAACAAATTTTCCAATCATATTTGGAAATTTTCATAGCTTCTTTCAGCTGGACTTTTAGTAAATTTTCTCCAAACTTTGAGCAGTCTCAATATTTGACTTAATATAACTGACATGAAGTGTAGAATATTAAAGCAAAAATAAAAAGACAAATAAAATGAATCTTAAATTGACATATTGAAACTAATAAATAGCCACCGATTTGTTATAAATTGTTATAGGAGGAAAATCAAAATATGGTTTGTTTTAATAAAGTTCTGGACTAGAGTATCCGCAGAACTTTCTCATTTTAAAATACGTATGTATTGTATGAGTATTAATATATATTTATAGTGAATAAATAATGAATATTCTTTCGTTTTAAGGAACACAATTAGATGATCACACAATATATATGTAGTACGAGTAATATGACACATGATAATGCAGATTTTGATTTTATTTAATTGAAAAAAGAAAAACCCATTCAAGAAAGTTTTTTCTTTCCACCCTTAATTACTTAGTTTCGAAATTAAAATTGTAAAATTCAATGAATATTCTATTTTAATAACAATTTAAAAAAATATCATTATTGAAAATGGTGCGATATGTTTAAACGAACGAAATAATATTGGAAAAAATTGGTATTTAAATCGTGAAAAAATTAATAAATTTAAACAAAATGGTTTCAATGGCAAATTGTTGAGTATTTTTTAGTCAAATGAAATTTTTATATGTGAATAAATATGGATCATACAAAAATTTGTTATTATGATATACAAGAGCACTTAGTAAAATCCAATACGAGTACTAATAAAAAAATATATATATACATATGTATGTATTTAGTATAAAGTGAGTATATTAAAAATAAACTGTATTAAGTAAAAGAAAAAATTATATTATTCATAAAAAAAGCTAAGTACTTAACATCAGTATATATAGACATATGTACATTTAGAAGAAGGCAAATTAGCAGTAGCAAGCATATAAGCGAATTTCGTATAAAGTAGTAAAAAGTGATTTCGAGTACGAAATTAAAGTACCTTTGCGTTTTAAGTTTCGTATTTTAATATTTTTTAATTAATTTATTTATTCTTAATTTTTTTCATTTTTAATAAATTACTAAGCACATTGGGCTGCAAATGATGTGATCATGAATGTTGTTGAGAAAATTGAAGTCATTTTTGAGTAAATTTTTACGCTGAAGTAAAAAGCCTGACGTATTGGACGCATTCCGAGGCTAAATTAAAATTTTGAGGAAAAAATTGTTACTTCGGAAATGACTTCCAATTGCCCAAGCACAAAGCCTGCAGTACTGTGGAATTGCGCTCATGGAAACTGAAGTAATTTAGATATTATTTTTTGTTTTAATTATGAGTTGGTTGCCCTTTGAAAATATTTAATACTCCCACCATAATATACACCATAATATACTTAAATTAAACGTTATTCAGATATATATCTTCGATGACAATATTTAAATGTTTCTGAAAAATAATTTAGATTCATATACATATATATGTATGTGTGGTATGAGGCACTTCAAGAAAATTATTTTTCCCAGGTTGGCATCACTGAATCGATAAGATATCAAAACAAACAGAGGAGAGTATTGACAAAAAGAGCGCGCTTGTTGCACGACAACATCCGTTCACATAGGTGCTTTTAGGCTCATTCGGTTGGGACACTTTGACATCAGACTTTCATCTCTTAATCTTTCTGAAGACTCTTATGGGTGGAAAAAGGTTTTCAATCGGCGAGCAGGTAAAAAAAAGATCGTTATGAACTGGGAAAAGAAAATGGGAGATAATTCTTTTAGAAGTCCGTCAGAAAGCTTGTGCCACGGCTCAGTCTGCATACAACAGGAAGGTGACCATGTGGAGAAATAACTGACACATTTACCAAAAAAACCCTGTTTTAAATACAATTTTTTTTTAAAAAATAGAAGAATTTAGTATTTTCACTTTCTCGATGTGCCTCGTATATGAATAAAAGATGTATTTTAACGTCAGTGGCTTATTCAGTGGAGTGCTTTGGTGTTCAACCTCTTCTTCCGAAATCTATCGAAATCATAGTAATCAGTTGAAAATTGAAATTCTACGGAAAAGATATAGAACACGTCAAGAAACACATCTTAGATCAATCTTGCTTCTCTGGCAACTTTTGATTGCCACATTCTTATAGCCGATGAAAGATTTTTAGCAACCTAGTAAGAGTTTGATTCTCCGCAGAAAAGAGTTGGTGCGAAATTCGATTCGTTGATACATCCATTGCTCATAATCTATTTCCTATACCTTAGGTATTAAATTGCTATTCTAAAAATTTATATTACAAAAGTAGTGAAGTTAGACCAACCAAATTATGTATTATATATATATATATATATATATTTTAATTCAAATTTGTTTTAATTTTAATTTTTTTTTTTTCAATTCAACTGATACCTTAAAATTTGATATCTTAATTCCGTTTTGTGCCTAAAATGTGTGCGAAAATAAAAATCGGTAGCAAAATAGAAATACGAACTTTGCTTTAAAACCTTTTTTAATAAAATATTTTTAATTTTGAAATTCTAAATTCTTCGTCTGTCCATGAAGGCTCACAATGACGAATGTGAAATTGCAAACCAAATCTTACTTAAATTTAACAAAACTTTGAAAAACTTTCAAAGATTCGATGTATAATACATCATTTCAAAACTATTTTTTAATAATACAATAAAGAGATTATTTCATAAGCTCTATTTCATAGAGAGTGAAATATAATATTTTTGGAGGTCTCCAATCCAATTAAATTGTGTATATTTGAAAATATATACCTATCGTTGGAAGTGCACTCTATAGTACAGACTTCAATAGTTACGAAGTACTTTATTAGAAACAAAGTGCTGCATTAGTGCTCTTACAAAACACTTTTGGCCCCATTACAATACATAATATATAAACGATTGCTAGAACTGGAAATACATGACCGGAGAGAGAATTGAAGGAATTCTAGATGCCCTTTGATCCGTGAGAAGATAGAGATATAACCAAAGCGAGCTAATTTTACTGATAAAGGTTGTTATTACTCACATGCTTTCAGAATGGCGTTAGTATCTAAAAACTACTGCAGAAACTGCCACGAGTTCGATGAAGAGTAAAAAAGTGGAATATATTTTCTGTTATTACGCCGCTCTTGCTAGGAGCAGGCTGAACACCTTAGTGAACCATTAAGTTATATCAAAAGATATTCCACAGCCATACATACAAATTTCATAATGAATGGACTAAGATATACTAGTCTTTTTCATTTAGATAGATTTCGTGGTGACATCTATAAGTAAGATAAAATCTATAAGTGTTCTTAAAGCTCTGGAAAATAGCATTAAATTTGTCATTTCGAATTATCATGCTTTTCTCTCACTGTAATAGCATTAGGCTTTAGAGCAATAGAAAAAATCACTGAAGTGCTCCGCTCTCGCTTCGAATAGTGGCTCTTCTCACAATTTGCATATCATAGCAAAAAAAGCGCTTCACTCTCAGAAATGTATCGGCTATTTCTAGCTTTCCTCCTAATCCTAAAGAGATAACACTGACCATCCAGCAATTCAAAGCACTACATTACGACAATATCCTAGTCAAAGCACTTAGTCTTAATCCTATCTTAATGACTCTTTTCTATTTTCGAAAAAGATGAAGACTCGATATCGAATAGCTTGAGGGATGTATAGTCATCGTCCATATTGTCCAAGGGCAAAAGTGCGAATGGCAAACGAACCTTCACATATGGTTCGTTGACATCCCTTTGTTAAGCTCAAATTTCTATATGGTAACGAAATCACAAGCAAACACACACTAAGAAATAGAATTAAAAGGAACTACAACGCTTTGGTAGAACGCGTAGTGATAGAGATACAGAAGAGTCCAGAGAACGGTCCAGTGAACTGGCAATGTTTGACTTAGTAACAATAAGTAGAGTCCGATAACATAAGTATCTCTACAAAAAAGTTTGCCTTAAGTCGATAAGTCAACGTTTACACGAGGAAACTCTTGAGAGAATGTTTTCCTTATGTAGGCAAGAAGGGAAAAACGAAAGGGTGGTGTACAGAATTAGTCGTACCCGCAAATTCCCTTTCGTTCTATTCGTTAGCTGATATAATGCTTTGAATTTACGTTTGTTGTTATGGCTTGACGCAGTAATTGCTTTGACATTTTCTTGCACAAAGAAATTCTAGTTTTCGTGTGTAAATGCTAAACAAATTCACAAAAGAGAATAGACAAGAATTTGTCTGACCAAATTTCCTCGTGTAAACGTTGACTAAATAAAACTTTTACATTTAAAATACTCGTGAAGTATGCCTGCCAACGAAAAGTGCTCTCAAGAAAACCTTTGTACGTAGCAATAACGCAGTAAGAGTAAAGTGATTTATTGGAAGCAAAAGTAAGGCTTAATTTAAAGCAGTTAACCCAGCGGGAGGAAAGCAATTGCTAGTTATACCTTCCATCTGTGGTTTAAAATTTCTAACATCAGCATTCAAAGCCAAAAATTGATTATGAGCTACCCTACTTATTCGTCATAATATCAAGATAATAGGCAGCGAACATTAAAAACTTTTTTCAAAAATTGCGTTAGTCAAAGCTATCAAAGGCTTTTTTTGTATTTAAAAGCGATGAATTATTTTGCAATTTTCGACATTTTTATGAATATTCCTTTATTTTGACTTTTCAAATCCTAGAAAAATTACTCATAAAAGAAAAAGTTTTTATCGAACCAGTCTCCTTGTTATTCTTGAGCAATTTTTCAAGTTCGTCCTTACCCATATGTTTGTGATTACATTCTTTTATGATGGACGTAGAATTCGGATTATTTTTTTATTGTTTGCAATATAAATTAATTAAAAAAATTCATGCAATTATTACAAAAAAAAAAATGCAAATTAAAACTGCAATAACAAAGGCAACGAATGATCATAGCAATAAAGTACAGAATATTAAAAAATTTACGTTACGCTGTAATTTAAATTGCTTGGCTTTTTACCAAATAAAATGAAGTGAAACATTAAATGTCTAATAATTTTGCAAAATGCTACTTAATGAACATACAATACAATACAATATATATATTGACTTGAAACTGAAAGAAATATAAATCAACTTTTGCAATGCTTTTTAGCAACTGATACTGATATTGACGAATATTCCAAAAATTTACATGTACACATAATTAATAAATATCTACTAAAGAGATTAATAAATAAATACTCAAAATAAAAAAACATAAAAAATATATGGTGCATAAATATATATGAAAATATTGAGGTTCATAACAAAAAACATGCTAACATTTTCAATAATTTCTTGAAAATGTGAATAATTAAAAAAAGAAAGAGTTTTGTTGAACGCTCCATGAATGACACAGCAACTCCAACTTTTAACATTACGAAGAGTTGCCATTCATATGCGGCTTACCATACGTTTGCCTTGCCGTGTGTAAAATTGGACAAATACGAGCTGCTTCAACAGAGTTTTTTCTTGTAACTTAAAGGTTGACAAACAAATTTGCAATAAACGAAGGAAATTTCCAAATGAATTTAGTAAATCATAATACTCGTAAATAATTGAATCAATAAATTAAAAAACAAAAAACATTAATTCAATATTAAAAAAATAAATCCAAGATTAAAATATAAAAAACAAAACAAATTGTTGTGAACTACAAAATTTTATATTATTGTATATTCAAAATTTGTAACTGATTTCGAAACCTTAACTATTTTATGATCAAAATTTATTGTTATTTGCGCTATTTGCAAAATTATATATAAAAATACTATATTATTATTATTATTATTATGATTATTATAATCAATATGATTGATATCATCAAAAAATAAAAACGAAAAAAGTTGTTGATAGAACTTAGCAAGAAATAATATAATTTAGCCATATATGTAGTACAGTCTACAGTCTTTGGATATTTTATTGGAAAATAGATCGAAATCATCATTACCAAATTAAACTAAACCACTATTTACTACTACTCCTGCTCCTCATTCTTCAAAGTGACTTTAATGCCTAGTACTATATTTAATTACATTAAATATTTTGAAACAAAAATATAAATCAAACAGAATAAGCTGTGTAGCGACAGAAAAAAAAATAGTTTGAAATAAACAACAGAAACTCTCTTATTCAATTGAATTCATTATAATTTATATCATTGTTTTATTTATGCATTCGACAACCGTGACATTTGCCTTTTAACTTCTTGAATCCAAATCCTATTTACCCTTTAAAAGTGGTCCCGCGACTTCGCAAACGCACATCTCGTTGTTTTTTTTTTATAATGAACTCACTTACTCCTTTAACATCTCTCTATTCTATATTTTCCCTCAAAGGTAACAAAAAAAAAAAAAATACAAATGAGAAAAAAAATAATAACAGATAGAGCCCAAAAAGCAGCATAAATATCAGCAACGAAAAATCAGACCGTAATTTTTGTTTAATCCTAAAAATATTTAACTTTCAATAGAACAAAATATGTATACAACAACGTTCATTGACACAAATATGTATGTTGTTTTAAAAAGAAAACTTTTAAATTCGGTTCAGTAAATTTTGCGCCAAAGCGTTACAAACCATTTTCATGCAAGCATTTTATATAAATAGTGTAGATAGCTAATTGAATACAGCGCATTTTGTCGAAAAAAGTGTAGTGCGCGTCGAGTAGTGGACGGATCCATAAAGACATATACTTCAGTTCACAGTTTTCTTAACAGCACTTAAAATTTCGGATTTAAAAAAAAAATTTTAGAAAATCAATATTTTTTCTAGGTAAGGTAAAGTTCCACATTACTTGTATGCGAATGAGCTTTCATTCAAATCAGTGGCGTCAATTCGGTAGGGGTGGGGAGGGCATTTGCCCCTCCCCAAGGATCTGATACTAGTTATTATTCAATACATCAATTTAATAAAATCATCTAATAGTGGTGAATTTATAATTCTCGCCCCCTCAAGATTTTGGTGAAATGACGCCACTGATTCAAATCAACCATTTTTAGCATCCTGAAGAAAAGCCTCAATGGGCACGACAAACTTCTGACAAATTTTTGTGTTATTGTAAATACAATAAATGTCTCATTTTATGTACACCGGGCCTTTGGGATGGTTATGATTTTCGTGGCGCTGCGGTCTGACGATGGTTTTCGATAGAATGCGTCAGAATAATTTTAAAATGTTACATTAAAAAAAATTCGGTATGTCAATTTTTTTTTGAGATATCGATATGTGCAAAGAGCCGATCTCTTTCGAACAAATTCGAAACTCTCGAGAATTTCACAAAATTTAGGAACCGAACCAAGTTCGCTTAGCTCGACTCAAATCCGTCCGTTCAAAACTTTCTGAAATTGACAGGAGTTCGACGATTTTTGTGAAATAAAATGAAAGTAAAATTTTTGTTTAACGAGCAAAAAAAAAAAAATGTTATCAAATTTTTGCCATAAAAAAAAGAATTAGAAAAAAAATTCATCAAATTTTGCCACAAAAAATTTTACTGGATATCATTTTAGGTAAAAGTATTTTTTTTTTAAATGATAAGAATCACTTTTGTTCGGCTAGGTAATCCTGGATACGGACAACGAACGAACCCGACTTGAGATTGTCTCTTTATTTTTATTTTGTTGTTCTATTGTGTTATTAAATACTCAAACGTTAAAAAATTGGTATACTTCATGTTTTTTGATGATTATTTTTGAAAGTTATTTCCAGTTACTGATATTGCGGCAAAAATCTATTGAATGCACAAGTAAAACAATGAAAATCCATAAAAAAACGTACGAGTATAAGCCAGTTTTTTGTTTCAAGCTTCTAAGGATATTTACATTTTACCAACGCTACAAAATACGTAAACTTTAAAGAAACTTCCAAAATCCTTACAAATTTCAATACACAATAATTTATAATCAATGACGAAATGTAGAAGAATAAAGAAAAACAAAAATTAAAAGAATCATGAAAGGAAACGAAAACTTATCCACACATAAAAGATAGTTCAAAAACAAAGTTTTATTGAAGAGAGCAAAACAGAAAACCAAATCACAAAGATATAAAAATCATAGAATGATTATTATTGAGAAAATAATGAAAATTTTGACTTAAACAAAAAATGATCTCTATTGTGTTCTTCTCAAAAAAAAAAAAAAAAAAACAAAATAAATTTATTAAAACCAGAAATAAAAATACAAAATTAAATCAAAACACTTAATAAAATAAATGTCATAAAACAACAGTATTTAATTCACAGAAAAAGAAGAGATATTTTATTGAACAAAATAACAATGTATTTTTTCTCTTTTGAGACTAAAGTTAGAAAAAAATAATATGAAATAAAAATTAAAACTGAAAAATACGAGTATATATATATACAAATACATAATATATAAAACCATAGGTACATAAAGTAAAAAGTAAATAAATTAAACGAAAGTATAACGTAAGCTATAGATACACTGACTACATACTACATACTTACATCCATTCAAAAATACTCTATACTAAATATAAATTAAAATATTAATTAAAAAAACAACAACTTATTTACGAAAGAAAAGAATGTAAAGATATATAGAAAAAAATAATGGTAAAAAACACAATAGAGAAGAGATATTAGAATAAAAGATGTAGTGTGCGCTAAACTCATACACGCAAAAGTATTTAGTACAATGCAAAGTATGAAAACTTAAAAAAAACAAAATATATTAATAAATCAATAAAAACTAAAAAACAATAATATCGTATAAAAAATTAATGTTAAACATCAAAAAATTGAAAAAAAATGATACAAAAAAAAATTAAAAATAAAAAAGGCTGTAATTTTAAGTGAAAAAAACAAAAAAATAATAGATTCATTCATACATACAACATAAATATTAATATAAATACACCCACACACACAAACACTGCAGTAAACAACAAAAATACAACAATATACATAATTATATTATATACTACTTATACAAAGTCAAAGTAATAATAACTGTAATCGTAAATAAATATATGAATAACAATTATGTATGTAATAAAAATTAAAATACAATATGAGAACAAACATAATGAAAATAAATATTCAAAAAAAAAAAATTCAAAAAAATCGCCTTGTTTTTTATTGAAATTACTAACCAAAAAACGACTATTTCAACATTAAGTTGTTTATTTTTTTTTAATTGGGAAAACTTTTTATTTTTTGAAAAACCTCAAATCCAATGCGAAAATGAGATCTTGAAACAAATGGCCGTATTGAGTTTTCAGTTCTTATCAATATCGCATGTTCATTTCTGAACACGGAGAATTTTGATATGGTTTGCTATGATGGGTCGTAAAGTGAAGCAGTTAAACGTACGAGTATACCTCATTCAATGTGAAATTCGATTTATCTATCTACATCGCATGCAGAATATTTTCAGTACTATATGAAGGGTGTTTTTTTCTAGACAGTCACGAATTCCATCTTAATTTTCTGCCACTTAGCATTTAAATATGATTTTGAATATATTAGCGCTGCAATGTGCCCACATTTACCGCACTCTAAAAGTCAAACTTTTCGAGCAATTAAGTACCTATTAGGAAAATAATACGAGCTATGTTGTTTTTCAATTATTTCGTATCAGTTTAAGCCAGAAACTACACACATCGCCACAAGAAATAATTCTATGGTGTCAAACTACGCAATTTCGGCAGGAAATTTAAAGTTAATACTTTAGTGCATTTAGTGCACTCTAAAAATTTTCATACGTTTTTTGCTGGCAATCTTCTCATGGTAAAATGGTAAAATATAGTGGGCACAAATCATCTGTCAAATTGACTTTTGCTATAAATAGTGTTGCCGATGAAAAACCCAAATCTTTAAAAAAAACAACCTTTATAATGGATGACATAACAATACCATCTCGTTCATTCGAAGTAATGTGAGAAGGAAGCATGATTTAACTATATAAGGTTACTGCAAAAAAAAAAATGCTGCTTTTGCGATCAATTTTGACACTCCAGCTTTTTGACGTTCAACAATTTCAGATGTGAGTTTGCGAGAACCTTAGTAGTTAATTAAGTACCTCGGATAAGTGAAAACTTGAATAACACGTTAAAAATAAAAAATTCGAAAATTTTATGCAAAATCGTTCGCGCGTCATAGTGGCTATAACCGAGCATACTCTTCGATTAATGCAGAGTGATAAACGAGACTCTACTGTATCTTTGTGAAGTTTGGAATTGTTGGTGGCACTGGATTCAATGACGCTGAAACTCTTGAAATTCGTCAACAGATTAAAAATGCAACATGCTTCAGGCAACCTTCGGATTTTACACTGAAATAACGATTTTTATATTATTTTTATACATAACTAGTATTACAACGCGCGCTTCGCTTCGCGCTTCTATAGAAATTTGGCTCTAATTTTTTAAGTGGTCGTTGTGAAAATGCTATTTCAAAAATAGTTTTGTATTAGGCCATCCTAAATAGAAGCTTTGCTCACTATCCTGTGCCTCATAATTTAACAGCTACATGGTGTAGATTCGGTGTGAATCGATTATCCGTCGAAATGATATTTTTAAAATATTTTTAAATGAGGGCCACCCTAAATAAAAGTTTAATGGCCTTAGCTATGCCTCTTAATATAAAAGACGCGTGGTGTAAATTCCAAGTGAATCGATTAACTGGCTTTTGTGGAAATGATATTTTAAAATATATTTTTGTATGAGGGCCAGCCTAAATATGCACCCTAAGAATGCACCCTAAATAAAAGTTTTATAGCCTATGACACCCGCCTGATCGATACTAACATACTGTAATTTCTTCAAAATCGGCCGGATAATTTTCGCGTCCATAAGAAGCAGACAGACAGACAGACAAAAACTGAATTTTATATAGTAGATTGAATCTATCATAATATTTCATTTGAAGCGAGCATTGGAGAATTTTGGTTGAAGTATTGTACGAGTATGCTTCGCCCAAACAAATATTTAATTGCTCTATATATATAAAATCAAATTTGCTATATTCAATCCAATTATTTTCTCAGTGTAGCTGAAAGCAACTGAAGCAGGCATTAAATGCGTACTACATGGACATTGATTTCTTAATTTTCCAAAAAATCGTATACTTTACTAAGTGTTTAATGTTTAAGTTTTTTTCATTGTTTTCATTATTATTATTATTATAGAAAAATAAATAAATTAGGGGTCTTCACACGTTGCCTTGTTTTTCATTAAGTGGTTAATTTTCAAGAAAACAATAACAAATTCACAACCTACCCTTTTCAAATTTAAAACCCATATTGTAATCTTTTTAAAATTGACCACATTCAGAATGCACCTTAATACGAAACTATAGCCTTTGCACTGTCTGAACGCAATGTTACTTTGTAAAAATTTCTAATTTGCTTATGTTAGCCAAAACAAAAAAGTGTGCTCACAAGCCAATTTAACACTTAAACACATTAACACAAAAACAAGTGAAGACCCCTAATATATTTCAAAAAATTTCCATTAACATAGAGTACAATGTTTATTTTATGCGTCTGTCTGAAGTCTAGCATGAATGTTTAAAATACGTCATTGCAACAATAACTGAGATATTGCGACGCAAATACTTTTTTGTTTATCAAAATAATGTCAAGACCTTCATTTGTGAAATTTATAAAATTTCCTTGAACTTAATACCAACTTCAAATTGACTTGTTTGCAATAGATTAAGAACCTTTTGAAACTCTCTAACGATAATTGACGGTAAAAGTAATCATTGCTCACTCAGTACCCCCACATCTAATACCTCCCTCGCACTACCTATGTTTTTATTATTTATTATTTTTCATTTCTTGAAGTAGTAACAGTAGAACAAATATTTATTCAATTTATTGTGTGCTGTTTGTGGAAAAATAAAAAAAAAACAAAAAAAAAAACACAAAAAAACAAAAACACTCATCGGACCGTGTATCCAGTGGTGCCTTGAAAGTAGTATTCTGAAAGGGGTTGCATTGTGGAAAAAAAAATATCAGCGCGCTATTAGTGGAAACTCTTATCAGTCAAGAATTTTCTTTGTTGTGTAGAGTAAATAGAATTGTTGTTGTAGCAGACCAGCCAACAAGCTCGTGTAAAAAAAATAAGCTCCTGCCACGAGCATACACCATGCCGCCAAGAAGACAACACATCTGATTAGAAGGGGGCATTTATTTATTGATATACGCAAGTATCAATTAAAACAAAAAGCGTGGCAACGATAAGAAATTTTTTTTTTGTTTACTTTTACAATGGGGTGGATTGAAAATTAGCTTTCCTTTTTCGGATGTTAAGTACTAGGCTAGTCCTTATAAAATCCTAATAAGGCTACCATTAATTTGCAGTGGTGATTTTTTGCCCATTTTTAGTCAAGACCTCAGAATACCTCATTTAGAAGGTCTTTAGTAAAACAGCAAACTTCTTAAACAAAATAATTGTTCGAAATTGTGAACGAGAGGCTCCAAAGTTCAACATACTCGTATGTCTCCAAATAACAATATTTGAGTCCGTTTTAGCCAACAGCTATATAAAATTTTTGAAAAAGTTTATTTTGCTTAGAGGTCGTCATAAAGAGACTTCCACAGCAGAGAGTGGGGTTATAAAAACGAATAAAAGCGGACAAGAAAGGAAGAGGGCTGCAACCTTTTCGGACGATCTTTTTTCTTAAATGTCCTTTTTGACTTTTTTTTATCTACATAAATCCTTTTTTTAAAATAATTATTCGTATTTAAAAACTGACACAAAAAATAACTATTCGTTACCCTATCCCTATCTCTATTCCTTCCTCACATCCATTAGCTAGGCTGTAAAAACATATTTTTCTGTTAGGGGCGTCACACCGTCCAATAAAATTCAAATAACTTTTCTCAAGGTTCAATCTATTTTCAAAAAAGTTTCATAAGTTTAGCTGTGAAAGCATATTTTCTGATTAGAGGCGTGGCATTGTCCATTAAAATGCAATTAAAGTTTTTAGGGTTCAATATATATCTGTATCGAAACTGAAAAACAAAGGAAAATAAAAGGGATTTTTCCGTAAGTTGCGTGGCACCGCTCCACTACAAATAAATTTCTTTACTCAAAAGTCAGTCTATCTCCATACCAAATTTCATCAAAATCGATGTAGCGATTCAACCGTGGTAGCATTTTTTCCCATTATTAGTGGTGCCACGCCCACTTAAAGAACTTAGAGTTTCTATTAATCTTTCTAACGTAGGTTTCAGTCTATCTCCAAACCAAATTTCATTAAAATCGGCTTATTAGCTTAGCCGTGGAAACGTATTTTCCTGTTAGGGGCACGGAACCGCCTACTATTGAAAAAAAATTGCATTCTGCACTGCCCCTCATAACAAACTTTCTAACAAATAAAAATTAAATACGATTATGTTGTGTTAAAGCTGCTAAAAACGGATGGAACCTATTTATACATAGACTAACAGTTCACGCGGCTTTGCCCGCTCCTTCTCCGTTTTACAACCTCGCTTACTTCTTAGCCAGTTCTTACTGCAGTGTTTTTGTTTTATGGAAGGTGCCACGGCCCAATGTTTTATGCCGTTCACATTTTGCGAGCTGCTTGGCGCGAACAATGTAAATGTCATAGATGCCAAGATATAGCGTTTTAAGTGTTTCTGTTGTAAAAAATGTGTCACGCCCCGTTGTATAATTCTGTCCAAGTTTCGTGTGGTGGTTATCATAGGCAATATACCTCCTATTACCATTTTTCAAAACACCTGCTATCATATGGGTACAGATATAGCATTTTAATTATTTTTTTTATATGAAAGTGCCACGCCCCGTTGTCTTATACCCTCCATATTTTGTGAAGTGCTCAGCATAAATCATATGAATCCTAACACTAAATTTAAGGACACTTTCTATCACAGGAGCCAAGGTATGGTGTTTAAAGGGTTTTTATTCTATCGAAAGTGGCAGACCTCTTGCTTTTATCAAAATAAAATAAAGCCTATGTTATTAAGGGAAAGTGTAGCTTTCTATTAGTAGAAACATTTTTAGAATCAGTTCTGTATTTCCAGAGATTGCCCTCTATATACAAAGAAACAAACTTTACATTTTTATATAATAGCATTGATATATCTAGATTATCTGCCAAAAAAATGCAGATTCGGCTCTGCCTTGAGTTTTCACCTCCCCAAAAACTAAAGTTTTCTTTGTTTTCTGTTTCAAACAGCTTAAAATTTTGTTTACGTCCGCATTTTGATATGTTGAACATCATCCTCTTTAAAAAGGCCACTAAAAGCAGCAGTCACCAGATGTCCAGACACCTATATTAACTGAAGCATTTAAAAACAATCCTATGAGAAAAAGTTCTCCTAATACATATACATATATGTAGGATTTGTGTAAAATTCTCCCACGGAATATTATTCAAAGTCACAATAAAAACAATTTGTATTTTGCTTTCTAATTTTTTGTCTTTAATTTACGACTTTATAAAATTTTTTAACTACAATAATTTGTTACATTATAATATTTACATTTTCTTTTTACAACTTTTAAGTTCAATTCATCTATACAAATTTAAACATTATCACATAATCGAATCTCACATGAGCACAACGTGATCAAAGTTTACTCCTTGCGACATACGAGCTATATCATTGACGCATTGCTATATATGTACTCGTATATAAAAAGTTTTGCTTCATTCTTTTAATACATATTTACTATAGGAAAACCGCTTATGACTTTTAATACTAAAAATACAAAAATCGAATAGAGTAATAAACCGACTTAGACTACGAATTAATTGTAAATTATTTTAGCCAAGATCCTGTGAGGAGCTGTTGCTTACTTTATTCGCTAATATCACAATTTCAAATGTTGTCCTCGTTTTATTCGTTCATTGTTCTAAAACTACGATTATAATTTTGCAAACGCATGCTATTCGGCACTTTTTGTGATCGATCAAATTCGCAGGTCTTATTATATTTCAGCATTTTTCCATTGGGTCCTGGAGATGTACGCCAATAGACAGTTTGCACCGCATTTCTGCCGGCAATATAACGTGTTGTGGCACCAACCAGTGACTTGATGTTATTCGGTGTAGTCATCCTGTTGATTTGCTATTTGTTGCGAATTTAACGATATTGTTCCGATATCACAGTTGAGTTTCAAAATAACTTAATTTTTGTTGCTATGATGTCCTTTATTTTTTTTCGACTGGTTTCGTATCGATTGCTGATTTCAGATGAAACACTCAACTCGAGCTATTACTTGCTGTTCGACAGTTCGTACAAATCTAAGTTAAATTTTGCAAAACAGTTCGATTTATATGAAAAATTATTTTTATTATCAAGAACATATGTTGTTTAGTGCTCCAGCGATAGGGCATTCTACAATCGTTCAACTTATGTATTTTGTTGTAGTGTCTATCATTTGTTTTGAAAAAATAAAACTTTTACAATTCTTATCAGATTGATTTGTTATAAAGTGCTTTAGCGCTAAGTAATCGTATTTGTTTAGTTTTATTATTTGTGAAAAGAGTATTTGTCTAAATTGATTATATATATATGCATACTATACTGCACACGCAATTCATTAATTGCATTATTAAGGTTCCCGGAACAATTTACTTACAAGACTTTCTTTAAAATATTATTAAGGTCGGTTTGCTGCGTACGTGATCTGATGCAAAATATCAGCAACTGACGTGTCGCATGCAGACGAGAGAGCCTTATTTTTATTTAGTTATTTAGTTACAACTGTAATTTTATTATTATCAGCAACATAGTGGAAAAATCAGATTTTAAAATTGACTTCGTAACATACTTTTTTGAAAAAAAAAAACTATTTCAAAAACGCTTAAATGATTGAACACAAAATTTTATATCTCACATACTTACTTATCGCATCAAATCGAAGCAAATAAGAAACGAACTTCCGAGCCAAATGTATCCCGAATTCCCGATTTTAGCTATATGACTAGGCTTTAACCAAATTGGAAGGTACGATATATGTCAATATATTTGCCAGCACTGCTACATTTGTAAGCACCCTTCTAAAAATCAAATTTTCAACTAAATATGCCTTCCAATATTTGATATCTCCTACACTTGCCATGAAACCTTCCAATAGAAGGATTCGGATTCGTTTCTTTTTACAGTTCGCAATTAGTTTAATAGAGTTTTGTGATGACTAAAATTTGCTTGGCACTCAATAATTAATGAAAATCTGCGATATGCTTTATTCAAAAATGATGCAAAGTATTGAAAAACGTCGCCGGCAATATCAATTTTTGAAAGTGTCATATATCAACATAATGATTTTCATGTCATATAAAAAAGAAAGTGCGCTTGAGAGGAGTTGGTGTAGCCTGCTAATATGAAGTGGTATAAGAAGGCCTACTAATGGAATACAGCTTAGAAGGGCTTCCCTGGTTGTAATATATGAAAGCCTTTTCTACATATACTACTGTGAGCTCTCTTACGATAAACGGTGTTAGAAGAGCTCTAACCACAAGCGATTTAAGGGAACCAGCTCAAAGAGTATTCCTATCGGACCTACTTAGGAAGGCATGATTTAGCGACTAATTTCATATTCAAGAGAATGGACTTGGGAAGGTCTATCCCTTTCCATGGAAACCCTTCTAGAAGCGCTACTTGCTTCTGCTCTTATCTACTGGGATGTCTATCGACTACAATTAAACAAAATAAGCTATTGACGCATCACTATATATATTTGTAGATAAGTGTGGTTTAAGCATCCATACAAAAAAAAAAAAGGCGTCTGATGATGTTTCGTTATCTTAGTATAGTATTTAAAATATGGAAAACTTGAAAAAATTCAAAAATTTTTGATGTGTCGAAGAATGCTGTAAAATTCCATAAATTTTGAAGAAGTTCAAAAATTTTAAAATCGGTTAGAGCAGCTTTATTAGTAAACAGCACTGGAATAAAGTTGGACTACAGGTGACAATAGCACCGATATCCAAGCTTAAGTGCACTCTCAAACCAGCGTTAAATTAATGCATTAAGGTTGGGTTTGAAGTAGGGCAGGGGCCCCGTACACCGAGCTCAAGGGGCCCCAACATAGGAAGATATTGTGTAAGTTTGTGCATTTTTTAATGTAAACGAAAAATTTTAAATTTCTGAATATCCTTCTTTGTTCATCAATATCAGTAAAGATTTTTTTTCGTAACCGTCTATAAAAATGCTTCCATATCAATATTTCCATAATTTTGACTATGTTAATTGCACTAAACGACATATTAAATAATATGATCATGCCCTAATTTTATTTTTTAAGTTTTGATTTCATAATTTATTATATGCCATTTGTTTAATGACGTAAGAGAAATTTGTGTTAACAAGTGCTGACATTAAATTTACTGATAATATTACTAATTATTAATTAAATAATGGAATGATTTCTGTACGTCAACAGAGAAATCAGTTTGATCTAAGTTCATATATGAAGACGGCACATATACGCAACAGATATTTCGTTAAGTTATTATGTATTTGCTTTGCTGGTAAGGTTTGGATAACTATGATTGTTAAGTATCTAAGGATTCATGCAGCTTTCATGTGCTCGAAAAGACAATAAAAAAATAATTTAATATCATGAGATATTCTTAAGGACATGAGTTATACTCAGTGTTATAAAAATGCATTTAAAAGTATTATATTACCCTCCAAGATTATTGGACTTAAATGATGCTTGTGGTTGTCCTTGCATTTAATTTTCTGACAACGAAAGTTCTTCAAGTACAGATTACAAGACAATTGTCTGATGATATAAGGACTGTCCCAGAAAAAACTAACAGCAAAAACTGTCTTTACGGATATTTCCAATTATAAGAAGGGTCTACCTGTTTCACGAAAAAAAGGTTCAGGCAGAAAACCACAATTTTCTAACCCAAAGGTAGCGACGAAGGTGAAGCGCCTTTTTAAGCAAAATCGCAACACCTCAGTGCGAGATATGCCGGCTAGAGCAGATACATCAAAATCTACTGTACAAAGGATAAAGAAGAAAAGTAAGCTAAAGATATATGGAGTTCAAAAAGTACCAGACCGTTCCAATGAAAAGCAGTTGATGGCTCAGATGCGAAAATTGTATGAAAGGTATCTGACTAAATTTGATTGCTTTGTTATAGACGACGAAACTTACGCTAAAGCACATTTTAAGCAGCTATCTGAGCACGAATATTATACATCACCGAAAAAGAGGCGTGTGCCTATTATATTTAAAGAAAAAAATAATTCGAAATTTCCGAAGCAATATATGGTTTGGCAGGCCATATGCACCTGTGGTCTCAGAAGCAGCTTCTTTATTACGCCCAACTGCCCAGAGCTTCGCCCAATTGAAAGATATTGGGCTCTTATGAAAAGAGATCTTCAAAAGAGTGGTAAGACTGCAAAAAGCTTACAATACTTCAGACATAAGTGGAAAAGATCGTACCGAACTGTCGATGAAACAACTGTGAAAAGTTTATTGAAGGGCCTTACGAAAAAAGTAAGAAATTTTTATAAAAAAAAATTGTTGCTTGGTTTTTAGTTATTTATATTCTGAACAGTAGCCATTATTAATAAAAAAGGGAAAAAGACCAAAAAAATTTCTGGGTATTTTGTTATAACTAAAAAGCAAAACGTAAGTTTTTTCTGGGACAGTCGTTAGATCACTAGTTCTTGGTGAAGATTACTGCACAGACTAAAAATTGCATGGTAACTCAAACTCAAACTTTCAAAATTAATAAGAAAAATTCAATAATTATCTATTACACAATAGTTTGCGTTAAAATTACAAATATAAATATTTCTAACTCCTTACATTACATATTCCAACCTTTACAAAACAACAAATGAGTCATGTATTTTTTGTTGTAATTTTAACTAATAAGTATAGCAAAATTTAAAGTACTCATTATATTTCATAGAAAGAAAAGTGTTGTCTTTTCACAATTTCCTAAGAAGAAATCTTATCAGTTTCCCTGCATATTGGGCTGAATATTTTACTGCGTTCTATGGAATAGTTTAAGTTGTTTTTGTAACACTTACATTCCGACATTGCGATGTTATAAATATTTTCTTGCAAACAGTTTAAGGTGCTGTAAACAAATTTCATTTGTTACAAATAATTCCATGTGGCAATATTACATCATTTTTATTTTACGTTTATGATTATGATTGGACTCTTTAATGGGTATCTAAGTATCAAACAAAATTACGATCTATTTGCGCATTTAGTGCAATTTTATTATTTTGCACTATTTGTTTATATGTGATCATCCATAGAAAAGGGATGTTATTTTTCTGGACAAAATTTTTCCGAAAAGCCAAAAATTCAACATGGACAAGTAAACGCAAGATCGTAAGAATTCAAGATGTTATAACTTTACGATTATGAAAACATAATAGCGTACAGCAAATTAATAGCAGATTACAATATTTTTAAATCAATAACTTGGTTTAAAAATACTAAAAAAAAGGTTCCTTTCTTCATGAACGCTCACATATGTAGCCCACATTGGTGGTGTCATCATGTCATTTGGATATGGAAACTTTCTTGGTCACTCTGTCACATCAAAAAAAGCCTACAACCTACTGATGGTAAGCTAAATTTTTGAACTTTTACCCGTTGTCAATTTTTAGCCGTGACCTCCACAAAGCCTTAATCCAACGCTGACTCAGATCCATGGGTGTAAAGGTTCGAGTAAAGATTATGGGAGCATATGAAGGCCAAACAAGTTGCATTCAGCTTTGTTTTGTAGATGATGTCTGCTGTACTTTGTACATTTAAATATTTTTGCATTGTTGGCAGATAAGGGGTGTTCTCACATCAACACGAGTAGCTTTCATGTTTGGCCTGCAATTAAAACTAAAAATGTTTTTCTATTTGTTCGAATGGAAAGTTTCCTCAAATGTTTGAAACTCATTTTGCTAATTGAATAAACAACAATGTATTAAGATTATTATTAATTGCTAAAATAAACTTGTGAACTTAAGAAATGTTGTGGCTATGCTAAAAAAATACTTCACTTTTTTGCGTAAAGCTCTTGTTGCCAAGCTAATGTGAGCCTTTATTATGTTCATACACATGAAACTTCATATGCTTCTTTTTTATTTATTCGATAACAACATCTTATCAGAAAAATTAACTTTCGACAAGTGATTCATAACAAATAACAATTCAATTGCCATAAATCAAATGAGCTCGTCATAAAAAGTAAAAATTATTTCCCACAACAATTCCATCAAAAGAAAAATTAGCAGTCTGGTATCCAGTAGCGTTTCCTGAACATTTTGTGCCCGGGGCGGAAAACAATATGTCGCCCTCTACTCAAAAAAACGTTTTTGAAAAAAGTTATTATGTATTATGAAACTTTACTTTACTATAGGGGAAGGCGGTGTTGGTTTTAACAAGGGTAAGTCTTAACACTCAAATTCTGAGAAAGCCAAATAACTCAGTAACTGTTTTTTTGGTTTCTACGCTTTATCTCTCCGCTGCGCATTTTCCGAGCTTATTAAACTTATGCTCTGGCGTTGTAAGAGAAAGTTATGAGTGAAAGTCAAAAAAAATGAGTCAAATCACAAATTTCTTGTGTACTTAAATTTTGATTATTGTGTAAAGTTTTGGTGTTTCTGTACTAAATTTTTTTTTAAATTAAGCTTAGTTACTTATTTTAAGGTTTCGATACTCTGTTGGCGATTACTTTTATTGAGTTTTCTATGACACACTTTTTCTCATAAGAAACGGTGATGGGACAACTATTAACAAAGCGATGGGGAAGTCTTAACACTGATGAGTGGAATTAAATCTGTTAAAACTTGCCCCCACTCCATTTTCGTATGCAAAATGCTTAGATTTGTTATGAAATAAACGAAAAATCAAAAAAAAAAAATTAAACTGCGTTTTTCTTTAAAATTTTGCTCACAACTCGCAAAGGTATTGAAATGTGTCCGTCATGTTAAAACTTGCCCCAAGCCTGTTTATTTCAGCCCCAAATGCGGGGCTAAGATTATAAGCTGACATTTTTTCTAAATCAACGTTTTGAAAAAAAAAAAAAATACTAAAATATTTGGACCTAAATTTTTTCTACACACTGACTAAAACATGTAGATATCGTATAGAAAGATAATTAGTAAAATCATAATTGGCTTACAAACTAGAGCTAATTTTCGAAAAAGTGTAGGGGACTACATATGATGTGAAAGAAGTGTAGAACAGTGATAGCATTTGGATTTTTTTTATAAACCGAAAAACATGAAATGAAATTTGAAAAAAACCTTCAACCATTTTTCTAAGAAACAACCAGAATTGCCAATCGGGAATTTCATGTCAAAGCCAGGAGACTGGTCGGAATTTAAAAATTTCAGAAATAAACGAAAACTCAACAATTTTTGCGACATGGACTTACAGCTTTTGTTTAACGAGCAAAAAAAAATGATCAACTTTGCCCCAAAAATGATTTTTTTTTTTTACTTTTTCAAGCAAAAACGTGTTTTTTTGAGAAAAATTTAAATTTCAAATTAGCGACCCAAACAAAAAATTCGAAAAATAATATTGTATTATTCTACTACGAGGGCGGATTGATAATGATCCGGTTTGACAATGAAAACACACTTTATTTTTTAAATTTCGTTTTAGTTTTCAACATAGTCTCCTCCAAATAGTAGGTTTTTCCACGCAAGAAATAATGTTTAATCAATGAGCGAAAATCGGTTTTATCCATTTTACAAGAAAAGTTAAAAGTTATCCGACTTATATGGCTGCCAAGCAAAAACTAAATGACATATCGCGCCAAAAATTTACATGAAGCCTATTGACAGATTACACGCGGGGAAAAAAATTACCATATGATGCCCAGTTTGCCATCTGTTGAAAACCGCTTTATTATCAATCCGCCCTCGTATGTAAAAGCGACTCCTCGCTCCTTCTGTCCATAGTACGACCCTGTATTTTATTCTACATATTTCTAATTATTTTGGTGATCAACATAAAGTAAAAAGAGCTATCTAAGGTTATGAATTGAAAAATCATATTTAGAAATATAAAATCTATGAATAATATCCGTGTATGCTGGAAAGAATTGAAAGTAATGCTTAAGTTATGTATCGATTACACAGTCCTACAAATTCGAATTTTTTGTTTTCGTCCTTTTTTTGGCTTCAGTGCTGACTATTGAGTTTTGGGCTCAGAATTGCTCTATCAATTATCTGATCTAGAAAATATAAAATTCATAATATATGTATATATTGTATACTTCAAAAGACTTAAATAACAATATAAAGTTCATGAGTTGGAATTTCAAAAAATTGACTAATTAGAAAGTTTTCTAATATGTCTTTCGAGTATCGTGTTCCAGCTAATTTTGCTAATTCTGAACTTGCTAAGCCGTCATCTACTATATAAAATTCAGTTTTGTCTGTCTGGCTGTCTGACTCTTATGGAAGCGAAAACTATCCGGCCGATGTTGATGTAATTTTTACAGTATGTTAGTATCGATCTGACGGGTGGCTATAAAACTATTATTCAGGATGCATATTTAGGGTGGCCCTCATACAAAAATATATTTTAAATATCATTTTCACGAAGCCCGGATAATCGAATCACATCGAACTTACACCACTTAGCTTATATATTAAAAGGCAATCTTGAATTTAGGGTGGCCCTCATTCAAAAAATATTTTTTTAAATAGAATTCTCACAAAATCCACTTCATCGATTTACTTGAAATTTACACCACGTGTCATTTATATTAAGAGGCATAGCTAAGGTTATTAATCTTTTTTTTAGGGTACATATTTAGAGTGGCCCTCATTCAAATATAATTTTAAAATATCATTGCGACGGCTAATCCATTCACACCGAATCTACACCATGTAGCTGTTAAATTATGAGGAACAGCTTAGAGAACAAAGCTTCTATTTAGGGTGGCCTCACACAAAACTTTTTTTGAAATAGTATTTTCCCAAAGACCACTTAAAAAATTATAGCCAAATTTTCTATAGAAGATGAAACGAAGCGCACAGGGTAATACAAACACAAAATAAACGAATAACACAAATACAAAATCATTAAAAAACGGGCGATATTGGACATGTAGGCGTAGCACTTTTCATAGAACCAAAAAAAAGCATGCCTAAGTTACGCTTGATATGGAGTATAAAATTGTTTGCATCTATTGGAGGTGACACACCTATTGCGTATATGCTGCCCAATTTCGTTCAATGATAAATCGTGTTATATAGTGTATTTTTACTCATTCGCATTATGTATTATATGTACTCGCGCAATAATCCATTAGTCCAAATTTATAGAAATCGGTTCTATTTTTACAGACTTTTCGCATACGTTAAAGTTTCCGGACTAACTGGTGTAAATTAGACTATTGCATTATTGTACGGGAACGCAGCTAATATATTCACATTAACAGTCTACGAGATGCTTTTGTGTACACATCTGTTAAGTTTTTTTATTTATTTCAATATGAGTCAAAAAAAGCGCAAAAAAAGTCGGGTAAGGACACATATATATAGAAAATTCTTAACGGTTGACATATCTTGAAATTTCGGTTTTAAACCAAACTAATCTTTGAACCAAACTTGTAGCCTAAGAAATGAAAATTTTTGAGTCAAAAAATAAAGATTAAAAATTATTATTTTCCCAGCAACGCCTACAACAATTAAAAAAAACTACTTTATATCTTAGATTTCAAGCAGACAAGACACTGCATGGATGGCATTATACTGAGCTTAATATACTACGCATAATCCAATTAAAGTAAAACTGCCCACATGGAAAGTTCGTTGTTAGACTGAGTGCAATTGTTTTTAATTGAATAATTAAAATAATAAAAATGCATTAATCACACTTAATCTAAGCTAACTTAACTTAAGTGACAATTAAAGAATGAAGTAACTTAGAGGAAGAGTTTTATTTGCATAGTTTGTTAGATTAAAACGAACTTATTGCTATGTATTCGTGTAGTGTTAATTCCATTTGAATTCGACGGATTTTTCGTGTGTAAATGACAGCCTTGTTAATCAGTTAAATTAATTTTCTTATACTTAAATAGATTCCCATTAGCAGCACCAATGAAGTCACTCTGACTGCAATCGCTTGGGATGAACAAACTTTACGTATGCTATCGGTAGAGAGACTACGCCTTGAGAGTAAATTACGTATGCTGTTTATATCCTGCAAATAACATGCAAAATTTATTATAAGTTGCGTAAAAAACAAAATTATTATTTGCGATAGTACCTTCGAATTTAAGCCATCTAGTGTGCGACTTAAGACAATGGTATAAGTTGAGCTCTTAATATCACAGAATGTTAATACCAGATGATCGGCTACAGCCTTTACCACTTGTACGTTACCACTAAATTGATTGTATTGATTCAGCGCAACCAGTGATCCACGTTGTTCACCAATGCTATGCCACAAACCGGGATTAGATTCGGTGTAATTGAAAATGTACTCCAAGTTATCATCTTTTTCGCTCCAAACTAAACGTAGGTACTTAGAAGTCAACTGCGGATATTGTCGTTGATAATACTGATGTTGCTGTTGTTGTTTTTGTTGTTGCTGCTGATGCTGATACGTTGGCGTAGCTGGGCGACCATAGATATCAAAGTTCTCATCATGAACGGTTGATTGCATCTGGGGGATGAATGTGTAGCATAAATCGTAAAAAAGTTCATTAATTCAATTAAATAATTGAGGAGACCATAAGTAAACAAGTACATTTTACAAAAGACAAACATGGGCAGACGCACAATGTGGCTACGTACGACGAGTATTAAATAAACCAAAAATAAAATTATTGAAAAAAAGTTTTGTAAATATGTCATGTCAGACCTTGTTAACCCTATGTGGAAGTATGTGAATGGTATAAAAGAAGTTAAAGAAGAAAATTAAGAGGTCATAATAAATTGAAAAACAAAAATTGGGTCATGCTATTACAGAAGAAATGCATTTTCCAACTGATTTACTTATTTTTTTTTTAATTAATCAATTAAATGTTTCAACATCAGCGGTAAATTTGTTCTTTTATCGTTAAGTTATGCAGCAAAATCATTTTTTATGTATGTACCAAAGTTTGTTAAACATTAATAAGTGAAATATTCAACTTAAATAATGATTGGATGAATAATACATTTGGTAAGAATAACCAAGTCACATTTTGATTGAAACAAATATTTCTTTGATACAATTATTCACTTGTTGATAGTTACTTAATTATCTATTGAGCTCAAAAAGTACACTCCACCAAAAAATAGTAAATTCCTATGCCAAAGTTTGAATTTCAGCACTCGTATTTTTCAAATACTAATTTTGTCAAAATAGTTTTTCCAAAAAAAAACTTTTTCTTTTGTAAGAATGAAGTGAAAGCACAAGTGAGGAATAATATCTACAACATTTGACCAGTCTCTCTACGTTGAGTTTATCGATGATTTATCATTTGTGGGCAATATGTTCGGGAGATTTATTCATATACTTAGATATTTGAAACAAGTTGTAAAAAAATACATCTAAAGTATGGAATCTTTATAAAT
Source organism: Meiosimyza decipiens (assembly GCA_963680825.1). Lineage (NCBI taxonomy): Eukaryota > Metazoa > Arthropoda > Insecta > Diptera > Lauxaniidae > Meiosimyza > Meiosimyza decipiens. The sequence goes on along the minus strand of OY804258.1, from coordinate 25,674,446 downwards.
GATGGTATAGCGTTAAACCATCTAAGTACTTGGCTCGTATATCGAAATAATTTTTTCTTATTTTCGCAATTGTTGTGCAAATCACGTTTTGATTTTAAGCTCATCGAATGTGGGCTTAGCGAGTTCTAAAATTAACGAAAATACTAAATTGAGCCAAAAAACTAAAGATGATAGGCTGCGCTTATGTACTTACATTAGTAAAAACTTCTTAAATAATACTCGTATTTTATCAATCTTAAAAATTTAAGATATAGTCGACCTTACTTGTTCTGTAGCATCAAACAAATTTATAATGACACAGCTATCGTAGTGATATATTCCTGGTATATCATGAGCATGATTGATGATTTCGTTGCCATACCACTCTCCCATTATCTGTAAAGGAGTAAAATGAAAATTGTTTTTAATGAAAATTATAATTGGGAGGCTCACATTTGTTTGTAAAATTAAGTTGCTCTCAATCTGCTTTTTGATTTTGTTGAATTAAGCGAAACCGCTTTGAAAAGAATTGTTGAAAAGTAAATTCTTGAAACTCCCTAGATGTTTTATAAGTTCAAAAACTTATTAAAAAAAAATATGTATAAAATATTTACTCCAATAAATTAAAGTCAGTAAGTGAATTCCATTTTATTTTGTATCCGCTTTAAAAAATTGGAATCAAATAAAGCTAAAGCAATACAATCTATATGTTCCTCTCAAAAAGAAAAATGTAGGTCTTTAGGAAATAATCCTTTGACACTTGCTGTGTTAGCTTCGAAAGGGGAGACAGAAGAATATGAATGTAATTTAGGGATATAGAGTTAGCTAAAGCTCCATATTGTTATGCAGCTATAGGGAATTCTCTAGCACCATTTATTGAATCGATATGGAGACTTATAATTATTTAACAAATTAGTTTGCAGTTTTTTTGTTAAATAACTGCTTATTACTTGCACACGTTTTATCACAGCACATGAAATTATACTTTTTTTATTTTTCGTTCTCTTATACTTATTATGGAATAGTTAGGACATATCAACGTCATAACATCATTTCTCAATCAAATTTTATCAAATCAAATCTTTTCCAAAAAATGTATTTTTTATATCTCATCTGACTTTATTGTGAAATTTTTCTTTTTCAATTTTTGAGATATATCCGTTAAAGATAATATACACAAAAGATTAAATTGTGCAAAATAAGCGTGACCAAAAAAGTGCTACGCATTTTGCTTCAACCAATTTTTTTTTGTCTGCTATTTCCTGCATACTCGAATATTTTATACCATCGATGTTTTGTCTTAGGAGCGAAAAGTCGAGAATTTTTAACGCACTCGTTTGCAGAAGCAGCTGAAGAACTTTTTAGAAAAGCATACACAAAAAATATCTGAAAGACTGCTTTATTTGTGAACACTATTTTATCAGGTTAGATAAAGCCAATTCTGACGTTGTCAAATAAATTGGTATAATTCGGCGTCATAACTAAAAGTATGTATGTAAATGCCAAACAAAGAAACTCAGAGTCTGAAACTAAAAACTTAACAAAAAATATCTGAAAAGTTGCAGTTTTTGTAGATTTTGCAAGTAAATAAAAACTTTGCATTCTCAAACCATTGGAAAATTCGTTGGGCAGAAAGATCAGCCACATTGCGTCTCCTTTCCAATACAAAAGAAATAAATTTTTGAAAAAATTTGTGAATGGTGTCTTTCCGCTGAAGGATTAAAATTTACATTTTTAAGGCAAATGCCAACTCAGATTTTTCCATTGCGTCAGGGTTTTAAGATATTTTATTTTTAAGTGCCGAAAATTCAGTAATTCTTTAGCTCACCGACATTCTGAATGACTGTCATTTCTTTTGGATTTTTCAATGCTGATTTTAAACCTACTGGTAGAACCTTTCTAACATATTAGGCCTTTGAGGTATTCTATATTAAATCTGCAAGCAAAAAAAATTCAGCCAAAGAGGTACCCAACACAATTTGTAAGGGATACGGTTTTCTGTCCAAATGGCTCAAAATTTCATTTATGATGTATTTCATTTCATCCATTTCGGTACAAATGTATAACAAGTTAGGAGTTAGAAATATATCCTAAATAAATTCGTTATATGTTAATTGTTTTAATTGTTTACCTTCTAAACTATTTAACCAAATTTGATAAAATTTAAGTGCATTGGACCTGAATCCAAAGTATTTTTTTTGTAAAAATTTAGGAGACGTAAAATGTTGTTTAACCTTCAAAAATTAATAAAAAAAGTTGAAAAAAAATTAGTGAAGGCCAGGCCGAAACTCACTTACCCTAAACTGCATGGAAAGTACTTTCTAAATAAAAGTTTAAAATACATTGAAAATCATTTCTCTAAAATTTTCATGAAAGTCGTATGTGCCAATTGTGAGTTATAGGAAATCAATATTTCCAATTGTGGAAAAATTCCACGCCCACTTTTACAATTCCACCCACTTTAAGCACAATTCAAGATACTTATGATATGTATCCGTGTACTTAATTTCATCACAGTGTCTTGTACCGTTAACGAGTTATGGCGTTACTAAAGTTAAAATTTAGGGGCTGTGCCACGCCCGCTTAAGAGCTTTTGCAAATTGGAAACCTGGCCCAATCTTAATTTTGTTCACATGTTCACCAAATCCCAAGTTTCATCAAATTCGCAGCAATTTTTTTCAAAATGGACTTGGGTATATTTACATGGAGTAAGGAAGCTGGGCGTGGCCTTTAACTGATTTTTCCTATTTTCACATGCTAGCAGCTTGTAAAAAGGTGTGACCTATGTGCTAAATTTCATTACAGACACACACACACACACACACACACACACACACACACACACACACACACACACACACACACAGGCAGACGGACATAGCTATAACGACTCAGGTGGTAACGCTGATCAATAATATATACAATTTTCTATACATGCCACCCCTCTTTCTATGCGCTAAAAACGGAATGAGAAAGTGAATATACCCACGGTGTAGGGTATAAAAATCAGAAATATACTATTCGGTCCGAAAAGAGCACAGCAAGATCCTGGTGTCGCCACAGTGAGTTTTTTATTTCTTTCATAATACAGTCAGTTGCTATAGAAGTTCCCTTACAATCAAATTTGTGCCTAAACAAGCCCACTTTATCTGCACTATTTTTGTTCTTCATTCAATTAATCCGAAAATTCAAGAAATTAAATTTCTCTATGCCCTAAACACAATCGCGCTGAACGACATTGAAATCGCTGCCGCTCAACTGCTGTAAAAATAAAAGCGCACTTATCATATGAAATGACACAGTTTTGTTTTTTGCGCCTTTTCTGAACAATTTACGCGCTCGTATAATCCCTTCCACTCCCCAAATAAAAGAGATTCACTTAAAAAATAATTTTCTTATGAACAGAAAATTAAAGCTGATTGCCGCCATCAGCGGTTCATTATCCGTAGCCGGATTTCACGCCAACCAAGGCATAAATTTAATTTTTTTTAATTAATCTGCGTTAAATTCGCAACTAAGATTTTCTTGAGCATCACAAATCGAACTTAGATTATTTGTAATTATCCAAAAATACGACGGCACACACCTGTTTGATATTCACTGAATGTTGTGGTCTCAGATCAAAACACAATTCAGAGTTATGTATATTTTTAGAAATCGGCACATCACTATAGCCGTAATTACCGTCAATTGTTTCAGTTTTTATAAACGGCATGCAAAATGCCGATATAGCAAGAACAAAATGCCAAAATAAATACATCGCGTTTTACAGACGGTAACAATATTACTACGACTATTTACGTTTTTCTAAAAAGATTTATTTAGCGAATTTAAACGTTTGATTAGCAACGCAACCGAACCATTTGAAGTCTGACAGCGAAATAAATTGTAGATCAACCTCGTTCGCAATCGTTGGCGGCGACAATGGAATGCAAGTGAAAATAGGGGAAAACATGGAGTCTAGCTCATTAAAGCTACTGATATGAATATTTCAATTGTTACTGGCCGTTTACGATCATCACTGGAATTAAATTTGGGGGAGGGGAGCCAAAAGCGTTACGTAGCTGTTCCAAAATTGAGTGAAACCGTATGAGCATATACACTGAAGCTGTCGATGTCTTAAGAAAATAGAGAAAAAAATGCAGCCATTTTTGTCATGTCGTGAACGCAGCGACACTGAACGGTCACCAAGTTGTCGGTCATTTAAAGAAGCAATAGGGATTACAATAGTTTTGTTCTATCGCATTTTACACCATAATTTATGGTGTCACCGACCCAGCGAATGGACCGATAATTGAATGATGATTCATGCTGTGTAAGGCGTCATACTCGCATTTCTTTTGTTTTCTTACGTTGAAATATTTGCAAAAACGAAATAACTTTTCTGCTCGATTGCATATGATGTTTAACTTAATTACGTACGATATTTTGTGAAGTACTTGCTGATTTGCACTAAACTCATAAGACTTAACTTCACAGAATGGCAAATATGTATTTTGGACCACCCAAATTACTAGAATTTTTTGCGTTTTGTGGGAAAAATATATATTATACTTATTATAAATTCCTATTGAAACATTGAAATATATTTAAAACGTTTAGTATTCCGGGACATTTCTAGTACACCTATGATGGTCTTAATATAATGCTGCCTGTCTTCCATCAATTCAATTGTTCATTCAATTCAATTGTTCATTCAATTCAATTGCACCTCTAGATAAATACTTCAATTACTTTTCGATTACTTTAGAAACAGAAGCTTGATGCTCTTGAGCAAATCAACTGATTCAAATAAACTTTGTCATATCGAAAAGCATTAAATGAGTTTTACTTAAGCTACCATGGAACAATTTAATTACATATACCAAAATTTGGTGATAATTAACAAATGGTATATTTGATATAGGCGAATTAAATATTTGATATATATTAAAATGTCACATATTACATTGAATTGAATAATATTATTTGATCAATTATATATTTGGTAATAATTCCCAAATCATATTTTGGTTGAAACAAATATTTTGGTTGCAGCAATCATTCGATTGTTAATAATCACTAAATCATTTATTTGACTAAAAATATATTTTCTTTTCGCAAACGCATAAATTAATATCGGTTTGTTCTAAGGACCGATGACCAAAAAACGATTTTACATCCTTATATAGGATGTCGTTTGTATTTAAACAATCATAAATACCTAAATTGCGTACCAAGCAGATTATACTTAAGTAGTTTTTTACCTGAATATGTTGTGAACTGCAAAGTTACCATGTTAATGAGAAGTGAAATCAAATAAAAATAGGATTAACAAATGTAAAATTCAACCAAACAATTTTTTTCAATCGACTCAAACTAATAGAACGTTTGGCCCAATAAGCAACAATTTAAATTTCAATTAAGGACATTGTAATAACTACCAAAATTTGTTCATAGCTAACAAATATTTTAAAAATTTATCAACCAAATACATATATTTAAAGGAACCATACTCTTTTTTCAGTGTATGATACTCAAAGAAAGGGGTCTGGGGTAACAGCGCCACATTGTTGAGAGCGGCAATTTGCGCATAAAATTGAGTTCACTTTTTTCCATATCCTGAACTTTGTACTATTTATTACTTCATTTTGATTGTAATTTTTAATCCGGAAAAATACACGGAGTAAATGTTTCCTGCAAATAAATGTTTTTTTTTTGAAAGATTTTTAAAATATTTATATAACTATTAACAAATTTTGTAGATATTATCTTACCCTTAATTGAAAGTTAAAGTATTTTTTGCTAGGTCAAATATAATATCTACTTGAGTCGATTGAATTGTATCGAAAATATATTAGTTATCGTATTTTTATTTGATTTTAATTCACTATAATAAGAAAACTTTACAATTCTCAACGTATTTAAGTATGTAAAATACTTTTTAATACTTTTAATGCAATTCATACATTTATGATTGTGAACATACCAATAGTATTCAATGAAAATATATGATGATGTGGGAAAATTTTGGTTTTACTCGTCGGTTTTTACCTAAATCGATACTAACAAGCAAGTTATCGGTAAGACAAAATTTCTTCCGTCAAATGTGTGTTATGGTGATTATTAACATGTAAATGTTTGCTCTTAGTATAACTATTACAAAATATATGATTAATTCCTTTATATTATTTGAATCGGTGAAATGTGTGACATGTTAAATTATATCAAATATTTAATTCGCCTATATCAAATACATAATTTGTTAATTATTACCAAATTTTGATACATAGAAATAAATCGTTTTCTCTATGTAAAGTTTGAAGTCGACTTATTCATTTCATAGTAAAAGGAATTGATTGTTTAGTTCCATCCCGAAAAATTGAAATTAAGATTTGAACTTTTCAATTTTAAAGCAAAAGAAATTGATTCGTTGGTCGATTTTAACATGAATTGGAAATATTTTTAATATCTTTTGTACGTGTCAAATGGATCTTAAGCATAATTGGTAATTCGATCTCTTGGAGCAAAGTCCAACTTAAGAATAAGAAGAAGACTGAAAGAACAAGAAGAGGAATGAAACATAAGTTTTATCAATAGCAGCACATTGCAGTTGCAACAGCTAAGGGAGTGACAGTTAATAAGTTAGCATCTATCATATAACTTAAGTATTGTTAGATATTTTAAAGTAAGGTTTTTTTTTAAAAACATCTAAGCCAGTACTAAAAGTTTAATTTACATGGTTTTTATAAGATTGCTCAAATTTTCCACTTTGACTTTTATCGGTTTTTGTTTTTACAGATCCAATCCACTGTGTGGCGCGCAACCGTACATAGGGAAAGGTTTTCACGCAAGAACCTCAGTATGTTTTATTTACCGGTCAGTGACCTAAGAAATTCTAAGTAAGAACGGACGCATTTCAATAAAAAAAAGTACTTACGATTATTTTTGCTCAACAGTACTACATATTTTTACCGAGAAACTGCTTGATAAGAATATTAAAAGTAATTTGTTTTTTCGCTTTTAATGCCACTGTACTACTCATCAGCGTACTACTCATCTCTGTTGTATAGAAATGTGGGAGTTGCTTTCAGAGAAGCTCTGAGCAAAAATGTTTCATTCGCTTAATTGTCTGCGTAATTTGAATGAGAATTTTCGGTGTCATTGAGAGGAGAAAAAATAAGAACATAACAAGAAATGAAAATTGTTTGTGCTAAACTGTGATCAGGATGAAAAACACAAATGAAAATGAGTCACGAAAAATGTTGTATCAGTTTCCAAAAGTAGGATTATATATTTTAAGAATCAGTTTCTTACGTGTGATGCATTTGAAGTTCCTAAACAAAAGAGGAAGTTAAAAAGGGTTCATGTTAACCTATCGTCATAATTAAGTTTTGGTAGCTAATTTTCGGTGTTTCAAGTTTGCATTTTTTGTTTTCTGCTCCGCGTGGTACGCTTTTTCATTGAAAATAAAATATCTTATTTTGCTAGGGTTTTGTTTAGTAAATATAAACAATTGGTAAATATAATATTGCTACGGTTTCCAGGATGTGAAAGTGAGGGCCTTTCTTTTTTTTTATAGTACATAAAAACCAAAGAATCTTGAAAAAAATTTCATCAGCTTTTTCCTGTTCCGCGTTTTGGTGCAAAATATCTGCTCACATTACTCTAGAGATATTTTATTACAGTGCTTCGAAAAACTCTTACGTAGCAAAGTATATTTTGGCTTAAACACAAATATTTTCCAAAAAACAAAACGCTGAGGCTCATAAAAGTTAGTTATTTAAAAAAAATGACTGCTAAAATATATGAAACTGTAAATAACAGATGATGTTAAGAACAAGTACGCTCTTATCATCTCTGATAAGAATATGTTGAATTCAAGTTTCTGGGTATGTTAATAAGCGAAATTGCCACTGCATCAGTTAATGGTGACCGCTTAAAGCGCATGATTATCTATTATTTTTAACATAAAATCGAAAATCTTGATATGGCAGATTCGATGATGTACTTGCCATATAGCGAATGCAGTTTTGGCTTTTTTGAACGAAAAGCTCCCAGATTGCCTTGCACCCAAAAGTAAACTGAAAAAATTGCTTAAATAAATTGCCGCACTTGTCCTTATATTTGCGTTACTCATACGACCTGGTTGCCTCCATGCACATATTTTCTCTCGACAGAACTGTTAGCGTATTTAATTTTTGACGAGGATAAAGATAGTATGTTTGTGTATTTGCGGATTTTCTGTCTCTTTCACACATGTTGTTTCAGGCAATTTTGACTTGATCGCACATGAGCTGTGACGTCATAGTTTAATGTTTTGGCACGTACATACACATCTGTATCGAAGAAAGGAGCGTTCTCTAATTCGTTAGGCTCGGTAAAAAATCGTCGAAACATTTACGAAAAAAGATAATAGCTGCACCTTTAGTTAGCTCTAGCATCGCTAAAAATTAATTACGCCCTCTTGTCAAAATTCGCTAACTGAGCTTGCCCATGTTGTTTTTAGTATTTGTGAGAAATTTGGGTACATAACGTTTTATATATTTTCTTGGTATAAGCGGAAGGAGTGTCTGTAAACCGATTTCATACATTTTCAATCTCAATAGTCCTATTTGAAGGATTAGCCTACACACTGAATTTCAATCAATTATCTTGCTTAATACTCCCGTAATCGTCCGCATCACGACACCAAGTTAAAACGCATTTTTCGCAAAAGTTTCTTTGATAAATTGTATTTTGACACGCCCATTTGTGCCATACCATCCACTTTCTTGACGTCTTTTGTAGCAACTGGCCACTACTATCAAAATCGTAATATGCTAGGTTTTTTTTGTGTTTGACACAGTTAAAATTAAACTCAGTTGCAGATTAAGATATGATATAGCAAATATTTTATATGATTTACCAGTTAAACATTTAGCTTGATATGGCGGTTATCGTATTCAATGATAAATAAACTGTCAGAAAAACTTTAAAAAGATTTATATATTAGTTTGCTGCGAACATATTATTCAAGCATTGCATCGCTTTCTATTTAGTTGCTTCCATTAACGAATTAGTCAATACTCGAGTGTAACATAGTTTTAAAAAAGATTTTATTTTAATTTACAATTAAAAATGTATGCATATTTACATATCATAAGACTGTGTGCTACAATTCCACTTTTTTTTCTTTGGTAGTTACTTAACGCCTAAATTAATATTCGATATTTTTCTTAAGGACTTTTCAGCTAGTTGTCACCTTGTTGCAATGAATAATTGATTTTCTCATAAATCCAATCTATGTACTTTTCAACTCGCACATAAACGCCAGGTTTATTGGCAAAACCACATTGTTGACCCCATGATATGATACCATATAATGTCTCACCATCTAGAAAAATCACCAGTATGATTTTAAATTATCCAAATCAATTTCGATTAAATTTTGCTGCTTACCTTCATCCGAACAAATTAACGGACCACCAGAGTCTCCATCGCAAGCATCAACGCTTTCATCCATGGAACCAGCACAGAACATACCCTCGGTCATTGAGGTACCATAGACATGCGCTTGTTTACAAATTTCATCCGATAATATTGGCAGTTGGGCAGCGCGTAAAATGTTTGATGGCGCTACAAAGGAAGATAAGGTACAACTTGTTAATGAAATCACTCTTTCAACACACAATTCGCTTACTTGATACACCGGACTTAATTGATCCCCAACCAGATATCGTGCACATGCGATTCACTTTTAATGACGCACCCTTTTCGGGAAGACAAATCGGTTGTATGTAGTCATTGAATCTCACTGGATGCTTAAGCACAATCAGTGCAATATCATTGTTCATGTGTGTTCTGTCACGGAACCTCTCATGTATATACCAATTTTCAATATATGAATCCGTTTCGGATGCCTCCGCAATATTTGCATAATGATCACCCATGCGTATGAAATAGGCGCCTTTCGGATAACCAACCAGACAATGTGCTGCGGTCAGTAGATGTTTCTTTGAAATCAATACTGCACCACACCAATGACTTGAAATACCACCACGTCCTTTGGTGCGTATAGTTGCTTGCCATGGATGGTGGCCACGCTTTGCTGCAGTTCCGTTGACCACACGTTCTTCAGGGTGCGCGTATTCGTCAATGAGATCATTCTTATAATGACCACAACGTTTTTGATTGTTATCAGGCAAATGCTTACTCGAACGTTGCCATTGGCCAGAGTAAACACCAATATCTTCGAGCGTTGTTGCACGCTCCTCTTCACTTGGCTGTACATTTGCATTGGCTGTGCTGCTTCTAAGTGCGGTTGATCCTCTACCACTAGTGGTTTTTCTTGGCGGTGGACCAACAGTACATTTAATGCCAACATCTTCTGTATGGTTACAATTGTGTTCGCCCCATGTCCAGTGACTGCATTTATCTAGAGACGTTTCGTTGCCTAAGCAGGCTACTTGATCTAACCAAATTGGACCGCTGCCAGGACCGAAAATATTTTTTTCAACTTTCTAATTTGATGAAAAGTATAAAAAGTGTTAAGTAATAAAAATAACAGTGGTAAGACTTGATAACATACCGGAGTGCCATAAAATCCTAAAGAGTAACATAGAACTTTTGCTTCATTTTGTGCGAAATCGTCATCACAAACAGTACCCCATTCGCCACGATACATTACTTCGAGACGTCCTTCGTTTGGACTGCGTCCACCTTCTAAGCGATATGCTATGGGGGACTAAAGTTTTAAAGGATTAGCTACGGTCAAGAAAATAACTAAATAAGGTAGCAATAAGAGCTAAACATTAAAAGTGTTCACTATCTCCAGCTTTGTTCTAAAAAGCTTTTCATAGGAAAAAATGCATTCGAATAAAGCCATTTGTTCTTAACTCTTATCACTGTTAAAATTTAGACTAAGTCTTACATTGCAAACTTTTTCACTTTCATCAGATTGATCGGTACAATCTGGTGTATTGTCGCAAACAAAAGCTGGTGGTATGCATTCCTTAGATGTACTACATAACCAATAGTTATTGGGACATTTAAGTAATGGCACTTTGCAGACAACGCCCACTATTTCGTCCATGCCACAATTGTTGACACCCCAACCTTTATGATTGCACTCCTTTAGTGAATGTTCATTGCCCTCACAATCAACCTCATCCATGACAAATGAAATGTTTGTCTCTTTCGGCGCCCAAAATGAATTGCCGCGTACTTCGCTGGCACCAAGTTGAAAACCAAGTTCTTTACATACCACATCTGCATCCCGCAAACCAAATTTATCGTCACAGACGTAGCCCCATTTTCCAAGTACTGAAAGAAGATTGAGAAAAGAATGAAAGGTTTCATTTGTATGTTAATTTTGATTAGAGACATTTGTGGGTCTATAAGGGTTTTTAGCATTATGAGCCTACTTCAATCAGAATATCTCGCTAATCAATCCTAAAGAAGTTATGATGATATCTTACATACATTAAAATGGTGAGAATAAAACACTCGAACACTTTCTTTGCGGCAGTCCAACCTTAGCCATAATCAGTCGTAGATGTCATGGAAAACCTTTCTTAAATGATCTCAGTAAATTCGCCGAAATTGACATTGGCTCGCTGCTTAGCTACTTTAATAAGACCACCTGGATATCGTTACCAAGGAAGTTTACTGCCACCATTTTTTCGGGTAACTGTCAATGTGATATTAAAGCGGCACAATTAAAACAAATATGGAATAATAGCCTAGTCAAAGAACAAATTTAAAATTAAGTTAGGAAAGCACTGTAATGCTACTGCATTTCTGAACACTTTCTATTTTCCAAATATTCTTCAAGTTTTTTGAATCATGAAATTGTCGACTTTGCAGGAGTAAGTGAAATGTGATAGCTAGACGAGCTCTGTTCGAAGCACTTAGTCCATTCATTGGTAGCCGCCAAGACGTGATATTCAACCTCTTCTTGCGACAAATAGTAAATCCTAATACACTCAAATGCTACTGACCCGCGATAAAATGTTTCTTATGCTCACCTTTGACTTCAATGCGTCCAAGATTGGATGCATCACCACCTGCCAAACGTACTTCATAGCCCAAATGATCGCACTGTGATTCATCTTTACGATCGCCACAGTTATTGACACCATCACAAACCTAAAATAAAATAAATTCAAAAAAAATTATTAAGACTCCAATATCGAGAATGCTGCCAACAAACCTCACTCTCCTTAACACATTTTCCGTTGCCACAATTAAATGCACAATCATTGTTAGCAGAGCCACCCAAACGTATATCAAATATAGGAATAACACTTTTGGGTGTTGTTCCTTCTGCCCAGGGATTTGGTATATATTCGGGTTCATCCAAATTATCTACACTTGTTGTAGTTTCAAAAGGATTGGGTAAATTAGGATGTCTCATATGAAAGTCTCTATTGTGTTCATGATGATGATGATTGTGTTGATGGTTATGCCAATTTCTATGGGGATTTGCTGAACTTGAGCGTTCATCGGCATTAAAAGGATTGGGTAAATTGGGATGATTTTGATGAAATTCAGGATTATGCCAATTAGAGTGCTCATGTGGTGATTTAGGTGAACTTCCCTGTCCTCTGTTTTCCCAATTATGTCCAGTAGCATGAAAATCTGTATGAACTGTGTTGGTGGTACCGCCGCTTTGTGTTGGCACCTCTACCAAACTGTGTTGTTCACCTGCAAATATAAGTTCAACGTCCATTTCATTTTGGTCCATATCGATAGCATTTGGTCGTTTAGTGGTGGTGCTGGTGGTAGTAGTAGTAGTAGTACTTGTAGTAGTGGTTGGGTTAGTATGTGATCTTGAAGACAAGTTCATAATGTGTGATTCCGCTTGAATCGCAACGTCATCGTCCACTGTGCCACTACGGTTAAAGTAAGGACGTAGAAGCATGCGTAAGGCTTGGCTAATTGGAAGTTGTTGTATTGCTGCGTCATTTGGGTTAGTATCTGTAGCTGTAATGGCAGGTTTATAGTACTGTCGGTTGTAGTTTACTGGCGTACGTCTGTCGATATTGTCTTGGTCTGATGGATTTCGATTGATTACATCATGTTCAGAGTTTGGCGTCGTGTATGACTGGGGTGGTTCTTTTATGCCAGTGTTGCGCCAGGAAGCATTTCGTGAATGCGCTACACCAGAATATGGAGAGCTATAGTGTGGTTCACTTGGGAACCTTTGCACTGGGACATTTTTTATTGGGGGATAGATTTGATAAACGTGTGCTCTACTTTCAGGTTCATCATAATCAGTCTGGGATTTCTGGCTTGGTGTTGTGGGTTGTGTGGGAGGTCTCAAATAAAGGTCCGGTGTTGTTGTAGGCTCTGTTGGTGTCTGAAGTGGTGGCTGCAGACCACCATATAAGTTTGTCTCGTCGTTTGTATTTGTCGGAGCTTGTTTCTTTGGATTATAGTTACGAGAAGATGGGGCAGGTATGCCGACACGCGTTTGCGGATCACCGACACGCGTTTGCGGAACACCATATGGACTGGACGAGTTAAAATTTGGTGCGTCAAATTCGTTGTGTGGATATTGTCGAGGTAATTGTTCACGATGTGGTGGCATTAATTGGGAATTGGGTAAATTGACAGTTCCCGACATTTCATTGTCCGTAGGTTGTCTATAAGTAGGTGTTCTATGATCAGTATATAATGGCGGAGTTTGTTGAGTATTATTGGGATATGGAGGCATTAAATTTTGATTGGGCTTAGGTGAGGCAGGCATGGGATATTGCTGTGCATAATTGGTACTAGGAGTGTTTGCTGTGTGAATATTAGGATTCCAGCTATTCGAATTGCCAGGTTGGCTGAAGTCTCTACTATGCTGTGGTCTGTTAGAGAGATATTTCGTAACTGAGGGTTGATGTTGATTTGTTGGTTGGGCTGTGCTTAAGTCGCCGCCGGCTATGTTAGTAAAAGTTTCATGTGAATCTTCCTGTGAACCAACAGGTTGGGCATAGTAGATATTTGTCGGTATAGTGGTGGTTGTGGTTGTGGTACTTGGTGAAAATGGTGCTAGTGGCGTTGAATATTTACGAGCGATTGGTTGATAGTTACGATTTGGTTGCAAGCTGCCTTCTTCATAGATAACGGTATGGCTCGGTGATTGTTGATGTACTGATGAACCAGTGCCAGACCAGCTGGTTGAAGTTTGACCGTGCTCAGCATGATTGTGTGCTGCATCAGTGGCTTCCCAATTGGTATTCACTTGTTGTTGTTCGTCCGTATCGCTACCATAATATAAATTTGTTTGTGGATTGTATCTGGCATTAGGATTAGGACGTGCCATATGCATGTTAGACCAACGGTCACCACCTTGTTGATGGTTTGTTGCTGCGGTAGTTGTTGTTATCGACCCATATCCAGATTGAGGTCGGTAGTGACCTGTTTGTGTATTTGCATCATACCCATGTTGCTGTTGATTATTCCAAGATTGATCATTTGAGCCAGCTGCCTGATTGTCCCAATTATTTGTGCCAGCATTGCTATAAGACTTACTACCTCGATTGCTATGATCTGCAGTGAAAAATATAATAAATTAAAATCAATTCTTTGAAAGTTGAAGAAAATTTTATAACCCAACAAACTTACTGTATTCGTAATCTACTTGTGTATTTGTTGTAGTAGAGGAAGTGGAGGAAGAGGAGGAAGAGGAACCAAGGGTATTAATTCCATTGCGACCGGTACAGTCAACTTTATCGATAAAATCACAAACTTCCATGGCTGAATTCCATGCAGTTCCTGGACCACAATCTTGTATGTGAGTTATGCCATTGTCACAGTTTAAGTATTTCGTGCAAGCAAATGGATGAGGATAAACCCCAGTTTTACCAGCAGAGCATTGTGCAGTAGTGTCAGTGGCACCTGCGTTAGCTACATATGGAAATTTTTGTTTATAGTGGCCTCAGAATTATATGGTCGTATGTCCTTTTTGGAAAATTTTGGAAAATTCATTTTAAAGCTTGGTGAAAATATAGCATTGAGCCACCGCGATAAAAATTAATAGAATTAAAGGAGGTACTCTGCTCCGCTATATAATGTTAAGAATTTCATAACATTTACTTAAATAACTTTAGTCAAAATCGCACACTTTCAAAGCCCACTGTTCATATAGGTAACACCAAAATTAACCAGATTGAAACACTACAAAACTGCATATTTCCATAATTTAGACCAATTTTTGACTCAGACAGTAGTAGTCATTACCAATTTACTTAAGTTTTTGTTCATAGTTACCATTCGCATAAGCACCGATGCCATAAACTTGTCGACTCGCACAATCCACCTTCTGCTCAAAGTCACACAATTTTGAAATTGTATTCCAGGCAGTACCGGGACCACAGTCTAAAATGTGAGTTTCACCATTTGCGCAATTTAAGAATTTCTTGCAATCATAAGGATGTGGTAACAATCCTGCAGCACCAGGGGGACACGTTAAGTGCAAGTCATCTGAATGAGCACCTGAAGAAGTAATTTCTAAGGAATGGACTATTGATACAAAAACTGCAACAAACGCCTGGCCACTTAACTTACGCGAATTATAATTTGACTGCCAAGACGAATTGTTTTCAGCGTAGGTCGAATAAGTAACCTGATCAGAATCTTCAACCTGCCCGCGGATGTAACAAAGCTTACGCGAAATACTAAACACCATACCACTCATACAAGCATACACAACAGCACGTTCATTTTCACATTTCAAGTAACGAGTAGGATCAAAGGGATGCAAATAAAAGCCAGTGGCGCCAGCAGGGCATGAAATGTCCTCGGGACTCAGTGCAGTTTGTGCTGAAAGCATCATTATTGTTATGCTCATTCATGTCATTCGTTAATCTTTAACTTACAAAAACCACTTGACGTTTCGGACATGAGCTCGTGTCCGTATTCATGTACAAAGGACACACGATCAGTTCGTGCAACATGCTCTTTAAGTTCACAAGACTTTTTCGCAATACTGTAAACGCTACCTCCTATGCAGTTTTGTATAAGTTTTTTACCATCCATGCAATTTATGTATTTCGTACAATCAAATGGATGTGGAAAACGACCGGTAATGCCAGTAGGGCAGGATACGACTACATATCCGGATGAAGCACTGCTACTGTCATAAGAATTTATTGTGGTCGCTGCTCCCCCGTAGCCGAATTGATATAATGCTGCATGACGACCGGTGCAATTAACTTTGTCTATAAAATCACATGATTGTCTCTCATTGTTCCACGCTGTACCTGTACCACAATTGTTTATGTGGGTAACACCATTAGCACAATGTAGGAATTTGGTGCAGTCATGTGGATGTGATGTTACGCCATTAGAGCCTGGTGGACAAAGGCCACTATTTGTTGATGATGCTACAAGTAACGTATTGAAATCAAAAGATTTTCAGTTTTCGAAGCCAAGGCATTTTGAGCAATTTTTATGAAACAAAACCATTCATTAATTGAAGACTCTTGTTTATTGGATATTGTCATATGTATATAGGGTAGGTCTATTTTTAAGTCGACCTCGGTTATCCAGAAAACTTTAACTTTTCCAATTTTTTTTTTTTCGTTGGCAACCTGAAAGCCCTGGTTTGATAAAAAATACTATTTCCAAGTTTGAATTCAAAATTTAAAAAAATTTCTAAGAAAAATTGCGAACATTTAAGGGTTAAACATCAAAGTGTTTTTGGTTTGATATCAGTAACGTTTCAGAAATATGAGATTAATGGTTTCACTGCGATAGCATCAACTTTTCCGAGACTTACCCATATCAACTTTTGAAAATGGCTGTAATTTCAAATAAAAATGACACTTTTACTGTATAAAAAGAAATCAGTCGCTAAAAACAAAATTTCTCAAATTGAGAGAGCATGCCCTTAAATATCAAATCAATTATTTTGAAATAAACATCACCGTTTGAATTATAGCTTATCTTCAAACCAAATTATTAAGAAATTATGACGTAAGAGGGCGCTTTTGGTGTTCTAATGACGAATTTAGTACACGTAACATGTGTAATCCAATAGCTTAGTGGCAAGAGTATTCAGCACTCAAAGTGAAGGCGTAAGGTTTGAATTATCACTGTACGAATAAGCCGAATTGATCGGATGATGTCTATATCATAACAGACGAAATATTTATTTTGTTAAAGCATTTATTGATTTGTGACCTTGCAGGATTATTAATGGTTGCCCATGATTTAGTCTGACCGACGATCTATCAATAAGCCACGTCTTTCAAGTACAGAACATGCTAACATTTTTGTCTTCAGAGACTTACCAAGAATTATTTTTTATATCAAAACTATAATAATTGAAGACGATATATATTTTCAAATCGAAATACGACTCTCAGCAATATATCGAAGTCACATAATTTTAGCTCTAACGAATGGCTCGTAACATAAAAATTGCAACATTGCCCAATGGTATAGCTTACTTGTACTTTGACCATTATAGTATATTCCATTATTACCAGCTCCTATAGCACTACTATCATATGGACCACGATCTGAAGTCGTTACACTTTTCTCCTGATCACATGTTTTCCTTGATTTGCTAAATACCATATGCGGAAAACAGATCTGTATGCGAGTTCTACCATTTGAACAGTTCAAAAATTTCTTGTAGTCATAGGGATGTGGATAATGACCATTGGCACCACGTGGACAAACAATATTTTCCGTAGACGATGAAGACATTGTTGTTGTAAAGTATGAATCTATTTTAAAACAAACATCGAATTTAAGTTTTGTCACCGATAGAAAATTCGATTTAATTGTAACTTACTTGTGCTGTAATCATACAAGTAATTAACTTCTTCATTATTGGCATATGAGCTACGATCTGTAGCATCGACATTCAGTGGTTGGTCACATGTTTTCTTAGAAACGCTGAAGACCATGCCTGAAGCACAATATTCTATTGTCGTTTGACCATAAGAACATTTGAAATACTTTGTACAATCATTTGGGTATGGCAGCAGACCATTAAAATTTCTTGGGCAAACAGTTTCTTCGTTGTTTTCTTTGAATATTCCAAAATTAATATTTAAACAAATGCATTCGAGATCAAAGCAAGCAAAGAGTACGTAGTAGTTTGAGTCGTTAGACTACAAGGACTATAAAGGATTGCAATTTTGACTTTTTAAGGCTTTTAGGCGTTCAGTTTGGCATCGAATATTATGATAAAAGGTGTTTTTTTTAGAGGTATAGAGCTTCGAATTGAAATAAAACACAAGAAAATCGTTTTAATGTCCATCAATTTGGCTTTATTGGAAGGATAATTTTATGCCATTAATGTTTAAATATAATTTCGGACATGTGGCCGCCGCGGCTGGCTCGAATAAAGCCAATTCTACATGTCCAATTTTGAACCACTTTTCCGAGCATATGGGGCCGTATGTCGGCAATAACGCCACGAATGTTGGCTTCCAAGTCCCCTAACGTTTCTGGTTTGTTGGCGTAGACGAGCGACTTCACATATCCCCAAAGAAAATAATCCAATGGTGTCAAATCACACGATCTTGGTGGCCAATTGACAGGTCCATTCCGCGAAATTATGCGCTCATCGAATGTTTCCTTCAATAAATCGATTGTGACGTGCGCTGTGTGGCATGTAGCGCCGTCTTGTTGGAACCACAACTCATCCACATTCATGCCATCCAATTCGGGAACAAAATAGTCGGTTATCATGGCTCTATACCGGTCTCCATTAACGGTAACTGACTCTCCAGCATTATTTCGGAAGAAGTATGGCCCAATGACTCCACCAGCCCATAGAGCACACCAAACAGTCAGTTTTTGTGGATGTAATGGCGTCTCAAGGGTCTCTATGGATTCTCTTCACTCCAAATGCGGCAATTTTGCTTGTTGACGTAGCCATTCAACCAAAAATGAGCCTCATCACTGAACAAAATTTTGCGATGAAAATCAGCATCGAGATCAATCTCATTTTCGGCCCATACACCAAAATCACGACGCATTGCATGGTCTCGCGGCTTTAATTCTTGCACAAGCTGGATCTTGTAAGGTCGCAAGCCAAGATCTTTGCGCAAAATCTTCCATAAAGTTGATGGATAAAGTTCCAATTGCTGTGCACGGTGGCGAATCGATTCATTCGGGTCCTCTTCAACATTTTGCTCTACAGCGGCAATTGTTTCTTCGGTGCGCACTGTTCGACGTCTCTGCGGATGCGTATTATCACATAGAGTAAACGTAGTGCGAAAACGATCCATGGTTAACCGAATTAATTGCTCTGATGGACGATTATGTCGACCATAAAATGGACGGAGCTTGCGGTAAACTTCGCGAACAGAACCATTATTTTCGAAATAAATTTGCACGATTTGCAAGCGTTGTTTTTTTGTCAACCTGTTCATGATGAAATGGCAAACCAAAATGAACATAAATGACATTAGAGTTGCCAGATTTGACCATAAAATGCCAGTTTTATCTCTATTCGAAAAACAAACTTCTAAAAAAAACACCCTTTAGTATTGGAGAGCGTAGATCGATGCATTAACTATGTGGATATTGCTAGATGAATGAATAATGTCGAGCGATTCTGAATAATATCAAATGGTATCGAGCTTATGTGGAGAAATTGTTGTATAAATGGCTGATGTCAGTTAAGGTCGTATAAATTAATGGTTGCATCGTATGATGATATATAATCGTAATAAGTTTTATGGGATGAATATAGATGTATAGTATACATATTTATGGAAAGCTTTTTCCAAAAAGATTGCTTTATATCGAATGAATAATTATGGGTGGTATGAAAAAATAGATGAATAGTATGAATAGATATGGCATTGCATCGTATAAACGATTGGATAAATCACAACAAGTGAAATGTGGTATTATGAAATGATAGAGATACATTTTTGATGATAAATTATGTCAAATGGTATAGTAATGTACTCGCATCAAAATATGTCAGTGATAATTGGTGAAACTAAAGACATCACTACTATTAATCCTAGAGCGCACATTAAAAAGTTTAATTTCAATAAGTAATGACCCTATAAAGCTTACTGCGTACTCTTTGCTTCATTGTAAGCTACGCATGCAAATTACGCAATGTTTAAACTCACGTTGATTTACATTCACAGCGTTTGTTTCTGTAAATTCATGTGATACTTTCGTATTGTACTCAACACGATCGAAAGCATCAACTTGATCTCTTGTTACGCAGTACTTTTTATTTATACTAAATACCGAGCCAGGTGCACAGTATTCTAATTGAGTTGCACCGCTGGTACATCTTATGAAGGCGGTACAATCAAATGGATGCAAAAAAAGGCCGTTTGTAGCTGCTGGACATGTAAGATAACCCACTGCAGTAAAAGTTGTACTATGTGCTATTAAAACAAAAATGCTGTCAATGCGGTTGTATGATCACATAAATTTTCAAAACTCACTATTTCCGCTTACAGTTTGCATAGCAAAATTTTGATCATAACTGGTGCCAAATGCGACACGTTCATTTTCTGCAACATTCTCCCTTAGATCACAATGTTTGCGTGCAAAATTAAAAACGCTGCCGACTTCACATGTTTTCAAAATTATATTACCATCTTGACAACGCAAATACTTAGCACAATCAAAAGGATATATATAGAAACCATTTGGCGCAGGGCAGGTCAAAACAACTCCTCCGACATTTTGTGCTGTGTGTCATAAATCACAGATAATTTAATTTACTTTCCAATGCACTACAAACACTAAAAACTTACTTCTAACATATGTTCCTTGGGTGCTATGTGAACTGGATACGCTTCTCCATTCAATTTCATGCTGTACCCTATCCCAAACTTCTACTTCTCGCTCTGATAGACATGCCTTACGTTGTAAGCTGAATACTGTGCCAATTGCACAGGATAAGATTGACATTTGTCCATTATCACAACTAATGTACTTGGAGCAGTCGTAGGGATAGAGATGAAGACCATTCATTAAGAGTGGACATATTTCTATAGTTTGCGCTGACGAGACGAACAGATATACAAAAAATCAGTTGAAATCAACAGAATTTGGTTCGTCAACTGTCACAACTATTATTAATTTTTATGCAATTAGACGGAGAGTATTGTTACTGCACATAAATTCCAGTGTGGAACTTGTGATTGAATCTTAGCCACTATATAAAATTATGGTTTTAGCACGATATGGGATCACCTAACTATAATACGCATCAGAGCTCTAAATTCTACAAACATCAGTGCTATGTGTCCAAGTCTATTTCGATAGAAAAAACAAGGTGAAGTTTTATGAACTTCTGGGAAAGCTCATGTAGCTTGTCTGCAGTATGATACAAAAGTATCATGTTCCGGAACTTAAATGAATGAAATACCTGCAGCGGCTAAGTAGGTAAACAGAGCTTCCAGCAGCACAATTTAAAGCGGTTATTAGCGGCATCAGATAACCACACATCCACAATAATCGACTATTACTACATGATCATACTGTCAACCAAATTATCCATACCCATATCAACGAAGGTTGACTCTGTTCACATCCTGGTTGGCACCCTTCCTTAGAAGTGAAATGTATAACATAACGTTGGTAAATGTAATGTAATATACTGAGGACAATCAGACAACACCCGACTCACAGACTGGACTGTGAATTACTGAGGAAGCGTATAGAACCAGAAAAAGATCATCTCAGAACAAAGAGTCTCGCAAATGGATAAGCTGATATCAATGTACCCAAATATTTTCACCATCATCTACCTGTTCATGTCTGATACAAGATGTTACCATCGACAGATATAACTTCGTGCTAATTAAAGAGTATATGTAATTATCTTGGATTAAACGCCAACATTACAAATGACCATGTGGACATAGCTGTCTTTATTTCTACATGGATTACTCTAAGCTATATAACCAAGTGACCTACTAAAAACATGAGATTTTTGCGAAGTTACATGATCATTGCACCGTTTTTCATGTGGTGAACCATGGAAGAAATAGCATCTTGGTTGAGGAGAAGGGTAGGCTACTTCATGTGGGCAATGAAATTTCTAAAATCAATATCTGTAAACTCACTAGTGGTCCTATCTTCGGTTAGTCAGATGGCTTGGTATTTTTATATTCATCTTAGCTGAGTGCCTGGGCATGGATGACAATTGCATATCTGTTGAACTCGAGTACTCTTTCACAAATTCCTCACCACAAGGAAGGTGTTGGCAACTCACTTGTCACTTGCAAGCTATGGCTGGAAAAGAATATTCCAAAAAGCTATCGCAAAATGGACCCAAGGGCCTAGATGCAATATAACATAGCAACTTATGCTGAAACGGGATGCTAACCATTTTCTTGCATTGACATCTCGAGCTAGACTTAGTTCCTCGTTAGCTGATGTTGTTATAATTGGCCACTACCTCATCGGAAGGTATGCGGAGTTCGGTTTTCAGGATTCGTATTTTGCAGAAGTTGTTGGGACTTTAAACTGACTAACACTTCTACCTAATCTAGCCAACCTTTCCAAACCCAACCTAAATCTATTCGAGAGAACAAATTTGCTATTTAGTTCTATTTCAATCGTGACAGATTTCTTTATATTAATTGCCTTTGCATGCAGCTTACAAGGTGGAAATTCGTTTACTACATTGGTCGAAAACATCGACGGAGACATTACAGTTGAGACACGAGTAACTTTCAACACACAGCTGCCAGGATTGAAGAGAAAACGAAGTGTAAGCGTTTGTTTCAGAGAACAGGTTTCCACGGGTACAAGATCACTTTACCCCGAGATCGAGTAAGATAATGAGTACTTAGGATCAGGCCTTAAACATACATGGATTGGTAACCACATAAGGAAAGTAAGAAAATATAAGTGATCCCAAAATTTCTTTGATCTGAAGTTTCTAACTGGACTAATATTTCACAGAATTCTTGAAAAAGAGTCCTATTTAATATCGTTTTAAGCACACCGCTGATATTAGCACGAAGAGCTTTCCAAAAATTTCTAAAGTTTCGATGTTTCAATTGAAATTTGAATACAAAATAATACTCCGTATGTTGTGAGAAATTAAAAAGGAAGTAAGCCAGAAATTTTCAAATTTATGTTACCGGACTGTAAAATATTTAATTCCTCCAACAAACCGACACTCTTTATCTAATGCATAAAAATGACTGACAGTTGCGTTAGTTGTGTGAACCAAATGGCTCGCTAGGCAAAAATTCTTCTTACAATACTCATAGGATATATTGGTGAAAGTGTACATCACATGATCAAAGGTTTGTACTTTCGACTTTGAGTCACAAAAACGTTTGGATATGCTGAACACCGTTTCGCGTACACAATTTTGTATGGCCGTATTGCCACTTCTGCACTCTAGAAATTTCTTGTGGTCAAAAGGATATACGAAAAGACCATTAATTTCAGCAGGACAAAAGATGTTACTGCTACCACTTCCTTCGCGACCTTCTCGATTATTTGTAGCTAAATTTGGGAGTTTTACAATTTTTTATTTAATATTTCCAATAAATTTTTTCCAGTTATACCCGTGCATAAATAACGTATGCATAGCCAATGTGAACCAAGCAAATGTGTTGACTTAAATATTCTTTTCATTGTATGAAGAAAGCAGTAATGAGCATAGCAGACATATTATAAGTGGAACAATACCATGCTATAAAAGATTAACTCACAGAACCCTCCTTGGTTCGTTACATCATACGAATTACGAATTTCGTAGTCACCACCAGCACTACCATGGCCATCACTTGTACCGCAATGAACTTTATCCTTAAAATCGCATACCTTGTTTATTCTATCGAAAGCAGTACCTGGTCCGCAATCTTGAATGTGGGTAATGCCGTTGGCACAATTGAGAAATTTGGTGCAATCGTATGGATGAGGGTGAATACCGGCTGCATCATGGGGACAAACGACTGCAGTATTATCTGGACTTGTTCGACTGTTAGCTGTGAGTGGTTGAGGAAAAGAGGTTAAGGATTAAGGAAGGAATAATTTAACAATGTAAGTTTCCCAAATTCTATATTATTGTAGCTTACTAAAATCTTAAGAATACAATTAAATTTCATTCCAATAATAAGTGCATATTTTGTCAAATGTTTTTGTTTTTTATCCACACAAGTCGTACATCAAGTGCTTCAACGGACTTTTGCCTTTCATACAACTCACGGACTTCTCAATAGAATCCACACAATGTGCTACAGGAAATTGTTGTCAAGGACCTCAGAAACTGTATTACAACTCTACGTATTTCCAACGCTCGGCATTATTAATGTCTGATACAGAAAACCCTTTGGTGCTCCGAGAGCTTAGATCGAAGTCAGAGTTTTTGATATTTCGGAACTGCAACGGTTTCCTAAGTTTACCTCTAAGTCTCCGCTCAGATGTCATTTGCCGCTAGTTCCTCGGTGACCTTGAAATTAAGCAATTGACGGTGAAACTATTTCCCAGATAGATATAGCTTTGTTTTTAAGCAACCTATGCTTAGTTTTGTCCTTTTGATCGCAAGCTCTACTATTTTCGCCATATCTGAGTCTCAAGAAAGTTTTTATAGATAGATTGCTGGAAGATGCCATTGATGCCAACATCATCTCTATGCATTAGAAGCTTGACAGATTTGCAAAAGATAGTGCCGTCTGTTTTTAGTCGGCATCACGCTCTATTTTCAAGCGTTCTGTGGCATAACTGTATTACATAATGGTGCTGTTGGAAAGTAGCCCAGTTGGAGAGTAGCTTAAAACCCAGTTGGAGAGCAGTTTAAAAATCAAAGAAAAAATGCAGATATCGATTTGAGACTCATTACTTTTTCCCAGGACTTGCCTTAATGAAATATTTGGTTCATAGTAGATCTCTTAGAACGGAAGCCACTTTAGCACGGTCCGACCAGTGTGATGCAGAAAAGTTTCAGAGGCTCACACGTTAAACAGGATCTTGTAGGCAACATTTGTTTGGAATACGGCCCGATAGCTCTTGATAACATAGGATCACCATTTCTATAAATGAGTTAGGTAGAGCTAATAACTAATATTATCCAATTCAATCTATTCAATCAACTTAAACTTATATTATATTTGGCCCATAAACAACGCTATCAACCAAATATGATATATTCCCTTGAAGAAAATATATCCTTCCCTCAGTGTATTCAAAAATTTAATAAGACTCTATAACTTCCAAGTAACAACTTTGCTGTTAACATGCACTTATTACCAGAATGATTGTTTAATAAATATTAACAATTTTTACAGCTAGCACTGACCATAACCAGCTGGTCTATCTCCATAGCCATATCCAACACCAGCGTTTGCACCGCTTTGACCAACCTCACGGCTGCTGCAATCGACTTTGTGTTTGAAATCACAAACCATCATATTCACATCATAAGCAGTACCCGGTCCACAACTCTGTACATGAACATTACCATTGGCGCAATTCAAGAATTTCGTACAGTCCGTAGGATGTGGATGTAGACCCGCTACACCGGATGGGCACAAAACTTGAACCTGATCAACTGTTTCTTCGCGCAAGCGACCAGCGCGATAATTTGTGCTTTTGGTAGTTCGAAGCGCAGATGATGGTGCTGATGCTGACTGCCTTAAAAGATCCATGGCACCACAAACTACCTTATCGGGTCGATCACATTCTAAATCTTTTGGACTAAAAACTGTGCCCGCTGCACAAGTTTGTATGTGACCTCGTCCCTTCCAGCAATTTAAAAATCGCCGACAATCATAGGCATATGGTAGTTGTCCTGTAAAATCTGCTGGACACCCAGTATAGTATTCAGTGATGACATTTTCAGCATCATCCCAGTTACTACTGGCAGCATGACGTTCTTGGAAATTGCGATCATAAATAGGTAGTTCATGTTGATAGGAACTATCGTCTTCGGTCCGTTGTTGATAATCATGTTGTGTGTTGTATCTGTTGTTGTTGTTGTCATTGCTGTTGCTTACTTGAGATAACCCCTCGGCGATTTGAACGCCATTAATTGTTTTTGTCGGTTGATAGCTAGCGCTGCTAGCAGTGTGTTCTTGGTATTGATTGGCCGTGAAGCTATTGCGTTGTTGTTGTTGTTGTTGTTGTTGCTCAAAAGCATTTGCAATTTGTGGATCGCGTTGATAAGATTTCGTCTTGATGCCAGCGTAGGCTGGATCGTGAATCTAATGAAGCAGAAATAGGGAAAAAAAGCGTAAATGAAAACTGGCATTCAATAGATACAACAGAATTTCATTCAGCTAAATAGATTGGGTTGTATGACATTATAAAGAGGAATTTAATTACTTAAAAGAGTTTCCTGCAATGTACGAGTACTAATTTAAAGAATTTTATTTGCCTTTAAGATGAACTTCAATGAAGATTTTTGGTCGCATTTGTTCGCTATAGGCAAAACTATCCAAGAGAATATCACCATTCATTTTTATTTTTTTCAATATTGAAATAAAATAATTTTCTATAAAATGTTTTCAAATTGAAAATATTTAAAAAGTTTACGTTTTAAAAACGTTAAAAATTTTCTCCAATTATTGCCGACAACTCATTTTCCAGCGAATTTCTTTTTATTCCCAACAAAATCCTCTACGATTTCAAAACAGGAAATTGAAGAAAAATTTCGAGGGAATGTTTACTCATGAAAGGGGTATTTGTGTCACAAAGTTATAAAAGAGTAAAAAATGTATTGATTTTATTGCAAGAAGACCTACAATAGTATTTGACCGAGTTACGCCATTTTCAAATTTGTCATAAAAATAATCCTTTTTTTACCAAAATACTAGTTTTTCAGAAATGTTGATTTACTGAGAAAATAAGCCCTAAATCAAATATTTAACGTACCCTGTATTGAAGAGAAACATAAACACCCCTTTATAGAATGACAAAAGTTTCTGCACTTGAGAAATTGACTTTGAAGTTGGTCATTTTATTATTTTTATATCGATTTTTGATATTGCATCATAATTCTTAAAAATAAAGTTAAAACATGTGTTCTTATATAAACTACGATATTAAAAGATGGCCTTAGTACAGCTCTAGTTTAAGGTGGAGCTACAGGCCCCGAGCACAGAGAAGTCCCCAACCTGCGCTGGATTAAGATGTTTACTGAGGATAAAGGTATTGTTGCCTAAGTTCTCTTTTGCTTCATACGCCACTTTTGGACATTGTGACTTAGGACTTGTTCCATAGGCTTTGAAACATAATCTTTATAATTCTGTTGTCGCACATATGACTGCCAGAGGGTGTTCGAGAACTGGCATATTGCAAATTTCGCTACAATATGTTCAGAGCTCCAAAATCGATTTCAGAAATAGGCATTTCATATCACCGAAATTTCATCAAACTGCCATAATTGTTCATGGCAGTAAGAAATCGAACTCAAAGTTTTCAAGATATGAGAACTTTTTTTAAAATATTGAGCAATTTTTTGAAACAATCGTAAGATTTCCAAAAAAATATTAACCAGAATTTTGTTAGCATATGTACTTACAAATTTCAAATCGTTTGCTTTTATTTAATATGCAAGTTATCCCATATTTCTTTTGTTAAACCTTTCTTACTGCAATCGAAAAAATCGGTGAAAACTTAGAAAAATTTTTTTAAGGTTTTTGTGCTTACGCTGTAGCTTATACGATTATATATCACTTGATACCAATATTGTATCCAGGACTTCCAAATTTGGATTTTTGTACGTGAACATTATATATACATATAGTGTTCAGACCTTTAGCTGGCCTGATAGAAATACTGTTCAAGCATTAATTCCTGCATCGCTCGCGTCGAAAGGCCTTCTAAGACCGCTTGCCGTAGAAGAGGTCACAGAAGTACTTTGAAAAAAATGAAACTCTAAATCTATTTCAATAATATGGATAAATTATATATACATATATTATATCCTGGACATAAGATACCTACTTTTTTGTAGAATAGCAAAGTAACATGGTGCTTCAGAAAAAAAAATTACCCTTGACAAAACGAAACTTTTCATTTGAATTCGACTTATGAATTACGAAATTTCGAATTGAAAACCTTTAGCTCAATTTGAAAGAAATATATTTTAAGTTGAAGGATGGTCAGTGTCTTATCGATCGGTACTCGTTCATTCAATTGTTTCTAAAAGAGAAGAGTTGGAAGCAGCTAAGTATAAGGAAATACACCAATAGTCAGAATTAATATTGAATTTTTGAGATTTTGAATTGGGAGCAATAATTCTGTTTACGTTAGCTTTATAGAATTGAAAGGCTTGTCGATTTAACCCAAAAACAAACGATCACTGCTCTTACCCTTTCCTAAATTCCATAAACGAAATTTCTTTAAATATTTCATAAATTTATTTAATGCATTTTTATACCCTACACAGAGGGTATATTCACTTTGTCATTCCGTTTGTAACGCATAGAAGGGGGCGTGGCAGGTATAGAAAAGTATATATATTCTTGATCAGCGTCACCACCTGAGTCGATATAGCTGTGTCCGTCTGTCTGTCTGTCTGTCTGTCAGTGTGTCTGTCTGTTGAAATCAGGTTTACGCAAAAACTAAGCAAGTTAATTCAATGAAATTTGTCACACAGTTCACATCTTGCAAGCTGCTAGCATATAAAAATGGGCGAAATCGGTTCACAGCCACGCCTTCCGCCCATACTCTATGTAAATATACCCAAGTCCATTTTGAAAAAAAGTTGCTGCGATTTTGATCAAAATTGGTGATTTGGTGAATATGAGAACAACATTAAGATTAGGCTGGGTCTTAAGTTTGCAAAGGCTCTTAAAGAGGCGTGGCACAGCCCTAAATTTTAAGTTTTATGACGCCATTCCTCGTAAACTGTGCAAGATATTGTGATGAAATTTGGTACACGGATACAAATCTTTTGAATTTTGAATTGCGCACAAAGTAGGCGGAATTGTAAAAGTGGGCGTGGCATTTCTTAACAATTAAAAAATTGGATTTCGTATAACTCTAAGATGCCACATACGATTTTCATTAAAATTTTAGAGATTATACCACTGAAAGTAGTCAACAATGCCAGCTACGTCAATGTACTGAAAAATTCTTTTAAGTTCGTGGCATAGCCTACAATATCTATAAACGTTATAAAAAGAGAACTAACAACACAATCGTTATGAAATTTAATATGGCGGATACACTTGCTAAAAGGTGTCGTCTTGCAAAATTTTGGCAAAATTGCGCCGGTGGGTGTGGCACCTCCCATATAAGCGAAATACGTTTAATGCTATAGATAGTGTGCTATGAGAGTAATCTTCAAAAAATTTTGTGTAGAGGTGTCGGTTACTATTAGCTTAGGAATTAAATGAAACTTGACAAGATTGAATTAGTGGGCGTGGCACCTCCCTCATTCCCATAAAGTTGTAAGTGCTATTTTAAGTGAACTATTGGAGCAATCGATCTGGAATTTGATGTAAGTGGTTTACTGGGTAATAGGTATATATGAATCAAAAGCTCTTGAAATAGCAACAGTGGGCGTGGCACCTCCCATACAAATAAAATACCTTAAGTGGCATAACTATCGAAATATATGAGCAATCATAGTGAAATTTGGTGTAAGAAGTTTTTTTATAAAAAACTATTTTTGGATCAAAATCGGACTGGATTGCACCAGTGGGTCGGTCACCGCCCTAAATTTTAGGAATAATTACTGCACATATCGCAAACTATAAAAGCTATTGTGCTAAAATTTGGTTTGATCACGTTAATCACGAATATCATTTATTGAAACAAAAGTGGGCGGAATTGTAGGAGTGGGCGGAATTGTAGGAGTGGGCGTGACATATTTCGTGTTTATCATTTCTATTCTATTCTTTTTCAACATTTCCCATATTCTTTTAACATTTTCAGTTTTCTCCAACACTTTCCAAAATTTTTGAACCTTTTTACATTATTTTCGACTTATTCAACCTCCTCAATATTTTTTTAACATTTATTTATAAAGTACTTTTAATGCAGTGTAGGGTATGTGAGTTTCGGCCTGGCCGAAGATAACACCTTTACTAGTTTTTGTGTATTTTTATATGTGAATTCTTTGCTCTCGGAATCAAGTTTTTTTTTCGTCGCTCTTATCTTTTTAAAGTTAAGCTTAAAAGAAATTTTAAATAAGTATTTTAATTCTTCCAAGAATTCCTGAAATTTTGTAGTTTTTTTTATTGGAGAGACTTTTGTGAAAAGTACTTAATGCCATATCGATACTTTTCATGGAATTGATATGGAGATTTCGGGGAATTCAAAAATTATAATTTTAAAATTTTTAAAATTGTTATTGTTGAAATCTAAATACTTTAAATAATTAAAAAAAATACGTTTTCCTAAATGGCAAAACAACTTCGGTGCACAAATATCGTTTGCACTTTACAAATCAAAAAAATACATCCGCCAATATATTACATCTGTCCGAACCACGTAAGATCAATGGGGCAAATTTTGTAGTTCAGTACAGCGAAACTGAAACACATTTCATTCAGCACCTTGTCGCTTTGATAAAGAAAAAATTTCAATTCAAAGAGATAATTGTGTCGCTATTTTCAAGTTATCGCGTACTAATTTGCGTGCCTTCATTTAATTCAACTAAACGCGTACATGGGTACATGCATTGGCAAAATGGAAAAAAATCTTAATAATGGATAAAAGCATAGTGTGAATGAGTTATTTATTTGAACAGCACTTTAAAGATACAATTGTATCTCAATAAAAAAATTGCGTATGTGAGTTTCCGTTTTTTTTTTTGTATTTGTTTTGAATACTAACAGAATGCACGGCACCAACGACAAATGTCAACAAGAAAATAAATGTTTTGAGAAACATTTTCGCCACTCTGCTGTATTGCTCCAACTGCAAAAGATACGGTCTTGTTCTACTGCTGCATTTGTTGTGACAACAACTGCACGGATGCACTTTTTCACGGATTCACTGCACTGCGTTGTAATCAAAGTGTCAACAGCGCGAAATTATTTTCTGTTTTCGTTTGAATCGCAGAAACCGCGCGTATTTTTAAAATTCACTTGACGTGTCGATTAATGCGCGCCCATAGAACATTCGAAACTTTCGAAAAATCCAAAACAATCGCAATTAAATGGAAATGAGAGAAACCAACAACTTTTGCTACTTGTGAGGGCGAATTTTATTTGCGGTGTTGCTTACGCGTCGAACAACGTTCACGTTTTAAATTGAGATACTCTGAATTAATTTTAATTAAGTCGATGAAGACGTTTCTAAGAATACGCGGGCGCATATACTTTGGCAAATGAAGAACCCATACAAACACAACGCCGCCGATCTACATACACACACATACTTTGAAAAATCTATTGCTAGAGGGTGCAAAACATAGGGCGGCATCTCAGACAGTGGCTCTCAAACTTTACGAAACATTCATTGATTAAAAATTTTGTAAATCGCCTATGTTCGTTTTTTTTTTTTTTGGGTGTAAGTAAAATCGCTATTTGAAAAATTGAAATATCCCAAAACAAAAAAAAATGTTCCCCAAAATTAACCAATTGTCCAATGTGCCCCAAAATCGCCCTAAAAAAGGTACGTACATAATTACCCAAAAATATTTCTAGCTATAACAATACCCATTTAACTAAGGAGTTTGGTATTTTCGCAATTCTTAGCGTCAATTAATGCAACGTGGTAGCAGTGGCGTCACTTCACCAAATCTTGGGGGGCTCAGAATTATAATTCCACCACTATTAAATGGGTTTATTGAATTAATGCATTGAATAATAACTAGTATCAGATCCTTGGGGGGGAGAGGGGGCAATGCCCTCTTCAGCCCTACTGCTTCGTAGATCAGTCACAGACGCTTGTGGGGATGCCAAAATGGTCCTCGGTATTCATTAAGATCTACAATTAATGTTAAATATTTGTATTGATCAGTAATTTTAGTGAAGTTTATACCAATGATGTATTAACTCTCTAAGCAGTGGGACAGACAAAATAGTAGACTTTGAATATAGAAATCCAAATAATATAAACTAGTAAAGGTGTTATCTTCGGCTAGGCCGAAACTCACATACCCTACACTGCATTGAAAGTACTTTTTAAATAAATGTTAAAAAATGTTGAAGAGGTTGAATAAGTCGAAAATAATGTAAAAAGGTTCAAAAATGTTGGAAAGTGTTGGAAAAAACTGAAAATGTTGAAAAAATATGAAAACCATTAGAGAAAGTTGAGAGAAATTGAATAAGTCGAAATACTATATATGAAAAATGCTGAAAAATTGATGAAAAAGTCGAAAGAATAAAGAAAATGTAGAATGAAATTGAAGAAGAAAGGAAAAGATTGAAAATGTCAAAAGAATATGGGAAATGTTGAAAAAAATAGAATAGAATTGAAAAAACACTAAATATGCCACGCCCACTTATCCAATTCCGCCCACTTTTGGTTCAATAAACAAACCAAATTTTAGCACGATAGCTTGTATAGTTTGCGATATGTGCCGTAATTATTCCTAAAATTTAGGGCGGGGACACACCCACTGATGCAACCCAGTCCGATTTTGATCCAGAAATAGCATTTTATAAAAAAACTTCTTACACCAAATTTCACTATGATTGCTCATATATTTCGATAGTTATGCCACTTAAGGTATTTTATTTGTATGGGAGGTGCCACGCCCACTGTTGCTATTTCGCCAGCTTTTGATTCATATGTACCTAATACCCATTAAACAACATACATCAAATTTCAGATCAATTGCTCCAATAGTTCACTTAAAATAGCACTTATAACTTTATTTTAATGAGGGAGGTGCCACGCCCACTGATTCAATCTTGTCGAGTTTCATTTAATTCCGAAGCTTATAGTAACCGACACCTCTACACAAAATTTTATGAAGATTACTCTCATAGCACACTATCTATAGCATTAAACGTATTTCGCCACCGGCACAATTGTGCCAAAATTTTGCAAGAAGACATCTTTTAGCAAGTGTATCCGCCATATTAAATTTCATAACGATTGCGTTGTTAGCTCTCTTTTTATAACGTTTATAAATATTGTAGGCTGTGCCACGCCCTTAAAAGAAATTTTTCAGTACATTGACGTAGCTGGTATTGTTGACTACTTTCAGTGGTATAATCTCTAAAATTTTAATGAAAATCGTATGTGGCATCTTAGAGTTATACGAAATCCAATTTTTTAATTGTTAAGAAATGCCACGCCCACTTTTACAATTCCGCCTACTTTGTGCGCAATTCAAAATTCAAAAGATTTGTATCCGTGTACCAAATTTCATCACAATATCTTGCACAGTTTACGAGGAATGGCGTCATAAAACTTAAAATTTAGGGCTGTGCCACGCCTCTTTAAGAGCCTTTGCAAACTTAAGACCCAGCCTAATCTTAATGTTGTTCTCATATTCACCAAATCACCAATTTTGATCAAAATCGCAGCAACTTTTTTTCAAAATGGACTTGGGTATATTTACATAGAGTATGGGCGGAAGGCGTGGCTGTGAACCGATTTCGCCCATTTTTATATGCTAGCAGCTTGCAAGATGTGAACTGTGTGACAAATTTCATTGAATTAACTTGCTTAGTTTTTGCGTAAACCTGATTTCAACAGACAGACACACTGACAGACAGACAGACAGACAGACGGACACAGCTATATCGACTCAGGTGGTGACGCTGATCAAGAATATATATACTTTTCTATACCTGCCACGCTTCCTTCTATGCATCCTACATATGGTAAATCATGTGTAGGATGACTGCAACCGCAGTAGCACAACGGTCGAAGTAGCTGATAAAACTATTGAAGTGACCTTTATATCGACTTCAAGTCACGAAGTACTAAATTGGCCCCATTGATTGATAAGTCCGAAACTACTGATCTGAATGGAGGCGGAGCGCAGTACTGAGTTAGTTAGTAGCAGCTCTTTCTTTTGCAGAGAAAAGAAGGAAAACCAAAAGATCAGACAAATTAAGAACTTCAAACGGATGCTAGCGATGGGTCAAATTGTCCTGAAGTGATTTTTATAGCTCTGATATGAATTTCTTTAAATTCATAATTTGTCTGATAATATAACTTTTCATAGCAATTGGGAATCACTGATCCAGCATAATTGACAAAGATGAGTCGGGAGCGTGCGATACGATTTCGTAGCAATGTATCTGTATCTGTGTGTTATCTTCGTAAGCAATCTTTAGACCTTTTCGGTTGAGTTCTTATCAGTGTTCTTATAAACATTTTTCGATTTAATTTAACTGACAACTATTCTTTCTGGAAAGCTGGGAGTTTTTAATATTCGTCATAATGCAAACGGTTTTTGTTGTTTCCTTAGTCATATCGTATTTGTTAAGCTTTTTGTTAACATTTTGTCACGCTAAATTTTAAGTTGAAACACCTGTTGTGTAAGCAACAGATGTAGGCTACTTTTTAGATTGATTTATGAGTTAGTTGAAGAAAAACTTTTAAAAGTTTTATGTCTGCCACCAGTCTTAAGAAATAAATAACTAAAAGTCAAATTAATTTATTATGAGATTAATGAGAAATGCTCTTTATGGTTGACAACTCGGAACAAAAATAATCGGGAAAGAGATAAAAATCTAGGGTCAATACTTAATCCCCGAAATACTTTTTATATAAACGAAGATTTGTTAGTGTGTTTAGCTACCTTAAGGATTCCTACTAACACAATCGTATACCCCAGCACGCATGAGGTCAAATCCGGCCACTTGACTGAGCACGGGGCTTGGAGCAATCCATGTAACAGACCGCATACAAGCTTTTAAGATAATAAGCCCGGAAATTCGATGTCAAAGAATAAATAATTCAAAAAATTAGCATTAGCATAGCACCATTAACGAAGTGATTCAACAACATCCCTCATATGAACACTATTTTTCCTGCTCGCAAATGCAGGATAATTCATTTTTCATGATCTTACGCAAGTGTTCTGGTCTAGTTCGAGCTTTGCTTACGTAAGCCTCTTCTTTTAAGTAGCCCAACATATAGAAGTCTGGTGCCGTCAAATTAACATTTATGAAATTATTCGTTCACCGAAAATTTTTCACAAATTGCCCATCGTCGTTCTGGCAGTATGTACAGTAGCTTCATTCTGCTGGAACTATATCTCTCGATTATTTTTGACTACTGGGCATAAAACATTTCACAGGGCACAGTTAATTTTATCAGGTTGATCATCAAGGGGACATTCTGCCTTACAGCTTCCACCACAGCAGCAGTAAAAGATCGTTCGATTTCTTTCAACCGGACAATTAGATTCCATATCATGTTAACGTTATGAAATTACTCTGACATTAAAATGTTGCCGGTATTTGCTCTAAGTTTGAATAATTGAACATTCACTGAAATAGAAAAGCTCCATAAGTCTTACTCGTTGCTGGAAAACAACCATTTTAATTTGAATGTATTAATTCTGCTTTCATAAACTTCGTCGCAGAGTTCATTTTCCCACAGGTTGATATTCAACCATTACTCATGGCTTCCAAAAATAAAAATCAAGGTGCCATGTTGCCCAACCCCTATCTCTATCTCTTTCTGGGGGTTGAATCTATCTCCATTCCAAATTTCATTAAAATCGGTCCATTAATTTGGCTGTGAAAACATAATTTCCTGTTCTTTACTCAGGAATCAATTTATCTTCAGACCAAATTTCATCGAAAGCCATTACAGCATTTTTCCCATTCGGGAAAGTGCCAGACTCAATAAAAGTTCACAGAGCTTTTAATACCCTTCCTTAAGGCTCAATCAATTCGCCAAACCAAATGTTAAAATTGGTCTATTCCTTACGTCGTGGAAATGTATTTTCGTTTTAGAGGCGTGGAACCTTCTACTACTTGGGAAAAAAACATTCTTATGTGTCCCTCTTCACAACCTTTCCAACAAAAAAAGATCAAATGATTGTTGTGTTATGGCAGTTAAAAGGATATGGAACCGTTTTGACTTCGTAGATCTACTTTATATTTGTGCTGGTAAAATGTGAGCATAAATAAATGTCATTTGTAAAGTAGAAAGATATTAGATCTTCCCTTGTTTATTTCAAACTCTAAATTCATATTTCCTTCAGCCCATCTCCAGAAATAATGCTCAAATGCAACCCTGTGCCAGCTTTACGACCTACATAGTCAACGTTTACACGAGGAAACTCTTGAGAGAAAGTTTCCTGTTTGTAGGCAAGAAGGGAAAAACGAAAGGATGGTACAGAATTTGTTGTACCCGCGAAATCCCATTCGTTCTATTCGTTACCTGATATTATGCTTTGAATTTACGTTTGTTGTGGCGAATTACTTGCTTTGAAATTTTCTTGCACAAACAAATTCTAGTTTTCGTGTGTAAACGCAAAACAAATTCACAAAAGAGAATAGACAAGAATTTGTCTGACCGAATTTGCTCGTGTAAACGTTGACATAGTAATATGCAAAATTTCATTGTTTTGTATAATAATTCGTTCAATAATCAACGGTTTTAATTCTCTTCAAGCGACATTTTTCTCACTCACACTTTGAACTGAAATAATCTGATCCCTGCTTGCCAAAGTCCTGGCTACGCCGCTGGCCTTTTGTTGTTTTACCGTTTTTTCTTAGTTGATAAATTTCAATTCTTGTGCTATGTGACGTTTGTTTATAAAAAATGTGAACATTTGATTATTCTTTAATTAAAAAATATATGATCTTAAAAACAAGTGAATAATGCAGCTGAAAATAGTTGCGCTTATTTCAAAACTGAAAAATGCAACAAGGACATTTGGTACAGCTGATGGAGGAAAATATCACAAAGAGAATTTGTGCAAAAACCCGCCAGGGTAAGTCGGGATATGAAGCATTGTGGAAATATAATCAAAAAATACCATCAGCAAACACAGGGCTGCCAAGTTGAAAAGAAGCAATTCCCTTTTAAGCACATATATAACAAAAATCCTCCAATTCCCAGCTAATTCAGAAATTCCTCAATTCCTACTGGGCCCCCGACTTCAGATGAAATTTCGGGCTTTTCCAGGTCAATCCCGTCCACTTGACAACCCTGAGCAAACAAAAAACTCAACGGGAAGTAATGAAAGCTGGTTCCAAGAGAACTAGTTAGACCAGAAATATTGATCTACTAACTTACCAGTAAAATCAAAGTTTTTTTTCCCCACAACATCTATTGAGCTTTCCATGGTTGTGTCTTTCGATGTAGGCATGATGTAACTATTAAGGTTCTGGCAAGCTTTCAAACTCATATCTGCAAGTGTTGAACGTTAGAAATCCTGAATGAAATATATTTCTGTCGACAATATGTCTGCAGTAATAATAGCATTCGAATCAGCTACCAGTTCCTCTGGAAGCGCATCAGCAGTACTCTGTTTCCCGTTCACAATAGTAATTTTATTAAATTGAAACTTAATTGATTGTGTCAATGAATGGACAGCCGCAATTGAGGCCATAGCATACGCATCTCACTCCATTGTAGCCTTGTAAGTATTATGATGGTAAAGTGAAATTCCTCTACGGTTCCTATTTTCTCTACTGTTTTCAAGTTAAGAGTCTATTTAATACCAACCCACTGCTCGTTATTTGTAGAAAAATATCATCGACCGAATTGAGGCTCTGCGGGCTTTCTTAGCGGTGAAATCAAACCCTGTTAGCTTTCACGAAATCGACCCATTTTCCATAATCATCGACCCAGTCTTCATAAAATAAATGACACTATAATTGCTTTTTTTCACTCATATTTATAACTCTATTCTCACCAACTCCGTACTACTAACACAATTGTGGAAAAGAGAAAATACCGATACCTAAAGGCAATGGTGATTTCAGGCCAATAGCAATTTTACCTTGCTTACGAGTACTT
This sequence comes from Meiosimyza decipiens, assembly GCA_963680825.1. Taxonomy (NCBI): domain Eukaryota; kingdom Metazoa; phylum Arthropoda; class Insecta; order Diptera; family Lauxaniidae; genus Meiosimyza; species Meiosimyza decipiens. Next base: position 25,636,706 of record OY804258.1, on the reverse strand, counting down.
ATCCAAAGCTTAAGCAATGTTCACAAGCAGTTTAGTAATTTTTAATTCTATAAAAAACTGATCACTGAAAAACAATCTGTTTTTGGTTTCAAGCGTAACTGTCTGATAGCTCTTAACGATCTTTCAGAAGACTTAAGATCAGAATTGGACTCGAATCAGACATGTATTTTAAAAATTGCAGTTCTTGAATGCGTTTGAATCCATTACTCATTAATAAATAAAATACTTTTTTAAAGGTTGAAATACTCAGTCGACTCTTCAACATATTTCGGTTTTTTATTATAACAAAAAGTGTTGCACCAAAATTTCTTAACATTTAACATACAAGTTCGGCCATAAATAATTTCGCTGTTGGATGTATTCAAAGCCTTAAAATTTTTTCACTTACTACTAAATTTTCATAAATATTTTATGTTTATATCATTTTAAATTTTTTGATTTATTTTCTTTGTGCTGAATATTATCTGAATCAAGCGATTTAACTTCAGCATCAACTGTTTTGACTTCAGTTGATTTTGCTTCAATTTGTCCCGTACGTATTTGAATTGTTGTCCACAAATGCTCATATGGATTTGTAAATTCAGTTTGCGTTTTTGGAATACCGACAGCACGACGCACCTTTGGTGACAATAAAAATAAGTTTTGCGCTAAGCCGTAAGTACTCGAAGCTACCCAATATACACAGAGTGCCTTTAAAAAATTTCGATATGTTAAAAAAATAGATATTTTTTCGTTTTTTCTAAATCTTACCGATGGCACAGAACACGCCACAGGTACCATAACCACGCTAAGTACTCGAAAGACATTTGTTGCAACATTTTGCAAAGGTGTTGAAGGACGTGTGCGCAACATGGATTGTACCTGCAAGAAAATTTTATTGTTAGTTATAAAACTTTCAAACAAATTAAAAATACTTCACCTCAATAATGCATAAATTTATGACACCCAACGTCACTGGCAAAATGTAGGAACTATCTGATTCAGTTAGATTAGGAATCCAGCCAAAACCACCTATTGTCAATTCAGTAAATATGAGTTTCGCCTGCAGCGAATTAGGATTAGGTAGCATATGCACAAGGTTACGTATCGCAACCGACTGGCAAATCCACAATGGAATTTGACCCCAAAGCACAATAAGCGTTTTGGCAGGATGACAATTTTCACGTACAACCAGTATATTCCATTGTTTTTTGAGCTGTGGAAAAAAGTAGATTTTAAATATTTAATTTTTTAAAAATTTCTTCCAGAAAATTTTAACAAGAGTGAATGGAGATGCTTTAGTTTTTCAAAGAAAAAATTGAGCATAATTTATTTTTTGGTGGGCCAGATTCGGCCTTTTACCACGAAATTCATATCAATACGCTTAATGGTCTGAAATTTTGATTTTGAGAGCTTGGCAAGTCTTAATTTGGCCCTTTAGTACTAGAACTGTTTGCCAGTTTTCTTGACATATCATCTGAGGTGTATGGTTTTATATACGAATTTTACTTACTGAACGATTGTATATAAGACGTGTTTGTTTCTCAGTCCAACTGTACTGTTTCATAGCCATAGCAGCTTCTTTCTTAAGTTCCGCCACTATTGCTGGCATTTCCAAAGAGATCTTTTCAATACGTGCGGTAATCTTGTGTTGATAGATCGTCAGTGGTAGGGTAATAAAAGAGCGAAACATAAATGTTGACAGAACAATTGTACCCCACCAAGGTATGCCCGTGAAATCATGTATTTCAGTCAGGCCTTGTTGCATATATGCAACAGGAGTGCTGTTAGACAACGTTTGCCAGAAGCTAGTAAGTGCAGATGTAGTTGATTCGGCAGCAGCAACAGCGGCCCCAACTTCTGTTGAGGCATAACGTTGTGATTTTACTGGTAAAAATAAGCGCGTCTGATTCACTCGGCTGTATTTATAGTCTTGTAAAGATTGTGTCGAAAAACGGACGCAGGAATAACTGCGATTTTCCACTGCAATCGGCACATAACTTCGAATTTTCCCTGGAGTTGTTTTAACTAAATGGCGAAGATTCTGCATTTTAGCTTATTCTGCTGTAGCACAATTTAAAGTAACACAATTTTCCCACACTTTGGTATATGTAATTATATAAAATTATCTTGTGCCCATTTTAACAAATCCTTTCACATCTTGCTTACAATTTTAAATAACAAAACTCAGCTGATTTTGACAACCGGCAATGCAAGAAAAATGCGTAGCTCAGGGTTGTTACATCAATTCGAGATGTGAAAATTTTTTAAATATTTTGACAGGAGTGTATTTTTTTTAACTCTTTAATTCCCAATTTTCTAAACTCTGAAACACTGCATTATAAACGGCAATATAGGACTGAAAAATTTTTTACTTCAAAATTCATGAAGTTGATTAATTTGCTAAATTTTAGTTTTTCCTATTAACATATCACGCGTCACTGACATACATTCACAAGATACTTTGTTGGGACCAGAGGTGGGAAAGAAACGTTTACATTATTTTAAGTGAATGAAACCGTAGTAAGTTAAAGTGATATACTGGGTGTCCGCCACAAAGGCCGCCAATTTGGTATATATTAGTTTTGACAGTGAAGTAAGCAGAGGCGGACATTTTTTGTGTCGGGCTTGGTCGGGTGAATTCTGGGCTTGGCTGGATCGACTTCGGTCATTTGGCAATCCTGTCCATACATATTTGTCATTATTAAATAAACGTTAGATCCACTATCTTTCATTACATTTCAAACAAAGTAGTTTATCTGCCGGCGGAGAAAATTTGAATACCGAAAATCGGGATCGGACTATCGATCGAAACTATCAATGTTTGTGATCCTGACTGTTAGCTTGCACAGTATGTCTCTCAAATAACCGGACGGAATTTTCGACATCGTTCATAGTGGTGTCATTTGTTGGCTAACGAGTGATATTCACGAGGTAGCAGATCAGCTATTTTCTGTCAAAATCTCTCGGAAATCGACTGATTAGCTTAAAAAAAATAATATACGTTTCCAGTGCCACTGCGTTTGAAAACGCCGTCACAGAACTGTTTAACTGTTTTGACCAAAATCCAAGTTTGTCGCACTCTGCAAATATATCCTCATCACAGAGGCTGTGACATGTAGTAGTCAATGCCTCTGAGAAACAAGAAAAAATCTAGCTTATAGCCATACTGATCAATATTGGTTCCAAAAAAACATATGTAGATACAAAAATGTTCAAAATCCTAGAATGAAGCCTTTTTTTCTGACAGTAGATTTTTCTAATGCTTAATGCTACGAGAGTAGTTATGGGACATAGAGAAGGATATTTTCCAGACTGACATCGTGAAACTTGAAAAGAACAGTTGATAGATAAAATGAGAGACAGAGCTTTAAGAAAGACAAAGCTAGCAAGGCAGTAGGACATGAATATGAAGAGACAGTCAATGAATTTAAATACTAAATTCCCTTCAAAGTTGAGAGTGCCATAATTTCCAATTTGAAACAAAGTTGATATCCAATTTTGAAAATTAAAGAAAAGCATTGGTAATCCATTTGTTAGAAGTAAATTTTTTGTTTGTATAGTTGGTTCTTTATCCATTTTCACGGAGAATTCACCCAGCATAAGGTTCAATTAAAGTATCAAAATCAAAGATTTTCTCAAATGATTAGCAAAAAAAACTATCGTACTTGAAATCGTAAATAATTAGAAATCCAACCGTTTGGCGCGCTTAATGACCCATCGAAAAGTAAGGTTCGCTTATTTATATAAACTAGAGGAAGTTAGAAAAGTAGTTGTGTGGGAAAATAGTATGAAGATGACAGTTAATATTTGAATACTAACACTCCTTTAAGAGAGGATGCTATAAAATCCAACTAGAATCAGAGTCCAGTGTTAGAAATTAATGAGAGATGTTGTGTTTCTCATTTTTGAAGACTATTGGAATTTTCGACGGTGCTTTCTAACTCATTATTTTTCTTCACTTGTAATGCAGATTTTTAATTTCGCTTAGTGGTGAACACTACCATCCAAAACTACCGAATTTTTATCAAATTAATCATAACTATCATAATGTCATAGTCATATGCGAAAATGTACGCAGATTTTCGAGAAAACTTTGTATTGAGAGAAGCTTCAATTTTCACGATATATATGCCGGGTAGTAAGAAGTTCGGCGGTCGGATCTCAATGAAAATGCATAGCGAAATCAGGTATCACTTTTCGAAATATTCGAAGAATATATCCTATTTGTCCTCTAATAATCGTCATAATTTTGTACCTAAGATTAAATTGCATTTTCGGCATTGTATGCGCCTACGAGTTAAGCAAACACAGCTAACGTCAAGAATAGTCTACTATGAGTTGCTGGAAAATGGTGTAACCGTTAATGCTGACCGTTATTGTAGCCAACTTGAAATTTTATAGACCAAAATTCAAAGAGTCAGCTATTTGCAAGCAGAAAAGTGTTCGTCTTTCATTATGATAACGCTAGGGCACATGTGGCAAGAAAGTTTTATTAAAAATGAACACTGTTGATTTGGATAATTTCACTCTATCCCATGTATTCGAAGTATCATCTTTTCAGATCACTACGAAATTTCCTTGACGAAAATGAATGCGTATACTTTGAAGGTATTCAAAATGCATTTTGCATCAAAAACCAAGAGCATTTTCCTCTAGGGGAGTACTCGTAAATATGCAACCGCAGAACGATGGCAAGCACACTTAAGTAACGAGGCGCATTATATTTACGTATAAAGTTAAAATTTAAATACAACTTGTTTGTTTACTTGAAAATTAACGAAAGAACTTTTCCTCACCTAATATTTTAAATTTGTTAATGTATCTTGAATGATTGCAGATCTTTTAGAACGTAACAGATTTTAATGAATTGCTTACGAGATACTAGCTGTTGTAGTAGATGCGAAGAACGAACGGCACGAAATCAGCAGTGAATTATAGCAAGTTTTAGCAAACTCTCAGTACCTAAGCAACAATTTGTTTGTTGTATGCTCTTCAGTTTAAATCAAATCGTTGCGAGCGATACAACTGAAAATAAGGTTTTCGAGGAGTAAAAATAAAACGTTACTGCAATACTATATAGCAATGTGTTAGCCCGAGCTGATATCTTCGTACTCATAAAGAATTATTTTTTTATATGATTTTAAAGTGAGTGCAGCTAAATTTAAGATAAATTTAGAAATGAAACAGAATAAGAAACCACAACGCATTTACGAGAATACAAAAAACAAGGCGTACGCATATGCGTTCATTGCCTCAAAAACGGTCGGTTTATCGACTGACGACAACGGGACAGACGGACCGACAGTAAGTTATATTAAACAAGAAACTGAACTTGGCGCGCAAGCGTTCTAGACTTTCGTATACAAACTGTGCCTCGGTGCAGCTACGCTAAAAAGTTGTTCTATACAACGTCGACGACGACGACGAGTATCTTGTATCTCTAGCAACTGCCACTTTCAGAATATATCGGACCGACCGACCGACAGACAGACAGACGTACGGGCTGGGTGTCGTTGTGCATGTGGCAAACTCTTTTTTTATGTACGAGTACGTGGGTACAACAAAAAGAAAAATCATCATTCAGTGATTTTGTGTTCTGTGTACCGTTCTGTGCTGTTTTAAATAAAGTAAATAGAAAATAAAGGCAAAAACAAAAAAGAAGAAATACAACAACAAAAAAAAATGTTGGAAAAAAGAAAAAGTTTCACAATTAAAATGCATAGCATATGAAATTAGTTCAACAAAAGTTGCCTCATGATACACAAAAAAAACAAACACAAATAACTTGATTTTCTCTGAAAATGTGGAACATTTCAGATATTTCGCAATTAATTCAAATGTATTTTAATTTATGGTTTAAATAACAAAAATCTTGCAAGATATCTCCAAAGTAAATAAATCGATTCTAAAAAAAACGAAAAAACAAAAATAAAAATAAAAAAGAAATAAAAGTGAAATCTATAGTGAATGCTAACTCATGGTTTTGATCCACAACTTAGTCTATCGCTATAACAACCAGGCTGTCTAACACAAAGGTTCAGGTACCAACGATAATATACGTAGATATTATTCATCTGCCCACATACATATGTACAGTATAAGCGAATACGTTACATTTATACTATATATACATATGTACATATGCATACATACGTACATTTATAAATATACCGACCCGACCTAGCCAAATTTATCGTAAACCTCATTTGATGCTGGTTTATTTTCATATTTGGTTATTTGTTTTTATTTTATTTTTTTTCGAATTTCCGATTTTTGTTTATTCAATTAGTGGTGGTACGATTACAGGCAGAACCTTGCGGTTTTGGTTAAACAAGAAAATTTTTAGTTTCGGTTGGGGTAAGTTTTTTTGTAGATAGTATGCAATACTCGCTGCGTATATTTGCAATTAATCATATGTTAGCCAATAATTCACAGATGGCATTTAAATGGGTTTTCAAACTTGACCTTGTCAAAAAATTAAGTACCCTACAGCGTATTAACTGTAAAAGTAGGCGCAATAGTCGCAAATTTTAAAAGGATACGGTAAAGGTGTTATGCTGTGCTATATATAAAAGCATCCAACAGTTCCGCCAGTTATTTAAAAATTACCAGAATATTAATTGCTCCCCGTTACTTGGCTTTAGAACTTTGTTCAACAATCCCATATGCGCCCACTTTTTTCGAATGCAAATCTGACATACTAAGTTTTTTGTTTGTGTGTAAGCTACTACGTCACATAAATTTAAAAGCATTTTCTTAAGCAGTCCTTAGGTGTGGCGTTTCAAGCTTTTATCAGAGGGGCCGCGCCTTAATTCTGAGCCATTTATAGCAATTGTGCGGAGTTTGGTTGCATTATCTTAAATAACTTTCTAATTATGTTGTTTTAAAATTATTTTCTTGCATGTGTGTTGACACGCCCTATTGCCAAAATGCGATATTTTGACTAGCATTAGTCCAAACCGATTCTAGTATTTGTGTATTGATTGCATTGCCTCAAATGTATGGGAGGTATCAAACACCTTTATCAAAATCAAAATTTGCTTGATTGATTTTTCTTGCACTTGATTCCTAGAATTTTCTGTAATTTTTAATTGCACTATATTAAATATCTCTCTCAGCATAGCGCTTAAAACTTTTTGCTAGTACTCGTATAGGAAGTGCAGCTCAAAATCCACCCCCTCTTTGTCTAGTGATATTTCTATTCGGACCCCAAATTCCTGTGAAATTTGATTGCATAACGTTAAATTACTCTGTCAATACAGCCTTTTTCAGTTTCTGTTTATATGGGTGTTGCCATGCCTGCTTGTCGATATTCGCCCAATTTTTATTCAGAGTCTTTGTGAGAAATTTGGTTGCATTACGTTAAATTGATAATTCGCAGCTCGAAGCTCATAGAACAAGAACAGATAATGCCCAACTCTTCTCGAGCTCTTTCCGTTATTCGATCTAAATCATTTTGGTTCGCAATCATCGCATGGTTTTTGTTTGTGTAATTTTTTCTTAAATGCGTCGTCGTATGAATTTTGTTTGTGTAATTTTGTCTTCAACTTACATAAGTTAAATAATTTCGTTTCGCAATCGCTGCATGCTTTTTGTTTGTGTGATTTTGTTTTCAAGTCACTTGCTCCTGCAGCTTTTGTTTTTTTATGCAATTCGCATGCCTCAACTAATTAAAAATATTTCGACAACTTGTTTCTTTGCAAAATATTTTAAAGTTTCTTATCCAAACTGCTGTTGTTGTAGACAGCTTTCGAAGTAGATTTTAGTCTGCATCTCTACCTTAAATAGCTCTCAGTATAGTATTTTGAAATGTTTGTTTGAATTGAAGGGGTACCACGCTCTTTTGTTGAAACTCGCCCAAAGCTTATTCGACCATTCCATGTATTTTTTTTTTTTATTTAGTTGGATTACTTTAAATATCGGCCTTTGCAACTATAGCATTTTCAATGTTTTATTTGTATGGATGATATGCATGTCCATGAACCGATTTCACTCATTTTTAATTCTGCGAGTTTTGACTGAAAGCATAGCCATATTATCTTATTAATGTTGAGCTTGTTCATAAATCCGAGAGATATATATAACCAAGTGTCTCTCTCTTTACGTTCAGCTTAGCTCAATTTTAAGGCCAATTTGATTTTTTTTTGTTTATATATAAAAAATAATAACCGAGGGTTCATACAAACTTTCAAGATGTGCTTGTAATCGAGAGTCCATGTAACCAATTGTAAATATAATCGAGATTGTACTGTGTATATTTTCTATGCCTGCTTTCTATGCGTTACAAACGGAATGACAAAATAAATGCTTATATCAAAATGTAGGGTATACAAATTAATTCAGTTAAATCATTGATTTCGTGTCTGCATTATTTTGCAAAGTTTTTGTTAAGACGACCTAATATAGCATCTAATGACATAATAGTTTCTAATTTTAAGTTTTAATCCACTTTTTCAAACTACTTTTAAAGTATTATAGAAAAACTGTTGTCTCTATCTCTATGTCAAAATTTCAAGTACACGGAAAAAAATTAATTTTCTTATTGTAGAAATAGCAAAGTTTTTTCTTTTTTACTTAACTTATAAGTAATAAAAGAACATCAGAGAAATTTCACTACAAAATTAAATAATTTTATTATTTATAAAAATGCTTCGCCAAATATTTTCGACATTACAATTTTTTATTTTATTTTTGATCTTATATATGGTACTCTTTGAACAATCCTAAGAACGTAACTGCTCAACGTAACTTTGGAAAATATGAATTTGATATTGAAGGCGCGCATCATGAATCATGCAATAAGATTGGTGCGCGCCTTATCGGGAATTTCGTTTTGAAAGCAGATACATTCTTGGGATTGATTAAAGAATAACATATAAAAAATCAAAACAAAAGATGTTATGTTGATGATATTTTGAGAAGCATTTTTATAAACCAAAGACAAAAGAATTTCAAAAGTGTAGTGACACAACATTTGTATTTTAAACTGCTTAGCTCTGTTCTAACTAAGGACTTACTTAGCTTGGGCGGAGAGGTGAACGGAAAGGTGAACGTATGGTAAAGCAAACAAAGCAAGTTGGAAGTAAGCCGATTTTTCATACCAAATTAGTCGGGGAAAAAATCATGGAATTTACCAGCGTTTTAATTTTTAAAGCGTTGAGTGCTCACTTAAAGAGCGGAAAAAATCGAAGAACTGCAGTGAATTGCAAAAGAGATTTATAATATTTTTCATTTTCTAATTGCATATATTTTAGAGTCGAACTCAATTATTGCTATGCCTTCAGCTTTGCACCAAATATCTGTGAGCCCTCATAAAATAATAATTCATTCGATTTTTTTTATTGAAATAAAATTGGGAAAACATTTTTTTTCCAATCAATTAAAGTTTTGACGATATCAAACGAATAATTTGATTCTTTTAAAAGCTGTTGATACTGAGGAATTTAAATCTATTCGTTAATTAGTATATGCATTGGTTGTTTTTCTTCATCTTAGTAGTTTTGCTGACTTAACACAGTTTACCAATTTTCTTGAACATAACTTTTAATTAAGGAGATTCGGGTGATCGAAATTTTTATATGGTTTATTTGTGCGCCAAAGGTTGAAAATGACGAAGCTCTAAGAAATATAATTAATACTTAATAACATTTTAAAAAAATAAATAGATCCGTAAGCAATTTCATCGCGTGTGGTTTTTATTTTAAAAAATGTGTTTAAGCAGAAAAATAGATTAATGCTAGAGGCAGACGTATTTGTTGCTGCGTTTAAGAGTAATTAAATTTTTTTTTTTATTGGTTTTGATATATATGTTACCGGCCAGAGAAGTTTTTAGGATAAACTAGTTTTTCATAGCCGAAACTAGTTCATCCGAAGCGTGTTAGGATGAACCAGTTTAGGAAATAGGACTTCGACCCTGAGCTGCGATCCTAACATTCTCAAATTTCAAGAAAATTGACAGTGAGGCCTTATCTCTTGTTCATCCAAAACTAAAAAAATTCATCTTAGGATAAACTAGTTCATCCTAACACGCTTCGGATAGGCTAGTTTGGCCTAAGAAGAGCTAGTTCATCCTGAAAACTAGACATATTATGATAATTATAAAGATTAAGATAAGAAACGATAGAAACAATCTCTGCCACTTACTTAATGCTGCCTTTAAGAATTGCAATATTACGAACTTGTTCTTTAAAAATTGAGTACTAAATCACTTTATGGTGTCTTGCAGACTGGTTCTTTTACTTATAAAAAATAGAGAAGGCAGACAATTCCAGCACTCATTTTTCAAAGGCTGTCGTTTTGAGTACTATTCAAGATATATCTATGTAAAAAACTAATACCGTGCAAAATTGTTATGCATAATTTACTATTCTATTTTTCAGTCTTTTATATTAACTTTCTTGCTGTGTATATGGAGCATTGCACTCCGATTCGGGCGCTATTTTGCTTGTACATTTGTGATTTATTTGGAATTTTTTTTTCTTTTAGTACTGGTAGTTACCATAATTTTTATTTATATTTTTTTCTTTCTGAAATATCGTAAACTGAAACTTATTACGCAGGGTCTACATACATACAGATCTACATAAGTTTCAGTACGGCAGTATAACTTAAATAGAGCTATTGATATATTTTGTAGTGAGTATTGAAGGGAAAATGTTACGCTCTTCAACTATATAATTAAATATATTAAGAAAAATTTGGTTTCTCTAAAATAAATATATGTACTTAGTTGACCAAAATAGACAAATATAACCCCACATATTTTAAAAAAGTAGAGACCTACACAGCTACCTCTTGTAGTTTCAGCATATACGGGCAATACTGAAGACAACGAAATTCTGGAAAAAACTATTTAAAATATAGACAAATGCTGCTGTTAAAAATGCAGCAGTTTGGGCGTCTGCCTTTTATGTTTTCATTATCTATAATATGCCTTCAACACAATATATAAGGGGCAGACGCGTTAAAATAATTAAAAATTTTTTGTTTTTTTAAGAAAATCGCTGCTACTTTTTCTAATTCGCATTAAGTAATGTGAACTACATACCTAAACTATTCACCGACTCCCTAACTAAGTATATGTCAATATCCCAATTGTTTCCCTTTCTGTGAAGTACTTAAAATTTTTTGCTTAAAAAAATATAAAAATACATGCGGTGCTTTTTTTTATTTGAAGGTCAGATTATAATAAATATCGAGTTTTATTAAATGTCTTAAAGCCCATTGAATTTTTTCAGTCATCAAAGCAGAGGAAGTAAAATAACCAATTTTTGCACTTTCGAGACCTTGAACCTTTAAAATAATAATAGAGCGTCACATAGATTTTTTGTTCTTTTTCACTTAAGCTTTTTAAAGAATGATTTAACGCTCAGAAATAAAGAAACCTAAGCTATTTGAATTTCGCTACCCTATGCTACCCCATGTTGACGCGTACTACGAGTATGGCAAATTAATGCTATAAATAGTAACCATAAGTAACACACAAAGTGCAAATACAAAGAAGTTGGTCATCCATGGTAGGCAACATTTGAAGCCGCAGCCACAGCCGCAATAGTGAAAACTTAAAAATGTAAAACACCAGCAAATACGAACAAAACTCAAACTGAAAAAAAAAAAAAATTCATAGATACCATTTACAAGTTATTGTTGTACCTAGTGATGGGGTTCATTCACATTGTTAATGCGGGTTTCGAAGTTGATTTTTGTAATTTGTGGTTTTTTGTTGTTGTTTTCCTTTACACAGATGTTAGTAAAAACTATTTTGTTGTTTAATAAATTGTGTTCGCAACGATTGTTTTAAATCAACGGTCAAATAAATTACTATTAGTACCATCAACTATGTCTAAATATCTATATTAAGTCAACAATCACTTCTACGAGTACATATGTTCGTACTCGTTCCAATAAATGCAATGAAGCTATAGGGAAAATCTTGTTATTGGTAAAGTCAATGTTGTCAAGACTGGTTTTATCCGACAGTTATTAACTATATAAGTATACATACTTATATATGTACATCTATGGTTAGGGTGTTTCTTAAAAAACTTTTTATGGTTTTCATTTAAAAGCCCCCAGAAATCTGCCGAAAAAATCAAAGACAATTTTCTACAAAATTTGAGCTTAATAATTCAATATTCGTATTAACACGTAACCTAAAGTGGTTCAAGTTTTGCATGGGAGTTTGTGTGGAAAAAGTAAAATTTTAGTTTGTATAGAAAAAATAGTAAAATTTGTGAATAAGATCATAGAAACCATATTATACCGTACTGACAAAATAGTGGAGAATACTCATATGCTCCATCACTCTGAAGTTTTTATCCACAGAATTTTCTTATCAAACAAAATTTTTCCATACAAAATCCCATACGAAATTCAAATATATTCATATTGTGCAGCTACCTTTTTAAAATTTAAACAAGGTTTCTAGGGGCGTTGCTTTAAAATTCAAAAAAAAAGTTTTTTAAGAGCACATCAATGTATACATAAATGTATATATATTAGAGTGGTTCAATATACAAAAATATTGAAATTTGATACTCTGCATGACTGTCCTGAAACTGTGGATTTCAAAAATAATAAAAAGTCTATTAAATTGGAAAAAAGTTTTGCTTGCGTTCTTAAAAATTTTGTTTGGAAGTTAGAACACATACTCTTCATAATTTTCGAATAAGAAAAACTATTTACAAATTGTAAACTGTATTTTTATTAAAATACTAAATTTTGGTTTTTACATTCAAAATTTCTGATTTTTTTTTTTGGAAACAAAATGTCAGACCTGTTATTCGCGATATACAACCGCAATTATGCGAAAACTTAATAAAAATTTCATTTCATTACTTACCTCAGAATATTGCGTTTTTCTATTGTTATAAAATGGTACCTCTTGTTGGATGACCCGTTAAAAACTACTATTGATTACTTGTGTATTTATACGAATTAGAAAAACTAAGAGAAAGGCTGCTAAGAAGAGGAGCTACTTTTTTGAAAAAATTAATTTTGTAATTGCAAAAAATTTGACTTAATTACTTTATCGCGTCTGCCTTTGGTAGATTGTATAGATTGTATTAAAAGCATATTACACACAACGAAATTAAAAAAGGCAGACATCCACAGTGCTGTATTTTTAATAAAAACAATTGTTAATATGCAAAAGAAAAAAACTAGACTTAATAATTTTAACCCTTTTTTTCAGAATTTCTTTGTCTTCAGTAATACCCCTAGAAACTGAAAATGCAAAGAGCAGATTCGTAGGTCTCTGCTTTTTCGAAATATAGTAAGCGGTTGCGTGTGTCAAAATCGTCGATTTCGTTGAACTTTGTATATTTATTTTAGGGACATAAAATTTTTTCGAGTTTATTTAATTATATTGTCAAAAAGCTTAAACTTTTCGCTTCAAAACCCACTGGATTAAATCTGCAATATATCTTTTAATTTTCCTTTGAAATATTGTGAATTTTAATCTTACAGCTATCCTGCCATACTGGAACATGTGTATGTATGTATGCATGTATATCTGTTTGCAGACCTATGTAATAAATCAATTTACGATATTTTGGAGCAAAAACCTATGGAGGCAGCACAACCAGTATTAAAAGAAAAAAATTTCAAAAAAATCAGTGATGCAAACCGAAATGGTGTCCGATTTAAATCCATATACGCAAACAGGAAAATTATAAAAATGCCCGAATAGAATTTTGCATAACAAAAACTTGAACGGCATTGTTTATACATGAATACATATGTATATTCATAATAGCATGCACCTTAAGTGCTCAAAAACGTCTGCCTTCGAAAAATCAAACCTGGAATCGTCTGATTTCTCTACTTTTATATTTTCTATAAGTAAAAGAACCAGTCTGCCAAAAAGCAGATGCGGTAAAACAATTTATTACTCAATTTTTTATTTATGTCTGTTATATTGCAAATTTTTAAATGCAGTAAAAACTAAGTGGCAGATGTTGTTCTGTCGTTTCTAATGACATAATCTTTATAATTATCGCAATCTGTCTGACGATAAGAACACTTTAGCTTGTACATACATACATATGTAGTACATATGAAAAAAAAAATTTTGGACTAAATTACTCTTAAACGCAGCAACAAAAACGTCTGCCTTTTGGGTTTTTCAGTTTTTGCGTTTAGCTAGATATATTTTTTAAAGTAAAAGACAGCCACGTTGAAATTACTTATGGTACCATTTTCAATTGATTTAAAAGGCTCTCTATTAATAATGCAATGGCACAGATTATTCATAGAATTTATATTATATACTCCGAACTTCATGATTTTCAGACTCTGCCGTATTCGATATTACTATTTTATTATCGTTGTCCGCTAAAAGTTTATCATGAAGAAACTATCGCTTGCGCACAATCAAAGCATCGTTTCGACAATTGAAACAAAACTTTTCCGTGACTAAAAATTTTTACTGGCTCATTCATAAAACTTTGTTAAGTAACTGCGAACCACAACAAAATTTAAAAACTAAAAAATTAAACTTTTTAGTACAAATAAAATTCTATCTATCTGATTTAACACTGGCACCACTTTTAGATGTGAAGACATTAAGTGAGATCAGAAAAGTTCTAATTTCAGAAATGTGAATAGCACTCGTACTTCTATGAGCGCTCTGCAAGTTGTATGAGCCAAGGTTATAGAGACATCTCGTGCACCAAAAAAAATGTTTATTTTTTTATTTTTCAATATGATTTCGGTACACTCTAATACATGCATGTGCTTACATATCTAGATTTTTGTTCATTATTGACAATATATCTTCTATAATAACAAAAAGAAAACAGCTATCAACACAAGGCGTGTACATACATACGAGTATGCATATAATGTACGAGTATTTCCATAAAATGCTTTTAACAAAAGCATCGTAAAACAGTTGTTAATCAATTTTTTTTTTTGTAATTTCCCTTAATTATTCATATTCATCATATTATGGCAAATATTTAATTCGTTTGTCAAATGTTTTTTTAAAAGGAGATTTCATTAGCATACGATTTATTAGCAACATTTCGCTGAATAACTGATGATACTTTCGAATTTTTTTTACCATCGAGTTGCACTTTAAAATTCTGTAAACTTTTTATCCTACTTATTATTCAAATTTCCTTTATTTGCTTATGGCATTAAAGTGTTAATGATCCTATCCTATTGAAAATTTTTTGCTATGTAAATTAGCATTTGCAAGCGCTTAAATTTAGCGGTGTTTTATTGCTATGAGTTTCCTTCATGAATTTTTATTTTTGTAATTTCCCAAAGTCTTAACAGTAAAAGGATATACATCCGATGCTACGAGTATTACAGGCATATAAAAAAAAATCATTCGCAGTAAGGGGTCAATTTGCCCAAAAAGATTTCTCCAATTTTCTTCAGAATTTATTTGTGCGTTTCTTTTGAAGAAGTTACACAGTTCGTAAGAAGTTATTCGTAAAAATTTTATTTGGCGAGTGACGTCACTGCTTCGTTGTAGCGAACTCTTTCCAATTGTCTCAGTTCTTCATTAAAGTGTTCAGTATTACGAAAATATTGAGGACAAATAGATTGATTTCGGTTAAATTACTAACAAACGAACGTTGAATTTTGAACTAAAAAACTCGTAAAGGTCGCACTGTGCACCGCTTCGTATACTTACGTCCGTTTGCTGCCCCTTTTAATATGACACTGTCTATTATAGGTATTTGTTTTTTTGTTGTTATTTATTATTTTATAGGGAAAGTCTACAATGAGCTAGCAACTTCAGAACATCGAGTGAAAACATCAAACCTAGAAATCTGAATGATATTTTCTTATAATCAATTTGAAGTGTAAACATCGCTAATTCTTAAATAACATGCATAATGAATTTGAGTCGAACATAAATAAATGAGATAATCGTCATATGTCATTATGTGCGCCATATATGCTATAAATTAAAGTGAACAAAAACAAATGAGCAAATGATAGTAAGTGGAACAGTTATGTCTTTAATGAGTGCATTAACTTGGGTGCTAGTAATTTAGTTTTTTAAAACAATTCGCAAAAATTGCACACATTTTTTCGCATTGAATTTTTTGTTTTACTTTACGGAGGAAGGTCAGGTTCTACAATGCTTACCCAGCGCAATAACTTCAGTATTCTGAAATTTTCAGTGCGTATATATAATAATTATATAAGTACATACATTTAGTTTGTTTTTAATATCAGGGTGGTTCTATTTTATATATACCGACATACATATGTTCAATATATCAAATTTAACAATTCCGAGGTATGAGGGTAGTCTGATAAGTTTTGAATTGAAGATGAAAGGGAATATTTTGATTTTTATTATATAATAGGTTAAAGTGTCGGCTAAGCAAACATGCTAGAAGCCTTAAATAGCACTAATTGTAGTGCTTAGCCGAGAACCGATAAATATCGTTTTCGTTATCGGGAGTGGGAACGATAACGATAACAAGATATCTCGTTCCCGACGATAATGTACTGTTTATCGTGCAATAGGCATTAAATTAACGCCGAGAACGAAATTCAGCCAGAACTTCCACAATACAAAAACACTCAAAATGCAATGTCTTGGCGCCTATGTTAGCAGGCATTTTGAAATTCAGCACTAGGATGTAAATTGTCTATGTTACTTACCTCACGAAATCTGAACGAGATTAGACAAACGGGCGTGGCACCTTTATAAAACAAAATTACTTAAAACGCCATATCTTGGCATCTATCGCAGCTACAGTTGTGAAACCTGATACGTAAATGAAAAATGTTTGTGTTAAGCAACTCGCTAAAACGAGAACGCGTACGAGACGATTAGCTTGGTGCCACTACGAGGTCGATACGATTATTTTGAATTATCGCATCGTTCTCGTATCGGTGAAGCACTAACTAAATGTGCCGTTTACAAAATTGAAAGCTTAAATTGACACTTGATTTTAGTAGTAGATTAACACATATTTTTTTAAAATTTATTTGTAAACTAGAATCTATAAGTCTGAATTAGTTCCTTATGTTGAAATTCACAAAAAGGTTTCCCTTTTCGTTGTTTTTTTTTTAGCAAAATTATAAAGAGTCGGCACAACTTTTTCATCCGGTAAAATGTTTTATTGTCTGAGTTTCCGCAATGTAAAAAAAATCGTTCTTATGAGATATGACCACATGAAGATGCCGAAAAAGCATTTTTGGCAATAAATCGAAAAGTAAGTTTGAACGACTCCATACATTACGCAGAACTTATCAGACCACCCACACATTTCAAAATTTTTAAAATTTAAAACACCCTAACACAAAAATTATATTACAAAAGTAAATATTTTCAACGGTATAATTTCATTTGTAGTTGAATTTACACCTCTTTGTAATTGAAAAAGAATTTTTTATTTAAACACACGTTCGATTGGGTGCAGTTGATGGCTGGTTGATGACTTTTGGATTATCATACAGATAAAACGAAAAAAAAAAATTGTTCCAGGTTGTTTTTGTTTAAGTTTTAATGTTGTTATTATGAAAGATTTCCGTATCCTATGGCAAAAGTCTGTACCATTTTTATTTTTCAAGTTTTTCTTATTTTTATCGCTGTGGTACATGGATAATTCAGCAATAACTAGAAAAGTTGGATTACGAATTTTGTTGAAAGTAGTGGAATAAGGTAGTGCTTCCCAGATTTTAAGCCCCATATAAAGAGTCAAAAAACAAAGATTTATTTAATAGCTTTTTACTAAAGAGCCATGAAATCTTCACCAAAATCCGAGGTTTCAATTAAGGATGCTCTGCTCAATGTCTCAAAAGTTTTAAATTTGCGTCTTCTTTGAAACGCGCAATGGCTTGGATCAATCCGATTTAAGAGGACTGATTTCAGCGTCGAAGAAGGTGTCCTGTAAGCAATAACGAGCAACTTTGAGCATGTTCATATAAAGGGTGTTTTTTTTAGAGGTTTGTTTTTCGGTCAAATCTGGCAACTCTAATGTCATTTATGTTCAGTTTGGTTTGCCATTTCATCATGAACAGGTTGACAAAAGAACAACGCTTACAAATCGTGCAAATTTATTTCGAAAATAATGGTTCAGTTCGCGAAGTTTACCGCAAGCTCCGTCCATTTTATGGTCGACATAATCGTCCATCAGAGCAATTAATTCGGTTAACCATGGATCGTTTTCGCACTACGTTTACTCTATGTGATAATACGCATCCGCAGAGACGTCGAACAGTGCGCACCGAAGAATCAATTGCCGCTGTAGAGCAAAATGTTGAAGAGGACCCGAATGAATCGATTCGCCACCGTGCACAGCAATTGGAGCTTTGTCCATCAACTTTATGGAAGATTTTGCGCAAAGATCTTGGCTTGCGACCTTACAAGATCCAGCTTGTGCAAGAATTAAAGCCGCGAGACCATGCAATGCGTCGTGATTTTGGTGTATGGGCCGAAAATGAGATTGATCTCGATGCTGATTTTCATCGCAAAATTTTGTTCAGTGATGAGGCTCATTTTTGGTTGAATGGCTACGTCAACAAGCAAAATTGCCGCATTTGGAGTGAAGGGAATCCATAGAGACCCTTGAGACGCCATTACATCCACAAAAACTGACTGTTTGGTGTGCTCTATGGGCTGGTGGAGTCATTGGGCCATACTTCTTCCGAAATAATGCTGGAGAGTCAGTTACCGTTAATGGAGACCGGTATAGAGCCATGATAACCGACTATTTTGTTCCCGAATCGGATGGCATGAATGTGGATGAGTTGTGGTTCCAACAAGACGGCGCTACATGCCACACAGCGCACGTCACAATCGATTTATTGAAGGAAACATTCGATGAGCGCATAATTTCGCGGAATGTACCTGTCAATTGGCCACCAAGATCGTGTGATTTGACACCATTGGATTATTTTCTTTGGGGATATGTGAAGTCGCTCGTCTACGCCAACAAACCAGAAACGTTAGGGGACTTGGAAGCCAACATTCGTGGCGTTATTGCCGACATACGGCCCCATATGCTCGGAAAAGTGGTTCAAAATTGGACCTGTAGAATTGGCTTTATTCGAGCCAGCCGCGGCGGCCACATGCCCGAAATCATATTTAAACATTAATGGCATAAAATTATCCTTCCAATAAAGCCAAATTGATGGACATTAAAACGATTTTCTTGTGTTTTATTTCAATTCGAAGCTCTATACCTCTGAAAAAAACACCCTTTATTTAGCTTCTATATAGTAGAAAAAAAAGGATTATTGCTTCTTTGACAAGCCTTTTAAAAGCAAGTAGAAAGACAACATATTTTGTTTATGAATTCCTTATAGAGGCTTATAAGAGCCATTTGACGTATGAGGACATTGTCCCTCTTTCTTGTCTTTGAAGAGACTCGGTAAAGTATCTTTCTGAGCAGTTTAAAAGACACCTTGAAAACACATTACGCAGCAAAGGCGAAGTATTTTATTAATTTTGATACAAAGCTATTCTAAAAATATCACTGTCTTGTAAGCTTGAATTTTGTCTTCATAACTTCCCCTGGTCCTACTAGTGTAGTGAAAACGATACCGCCTTATTCACAGCACTCTAAATAAAATTTTTACAGATGTTGTCGATTTTCGGTGATATGAGTTACGGTAGGGGCGAGGAGGATCTTAGTTGGGATCAATCATATTGTCAAATCTTGTGATTCCTTAAAGGGAAAGTGACACTGCTGCAACTTTCGATTATGAAAACATTATCAATGAATTCGCAGAGGCTAAAGTAAAAAAAGCGAAGTTTTGAAATACACAATTTTGTAATCGATGTAAATATATAATATCATTTTCAAATCTCAATAAATACCGAGAACAATTTTTTCGTCTCCCAAAGGTATAGGGTATCTGATACCCTGAGTTATCACAATGGATCACATTTGGTCTAAGTGAGTCGGTTTTTCGTAGCTGACTGCCACTCCTACCTAACCTAATTATGCATGTACATCTAAATTACTATGTAGAGCTGCATCTTAACAGATTTTTTTCGAAAATGTAAATCTAACCTTCTAGTGTGAAACTATTGAAAAAACGATTAAGAAAAATGTTTCTTTTGACTTCAATTTCATTTTAGTCTTTTCTGTAAATACTAACGAAATTTAAATTCACACGTCAACTTTGAAGGCAGTTAGTTGGTAACCACTTAACCTGAGATAAAAAGAAGAGATACTGCTCATCAGCAACAAATTAAAAAACCTGAGGTCTTTATTGCTTCCGTACTCAAGTTAGTTTTACGATATTATAGCAAGATACAAGAAGTGCTATAAACTCAGGGACTCAATGCAGCAGCAGCAGCAGCTGCTCTCAATCACAACTTTAACAGTAAACACAAAAATACCATATGCTAATTAGTTTCAGGTGTTTGCAAATTATTTTATTTTTACTCTCGCCAGAGTTGTTAGTTTGACACATTTACTCTGATGCAAAATTGTTGTTGTGATTTCTGCTTTATTTTCAAATTTTAATATTTATAAAGGTTAACAAAATTAGCGTTAGAGAGAACAACAAAACAACGTAAACGATGGAATTCGTTAGTACCATAACGTAATTTCACAAACAGTTATGCATTCTAGCTGCCTTTGTTTTGAAAAACTTTCGAGACACTTGCTGTAATTTCTTAATTAGCACCGGGAGTTTTCGCAATAGGAAAATATTTTCGGAAATTCCTAAGGTTGGAAATACCAAAGCAGATGTTATGAACTAAAGTGAAATTAAAGTCGTCTTATGTTTTTTTTTTTTGCAAATATATAATATGTATATCACTTAGCAAATGTCCCCAAACAAAACAAACAGCTTCTGCCTGGAAAATTATTTTTTGGAGAACGTTCTAGAAATGACTTACCCCATCAAAATCATCACTAAGTATATCAACCGTCAGACTTTATACATATGTACAGTAGAGATTTTTTGTACGGTGCACAGTGGTCTGAATTATATCAAAAATTGGTAAAATACTGCGCGTGATTCTTAAGTTTTTGAATAAAATTGACATTGTTCCGATTGGTATAACTGGAGATAATATACACAGGCCGACAAAATTTGATCAAAATACATACCCAGAAACCGGACTATATATTTCCGTAGGTTTTCGATGCGCTGATTCCGAATCTGGTCGCAGAATTGCTCCATCACGTCACGTTTGAGATATCCTAACCTAAAAGTGCCAAAAATGACGATTTTTCTCAATTTTGAGGTTAAATAGCTCTAAGGATTTTATTTTTCTTGGAAAACTATGAACGGCATCTTAAAGTACTAGTCTTCCTCTTTCAAATGCCGTTGAGTTTGCTTGAATATCTTTTTTTTTCTCTCAGATATGGCATTTTGACAAAGATTGACAAAGACACAGACACAGAAACAGTGACAGACATACACAGACAGACACTGACGCAGATAAAAAATGCCATATCTCAGAGAAAAAGAAAGATATTCAAACAAACTCTAGTATTTTAAGATGCCGTTCATAGTTTTCCTACAAAAATCAAATCCTTAGAGCTATTTAACCTCAAAATTGAGAAAAATCGTCATTTTTGGCACTTTTAGGTTAGGATATCTCAAAAACCTGACGTGATGGAGCAATTCTGCGGCCAGATTCGGAATATGGAAATATATAATCTGGTTTCTGGGTATAATTTTTGTCGGCCTGCGTTATCAAAAATCCATATATGGAATTTTTCGGAAAAAAAATGTTCATCTAAATTTTCATCAATCTCTGGTCCATTATTGGCCATACAAACTATTTCCTATGCAGTTTTAGTTTATTGAGATTGAAATGGGAAATGAAAAGCTTAAATTTGAGACATTTTAAAAAATTCTATATTTCCGGGCCTAGTTCCAACGGTTATCCAAAAACTTATTATGTCAAGCTTATCTCAAACTTCCTGGACAGACTGAAGTACCCAGCAATCTGGAACTTTCTTTCAGATGATAAATATTTACCCTAAATTAGGCTAATCCTAAATTTCATAAATCATCCTGCAATATACAGTTTTAATTGAGAATACCCCCGTCTCTTCAGACAAAGAGCATATGTCCTAAGACAAGCTAATTTTATACTTCTTGGCTAAGGATATGAAAAAAATCTGTAGTAAAGTGAATTGACGGAAATGTCCTGAGAGGTAACGCTGTTAAATATTATGGTGTTATATGTAACACTGTAACATGTAACGCTTTTTCAATTGTTTTCTTATTTTCCATATTCTATGTGGATCAAATTTCAATCACTAAATTCAAAAACTTGTAAAAATTAATTTTGAGGAACTTTTCTACTATGCAAAAAATCATATTTTTAGATAATTTTTCATCTGAAGTGAGGCACATTTTATGAATCTTTTTGAGTTAATTTAAATTTTTTTAAGCGATCATATGTTTTTGCGATTTCGCCTGCACCTTAAGGATCGATACAGATCGATTTTATGCAAGTGTTTGGGCTTGGGGTCTATTCTCATAGGTAAGAGCTTCTCAACTATAGATT
This sequence comes from Meiosimyza decipiens, assembly GCA_963680825.1. NCBI lineage: Eukaryota > Metazoa > Arthropoda > Insecta > Diptera > Lauxaniidae > Meiosimyza > Meiosimyza decipiens. The sequence goes on along the minus strand of OY804258.1, from coordinate 25,614,265 downwards.
CATAAGAAATAAGCATCTTTAAAATAGCAGCTCTTTTAAAGTCTTTCTTATTCTGTATCAATTAAAATATAAAAAAATACATATCCCTTAAAAAGTATTAATCTAATTGCTATAAAAACTTAATTCTTTTGCAGGATTTTAAGGAGCAACCGTTATGAAATCTGAAGAATGCAATACAAGCGAAAAAAATGCCGACACTAATAAACTGGATATAAAAGGCAACATTGGAAATTCTCGAGCAACGCGTCATAGCAATATCTATTCTAGCCTTCCCAATCGCGGGACTTCTTCGAAGAAAACATCTCGAACATCATGTGACACTCAGAACCCAGCAGCAACAGTGACCAATTCGTCATATTCTAAATATTGTACAACCAATTGTAGAGGCACTACAAAAAACAGAAAAAAGAAAACTCCCTTACATCACATTCATAAGACTGAGCCAATTGCGCAAACAAACCAATCACCACCATACATGAACCTTAGCAATGACGAATCATTTGCCGAACATCAACATCACCAGCATTATCATGATCACTCATATGGACTGTCAAATGATCTCTCAACGGAATCGCTAAGAAATGCATGTGCCCACTATGACGATGATGACGACGACGACTTCAGCGACGATGACCTAATCGAAATACATCACACACCACATTGCTTCCAAAAGTCAAACTCTTTCCGACGTTCGCTTAAGCAAAAAACAGCACAAACTATCGATCGTCATAGAAAGCGTCGTAAACTGGATGAGCATCCATTGTGCACACTTCCACGTAGTAGTAGCATACATGCTGCACAGTTGGAAGAGATGTCAACACCACTACCAGCACCAACAACAGTCAGTAATTCACAGGACGAGGTTATTGATGTACTCAATGAGCTGGATGCAATATTGAATGATCATGCCGACTCTTCCATTTTGGATACTTCAGTACAGAGTGCGTACAGTAGTAGTACGGAGGAAACTGAAACACGTATCGAAGACTGTCTTATGGATTTGGACAACTATTTAGATGGCATTGATGATGATGGTAGCTTGATTAACTATGATTATGATGATCAACAGTTGCAAATCAATGGCGATGGCACTAATGTTAGAGGTGCTCAGTCAGAGCGACGTAATCGCACTCTACCGAAGAATATGCGTGCGTTTCCAACAACTCACCAGCCCAATCGGAGAGTTGATGAAAATTGTAATTTAGAACGAGGACATAAATTACGAAAAACCATAAGTTCTGATTTAAAGACTGACAGACTTAGAACAGGTGGTAAGTTTCAATGTATTCAATGAAGAAACTCTTAACCCATATTTGACTAAATATTCTGGTAGCTTGTGCTGTTGTTGTTTTTATTTGTGTGTTCCTTGCTGATTTAACTTAGCAAAAAGACAACTGTTTTAAATGGGAAAATCAATTAATTTTTGAAGCAATCGTTTAAGAAAATTGGGTTTAAATGTTGTCGAAAATGGCTACGAACTGTCACACGTCAATTTTGGGACTGACGTCAGCACCTATAGGATTTTTCTGTGATATAACTGAAATTAGTTGATACACATAATCTACTTTTTTGTAAATTGTTCCCAATGAACTTATACTCCATTCGTCGGGTAGGTATTTTTCTTTCCAAATTTGAGTTGTACATAATTTGATGTATCCACACCATTAAAACATCTTCCCTAGTTTTGAAGAGGTCTTATGTTAGTTAGCGCATCGTATCCGGAAGTTCCCTAACCAGATTTCAGTGCTTGCATCGTTTGCAAGTCCATTCGATATCTTTGATCTAGTACTACTCATGTATTATTTATTTCCTCTGCAGTATAATATTTTCATCCCTTTTTCTGACTTAATGCTTTTCACGAGTAGCTCTTGTTTTTCATTGACGTGCTCGCTCTTCTGTTAGTGCTTCAAGTGCTTTTTTTAGTGGCGCTAAGCAGAATGTAGTGGCTATATTGTTAGTAACATTTCAAGTTTTTGACTCACTCCAGGCGTAGGAAGTGCTTGTATATTCCATAAGCTTACTCAGAAGTCGTGAGATATTGACATTGCATGCGCAAGAACCGCTCAATAGATCCTGGCATGTGAACTCGACTAAATTGGTGAATATTTTGTTGCTCTTAACGTATGAAAACGACAGTGTTTGTGGCCGTCCAATATATAACAGACTCCGCTAAGTGTGTGGTTTTCCTCGTTTCATTCGCCACCATTTATATTTCACGGCCTTTTTTCCACAATGGAGTTGTAACCTTCCAGAAACAATCGATTCAAACGTTAAGACTTAACGTTAATCGTTTAAAATTATGAGAATTTCTGCGCTTTGACGATTATATACCTCTCATAATCCATCCTTCTGATCAAGTTTGACAAAAACAAATTCCAAAAATTACGGAAGTTTGCTATTTTTGCAAATTTACTCAAAGGAGAAAAAGCTTACGGATAATTGTTTAAAAACGCTTTTTATGCTTTCATAGTTCACTATAACTCAATTAATAGCAGCGTTTTTAAAGCTTATATAGAGTGTTAAATATGCTATTAATTAAAAGGTCAATTATTCATTGACTGCCTCTAGTTAATTGTTTGTGTGTATTGCTTGTCTCTATTTAAATTTTGTCTACTTTCAGCTAACTCATCTCTATCAGCTCCAATTACGTCAACAGCGACCGGGTCAGTATCGGAAGATCCGAAAGAATGGCGACGAAATTCAATGCGCAAGACATCGCCTCTCAATTTACCGATCAATTGCAATGTCCAAAACTTTGGAGAGAATTCAATTGCATCACCGTTTGGTGCAAGTGAAAATAGTAGTGAGGTGATACAACTGGAGTCCACAGCAACGAGTGACAACAATGACACTAGTAACAGTCACCACCATCCTGCAGCCGCCCTCACTGTTTCAATGTCATCGCTGCCAAACGCTAACGAAATGCTTACGACTGCACACATTTTGCAGAATATTCTTGTGCAATCTAATGAATCAAACGCATCCAATCAACAAAGACCACGCCAATTTGGTCGTCGTGCCCAATCAGGACACTCGGGACTAGCAGCCGCTTGCCAGAGTTGCCTGATACAAAACGATACGACCGGTCAACGTCCCATGAGCGCACCAGCTTCAAACCGGCAGGTAGCCGCTGTTACTGCTACCACCACAAGCAGCAGTGGTTTCATCGGTTCCGAGTCAAGTTCAGTTGGCTCTTCACGCAATCCTAGTCCCATTTCAATTATATCTACAAGTTCAGATGACTCTAGTTCTACTACGACTCTGAATGCCACACATGATGATCAGCAGGTGACGATTACAACGGCTGCTGAAATTTCTGGATCCAGATCTGGTGCCGATATTATAACTGCTAATGCTGCTAACTTTCAGGACGGTAACACTCCATTGGATCCAGACAATGTGCAGTTGATTGTGAAACCCGGTAATAATACAGAGTGGCCACATGGTTTCAGTCGCATCTTGGCGCTGATTTCGAGTACTCTCGGCCTTTTTAATATCTGTCGTTTTGCTATATTGACCATACAATATGGTGGCAACTTTTTGTTACAATTTTTGCTCCTATCGATTTTATTTGGTATACCGATATTTTGGCTACAAATTTGCTTGGGTGCCAAGATTAAAGCCGGTCCCGTTACGATGTGGAAAATCAGTCCGATATGTAAAGGTATCGGTATATCGCTGGTACTGCTGCAATGCATTTTGACCATCTACTCTAGCATTGGCGTTGCCTGGGTGCTCGTCTATTTACGTGACTCCTTTTTGAGCAAAGGTCAAACGTTATACCGCTGGCAAGAGCCATATTTCAATTATAGCTATAAATCTAATAATACCGCAAATCTAACTGAAGCTATAGCAGACTATTTCAATGGCGTTGTGTTGCAGCGTCTGCATACGATAAGCAGATATAATGTGGGAAGCGTCAGGTTTCAAGTCAGCGATCGGGTAAATTAATTTTAATATTTCTTACGCTCTACTTCGATTCATATAAAATATTGCATTATTTTTAATCAGCAGCTGGCTTTTAACGTGGCCCTCATATGGACATTTGTGTTTCTTGTCCTATGCAAAGGCCTTCGATCGTATGGAAAAGCTGTGCTGGGTCTAGTAGTTATACCGCTGGTAGCTTTTCTTGTAATAACTGTAAAATTTCTTACGGTTATTGATTTTACGACCTTGCAGGTAAGTTGAATATAAAATTAATTGAAATATTTGGGTATTTATTTATTTAAAGTTTATAAAGTTTACACAATATTCTTTACATTTATTGCAGAATATTTTTTCCGCCGCTGATTTTGAGGACTTTCTTGTTAATTCCAAAACATGGGCGGCAGCTGCACAAGAAACATTTCTGACGTGGGCCTTATGGGGTCCATCGGTAATAGCCATCACGAGCCGTTCACATGTAAATGCAAGCAGCAAAGATGTCTTACGCAGAGATGCAATATTAGTGGTTGTTATAACACTATTCGGACTGTCACTGGCAGCGTTATTGGGCCTAGCTTGTATTCAAATACTAAATGAAAATAACTATGTCTACATACCTGGATCTTATGGTAAAATACTAGCTTACGATATGGAGTCCACAGTTTAACTTCACATACTCATCGTATCCACCTATCAATATTATTTTATTTTTCTTACAGAACATACGGAAACCTATACGTCCGTGTACTCGCTCAAAGCACCCATAAATGCCGCATTAATTTCATTTCCCACCAAATGGGTACCACATTATTCAAGTCTTCTGGGTGAAACCTATAGACGTCCAACAGTAATTCCTAATCAAGAAAGCGGCTATCAGTCTTTACGATTTATAAGTGAACTTTTTCCTGCTGCTTTAGCGTTGAGCGCTCATAGCATATCTTGGATATGGGCAGCAGTAGCTTTTACCACGTTTTTACTTTTAGGCTTGGCTCAAATGTGCGCCATGTGGAAACCTATATCGAGCGCTTTAGGCAATTCTACCAGCTCTGTGCTGCTTAGTTGTGTTACTGGGCTGCTGCTGAGTATTCCATTTGCCACTGAGATGGGCATTATAATAGTTTATTATTTTGATTTATTACTCGGTGGTGCATGGTTCTTACCAATCATTATGATGGTACAAATTTTTGGTGTTTTTCTCATACGTGGTAGACCCTATAATGGTGATGATCTTGTCAATGACCTTCGTATGCCGAGTTCAATGTCAGCTTTTTTGGCTTTGTCTTGGAATGTACTTTTGCCAATTGGTTTAATTGCGCTCGCTATTGTGGAATATAAAATTTCACATTCTAATCAGTTTTACAACTGGCGTAACAAATCTTACTTCAGTTTGTGGGCAAGGAAATTGGCGGGATTCATACAAATTGGATTTATGCTGATCATACCAATAACAGCTTTAATACAAATATATCGTTATCTTACAAAAGGACCACCAGATATATTGGATGTAAGTATACCAAAGATTAAGTGAAATATGGACAAACGTTGTGAATAATTAATAAGTTAGTAAACTCATCTTGAGAAGTTAACTTAAGAACCTTTATCTTTCAATTTCGAAAATATGACTATACCATTGATTAATTCTAAATTTATGGAAAGCAGATACATTTTTGTTAAAACTTTTAACCATATAGTTATCATACTACATATAACAAAATACAGAATTTCTTACACAACTTCATATTTTTCAGCGCATTCAGCTCCTCTATCGTCCATCAGAAGATGTTGTGGAAGGTAGAACACACATATCTGATTTAAGCAATTTAAATGTAAATAATAGAAATGCATCAATTAATGATGACCAGAGGCGAAATACTGACTTAAGCACACACCAGAGGGCAGATGATGCTCCACCTAAATATACACCACCGCCATCCTATACTACAGCAACTGGAGCACGTTTAGCAAAAATTCTGCGTCAAAGTATTCGACGTAGTGTCAGACGGTAAGCACAATGAAAACATACAAAATAGGCGCGGTCGCCAACCCTAAAAATCCAAGTCCATTGGAATATGCTCTTCACTCACCAAAATTATGAAGAGAATTTTAAGCTTACAGCTTGCAAATCATCTGGAGTACAGTAAATTACTTAGTGGTCCCTAATACGACTTGCGCAGAGCCCACTCTACTCAAAATCTGATGTCGATCCTCTATGATGTTGCTATAGATGTTTCAGTGGCATTTGATCAAGCGCCCTCGTAGCAAAAGTAATCTCATATGGCGTTTGTATACCCTTCGCTCGTTGGATTGTGAGCTTCTGCAATTGGTTTTCAATCGGCGTTCAACAGTTTTGTTTGGTCGCTGATTATCAGTTGGCCAAATATTTAATCAAAAGCATGCAGACCGCTGTCTTTCCATCCAGTTTTACGCAGGCTGCCTGCCGCCAACTGAATATCAATTTAGGTCCGTAGTTGGCAAACTATTTATTCGCCTGCATGCACAGGTTGTTAACGTTCAATTTTTCACATTAATGGCTGCACAAATTCTTTAATCGAAAGGAGAGTAGTTTATTGATCAATATTTTTAAGTAGAGAGTTTTGTGGCACCCCTCAAAGGCTAAACCGCCACCACCTATACCTTATCTATTATTTCAATTAAATCATTCTCATGTACATTAGAGTTGTCTAAAATAATATGAAGACTGCAGTCTATTATTTTTCACGGCCGCTCAACTCTTCCGAAACTTCAGGTTTTAAAACGAAGTCTTTTAAATTGGAAAAAAAAAAATTGTTTGAAGCTTCACTTAATGAATAGCCTTTGCTGGATGTATCAAATATCAAGATATGAAAAGTTCCAACTTAAAAAATGTGGAGAAGACCTTTGAAATGGGGTATTCAAAGTAGTTAAAAATAATTGTTTTTTTGTTTTGTTTTTCTAGAAAGCCACTCTACTCTGATTGAAAATGAATGCAGTTTAAAAATTGCTGGGAAGTCAAACAAAAAAAAAAATCAGTTATGGGCATCTTATAGATGTTCTCCACATTTCTGAAGTTGTAATTTTTCATTAAGCATTTAAGCACACAATGCGCCACCTGTCATCTCTTATCATTTCTTGTTTGCCATAGATTTGTTGAACCGTCGGTTCAAAGACTTCCTATGATGAATTTTTTCGTATAGTTGTGATTTGCACCACTTATTTATATGAAAATGGATGATCCTTCCGGTTATAGAAATTTTATTTGTTACAAGTCGACTTTTATTATTAATTAATTGAACAATATTTTGATCGAATTGTACAGCCTTAGCAGAAACAAGAAATGACAAGAGATGACAGGTGGCGCATTGTGTGCTTAAATGCAAAACTGCACTTTGTACACGTCTTGGAGGACACCCTTCATGGCTCAAGTGTTAAGAGCGGCTGTCCAAACATAATTCATGGAATGGTCGGGGTTCAAATCCGTGTACAAATTAACCAAAACTGGTCTGATGAGGCTATGTATATATGTATGTGAATATGTATATATGTGGTAATAGCCGAAACATATGTCACCAATTACCAGGTTAAATTGTTCCATTTGTTGTCTCTGTCATGTTTGCTAAAAAGCATTGACCACCGATTTGTGAAATTTCATACAAAAATATCGGTTTCTGCTAAGACTGTACAATTCGATCAAAATATTGTTCAATTAATTAATAATAACAGAAGACTTATAACAAATAAAATTTCTATTTTGCTTTCTTTTAGAATAATAAACAACTCCGGACGCACACGACCTGTTCTTTCATTAGACACTGCAACTCAACAAAATCTTCCACCAGACTACGCTGCTTTACACATGAATGAAAATATTGAAATTGGCCAGTGTAGCAGAAATACGACACAGCAGCATGCACTTTCACTTGGGCGAAACATAAATTTGCAGAAACTAAACTTTTTTGATTCTGCAACACAGCAACAGCGTCCACATTCAGCATCACAAGCTGCCGAACGCAATTTAACTAGGGTACCTACAGGAAGACCCTACACTGCACAAGATGTAGCAACAATTTTAAGATCATCAACAAGGCGTCAACGTGATCAACCTCCAACTTCTTCAAGCACACTTTCATATACAACGACGACCACAAACAGTACATACCGAACCGCCGATAGAGGAGTTCAAGATGTTGATGATAATGATGATTTCAATTGCTCCTCATATTCCGCTGAGAATTTAATACTTAACGCGGAACCACCAGGCGAAAGTGTAGCAATTGCAACAGCACATATAGAAGAACTGCGTCCCGCAGAAAACATACGCCACCAAATGCCAGATGAACGCAACAGTAGAACGATGCATCTGTGATTTAATAAAGAAAATAATATATTCTACGATTATGTAGTTTCCTAGCTGAAGATGTGAGAGAAAATAGTCTGTATTTATTTAAAAAAATAAAGGGTGACTTCTTAGGGTGATAGAACTTTAATTGAAATAAAATACTTATAAATTAAGATTGATAATTTTTCCTATTTATTTTTAAATAATTTCTGACATAACAATTGTACACCACAGCTAACTGTAATAAATCGCATTCGATTTAGTTTAATTTTGGACCACTTGAATTCTCATTCTTATTCATTTGGAATCAAAAAGAATTTATGTATGTGTTTGCTTTCAATTTAAAGTTCTATCAATTTAAAAACAAAATCACGCTTTAATGCTCACACTTCTTAAATATATAAATTTCGTTTTTTGTAAAAATGTTCAATATTTATTGAATAATGTAATATAAAAAATTTAACATATGATTTCCTTATAATAAATATTAATAATTGGATAGTTTGGAATATTGCTTTCAACTTCTTTTTTTTTAAATAGCTTATTTCATTATAACTACAATACAAATAAAGTCTCAAAGGTATTGATCCGACCGATATAAATGTATCACAAGGCCTTTTGTAATATTTTTTTTTAGTTTTTTTTTATGCATGTAAGTTTTATTGATTCTTTTTGTTTTAATTTTTAATGTTCCAATACTTCAAGTTTTTATGGAAGTCTCATCATCGGGGAGATTAAGTTTTATATATCAACGATAACACGGAGTATTTAAGCCTTAATGATAAGTTGTATAACCATTAATATTGGAGTATTTAAAATTTTAAAAAGAAAAACTAAAAACTTGGTTTTTAATTATTAAAAGCCTCACTCAGTAGCTTAAACTATATTATTTCATATAAACTTCAAAAGTTTATGAGATCTGTTAAGCGGATGTTCGATATCTTCTCAACATAACAGATAAGAAGTTAAATGCACTAAATGATTTACAATGATTACAAAGTTTTCAAATGAAACATTACATCGTGTATGTATGGATTTTATGAATTCAAGTAAATCTTTATCTACCTTTATGTGGAAGTGTGTTTACATTTGGCTTTTAGCATAACATTTTATAGACGACTTCCATAATAATTTCAAAATATAATACATGTACACGAAAATTGAATCAATTTTACGCAACATAAATTTGCTGATTACATTCCCGACATATGGGCACTGCCACATATGAAATAAATGGTGAGGGGAAACTTTGAATTGATTTTCTCAAAATATGGAGTTTTCTTTGTAAAAGGTTTCTTAAGCGTGATAGAACTTTCAATAGAGATAGAGTTTTACTCTAAAAAAGTTTTGCCCATATACTAAATTTGCATTTTTCTAAAATAACACCCTCCTACATTTCATAAATTTTAAATTTACCTTGTTTTTTTGTATTTTTGTGCAAACGCTTAATGAACTAGCTACTGTATCATGCTATATATAATATAATGTAGCTAGTGAATAATGCATTATATTCACTCTGTAGAGATATTGAAAATTTTTAACATCATGCCCTTACATGAATATTATTTTAGCTAGATGCAAATAAATAATATAATTTTTCTAAAAAAGGACACTTTATATATTTTGTAATAATGATCTGGCTTAAGAGCTCATTTAGAGCCTCACGTACACACGATGGTGCCCAAGTTTGGTTCGTCTAATGATTTTTTTTTGTAAAGCCACAAAATTTATTTTTTTATTCTGATTGCTAAATCATAATCTAGTGCGTTTTGTTTTTGCACGTGGGGTTTTTTACATATCTAATTTTTTTTATACTAACTAGTTAAGACACACTATTCAAAGCATCATAATGTAGGTAACTTTTAAAAATTAACGTACGAACAAAAACAAATTAAATTTCAAAATTATCAGAAAACATAAAATTAATGAAATGGAATTGAACTAAAACTGACACAACTAAGTGAATTTATTACATATGCACATGTATATGTTGTTTGAAAGGTTATTCAATTACATATAAAAATCTTATACAAAACCTAAAAATCGGTGCTTTAATTTTTGAGTTAAAATCGATTTTTTTTTCTGAAATCATTCAATCCATCAATCTTTTTTTTTTTTTTGAAAAATATATATGAAAACCTGTTCCCATTCCGATTTAGTTTGGAAGTGTAATTGAAGTCCGAAGTTAAATGGTTCAATAGCTTTTCTAAATTCAATAGTTGGAATCTGCTATAGAATTTCTTTTAATTTCGATTCCCCGTTTTTGAATAATCTTGATATAAACTTCGAACTTCAATTCCTAAGCAAATCTGAAACGAAATCAGAATAGGCCTGGTGAATATTTTTGGTATGAGCAGTCAGCTGCGTTAGTGTACTGTGCGGTGTTTTAACTTTATGCCAAATTATACTTTGGAAGCACTGCAAATAGTTTGCGAGAGAAGACACGGAAGGTCTTGTACATATTACAAATTCAGAAAAAAAAAAAAAACAAGAATGCACAATCTATACATTTCTGTTCAATATTTTTAGAGCATGCTTCGAGGCAGACTTTTTAGCTTGTGTTTTATTTGAGCCAAAGCCGTTGGTTTCGTGTCTTTTATTTAGACTCGTAAAAGAACACTTTACCATGACCACTTCGTTGTCCGTTATAGGAACACTGAATATCGGATCAGCACCTTTGTACTCGAACAACTGACGCACGGGATCAATTGGAATATCATAAAGAAATTCACTTATTTCTTGCTCTAATAAATGAAAAATAACATTCCATGTTACTTTTAAGTCACGGCTATCTAGATATACCGCAGCTATTAAGGCCTCTACAATATCACCCAAGGCTTTAGGCACGTCAATATTGACAGCCATATTGTAAGGTATGTCTGACTTACACTCGTTTTCTTGCATTAGGATTCGCACTTGCCCAGTGACACGGTAATTTTGTGTTTCCTGGAATTCGGCAAAGTTTTTAATTGATTCCGAGAGCAAAGAATTCTCCGACAGCAGAAACAGGTGAAATCTATGTCGCACACAAACGCAACTTAATGTTGTATTATTTACTAATGCCGATCGTAAGTCGGTAAGTTTCCCCGGGTTCATGGTTTCGCAACGCTCAAATATAAAACATGATATAAGGAAATCTAGTATGGCATCACCAATGAATTCCAATTCTTGGTAACATCCTGTTATTCTGTTGGTAGGATAGGAAGGATGTGTCATCGCTTGCAGTAAATATGCACGATCACGAAAATGATATCCTAAATTTTCTTCAAGCTTTTGGTAATTAACTAGAAACCCATCAATTTCTTTTGTAGTTATATTTGTTCTCAACAATGGAGATCCCAAATCGAGATCCAATAAATTTTTTAAAGGTTTTCCTTCACTTATTTCGTTACAAATACCAAAAAATTGCAACATGCGAAAACTTTCATGTATGCCGTAGTTTTTCACACAAACGCCCAAAATGGCTTCAAGTGTGTCCGCCACACACTTATCTGATATCATTTCCTTATAAACGAAATAGTGCACATCAGTCTCCATAGTCAAGCTTTCGCCTTTGATTTGGAACTGATGTTGACTACTGCTATTTATAAAACGATCAAGCTGCTCATCAGAACAAATTCCTCTTCTAACCTCCTCATCAGTTAATTCAAGAGTGTACAAGTCTTTCGGTGAAATATAATGCACTATTGGCTTATCAAGTTTAAGAAGATCGAGAATATTATTTGGTATGCTGACCAGTGGCGGTAACCATTCAGCGTTCGGCTTGAATTCGGAAGCACAAATACGGGTTGGGATGTCTAATTCCATCATACAATATAGTAAATTGCGATTGGAGACAAATTTTGACTTAACTTCCGTTAAATAGCCTTCATGCCACTTAGGGAATTTGTGCATTAGAAAAAGTGATATGGAAAGCTTCAAAAACGAATCACCCAGTACTTCAAAACGCTCCATATCAAATACATCATTTGTACTAGCCGTAGTAAGGGCAGCAACAAATTCACATTGCTCCGCGCTATTAGTAAGTTGTCCCGATAGCACTTCAAAAGTACGTTCTAAGACTTTGATGCGTCGTCGGTCTTCTAACGGTGCAGGTGTAATGCTATTCTGACGAGCATTACCTTCAGAACTCTTATTTGCTTTTGGTTCTGGCATTGCAAATTGCGAGCTCTTATATTCCGCTTCGGCATCATGTATACTTAAATCACTAAGTAAACCGGTAATAAATTTATAGTAATAATTAATTTCCACCGGATACACCATAATTTCGTTGCGGAACAGATTGCCTGGCTCCTGGTAGTCTTTCCAACAAGATGTGTAGGAATCTAAGGAACGTACTTCCAAACTATCAGCGACGGTTGGCAATGATGGCAGTAATTTTTGTTGATCCTGTAATAGAAAAACATGTTAATAAATCTTTCACAAATTTTTTTTCAATAATATTTGTCGTTTTTTTATATATGAAATTTCCTGAACGTTTTTTGTGGGGCAAATTTTGGTACAAAGATTATGTTTATAACTTATATACATTTTAACGCTTCTTGACGAGAGGATTTTTCGAAAACTTAAAAATTGTTAAAACGAAAAAACTTAGAACGAAGAACGACTTAATCTGTTTAACAATCAGAAATCGCTTTTGATTTGTCAATTCTCACAACAAATTATATACATAAAAAAAACTTTCTAAGCTTTGTGATATTTCAACACAATTTCACCTAACTTAAAAAAAGTGGGAATTTATTGCCCAACTCTGACTGAAGAAGAAATTATTGATGGTTTGAAACACATCAATAAAAGAATTTTCCAAAATTTGGAGAAGGCAAAGTGGCCAACACGTCCCTTCATGATATATTTTAACCTCTACGACCTGCAAAAAGAAATGTAAGCTGATTAGAAAAAGATTGAATTTAAACTTTGAAATTTAAAACTTTTTTCAGAATTGAATATACACTAGAGGTCTGCAAGAGTGCACTTGAAATGATCATCATATGCTTGCTGTTTCGATTTGTTTTTATTTGTGATTTTTATGCATAAAAACTCGATTGACTCGCAACGTGGCGAGTGGCTTGATAGTCGTTTCGAGTGGACTCATGCAGACCTCTAATATACACGCATTAGTACTGCAAAATAGAGATAAAATGTCTTGCCTATTTTAACATCTGTCCATGAATCTAATATTTTCGAAAAAATAGAGTGCATAAAATATTATATAATTCATACAATAAGACTGGTACGCGTCTTTAATAACAAATTATATTTCCCAAAGTAATGTCGGTGATTTCGATTTGAACGCAGATATCCTTAGGATCAATTGAAAAATAACTTGATTCAATTTTAATTTTCACACAAAAACATATGAAAAATATTTTTAATATCGAGCTTAAATATAATGTAAGACTAAGAGCTAATATATTTTTTACTTAGGTTAAGTTTATCTACAAAAACTGAAACCATAATAAAAAATTGAAGAACCAGAACTCAATAACATTTTCATTACTATAATAATATAATTACCTCATGAGTGTCCATGGCGTTGCCATCATCATCTATTACACGTTTCAACGAAAGATCTATCGTTAGAGGCTTTGGTTTATATACTGTTTTAGCATGTTTTATACCAAGATACGAATTAATGCGCACTCGTAAATTTTCAGCATGAAGCATATAATTAAGCCGATGTAATATGCTCGGCAAAAATAATGCTTTTAACCAGAGATCGCCTGGATACATGAAATTATGGCACATCTCTGGTATCAAGACAATGCGAAGTTTTTGTCTTGAATTTAACTTTCTTTTGCCCATTTTGCCTTGAGCATTAATGAAGAAATTACGGCGTGTTGGCAAACCTTTTACCTCAATTAAAAATTGATTCATTTGTACAACCTCTTCGGTGTACTTTTTTTGAACAAAATCAGCGTAACTTTCGAACTTTCTATCCTGGAATGGACTACTTGGACTTTCATTTTGAAGAACTTTTGTTACTACAAAGCGTTCTGTTTCGTTAAGTGAATACCATGTATTCACTATTTTTCCAATCCAATCCTCGGGCTTATATTGCTTTTGTGCACGCTCGGCTTCGCTATATTTTCGAATTGGAGTCAAACGCTGAAAGTCACTGACTATTTGCCAATCAATATCCCCATTTTTAAATGGTGCAAGCAAAAAGGAATTTTCCTCATTGCGCTGATCTACAACGAAAAATGACTTCCACGTTTGCAGTACATCTCGAAATATCGTAATGTGATGCATTTTTAATTGATTTAGCTGTTTCAAGGACGTCAATAGTATTTCTTTAGGTTTTGAGGCAATTTGCACTCGTACCATGCCTTGGCTCATAAAAAGAGGCATCTCAGCAAGTGGAGGCAGTTGTTTACGTAGCAGTAATGCATAGTTGGTTGATGATTTAAGGAGTGTTATTAAATGTTCGTTGTGTTCATCCATTTCAAATTCAGGCGAAAAGATTATTTCATAAGCGTAACATATTTCACCAACTATTGGCATTGCCTTGTACAATTGTTCCGGACACATTCGTTCATATAGACGGCAAAATTTTTTGCTACCAGCCAAATGTCTATTGTCTGCAATGGAGGAAATATGGTTTAGTTTTAATTAAACGTATGACTTATTTGAATACTCACTTTCCGAAAGGTGTTTTTCCCAATGTTTAAAAAACATATCTGACACCTTTGCGACGCATTCACGCTTTGTAATCGGTAAGAGCCGTTCGTTTAGCTCATTATTTTCGTAAAGCTTTACGCAAGCCTTAAAAGCAGCCGAGATTTTAGCAAGTTTTGTAGATTCCATTGGATCACTCTAAAAAACATACACAATAGCTATATATCTTCGTAATACGACATTTTAAAATTCACATAGCAAAACTTACAATAATGCTCTGTTTTATTGAAGACTGCAATGGTAGTTTCAATTCAACATAGATTTTATTTCCCTCAGATACTGGTAGTTTGCAAAACCAAGCAGCAGAGAGTCCAAATGAATCTGATGGCAGCAGTGCGCAATAACGAGCCAAAAGCTGTAGAGCCGACTCTGCATTTAGGCTTGCACCACTTGGCGTAACGAAAGGCTGAATTTTTCTTACAAACTGTTCAGCAACTTCCTCTTCTTTTGGATCATCACGATCCAATATACGACCAATTAGAAACTTTTGTATAATTTCGTGTATTTCTTTATATCTTCGCACCTGAGCGATAGTAGCTAGCTCTTTGGATTTTGGTGTAAAAATGGCATAAGTTGAATCACTACTCCGTGCGCGGCCCTTGGTTTGTATATAGGAGCTAAATGTCTTCAGAGGATCAACCACAAAAACATAATTGCACGCCTGAATATCGATTCCCTCTTCTAACACATTACTGCAAACGATAAGATTACACTCCTTGTTTCGGAATTGATTTATGGCCTTAAAATTTCAAATTAAATGTACAAGAAATGTTAGTTTATTTTATTTTCGACTGATTGTTGTTAGTTATTTGTTATTTTTAGTTAAATTTACAGTCATTATATAATTTAAGTTATCGCTAGCAAAGGATATCGTTCTTTACAGTGAGTTTATGACTGTAAGTTTAACTAAAACTAACTTCAACTAAAGTCTATAGTCTGTGAAAATGTTCTATACGAAAATAATTTACTTACATCTGTGTTCCATTTGCGTTCTAGAATGCTTTCTATGCAAGGCGATATGTAATTTCGTCCCACCATAAATTGTGGACGTATTACATTTGCTAACTCTGGTGTAGCTTCAGCAAATTTTTTTATGACGTAAAAGACACATTTGGCGGTATGACGACGTTCCACGAAAATTAGACAGGTTAAGTCGGCAGGTTGTTTTCCTTGAAACTTTGATTTTGTATAATTAAGCAATGCCTGCATTTTCGGTGTAGAGAAATTCAATATAACATCGACTGTGTCAATATTACTCATACCTTCTTCATCGTCTACCATATCATGTAACTTTTTTACTAGAATGTGGCGTATCTTTTCGCACATAGTTATAGTAGTTCGGTACAAATTTCGCAAAGCTAATGTCTCTGATTGTTTCTTTTTAATCTCTAATTCAATAATTACAGACATTATTGCTATTGAGGCCGTATAAAGGCCAAAGTTTTCCATTTGACAAAGGAAATCGTTGAGCAGGTTTGTTATGAAACTTTTTTTGTTTGGTTCCCGAACTTTGCACAATCCCTTAGATAATTTGACAGGAATATTTCCTAAGCTCCAAGCTGCAACTATTTGTTTACATTCCTCGATTTCGGATTTGATAACGGCTTCTAAGTCAAAATGATGCGATAAGTCTGTGTAGCAGCACATTTCTTCTTTAGGCTTAGTCGAATAGCTGATTTTTGGAAGAGCGGTAATATACTTATATAGTTATTACATATGCAAAGGAAAAAACTTTTTTTTTTTCATTCGGACCAAGCCCATCCCACTTACGAAGACTTTGTAAGAGTACTGCGTATGTATGAAATAGTTAGTTTGGTCTAATGCGATTCAGATTAACTAGTTTGGCCCAAGAAAAACTAGTTTTATTGGCTACATATATAAAAATATCCAATGTTAAAATGCCAAACGAGCATCGGACGTAAATTTACTTAAATCAATGCAATTTAGTAAAAAAAAATTTTTTCGGAAATTTTTGTGGTCTTGTTACCATCAAAAGACAAATTGGAATCCATCTCAGACCTCGCTTTGGAACGATCTATATCTTGAAATTGGTATTCAAAAGCCTGACAAATGAACTTACATTTTAATACTTTTTTTATTAAAGTGTTAGAGATAATATGGCCTTTTCCGTACTTGCGTTAATCATAATACAGCACCATATCCCCCCCCCCTTCTATGGTTCAAGGGCCAATTAATCCAAATCTGGTGCCCATTTGAATACAATTTATTATGTCAATTTTCTTTTTTGCAATTAAATGTCAGTGTTTAAAAGATACCTGATATGATGGAGCACAAGCTCAATGAAATTAATGTCACTGATACATTAAATTTACGAGATTTGCTTTCTCAGAAATTCATTTACGGGAAAGATATATTTAAGTCACAAAGTAAAGTTTTTTACCAAATATTATTGAATTTTAACCATAAGTTACATTATTTTAATCTAACCCTACGTATTTATACGCAATACTTACACCATCACATTGTTAAACTGTTCCATGCTAGAAACAGTCACAATGTTTCCTTGAAAAACAGCTTCCAAAGCTTTCAAATCTTTTTCGACATTTCCTAACTTGTTACCCTTTAACAACACGCCGGTTAGACCAACAGCGCGTGGCAAACATATATTTCCTTGGTATTTTTTAGCATCTTGAAAAAATGAAAGAAACTGGTGCATTGGGTGGCCACCAGTCGCATGATGGCATTCGTCTATAATGACGATGCTTAAATCTGTTAACTTTATATAATTATGGTTAACAATATCCACAAAAATTTGCGATGTGCCAACCAAAACCTGAAGTCGATATTATGTACATGGGTAAAAATGCCTGATTATGAAAAGTATATGAATACAAACCTGGTTTTCAAAAATTTCATCTTCCCATTTTTTACGCGACCAATCATCTACACTGCGCTCGCCTACGTACAATCCTATTGATAGATTTAAATACTTTTTGAGCTCCATAGCTTGTTGTCTCGCTAGTTCCACGGTATTTGTCATAAATATGGCCCTTTTCCCGCCATTAGTTATTGGTCTGCGAAAGATATATAAGAAAAATTAATAATACATTTTTATGTGTACATGCACATATGTACATATATAATTAAGCTCTGAAATAAATTTTGCAGAACATAGTACATGCTGCTTAAGCGTAAAAGTAAGAAGATAACTATAACAATAATAATAATAACACTATGCGAAGAGCATTATTTAAGGTAATGCAACCTAATTTCACACAAACATAAGAAATAATTCGGAAAATCTCTGGACAAGAACTAGCCAAATTACTGCAAGTGGGCAGTACTGAGAGAATTACTAAAGGTAATGCAAAAAAATTTTAAAACGTTACATTGAAGGAGGTATTTAAGGAAGCGCAACCAAATTCTACACTGATAAATTTTGACAACAGCAACTCGGCACCTCGCATACATGCAATCAATTCAACGTTACACTAAGAAGTTATGAAATCAAATTGTACACAAATATATCTGTGGCAATAAGGAAAAACAACTTAAGTCGATCTGTGATAACAAAACAAAGCAACGTACGTTCTGTATATGAGCATATAATTTAGTCTGTTTCGCTTTGTCATCAAGAATCGACTCAAGCTGTTTTTCATTATTGACACAGATATTATAAGGAATAGTTCGGTCTAGCGTCAGATAAAAAGTGGGCGCGTTTTAACGAAAGAATCCACAAGCATAGTTTTCAAAACACTATACATACAGCAATTTAAGTAAATGTTTCAATTTGGGTACGTTAAGCGAAATTAGCCAGCAGCCAGCCAGTAGCGTGGTGGAAGATATACCCTTTTAATAAAAATTTTAGACTTTCGCGCACTTTTACTCGTGCTATTAATTTGGTGTAGTGCATTTAATTTTCGGCGAGCCCAAAGATAATCCTCTTACTAGTTATAGCTAAATGAAACATATTTACAACCAAGAATCAAATTCACGCTGAAAAAGAACGTTTTACATAATACAGACTGTACTAGAAGTAACTTTATTGATATACATCCTATCAAGACAGAGGTAATGCTATACAGTCAGGGACGTGCTGATGTTCCTGAAATTATTTTGAACAATGACCTGATATGAGTTCATTTCACATCATAAGTCTTAGGTATTTTAATGCATAAGGGCTCGCTAGCTTCTACATTAATCTTATAATCTCTAAGAAGTGTACATTGCTTTACGTAAATTCTTTTTTATTGACTATTTTCCGACATTTTCCGTCAGTATATTTCTTCCCATCAATCAACGAAAGTTTTCACTAAACATGATTCAATTTAATGGTATTTTTTATAGTTAAGCTCTAAGAATTTCTCTATCTTTATTTTTCCTTTTTTAATTTTATTTTTACTGCTGTTCAAAAAAATGTGAGCCTCAATATTATTTTGTTTACCCTTTATTCGTGCTGGGCGGGGTTTTTAATCTTTGGATTTTTTCTCTATATATTTTTAGATTATTAATTAAAGAGAGAATGAACATTGTAATGTAATCACTATTGTGTTGTGTACCATGTATAATACTTATGCCGCTTGTGACTCATCATTCTACTACTAAATAACGCTGTGCAACACCAGATATGTGATTGGAGATTGTTACCAATTTCAACAGCTTTAGTCTTTTTTACAAAAACAGCCATACAAACAGAGAACACAAAGCTGTGCTTGCAATGTTTTTTATTCATAAGCTAAATGGTATTTTCAATCCTTTTAGGAACTTTTCTTAAGTCACAACAACTACAAGTCTTGATTGGGAGGAAAACCTAAAAAAAAAAACCATTGCGAGAACCTTAAGAAAATAGTGTGTCACAAAAAAAAATCTTGTTTTCACTAGTTTTTAGGAGAATTTTTTTTCAAGAAAACTCATGAATGCAACACAACAAAAATAAAAATAAAAATAATTTAATTTCCTTTCTTTGTTGGCTTTGTAGCCAAAGATAGATGCACGTAGAACTACTTTATTTTCGATTAAATTAAATTAGTCTACGCTTTTAATTTTTGGAGGCACAAACTTTATTTCAGTTTTTCCCTGGAATCCGATTCCAGTCCATATTATGATAGTGTCAGGCTGATATCGAAAAATCCGAATTAAATTTTGTGCCTCCAAAAAATAAAAGCGTAGACTACTTAAATATAATCGGAAATGAAGTCGTTCTTTGTGGGCAGCAATTAACCGGAGGTATCATGATGTTTCAGCAGGATAATTCGGCTGTTCATACAACAAAAAATAGTAAAAGTTTTTCCGCAACAACAACACAAATCTTCTAGGATTGCCAGCTCGTTTTCCTGACCTAAATATTGTTGAAAACTGCTGAGGTTGTTTGGCTCGACAGGTGCATGTAGAAAACCGACAGTATGAAACCACCCACGAGCTCAAAATCAGCATATTAGCCCAGTGAGAGGCTCTTCTTCGAAAATACGTTAAAAAGCTATTTAAATCCTTACAAAAGCAAATTACTAAAGTTGTAAAGAATAAAGGAGGATCCACGCATTACTAAAATAATATTAACTTTTATTTTTTATAACACCTAGAACGAATTTAAGTTTAAAAGATTTTGTGCTATCGTTTTGTCGCATCTTAAAATTGAGTTTTTAGTTTAATTCAAAAATGCATTAATTTTTTTGAAAAATTATTGATGTTATTTATTTTCTTAGCTTTAAGGATATATATCATGCAAATAAATTTTTAATTCTTGTAAATCCTTAAAAACACCGAAAATTAGTTGTGCTATCGTTTTGTCGTGGTCTGTACTTACATACATGAATTCTTGCGTGCATTAGATAGCCAGTGAAATTCTTTTTTCACATATTCAACTTTGGACCCCTGATATCTTTCGAACCATTAATTGTTCTACCTTATTTGCTCAGGCTTAACGATCGCCAAAAACAGAAAATTTTTCTACGTGAAAAAAATCATCGTTTTTGAAGTGAAAACTTCTTATGGCATGTTGTGCACCTCCATATGAAAGCATTCGCGGCTGAGGAAAAATGTATAAATTCACGCTACCGCTACCGTAACCGTCACCGCATAATAATCTATATATTTATTCCTAAGGCTAAAAAGTAAGGCTTAGTTGACGCGATCTAGAACATCTACAGCAACAAATGCTATATCAAATTGAAGTGCTCATCCAGCAGAGTTGCGGAAAATTATTGGATCCAAATTCCGTTGACCAGAAGCGGAGGTATAAGCGTGGAAAGATTCCCTTTTTTTCAACTCTTTCAAGAATTGCACTGATTAACTGCAAAAGCCTCGCCATAGCGAGGAGAAAAAAATCTACATGCCTACTTCTCTCTCTCTATTTGTTATTGTTTTCCAATTAAGCGTTGTTTTTATCAAAAGCAATAGTAATGAATAAGTGTATGTGTACGAAATCTATATATTTATTCCTCGAAGGTAAGGCTTAGTTGACGCGATCTACAACAGCTACAGCTATATCAAATTGAAGTGCTCATTGAGCAGAGTTGCGGAAAATTATTGGAAACAAAATCCGTTGACCAGAAGTGGAGGTATAAGCGTGGAAAGATTCCCTTTTTTTCAACTCTTTCAAGCATTGCACTGCCATAGCGAGGAGAAAAAAATCTACATGCCTACTTCTCTCTCTCTCTCTATTTGTTATTGTTTTCCAATTAAGACAGGGTTTACACGAGAAAACTATTGAAAGAAAGTTTTCCTGTTTGTAGGCAAGAAGGGAAAAACGAAAGGGTGGTGTACAGAATTTGTCGTACACGCGAAATCCCTTTCGTTCTATCCTTTAGCTGATATTATGCTTTGAATTTACGTTTGTTGTGGCGGGTTGACGCAGTAATTGCTTTGAAATTTTCTTGCACAAACAAATTCTAGTTTCCGTGTGTAAACGCAAAAGAAATTCACAAAAGAAAATAGACAAGAATTTCTCAAACCGAATTTGCTCGTGTAAACGTTGACTAAGCGTTGTTTTTATCAAAAGCAATAGTAATGAATAAGTGTATCTGTACGAAATCTATATATTTATTCCTCGAAGGTAAGGCTTAGTTGACGCGATCTACAACAGCTACAGCTATATCAAATTGAAGTGCTCATTGAGCAGAGTTGCGGAAAATTATTGGAAACAAAATCCGTTGACCAGAAGTGGAGGTATAAGCGTGGAAAGATTCCCTTTTTTTCAACTCTTTCAAGCATTGCACTGCCATAGCGAGGAGAAAAAAATCTACATGCCTACTTCTCTCTCTCTCTCTCTATTTGTTATTGTTTTCCAATTAAGACAGGGTTTACACGAGAAAACTATTGAAAGAAAGTTTTCCTGTTTGTAGGCAAGAAGGGAAAAACGAAAGGGTGGTGTACAGAATTTGTCGTACACGCGAAATCCCTTTCGTTCTATCCTTTAGCTGATATTATGCTTTGAATTTACGTTTGTTGTGGCGGGTTGACGCAGTAATTGCTTTGAAATTTTCTTGCACAAACAAATTCTAGTTTCCGTGTGTAAACGCAAAAGAAATTCACAAAAGAAAATAGACAAGAATTTCTCAAACCGAATTTGCTCGTGTAAACGTTGACTAAGCGTTGTTTTTATCAAAAGCAATAGTAATGAATAAGTGTATCTGTACGAAATCTATATATTTATTCCTCGAAGGTAAGGCTTAGTTGACGCGATCTACAACAGCTACAGCTATATCAAATTGAAGTGCTCATTGAGCAGTTGCGGAAAATTATTGGAGCCAAAAGCTGAGATATATTCCCTTTTTTTCAACTCTTTCAAGCATTGCACATGTATAATGTTTATTTTAGATTTTTCTCATATATGGAAAAAAAAGAAAGTTCGGATGATTCTCAGGAAGAAAAATCCAGAAAAATTCGAATCAAAACCTACTTTAGCTACCATAAACCAATCGTATCAGTTTTAGAAATTGGCAATAACGCTGGCAGTGATGATGGTGCAAGAGTTGTTGAAAATATGGATGAAATTTGATTTTTCCGAGAGTACTTAACTTATTTTTGTAAAGTAATTGTAATAATACTGAAATGTAATTTTCTTACTTTATGTGTAAGATAGCGCAATAAATAAATATTGTAATTTACCAAAAACATGATAGTACTTTATATTGATAAATAAAACAATTCGTGGAAAATTATTCCATAAACATTACAAAACATCATGAAAAAAAAATTCCAAAATATTATTTCAAGTTTTACTTCGTCGGCACTCCCAGAGTGCAACCCGCCGGTTTTTTTTTTTTTTTATGCGAGAGAATGTGGATTGTTGCTCCGTCAGCTTTCGGATGATTCATATACATGCATAGCTAGATTTCATCAGCAATTATGTGTTTTTAATTCTACATTTTTTTTTTAATTTAATTTTTTCACA
The DNA here is from genome assembly GCA_963680825.1 of Meiosimyza decipiens. NCBI lineage: Eukaryota > Metazoa > Arthropoda > Insecta > Diptera > Lauxaniidae > Meiosimyza > Meiosimyza decipiens. Next base: position 25,590,998 of record OY804258.1, on the reverse strand, counting down.
TTTTACCGCTTTTGACAAAAATGGAATGGTTCAAAAGTCAAACGTTCATGTCAACGGACAAAACGGAAGAGTCCTTAAATGAAATTGTCAACATGCCTACTTTTCTCTCCCTCTCTCTCTCTCTCTCTCTATTCAGTCTGAGAAATTCTTGTCTATTCTCTCTTGTGAATTTCTTTTGCGTTTACACACGGAAACTAGAATTTGTTTGTGCAAGAAAATTTCAAACAATTACTACGTCAACCCGCCACAACAAACGTAAATTCAAAGCATAATATCAGCTAAAGAATAGAACGAAAGGGATTTCGCGTGTACGACAAATTCTGTACACCACCCTTTCGTTTTTCCCTTCTTGCCTACAGATAGGGAAACTCTTTGAAAAGTTTCCTCGTGTAAACGCTGTCCTATAGCTTAAATATAAGTATGTACAAACACTATGGAATTAAGAAATTGTCAACTTACTCCTGCATTTCATGCGAGAATCTCTTTAGTGCCAAAATTGCGACAAATGTTTTACCGCTGCCAGTAGGAAGGTAAATAATGGCGTTACGTTGACAAACATACTCCAGGATTTCCAATTGGTAATGTCGTGGCACTAACGCCTTGGTCTAAAAATATCAATTTCAAAAGTTTAACATTGCTGCAATAAGTTGTGAAATTCATTGCTTGGAAAGAAACACTTACAGTTTGACCTTCAGAAGACATTTTTCGAGTCCTAATTTTTCTGCTGTTGAAAATTATCTCTTAGGTAAATTTTGATTTTTGTAATAAATAAGCCGCCAGTGTAGTTTTCCTTTCAACTAACTTGAGATTTTATGTTGCCTGTTTGTTGACTTGGGCGTTGAATCCGTTTTGAAAATGTTAGACTCCTACGTGGCTTTCGTTCACAGGTCCAACACTCACACAGCTAAACAAAAAGATCGCAGGAATTGAAAATCAGCAGAAATCCAATAGAGCCAAAAGTTTGCAACTCTGATGTATTCTGGGGAAATACAATATTCAGATTTATTTGTTTACAAATATCACAGAATAAATACATTATTATCGTTATTGCTAGCACCGCATATCACAGACACATTCCACGAAAAATCAAATACTCAAAGTTCAATTATGATGGGTAATGCGATGTCTCTTTCTCATAAATTTTTTGAACTTCTAATGTCAAAATTAGTTGATACCTTAAAACAAAGTAATGTAAATTTGAAATTATCAAGAGTAAAAAATAATTCTGTTCCACAATTTTTGGAGCAGAATCTTGCAAGTTGCATAATTTGTGAGAACAAGCAAAGAATTATATAATTCTTTGATTGAAGTCCCAAACCTTTTTTAGAAAACATCCCTGCTTCGTGAACATTGTATTCTGTTCCTCAGGGCTTGCATAAAACATTTGTTCTGACATCTGTCAAACACAAGATAATGACGGCTGCCTGTAAATCACATTTACAGAGCAAGATAAAAAATATTAGAAATTAACCTGCAGTGAAACAAAAACCAAAATCGAGAAAACAAAACACTAAAAATAACTCAAAACTAACTCGAGAACAAAGCATAAATGGAATTTTGGATAAAAAGACAACAAAATATTGAAATTAAAAATCCGAGCAAAAAAAAACTACTAAGCTCATAGTGGAACACTTCTGGTGGATTCCAAGAGGCAAATTGTTTTGCGATTTGTGTGACCAAAAACGCACACGCAACATGTGTTTAGCCTCAAGCCAAACCAAGGTACAATAATACATGGTAGAGCTATCTTGTCAAACTCAATCACTGCAACAGTGAAAGTGCATTTCATGTAAGTCACAGTTAAGCAAAACAAAAAGTCCTATAAGAGAGCGTTTCTTAACTGTGAAAAAATCAACAATAAACAAAACAAGATATTTTGACCAACAAAGTAGGCATAAAAATAAATAAGAAGACGAACTGTCACTTGGGATTGCTGCTACCATGATAATTGTACCTTGAAGTGAAATAACTTGTGTAAATGCTGCTTATTGAGCTTGTTGAAAGCTTCTCATTCCATATAAGATTTCATTCAGTAAACTTCAATGGTGATGTGCAGTAAATAGTCAGTTTTGGCAAGATTTCTTTTGGATGTAAAAGTTTTTCAGAAACTTCAAAGTTCAAAGTAATCGGACCAAACGCTACGGTTGTTCTGCTAAAAAGAGAAATAAACATTCTACATTATGATTTAACTATTAAGGTTCTGGCAAGCTGTCAAATTCATATTTCAAAACAAAAAAAAAAAAAAACAATACACTTTGTCACTAGACCTACTCTTGGAAGAAGCACTTTTGTAGATGTGTACTTTAAGATTTTTCAGCATTAGATGTTTAACTGCGTATTGTATCATCTAAACGCAAAGTAACATACATGTATACATTTTGCCAACCCATGTGGTCTAACATTTTTGATTCATGTGAATTCTGCCAGATGATTTTCTGACAAAACTTATATTTTCCATCGCGATAATTGACATTTCAACATCAAAAATTTAAATTTCATTAATAAGTAGCTGATTTTGGCAGGTACGGCAGATCTTATAATAATAAAGAAGAACTGCTCCTTAATTTGCTGATACCATGATCATTTTACCATTATTGCATTGTATACCGTAAAATTTATACGGTATATCGTGAATCGTGTGGATAGGCACTGTCGACCAATACGTTGATAATGTGAACTGGCAAAATGCAATGCAATGCGAGTACTGGTGGAATGCATTTGGAAGAAATTTTTTTTCGCTTGCCACTCACTACTTCGTTTTTTCATCGAATTGCAGTGCGAAAATTAGAAACAATAAGAAAGAATAACAAAAATTAAAATTACAAAATTTATAGAGAAAAAATAACATTATTAAAAACAACAGCAGACATTTTTTCGCTTGCCACTCACTACTTCGTTTTTTCATCGAATTGCAGTGCGAAAATTAGAAACAATAAGAAAGAATAACAAAAACTAAAATTACAAAATTTATAGAGAAAAAATAACATTATTAAAAACAACAACAGACATTTCAAAAAAGTAACAAATAAAAGCGGTAAGTAAAAGAAAAAAAAAGTAATTAAGAATTTGATTAAAACTTGTGAAGTTTGAAAATTTTTTGTGCACCCAGATAGAAAATTCAAAATTTTTTGTATTGAAATATTTGTTTTAAACAACAATTAATTTTAGTTTTGTTCGCGTTACATTTTCTTTTTCGCAGAATTAAAATTAAGAGAAGGAAATTGAAAAAAAATCTGTTTGCGATTTTTCTTTTGCTGTTTTTGGATTGTGTGCCCTGCCGCTGGTGCTGCCTCTGGAGAAAATTAAGCAAAACGAGAAAAACCTTTCACGAAAATAATAACAAATATAGCAACAACAGCATCTAAAAAGCAGCTTTGCTATTGCCAGAAAAATATTTGATCATTAGGGGGTGCAGGAGGTGGTGGTGGTGGAGACAGTTTACGACATCTACAGAAACACAGCAACAAAAATGAATTTTCCCCCACAATGGGGACAAATTCCTGCTCTGGCTTTGGGTCACATCTACGAGAATCTGGAGGCAAGGGATCGCCTAATGGCATCCCAAGCGTGTAGACATTGGCGAAGTGTTCTCTTCCAGAAGCGGTAAGCTAAGATTGATTACCTTAAAATCTAAAAAAAGTACAAAATTTGGTAATATGTACATATATAAAAAGTTAATCCATGGTGAATTTGCGGGGGAGCGGAGTAGTGCATCAATTTTGCATTCTGTTTTTGCGTTTTAAAAAATTATGTACAAATTGAAACAAAGAAAATATGAAAAGTGATGACTGGTCGTTTGTCAAAGATTTTCATCGATGTTTCAATACCAGAACTGTAAAGTATTACATTTGGATTTATTGAAATTGTTAATTTCATATAAATCGTTGCATTTATTCAAAATTTAAGATATCAGTCTTGGGGTCATGGGAATTTTTCGGTAGTAATATTTGCAGAATTTTTTTGCTATCTTTCTAAAACCAAAAATACCAGTTTTCGCAAAAGTTAACCGTAATTTTACAGAAATTGGAGACCATAACCGATCTTTTGAAAATTAACATATATTGCGAGTGGCAACCGTAATTCATCGCAAATTGTGGTTAACTTTTCCAAGCATCATTATAGATGGAAACCCCTGAATTGACATTTTTTTGGCACATTTTTTCCATCAAGAAATCAAGAAAAGAAAGTATGTATGTAAGTATGTTTCGATGATTTAGCAAAGCGAAGCAAATCACTCCTACCGTTCGTAAGTGTCGCATTTAAAAAAAAATATTAAGCTGCGAATTTTTACAAGTTTTGATGCATATGTAATTAATATAATGAACATTTGTTGCTTATTTAACAAATTATCGAAAATATTTGTATTTCATCTATCTAATTTGCCTTCATTGGGTAATTGCTCTAAGACGAAGACGATTTGATATTCAGTTCTTACTTGTCGTCAAAATTTTAGGCACGAATGCATGTACGTACAGTGACTGATAAACGTCTACATACACCCTCACTTTCTGCTAGGTCTACAATCCGAAAACATAATGCAGAAATGTAATGATGCTGTTGCGTTTGAAACGTTATGAAAGTTATCGAAAAATATACAAAAAAACCATTGGCATAAGTCTGTATACACTATGCAATTAATGTCTTGAACAATCGATTTTTTAGAAAACTATGAAGTACAGTTTTTTCCATTTTATACATTTAAAAGGTCTGTATCATCCGGATTTTGTGGTAAAAAATGAAAAGTGTCAAATCGAGATTTTCGAGTGAGTAAAAGCTGAAATTTCTCTAACTAGTGAATCACCACAATTTTCGGATGATATACATAAATGGGTAAAAAATGAAAACTGTCAAAAAAGTTGCGCGTATTTTAGTAAACATTTGTTTACAGGATTCAGGAGTTAGAATCTGTGTGGCAGTTGCAAGACGGTTTGGTTAATACTATCTGAATGCAAGCTAAGTGAAACCTTTTTGACAATATTATTGATAAATAGGATGTAACTCATGACCGACTTTAAAGTTTTGTTCCTGATTTCTATAGCTTGAGCATAAGTTTACTTTAAAAGCGAATATGAAATCAGAAGTTGGTGATGCGCTTTTACTTTCGGAGGTATAGACATTGGAAGTCGGCGATAAAGCTTTTCAAAAAATCGTTATAGATCAGAGTGTGCATATTAATAAATATACGGGGCCCATTATCTTATGGTTTTAAGTGTGCTGAATCTAAATAAGTGCCAAAAATTAAGTTTTTATAATTGATTTATTAATACGAAGCCTTTCCATAATCTAACCGAAACTTTCGTTTCTTAGAACAATCTTATAGAATTCAAGTTTGGTTGTAGATTTTTATAAGGACTTTTAACATAATTCAACTTGTGATCTTCGAAGTATTTCGCCTTAAACTTACTAGTAGAAAAAAACTAAAATTACAGTTATAATTTTTCCTGTAATTTGCAAGTTGGGTATGGACAATCTTTAAATTTTGACGTGCTAACATAAGGTTTAGGAAAAAGCTGCAGGTCTACAGATCGTTCACAAAAATGGCAATTTTGGCATGTATAGGTTAAAAATTCATGATGAAAAAACCTTATACGTACCGATACAATATGATATAAATATGTCGAAAAAGAACTTTGTAAAAAATAATGTTTATGCTCAAATTTCAATAATTCGTCGGAAGTGGCAATATAAACAATCAGTTCAGATATTTGCTGTTATTAAAAACAAAATACAGCGGGCGTTGGCAGTGGCAGTATGTTTTAACATTTAGATTTTTTTAATTTTTCTAAAGAAAGTTCTATTTTATGTGTCTTAAAATTTGGTTTTCTTGTTTTTTTTATCATATAATATAAAAATGTATTTTCCCGAATGAATTTAATTGATTTTTCGTAAATTTTTAAAACCAAACAAACGTAGAAATTGTCCAAATTTAGAATTAAAGATAAGCTGAGCAATGCTGCAAACTGTCTCTGCCATATTACGAGTATAAGGGATCCCAAAGCGACTTAGAAACTGCCTCTGCCACTGCCGACGCGTTATTGTAATTTTGGGCTTGGGATACAATCAGAGCTGTAAAATAATTAATTTGATAATATTATTATATCTTATAAATGATAATAGAGGTATTGAATGTGAATGAAAGTCTCATTACGGATTCGGTGTGGGGATTGTAATATTACTTTAGACTTAATTTCCGCCAAGACTTATTTTTAAATGCATTCTAAATGCCAAAAATAAGCAGGATATTTTTTAACTTTCTAATATCTCTGCAACCTTTTTGTAGAATTTGTATTTTTGGGGTTACATTGCAAAAATTTAAAAAAAAATAAATGCTAGAAAATGTTTTGCAAACGATTGGTCGTACACTTGAAATAAAGAGTATTTTTCAGTCAGTTAGCAGATGGCTCCCAAGTTTGACATTTGTTTTCTTTAAGCTTTGGAGTCTTATCACGTAAAGTTCTTTACTTCAACGTTGCAAAATTAGTATTCTACTCGCCAAATGCAAATAACCATTTTGTTTGCTGCAAAATTGTGTTCAACCATTAAGCCTAATTCTGGTTAAAAATTTTTATCAGCAAACGTAATTGTCATATTTGAAGTGATACCAATCTACAAAAGTTTAAATAAATTGTAAAGTGAAGGCACCCGTATGTGCTCCGTAGCGTTATTTTGTATTAATAAATAATCGTTTTTCTTTTCAGATTTTTTTGTAATTTTAAATTTAAACTTCACACTGACAATGATCGACAGTGCGCATTCTTTCGACATACTCTGTGCAATCTCACCAGCGAATTAACTATCATTTTCGATTTTCTAAATGTCTTTCACATAGAGAAAATACGACGCATTTTATATAAGTAAGTACCCTTTTAAATTTTTTATTCATTTTTTTAGTAACGCTTCATCAATGTTTTTAGAGTTGCACGTTGTGATAATGTACAAGGCATACGCTTTCAGACCAATAATGTTGGTCTTATCCCACCTGGCGATATTAACGAAGAAAGTCTAGTTGACATCGAGCAGTAAGAATATCAAAATTTAATAGAATATAAAACACTCACGAAAAAACCTTCTCTTGTAGATTCTTTGTGGGACCGTTAAAATTAATTTTAAGTCGCAAAAAGTCATCATTGAAAATTTTGGATTTAGGTGCAATTGAATCGCTTACCTACTATGGTTTGGATTTTCTAAAAGCTTTGATTAAGCCGCAAGACTTACAGCAACTTACATTGGCATCAATTAAATTTGATCCTAGTCACTATCCAATATTTACCATGGAAAATACCTTATTGCAAAAGTGTACATCATTGCAGGTAATATTGCTCACAAACCTCTGGTATTAATAACAAGTATAATAATTTTAACTATATGCCATTTATTATAAAATTTAGGTCCTATCACTTGATTACGACACTTTAAATGAGGAACTTTTGCACGCTATACAAATACTTCCATTGAAGAAATTATTAATATGCATCCATGGCTTAGATCGTCAACATCCTGGAATTTCTGAAACAGCATGGGCAGCTTTTGCCGATAATTTTGGAAACATTGAACTGATTGTCTCTTTAGTTTATGCCTATGAGGCTGTAGAGGTACTGCAAGTGCGCATATTGCGCCAGAATATGCCAATAACTCACTTGAAAGTGCTGTTTTGTGATTATGTAAGTTTATATTATATTTATGGTATTCATAAGGTGTGGTAAGATATCCTATTTAATTAATGCATTACGGGAAATGTCTCACTTTCTTCAGATGAACTCAGATTAAATGGTTTCAAAACTTTGGGAAGATATAGAAATACAAAAAAAAGTTTTTAAACTCGTCCACCCATTGAGAAGTTACATACATACACAAATATGTGCAGTTATTGTTACTAAATCCTAGCTAATTTCTAGTTTCTTGAAATTTTATTCGAAGGTATCTTATTCCAAGCTCTGGTACAAATTCAAGTACATGGTATTCATCTCAAAGGCACGCTTTTACTGCTTTCTTAATCAATCGAATCATAGCATTCGTCGTGAAAATCCTCGACAATTTATAAAATTGTAATAAAGAAACTTGCATATGTATATCCCACCTGTACCATACTTTCTAATTTGCCTATCTAAAGCTTATTATTCCATCTTCAGAATGCTTTAAAATTATAAATTTTTTGGAGATAGCATTTAAATTTGCTAGCTAAAACAAATGTTACAATTATTCGACACGAAGCGCAAATCTTTTCCAAAATTCAAAATTTTTTTTCGGTAAATGATGCTATCAATATTTTAATTTCATACTCATCGAATAACCTAGATGATATAATTCAAATTTTTCGAGTGGAACGTGCAATTTTTGTATCTTAGAGGACCAGCTAATCCGCTGGAAAGAACCTTCTTTCGGAAATCATCACCGTTGACTTCAATCATAAGCATTTGCCATATATCTCGCCCTGAAGGAAACCCACAGCGACTGGCCTCTTATAAGTCTTATAGGCGCCGAAATGTTGCAAAGCTTCCTCAGAGCTCCCTGCTGAATTTCGGTACCCTGTCCTTATCCAAATTAGGGAAGAAGAACGAATAACTAAAGACTGAATCATAGATAACTTTGAGAAAATTTCAAAGAGGAGACTTAACTCTATGTCAGAACTACTGGGGCATTTTGGAATTGTCAATCCCAGGCAGATACTGGCGAAAATCCTTCTCTCCAGAGTCAGCAAATAAATAGAACCTCTTGTACGAAAACAACAGCAAATAGAGTATTTATTTGATCACCTATCGTGGATTTGAAAGCATCGACCGCGATTGCATATAGGATGCATTGAACAGACAAGATGCAGCACCTAAGATTATTAATCTCATCACGACTCAATACGGAGGTTTCAAATGTAAAGATTTATGTAAGAAGATGTGCGTGAACGTTGTCTGCTGTCACCCATTTTGTTTTCGATAGTGCTGGATGTTATCCTTAGCCGAGCTCTAAAGTTTACAAATAGTGGCATTCAATGGACTTGCAGCCAATTCAATTTTGTAGAAGTGGATAACTTCACATATTTGGCCAGGGTTTTAACACATAATGGCGGTACTAATAAAGACATCGATGCCAGAATCAGCCCCTTTGCTCAGTTTCGTTCGCATCAACGACAACTAACCTTTAAATTTTTGTGAGCCAAATATGAAGTTTTTCTGTACGACGCTGAAACTTTGTTAAGCTGCAGTGTTCTGCTAAACACAAGCGTGTACCAGTTCATCAATAATTATCTTCACCGGATTCTGAATATTTGGTGGCCCAGAACAATCTCTATTGTCGAGCTTATCAAATGCTGTCAATAGCCTATTTCTGTTTAAAGTAAAGGGCAAAATGGATATGAATTAAACACGCGTTGCGGAAATAACTGAAGACTGCCGACAAGCAATTGAGTGGAACTGTCAGGGTTGTAAGGCCCTATTGCTATAACAAAAAATAAGAATAATTTCTTATAATGCCATGTTATAAAACTTTACAATAGTTGTAAAAATATTGTCAGTTTTCATATGACTGTAGATTATGATAATACAACCACGCACTATACGTTTTTGAATGTTCTATGTGAAAAAGTGAGTGAAACAACTAAAAATATTTTGTAAACAAAAGAGTGTTAAATAGGATCGAAATGAAAAGGGTTGCTTGTTTGTACGAACGCTAAATGATATCTTACGAACTCCCTTGTGATAAAACTGTCCACAAGGCGTCATAATATATCATAAATCGAAAAACTCTAGAATATGTAGTTGTAAAGATATCTTATTGCTTTCGATATGAAAATAGTGATGTCTTTTGAGTGTTTAATGCTATCAATTTTACTGAGAGAATTTTATTTAGAAACAGAGTTACTGAAAAAAGAATATAAAATCACACATGGCTCACACGTGCCATATTTTTCTTCAAATAGGATTTTGGAAACAAGAAAAATTCTAAACTAAAACGAGTATTTAATATCAAGTTTTTGTGGATAGTTTTTAAAATCAACTAAGTGTACATATTTCATCAGACTCAAATACAATTCTATTTTCTTTTATAATTTATGCTAAGATGAATGTTGAGGCTTTGGAATGGATGTCTATTAATAATAATGCCACCCTCAAAAGCATACAATGGATTGATTCCGTAAGTAGTTGTGCATTTATAAACATTTTAAACATAACTTTTATTAGCACAATGACAATTTAATATTTGTATTCAGGCTTTTAAACATTCCGATAAAAATGTTATGGATCTATTTTTACGTTCTGGTCAAGATCCTTTTGTTATGATGTCATGGCGTTGCAAAAATTTAGAGGAAATTGTAATTCATGGTTATGTTTTGGACCCGCATAATATAGTTGGTATATCACGTCTTCGTGGCAGAACTCTAAAACGTTTAGAAATATCTATGATCGATAGTACACCGACTGAGGCCAGCATGGACTCGTTTATAGAGGTAAGCGACTGCGCAACAAAAAAAAAAAAAAAAAAAAATAGAAAAAACTTTTGGGTCTTTCGTCATGAAGTTAAATAACTCACGCAGGTTGTGCTTAAATTCATTTCAAATTAAACTAGTTCGGCTCTTCACGAAATTACTAATTTATTTTAGTTAGTATTCTTCTAAAGAATTATTCTAATGTTTCATTTTAATTGACAGGAAATTAATACATTAATTGGACAAAAATGGGAACCATTAAATCCAAATAATTTACATCCTGCACTTGGCTATATGCCGGTCTCTGACGATGTACGTGACGAGTATGTTTTTGATCTCATACGTTCTGATATTTGTTAATAATGGAAAGTTCTCAAAAACAAAACAAAAAAAATAATCTCAACTTTCAAGAAAATAAGCAGCGGTATACACACACTCATACAAAAAAGCTCAAGCATGTCATGTAAGTTTACAATCTAAACGACGAATCAAGAAAAAAGAAAACATCAGTCAACATCCATCATCGCATGACAGTGATATATTTTTTTTTTATATACTTTATAATACAAATCTAAATATTTCCAAAAATTGCAAGACAACAATTGTTAAATTGTAAAAAAAAAACAACAACAACACAAGAAAACTCCGTATTAAAACATACAAAACAACACACTCAATTATATTTTTAGGCTGGTAAATAGAAATAAGCAAGAAAATTAACAAGTGTATCTAAATAATTAGATGGAAGTGATGATGATGATGAGTGTTAAACTCAACAATTATATGTATATACATATATGAACAGCTTTTTGTTATATACACAAAATAATCACACGTAAACGCTGAAACATCATTTATAGTACATGTATATTTTAGTTATTTTCCTTTTTTTTCATGTTAACTCAAAAACAAATTATCTCACTTCAGCAATTATTTCGAATTCGCCTTTTTTATTTGTGTCATTATATTCCATATAATTTTATTTATAAAAAAAATATTAAAAGATTTTTCACTTAATTTTCGTAGTTTTCACGATGTTTTGCTTGAATATTTAAAATGTATACAAATTTTTATTTTGATGTTTTTCTTAAGTTGTAAATGGTTACAATTTTTAGTTTATGTTCATAAACAGTTGACTATTTTGTTAAATTGTTTAAACAGCAAGAAAAGCAAAAGAAAAAGAAAACAACATAAATCACACAAATGTATTCCTATTTAATTTAGCATAAAGTATAAAATGTTGAAACCACGCTTTGTTAAGATCCAACAACATGAGAACGTAGTTAAGAGTTTCAAACTTGACATTTAAATAGAACAAAGTAAAGTTTAAAATGTAAAGAAATATTAAGACTAAAGACTTCACAAATTTAAGTCTGCAATACAGCAAATAAATTGTGAATGATGTATTCGTTTTTAAAATATCGAACTGTGATCAAATGCAAGCCAGCATACAAAACAACTGTTAAGAACGAATGAGTGTAGAATAGAAAATTATGTCAAGAGTTCTGTTTCATTAACAATTTTAATCAAGTTAATTTAAAAAATTATAAAAATTTCGTCGCTCGATTTGATTTATTAAGTACTTCCACGTTTATAACAGGTCGATCCGAAAAATGTCTACAGTCCCAATGTTTATAGTTTACGATTACGGAAGATTTATTCCCGAAATCATGGTTACAATATAAACAATATTGCCAAACTATATCTTGAAAAGTTTCAACGAAAATTGTTGACAAGTTACGTCGAAAATATGAAAAAGCTAATATTTGCATAGTTTGATAAAAGTGAAAAACAATTGAAAATCTGCAATCCTGTACGAAAGTATTTTAATAAAAAAAGTTTTATTTGTAACGGTACTCGAAATAGCATATATTTATTATAGATTTTGTAATTTTGAATCGGATTTCGAGTACCTTAATATATGATGGAAAAAAATACACATCAGGTTCGCATTTAGTGACCTTAAATTAAAAAAAAGCCATATTTTTAGTCCAAGTCAAAAAGTTTTGTGACTTTGCATGTATGATCAAAACAACTTATCGATTTTTAGTGCTGAATCCGAATCTGGCAACTTGTTTGCACTATTTCGTAACTGTTTTATATAAAATCAATTTTCGATACTTTTGGTACACCCTGGAATACTAATCTTGTGCATGTATGCAAGTGAATATATAGTAAAAAATAAAATAAAAATATGTGGTCACCTGTAATACACTGAACTCACATAGTGAAGCTTTTTTAATCAATAGAGGCTTTTAGTTCAGAACAATAAACTCCAAAATCACAATTTGCGATAAAAGACATTTTGATTCTTTGGGAGCTAATTAACATTTACGAATTTTTAAATTAACTAAGTATTATAACTCAATATGTTAATAAAACGCTTTTCAAAATTTTTAATTTAATAAACCATGTATCTTAAACATTGGCGTATGTAGCTCAAAAGTAACCTACATTTTTTGTATAATAAATGTTGTCTTTAAATGATATCCATTGTAAAGCAACAAGAAATTGTGATGAAATGAATATTAAGAACCTTTGAATTAAAATAACATTAACTTATAACGTTAAGACATATAGTTTACATATATAGAATACGTAAAAAATATCATATACGAAGGAAAAAAGAAAACGAAGCCAAAACCAAACCTGTATTTTCCATAACACATCATTTTAGCAAATACAAATAGGCTTCTTTCTAACCATGGTTAAAATTAAAAGAAAAATTTGAACGTAGTTATAAATTAACAGCTGATTGTCAAAAAAGCGTTAAATAAATGAAATGTGATAAAAACAACATCAAAATCAACAGCAACTTTAAATGTTGAAAACTTATTTAATACCAGTAACATTAAAGAACACAATGGTGATATTAACAAAAACAAAAACATCTTATATAATTTAAAATTGCATATTTAATAATTAAATAAATTATACAACAATCAAGATGCCATGATAAGCTATCAAAGAATATGAACAAAAAATTGATAACAACAAATTTATCTATACGTTAGAATATTAATGTTAACGTGAAAAGCAAGTTGATAATCGAATGAAATAAATAATTCAAATTTCAAGAACCAAATTAGAGAACAATAAAATAATTGTACCGCACTTTAGGAATGAAGAGATAAAAAACCAAGCTTCCAATCAATTGATGAATTTTTATTTCTTATTCAAGAAAAAATTCATTCACAATTTGATTTTTGTTTGCCTGGGTCAGATTTAGTGCACTTTATGAATTTTGGTGCGTGGGATCTAAACCTGGTGCACGTTTAGTTAATAAAGATACAATAATTAAAAATGAACCAGATGTCAAACGGATACTCTGGTTGTAATCAGTAAACTAAAATCAATGAAACACCATAGTTTGATTCGAGTAAATATTAAGCTTATATTCAAAACATAATTCGTCTCAAAAATGAAAAAAAAAAAAAAAATAAATAAAAATCTGCCACGTGGTATGGCCATAGTTTTTGCATTAAAAAAAATTAATTTTTCATTTAAAACAATGAATGGAAAAATATTAAGGTGATCCAATTCTATCTTTTTAATTAGTTGTTTTTTGTTTAAATTCTCTTTTTGAGTCGGTGAATATCAAAAGTGCCTAAGTCCCTCTACCACTGCAAAAAATGAGTACTTAAAGACGCACTTTTTATGAAGACATCATTTTAAAGTTTTCTCAATTTGCGTTTTATGACATGAACTTAGACGTTACGTCTATGAGTACCTTAGGAAATGTTGAAATCAGCAATTTTATCTTAAAAATTAGCGCACAAAAAATGTTACGCCCAATAGTAAATTATGTAAGACGCAAACTTTAGAGTTCCACTTCTTTTGGTTTGGGTCAACTTGATTGTTTTATTAGTTTTTTTAAAAAAAAAAAAAACAAAAAAAAAAAAAATTTCTTTTTGGAGGATTATTGAGTTCCACATTTTTGTAAAATTTTATTTTTGTATCATATGACCGGCATCCACTTATGTCTTTGAAAACCACTTACTAGTTGCCGTACTTTCGTATAACGTTTACATTAGCTTAGGGTAAAATACAGTTATGGTTTTTCCTATATTGCCTGTACTGGTACTATAACCTGGTGTTCGTAGCTAGATAAGTACTTGGCCATTGCCAATTTTGACACCCTACGTAATAAAACAGTATAAAAATATTTTTAGCCCTTTCAAGTAAACGTTTACGTAATTAGTGTACAGTCCGTATTTTCAAGATAAGCGTACCGATACTGTACCTGTAGTTCGTATCTTATGATGATTTTTTTTCATTCGCTAGGTCGTCGATATAATATACTTCAGCCCTAAATTTAAAATATTTGTAAACAACCTTTTATAGATTATTTTAAAATAAATTATTGCAATAAAAATAATTTGCACTATTTTCCTTTTCACAATTTATGCAGGAACTACACAAAATTGTATATATTTGTTTCGTTCACGCAACAACAAATGCTTAAATTTATTCTTTGAAAAATTAATCAAAAAATCAAAAATTGGAAAAAAACTTACGCGTTTTCTCAGGAATCATTCTTGGTGAAAAAAAATGTGTGTTTTGAAATTAATCTATCAGCAGCAGTGGGGCTTATCCACTTCCACTTTTGATATTTCTTGATTCTAATTTTTTTTTAACAAGTCATGATTTGAATTTTGAACTACCAAATTGAAAAGTTTTGATGAATTTTCGTGCTCCGGTTAAGGAATTGCCATATAATTATTTTCCAAGGAACATTTTTTTTTGTTTACTCGAACCAGTTTGGATGTACGTATGTATTTATCTTGCGTTGGTTTTGGGCTCAAATAACCCAAAATTCTTATTTTCATAAATTTATAAAGGATTCAAACTATGTTTTATAATTTTTTTTTTTTTCAAAACTGACCTTTCTTATAAACTACAAATCTTCATTCGCTGTACAAAATAAGATCAATTTTTTTACTCTCTATCTTAAGTAGCCGCAAGCTCTGCTCTATTTTAATATTGTTGCTTCATTAGTTTTTTTTTTTATTTAAAAAATTGAAAGGAAACAATTTACACTCATGTTACATTCATTTTTATTATTAAAAGTTAATTATTTTTCGGCTACAGTCCGAATTTAAAGCAACTTACTAAGAATAAAGTTCCAAAAACAGCACAACCTATAATTCCTTAGAAGAACAAAAAGCACTAATAATTTATGCTAACACTTTTTTAAGTATTGTTTTGCTACTAAAAAACTTAAAATTTTATTAAATGAAAAATGTTGATTGCATATGGGTGGTTCCACGAAAAATGCCTCTAGCTAAATAAATTAAATAATTATACACATTAGAGATAAAAAATGTTGAGTGACATCTTGTTCTGCAAAAATAAATAAATCATTACATAAACACTTACACTGAAAAAGCAAAATTTCAGTAAATGTTAATTAGCACATTTTGATTTTGATTGCGTTTTTGTTGCTTTGCTTTAAAGAAATATGATTTAAAGAAATGTGCTTAGAGTTATTTTTTTGGCGAAATTGGTTTTGATTAAACTTTTCAATAAGCAACGCAACTTGCAATAGGTTGAAATAAAATTTTATTCAAAAAATAAAATTTAAGTAAAGTATATATATGCAAGATTTTGACCCACATCCACATTTGTTTTCAATAAACTGTTAACTTACCTTTGTTACCGTAAGGTAAATTTTTAAATTTTTAACTTGGAAACGTAAATTACTTCATGTAAAAAGTTAACAGTATGTTAGAACCGCAAACTTAGACTTAGAGGTGGTTGAGCGCCATATATGAGTTTTTAAATTATTGAACCCAATCGAAATTTAAGTATTTCCACATTTAGTATGAAAGTGTTTTGTACCCCGAAGTTTGATTTTTTAAATTTTGTGTTTTGTTGAACGTCAGAGGTCGATCATGTAGATAATTATAAAAAGAAATTAAAAAAATTATTTTAAATTTTGCGTCTGAATTTTTTAACTTAATAGCTACAAACCTATAGTTACACTATTACGCCCGGTACAATGGAATCACCCATATTCTAGTAAATGAAATTTACAAAAAAAAATCTTTAATTCAAAATTAAAGAACCATTACGAACACAATTGTTATTTGCATTCTTCTAGAGGAATTAACAACAACAAATAAATAAGTACCTGAATACCTGAAAAAACATCAAAATGTGTTTTAAAATCGATAAAAAAAACAAAGAACGCGATAGTATTTGTGAGGCTTTCTCTTACAAAATTTAACAAAAAAGGATAGAAAAGGGTTCTTAACAACATGCATAAAGAAGAATTAAAGACTGAGTTAACAACTTGTAGAGCACAAGGTGCAAATAACAAGCAAAAATAATAGCAAGCAAAGAAAACAACTTAATGTTATAAAATGCATATACATATATAAATCTAAATTTTGTAAAATATATGTCTTTCTAAAAAAATCAAGTTAAAACTAAAATAACGAACGAAGCACCATCATAAGAATAACATCTAAATATTACCTCTTGTATAAAAAATCCAATAAGAACCAACAAACAAAACAACAAAGTATTGTGATAAAAGTGTTGCCTGCCTCTGCTAAAACATAAAATACGTATTTCTTTTATTAAGTTTGATTTAATTTTTATGTTAATGATTTTATTTCTTATATATATAAATTAAAATAACATCAATATATTTATAAAAGTTCGTAAGTTGAGTGCAACACTTTCCTAGAGGTATTAAAATAAATACACATAATATATTGAATAAAAAACTACTTATACAAATAAAGGTTAGCTATCGAAGCCCAAGTGTTTTTGATTAAATTCGGCAACCTTGTGATCAAACTTGCTAATATTGTAAAATTAAAATTGTTTTTATTTATAAACTTTTATGTAATATTTTTTATTTTATATGAAACGAGTTGAGTTGAAAGATAGAAAAAAAAAATAATTGTGAAAAAATTCTAATAAAACAAAAGTATTTATTATGTGTGCACAATAAATTGTTACTCGTGTAACATTTTTTCAAAATACCTTTCCACCTTTTTTTACATAATTTCAATTTCATGCGAATAAAACTAAAAATTTAGCTAACGCAATTTAAAAATTGTAGAAATCGGCTGAAATTATGTTGAAAACTAAAAAAATGCATACCTACAAATAGGATGTATCACCCCGCGCAGCCCTAAAATTGAAGCCACGCATAAATGAAGCTTATATAACTTTTATTTATAAAAGATCTCCTTAAAAAAGAAAGAAAAAACAGCTGAACTAAAATGGCGGCTTATTCTTTTGGAAATTACTTCATATGCGATAGTATTTAAATTATTTTTTTTAAGTTAAAACTATGGTGAACTTAAAAATGTAATTCATACTGCAAGATTCGTGGTTACAGTTTTTCAGAGATCAGAAACACTCCTTGAAAATCCGAAATTTTTGAAACATTACATTTAACATAGCAAAGACAAGGTAATAAAAAATCGTAAGCCCATTTACTTAAATCATTCCACTAAAAAGTAAAACTATCAAATTTCGAGACAACAATAAAATAAAATATGTATCTACGTATCTATGTTTTACATAGAACAACAGTATATAATACAGGAATTGTTCATACGTCGTATTATTTGTAGGGTTAAATAGCTAACAACTTCAGCTATACCAACAATTTGATTCCCAATACCATGCATGAAACCATGCATGAAATCTTTGCAAATTTAAACTAAATTATTGATCAGCTTGCGAGGATTGTAGCACTTACTTTGATATCTTTAATCAATATCATGAAACCAGATCTTATTTTCTTTGAACACTTTAACGATTAAAGTGAAAATCCTATGCCTATGTCTATTGTATAGGTAAAAATGAAATCCATCAAAATTTAGTCGAAATTCGCACAACAGGTCCATTATGAATATTTTCAAAAGATAAAATTCGCAACAAAAAAAACAAACCGATTTACTGAACTTCGTATCGAATTAAACTCGAACTCGTTTATTATTTAGAAATATAATATTCCTATCATGGTAGAGAAACGTGTTGAAAATTATGTTAATGAGCACAGTTGCTGGCGCACATACAAACGCATTCACACAAACCAATACCAATGTAAATGTGTATATTTAATAATAACAACAACAACAAATTATATTTAACAACAATAAGCAAATGTATGAAAAAAATCAATCCAGCTGTGATATTAAAAAAGTATGACCGTGCAACGCATACAAAAACAAGAAAACAAATTAAAAGTAAAACTTATAGAAAACAAAACAAAAAAAAAACAAATGAAACTAACAACAACAAAATGTTTTGAAACAAGCGATCTTGTAATAATAAAAAAATAATATATGAAATCTAAAAAAATATGAAATCTAAAAAAGAAACGCATACAAGTTGTATATTTTTTTAAAACATTAGCTGCTAAAACATCAGCTTAAATTGTATGGTAAACAGACAGATCCGAATGCTTTGTTTGATTTTCGCAATTCAAATATATCTTCGTAATTGTGAAAACTAAATTGTTTGATGCAAAATGAAAGTGCAAATTGAAATGTTATACGAAACAACGGCTTTTCTTAAAAAATATCCACCTTAAGCGTTAATCGAAAAGCATTAATTAATTCATGAAAAGAAAAAAAACAACTGCTAAGCAAAAACTTATCAAAAAACAACGGAAAAAAATTATTTTCAACAATTAGAACAATTCTTAAATTTCAGCAACATAAATATATATGTGTAACTAATATATTGTAAATACAAATGTATGTAATAGGGCGTTTCACATTAATATGGAGTAGCAAAGCAGCTCAAGATTACTAAGTGTGCTCGCAGAATTTTTTGATTCCTTGTTACCACAAAACAAAAAAAAACCATAATGTTAATCATTGGAACTCCTCCAATGTTCTTAAATTTCGCAATAATTATTAATACATTTTATTTTGAAAACTGAGCGAAGAATATAAAGTTTTTGAAAAAAATTATGTACCATGTCTTTATGTAAATTGTCTTTTATTTTAATATGACTTTAGTTTAGTTATTAAAAATTTTTCTATGTAAACATAGGAATATCATGGTTATAAAAAATAGAGAACTCAGCTAATATCTATGTTACATAATTTATTTTTAAAAACTTTGTGTTAAACGAGTTACTTGCAATGATAAAGCTACTCTTTTTATTACATCTTGTTTTCATTTATGTATATGGTTTTTTGAAGGTCATCAATGGAACAAAAATCAAAGTTACAAAAAAAAGAGCTATGAGCACCTTAACATTTTCAATATTTTTTCATTTGAAATCGCCCTTATATGTAAGACACAATTTTTTATGATCTTAAAATATATATAAGACAAGTATTTGGCACATATAAAGCATTAAAAACTTAGTATATATATGTATAAGCTTATTAAAAGTGTTAGAAATTTCAATATTATTTAGATGGTGAGAAAAATTTTATTCGATAATTAAAATTAATTTTATAAAAAAAGAAAACCTTTTGAATTTATTTTAATTTTTACTTATCATTTTTAGATCAGACACATTTTAATCTTTTTTGGGTCTAGAAAAAAGTCTGTCCTCGGAACTTCAGCTCGTTCTTAGAACATTTAGATGTAGCTCCAGGCATTTTTCCATTTTTATAGCAATATAACACGAACACTTGACCTTCACCATTGCCAGTGAATAGTTCTTAATCAAAAAAAGTAATGAATTAAAAAGGGGGCTTGTCGAAAATACTTTAGTTAGAACTTAATAATACTACTAAAAATATCTATTCTAGAAAATTCAAAAATATAGTACAGTGACTTTGTAATCTCTACCATACTTTCCGAAATATGACAATTTTTTCTCAAATATTGACCGATTTTTTTCCTTTAATTTACTGAATCTCGAGATTGATGGAAATGGAAATGGAAAATTAAATTTAAAATTTGGAAGATAGACTATTATTGTATATCCGTATAAACCGGATTGGCGTATTTTTTTATTTTGTCTTGATCCTTTTTCCCATATCATTTGAACAAAACTATGAAAATTACTGCAAAATGTGCAGGCTTTTTTGGCAAGATGTGTGTAAATGCTCAAAAAAGCAAAATGCACAATTCACGAATCTTTTATTTCTATAGAAAGAAAGAAAGACGCAAGAAAATATTGGGTGAGCTAAAATAAATGGGCGTGACATATTGTATTAAACAAACTTTCAAAACAAATGCAATGAAATTTCATACAGAAAAGTTTTGAAACATAGAAACAAGGACACAGCTAGATCGAGTTCAACGGCATGCAATGAAATTAATATGGGATGCGAAAATCGGCTTAACTATAGCTTCTCTTGAGTATAGTTGGCTGTTTAACCAATTCTATAAATATTTCAATTGAATGCGGTCTAGAGAAATATGTACGTAAACTGGGCGGTAATTATATTTCATTATAATAATAAAAAAATTAAGGACGAACTATATTTTTGTCTATACCTCTGTACTCGTAAATTTGGTGCATGAGCTCTTAAAAAAAAGTTATAAATAAAATAATTCTTAAAAAATTCAGGAATTGAACTTTTTTTATACAAACATAACAATTAATATTATTATCCTATAACACTGAACATATTCTCTCTTGCTACTTCGACTGCTTACTCGGTTTATGCTATGCGAACTGGCATTCACTGACATATCAGTTTCTATCATTTCGATGTTTTGGGTCTTCCTCTGCATTTATTGATCTGATGGACAGGAATCTTCAGCGTCTTTTCTGATCGTTTGGCGTAGCCAGTCAAGCGTCTTTTCAAAATCTCAGTGTAGAAAGCAGTAAGGTTGGTAGCTAAATGATGTTCATAATACGAGATCGTGCGTGCCACCAAATAGTATATCCTCAAGTAGAAGATCACGTAAGTTTGTATTCTGTATATTCGATGATTTGAAATTCAAGCATATACACTGCTCACATCAAGTAGCATGCAGTTGCTATAGTAAAAGCGTTTCTTAGTACCAAAACCTCATGTGCGCCTATTAAAACTAAAATTGTAATTATTAAATAAATTACGACTATTATTGAAACAAGCAAGTAGTGGATGCATTTACATATAGCAGGGCAGAGCAGAGCAAAGAGAGCATTTTTACTGCACTGCACTTGGAAAACTGCAGAAAAAATATCCTCTCAAAAAACTATTAATGCACTGAAAATATTTAACTTTTTGCCAATTTTTCCTCATGACACAACATGGTGAAATCATTGGGGGGCATATAAAAAGATTTTGTGATGTAAGAACTGATGACACAGCTCACAACAGTGCACATGGCGGGATCGAAGGGGCCTTTTATATAACAAATGTTAATCAAACCATTTGGAATATTTTTTTAATTTATAAACTATTAAGTTTGTTTTGTTTTTTAAAATTATTTCAAACGCATAAATTTGACTTGATAATAGAAAAATATTTAAAAAAAAATAATGCAAGACAAAAATGCTAAAATTGCTCAGATATGTTACACCTATGAATGTGTACTAAATTCATACAAATTATAATCATTATAATAACAATATATACATAAACATATATGTATGTCAATAAATTGCTACATAAATTGGAGCTAATTTGCAATATGTTGTATTAAGTAAATTAAGTATCTAGTAAATAAATTTAATTTACTGAATTAAATATGAAAAACTCTGTTTTATTTCAAAGGTTTTTATATTTAGCTAAGCGGATATTGCGGGCAAAAAATTTTTTGAAATCAATATCATCATAAGTTACTTCCAGAAGTTGCCGTTTTGGAAATAAGTTTTATGGCTAAAAATACATACACAGATGTACATTTAGATGACCTTGTAAAAACTTTATAGGCCGGAAAGTAACAACAATAGTTTTCCACTAATGCATAAGTGATCTGATCATCAGATACTCCAGTAATGAGAAAGTTGTTAAAAAAACTACGCTACAAGTATTTTCATACCACGCAAAATATATATATCAGTAGTAGTATTGCACAGAGCTTGTAATAAAATTTTAAAAAAGTTTTTTAAGTAAAACTTCACTTTAAACTTTTATATTTTTGGAATAAAAGTCAAAGTGTCATTGAAACTTTTTCATTAGAAATAAAAGTTAAAAGTTAGACATTATCTGTAAAAGATGAATAGGAGACTCAGTGAGAAAAAATGTAATGATGTTTTTTTAGTTTAGTTATTCTTTTTTTAGACTTAAGTGGTGAAGAGCGTGCAAGACAGTCATAATAAAATTTCACAATTGCAATGTCGCCAACATGTCTGTGATGTTCAATGTCCTGATGTTTTTGCTAAGAAAATGAGATTCCTACTTAATCTGATTGGCGCCCATTGCGTGGACAAAATCTTCAATGACGAACAAAAACACCTACACCTTTTTGTTAGATAAGCGGACGTAATAATTTTGGTCAAAGAAAATTGTTGCGTAACAGTTTCTGCTGTAAACGAATAATCAGGACAATTGTGCTAGTATGTGTGTTAACAACAAAGAGAATAAAAAATGAGATAGTGTGAGAGAGAGAGAGTGTGTGTGTGTGTGTGTGAATATAAATGTGTGTGCAAAGTTTTACAGCTATAATATGATTGCACTCAAGTTTTATGGCAGCTTTTATATTGTTTCATAACTGAAGTCCTTGAACTTTAGTCCTTGAATTCAATACATAAGTAAATATTTAATTTTATGTTTGCATAGAAAATATTAAATTAGAAATATGGGACGGAAGAGTATTTTTAGAAAATAAATATCGATTGCTAACTTTTTATCTGTCGTATCTAGATGTCTTTTTGATTTTGGGTTTTTCAAATTAAACGTATCTTCTAGCAGCTCTGAATCATAGTAATCATCAAATTTTTTTAATATTTGTGTCTATATTTAATCGTATCTTAACAATAGTTATATGAGACTTTTTAAAATGTCATATCTGAAATAATATTAAAAATAATTAAAATAATATTCACTATGATGAAAAATTTGGTAAAAACTGTTTCATCACTTTAATTAGGCAAACAATTTTACTAAAATAAAATATAACAGTTAATTCAATTTTCACTTCGGAGAGTAAAATGTTAAAAGAAAGCACTTCAAACTTAGAGTTCGATTAAAGTTTCATTTCATAATGCTGTTTAAACCTTGAATTATGTATCCGCAACGTGACCTACTGTAGAACTCAATCCTTTTGAATCGATTTCCTATGTCTTATCTGAACAATTCGTGGCATAACTTCCAAAGTTATGTCGGGTATTTCGAACTGAAAGCAGATAAATTCTGCGACTGTTACAATTGGAGAGGCTTCAACATTTTCTGTGTCGTTACGAAATTATTCGTTAGAATTGCACTTAAAAAAGGGCCTTCTGCTAAATATGCAATATGAAAAACAACAACTTTAGATTATAGACATATGTTTTGATTCTTAAAATCTCATCAGTAAATATAAAACTCTGCTACAACTCTAGAATACTATAGAGTTTCGATTCCATTCGAGATGATGAGATTTTAAGAATCGAAACTAGAGGTGCTTTTTTTTCGATTTGTTACCAAAGTTTGTTTAATAAAAACTTGTAATATTTTACATGATCGTTGATTACTGCTAACTGGCAGTAAGTTCCAAAAGCTGCCATAAACAACAAACAACTAAACGCGTCCTTTATAACTTTTAGATCTTTTAAACTTATGCCTTAGATTAGTAATGGAAAATAAAAAATTTTAAATGTTGTAGCTCCGAAAAAAGTGTTACTTCAGCTTCATTATTCATTTTTCGTTGAATTTCTGCAACGATATAACACTTTTGAGAAGTAAACGTGGTCCTAACAAGCATTGTCATAAAAAGTCAAAACTGTGAAATACAACGTGACGTATGAGTAACGTTTAGTTGCAGCAACAAGGGAGTACCGCATTAAAATTCTGCTTCCGATTTTCACTACCACCATATGTATTAGATTTTTCGTTGTAGTGAAAAAATTAAATTTCACCTTACTTCATATACGATTGTGACATAAGATATTACGCAATATTTAGTAAGTTAATACCATAATGCAATCGTTATCAAAATAGAGAAAGCGTCGCTTTTATCTTGTCAATTAACTATTTTGCTATCAGCAAATGGCCAAAAATACTTGCTTGCAACATTTCACATTCTAACAAGAGTTATCGTAACTTAAACAAAAAAGTTAAGAAAAAAATGCAATCAGCACTAGCGAAAAAAGCACATAGCAAACAAAAAAATATTGCAAATTCTACGAAGAACTCTCGCTGATGACTTAACTACGGTTGTTAATTCTTGGGTATTTTCTGGCATGTAATAAAAGTAGCAATAAAAATGCAAAATTACCCGAAAAATCTTTTGTTTTCAAAAATTGGCAAGCATGCCTTAAATCTTTGTCTTTAACAATTAATTGGTCATTTTAAAAGGAATTACAACTATTACAATCAAGTTTGACACTTAGTCCTCAGAGATATCACGATTTCATAGTTAATTCAAGAGAATCGAAAAATTTTATTGAAATTTCATTAGTATCCGTATACAATGAGTCAATATCATTTATTGTTATCGATTTTTTTCCGAAAAAAATTTTCCCATGCTTACGAAAGTGCTTACCATTCAAATGTTTGAACATTTTTTAAAGCGCATATTGAAAACTTTACATATTATGTTTGAAGCCTTTGCCAGCCGGTGTTGAAGAAGATATGCAATGGCATCTATCGATGATAGTTCTATACAGCTAAGTGCGTTAAATTCCAGATATCTAGTTTGAATTTCGAAATGCTGATCTTTGAAATTGCAATTTTTCGTCAAATACACAAAAACAATTAGCCCATATTGGACTATTCAAACTCATAAATATTCATCGGCTCAAAGGTCACTGATGATTCCATTTAGCAATGGATGAAACTATGTCTTTGTTTTGTGTAATTTTTTGGTTACTGAACCGTGAGCTCAGCAAAATAACTATAAGCAGACATTGTTCTGATTTATCCTATTGCTTTTCACTTTGGTAGATACTGTGAGCCAAGTTCAAACATTTGCGTGCCATTTGAGGTGATAGCAAGTAGTAGTACGTGACTGAGTAGGTTAAAGTTATTCCATTTGATCATTCAATTATATATATTTTACGCTAATTTAATTGTAGCTTTTGCTATTCTGAATATAATATTTTCTGAAATATCATATCCAACATTTTAATTTTGGCTGAACATATTATATCGAAATGTTTAGGTTTGACTATTGAATCTGGTTGATGTCGATAAACGAAGCACAAATGCTCATTTGAATTCTCAGATATTTTCATTTTAAATAGAAATAAGTTTTCATTTGTTAATTTCATTTCAATTAAGTAAATAACTGTGGAGCTAAAGCAAAATGCAGCCACTGGTAAGCACTCGAACCAAAGCAAAATGGAAAAACTTTTCTCGCACAGTTATTTCATTCAACTGCTATGCGTTAAAGCTCAAATGGAGAGAATTAAATAAAGAGTGAGAGAGAGCATTTCATTACATGCAATAGCGCTGTTGCTCTCATTTACGTAGTATCGCTTTTAAAGCTTTTTGGCACCTTCATTCTGCTTTATTCATACAATTTGGTGTTTATAACCAACAGTAATGGGCAAACTCTTTCTTTTTTAAATAAAATTTGGATCAACGTGACGTATGATTAACATGTAATTTCAGCTACTGGTTAAAATACGCAAAACCACGCAACAAAAAAAATTGTTGTTTTGATTTTATCATCTCTTTACGTTCAGTTTTGTTTTCAACATCGATTTATTTTATTATTTCTTTGTTGAGGAAAGGCCAGTTATGAATTCAGTAGCATCAACATTTATTTTAAGTAAATTGATAAGAAAAGCTACCAGAAATTTTGTGCTTCTGTGCATTTTCAAGTTCGGCACCATGCTGCTGTCAATGAATGATCGTAGATTTTTATTTGATTTTTCTTTTCACTTCACTGCATGTAAATTATGGACCGAAAGCTTGTACTTCCAAAAAAATATAGTTTTGGCTACCAAAAATGGAATGTAATAACCAGAAAGTCTAATTTTGACCATTTCTTTTAAGTTTTGGAAAACTTTTAAGACATGAAACTATCTGTATCTATAAACGAAGTATGAGATCATATTCTTGATTTATCGTTTTAAAATCTTTTGTTGACCAGCTGCTCTTTTATGCACCTCTGGAAGAAGCTTAAGATTTCATATTTTTACATTTCACAGCTTTTTCAAAGGATTTTGCTGTATGAGTAGTTTTGCATAAGGATATCAACTTCTGCCGCTATATAACCTCTAGGGTACACCCTACTGAATAACTTCGTATGCATATATTTTGGGCTTGGTGACCCCGTTCCACAAAGATATGTAATCATCGGAAGTTTCGGATATTTATTTAACAGAAATCACTGTTATTATGAAAATGCTTCAAAGAAACTGTTCCAATGATGCCAACAAATAAACTTCTGCCAATGAAATTTTGATTGATGATTTCAAACACGAAGTCATGTGGCAAACCACATCATCATTTTTTTTTAATCAGAAAAATCGTGTTATGAGCCCAAAATTAAAGTAGATTCACATAAACTACCCTATTTCTGGAAATAAAGGAAGTCTCCCATTAGACATACTGTAGTTTATAATTTATAATCCATGTTAATAATGTTACAAAATTAATGCGGTATATATCTTGCTTTCTATATCAGTTGACTGGAAAGTTTAAGCAACTGCAATTTTTTCTCACTCTGACTCACTATGCTTGTCTCTGTTTCATTTTTCAATTTCATATTTTATTTACATATCGTGGGGGAAAATAGTCATTCAATTATCTTCTTACTTTTAGTTAAATCTTATCATGACTGTGCTTTGCATAAATGGCAATAATGTAGCAATATTGCATAAGCATTTTGCAGGCCCGTATTAAAAAATTTTGCATTTGCCCCCACACGCAAAGTCGGGTTGGTACGGTACTTTCATTTTGGCAGTGGCATCACTAGGAAAGTGTTTTATGTATCGAGTGGCACCACCATTTAGGTTTTGCCATCTTTTGAAATAAATGAGGGAATTGTAACTTTACAAGACTGAATGGTTGCATCATATATTATTTATTATTAAATTTTATATGGTTTTTATTTATGTGAATGTAGCTTTTTTATACAAATGTAAACTGTTTCATCAATTTTTGCATGTCGTACAGTTTTGTTTTTAAGGTCGCTGGTAAAAAGTGGCCGGGTCAAACTTGAAAGCCCTGTGTTTAACATAATTTTAGCTGTAACTTTTTATGGTTATTAAATTGATACGGACCGTGATCAACTTACAAAGAAAGCTAATGAAATTTGGCACGCCATTTTTCAAATTTAGAATGGCGTATCCAAAATGACGTCACAAAGACAATCAAGTTTTGGAGAAATGCTGCATTTTTCAAATAACTTTGTAACTTCATATAGAACTTTATTGATTTGTATCGTATTTTTCAAAAGAAATTTCACCTTCGTCCAAAGCAAAAATCCACGAATAAGCAACAAACAGGCGTACCGCACAATAACAGTTGCCCACACCTATTGCATTGCATTACATTTATTTGGGGAGTACACTTGCGACGGGAGCTAAGAGCACTCGTGACACATCATTACGCTCTCAAATTGACACAAGCAGAAAAAGGCAACAAAAACAATATACGATACAACAAGCCTGACAGTGAACAAAACATTCTCCTCAAATTTCTGCTTATAACGCAATCCAATCAGTTGTGCGAAGAGAACGAAATTTATTGGAAGCCGAAAAATAGCAATTTTTGCCCTTAAGAAAAAATTTGGTAAATGTAAAAAGAAACAAAAATCAAATAAATAGAATTTATATGAAAATACATAAGACAACAACAAGTGCATTAAAAAAATATATAGTTTTTTATTTTAAATAAATATATATTTTGTAAAATAAAAAAAAACTTACTTGGTTTGTGAAAATTGCTACAAAAAAAAAATTGAAAAAAAACAGTTTTCTTAAAAATAAAACTTAACAAAAATTGAATAAAAAATCCTTATTAATCGACGATCAATAATTTTATACACACAGCATCTTCTGCATGTCCTTAAACAGTTAAGGAAACTAAAACGGAAGTGCGATAAAGGAAAAAAAACTGTGTCAAATTTTTTGAAAGCATCAAACTAGAAACAAAGGAAAAAACTCATTGTTTTTTGTAATACAATTTTTTAAGGTGAGTGGACTCTCGAAAGCCTCGCGACACATGCAGTCAATGACGTAACAGTTGAAAAAGCAACTCAGCAGTTGCTCTCAGTATTTTTATTCCTTGGTTGTTGTAACTCGTGTTGGTGCTATCGTTGGTTGCTCTCTTGAGAGCTATAGTAAAAATGCGGTGTTGTTGTTTTGTGGTGTGTTTTCATTTTTCTTCTCATAAACAGAATGTTATGAATTTTCTCGAATTATGAATTTTTTTTTCGTTTACTGAAATTTTTTAAAATAATGACAGCATGCGAAATTATGACTAATCCTTTACTTGCGAATTATTTTTAGATATTAAACGATAATTTCATTAAAGTTAAGTAGAGATGAAATCTAACAAAACCGAGTTTGAAATTGCTTAGAAAAAAATGTTAGATCGATTTTAAACTAGATTTACTTTAGAAATTTCGACAGTTGAACACTGAATTGAACATTTATGGAATCTTGTTTATGTTTAGTTTTCTCAAGAGAACTTCAATTAAACATATCGAAAAACTATAAACAAAAATCAACAATATCAAAATATTTATTCTATCTAATAATAGCCAAAGTCCATGTGTCATATGTTAAAATCGGTGGTACGTAATAACACCACATTATACGGAAAGTTTTGGGACTAAGGATTAAGGTGAAGAGCGTGCACTGTTGAAATTTAAGTAAAAAGTATTTTATGAAGTGCAAAATATCAATAATTTTATTTTTATTGACACAGAGAAAATAAATTATTCATAAAGCAAATATTTTAATAAATTGACCTTTTGCTCACTTTTTTTTATAGCATATCATTTGTACCGTTTCGAACATTTTTTTTTCTAAAGTCTGAGACTGTCTACCAAATTGCCAAAAATTTATATTAAGACTAATCTAAAATCTCCAGTTAGGTTTACTGAAGTTTGGCTGATCTAAGACAATTTTGTTTTTACTGAAACCTCCCTGAGTGTTATTCATATTAATGAAATCAAAAGTTTGAATGAAAAATTATAGTTTCAGCATCTAAGTCCTTTGAATATAAGGAAGAATTTCACTTTTGACTTAAAATTGGAAAGCAAAAACTTATGTATTTCATGTTCCGTAAACATAGTTAAGCATTAGTTGAATATATGAGCAAGTATACATCAAATTCAATATTAAGCTTACATGTGTGGGGGTATCATGACAATAATTACAACATTTTTTAAAAAAATTCGATTCGTGATTTTCAAAACTAAATCCACTTATCCTCCCTGACTTTTCAATTAAAATTTTATTATTTTAACCAAAAACTCAACCCACTCCAAAAAAAATAATAAAATGTAAATTAAGCCCTCGCCATTTTGTTTCCCATCACGGTCGCGTACCGCATGAATAAAAATTTTCTACGCAAGGGAGGGGCTGGATAATATGTTTGGCCTACACTATAAAAAACTATACTTTTACTGAAAATTTGAATAACTAAAAATATTTGCTTGTTCCCTCACAATTTTCGTATACCATGGCGTATGAGTAACATTATTTCATTGAATCAGCGCAAGAACCACCAGTAACATAATTAGGATATTCAGGAGTTTTAAGTTTTTGACAAAAAACTAATTTGTTCGAAATAGTTGTTCTTAGGCTGCCATGTTGAATTCACCAACATGCTTTTTTTTGAAATCGTCATATTCAAAAAATAACTATACATAAAACTTTAATATGAGCTTAGAAGTCTTAAGTTTTTTAGTAAAACGCTGCATTATGGACTAGAAAATAAAACATAAATGTTTTATTAAATAAATTAAATCTTAATAGTTTTCGTATACGGCATTATAAATAAAGATATAAAGGAAAAGAACTTGAACCATTGTTATATTTTCACAATGTTACTAATATATGTATGCCATAAATTGCGCATTGCAGAGTTTTTTTGTAATTACTATTTATTGGCAATTGCCAAGAACCTCTATAATTTTATTGGCACTTAATACAAATAGAAAATTCACTTCTGTGGATTTACGCATTGTTTATTGTGACTATACGCATATTAGAACTAAGCTGGAGTTTTTTCTCAGATCTGAGCTAGGGCTCTGAAGATTATTATGGAGCGCTACTGTATGCAATTCAGCGATGTATGCTGAAATTAATGGCGTTTATGGGTATCGTCTTCACCGAAACTAATCCTTTTCTATAATATAAAAATGAAATGTACACTGGTACCGTGTGCTGGTACTATCAACTCGGTTATTTTCTTCTATAGAAAAGCTTGAAGCTGCATCAAGAAGTATCGAGTATATTTGCAAAGTATCGACAAAATCGAACTGTAGAAAATAGTTTTTTCAAAAAGCATTGAAAAGTCAAAAAAATCGAAAAGAATCGACTAGTATCGGAAAATGTCGAAAAAGTCGGTTGGAGATGAAAGTTTTCGAGAGATATCTAAAAGTATGACAAGAAAGAACAAATGGGAAAACGTTGAAAAATATTGAAGAAATAAAAAAATTTCGCAAAATGCAGCAAAAAAGATGAAGGTCGAAAACAATTTGATAAAGCCAGTAGAGGTTGAAAAGTATCAAAAAATATATGAAAGCCTAGGTGTAAGGCGTTTTGCATACGTTAGCGACAACTAGAGTCATTACTTTTCAGTCAGTTCACTACTTACATACTTGCCAGTTAAGAAGTTCAGACATTAACAACTGCTCAATTATAACTCTAAATACCTCTGTACCTACAAACATATGTACATAGATGTGTAAAATTTTACGAAAAAAAAAAATCAAATCAATATATAAAACAATTGTTGCTTTGTAGAATCATTCGTTCGCAATTCCATTAGAACATTTACAAAAGTTTGCTATGTCGTAATGAACACATGACAAATCTAAAAATAAACCTTGAAAATGCCGGCAAAAACATATAAATGAACTGCATTCACGTACTTTAGGCCTTTGCAATGTTGCTTGACTTGTTCACAGCAAAAATTTAGCTGCAGTTGGGGGCAATTGCAATTCACCATGTATGTATGTATGCACATATATAGTTACGAGTGCATTAAATAGCGTCTAATTGTTGCATTCTAGAATATGGCAACTAGAAGCAGACGCTAAAAACGAAATTCACTTACAATTGCATCACTGCTGTTGTTATTTGAACGAAACTACCTAATCTGTCTACCTATGGCGCTGGTGTTAGAGCTTTTTAGGCTGCTTCCAAATTTGTCATGATGGTATTATTTTTATCAGTCTTGTCAGCTATGTGGTAAATTCAGATAACTCGGTATTTATCTTTCTTTTATCTACGCTTTGCTAATACCTTTTTATTTGTTTATATATTGAGTCAGGTGCAAGATCATTCTGTTTTCCGCTAGTCAGCTAAATGATAATTTTCATATTTTATGAGTATCTGTGGGTAAATTTTTCTCTAAGTTTTGGCATAAGATTTTTTTCTGATTTTAAACTTAGGCACTTGTTATATAGATAGATACATAGATACTTGAGTGCACAGTTTTAAGTTAAAGACAATTATATGACTGGCAAGATATTATGGTCTGTTGTCGTCGTTTTCAGCAAATTGGGTGATGTTTCGCAAAACAGCAAAATATCGTAGTACTGAGTCATTAGCCCTTAGTGATAGTGCTGAGAAATTTGTTCTCGTGAAATCACTTTGCAAAGCATTGTAGTCTATGTATAGACCACATATTAGCGAAATGCCCACCTATACAAATATATCCCAGGAAAGTCAGTATCTGACCCGATAGTCATAGGTTCACCCACTGACCTATGTATTTATGTGGTACCTTTTGCACATTTTTAAATAACTCAAGTGATGTAAAATGATTCTGAGAACATTGCTGTAGTCATATCATCATCAAATTGTTCCAACAAGCTAAGCAGTGCTGTGTAGCTCACTCAGTGTGTAATCTTTGTGTGCCTTTTTATTGAAAAAATGTTTATTTATTTATTAAAATTTTTTTCTTCTATTTTTATTTGCAGAAAAATGTTTGCACTGTGGTATTTGTCATTAGCGCTCGATGAGCTGCGGTAAGAAAAATTTCGTTTCTTTTATCATATTAAAAATAGATACGTTAAGATAATTTTACATAAATACATAATAATACTATAAATTACTAAAAAATACAAAAAACTTTAGTAAAATTTTATATGACATTTTGAAATTTTTCATTAGACATAATAATTTTGGTACACCCTATGAAAGCACAGAAAGCTTAAGGGAAATTACGCTATTGCAAATAAAAAAAGAAGCGTTGCATGCTCTTAGGCTTAACACTAAACGTAAATACATAACTGCTATATATAAACCCATCCAAAACAATGTATGAACATACCGACAGTTCTTATAAATAATAAAAATATTCTTATTCTTAATCTTATTTTATTCTTCTATGGAAAATAATTTGGCTTAATTTAAGTCAGCTTGTTAAAAGCTCAGTTAAAAATATTATTTGATTTGAAAAGTAAGAAGCCCAAAAATTTTTCCACGCAAAATGACAGTATATCTTTTTTATTTCTTAAATCCATCCGCATTAGTGAACAATGTCTTTTGTATCAGTGATAGAAACAATGAGATGTTTGGTATACTACCAGAAGATAATGTCGACAAGTGCAGCATTTGAAGTGGAAGATTCGAAGATGATAATTGATCGAAATGTTAATGAAATATTTTTTAGCCATGATTTTATGGGAAAAATCAACGAGCTAGTTCGGAAAATGACATAAAATGCATTTCCTGTTTTTATATAACACAATGTTTATTTGACTATGTATTGAAACATAACTAAAACCATATTTTTTCAAAATCAAGCCAGCAAATAAGTCAAAAAATGACTTTGATTATTAAAACTTCATATAAAAATAAGCCAACTTATTTCACGCTTGCGTTTTAGTACTCACTTTACTTTTGAATCACAATAACACACTGAAAAAAAAGTTTGTAACAAAAAATAAATGTTAGCAAAAAAACTGACAGTTTCTTAAATATTGCTAATATTTAGGTGAAAGGTTGGAGTAAGAAATTGGTAATATGTTGATTCCACCGCTGCCGTCTGATTTTCCAACGTTGAAAACAATATGTTTGTTTGTGGGCCCAACGTTGTATTTCTGTGGCTTGTTGAAAGTATAATTTTGAGTCCAACGTTGTTTTATGGGTCCAACGATATGCTGCTGGTGGATGTTTTTGTGTTGATATGTGATCTGTTTTCCTTGTGTTGAATTTGTGAATCTCTGTTGAGTTCGTGGTTATTTTTCTTGTTAATTTATTTTTGATTTTTTGGTTTGCTGTAGCTTGGGTTGACTTGTTGAAAATCAATGTTGATGGCGGACTTGTCGAGGTCGTAGGAAACCCGAAGCGAACGCAGCTTTATTTTTACTATTGACGGCCAGTAGATAATTTAACGTAAAATAACGCTGCGTCCACACTGTTTGCAATGTATGTAAACAGCTAACATTAAACAAAATTATTAAAAAAAAAACTTATCTTATAGCAAAACGTACATCGGTTTCGGACCTAGCATCGTAAAATCTATAAAAAGACCTCATTTGATGCGAATAAAAACTTTTTTTAATTTTTTGGTAAATCATATACATAATTGCAAAATTTAGTGCTAAAATATCGTCTTTGCTTTTTAAGAGTTTGAACTCTAGATTGTGGTACAATCAAAAATACTTTTTATTTATTAACTGCAAGATAAATTCGCAATCTCAAACGATATTCTGAAATATTCAAAAAACTTCTCAATCGTTTGTCCCGTAAGTAAACTTTTTCGGAAAATTTGACAAAGCTGCTCCAAAGAAGAACTTAGGAAGCAATGTATTTATAAATTGTATTTTTCTAGCTCTTAAAGTTGCATTTAATAGTCAGCAATTCTGACAGTTAAAATGTAAAGGCGGAATAAAAAAAACGAAGCCTGAAAATTTTGATACTTGTAGCCTTACTTCTACGCCAACACATCTTTACTGAATCAGATTTGAAAAACTTCATGCTCTTGTCTTTGAAACGGTGTCTAAATTATGAATTTGTCTTCATTTTTACAGAAGTTACAGCTATTTAAATAAAACTTCCCATGCGATTTAGGAAGAATAAAGTGGTTAGCGAAATAAATTAAATGTCACTCATACGCCCTGTTGCACAAACTGCACGAATAATATGGAATGTAGTTTTTAAACAGCTGTTACTTTTGTATAAGTTATAACAAATTAATAACTAAAACGCAGTCTGAAACTCAATTTAAAAATATTTAGCTGTGGCTTAGTAGAGAAATTACAAATAGGTAAAATTTTAGGCTTCCGATTTTTTTTACAACATGTCTACAATTTATTTTATTATTTATTTAATGTAAACGAATTGTATTCATTTGCAAATAAAATTGAGTTTTGTTATACTGGATTATATCTACACTTTGTCTTATGGACCGTCGATTACAAGCACACCTGGAAAGTTTGTATGAACCTTCGATTATTATTTTTTATTTTCAAAAAAATCAATCTGTTCTTTGTCCTTAAAATTGACTTAAGCTGAACATAAAAAGACCCTTGGCTATAAATATATAGCCCTTGGACTTATGAACAAGTTCAACATTCATAAGGTAATATAATCGAGGCTGTTCTGTTTTGTTAAATTGTTCTGTGAAATATTTTAAAAACAATTTTGTATCATCTCGAATGTGCGAGAAAGAAAAGCACACTTTTACAAATGTGTAGCTTTGGACTCACGTCTTTTTGGCCTATTGGCAAATCCGTCACTGCTATGGGCATATTATCGAAGATAACTTTATCTTAAATACATCACTAATTTTTGCAAGATAAAGGGTGCATAAAAGAATTTTTTGTTTTAACGCAGCGAAAGGTAGTTAATATGTTTATATAAAACTCTCACGTCACATAGATTAATTTGAATCATGCAGAAATTTCTTTGATAGCACTATCACGTCGAGAGATACTATCTACAAATGTGAAAGTAAATAAGAAATCTCAGCACCATACAAAATTTATCTCATTTGCAACTTTTTGACGAAATTAATTGAAATCGAAAGGCATACGGTTGACAGTAAAAAGCTTAAACAAATAGAATAAGTAAACTGCTGTCAGCTGCTGTGTAAGAATCTAACAATAACCTAATGAAGTGGCAAAACTTTTCCATTGACAACACATTTGTCACGTAGACACTACCATATGGGCGTGCCAAGTTACGAATTTAACCCTCAAAGTTATAAAAATAAATGTGAATAAATGAAAACCTTGTGTTGATTTTCTATGAAAAAGAATACACAGTTTTAGCGTCGCTTTTTTAAGCAAAATATAATTTTTGGCAGCATTTTTTCTTAGTGCTCACTTTTTTAGCGAAATTTCGCCCCTAATTTCTAACGTTGGAAGCGATTTTATTAGAACTTAGTTGTTTTATTTTTATTGTTTTCTAACGCTGATGAAACTATCGAATCATTTTGGTTTTCTTATAAGAAATTTTGTTAAAAAATTAGCTTTGCCAAAAGCTTTTGAAGTGAAATTTCTAAAAGCGTATTTTGAAATATTCTGACCTTGACTTTGTGATCTGAAATTGTGAACAAAAGCGTGAAGCTGCATATAACAAGTAAACTGAGCTGATATTAATAGAATTGGATCCCTAAGCAGATTAGTATAGGTATACTTAAGTTTTATAATTCCACTGGCTGCCCTTTGCGGTAAGTGGCGCGATGTTGTATGAACTCATGCGATGGAATGTTAGAGCAAAACAGCTCATATTTCTCCAGCAAAACTTACTTTTTCCCGTTCCTTTTATATTAGGTAGCTTTCACCCGCCTCCAGTATCTGATGAGATATGATTTTGGAAGGCGTGTCATTGCCCATTTTTCTAAACTAATGTTTGTAAAATCTTTTATAAAAAGCATTTAAAAAACAATTATGGAATGTTGGTGAAAATTCTATTTAAAAAATTCTTTTGTATGAGAGCCACTCTAAGTATGCATCTTAGCTGCAGCCCTTAGCTGTGCCTCTTAATATAAAAGCCATGTGGTGTAAGTGAGATGATCCGGTCATTTTGAAAATGCTATTTTGAAAACATGTTTGTATGAGGGTCACCCTAAATATGCACCTTAAATAAAAGTCATATAGCCTAAGCTATTTTTTTTAATATATAAGAGACACGTGTGTAAATTCCATGTGAACCGAGTAAGTGGTCTTTGTGAAAATGCTATTTTGAAAATATGTTTGTATGGGGACCACCCTAAATATGCACGCTTATTAAAAGTTTTGTAGATTTAGCTTTGCCTCCTAATATAAAAGCTACGTGGTGTGAATTCGATGTGTGCCATAAAGATCATCCGATTGCAAATTAGACAGATAGTTAAAAAAATGGTTATTTTAAATATAAATTTGTTTTTGTTTCATTTTCGATATACTTTTACTGTTTCAAAGTACCAATGCAGATAAATCCCATATTGGTTTGGTTAAGGCACTAAAATGTCTGTTTCACCAGCTTTTATATCTCGTCTGCTTTGAAGTGGGTTTTTTCTATGCACTTAATGCTTTTTCTGCATCCATTTTACCAGAAGTATTTACGTTTCATTTTTTATAACCCTCATGGCTCTTGAGGGTTAAGAGTAAGACATTGAAATGAAATAAATGAAAAAAGCTCATTATCAGAAATCTAAATAGTTGTTGAAAACAATTTGTATCTTTACAATTATAGCTTTTAGAGGTATCTCATGAATTTCGGATGCAAACTTTACTATACTGCATTTGTGTCCTTCAAGACCCTTAGTTATTGTAAAAATATGTTACCTCATTTGCGACAAGGGACTTTGGAATGGGAGTTCTAAGGTCATATAATTTTTTTTTGAAGAAAGTGTGTATGTTCCATACATACGAACAGTGTGTTTTAAGCGGCCCCCTAGAAAGTACGGTGGGCAAAAGCGCAGAAGGTGCTTAACGCTTTCCTCTTCCCACAACTTCTTCTTCGTCTGAGTACTTTATTTCACAAGAATCGTCCATCAATTTTAGTCACCATTTTCCAACTTACTGATTTCGTGTTTTAGAAATCGAAATTCGAATAAAGCGTACTTACCGTAATTCACATATCTCCTGAACAAAAGGTTGTACTGTCTTTAGTTTTCTAAAAATTTAATCAATTGCAACAAAATAAACAATGCCTTTTTATGATTTTCCCACTAAGCGACGGCAATAAATCAGAGATAAATAATAAGTGAATACCAAATCTATACGTATGGCTAAGTCCAATTATCACTATCACCATGCACTGTCAATGGGTACAATTAACATGGCTCATAGCGGTTCTACACGGATTGTTAATGCACGTTTGTGTGTGTTAATTGAAAACTTTATGAATTGAGGAGAACGGTTCTATTCAGGCGTGAAGAAGTGGGCATGAGAGAACTTTTTACGTCCATTATTTATGGGCTATCTATATTTTGCACAAAAGTTAATCATGTGATAAGTTGTTAAACGAATTTGCAAATGTGATTGCGATAAAAGTAATAGTAGATAAGTCGAAACGTAGCTCACAATTTTTTATGCCTCTAACGTGTGCTGTTATCAGTTTAAAATAAAAAAGTCTTTGGTTTCTTTTGGTTTTTCAATGATAATTACCTTTCATGGAACATCCATTTTTTATGATTTTTACTTTAATACTTTTTTTTTTTGATTCACTTAAATTTAACTCAGCTGACTTTTGTTTGCATGCCGGCCGGCCGGCTAACAAGCAAGCCGTCTGTTGCCACTCGCCGATAAAAAGTGCATTTGTACAATTAATTAGATTTATGAATTTTCAGTTATCACAAATTGACTTGGCTTTATGTAGAGTATATTTTTTTCGGTTTATTATTTCTTTCTTTTGGCAGCAAGCCAACAAAATTAAATTTTATAGAACATTTTTGTTTTCTTTTATAACAAAACTGCTGCCATAAAACTGTCTAAAAATATTTCTAACCATGCAATACGTCAAATATGTACACAAATGTAAATTTCATCTGTTGTAAGTTCTGGTCTAAATGTGTCCGTATGTATTTGTTGACTTAATAAGCTGTTTTCCATTTACGATTTACTATTTTGTTTCACCTTCTTCGTTTCTTAACACTTTTATCTATTTTGTGTCTGTCTTATTTTTAATGACTCCGCTGAGCTTTATACGTTTTGTTTTTAGCATAGTTTTTTAGATACTAATATTTTTTGGAGTATTACCATCAGCTTTATACATATAGTGTGATCCAATTTAATTTTTACAGGACAATGTATCAAGAACTAAGTAAAATAGTGATAAATGTTTCGAGCAAAAGTTATTATGAGGTCAAAAATAACAGCGACCTTGCCTTTGACCTTTGACCAACTGTGATCTTATGAAAAGTTATTATTATTATTTAATTTAAGTGTTAGAGACTATATTTCATACAAAATTTATCTATTTTTTCCCACAAAATACAAATCTGCTATAGAAAAAATAGGTTCGTATTAAAAAGAAACAGTTGTCCTAGAGTTGACTTTAAAAATTGGTTTCAAGGTCAAAGCCAAGGTCACTTTCATTAAGTGAACCATTTAATACCATTTGATTTGCTTTGCTGTTTTTGTAGCTTTTTATTTTTAGTTTTTCCATTATGACCGTATACATAGTACGGGAGGCGGCGTTGCATTTTTTAATGTCATTTCCCCCCTGCTTAATTTTTTTGCAATTGATAGATTGAATGGTAGTTCTAAAGGGTGTTCAAAATTTGAGCTATCTTTTTAATTTTAAATAAAAGACAAAAATTTTGCGAAATTTTTGTTATTTTTATTGGAAATTAAAGTATATTGGGTCCGGTTAACCCTACGAGTTTCAGCGAGTTTTTGGCGCTAACTGGTACAACTAAGTCTGCGCATACCTTAATAAGATTTATGTAGGCAGGTGTTCTAAAAGTGTGTGTGCAAATGTGTTAATTGCTAGGGTAAAGAGGTTCTCCGTAGCCGCTTCTAGGGAGTTCGGATTCGTCTCCAACACGCAAAACAAAAAAGTTATACAAACATTTATATGCAAAAGGTCTGCACAGACCTGGTTGAACCTTCTAGGATTAATAATAAAAAGAACGTCATTCAAGTGACCTCCTTTGCTAGCTCGGCAGGCTGTTCATGTTTTAACAACAATTTGAATATCTTTTTCGCATACTGATGATTAGTGATACTTGCTCGATGATGTTGTCTTGGAGGTGTTGAGAAGTTTGAGGATTATCTGCATAAACTTTACGCTTTAAGCAGTGGCGTCACTAAACCAAATCTTGAGGGAGTGAGAATAATAGTTCCACCCCTATAAGATGGGTTTATTGAATTAATGTATTGAATAACAACTAGTATCAGATCCTTAGAGGGCCAATGCCCTCGCCAGTCCTACTGGATTGACGCCACTGTCTTTAAGAAACCCGATTAAAAGAAATTCAATTTTTGTTAGCCTTTACATGGAGTTCTTTGTGCAAAATATTGAACAAAGTTCTTGGTTTGAAGTTCAATTGCTGTGAACGACGACGATTTGATGTCCTTCCCATGACCTCTTCAGCAACACTTGCGCTAACAGCTGCTATATTTTCACTTGAAAAATTCGTCAATGATAAGTTTAATAGCACGGTGCATTTTTTCAACCGAATTTTGAATGTGATTTTTTTCCAACTTCAAAATAACTTTCACCATATTTAAAATACCTTTTAATAAAGAATACACATTGTTCATTTGTGAAGCAATTCACTCTAACCGGAATGTATTTACAACATACCTAAACAAACATCAGTGTAGCTCATTACCTATTTCTAAAAAAGTGGCGGCAAATTTATACTGATACTTCAAATTTAAGCACCCTTTAGAATCACTGCTAGAGCTCAAACCAATAATGACAGCTACATGAAACCATTTAAAGCAAAATTTATTTAATAAAGAAAATCGAGATTTCAAAAAATATCGTGGGATAAAATTCCAAGGTTCGGAATGCGATTAGGTGTATTTTTTTTACCCAGCGGACACCCTACCCAAGTGACGCACAATGGATAAAAAAAAAACATATAAGCTGACAAAAATCGATTCATACCCTGAAAGCGCTATCTTACAGCTTGTGAATATAATACCTGTAGAGGTGGAACAGCCAAATAAAAACTTCACCTTGAACATTAACTTTTGAATATGAAATCGATTTTTTATCTCCTCCCCTATATCTTTGTATGGTATAAATTTTTCGATTTGTGGTTTAATTTTGAAATAAATTAGAAAACAACGTTTTTTGGATTCATTATATCATCACCACATAAAACTTCCTACATATATTAATAAAAACAACCGCACAAAGGCCTTATAATAAATATTCTGAAAAGTAGGTTTTCGAAAAAAAAAAAACTGAATCAAATTTTACCTTTTTTTGTCCATTGTGCGACGCCACTGTTATCAATGGTAAGTTTCGAAAATAATTTGCTGCTTAATTTCGAAATTTCGACAGACTACATATTAACTGTAAACTTCGGTACAAAACAAATTGGCTGATCAAAAGAAACATAAAGGGAACGTGTGGGATGCAAAAACAACTTTACTTCAGAAATAACAAATGCCAATGTAAATTAAAATTAAAATAGTTGTGGTAAAGTAAAATGGTTGTGTGCCTAATTTAATTAAATTAATTATTTGGCAGCATAAATGAAAATCAATTATAGCACTTTAAAGTATGTTGGATGAATCATTTCATGAACTGTCATGCTATTTATGTGGGAAAGAGTGAATGCATGAAGAATCTCCATCTCCTCCTTACTTATTATCTTATGTTTCCAAAGATATATTTACTTTAATACTTAAGTTTATAATTTAAATTTTTATTTTTTAATAATTTTTTGTTTTTTTAATTCTCTTAGTAAACGTTTTGGTTGGACATTTTTTGGTATATTTAAAAGTAATACCGCTGCCTTAGACAATAAACCATCAACATCATCGTCGGCAAAACCGGCTGTAGTTCAACCACCACCAGTTGCACCACAACCTCAGCCAAAAGCACCTGAGCCTACACCTAAAGTTCCTGAAAAAATGCCTGTACCTGAAACAAAGCCAGTGGCACCAAAACAGCTGCCTATAACGCCACCGATAGCAAAACCAATTGAAAAACCAAAAGTAACACCAGCACCTGCG
The DNA here is from genome assembly GCA_963680825.1 of Meiosimyza decipiens. Classification (NCBI taxonomy): domain Eukaryota; kingdom Metazoa; phylum Arthropoda; class Insecta; order Diptera; family Lauxaniidae; genus Meiosimyza; species Meiosimyza decipiens. Next base: position 25,549,300 of record OY804258.1, on the reverse strand, counting down.
CCTGTTAAGCCACCGGTAACACCAACAACGGTTGCACAACCAGCGGTTACACCACCAGCAGCTACATCACCAGCGTTTACAACACCAGCCGTCTCACCTGTTACCCCCACTCCTCCTTCCACGCCTACAACACCAACAGAAAAACCAAAACTTGCACCCAAGCCAATACTCAACAAAAATGGACCCTCAACAGATAGCTTGGACAGAAAATTATTCGAGGCTTCTAAGCCTTTTGAAAATGGCGATACCAGCAGTTTGAAAGCCAATCTGAAGGATGCAACCAGTGACTTTTTGGCTGGAGAATCTAAAGTGCCAGCTCCAAAGATCGCAAAACCATTACAGAGCGCAGCAAGGTAGGATAATTTCACTAATTTTTTTATTTCTATTTTTTATTTCAGTTTAATTTTTTATCGTCTTTTTTATTGTCCTAATTTGTAATGCTTTCGTTTAGTGGCACTATAATAAAAAAATATCACCCCCGTTGCCTAAGCCATAAGCTGTACGGGTCATTTTTGCCGTTATGTACTCATGCGATCTGTTTGAAGATTCGTATTTTCAATTTAAAACCATGACATTTATATTACCATCATATCGTGCCGACTTAGTGAGTGAGTTCAGGCACCTCACAATATCATTTTGCTCTTTAGAACGCTTATAACTTGGGCACACGCACGTACGCCATTATTTTCTAATTTTACAACTCGTCAGACATTAAGTGGCTCGACGCCTAATCGACTCCAACATACCACGCAATGCATTTTCATTACGTGCCCACTAATAGACGCTGTCGTACATTAAATACTTGCGCATGATTTTTGGCATTCTAAAATACGGGTCTCAACAACGAGTATGCAGCTTTGTAGGCGAGTCTTTGGAGATAAAGGAAATGGCAACCTTAAATTGTAAAGTTGGACATTAAAAAGTACCCAAGTCAAAGGTCTAATCATTAGTTGATGAAAATTAAATTTTAAACACTTTTGCTATATAAAAATATTTTACGATAATAACTAGGACCCATTTTACTTTACGGAGTTCATGTATGGTGGACAGTTCTTGAAATAACATCAACACAAAAACTTTTAGACCGATTAAAGCAGCTCATGTGTATTGACCCTTTAAATATTTTTCATATTTATTCAACCTATTTCAAATTTTTCTAGCATTTTCTATATTTTTTTAACTTATTCAACCTCTTTCAACATTTTTCAATATTTTCCATATTTTTTCGGCCTTTACCATATGACTGAATTCCTAAACGGCGGTTGCATTGCAGTCACACAGAGTCATGCACTCCTAAGCACAACCCTTAATAATGTTACAATGTTACCTGTCCCTAAACATCAACCGTTGGTTTATGATGCGCAGAAAAAAGCAAACTACACATGACGTGTTTTGATGATGCTTTTGTGACGCACTGCTAATTTGCTAATTTCACAATGGCTACAGTAGACGGGTAAATTTTCTTTGCTGACATTTTATCGATACATTTCTAAATATTAAGCTTAATAAGTGCATATTAGTAAAATCTTCCTAATAGTCAATATTACAACAGTGTGTTCGAACAATGCAACTTGATAATAGGGTTTATTTGTTTCTGCTTTCTTTGATGCCATTTAGAAACTCAGCCTCCTTTTCAACGTTTTTCAATGTTTTCCATATTTTTTCGACTTTTGCAAACTCTTCCTTAATTTTATTTTTCATATTTATTCATCTTATTCAGCGATTTTCAGTTAATACATTTTTCAACTCCTTCAACTTTTTTGAGTTTTCAAACCTCTTTCAAATTTTTTCTATTTTCCATATTAATCCGACTTTTCAGCCTTTTTCAATTGTTTCGAATTTTTTGAAATTTTTTCAATATTTTGCATTTTTTTTTCGGCTCATTCAATACTTCTGACTAAATCAACTTTTTTCAACTTTTTGTTTTATATGCAACTGTGAAAATGAGATTTATTAATACAAATATCTGTCAAACAGCTGTTTTACAGTTCATATCAGCTGATATTTTCAAGAATGAACTTTAATGGTAACTGGCATAATTTTACTAAATTGGAAAATTAAGAGTACGTGACAAAATAGATTCATTTGAGGACTATCTTCGGTTGCATGGTTGTGGCAAGTGAAGAATTTATGACTTGATGGTATACCGATTGCCATGAAGTATACTTTATTTTCCGAATTTTAAGGTACAGTTATGTAGACATACAGTGCCAGATGTCTCAATGTTAACAAACTTATAATAACTAAATTATTAAGGCACATCTTAATATCACCCAATTCGATGGTCCTGTCAATTAGATATAAAATTGACAGCATATTACACAATATTTTTTAATTATTATACCTTTCTGCAATTGTACCGGAAACCAGCTTAAAATTAAAAAATAAAAAAAATACCACTTGTTGTAGTAAGCAATAAATTTTGGCATTTTTTCAAAAAAATTCGTGCCAAATGTTTATATTAAAATAAATATCTATATATCTATATTATATCTATTCGTACATGGTACGAGTATCTTGAAAAAAGTGAAAATATTAAATTTTATCTGAGCTGCAGATGCTGAGGCATATACTATATAAGCGAGTGTGTATAGCACACACACACACACACACACATGTGAATGCCTTTTATTGCAAAGTAGAAAAATAAACAATGCCTGTCGATCAAAAGTGACAAAAGTCTCACAAAAAAAAAAAATCTCAGTATTTTGATGTACGCGTATACTATATAGAATATGCTAAGCGATATTTTTTTTTTCTGTTAGGGCAATTGAGGCACAAATTTTGTACAAATATTGTTAGTAGTCAATAACACTTAATTTCTAATAGAATATGTATACAAGCACATATACGAAAGATACTCGAGCTTTCATTTATTAAAGTAAGCATTGAGGTATTATTGAGAAAACCAATAAATAACAAGTAAATGTGTTATATGCTGTCACACCCTATACTCAAACACTCTACAGTGAGCTTATAGACAGAGAGCTTACCGATTGATTTGCGATGAAAATCGATAGATACGAAACAAAGAGTATTGGCAACCCCAAGCGACCAGAAATTCAAGGTCAGATCATACAAATCTAAGTTTCTTAGTAATATATCCCATTCTATTAGGGGCGTTCAAGTATTACGTAACGCAATATGGGGGAGGGGTCTTGTAAAACGTTACGATGCGTTGCATGGGAGGGGGAGAGGGGGTTCGAACGACGCGTTACGTAACATTGTTTTTGAAGTGAAGCCTCTTTGGTGAGAGTGATTTGAAATTAGGTGTGCGTAATGAAACGCTTTCTTTATATATTTATTGATTAATACAGCGAAAATGATTTATTAAATTTATAAAAGTTTACAGCAATAAATAATGATACACAATATAATTCTCAGCTTCGAGATCGGTTAACCAAAAGCTGAGATATAAGCGTGGAAAGATTTCCTATTGCATTGCTTAGCTAGGAAAATTTTAGGTGAATATGGCCACGCGGGTGTTACGTAACGTCTAGGGGAGGTGGGGCTACAGAGAAACGTTTCGGCGCGTTACATGGGGGGAGGGGTGGTCAAAAATCTTCAAAAATTGAGTTACGTAATACTTGAACACCCGCTTAGTCGTATTGACATTAAATTCATTAATTTCTTTTCTTTAATTCATTAATTACAATTTATTGATTCAGTTGTACATAACAAAAAAAAAAAACAAATTTTAAGAAATGAAATACATATTTTTGAAAAGATAATGTTGTGCTGACCAATAATCCTAAACACATATCACTTTTTTTAAATGCATTCAAAGCTTTTGGAATGTCACGGGCTTTCAAAACGGACATCTCAAAAACTCAACGCAACAGATCGAAGGCTCGTCCGAATCTTATCGATCACAATAAAATCCTTAAGAAATATAAACAATTGAATGATTTTAGTCTACTTCTTTTTTAAAATTTACACAACCAACATTACATAAATTAGGAGAAAAAAATTGATTTTCTTAGATTTTGTATGAAAATGCATGCGGCATGCATTTTAGAACAACAAAAAATCTGTGACGAGATAGATATGGCAAAGTTTATCAGCAAAAATGTCTTCAAACCGATGGTTTGACAACAAGAAATCTAAGAAAGAGGCAATAGCTGTGAGTGTTGTAATTCAGCGTAGCTTAGTAGGTAAAGCAGGCTTCTCTCACATTAACAGTATGGCCTGGCTTCAAATAACTTACGGTACGAATTAACTTAAATGATCGGCTGAGTACTGTATGTGATACCAACTATTGGGTTAAATTTAACCATTGTTGTCTTGTCCTGTGTTACTACTATTGGACTCTGGAAAATTAAGATCAAAATTATGTCAATCGCGATTTGTTTTGATCATTATTATACTGATTTTAAGTTTAGATACTGATTTTTGGTTTGGATACTTCGCCGAGAGTTGGTATCATTAGGTATCTACGAGTATGACCTTGATTTTTCTAGCATCTTACATTTTTCAATTGTATTGACAATGAAAATCAGAATAATTTCAAAAAACTTTTTTAGGTGAAACAGCTCTAGAGAAGAATGCTATGATCTTAGTGAATCTTGGATAGAAAACTTCTCAAGGTCAAAGGTAGTAACACTGTGACTTTGATAATTTTCCTTTTTGAAACATCAATTTTACTTTTAGATGCTATTTCAATCATATTACGACATGCTTTTATAATTTTGACAGAAAGAAAAAGGCTACACTGTGAGTCGCAATATAGATTTGCCAGGCCATTCATACCTCATAGGTGCAACAAAAAAATATTGTATGTAAAGGGTGTTTTTTTTTAGAGGTATAGAGCTTCGAATTGAAATAAAACACAAGAAAATCGTTTTAATGTCCATCAATTTGGCTTTATTGGAAGGATAATTTTATGCCATTAATGTTTAAATATGATTTCGGGCATGTGGCCGCCGCGGCTGGCTCGAATAAAGCCAATTCTACAGGTCCAATTTTGAACCACTTTTCCGAGCATATGGGGCCGTATGTCGGCAATAACGCCACGAATGTTGGCTTCCAAGTCCCCTAACGTTTCTGGTTTGTTGGCGTAGACGAGCGACTTCACATATCCCCAAAGAAAATAATCCAATGGTGTCAAATCACACGATCTTGGTGGCCAATTGACAGGTCCATTCCGCGAAATTATGCGCTCATCGAATGTTTCCTTCAATAAATCGATTGTGACGTGCGCTGTGTGGCATGTAGCGCCGTCTTGTTGGAACCACAACTCATCCACATTCATGCCATCCAATTCGGGAACAAAATTGTCGGTTATCATGGCTCTATACCGGTCTCCATTAACGGTAACTGACTCTCCAGCATTATTTCGGAAGAAGTATGGCCCAATGACTCCACCAGCCCATAGAGCACACCAAACAGTCAGTTTTTGTGGATGTAATGGCGTCCCAAGGGTCTCATGTGAATTCTCTTCACTTCAAATGCGGCAATTTTGCTTGTTGACGTAGCCATTCAACCAAAAATGAGCCTCATCACTGAACAAAATTTTGCGATGAAAATCAGCATCGAGATCAATCTCATTTTCGGCCCATACACCAAAATCACGACGCATTGCATGGTATCGCGGCTTTAATTCTTGCACAAGCTGGATCTTGTAAGGTCGCAAGCCAAGATCTTTGCGCAAAATCTTCCATAAAGTTGATGGACAAAGCTCCAATTGCTGTGCACGGTGGCGAATCGATTCATTCGGGTCCTCTTCAACATTTTGCTCTACAGCGGCAATTGTTTCTTCGGTGCGCACTGTTCGACGTCTCTGCGGATGCGTATTATCACATAGAGTAAACGTAGTGCGAAAACGATCCATGGTTAACCGAATTAATTGCTCTGATGGACGATTATGTCGACCATAAAATGGACGGAGCTTGCGGTAAACTTCGTGAACTGAACCATTATTTTCGAAATAAATTTGCACGATTTGCAAGCGTTGTTCTTTTGTCAACCTGTTCATGATGAAATGGCAAACCAAACTGAACATAAATGACATTAGAGTTGCCAGATTTGACCATAAAATGCTAGTTTTATCTCTATTCGAAAAACAAACCTCTAAAAAAAACACCCTGTACATACATACATACATATGTACTCGTATGTTCTGTTTATTAAAAGAAAACAAAAAGTAAAGGCATCGTCTTGAAACGATGAGCATTGCGGGAGTCTACAATGATTATATGATTCTAGCCAATCCAACTAAGAGTAAAGTTAAATCTTTTGATTTTCTGGATACAAATTTAAAAATAACGCAACGGAAAGTTCATGTGACGCGATCCATAGTGAATATCTAAAAAAATATTCTTTCAGAGCATCTGACATAGTACGAACCGATTAAAGGGGAGCTTATTTTAGAATTGCATTGTGAAGATATTATTTTTGTTTTCTATAGATGTTTGCCAACATTTATTTAGTTATTAAATTAAAAGAAAAACGTATAATAAAAATAGCGATTCAAGCTGTCGCACACGGCGGGCTGAAAACAAGTTTGACAAAAATTTCAAAGAAATCAGAGTACCTACGAAATCGTGTACCTCGTAGTCTAAACTTTAGACGCTAAAAGCTTAGAAAAACTTTAATATCACGATGGAATATACATATGTTTTACATAAGTATTAGCACATTTATCCATTTAGTAAAGAGTTTATTTTATAGTACATGCTTGTTACTTTGATTTCATTTATCTTATAAAATATGGGGATGATAAATGAAATGGAAAATATTTTTATAAAAGTTGTTTTGGTCAGCGTGGCATAGCCCTAAAATTTAAGCTCAATGCTTAATATCTGAAGAGCTATAAACGATACTGTTACGAAATTTGGTTGGATAGTGAAAACACCATTGATATTGGTGAAAAAAGAAAAGAACATTACAATATATATTATATATTATATTATATATTGTAATATATATTACAGTATATCCCATATAAGCAAACAAGTTGAGACATTATATGAAGAGAACAGGAACAGCAATTATGTTCAAACGGTTTAATCCATATGATTTATTAACTAGGACATCAAAGTTTTTCCAAGCCATCAGACTACAAGGAACCAGATGTCATACTTCGTTTTTGAAGCCATTTTTGTCGCACTTTAGCATGCTACCAGCACGCCGTGCGCAGGACCGAATAAAAAATTGCTTTGAAATATTATTTTTACAAGGGTGTATATTTTTATTCAACACTTTAAGAGACATCATGAGTAAAAATTTTTTATAATAAAGTTGGTCTAAAACAACAACGTTTCGTGCTAAATAAGCAAAATGACGCCTATCTTGTCAATGTTCTGAGGGGTGTAGCTGTAGAGTTTGTAAATAAAATTCAACAATACATACATATGTATACTATATCATTAAATAAGCTTTCTTGTGCCTTTCAATTAATGTCGTACAAAATTTATGGCATATTTTTGTTTATTTTTGTATGATGACCTTGAACACGCTTCTTATTGTAACCTTGAAAAAGTCATCACAATAAAACGATTAACAAAACTGAAACAATACTTCATGAGCTTAGGACGATTAATTATTAATGGGAAATCAATTGCGTGCCATTTGCTCCGAGTTATCCTTACTATTTTGATAGGGAATTTCAGTTCTTATGCAGGTTAATAAGATCATTATATTCATAATTTAATATTCTTTAAACATGTGTACATATGTACTAGCTTTTCTTCTAAGAAACTTAATATTTTCCATTTAATTGTATTAATACTATGGTTATATTTTAGTTACGGTTTGATAGTTCAGTTATTCCTCTCAGTTCCAAGAATTTTTCTATTAAATCAAATTCATCTCACTTAATGACTATGACAACCAAAATACATTGAAACTTTTCGAGCTGTTAAGAAAAAATGTGTCCCGCGGAGTCTATGTAGGTACTTATGTTCAGATAGCATCATAACACATACCCCGTTTGCGCACCATTTTAAATTGCATATTTAGTTAGTACAACACCTACTGGCTGAATACCGGCCATATTTGACCTAGTGAAAGCCAAAATCACAATTTTGTGATATTCCGGGAGTAAGTGCCATAAGCCATGCCCTAGTCTTGCACTTTACTAGCATAAACTTATTTCTATTTTTTGCCTTTTTTTTGCCTATATTTTAGCATTAGGTTTAAAAATAATTCTCACAAAATTTCAGCTTCCTAGCCCAAAACTATACACGGCGGGAACAGTGTTTGAGTCCGATTTCATTGAAGTATGACTAAAGCGTAGAACACAAAATATTCGTGTGGCTGAAAATGCGAACAATATTTTTACATATATCCAAATCGGTTTTGTTTGCGAGCCCATATGTCTATGTTTTAGCATTGGACCTAAGGAAAATTCACCCAAAATTTCAGCTTCCTAGATCAAAACTGTGAAACTCGCATATTTTTGTAAATCTCAAATTAAATCGGATATAAACTCTGTTCACGCCGTTTACAGGTTTGACCTAAGAAGCTGAATTTTGATAAAAAAGATAGTTTTCGAAAGGAATATACATAAATGTTTGAATTTGCCGACTTGTGTTATTCCTATCATTTAAAAGAAAACTCAATGAATAATTTGGTTGGCATAAGTTTTAAATTGAATTTGCTATGCCAAGTTAAAAATATCTCTCAAAATTTTCACGATTCTCATACCAAAAATTTGAGACTTCGTTGCAAAACCGGGTAGAGTTAGTCTTAGTTTTTATTTTGAAAAATGTACTAACGAAAAACTGAATATATAAATTACCATAAAGCTCTTAGCACACTATACTGGGCAGGATCAAAAGAAACTTCAATTTATGCGAACCACCCCAATGTGCATATTTACATACTGCTACAGTTGAAATTTTTCATAGCAATAGCGTGCATACTTGAAAAACTTAATCGCGAATGTACTATGTAATCCAGTCGTACGCTGGTAATAAAACTACATACAAACAGTCGATTGGAGAAAAAAGCTTTTCAAGGTCATCTATGAATATATTTCCTTAATGGACTCTCACAACAACAACAAAAATTAAATCCATGGCATGCAAAAATAACGCAGAAGATAGAGGGAGGCGGCAGCAACGCCTTCTTTTTCCACAACCCCTGCAACAGCTGATTTCAAGTTATGACATTGACAAAGAGTGAAAATGTGGAAAGCTTTTACATAATAGACGACAGCAGCTGTGGAAATAGAAGCAGACAAAAAATATTCGATTAAATGAAAATAACCCGATTATATAACATGTAAACGTTCAGTTTGTTTATCTTTCGTCGATACTGGATTAACACTCACCCAGGTTAAAATCAATTTGCTTTCAACTTGAAAGTGAATCGAGGCAACACACAAATTGTTGTTAAAATCTACGTACATACATACACACATGTGTACAAATAATACTTAAGTATGCTTGTATGCATGTAATTTTTGTATTTTTAAAAAGTTGGCAAAATATCAGCAATAATTTTTGTTTTTGTTATTCAAGTTCAAGATTTTTTAAGCGTTAGAGGTAAATAAAAAAACAAACAAATCTTTTTTAAAAAAATCCGTTCAAGTTCAGGACGAATATACTATGCATCATTAGCACACATTATTTTTGATGGTTATTTCAAAATATGATATTGAAGATTTTCTTAAATACGTGAACGTTGTACATACACATTATGTATGCACCTACATACATACATGCAAGATGACTTTAGGGATAACGTCCAGATCAAGTATCAGTAAAATTTAAAATCATGTAATTGGTACTACGGTGATAACACAGTAACAACGAATGACCTGGAGAGCGACATCATTATAACATCTTTAGAAATTCAGTCATATTTATGCCGAAAAGTCAACCAAAGTTCGGTATTACTGATCGATATATGTAGGTACGCAAAAACTTTTTTTATTTTCAAATATACACTGGCGAGCAAAACTGAGTGTATGTTCAGCATATTTTTACTTAAAGTGCGATAAAATGATACATTGAGAAGCAAATTTTATTAAACCTTCAGCGATTATTCTCTATTTTATTATAAAAAAAACTATATTTCAATATAATCATAATACAACATAAACAATAATTTCAAAACAAAAACATAAAGCAACTCTATTAACTCAGTTCTGCACGTTTCTTTGGTGCAGTTATAAAATGTTTATTTTAATACGGGATCCACAATCGTTTGTTTTTTATAACGTTTTTCACACGTCGTGGCATACTTTCTACCAAATTTTCTTTAATTTGACTTGGAATATTTTCCCATTCTGTTGCTGCCCGGCTCCAAAGCTCCTCCATGTTGCTAGGCGCTCGATTGCAGCAACTGAAATTTTTGCTCAGACAGCCAACGTTGGACAATTTTTGCTGTGTGTTTCGGGTCTCCGTCTTGTATGTATGTCACTTTGGTAGAGTTTTGCAGATATGAAAGTGATGTAAATGATTTAGTAAATGAGAATTTTTGGTGGGAGAAAAACAAAAACTGATAATGTCCACGGTACGACGCTGCAGCGCGCTGGTTATCTTTAAAACATAATGGCATTGAATTACTTCTATTCTTAATCTAGATTACTGCCGTACCTTACATACAACTCATTCTATTCGCGATCTTATTGGAACATCCGACCAATATGCATACATTCATTTATATGTATGTACATATGTACATATGTATACATACGTAATACGTATCACGTATGATTAAAATTCCACAGGGGGTGCATTTATACATAAATCTTAATCTAAAGCGAAGTGTCTTAACTAACGAGAAATTAATTTGTTTACAACAACTGCGAGTACAATATCAAAATTAGTTTGCAGAAACTGCTAATAAAGGGTTGTTTAAATAACAAAAACAAACAAGAAATAAATAAATAAATACTAAACGGTGTTACTGTGAATGTTTAGAGTGGCTGTTATATCTAAGTAATTTTGTGCCTGCAGCAAATGATCGCTTTTAAACAGAACAAGAATCGATGGATCCAGGGCTACATCCTTCAATGACAAAAACTATTATATAATATATTATAATATCAAATTAATTTATGAAATGGTTAATAGCTACATTTTTCTGTGGAAACAACTTGATGATCATTTTTCGTTCTACAAAAATTTTAAGTACATATCACGAAAATCGTCCAAGTCCCGACTCTTTCAGATAATTTTAAATTCCTACCAGGCCCTCGGCATTGACGTTATGAAATTTCATGCATTGCCGGGTCAATCCCAGTCACTTGAAAATCTTGATCTCGTTTGAAATATATTTTTTTATCTCTTTTCAAGCGGTTCTGAGATATGTACATTAGACATGTTCGAAAAAATCTCATGTTCTAGAGTCCTTAGGGAACACTATACACCCTCATTTCAAAATAAAAGAAAAATGCTGCTGGAGTTGCTATCAGAGTTGCAAAATTTTAATTCTTTAGAATTGGAGCAAACAAATTAAGAAAATTGAACTCTTGATATTTAACATTTTTTTCCCGATTTTTGTTATGCATGCATACGGAAGTTTTGAAAAAAATATTAAGCCTATGTAACAGCTCAAATCCTTTGCTGTTTTCACTGCACTTACATTCATCTTACTGTGCAAACAGGGCTGCAATGCCAAGTTTACCCGGCCAAGTTCGGAATTTCATTTCAAAGCCGAGGGCCTGGTAGCAATTGAAAAAATTTCTGAAATAGCTGTTAATTGAATGATGTTTTCGCCGTTCGCAGATTTGATCTAGGAAGCTGAAATGTTAGGATAATTTTCTTGAAACCCGATTCTATAATATAGGCCTATGGGATCGCAAATTAAAAAAAAAAACCCCTTCGGGTATATTTTGTCCGCATTTTCAGCCACACGAAAAATATGGACGTGGTTTGACAACAGAGGTGACCTCTCCCATGCAAAAAAAAAATACCGAAAACGCTATATGTTGGCGCCCAAGGTAGACTTTTTCTACGTTTTAGTGAGTACGTTTTTCCGTAAAATTTCAACGAAATCGGACAAAAACTCTGTCCGCGCCGTTTACAGATTTGAGCAAGGAAGCTCAAATTTTGGGACAATTATTTTGAAGCCTCAAGCTGCAAAATAGGCAAAATAAAAATAAAATTCATCCACAAAACTGTGAGAAAAATCACCCTAATGTACACACATGCATATGTACTTTCCCAGACAGAAATTTAATTTTTTTCCATATATTTTAATTTTTTTTTCATATTGCTGACCAAAAAAAAGGTCGTCAATTTATTTCCCGCAAAAATTTTACTATTCTCGCAAAAAATATCATTTTATTTTGGGAAGGTAGGGAATTCCTTCTTTTCAATAAAACAATAAAATTTTGGGCACTCGGATGGCGCAACCCTCTTTTTCGATCATTCTTGTGTTGCTACAGAACTTTTTCGCAGGGCATGAATGAAAAATGCTTCAGAATATGAATTGATCAATTTGTTCTGGTTTTTTAATTTTCTCGAAGCATGATTATGAGACACCTACATATGTTTGGATATGATAAAAATGTACATATGTGTGCATGTGATAAAAATTTTTCTAGAATAATAGACACCCTAAAACAAAAGATTTTTAAAAATATTCAAAAGAAAATAACGAAAAGCCAAAAAAAAACTGAAAGTAATAAATTTCAAAAAATTCAAATTCAAACCGAAGTCATCCGTTATTATAGCTGTTTGCTATTACGGCCACTTTCTGTTTCACTCGTCGTACATAATTGAGCGCACATGTATATGTGCATACGTCTGAGAGCGCTTGAGCACTTTCAACACTCAGGATGTTTTATAGGAGCTTTTTGACTGCTTACATACGCCAGTATGCACAAAGCTCACAACGCATGCTCACGTCCTACGTCAATGGGAAAGATAAGTGAAAAACAACAACAAAACTACTCAAAGAGCACACACGATAAATTTGTACAAAATATACGAAAAAAAATATCGAACAGCATGCGAGAATTCATATGAAACTCACGCATACACCCGCTATAGACGGCGTTCTAAAGAAATTCCTGTACATTAATGGGAAGCAAAAAATTGATGGCACAAATTTGTATTTGTGTGGGTTAAAAGTTTTAATTTTATTTTGTTTTTGTAATTTGTGTCTGTGAGTGCAATAGCAGGAAAATGAGTTAAAAATACAAAGTACTGCAGCTGTGGCCAAAAAGCATTGAAATCATTGTATCGTTGAACGTTGAATTCTACGGTTTGCACAAGGTGAGCGTCTAATTCTAAATTATTAATATTACAAAAAAAGAAGTAAAACATTTTTGCAAGTTGTAAATGGCAATAATATTGCACAATATTCAAAAAAAATAACCCCTAGTTTATAGTGAGTGTTAAAAATGCGAGACGACAAAATTTGAATTTAAGTGCATTTTTTTTATTAATTTAACCACTGTGCGTTAAACTTGTTACCGGCGTTTTGTATCTTTCGTTTTTGCAATGCAATCGACAGAAACTGAAGAAAAATATCGAATAGCAAAATGCAATAAAAACTGACTTTAAACTTGGCCCAAAGCAGCAGCGCTGATTCATTGTCTGTATATGGCGTTTTTTTTTTTTTTTAATTCAATGCATTGCAAGTACGGTGAAGATAAAAAAACTGCATATTGTTATGGACAAGTTGATTCATTTTCTTTTGTGAGAAATATGATGATCATGTGATAATTGTGGAAATCTTTTTTTTTTGTATTTGAAGTGGAATTTTGTTAATTAAACATTGTTGCTAAATATTTTAAAGAAGTATTCTGAAGAGTGTCTGAGATTTATTCCCCTAAAAATTGTCCACTTACAGACGTTTGTTTGAATTATCATTTACAAAAAGGATGTATCTCTAATTTCGCGCCTATTTTCATCTCTTATGTCCGTCACTTTCGTTGCACGTTCGTTAAAACTGAAAATGAAACACCAAAGCGTTATTTTCAAATAATTCTGAGTGAGGCTTTTTGCAGTGAACCATCGATATTGTAAACGAATGGCTCGTAAGCCTGTAATATTTTTCATTCTTTCCGATATGGGGGTGTTCTTCAATTTTAAAAAAAGAAATTCCAAATTAAGCGTGGATCGGATCGGGTTTCGGAGATATAACCATTGGATGTTGCGAGTACATATGTTCCAAAAACCGCTATATAATAACACCTGCACTGATTTAGACCAAAGCGGTGTCATTTGAAGGGTAATTCAATAAGCTCTAATAAAGCCGCAAAAGTTTTTAATTACAGATACCTATGTGGTTTTGGACATATCTTTGCAGTTGATTATTTAATAAAAAAAATGTGTCACTTTAGGCCTACTCTGATTCCGTTTTGGATTTGCTTCGGAAACGAAATTGAAATTCGAAGATTATTTCAGGATCATACTAAAAAAGGGAAGTCCATCAATTTATTTGAACTAACACAGCTCACGTTCGAAGTTAAAATAGAAATTACATAGCAAACTCCGACCATTGGATTTAGAATAGCTATGGACTTTCAACTAAATCGAAACTGGCCTGATTTCAACCTACATTTTTATTGATAAATTAAGAAAGCCTATTTTATTTCCTTTAAATATATCATTTGTGATAATTCAAAATACTTCACAACTATAAAACTACATACCTAACTGATTTTAAAAATAAAACTTGTTAAATTATCTTTCAAATGACATCAATTTTATTCAAATCGATGCAGGATTTCCCGGATAATAGCAATTTTTGGAAAAGATATGTACGCAATTCTCGATGGCTCCGAAACCAGATTTGATTAACACTCGATAGAAATAATTTTCTAACACCAAATCCAACTCATGGCTATGTTTGCGTTGACACAACGTTGAAATTTTGTGACGTTGTGCTCTGTCATAGCTGCCTTTTGATCTTGGTATACGATTTACGAACTCTTTGAAGTACAAAATTTGCTAAATTCACAAAAATTTCAACATAAAATCCAGATAATTTCTTGAAATAAATGTAATCAATTGATCAACAACATCAAGTGATTGAAATCCCCTAGAACTTTCTTTGGAGCAACTTTAAGCGTATGGTGTATGCCAATAAGGCAGTAAAAATTAATGAGCTGGAGAAAAATTTGAACGAGGTTAATCTATAAAGTATAATGATGTTGAATGAACTTCAATTTGCAATGAAAATTTCCGCCGTGCTTTACACACAAGACTTAGCCATTAGGAGTTCTTTCATCCTCCAAATTCAAAGTAAATCATAATCATACAAGTAGATATCATAGAAGAAAATGTTCGACAACCAACAAATAAAACTTGATGCTTTATTTTTTTTTTTTGTGCAACTTAGGTTGAACCTAAATCAATTTTGAAAATACTGACCTTTTTGAAAAAAAAAAAAAAAATACAATTTTCATTGGTACTTGACAGCACGTTGACCAATTGCCAACAACACTTTAGAAACCTCTGTCGAGCGGTGGCTGCCTCATGGCATTTTGCTGGCAGCATCTGCGGATTGCATAACAACATCAATGCTGCCTCTTCCACTGTAGCGCTTGGTTGTGTCCTCCACCTCTAACAGGCTTACTATATTTTTAGCTGGCAAGGCAGCAGCGGTGTCTGGCACAATCAACCACAAAATATTTTTCAATTTTACGCTTTATACGTACGTGTGTTGGTATATAGAATAGAATTCTGGTATTTTAGTTGCTTTAATTAAGTAGATATGCCAATTAGAAATGCAATTTCCTTTGTTCTTAATGCCAACAACGCAGAAATTCTAAATACAATCTCAAAAAGTTTTTTTATCAGATTTGTTTTGGCAAATTGTTTTTAAAGCATTCAGGAATGTGATTTCGTAGATTTTATTAAGGTATCGTACCTAAGTCGAATAGAGATTTCCGGTTACCCTGCTCCAACATGTCTGTTTTCGATTAAGTACATACCTGGTTAATCTTAACCACAGACAATAAATTAAGATTTGCGATCTGAATAAAAATGGTAATTTCGCGGGAACATCAGATGGCGTGATGTGTGATTTCATAGAGGAGTGAAAAATCTGATGATAATACCACGGAGTGCATTTTTAAGATCGCAAAATTTCGTAAATATATCGTTTCAGCATTAATTTTCAATCATTTGTAGATTTCTAGAAATCGAGCTTTGATAATAACAATGATTGATCTAATGAATTTCGAAAATTCGATTCGTTTCATTCAATTTATTCCGCTTATTTTTGAAATATATTGCAAATGCATTGAAGGCTAGAGTTGTCAGATGACCAAGAGACAAATCGAGAACGTTGAGAAAAATTTAAATCTATCCCATTTGAGTAAAAATTTTTCGAACCTTTTGACTTTCTTCAAATTCAAATCAAGGACACAACAGGTTTTTTGTCAAATCCAAGCGTACACTAGCAATATACATTCCATTTCTCAGAAATTTTCGATTACGTATTTCGCGTTTATGCTTCAATAATGAATCGTTTGGTTATTAAATACTTAGCGATTTTGTGATATGATACTAATTAAAAATTATTCATACGCACTACTGATTTAGATTAAGTTTTGTATGCATTCTCAATCGTTTCCATTTTCTCTTCTATTCCTTTAGCTTTTGCATGTAACACTTTCCATTACACACAAGTATCCATATATGTAAGCACTTTTATCTAACAGATAAATCGGTATCTTTGTCTGAAAATGATTGTGCCTCTCTCTACGTTTATTACTTAAATAACAACATAAACAAAAGCAAGCCCCCTCTTTAAATAACAATTGTTAATTAATCAATTGAAACCATTTAAAATTGTCTCAAAAGAATGAATGAGATAGTAGTTGAAAAATATAAATATAATAGCTATCTAGACAGAAGCAAAACCTTTGACAAGTTAATGCAACATTCTGGAAGTTTCACTTAATTAGTTTTTAGAAAAGTATACATCTACAATAGCAGTGTCATAGTAAATATACAAAGCTTGAATTATTTATAGATGAATGTTAGAACTCTTTTAGAAATGTTTACAAAGTATGCTTAATTTTTTTAACGTGATGAACAAAATTATAACCTAGAATTCTTTTAGAAACGTACTTCCCCATCTAGCTTGTTTCATAAAAATCTGAAGTCATTACCTCTTCTGATCTGTTTCATTTCAGAATATAATTCAAATTAAAGACCTCAAAATGTACTTAGCCTATCCTACCATATTTGAAAAACTAATTCAAAATATGTATACATACTTACATACTAAATAGTTCCATTAGAACCACTATACTAAATTGCTATCCAATAAAACTGAAGAATCGTAGGGTTTATTTCGATGAAGTTTCCGCAATGCATTTATGCAGTTCTCGAAGTATATTTTATTAGATAAAGCTTAATATTAATGTTGAGACGCAATAGCCCATGTGGGGTTGGCCTAGCTTTATCTCAGGCCCATTTTTTTGTCATTTTTATTTTTAAATAGTGGGCATGAATCTACAGTATAATGTCAGATCACAACAGCGATGCTATAGAAAGCTATTCATGACAAATTATACTCTCAAAGTGACATGCGAGAGGTGAACTCAAAAAAATTCATTTGGAATAGTTTGATTTGAACCGCGAGAAACCAGCCTAACAGGCGGACACGCTAAGGGGTCGTCCATAAAATTTGGCCTCAGAAGAAGAGAGGGAGTCGTAAAAACGGATAGGCAGGGGAGCTCGAAGCTTTATGGACATCCATTTTTTTAATCTCACCTAATTTTTTTCGTTTTGCTTCATAAAAATCGAAAAAAAAACAAAATGGTGGATAGCATATTCTTTTTTGGCCTGACTTTAGGGGGTAGCGAAATCGGGCACAAGTGGACAACCAGGTAGGAAGGGGTTAAAATTCCAGAACTTTCGCGAACGTATGTTATAGACGACCGCTAATCACTACACTAATGGGAACCCCATAGTTATTGCAAACATAGACTAAAACTTTCATTTTCTTTATATTATTTTAAATGATTCTTCATTTCACTCTTAGAAAAATATGAAGCTTTATCGCTCCAAACGTTCTTAAAAAAAATATAAAATTTTTTATTTAAGGGTTTTACTACCCATAACACACCCAATTAAGCAGAACACAGAACCGACTCATATATGTATGTATGCCTGTATGTACATATGTACATATATCCTCTACAAGCTATATAAATAGTAACAGAAAGATGTGAATACTCGTACAATAAAAATAAAATTCACATTATCTAACTATTGTTATAGTTGTTTGCTGGTTGTACCGGCGTAATAAACAAATTAACAATTTCGCAATTTCGACAAAAGCAAATCAAATGTAAATCGGGGAGGGCTTATAGTATAAAAGGCAAAAAAACAAATGCTTCATTTGCAATTTTTATTTTGTTTTTTTTTCTACTTTTGTGAATATTCTATACACAACTGAGACAAATAATATCTGTGCTTGCAAACAACTAATGCAACTACAAAAATACGTATCTATGTCAGCTGCAGCCACCTATAGCCAATTTGTGATGGTGGTGCAATGCACTCTTTGTTTATTTTTCATTTAAATCATTTCGTTCATTCTTTGTGGCATTAAAAAAAAAAAAAAGAATTTAATTGAGAATTAAATTGCAAAAAACTAAATGTTGCATAACAATCGAGCTTTGCAATGGGAAATGAAAAAAAATCTTGTTTGTACCACCAGCGACTGACTGCCTGACAACCAAGCAACCACCCACTATAAAGTTGTGACCGGCCCAAACAATAAAAATTTTACGATATTTATTTAAACAATATCTAGATATGTGAGTATCTTGAAAAATATATCAAAAGCTCATTTTGCATACCTATTACATAATCAAGAATTCAAATTTTAAGGAATTTTATTTATACACCAACGTGAGAAAATATTAAATTTCTGCTATGCTTTTGCTTTTGGCACATTAAAAATAAACAAAAAACTTCGTTATGTATTTATTTTGAATTATTAAGCATTTCTTCCATTTGCGTCACAATTCTTGTGGTCGCCACTGTGTTGAGCTTTTCATCATTGAGTGTTTTTGCGCTGTGAGCAATGAATAAAAAAGCTTACACTCACAAACAGTTTAAATTCTCTTCGTTTTTCTTGTGTAATTGGGGAAAACAGGACGAAAGTTTCTTTGCGCCAAAGCTTTTATCGTTAAAAAAGCTTTTTATTATAGCAATCAACTATGCTATAATACAGTACTGTGCTAAAGTTTACTACAATTTTGCAACTACGCTTAATAATTGTGTTTTGATTTTTATGATATGACTTGTGTATTGCAATTATTTTCAGTTTTTTTTTTGTTCTTTCCTTTTTATTCATAATTCTTGGGAATGTATAATTTGAATTTAAGTTTATTGTCTTTACAGACATGCTAAATTGCAACATCCGCAAGTTGTGTGATTTAAATTTTAATTCATTTCATTCGTTTAATTTTTATTGTATGAAGTGATGTTATGGTATTTATGGTTTTAAAAACAACAGCGCATATTTAAAAGAAGTTTGCTAAATTGCTACTAAGTAACATAAAAACATCTTAAAAAGATAAATGTATTCTACTTTAGTAATGGAAAAGGGGCAGTTCATGAACCACGTGCCTTTGTTTGGGGGGCTTTCGGCAAGAGCTATGAAGAGCATGAGCATAGAATTAACGTTTTTCCACCGACCTACAATAATACATTTTCAGAATAAATGAAAAACTTTAAAAAAAGCCGAAACCTTTTTTTTTTTTGTTGACAAGTATTAAAAAAATTTCTAGTCAACGGTTAGCATGAATTTAAGAATATTTCAGAATCAATAAACCAATGTAGATACTCAAAATTTGATACACATTTTTTCAATAAACAGAAAAATTTTCATTTTGGAAATATATTTTGTAACGCACGATCCCTTGAAGAAGTGTCTCTGGAAAGAGATTAAAGTACGTAGGAGAATCAAATAGGTACCTCAAAAGTTCAAATTACATTTCAAAAGTAATCGATTTATATGTCGATTCTATTGCAGAATTCTACACTTTAAATTGAACAATTTTCAATTCATTCCTAGAAATAATTTAACAATTATAGACTTTCAATCATGATGTTTGGATTGTATTTTGATACGCTGTTTTCACGTTAATTTCGGATCTAAGCGTCACTTTAAAAAACAGGTGACAACCGAAAATGTAGATATTTTCTGCTAAAGAAATGTGCAATGTATTTAACAAATATAATAAATTAGACACATTACCAAAAAATGGCTGCATTTGTGACAAAGGAAACAAAAAAATTAAGTTGGAAAACGAAAAGGTTTTGCTTTGATTTATAATTCCCCTATGTGACGACTTTAATATATTGACCCAAGTAACTTTTGATCCGAAAGGTATTTAATACTCTTAATTGTGTAAAAGTCAACAGAAATGCTGATGGCTGTCAAAAATAATCAATTGACTAAAGGGGAAGGCTCAAAAAAAACCCTAACCCACATACTACATATGCATGCATAGCACTGTGCATATTGTTAGATTTTTGATAAGCTATTGAAAAATACAATCGAGATACAAACATATTAAAAATATTTCTGAAACAATTGCTGCATTGGGACTCGGGTCTAAGCATTACTATGAACATGCGCCCGTATGTAATGGGTGATTTATGTAGGAACTTTAAATTAAAATCAACGCTTATAAATTAAGTATGAAATATTTATTCAATTGAAAGATTATTTTATGGCATTAATTGTTTAAAAATAATATCTTGCATATGTCCACTACGACATTCATATGTACGCATAACACCAAATATAAAATTGTTGCCAGGAATTTTTTTTTGAATTTCAATATAAATAACTTTAAAATAACCAATGTATATAAAAGTGAGTGCGCTCAGCAATCTTGAAATATTTCAAAAGGATAGGAAAAGTAAAATCAAAATTCCAGCCGATAAGCGCAGAATTTCTCCACATGAAAATTAAAGCCTTAAGACTATAAATGTCATGTTTACTTTTTAAAATAATATGTGACAGCCTTAAATAATACACTTCATATGTTGAACATTTTTTAAAAATATCAATTTTAAAACTTCTATCAATTGCACATTCAAGTATGTCAGTTACCATGCGCAATTACATAAGTCCCCTTGTTCCGCTTTCACTCGTTTTTCTTTAAGCAAACTTGCAATATGCAAATAATAAAGTAACAGTAAAGTAAAAAAAGAAACATATTTTGTAATTCGCACATAAAAAATTTATAAAAACGACGTACAAATCGATCAAATGAAAGAGAAAATTGCATTCAATTTCAATTAAAATTGCAGTCAACAACCAACATTGACAGGTTCGCTATTGCATGGCAACGACGTTAACGAGCAATTAAATACAAAAAAAAACTTAAATAAAAATCAACTGAAAGAAAAATCCCAAAAATATGGCAACACCATTAATGCTGCAATAACCACTTCCGGTTGTAGTTCTCGTTACAACTTTCGATTTCAAAATACGATGCGTTGCAATGCAATGAATGGCATTTGTATGCGACAAACAGCTAACAAGAAATATTTGTAAAATTACGATTATATAATCATTGCAAAAAATATATATATATGAAGAAATTTTAAATTATATAGAGTAATTACATAATTATTTTTAATATCTTATCGTATTGCCACCAACTGATAAAAGAAATTTTGTATATCTTTTGTTTGTACCTACAATCATGAGCAGTCATGCAATTGTATGCGTATTGTTGGCGTTTTTCAGAAATTACTGCCAATTTGTTGGTAATAAACTTAACTTAAATTTTTCTGCTGAAGCAAAAACACATAATCATTACGGATTGAACAATAAGAGTATTTCAAAATTGTTACAAATCAAAAGTCAAAAATCGTAGCCTCCAAGATTTTCCACCTTTTTGCGCACCTGTATATTAACACTTGTACATTCTATTCTATGCTAATATTCTTACACTATTTTCCTACATTGAGGAAAAAACTTAAATGTGACATTCTCACCTTTTGAAAGTAGCAGCAAAAAGGAGTTTAACGCCCCTATCGACAGAGGGGGATACAAAATTACATAAAAGCGCAAAAGAGAATTTAAAACTGTTGAAAAATTTACCCAAAAAAAAAAGAGTCTGATTGCAAGCAAAATCACAGTAGTCGCAAAGACCTGCTTTATATGTGACCTCAAATCGTCTACATAGAACATAAGATTTTTTTCGTCATTTTCCAAAGAAAACTTTCCCCAAACATTAATATTAATTAATCATAACAAGATTTTTCTTTTTTTTTCAATATTCTACCATGCACCTATGTGTCAAAATGGATAAATTTCTTCAAAAAAAAGCTTCAACACCCACAATTTTTGTAGACTTCTCGTATGTATGAAAGTCATGTGATGTGCTATTTTGTTAACATACTGTCTTCTATTTTGGAAGATTTCGCATATCTATTTGGGCCAAACTTAATTTTGTAAAATTTTTTATTCAACTATTTTGCATACACCTACAATTAACTGCCATTAATGTTATCTACAGTTCTTAAATTCAGCGATTCTGATATATTGAGCACTAAATTCCCCTTATCATTTGTGTTTTTTTTTGTTTTTCTTTATTGGCCTCTTATAATAATTTTTGCAATCATGGATTTTCACTTGTCTGCTTGCTTTTGCCTGGACGACTTTCGCACTCTCGTATGGTTGTTGGTGTATTTTTCTTTTCATAGATTTATTGGCTTTTCCATTTTGTTTTGTTCACTTTAACTTTAGTGCTTTTTACCATTACTTGTGTGTATCGTGTTATCAAGTGCAGAGTCAACATCACATGTGGCAACTTTGCTGTTATTTCGTTTAATTGTTAAGCGAAAATCGCAAGTTATGGCTAAGCGCAGTCAGTAATGTTTTAGCCAAGTTAGTGCAATACGCATTGAAATATCGCTCGTGTAATGGCAAAACAAAACGAATGTGCTTGAACGGGAAATAAAGGAATCAAAATATTAGAGACGTGTGTGCATCGAAGCGTTTAGCCTAAAATATAAAATATATATATATATATACTTATATATAAAGATTATTTTTAAAATTTTTAAAAAATTTTTAAATATAAAAAAGTTCTTAAAATTAAAAAAAAATTTAAATTTTTAAAATTATTTTTAAATATAAAAGAAAAATTATGAATATGAATAAACTAATTAAATAATTATTACAACTGAAATCAATAATTATGTGTGGAAGCCTCAACAAAATTCGCGACTATTGCTAGCTTTTTGGTTAAAATATGAAAATCCTTGTAAAGATGAAAATCACCTCTCGCATGCGATAAAAATGTTTATAGTGACTCGAGCTTCAGTTTGTTCGGTAATGCTGTTGAGCTGAGTAGATGAAATTTTTTTTCATCAGATCAATTTTAATGTTCAATATGTTTTTATTTTATTTCAAAGATAACATTGAGAAAAACTAAACAGCTCAGTTGTAGAGGCTCTACTATAATCGTCAGCTGCTCGAATATCGATTCTTCTATTTCTACTTAAACTAAATAAATACTGGAAGTACATGGTTTTTTCACGATAGTTCTTAAAAGTTTAAACTACAAACATCGATTTCAAACTAAGAAGGCGTCGGTATGATAAGATTTGACCTAGCTATTTCATTTTTAAAACTCTCTGGATAATCGAATTTTAATCCGGGATTTCTAATCTAAAGATCTTTGTGCGATAAGATAATAATAGGAATTCTTAATTATATTATACTTAAAATGATACTACAAGGACGAAGGTCAATTTCTAATTTTCCCAGTCCCTCGCAATCGCTATGTACTCGTACATACTAATCATTTTTGAATTCCCGATGGCAATAAAAGATTACGGTTGGCGCATTTTGTGTGAAAATAAAACTACACTTTGTACACCTCATGGAAAGAACCCCTTATGGCTCAAGTGTTAAGAACGGCTGTACAAATAGAATTCATGGAATGGTCGAAGCTCAAATCTTTGTACAAATTAACCAAAAACTGGTCTGATGGTGCTATGTATATATGTGTACGAATATGTACACACAGATGTGGTAATAATTGAAACATATGTCACCAATTACCAGGTTAAATGTGTCATGTTTGTTAAAAAAGTATTTACCGATTTGTGAAATTTCACATGAATATCGGTTACTGCTAATGACTGTACAATTCGATCAAATTATGTTCAATTTTTTAGGAATCAATTTAAATTTATGGGTTTCAAAACTCAATGAAACCCATATAAATTAGCCCCATATTAAATTTTTGATAGTCGATCGATATCTCTAAAACTATCCATGACACTCACACTTTTATCCATGTGAACTTTTAATCAGGACCATTTAAGCTCTACATTCTTTCATAAAGAGATTTAATCAATTTTATCGAAGTTAATTTTACCTATGGTGTAGCTTATATGAGTATTATCCTGATTGTTTGCTCATATACATATTAGCACAAGTCGTGTCATGGATCGTTTAAAAGATACAAAGGGTCATAAACTAAATAGGTGGTTAATTTGTTTGTGCTTCAATTGACTTTTGATTGACACTTACCAAAAAAAAATCCTGTTTTTACGGTATCCTCAAGTAAATTGTCAAAAAATTCATTATTAAGACTACAATATGCAATTCAATAGCTCAAAAAGCCACGCCCGACTTACGTTTATATTTTGCTCTCCCTATTATTTGTAAATGCATTAAAGTCCTTTGAACCCTTTGTACTGTTGCTACTCAGTTTAGTGGTAACAGCAGCAATATTAAAATCTGTGCTCGTCACGTAGTCCGCTATTTTTATTATGCTGTTCTCTCTGTCATTATTATTTATGCTTTATCCTTGCGCTTGACTGAGGGCTCAAGTGTCCTTTTTTTTGTTGTTGTTCTGTTTTACGTTGCTTTTCTTTGTAATTTTTTCATATTTTTTGTCTGCTTAACTTGTGGCAGGCAACAGCAGCATAGTTTGTATTTAATGGGCTGTATAATTTAAACGTTTGTCATCAACAGCGCTCAGTACTATCATCAGCTTTGCATGTTGACCATAGCACCCAATGTCACGACACCCAATTGTCCACAAATACAGTGAGTGATGAAAGTCATGCAGTAAAGAAGAAAGATATATTAAAAGAATAAATTAATAACATTCATTGGTTGCATGTGAAAATGGAACGAAAGCTAAATGAGCAATGGAAAAAGAAAAGAGCCATAAATATGCGTAAAAAACATGCGAAAAAGAATGGAGTTAAGAGAGGCATGGTGTTTTAGTTTATTATTTATTGTTAAATTTGTGAATTGGTTGTTCTTGATTTTGTCATGTTCTGTCTCTAATGTCAAATCTCTAAAATGTATTGGGCAAGCTTGATTGCTTCTTCGTATGAGGCAGAACAATGTCCCACTTCAAATCGTTTTCGTACGTTTTCTTATGTATTGAATTTAGAACAAATTAACTGCGCTGAAAATTTGTAAAACATGTTCCCTCTCCTATCCTCCACCTTAGATCTAGCTTTGTTTTCATCAAAAGTTATTTCTCATATTTCAATTCGTATTTTGGAAAGATATTGTCCCACTTCAAATGGATGCGATTATCACATACACTTTCTTGACATCGTTCCAAGGACGGTGGTTTTCTTTAAGCTATGTTATTGATATTTTATTGAATATGTTGTTAATCGTCTTATGTATATGGTACATTCAACTCTTGTTATAAGGAACTTCTGTAGTGCTTTAGTGCAAAACACTTTATTTCACTTTCAAATTTCTTATCATTAGTCCCCTTACATTTTACACTATTCAATTTGTAAGTGCAAAAATTAATTTTTTTTCAATCACGCCTCAGGAAAAGAGAGAGGAGACCACTTCAGAAAGTTACTCAATTTTTTTACTAACCGGTAACAATTTTAATGTCAATATTGACATAAGACTGAACTTAAATAAATAATTTAGAAGAGCCAATAAACCTGAGAGTAAACAAACTTATCTAAATCAAAATCAATACCGTGCAACTACGCTGATAAGATATACGGCATTATTCTGTAACAGATAGACAAAGGAGGTTATTTTTGCATTATTTTACTATCTTTATAATGTAATTATTCTCATGGAACTCATACGAAAGTAAAATTGTTGCACGTAGACGTAGTGAGAAAGAAAGTAAGAAAAAGAGGAGTGTTCGAGATTGAACTGAATTCGAAAATAACCTTCACCTTGCTCAATCCTATATCAAAATTAAAAAACTAAAATAAAGAAACTTAATTTAGTCATTGGCATTAATTGTTTCTCACAAGAACATCTGAACCAAACAAAATACGGGTGAATTCATTGTTAGTCATAATTTGCTAACATTTTTATCCATGACTTCAGCGAATCTTCCCCAACCCTCCTCAAAAAAATAAATCCAATTGAAGTAAGGCTACAGCTTATGCTTTGATTGCAATAGAACACGCAAAAGATATAATACCCATTATTTTCGTTGTGATTATTCAAATGAAAAAAAAAAATATGTCCCCTAAAGCAACATTAAATTCTAAGTTATCAATTTCATTTTACACGAACCCTTGTTATAATACTTAAATTGTTGCCCCAAACTAAATCAGTCTAGAAACATCCATTGTCCATATGTCTCTGTTTGCTTGTGCTTCTTCGTATATCCGCCCTGTGTATTAATAAGCCAACAATTGTCCCTTAACAGAATTTTCGAGCTACAATAATTTATTAATTCTCGTGGTTACTCGTTTCCTTAGACAATTTTTTCGCTCAAGTTTACTTGTAATTTAATCAAAACCTTCATATGCGTGCAGTTCCTTTTGAAATCGCGCTCTCTCTCTCTCTATCTCTCTCGCTGCATGTTAACTTTTTCTCTGTATCCCAATATATCAACAAAATGCACTTAAATGATATACCCTCATAAAAATATTAATTTTAACAAAGCAGCCACTCATATTTGGTCTGTGCTGAGAAAAATAGTGCGTGTGAAATTTTTTCACAAACGATTAATTTAATTTTCAATTATTAAATTTTTTTTATTTTCTAACGCATTGGGAAATTTCTAGAGTTTTTAAAAAGAACCCAATATATAGTTTGTTGTGCTCTGCATATGTTTTTCAATAATATAATTTTTGAGTATTTGAATTTGCGCGCAAGAACAAGAGCAGCAATTCTCTCTTTTCGAATTATGTTCTGTAGTGTAGCAGTCTGTTAAATGCATAGGTCTATTGTCCCTTAAGGAATTAGTCTGTCTAGTTAAAAAGGCAGGTACTAAGTGTACGTCCTACATTAGCATATAGAGCTAAATAAACAATTCAGGGGCTAGGTCGTTGACATTCATTGAGTTTATGGTAAAGTGATAAATACAATTTAGGACTATTCATATGTTCCCACCAATGAAAGGTCATAATAACACTGGTCAACAAAAAAGAAAGAGGAGAAAAGTAACTGGATACAAAATGTCAACCCAAAATTGACCTCCAATGTGCTATATATATAGTTTGCAAAATATTTGAGATTAAAAATTCAAAAGGACTTATGTGCATATCCATGCTCTATTTCAAAAGAAAAACTCAAATATTTCCGAATGGTTTTAACTATACAATTAAAAATACACGTTATCGAGGTTCCATTTTTGAGCTTATTAGCTGGTTTGTATTTATAACAAAGTGATTGGCCCACATCTCGTAATTCGTTGTAATGCGTTGCTTTATTATGTGTTTCGAATTGCTTTTTGAAAGTTAGTGTTAACTTTCCCTGACTTTAGTATCAACTAAAATTAAGGGAACAAACGGGATCGTGAAAAATGTGTATATGTTACCATTTCTCTTGAGTTTTAGTTGCAGTTTCTTATCACTGTTTCCCTTAACCTAGACAATAACTTCTTCAGTCGTGGACTTATCTTTTGAGATAGGCTTATATATACTATGTACTTTCTTAACACAGACTATTAGCTTCTTGAATATTTGTAATAAGATAAATACACGACTCGAAAAAGCAAATGTTTTACTCACAGAAATATATCAGGGGTATAACTTTACCCCTCATTTACCATATTTATGCTTCACGAAACCCTTATTTGTGGAAAAACTTTTTAAAAATTTTCCCAAACTTAGTTCAAGAAACACAGCTAAAGTCTCACTATATGTATTTCAAGTCCTGCGCATCTCAATTCTTGTGGCGCTATGAGAATTTCAGTCAAAATACTGACAATATGTACATGTTTTTATGTTGTGAATGTTTCTCGTCGTTATGTTGTTCAACACCATCCAGCACACCTAAGTGTTTTTTTGTTATCCTCTTTATGTTTACTCGAATAGTTTGTGGGCTTTTGTATAAAAAGCAAAAATGCTTAGCACAATAATGATTGGTAATCTTACTATAGATGAGATGCTTGAATAAAAGTTTAATAAATTGTGTATATAATAAAAACTATTTCTGTACATTATTTATAAATTTAGGTAGTTAGGCCACAGCCCGCCATTTTACCCTAATATGCTAAAATTTTCAGAAAACCGGCAGTGAGGGCGCTAAAGTATGTTATATCTCCTAGGCTAAACCGGTTCATCCTAACACGATTCGGATGAACTAGTTTGGCCTAGGAAAAACTAGTTTATCCTCAAAACTAGTTTGGCCGGTAACAAGCTTGACCACTAAGCCGAATTTACGAGAACAGAATTTTCTCGACTCTCCTCCTTGGAATATTTCTTGGTGAACTGCTAAGAATATTTGCTTAAATTCATTATACGAGTAGGTATTCTTTTGAACATTGCATTCTTCTCTTATTATAACAAAACAGTAATGACACGGCAAAAAAATAACTAATAATTCACAAATTTTTATGTTTCATAAAGAACAGAATATTTTAAAAAGTTTGTAAAAATAAAGCATAACCTCAAATGTGCTGAAATTCCATAAAAGCCTGTTCGAACATGCAAGGCAAATATAAGCCACCACTCATTTCACTGACTCAAAATGCAGAGTGAAGGCACAATATGAAATACATGCAAAAATGCTAATTTTTTTGTTTGTTTTGGTTTCAAAATTATGCACGCATATAATATAAATACTTCCTTCCGCTACGTGCTCCCCCCCCCCACAGCACTGTTTGTTGTTGTCCTCCCCTTTTTTTATATATATATTTGGCGCCATGTGAGTTGAAACGTGAGCGAAGTGCATGTCAACGGCGTTTCCAAACATTTCCGGCAGAGATCTCTCACAAAATTTCGTATTTGCGACTGTGCAAGTTGGCTGAATTTGTCACCGCCTAACCCATAAATCAAAGAAACCAAGAAACTTTTTTTCTTTACTCAATGCTCTGTCAATTTAATGCTTGTTTTATTCTGCAAATTGCAAAAAAATGTTCACTTGAATTCGCCGGGAATTCAGACATGTGTTCAAATATGAGGTAGTAGTGGTGGTGGGTTAATGCAATTGCCTGCACTGTCACCTCTTCCACCTCGTGGAATTCTCGCCCCCGAATTAATCGGCGGTAAGTCAGCGAAGGAAGCTATTAGTTGTAATTTATGTGTAGAGAAAAAGATTTTTGTGTTGGAGGATGCATTTAGAGAAGTCACAAAGGATTTCCCAATGACTAGCAACATGTCGCCGTTGGTTATTACTGCTGCATGTCGCTGTTGTTATTGTTGTTGTAAATTATTTCAATAGGCTGAACAACAAAAAACTGTACTTCCCGCATTTGATGAAGTGAAATATGTTGAACAGGAAAATTGGATATTTTAAGGTAATGTAGACGCGAGTCATACAGACCGCTACAATAAGCATGAAGGAATAATTCATATAGGGTAGTATGATGTTTACATCAAAAGGAAGTCATATGTACTTACTTAATGAATTTTATGAAACTATGTGAAAAACGCAACACTGAGGAAAAAACATGAATCTGGGTGATTTGACCTAGGTCGCTGATTAAAATAAAATCAAATTCATTTAATTCAATTATCCAGTTAAAAATAAGAAGTAATAGCTTAAACTAAATTGTTTCATCATATGAGAATCGAATTTGGAATGATTTCCAATTTCAACATCAAAATGCGAATTAGAATCTATTTCTGTTGGAAAGCCATGCCATGCTTTTTTATTTAACAACATACCCAGTTTACTTAAAAGTTCAGATTTGATGTTACAACCTCCCGTGTGCACACAAAAAATTAATTGCAAATAAGTTATAAAGACAAATAAATTAATACAGGGTGTCCCAAAAATTTCTGTTAAGTAAATGAATCAAATCTAATCACAACCAAGTCTACTACGATTCTTGCAACTGACGCCTATGTCTATTATCAGCCATACTTAAACTATCAATAAAAAAAAATTAAGCGGGAGGAAATCACTATGAAAAATCCAACGCTGTCTTCAGGACTTTAGGAGATAAAAACGTTGAAATACCTACATACATAGAGATGACAAATATTAACTTTCGACTATAATAATTAAAATTTCAACACGATTTTGAATTTCACCAGTCAACAAAATTTTATCTCTACATTACATGCTGACTTTTTTTCAAGAAGCATTCAGCTAGTTACATATGTAAGCATTTTCCAGCAATTCAGTGCAGCTACCCTCATGGTTCACACATAGAAAACGCGTATTTAGCGAAAAGAAAGGAAACTCACAGCAAAATCAAATGAGAATCTCAATAATGAATGCGCGAGATGGATGTATCACTCTCTTAATTGACTGCTGTATTGAGCTGCCGCCCTTTTAAACACCATGGCCCACTACAAAAGCAAGCGCGCTTACGCTCTCTCTCATTCAGCTTTTTCATACTCGCCCTCCTCCGCGTCAGAACGCACATATCGGCGCGTGCCATGCTGTTGCTAAAACTGAACCGCGCATATACTACTCCTGCTGTTGCTCAAACAATTCGGGAAAAAGTCTAACTTGGGCTCATTCGACCACAGGACAAGTAAAGTATATTCAGTTCCTTAGACTTTCCCGACCGTGTTCGTTTGTTATCGTCGACAGCAGTGTTGTACGCGCTCATTTGCAAGTGAAGTGAAAAAGATTGAAATTGAAATTGAAATTTCAACAGCTAAACAAAAAAAATATTGCAAGAGCAAAGCATATTTTTGGGCGCGGCGACCTTCAGAAGCAAGAAAAAGTGCCAAAAAAGAACTTTTTTTCTGAAGCTTAAAAATTCACGACGATAACGCAACGACGAGAAACAGCAGACAATTTTAAATAATTAAAAAAAAATTTCAATATTTCAAAATACTTTTTGCGAAAATACGGAGATTAATCAAAATTTTTGGAAATCCAAAATAACCACAACCAACCAACGCACACAAATCAAAGAAAATTAAGCAAAAAATCAGCAAATAAATGTGACAAATTTTTCAATATAGGGTTCATTTAAAATTAGAAAAGCAAACGAAATTTTAAAAAATTATTGAAAACAAGAAATTCGTCCTTTTTGATCAACGAACGAATGAAGGAAGTTGTGTTTTCTAAAGCACATGTAACTTTTTTACATTTATATAAAAAATAAGTTCGAGAAAGCCCACCAGCCGCAAATTGAATACAAACATTATGTTACTTTAGTTATATATTTCGCAATCTTGTCCCACTGTGCGAATTTTGAAAATTACAAAATTTTCAATATTATAACTCTATTACTACAGCAAGCAATAGTCAAACGAATCAAGCTAACAAATTTATTTATATATATACACTACCCGTAAAATACATGCTTACTAAATATATATACGTACAAAGTATATGGTATATGAAAACTTAAAAGAAAAATCTAACAAAATTTAAAAAAACTGCCATTAATATAAAACTTCGCTGCTTTCTGTGTGATTTTATTTAAGTAACTAATTTAAAATCAACTATATAGTAGTAGCTATTAAAAGTATATGTATCAAAAATTATATATATACAAAACTACAATTTTATAAAACAAAAAAATTAAATACAAATTTTTGTACCAAACTTTCATAAAAAACGTTAACCAAAAAAAAAAAAAAAAAATTAATAAAAACATTTAAAATTACACATTTAAATGAATAAAAAATCCATGTGATTTCATTTTTACCTGTAACGTGCGATAACTTTTACATATTTATCTATATATTAATTACAACAACAATATAAAATAAAACTATCAAAAAAAATTAACAACTAACCAGTTTATAGTATATACTACTTAAATTAAAAAAAGATATTTTTTACAAAAAAAAAAAAAACAAAATTAAAACAAAACCATTCCCCCAAATTGTCGACAAATTTGTGACCAAAAATAAATAAAAACGCCGTTTCATAAAATTTTTCAATAAAAAAAAATAGTTCAATCCTAAAATAATTAAATAAAAACTTTACTTTAAAACACAAAAATAAAAATGGGCGGTTGCGCATCCAAGGATAAGAAGGACAAAGTGGTCGAAGGTGATGCTGCTGCTGTTGATGGCACCACAACCGATGGTGCGGCGGCGGTGGCAGCAACAACGACCACCGACGCCAATGGTGCTGCCAACAGTGATGGGTGTGTATTCTTGTGTCTTCTGAAACCGTATGCGTAGCGGTAGCAGAAGTTTTCTTCTTCCTCTTCCATATTTTGTATTGCAAATTATGTATCTGTGCAATTGTCGAACAAGAATTTGTATAGATACCTAGTTTTGAGGCATATCTTGCGTGTGTTGGTTTTTTTTTTTAACTTTTCAACTTATGTTAAGCTATTGTTTGCTAACTTACTGTTCGGTTAAATTGAAACATATTATCGACATTTGAAATCCCTCAATTTTTTCACCAATATTTAATCCTATTGTTCGCTTTAAAGGAATTTGCTTTAAAATGGTTTGACTATGGTTTTCTTGGCTTTTTCGAATAGATACGAGTATACACACATACATACATACATATGTTATATTTGGAGTAATAATTTTTGTTAGGCTCATTTACAGTGCAAGTTTTTGAATTATTTTACTTAAATTATAATGTAAGCTAAGTACTAATTGGCTTACTTTTGTTTTTTTATATGTGACGGCAAATTTTTTCAAATGGCGTTTAAACTTTTCCATACTGTACAATATGGAATCGCTAAGTGTCACTATAACACAAGCAGTAATTATGGTCATAAATGTCCAAAATATCAACGTACTTTGAGGTTCTTACTTGAAAAAATTTTCTCTATGATTCATAAATTTTTTATATAAAAATTAAAATGAAATATTTTTTAAATGTGATTTTTTTTGTCGTGTAAAACTATGTCCTTCAAATGAGCCGTCAGTTTTGCCTTCACAAAGACCGGCTTTTTTGAGAGAATTTCCCATTATATTCCTAAGAACTTCTGGTTATAATCCTCGGAGTATTGTTCGAATATTGGACTTGAGGTTGTGGATCGATGCTGGCTTCTTTATGTAAACTTTTCTTAAAGAAAAAAGTCAGCGATGTTAGGGTTCGGAGAAAATTAATATAAGTTGAAATCAATAAACTACCATATTAACTGTTCGACCGAAAATGTTCCTTTAAAGCGCCACACTTTCGCGTGCAATGCGTGCAATATGTTGATCTGATCTGAGTGAAGCTGATCTTATAAAGTTTTTAATCATCTCTCAACATTACTCTCTGACACATTCTTCGTTATCAAAGAACTTCGGAACGATGACTCTTCGTGGCAATACATTATCACCTCTTCCTTTTATTGGATCTAATTCACGTTGATGAATGATACTTGAATTTTCACTCATTTATTTTCTGTAATTTTCTTCGTTTCGAAATTTGTTTGAGTGAAAATTTACTTCATCGCTTATTATCAGTGAATGAATTAGTTTTTTTCTATAGCTTCTGGTTACGAACGGGGAAAATCTTTAATGTGAACTCACTATTAAATATCCAAGCTGGATGATGGATGAAATTAGGCGTATTCCGAAATGTGAATTCTGACAGAGTTGTATTCTATAATAGAGCAACTTCGGGTGTTGTGAAATACGCTCCATATTATTGGCTTAAGTTGCTAACGCTAATATAACAAATCTACGTTCTTACCATATAAAAGGTGTAACAATAAAACTTAAGATTTTAATTGTGAATGAAATGATTTTTGAAATCATGTTGTTGATGCTTTAACCTCAACCTGAGCCACTTCAATAGACTTAGCTATCTTATATTTCTAAAAATGTGGCTTATGAGTTTGTGAACAGAACATTTCCCAAATAATCATCAAGCTAGTATTGAATCAAAATATATTTATTGTTAGTTAAAGAGATATAGCAAATTAAGCGAGGGAGGGTTTCGTCCTGTGACAAATAGTTGCAATTTATTTACAACGCTAACAAGCGCTCATTATTTGTACATAGCAACAAACAGACACATAACTCACTCAGCACTTAATTTTACATGACATGTGTGACCAAACCCCCTTGCTAGCCTCTCAACCAGCCTCAGTCCCCTTTTCTTTAGAAAGCATTACGTCATTTTTATTTCGCGTGCTTAACACACATAAAATACGTGCACCTAACTAGACATGGCGTTTAGCTACGGTGTTGTATCCCTAAAAAAAATCTTCTGTTGTGGCTTCAAATTGTTAGGTCATACTAGAGCGCAACAGTCGCCGGTACTTCTTTCTGGCTTCTTCTTTACCAAGTGTATTTTCTTGTGGTGGCAACGGCGGCGTTTTCTTCAGTTAGCACGCGTACGCTATAAAAATGCTGTAAAAATAAATATCTAGTTAAATGCCGCCTTTACTACTACTGTCAGTCAGTGTTACCGTTACGAAATAAATTTGAGTCACACGACAATTTGATTTAGAGCAAGCAGCTCTTCTGCTGCGCTCTCTATAAAATTTCTGTTTTTACTTCAATCACCCCCGATTGGGTGTGTTGTACAGAGCAAAATGTTTATTCAGCGCTTCATATACCAATGCGCTGAATAACCCCCAAATATTGTCAAGGTTGTACAAAGAATTTGCAGTTCAATGAGCAAAATTGGTCAACATACTCTCCGAATTGTATTATATATTATCTTACATTTCAGTCTTACATTGGTTATACCGCTGGCGCTATCTTTCTCTTTGCGAAACAACGACGTAGTGCAATAAACTTAACTTGTGGCAGGACAAACTTGCTACTTTATTTTTGTTGGCGTTATTTTTTATTACTTTGCGTGTCAGTTGTGTTGATTTTTTTTTTTTATCAAATTAAAGCTTGTAGCTATTTTTATTTTTTCTAATTTCATGTGCAGCCGGCACTTTTATTATGTTTCCACCAAATGCTGTGCAGCATGTTCTTCTTTCTCTATTCTCGCTTATTATCTCTCGTTGTTCTGCATATGTCCTTTATGTACTATACATATACCAAGAGGGCACCACCTTTTGTTGAATATCATGCAAATTTTACCGGGTCTTAGTTATTACTTGGCGCCCAAGTGTCTATAAGATTTACAAGATACCCGATGTATATTATTGCAATCGCTCCCATATTAATTGGTATTTTTAGTTTATAATTAAATATAAATATGGCGTTCGTACGGTTTGCGTTATTAAGGGTGACAATACATTTTATGTTAACTTTTAATGAAACGCAAACATTGGATTTCTATTGTGTTGAGTAATTCCTTCGATTCAACAAGAAAGCATAGATATAGCAAATAATACATCAAATTAAATGGAAGATCTTTCTCTCTCTCTATTGTTGCTTTTTCTGAATTTCATCTCCTGCCAGAATATTGAATCATGTATTATTTACTACCTCTTCTTCAAGTGTATAATTTACCTTTCCTGCGCAAAAATGTAATAGATCATTAAAAAATAGGCCCACCCTAAAACACATTTTGAATTAATAAAATATTCGTTCGCTCAGTCAAAACAAATTTCTTGTTAAAAATTTCAAAATATTTATTTCATGCAGAAATAAGAAAAAATAGCTGTTAAGACTATAAAGATGTGCGCTCTGCTTAAGTTTTGTCGTCTAGCGCCTAGCATTTTGCAAAAAAGCATAAGGGACTCGCCACAAAAAATAAGCCCAATTTTTGTGCGTTACGCGATGTGCAAGTAATTAAATTTTTTTATATTTTCAGCACTTTATAATACGACAATACATTTATTTCAACTTACTTATCGGCATTATTCCCTCTCTCTTTCATTTCAGAACTACTTCAGACACAATGGTTGACGCTGCTGTTCTCACTAAATTGGAAGAAGGTTTCGCCAAGTTGGCTGCCTCTGACTCCAAGTCTTTGTTGAAGAAGTACTTGACCAAGGAAGTCTTCGACAATCTAAAGAACAAGAAGACCCCAACCTTTGGTTCAACTCTGTTGGATTGCATTCAATCCGGTTTGGAGAATCACGATTCCGGTGTTGGTATCTATGCTCCCGATGCTGAGGCTTACACCACCTTTGCAGATTTGTTCGATCCCATCATTGAAGACTACCATGGTGGCTTCAAGAAGACCGACAAACATCCAGCAAAGGACTTCGGCTCTTCTGATGCTTTCGGCAATTTGGATCCCAACAACGAATTTGTCATCTCTACCCGCGTTCGTTGTGGCCGTTCCATGGCTGGCTACCCATTTAACCCATGTTTAACCGAGGCTCAATACAAGGAGATGGAAAGCAAAGTTTCCGCTACCTTGTCTGGCTTGGAGGGTGAATTGAAGGGTAAATTCTACCCATTGACCGGCATGGAGAAATCCGTTCAGCAACAATTGATTGATGATCATTTCCTCTTCAAGGAAGGTGATCGCTTCTTGCAAGCTGCCAACGCCTGCCGTTACTGGCCAAGTGGACGTGGCATCTATCATAATGACAACAAGACTTTCTTGGTCTGGTGCAATGAGGAAGATCATTTGCGTATCATCTCCATGCAAATGGGTGGTGATTTGGGTGAGGTCTTCCGTCGTTTGTCCACCGCCGTTAACGAGATTGAGAAGCGTGTTCCATTCAGTCACGATGATCGTTTGGGTTTCTTGACCTTCTGCCCTACCAACTTGGGCACCACCATCCGTGCTTCCGTGCACATTAAGGTACCAAAATTGGCTGCCAATTTATCTAAATTGGAAGAAGTTGCTGGCAAATACAATTTGCAAGTGCGTGGTACCCGTGGTGAACACACCGAAGCTGAAGGCGGTATCTATGATATCTCAAACAAGCGTCGCATGGGTCTCACCGAATTCCAAGCCGTCAAGGAGATGTACGATGGCATTGCCGAGCTTATCAAGTTGGAGAAGGCTGCATAAGTTCTTTCAACAAAATATGAAATCGTTAGCGCAATTGCAACTAAACATCACATGCCAATAGCGTTTGAACGATTAAACCATGTAGTCAGAGGCGATATTTTGTAGATTAGTAAAGTTATGTGGCTAAGCAATTTGGGTTCTCGGCATTTTTCTAAAACAACTGTTACAGGGGAAACCCCGATGCATGGTTCAACAATTTAAGAAGAACGCCTTCCTGGAGAAGATCATTAAACAACACCATCATTACTACCACCATCAACTCTAACAACAACAAGCAGATGTAAAACACTATTCAAAAAAACAAAAACACCTACACAATTCTTAATATTTAATTAAACTTCAAATTCGAAAATGAAACCAAAAAAAATAAAAAACTTTGTGAAAACATCTTTTGAGATTTATGTGAAAACTGGAACACAAATATTTTTAATTTTAAGTCTTAAGTTTATAAAAAGTTAAAAATAAAATAAAAATAAAAAAAAAACTTAAGAAAGCAATGGGCTTTTTTGGCGGCCATGAGAGAGAATCGATGTACATATGAGTATATATGTGTGTATACTGGAGTGAGTTGGCTGATTCAAACACGACACTGAAGGTCCACCAGCACTAGATTAAAGTAGAGCTATCATAGTAGGACTATGCGTTGAGCTCAAAGGGACTTTTTTGGTCACACCGTCAATATAGATCACAAAAGTAGCCTACTGCGAGACCCCTATTTTCAATAGCAAACGTATTTAGAAATAGATTAAACCCCGGTCTCCGCAGTCTCGGCTCCAAAACTATCGATATATTCTTTTCAAATGAAGATTCAATTTTTTTGTATTACTACTATAAGGGAAATTCATGTTGCAAAAGTCTTCTGCGGATGCTTAATTATTAAGGTGATTTTAATGATCAGTAATTTTTTTTCTTCAAAAATATTGAAAAAGCCGACAAGTGTTGAAACGGTCGAAAGTGTTTGAAAGAGGTTAACAGATTGAAAAAGGCGAAAATTGTTGAAAATGTTGAAAACTTTTGAACAAGTAGGATGAGATCAAAAATGTTGAAATATATGTACAGTCAAAAATTTTTAAAGTTAAAAAAATGTAGAAAAACCAAAAAAAAATTTGGAAAAGTTGAAATGCTGCAAGGGCCAGAAATACACTGATTTCATTACGAATCATCGCCAATATCACTTGTAAGATTCGCACAGCACTTCATAGTCAACAATAGCACTGTACTATACATATCGCTCCATGTGTGCAAGCACAGCATATTTCAAGTTTTATTTTGTGTGAAAAAATCGAAGAGGTACCCTAATAGCATCAGAGGAAGTTATGAAAACAAAAATCCAGCTTACAAGACAGTGATGCTTTTAAAATAGCTTTGAATAAAAATTAATAAGATACTTCGCCTTTGTAGCGAAATTTGGTTTTATAATATCTTGCTATAGCAAGATATAAAATCATGATAAAGAGACCGCATGTCTTAATAATGTAGCCATTTAAGTCAGCTGAAACACATGAGATATGGCACATTATTGTCCATTTTTTGTCGTTTTACCAAAACAAATGTGAGAAAGATATGATTCGCCTTTGACATATAATATAATATATGACAAGTAGACTACTAGGTAGCGCGCAGGGCTGAAAGATAACAAGAGGGGAAATTGTTTTTGTACTACATACGCCAAATGGCTCTTATAGGCCCCTATGAATAATCTACAAGTAATACTTGCCTTGAAAAGACCTATGAAAGAAGCTATAAAAACATTTGTTTTTGATACTAATATCTTATGAACGAGTTTATTTCAACACAATTATTTGAATTTTCATGTCAAAAGCAATTTATTGAAAACTATAAAGCGACTTTCTCCAAGTTTAGGTTTTTTTAGTTATGCCACTCTTGCACGCAAGGAACGATATGTTGCCTACATGCAGCGTCGACTTAGGCGTTACACAGAACTTTGACCACACGTAAAATGATACCTGAAGTCATGTCAAAAAGGTTGAATCATGTGAACTGGCCTATAGATCAAACTCTACTCGTTACTAATTGCATGAAGTTCTAATCATTCGATTAAACTGGACTGTCGCAGTATTATATATAAAATTACTGTTATAAGCATGTCAGGTAATTGCGGAACAAAAATAAGATTTACGCATATGTAGAATGTACATATGAAAAACCCTATGTAGTTTCTGTTGGGTCGGTATCAGCTCATGAAAGTCGTTTAATCTAATAACGAGTACAGCACTTGCAGTTTGCGACAAACATTCGCAGCAACCATAGCTTTGGATTGAGTAGTTAAGTACAAAGTGCGAATTTTTTGTTTTTTATATCGTTTGCTTTAAAATGGTGCAAGCTTGGTTTATGGATAATGAAACAAACGATCAACGTTTGGAACATCATTTAAATCCACCGCAGTTTATTTCAGTAGAAGATTTATTAAAAAGAACTGGTGTCGAATATTTTGAAGTGAGTATAAAAATATTTTATCTTAATTTTAGACATTTGAAAGACCCAACAGGAAAGAAGGCATTGGAAACTGACACTAGTGTTTCGGTTAAACAGTGCTGCCAAACAAATCATCAACCTTCAATTCTAAAATGTCTACTAAATAGTAGTGCGGAAGTCAACCAATTAATTTATTCGAAAATTGATAACGAATTGCAATAATTGCACAAATTATTAATTTCCTGGATATATGTATGGAAACGCTGCCATCCTAAGCCATCGTGGAAACGATAGTTAGAACAAATATTGGAATTGGAGCAATATTCAATTAACGTGGTAGATTCATCCAATCAAACTCACATTATGTATCCATGAAAAGTTACTCCATCGTTGAACAAAGCGCCCTTTTATATATAATTGGCGAGCAATTGCTGGCTGACTAATAAAATTTTTTTTAGCACTTCAGTGTTTGCACTTTTCTAGTAGTTTTACCCTAATTAAGTTCCATGTCATTAAAAATAGCAGAACTGCTAGAAAAGAACAGGAATGTAGTGAGTACAGCTTCTTACACAAGATATACTCGAGTTCAGTTTGCACAAACACTTAAATTATTTTTCATGAACAAATGCAAGCACTGAGCTTTTAGTGGAAACAAAAATGACAAACTATTTGATTGGGTAGGGTCCAATAATCGAAGTACTATTTCGTTCTATGACGCTCAGTTGGCCAAATATTTAGATGTAATTATGCATAAGCCCTTTACTCGTATCTTAGTTTCTTTGAGGTCAATTTCCGTGCAATAAATTTTGAGTTTTAGTTGATTCACTTACATTTCTTTCAGATTAATGCAGAACATTACAAAGAA
The DNA here is from genome assembly GCA_963680825.1 of Meiosimyza decipiens. Lineage (NCBI taxonomy): Eukaryota > Metazoa > Arthropoda > Insecta > Diptera > Lauxaniidae > Meiosimyza > Meiosimyza decipiens. Next base: position 25,508,937 of record OY804258.1, on the reverse strand, counting down.
GATGCTCTACTTGCAGAAATTCGCCAAAAACGAAGTTATTCGTATGAAGATGAGGTATTAAAGAAAATAAGAAAAAAATCAAAACTGACCAATTCCTATTTTATTAGATTACCTGTTCCGAAAAGTGCTTGCCAGATTATGAGAACAAACTTAAATCTTTCTTTACTGAACATTTGCATACCGATGAGGAAATTCGCTTGGTATTGGATGGTTCTGGATATTTCGATGTTAGGGAGTAAGTGGCTTTAAATATCTTTTAAATAGAGATATAGTGCAAACCATGCCATTTCAGTGCTGAAGAAAAATGGATACGCATTGCTGTAACTACTGGTGATTTGATAATTATTCCAGCAGGCATTTATCATCGTTTCACTTTAGATTCAAATGTAAGATGCATTACAATTTTTTTTAATGAATACTTTGCTGTAATTATATTTTTCGCCAAATTTTATCTTAGAATTATGTCAAAGCTAAACGTTACTTTATTGGTGAACCCGTTTGGCTCCCACATAATCGTCCTGCTGATGATATGGACTGTCGTAAGGAGTATTTAAAACATCAATCTAATGGATTTGCCAATCTAAATAAAGCTTAGGTTTTATAACTAATTTGTGAAATGTAAAGACAATATGCCATTTTGGCTTACAACAGTAACTCACATACTGATTGTTTGATATTAATTATGTAGATATGTACCTATATGTTTTCAATTCGAAAAGAAATATTTTTTATTGAAACAAATTTATTTTTATATTGAGAATTTTTGTGTGAAGTCATCGACTCTTTAAGCGATTTGTTTAATGAAGTGACTGACAACATCATCAGCGACATAAAAAAAAAGATCAACCAGCTTCATTGTGCTACTCGAACAAACATGCCGTTGTAGGCCCGTGATTTTTGAGTAGTTGCGTAAATCTGGCACAAAATACATTACACTGGAGCTGGAGCCCTACTCTGTATTACGATGCTAAAGTTAAACGATTCAAAAGCCAGTAAGCGCAAGTTAATGCAATATTTTTTGTTTTTAAATGGCTATATAAATTTTCATTTGGAAATTAGCTAATAACCGTTCAACAAACAGCAACAACAACTAAATATTGTATTTTTTCAATTTCGTTCATAAAAGTTTTAGATAGCTTTCGGATGCTACTATCGAAATAAAAATAAAAAGGCATCCATAATTTAAAATTACGCTAACAACATCTTTTATGTAGATTAATATTAGCTGTGTCTTATACAATAATGTATTACATAGTCCAAATTACTGGATTTAGTCCGAAAAGGCATCATTGTACGGGAAAGTAGCTAATATCGTTGTCACTTACACATAACTAATGTGAAAAACTTTTCAGAAAGTATCGTGCCTGTTCGACAAACACCCAAAATCTATATATCAGTATTGAACATTTGCTATCATTCTATTGCTTACAGATTTTGGTTGCTACATAAGACTAGGTTCACATGGGCGCTTTTTCACCGCGCGTTAGCTAACGCACGTTTCAGCATTCTACAGAATTATATATAATTGGATAAATGATTAACGCACGTTGATTTTGATAAGGTTAAGTTCAAACGAGCCTTTTTTCAACGCACGTTTTTGACAACGCGCGTTTGGGTACGTTTAGCTGCGTTTTCATGTTATCTTCTTTGGTCTTGAATGTGATATCCTCTGTGATTTCAGGATATCAAGAAATTTGAAATTGTTAATCTTTTCACATGGACAGTTATCGAGCGTTAGATTTCCGTAGCAGAGCAAAAATGAACGCTGTTAAAAATATTAATTTTTCTTACCTCGTGCCTAAATCATAAATCAAAAACATAAAAGAATAAATATTCAACGATATCGGCATGCTTGCATCAATAATTATTTACAACAACCAAATTACAGCTGAACCAAGGAAAACCAACGCGCGTTTTAGAATAACGTCAGCGTGGTTCATTGAATATGTGTTAGGATGCTAAAACGCGCGTTAGTTAACACTGGAGTTATACTTAAGTGTGCGTTGTGGACAACGCGCTTTGAAAAAAAAACGCCTAGCCCCATACGAGCATTGTTGAAAACATTCGCTTCAGAAGAAAGTCAGAGTAACCGATTATGTTCGCACGTCGACAAAGTGTGAACGTGAAATGTTTGTCACTGACTGAACCCATCCTATAATTTTTTTAAAACCACTGCTGCCATTTTTATAGCAGAGTTTATTCAAAGGTACAAAAAAGAACGACATATAGTTCATTGCGAAAACGAGACAGCGAATATGCAGAAAAATTCGTCAAAAAATAACGAGTGTCGAGTAAAATTGAAACGGGATAAGATTGACATTTTGCCATAATCGCTGAAAGTTTGTCTTGTTCGGTTCACTACGTACATCGTCGTGCGTTTTTCACGTCGTTTACTTAGTGTGCAGCAAAAAGAATGTAAAAATTTTGTGTGTGCAATTAAACAATATTTTAAGTCGGAAAGAACCAACTACAAAATTAAAAAAATAAAACCAAGTAATTAAAAAGTGTTTACAAACTTAAAAACACATAATTGCACGGAAAATGAGCAAAAATTTGTAAACCATAGCAGAAGCGAAGGGAGAATAGAAAATTTTCACAAGTCGAAAAAAAGCGCAGTGCATAACATAAAAAGGCAAAAGAAGAAAAAAGTGAAGCAAAGTTAAAAGCGAAAGAAGCAGAAAAAAGCATAATAGCAAAAAGAAGCGAAATTTCGAGTGTCTGCTGCGGTGTCTGTGCGTGCGTGTGTGTTGTTTTCTTTTGCGAATGTGTGTGTGTTGAACGTGTCGTGAAAAAATAAAATATTCCAAATCGAATAATTAAAATAAAGTTAATAGAAAAGCTGTACGGTGGACGAAACGCCACTGCAACAAAAACCAAAACAACTTGAATTTTTTCTTAACAAAGTAAGTTTTTTTATTGTTTACATCTAAACCGCTTTTAACTGTCAAAAGTTGATAAAAAAATTATTTAGATTTAATTTACATGTTATTCATTTAACATAAATTACAAAAGTAGAAATAACATTTAATTAGCTTAATCCCTTTTTTTTCTTCTCTGTATCTGCTTTCAATTGACGTTGGCGCTGCTTCTTCTTATGCTGTGCTACGACCGGTCGGTTGCTGCGCCGTTGACGCCATAATGTTGGCGCTTCTAGTTTTTTTTTTATTTTTTTGTGGTGCTTAAAAGTTGTGTTTTTTGCTTTTCTGCTTTAACTCGTCGTGTTGTTGTTGCTGTGTTTGTCTCTGCACCAACGAGTGCGCGAGTTATGATGATGCGACATCGTCGTCGTCGTCGTCGATGCAAAGTGGAGGAATGAATGTTCGGCTGGCAGTGCTGCCGCCTCTTGAGTTCTTCTTTTTTGTTTGTGTTTGAATTTCTTTTCATTTCGTTGTCTCGTGTTGGTTTTTTTGAATTTTATGTTTAATGGATTTATTTTTGAGTAAATTTTTTCTACTTTGCAATTTTAAAGATTTTGCGGTCTGCATTTTGGGAGTCTGCTGCTGTCGTTATGTGACTTCCGTATGCTGGATTTTGTTTGTTACTTTTTCCCTTTGTTGGTTCGGCGACGATGCTGCACTTTTTGCTCTATTTCTCTTTGTTTTACTAATTAAAAAGGTTTTTTTCAAGGTTACTATATTTTTATAAATGTAAAAACGAAAATATTTCTGAGAATTTTGAAGTGAAAATATTTAGTAAGTTTACTTTATGTAGGCCCCATTCATTTTTATTTAACCAATTCTTTATTATGTGCTTTTCAATGTGAATAAGTGATCCGGTTCAGTGCCAAGTGGCTGCTTTGACCCGGTCAAGTCTCGAATTTGTTTTCAAAGCGCGGAATCTTTTAGGAATTGAAAACGAAAACGCCGATTATATAAGGATTTTTGTTATACATATGTTTGTACATACTCACATTTTTTTCGATTATATTAATAATTTTTAAATATTTTTGCCCAAAAAAAAAAATGGTGATCAACTTTTTTCCAAAAAAAAAATTACTTTTTCCCACCAAACCAATTTAAGTTTCCAATATATTGAGGAAAAATTTTTTTGTTGGGAAAGCCGGGAACTCCTTTTTGGCAACCCTGTGCCGGCTGGATCTATGTTGGAAACCTCTTGATCGTTATCTTAAACATGGGTGTCATGATTAGGCTTATCGTGAAGCAAATAAATGGCTTTGTTCTATTTAATTAACAACGACTGTGATGTATTATACAGAGCAGCACCCAAGGTCATTAACCTCGTCGAGACTCAATATGATAGTTAAAAATGTGGAGCGTTGCATAACGGCTATTGCTATTGATCCTTTTGATTCCGCGTCGGCTGTGCGCAAAATCGTGGCATTCAGTGGACTTTCACCGAACATCTGCACGACCTCCCTTATGCTTATGATGACTTATGCAGTCTGACATGCAAGAAATAATGACTGCCAGATCAGATTGGAAGAAAAAATCTGAAAAATCTGAAAGGCGATTTCAGCATATAAGTTGGAGATAACTTCACTTATTTAGGCAGACTTATTAAACCTGATTACCTGGAACCTATAAAATTATGTGTATTTTCTAGAATAAAAGCGAAACGAACCTTCGTTCAGGTTCGCAATGTCTCTGTTGTAGCGAATTTCGTCAACAAATTTTAACTTCTGATGCTTCACAAAAATTTCTCACACGATCGTTGTTGCTTAGACTGCTCTATTTACTTTGAGCCGAATCAACTTGCTATAACCGTGCTAGCTAAGGAACGGAGTCGTCCCTCAGGGTTTACATCTTATAGTAATTTTTGTTAAACAATATGGCTATCAAACGATGCGAATTAAATTTTTCTTTAGTTGAAAAGCAAATTTGTGTGATACTTAATGCCGCAAAATAAGTTTGTGCCAAAAAAATCAAATGCCATTTTCATATCTAGAATCGTGGATGCGAATTTTAGCTTTGTATTAATTTGGAACTTTTTATATTGTAATCACTGGCAATGTTTAAACTCTTGAATAGAGGGTCCAATTCTTGTGCATACCTAAAAATCATCACTTCAAGCAATCTCGTGGTACATACATACATTTTAAGACTGAACACTGGTAGAATGCATACTCGCATGATACATACATACATAGTGCGTAAATTCATAAATATATGTATATACATGCATATGTATCAATCGGGTTAATCTTAAAATGTAAAGTAAGTAATTTGATTATATGTATTTTAATGAAGGTCTAATCTATTCATATCTTTTTATTATGAGTTTTGTTATATGTATTTAGCAAACTTAAGTTTTAACAAAGGTCACATTCCATTCATGTTTCGATAGTTTCATATATACTTATGTATTTCATAATGTTGCTTCATTAAAATAAAGTTTGTTATGTATGTATAACTATATATATTTTTTTTGAAATAGAAAAGTGTTAAATGAAGTAAATAAATATGAACATCAAAATCATTCCATGTAAAACCTTAAAAATAAATTGTAACGCAAAAAATAACACAAAATGACGTGTGAAGCCATTAATAAAAAATAATTATGTGGCCAACTACTCAGATATACGACAAAAGACCGACGCACATACATACGTTCACATGTATATACATACATAGATGCGAATACACTTGCGTTTATTTATACTACATGACAACAACAACGGCAGTAAAAATTTTATAATTAAAAAAATTAATAATAATCAGTAATGTTAAGAGTGCGACAACGACGAAGTCAGTGGATTACATTTAATTTTATATTTGTTTGTCTGTATGTGCGTGTAGTACGTGTTTAAAGTACACACAAGCGTGCAATATACACGTACGCCGAATACATGCATACATACGTATTTGATATATGTACTTTCTTATGTATACATAAGTCGCGGTATATAACATTAACGATCGACCGACCGACCGACCGGCCGACCACCTACTCCCTAGGTGCCGTGTGCCGTGCCTCCTTGTCCCCTGCCTCTCTTTCATGAGGCTTGCGCCTGTACTTATTTTAGTCGGTAGGTACTAACTATACTACTCTTTGATTTTCACTTATTGCTGCATACGGCAGCATTCCGTATATTCGAATTCGGATCTAGAAGAACAACGAGTGACAGCAACAAGAGCACTAAATAACAACTGCAACAACAAAGATAATAGTACAATTCGAAAAGTATACAATAACAACAACAACCAACTACAATAAGCTCTTGCCAAATGAGAAATTTTAGATTAAAGCTTTTGTGGGGGGGGGGGGGTTATATTACATTAGTAGAAAGCAATAGGCTTTCGTGTTACCACTCTAATTTGCATTAAAATTTGGAAATTATTTTTTAGATTCTTTTCCTTTTTTCCTTTTTTTTTGTCTTTTTGGGAAAATTTTTTTTTTTTGCCTTACTAAGCTATTTTCATTTCACTTAACAATCGATTTTCTTTCTATTAGCATGCACATACTATTCATTTAAACAAATGTAACTTCAACAAAAATTAACCAATTTTGGTTAATTTATAGCTTAAAATGTTCACACAATGTACTGTTTTAGCACTGTGACCTAAAATATTAATTTCCTAAATAAAAGTCAAAATTTCTTTGAAATCAAATTCTTTAAATCGCGTATTTTGTTCGGTTAAAACTTTTTTTTTTTCAATGTTAGTAGTCTACTTAAACTATATTCTGGGCCTACTAGTCAAAATTTTATTCAGTCTATGAGATTTTTGGAAAAACAAACGATTTTTTATAATTTTATTTAGAAAATTGATTTGTAATGCTGTTTGTTCTTTTCGTATAACTATACAAATAAATATGTATAAACGAAAAATATAAATTATACAGCATACTCAAGGTAACAAAAAGAAAAAGCAAAAACAATATCAACAACAAAAACATTACAAAAAACTCAAACACAAATAAACGCAAAGCAAAAGCAAACAAGTTAATGTAATCACAAATGATAGCCACATATTATAATTTAATCGTACACTTGTGTAAGAAAATTTAAGTCATAAAATACAAATTACGTGATTCCAGAAGTTTAGCCTATTAAAATAAAAAATTGATTAAATATTAATTACCAATGGAATATGTAAAGAGTACCCCAAACTTCACGCTTGAAGTAACTGTAGGTGCAAACTTTCAATTATGCTATTCACACCTCGTTGTAAATTGGACTGGTAAAATTACAATGTGGTAAGTTTACGAAGTGCTAATTTATGTTGTTATTGTTTCCCATATAAATGCAAATTACCACTAGCCGATAAATTTGAACATGCCCTTAGGCAAGTTTTCTTTGGTTTTAAGCAAAATTACTTACTGTAACTGTGGAGCAATATGTCCATATATCTTTGTAGCCACAATCCAGACAATAGCTAAGGATTTTCGCTCTTAATTAGATTTAATATTTTTTAAAAATTTTGTTTGTTAATTTTTTTTTTGCAAGCCAAAATTAAGACGTCAGAAAAGACTAGCTCACAGTTGTACAATTTGACACATTGAAATTTTATGACATTGCAATTTTACTATGAAGTGTGAATTGCCTAACTATTTTTAAAATATTGGCCAACAATGAAGACGCGTAAGCAGTCAGCTTATAACGCTGATTTTTAATTTCTTATTTACTTTCAACAACACTGCCGCACAAATGACACGAAATTCAAAACATGCGTGAATGTTGAACCACCCTTTACTTATTGCGTAAATTTTGAGACATCTTTTATATGTATACTATGCTAAGTATATACTTAGCTTAAGTTTTAACATTTTTGTCACATTTTTTTTGATTTTTTAGTACTGAAAAGCTTTCAAATTTGATTCAATTGAAATACTCCGTTGGAAGGTTTTAGTTCAAAATTTAAAAACCCAACAATTTCCCTTTTTAATATACCATATGAAAGAAGCTGTGTTTCGGTGTTTCACATAATCCAACAGAATGTAATAAAAGCTGCTTTCAAGAGAACTTGGTTAGAAGCAGACAAAACCGACTGTAATTCACTAGTGATCACATTTCAAAGGATTAAGACTGCTCTCAATATTAATAAAAAAATTTCTGAAAATGGACCAAATGTGGACAAACAAAAATAAAAATGGGACAAAAATAGACATTCGATGGACAATCGGATTTAAAGTTTTTCGCCACTTTTGGGGACAAATTCACGAACATAGGAGACACAAATTTCTACTTAAACATTCAAAAATTTTACTAAACCAAAGAATGGAAATTGATTTGCCACACACACATTTATATTTTTTCTTACTGAGCTATTCCATCTAAGTGTTTGTTGTATCTGACAAACAAAAACAGCACCACACTAAAAGTAAGCAGCCAGTTAGCCAGTGCATATTGTCAGCTTATACAACATATATCTCGATGGGATGATCTCGCCACTCAAAATCGTTGACTCAACAATAGCAACAACAATATTCACATAGTCATTTAGAAAAAAAAAAACAAAGACCTCGAGCTACCTACATTCGCCTCGCATCATTATAGTCGTTAAAGTTTGGTTTTTTCTGTTCCTGATATTGTTGCCATTTGAGAGTTACTCGTTGGAAATTATTGACCCCAGACAGCCATGATGGCTGAACAGTGAGAGTATTCGCGGGTATATTTGTAGCTTCGTTAATTCGAATTTTGAATCCCTATTTAACTATGCGCACCTTCATTTTTATTAAATTTAAATTGTTCTTCTGTTCTTTTGATTATCGTTCGTTGCACATTCATATCACTGAAACTGTTTCTTTTTATTTCATTCTTTAGTTTGTTCCATTTTTTTTTTTATTTCTTGGCTTCGTTTTCCAACTAACGCTTGTGTACTTGGCTGCACTTTATATCGACACTGTTCCGCTACTGCTTCTTCTGCAATTGCTGGCCAATTTATGTATCTGTACATCCGCTATTATTGCGGTTCTCTTCTTTCGATTTTGATTCTGTCTCTAAACTTTGTGTTTCTCCTAAGTTTTTGTGTGGGGAATTAATTGAATCATTGCATGTGCCATGTGGAGAAACATGAAACGCCGCGAATCAAGTGAATTATTTTGAAATGTTTTGATTTTCAAAATCATATTCTTTTATTTATGTATGTCGAGAGTAATGTTATCACTTTATGTAAATGGAGTGTGAACTACTGAGCTTAATAAATAATAAGTCGGTGAATTTGTATTCTCTTGAAGTAAAGAAATTTCGTTTTGTAATTACTTGTTAACGAAAGGGATTCGAAAGGCAAAGATGTTAACCCTAAACCAAAATGATGAGACGTAACGAGAATACGCCAGTGCATATAAACCAAAGTTGATAGCCAAAATGAACATACGTAACTGATCGAAAGTGAACGAAACATTTTGACGAGATGTGTTGTTTCGTAAGGACCGAACTTCAAACCGTCACTACTAGTTAAAGCAGCTGTTTTGCCGGCACGCTAACGTAACATTTTGGTTTAAATGTCAAAACAGACTTAACGAATGCTAATGTTCGTTCAGTTGCTATTGTTTCGACAAGTCTATTTTGGCTTAGGCTTCAAGTTGATCTTAGCGTTTGCATTTTAATTGCGAAAAAAATTTTAAATTTATTAGTTTGATGGAAATTTCTTACATTTAAACCAGTACGAAAACCATTACTTTTGCTCTGAGCTCCCTTGAGTTCTTATGTTGGAACTATATCATTAGAGCTGTGCGTTCCATAAAGTAAGCTAGTTGGCTTCGTAGTATTAGTAAATGTTTCTTCATTCTATTGACAAGGTATCATAATGGAAACGATAATTTTACTTCATTTAACACGGTTATCTAGAAGAGGTTTTACCCTAAAGTTACATCCCTCCAAAAATGCAAGGTGCTACGTATTCGAGATACCTCACTGACCATCTCCCTGCAAAAAAAAAAAATCCCTCCGGTACCGTTTCTTATAGTATTTCGGTAGTTGTACCACGAATTAAATTTCTCATCAAAATTTGTTACGGCATGTGAAAGTCTTAAGCTCAATAGCTAATAAGGCTAATAGCTGTAGTAGCTAAACTCTATTATTAAAAATCTATTATTAATAAAAAAAAAAAATAGGATTGAACTCATCATCTTTAAATTGCAAGCCGCGTGGGTCTCTCACTATACCGCAGAAGCACACAATAGATTATGGCATTTTCATCACTTTCAACTTTAATAGGGGATTCACACTGCATCGAAATCATTTTCCTTGATTTTATATTGCGATTTAAAAATTAACAATGATTTTATTAAACGAGCGCCTGGAATATGAAATCCCAGAATTAAGAAGAGGTATAGAGAACTTTATTTTTTTCTTCTAAAAACGATTGACTTTTGTTCGAAAAAGAGCTTTAAATTGTATTAATGCAAAATGATTCCATGTTATTTATTTATTTATTTAATTTAATTCATCTACTGGGCTAAAACCCTTACAGATTACTATAACAGTACTTAAAATTAGTTTAACAAATATTTCTTAATTTCAAGCTTGAGGGAACATAACGATTTCCTTAAGTTGTTTAACAAAAATACTCCTATTAACACTAAAATCCAATTGATTCGCAAACATATTGCAATTCGAAAGACATCGAGAAAGCGGCTCATTGGAACCATATTTAGTTCTATGGTAAGGAGTGTAGAAAATATTTGACTCCCTCAAATTATGTGCTGGGACATTAAATGGAATTAATGCTAGTAATTCAGAAGAATTAATTTTACCATCAATCACATCTTTAATGAACATGATATTATTAAAGAGTCGTCTATCAGATAAACTGCTGAGGCCTAAAAGACGGCAACGCACCCAATAAGAAGGCATAGTTTCCCAAGTGTACAGTCTTCTTAAAGCAAATCTAGTAATTTGTTTCTGGATATTCTCAATACGGGTAATCGACACATCGTAAAAGGGGTCCCATATAACCGAAGCATACTCTAGTAGAGATCTTACAAGGCAAGGATAGTGTTAGGGGATCAAAAAATTCTCTGGAATTCCGTGGAAGCAAATCAAAACCAGCACTTTTGGAGCAGTCAAGGCTTATTAAAGCTTCTAGCACCTCCTTATCGGGTATATCTAACTTGCCAATATTCAAAAATTGCGGTAATTTGGAAAAATTATTAGAATCACTTAGAGAGCTCACGGAATTAAAAACAGATCCAAAAAAATCAGCAAAAAGTTCCGTAATCCTCTCGTTATCACTACACACCTCACCTTTATACTCCATTGATGAAGGAAAACCAGAAGATTTCCTTTTATTATTTAAAAATATCCCAAATGATTTCGGATTCGACCTAAGGCCTCTCTCAATGGAATCGATATATTTCTTATACAAAAGAAATTTTAAAGGCTTTATTAACTTAGTGCAAGGGAAAAATTCTTTATATGACGGAAAATTAATATATAAGAAAATTTTTGTGCTAAAGCGAAGGATGACTTTTTCACATAAAGTAGCGAAATTGACGGGTGGTAACAATAATAATAATATTTATTTGTATCAGGCCATGATGTTGCGTCCATTTTTTTTTATTAAAAAATATTGGAAATCTACAGGTTAACGCTTCCTTTATAACATATACCATACATCATTGGCGCTACTAATTTTTCCAAAACTATTGGCTCTTATGAAACACTCCAACTATTTTTTTATTTCTCATGCAAACTTTAATTTGAATATGGGAATATCCTTTTCATTACTGTTTTGCCTAAATGTATACAAAAAAATTTTATTCGATTCTCAAAACTTAAAAAAAAACCCTAAATTTTTGAAGTAGATGTACAATAGGAAAATGCAATAATATTGCTGTTATTCTTGTTGTATATAATATAGTAAATAGATTTGAATTCATATCTATACGCAGGGCACGCACCCACGTTAGTCTCTCATAGTCGTAGTCGTTGTTGTCGTTGCCGTTGTCGTCGAACCCACGCCCATGTGGAGCCCAGCGGTGCCTGCCATCATAGTCGCAGTATCTGCGGTTCATCCACCAAAAATATTTTCAAGTAGCTGTTCTGTTGCCTCGAAAAGCTTACAACTTAAAAAAATAAAATAGCAACAACACAACTTTTCAACCGATTGCACTCGTCAGTGGGTGGTGAATGGGTGTTGGTGGGTTGATTTGGTCTTTACTGCTTTTCTATGCCATATCCTGATTTTGTTTTGTTGTTGTTTGTGCTGCTATTTGTTGTGTGCAGGACACAGTTTGTGGGTGCGTTTTTGGGTGCTATTTTACTATTTTGCCATATTCTTGTTGTTTTTGTTGTTCTGCTTGCTTGTATGTACAAAATTTCGGCTAAAGTTTACACAAAAACAGGATGCGGCGAATGTGTTGCCAACACCATTCCATTTACAAACTTGGACCCGCAACACCCACTCTCACTTACATACCTGCTTCTCTGCAGTGAACTGTAACCTAAAGTGCGATTCAAATACTCTGAAAGCCACCATCTATTGAACTTTTACTAACAACAAACGTAAGGAAAAAAAATCACCCTTTAAACTTTTTTTTTGGTTTTTTTGTTTTACTCTACAAATTTTTCTTCTTTTGAAATGCCCGGATTTGATTTTTTCTAAATTTTGTTAGACAAACCAAAAGGAAATATGTTAGAGGAGGGGCAACGCGAAATTTACCATTTAAGTTTCCCTCTTCCTGCGAACTATGTTCATTGCCATTGCTAGACAGTGGAACATACGAGTAACTATTGTAGAACTGGGTCTTGTAATAAGGTAAGTGCTAAGAAGGCTTCGACCTTGACATGAATTATGTATTTGTGAAATTTTTTTTTTAAATTGTTTCAGTAATACATAGACTTAAACATTTAAAAGTTTTTATTTTGCAATATTACTTAAAAGTGGCGCTTTATTTCATAGCTGTGTAAAGAAAAGTTTCGAATTTTCATACATTTTTATTGCTGAGTGCTAATGCTGGATGTTAGCAAGATCGCTCAAAGTATTGTCATTTGACACTTTTCTTAAAGCAATGCCATAATTTAATTTAAAATATGTTGACATAATTTTGCTAACTTTTTTCTAAATTTTTTTTTAATCGAAAAATTTTCATTTCGATTTCCCGCCAAAACCAAATTGTGTAGAGGACTTGATCGGGCAATTGTATTGGCGTAGTATGCATGAAATGTTTTGGGTAACAACCACATTTGATTTGAAACAAAAACACGTAATTTCATTTGTTGTTTTGTAAACACAAAAAGTTTTTTGTTCGTTTTTGCTTCGTTTTGCGCATGCGTACATTGTTTGGTTACTTTTGCACTTCGCCCGACTCCGTGTCTTTCATTTTTGTTGCTTTATCTAATTATGTACTTTCGATGTTGAATTTCTTAGTATTTCGCATTGCTCTAAATGAGCGCAAGTTGTTAAAATTTGTGACAGGTTCATGAACTTTACATTGTTGTTATTGTGGTTGCAGCAGTTTTATGTTGCTTTGGCTCCAAGCAACAAATGTTTTGCCCACCTCTGATCTAACTAACTAATTTACCTTGCATCCAAATGAAGGCTAAGGTCAATTTGATTTGCCGAAATCATTACTAATTACACTGTAATCTAACTAACTAATTTACCTTGCTTCCAAATGAAGGCTAAGGTCAATTTGATTTGCCGAAATCATTACTAATTACACTGTAGAACAATGTTCAAAAACTTTGAAAAATGCATGTTTTCGGAAAGTTAATTTCTAACAATATATTAAACAATATTTATGTATATATGTATGTATGTCCATCCAGTCATATTTTATGCTTACATGCACTTGAACTGTTTTCTTTTTTTTCAAAAACCTTCGATTGTAAAAATTTAAAATAAAAAAAAAAGTTTTCAAAAATTTATTAGTTAGTGTACGTTTCAAAAGGAATTTGGTGCGGTAAATTCAAATCTGGACTCCGATTGTCTCGTTTATGTCAAGCTTTTGATACATCCTCGTCCATCTTCGAAAGGTTTGATCAGCACATTATCTTTCCGAAAGTATATACTTTGTCTCAAACTGAAATATATCAAATGTATATTAATCGGTTACATTTGGTGTAGACATAGTAAGTCAATAGTCAATGAAACCTAGAATTAGTTGGTGTTAAATTTTTTTAACTTCCATATCTCTAAAACAGTGTATAATTGTGACATAGAGATTTGATCACGGTTATAAAAACTATATCATACTAAAAGCATCCAGTACGTTTTTTGTTGTTATTAAAAAATCGCTTTGATTTACTTTACTTCACTCGTGGGCTCTGGACCCTTTCTCAAAATTTTTGTTTTCTTATATTTGTTTTGTTTATTTTGGACTTGAACTACATTCATGCATTTAATTTGACAACAACTAAAAGTATGCAATGGAATTTTTGTTTTCTTGTTTCATTTGTTTTGTTTTTTTATCTTTCTTTTTTCATTGTACGCTTATTTTCTGACACTCAAAACTTTTTTTATATAATAGAAAGATAGCCTTCGATCAAATCAACTGATACTTTCGTATACTTAATGCATTTTATAACGCATTTCATATATCTTTTGGTTTTGTAAGATTAATTCAACTGTGCGCTAACACACCCAACACAAATATTATCGTGGCTTTTCTTTTATTAAAAAGTTTTTTTCTTTTGGTTTCTTTTTTAACATTTTTTATTTTATAACTTTTTTCATTTAGCTCAACGTTTTTTTATCCTTCATCATCTTTATGCCCGTTGGGGTTGAAATGTAACAACGTGCACGGGCTTTGTTGCCTAACAGTGAGGGGTATGCTGGGAGTTTGTCACAGCTGGCTGAAGGTCTTGGGTTCGGAGGAGAAAATGGGGTTGCTTATTTTTTCAGTGGATAAAAGAAAATATTTTACAACTCTTTATTTTTTCAAGGTTCGTTTTTTTTTTCTTTCTACTAGCCAGTTAAATTTCTCTGTGGCATGCGTAGGTGTTGCTTTATTTATTAAAAACATAATTGGTTTCAAAAAAAAATCTGTCTAGGCATTTTAATATTTTAACATGCTTAACAACAATTCATGTACCTACATATATATGTTCCTATATATGTACCTATATATGTACATATATATTAATTTTGTAAGGTAAGGCTCATAATGGAAACTTATTACTAAATTCTGTACTTTAAAAGGAGTGGGTGACTAAAACTCATTCATTTACAGCATTTATTTGAAATTGTTAATTAGATATTTGTTCATTTCAACTAAAATATCTAAATTGTAAAAGTTCACACTTTTGAGATATAGGCAGACATGTAAAAGTAGCTTACTTTATTCAAATAAAAGAGTTGATTTCTAGAATAAATAAATTGATATAACAGAGCTAATGTTTATGCAAGATTCCTAAATGAACTTATCACATTATTCACTCGATAGATTATATTAGTAATAAATTGTAGGTCAGTTATTAAAATTTTGTAAAAATTATTAACGCAAGTTATTTGCAAGTCGTTTAACAGCCTAATTTTTGGGAAGTTTTTCGAAAACGGAAAACAAAGACGTATTCATATTCATTCATTTAGAGAGCCCCAGGTACCATGCTGCTTGTCTTATATTTATGTACAAAGTATTCGGAATCGTTAAATAAGACGACACAAAGTTATTTATTCAACAAAATTTATTTTGTCGTCTTCAAAGTAGAACTACGCCAGCCTTTGATCCAGTTCTCCACACATTTTTCGTAGGTTGCTTGAGAAATAGCATCCAGTCTTTCCAGCGAATTCGTTGTTTTTTTTTTAATTTAGCTTGTTTTTACCATTCCAATTTGAAGACTGATTGCTGATTTTGCATGTCGTATTTGTAAGCCTATGTCTTCATCGCCAGTCAATATGCACTTCATTAAGGCGGGGTCGGTAGGTAGAAGCTCGAAAAATTATGTCTTTGGCGACCTGCTTTCGACACACTTTCCGCAAAAAATTGAGCATTTTTTTTCTCAAGTTTAGCTCAGTGATGACATTTGGGTTTTGTTGAAATGTGCTAAATTGAAACTTGGAATGTACTTTTTATAGGGGCGAATGTACTTCTTTGTCATGGACACCATAATTTACAAAGATTTTAAAGTGAAAAAAAATTTAGTTTTTTTACAGCGACGTATAAAAAAAAAACCCATGGTCATACGATTTTATGCAAAACTTCCAAATTAACTTAAAAAAAATTTAATTGTTAGAAGTAGTCCAAATGTACTGAAAATTCGTCCATTGTACCAAATGTACCAAAAATTTGTCGAATGTACTATATAAATGTACTGAAGAAAGTAGAAATGTACCGAAAATGCCATCACTGGTATAGCGGTGACGAGTTTCATATCAATGTCAGTCAGAACGTTTGAAGCGGACTTGTTTGTTAACCTTCTGTCCTAAGTCTCTAACACTCATTCGACGATTTTAGAGCACCACATTTTTGAAATTGTCGAAGTTTTCATCGCTCGTAATCGTTGAAAGTTAATCAGAAGGAGTCAAATCAACTACAGTGCTACCTCGGTCAACGCAACCTTCGATTATCGCAATAAATAGATTTCTTTCCTTACAGACTTAGTTAGTGAAACTCTTCAAACAAATTTTACCTCGCTTAGTGCAACGTATGTCGTTTGAATATTTTCTGTGAATGTCCGCTACGAAACCGAGTTCGTGAATACGCCAAGATGAAAAAATAATTATAAAATTGGTTTCTTTAGCAAATAAATGATAATTTTCTTTGATGAATTAACGTTATTTTTATACTTAAGGTATTAAATTATCTACACCCATGAACCTAAGATTTTATGACTCCGTCATTGCAACTACCACGATTACTGTCACAGGCTTGGTTTTTATTAGTTGCGTTAAACCGAGGCCGCACTGTACTACGTGTCGGCCTTTTTTGAATGCTTTATACCCTTCGTATGCCTGAGTTTCTAAAAAACTCAATTCGCCGTAGGTTTTCATTAACATTTTGATTGATTTGGCATACGAAATTTCGCTTGTAGTTAACACAAAACCTATGGCAAAGTCTTTGTTCAACTGATTTTTCCATTGTAATAAGTTCAGCGCATATAGCAGTACATATCATTAACAAAAACAGCAGCAGTAGACAGACACATCACTGAGTGACAGGTCGCGTTAAAACTCTAAAAAAAAAAAAATTTGGCGGATCTCTAATGCACTCTTTTTTAAATAATAAATATTTTTACACATGGTAGTACATCAGATGTCGTTCGTCTGTTAGCAAGGTTTGAAGCAATAAATTTGAGTGATACATTAGAAGGCGATACTGGTTGTGCTTACCATACTCTCGAGCATTTTCTTAGTTGGTGTGAGAAAAACAGTAATCCTTCCCCTATCACGTCTGTAAAAACTGGATTCTTAGATTTGACAGTAAATTTGGTTAATTCTCATTTTATCCAGGACATAAAGTAATAAATTACTTAAAGATTTAAGTCCAATCGTCAGTTAAATGTTCGAGATAATGTTTATATGAATATTGTAAAGTCGGCCCCTTAATGAAATAAAAATTTCCACAACCTGTATTTGCCTATACATAGAAAATTTATAAATACTTTAAGATGGATTATCTCAAAGTTTGCTTGCAGAATAGCTCGGTAAATGAAAATAATGAGAACTAATTACATTTGCATTGACAAAAATGTGCTCACCAGAAAAACCTGAACTACTGCAATTTTTCAAGGAGCACAAACAGCAGCATCTGATGCGTAGTAGCAAATGACCAAAAATATTGTTATTTTGTTTTTCCAAATCTGGCCTCATCTTTTTTACTAAACAAAAATTAATATTTTTTTATTTATATTTTTTTAAAAATGTGTCTAACTATTAATTTTTATGTTGTTGAAGTTTGAGCGCAAATATTACTTATTTTTGAGATATTTAACCATTCTTTGGAAACCATTTTGTGACTTAGGATGTACGCAGACTATCCTAAAAATATCAACAATAGTTGCAACTATAAATTGAAATAAATTATTAAACAAAAAGAAGTAGGCAATGCATTTTTCTTACTTTTTTAGATTTATGCAAATTTTCAAGAAAGTTCTTGAGCCAGAGAAAAACATCTTTCGGACCGTTTAGTCCATCTCGGACTTTAATCAACCGAGATATTAAAAAGCATATATGTACATTATAAATGTATGCATATACCTTTAAATAAATATTTTACTAATATGCGTTTGTGCATGCGTGTATTTTCTGTATGTGTATGAATATTGGAGTCATGGTGGTGTACAACACCCACAAACTCATATATGTATGTATGTTCTTCTTCATTGGTTCATTCCGCCTATTTCTCCCAGCACTATTTCGCTTCAGGCGTAGTTTCTGCTCTAATTCTTCATTAATTCTGTGAATTTTGGCAATTTGTTTAAACTTGCGACCAACCTGCAATGGAAGCATATTTAACTAGCAATACGTACATATAACAAAAATACAACAAATAAGTGAAAACTACCATCTAACACAATGCTTGTAACTAGCAACAATCATAATGTTGTAGCTAAGCAACATAACCTTCATTGTTAAAACAACCTGCTAAAAAATCCTCTTACCCACTTTAAAATGTTGCCCTTATAACCTCAACAGCGCACAACACCCATGCTCCGATTGCGGAACAGCTCATTCCATCCATATTTTAGCCCAGGGTCGTTGTAATATGCTGCTATTTTGCAGATCCGTGCGCATAGATTTTATAACTATTGCTATCGTAGTTGTTGTTGTTTTCCAACTTCCTGCCAGAATGCCTAACAGACTAACTAACTGACTGACTGTAGTTGCGTCGCTCGTTGTTGTTGTTGTTGTTGTTTGCCATCAGCAGCTGACATTATGCCGCCGACAAATGCTTATGTTTTGCCACACGAGCATTAACAACGCATCGCAGGATACTCGTTTTATACCAGTATGAATACTTGAATACACTTAGCTCGCAACACTAGACTCCTTTACGCGCTCCGCACCTTGCAACAGCAGCACCACGACAACACTTTACTCTTATAACCAACCAACCACCCACCCAGCCACCCAGCCAGCCATCCGCCCAATCCCATTTTACTTACTGTCGCTGTCTATATGCTCGATGCCTGTATACTCGTGCACTACGACGGCGATGATGTCGACGACTACACCAAATGTAAAGAATCTACAAACATTCAAACGGATTGAAATCTATATTTGTGTGTTGCGACAGTGGGCTCAATTGATTCAAACACTCTTAGGTAATTAAAGCAGTAAAGCAATTTGTTATTTTAATTTAACATCATTCTGTCTAATTTTTGCCACCCTGTATTTAAAATCGCTGTCATTAGTCTTTTCATTATGTGGTTATGTTTGATCTAAAGTTGCTCTTTTTTATCTTTGCATTTTGTTGAGCATTAAGTCGACGTATGTGCACAGAAGGCAAGGGTGGGCAAGATTTCATAGCTTAGAACCAAGTTGCAAGCAACAAAAGAAATGTAAATTAAGTACTTCATACAATTTCTGACTTCTGTATTTCAGCATTTATGGATTCCAATAACAATTTATTAAAATACGAAATATTTTTCGGTTTCCTAAATAATTTATTTTATATCGGTTACGTTTTTTAAGCGGTAAGCGCCCGAGTGATTCCTTATCGCTTGCAAAAAACTTATACGACGGTGACACAATAACGAAAACTTAGCTGAGAGAAATCAATTAGCAGATTCATGGTCAATAATAGGTATACATATTAAATTAAATTTTTTCTGAGAGTTACAACAGCGAAAATTATGTATTTTTGTTTTGAAGTCAAATTTGGCTTTTTTATTTACTATGAGCCCATCCTTGACTTAAAACTGCTATCCCATGTGGAAAAATGTCCGCTCTAACGAATATTATTTGCGGTTGGTTAGCCTATCACTTGCGCAAGGTTGGTTTATACTGACACTGTAAGGCCTGAAGCAAAGTATGGACACAACCGTTTTGTTCCAGTATGGCTTGGACCAAACTGAGGCAAATACTCAATGCCATGATTTGTGAAATCATTTTTTTTCTTTCGTATATTTTATAATTCTAAATATGTTTGAGTGAATTATTGCACAAATACTGTTTTCTTAGCAGAAAAGCTTGGTGTTTGCTGCAAGGCAAACATAACATGTATCCCATTCCGGAATGAAAATATGTAAGGTAAATATCAATTTCGATATGATGCATCGACTTTGGGTACTTTAATGTTGTTGTATACCGATTAATATTAATCAAGCTTTACTGTCCAGCATTGGATGAGGTTATCACCAGGATTGGGAAAATTTTGTTTGCCGGTAAAGAAGCACAGGATAAGACTTGGCTCTTTTCTAAATGGAAATCTTTAAACTGTAATGCTCAAACTTCTATCAATGTGTACTTAGATATACAACAATATTTTTTGTTTTTCGGTTAAAAAACCACAACAATTAAAATACTTTGTTTGTTTTATAGGTATAAAATGGAATCAAATGGAGGCACGTTGAACTCCAAATCAAAAAATGCGTCAACTTCGGTGTTTTTTTTATTAACAAAAAAATGTAAATTGAATTTAATAGTTGCAGCATCTGGTAATTTGATTGAATGTTTTGATTTCAAATAAAAACAATAAGATTTAAACTCTTTGTAACTTAATCTAATTATTTGTTATTATTTTCTTTCAGGTAAGCTTGAACCTTTTTTTATCCCATAGACAATAAAACGTAAGTTACTTTAAACTATGTATTAAGTATCAGAATAAAAAGTAAATTAATGATTACAAATTAAAAGGTCCCCTCACATTTGGTATGAAAATAATATTCCCGTTGAAATCGGCTGATATGATGTAGTTTTCATGATCAAAAGATTAAGAGTGCTCATGTTCATCCTTTGGCCAGTTTCAGATATATGAAGGATCAGAAGTCAATGAACACTTAGTAAATTATTTGTATTTCAATATTTATAAATATGTCCATAACTGAAACTTGTGCCTATATACCTAGACTTTAGTTTAGTTTTCATTAAATATTTTAGCTGATTTGACCGATCAAAAAATCATATTGCACCACTGTGTGTGAGTTAGTGTTTTGGTTAAAACCAGAATAAGCAGTCACGACACAACGCGGCAGCAGACAACGCACATACAAAGCTGCTTTGCAACGTCGGAAATCTACCCTTCCACTTTGACTCAATTTAAGAGCGCTGATATCACCGTTGCAACCTCCAAACTTTACCACTGACAGCAGCAGAAGTAGCAGCAGTAGAAACAACACTACAAACCTCAACCAATTGCATATTTTCTTACTCACTCACTCCATCACTCTGGTTCTATTCGTATTATAAATTTTGCTATTGATTTGTTAATGTCGTGTCTATAGCAATTTTACTGCGTTCAACAACTTGATATTATTAGACTAATTAATTTTCTTTTTCAAATGTCAAAATATTAGAACATTTTGAAAAACTTCCATTTAAGCTTGGAAAATGAACAATATTGCAAATACCTAAATGGACTAAATAGACAACACAAATTATTTGCGCAAATAGGCCGACTTGTGCAAGTTATTTGTGTAGTGTGTGCTGAATTTAGTACAGTTTCTGCGGTAATTTATGCCAAGAGCACAGAGCACTTCGTGAAGATGGAAAAAAGAAAGAAAAAAGAAGGAAGGAGAGAACCTTATTTATTTATTTTTTAATTAATTATTTTTTTTTTATCACTGATATTGGCACTGCACAATAGCGGCTCAGTGGCAGCTCGGACTTACAAAGTATAACGTTTTCACACTAGCATCAAAAGCAGACTTTTTCATTTATCTCGTTTTTGTATCGTATTTGACGCCAGCTGTTTTGTCAGTACAATATGAATAAAATATCAAACTTTTTAGTTGCTACTGCATATCACGGAACTTACTTATAATTGGTGGTGAGATTGTGCAACTTTGCTCATAAGTCCTTCGCATTAGAGATAAGTTCACTCCCTATCAATGTTTCCCGCCATTTCCTAAACACATTTTGGTTAATAGAACAACTTTGAGGTTGATTGTCTCTACACTATTTGTATGAAAAATGAGCTTATATCAAATGCTCCCATTTTTTGTAGAGAGCTAGTTTTTGGAACTCTGAAGAAAAGTCTTAATGGGCACAACAAATTCGTATGACATAATTTTGAGTTATTTGCCCAGAAAGTTCTCAATGATAACCTAATATGCCAGTGTGCGTAAAATGAGACCTTTGTGGACCAATAACAACCCTGCAACCCTGAAGTATTATTTGATAGAATTCGTTGCAGTATTATGACGTTGAGTCTGTCTGCTGTCTAGGAATAGCAAATTTTTCATTAATGTAAAGTACTTTGTAAATAGATTCGGCATTATTTCTTATATTTTGTTATGAAGATATTATATCATTAGCCAGTTTTAGCGCTGACATCAAATCATAAGACGGATTTTGCAAATACATAGGCAAATGCAACGTAACATGGAGATATTTCTCACACACTAAAAGCGATATAATTAATTCGTTTTGTTCGCCACGTAACTTAAGTTGCAATGTTTTCCGAGTGGCCTTAGAAGTTCAATTTGAAAAAAATAAATACACAATCGGTCATACAAATGTTGTCTCTTCTTAAATTTTCTGTTTTTTCACAAGGAAGCAGTTACTTTTTTTTTGTGAACAGCTTTCTCAGAATGGCCGTTTTATCTAGTGTAAATCAATATATTTTAAGAGTTTGTTTTTGTTTTGTCGCAGCTGGGTTATATATAAGTACATACGTATGTTTTAGTGACATATATATCATTATAAGCATAACCATATCGCCCTGTGTTTTCTATAACGAAAAGCCGGTCCATTGGCAAATCGAGGATCCAAAGGGACACGAAGACCTAGGCAAATTCTTAGCGTGACTGGAATTTTTTTAAAAAATGTGTTTGTTTAGAACAATGGTACGGGCTTAACAACATCTGTTGAATCATATGGCTGTTCTCTATTTTGGTAGGAAATATATTGGGTTTAATTACAGGGCATGTCACAGGTGGTGAGCACATGACCAGCTAGAATAACATCGTTATTCCAACGTGTAATTCCTGTCTCGGAAGAAGGACGTCATGGCACCTTTGCTTTATAACTGTGCAGATTTTGTGAGAACAAGATTTCACTCAATTCATACCACTCCACTATCGATTCTTCTTTGTTAGCTAAAGATAATCACAAATCTTACCCTTTCCTATCAGGGAGGAGCACAATGAAAAAAGAGTCCTAATGTCTAAGGTGACTTCATTGCACAACTCTCCGTAAGATTTTCTCCATCTAACGTGGACACAAAATCTACACGCTCTGCATTTAAGTTCTGTTTAACAATTACCCAATATGAGTTTGGATGAGTATTCTAAATGTCATAACTCTTGGAGTTTTTATTTTTATATTTGATTCATTTGAATAGAAAACAGAAACCGCATATACGCGTTATTTTACCCTAAACTGTAAATTACTTAATTGATGAAATCATTAAATCAATACCGAACAGGAAGTCAACCAGCTGCAAATGCGAGTGGTGACAGAAACTTCGATATTTTGCTCATAATTTCGTTATATAAAATCTAATAATTGTTCATTTGAATTTCATTATGTAAAATAGTTGACACGATTTGTTTTAAATAAAGAGGAGGAGGAGGAATTAATTGCAACGATTTGTTTTGCATCATCCGCGTATTAATATTACACTGCCTTTTTCTTTACCTTTCTTTTTATTCTATTATTTAACTCTTTAAATTTTAACGATATTAATTCCTTTACTTTTCTTCTGGGCATGATTTTGTGTTATTGTAATAAATACTGATAGTGCACTCACTTTTTTTTTTCATTTTCGCCAATTGTCGTTGCGGCGAGTCAACATTATTTAGTCCCGTCATTTAAAAAGTGCTTGTGACTTGGCTCGTATTGCTTTTGTTGTTGTCGTTGTCGTTGTCTTCTCTTTTTCATCACAATGTTATGTTTTGTGTGTGTATCGTTAACTGTACTATAGTCGCAGCTGAAGCAACATAAGCACATACACACACACACATACAAGTACTGACACAAGTAGACATAAAGTTATACTTGCCGTGCACACGACGTTGACGACGACGTTATGCCAAAACCGAACCACACCACAGATTGCTGCAATACAAAACAACACACCACAATACACCATGCTCGCCCGTTATATTCAACACACATTTGAATTTGAAACCCAACGAGCAAACCCCATCACCAGCACCAGCACCATGAACAACAACACCAGCAGCGTTCTTGGTTAAAACTCCCCAATACCCATATTCCCTGTATAGATCCTTTCTCCTACCACTTCTTCTTGTTTTGTATCTTAAACTCTCGCATTCACACATTCAACTCACTCTTTGCCTCTTGCATTATGCTATCGTTATGACCACCTTAATGTTAACCCCCACCCCACAATGAACATCTCTCTTTGAACTCTCGCAGTATGAAACTGCACATTCACTTCCTTGTGTAGCCTGTCGATTATGTGGCAGCAGTAGTCATATTCAATGTACGTACGTAGTACGCCTTCACCTTTCTCCACCTGCTTCCTAACCCAGTTCACCACAATCGGCCGCCTTTTTCCTTTCTAGCGCAATAGCCTCCTCGCTCAATGGACAAAAGCACTAGCGTACAGCCCAGTCAGTCATCCACTGAAACAACCAGCGAACCTTCCAACCAACCGTCTGTCCGTCCATTCTTTAGTCTGTTCGTCTGTCTGTTGAAAAAATTCCACCACATTGCTCTACACTTTAGTTAGTACTACTCTTCGTGTACTCTGATTGTTGTTGTTAATATTATTGTTGCTGTTTTTGATATTGCTATTGTTGTTGTTGTTGTTGTTGTATTATTCTGTTTCAGTTGTGCAATTGCTGCGATGCAACCGAAAATACTAAAAATGTATCTGCCATAGTCAACGAAACACCGCACCGAACATTTGCGTATATTCATCCCACAAATCCCACCCCACCACCATACCCACCGAAAGTATATGAGTACCAACAACATCATCATCATCGTGATATATATTCCAACCTACATACATACACACATATCTACCTACATTTACCCCCCACCCTCCCCTAATAGAAGTTATCAATACTCATACTCAAAGTACGTCCGCCTTCATGTATTTAGCTTAAATATCAGTGACTAAAATTTTGGGTGATATACTATGTGTAATACCTCTCTCTACCTGCCTACCAAGCAATCTATAACAATTATCAATAAATTAGATTTAAAACTATTTAAAGTTACTACACGTACACACTCGCTTATGTTATGTATTGCAGCTGCTTTGGAATCTAATTTATTTTCATTGCTGTAATTGTGCGAGTGTTGCCTTGGTAATATTTCGTGTGGCTTACTTGATTTACACCCTTCTTATTACAATCGTCCTTGAACCAATTTTATAATGTGACTTATTTATGTCATAAAAAAATTAATTATGACTCAAACTCAAGGAATTTGTTGAAAAAGAAATGGATAAATTATCTTAACTTTGTTGTAGAAAATTGTATCGAAGTTTAAGAAACTGAAGCTAAAAAATTAATGATTTTGAGAAAATCTATATTAAAGCTTTCAAACGTTTTACCTTGTCGTTTTGAACTAAAATCGAGCGAATACAGTTTAGAAGGATATCCAACGTCGACATCAAGCAAAATCTCAAAACTGCAAATTTTAATTGATAAAATAAGATCATATTGCATTTTAAGCTAAAAATTCCAATTTTTCAGTCTATATCGACCTTAACTGCAGTACAACTCACACAACTTGACCGAGACACCAAAAGCTGTTTGGAGCTGCTATATCGAGATCGTGCGATGCGAACATCGTTTCCACTGTTGATTCGCCATGAAACCGGCGTAACATCAGATGTTTAACCCTTTTCTACAAATATTATAATCAGATGTGCTTGAAAATCGTAAACTGATCCCATCACCACTCGAGCGTCCTTGAGGTCCATAATTTTCGCGTTGGATCGGTGTTCTATTGAGCATAACACACTATCGGGCGCACCATTTGTGCAACAGTCTCTATGCGAGTGTTTTGCCCAACAGTTGCAACATCGGTAGATTATAGAAGAATGTTCTCTTTTCCTCTTACCTTTCTCTTTGACTTCCAACCAAGACGGTGCAGTGCATTTATATGAGTCATCCCCTATAATTTATTGATTCAAGCTTGATGTATAAGTATTGGTCCATGCAGATTTACATCTGATTTTCTTTCAACTTTTTTTGTGCGTATGCTTCGATAATGGTCGAAAAAAGACAACAACTAAAGTAATAATAGTAAAGATAAATTAGGTAAACCAGTTGCAAAAAATCAGCAAAAAAAATTGTGAAAACCTTAATGAAAGGAAAAATGTACAAATGAATATACAATAGCCAAAATATTTACTAGGTTCCAATTTACACATAGAAAGTTTTCTTTAAAGTCGACTTCGTAGGCAAGAGAGGAAAACGAAGGGGGATGAGTGCAGACTTTGCCGTTCTGGAAAGTTTCATTTTGTTCTCTCAAATATTTTGAAACTTTTTTATATTATTTTTTGTTTGTCAAACACAGCATCATTTATTTGTTCGGCTTAAAATATAACTACTGGTATACAAAAGTAAATAAATAAAATGTTTGCAAACGCGTATGAAGCATGCAAAAATGAACAAACAAATATTTCTATGTGTAAATTGTGACTAAAACGAAACGAAAAAAATTACAATAGGAAAGCAAAACAAAGTTTTTCTAAGCCTCTGAGCCCTGCGCAATTAATCGCAAACTTTTAAAGTTCGATAAAACCTTTTTTTAATCCATGCTGTAACTTTAAACGCAAATTTAAAAAAAAATAAATTAGACGACCAATATAACGTATAACGATATAACGAATTTCCATTTTAACGAACAGTTTCTGAAATTGAAATTTTTCCATTGATGTCTCTAAATTAGGAACGCTAAAAATGTTCACTATTCCAAATAACGAACATTGTTTAATTTAACCATAACTGTTGAACTGGAATAACTTTTTTTACCAGTATAGGTGATCACAAGTTAATAAAGCATTCCAAAATCTAACTCAAATTTTATACAGTTAATATATGCGTTAATGAAAGTTAGTTTCTTTAATAAAAAACACTTTTATATAACGAATTTTGCGATGTTACGACTGAGCCGTGCATTAATTAGTTCGTTATATTGGACGTCTACTGTATACGTTTTTTAAATCATTCGGTTTTCAAAAAAATTGTCCCGGAACTTAGTAGCCAAAGAAATTTTTTACAAAGAAACATACTCGTAACATTTGTTCGTAGAAGTTATTAAATATGCATTTTTAAGCTTGCTAAAAACTATCACAACCGTCAAATTGAAACAAAGCTGTTTAGACTTCATTCAACTTACATTACTTTACGATTGTAATATGATACGATATTTTGACGTCGAATTTCTGGACAATAATGCAGTAATGATAACAAAGGTCTTAGCTAATAATTTGAAAAGAGGAAACCTTCAAAAACTTTGAGCTCCATTTAGTCTTGACTTTGTATTGTCAAAGCTTCTATTTAATATTTAAATAACAATCATATAAACTGTATCTCTAAATTAATACAGTATGCATTATTCTTATTAACGAATGGTATAGAAGAAACTCGCAAAAAAAAACCATTTCGCAAAAAAATTTGCCTAGAAGTTAAAGAAAAGGAATGGTAATAAAATAAAATGGTATTTGTAAATTTTTATTAGCTCAAGGGCACTGAGGATGTTACTGTAGCTAGAATCGAAACCATGGTCTGACTTGCTATGTTGTTTTTTGTGCTTCACTTGTAATTTTGTTTTACAATATGTACTGAACAGTTAAGCTCATTAAAAAGATTAAAAAAAAACAACTTTTTCTTTACTAGCAGTAAGCTCCAAATATTCACTGTAAACGAATCCACAAGCACTTGCAATAAAAAAATGCCATCAGTAGTGTAAATTGGTTGAATTTCACTTGACGACGCTTTAATAAATGCAATTACGACAGATTAGTGTAAACTTACAACGTTTATACGATACGTTTTACTGTTTGTTGCTCGTCTTGGCCGTTACCTACCATACGAATACGCATGCGACGAAACTACTTAGCTGTAATAAACATAAAGATGTTGATTTGTGTTTCTTCTTCTACGATTCTTTTGTTCTACTTCGTACTACTACTACTATTACTACTGGTATTTTGCTACATTTTATGCGTTTATGACTTTTGTTTCGCTTGCTGCGTGCTGGTTATAGAATACCACGTTGTAAATTCATGAGTGGGCAAATGAAAAACGTGCGCTCTACTCCAGTTTTTACTACGTTTTTGCTTATTGGGAAGGTTGTGATGCGGCGTTGTTCTTTTTTTTTTCGTAACGATTTTGTTTGCTCATTTTTATCGCTTTTTGTCACACTTTTTTTTTAAGTTTTAAGTTTTTGTCACTCTGTCGGTCGCATAAGTATCGCGTTTTGACTTTCTCGTTTTTGTTATTATTTTGTTGTTGTTCTATTTCTACTCTCGCTTTGTATTCGTCGTTAAATTCGTATAGGTACCAAGAAGCAAGATGTTTTATTTTTCATCTGTTGTTTTTTTTTGTTTTTTTTTTTCATTTATATTCTTTATCTTTTAGTACGCTGTACAGTTTTATATCCCAACTCAATTTCTTATTTATTTATTCTGCTGTTCAAGTTGTTTTTGTATTTGTTGTTGTTGTTGTTACTGTGCGATTATATCGATGCCTAATATTTGTATACTTTAGGTGTTGCTACTTCACTCTTTGGTCGCTAAAATACAAAAAAATAAAATTTTTTTTTTAGCTGTGGCTGATATTATACGATATACCCCTGCTAGGAAATGTCTACACACCTGTCTTTGACTTAGAAAAATTGTAACAAAACCTACTTTATACTTTGCGTAGAGAGACAAAAACTCTCATGAAAATTTTTAGTTTGGTGAATATTGGAAAAAAAAACTGTCAATAAAATAAAAAAAGTTTTTTTTGACCAATTTTTAGAACTTTTTTTTACTAGTGACTTTTTATGAAAAATACTCTATATGAAAAAAAAAAAAAAATGTTTACAATGAGTTAAAATAAATTATTTTCTGAATATATTGATAATTTTTAAAAACTTTTTACTCAGTGTGATTTAACTGAAAATTGATAATTTAGGAGAAATAAGTGATTAAAGATGAAATTTTGACCAAAACTATTTTTATCAAATATACAAAAATTTTACGTAAGCTCTTCCGTTGTGGACGCCGTTTTTAGTCACCATTTTGAGATTTGCAAAAACGCCCAACGGAACTCGAAAGTTTAGACTCTGAAAAAGATTTTGGTCTGTGACTTGTTACAAATCGGCCATACAAATTATGCATGCGCTGGAAATCCGGTTGACGTGAAACGTCCCATATTAGGCAGAATTTATCGCGAAAAAAACCTTTAAGTGGAGTGTTTTTTATATTTTTGGGGGTTTTGGGACCTCGACTTTCGTAATCAGCGGCAAAAAGACAATGTACGAATGCTTGTAATTATTTGAGCGACCTCTTAAATCTATTTAAAGCTCTAAGAATTCATACTAATTTAGGACATACAGAACAATATAGTTACATACATACATACTAAAAGAAGAACGATTTTTGTAAACTTTCTTTGATTCGAAATCACTCTAACATACAGGTTACCGCTTGCTTTGATCCTTTTGAAACGTCCTAACGCCATTCCAAACAAAATAAAGCTTTTTACTTGATTTAAAGCTTCAAGCTAAATGGCTAAGAAGGCTATCAGCTGTAGTGGCTAAACTTTATTATTATTATTAAAGAAATTCAAAAAAATGAGTATAGTAAGTTGCTCGCAATAAAAAGGTCCACAAAAAAACGTCTGAAATATTTTTACCATACGAGTAAAAACCTTAAATGATATTTTTCTCGAAAATCATTAAATAATTTTTAATATTCAATTTTATAGCTAAAAATATTTGGAACAAGATTGTAGAGAAATAGATTTTCTACAAAAAGAAATTAGAAATTTGTGTGAGACTTGCGGCTC
This sequence comes from Meiosimyza decipiens, assembly GCA_963680825.1. Classification (NCBI taxonomy): domain Eukaryota; kingdom Metazoa; phylum Arthropoda; class Insecta; order Diptera; family Lauxaniidae; genus Meiosimyza; species Meiosimyza decipiens. The sequence goes on along the minus strand of OY804258.1, from coordinate 25,479,002 downwards.
TAAAGATATCGCAGAAAAACTATTTACACACATTTTCCAATACGGTGGCCAAATGGAAAGGCTTCCAACCCCGAAAATCGAGCATTAAACTCACTCCCCCTACACAACAAAAAAAAAAAAAAAAAAAAACTTATCCTACCCAAAATGCAAGGTCAATGTAACATTTCAATGAACTTAATAGCCTAACTGATTTTGTTTATTTAATAAAACGTGTGGGTTTATATTATAAATTTCTAATAAATCTCAATTTAAGTAGAGCACACTTTCAGATAAAAATACGGCTATGGCTATTTTTGGATTTAATCACTCACTAACTATTTAAATTCCAAATGGGAAGCTAACAACAAGTACATCTCTGTTTAGATACGCATACGATCGTTTATAAAATATTTATACACCTTTGTGAACAGCTTGTTAAGAAATCCAACAACAACAACAACAACAGTAACAGCAACAACAACAGTAACAGCAACAACAACAGTAACAGCAACAACAACAGCAAAAATAGCTGCAATGGCAAGAGCAAAAAAAGCAAGACAAAAAATAATTAAGCGAGGGAATTGACCGGTTTAGATCTGAACATGACAATATATAGTATGGGCTACCATACGATGATGTAGAATGTTTAAATGTTGCTATACGTACATATATACATACATACGTACATACTTACATACACATATATTGTGTATATTCGATTTGTCTTTATTTACTGATTTCGTTTGTTTTTTGTATTATTACCTATAACTTGACGATTTGTTGATTTGTTAATGAATGAACTATAAATCGTTTTGTCACAAATAACAAATATTTGTCACACGTCTATAATGCGCTTACTAAATAATAGGAATCTGCGTTCATATTTTTAATTAAATTAACGACAGTTTTAATTTTGCTCTAATTATTGTTTGTTTTCTTGAAATTACTCGTATCTTGATTTGTTGTGTGTTGTTTGAAGTATTTTCAAAACTGAATTTATAATGTTGCCAGGCATGCGATTTTTGCATTCAATTTCATTCAATGAAATACAAATGCATTTGCTCGACTTTTTCCATGTATGGTATGCGCGTAGTGTTGAGTTCTTTATGCATGTGTGCATGTATCTACTTATATTTTTACTAATAACAACTTTATTTTTGTGCTTTTTCTTTTCGGGTTTTTTGTTTTTTTTTCGTTTGTTATACAACCGCGCGTTGAACCTCATTATGCGCAGCAAACAAAGAAATGTTTTAAAAATAAGTTAAGTAATTAAATTCATTTGGTTGGTTGTTCATAGTTATTAGGCTGACGCAGAAAAAAATCGACCCTTTCCCGATTTTAACGCCCAAATACTGGAAAGTCGTATTAATTTGTTAGTAGTATCCTGTAAAAAAATCCAAGTCAAAAGGTTGACATTTAGAGGTCGTTAGTGTTGATTTTCTCTCTTAAAGACTGATTTTCGCTATTAGGAGCTTCAATGAGACGATTTGACGAAGGAATCAGGTAACTTACTCCTATTCCTCAAAATTATTTGCTGTGTTGTCAAATTGGAAATATTTTTAAATTCCCATAGCTAATTTACATAACAGATTTTGATGAAATTTGAAGATATTATAGTACTCAATGCTTTTTGTGTCTGTCCATTGTACAGAGACAGTAGTGCTCAAGCCTTTGATTGACTAACCTAATTACGGGCTTCAGCAAATCTGATCCGACTGAGTTTCCTTTTCTCCTTGCATCATTACAGTTCGCCTTGAGTTAATTTTAACAGTTGAATCAATCAAAGTATTGCCCATTGCTAGACACCACTTTTCCCCATCTTTCTGGTAGAGCTCGAATGCCATCACGGTAGATGTGTTCGTCTCTTGAGGGTATCCACGAATCAAGCCATTTTTTGAGATCTTCATAGGAGTTGAATTGCTGATTAGGCAGACCATTGAACGGAACAAGTAGTAGTCTGACGGGGCAATATCTGGAGAATACAGCGGGTGGGGTAGGACTTCCCATTTGAGAGTTTCCAAGTATGTTTTCACTGGTTTAGCAACGTGAGTCCTAGCGTTGTCATGCAATAGGATTACTTTATCGTGCCTCTGTTCGTATTGGGGCCGTTTTTCACGCATGCAAACGCTTGGAAATGGCTTGTCGGGTAACTCCCAATACTGAAGCAAGCTCTTCTTACGTTTGGGCTGAATTCTTATCGAGCAATGTCTCCAATTCCGTATCATTGAAGGTTTTTGGCTTTTCTTCACGTGGTCGATCGTTGATGTCGAATTTATGGTCTTTAAAGCTTCTCCACACTGAACGCGCCCGCGTCCCAAAATGACGTTGTATTACACAATGTTGAATCATTCCCTTCACACTGAACGCGATTGAACGCCGGCGTTATTTTTGGGACGCGGCGTTCAGCGTTCAAGTTGTACAAAATTACAGAATATCGCGTTGACGCTGTGCTATCTAATAAGCAAAATGAGTGAGGAAATTGAAATTTTAATTGAAAGTGTGCGTATATATAGATTTTTATTCGACTAATATGACGAAGATTATAAAAATTTACTAAAAAAGTCGGAGGCATGGAAAGAGATTGGGAAAGAAGTCAATATGACAAGTAAGTATAATTTTATTGCAATAAATTCAATAAAAAGCAACAAAATGACATACGAAAATACTTGAAAAACCTATCTTCATGCGACTCCAATTCAATACATAAGCGGTGGTATTCCCCTAAATATTTCCTCTTATTATTGATTTCATGAACCCAATATCGTCTTTTCTTCTTTTTGCTTTGCAAAGCTAATAGCAAAAAGAGTTCTTCTTCCGAGCTCATAGTCAATATCAAATAAAAACACTCAAAACGCACTACTTTTTCCAAAGAATTAAGCGAACAGACTGAATCGCTCGCACAAAAATATCGCGCCCTGTGTGAAGTATTGGACGCGGACGCTGGACGCGGACGCTGGACGCGGACGCTGGACGCGGACGCGTTCAGTGTGGAAAGGCTTTTAAAGCGACGAAACCAATCTCTGCATGTTGTTTCGCTCAGAACACCATCTCCGTAAACTTTTTGGAGCTCTCGATGCGCGTCAGCCGCCGTTTTCTTCGAAGAAAGAAAAAAACGGAAGAAAGAAAATCAACACCTCCCGCAAATGACAATTATTTGGCACAAAATCAGTCATTTTCGAGCAACCACAAACAGACTATGAAAATACAAAATCTTAAAAGTGTCAAATCGGATTTTTTACCATATATTTGGCTAAATTCAAACGATTCTGTTGCAGTATTTTCCTCATAAGGAAACAGCGAACTACGTCCACTTTTTTATTCTGACGATAATTGTGTTCTTAATTATCGCATTTCCTAAGTAGTTCCTTTCGCAGTTTCTAAGACATGATGTGCTCATCAGGTTGTTCTTTTTCAGTCAGTCAAGTTCAGTCAATTAAGTTTCTCTTTTATCAAAAAAGTGATATTTTGCGTTTCAGCCGCATTCACTAAGAAATTGCAAAATGGCTCATTCTTAAATGACACCAACTTAAATGATAATCCCATTATTCAATTTCTATGTAATAGACATTTCGATCAAAGAGTCTTACTTATATCTAGAAACAATAACTGTTTGTATAGTCTCAGTTCGTGTGTCCATATTTTTTCAGTGATTCTCAAAAAGATTAACCACGTACCTAAATACATACATGTGCATTACTTAAGATTATAAGCCCCAGCAGTTTTTGATACAAAAAACTGAAGACTTGGACAATAGCAAAAAATTCCATTACGTATATTTAGCAATATAGTAAATTGGACGAACTAATCAACAAAAATAGCTGATAATGATTATAACGTAAGGCTATTCCTGGAAATTGCAATTTCATAACCAACGTAACAACTTTCGACTGCACGTAATATATAGAATAATATAAATTTATTTAAATTACGAGCAATAAAAATTAATACAGTTTACTGACTCATAGTTAGAGATAAGAAACAACTTCATAAAAATTCTTATCAGGAATATGTACAGAATATGGGAATTTGAGCAAAAAAAACTTGAGGCAAAAATAAACAACTGAAGATATGAAAAGTTTTTAATGATCGATATACAGAGCAATATATAAAAGAAATAATTCATCATAACACATAAAATAAAAGCTTCAAATATTTAGCTAAAAATATTTTCAAATTTAAAAATAAAATAAAAAACTACACTCTTCTTAGTTCAAGGCCAAAATTTATTTAACGTCGGCGAGGTCACAGCTGCATGCGTGAAATTTTTTTTTTGCGCTGTGCATTTGAAAGAATACAAATACATGCACACTTAAATCTATGTACAATACATATGTGTGTGTGTGCACACAAATACCTACCACCTAATAACCAGAAACAAATAAATAGAAGTACATAAAATGAAATCTGTTTTAAAGTATCAATTAAAACAAAACACACACAAAAGAACAAAATTAGAGAAAACAAAACGAACAAAAAACAGGTAACAACTTTAATCTTTTAAAGCGTTAAAATGTACACTCTTTTTTTTTTGTGATATAATTTATTATAACTGAAGATATTCAGTTAAAAAAGTAGCTATATTACGTGTTAAGCCCACGATATTCGCTTGATTTGATCAACGATTTCATTCCGAGGATCTTTATTAACATCATCGTATTTATTTCCGAGGATAACTTCTTATATCAAAGTTTTCCACTGAGATCGACTTAAATTTAGAGATTTAAGTTTTAGGTTTAACTTTTCTGTGAATTTCTACTCGGATGCCATGATAGTTACTTTTTACATTTAATTTTGATATATAAACAGATATACTTATGAAAGAAAGTCTATACTGCAGGGAGTAAATTGGTGAAAAAGAAGCAAAAGTTTGGGTGTGTTGAAGCTATCACAACCATTTGTTTGAATGAAAATCGTTATAGCTCTAACTTGCTATGCCTCGAGGCATCCTATTGAAGAGTCTGAAAGAAGAACTTTGTAAAAAATGGTCTTTGTTGTATTATTGTAGAAGGAAAACAAAAAAAACTAAATCCAGCTTTTCTCATATTTTTAGTTCAAAAGACAATTCATTCAGTTAATTATGGAGCACTATTTCATACAAACGAATTCTTCTGCTGACCTTGCAGTAGCCTCTATGATGAACCAAATTTTTAGTAAATTTTTGACTGTAAGGTGCTCTATTTGACCGACCGAACTATTCGTCCTTAAGAGCCTCAATTGTTGCTGAATGCGTAGCGCGACACTTATTTTTAACGGCTCCTCTTGCAACGGTGTCAAATGCACATCTCGAAAACGGCTAATAAGGCGATATTAAACTTATCACGCAGGTCGATTGTTGCATGGCTTGTGCGCCATCCTGTTGAAACTTAATGTTGTCTTAGTCCATATCTTCGAAAATAGGCCACAAGCAATCAGTTATCATTTCGCGGTAGCGCTCACCATTCACTGTTACTCATGTTCAAAGAAAAATCGCCCAATAATCCCGCATCTAGAAACCACACAGTTAAACAGTTACTCGTTCGTATAGGGTGCATTGGCACCTCAAACGTGTGGATTTTCTGTGCTCCAGATGAGAGAGGAATATATGACATTTGAACTTATGTCAAATATATCATTTGTTAATTATTACTAAATTTCAATATTTACAAATATGTAAATAGTTTTCTCTGTGTTTAAACACAAATCCGTTGTCTTTAATTTTTTTTAAGTGGGAAGTAATATTATGCCAAATAATGTGTTTTACAGGTTCGTTGGATAACTAAAAAAATGACAACTGATTTGGGGATTTTCGAAATAGCTGGATCGGAAAACTCCAGACGTTTCTTCGGACTGGCCTGTTTTTGAGTTACACTTCATATGACATATTCTGATCGTGTCATCAATTAATTTTGATAATGATCGGCCTGTTAACTTGTCTCAATTAAATCGATTAAGAAAATACATAAGTTAACAGATCTAACATCATATTTTAATTTTTTAAAGTTGAGGGACAGTCTGCGTGGAAACGCTTATGTAGTACAAATCGGTGCTCCAACGTGACACGTGACGTTCGGAACTAAATGTAGACAGATGCACTAAAATAATTTAAAATAGCTAATAATTCAAAATTATCTAATAAAACACAACGCAAAGAACTTCAGTATGTATTAAATTTAAGTATAACTTTCCAATATAAAACCTCATTTATTAACTTGCCTCGAAGCGGCACACCGACAACAACAAAAAAATCATCAACAAATTCTTCAATGCAAAAAAAAAAAAAGTGGTTATTCCACTTTGTTTTATTTTTCTTATTTTAATTTTTAAGAAAACGTTTATTTTTCTGTTGCTGTTGCTGTTGCTGTTTAGCTGGTTGTTGGTTCGCTGACTTGGCTGGCTATGTGAAGATTCTTTTTTGTTGCTGTTGTTTTACTCTAATTAGTCGTAGTTGTTGTTGCGCATCGTTACTGTTGTTGCTATTTTCTGTTACGTGTGTTTTTTTTTGTTTCTCTCTTGTACCTGATGTTACCGTTTGAATTTTGAGAAGAAGAGTACACAAATGTATCTGTATCTTGTATTCGTACAAGTCGGACACTTAAGCAATTAAAGTGAAAATTTCACAATTTTCCTGCAATTTCATTTTACAGTAAATAATGAAGTTTTCCTTCATTCAATCCATTTTCTAATTTGGCATATTTATTTTTAATAACATTTTCATTTATTTTTACAACAATATTTCTTGTTTGAATATTTTGTTGAAGTTCTCCAAGTTTTTTTTTTGGCAATCATTCAAAATTGTTAGTGAACAGTTATGGCAACAATAACAACAACAACAATACATTCTGCCATTGAGTGTATTCTACATATTGTTGGCATTAAAATTCTTTTTGAACTTATTTGTTTGTTTTTTTTTTATAATAAAAATGTTCCCTTGATTTTTGAAATTGATATGATTAAAAGTTTTTGACCTAATAATTTTGTACTGGAAAAATTGTGAAACTTGTAGGTCATAGTCGCTCGCTCATGGCGGTCAAATGATGAAATAAATTTGTTTATTTTTTTTTGTTGTGTTGGCATTAATTAAAAGCATTGTTTAATTTAGCTCATAAGCAAAATATCAAATCGCTTCATTGGCATTCGCTTAAAAACATGTTTTTTTTTTTGTAATAGAAAAACAAATTTTCTTTGCTTAAGAAAGAATTGCTAAATTTATGGGAAAATGTGCCTCTCAATGGTTTGCTTAGTTGCTTCTTTGAAATTAGGTAAAATTTCTTCAATCTAATAAAAATTTTTCATAACCAAAGAAATAAATTAACACTATTGGCGGAAAATAAACTGTTCTCAAAAAATCAGGTTTCTTCGCAAAGAAAAATTCAGCTAATTCCTTAACACCAATAAAGAATGCTGAACTAAATTATTTAGTTCGTTTTCTCACTAGCACCGGGGATTCGCAGTGTAGCTGTTTAACCGTCTTCACAACTCCTGCATAAATCTGTGAAATTGGCACCATATGCTATAGTCATTGGGTCAATAACACTGCTACAATAGTTTTAACTCTCCTCTCTGCTGAACCTCGAGAGAGTTTGTATCCTTCCAAAGTTCAGTTTAGGCCACATGCTTCGAGACATTCTGCATCCGGTGGTAAAGCTCCACCTGCTGTTCGCTTGTTTCTTACTCCTGTTGTTCTGTTCCTATTTTGGCACATTCGTCAGCTTTCTCATTTCCGAAAATACCCTGATGATCGGACACAGAGCAGAGCTCTATAGCATGCTGTAGGATTCAACATAGGGATTTCCTGCAGTGTTCTACACACTTAGACCTCACAGTTTTAGCGTTCTGTGCTTTGATCGTTGCCTGATTGTCCACACATATAGTTTTGACGGAGGGAAGAAGCTCCTGGTTCCGTATCACCTGTGAAACTTGGTTTAGATATTAGCTTAAAAACCGTTACACTGATTTGGTAGTCTGAAAGACATCTCCGCCAAATTCTATCTTGGATCCATCCGTGAAGTTGATGGGCTCCCTTTCTTCCTTCGGCGCGGTTAATAAGCGAACCTCTTAACACTCTTCTAGATGATGAATCACAACAAAAATAAAAATTATTAAATTTAAATCACCCATGCGATTATGTGGCTCCTTTTTTATAAAAATAAATCATATTTTCCATTCGATGAATTTATAACTCTTCTAGAACACTTAATTGGTATTTTTAAAATTTCAATTTTTTTATGGAATATATTTTTAAAGTCGGAAATTTTTCAATTCTTTTAATGGACTCTACTAAACTACTTACTTTTTATTTGCAATTAGCCATTCTTAGTCTTAACATGCATTAACTTTCTAATTTTATTTGTCATACGAAAAACAGCGTAACTATTACAATTAACAACAAACAGCCTTAAGCCCAAAAACAATTACTCATTCGATTTTTCTTCTTCTTCTTTTTTTCAACTAAACCACCTTTTGAAGAAAAATAAAAAACAAGTTTATTATAATAAGATGGTTAAATAAACCAAGTGAAATTAATAATATTGCGCAAAAGGCTGCACAAAAGAATGTTGATTTTAAATAAACAGACAATATACATATCGTATAGTATATACAAATAGATATTTACAAGTGTGCATATATTAATATGGCAAATACACGTACGTGTACACTTATTAATTTATGCAAAAACATGGCAAATTTCGTTTTAGAAGAGCAAGGACTTCATTGTTTGCCAACTACTTTTGCAATTTACTTGTAATTTGTTTCTATCTTCTTGTAACTAAGTTGGCCTTAAAGAAGCCAAAAGATACCACATTTCAATGTACGTATGTTAATGCATAGGTACAAAGATAGTCTGCTACACACTTTTCCATGTAAATGTCTCTAACTATATGTGTATGTATGTATGTATGTACATATGTATGCAGGCACGATTATGTATTTATATTAAAATTAAAAATAAAAAATGGCTAATAAACTGAGAGAAAAAAAAGCCATAAACATCATCCAATAATATTAATGACTTTAAAACTGGTTTTTTAAATTTTTTTTTTGTTTTGTTTCTGGTGATGCCAACTTTACGCTTTTGTTTAATTAACTTTGTTGCTGCTGCTGCTGCTGATGATGGCGTTGCTTTTGCCGCTGCAGTTTATTTCTTTTTTTGTAATAGACTAAAATTTTGTACATTAAATTATTACAATACAAAAATATGGTATTTACTATATGTATGTACTTACGTGTCGCTCGGTACATATGGACATAGCATATGTGTGTTGACCTACAATAATTGTTCTCATTAACTGTTTTTCTTTTTTTATGTTAGATTTATTAACGTTTACAGTAAGCGTCACATTCATCAAATCGAATTCATTGATTTGAAAGAAATATATTACGACCACATTGATACTCGGCGAAGATAATTTTTCACTTAAATAATAGATAAATTTTCTTGATATTTCACTTCGTTTTTGAGATATGAAGAGTAAAACTATCGATTCGTGCATGTGTAAAAGTCCTTAGGGCAAAGAACCAATCTGGCGTCTTTGGATTGGAAATTATTTTAAAATTTTCAAGAAAAAAGTACAAAAAAAAATGATTCGGATAAAATTGAATGCAATTTGTAATATATAATGTTACTAGAATTTTCCCACTGTTCGAAAATCAACCATTACAACTAGTGACAATACTTACCATTTCATATACTGAAATGACATCTCTCTTAAAAAATAAAAATCATGGTATCAGATGTCATGTTGGCACATCAATATCTTTATATGTACCTGCTTCTCCTTACGAAATTTTATCTTACTCCATTAAATTTGCTGTGAAAACATATTTTCTGATTATGGGTGTGTCCCGCCCCCTCCCCCCCCAAAATCTCTTTCCTCAAGGCTCTATCTGTCCCCTTACCAAATTTCTTCGATCTCGGTCCATTAGTATAGCTGTGGGAAAACATTTTCTGGTTAAAGGCGTGACACCGCCCCACAAAAAAACAAATAACTTTACTCAGGAATTAACCCATCTCCATACCAAACTTCATTAAAATCGCTGTTGCGGCTCAGTCGTGATATCTTCGTTTTCATATTTCGGCCGTTGCCACACCCACTAAAATGATACAAAAATCATATATTTCTTTAGAGTTCAAACTATCTTAATGCCAAATATCTTCAATATTGGTCTATTAGTCGTAGAAACGTATTTTTCAGTTATAGGCGTGGCACTATCCACAATTGGAAAAAGCTTTCCAAAAAAATTAAAAATCAAGGGTCCAACTGTTTTTCGTCGCCTTTTCATATATATATAGATTTCCACATCTCAATGAATGGAGAGGACCGCTTTGGCGCCCCCAAGTTTCTGCGCCCGGTGTGAGTTTTAAAATTTTACAGAGGAGTCGGAGATAAATTCTATATCAATTAAAATAAATCCTTTTGAATTCTTTTAAGTCAAAATTTTCCACTTGTGATTCTCATCGATTCTCTCTGCAATATTTATGTCAGAACATTTTCACTTTTTTTCGAGTGCCTGTCTGCCTGTGGAAATCACGATTACGAAAATATCAAGCGCGATAGTTTAATGAAATTTGTGGCAACAAATTTTACACAAATACTAGGAATTGTTCGGCCAAGCGCTAGCCATAAATTGGGCAAATTTTGATTAAAAGGTCGTTTCACATCAGAGACAAAATATCCTTCTATAAAAATTAGGACTTACGAGTATACGCGCTTTTACTCTTAATGCATTTAAGTTTGGGCAATGATAAAGATAGCACCTTTACCATATTTTTTATTTGATGTTTTCTGCTTTAAGTCGGAACAGAGTTGTTTCTCTAAATTCTCTGTCTGACTTTTGTGAATTTTATAAAAAAAGTATTTGTGTCAAAATGTCTATTTTTACATGGCAACATTTCTGGAATTAAGACTTTTAAAAACTTCTAATTATTTGTAAGTGTAACCCTGCTCAATTTTAAGTAAATTGAAGAAGGTCGGTTCCATAAAATTTTGGTATTACCCGCATGCTATTTTTATCACTACTTAAATATTTTATTGTTGTATGGTATGTGTATCTTTTTTCTTGCTGTAACCTATTTAAAACTTATTTTCTACTTAAATAACAACATGAAATTAATTTGCTTCTTTTTTGTGCTGCTTCAATCAAACCAGCCAGCCAACATGCATATTCAAGCGAACATCACACATATGTACATTATGTATGTATGTATGTATGTATGTACTATATGTACGTATGTCTGTATATCTATCGCGCAACTGCTTGTACATATGTATCTGAATATTTCAATATCTTGAAAACCATTTCACTCGCCACCGCCACCTCAGTTCATCTTAGAATTGTATGTGGAGGTATTTATTATGTGTTCGTTGCTTTGTATCCGCGAGATACTTATTGCTAGTGAAACTCGAAATTATTTATTATGTTTTTATTTTTGCAATTTAGTTTTGTGCACATTTGTTTCTTGTGTCTTTTAATGCCTTTTTGTTGTTGCTATTGTTTTATGCTGATTTGATTTTTGATGTTGACGACGTTGCTTAACCCATTTTTATCTTTCGTTTCAAAACAAAATGTTCCTTATTGTAAGAATTTTTTGCTTAGTTCTATGCGTTTTTGTAATCTCATGTTTCTACTGAAACAAGTTAAAGGTTTTCTTCAAAAAAAGCTCAATTTACCCTATTAGGACTACTGCAGAAGCTGTGTAGTTCAAAAATAAATGAAATTTGCCCAAGAAAGCACCATGCTAAATTTTGTGAAAATTTTTGATTAGCAAATGTGCGACAAATTTGCCGTCGAGAATGTTATGCATTTGGTAATTAAGTGTTAAATTCATTCGAAATACGGTAAATTAACCATGGTTAATGTAACATTTATTTGATGGCAAATTTGCCGCACACTTGCTTGCGTTAAGTGTTATTGAGTTAACGTCATTGCTACCTCAAACGAAGATCTTGGTATGGTGATAAATGCACCATTAGAGAAGCTAGTTACATATGTACACGTTAGTAACAAATATAAAAACAACTAAGGGTGCTATCTTTGGCATTACCACCATCCACAGCGTTAACAGTAACATTAACAGCTGTAACTTTGTTGCCCAGAAGTCCAAAATGACTCTTATTTATTTGCCACGCCATCTGATCAAAATTGGTTCATATTTTTATGGTATTTGTTCGAACAATTCCTAATTGTGCGAACTTTATTATTGCCATGCCTTTGAAGAACTTTCTTAGAGTTTTGAAGTTTTTGCTTGTATTGAATTTGCCACTCCCTCTTGATATAATCCGCCCATTTTTTGTCTAGCACTGTCTAAATAACTTATTTATATTTACATGTGTAAGAGTTGGCAAGCCTTGCATGTATTTTGTTCATTTCGTTTCATCGAACAAAATTTGTTTTTATTTATTTTCATTAAGTTAACATGGGTTAAATTTCTATGGATGGTTTCGTTGTTGATTTTTCATTTTTAATTTGGTGCCATTTCATATTTTGCATTATTGTTGTTGGTATTCCATCACTATGTAACACTGTTTGTCGCGTCTCGTTTCTAAAAGCCCGCAACAAAGCTAACGTCCCTCTGGGCACGAGAACTCATCCCTTAAGAGAACCCCCCTCCACCCGTCTTTCCCTTGCTCCATTTACGGTACACAGCATCAATGTTATTCTGTTTATTTTTGTTGCTGTGGAGTCATCGTTTTTGCTGTTACTTTTTTTGTTTCAGCTATTGCGACAATGAGCAAAAAAAATTCATAAAAACAGAAGCTAAAGTAGTCAGGAGCAGACTAGGAAGCCGTCTAGAGAAGCCTGCTTGCGCTGTCTTAACCCTTGCATAGTGCTGCCGACTGGCCTGACTTGACTGTTGGCGGCTGTTTTACGAGTGTGACGTCCAATTTTTTTTTTTACGAATTCCTCATCGTTTTCATTTCAATTTAAATTTTTTTTTTGCATTTGCTGAATACATGTTGGTATTGTTGTTGTTATAACTGCTGCTGCTGCTGTTGTTGTTGTTGTTGTAGTACTTTAAACGTATGACAAAAGATAAGATTTATACCTTTTCATTTCCCGATGTGGTTGTAGACAAGCATTTTTTTTTGGTATTTTTATTTTTTTTTTTGTATTTCAAACGATGGGGCGACAGCTTCAGCGCTTGAGAGAGAGAAAAGAAGAGCACTTCAAATGTTGTAGGGTGATTTGGAAGCTAAAAGAGGGGCACGGGGAGCGGTAGAATTTTGAAAGGGGGTTACACTATAGAGCTTGAAATTGATCATTGCTCGCCGAACTTTTTGTGTGCGATTTTTTTTCATGTGGGACTTTTTTTTTTCTTCTCAAAATCTCTCGGTTAATTTTTTTTTTTGTTGCTGTTCTTTATTTGTGTTTGTTTCTTTGCATGAATTAACGAAATTACATTTTATCGATTTATGTATCTTTTTTTTCGTCGCTTCTGTAGTTTATTTTGATTTTTTCTTTAATTCTTTGTTTTGCAGTTAAATTTTAAGTTAAATTTTCTTAGTTGCTTTGTTACTTTGAAATGTGGCGTAACTTAACATTTTTCCTCTTGCCCACTGTATGTTTTGAATTTCAGTTTTACATTAATTACGCTCTGCTATCGGTTGGCCTGTACGTCTGTCCGTCGGTCCGTCAGTCTCTTATTTTGTTCTGCATTAGTTTTGCATTTAATCTTTTACTTCATCGTCTCATACTCATGTTTGATTATAATTTAACAATAGTGTTTTCTTCACGCTTTGCTTTGTGCACAACTGTACTTTTTGAAAGCTTTTTTTCTTTCTTAATTTGTGTGATTATGCGCAGTTTTTTTGTTCTTTCTTTATTTGCGTATGCTGCATTTATAGGTTCTTGTATTATACGGGTAGTATCTATGGTTAACAGAATCGTTTTGTCTTTGACATTTGTAATTCCATAAAAATTTGCGTTTTTGTCATTTAGAAAAAGCTTTAATATAAAATGTATCTAAACGCAGGAAAATTGTTAGAAAATAAATAAATTTCAGAACATAAAAATTAACCTTCACTTGCATTGAATTTAGACCAATTATTAGTCGAATAGCTATATATTTCGGTAATAATTTGTTGCTGAGCTATAAATTGTGCACGAAAATAGTCGCCTATCGATTTCCTATCATAGCACTATCGCAATTTTTCCGATGTCAGATTTGCTGCTCATCGGCTGACATCCTTTTTTCGTAAAATTTAGCGCAAGTTCTGCAAAGCTTGTTGGGTCAAAGCTACAAGAGCCTAAGTATATTGTATTCTAGAATTATCTTTCGATTACATAAAATAGTTTTCGGTGTCAGTAAATTTGCTTATAATGAAAGAAGATTGATAAAAGAACAAAACAATACAAATATTAGAAGAAAATAAAAATACTATTGCATACTTTTAGTTGTTAAAGAAAACAAACTACCAATGTATACTTTTAGTTGCTCAGAAATGGTAGAATTAAGTTGGCGATTTTGAGAAAAAATACAAAAATTTTGAGAAGCGACTGTTGGAGCCCACGAGCCCACGTAATGTTTAAAAAATTCATTCAATCGTGATGTAACAATATAACTCTTAATGAAATTTCACCATTTTTCATTTCCAACAAAAAAGTTATTAAAAAAACCCGTTGGTGCTGTAAAATCGTCTCTTCGCTCTCATTTGCAAGTGCCATCGATTTAAGAATTAAATATTTTGAAAATTTTCTTCAGACTTTTGTTAAATTAAACAAAATGAAAAAGAGGTGACAGCACCTTAACATTGGCTTCTCATACAATTGCGAAACGCCCTAATGTGAGTAGGTACACTTATATATATTCAGTAAGAAAAAATATTAAAAAATAAAACTGAATCTTTTAAAGTGAGTCAACATTATTGAATGCATAATACAAATTAATAAAAATTCAATGAAGAAAAAAAAAAAAGTTGCTTGAAACAAACAAAAACAGAGCAAAACAGCAACAGAATGGTTTTCTGACACTAGAGAGGATAACGAATGTGGAGGGGGACCGGAATAGAAAGGAGCTAAGGGGGTTAGCAAACAACATCGAGAGTAGTAGGAGGAGGATAGGGAGTAGAAAGAAAACCAAACAAATAGATTTTGCTGGCAAAATACATACGCACACACAAATGTTACACTCATACAAATATAAGAATGTACATACATATGTATGTTTGTGAACAAACATGTAGGCAGATACATATGTACGCACTCGTATATATAAATATTACATACATACTATACATAGACAATTTTATATATAAAGTGCGCAAGTAAACGTGCAAGTGATTTCGTACATAAGAAGCAACATTGCAAAAAGAAAAAAAAACAACAACTGCAAGCATTTGTTTGTATGTACTCCATAGTTAGGCACCATTTATGTGCATTTGTATGTATGTAACTACGTGTGTGTGTGTGTATCTGTGTGCTTGCCTTGTTTGTGCTTGTCACTTATGTACTCTATACATTTCGTTGTGCACACAAAGTTTGCAAATTTTCAAAATTAAAATTAAATCCCATCACGAGAACTAAATGTGCGAGTTTCTGTATCCGAACACAAAATAAATGTGAGTTGCTATTTTTGGCATTAATTATTTACTATCATTAATTAGTTAAAACTGCATATCGTATTAGAATAATACAAATTTTCTTTCCACACGCGTGCATATCAGAAACGTACAAATAGCATTCTTCTTAAACTGAACACGTTTGAAATAACGACGCAGTCCTGCGATAATTTTTCTAAAATTACAAAGTTGTACAGTTTGGTGAATACCTAGTTACTTTAATATTCAGACCTGTTCCTGTTCCGATTTAGTATGGAAGTAGAATTGAAGTCCGAGGCTGAATGTCAATAGCTCTTCTAAGTTTAATGGTCGGAATATGCTTTGGATTTTTGGTTAAACTTCGAACTTGAGCTGCTATAGATTCTGACATATGACAGGCCTTATTGACAACAAACAGATTGATTGATTTTTTTTATTTTTTAAAAATAGTGTTTCTTTTAAGTTGATTTCAAGGTCGTGGAGTCTTCAACTAAGTATTTAACATATTTATAATTTCTTAATTTGTATAAAACTTTATTTATAACTTTTTTCTATTTTTATTTTATCTTTTCAGGTGAGTCTTAACTCTTCCCAAGGATTAATCTGACTTGTAAGCTATGATTTTAAAATATACATATTTTTTTAAAAGTTTATAATGAATAGTGAAGTGGCTTTCAGCTGGGTGCACTTTTTCATTTTGAAATAAAAACACGTATTTTTTGAGCGAGTTGTGACATTTTTATTGCATTGTAAAGTTGACATGTTCCGAGTAAGTATGGAATAAAATATCCATCAAATAGCCACCGCGGCTCTGAAGCCATTGCAGTTTTCATGAAATTGTCGATGACTTTTTCACAAAGATGTGGCACTATCTCACGGATGACGCTTTGAAATTCGGCCTTGAGCTCAGGAATTATTTCTGCTTTATTCACATAAACCTGAGATTTCACAAAACCCCAAAGAAAAATTTCACGAGATGATTTGGTCTAAAAATCGATACCGCGCGGTGTGGCAGGTGTGGCTTTCAATAAAGTAGGGCCCAATCAAACCACCTGGTCAATATACGCATCAGACAGTTACTAATGGTGAATGCATTTGTTTCTCATGGATCGTGTGAGGATTTTCTGAGCACCAAATTCGACAATTTTGTTTATTCACGAAGCCATTCAGATGGAAATGCGCTTTATTGGAAATGCGCCTTTTTTGAAAAATTGACATTCACATTAATTAATTTCTGTAATGGGTTTTCACAATGATAACGCATTGTTCTTTTGTACAGCGCTCCACTTTTAATGATCGGAACAATCATAGGTTACAGCCAAATTGAACAACTTTATATTTATTAGTTTTAGATTCATGACGAACAATCATATCCTTCTTATGAACTTAAAACTCCTTTTGGCCGACAGTGGCAGCTGTGTATCACTGTGCAATAAAATGAGGCATTTTCGATTGATGAATTCACATATAAAAGAAGTATTCGTTAGATAATGTCACAAAGATTTTAATGTCGAAATTAATTAGTTAATTACTTAGTTTATTATGACTTAAGCCCGGGATAAATGCAGTCTCAGCGCTTTAGCCAAACTTAGGCCAAATACTGGAACTTCCAGATAAACCATGATAGTAGCCAGCGTTGGTGTACTCGTTTGTGTGATTACATTTTTATTTTATTAAGTTCACTTTAGCTGTAATTGCTTTGCTTTAAATGAATAGTCTCTGTATTCGAAAATTGAGAACGAGTAAAGCGTTATACTCTTTGTATTTAAAGTTTTAATTCTTTGGTAGCTTTTTAGCTGTTGTATACTTATGTTAACACGTTGTTGTTGGGCCAGTGTGTTGATTATTTTAACTTGAAATGAGTGCTTCTTGTTTTTAATTCTTAAGTTATCTTATTCAAATAAAAAATTAACACTTGTAATTGGGCCTCATGGCGTCATCAAGACTTAACACTTGAGGGACAGTCATTATTCTTAAAGCAACCATTTCAAGGTTATACGAATTTATTAAAGAAAAAACTAAAGGTGCTTATTAATTTGCTTAAGATTAAGATACCGTTTGGATGTAATTAAATTTTATTGAAATAAATACAAACTTCTTATAATTCTATTTTGGAATCTAACAAAAATAAAACAAATGCTAAACTAATCAAAACAGACTTGAAATCATACGACGACTAATTATCGTCGAATCAAATGAATTGCTGGAAGCAAACCCGCATTTTATACGCAAATGTTTTCATTTGTGGCTGAAAATGTTTTCTCTTTTACTACAAAGCAAATAAATTGAAAAGACTTACTTACATTTTATTTAAATTAAAAAACTACTCGACTCGTTCAGTCAGCAAACATCAATTAAATATGCGCGCAAACACAATTTCATACA
Source organism: Meiosimyza decipiens (assembly GCA_963680825.1). Taxonomy (NCBI): domain Eukaryota; kingdom Metazoa; phylum Arthropoda; class Insecta; order Diptera; family Lauxaniidae; genus Meiosimyza; species Meiosimyza decipiens. Next base: position 25,461,123 of record OY804258.1, on the reverse strand, counting down.
ATTTACCATAAAAGTCCATTCAAAGTCAGTATCTGTCGTCTCTCTATCTTTGCCCCATCTTTCTGTTGCTCTATCGCCGTCTATCATAGAGTAGGAACAAAGAGCCTTGCGTGTAAAAATTTCTCTTCATCGTTTTGTGCGACACTTTAACGAGCACAACAAACATTCGACGAGTAGTCATCCAATGTTTTTTTTTTTCTATCTTGCCAACCACCCCTCTGCATCTGCCACTGTCCAACCGATTCACGTGTCCTCTAGAGAGAGTCTTTATTCCATTTTTGTCTAATGAATATTTAGTTTAGCACTGAAAGTATTTTTTTTTTACATATTCTTCTTGGCCGAGATGATGATTCTTCAAAATGTATAGAGTTTCAGTTAAAATTAGTGACCTTAAGGTGAAAGCATTTTTAATATAAATATGCTTTGAATATTTTAATACTTATTACTCTTAAGTTATGTTATGTTATGTTATGTTATGTTATGTTATGTTATGTTATGTTATGTTATGTTATGCTATGTTATGTTATGTTATGTTATGTTATGTTATGTTATGCTATGTTATGTTATGTTATGTTATGTTATGTTATGTTATGTTATGTTATGTTATTTTATGTTATGTTATGTTATGTTATGTTATGTTATGTTATGTTATGTTATGTTATGTTATGTTATGTTATGTTATGTTATGTTATGTTATGTTATGTTATGTTATGTTATGTTATGTTATGTTATGTTATGTTATGTTATGTTATGTTATGTTATGTTATGTTATGTTATGTTATGTTATGTTATGTTATGTTATGTTATGTTATGTTATGTTATGTTATGTTATGTTATGTTATCATATCAGAACATAACATAACATAACATAACAATGTTATGTTATGTTATGATATGTTACATGAAAACCGAAGAATGCCCGACAAGGTGCAAAAATTGTTCAAGCATCTATGCATTTAGTCGGAACGGTAGGCCATGATATTTGTAAAGAGCATAACATCCGCTGTAAGCTTAAAATATAGTTGGCCGACTAAGTGGTACTTTTAACCTTCAAAGTAAACTGAGTTTTAATGTGTGTGGCAGTATATCGGCCAACTATGCGCAGGCCTTTATGGTATTTTTTATTTATTTTTATAACCAACGTTCAGAAAATATCCCTTATAAATGCAATGAATCAATTTGATTTGTATGAAAATGTGTTAGTTTATAGGATAGGAGATGAAAAGAACAGTGTCGGTGAATATTTTTCCTGAATCTACCGATCTACTGTAGTGCGACGAATAGATGGGTCTTTTTGGACTCCCTAGTGCTGATAGAAAATACTCAAACTGATGATACTAGTTCATGCCTTTTTCTAAAGCACATTCCATTATAATATCTATGAAATAGGGTAAAGCATCCAATGTTACAACATCTGTCTCACAATTGATTTTATCAGATGTCGTTGCACTCGCTCTAACAGCTATAAAGCAGTAGTAATAGACTCCTGCCCAGGTGTTAGAATTGTACTGCAGTTTAGGTGTAATGTTGGCGAAATAGAAAATCTAATGATCCCCGTTTTAAATGATATACAGCACATGACCTACGGTTGAACCCATATGCCTAGAAAGTCAAGAGCTGTTGATCATGTAATGTCTACGACAACTTTATTAAGGGGTGGAAGGGAATAATCCATTAGTCTGTGAGCCAGCAGACAGTATTGTGTCTTTCTAGCAGTCATTAAAATCGACGATCCCACACGGAGATTGTTTTTACGGTCACATTCTCTCAACCTCCACAGAGCTTAGACGCATTTGGAAACAAAATGAATATGACAGATTTTGCTGTCGTCTGCAAAGGTTGAGTTGCTGTTTGCTGACTAAAGATCTTCGAAGAAACCAACAAAGAGGAATGGGGCTAAAACAGAAACCTGAGGACTATAGCATAGCTAGAGTATTAATTTGATGTGAAACCCTATATGTCGATGGAAATAGAGTAGCTACCACTGCAGAAGGAATTACCGATGCCATGTGCAATTAGTTTTGATAAGAATACGCGTTGCCACGTTCTCACATATATATATATAGAGTCAATATCAAATGCCTATGATAGAAAGTTGAGAATATATTTGAGGTAAAACTGATATCAAAATGCTTGTTGGAAAGTATATTGCCTGACTTCAGTTCAATGCCGCCAAAAATTGATTCCTATGCCAAAGCTTTTGGTTTTCACCCCCTAATGAAATCACATTTTTCTAAATTTTAATTTTGAAACTAATCAAAAAAGTTTTGGTTGGTATATACATATATTTGCAAACTACATAAAAAATTTTCGGATCCGAAAAAAATATACCCTATAAATTCCTTTGCAGGACGATCGGGTACAAATTATCATCCTCTTTAAAATAGATATTTTCTTCGTGTATAACCATGTTACTAGACAAGTTGTTAGTCTACATTCATAATGTTGCATTTTGCTGTTGTTGTTTTTGTTTTTGTTGACGTTGACGTTGTCTATAGTAGGCTAACTAAATAGTCTATAAATGCTGCATGGATGTCGTCTCGTCGTCGGTTACCACTGGCACTGTCTGCTTGAAACTTGTGTACAGCTCGAATGTTTGTTTGAATGACTATTGCGCTGACTAACTGGCTGTAGTTGCTAAGTTGTAACGTATCTTGTCCACTGACTGTTTGCTGATCCGGTCGTAGATGGAGCAATATACACGTTTTATTTTTTTATTTTTGCACTGCAGCATACATATTCCTTCTTGCATCTTTGTCATGTTGTTTAGTAGCAAATCATCAATCGTTCTTAGAATATATTCGAATGTATGTACATTTAATTGTGTGTGTGTATGTGTGTGTGTTTGTACATGCTAAGTTTGAAATAGCTTATGATGATTGAGCTTGAACTTGAGTCTAAATTGTCTGTAGCTCATAAACTGCTGTGTATATACACAGTTTTCCGGTGAAAAATTTCGGATCGCATTTGAAAATGTCAATAATTACAAATTAAATAAAAAATGTTGACCTTTCTCACTTGGCATATTGGTATAGTGTCGTATCATTTGTAACCTAAAACGGGTATCCTATGCCTTTGAAACCGCTGTGGTCAGCGGCCTAAAATTTGGCTTGAAGCACAATCTTATAATGCACATTAATCCAACAAAATTTAATTAAAATAGAAGATGGTGAGTCAAACGCAGTGTTTGTTTGACATATTTTTACCCATTACGAGCAATGCGAAGCATTTGTAACATACCTGCTTACCTAATCTGCCGACATTGCTGCTGCTGCTGCTCGCGTTTGCGAGCGCACTTTTCATTCGTATTCTGGACGGACAAATATTTTTTGTCGTGACCAAGGCAACCGAACGAAAAAGTAGCTATTTAATATGTGGAAAATATCCAATTCTCTTTTGCATATCTGTAGCATTAAGCATGAACCGCTTTTATATGTTGTAGATTTCAAATTTCTAAAGGAATACATACAACAAAATACAAAATAATTTTCATAGAAAAGATGTAGGGATTTTTGGCCAGACAGTGTATTAAGGGTCTTATGAGTAAAGTGTAAGGAGAAGTGAAGTAAATAAAACCCTAGCACGAGAAACTGGGGATAGTCTAATGTACATGTGTTTATTTGACCTGTATAAGACCATTTTGGTAAAAATCAGTTATTAATGTCATTCTATATTTTATAATCGATCTATGTAGTCAGCATTTTCAATGTTTAGCATAGTTTTTGAGATATTTGGGGAAGCTTATACCATCCACATCCATAAAAAATGCTGCGCTTCCATATTCCAGTGCGAAATTTACTTCATTTTCAATTTTCTAACTCTTATTTCAATTTTTGTTGTCTTCAACATAGTTGTAATCGTCATTACTTATGACAACTTTGTAACACAAACTTAAAAAGACTTTTGTTATGACATAAAAACTGATGAGCTGTTGAAAGATATCTTATAGTATCACAATTTTTACCGGACAATTAAATCTATGACATTATTCCTATTAAATTCCAATCGAAAGTGTAAGAATCATTAAATAGTTTTTTCTTTGCCTTTTAGGACTCTTAAAAAGACTTTTTTATTTATTACCAAGACATGGAATCGGAGTGTCAATATTTACATACGATTGTTGTTTCGAAAATCCTTGAAATGTTTGCCCAATTGATAACAATACTTTAGCTAACAAAACTTGAAGTAGGTTATTCACTCTTTTCAAATAAATTAGCTTTATTTCAATTTTTATACACTTTCGCTCTTTGGAGACCGCAACACAATAAATAAAAACCAAAAAACAAGAACCTACATACATTCGATCATTATAGCTATGATTTGTTTGTTAGCTATTCATCCATATCCATCCAACTTTTAAGAGATACTCACACTTGGTCGCTCGGTCGGTCGGTATGGCATTGTACTTTATTTCACGTTGCGGTCGCTTGCTTGTTTTATTGTATGTTTGTTTGCTCACGAGTACCAGCAGCAACAACAACAACAACAACAAAAACAGCATAAACAAAATATACATAAATCAGGGTTGCCACTGTCTAAAATTCTTTTCAACTAAAACCAAAAAAGAAACCTGCCAAAATTCAAATTTATTTGCAAGAATACAAAAATTAAATTCAAAATTATTACAATGGAACCAAATTAAATTTATTATGTAAATTCTTATTACAAAACAAGACAAAAGCTTAAATAAAATCACATTTCTTACCACTTCTTATTTGACGTATTTACTTAGTATATAAATGAAATAAAACAGACTTTGTGAGAATATGTTTTTAATTTTCTAAAACTAGTGATTGTACAACGAAAGGTATGATATTTGGGATGAAAATTTGAAGTTTTTCAAGCATTTGCTTTTAATACCCTACTCATGGTATATTCAATTTGTTCTTCCGTTTGTAACGCTTAGAAGGGCGCCTGATAGGTATAAAAAAAATACTCTGTCTATGCAAAAGTTTAAGACCACAAGTGGTATCAGAATGCTTCTGTGCATAGAGCCCAAACTTCTTTTTTACCTACGCTTTTGCCAATCGTGTGCCGTTATTGTTCAAAATAGAAAAAAACGTTTATTTTAGGTATTTTGATTTGTTGCGACTTTTTCTTTGTTCGGATTTATTAATTTCGCTCTTGTTAAGATGTAAGTTTTTATTATTTGACGAACTTTTTGACAATGTAGTAGTATGTATGTATATTACTGATAAGTGTCTCCTCCTCAGTGGATATATCCATAACCGTTGATACATAAACTAAATTTTACATAAATACAAAGAAGGGTTCGCACAAACACTAAGAAAAACTAATCGGAATTTGGCATGAGGGCGTGGCAGTCAAACTTCTCACAAATACTAGGAACGGCAAACTAGATATAAATGTATAGATTTCGATAAGAGGGCGTTGCACCTCTCTTCCATCCAGAAACTTTAAAACAGTGCCAAACTGCGCATTAATTCTAAGATTGCTTCGTACGAGCACTAGACAAAAATTGGGCTGATTTTGATGAGAAGGCGTAGCAGAAAAGAGTTGTATAGAACTCGACACAAAGATATTAGAGAACAGTTTGGAAAAAGGTGCACTTGGACAAGTGTGTTTTTTGAATATATATTAGGAAGATTAAGCACTATTGAAACTAAAAATTTGCATATCTTGTGAAAAAAAAAGGTTGAACTTATGAAAAAAAAAATAATAACATGGTGCACTGAAGCTCAAAGAATCTTCCAAATAAAAATAAAAGTCCTTTCCTAAAGGTTCGTTAAAGTAATTTTTCCAAAATAAAACCTACCAATTTTGGTTAAAAACTATCAATGTGGCAACCGTGAAATAAAAGTGTGCTACAAACGGCTGGCAATTGAAATGCTGTTGCGACGACAACGACGCTACTTACTGCTGTTGTTGTTTAGATCGTATTGTGCAGTTGGGCGCTCATCGTCTTTAGCACTTTCGACGATCTCAATCTTGGTCTCGTGCATGGTATGGTATGGTGTATTGAAAGCGGAGGTAGTAATATTGTGCATTGTTTGTTTAAAGATGTGGCTTTTCACAAGTGTTTGAATTAATTCAACTGAAAAATTTTATCGCTCATTTCGTGTTCACTCTCATGATCTACATACTTATTAAAGAGTGAACACAGCACGAGACCAAAAAGCTAAAGCTGAAGCTGAACGTCAACTAGGGTAATACAATTTTAATTATACTCTTTTAAATCCTAAATTCAATGATATTTTAATATTATTGCGCCGAGATCAGGCATTATAGAGTTTAATTAAATTGATTATAATATCAATAGTAGAGAATTTAAGTGGATAAGGCTATGATATATATCTACATACTTACAATAGTTTCAAGTTGAGATTTGGCCTAATTTGGCTTAAATTTGACAGTTCGATTTAAATAAAAATAGCTTGTATCAGCTAAAAATCTAAATGATTATGTCCAGGCAGCCGTGATCTTATTTATTGATTGCTGACCAAAATATTGATCGGCAAAGCTAATCTCAACACAATACGACAGGGTTCTTAGGCCGTTGTTTCTAAATAGTATTATTATAAATTTTAAATTGCAAAATTAAATCTTGTTCAAGCTAAAAGTTAAAGACTCGTAATTGTAAAGTTTATACTATATACACACCTATTTTTACTATATTGCTTTTGTAAAAATAGATTTTCAATTACTATAAGTCTTGAATTAGTTATTTCGGATGTCAAATCTCTATTTATAATACATAAATTCTATCTTAATAATTTTTTTTTTCAACACTAAAAATATTTCGCAAAATCTCTTCCTGTATTGACTGTAAAATAAAAATGAAATATTTCTCACTCATACATGTTTGCCTATCAATACTCTTTCGTTTATGTTAACTTCAGCGCTGCAAAGTCAGTTGAAAGTTTATTGACCTCTTCCAGGGCAACGTAAGAAAAAACACCATCAGCAGGAATAACAACAGCAACAAAACGCCATCTAATGTTGCGAATTTTAATGCTACTTGTTGTACTATTAATGATTATACTTCTTCGTACTTTTTCTTTTCGAACACCATCATCATCAGCATTCACAACGTCATCATTACATACATCACCATCTTCATTATGATTTTCGCGTCTATACCCTCGTCGTGATATAAACCAATCTGAACTTCTGACGTAAACATAATTTGTATTGTGGAACTCTGAACGAATGAGCGCGGTATTAAAATGCATTAATTGCAAATTGTAAAAGCAAAGTATAAATTAATTAAAAAACAAAAATATATTTTTACAAGTACAGAGAGAATGAGGTGCCAAAAACCTTTACTATAACACTGTTGTGTCCAGTATCTGTAGGGTTTTTTCTTTGGCATTCTTTCAACGTCCATGAATTGATCTCTGAGTATAAAAAACAAAATATATATCATTTTTTTTTGCCGCTCTTTGTTATTTCTATTTATTTTCTTCAGAAGAGCTGTTTTTAAGGTCAATATGCTCAAGAAAAAATTTTTTTTCCGAATCGGCTTGATCGATATTCATTAAACTTGGAGAGCAAGAAAACATAAGATTTGGGGAGTTTCTGTTTTGTTATCATTTAAAAATAGGCGTGACAATGCCCAAACCTATAAATTTGCATTTGGTGTGTCAGAGCCTATATACAAAATTCTATTTTAATAGCTAAAGTACTTATCATATAATTATATGTTTCTTCGATTCTGCTCAGTTTTTGACTTACTAAGTGCTATTAATATCTGTCGATATACATATATAATTTTATTAGAATCGATAATGTAGTTTCCTTATTATGATATTTGAAATTTTAAGTACTTTGTAAAATGTGCCAAACCCATGCGAAAAATCCATCAAATTTTTGACTGGCGGAAACTGCTTTTATAGCCTTTGAGATATGACGGAAGAACAGTAACCGCCAGGGTAAAATGGGTACACATTTCAGTATCTACCTTCAGAAATAACACATGCACTACAAAAAAAAAAGTTGCAACGTTCTGAGTTCAATCCCTTCAGCGTTTTTATCCCATTAATTCCAAAAATGACCATAATTTTCTTCAATAGCACCGATTTTTTTGGAAATAGCTAAAAAAATCTTTCCAAAGATATGCACCGAATATTAATGTAAATTAATACAAAACGGTCAACGCTATAAACAAACATGAGAAAGTCAACAGATAGAAAAATTTAACCTGGTAATTAGTGACATATATTTAGGCTATTACCACATCTATATGTACATATTCTTATACATCTGTATATACATAACCTCATCAGACCAGTTGGACTTGAACCCCGAACTTATCAACATAACCTCATTTTGAAACTTATTCAAACATCCCCACTCGGGTTTCATTCTTGGAGTAATTTTTCATAATGAAAATCTTTTATTTATTAGCCATCGACTCGTAAGAGTCCAAGGTCAAGTTTAGCACAGTTAACCAACTCCCTAGAAAGTAATCGCCTCCCGGAAATGCTAAATTCAATTTCAAGCTGTGCAGTATGCACAGTACAATAAGAAAACTAAAAGAGTACAACAAAAACAACTAAGGCGCAACTCTTCATTAGGGGTTAGCGTCTACGTCGTCATCAATTTCAGCACTATACACCAATTTGGCAAAAAAAAAAAGAAACATTAAAAAGAACCCGGAACATTGAATTAACCCCTAAAATTCATAAAGAAGAAAGAATGTGTGTGTTCTTTTTACTCCCTTTTTTTTCTGTTTCGCAATGCGTTCTCCACCACTCATTCATTCATTCATTCATTATTTATGCTGGACACTCTTTGGACGTCTTGGTTAAAAGCAAGAAAAGTAAAGAGTCAGCAAAGAGAAAAAAAAATTGATAATAAAACGGATTCAAAAAACACTTTGCAACAACAATTTCCACGCGTTCTATCAAAGCAATCGTTGTTAAAGTTTTTTTTTTCCTACTCTATATTTTACAGCAGATGTTTGTTTGCCGTGAAAAAGTTGTAGCTGTAATTTTATTCAACGATATTTTTTTCGCAAATGCAAATTTTAATTTTCTTTATTTTTTCTACTTTGCAGGGCATTAAAAATTCGCCATAACGACGCGACGCGCGAAAATGGCCAAAATGGAAGTCGACGATGTCGTCGACTTAAGTCTCGGCTCTGGCCGAGATCCAGCTCTCACCATAACTCCTGCAACGGTGCGCGATTTGCGTGCTCTTACGCAAAATTCTGGTCTGACAATAACACCTGCTCCACCGCCTCTTGTCAATAACAGTTCAGCCGGCGCCACCGTCTCCGCTGCCTCTTCGTCTTCTGCCACCTCCTCCGCTTCGTTAACGACAACAACAGCCCCAGCAGCAGTAGTGACGTCTTCCTCATCGATATCAGCAATGGCAGCGGCTAGTGGGGCCTCAGAATCAGCCACAGCGCCACATGATGAAAATAAAGTACAACGTCGTGTGTTGCGACCTCGAACTGAACCTAAATCCTATGCGGAGGCACCCGATATTGTTTTGTTGCCAGCACGCATGAATGGACGCCAACAAAATGGTAACATTGATTCAGAGACTGATGATGAGGAAATGCCGCCTTATGTGCCAATCAAAGAGTTAACACCAGCTGAGCTCAAAGAGCGTGAGAAAGGCCTGCGAAAATTGCGTGAAGATTTACGCAATGAAGAGACCAAATTGGTGCTGCTTAAGAAGTTGAAACAATCACAGCATGTTATGAAGGAAAATTTGGTGGTCACCCCCACTAGTGTTTCACCAACAAATCCATTGGCTGCCATACCGGCGGCGCTGACATCGAAAGGTTCACTGAGCGTGACACCTACTACAGCCGTTCCACTGCCGGCGCACTCAAAAGGACGTGCAGCGACAATAAGCGTGAGGTAGGCAGTAAATAGCTTATTTTATTCCAATCAAATTAATTATCTTGTGTATCATATTCTCTTTCGCTCTCTGTTTAGCAGCTCCAACAATCGAAACGTTCCTCAATCACCATCCTCCTCAACATCATTATCATTACTGTCGTCGTTAACGTCGTCGTCAACATCGTGCCCATCGGGTCGTTCGAATACAACAATTCTTCCGCCACCACGTTCATCGTTACCTGGTGGAGCAACACTAACCGCCGGCAGCTCACAATCCTCTTCGTCGCCGTCGTCGTCAGTAGCGGCGTTGTCGTTGACGTCGATATCATCGTCATCATCGCATCGCATGAGCTCTATTCCACCACGTACTAATCTTCCGAATCTCACCATAACCCCCTCGGTGACTATAACACCGACATCAGCCCCGCCATCTGGAATCAAACCACGCAATGTGAGTTATTGTAATGTATTCGTTGCTGCAGTAAGCGCTGAGTACCAATGTCACCCATCACCACCACTAACATCTAACCAATATAAATTCAATACAATACAAATGCAAATAGAACATAGTTCACTAACTGGTGCATCACAATCCATCAACTACACACGCTTACTCACAACATACAGAACCAAAACTATATGCAACTAACATGCCATATAAAATCTATTATTACTCGTATTATTGTTTATTTTCAATGTGTACGCAAATTCTACAAAGGAATAGTCCGAGAGGCAGATTTAGAAAATTGGCCTGTTTGGGGATGAAATTTGCATGAAAGATTGTATTAATATGCATCTAAATTAAATAGCAAGGGTTGCCTTACACAGGTTAACTTATATCTCGCTTACTATTATCCGGACAGAAATTCGGTCGGAACTAAAATTATAGATAAGACAATTTTCCAGATAGTAGGTTTAGTTCCAGTTTAATCGGTTTCATAATATTCAATTTTAAAGTTTTTTTTTATAGTTATCACAACACTTTTTTTTCTATAGAAAACCACGTTATCTACAACTTTTGTCGAACATAAATTAATATTGGACCAATAAGGAGCGAGATATTAACAAAATATCATTTGTAACCTTAACCTTGAATATCATAAGAACGATTGAACTTACGTGAACAATGGACTAAACCCCATATGCGAAATTATCTAATCTATAACTTTCGTTCAGATTGAACTTCAGTTCGGTTAATAGGATATTGAATTTTAGGTGCTGCAGTGGCAGTTGCTTGTGGCTTATCAATCAAACTCTTATACCTGGTCCTCAAATTGTCTATCGGTGTCAAATCACACGATATTGAAGGCCACTTCAGATTGCCAGTTATTGAAATTATACGGCCTGGCAACTTTTGGCTTAAGAAAGGAGTTGTTCGCAAGTTGTATGTCTTTTTATGCGCTGAGCGGATAAAATAACTCATCGCATAAAAATTTTGTTAGCTATAAACTCAACAGTCCATTCATATCTTAAGGCTCAGAATGATTGCTTTAGTCAGCACACACAGTCATTCTGTTATTTAAACTTTACAGAACGACGGGACGTACAGTTTGATACTGGCTCTGAAAGGCGGTAATTGAGAAAGCTTTTCACTGCAACTTTATTCTGGATGCATTACCAGCGCCAAAAGAAACTTTAAATAAAAACATGTATTTAGTCTTTCTGAAAAATGTTAACATGAATAAAGCAATTCGATTATTGTATTTAGTTAATTTCAATACGCTGTGTGAAGAATATTATGTTCAGTTTCTTGCCTAATGAACAATAATTTTTTGTTTGAGAATATAATACATGGCTATATTTTGCTCCTATTTATCATGTTTCATGATAAGAGAAATGCAGTAGATAGACGTAAGATAGCTGCACTTTTTAACAGATTTTCTTACAAGTTTTTTGATAAATGTTGAATGTGAGCACATATAGACCATAAATTAACACAGTGGTCAATACATCTGCCTCATTTAGTCTATTCATCCTATCGTATTTAGTTACTTTCACGCATATTTATATCTACACTAACTACAAAAATAAAATTTGTTGCATAATTAAAACTTAATTATTCATTTAACATCATTGCCTAACAACTAATTCATTAACTTTTTATGTATAAATTATATCTAACACACAAAAATGCAGCTAAATGTTTCGGATAATTCAAAGGTACCTGGAACCATTAATAATTCGGTTTCCATTACACCGGCGCCGCCATTATCACAACAACAGCACCACCACCAGCAGCAGCAACAAAATCAAACGCAGCAGCATAATGACTTAAAGGTGAGCAATGACACAAAATATAGAAAGAAAAAAAAATAATACTCTGAAAACAATTTGAACAATGTGTTTTTTTTATTATATTTAGAATGACCGCTCAATACCCCGCGAAGAAGTGCAAACACCCGCGCAAAGACAAGCAGCTGCTAAATTAGCACTAAGAAAGCAGCTGGAAAAAACACTTTTACAGGTTTGTTTTTGATTTTGTTGACCATATTTGTGTATAATAAAAATGTTTATATCTTGTTGCTTACAGATCCCACCACCAAAGCCTCCACCACCAGAAATGCATTTTATTCCAAATCCTAGCAACACAGAATTTGTTTATTTGCTCGGCTTAGAGACTGTGGTCGATTATATAATGACAAAAGAAAAGAAATCCTCAACAGTGGCACCACCCTTTCGATGTGCTCAGTGTAAAATTGATTTTACACCAGTTTGGAAGTGGGAGAAACAAGGTAATACTTATACTTTGGGTGGGCATTTTTCTATTTTAGTGCGAAGGATATTGGGTTTTAAGTTGGGAGTTTACTTTAAACTGGCTTATATGTCCCTAGTAGTGCTACCGAATATTTTGTTTTGTTTATTTTCCATAAAGTTGTATCTCATTGTAAAAACTTCAAAAATTCCTTAGATTACTTGAATCAATCCAATTTGTATCAATTTTAAAAATTATAACTTCTCTACAAATTTTATTTGTTATTAGTCGACTGTTATTATTAATTAATTGAACAATATTTTGATTGAATTGTACAGTCTTAGCAGAAACCGATATTTTTGTGTGAAATATCACAAATCGGTCAATGCTTTTTAACAAACATGACAGAGACTACAAATGGAACAATTTAACCTGGTAATTGGTGACATATGTTTCGGCTATTACCACGTGTATACATATTCACATACATATATACATAGCCTCATCAGACCAGTTTTGGTTAATTTGTACACGGATTTGAACCCCGACCATTCCATGAATTATGTTTGGACAGCCGCTCTTAAAACTTGAGCCATGAAGGGAGTTCTCTAAGACGTGTACAAAGTGCAAATTTGTTTTAAGCACACAATGCGCCACATGCCATCTCTTGTCATTTCTTGTTTTGCCATAGCTTTGTTGAACTGTTGAATAATAACAGTCGACTAATAACAAATAAAATTTCTATACCGGAAGGATCATCCATTTTTCATATACATAAGTGGTGCAAATCACAACTATACGAAAAAATCTCATCATAGCAAGTCTTTGAACCGACATTTTTGTGATAAGTCATTATTTTCCTCCGATGTTTCGGTGGTGTGTTTCCAACTTCTTCAGGAATTTTATCTAAAACACAATTAAAAGATATTATACTTATAACATTTTTTTAAACTTATATACTAGTTTACAACTTGCAGAAAATTCTTTAAAATAAATAAATAATCACAGAAATTTAATCAGAGACTAGCGCCAACAATAAAAGTTTGACCTACAACCTAGGTCAGTGCCTACCTGAATGTGAAATTATGCTGAATTTGTCTTTGTTTTCGTTTGTGTTAATGGTACTCTTTAATACTCTATAATATTTGTATGCGGAGGATATATTGTCTAATTATTAAGATATTATAGCCGAAAAATCCAAATGCAGACCTTAAAGCATTACGTTTACGGAAAGTTTGGAAACAATACCATTAAAAATACAGCAGCGTTATCAGACGCCCCCATTTTTAGATTAAATTTAAAGTTCCCTGTAGGTCGAAGAAGATATTTTGGGAAAAATGTATCACGCATAGCAATTTTTTATTTTTAACCCAATAATTGACTTCTGCCATTTTTAATAAATTGAATTATCTTGATCGATGATTATCTTTATTTTCCAAATAGTTTTGCTCTAAGCTACAAATAGTTAACGAACATTAATATATACACAAAAATTTAAATTTCATCAATACTTACAGGTAATAAAGATCCTAAAGTTATTTGCGAACAGTGTGTGACAACAAATGTTAAAAAAGCTCTGAAAGCTGAGCACACTAACCGACTGAAACAGGCATTCGTAAAAGCATTGCAACAGGTATGTTGTTTCACGTTTGACTATATTTTTTAAAATAAATTTTTAAACTGTGAACTTATTTCTTTTACCCACAGGAACAAGAAATCGAGCAAAGGCTCGCCACCCAGAATAGTCCGTCGCCAGTTGACTCTCATGCGTCGTCATCACATTCATCGACACCACAACCAGCGTTATCGGCAACATCCTCATCTGCGGCACAAAATCATGCGCATGCGTCCGCTGCAGCTTTGATTAATTTGCCATCGTCGGTTACAGTTATACCAACAAAATGTCATACACCTACACCGAGCGTAACACCCCGGCCCACACCACCACCAAGTCAACCTACACCGCCTCCACCTACAACACCACGCTCATCACGCGGTGGCGGTAGTCATGCACAACCAAGTCCCAGCACTCCAACGCCCAGTCAAATGCATCACCACCAACAGCAGCAACGTGATCGCGAGCGAGAACGTGAACGTGAAAGGGAACGGGAAAGAGATCGAGAACAGCGTGAACGTGAACGCGATCAGCATCAACGTGAACGCGACCAGCATCAACGTGAACGCGATCAGCATCAACGTGAACAACAGCAACGTGAGCAGCAACAGCAACAACAGCAGCAGCAGCAGCAACAACAGCAACAACAATTTGACAAGTACTCAACTGCTGCTTTAGCTGCAGCCGCACAACTGGGTGCTCTTGGTGGATTGCCAGGTCTCAATAATCTTGCTGGTTTGGGTGGACTTGGAAACTTGGGAAATCTCAGCCAATTAGGAAACTTAGCCGCATTGGGTGGACTTGCTAATTTAGGAGCAGCGGCAGCTGCTAATCCATCTGCTGCTGCAGCAGCAGCAGCAAATATGGGTGCATTGGGCAATGCATCTCCAGCTGCAACAGCTGCCGCTATGCAAGCATTTCAACAACAAATATTAAGAGGTTCGTTTTTTATTTGTTATTTAGAATCTATATAGTGTTATATATTCAAAATATACTTCTTAAATTTTGAATTAGCTGATGCCCGCAACTTAGTGAGCGGAGTTAGTTTCCAAATGCTCAAGTATGCTCTGCATACCTTAATTCTTTTGTGACCTGACTTCAAATTTCTTTAAAAAGATTTTCCGATACGTCATTTTAAATTTTTCGCTTTTTAAGAGCCCTCATAATAAGAGCGCCAGATTTAGTTTCTGAATGAAGCACATTATTAATTCGGAAATGTCTGTATTTTTTTATTTTATTATAAATGTTGCGATTGAGCACAAAATGTTAAACAAATACGCCCACGGATCTGCTAGCATTTTCTTACGTTTCTGATCAAATTTTTTATGTGACTCGACTGTAGAAAAAACACATTTGAGCTCCGCATTCAGCTCAGAAATAATTTGTGGTTTATTCTTATACACTTGTGACTTGTAAATAGTCGAGTGGTGTCAAATCACACCATCTTGGTGGCCAATTCAGATCTACGCTAGAAAATATTTCTCTCAACAACTAATTTGTTTCGCACTCAGTGTGACAGGTTGTGCCTGTGTCCTGTGGGAACCATAATCAATTTTAATTAGAAAAATCTCTTATCGTATCTTGTAACACGAATCGTTCACTGTATTCGCATTTCCAAAGAAGAACGTCCCAAAACCGAACTGAATAGTGACGCGTGGTGTATTCATTGGCTGCACTCAAATTATTCGCAAAACAAATTTCACAATTTTGTTTATTATGCCTCGTCGTTAAGTAGGATTTTCTAAGCAAATTTTTCGTTCACTAGCTGCTGTTGTACTAACCAAGCACCACATTGTTTTTAAACTCGGATATAGTTCTATATATCCTAATATTGGCAGATGTCATACATGAAATCTTAGAGCTGTGAGCAAGCTTGCCAAGTGGCCGCTTTTGACGCGGCCAGGCCGTTTATTGCGAGCCGAAGACGTAAGCCGCGTAGTAGGCCGTTAATAGGAGGTAAAAGCTGTTAAATGAAAGTGAAATTATTTTAATACAATCAAAAAAAAAAAATATTGGAACACACCCATTCAATGAACGAATTTATTTTTTTTTGTTTTTTAAATCTGCAAAACTATTCTTCTTAAAATTAATTATATTATGAAATTTATTATTATATTATTATTTATTATTATATTATTATTTATTATTATATTATTATTTATTATTATATTATTATTTATTATTTTCTTATTTCAATATGAACATAATACAAAATTAAAAATTTTGCCTTATAATTTACTTATCCGCAGCTTTTGGTCAAGGTTTGGCCAGTAATCCACAGCATATGATGCAGTTTACGCCACTGCTTTACTCCTACCAAATGGCTATGGCACAAGCGGCACAAGTAGCTGGTAAGTCTGTTTGAAAACAATTTGATTCAACAATAAAATTTACACATATCGACAGCTTTCAATAATAAGAAAGGAGCCTCATCATCAAATTCATCCAAAAATCAACCGCCCAGCTTAGCGGATATACAACGTGCAGCTGAACTGCAACGTCAATATTTACTTGAAATGATACCACCGCAGGCACCCGGTCCAAGCAGTAGTCGTCAGAATAATTGGAAGACATAAATGTGCAAAATCGCAGAAGTATGTTGCTTTCAACATCATACCGAAATATTTGTGGAAATAATAAACGGTTGGTTGATTTAACGAAACGAGCAGAAACTTTTGATATACGTATTCAAAATAGAAAATTAAAAATAAATTTTAAATTTATGTTCTTCCAACTATTAAAAAGTATGAACAAGATGTGACGCAGCACAACAACATAAACAAAAAAAAAAGAAAAAACAGAAATAGAAAAAAAAAATCAATGTGGTAGCTGTACACTGTTTGAAACTTTAAGCGAAAACAAGATTATTTCACACAACATTCATAAAATATATATGAGGGAATTTCGTTAACTCTTTCTTAAATATCAAATTTATTTCAGTTTCTTTTGTTTAGTTTATGTTAAATACTTTTAAAAACAATGACAAATAGAAAACTTTTAAAAATAATTTTAACTTAAAGTTGATTTAACAGCAATAAAATGGTTCGATCAATGTGCATACTTTAAATATTACAACAAATTGTAACAGTGTACAATTTGAAATCAATTTGCAATTATAAATTTTGCAACAGATTGTTTATTTTTGAATCCAAATTCGATTACTTTGACATATTCACATACATATAAGTTAAGAGGTAAATTTCACTAATTACATCTGTGCTTACAATACAAAACAACATAAATCTTAAGCATGGATTCAAGCTATTTGATTTTATAGTTACACATGTACCTAGTGAGTTTTACTCGTCAATCAACTTATATGTAAGACTTACGTTATTTTGCCTTGTAAGCACAGATGTAGTGAGTGAGTTTTACCTGTAAACCGATGATATATGCATATTTACATATGTTAGGGCAATAGTTGTTTATACCATTTTATAACCATAGGAATACTTTTGTCATGAATCAATAATATAAAGATTACTTATCAGATTTTTCATTTGGGGAAACAAAAATATTTTTCATTATTGTGTGCTATTCATCAAATAGTTACCAACAAATCAAAACAATAACAAAGAAACTGTCAAACGAGTAAGTGTACTAAACTTTTTTTTCATTAAAAGTAAAAAGAGTTTCACGCCCCTTTGTAAAATACTAAATTGTGGCTAAAACTTGTTTTGAAAACAATTTTATGTCATTCTTGGAATGCGTTTTTATTAGTAAAATAAATAAATTGTCATGTTAAATAAGTTTGGAGTAAAAAAAATAGATTTTTTTTTTCAAATTTAACCCCTCTAAGCAAATAGGGACCACGTTTTTGGCGATGGTCCCGAATTTCGTCACAAAAAACAATTCGTATGTTCATGGCGTAATTTTGTATTTATTGATTCATGAACTCTTATGATATTGAAAAATAATTTCAATTCCATATTAAAAGAAATGCTTAAATCAATTTATTTCACAAGATCACAGTTTTGTTTTGTTATATTTGATTAGACATGAAGAATGCATGTTTAAAAATAAACTGATTTGATTTCAGAATTCGGATTCGGCTATCAAAAAAGTTAAAAAAAAATGTTGGTTATGTGTTCTTGAAAAATATGTAGGTAATGATGCTAAAAACTCATCCGAAAAATCGGTCTAAAGCAACCAACAGGACACTTGTTCTGCAAACATTGACCTAATGCGACCAAATCGTTTTTAGAAATCATAATTAAAATTTTAAAAAAATTTTCAATTCCGATATCTTGGGTATATGGCAGCATCATGGATTCGTAGTGGTTTCTGTTTCGATTGCTTTGATTGTTAGTAGCGTCAATTGTGATTATTTTTGATTCCCTCGATACCTTGCAAGAATCCTTGATGAATTTTTTTTTGTTACTTCGGTTGGTTTTCTTAACGTGGATTTATGATTTTGATTGCTCTCACACACTTATTTTTTGTTTGGGAGTCAGTATTAATTCACATTACCTTTGATAGTGCAGTGAAACTAGAATTGGACTTCAGAAAACTCCAAGCAAGCTAGATTTTCGTGCAAAATATCGTTTTAATGTCCAAAATATTTGGATCAGTCAGTTGGTCTTAATTCTTGATATATTTTCGACCATTCATTGAAAATTTTCGAAAAAAAAATTTTCGATGAATTAACAAAAAAAAATCCCAATTCTATCTTCTTTCAGCTTCTAAAGACAAAAACCTAATATCCGCATTTGAGGCACTTTTTCTAATAAGTCTTCATAAATCCAGCTTGGTTGGAATTTGTACAGTGTTGCTTGTTTTAAGTTTTATTTTACTGAACTTATTAAAGGGTGGCGATTTCTGATGCAAAAGTATTGATGAAACATGATTTATCGATGTCTCTGGCTGCTGGCTATTCAGTAGCCATTAAATTTTGCGGTACATTTCTGAAAATGTTATACCCAAAGATCAGACCAGCTAGGTTCGAAAGATTTTTATCTGCTTAAAGAACCTAATTTTCAGATTTTCTTCCACACGAAAAATTTTGAGATATCCTCGCTTAAAGTTAAAGTGTGAAAACCATTGTATTGAGGTATATTCATAGATATCTTAATTATCAATCGTATCTTCTTACTTTCCGAGCTCTCATTCATTAAAATAAAGACATCTTGACTTCATGTATAAATTAAAAACATCTTTACTTTAAGGTGCTATGTATCGGAAAGGAATCATTCTATAGAAAAGTTGGTGGATACAATTTGTAGAGAAAAGTTACTACTGTAAGAAAAAAATAAAACAATTCAGATATCGGCAAATACGCTTCAATACAGGTTCAATACAAAAAACTTTGTGTTACCTTCTTTTTAATGACAATAAAATAATTTTTCAATATTGAAACTTTAAAATGACGATAAAAATTTTGCATCAATGCTATACAACTATTAAAAACAACACCTGTAAAAAGTATAAAGACACCACAGTTTTCGGTTACGGTCAGCTGTTTTCCCAAATCATTACTATGCCAACAATTAAAAAAGTTTTATGTGAACAAATTCTTTTAAATTGATTTTTTCTGCATGTTGTGCGCGCTAATTTGAGTTCAGTGTTAAGCTTTTGTATGTACAGTTAGTTTGAACATTAATTATAGTAGTTTATGCTTTAGTTTAGTATTTATTTAAATTATTAAATTTAATATTGCTATAAAACAGAAAAAACTCAATACAAAAATAACTTAAATTAAAAATAAAAACTAAAATATTAGATTTAAACATTTTAACAAGATAATTCAAAAGAAACTCTTTTTTATAAATAGCATAAACAATTACAAATAAATTTAAAAAAAATAAATGTAACTCTTACTATAGACATTAATTAAAAAAAAACAAACTACAATCAATTTTTGCATTAGTTAATTTTAAGCATGCCGTTAATACTGCGTGTCAATGTTATCCCGTGTCGTATCATAATTCTTATTATTATTATAATTACGTATTTTTATTTTGACTTTATACTAAAAAACATCTAATCCTAACTACTAGAATTATTACAATTTAATTGTTAAATGTTTAGTTTTTGTTTGTCATAAATTGTTTTGAGTTCTAATTTTTAGTGTTGTATTAGTTTTTAAATAAAACTATTTAACTGCATGCAAGCAAAACAATAGATTTAATAAAAAAATATGAAATTTTATTGAAATACAATTTCTTTCTCGTACAAATTATTGTTTAAAATAAAGTTGAAGTATATCATAGGATGAATACCCTTTGTAAAACAATGAAACATTTTATATTACTGTTTTTTATTTATTTTTTTTTTATAATATATTTTCTAGCTCTGTGGTAGATAGTTGTAACTTTTTTTAATAGATTAAAACGATCTAAAAACTCCTTCATTGGGCATGTCTATGCTTTAGTTAAATTGACTTTTTAATGAAAAAGAAAGTAATTTCAAATTGAGGTCTATAGATTCAATGCTTGCCTTGTCAGATTTATTGTTTGTGCTTCCCCTTTTATGAAACTCTGGCTATTCTGTATCGTAAGCTGAATGTCAAATGCAACAACCTTTTAAAATTTTCATGCTTAAATGTTTTATTTAGTTGACATTTTCCCAGATACAGAATATTCATGCCAGCATTCAAGTCTCTATTCCAACTAGTATGACAAAATGGGCAAAATTGATACCGGTGGTGTCGATGTGGTATTTTCCTGATGACAATTGGCACAAAGTTTTGTTCCGTGAATTTCATTCACTAGGAAAACTTGAGCTTCATGCAACCTCAACGCATGAATAATTTTTTTTTATGCGGAACTTGCCTATAACCTCGCTTCGTAAAAGCAAAAAAAAGATCCACAACACAGGCAAGTTTCGAACCAAAAACTTTTTTCGCCACTTTCTCCACACAAATGTACTTCTGCAATTTTATCGTAAACGCGTGTATTGCATGAATTTGATTGTGGAAATTGGTGATGACTGACATTCCCCTTGGGTCAGCGTCAGCTGCTTGGATAAATTTATTGAATATTTTCATACGTCCGGAAAATCCACACTCTGTGTGATATTGGCCGTTTCTCAATTTGATCATGTCTCGAATTTAACAACATTGTCTGCGGATGAATAGCGAACACCACCAAAACTTAATCTCAAATTTTAGTACTGTTGGTTTTCAACTTTTTATTGGGAAACTAAATTTTTGTTTTCGTCTTGACCATTGAAAATGTAGCAGCCAAACCATCAGTCATCAAAGAGTATTGAATATCTTTGTGATCGTATATGGGAATTAAAGTGAAACGTATTAGTAATTAAAAGAATGCATACGAATCGTATCGTATGTGATGTGTACCATACTTGTATATGGGAATTAAAGCGAAATTCTTGCAATTCTGCATCTCTTTAAATTTTTACAATTTATAAAAAAAAGGGTACAAAATGCCAGGGTGTTTGATTGATATTCTAAAATAATTCATTTTTCCATTTAACTTCTTTAAGTAAAAAAATTTATAATTTCTCATTTGGTAGATACTTAGGATTTTTTGTTTTATTAAATAGAAAAACCAGCGTTGGATGGGATTGTTTTGAAGGAGCCTCCGAAATTGGTTGGAAAACATCACGTCATATTGTGCAAACCTGCGACTTGTCGCATTTACCAATACTTTGGATCTAGCTCATATTTTGCTTTAGCACTTTTTAGCAAACATTAAAAATAGTCCAGTTTCATCAGCGAAAAATATATCAATCGCGATGCCTCTACAGTCGAAGCCGACATTTCAGTTACACCCCCTTTCGAACTTTCTGCAAGATTCGTTTGTCCGGACAGCAGTTTTTTAGACATTGTTTCACAACGACTGTCTGTAAATTTGATTTTATTTTATTGAAGAAAGAAATGATTTAACTTTAGATTGTTATTCATCTTAAGTTAGATGTCGAGACATATTGGCCACTAGTTATTTTCAAATAATATTTGAGTGATAGAGTGACTCAGAAAAAAACAGCGTTTTGTACTGAAAAGAGCGTAAGTCTAATAGCTGAAATTGCACATTTTTACTATGAGGTTTTTCCCTCATCTGTAAAATTTTATTAATACTTGAGTAATTGGAAAAGAATTTTTTCTTTTAAAAAAAATTTGTTTAGTATGGAAAAAGGTTTTTTTTTTAAATTAAAAAAAAATTGATTCTACTTGAATTGAAAAAAGTTAAAATGGTGAACTTAATGGTAAAAACTATGATAGGATAATGTTATAATCCGAAAATATTTTTTTTTCTACAGTTTATTTTTTTGTTGTTAGGAATTCTTTGCTGAACGCATCTCAAATGTTTTTTTTAAATACTAAGTTACATAAATTTTACAGCCTATTAGAAATTGTTTATATATTACTTTATTATTCTTCAATTAATTTAATTACACGCGCTGCCCTTGTAAATAAATGTTTGTCAAAGTTTAAATAAAAACATTGTGTTCTTTAAAAAAAATACATAAATAATTCAATGCCTTAATTTATTTTAAGTCCAAAATAAAACTACCATTTTCATTTAATGCTTTGTTATCATTTTTTAATTTAAATAAATCCACAGAGGTTCTTAAATATAAGTTTTGTTTTAAATTATGAAATAGAGAATTAGCAATAATTTAAAACAAAAAAATATATATTTAACATAAGTAGCGCAGTTAATTGCATAAATTCTATTACTATAACTATACACAATTCATAAACTAAAATAACATAGTAATATTGTAGTATTTTTTATGTGTACATAATACAAGAAAATATATAAATATATAATATGATGAAAAAGTTACATACATTTTATTTAATTTGTTTAATTTATTATTATTATTCACAAAGAATTCATTTAGTTAACAATTTAACTTTTAATTTTGTTTAAAACATAGTTTAACAGACTTAAATACTAAATTACACACACCTTTCTGATTTCGTATTAACGATTTAAATTGAAATTTGCCGAGGTCATTAAATGTAAATTTTAGTTGAAAAGCTTTAAGTTCGCCCATTATTGCAATAATTTTTACGGCACCTTGAGATTTCTTTACATAAAATTGTAAAAATTACCATTTCTGATTATCTTCCATAATCTTAAAAATATTTTCTCTATACAACCATCTGGCGGGAACTTATCAACTTCGCTGTAGATTTTTTGATGCTTCTTCCAATGTCGATTCTAGCACGACAAGCAAATGTTAATTCACTGGCATTTTTGAATTAGATTATTTCGTATTAGTGACGTACCCGTTTGAGGTTTACGTCAGTATGTTTTGCTTTTAGAATACGAACTTCAGCAAATCGAGAAATCTGGTAAAGGATATTTCAGTACCTTATTTTTAAACTGCTAATCCCACTCAGTATCAACTGGATAAATGTAGATATGATTTTTCAAGAGCTAATGACCTTCAATTACATCAGAATTTAGAATGATAAAAGGTTTTCAAGGCTTTTGCTATGTAAATATTTTGGAAGATATTGGCACGTTTAACAAACTGCCACGTCCACAAAATAAGTCAAAAACTAAAATTTGCCAATGTGAATTATCGTCCATTATGAAGTCCTATCTTTAGCATAAAGAGGCCTCGGAAAAACCAAGTTTGGTCCTACTTAGTATAAACTAAGGTTTTTTTATGTCATGAAAAATATATATGTTCAATTTTAAATCGATTACGTTGACAAAAATAGCTTTTTAGACAACCATCATCGACAAAAATCTATTACCTAGCCAAATTACAATAAACTTTAATGAAATCTGACAAACATACCTGCGGTATTTGAGTTGCTTTGTTCCGATCCGCTGTGCAGCGGCCCAAAAAGCACAACTTTAAGAAAACAAATTTTATTTTACAAATAACTACATATGTATATGTGCATATGTCTTCATAAAAAAATCATATTGATTTAGCTCTCTTCGAAATACTGCTTTGATTAAAAATGTTTATATATATATACGGGGTGCTAAATTTTCAATGAGAAATAGAAGTTACTCATGCGCAAATCGAGTTTTTGAGTTCAAAAATTACAAGAGAGCGCAAATCTTGTCGGAAATGATATTTTTTAATTTAATCCAACGGAAATACCAACAAATCGTCGGATCATGAATGTAGAAAAAAAATGTTTTTTTTTATTTTAATATTTTTTGCCTTTAACTTAAAACGATTGTTTTACAGTTCGGGCGCCGAAAATTTGTAGAAGTTTTGAAAAGCTTTTATTTAAAAAAAAAGTTGTTCATTTATGATAAGATTGGCGATCTCCAGCTATTTGTGATTTAAAAAATACTAAAAAAAATTTTTTTTTGTGGACGAAATTCGGATTTCAACGATTTGTTTACATTTTGATTTGCTTTCATTTCTAGCAATTTTTGAACCCAAAAACTCGATTTGAAACCACTGTGCATTATAGCTAAATCACATGGTAAGAAATTTTTAAATGGCTATAACTTTTCTAAAAATTATGATCAAGTTCAATTATAAACAAACAAATTAAATAGAAAACACACAATTTTAGAGGTTAAACTTCAAAGTTTTAGAAAATAAAACTTTATCTAAAAAAATGATGTGGTAGCTATGGAGTAGTGCTAAAAATAAATTGGTAAAATTTTTAAGTTTTTGGTTTCCCTAGAGATATATAGACCACGTTTTTGATGTCAGCTTTATCAAATTGCGGAAATTTCACCCAAGATTTTTTTTAATCAGCTCCGTACTTGAGATATTTCAAGAATTATATATCCAAAGACACACAAAGAATTCGGCATACGAGACATTTATCATGTGAAGCTTAGTCTCCCAGATATTGCTACTGTGCGTACAATGTATTGCTGACATTCGTCTTGGGTATGATACGTCCTGTCTAAGGGGCTTAGTCCACCTTCATTACGGCAATGTGTAAAGACACAAAAATGTAATTTTTCTAATTCCATCATATATTTTGTAACACAAAAACATAAAAAGAAGGAGTTTAGTAAAAAAAACTCAAATGCAATACTGACCACCTACTCCTTAGTCCACCTTTCATGCTTTAGTATTCAAAGGATTGGATAAAAATTGTTTAAGCAAGACCGATCGCGCAAAAGATCACATTTTTAGAAAAGATTTTAAGTAGAAAAAAAAATCGATTTTTTGAACTGCGTGCGTGTTAAGATTTGCCCAAGTAACGCCACTTTTAATATATTGCAATACCATGAAACTGCAATTTCATTTTTTTTGCAGAGCAGTGTAATCATTCGAATAAAGGTATAAATCAATATTTAAAATGAGGTCATCTATATGCAAAAAAAAGTTTTTTGAGTTGACTTTAAATGCCTCGTTTCGCTACACATTTTTGCATTTGTAAAAACTTTAATTTTGTTGTATTTTTACCATTTCATAAGACATATTAAGTACTTACCTGAGTTCACTCTATATGATCCAACATAAACGAAAGCCTAACGCTATGCAACAAGAAATATTTACTTAGCCACTAAAAATTGTATGCGACAGTTTTCGCCTTTATATTGCATAGCTTTAGGTACTCATTCTAATTTTTTTATCCTGTGCCGTAATATTTTTTGGTTTATCATTAAAGAAAACATCGAAATTGTAAATAAAAATTAAAAATTTTGAAAATATGACTGATGAAATTAATGAGACGTAAACGTAAATAAGAATAAATCTTAAGGTAAAAAAATAGAACTATAAAAATTTCGGCTTAAATTATGTAAACTGAAAAAAAAGTTTGAGAGTAATATTTTTGGACAAAAATGGAGTATTTGGCGCGCGAAATCTAAAGAAGTTGTGACAAAAAAAAATATAAAATGGAACCTTGTGATCAAAAATTAAATATTTTAGGCAAAAAATATGTAACCTTAACAACAAACAAAAAAAAAAAACAAAAATACATACACAATTTAAAATAAGAAAAATTACTTAAAATATGCGAGTACCAGCATGTTGCAAAATAGCAAACTCATATCCATTGTTTTTACATTTATGCTGCAAAGTTTTTTTTTTTTTTGAGATGAAAATTGATATCGGTACAATTAATGTTGAACTCTAATTTTCCAGCTAAATAAATAAAAAAAATTACACTTAGTCCAGGAAGCTTAAATTTCACAATTATATACAAATTTTCAGCCAGTTGTATTTTTTCGCTCTGCAGTATTTTCAGGTTAAAACTTAAATCATATCATAATACTTTGTTAAGAATATTATTATATAACGACAAGATGTATTCAGTCGATGTAGAGATTTCTTTATTTAAACAGAGTAGAACAAGTGCATAGGTTAAAATTGGCTTCAAATTGTCTAAAAGTTTGAACTTTCGAAGACGAAAATCTATAAAATATAATGCGTTAATATGCTCCCAGATGAAAAAACAAAAAAAGTTTCAAAAAAATGTAATTTGAGCTTTGATTTCGAGGAATAGTTTGAGCATGAATGATTCAGGTGCCTAATACGAAAAACCATCAACAATAAATTTTTTTGTTGCTTCACTTTCGGTCCTCACATACCATTAGTTTGAAAATGTGTACATCATTTTCAAAGTATTCTATAATGGGATTGATAGTAGTCTTACAATGCTGCTTAGATAGTGTGTTTCTTCTGATAATTGGAGATATCTGGCCAAAACCTTTCTATACCTATTTGTGGACCATTGAAACTTCAACCTTAAAATATTAATTTATTGAGGCATCAAGAACTTTTAAAATACAAAACGTAATGTTTTTATCAATTTAGTGCACTATTATTTTCCCGAAAAAAACTATCTTGAATTTTTCAAATTCTCGAAAATTTACATTTCGCCCCGTGAAATTTTTATGTGAATTTAATAAGAAATATTTCTTAAAAATTTTCATCGAAATCAAAACTCATGCATCAGCACACCCCAGCACTCCTCTATATGCATTTTATTCGAAACAATTGGAACTTTAAAAGATAATTTTTTAAAAGTTTATTTCTCCCATAAAGTAAAAAATGATTTTCACATAGTAGTTCTGAAAAGTACAAACTCCAAGTACAAATTTGTTTCGTTGTTAAAAGTAATTTCGTTGAGAGCAAATTGAAAATCAAATAACTTCCCATAATCATAGGCAAATTTCAATGACAACTAATTTAATAACATTCTTCTAGGATGGGATTTTGAAAAAAAGAAAAAAAAAAAAACCTCTTGTAGATCGGTTTGGTTTATACGCAAAACTACTTTTTTGCAATGCCACTGCTAACAAAAAGTACTGTGAGCGTCAAAAGAAAGTAAACACCTAAATTACTCATATTAAAAGTTTTATTAAAATGAAGTTGGTTACACAAAATCAAAAATAATTATAAGGAATTCAAGAATTATTTAATAATAACTGAATGTAATATAAACATTAACCAAAACTAATACAAAAAAAAAATAATTTCACTTTAATTAGAAAAAGACCAAATTTTACGCGTCAAAAAAAAGTTGGTTTGTTTTCCTTTGGCCTTAAGCACCTCAGTTAGTCTCCTAGGCATCGACTCGACAAGTTTTTTAGTTACATCTGGAGAGATTTTGCTCCATTCTTCCCTTAGAGCCTTCTTTAATTCTGCCTTGTTTGAAATTGCCCTCTGTCTGATATTTCTGTCAAGGTGTTCCCACAGATGCTCGATCGGGTTAAGATCCGGGGACGGGCGGATGATCAAGTATCTTAGGAGTCTTGTACAGTAGCCACTCTTTCACAATTTTCGATGTATGCTTTGGATCGTTGTCCTGTTGGAAGATCCAGTTTCCAGTCAAGCCTAATTTATCGACGCTAGGCTCAACATTATCCTTCAAAATGGCTAAGTAATCCATGTTGTTCATAGTGGAGTCAATAAAAATCAGATTACCAACACTTGTTGCCGCCATACAGCCCCACACCATGACTGAGCCTCCACCGTGTTTGACCGTGTTGGGGGCTTTTTCGCACTGAAAATTTCGAATTTGCTCTCATCTGTATAGAGTATGTTTTCCCAAATAGAAAGAGCCACATTTCTGTACTTTTTAGCGAAATCCATACGCTTACTCTGATTCGCCTTGGATATGTATGGCTTCTTGCGTGGTGTCTTTCCATGTAAACCATTTTTGTGAAGCGCTCTCCTGACTGTACTCGCGCTTACTGGTTTCCCTGATGTCTGCATTATGTTTTCTGCTAATTTAACTGCACTTGAGGCTGGAAATGCAGTTACTTCTCTAACTACAGCTCTAACTTCAGTACCACTAAGCCGCTTTGGACGTCCAGATCTCGGTAAGTCCTCAACCTGATGGTGTTTGGCGTATTTATCGATTATTTTTTTTATTGTGCAGTGGTTTCTCCCAACAATTTCACCAATTTCACGCAAGGATTTTCCTTTTTTTTTTAAATCTAAAATAATTTTTCGCGTATCAGCCGATGTTTGCTTTCCCATAGCGAGATTATATGATTTTATACGTTTCCAGGTATTATTAAATAAAGCAAATCAACTTAAAATTATTTTTAGTGAAGTACAGCATTTGGTCAGTAAAAATTTTTCATTACAAAGTTCTGGTTCTTCCCCGAAATATAAAAAAGCTAAGTAAGTGTTGCCACTGTTTACTTTTTTTTGACGCGTAAAATCTGATACATTTTCACTTTCGAGCGATTTGAGCAATGTTGCCACTTGTTTTGATATCATGTTTTATAGTAGTAAATCTCTAAATGGTATAGTAGTAAACTCAGTAATATTACTTTTTATCGTAACTCAATAATAACTTTGTAAAAAGACAATTTATAGATGAAAAATTTGTGTTTACTTTCTTTTGACGCTCACAGTATATTATTTGTAAGTTGTAATGTATGTTTCATAGTTTTCACATGAGTGAAAAACAATTTTTTGAAATCGAATCCAAGATAATTGACCGTACATAGTTTATATCCATATGGGTTTTTGTTTAAGGCCCTGAACCACCATTTACATCTCGTTACATTCGAATAAAAGCTATGCGCTATGTTTTTTAAGCACTGTCATATAGTTTCAACCTTTAAGAAATACAAAGACATGAATAAAATCTTGTGTAAAATACAACTGGATAGAAAATCTCATCTTAATAAATTAAACTTTAATTACTGAACTTGAAATTTGAACTCAAAAACATAAATGATAATTGAAATCAGAAAAAGACAACATAAACCAATTAAAAACTACAATATTATTGAAGCGAAAATCTCTGTGTGCTACTTTTAAATTTTAAAATCATATATAATTATTAAATAATTAAATATAACATATAAATGTGGTTTTCATCAGTAATAAAAAAATAAAACTATTTCCATGTATTCATGATGCCAGTGCGATGATGAATCGCTTTTTGTGGTTACATGAACGACGCAATGTTGCAAAAATTTATTAAATAAAACAATCTATTATTTTCTTTATGTAGAAAAAATAAATATTGCGTTTTATTTATAGGGAATTTTTCTCAGAAGGTTTTGTTTTCGTGAACTTTAAGCTGACATGTAAAATAAAATCAGATAGCAATCGTTTCCAATCCATTAATTGCTGTTTACGTCTGAATCTTTACATGCTTGAATCTAACGAATGTGAGTTCCACCTATAGTTTTGAACATTTTTTCTTATTAAAAAAATCTATATAAAAAAAGCCTAAGGCTATTTTCAAAATATTTTTATATTATGCCATAATCAGAGCTAATTTCAGCATAAATAAATCACGAAATTTTCTTTTTAATTTTAAAGTTGTTTTTAGCCAACAATTCAGTGTAGACACTACTTTGCACTACAAGCGTGTAACTAAATCGATTAATGTAAAATAAAATAATGTTGGTACATCAACTATCTTCTTTTCACTATTTCTATGATTTTGTGTACAATATTTACAAAATAAATTTTACTGCATTCCAGCCTAGTTAGTTCTAAGGAAAAATAAACAAAACATAAGTTCAAAAGTTTATCAAAAGACCTTCAGTGAGTTAATTTAGCAGCGCGATAGCTTTATTATTTAGACAGGGTGAAGCAAATTTATTACAATTAACTAAATACAAAACGTACTCCGAGGCGCCAGTCGTCGGGACCTTCTCCGATTTTGATTTCCCATATTCACAAAGATGAGACAACAAAAAGAATAAAATAAATTTATGCGTATGTAGTTTTTCGGTAATCATGATGTAAATGTAAAGATGCCGAATAGCGTGTATTACCCGATTGTAAGGAACTGGAATGATGTAAAACTTTAGCTGATCCTTCAAATTCTGTTTTACCATCCTCGCTACGCCATAGATTTGCGATGGCTTCTAAAGCTAATTCGGTATCGTCTTCCTTGTCATCATGTTCAGCTGAGATTGTGAAATCAAATTGACGTGGTTTTCGTTGCAATCCCTTGGCGTCGATAGCAACACCTTCAAGTTGCTGTGAATTCAAGTTGGCCTTTATAGGCGTTGCATACGTTAGAGTTACAGCATAACCAAGTAAGAAAAATAATATCAATTTTAATGAAACGAACATTTTATTAAGTAGCAAAACGCAGCCGATTCTTTTGGTTTTGTTAAACAAACTGCGAGATGCTGAATGAAATAAAGCTGTCATAAGGAGAAATTTAAATTGATAATTGGCTTCAATTTGCGATAAGCAGATGTATGAACTCGCAAATATTTACACTTAGCTCCCGTTTAACATGGAACATTATAATATGCCTTAGAAATGCCACGGGTAAACCCAATGATTAAAATTCTTGATTCCTTGAATCCTATGTGTAATTTCTGGGTATATGGCTAGATTAATAGATAACAGTTGGATATTGTAAGCATGTCAAAAACTTGACAAAATGCTCTTTTTCATAATAAAAAAATTTCTTATTGTAATTTAAATGTCATCAATCGCATTTATGTACATTAAATTTGACAATATTTTGAGCATAGCCGAAAACCATAGGAAATGTGTGTACATGCGACCGTATATGGGAAAAAGGACCTCATCCATTTACACAAAATTTATCAGTATAGCCAAAAATCAAGAAATATATAAAAAATTAACTTTGGATTAGTTTGGGTTTCAAAACGAAAATTTTTCAAAATAACATCGCGTTCAGCGATTTCTCAATAGAAATAAAGCAACAACTGAGCTTCGAGAAAGTGTAAAATTAGATCTCTCCTATGGATTAATTTGAGGGCGCTATCACTAATAACTATGGTTGCTACCTAAAAAATCGTTAAACTATGACAAAAAGTTCGAAATCCTTGGACTTTGACTTGAAACCCGGTCATTTTGGAAATGAAACCCGAACTTTATTGACGGACCTGTTTTTTTTTTTACTTATTTATACAGTAAGTTAAGTTTGAGTTAAGTTAAGTGTTTTTTATATAAATTATATTAATTGCTTACAATCTTTGAAATAACGCGTTTTACTGAAGAAAAATTAATTTTTCCCATTGGTTAAATAACTTTCTTACTTAGTTATACAAATCAACAAATTTAAAATCGTTAAAAATAAATTTACTATAAGAGTAACTTTCGGACGCCCACAAAACATGGACTTTTGACCAAAAGCGTTTTCTTAATACTTTAGAGAACTTTTTAAACGAGATATGAGTAGAGTCGGGTAGGAATCATTCCTTTAGCTATCAAATTTCTTAGACTTTCAATGCATAAGAATTGAAATTCGGAATAGAATTTTTCGATTACATGGTAAAAGAACTGATTTTTCCAAATAACTGTAAGTCAGAATTGACTATTTCAAACCCATGGTGAAAGCAATTGATTCTATTGCAGATATTGAAAATGTCAATCAAATCAAATTCGGAATTTAAAGTTCTCTTTTCAAAATATCAATTCCAAATTCCAATTCCTTTGAATAAAATTAAAACTTTGGCTTAAGTCAAGTTTAGTGGCAATCGATTTTAATTCTTCAAACCTACTTCTTTTAGTGTTAGGGGTTCCCAACTTATACTGCTTTTTAGAGCAACTTCATTATGTGGCTATATCTCCGAAACTAGATCTGACCGGCACAATTTTTATACCTCTAAGGCGCTATTTTCTTTAAACAAAATCGGGCTATAAAATCGTCACTAATCTTGAGTTGTGCCAAAAGCTTTCAATAGCAAACCTTAATGCCTTGAATGAAATTGACAAAAGGATGAATATCTTTTGCCATAGAATCTAAATATATGATTCCGATTTTCAATTCTTTAAAATGGAATAAAATTTTTTCGTTTAAAAATTTTGATTCCTGGAATGGAATTGATAAAGTAATGCTCTGGAATCAGAATCGACAAAGTAATCCTCTGAAATTTGAACCAAAACAAATTCATTCCTACATATATAATCTCGTTCCCGATAGATATTCAAATGTTTTGTTCACTTGCTTTGGAGGAATATGGATATCAAAGCAAAAAGTTCGTTTACAAGAATTTCGTCTGCGTTAATATCTTCCTTCATATCGATTTTTCAAATAGGATTCATTCGATTGACATACATACATAGCTAATTTTATTCAAAATCAAACTTGAAAAATTTTAAAGGTTTTAGCAATTTCAAATTACAACTATAAATCAACATATCCGTTTTAAATAACATATTTTTAACTATATTAGAAATGGTAATATTTTCTTTCAAAACCTCACGTATCGGTTTTCCCTTTTAAATTTTCGGTTCGGCAATTTGTGCTGGTGGCCAATCCCATTGTTTTGCAGGTGCTGGTTTAATCAGTTGTTCCCAAGGTTTCCAGCCCAACATCTTGCGTGCGAGTATCAGTTCATTTTCGGCCTGCACGATTAATTCCTCTACTTGTCCACAGCCAATGGCCTTTTCCAATGCACCAATATCTTTGTTCTATGTAGATTTCAAATAAAATTAGATCAAGACTTTTTTATTTATGAAATAAGATACTAACCGCTTCAACAGCTTTAGCACGTTCCTGCACAATCTGTTCAGTGTATTTGCGGTAGGCAGCGTCCTGTGGCATTTTAGTTACAGCACGCAAAATTTTACCGTACAACGCACCGAGCGTATGATGTGGATTTATTGCCACAGCCAAGCCCGTCAGACCAGTGGACTGCAATAGAAAAAAATTACTTAAATAGTGGCTAAATTAGTAAACATCAAACTCCGCTACCAGCGAAAAAGTATGATATAACATCAACACTTCTATTATTTAATTCTTAACCCACTATTCTTTTGGATTCATATTAATTATTACTCACGAACTCTTAAGATTTACTTACTGCTTTAAGAATTTTTGCCATTTATTTAAAAGTGGTATAATAATAAATAATTGCTAGCAGCCAAAAACCGATATAAATTCCAACAGAAATTAAAAGTTTTGAGTAGATTCGATTGACAGTTCAACTTTCACAAGACAAAACATTTGACGTTTACGTATGCACGCGGCAACGTGTAACTTTTGACAGTTTTTCACGCGGCAAGGTACGATTCTACAACGCTCAGATGCACTGAATTTTTAATAAATATTCTGTGAATTTTATTTTGATGAACTCTCAAATGCCACTCGTCACCGATTGGTTGCGTTTATTGGCCATTTTCTCATTTGTAGAACTTTTCTCTGGGTTGATAAAATCATGGATAAAATAAAATCAATGAGCTTGACTTTCAATCAGGGCGCATACATATATATATGGGTTGACAAGTTGAAAAAAAGCAATTCCCATAAAGCAATTCCTGGTCTTCTCAAAATAAAGTATTTTTATGGGAAAAAGTAGATGACCTTTCAAGTGTGAGAAATTAATTGTTTTCGTGTAAGCTGTTAAAATAAAAACAAAGCAAATCTAAAAACTTGTCTTTCATATTATGTACTTTTTATTTTACGTAAATTTCATCAAATTAGAAATCAATTTATGTGCATATCACCATTTCGAATGAAAGTACAAAATAATGGTTACTCGTTACTTAAATAATTGCGATATTCAACATCACAAAAACAGCGCTCTTTGAAAAAGGTAAGAGAGAAAAAGTGAACAGCTGAGAGCAGGTGGACACATCTTCATTTTTTGATTAGCAACAGATCCAGGTTAATTTTGATTAATTTTCCACAGATTCTCTACGGAAAAATCTCATAGAATAAAACATTCCCATTTATAGTATTAACCCAAGTGCGAATCAAAGTCAAGAGTTGTGCAAATTGAACAGAATTATCAAATTGCGGTAGCAGCACTTTAGAAACTTCATATCAGTTGATAAGAATACACGAACAAAACATTCCACGTTAGCAGTGCGAAAAACGTTCCAAACAATACCAAAACAGAATAAAAGAAAAATAAGAAAAGCGGCTGACAGCGAGCTGATGACTGGCTGATGAGAGCATGCATCGAAGCTCCCAGCATTAGTAGCCAGAAGCAACGAAAAACAGAAGTTAAAACGTACTCAGTTGGATGAGAATCGCACAGTTGAAACGCAACTAGCGGACGAGATATATGAAAAATAATTTGAAAACTACAGCAAATTTAGAGGAGAAATAAAAAATACCAAAGAAAATAAATATTGTGCCTAGTTAACAAAAAGAAAATTGCAGCTGTAGTTTATAAAATAAGTTTAAAAAACGTTAAACAAAAAAAAAATCAGTTCATCATTACCTTAAAACTCAAGGGTAGTTCTTTTTTTACTTGTGTTTACTTGTATTTGAAGGTGCTGACAACGTGTTTCTTGAATTTTTAATTAGCTGCGTCAGCGTCCATCGTTCCGTAGTTGATTTCATTTCAACGCTAGCTAAAAGAAACAGCAGTTTGCGCGAAAGTATTCAGTAGTCAAGTTCCCAAAACCTAACATAGAATTCAACTGATAGGCGAAACTATTTGTTTACGTCAGAAGAATTGATTGAATATCATTTGACTCTTCATTCTATCAGACAGCACTGTATACAAAGTATGGCACCACCCACTGTTTTAGTTACCGGAGGCGCGGGATATATCGGTTCACATACAGTACTTGAGATGCTTAATGCTGACTACAATGTCATATGTGTGGATAATTTGTGTAATGCCTACAGTTCTGGATCTTCTAAATTGCCGGAGGCCTTAAATCGCGTTCAAGAGATTACTGGAAAAAAAGTTAATTTCTATCGTGTCGACATTACGGACAGGGAACAAGTGCGTGCTGTTTTTCAGGAGGTGAGTTGATATATTCAATACAATGATCAATACACCTATTACTGATGACTAGTCGCAGTTGTGACAGCATTAGTTTTAGAGTGATTGAATTGTTACAACTTTCTAGTTTAACTAATTCTTAAAGATTTTATGACACTGAATCTGGATCACCTCATAATCTCTCAAACAATAAAGAATCAGACATGGAGTTAGTGCACTGTGTAATCACTACCAATTAATAAAAATAGGTACCAAATTTAGCGCAACTAAAGTAAAAGTTTTTAGTTACACTAGATGTAAGTGAATACTTTCAATACCTCTGAATTTATTACAAATATTTACTGCTCTTATTATAGTGGCAGTGACACTTTTTCTCAGTACATAACATGATGTGATATTGATTTTAAGTTTACTAGTTCTTGCTACGATAAATTGTTATTTGCTTCTATGGAGAATCAAGCGATGATTATATTATGCGACAAAAAGGAAAAACATCTTAAGTCCAAGCTTATACAAGGAAAAACTGCATAATTCCTATGTATAAGCATAGAATCTAAGTTGCTTTACATTTTTGTTAAAGATTTTTCATTTAGAATAGTATATCATAATATTTCTTCACATTTTTGGAAGTAAATATCGTAGAAATAGCATGCCTTCCCACTAAAATCGGCTTATAAATTATAAGCAATTTTTATCATTAAGTTATAATGAAACTTTCTTTTGAAAAATCAAACTTTCAATGGATGCCGCTGCCAACAATTGGAAACATACAATTTTAACATACCCATTTAACTTTTTAATATAGGAAACAGATCAATGTTTCGTTCTCTTCCGCAATCGACATAAATGACAAAAGAAATTCAAAATAATTTTCTGCACAAATATTTTTAATTTGTATACATAGCAGTTTTAATAAAATATTTAACAATTAATTTTTACGTTACCAATATGCCAACATCGTTGCTGATGGCAATTGCGGGTGTTGACTTCACGCTGATAAGAAACTTCCGATGAAACAGAAAACTGTTACATAAACGAGTACATACTACTTTATTATATTAAATTTTATCAGCAATTTTTTACTGGATGTAATCGTTGCTATATGATCGGGGAGGCACAATCATCACAACAACAAATTTATTCTACTATCAAATATACAAGCGTTTCCGTCCATTAGCTAATCAATTAGTTATCATTTGTTATCAAAAAGTGGCCTAGCTACACATGAAAACTTTAAATAAACTTAAGTATATTGTTTTTAGTTAAATTGTAAACATTGTATTGAAGTTACAAGATGCGACTACATTTGTTTTTCAGTCTATTTGTCTAATTGTATGTTGATCTTTTTTATTACCTTGCCTGCCGCCTTGCCATGTTTTTTTTTTTTTTTTTTTGTTGATGGGTTATAGGAATAAGGTCATTGCGATCGTCATATCGACGGCGCAAAAAGTTTAATTTTGCATTTCAGAATCCCATGAGAGTATTAGAGAAAGATAGAGAGTTAACAATTGCTATCGGTTTATTTTCTCAGTTGTTTGAGATTTGGTTTTTATACCTCTCTTTTTAAGCCAAGTTATTGCTTATCGTGTTGGTTATTGACCTAAGAGTGCTGTATATGTATATGAATTTATATACATGCAGGTAATAAAAGAGGAATATTTTACTGTTTGATTGGTTTTAACTAGCTACTTTGTTGCTATATGTTCGATGCTATTACTATTAATTTTTTAGAAATGTTATTAAAATATTATAGACGAAACATCGGAGATGATCAATTTACGAGACTTTGCAATCTCAAAAATTTATTTCGCGGACACATTAGACCCGTTTCCTCCGTCAAATCACATCCATTAAAATTTTGCAAATTCTTCATTTATCGTCCCTGGTAATATCACGACGAAAAACACAAACTGCTTTTGGAGTTTTTCGTATAAAAACACCACCTTTTGGTTTTTTCGTTAGGTGAGGCTCTAATTGTGCTCCATTGGTCTATACAGATACAAGCCGCAGGACTTAATCAATTAGTATAAGTTGTTTGGTATATGTTTAAAGTGTTCGACACTTTCGTAAATTCTGTCCGACAAAATCGTAAATTCTGTAAAGTCATAGCGAATGCAGGACACATGCACTGAATAATTTTACCAACATCTCTTCCATGTTTAGTTTCGCATTAATTCCTACATAGATTAATTTTAATCAGTTGATAAGAAAGACCTAATCTTATTTTACTTTAGAAATAACAAATTAACTGCATCTTGTAATTTTAGCACAAAATTGATATGGTTGCTCATTTTGCTGCACTCAAAGCTGTTGGTGAATCTTGTCGCATTCCATTGCAATACTATCACAACAATATGACCGGCACAAATGTGCTACTTGAAGCCATGGCAGATAACAATGTTTTCAAATTTGTTTACAGTTCAAGTGCGACTGTATATGGTGAGCCACAATTTTTACCTGTCACTGAAGAGCATCCAACTGGTAATTGCACTAGTCCATATGGTAACACCAAATTCTTTACGGAACAAATTCTAAAGGACTTATGCAAATCCGATAAGGTAAGGTGTCTATTTTCTATTTAGGAATTATTTATGAATGGATTTCCTTAAATCTATAGCGCTGGGCAGTTGTATCTTTGCGTTATTTT
Organism: Meiosimyza decipiens; assembly: GCA_963680825.1. NCBI lineage: Eukaryota > Metazoa > Arthropoda > Insecta > Diptera > Lauxaniidae > Meiosimyza > Meiosimyza decipiens. The sequence goes on along the minus strand of OY804258.1, from coordinate 25,423,352 downwards.
AATCCTGTGGGTGCACATCCAAGTGGACGCATTGGTGAAGATCCTAATGGTGAGCCTAATAATCTAATGCCATATATTGCACAAGTTGCAGTTGGACGTCGTAATGTGCTGCAGGTTTATGGATCCGACTTTCCTACTAAGGATGGCACAGGTGTACGTGATTACATACACATTGTTGATTTGGCGGAAGGTCATTTGAAAGCATTAGATAAGTTGCGTAATATTGCAGAGACTGGTTTCTTTGCTTATAACCTTGGTGCTGGCGTTGGTTACTCTGTGCTTGAGGTTGTGCATGCTTTTGAGAAAGCCTCAGGTAGAAAAGTTAACTATGAGCTGGTAGATCGTCGTTCAGGTGATGTGTCCATATGCTTTGCAGATGCATCGCTGGCCGAAAAAGCTTTGGGTTGGAAAACAACACGTGGAATTGATGAAATGTGCGCTGATACATGGCGTTGGCAGAGTAATAACCCTAACGGTTATACTGTAAAATAATAAGACTTTAATAATTTTCTATAAACTATTTTAATTTTTGTTAAAATGTGTTTTTTTCTGCGTTTTCCAGCTTAAAGTCTTGCCTATATTCGTGCAATTAAAATACACATATGTTGTGCATGCATAAGTTATTAAAAAAGATTGCATATTCTGCTTGTTTCTTTATAAAAGAGTCATGTTTTCTTGTTTTATTTTGTGTTTTCTATATATATTAAATGTTCCTCAATATATTCAATTTTATCCACATATAAATTTAAAAAATTTATTTAGGTAATTATTTGTAAGCACAATGTAATTAATGTGCATTTAAAAACTATAACAAAGAGTGTATTTATAAAATTATGAAATGTGAGTAGTTATTTTTAATAAAATGTAACTTTATGAACTTAAAAGTTTTTCTTTCAATCCTAACACAAAAAGAAAACAAACAAGATCTTATCAAAATGTTATATTTTAGTAAATACAAGAGTTAAAGTGGCATGCAATATTTCCGTTGTTATCGCTACAATAATGAATCAACTTTTATCAGAATTCCGCATTGCAGACAGTTGAGTACGTGGGGTTGGTTTTTAATTTTTTGGTTATTTTTAGGTTGGTTACAAAAAGTATTGAAAGAGTGTACAAACAATCTTGAGGAGCGATAAAATTGGCAGAAGAATGTCATATGCCAAGTGCTGTATAACTGAATATAAGTTTGTAAAAGAGGCATTTGGGTAAAGTTGAAGTAAATTTTGAATTAAATGCCTTACAATAGTGAAATATAATGGGGATGAAATATCTATATATATAAAAATGAATGTTTGTCTGTCTGTAAGTCTGTCCCTCATGCCTGCCTAAGGCGTTCAACCGATCGCCGAAAGATTTGCCATACATGTTTCTTATGGTCTTTGGAAGGATCGTAGCATAGTTTGGTTTGGAACAAATGGGCGATCTCATGCTCCCCATATAAAAGTAAAATAAAGTCATCATACTATTTGATGCAGATAAATGAAACTTGGTATATATGAATATAAAAAGTAGAAACAAAAATAAGATTAAATGAAAAACTGGGCGGTGCCACTTGGTATATATGAATATAAAAAGTAGAAACAAAAATAAGATTTAATGAAAAACTGAGCGGTGCCACTTTAGGTTATAGAGGTTTTTGACTAGCGAATTATAATTGCCCTAAAAAGATATTAGTCAATTTTGTCCCTACGTTTCGTCACCTTTTTTTGTTTCTAAAAAAAACAAAAATAAATATTAGCAAGTCATTTTTGCATTTATTTTGTGTTTTTAGAAATAAAAAAGGCCCTGAAGAAGTCACCAAAAAAGTAACGAAATGTAGGGAAAAAATTGACTAAAAATTTTTTAGTGTAATTATTATCCGCTGGTCTAAAACCTCTACCTTTGGCACCTTTCAGCAAACAGTACAAATAGTCCAGAAATGGTTGTTTCGCAAAACCTCCTCCATGCCATTGCCTTATTAGCGAAAAATGCATTAATCGCGCTGCCTCTACAATCAAAGCCGACATTTCAGTCACATCCTTTTGAAATTTCTGTAAGGTTCGATTCTCCAGACAGCAATTATGCAGAAATTATTTCACAACAAAAAACTTTTTTTGTTGGCGTAATTTTTTTTTAAATTTTTAGTTGCACTAAGGCCCGTGTATTGTGTAAATTAATGATATGGTTTAAGTGCATATCCCTTATGCTTACGTAAAATAGTAAAAAGTCAATTATTTTTAAATTTAAAAAAAATCATTTAATTACAATAATAATAATACAATAAAATATTATTAAATCTGTATCACAATTAAAACTTTACTTGAATATATTTGGAATGATACGCTTAATGTTACTTGAGATGAATTTATTTGAAATTAACAAAATTCATTTTGTGCGATCTAAACAATCAAATTTTAAATTTGTTCTTTAGTATTTTGAGTATAAAAAGCAGTTGATTATCGATTTTTACAGAGTTTTTTTGGCGGAAATTTCTAATACATATATTTATTTATGTTTTTTTAATGTAAAAAACTGTATAAAATCGTTAATATTTTGTTTTGAATTGATTTCTTCTTTTTTTTGCAATAAATAGCTAAGTTTTGGCAATGAGAGATTTATCATTTATTGTTACTGTTTCATTCGCATTTATGTTTATTTTTTTCCAAACTATTTAAAGCATTGATGTCTGCCATATAAATGGTAAGTACAAGTTGAATGATTTTAAAATAACAACCCATTTGAAGTTAATACATAAATACCTTAAAATTATGATTCGAATTAAATAGTAAGCAAATAATGTCATAAATGTTTGCGCTTATTGATATAATTTTCACTCAAGTTATTGTATTTCAACACAAATTTTGTCATGGAAATGTAGTGATTCGAGCAAATATTAACAATTATACTTTTAAATTAAAAGACCTCATAATAACTAGAGTTTATACGATATGCTTCAGAAAAAATAGATAAAGAGATCCTTTATAGTAGCGTGGATAGATTAGGAAATGTACGCTGCTAAGTGTACGTTTTTCTTTTTTAAATGACGTAAACTTATGACGATGTAACACCCTTGCGTGCTACCAACATATTCAACACAGGATTTTTACGTATGTAACTTACAGCTTTCTTATGTGTAACCATGGTAAAATCATAACCATTGCACTGTAAAATTTTATCGTGAGTACGTAGGCCAGCACGTGCGGCAGGACTTCCCTCATGCACTTCGGTAACATAAATGCCCTATTGTAAATATACATAAACATATATTATTGATGGTAATGATAAGTTGAATTACAAAAAGTGTCAAGTGACTTTGTTGAAAAAAAATTGTCCTGTCTACTATTTTATTTTACTAAATACATATGATTGTAAGACTCTACGGCGAATTGGATGACTTAAATGAAACAAACAGGAACTTTTTTTTAAAATATCAGGAAAAAAGAACTGATCGAGAATCGCTTCATTATCACTAAAAAAAAACGCTTTTCCTTAAAAATATGAATATGCTTGAAGCATCAATATACTTTTAAAGTTTTTTATCATTTATTATCTACTTATGTATAATAGTTTTTCAAGCTGAGCCCGAATTTAGTATTCATCTTCCTATCACGCGTGGTATTTGTGATAAATTGGCAAAAATCTGTAAAAAACACCGAATTTACCCATTTCGTGCATTTGTAGTATGGACACCAACTGTTTTGGAAAGTTTTTGAGCACACAAAAATGAAAAATACTCATCCCTCTGAGTGCCCGATGTGACCCAAAAACGTTTTTAACAATAAATTACTGGCTTACAGTCAAATCTAGGTCACTCGAAGTTACCCCTATACACTTGGTCACTGTCATAAAATTGGGCTATTACAATAAACATTCTTTTACTCACATAGTCCGTATAGCCTTGTGGACTTTTCTTGTAGTCTTGATCAATGCCACCGCCGATTTTGAAACCGCATTTAAGTATTTCACGACCCTCTTGATCGTAGTCGACGTCCTTGTGCAATGTTATTGGAATCTGAAAATCCCAATAAATTTGATTGTAATATTTCCCAAGATTTATGGTTGGGTGGAATTCGAAGAGCTTAATTGTATTTTCAAGTGAATAATTTTTTTTTATGCTCCACTTACGCTCAGACACTCCATAGCCGTTCCGGCCTGGTGTTGAAATGCCATTTTTGCCATCTTAAAATGCTCTTCTTCTGAATTCCAAGTTTTAAGTAGTGATATGTATTAAGGTTGCAGTATTTCTGCAGTTTATCAATTGGAAAAATAGAAAGTTCTTTGGAGGAAATGGCGAGAAAAGTAAAAGTCTAGATTTTCTTTGCCCTAAAAAATGATGTAAGTGTCAAAAGACACAAAAAAAAACAAAAATAAGAATTTCTTGAATTTGCAGCATTTACTTTTTGTCAGAGATGCTATGCTCAATGTTAACAGTATTATTTTGTTTAACGCATCTAGCCGCTTGGTTTTTCGTAAATAAAACTTGGCAGCACTGAAACAGCAAATTTTAAACAAAAAAGTCAATTGAAATTAATTAGAAAACACATAGAAGCAAATAATCTTGAAAGATATTTGTTTTGGATAATTCAAGAAAATTAGAGTTATGTGTAATGTGTAGAATCTTCCAAAAAATAAGTACATGCCAGTGAAAGCACATGGGTTTTGTGAAAATTTATTGAATGTAGACTTCAAATGTGCCTTTTTTGAACTTAATGTACTTTTTCGACATGAACATTAAAAAGTTGCATAAACAAAATTTCAGGAAAATTAATTTTTAGATACAGTCGAAGCGGACTGAAAATCTACCGAATGTACTGAAAATGAACAAAATGTACCGAATGTAGTGACGACGATTTTGCACTTCGCAAATGTATTGAAAAAGTACAATTATACTGAGTATGTTATCACTTACTCCATCGCTTATGTTCACGCTTAATATGGAAGCGGCATGGTGATTGATATCGCAACATCAGATCTGCGGGGGCCTTCTGCTGCGGTTTGTTTATATTATGTTCAACCCCTGCTTCGCCACAGTAATTCTTGAAAAATTAGCGAAGTAATATAATCTTTTTATCTATATTCAGCTTTTTTTATGAAAAAATGTACTGCAGTATAGCGCCAAGATGATGTACATATGTTTTTGCCTCTAAAGTATTTGTTGTCTTAGGCTTGAACCACACAGGTGTTTTTTTAACGCGCATTAGCTAACGCATTTTTCAGCTCAACAAAATTGTATACAATTGGCCAGAACATTAACGCGCGTTTTTTCAACGTGCGTTGGCACGGCTATCAAAACTAGTTCGTAATTTAACAGTTTCGTCCAACCTTAAATTGAAACAATGCACTGAAAATGTCATCCGAAAACAGAATAGAAAAAGTAAAAATACGACGAAGAAAACAAATAAGTGCAAAACACAATTGCAGAAATCTTGTTGGTGATTATCAGTAATAAAAAAATTAAGTAAAATTGTTATTTGTCTGATTGTGAGTCATTGTAATTGATATATTATGTAAATAAAAGTAAGGCACATAAACAAAGGCAATAATAAAATATTAAATAAACAGCAAAAATGTCTAAAAGTGCCAAAGAAACGGTCACTGCAGCGCCACCAAGCTACGAGGAAGCAATGCATTCGTCTATAAATCCGCCGCTGCCACCGCAAGTAGGTGAGTATTGTGTGAGAAACACAATTTCTTTTGCAATAAAAAAGTTCTTAATATCATACTCTATAGGTATTATATATCCCAATCCAAATGTATCTGTTGGTATCCATACTGCGCCAACAGCTCCACCACCAGCTGGATTTGTGCCATCATATGGTGCATTCGAGACAACACCTGTTAGTATTGTAGTTCAACCGCCACCCGGGGTAGTACCAGCTGAAATTATAGTAATTGGCGCTTGTCCTGCATGCCGTGTTGGTTACTTGGAAGATTCCTTTTCATGTCTTGGCGTCTTGTGTGCCATCGCATTCTTCCCAATCGGGTTGTTATGCTGTTTGGCGATGAAAGAGAAACGTTGCACGAACTGCGGAACAGTTTTTTAAAGTCTTTTTGTTATTTCAGAACGTCCGTGTATACATATGTACATATGTTCGTACTATCATTATTAAAATGCTGGGGGTGTTATTTTATATTGGTTAGAAAGAAGACTTCCAGTTAATTGTAGCACTAATTTGTTTTGATAAATTATATCGCTACTTGAAACATTTATTACATTTTGCACTATGTTGATTTTCTTAAACGTGGCATTATTGGCTCTCAAACGCAAATATTTAAAACTAATTATAAAATGAATTATAATATACTGGTATTATTTTATCTGTTTAGGGTAAAAATATCACAAATATATCTTAAAAAAAAGAAACGATAAAACTAATCTGTTTTTATTCTTCCAAAGACGTCCGTGCGGTGAATAAATGGAATAAAAAGAAACGCACGACGGAGGAGAATGCACTCAACTAAAAGCACTAAACTGTAAAAAGATCCGCACGCAAAAAATAGTAATTGCTTTAATGTGTTAAGCCCTTGTTCTAATTATTTTTCGCATGATAAGTATTATTTCAGGGATCTTTTCAAATTGAAATCCGAAAAACACCAACAAAAGAGACTCATTTTTAGGATTATATTATAAAAAAAAATAAATAAAGTGATTGCTTAGTGAAAAAAGAAAAATAAAAAACAGCATTTGCTCCACTGTATAAATTGGCTTAAGCTAACGTGACCATGTGATTCGCGTTTCGCGGACCAAGTTCGTGTTTTTTATTTTCTGCTCCGCGCGGTCCGCGTTTTCATTGGAAATATGAAATCTCATATTGCTAGTAAATATCCGATATTGCGAAGGTTTTCGGGATGTGAAAATAAAATAAAAATAATTGGAAATAGCTAACATCTGATTTTGCTAGTGTTTACGCAATGTGAAATTATGGATCCTTTTTTTTAGTACAGACAATTTTTTGCAGTTCAAAATAAAAAAACAAAGTTTCATAAACCACTTCCTGATCCGCGTTTTTGTGAAAGGTATTTGGTCACGTTACCTTAAACCCTTAAGGTAGGTGTGGTGTTTTGCATAAGATTAATCACAGCCACATCACATTATGACATCACTTCCATTTTATCTTGACAAAGAAGGCCAAAACCAGGTCTACTCACATTTTTCGTGGGATTTTATATCTACGAGGCATGTTTTTCATTGAAAATCAAAAGGAAATGCTGTCAAACTGGAAAACTCAGTGACTTTTAGTTTTAAGTAAATTCCTTATCTTCTGTTATATATTTTACAAAATAATTTATCATAATTTTTACATAAGTTATAGTCATTTAAAAAATTATTTCTAATAAAATTATGCACACTGTGATGAATCATTCATTGATTTAATTTTTTGTCGGAAAATTGCCTATTATCTATAAATTTATTGGGATATGATTTTGAAATGGCTATGAGCTCTGCAAAAATAATTGACAAATATCATTTCAAGGATAAAACTTGAAACAAAAATCACAATCATTAAGCCATTTACTTGAGCAGCATTTTCCTCAAGAACCATTTGACCAATAAACTCAGACCATGTGATCATACTCATGTAGATATGTGTTAAAAAAATTATAAATATAAATTTATATCGTCCAAGGCATAAATGTTAAAAAAAAATTATCCTGCTTGCTGTGAGGCTCGGACAACACAAACATAAAAATACAGAGATAATTTTTCATCCAGCAAGTGGTGTGGTTTCCACCCTCCCGTAGTTGTCAAGTGGTCGCTTTTGACACGGCCAAGCCTGGAATATGTCAAAGCCGAGGACCTTGTTGGAATTGAAATATTTCCAAAAAAATCGGTAATTGAAGTATTTTTGTTACACATTTTTTTTTTTTAACGAGCACACAAAAAGTTATCCAGTTTTTTCCAGACCAAAATTCTATTTTTTCATTTATTTTTATTATTTTTTAGTATTGTTGACAAACAAAAATGCTTCCTCCATAACTTTGCTCTAAATTATTTTTCGATTTAAGTTAAAGTTGTGTGTATATACTGAGAAACTTACGATTTTAAAATGTTCACCAGTGGGAACAGTTACCAGATCTCAAACGTAGCCTCATCGTATTTTACTTAAGAATACACCACTATCATAAATAAACATTTCCAGCAAAAAAAAAAAAAAAAAACATACGAGTGCATAATTCTCCTTCGAGTATTGAGAATCAATATTTAATCAATCTTTTGCCTCTAAAGCCAAATTTTTTAGGCAAAGTACCCATTTATACAAATATAGGTTGATTTATTCGGAAAGAAAAAAAAAACATATTGCAGTACAGGAAGATGATTCGATTGATAGCAATATGTTAAATGAATTCCTTACATCATTGTAGACCAAAGCCATTGTAAACCTCTCGCAAAGTTCGTGGCAATTTTAACTTTCAAATTTTTCAACTTTGAGAGCTGCCACACTCCCTTTGGGGTCATAGTATTAATATCAAAACCACAAAATTTTTTTGATTGGTATTTTCTTTGCTTTGAAATTATATTCAGAGTACTTGCATTCCTTAAAATTATACTTTTTTGAACTGTAGACTCTGAACTGACATTTCTTCCGGAGAGTCACTGATTGTCGTAAACGTTTGCCGGTGAATTAAACCATTGTTAATGAAGTTTTGTCGACTTTATATAATCCGATATAGAATCATCGTTCCAAATAGAATAAAACACAATAACTAATTTAATAATATATGTATATAATGTATATTTGTTATTGTTTTTAATAATTTTTCGTCAGAATGCATATTATAGCAAATAATTGTAATATAATGTAATTTTATAATAAATTCATAAACCTTTATTGATAAGAATATTGAATATGTTTATTTGTTATTATTTTAAAAAGTTTATGATTATTTTTGTAAAGTAACATATACATAACATATTGATTTTCTTCACATAACTTCGCCGTGGAATATTACTGTAGCATATCGACAACAATTCAGTTTTAGGACATCAATTTTAAAATGTGAAGCAAAACTTACTCAAAAAATCTATTTTCTTTGCTATGATTTGGTTTTAATATATAATAATGTTTAGGAACAAAATCTGGACGACGTGTTGTAGTAATGTTGTTCTTCATAGGCACATCATACAATTTAAAAAAAAAACAAAATCTGTAAACTTAAATCACCCGCCGTGTGTTTTGTAAGCAAATATTTCAAGGTGTTAGCGATCGCGAAAAAAAATCGTTTAACTGTCGAAATTGAGCATATAATAAGGCCATGGTAGCAAATATTTTGAAAAAAAAGCAGATACCTATCCTTACCCATACTAATTTTTTGAAAATGCCAATATCGTAATATAATTCCTAGGCGTTGATATGTGCGTAAACATACGATTATGTACTATTGTTAGAATAACGAACATTAAAAACTTATTGTGGTAGAAGAATAGAACTCAGCTATGGATATTGATATATCATCCAACATTTCTAATAAATTGAATTTAAATTCAGTTCAGTTCTTCAAAAACTTGCTCAGCATATCAATTAACAACAAGAAAAATATTTTTATTATATTTATAATTATATTTGAATGTCTTACAACATTAAAAAAGTTAAGTAAATTTCATTTTAAACGCATTGTATTGATATTTGTTCTTTTCAAGAATTATTGTCTTTAATTTTAAGTTCAAAAATTCAATTCAGTTAGTTTGCTAATAATATTATTATGTAAATGTGTGTGTTTAATTGACCCATCTATGTAATCATTAGTTTTTATTGAACTTTTTGAATTATAATATTTTAGCTTGAAACACTTAAACATTTTTAACATACTTGAAAATCAAGCCATATTTAATGATTTTTGAAAATTTTAATACTTTCAGCATACATAAATACATAATAATAATAAACATTAAAAGCTGTTAAAATATCATATGTTAATGCTAACAAATAAATATATATTAAGGTTTAAAACTAAATTAAATATCTACATAGCCTACTTTTAATGATACAGAAGACATAAATTCAAACTAACAAACATTTAAGTGTTATACTAAATAAATTGAAAAATTACGCAAAGTCTTTCCTTTCTTCTTACATATTTCATTAACTTAAATAAAATGCGAAATTATTATACATATGTCAATAATTATTAAATCACAAAATTATAATCTTAAAACTTAAGTAAAAAATACGATTTTCATGACTTTACATTTACCACATTCAAATGTTTATTTATACTTTTCGTGTTGTATCAATAACACCGCCCGGACCTGGTAAACCACTTTGACGACCAATCAGGTAGGTATCGATTTGACGTGCAGCTTGACGGCCTTCACTGATAGCCCAAACAACAAGCGATTGACCACGTCGACAATCTAATAGTATAAAAGATACAAAAGAAATAATAAGTTATTTACTCAAATATTATTTAGTGATCATTCATTGATATGGGATTAAAATTATATGGATAACATCTACACTATTGATTCTCTTGATCACTGAGGCAACATCGGGTGCTTAAGCTTTTTCTTGAAATATCAAAATCGGTTGTGCTCTAGAGGAATATCTGATCTGTTACCATATGCATTCTCTTCAGTCCGATAGCTTTCGCGCTACAATGTGCTCAATGGAATATAGCACTTTCGACACAGATTGCTCTTTAGATATGCACTATATGTACTATAGTAACAAAACATTACTTATCGCTCGTTGCGAAATTGATTGGGTGGAATACTTATCCAAAAGTTAGGCACCACTTAACCCCGAAATCAATATTTTTAATATTACTTTCTTTGACAAAACTTAAAAAATAAAAATTTTAAATTACACTCAAAGTAAGCTTATTAAGATAAGTTAGTGTTTAATAATCAGATGCTTACATTTTATTAATGCGACCGAAAATTTCCTAACACTGTGCATTATACTTAGTACATCAATGTATAGCATACTCAGAGCGTTAGTTTAATTTTAAACAAAAACAAACAAAATATTTATCCTACCTCCTGCAGCAAAGACTTTAGAGTTTGACGTTCCATACTGTTCGTTGCATGCCTTAATATTGCCTCGTCCATCCAATTCAAGACCGAGCTCATTGGGTACTGTTTTTTCAGGGCCCAAGAATCCCATCGCCAGCAAAATTAAATCAGCTGGGAAATATTTTTCTGAACCGACAACTTCTTTCATACTCCATTGTCCAGTAGGTGATTGAGTCCATTCTACTTGAATAGTTTTGACACCTTTAATGCAACCATTATCACCAGCAACAAACTCTTTGGTTGTGGTACAATATTGACGTGGATCCTTGCCGAATTTCACACGTACCTCTTCGTGACCATAGTCAACGCTGAAAAAATGTGTACGCATTAAACAAAGAAGGTATAAATTAAATTGAATTTAACAAAAGAGCATAAATTTTAGTTACCGGAATACTTTTGGCCATTGTGGCCATGGATTATCTTCGGCGCGTGTGTTTGGTGGTTCAGGTAAAATTTCAAATGTTGTAATACTCTTGGCGCCCTGTCGTAACGATGTGGCAATACAATCACAGCCAGTGTCGCCACCGCCAATGATAATAACGTCTTTGCCTTCAGCTGAGATAATTTCTTTTTTGCCTCCCAATTGTTTCTTCTGCTGAGCTTCCAAGAATTCCATGGCAAAGTGTATGCCTTTAAGATCACGATTGGGTAAGGGCAAATCACGTGGATATGTAGAACCAGTAGTTATGAGCACAGCATCATATCTGGAAGAGAAATTTAAATGACATATCTCTTTAAACTAATCAAAATCCGAATTGCGAGTAACTTGGTCTATTTTAGCTTAATCACTCATGTATTCGTATACTAGTATATGTAACTCAAAAATTATTTATTTCACAGAAAATGTTTTGTTTAATGTTCACAGAAATGTTTTGAAAGTTCCAGATTTCAAAAGAATTAAGATAAACACTTTTAGTGATTTTTTGTTAAGTTGAAGTGCAATTTTCTTCTTAACATTTTACATGTAAATTGTCAGTTCTCAAGACATTTGAGTGAAATGATACCCTGTGTATAGTATTCTGATAGTCTACCAAACTTACTCGCTCAACAAGAACTCTGCTTTGATGTCCTTTCCCACATGCACATTGGTACGGAATTCAATACCCTCATCAGTCATTAAATCAACACGACGTTTTACCACTTCCTTAGATAACTTCATTGTAGGAATACCATACTGCAACAGCCCACCAACACGATCATTACGTTCAAAAACTGTAACAAAGTGTCCGGCGCGGTTAAGTTGTTGTGAAGCTGCTAAACCAGCTGGTCCCGAGCCTACGATTGCCACACGTTTGCCTGTGCGAATATCAGGTATTTCTGGCTTAATCCAACCTTGCTCAAAGGCATGGTCAATGATCGCACATTCAATGTTTTTAATGGTTACAGGAGGCTCAGAAATGCCCAGCACACAAGCGCCCTCACAAGGTGCAGGACAGACACGTCCCGTAAACTCAGGGAAGTTGTTTGTTTGCAGAAGCTGTTGTAGTGCTTCCTTCCATTCATCATGGAATATTAAATCATTCCACTTGGGAATGATGTTTCCAAGTGGACAGCCATGCGAATTGGATTGACAGAACGGAACACCACATTCCATGCAACGCGCGGCTTGAACTTTAAGAGTTTTGCGCACATGTGGAAAGTTGTAAACTTCCTTCCAATCATGCTGACGTTCAGTGGCATCGCGATAAATTGCTGTCTCACGTTTATATTTCACAAAACCACGAGTTTTGTCCAAAATGCGATCAGCACGTTTTTGCTCCAAAGCTATGTCTTGTATAGCCTCCTCGATATCTTTAATAGAAGGTTCATTTGAATTGGATTTACCATTTTCAATCGCTTTTACATCATTCTTAACTTCGTCGGACAATTGCTCAGCTTCCATTTCTTTAAGCGCCTCTTGATATTCATAGGGGAATACTTTAACGAACTTTGACTGAGATTCAGACCATTTGTTGAGAATATCTTTGGCAACTTTCGAGCTGGTCTTCTCGATAAACTCAGTTAGTAACTGTTTTACCAATGTTACATCTTCCTCCTGTTCAAGTGGCAGTAGCTCCACTGATTCCGGATTAACTTTAGGCTTAAAAGACCCATCAACATCGTAAACATAAGCAATACCACCTGACATGCCCGCAGCAAAGTTGCGGCCAGTTAGGCCGAGAATAACGACCAAGCCGCCGGTCATGTATTCACAGCCATGATCGCCAACACCCTAGTGAAAAGGTAAATGATACACATGTATATTTTAAAAATCATTTTAGCAATTTTGAAACATACCTCGACAACGGCTGTCACTCCCGAGTTGCGCACACAGAAACGCTCAGCAGCGATACCACGGAAGTAAGCACGTCCATCTGTAGCGCCATACAAGCAAACGTTACCAACAATTACGTTCAAGTGCGATTCATAAGGTACTGTGTCCGGTGGTGTTATAACAACGGTACCACCGCATAGTCCCTTGCCGACATAGTCATTGGAATCACCCTTTAATGTTACATTTACACCCCTAGCAAGAAAAGCGCAGAAACTCTGACCGGCGGAGCCCTCAAGGAAGATATCCATGCTTTTACCTTGTGGAAGACCTTGTTCACCATATTTGCTATTGTCAGGAATGAGAAAGGGATGAGATCTTCTTTTTTTGTTTGAATAAAACGAATAGCCTACCATGCAATGTGATAACTTAAAGTGGTGCCGAACGCGCGTTCCTCATTGTGAATACGCATCTTAAGGGTCACATTATCTTCACTGCCGTTAAAAATAGTTTGCACCTTCGCAATAAGTTCATTATCTGAGCGTTTGTCCAATTGAAAATCTTGTGCCATAGAACCGCCCACAATATTTGTCCCTGGCCGTAGGTTTAACGCATTCTGCAGCAAAAGTGAAAGATCCAAAGTAGTGGCTTTTGGTGTACGCTTTTCACCTACTTTTAACAAGTCGGTACGTCCAATTAGATCTTGGAACTTACGTATGCCTAAGTCAGCCATAATTTTACGTATCTAAAGTAATTAAATCGACATTTATGAAATATGTACTTGCTGAAAAACTTAATTCAACTTACGTCTTCCGCCAGCATGAAAAAGAAATTTATGACATGTTCGGGTTTTCCGGTAAATTTCTTTCGTAAAACAGGATCTTGTGTAGCAATACCAACCGGGCAGGTATTTAGATGACATTTACGCATCATGGTACAACCTTAAACAAAATATAAAATTGAAAACTATTTTAGTTCTGCAGAAATTAGTTCGTGATTATGAACAATCAGTCAGTTATTTAGACGATTTGCAAAGATAAAAGTCATGTCTTATTCAAATGATTAATTTTTTTTGCGATAGTCATAAAATTTTGCATTCTTACCCATAACAATCAATGGAGCTGTACTGAAACCAAACTCATCTGCACCCAACAAGGCAGCAACAACGACATCAAATCCAGTACGCAATTGACCATCTGCTTGAACAATCACTCTACAAATTCGTACGTTGCAAATGAAAATGATACGCGAGATGATCGATGGCGCGAAAGACATGAAATAAAAATCAATATATTAGACTTAATTCAATAGAGGGTATATAATGAGAAATAAATTACTAGCGAGCGATTGAGACTGACTGACTGAGATCAAGATCGTTTGAGGTACAACGCACACAATGTCGACGAGGATCGCTAACGAACACTCAACTATAAAATAAAGACATTTACAAAACACTGGACACACGCATACATGTAGTAGGTATAGAGAAAAAACCCATTACGAGATATGAGATTAAAATTTACAGGTAACGAACGAACAGAACACATGCGCTCTCCATTACTCCTGGTTTGTTTCCAGAGTGAAATCCGTGTATTTTGGTTTTGTGTGCCACTCGATGACCACAACGACGAGATGGGTGCTTAGTGCAGTGTTATAAGTTTACAAAACGAAATAATGACGACGACGGCGACGACAACCACAATAATACGGATATGATTAAATACATGCACAAATCACATCTCACCGGAAAGATTGTGATTGGTTTAAGTTTTTCTACGCAATTTCAAAAATGTGTGCCGCGCGCTCTAGCCATAAGACCTTAAAACAATTCACATTTTTTTTCAAGCTGAACTTATTTTTAGGTTCGTCCTTTCCAGCGACAACAAGCACGTGCTCTGGATAACCAGGTTCTTCAATAATGTTTGTTTATGGTTATACAATTATAGAAGGATGCTAAAGATTTAGTCTTACCTTGAGCGTAGGTTATTTAAAACAAGTACTTGATGTGTTTCTGCAATACCCAATTCCCAGGGAAGACCAGCATTTTTAATGCCAGTCCATGAACTGGCACCAGTACCACCATCATGTCCAGATATAACAATATGTTCAGCTTTGCCCTAAAATGACAGTATAAAATAAGAGGGAATCATTGCTTCACAAAAAAGCCGTGACGTTTACCTTTGCTACGCCAGAGGCTACTACACCGACACCCACTTCAGAGACCAGCTTTACACTTATTCTGGCATTCGGATTGGAACATTTTAGATCGTAAATAAGCTCGGCTAAGTCTTCAATCGAATAGATATCGTGATGTGGTGGTGGTGAGATAAGACCAACTCCTGGTACTGAATGACGTGTTTTAGCGATGGCTTTAGTAACCTTGTAGCCAGGTAATTCGCCACCTTCACCGGGCTTAGCACCTTGAGCCATTTTAATTTGCAAATCATCAGCATTAGCCAAATAAGATGCGGTGACACCGAAACGCCCCGATGCGACTTGTTTTATTGCGGAACGTCGGTTATTATTGGCGTCTTGATCTGTAAGAGAAAGCAAAAGGTAATAAGTTATAAGTAAGTCGCAAAAGATTGAATGTTGGACTTAATTCAATTTTTGTATACTAGATTTGAGGATCATGTGCGGTTAGTTACCCCTTAGCATGAAAAATCCTATAGCTGTGAACGAATCTTCAACATTACACACGCACATATGTATGCAGCTATTCCAAAGCTTGAAGATATCCGACAAAAATTCAAAGCCCATTTCATAGCTACATATATCCAAGAAGTACTTTAGAATAGAACTGCCATAGAAAAATGAGCAAGCTGTTACATTTATTTCAGCTGCCATGAAAGAGTTTACATGTTGGAAAATGGATAATGAGCAGAGTTGCAAAGCAGGATTTAGAGTCCTTTTAGAGGATAATCTAAGGTCGTATTACGGAAATCGTCGGCTCTATACGATTGGCCAAGTGGAGTAATAGGAAGACAATGCTTCAGCTAACAGAATATTCACTTTACAGTTCAACTAGGAAACGCGGGCCGAACCTTTGTTTCAGAGATTATTCGAGTCTCCAACAAGATTAAAAATGAACTGAAAGATTTCAAGATCTTGGCAGTGTTTTCAAAAGTAAAAATGATTAGCTTGTTAATTACGAAAAGCTTCAAGAATCAGATTGACTGACTTATATTGACAGACTTAGGCTAAACGTAACACGCCAAGGGAATTTTTTAGATAGAAGAGTGCATAGCATGTGATTAAGGTAAACTTCACGTTGGAGAAAATATTGCGAGTGAAGCTTACATATAATGTTTTTTTTCCATCTTGGTTTAAGAATTGGTTTATATGGGATCCCTAAAATGCAAATAGGTCGAAACAATGTGATGCCAGTCTTCCGAAAGACGAATATTAAATGATGTTGTTCGTAAAATTTAACCAACCCTCAAAGGACTATCTGAGTTGAGTTATTTACCGAGACAATTAATCAAAACGTTCAGTTCTGAAAGGTTAACTAAGATTAAGTGATAATGGTAAAATATTGCTTTGATGAAATTGTACTTGCACATTTGTCAAAAGCAAGACTACCAAGTGGTTTTGACTTCCTTTAACTTACTCAAATATCGATCGGAATCTTCACCACCTTCACCGGTATTACTTTTGCCGCCAATGCTATTCATAGTAACTGCCAAGGTCTGATGAGCCTCTAAAGAGATACTACCAAAACTCATAGCTCCAGTGGCGAACCTTAAAGTATACGATTATAAATTTAATTTGCCGCTTTCAAATCGAACTATGTTGACTGTACCTTTTAACAATCTCACTGGCCGGCTCGACTTCAGAAATATCAATCTTCTGACGATCAGTAACAAAATCTAATTGTCCACGCAAAGTGCACTTGCGTACACTTTCCATGGTAGTCGCCTTGAAAGATTCAAATGCATTCTGGTTTTTATTGACAGCTGCTTCCTGAAGACTAGCAATTGATGATGGCTCGTTAATATGTGCTTCACCACCATGTCGCCAATGGTATTGACCAGGATTGCGTAGAATTTTAATATCAGGCGATATCTTGCAATAGGTCATTTGATAACGCTCCAAGCCTTCTTTGGCTAGAATCTCCAATGTAATACCACCAATGCGACTTTGTGTTCCGCGGAAACATTTAGTGATTAGGTCACTACCCAAGCCTACAGCTTCGAAGATTTGAGCACTCTTGTACGATTGCAGCGTACTAATGCCCATTTTGGCCATTACTTTGGCAATTCCTGTATCAATCGCCTGTGCATAAGCTGTATAAATAAGTTTGTCGCTAAGATCAGGACTAATGACGCCATCATTCCGCATTGATTGAGCCAATTCAAAAGCCAAATAAGGGCATATAGCATCAGCACCATAACCAAGAAGCACACAAACATGATGTACCTCACGTGCTTCTGCAGTTTCCACAATGATGCCCACTTTCATTCGCTGCAAGGTCTCAATCAGATGGTGATGAAGTGCACCCAATGCAAGCAAAGCCGATACTGGGACCTTGCCCGGTCCAGTATTGCGATCGGAAACTACTAGCAATTGATAACCATTTGCAGCAGCTGCTGCACCCTCACGACATGTCTTTTCAATGCATTCCACGTACCCGTTAACGCCATCACTAAATTGGAATGTTATGTCCAATACTTTAGTCTTCCAACCTCGATGAGTATTGCGTTTTAAAAGATTAGTGTCTGGAATGCTAAGTATCGGATTGGGTAGCCAAATGCGATGCACCTGCTGAGCAGAGGGCTTCAGTAGATTGGCTTCCGGTCCGATGGGACATTGCATAGACATCACGACTTTCTCACGAAATGGATCGATTGGTGGATTAGTGACTTGCGCAAACAACTGCTTAAAGTAATCATAGGGAATGGGTTGGAATGTTGACAGACAAGCCAACGGAGCATCGTTGCCCATGGAGCCGAGTGCTTCTTTTCTGTGGAAGTTTAAAATATGGTTGGTTAATGGAAATAATGCGGTTTACTATGTGAGTGTATTCACTTGTTATTGAACATTGGTAGCAGCAGCATGTTGACATGTTCAGTTGTGTATCCGAATAATGAAAGTCTCGGGTCGAAAACACCTTGTTCTGATGTATCATCATTTGATTGCTGCTCTTTAGCTGCTGCAGCTGTTATAATATTGGCATTTCGAATTTCATCAATGGTGATCTAAAGAGAAGATATCGTTTAATAAGAGCTTAATGAAAACTTTATTCGGGTTTGACTTAATACATATTCAATAAATCCAAAAATCATGATTATAATAAAGTAAGGAAAAGAGACCTAAGGCACTAACTTACCAACTTTACATTTCCGTCGTTAGGGTATGCATTGAGGGAAAACGATAACAAAAAAGTTAAAAAGGTTAGAAACTTTACATTGAAAATCATGGTGTATGCCTGTTCGAAATTCAACAGCTGTTAATGTCTTGAGTTGGATAGTTGTGGATTGGTTTGTGTAACAAATTTGCCTAGTCTTCAATAAAATAGAGTGCAAAGCTTATCATAAAAAACTTTAAGATGAGTCAGACACCATTCAATGAGACGAATTTAATGTGGAGAAAAGTCTTCTCTTAATTGAAAGATATATAAAATCCTTTTAAGCTGTTTACAATAATCAGTTTATTGCTTATTAAAGCTTTTACATATTAGCAAATGATGAAGAAATCTAATACTTTCATCAAGTACGCTTTCATATTGCTAATATTTCTGATAACTTTTGTCAGGTTATATGCAAAATCTCCTTCACGCTCTTTTAAAACAAAAAAAAAGTCTCAATAGCTTCTTGCAAATCAAACTTACCTTCTGTTGCAACCATTCGGAATGTGGACGCGACTTGGCAATGTGCGCCTTCAGCTCAATATCTTGAATAAACTTTTTCTCTTGCGTGTCAACTAATAACATACGTCCTGGCTTCAGACGACTTTTTAGTGTAACTTGTGATGGATCAACATCGTAGACACCGACTTCTGATGCCATGACAAGGACATTTTCTTTAGTAACATAGAAACGCGATGGCCGCAAGCCGTTACGATCGAGCACAGCTCCAATGTAACGACCGTCAGTGAAAGATATTAAAGCAGGACCATCCCACGGCTCCATTACGCATGAAGCCCATTGATAGAAATCACGTTTCTCTTGAGGCATCGTCTTATCATTCTGCCAGGCTTCAGGAACCATTGTCATAATGGCTTCGGGCAACGTACGATCACCAGCTATTGCCAAAAATTCCACAGCACAATCCATAGAACCCGAATCGGAAAGATTTGGCTCAACTACTGGATACAGTTTCTTCAATTCATCTCCAAATAGTTCACTTTGCATGACACCTTCTCGTGCTTTCATCAAATTTACGTTACCACGCAAAGTATTGATCTCACCATTGTGTGCCAGCACACGAAGTGGATGCGCTCGCTCCCATGAAGGGAAAGTATTCGTTGAGAAACGTGTATGTACCAAAGCCAGATATGTTTCAAATTCGGGATCTCTCAGATCGGTGTAGTACTCCCACAATTGATCAGACACAAAGAGACCTTTGTAGACAATAGTCTTGGATGATAGCGAACAAATGTAGCAACGTCGTCCCTCCTTCAAAAGTTCATGAGACGCACGCTTGCGTAGAACAAATACTTGACGATCAAATGTTTTCTCATCCATGCCATCGGGACGACCAACAAAGACTTGACGCGAAAGTGGTTCAGACTTACGTGCTACGATACCGATAGCTTCTTGATTTGATGGCACTGTACGCCAAGCGATCACTTCAATACCAAGCTTCTTGGCTAAAGCGTTAAATTCAGTTTCGACTTCAGCGTGCAACTTATTATCCAAATAAAGAATACCAGTGGCATAATGACCCAAGTCAGGTAATTTACATCCTTGTAAAGACCTGTAATGAAAATGAAAGGAAAGTTTCTGCTATTAGAAAATAAACTATCTCGAAAAACGAATAGGTAGGTCGGTAATATTATATTTAGGACATATACTGTTCTAAAACTGGTCGCCAATGATTTTGTTTCAAGAGTACAAATCTGAAATCGAAAAGTCTTCATCACGTGACAATCTTAAGGGAATATTGTATTCAAAAAAGTGGTATTGAAACTTTTAAATCAGTAAAAAAAAACTCGACGAAAGCTTGAAAATTGAACTTTAAAATTATGCGGCGAAAAATGATGTCCAAAACATTGATTGAATATTGATAGTTTTTCAAGGAATCCATTGACATATAGGTTTCCTTTCACTTGTGACTGTACGGCCCCAACACCATGCAACTGTTGATTCTCACCACTTTTAATTAATAGAAACAAATGTGATCGGTTGTTGAAAGTGAAAGTGACCTATTAGAATGGTCCTTAAAGTGTTCATTCTCTTAAGTCTTTGTAGAGAGTCTATGTTTTAAGATTGGTCAGTGTATAAAGCAATGTGGGCAACTTTCAAACAGCGTTTCAATTTTGTCATTTAACTGTGCTAAGTCTGATAGAACCTTGATTAAAAATCACATTTTCCTAAGTAAATTGTTGCACATTTACTCGGCTGAAAATTAATTATGCATTTTTAAGCTGTAAATTGTTTAAGTGTAAAATACATTCACTTTCACGAATAATGCAATTTAATTGAAAAAAAGGGAATTCATGCTTGTGCAATCGTTAAAATAAAAAATATTTAAATAGTGATCGCTTTGACTGCATAATTGCAATTTAAATACACGTAGCTAGCGCTTAATTTGATGAACTTTTATCTATACGAGCGTAAGGCCTGAATTGATAAAATTCAAGAGTTTAGAATTGTTATAGACATAGCGCTAATATTTGCTTCTCAAGCGACTTAAAACTGTATATAAATCAATAAATATAAAATATACTTTATTTCGAAATAGCTGATGAAATTTGGAAAGTTGGTCCATATAAGAAAAAAATTTAAATTGTACTAGGTTACAACAATTTAGAACTTTATCTATCAAGAATGTTACTTAGAAAGTTTGTTAAGACTCTTTGAGGGGCATCACACTGCCCTTAATTTTAAACTTTGTTAAGTCATATTTTAAAAATCATATTGAGATAAACTTGATAGGATAATTGTGACCCAAATGTCAATTGTGAGCGGAATTCGAAAAGTAGGCGTCGTCTCACTTTACAACAATTGAAAAATTTGATTCAATATTACTCGAAAGCAGTGCCAATGGTTTCAGTAAAAAATCTAAAAATAATATCCTTAAAAATATTCCTTAAAATCAGCAAAAGTTAAAACTCGTTGAAAGGCGTGGCACTGCCCACAAAACTTTTGCACGTTATAAAACAACTAATCGTTATGAAATTTAATAAGATGAATATGTGTCTAATACGTGCTATAAGTCATCTCCAAACCATAAGTGCGCGAAACAGTATTAGTAGGCGTGGCCCCTTTCATACAAGCAAAAATTATATGTGTTAGTATGGTGCCTCCCATACAAGCTGATATCTTTTAGTACTACATTTAGTGTACTGTGATAGTGATCAACCATTATATCGACATTTCATTCTAATGCAATTTGTTTCAACAAATATATGAATTTGTCTTTTAAAATTGTCGATTTTTCATTGCGCAAATCCTATATGGTCACCCAGCCATACTTTCAAAATGAAAAACTAAATTTCGAAAGATAAATTCATATAGTATATTTAAAAAAGAAACTGCACCAAAATTATATATCATTTAAAACGTTGCTCCATCTTTTATTGCATGCAATTTGATTCATTTGGAAATATGTGTCAAATCTTTTTTGTTTCGCTCTTAACCTCCTTCAGAGTCGATACAAATATTTGAATTAAATTAGTTGGAACGCAGAAAAATAGTAACTTAAACATTTCTAATATTGCCATTTAAATAAATAAAAGCAAAATACTTTTGTAAATCGATTGATTATGCTTCACATATTAGAGATAAGTAAAAGTTTTTAGGTGCAATTGCCATTTTAATGACCCAAAGAGAAAACATCTAGATACTTAAATATATTTTTCTTTTATTTGTTTTATCATCTCAAAGAAATTAACGTTTCGATAACGGTCCAATCTACAACTGCATCATTCGAAGCGTTAGGTTTAGTGGAATATATTGAATCGAGACTTGGAATGTACTTTTTAGAGGGCGAATGTACTTTTTTATTGTCATGGACACCAAAATTTACAAAACTTTTCTGCAATTTTTACACGTATTTCAGCAAAGTTTACTAAAAAAAAGGTTATTATTAGAAATAATTCAAATGCACTCAAAATGCGCCAAGTGTGCTGAAAATTCTTCATTGTACCGAATACGCTAAAAGTTTGACGAATGTACTGACGAATATTTTTCACAACGCAAATGTATTGAAAAAAGTACAAATGTACCGAAAATCTGATCACTGGTCCAGATAAGTTGTACTTTCAGGACTGCACATAGTTTTGAACTGCTGTCTCATCATCACTATTTGATTGATTTAGTCACGTGGAATTTGAAAATTTTTCTAAATTCAAAGGAACACCAAGGTGGGCAGAAAACTACGTCAAGGAGATTGTACATAGCTGCAGCTAGTCTTGAAATATTTTCTAAAAGTGGCAGAATAACATTGGAAACCAGTTAGAAAATAAGTAGATACTTTTAATAGTAAAAATCGGTAGCACTTAACCCACTACTCACTGGTGCCATGGATATTAATTACTGTATTCATTTACATGACCGTCAACATCTTTCAAAGTGTTTGACCATTGTGCAGCGATAGATTTTGGTAGAGATAAAATCGGCTATGGCCCCGAGCTCAAAGGGAATATTATTAAATATATGTAGTGGTGGTTTTAGCAAAAAAACAGGAAGCAATATCAATTTCAGGATACATAAGTTTTCCCCTATTGCCAGGGCCGACCTTAGCCATCTAGGTGCCCCGGGCGAGTTATGCTTTTGACGCCCTTTTAAATATACATACATATTTCATTATGATTAAAAAAATTTGTTCTGAATTTTTACCATATCTTCTATTGAATTAATAGAAAACTACAAACATCACATGTATTCGAAACTGTAACTAAATGTGATTAGAAACAAAACTATCTATCCAATGGGAACTCGCTCTATCTACCGGGACTTTCCCGACTACAAAATGTAAAGAGTAGACACAAGTGCGACGAAAAATTCAGCTGCCATTTTGATTTCATTGACATTTCAAATGTAATAAAAAAATTGACACAAGCTGATTGGAAATGATACACTGAAGGCCCCCTGCCGACGATTCGTCGACGTCGCCAGGTTGCCAGTCTTGCGCCGCAATTCTATTCAGTTTCATATGATCAAGTGAGTTATGATTTTTGACAGCGGGATAGTGCATTATTGAGATATACAATAAGCGACAAAATGACGGATCGTGTTTGTTAGACATAGAATACTCACAGTCACTCCTACGGGATAAGTCTATGTAAGTTAATACGCTGAGTCTAGTTTTCCTTTAGATCAATAAAAAAAGGTATTCAAAATAAGTGGCTAAGTTCAGCTAGCACGCGGCGCCATGTAGTGCCTGGCGCCCCGATTGGGCCCCCGGCACTGCCTATTGTGATCATACAATTTTGGTTTCAGTGCGCAAACTCTTAATACGCCGCTGCCATTGTGTTAACTCTTTAGGCAAGAATAGCCATCACATGGGCTTGACAAATTTAACTGGAAAACTGTTAGTTCCCAGTCTTTAAACATAATCATATTACATATTTTACATGTGTATAATTTTCATATTTCATATATTGTGTTTCTTTTCTTACTTTTATCTGCAAAGCTTACACTGTTTTTTCTTGATTCTGGCCTTAACGCTAACAGAGAGATATTTTTTTATAGACATAAGACTGATGACATGTAATCTCACTCGAGTATCAGCTTAATGTGTTCTTTGAACTTGACAGTGAAAATTCAATTTAATTGATTTGAGCCCATGTGCTTAGTTGATGCAGGTTTTTTCTTCTTGTTTCTGCTATCGCAATGCCATTCAATCAAGCAGCCAGTTGCATGAAGTCAGTCATTGATCGCTTTGAGTGCAGTTCACGTACGAGTATATTGCAATACAGCAGTGGCAACATGTTGACCGAGTGCAGTAGATTTACAATAAAATGCGACTAGCAACATGCTGCCAGCAATTAAGCTGGCTGTGCCAAATCTAAACCTATATGCGGACAAACAAAATGCTTGACAAAACAATATGAGCATGTCTTATCTTAAGTGTTTGTTGACAAATGCGAAATAATAATTTTCACTTAAATTGAACAGACAAAGTTTGAAAAATGTTTTCGTGGCTGTAGAAAGCTTTTGAGAATGAGGAGAAAAGAATATAAAATTTTTATGTTAAGTTGTTTGTTTCGACAGCGTATTTAATTGACGACAGCTGCTTAACAGCACGGCTGTAACTTAATTAATTTTTTATAGTTTTGTAAAAATTTCCGCTCACTTGACCTTGGCTTATTTTAGTCGCTAACTGAAACTTTTTCTAAATTACGATTAAATTTTATTCTTCTTTTTATAATTAGCGAATTAATTTTTATCAAGATTGATTTAATAGAATAAGTCAACCTTTTTATTAGTTTTCTTGAATTTTTAATTCTTACTAAGTAAGGACAAGACGCTATCATTTCTAATATCTCCATAATAGAAAGAGAATATATCAATATCAATGATATATTAACATGAATTACTTCCACTATATGTCACGCGAAAAATCGTATGGTAGATACGCACCATACCACTTTTGGCTACTGATTATATCAGTACCTACATATAATACAACTAGGGAACTTTTTTTGGTTAATTCATAATTTCAAATTTCAATTATTTCAGTCAGAAAATCGTTTTTATCTACGAAAATTAAAATAAACTGGGACTTGCTGATTAAATTTATTTTTAATTGGATTTTGTTTGAAACTAAACGAAATCTCTTTTCGCACGCAAATCATCAATAATTTTTTTTTAATTTTGATTCTGTGCCAAATAGTTGACAAGATTCTTTTGCTTTGGCAACTTCTGAATGAATTTCTTCAAGGTTCATTTTAATTCAGTAAAAGTAACTTTTACATTTTTTATATTTGTTATTTTTGGCTTAATGTCTAGTGGCCTACTTACAATGCTTTGGCATACAATCCATGTGGTATAGAAGCCATAACACCAGCGCCATCGCCAGTGTCATTGTCACAAGCGCATGCACCGCGGTGATTCATCCGTTCTGACAAGGTCTGGGCATCACGAAGAATCTGTAAGAACAAAGTTGAAATTCAGTTTATTAGAATCATTTTTTGTAAGTTTGCACTAAGTGAAAATAATTTATAATAGTGAAATATATTTTTATTGATCATATAACTTGAATTAGCAAATGTTAATCTTCTAAGAAATTGCAATAAAATAGCATATGCAAAATTATCCCAACGTATAATTAACATCAATTTTAGCTTCTTAGCGTTCTTTAATTTATAACTCGAGCGTTTAATTTTTGAATTTATTAGCATTGTGATCTTTGATTTAATTTTAAAATTTACACTTTTTACGATGGATCCATATAATAATGCCAATATAAAAAAAATATAATTTTTTTATTGTGCATAAAATATTGCTAAGTCTTCGGGATATTTTAAAAATTCAAAGTCGTCATTATACACAACTTGCGGATGAGGTTTACAATTTCTCTTCTGTATATTGCATTAGTTAGTACAAATATTTTCCTTAACATTCGTATATTTTCTACTTATTAAGAAAATTTCGCTTGAACTAAGTCAATGAGCCTTAAGACCTAAGATATGATGACATGTCATCTGGCGGAAATTACCAAACCTAATAATCTAAGTCACCGGTGGGCATGGAAATTTAGCAAAAGCTCGCAACAACAAAATCAAGCAACAAAAAACGAAATTTTGAAGATTTTTTGCTTCCACCTCCGAATTCGCCAACAGCACAAAACAAAAAAAAAAAAAACAAAATGTACCACAAACAAAAACAATTGCTACATTCGTCGAGGCACGTTGCGACACCGTCGCTAATGCCTTTGTGTGTAGTTTTTGTTTTCATTTGAACTCAAGTCAACGTTGTGCGTCGATAGTGTTGAAATTCAGCAAATTGTTTTTTAGTTGTTTCTGCGTCGAATAACGGTTCGGGCCAAGAGGGCGGAAAAAACACTACGTGCCCATCGCTGATCTAAATCAATAAAATCTCTAAGACCAGCTAATGTGCCATTAAAACAAGTTAAGTGAAAAAAAGGTGAAAACAAAATCTTTAAGGAAAAAGTTTTCTTTATTTAAGAATATAAATCATTAAATTAAGATAAAGTTTTTTTTACAGAAAACTTTACTTAAAACTAGTTAGTTACCTAAATAGAACGGTTCGGTTTTTAGCGTACATTATTTAGTTAATTAAGGGACACTTCTACGGGAATCAGGAATAATTATTCTGGATATTTTATAAGCATTGAAGCGGTTTTTGCGCCCACTTTTTGTTTTTACTTTGTTAATGAACGTGATTATAGAATTACATCTACACTATATCTACATTCATATACTATATGAATAATGCAGAAAAAAATTTATTTTTAAAACAGCTTTGCCAATTTTGTTGAAACTTAGGCAACCACTTCCCTACCAGCAACCTCTATGAATAAATCGAATAGAAAATTGTTAGAGGATACGTTTTTTAAAGCTTTAACTATAGGCATAGGATTACTTTTAGTATATTTAAAGAACTATCAAACAATGAAATCCAATATTTTATTCTTATTTTGAAGAAAAGACGTAAAAAACTGTAAGCTTTAAATATATTGCTTAAGATGTAGTTGAATAATGTCGGCCACCAACCTTTCAAAATTTCAGCAAGAGGGCGTGGCAATTT
Organism: Meiosimyza decipiens; assembly: GCA_963680825.1. NCBI lineage: Eukaryota > Metazoa > Arthropoda > Insecta > Diptera > Lauxaniidae > Meiosimyza > Meiosimyza decipiens. The sequence goes on along the minus strand of OY804258.1, from coordinate 25,396,229 downwards.
CCAAAAGAAGTAGGGTTTGTCATACCTCAGGAAATGTAAAAGCAATTTTAATGAAATTCAGCAAGAACAATTGGGCGTGGCACTTTTTAACATGCGCTGAAGTTTCGATCGGTATAATTAACAAACTACCATATCGGTACTAAGGAAATTATATGTATGTATGAGAGATACCAATAGCACTTAGTTGAGTCGGATCGGAAAAGTAGGCATGGAATGATATATGAAACTTTGAACATATGTTTGCATTGGAACCACTTAAGCGATTATAATGAAACTTAATACACGAGCTCACCTTGTCATGCATTGCCGAGCCTATAATATACAGTCAGTAAAATTGAAACTCTTCCAATCTTATTATTCTTAACGATAACCAACTAATTTTTTAACTAATCTTTTTCAAATATGCGTGTATGCAGTTCTGAATTTCTTTATATGAACTTTATAGCAAAACAAAAATAAATTGAAACACACCCCTATAGAGACGACGAAAATCAAAACTTTGATTTGTTATCATTTTTCAAGTTCAATTCAAGCCATTTCCCAGGAATCAAAATTTTAAGAAATTAATGAGTTAATACGGAATATTGGTTTTGAAATCAAATAATTTTTTCAAATGAGAAAAAATAATTGCTTAGAACATTTTTAGAGTCATATGAATTTTGTTTTATCTTGATTTCGATTAAGTATAACTAGAACTAAATCTTTCCAACCTACACTGGAAAAACCCAAATTCATATGACAAGCAAAAAATGTACATCAAATAAAATTTCTTCCTCTCATGGAATTGAGCTCAAAATGAAGAAAAAAATCATTGACTTTTCGTCGGTAAATGCATATCCAGAGTATGGATTTCTTATCTCTTGACTAACATCTTCCATAATTTGCTCGAAGAGAATAAATCGAGAAACTTTAGCAATAATACATCAATCACACTACTGAGCATATGCATTTTACACACGCAATTTGTTTTTAATTAACAATGATTTCGTCATATATCTATTGGCATGTCACAATTCATATAAGAATGAAAAAACTTCATTGAGCGGTGATAAAAGATTTTTGAGCAGCTTTTCTTCGCATATGACAACATGTCCAAGAATTTGCGAAAATCGGAACTTTCACAATTTTTATGGATATATATTACTTTTAAATTTTTTCAGATTTTTTTGCGAAAATTTCCAAATTCATTAATATTTTTTATTTTCGATTGAGTAAAATTTGTAAATTGGCGCTAAAAATTTTGAAAAAATTCAGGATAATTCCTTATTCAAAAAAAAAATAATTTCCATAAAGGTTCCTTGTATTTGACAAGTTGTCATCGTTAAAATTTTTATGAATGTTGTGACGTGTCAAGAAAAGTTTTGAAAAACATTAATATGGTTTCAGTTTCTTGGATTGCTTAAAAGTAAGACATAGCTGTCATTTAAAAAAAATAACTTTTCTGCTTTTCTTTCTCAGAAAACTACACGGAAAAAATAAGAGCTCGAAATTATTGTAAATATTAATCAAAATTACAGAAATATTAGTAGAATCGTAGTTCGAGTTTCTAACAAAAACTGCTAAGCATAATATAAAAATTGCATCTTCGTTTTCATCAATTTTTCGAATGCATGTTTTAAATTTTTACAAAGTAGATATTAATATAACTAAACTCACGTACTAAATTACTGAAATAATTTATTGAATTTTAAAAGGACTGTACTGTACTGGAGAATAACTCCAACAATTGTAAAGGAACAAAAAATGGGCAACCAGCTGCTTACACTAGTTTCAGTGATAGCTACGTCACATCTTCAGTAAGCTTTGTTAGCCGATGTTAAAGAGTCTGCAAACACACTATATTTAATTCTTTGCATTGACCAGTTAAGAATCATAGCAAACAAAACACAAATATAATAAAAATTACTTATCTTGATTTAAAATATTAATATGCATGTATGTATATGCATTAATTCAATCATACTTTATAACATAAGAGTTTGTAAAAATTATTTTCTATAAAATAATTTTTCTATAGCTACTTTTTATATATTATAAAGCGGGAATCATAAATTACAATATGAAATATGCTCACATTGATGAGCGATTTAGTAAAAATTCTGTGTCGCAATTTATTAAAATTTAATAAATTATTTGTATAATTTCCAAGTTTTAGGTGATAAAATAAATAATAATTATCTATTTATGTAAAATTAAATAAATTACAAACTAGAATAGAATTTTTCATAATGATTTCTTATTTATTACTGTAAAAGAGCAATATTTCTTCTCAGCTTTTAATTTTTGTATTCATCTATTAATTTTTGCTAAAATTTGAGCTAGTGTTTTCTCCGTGTAGAGTGTTCGAGCTTTGTTCCAATCGCCCACAGGTTTCTCTACGTTGTGGCGTAATTTAAGGTAGGTAGCTTGACCAAGTTGTCATGATATTTTTGTAAAATTTAAGAGGTCATATGGAAAAATTATCATCTAACATATGTATTTGATTCTGGGAATTAGTTATTTATTAGTAGAAGAGTGAAATTCCCTTAAAATGGTAAATAAATTCCTGTATTATATCAACCACTTAGCCATAGAATCCATTAATGCTGATCGATGAGCTAAAATATATTTTCGAAAGTATGAGTTACAGATATCTAAAAATTCCAACTTGAGCCTTGTATTCATATATGCGGCTGTTTGATACTTGTTTTAAGAAAAAAATATGATGTTTCCAAAATTTACAAAAAAAAATTTCAACGACCTAGAGTGACCTTTTATTATTCGAATTCAGAAAGCTTTAAAAGTAAATCTAAGTAAATGCCTTGAACTACAAAATATAGGAAAAATTGCACTGGGAAAAGGGTAAGGGTTTATTTATTTGTCTGCTATAAAATTAAATATAAAGTGCTTTCAACAAAAAAAAAAAATTCTTTAATAAAACTGATTAAAAAAGAATAATAAAAAAAAGCGTACCTTGTGAGAGCGTTTTCCATCGATGGCAACAATGAAACCCACGCCACAAGCTTCATGCTCATTTTGGGGATCATAGAGTCCCTGAGCTTTAGGGGCTTCCCATGGCATTTGCTTAGATTGATGTTGTTCTTGTTCATGCTGTTCGTTTGCTGCCTCATTCTGGAACGAATGGTGCTGCTGCTGCTCACTGTCGTTATCCTGCTGATTTATAAAATTGACAGCACCACTTAACGATGTTGTTGTTGCGTTATCTACCGAAACATTTAATTCGACAGAGTTGGAGGAGTCAAAGTTATTACGTTCGTTTTTGTTGTTGTTGGAGTTTTCAACAAAATCACATGCTGATTCTAAATTGTCAGTGATTATAGGGGCCATTATATGGTGTTACTTATTGGAGCACTGTTTTTCTGTTTTTTTTTTTTTTTGCTTTTATAGTAAGGACCTTTTTTTAAATTATCGGGAGTAAACTTTTCACTTTTCGAAAGCAAACTGCACGCACTGTAGTATTTTTAATTTTTTTAATAGATTGTTTTTTTTTTTTATTTTTGTAATGAGATGAGCACTTCTTTTTTCAATTTGTTGGGATTCAAGCTCTCTCAAGGAGTTTGCGCGAAGTTGTTTTTGGGCGTTTTATAAACTTTTTTTTCACGTTTTAATTGTTAGTAAGAAGTGGTGAAAAACACCCATATAACATTAATTTGTTTATTTATTTTATTTTCCTTTATCACTAATTATACAGTCACTAATTGAATAGATATGTAAATGCAATATGCCGATAAATCCAATTTAATTAACAAGTAAATAACGTCTATGTGGGTCAAGTAAATTGCAACGCTGCACTCGCTCGCTCGACTATTTCACCAATTAAGCAATTTTTACGCAAAAAATATTATCGATATATATTTAATTTATGTACTTAAATTGTTGCAAAAGTGTGTAGATTATAGTTTCGATGTTTTGATTATTATCAAATTTTTTAATACATTTCATATGTATATTGGATATACTATATTTCAATATCTGTAATTTCAGTTATTTTTCAAGGTTTTGTCGGTTTTCATTTATTATGTAAATGTAAATGTACGCAGAATACTGTGCTTTTATTTTTACGCTTTTCTATTTCTGTAATACACTCGTCGTCTGTCTATATGTACATATTTTTACATATATATTTGTTTTTAATATAAAGTGTAAGGAAAATAAATTTCACGATCACGCCTTTTTTCCGCGGTATTTCAATTATACGTTCTTACAACGTCGAGAGCTCCCAAGCGAATGAAATGTCTGCCAGATTTACACAGTTGAAATAGCGCTCGAGAATAGCAACAACGTCGATATGAAAGATCATAGCGTATAGCTAGCTATCTGTGAGTCGTGCTCACTAACGCAGTTGTCGCTTGTTGCGTCGTTACGTTTGACTGATCGTTAAAAATCGGCTTATAGTGTTCTGAAAATCTTATTGTGGCTTAAGCTAACATAATACTACTATTTTTTTTTTCTTTTGTTCTACAAAGATTAAGTTTGTCAGAACTTTTGAATCATTTTTTTTTTAAATGTTCATTATATTACGTTTTATGAAATTGAAACGTAACTGCAGGAGAACAATTTTTCGGGTTCACGAATTGAATCTGTTTTTGGCCTTTTCGTACTACACAGATCCAAAAACAATAGATAAGAGAGTGAAATCTATAGAGAAATCACACTGTCAATATGGATACGGAATTAAAATTAAAGAAGCCATTAGAGGCCGTTTTCAAAATTTTCCATTAAATTTTAAGCGGAAGTTTTACCGCCAGTTTGACATGAAATCTTAAACAAAATCTGCAACCTAAAATTGTAGTTAAGTTTAACCGGACATTGCCTCTTAGTGGTTTTGTGTTTAACCGCAAATCGTTCGCAATATTTTTATTTCGCCCATAATTATGCAAATACGTTAGCGTAGATCCCCTCTCATTGATAGCTTTTGGTCTTTGACTTACGGTTTTGAACAACGCAGACATGACGCAATAGCTAGAACAACAATAGGGGCTGATTTCACAATGTACAGTTGAATTTGAAGCAAAATTTAACTGACCGATTTTGTATGTCACTTTATGTCTTTATTTTACTGTCAATTAAGACTTAAGCGGACATTGAAAAAAACGATCCTTAGGCTAAGTACAACTGGAACTTGAACCTGCGGTTAGCAAAATAACATTTACTCAAGGTTCGATTAGAGCTAATCGAACTAATAAAGTTATTTAAGATACGATATCGGTTGATTGCTAATCGGAAAAAACTACTGAAATCGAAACTACTTATTCTTAGTTTCTTAAATCAAAAATTAATGACTAAGAAAAATGTCGTCTCTATTTTATTTAAATCAAATTGGAAATATATATGATATATTACAAAAGATCGATCGATAATTGATGTTCATCGAATGATTTCCGTTATTTTTAAATAGTTTCGATTCTATTTTAAGAAAATAAGTCAAAGGACTGAATCGGCGTGGTGCTACGCAAATAAATATTTTTTCCTTTGTTGAAATATAAGAAAATCTGCTTATCAGGTTAGGTTAGGTTTGACTATATCAGGTTAGTTCTGCTGAAGTAGTTAAGAAGGGATCCGATTTAATTTTCGGAAATTTTTATGAGGTTGCTGATCCTGCTGATGATGATTATCCTAGATATCTGAGTTTGGTTCAGGCAAAGGTCGGACAGTTGCAGGGAAAGTACTTACAGATTCTTTCTCGTTTACACTCAGTCAACTACGACAGAAAGGACAACTACGACAGAAATGGTAACTATGACAGAAAGGGCAACTACGACAGAAAGGGCAACTACGACAGAAAGGGCAATTACGACAGAAAAGGTTGAATGGAATACCTTATTTTTCAGAATGCTTGCCAATAGTTTGGTCGACAGTGCAAGTCGCGGTGATTCTCACGATGTCACTGCGGCTCTTGGACAGTAGTTAAGTGTTTTTGAATTGTAATAGGATGGTCATATTGCTCTGGATGTTTTACAAGTCTTTAAGGCTCCCCAGTTCTTTACTGCCGCAGATAGAAAAGTCGAAAATACCTTTTTTTTTTAACTATACCCAGCGGAGTGTGCACACACGGTTTTCTTAACAGAGGAACAGTATCTTGCTAATTTAACAGCATTTTCGTTACCCTCAATGCGACTGTGGCCTGGAACCCATATGAGAGTTATGTAGAGCTGACGACCTAGCCTGGCTAGTTCTTCGAGACGATTTCATCGTCTCCGAGCTCAGAGCCTTGACGGCGGCCTAGCGATCGGAGAAGATTGCTGGTATTTCTACATTAGAATTGCCTACTAGCTTGTATGGTTCTCGAATTGCAAAGCTTTCTGCTCGGAAAACACAAGCTGAGTTAGTTTAGCGAAAAGGTTGAGAAATTTCTGGATCTTTTTAATAATCCATCTCTGATCCAGCGTTGCATATGGAGATTTTAAAATTAAGATTGAACCCTTTTCTGAAACTTCACGTGAAAGTTTTTCTCGAAGTTGAGTGGGGGCAGGCGTAATCGGTTGGATTTCAGTTTATTTGACAGTGTGTTGAAATTGGAGCAATACCCCTATTGCTATGCCACTTGCAATAAAAATCAAATAGAGTCGTACCTTGATAATTTATATTTATTTTCGTTAAAAATGGAAAACTTAAATGTAATATACCAATAGCTTTAAGTCACTTTAATTTTTTGAAGACTTCTAGTAATTCAGTGAAGTTCTCTTTGCAATTCAACTGTATTTTTATCGATTCGCCGCTGATATCGCCCACAGTTGACTGATGATCACTTGATCAGAACACGTTTATCGTGCACTTCCATCGTCATGTAAGACGACTGGCGCTTAAAAAAATTTCACCCCAAACCAGATCGTAACGTAAATTGCAATCCAGAATAATATAAAAAATACAATAAATAATGACAATATTTGATAAACGAAAGTATTGGTATTAATATAAATTGTATTACAGTGTGTTACATAAATAGCTCAAGCATTCAATACGTCAATATCGTTACGTCGGCAGGGTATAAGTCTAAGTGCTTGAAAAATCATTTAAATCAATTTTTGTTTTTTTTTTTTCAAATTCATTCAAATTTCATTGTTATTTTCGAAAAATGCGAAAAACTTTTATTGTCTTTTTGAAATAATGGAAAAAGAAATATAGACTTAAAGTGTTATTGCCTGCGAGTAGAGAGAGTTATTGTAATTGCAAATATTATTTCAATGAAATATCAAACTTATTGTGATAATATATAACTTTGAATAAAAATTAAGTCGCAATTGTGCAATTATTTTTTTGTTGTATTTTGTATATTTTTTTTTTTTTCATTTTATTAAAATTACTTTTTTCTTTAGAATGTAAATGAGCTTTGGCTATTTTTAATTTTAAATAAGTTTTTTTTTTAATGTAATAAATTTTAATTTGTTTTTAATTTAGTCGGAATAAATGTTTTATAATTTTGAATGATGTCGAATGCACGTGTTGTAAAAACGATTTATATTTTGTTTGTATGTGGTATGTATGAAAAATTTAATATTGGTTGAATTAATTAAATTTTTTAATAGTATTCCGGCAAAATTTGAATATCGGAAAAACTAAATTGTATTTAATGTGAAAACATCAAAGCTTTACTTGTAGATAATAGTTTTTAGTGCATACCGAACATTAACTTGATAAGCAAAATAATTTATTTGCTATCAAATACATAAATTTTGTTTGTATTTGAATTTTTTCACTCAAAGGATAAAAGAAAACCTTTAGGCTGAATAATATAAATTACTTGTTTCCTAAATATTTCTAATTAAATTGCCACATTTGACAAAAACAAAATTTTTATCAGGAAAAATAGCAAATATACGACAAAAAGCATTTACATACTATGTATCAAAAAGTTCAAAAATAAAGCAAAAATTAACGACAGCCTTCATTAAGTTTATGCTATAGCATTTATTTTAAAAATTTGAAAATGTGAAAAGCATCTCGTCTTATGTAAAATTGTAAATAGAAACATAAAAATAAAACTGAAATTTGGCGGGACGATACTGTTCAACACACTTTGTAAAGTTTTTCTTGTTGTTTGGTATGTTCATTACTACATTTATTTCGAATTTAATTTTGTTTTTACTTTCTTAAAAAAATCAAATTTTCGTCGTCAAAAATATCTTCTTGCTTAACAAGATATTTTTGTGGAAATCAGATTGCAAACACGTGATGTGACAACGTTGCATTAGATGAGAATTTACTGAAGTCTTATAATAAAAACATACAAATCGCATACGTTCTACTAAAGAGGCACAACTCAAAATTTATAATTTTCAAGCTTTCTCGTTGAAACTGTTCATCATATCTACCAGCACAAAAGAGATGAGTTAATTTTGTGCTGTACTTTGCTGTCAAAAAAGAGTTATGTCTCCAGTGGTGTCACTTCACCAAATCTTGGTGAGGTGGACGAGAACCACTATTAGATGGGTTTATTAAATTAATGTATTCAAAAATAACTAGTATCAAATCCTGGGGGGGGTTGGGCAATACCCTCCCCAGCCCTGTTGAATTGACGCCACTGTATATCTCTCTTAATGTTGCAATGAAAATTAGGCTGCAAAATGCAAAAGTGTCCTATTTTTAGTTGTGTCGAAGAGTTAATCGCTACGATCAAACCATATTCTGTTAGTTACTTCTTCTAAATAATCCACACTTTATTTCTGATACAAAGTTCACGTGCTCCAAAACAGTTTATGCGTTTTCTGAAAATATGAAATTTTGAGTTGTGCCTCTTTAGTAGAATGTGTGCGATATGTTGGAAAAAAAGTTTTGGAATGTGAAAATGTTTTGTTTTTTTTTCTAAATTTATTCGGATATCTACTCTTTTAGCGCTAGAAAAATATTTTAGTTAGTCATATATTGAGCTATTCTTTGATTACGCACAGTAGCGTACCTAGGGGGATGTTGAGCGGGCGGTCACCACGGGCGCAACGCTTGGGGTCGTCAAAATGGTCATGAAATATATCTCATTATGCTAGAGTTTTTGAAAGTCAAAATTAAAAAACCCTTTTTGTTTAGTAAATGAAAATAGTTGGGTATAGTAATTTTGTAATGTTGTAGGTGGAGAGTTAGGAATTTTAAGTGAAATATATTTCATTTTGCTAGGGTTTTTGAAAGTCAAAAGTGACGACCTTTTTGTTTTTTTTTCTTTTTTGTTCAGTAAGGTTAATAAAGTTTTTGTATGAATGTTCAAATTTTCTTTTGGTAGGTGGCGGCAAATATCTTCCTGGGCGCCCAATGTACACGTTACGCCTCTAATTGCGTGAAGTATTTAGTATTTAGTGATTTAAAGAACTGTCTGAACGTTTTCAAATATTTCAACATACCTCACTGAGTCGAAAATCAGCCCTTCGACAAGATACATGATTCTAAAGTACTTGCTTCTTTTGCATAATGCCCATGGCCTAAAGTCAATTTTTCATATTTGCTCTATGGTACCGTACCTACTTCTCGAGGTGTATTCAAAACTAAATATAATATAATATTTATATAATAGTCAGTCTTTTATATATACATAAGTATATATTTTTTTTTGGAAAAATGAGTCATATTTTAAAATTTTTTGTTTTTGTAATTTACACAGAAAATATGCTTTAAGATTTGTAGCGTATATGGGACAAAAAAAAAGATTCGAGCAACTGCGAACTATGTTAGCGAAATATTGAAAAACATTGAGGTGAAATCTTTTCCATACGACAGCTGAATTACATCTAAAAAGTATTTTTGAACAACCTTCATATGTATGTGTGCTAGAATATTTTTATCATAATTACAGTGCTTTGCTTACATTAACTTTTGTAACCATTTTTTTTGTATGACGTCATAGTTAAAAAAAATGTCTTAATAAAATAAAAAAAAAAATATTTTTATGAATATTCTGAGCAATTTTAAGAATGTGATTTTTACTGAAAGCTGATAGCTAAGGAGAAAAAGCGATATGAATTGAAGCATTAAGAAAAATTTTTTTTTATACAAAACATTGCTATGTCTATGCCATAAAATACAATTCTGCAATAAAAAATATAGGTTTGTATATAAAAAAACAAAGTCGACCTTAAAAATTGGTTTCAAGCTCAAAGAAAAGGTCACTGTGATTTGACCCTTTAGAAACCATACAACATTTGCCCAAAACATTTATCGCTATCTTACTTAGTTTTCGAGATTTTGTCTGGTGGTAATTATAACGGAACACTTTATATGCCAACGTGATTTCTATTGTGATAAGCGATAACAGCGAAACAGAGACTCTCATTAGTAATCTTTAAAATTTATGACGTAATTTTGGCACAATGTCCAATTTAGGTTCATTAGCTCTTTATCTCGCATATAAAAACCTTTTTTTTCCATTAGGAAAAGAGAAAAGTTCAAAGTACGAAAGCACATATTTATTTTTAAACTGAATAGTAGGTGAAACACTGAGAACAAAACGCCACTATACACATTTCATTTAGTAAAAAATATATATTCTATATAAATTTAAATGAAATTGCCAATGTATAACGAGTATGACAAGTATTATACAGTCGTTTTTTTTCGCATTAGTAGACGGTGGTAGATAAAAATAAAGAAAAAAAAAACAAAAGTCCAATGAAAAAAGAATTTGTTTTTTTTTCTGATAAAAAAAGAAATTAAAAAATAATTAAAAAAAAAACGAATTAACATGTGCTGAACGAATGTTGTCTGCATGGTTTTTTGGTGGCACCTACATTCATAATTAAATTGATAAGATTTCAGAGTAGCGCCATACAATTGGTTGAAATTTGGTACTTTTGTTGACAATCGCATGAAGATTAAATATGAATTTTTGAGCGGTTGAGTTGACGTTGATTAATCCCTTTATTTGAAGTAACGAATCATTTCGTTGTGACTTGTGGCTCAGTTTTAGACAAATTGCTTGATGCTTAGAAGTGTCATTACAAAATAACTAATTTGAATTTATGTTTTGAATTCGTTTATTTAAATTTTTTTTTCAAAATTTTGTAAGTAAGAATTTTTATATGGAACGACACACAACAAAACAAAAAACAGAAATCATTGAATTTAATTTTGAAACTAACGATCATTTGTGCTTACTAAGGATTTACAATTTAAATTAACTTTATTTATTCTTTAAAAAAGCTTACACTTTTGGGAGACAACTCTTTAACAGCTGGTTTTGGAAGGGAAGACTGAGCGTAAGAATGAGGTTAAGCTATGGATCAGCGATTTATTATTTAATTATTCTGCTGCGATGATAAGCATGATAGCGATATAAAGCAGCAAGTGGGCAAAATATGAAAAGTTAGCAAATTTTAGCTCTCGTCGTCATCGTGTTATGCCTTTGAACTTCATCACACTTCATCTATTGATGCTATGACGACATAATGTAATTTCTTGCCACAGCTGGAAAGCCTAATGTCGTGCTAATTTAAGTAGTATGAGCTCGACGAAACATCTAGAAAATTAAGGAAAGGAGAAGGAAATCATTAGGAAGATAAGAAAATTGGGTAATATAGAAAGTGTATTACCATGTCTGTGCCGTAGTACACTACCACTGTGCCAAAAGGGCACCAACAAATTTGCAAACTGTGGGAATTCACTAAATATCCAAAAACCAAGATCTATGGCAATATGGGCTTATGTTGATAAACCATCAACAAATGACTTTCTGTGAATCAACATAGCTGGGTGCTATTCTGGAAATATGGCATTAATTTATTGAAAAAGTAATTAACAATTGGACTAATCGAATGCGATTCAGTCGTGGTGGACATATGCCGACAGTTATTTTTAAGCAATAAATACTCTAAAGAACCACCTTTGATGAGACAAAATTTAAATATTAAGGTTTGTTCTGATTCCGTTTCGGATTTGCTTCGGAAACGGAATTGAAATTCGAAGCTTATTTCAGAACCATACAAAAACAGAAAGTCCGGTATATTATCGGAACTATAACAGCTCAAATTCGAAGTTCTAAGAAAATTTGATTTCTTTCAAACATAGAATCTTTTAATTTTTTTTCCAGCCATTTTTTTTTTTAATGGAACTGAAAATACTCAAACTTTTATCAATATGGAACACACCTTTTGTACAGTACTCACCCCTTGAGTTATTTGGTTTTGTCTTACCAACCAACTATAGGGTATATACAGTAACAATAAAATATTTGATTAAAACACACTCGATATTTCTCAATTCTAGATGAGAGCGAATATATCACGTTACGTTCACGCGTCTCTAGGGTGTGTATCTGAAAAATAAATAAAAAGCAAATTCTTTTAAGTAAACTCTTCCATAAAAATAAATTTGAGCTTGCATAGATTTCTAGAACTTGCGAGCAATAAATTTACGATTTGATTAAATTGATCTTGACAACAACTTTGCGATTTGTGCTAAATACATTAAAAATAGCAAAGAGCAATAAAGAGAAAACAAAACAATTTAAAAGAATTCAGAACATAGGCAGCCAATTTGTAGTAAAAATCAAAAAAATATTTAAATTATTCTCAATTTATGCAGCTTAGGTTTACTGAGACTGCGACAGTCATAGATAAAGTTGTTTATGGGCGTTAGGGCACGTCAAAAAAAAAAAAAAAAACTAACACCTTTTGTTTTTGCTGACTCATAACAACATCCTTTAGCTTATGCTAAAATACTGTATTTCAGAAACAAGTGGCTCAAATATAAATAAATAATTTATTTTTAAAAAAATTTTTTCTCAGTTTACGAAAAAAAATTCTATTTTTGGTCACCGAGTCTGCATCCGGTTTCTATTTTATCTATCACATCAGGGTTATTAATTCATAAATTTTTCTAACATAAAATTCTATATATTCAGTTACAATAATTGAAGAAACTGATCTTAAGCTACCACTTAATATTGAGCCCATAAGTTCTTTTACTTTCTGAATCTCAGTTTTTTTACCGTATTATTTTTTGAAACACCCTACTATATATATTGTAAAAACTAGTGACGCACTTGGTAGACCTATCATTCATAAAAATATTTAGATGAGTAGTTGTGTCTACAATAAGTGATAATAGTTATGTTTTTTTATTTTTTTTCAAAATCAATTTTAATTAAGCAAAAAAAAAACGCAAAATTGGAATTTCAGCGGTATTATATTACATACACTGAGAAAATGAGTTCTTTGAATAAAAGAAATGTTTATTTGCTATAGAGCAATAAAATATTTGTTTGAGTCAAACTTCTTTTACTTGGAACATTTGATTGAAACATTATGTGTTTGACTCAAATAAATATTTAATTGCTCTTTATTAAATACACATTTATTTTATTCAAGCAAATCGTTTTTTCAGTATATAGACTTTATAAGATAACATGGTACATCATTACATTGACTTCAATCATGATGATTTATTACAAAAATAAAGTTGAAATGAATTCAGAGATTCGCAAATTGACGCAACATAATATTCTATTTATATATTTAAATTGCTTTTTAATATATTACGAACATAAAAAATAAATTTCCGCTTTAGTAGAAAAATATTGTTTATCAAAAATGTTTACGAGTACATTCTACATGAATGAACTTTTTTTATTGGTTTTTGATTGAAACTAGGTCCTATTAAAAATAAAATCAAGCAACGTTTGATATATATAAACTTTATCCATGGACTTAATTTATGGCAGAACTGATAGTATAAATGAGTGGGTCACATAAGGTCCAGCCAAATTTTTTCTGTAATGCACAGCGTCCCTTTATGAATCGATTGGAATATATATAATTTTAGTAATAGCTTAGTTTAAAGGACAGCTCTCCTGCTTGAAATTTTAGTATGTTTTAGAGTTTATCACGCTCAATAAGAATATATATGTACATATTTTGGAGGCGGAAACGCCTCATACATATTATCTCAAAACATCGCCAAATTTGCATTCTTGTCGGACTTTCTCTACATCCTGATATGTTGAATCTTTTTACTTTTGCGGGAAATTCACCATTCTTGATTTAATTTCGAAGAAGTAGATTGCTTTGAATGCCACTTGGCTTTTAATGAAAATAAATTTTTCAAACTCCTGCGGCTGTAATTAATCTTTCGCTGATATCAAAAAAACTCAGCTAAAAAGACGCTGGGACAATTTCCGAACGATATTAGTATTCTGATAATCTATACTATAGCAGAGTTTTGCTGAACTTTGTGCCGTGAAACAATTTAATTATCCTATAAGGCGTCGTATAGAAATGAATTGAAAATATTAATACATAAATGTGTTTTCGGTAAACATGCTCGGCGTTTAGGTTTACCTTACAACGACTTCTGCAGAAGCTGTCGCTTTGAGGAGTGGAAGAAAAATGATGTTGAGTAGATGTAGGCGATCGGTGCTTACTTTTCAATAAAAAAGATGATTTAGTCAACACAAGGATATGTAATCTTTTCATTTTTATTAAGGAATCCAAATGAGTGTTGGAGCAGCGGAACTGTTCGATTTTTTTTTTTGAGGGTATCACAAAGGAAGTGCACTGTATTTACTGTACAATCCGTCGTACCTAGATTATTCAGAAAAATGCCTAGCAATTCACTGTCGAAGAGAATTCAATGATGACTCCGTTTACGGTACCTATATTTCAAATTATTTGGCTTAGTATGCTGAAAAAATCTCTTGCTCTTTCTCTCCTATCTAGGGTGTCATAGGTTCATGTAAATATTAAATGTATATCAATCAAAACAGTTTATCAATTCTCTGACGCATTAAATTTTACTGAGAGATAATATTACAATAACAAACATGTTGTTATGATTAAACGTTTGAATGAAATGCATTCAACTGTGAAATGAATACTGATTTCATCTTTTACTTGATCTAATAAAGTTACGACGCAATCATCTTAATTGAAACCAGTTTTTCAAGATGTTTTCAACCAATTTAATTTAAAAAACTTCACATTGCACTAAACTAAACGATAACTGGCAGCCCTCTGTCGTGAACACTTTAACATATTTATTAATTTAACATCAGATTTTTAGGTACTGATGATACTGGTGTGTTGATCTTCATGCTATTGTTGTAATATAAGAAATTAGCCAAATTTTACATTAATTTCATATAATTAGTCGATATTCATATATTTAGAAAGCTGGCAATTCGAACTGAAAATGTGTATTTAAGTAGACTTCTTCTCTGCAACTATTAACTTTGCATTAGCAGTTTATGATTGCATTAAGATAATTAAGCTAATGCGCTTTTAGTCTTAATTCCAGCCATATTTATACCACTTACCATACAGTTTTTTTATTAATACTAAAAGTCGTATTAAGTTTGCATTAAATTTAATTTGCTGTGGCTTTTTGTTTTCATTACTTCAAGGACTTTTGCGGCTTTTTGTTCAATACAAATTATTTGCATTTTGGTGGATCGGAATTGTAAAATTTAGATTGAAAGTTTAACAGAGAGTGGTATTCAACATGTCACAAGTCAAAGATATATGTCGATCCGACATGACGTCGGCGACTTGTGTGATATGTTTTGTTCCTCTGGAACAAAATGTGACACTTTGAGCAATTTTTTAAAAT
Organism: Meiosimyza decipiens; assembly: GCA_963680825.1. Lineage (NCBI taxonomy): Eukaryota > Metazoa > Arthropoda > Insecta > Diptera > Lauxaniidae > Meiosimyza > Meiosimyza decipiens. The sequence continues at coordinate 25,380,707 of OY804258.1, read as the reverse complement.
CCAATAAGTTATAGAGGGGTTTCCTAGGGAAGCCCTATGTTCAGTGAAGAGATAGAAGTCACGGAAGAAAAAAAATCAACATCTCTCTACGTTTATTCCATTTAATAGGCTTTGCTTCAATTTTCAGCACATGGAGCAGAATTGCCTTCAGCTATTTATAAAGTCGAATCGGAGCAAGTCACATAAAAATTTTCAAAATGCGCATATTTTGAAGAGGCAACCCCTGGATACTGAAACGAAATTCCCGACAACGTTTGGGGCTACGATCTCGGAGCCACTTTTCTAATATGCACCCTCAATTAGTTTATATTTTCATGTCGCAAAATTATGCATTATACGTTTGAAGTAAAAAATTGATTTTCTTCGAATTATCTCATGAACCCGAACTACTCTTTATGGATGTCTTGCTCTAATATTTGAAAGCAGTCAGCGACATTTTTAATATCTAGGCATACGAATAGGTTCATTAATATAATCTAACTGTGGAGCAATTAATATACTTAGATTAAAATCATTTGATTGTTAATGGGTATAGTTTTTTCTACGTTTTAGAAAAATAAACCTGTCAATCAATTGTCAAATATGATCGAAATTAACTTAAAGTGCACTTACAAGTCATAACAATTAATATGAGTACAAGTCCCCCATCATAAAGGATGCTTATGTAAGATTTAAAAAAGCAATTGAGTTAAATTCCACTCGAAACATAGAACATGTGTGAATGGAATGAAAGAAACGTGATAACAGAAATCACTTGTACAAATATAAAAAAATAAACTTTTAATTAAAAACTATTAGAAGTACAGTGCGACCTCGGTCAACGTAACCCTCGATAAATGCAACTTCTCAATGTTCGCAACGAGTAGATTTCTTTCATTACAGATTTAGAAAGTGAAACTTTATTCTGGGAAATCGAATAATGTTGAGAGTTTGTGAATACCCCAAGATGGAAAAATGTTTATGCAAATGGTATCTAAAACAAAGAAATGATGATTTTCTTTTGATGAATTGATGTTTTAAATTTAATGACTTTCTTATGAAATATCTAAGTATATTCAGTTACCCAAGATTTTTTGACTCCATTATTGCAACTTCCGCGGTTATTGCAACAGACTTGGTTTTTATTAGTTGCGTTAACCGAGATCACACTATAATCTGTTAACGTTATAAGACGAAATCGAGATGCGCTACACATTAATTATGTAAATAAAAGGGAAAATTTTAAAGAAGTGAGCGCATCATATTTAATACTCAAAATTATCTGATTAGGATTATATTTAATGGAGATATATGTATTGAGGTGGTTATAAGTCAATGGAATACCTAAACGTAATACAGTGTATTCAATTTTCGTTACTTCTTAAACTGTTCATTGCTCAGATTTTGGTCATTACGATGAAAGCTATGGTCATTTTGACCGAAGTCTATTTGTCTTAAAAATAAATCTGCATTATAATTTTAGTATGATGAAATTCATGTCATTCTGATCAAAATTTTATAGCAGCATATATCAGAGATATGGATCCTTTCAGAAATACAGAGGTTCAGAGCCGTATCTAGGGGGGGATGCTAGGGGATAGAACCCCCCCCCCCGAAATGTTTTGACGGACACTATATAGAAACGATTTTGCAAAGAATATACACTACGTAGAAAAAATCTCATATTCAAAACCCCCCCCGAAATGAAATCCTGGATACGTCACTGCAGAGGTTTATACGAACATATATGGTCCAAAACCTGTCAACCAAATCACCGCTCTCTGCGAAACTTAGCGCAATCAATGATGGAGATTTTTGAGGTCTCAAGACATTTGGTAAATCATAATTTTTCGAATATCGTATGATAATTTTTGAAAATCAAGTTGGCTGCTCCAATATGGCGGCCACAACAGAAAATGTAACGCACAATTTTGATAATATATTGAAAAAAAGGGTGGAAAGAAAGCAAATAATATCATTTATAGTTTGAATGCATCGTTTGGATGCATTAAAATTTTTTTGGATTTTCAAACTATTTAGCCTTTGCGTTAGTGACAAAAACTGTTTTGGTCAATATTTCACCTTTTATCACTTTTTTTCCTAAACTATCGATTTTCATTTAAAATTGCTATAAGTAAAAAGTTTTTGAATGTGATCAAAATATTCATAAACATATTTTTTTTGTTTATTGTAACAATGTTTTGTCCATGACGACATTGCTTGGCCACTTTAAAACAAACAAAAAAATTACCTTTTGAGACAGCTTAAACCTGAAACTTTCGTTAAATAATATTCAAAAGAACTTTGAAATTACATATTTCGTGGCATTTTTAAAACGAAATTTTTCAATAATTCATAATGACCGCTATAATGGTTGTAGTCTGTCTACTTTTATGGCTTTTAAAAATAAAGTTATTTAAACTCATTTAAAAAAAATTTAGCAAATACCTGTAGCGATAAAGTACAAACTACGTAGAAATTCATGTACAGTATCTGGCGATTCATTCAATTAGTAAGTCATGTGGGAGGAGTAAATTAAATCAACTAACTGACCGCATAGACGACTGACTAACTGACCGACTGATTGACAGAAATAGAAAAAAAAAACAGCAATTGATAGTCCACAGATATTTCAAAGGTAGCTCGATATTGTCTGTAATGGAGCCAGCCAAGGCGTGCCATTATGCAAGCTGCACAAATAGAACAAACTCATATTGATTATGATAAAGAGAAGAACATAGGTAATACAATACAATTGCACTGGAAGTAGAATGCAATGCGAAATGATAGTGCAGTCTGCAGTCTGGAGAGAAGCAAGTGGGACAGTGCATACGTTCTTATAAATGGCTAATGCGTAGTTATCCAGTGGAAGGTTTTTTCAAATTAAAATAACGAAATTGATAGTACCTACAGAGCAATAACGTCGTAGATATACGAGTACCACAGTTAAGTTTATCGTATAAAAACTTTAAAGCTATGGGTTGAGCGTTGAACTGATGGTAGTAAGCGCAATGCAGAGAGGGTTTTTACTTTTAATTAGTTACTGCTTTTCAAAGTGTTATTAAGAAATTTATATGAATACTATCACTATTAGATAGGGAAAAGTTCCATAATAGCGCCCAAAGTGACACCACCCAAAACGTCATCGGCCTTGGGCGACTTCTATATATAAAAAATTCAGAAATTTCTTTGAGGTTAGATAAATCTTATATTTATACAAAAAAATAATCATGTAAATTTCAGAAAAAAAGAACATCATCATCATTTTTGATAAAAAAAAATAACCCAACAATGAGCTTCGTCATTTCGAAATTAATTTAATGGTATGTAGATAATAAAAAAAAATGCAATTATCAAATCAGTAAGCAAACAGTAGCTAATGCCCTGAATATATCGGTCCCTACGATAACAATTTAACAACATAATAGTAAAGTAATAACACCAATAATAATAAAAACTAACAACATTGCGCGATAAATATCGTGTACCATTGCTAATGCGGTAGCAAATTAATGTCGACTCAAAAAATCGCCGTTTTAGTGGTACAAGCAATAAAAATACGGATTTATTGCGTAGTAAACGGTAGCAGTAATGTTAATGTACAATTTAATTCAATTTGATAAAGATAGCTTACATATTACTAACTACAGCACTTATCAGGTAGACAGAATAGCATTGGGAAATGCCATGAAGGTATGTTAATAATTTTTTACATGTAGAATATGATGTACCAGACACTTATGAAGCATTTCAGGTGAAAATTTCCTTTTGAAACTTTGAGCACTTCTGATTTCCTTGAAATTTGATCTGTGTTAAAAAATATCATATCTTTATTTCCTAGTCGTGCATTTTAAGGTTTTGATCAATTTTTAGAATTTTACAAAAGCTGAATGCTGCAAAAGATTTTTACTTATAAATTTGTTGACTTACAGTTAATGTGGTTTTAAGCTTTATAGCTTTTTCAAACATAACCTTAACACAGACCTAACACATATCTACTTAACTCAAATCTTCAATCTGTGTTTGTTTTATGCATGCGTTGTCCCTCACCAGCACATTGACGAGACGAATACAAAGTTTTATAAATTCTTGCTTGAGACGGATATTGGGGAGCTGGTGTCTTCACACAATCTCGAATCAGGAACTTCATTTTGTTGTATGCACCAATCACAACTGAGATTATGAAAAAGAAAACAAGATCAGGAAAAACTCTAGGCAAACTTAACGATCAGCACTTTGCTGGAACCCACAGGAAAATAGATGCAGAAGCAAACTCAGCTATAGAAAATCGTAGTGCCGTATCAAAGATCTGTGATATGATATTATCTGTCAAAAATCGGAACAAATTGGCACAGCATAAAACAACGAGCCAGAGAATGAATTAGCTATAGAAATTTTGTACAAGTCCTAGCAGGATTGCAAAGTTGGAAAGAAGGAATTTCCGGCCTTCGCAAAATAAAAATTATTCAAATGCTGAAGTGGACCTTTACTTTTTTTTAGTCGGCACTATTTAAAAATTAAAGTTTTTTTTAAGTTCATATAGTATATATAACAAAAATTCTCCAAGAAAAGACTTTTTACGAAACTTTTCAATTCCTACAAGGCCCCAGGTTCCAGGCTTGGCCGGGTCAAAAGCGGCTACTTGACAACCCTGGGTCCTGCGCTACTAACAGAGTTTTAAGATCATGGTGATAATGGTAGATGAGCATATTTTTTGGACTTCTCGAATTGATATTTTCGGGGTTATATATGTACATATGTACGTTTCTATAATTTTCATGGCAAAACTTTGAAAGCCCATAACTTTTTTTAAAAGACACGTTTGAAATATAAATTGAGAGAAAAATTTTCTATAATTTTTTTTAATACATAATATTTATGTATTTTTTTAGATTTTTAACAAAAAATTAAATTTGAAACAAAAAAAACGAGCTGTTGTTTTGCAAGTAACACGCTCTCTTAGCCAACACATTATTGATTTAATTTGTTTTTATAGGTTTATTGACAAAACAATGAAATCTAAAATGGAACAAACATGCCATTAACAAAGCAAAACAAGCTCTGTGAAAAAATTTAAGTCATAAAAACGATGTAGAAAGTTTATAATTCTGAATAATGTGCCGATCGGCATTAAAAACAACCTCAATTATTTGGGTTAAACAAAAAAAAAAATATTTGCTTGCATTTTTGTAAACAACAGAACAATTTAATTTACGAAAAATTATTAAAATAAAAAGTTCAAATTAAACAAATTGTACAAATGGATTTTTTTTGTTTTTTTTTTGCAATTTGAAATAATTATCATCGGTGTTTTTGTGTACTTTTTCATTCGTTTCATTATATACGAGTATATTAACATATATCCAAGAATTCTTTTTTTTTTATTTAAAAATTTTTCGTATGATACCATCGCACCAAGGTAGTGAGGTAGGTAAAAGAAAACGATACGAATATAAAATACACGTGCGATTTATTTTTAGTATTCGTATAATGTTGGTGTTTACCATTACTTAATGTATCAAATATATGTGTGTAAGCATAAATAGATAAGACTTTTAAATTTTGGTACACAATACACTTTAATTCATTTGTTTTTTCGTAATCAATTACTTCGACATGGTTTTGCTTTTCTTTTTGTTCTAAATCGCTCAAAATGCTTGCTGCTTTAAATAGCAAAATCAACAAGTTTATTGACCATTTCGTGTCGTTGCCGGCCGGTTTAAAGACTTTGGACCTTAATTTGTTTGTTTCATTACTTCTTTGTTTATGTTTACACTAAAGCTATAATCGATATATGTATGTAGGTATGCGTATTAGAGCAGTTACTAAAATAATAAAATTTTAGGTGCCGCATGCTAGCTAGACTGATTTGGAAAGTAACTGAAAAATAGAGACCCCAAGTTATCAGATAAATGAAATGGTTGTCTATCGCACAATTTAGTGTCTTGCAAATGAAATTCATTTTTCGTTAGACCCCAGTTTTCATAAGTTTACAGACTTTGAGTTTTATAGCTTGTTATTGCTATTGCAGTTCTTATGAACCACCCTAATGTGTATAGAAAATCATGGATTGTAGTCTCTATAACTCAGTACTTAGTTGACAGATTGTTTTATGGTTTGTTTGTTTTTTCCTTTTCTACTTAAAAACTGTATCTTAAAGAAATTAAGTAAATCAGTAATATGATAATCTGTCATTGTTTATAGATACAACAAGAAATTCGCTAAACAAAACAAACTGATATTGATTGCACAAATAATTCAAATAGTCAAGTTGCAGTTTGTCTCTTTTTTTTTTTTAAGGAGTTCCCTATGTTACTGCTGATGTTAGCAAAATCGAATAAATATTTTAGGAAAATCGCGCAGCAATACAAAATGAAAATCGTCACTATGCTTGCAGTTAAGATGTGAATATTATGAATTAAAATCGAACCCTATTTAATTGAACTACCGGTTATTAGCGAACACTGATATTCATGTAAATTTACAAATTGGTCAATGCTTCTTGCTAAAACAAACATGACAAGACAACAGATGGACCAATTTAACCTAGTACTTGGTGACATACATAATTTTTGACTATTACCACATTAATGAAAAGGTGCACTTCTCAAAGTCAAGAACCCAATAGCTCAAATGTTAGAACAGCTGTACTTATATAATGCATGTAATGGTCGGGGTTCAAATCTCACTTGTTACAAATTAACCAAAACTGGTCTGATGAGAAGATGTATATAGCTACTGCCTTTTTTTTAATGTCATTCGTATTATGACAGAAAGCTAGATTATTATCTCCGGTTAAGGAAATTGGTGTATGTTTTTCGTTTTCGGTTCTCTAATTGGGCTGTGAAACGCTTGCAAGAAGATGATCATTGTTACCGAATAATAATATTTTCTGACGAAGCTCATTTTCACCTCGAAATATGCGAAATTGTCGTAAATGGGACACAGAAGAATCACACGTCATAGTAAAATTTTTTCTTATGGTGGACAAATGAAAAGTTTCTTTAATTTAGGCAATAAGCTTACATGGATTGACAGCCATATAAAGGAGGTTAAATAAGATCATCAATTATCATTCTAAAAATACTTTGTATCCGGACATAAAGTGTGCGTCAACTGAGAATGATTGACAACATAGCGCATTTTCAACTGCACATTAGTGCTTCACCAAAAATCGATAGCAAAGCGATATTAAAAAATTATTTCTCGTATCACTGAGGACGAGAAGGAGAAAGGTTTGGCTGACATATCATTCTCGGCGATATTGTAGAATTTATCCTGGGATAAATAAACCGTCGAACAATTTGTTAATTTACAGTTTGGATGAAGTTATTAAGGCAAAATAAAGATATGAATACAAAAATTTTTGATTTTGAAAAAAAAAATTAAAAACATTGAACAATAAAGTAAGAGCATTTTAAAGATGCTTCAATCCAAGCCAATTAGCCTTCTGACATTTAAATCGATATTCGTTGATTTATTTCATACTACAAGTACTTCGTCTTTTAGCCTTTTGTGTACTTGTCTGCACCATTTACGAGAAAATCACGCTAAAAGCTTTGTCTCACGTCGTAATGTTATAAATTCGATGAAACAGCTTATACGAATTAAGTTAATATTAAGTGCAATTGTCTTAGATTAAGATTTCTTATGAACAGTTAACAATTCCAAGTATTCTCTCGAGTACTAATAACATGATAGCTATGCAGCTGCTTAAAAAAATGCAATTTTCCATGTTACGAACACAAAAGGTTCCCCCATCTCTCAGAAACTATCGTGTGTATTCAACACTTGATATTTTGATGCAGCAAAACTGTTACTACAAGAACTGAAAACAATAAATCCTTTATTTTTTTTGTACTTGTGAAAGCCTACAAACAATTAGCAGCTATAAAAAGCGACTTATTCTTTAAAGTGTCAAAGATGCAAAATAAAATTCCATTATGTAAGCATTATGTAAGAGAACAACGACAACAGCAGTAACGATAATGTGTACTCAAAGTCAACACCCAACAGTGGGAGACATCAATCCACAAGAGCACGTCAGCTCAAAACGTACACAAAAGACACTCAAAGTGGGAATGATGAAGATGCCACCCACCTCTTTTGACAACCACCCACAAATTTACTTAAATGCTACACGAAATACAAAAAAACAAAAAACTGTAGCCAAAATAAAGGTTTCTACTTATTACAAAAAGAAGCATAGCAGAATTTTGTAGGCATAGTAAAAATGTGGATACTACAGCAAAGCTATAAAAGAATAGAGAAGAACAGTATCAAAAGTATGTATCCCAGACCTACACACAAAATTTTATATTTGGTATGTGGTATATGCTGGTGATAAAAGTTTGGCTTTGACAAATGTCAAGGACCATTGAAGGATTTTAGTTTGTGGAACAGTGAAAAGAAGAAAAATCACATCAAAGGAAAAAGCGGCAAACACGCGCCGCTCTCTTGGTGATAATGATTTTTATAAAATAGTAGTAAAATGAGATATCGTAATCTACTCCTTAAATTGTACTACGATAATAAGTAATAGGTTTTGGCAGGCTTATCAGCAAAAAATGCATGATGACAATTGGATCTTAATCTATACATCGTTTACAAACATTTTGTGTTTGAAAACCGTAAAAATGTCTATAAGAAGCACAAAAGCACCTGCTACTTAAACATCATTTTTCTATTTCAATACTGAGGTAACTTTTCTAGTTATCTGATGGATTTCAAGCATGGTTCTTAAATGAACTACAAAGTTCACAATATTTTGAAAATAAACTCTCAATAAATTAACTATTCTAAAAAATTTTCGTTTTAATTTTTTTTTTCCTTATGTATATCTGATGCTCATAACTCGTAATATCTCAAGAGTTAGAGCGGATGTTCTAATATATTGAAAAAAACGACTAAGTTTTAAATTTCAAATTGTACAAATTAATCAGAAATAGCCTTATATGAACATGTTTATATGCAAGGGTTGCCAAGTGGCCGTTATTGATGCGGTTAGGCCGTTAATTGGAGGAAAAACATGTCGGTATTTTAACAAATTTGTTGTCTTTTTGGAAGGCCAAAACTAATGCACTGTGTGCAGTGTAATTGGAGGAAAATCGACTGATGTCAACTGTAATTTGACTTCACTTTGCTCGAATTTATCATTAGATTGACCTACATGTCAGCATTTTGAGATAACGGCAAATAAACCGGTAATTGATATGGTTACAAATGATCTCTTACGATTGTTTTTATTTCAAGTCTGCGAGGCATGTTATCTGAGGCGAAGTTGTCTGATTTGAGAAGACAAAAAAAATTATCACTATCATTCCAGCACCACTCCTTTATTTCCCCATGGAGCATTTTAGTCAAATTTTCTGAAAAAAGTACAGAAATGATAGACAATTCTTTGACTTTTCTTGAGGAACAACGTTGCCTCAGACATCAAAACTCTGTTTTGGGAAAAAATTCGTAGAAGAGGGTTTGTCAAAATGGAGAATTCTATTGGTCGCTGAGATCAGGCGATTTAACACTTTAAAACTTTTTTTTAGGGTTATGTTAAGGATAAAGTTCATCAACGATTCCAAGCACTACAAGAAAATATCAGAGCTCTTGTTTAAGAATAACAGCAACTATGCGAAATCGTGATGAAAAATGTCATCATCTAACTTTCTAGGGTTGCCAAATGGCCGGTTTGAACCCGGCCAAGCCCGGAATCTTATTTTAAAGTCGGGGGCTCGGTAGGAACTGCCAAATATCTGAAAAAATTGGTGCTTGAACGATTATTGTTAGTTACATTCTTTTTTTTCGAATAAGCAAATGTATCAAGTTTCTCCGACACGAAAACTCAAGTTTTTTAATATGGCTGACCAAAAAAAAAGTATATATATATTAAGTATTTTATAATATTGCTGATCAAAAAATAAACTCAGTACACAAAAAATTATTTTTTTAGCATCTTGAGGAAACAATTTTTTACCATAATGTGAAAATATTTTTTTTTGAATAGGCCGATAATTCCTTCTTATCAACTAGGCAAGGTAGTGTTTCATTTAAAATTCGAATAGAGACTTTTTTCCGAAATATATTCGAAAGATTGAAAATTACTTGATACTTGTGACGTAGTTCCAGAAAAATAAAAAAATCTCTTCGAAGCTAATGATGATAAAAAAGACAAATATGAAAGTTCACTCTAAGTTCTACAACAAAACAGCAAGGTCAGTGGCAAGGACGAAAATGAAAACTGGATCAAAGGCATGCGAAACCTCAAATAATCTTCAAAAAGCTTTTTCGCATACAGTTAGCGAAAATATCTAATATTCGAAAGATTTTTCGTCAGTTCGTAAATAACAAAATTATTAGCATCAATTATAGGTGAAGGAAACAAAATCGCACGCATGCATTATTTTCCTACTGTTTATTTTTCCGGCACAAATACAAAATTGAAGAGAGAGAGAGTCGTTGAAAATTAACCACCAATATTAGAGAGTAGCAATAATAAGAACAAAAATAAAAACAACAACAGACAAAAACGACGGACAGTAGATGACATTGACTACGTTTTTTGCATAAAACAGCAGCTCCAAAAACAACAACAAGAAAAGATCTTCTCTACATACCTACCTACTTGAATAGGTCTGTACGTACATATGTATGTATGTACAAAAGCCTCTATATATGTAAGTGGTTGTATTTTAAGCATTGAAGTTACTGTTGTTGTTGTTGTTGTTGCTGCTGCTGTTACTGGTGTATTATTTCATAGCTGCTATCTGTATTGTTCGTTGGTATGTATCGTAATGGGAAAAATATCGATTTTTCTGATTTCGCAATTTTCGCTAGGAGTTAAGCTAATAAATAAATTCTTTTTTATAAATTTTGATACAAGCTACAGTTACAACATGGTTTTAACATAAAAAAACATTAAAGTATGCAATATTTTTTGTTTTTTTTTTCTTTTTGTGATAAACTAAAAGGAGTCCCTTCGTTTTTCTGAAAACATCTCCCTTTTTTTATTGATTGTAACTTCTTAACGTTATCACTTCACTGCTGTGTTAATTAAAATATATTATTTATTACTCTGTAGTGAGTTTTTGCTAACAATTCAATTAAATTTTTTTTCTTCACTTTTTGTTGCAACAAAAATACACTGTGAAACTTCTGGAGTTTTGTAGATAAGAATTTTTTCGACTGATTTCTTCAGAAGACCGAATGAAACTGACAGAGCATAGCAAAGGAGACAGCGACTGAAGAGCAGCGCAACGGTTTTGCTGCTCCCACTGCGAGGAATTCTTATTTTTATGGCTTGATTATGCGCTCGTATCGTGATGTTATGTTATGTTGCCAACTGTCATGTTGAAATCTGTGATGTTATCATATAATGCGTGTAAAGGACTACACAATCGTATGGGGAAGTTACTTTATCTGAAGGCAAAATAATCAAACGAAAATATTTGTGGAGCATAAAACAAATAAAAATTAAGCCTGAGAAAACTAATTAAAATATATGATTTTTCGTTAATTGGTTTCTAGGATACATTAAGTGCAGAGCTATAACAACGAAGTTGGTTACGATGCGCCACTACACTTTTTTTTTGTATACACTGTCACACACTTTAAACCTTATAGTGATTATTTTTCTTGTTGGGTGTGCTCGTATGAGCAATTTCTATTTTCAAGTGCACATTTTAAAGCGGCCCTAAACTAATACCAGTACTAAATTGCTCATCATGTGCCGACAAGATTCGATTTTCGTCCAAATCAAATGCCCAGAAGGCCATTGGATTAAAAAGATTGAACTCAAATGAAGTTTGCTGAAAAACATTGAAATAGAGCCCACAGAGCCCATAAGAGCACTTTGATATAGGCTTAATACATATCTGATATTAAAATATGGTTAGAACAATAACATTAGATTGAAGTCACTATTTATTTCACAAAAATTCACTTATCAATAACATATGTACATATACTATGTAAATCATACCAATGGAAGGCAAAATCGAGTTTTGAAATACTGATATATAAATCATAACACATTTCTTTGGGGGAGAAATTTTAGCGACAAAATTTTTTTAAGGATATTCAGATAATGCATTAGTCCAAGTTTACAGGATTTTTTGAGAGCCGAAAGTCGGCTTGAGTCTCCACATTTGCATAAATAAACAACGATACTAACCTTGAGCAAACTATCAAAATTGTTAGATTTTACTCAAGCGAAATTTTTTGACATGCACGAGCCAAACGTTTTTGTTTACATTCATCGCTTTGATTGAGCAAACGTGGAAACATTAACATATAATTTCAAACTATTTAAGCGTGCAAGCCAGCTTCAGAGCTTTTTCTCTCTATGAAACTTTGTTGAGATCGATAATAAGACAAACTCGTCTGGCAATTAACAAAGGCAAAAAAACGTTCATACAAATGTGGTGCTCAGTAACAAAACAATATCCTACCATCGTCTGGTACAAAATGTTATCATCGACGGAAGGGATCCTAGGTATCAAAGTAGCTGGGCTTGAAGCTCCTCTCTCGAAAGAACAACGTTTTGTCGCATAAGACAATGACTTCTTTATGCAGACGACGACGTATACGGCTTTTGTGAAAAGAGTTCATATCTCACAAATTGTGAATATTTTCCCTAAATGTCATTAGAAATGAGAAATTTCTTTTAAATGGAGAAAATAAAGTTTGGGACATACATAAGTAAAGTCGTTCAAACAAAAATTTCTTACATTTCGGGAAAAGGCTTCTGAGAGAGTGGGAATAACTCGATTTTAAGATGCCTTTATCGAGAACATGAATACTCCCATGTTAAAGGATCTTAATATCTTTGGTTGAAATATTATACATTATAAGGGTGGTCCGGTTTTAAGCACCCATACTCTAACATTCGATTCCCTGGTTAAGATAAAATAATATGTGGGTAAAGAGTAAGTAATATAAATATATATAAGTAAAAATAATATAAATTTTTTATGTCAAACCCCCATTTTAGTCCTCCTCGATTTAAGAAATGATGAAACAATGGATAGGTTATGCAAGAAATTGTTTAGCATATGACTAAAAACATCATTAGTTAAAAAAATTCTCGAAAACAGTGACAGTACACAAAGTTAGCGGCCTTACCAAGAGATTGGCAGCACATTTATGTAATCACTTATATTTACTAATTAAACTTTCATTCTTACCAATAAACTTTTATTGTAGAAATTAATGGTGTACTGTAACATAACTTTTATTATAACTTCTATCACAGTTGACAATTAACTTTCATTAATAAACTATGATTATTGTCAAACCAATAAATTGGATTTATGATGGCAACTATGTGCCGAATCTAAATATATTAATTATTTGGATTCAAATATTTTATTCGCAGTGTCAAAATGATAGATAAGAAGACTAATCTTATATTAACTACAGTGTAGTTAGGACCAATCCAAAGTTTACTCTGAACTGCTGATTATGTTAACATCGGCATGCGATCGATTCGGTCTGCTTTCTACATCATGAGTGTTGTCTATCCAATGTAGAACCATTGTAAGTGGGGATCGGACATATCCAAAGTATCTTGTTTAATAGTGGAAAAATGTTACATTCTTTTTAGGAACATTTATGGGAAGAATCACAATTTTTCAGATTGCATAAAATATGACTGTTTCTGCAAAGGGAGGCGATGGCTGGAAACTAATTTGGAAGTAAATCTATAATTTTTTGAAGCTTGCAAGTTATTGGTTACAATTCAAAATAAAACTTATTTCAACCAAATGTATATACAAATTGTACTCCTAAACTAAAACTTTATATAAATACATATATCCGAGAGGTTTCCTAAGGTAAATTAATTAAAAAAATGATTGTCAAGAAAATAAATTTCAATTGTTTGCTCCAATTCTGCTTCAACAATGTCTCTACTAACATTTTGATTTTTAAATAGTTTCCAATTCCACCTATACATAACGGAATGGGCGTTGTGTGGCATAAAATTAGAAAAGTGGGAGTAGTCAAAAATATCCGAAAATAACATAATAAAGTATATGAACCAAGACGTTAGTCATTCTACAGTAATGGAGGGATCAGTTTTTACGAAAAATGCTTTTGAATAATGATAAGTACCATTATTAACGAAAAAATATCAGATGCCATAGAGCAGTGGCTTCAAACCATATTCTACGGGTTCGAGGAGTTGCCTGAAAGGGTTCCAAAACTTTCAGATCATATTGAAGATAAACCGATAGATTGAAAAATTGTAAAGGATTTGTAATGCTACTTGACGAAAATACAGATGAAGCCGGATATTTGAAATATCCCTCGACGATTTCTTGTTCTAAAACCCAATACTACTAGTGAGTGAGTTTTTAGGAACATGACATGTGCCCTTGTAGGAAAGAACATTAAGCTGTGAATTTGTCGGATGACAATTTAATATTGGCTTCTTGTTTTGAAGTTGTAAAAAAAAAAAAATTTCAAAAAACCTGTCTCTTGCATTATCTTAGAATGATGGTTACTCATTTTACCGTAAAGTATGCAAAGTTTAATTACTTATTACCATTTTCCAACACTGCCTACAGTGACGACAAAAAAAAAATATACAAGAAGACTACATTTTTATCTATCCGTATATTTAATCAAAGCGTTGTTCTGCGACTGCATACGGAAATACATTACGTTTTTGTTAAGCGTATCAGCCTTAGGTTATCAAATCTTGTGTTCTAATGCAATTTTTGCTGATAACCTACGTAAACACATACAAGTGTTTGTAAATGTTATTCGATTTTTATGTAATGATGTTGCATTTTCAGGATTTGATTACAGAATTGATAATAAAAAATGAGCTTATCTATGAAGAGGAATAACAATTATCAGCACATTTATAATGGCCAAATGGCAATATGGCGAACTTAGATTATAACACCCCTGTTTCAGTTTGGTTGTTTTATTATATTGCTAATTAATAACAAGAACATGATGAGAGATTTATCAGTGAGATTGATAAAAAACAACAACAGAAAAGCTAACATAAATATGATAATTGATCTTTTTTTTCAGTACTTTCTGCATCCGTTTTAGCTAGAACCTTTATGTATATGTGTTGTGGAATAAATGCTTTGATTCATATACTTTCTAAGTCTCTTAATATTTTGGTAAATGTTCAATTCGTTACATCTTATTAACATATGAGCTACAAAAATAATGATGTTGAATTCCACAATGTTGTGCTCTATGATACGTAAGTCGAGCATATGGAAATTGACTCTAGAAACTGGGATACGAAAAATAGCAGCAAATGTTTTCCAGTTTTCAAAATCGAATGTGTTTATAAATATCACTATATAATAATACCCTGAAATTATTATACTATATATTTTATATACACATGTAATGTATGTTTACATACATACGCAAAGTATATCAAAAATACTTACGTAAGTATGGAAAGTTCAAGTTTCCGAGAAAAGTTCTAAGACTATGAAGACTTTAGTCATTCAAACTTATGTTGCGAATCTGCTTCAACGAAGCCGGGGCTATCAAGGTTTCACTACATATCAATTGTAAAATGATAAATAATCTTTTTTATGAAATTGTTTACACAGCTATTTAATAAAACATGATATTTATTTACACATTTGTTGTTTTTGCAATATAGTTCAGTGATAAACAATTTTGTATTTATTTAACTATCAAAATGCGGTGTTTTTTTATAATTAATATTGAATTCTGTTTACATTTAATATTTCGCTTCATGGCATTCAATACTCGTAATTAATAAACACTTCTAATAAAAGTTCCAAGCCATAACGCTTTTAAGCCATAATAAAATGCTTTCAATATTAAGAATTTGCCTGCTAGACAATTGGTTTTATTAGAAAACTATAAATAGTCGTAGCTGTATAAGCGAATCTTAGAAATTCCCTACGCGTCAGATTACCAGTTCAAGCGACTTTCTCACTCGAAAATTCCCATAAGTAAGAAAGTAGAAAGTTCTAAGGGAATGCATGCGATTAAATAGTTGTGCAATTACTAAAAATTTCATATGTTCCCACTAATTTTACGGCGATATTTTTAAAAATTTCTTGACATTCCCTTTTGCCGCAACGTTGAGCGAATTTTCAGCTTCGACCCTCAGGGCACTCTGAGCCCAGATTAAGCTCTACATTTTCTACTTTTGCTTTCAATCTGGAGAAGGGGGTTAGGAGTTTAAGCCCTTCACAAAATCTCCAAATGAGATTCATTTTGATTCATCTTCAATAAACAATGGTCAGCTATATTATGTTAAATTTCTGAACAGGGAACTATTCATATTGCGTTTATTTAATACGAGTAACTGATGTTGTATGGAGGGGCAGGAAAGTCAAAGGCTTGGGGCTATTGATTATAAATATAATCTCTTTTTATCAAAAGCACATATGTGAGTTACAGTTGATTTCAGGACACTGAGTGCTTTGGAGAACAGTTTCCCTTTACCTTATTAAAAATATACTTTGCTTCGAAAAATATGTATATGTATATAAAATAGATCGAGCAACGCCGTTTTCCAGTGACAAATAAGCGCCTTCTACATATACTGATGTCAAAATATTTACTAGATTCCTCCAATGGCTCACTTTCCCTATTTTTGAATAATCAAAGTCAATTTAAGGCCAACTCTGGTTCTATAAATAGACATTTGCTGTGTTTTATTCGCCAAGTTGCTAGCTATGTCCGAAAAAGCCAACAAGTCGCTAAGTTTCCTTTTCGTTGTTTATACAAGTACTCGTTTGATGTTTTCTCTACTTTTTTATTTCAAATTGTCTCTTTTTGCTGCCTGACTTCTAAGCAGTGGTTTATTCGCAAAATAATATTTCTTCTTTTCATTTCAAAATGCTCAATAGGCAAAATACCAATCTGCTGTGTAGCCCTGGCTTTTAAGTAACTTGCTATGTATGGATAGCAACTATAATTTTACTCGTTAAGTTTGAAATTTTGTTTTTGCTTTCTCATACAATTACAGTTGCTAGCTAAAGATACCTAGTAGCGGATAGAGAATAAAACGCAGCAATTATCATTAATAAATTTAGGTTCGTGAGAAAAATTCTGTTCGCATGTTTGTAACTCACAAGTTAAGTCGCATACAAGCGACTCAATAGTCGTGCAACTCAATACAACCGAGTAATTTTCAATGTAAACTATTAAAAGTATTTTTGCACGTTACACTAAGAGGCCACATTGGCACTAACAGAACTACTGTAAGCTGAGGTACAAGTGAATTTCCAACTACTTTCCAATAGATGGCAGCACTAATTTTTCTCGCCATCACTGTAATTGTGAGTGCTAAATTAAAAATTCATGGAATGAAATGTCATCTGCCATGAACAATGCGCCTGTTCAGCCAGCCTATGGGTTACTAAAGCGACTTAGCGTTTTCAGCAAGCTCATATAACATGGAATGCCTTGTTGCAATGGCTTGCGCATTCCGAAATTTCGCTATCATTGTTTTTGTTTGGCTTGCATACAACATAGAAAAAACAAATCACGTACCGATTGAAATCAACACCTTTTTGACATTAAAATTCTTGTCGCTCAAAATGGAATTGTTATGAGCACTTTATAACTTTTGCAGTGCTTCTGCTGGCTGAACGCACTCAATGACATCTGCATTTTTGACAGCCATCAACTGCCGAAGAAACATAGTTGTTGAATTTTTTGTGTGTTTTTCAATAAGTTTTAAATAGAATTTTAATTAGAATTTTCTGGGACAAAATTTCAAAAAAATGCTGCAAAATTTTCAGTCCCGTTGGAAGTTTTTCAAACTTACCACACTTACACTACGATCGAATTTTCGGAAATTTCATCATCTTTCATTAGTTCGTTTTGAACAAAATATTGACGATTTGTCTTGCTCGATTTTGACTTTTGCTGTGGACGGGAAAAGAAGTGAAAGAGGCAACATTTTTCAGTTAAGTCATATGTATTTCTGACAGCCATGCTGGCTTCTGCTGGCTGAACGCACTCAATGACAACTGTATTTCTGACAGACATCAACTGCCATTAAACATCCTTGCTTGGTTGCCGAAGAAACAAAATTGTTGATTGCACGTTTCTTTGTGTTTAGTTAATCATTTGTGAGCAAATCCTTCGATTTGCATTTAAAATTAAAAAAGAAATATAAGAAAATGTCGAAGGAAGAAGGTCAATTCGATGCTATTCTACTAGCTATGGCGGAAAAGCATCGTGGTGGTGTGCCGGAAGTAAGAAACGTCGTTTATGAATATTTTCAGCAAATTAATAAAATAATAATTGCCCTTTTAGTTCCTTCAAACTTTGGCCAGCTTTTTGGGACGTAAAACTGATTTTTTCACAGGTGCTAAACAGAGCGAGTGGGAAAAAATGCTGTTGGGAGTCTTCCACAAGGAGGCAGAGAAATCAATGGAAATACATAAAGAACAGTTGAAGAAACGCGAAGAGGAACAGCGTCGAAAGAAGGAAAAAGAGGATCGTGAACAAGCCGAAAGACAAACAAGAATCGATGATAATAAAATTTGTGATATCAGCGATGAAGAGGCTGCGCAAATTATCAAAGAGGAAGAAGAAAAGTGAGTGGCTATAATTTTTTTCATCTTCATGGTCACAATTTGATAATTTTCATTTGGTATCTAAAGAAAACGTCAAAAGCTTTTGACTGAAAGTTCTAAGGATGGTGTTCCACCAACTGCTGTGAATGAAGCTCTTTCGAAACCAATAGAAATGGTTGAAAATGATGACGAGAAGGCTGAAATTGGTAAACTTTTGCCTAATTCCGGTAATGGTTGTACATTTGACAAATACATGTGGACGCAAACTTTGCAGGAAATTGAGGTAAGTGGAGAGACTTCATTTAATTAGATTATATAGTGTGTTAACCAAAATTTGGCACAGAACGAACATTTTGACTTGAAGATTTTCGTAACCAAGATAACATATTTCCTTTATTTTGAACGTATCTAAATAAAGTATTCAGTGAAATCTACCGTGGTTGGACACCCACGGTTCCAGTTCTTTTTGAAATGTCGAAAAAGTAGAATTTGTATGTGTGAATGAGTATGTACTACAATAATATCTAAAACGACAATTACGAATCAAATAATTTAATAAAAATGGAAATCCCCGGAATTATTGCTTTCAACAACAAACTAAGCCAAGGCTAGGGGTGCGTATTGAGTTGTGTTACGCAGGGAGCACATGAAAAAACACTCGTACATTCATACTCTCATATTGAGAAGTAGTTTAGTGCAGCAATTCGACAAAAGCACAAAAGTTGGATGTTTGTTTCACGTGAATAATTAATTGCGGATAATTTCGATTCCTAATCAGATTAGAACACCGAGCAACAATTTTTTCAAAATAAAATGAAAATCTAAGAACGAGTGAACTGCGTCCTGTGTCACACGTTTTCTGAGGCGTCTCCACAGGGCTGCCAAGTTGAAAACGGTGAATTAGCGGCCTTCCAAAAAAAAAAAAAACTAAAAATTTGTTAAAATGCAAAACTTTTGTTGGGAAAAAATTGATAAGTATTTTTTTTTGGATCTGCAATATTAAATAATTATTACTATGTACCATATTTTTGTGGACAATCGGATGAAAATTCAAATATTTTGATTTTTTGTCGATTTTTGTTGCAGATCGTATTATGTATGGGGTTGCTTGTCAGACCTCGCTTTGTTAGATGATCGTTGGTGCGAAAATCATAAGCTGACATTTAAAAAAATCTTAAAACGCCACATTGAGGATAAAGAGAAATACATTACAAAAACGAAAAACCTAAAAAATGAAGTTGAACTAAAGTCGTATATTGCTGCTTGAATGCGTGTGTCTAAGGGCTTCAGACCATTCAATTTTTCATAAAATTGTTTGCCAAAATCTTGGTTGAGAGTTATGTATTTCGTTAGAAAATGCCTTTTATCCATCTGAGAGAGAAACCTTGTACCAAGTGTATGTATGTATATAAATATATGTAGTATCCAGTGAAAACAGCGAAAAAACTTGAAACTAAGAAACTCGTCCATCCATGAGAGATAATGCAGGAGCTGTCCGTGACTAGAACTTTCATTGTATGTGCTTCTGTTGATCCTTTTGAATTTTTGAGGCATAGGCATAAGCCTTAAAACCTCTGTGATTTCTGGTAAATTAGTTCAGCAAATTATTTAGATCAATTTTTTCCCACAATCTTTTAAGTTCCTAGTATAGGTCATAATTAAATCAATCAATTTTCCTAGTGGTAAAAGTTCGATCTATGTTTTTCCAATCATGCAACAAGAATGACTGAATTTTATTTCGTTTCAACAACGATGGGTATTCGGACTTTAAAAAAATTACAATTTCTTTTTTATACAGTCAAAAATATTACCAACCGCTAAGAGATATTTTTCCACTTTCTGTGGGCATAAATTTAAAACATAGAATATGGTGCAATTTAAATCCATATGAGTTTATGATAAGCATAAAAAAGAACCATGGCAACGCTCACTTTTATGCACCCTCTACAGTAAAAATGCTTTAAGTTCATAATAAAATCTTAGCGAATGAGCAAGGTGGTACATACAAAAAATGTAACATACCCATATCCAGTAAGAAGTTTGAATATAACGATAATACAGCAGAACTCAATATTTATTGCTTCAGGAAAAGTCATAAACTGACAGCAACCAATACATCTCCGATTTTGCTACTAACATTTGGATTTGATGACCTGTTTTTGCGGTAAATTATAAAATTGGTTGCGAGTTTTTCATATTTTTTATTCAGAATATACTTTTCCGAAGATTTTTGATGGCTCTGGCTTTCGAGATAATCTGACATAAAAATGCAAAAAAGCACGTTTTTTGCTATATTTGGGAGTACATGCATACATACACACGCGAATTAGTTTTTCTCATTAAACCTTGTTACGGCGTTTGAAAGAACTACTCTTCTCTTTCAAAACTCACTTTGAATTATATCGATATTTATTTTTTTCTCCGAAATATCACACATTTTATTGTTGCAAAGGAAAATTTCTCAATAAACTTTATTGAATTCTGCTTTTACTTCATCATTCATGTTTAAAAAATAAAAATTTTGAAACTACTGAATTCTTAATTTGTTCCATATTTGTAAAATTTCAAAAAATATTTACTTATATTGCTTTCAGTTTACAAAGTGAACAAACGCAATTGGCTGAAAACTGTATAGACTTACCAGAAAAAAAAACTGTCGCTATTAGTGACGTCATCTCTTGCCGAGACCAGCTATCATGCGACCGTCATATCTAGTGATTGCTATAAGATATTCTTACCTTTTCCCCCGTTTTGAAAAAGTGTAAAGTATTAAAAAGGCAACAGAAAAATATTCAATTGAAATTAATAACTAAGTTTATTAAACATATCACAGGGATAAATATTAAATATTTAATATACAATTTGTTTATTTCCTACTCTATATAATATTTTGTTTTCTATACTAAAATATTTGTAGTCGTTGCGCAGTGTCATGTAGCTTTTAACATGAGAATTTTAAAAATTTAAAATTTTATAACATAACAATTTTAATGCCTGCATTTAACATACTTCTACATATTTTAGAAGAAAAAGTTTCTTAAGTTTTTAATAAATTTTTTGAAATCATAATAATATTTGCGCTAAAACTTAAAAATAATTTTTGCGAAAATTTTTTTTAATGTATTTACAATGACAAATAATTTGATGAAACGACAAATGCTATGAATTAACAAGGGCTCTTTGAAAAAATAAAAATTGATTGATAATATCTTGTTAACAAAAATTGCAAATCTTATAATTTAAATTTCAAGAAAACACTTTGTTATATGTACGTAATGAACTAGAATGTTGAATTTATGTAATTAATTTAATAAATATGTGAAAAACAACTAAAACAAAAATAAATAGTAAAATTAACAAAATAATGCATCAACATTATGATAAAACTGCGTTTTTAGCTCTGCGGCATATCCCGTGCGCGCACTGTAATTAAAAGAATAAACAAATAACTTAGCAAACAAACAAAATTAAAAACTTATCAATTTGTCAACTTACTCTCTAGCGCATAGACCATGCCCATGATGAGTAGCAAAAATATTGTGCTCATGCTTACAATCAGCACCGTGACTTGGCGCCCTCGATCACAAAGACCACGTTTTTGTTTTTTGGCACCAGCTTCACCATTGACCATAGTGAAATGCATTGAACTTGCAATGGAGACGGTGTCAAGATCTTTGGTTTTGATGAAATCTAAATTTGGATCCACAGTAATGATAGCATCGCTGGTGTTGTTGTTTTGGCTACTATTGTTGTTACTATTAGTGTAATTGCTGGGGTTATGCAATGCTTGCGTTAAATTTGCATTATATATTGTATTTGTTGTTCTATTGTTGCTATGTACATTGGGTAATGTTAAACTTTCCATATGATTTTTACTACTGTGCTTTTGTCGGTGTTGTTGTTCTTTTTTATGTATTTCGGCAAAACGTTCCAAATTTGCCGCTGTTAATAGCAGGGAACCTGAGGCGGCGCTCTGTTGTGGGCGAAAAAGAAAATGTGAAATTTAAAAATAATTAAATATTGCGTAAATATTTTCAATTGTTAAATTTGTGAAAAACCTAAAATATTTCTCAGTAATTTTTTTCTCATAAAATAATTTGGTTTTTCGTTAAGAAGTGACTCGAACAAAAAAAAAAAAACAAAAAAACAAATATAATGAATTAAAAATATTTTAATAACGAAGATTTTCTTAGTAATGACATAGCAAACATTTCCAGCTAGTCAAATTTACACCAAAGCTTAATACTGAAAAAACAGTAAACTTGAGCAACTTACAAGTGAATTTTATAGCTATGAAGCTTTAATGTTATATGACAAAAAGAAAATTTTTATTTGTTCGTTCTTAAGAAATTCTGATACTAATGAACCTTATTGCTGCAAAAGTTTAAAAATTTGTGCTTGATTTTATTGTTTATAGAAAGTTTATATTATATTTTAGTTCAACATTTTATTATTACAAAAATTTGATTTGTATTAAACAATTCTTGGATAAAGGTTTTTATAATTAGTTAAAAAATGTTAAGTTTGTTCAAAAGTTGAAAATGTTTTTCAGATATTGAGCTTTAAAGAACGACTGATTTACGAAAGCAATTTGATTTTGCACGAAGATATTTGCCACGAGTTTATTTACATACTCGTGGCAAATTGAATTTCTTTAATAAGTTTCTTATGCAAATAAAGCAGCGACCGTAAATAATCGTTTTTTTTTTAAATTTGAATATTAAAAAGCACAGTAAGGAGCAGTAGTTGGAAAGTTTCATAACATTTAAATTAGAAATAAAATGCATCGATTTTCATTATTGTCATTTGATTATGAAAATCACTATTATTTGCATAATGTTAGTGACTTTTTTCGGCAAAAAATAATCGGTTTTTTTATTTTATTTTCTTCTAGAACCGTCTCTTTTTTTATTGCTATAAATAGTTTATGTCACAAATAATCTTTTACTTTATTTACCAAAATTTGATATGAAGTTTAAATTTGATCGAGAAAAAACCACTGATGGTGTTTTATTTTTAAAGAAAAAAAATTCCTCTTATTCTTGATTACAAAAACAATAACCAAAAATTATAAATATTTTTGACCGAAAAACTCTTAAGAAAAAAACAGCTAGTTTTGATTAAAAGAAATTCGAACTCGAATATAGTGAAAATAATGGTTATTTTGAATTGAAATGAATGAACATTAAATAACCGTCATTATTGATTGAAAAAATATTTCAATAGCAACATTTCAGTGATTTTTATTTTGAAATAGACAAATATTACGATCTCAACATTAAACCAATAATTCAAATTCATTAAACTAATTTTGTAATGATAAAGTAATGGTAGTGATTTAAAAATTATTAACTAAATTATTCAATCAAAATATTGTTCAATTAAAATTATCTATGTAAAATCTTTGTTTTAACTCACCCTCGTGCTATTATTGCTTTCATTCGATCCCTGTGATGAGCGTGAACCACGTTTTACCGCTGCTGCCAATACAGCTGCTGCTGCAGCAGCAGTTGTTGCAGCGCTCGTTACACTCAATTCACTGTCACGGCGTGCATTGCTCATATGTTTGGTATGTCCTACTGCACGTGTTTGTTCTCTGCTGTTGTTGCGGTTGCCATGCGTCACCATTGTTGTTTTTGTCATATTTACGCCTACCAACTCAGCAGCACGCTCTTGTTGGCCATAATTTGTGGTGTTCAAATTATTTACATAATGTTGTTGCTGTGATTTTTTTAAAGCACGCTGTGCTACTGTAGGCGGATTTGAAAACGATTTATTGCTGCGATTTGAAGAGGATGCACTTGATGCAGCTGATGAAGAGGCTAAAGAAGCGCGCGGTATATGATAATAATCATTCATCTTTTTGGTAGAATATAAAAAGAAAAGAAAAAAATTATTCAAGTTATGTTTTTTTGGGTTTTTTTCAATAACAAAACTAAAATATTTTGTTTGCGACGATTTTGCAGCGAAAGTGATGTTGCGATATTTTAAAAAAAACAATTTAATTTATTGAATAGCGACACGTGTGAATACTTTCAATATTCTTTATAATTATATGCTATTAATTTGCTAAAATTATTATATAAATTTTAGCTGCTAGCTAATCATAAATATGATGTTTTTTTCCTACAGTTCTTTTCTTTCATACAATAAATTTTTTGTTGTTGTTGCTATTAGCATTTATATTATATTGTTTTTAATGAATTTCAATTGGCTTAAAGTTTAAATACATAAAGTATTTCTACATTTGAAAAAAAAAAATCATTTAAAAACTGGTTTAATTCAGTTTGGCACAAGTTTTTTGCCAATATGATAGGAATATGGGGTTCTGCTTAAAAAATATTTAAATATTTTTATTATTTTTATCCCGCTTTGTTGCTACCTTTCTCTTTAACTTAAAATTTGTTAAAAAATTTAAAAAGACGTTTTTGGCAGTCGCCATTTTTTCTTCGCCTAACTTTAAATTGTTGTGCCTACTACTGTTTACTTGTTAATATTAATGTTTTAGTATTAATTATTGTCATTAAAGCTGTTTAAAATGTTTTCTAACCCTCCTCATTAATAATATCATTGCGCTATGATTTTTTGCCCAATTGATTTTATGGTTTTTCGTCTTTTTTTTATTGAAAATTTTGGAATTCTTGTCTTAACAAGTTTGTTGCTTGAGTCTTTTGTTTTATGCAAAGCTTTTTTTCAAACACTACAGCTAAGCGCTCGTTAGTTAGTTTTTGACGAATTTTTGTTAATTTATTCTTTTTTTAATTTTAACACTTTTATTTACGTGTAACACTTTTCATACAGAACGCGGAAGTCGCCTGTTAATGCAGGCATAACTAAAGTTTTTTTAAACAAATTATTGTTTCGTACAGTACATTGAAACAAAAATATAAAACTTATTATTTAAAACGTTTACTTACATTTACAAATATTAAATTTAAGTTATCACAATTTCTTTTAGATTCTTTCTTAATCTAAACTTGGTTTTTTTGGCAATTAGTTGACTTTTTTATTGAAGCTAAACTTATATTGTTTTATGTTTTATTTAAATTAAATTTTTATTTTTAAATATTTGCTTAGTCTTCAATTTAGTTTTAATAATTTAAAAAAGTTCTCTTCTTGATCGTTGCGGAAAAATCTTAGTTCAAACGGAATTATTATTTTAATTTCTTGTCAGCTGTTGTTGGTTCTGTTTGTTTTGATTTCTACTTCAAATTCACTTTGTTGTTTCAATTTAAGCTGCGTCTCTTAAGTGAATTTTGCCTAACGAATTGTACGAGCAATAAAATTCTTTTTTTCCGCTATTTAGAACCGATCTATCCAACATCAAGAATCAAACTGATCAGCGCCTGCTACTTGTGTGTGCGAGTTAACCTCTGCTAAGCTGTGATGACGACAGGTTGTTAATTGTGATTTTTTTTTGTTGCTGCTGTTGGGTTTTGAACTGCTTCTTTTGCTGTTTGCTGCCGTTGTTCTTTGCAGCGGCGTTCGATGATCGTCATTCAATTGATCGTATATATTAAATACGATCAGCTAGTGAACGTGTGTTCATCAGCATATTCTATGCAAATGTTTTTTTAGATTACTGAAGAAGCGTTGCTCCTGTCATTTAAGAATGTTATTGCGTTGATTTTTTTCTAGCATTTTTTTTAAAAAAAATAATTGAAACTATTTTGCAGCACATTAAATATACAATAGTGAGTGAGATAGCATTTCAAGTTCTATCAACATTGTTAGCTGCTATTTTTTTTATAATTTTTTTTTATATCAGTGTTATTTCTAATTTAAGCTGCTGGGAAAGTTTATACGTTCTAAAATACTATTCGTAGTTTAACATTGTCTTGATATAAATATAACGATCAATTGTTACTTTTTAAGCGGACATTGATTTGGCACATTTATTATGTTTATTAATTTATTTTTTTTTGTTTGTTTTAAGTTAGACATTGAAGGTAATAGCTGTAACAGTTCTAATATGGTTGTGGAAAAATACTAGTGATGAATAATTGGCAGGAATTTGTGACTGGTTCTTTAGAAAATTTTTATTAATATTTCTTTAATTTTAACTTTTTAAAATTATTAATGCAATTTAAAAATTTCAGAACTGAAGTGGTTATAACAATTTTTTTTCATTTTTTATTGGAACTTCTTGAAGACAAGTATTATCATACATGTGAATTTTTACTAGTCTGAGAAAGTACACTGAGAAAAGCTTTGGTTGATGTTTGGTTGGCCTATGCCAATAAATTTTGTTTCTGAAATGACTTTTACTATACAAATTAGAATTATTGTGGTATGCGACTTTCTGATTTTTTTTAAAATTTGTATGGGCTTGTTTAGTTTAAAAATAAAAGTAGTTTGACATGCAACAGAAATTCAACTTTGTGTTGTTTACTTCAAATTCTTGAAAATGAAAATTATGAAAAAATTTGTGCATCAAGTTAACAATACTGCCGATACAAAAAAAAAACAAAATTATACACATCGCTTGTAAATAAAATAATAAAATATTAATAAGCACTCAAACTTGTCAAGTAGAGACACCGCAGATATGAAAATCCTGATGAGAAGAGAAAAACGAAGAATTTAAGGGCACCATAGTTTGAACTACCATAAGAATTATTGTGCCAATAAGAAAATGAGATGAGTCTTTGGGTCCAACCAAAACACATCGCAGATTTGTTGATTTTTTTTTTGTTGCTAGCGAAAAAATGTTTTGTATGAAATCAATGTGTTTTCATCTCCTCTTAACTTTGGTCTTAACATAATTTCATACTTGTGGCTTACTTTCCGAGTTATTTCGCAATTTTTTTTTGTCGGCCTCTCACAACCAGGCCCACTGTTATTTTGGCCGCTGATGTATTTCTATCAACTAAGTTATCATTTGAAAAAAAAAAAAAATTAAGTGGGAGGAAATGAGAGAAAAATGCAATGCTACCTTTCGAACTATAATTGATTTGCAGCGGAAGAGTTGATTTCGCTTGCAGTCAGAAAAGACGACACGAGAGACGAAGTATTGAAGAGTAATGATACATTAATAATATGTAGGCATAATACATATAATAAATAATTAAATCTTGACTTTCACTGCGAATAAGGGAAAACTTGCGAATAGGAGAGAAAAAGAAATCCCCAGACGTTGTCTCTTATTGACAAGTTTGAGTGTATAAACATTTTTATGAAGGTGGCAAATGTATTTTGACATTTCTTATGAAGTTTAGATAAGTTTACTTTAGGAGCACCTTTATTTTTTTTATATAAAAATGCTTTTCCTACGAGGCTTATAATACTGAAAACGAATATGGCATCAAAAGTTGGGGATCACATTTATTTTCGGAGATATGGCTTTTAATAGAAATGATTATAAGTTGGGAACTCCTAAATCAATTACCAAAATGTGGATGTGTGCGAGAGATTTATCGAAAATATTTTTCGGAAATTTCTAAAATTTTTTGTTGGGATGAATTTTAAAATTTTTATATTTCAAGGAAATTAGGAACTTTCAATTATTGAGATCTGGTTTACGATATAGAATTTAAGAAATTAATGGTTGTCATTTTTTTCCCGTTTACACGAGTCAGTTCGTGTCCTCCATATTGATTTTTTTGTGCTTATTTTATCCGATCACAATA
Source organism: Meiosimyza decipiens (assembly GCA_963680825.1). Lineage (NCBI taxonomy): Eukaryota > Metazoa > Arthropoda > Insecta > Diptera > Lauxaniidae > Meiosimyza > Meiosimyza decipiens. The sequence goes on along the minus strand of OY804258.1, from coordinate 25,352,557 downwards.
GGTTTAATTTTTTATTCCAATAAAGCAATATTTGCTTATTGTTTATTATTTTTTCAGTTTAAATTTAACACATTTTCTATTGCAAACTGTTAGGTGTTTTTCGAAATTAGTGCTTTGCGCTTATATCATTATAAGGAAAAGTTCAACTTAAAAGTTTTTTTTTTAAAAAATGTAAAATTTAAATTTAAACTTTTTTTTGTGGCTTAAACAAATCATACAAAATTAGAATAAAATCTTAGATCCGTCAAAGTATGATGCTATTTGTTGCTATCGTATTTTTAATTACATTTATTTAATTTTTTTTGTGTGAATTATATTAGTTCGAGTAAATTTTGAAGCATGTTGTCTTCACCTAATAAGTGAGAGGTAAGAACTTGAGATACCTGACACCGGCAGATACCATGGTGAGCAGCTAGGCAAAGTAAGCAAACCACTTCATACGGTAGCGTAGCACAACATGAAAATCAAACCAAATACAACAAAAATAACAACAACATCAGCAATACTAAAAAGAAGATCAGAGAAACAACCAAAAGAATTAAAAAATCAGAGAGAAAAAAAACTTAAATCAACAACATTCACCGCAGCGTTTAAATACGAATAAAAACAGCAGCAAAAACAACAAAACATGAGCTGTTGTGAAGCTTCTTTAGAAAAAATAGAAAAAAAAAACTTTTTTTTTTAAATTTTGGAATAATTAAAAATGCAAAATAGTTTTGGTGCCGTGCCGCTTCGTAACAGGGTTCAACTTCTTTCAAATAATGAAGCTGTTTTTTTTTTTTTAACAAATTTTGTACCAATGAGCGTAACTGTGTTTCTGAAAATATTTGCTCTGCTATAAAATTCATCCTGGTGGTTTCCATCATCAATATCGGTATCAATGCTAATAACACTACCATTATATATACGAATTTCAGCACGTGCACTAGAACCACAGTATCACTATCACTAAATTCTTAGGAGAAAAGCCAATTCTCTGAGTAATAATTATAATAATAAAAAAGTTTAGCTGCTGCAGCTATTAGCCTTCTTAGCTATTAAGTTTGAGGCTTTAAAAAAACCGTTCATAATGGGTTAACATATAAAAATTTATATTTCTTTTGTATTTGGAATCTTTTTTACATATTTGGTAGTTATTTTTATTTTTGTTTTTGCAAAGGGGGGATTATGCCATTATTTAGGGATCATTAAAAAAATAAAAACCAGTTGACGACAAGTTTTCAGTGAATATGGCCTTTCTCCTTTACTAAATCTTCTTTCTTTTCTGTCTCTTTGTGCTAGACAGACTGGGGTCTGTCAATTTTTATTAAATTTTTCGTATTTTTTTTAAGTACGTTGGTATGGTACTTTCAACTTAATCGAAATGACTGCCACGCGACGGTACGCAAAATTGTTTTTTTCTTTTTTTTCCTCCCTCATTTGCATAGCTCCTAAAGGCGTTCAGCAGTCGTCGCTAGGTTATTGTTCGTTTAAACTTGAAATTTCATGATTTTAAAGTTTGATTGGATTTATTAGTTTATTTTATTTTTTTTTAATTTAATTTACGCTAAAGGGGCTTAGCTCTAGTTGTGCGTAAAATTTGGGAAAAAAGAAATATGCAAATTTTCAAAACAAATGGAAATATTATATCTCTATGACTTCTTTATATTAAAATTAGGTTCTGCTATTTATCAGTTAGTCTATGAATCATTAATTTTCTGCGAAATGGTGAAAACTTTTAGTGATGTTAAGTTATCTGTTTTCTTTTGTTTTTAACGACCGCTAAGCTGTGACTATTGATCTTTTGTTATTTTCGGATTTTTGGAAATCATATTATTTAATTAATGGCTTATGAATATGTAAAAATTTCGTTATTTTAAATTTACATCCATGAGTATAAAATAATAGTTTTGATTAGTAATTGTATTAAGCCTTAAACGTATGCGTGCATCTTTCTTGCTATTGTCAAAGAGTCGATTTATAGCCCCGTACTATAAATAATAAATTAGAAGATAATGTCCTGATTGGCCAACAAAAAATGTTTAAAATATAAAACTCAATAATATCGTTACCATGCAATTTAAACATTTTATTTTGGTCATACTATAGCAATTCTGATTAATAACAAATACTTTTAGTGCGTCACAAAAATTCCACAAATTTTTAAAGAATCCGACAAAAAAAAAACAACAAAAGCAGAATTTGTTTTAACAAAGTGATATAATTTGATTTTATATGAAAAAAAAAAATAGTTTTCATTTAATTCTTATGCATGGTCATAATGAACAGGAACCACCAACAGCATGGTAACCATAAAAAGGTGTTGAATGATGTTTTATGGTCAGTTTGAAACGGTTGTCAATTTGCAGGTTTTTTTTTGTTATGCAAAAAATAAAAATTGGCTACCACAAGTTTTTAACAACCAGTTTGCAAGAAACAAACCATGAATAAAGCAACCCTCCAGCAATGCTTAATCTAACTTAATTAGCTACACTTAAGTTATAAACTCAATAGCGGAAAAGTCAGTTGGCATAAAAGAAATATTAAAATATTTCATAGTACTTCACAATTAGACGACCCCCCTCTGCAATAAGGAAGCAATTCACATTTCATGCGAAAATGTGTTGGAGCCATATTGCGAATATAACTCTCGGCCTAATAAATTGGAATTTTATGTTAGTGATCCATATTGATTTACGGAATCAATTTTATTTTGGGTTCTCACACGGAATGGCATGGCGCTTAGACACTTGACAAGCAAGCGCAGCAAACTTGAACGTGTCGAAAATAAGAAAATAACACCTTTTCAGCGATATGTACGGCGTACCGCCGTACGCGTTCAGGTGGGAGCTATAAAGTCTGTGTGGAGTATTAGCGCACTGTGTATTTTGTGTTTCGTTTACTCTGATTAAATATCGAAAAAAAAACTGAATTTGTTATGGCGACTCTGCTAATTTTTATTGAAAACAGTTTAATTTTTTTTTACCCAAAACTTGACTTTTGTCACTTTGTTCCTTATTGCAGAAAAGGGGGCAAAATGGTTTATTGCTTAAATTTTCTATATATTGTTGGGAGTATGACACACATCTTATTTTTTTTTATTCTTAAGTTCAATTAAACCAATAAGCTACCTATTTTTTGCATTCTTCTTCTTTACTGAATGTATTAGTTTTTTTTCTTTCTCCCAAATTGATATTTATGATTTTTTGGTCAATTAAATAAAAAACCCGTTTGATAATTCATTTGTTTATTTTAACTGGAGTGGCTTTACTTTGTCGTCTATTTTGATACTTTTTGCTTGCTTTCAATTTTAATGAATTTAATTTTTGAGTGTTTTATTTAAAAATTAAAATCAAAAAATAAGAAAATAAAAGCGCACAATAATTATTTCATTATATATTTTTAATACAAAATAAGGTATTTAAATTGAAGTGCTAATTATTTTATTATATAATATATTTTCACAGTTTCTGTAAAATATTTGTTGGTTAATGTTTTTATTTCAAACAATCTTTGTTTTCAAAAAAGCTTTGGTGATAGTCAATTTTGTTTTCGACCTTTTTATAATGAATAGTATCTTGGGCTAAATAATCAGTCGTCATAAAAAGTACTTGAAAAAAGTGTTTGCAATAAAAAATTTCAACTCATTTTTAAAAATAAGTCATCTTTAATTTTTTTCAATTTTGGTGATAGGTTACATATGTATATAGTTCCCTGAAAATCCTCTAACACATAGAGTGGGATGTCAGTAATTTTTAAAAAATTAAAATGCACCTATGGCGCGGCATGTCACTAAGTTGATATTTTTTTGAAAAACTGCCTTTTAGAAATCTTATCTATCTTTGGTATTGATAAAGATTTATTTATACCTGGAAAAGTACACGATCCAAGGCAAAACTTTGTATGGTGAACTTTTGGATAGTATTATGATGCACTAAAATATATAAGAAAACTAAAATTTTATTGCGGAACATTTCCAAAAAACTTCAGTTGAAAAAAAAATACTTAATAAAAATTGTGAGACTTAAAACCAAAATTTCAAAACAAAATTAAAAGAAAAACTTTAAAAAAAATTTAAAGAAAGTTAAAAAAATTTTAAAAATAAATTTTAAAAATAAATTTTAAAATTATTTAAAACAAATTTAAGATAAAAATTGAAAAAAATGAAAAAAAAAATTTATAAAAATTAGAAAAAAATTTAAAAATAAAATTTAAAAATATTTAAAAAAAATTAAAAAATAAATTAAAAAAAATTAAAAAAAATTAAAAAAAGAATTAAAAAAAAACTTATAGTAACTTAAAAAAAATTTCAAAATAAATTTTAAAAATATTTAAAAAAATTTTTCAAAAAATTTAAAAAAAAAATTTGAAAAAAACTAAAAATAAAAAAATAGAAAATAGTTAAAAAAAATATTTAACAATATAAAATTTTTTTTTTGACTCAAAACATGCAAAATTAACAGTGTATTTTTATGTAGAAATTTTCAGGGTGTTCATGTTTTCGGGGGTTCACGTTGTCCAATGTGCACTGTATGTGAGTTAATTTCTTAATGAAACTACTTATATTATTGCTTTGGCTTTGTTGTGTAAGTGCTACTATAAAGGATATTTTTTAAACTGTAATTCATTGGGTTTTCAAGATGGAACCCACTCCCTCCCGTGCTATGTTTTACTCACAATGAAACAGATAATGAAACTTTTCGTATGGCTGTACGGATCTATACCACTCGTACATCCGCTGTGCTATATAAAATATTTTTCTAAAAATTAATACTCCTCTTAAATGTTTTACTGCAATAAAAAATGAAAACAGTTAGTGCTAATATTTTCTATTTTCTTTTTGCAACAGATTCTCAGAAAATTTTTTCTGTTTTATAAATTTTGCTTATGCGCATATTTTACTTCGTATTCAACACTAAACAGCTTTATCAATTTCGTATATAGTACTAAAACAACATTGGCTGCTTATTGTTGTATTTCTTATGAAAATATCTTAAATAAACTGTATAATTTTTGATACAAAAATATTCGTACCAGGCGACGATATATTTTTTGGAATAAATTAACAAGAATAACAAAATAAATAAATAAAAAAAAAATAATAATGGACCAAAAACAAAAATCTTCTCACAACATAATACAAGAAATCAATAAAAACAAAAAACTAACTTTGAACCAAAATCTGTGAATGATATTTTTTTTATTTTACAAAATATCTTACAGCGAAATCGTAGCGACATAGTGCGTCAAAATGACACTTAGGTAGTTTGAATTTTTAACTGGCCATCCGTCGGTCTATTAATTTTTTCGGCATTTTAACTTTAAATCTTTCATGTTGATATCAAATTGATGATCCTAAATTTAAATTCATTCTTGATTTCTTAACTGTGGCTGCTGCTGATTGCTGCGTGTGTTAAGAGCTCGTGGCCATTGTAAATATTGAACTCTTTCTATAATTAATAGCGGTTTTGGGCATTAAATTAAAAATTATAATAAAAAAAGCGGTGTCGTCGTATTGTAATAATTCATTGAGTGACAGCAAATAAAATTAAATTTAAGCAATTCTTGTATTTATTTTGTTGCCAAGGAGTACAGTACTAATTTGATAATAATGAATTTCTAAATGGAAATTTTCTAAGTGAAAATGTTCACTGTAACTGTTTTGGTTTACTAAAGCTGCTATGACATTAAAATTATAGTTTCATATGCTCTCCAACTTCTACTGTGTACATACAAATTATATACTCAATAGGATAATAACCTAAAAATTCCACCCCCTTTATATCTTCTTTGTGTTTAAGTTATCGTGGTAAGACTATACAATTTTCGTTAAAAAACCTGTCAATTAATAGGATATCAAAATGTCATTTATCATTATGACGTCCACTACTTCAGACATATACTGATTGTGAGTACGTAGTAGTAGACAAAAAAAAAACAGCAGAAGAAGACAAAGAGTAGCTGTCATTCATAATCATTATATGTTCAGCAACATCATCATTAATTTCAATACCTTAACACAATAGATGTCGCTAGTTGCTTTCAAACTAATATATTGTCTTACTAGTAGTCTGACAGCAGAATTCTTCTTAAAAGTTTCTAATACGAAATTAAGTTCGTAGCGTCCGTCGCCTCTGTGCTGAGTGCTCCGTTTGGCACACAGTCTTGTCTATATCGTTCCATCTCCACATTGTAAACTCTTAAGTGATATGGTCACTTTTGAGTTGTATTAATTTGCTATCTTTTGTTTTTTCGCTATTAATATTTTATCCGTCTTTCCTACTTAAAATTACCAATTAATTTAAGTGAATATTAAATTAATTTGTCTTATAAATTCCTAGTACTAATCGCATTGCTTGGTTTTTTTCTTATTCTGCTTTTTTATTTTAACAATAGAAAATCAACTTTATTGATTTATTTCCTTTTTTTATGATTATTGAAAATCAATTAAAATGGTTTAAACCAATGATTGCTTATGAAATTAAGTTTATTTGCTTTTAAAAAAGCTTACTTCTTTATAGCTGGTGGTAACTTCATTACATTTTGATTTACGACATTACTTGAAATCTTTAGAAATATTTATGAAGATATTTCTATTTTTAATATTTTATTTTAATTGTTCATAAAAATGTTCTTCCCATAAATATTGCATACAAAATAAATCAAATACAATAATTATACATTTAATAAATCAATATTACCTAAAACAAAATTCTGAATGTCATGTTAAAGACTTTTTCAAAACGTTTCGATACTCTTTGACAAGGAAAGGTCGTTGCATAAGTGATATTGGCTTGCGAATCAAGGATCACCATTTCGTTTACTCATAACGTTGCGAATGTTTGCACTTGTACCGTTTCATATCCACTGTCCTCGAACAGAAGTTTGCGGACTAAATTTTTTCTTTTCGTAAGCCCAATGGTTAAAATTTAACCATTACAATGACAAAATAAAAAATTTTTTAGTATGTACTATGCAGAGCTTAATGTTCAGTAGTTTAGTGCAAAAAGAACAAAAAAATTACAAGCGCAAAATGCATAAATTGTTAGAGAATAACTCTAACAATCGTAAAAGAACAAAAAATGGGCAACCAGCTGCTTATACTAGTTTCAATGACGCTGCGTCACATCTTCAGTAAGCTTTGTTAGCCGATGTTAAAGAGTCTGCAAACACACTTTATTTACTTTTTCGCTTTGACCAGTTAAGAATCATAACGAAAAACACAAACACTGTGCGACAAGACTCTAACATTCTTTCTCCCTTTACATGCAATTGCTCCTGACACTCTTTTGATATTAAAGTAAAGTATGAAAGTAAAATATCATGTTGCCTTGTCCCTATCTCTATCCCTTACTTCAATATACATATTTCCATACCAAGCTTCATTAGAATCAGTCAATTGGTTTAGCTAAGAAATCATATTTTCCTGTTAGGGGCTGGGCGCCACCCACTTAAAAATAAATAACTTTTCTCAAGGTTTAATCTATCTTCATAACAAAAGTCATCAAAATCGGTCCATTAGTTAAGCTGTGAAAACATATTTTCCTATTGGGGGCGTGGTATCTTTCACTGTAAAACAAATACCTTTCCTCAGGGTTAAATCTATTTCTGTATCAAATTTCATCAAAATCGGTCCATTAGTTTAGCAGTGAAAACGTGTTTTCCTGCTAGGGGCGTTGCATCGCCTACTCAAAACAACATCTTTACTCGGGATTCAATCTATCCATGTACATACCAAGTTTCATCAGATGAGCCACGATAGAGTTTTTTTGCAATCGAAGGTGGTGCCACGTCCCTTATAGGATTCAATCGATCTCCTTTCAACAAAATTAGTTAGTTAAGGCTTGAGAACATATTTTCCTGTTAGAAGCGTGGCACCGCCTACTATAAGTAAAAAAGTACATTCTGCATTCTGCTTTCCAACAAACAAGTTTAGCGCTTATGTTGAGAGATGAAACCGTTTTGGACCTACTTATTTATATATGGATCAATAAGTTTCCTTTCCCATATTTAGTTTAATTCTCTTATTTAGATTAATTCTCTTATTTAGTTTAATTCTCTTATTTAGTTTATTTCCCTTATTTAGTTTTATTAACTTAAATTTGAATGCACCAATGATTTTATTGAACTTTTATTGAACACTTGCACACCATATGCTGCCAAGGGATTTCAATCACCTGGATTGCTTGTAAATATGCAAAAATTCAATAGAATTAATAAACATTAAGAATTTCAATACTCTACACCGCTAATTTTGACCATAAAATCTGTATTCCTTATGAACATAATCCCCACTTAAGACTGCTTATCTAACGATTTGGTTGCTTGTCTTCAATAAAACCAGTAGCACATGAAGTTATGACATACGGATTTCTTTCATTTGGAATATCCAATTCTTAAGCCGATTAAACACTAAAGGCGCCTTCAAGTCGACGTATATGAAACTTACTTAAGTTGATAATTAATCTGATTTTAATTATTAAAAAAAAAATTAAAATGAAAATTTCTGACATGATATTTTAATTAAAAAAATCATGCATAAAAGTTAATCTTCATCTATAAAATCTTTGATATTAACATTTTATAACTAAGTGTGGTTTAAAAATAAAAATTCCTTTAATACAGGTTAAAAACAAAATGATTAATCTTCACTAATTATTTAACATAACTATAAATTGAATTTTTAACATAATCCTGAAATATATTGTACTCAATTGTTTTTTTTTACGATGCTAGCAATAAAAGTTTTTAATTAGAAAAGTAATTTCAATTAATAGCATCATTTAATTCGAGTATATTTTTTTTTGTTTAATGACCGACACGTGTAACATTGAATCGAAAAATTTAGGCAAGGGGAAGTGAAGAAGTTAAAAGAGTAGAATGTAATGATATGGCTTAAAATGTATTGTTTTTTACTTCATAGTTCAAACTACTTAAAAGTAGTAGGAAAAGGGCGCAACTAAGGACGAAATTTTAAAGATTTTTTGCTTTCATTTCCAAATTCCCCAACAGCACACAAAAAACCAAATTGCACTTCAAACAAAAACAATTGCTACATTCGTCGAGACAAAATGCGGCACTGTCGCTAACGCCTTTGTGTGTTGATTTTGTTTTCATTTAAACTCAAGTCAACGCTGTGCGTCGATAGCATTGAAATATTGCGAATTGTTTTTTGGTTGTTTGTGCGTCGAATAACGATTCGGGCCATGAGGGTGGAAAGGGCCATTATGTGCCCATCGTCGGGCGTATAATAACACTGAAATATAATAAAATTCAAAAAATATCTTAAACTTATAATAGAAAACTGTATTTTCTTGATATACTTCACTCTATCGATTCGATTTTTTGATTTTATTAAATAATGCAATATAATCGATGCTTCGTGGATTTAGGAAAAATTTGACAATGTTTTAAAAAGTTTCCGGTACATAGCTAATAAAATAAATAAAAAGCAGGATTAACTAAAGAACCATGCTAACAGAATGTATCAGATCTAAAGCGGCACATACACGTTGGAACTTTTAACACAACTAAGCTTTGTCATGCTTCACACACTCAAGAAATTTGTTCATAAACTTAATTTTGTGCTTGATTTTCAAACATTGTTGCCCTTCTAATAGTTAGAGAGCCGGTGACCTAAATATTTTAATGTGATTTTATCTGGCAACAGAATTTGAAAGTCATGAAGTTCTAAGTAATATAAATAATACAAACCATCTCTACCATTGCGTTGCCTCTGCAATTAATTGAAAGTGCTTTGAAACTGGTTACCAGGTACCATGAAGAATTTTACCGCGTCTGCCTTTTATATTCAAAAATACGTCTATATATATCTTGTATCGTCAGGCAGATTACGATTATGATGAAGATTTTCTCATAAAAAACGAGAGAAATAACCTCTGCCACTTAATGTTGCTGCATTTAGAAATTGCAATATTGCAAACCTTTTTTAAAAAAAAAACATTAAGTACTAAATATTTTTTTCGCGTCTACCTCTTGGTTGACTGGTTCCTTTTCTTATAAGAAACAGAAATAAAGAGAGCAGACGCGATTAAAGCGCTGATTTTTTGAAGGCAGAGGATATATAATTAAATACTTTCGGAGAAATCCGATATTCTTAAAATTTATATACGTACTTAACCAAAATCGACGATTTCGTCATATGCAACCGCATATATTTTGAAAAAGCAACGACCGACACGTCTGCCTTGAATTTTCAGCTTCTAGGGGCACACCACCAGCTCAGTAATATTCTCCGAAAAGAAGTGGCGAACCTTTGTAGTTTGTCAAATTAACTTAGTGTTCATGAATATACAAACATTTTGCGGCTTTAAATCATCTTATTATACATTCAGATCATTTTTGACCCATAATAAGTTTTCTATTCAAATATTCTAAGGTATTTAACTTGAGTTTTATTGTGAATGACACTAATAGTCTTATGGTGTGAATACTCGTAGTTGCGATATGATCATCGTTCCATTTAAGTTCGATGTCACACAAAACGATATTGATTCATTATATTAATGACTCAAATAAATCATCTCACTATCATTTAGAGGATGCTTAAACAAAATCTATTCAGTAATAGTTAGTTATCGACCATATATAGATATTCTCTGATCACATAAATCTTTTCTAGGTGTTGATGACCCAATTTCAGTCTGAATGTCTGTCATTTCATTGTCTTGATGAGCTGTGAAAACATTTAGTTAAATTATTAGGATTTTATTACCTTGCTTCATTAAATTTATGTGGTTATAAAATTAATTTATCTCTTTTTCTTGTTTTTGAAAAGACATTTTTAAGTGGTCCATTAGCACTGAAGCAAACTCTTAGCTGAGTTAGTGTTTTGATTTTTTTTTAAAAATATTATATTATTTAAATATATAATAAAGTTATTTATTTATTAGCAGGTTTTGTTGACAAGAGCGTTGACATATTAATTACAAGCGCTAAAAATAATTTAATCAGTTTCAGTTATTTAAGAAACTCCTCAAAATATCACATTATTAAAAAAATGATCAAGATTAAGATACATATATATTTTTATCATTAAATTCTTTATTATTGTTCTGGCTGTGTCCCGCAAAGTTTCAATATTTTTAAGTGTTTTATAAACACGTTCTCGAATGCCTTACTAAAGTTATCCATTTAACAGAATGATTTCTGTCTGTCATATTAAATGAGATCGACTGCATTCTTGCGGATTCTTATTTTAAATAAAATAACAACAAAACAGGCAAAAGTGATGCCCACTTTAATTGCCCCAATACGCACGACAGCGACCATAACTAAGTTTTTTCTTCGTTTTTTTTAACCCATAAACATGATTTTGTAGCCTCCACCAGCAACCTTGAGCTTATAAGCCAATTAAACCCAATCCCGTTTTAACGTGTCCTTGAGCAAGAAAAGCAAGTCAAGTGGTTAGTAAAAGACTGCAAAAAAATTAAAAAACAGAGACCATAACCAACCCTATTTTTAATTCTTAACCCATAAAAATTCTTTTGTTGCCTCCAACATCGACCTTGAGCTGTAAGCCAATTAAACCAATTCCCGTTTTAAAGTGTCCTTGAACAAGGGTATCAAGTCGAGTGTGGTTAATGAAAGGCTGCAAAAAAAGACGAAACGACGAAAGAAGACGTGATGATGCCTTAACGTTGATAAGCTGGATTACAAAAAATTCTCATATTGGTAATAATAGGGTAAACGTCCCAGTAAGTGAACTATTGCATTCAGACAAAATAAAACTATTTAGAATGTTTTAATAGTGTGTGTGGTAGCCTTAGGTGCTCATTAAAAAAGTTTTTTCTTCTTCTAAATGGTTCAATCCTTAAAGCTATTTCTTTAAATTGATTGCTTGCAGTGCTACTCCTACTTACCCTAAACCTTTCGAAATGAACCAACTTTTTACTAAAGATCTTATCTCTTACTACTTTTCTAAATGAGATGGTGTTAAAAACATTCCATGTCAAAGCTCTAACACAGGAAAACATTGGACATATTTTTATATAATTAAAAAAAAAATAAAGGCTCCATTGATAAAATGCATTGTCATTTTAACTTCACAAAAGTTAGGCCATCTGGATGGCAAGACCTTTAACAATTAGTTGGCTCCAGTACTGAGCTTGGTAATAATTACTAACTTGTGCCACCAAATGTTTTTATATTGAATTTCCTTACTATGATAGCAAATTTGAGCGAGTCGCAAATTGTTTTCAAGTTTTTACTTCAGTTCTTGTCTGAACCATTTTAAGGGTGTCGGAGGTGTCGGATTTATATTCCATACACTTAACAGCTACATAACCTGTAAATGCCAGAAATTAAATTTTAGAAATTTTTTCATTAGTAACTCAAAAATATTCGTAATATGAAGCGCTAAAACATTCTATGAAAAGATTTGGATTTGGATTGAATTCATAAGAAATTAAAACCTTTATTCAGAGCAAGTAATGGCAAACCTTTAGATCATGAAATAAAATGGGTACTTTCGGCACTTAAAGATTAAACATCTCGATATCCGGATTCAATGAAGCAATTCTGTCATCAGATTCGGCTCAAATACATAGGAATATAGCACTGGCAACCTAGAGTAATTCTTTTTTGTAAACCCTCATGGCTGGAATTTATAAAGTATTATGAATCGTTATTATGTGCAAGGTACACCTGAAAATCGTATTTACCCTACAACATACCAGAGCTGCCAATCTTTTGTCTTGATTTCCTTTAATTTCATAAAAGTTGGTGAAATAAAAACATCCAATAACAGCAGTACAAAAACAAGAACGTTAAGCCGCAAATTCTCAAGGTAAACAGAGCGCTTGCATTGCTGCGGCTTTGTTCTGCTTTTGAATTTGCAACGTTAATTTTATTGTAATTTGATTTTTCCATCTTCAACTCAACTTGACAGGCGCTACGTCAATCACGTACGTCAAAGCGCGTTTATGAAATTATTTAATTTTTTTATGCAATTTTGTTATTGCCATAACCAACTGCGTCTAGTTGCGGTTTAAAAAATAGCATATCTAATTTACTATATACCATATGGACAACTTTACACTTTTTTTTATAAATTTTTTTCTCTGATTATAGATCAAAATACCCTTCACTGTTTCATTTGCCTTACGTTCGCGTGATGTCATTGTTAACATAGCTAAGAAATCACTCAAAGTTGGCCTCAAGGGTCAAGAGCTCATCATCGATGGTGAATTGTGCGCCGAGGTGAAACAAGATGAATGTGTTTGGGTGCTACAAGATAACAAAACTGTTGTTGTTACACTCGAAAAGGTTCGTTGTTGTTGTTGTTGGTGTTGTTGCCATCTCTTCTAATTCTATGTTTATTTTGTTTTAATTTCGTCTATTTTATTTGGCTTAAAAATTCAGGTCAACAAAATGAATTGGTGGGATCGTCTAATTAGCACAGATCTACCAATATCAACGCGTAAAATAAACCCGGAACCATCGAAACTCTCCGATTTGGATGGTGAAACGCGCAGCATGGTAGAAAAAATGATGTATGATCAGCGTCAAAAAGAAATGGGGTTGCCCACCAGTGATGATCGTAAAAAACAGGAAATACTTGAGAAGTAAGTGTTGCATGGAGTTATTGCGTGGGCTTATATTAATTATTTAATAATTTTTATAAATTTGCAAATTTTTACACATTTTTCTTCTCTTTTTTCTCTTTGACAGGTTCAAAGACCAACATCCGGAAATGGATTTTTCAAAGTGTAAATTTAATTAATTTTTCATGTAGAGTTGCACCCACAAATGGAACCGAGTTCATTTTCAAATTAAATGTATTTTTACGCTGCGTATTCCATATTTTAATTTCACTTTAATATTACAATGAGCGCAATGTCGATTATTGCGTTGAATTTTATTCATGTATTTTGTTCTCTCTACTTAAAATGCAGTAAAATTAATAAAAATGAAACGTTAATGTACTATGAAATTATACGATTTATATTTGTTTTAAAATTTGTCTTAAAAGAATTATAGAAAATTAATTTTTGGAATGGCTCTAAAAATATTTCTTAGGCTTTGCCGTTCAAATGATTTTTGTTACTTTTTCTCGCTTTTTTAAATAGTTTACTCATTCAAATACCACTTGACTCCTTGGAATTCTCATCAGAGTTTCGCTTGAAAAAGTTGGCTTTTAAGTCGAATTATTTGCATTGAAATTTTTTTTAAATAAGTGAAAGTTGTTTATTCATAAGACTTCTTCTAATGTAACCACAGATTAACTTTTACATTTTTATTTAAATTTTAAAGATTTTCGCTTGTGATTGATTACTGCAAATAAACGTTGGTCGCGCGAGTTTCTTGTCAAATTCGCGTAAAAATAAATTAGTACTATGCTTAGTTAAATACGAAAAGATACAAAAGTAAATAGTGACCGCATGTGAGCAATGGTGTTGAGTAAATTAAAAAAAAAGAAAAAAAAAATTCTTTCCTAAGCAAAAAGATTAAACTGCTTTGGCATCAATGAAATTTGTTAGTGAACGGGTCGCACTAGAAGATATAAAGGCTTAAGAAGCATCAAAGAAATATTTTGATATGCTAATTTTATAGCAGACCCATAGAATTGTTTGTATTTTTCAGGCACTTTGTTGTCCCAGCAGCAACAATTTAGTAGGTCATTGATCTACACTGATGTGGAACAGATTTTTTCCCCAACTTTTAAAAAAAAAAAATAAGCTGAAATAATTGTTCTTAATCATTTATCATAGTTCAAAAGACGATAGAGAATTGGAGTATATCAACTTAAAAGATGAAATAAAATTGTCCAACTGAACCGTTTTTTTTTTTTTTTTGGCTCTATTGGTTAGTTAATTTTGTATCATTTAGCATTTGGGCTTAGATTTTTGATGTTTTTCAGGCATGAAATAAATACATTCCGGTTAGTTAAAATCGATCACTACAGGAGTTTAGAACGTGTTTTCATTATTAAAATATTGACAGTTCGTTAATTGGGCCATAGAAAATCATGAAGAAATGAGAATTTTTTCAAGGAAATTATTGGAATGAACCAACAAGACCATGCGATTTAAAATCATTGGATTTCTACTTATGGGGTTTTCTTGAAGATTAAAGCTTATGCGGAAAGTCCTCAAACTGTTCAACACCTCAAAGACAATATTAATGAGAAAATATGATGAAACTGAAAAATTTTGGTAAAAGATTGACAGTCTGCCGACCTATCAGAAAGAGGTCACATGAACGACATTCTTTTTCATTATTAACCGGAGCCAATGTACTTTAATTTCAAATAAAAAATAAATAAAGATTTCACACAATTCATGTGTTTTATTTAAAACTTTAAATGTTGCCCTAAATTTGAACACCCCTTAGATTAAAACAATACACATCAGATTTCATTACGATGGACTTAATTTTTATTGAATTTTTCCAAGTTAAAGCTCTTTGGAAGTAGTCATTTTAGCCAAAATTAAAATAAATCATACAATTTGTATGGGAAGAGGCATTCGGTCAAATTGACTTGAATTGTTGCTTATAGCATTTAAAATCTAAGATAACTATCTTCAGCATTAGTTAAATATTCGTATGAGTAAATTATTAATTTCAAGATTGTATCGTTAAATTATTATCATATCCGATATGTACGAACAAACTACACATATCCGATATGTACGAGTATATATTTTACAAACTTGAAATCCAGGCAAAATATTCATAATTTTTTACCTTTTTTTTTGAGAACTGGTTCGTTAAAATATTTTAATTAAAACAGATTTGAATATAACAAGAACTTCTTTCAGTTTACGATCCGCGAAAATCTTGAAAGAAAGACTTAAACAAAGAACTTGCTCCAACTTAATATTTTTCTTTATTCTTAAGAAAATAATCAAAAAATTTGTAGGCGTCGGTATAACTGGTTCTTATATGTACTTAAAGTTAACGTAAAAGTTCTGGGGACAACTTAATAAAAACAAAAGATTTAAGCAGCGAACTTGTTGAAATTAAGTTATGTTATTTTTATAACTAAATTTACACTTTTGTTTTCATAAGCATACAATTTGTGGTTTACTTTAGGAGCCCCGATCAAAATATGCAAAAACACTTTAGAATAACAAAAAGAATACCAATAAATATTATATATATTATTTTTTTTTTGCTACATAAAGTCATTTATTTAACTCCACACAACCATTTAAATTAATATTATAATAAATTTAAAATATTTATAGTGCAAAAATCCATTAAAATTAAAACAAATACTTTGAATACAAATAAAACAAATTTAAAAATTGACAATAAACAATTTAAATTCTATTTAAATTTAGCAACCGGTTGTGGCAAATAAAGAAACACTTTTTTTTGAAACACAAGAAGCTTACAAAGCTACACCAATAAAAAAACAAAAATCTAATTTCGGTATGGATACAGATATACAAGGAATACGTTGCTATAATTAAAACAAAAAACAAAAAAAAAAAAAACAAAAACTAAGACAAAGCAGAAAATACAATCGAAATTAAACCAGAATCCTTCAGTGTCTAATAGTTCCGTTAACTTATGCTGCTGTTTGAAGCGGTAACAGCGGTAGCTATTCATTTGGCTTCGTATACTTCATGCCTAAGTCCCCTCACTTTTGGCTCGTGTTCCTTTCATGCAAATCCGCTTTTGTCCCACCTGTTTTTTTGCGCCTAATGACTTGAACATTAAATTCACTTCATTTAACTTACACTCACGTGATTTTCTTCGCTTCGCGTAATTTTATAGGTTTTACCCTACATAAATCCGGGAAGCTTATTGAAGCAATTAACTTTCTACTATGTGGGCGTTGTTGCTGTGTGAATATGAAACAAAATATAAAGAAAAAATGATTGAGTGTTGTAGAATGATTGCTGCTATTTAAGATTTTTCTATTTGCTATTTTTAGAATTTCATAGCTAAAAATATTGTAACAATGAAAATAAGTAACGATTGAGTTCATGACAATGGCTGTTCTGACAGACAGTAAGTGAGAACTGTATTTAGTTTTTATTTGACTTTTTTGTTCTTTTGCTTGAATGACTTTTTGTCATGCTCTGACAGCTTAATGCCTTTTAGGAATCTGCTGTATGCAGAACGAAAGCAACAAGAAAACATAAACTTTTTCTTAATTATTTTTGATTTGTTTGATGATTTCAACAAAATTAAGTGATGTGTGTAAAAAGTTATTAATAAAGTTCTTCTATGATTGAACAAGTTCACAAAAAACATTAGAATTATGTGAATATTTTTTGATATTTTGTGCTATTGAGTAATTTGTAAACGTGCACACATGAAAATAGTATGATTAAAAATGTCTCTGGTGTTCAACATGGATACCTGCTCGGAAGGCTTAACCCCACGGAGTACCATCACACTTGATATCGAAGTACGATGTTGTTCAGCACAGACACCAAATAAAGTTATGCGTAAGAACACAACTTCACCTTTGGTTTAAGTAGGCACGGTATCAGGTTAGGAACCGAACCGAACTTACACTCTACCTTACATGCAACAATGATACAACCATAAAGCACCTACCGAAATTTTAAGGCTGGACTCAAATACTGGGAGCTCCTGACAACCCGCTGTACCAGAAAACAAACTTGTCTTACCTCTAAAAAAACTGCCAGTTTACCTCACCTCATTATTCTCGGGGACCATCACTTTATATGAAACATAAACAAAAAAGTAAACACTAAATCGGACGATTTTGAGTGATTTTTACTGTATTGAAAAATTGAAGGCTTGCTTTATAAATTTTTCGATTTTCCATAAGCATAATATAAATGGTCGTTTATTAATAAACGACTTTATTAAGGTAGCAATAAAATTAAAGTTTTATTTATTGGTATAAATCTAACAGCATTTTTGTGCTAATGAACGCAAGACTGTTATATAATTAAAAAAAAATAAAAAAGAACATAATTTAACTAAATCAAGCTTGTTGTTTGAGTCTTTTGTTTTTATAAGAATATTCTCAGAACTTAACGTTAAGTTTATGTATAAAAACAAGCCATCTTTAAAAGTATTCGTAAATATTGCTTATGAAAGTTTTGATTAATCTCGAAGAATAAAGAATAAGTTAGGGCGAGTTCGTTGCTTAGTTCTTTTGTTTTTATCAATATTTTCTCAGAAAGTAAAATAAAATTATTTGTATGATCAGGAAAATAATAAAAACTTTTCTGAATATAAACTCAAGCCCAAAGGAATAAAAATTGTCATTGCTTAGGCAATTTTTTGCAGTCGAATTTATTTTAACGAAAATATTTTGTAGTCATCAGAATCTTTTTTGTGTTGCTTTTCGCTCACTCTTATAAAACTTACCAAAAGTATCAAATAGTAAGAAAAATATCAATAAGGCTACTACCGTACAAAAATTGTATATAGTCCAATATATTTTTCAAGAGTTATTGGAAAGAACATATCTGCCTAGAGCAGAGGTGCACAAGTTTTTTAAGTGAGGAGCCAAATTATTAAAAAACAATTTTGCTGCTGGCCAAAAACATAACAAACTCGATTGATTTTTTGTATACATATTAAATTTGGGCATTGTTAGTTATTCCAGCATTGATAAAATCTGTCCCTTCCATCAACATTGTATTTTTGTCTTAATATTCCGCAGGAGTGCAGACTATTAATTCCAATTGTAGATGCTTGTGAAAATGGTATTTGGTGAATTGCGAGCCGTAAGATATATGCCTGAGGGCCACATACGGTCGCGAGCCGCACTTTGTGCATCCCTGGCCTAGAGCAACTTTCAAATATTTGAAGCTTCTTGGCGATGGAAAGACATTTGCTTTTCATTTATTTAAATCGGTTAAGTACTTTGACATACCAAATGTTCAAACAAATGCGACCAAAGAAGATGCAATTAATCAATGTTTTTGTAAAAAATCATTCATACAAAACTTCCTAAAATGATACGATGCAAACGGTTACGGCCGCATGAATTTTTTAATCTCCAAAATAATTTTTGGGGGCATGACGAAATAAGTACATAGTATGACAATGAGCATAATACACATACTATTTTTCTCCAGACTTTCTTCTAACAAACTGTGATTTATCAATCATGACTTGGAAAAAGGACTCGTCTGAAAAGCAAACCTGCGGAAAAAGAATAATATCGTTTGACTTAAATTTTCATGATACTGATAGAGACCACCCTTACCAATCTTCTTATAAAAAGTTTTTGGCCTATTCCAACCGATTTTTGATTAAATGCTGAGTAAGCTTCTGCTTGTGATGTGGGTTTCTTGCCAGCTAAACAAGTCACAGTTTTAAAGAAGAAGGCTTCGAGAAAAATATCATTCTGACTGTTGTATTGTTTCGATATTTAAACATCCCACGCCTATCATGGTGTGGTTTGTAATAAATTTTAGAGGTACTGGTCGTCTAAAAATTGAGCAAGGCACTGCAGCAGAAAAATTCTTAGAGGATTGGCTCTGGCCCCAGCTCTTTGAATGGTTTTGCAATGGAGAGGAAACAATTTTTATGAGCAATGGAGTTGCGTTCTATAAAGTAAAAACAGTGGGCATATTTTTAACTGATAAAAACATCACTGTGTTGGGCTCGCTTGTCAACTCGCCAAACATGAACCCAATAGAAAATGTACAGAAGCTCTTGAAACACGAGATCAGTAAAGAGCTAAAAATAACAAAAGAACAGCTATTAGAGATGTTGATTGTGCATCGTAATGTACACCTCCAGGAAGTGGTAAATAGTTGCGCAGATAGCATGCCACAGAGAATAACAGCAATTGCAGCAAAATAATGTCACATAAAATATTGATTTTTTGGAAAACATTATTATATTTTTATCTTTTTTTTTCAACATAATAAAATAATTTCAATGAAGTAAATGTGTTTCATTTTATACGTAGGAATCCATAATTAACAATTTAATGATTGAATACCACTTATATACCCATATTAGCATTTTTAGCAACAGAATTTTCCGCCATGGGTCTAATAATATGGCACACCACTGTAGATTGCAAGCGTAATTGCAACATTTTGAAAAGTATGTGAAATACATACTTTCATTGTATTTTGATTTTTCAAAACAAAGCATTTTGTCTTCGAAATTGAAACTTCATTAAAAAGTTTTCGGAATGAAAGCAATTGAAACTACGCGGATTACGGAACAGGCCGATATACCTCTAATCAAATATTTGCATCACTCAACAATAGATAATTGTTCTTTATTTTTTTGTTTTTGTGAAATGAGAACTTTGTAGCTCATAACTTGAAATATCTTTTTAATACTCGCAGTAAAACAATGTTAATTACACTTGACTTAAATGAACTTTAAACATGGCTCTTAGCTGTCAAATCATTTTTAGCTGCAAAAATTATTAAATGCAATACAAACATTAGTTTGTTGTTTTTTAATGTTTAAAGCAAATGATATGTATTTGTAAAAGCAACACTTGTTTCTACTTAATAAACACGAAAACAGAACAAAAATTAACGAAACACTAAAGAAACGAACTTCAACTTGTTAACAATTTATTTAGCTGTTTTGTAGTACTTGCAAACAAAACTTCGTAACTTAAAATAATCCTGTTTAAATATTTAAAACTAAAACAACAACAAAAAAAATTCAAAAAGAGCAACGAACCTTTTTTAATAACAATTCTAAAAATGCGGAGTTTTTATTGCAACATGAAAGTGTTACAGCAATAAAAAAAACTATAGCGACGTGAAGGTCACGTTATGGCTGTTAAAAACTTGAGTCTTAAAGCTAAAAATATTTTTTTACTGTCAATAATTGTCATAACTGTAAAAAATTGCCAGTGACGGGAGAGTGTCTGCTATACAGGCGTGACATAAAATACAAAAAAAAAAAAAATTGAAATTTAACAGTATAAAGCAGACAGTCGGTGCTGCACTGCATTGCAAACTGATTGAATTTCACCTATATAAAGCGACAAATGCATTCAGTTGTCCGGCTTAACGATCGATCGGCTTAAGTGCTGGCGTATTAAATTGCATGTCTTTAAATCGACTGTCACTTGGTTAAGGTTGACTTTTGAAAGGTTTTATGCACATTGAATTCATTTTTTATTTGTCTTTTTTTTTCATTGTAAGAAAAAAGTTGCAATAGAGTTGTCATGTCGTCAAGTCGTTTGCAATATCAAATGAGTGGCAATTTAATGGAGTTGTAAATAAAACGCTTGTAATCTTTTGTACTTAATTGTGATTGTGCATTAGCGGCAGTTATCCTGAACTTTTGTAGGTACCTACACTTAAAATTAATTTACTTAAATGTTTTTTTTTATATTAAACTTTTGTAAAATTTTAATTAAATAACAAAATTGTTAAAAATTTTATTGCCTTTTAAATCAATTTAGTGGGAGTGGGAGTAGATGAGCTTAGTTTTTTTTTAAAAATGTTTTTAAGTTGAAATAAGCTTGTAAGCCATTTGAGTTATTCTCCAGTAAAATATTCCACCTTTAAGTCTAAGCTTTATTTGTTATTGAAATAATTTAAGAAGAGATTTCCGTCGTATGAAACGATAATCACTCAAGTAAATTGTTAGTGTAGACCAATACCTTACAAACCATAGCAAGAAACATGAGATGCAAACTCTACTGTCTACCTTTGCATACGAAAAACTAGGGAAACAGCTGACATAAAATGTTTTGATTTTATTTTTGCTATCAAGCCATAATTTGGAAATGGAAATTTATTAAAATGATTATTTGCTTTTGGCTTGAAATGTATGACTAATTCATATTAATGGTTTAACCCGACGTTTCGCATATTGGTTTTAGGCAACTTCAGGGGGTTTGTGAATATTTTTACAGATTGGTTGAATTATCATAATTTTTGGTTTCGCTAAAATTAAATACTAATTTTAATTGAAAACGTTTTACATAAAAAAATATGACAGTATTATTAAGACTTATAGAGAAAACAAGCAATGGTCAGATATTTAATTATATGTTATATGTGTATGCTACCGGCTAAACTAGATTTTAGGACAAACTTGTTTTTAGGACAAACTAGTTTGTAAAATAAACTAGTTTTTCCTAGGTCAAACTAGTCCATCCGAAGCGTGTTAGGATGAACCGGTTTAGCCTAGGATAAGATAGAGTTACTATTTACTTTAACGGCCTCACTCCCGATTTTCTTGAAATTTTAGTATGTTAGGGTAAGTGGACGGCATTTGGCTGCGGCTCAAAGCTTACATCATCAAATAACTTCAATGTCAATGTCGCGCTATACTATACTATGTTCAATACGCGCTTCGCTTACATACCAGCATTGGATATACTACAATCCTCGAAGCCGATGCTAAACTTATCCTAACATTCTAAATTTTTCATAGGTTAAACTGGTTCGTATGAACTAGTTTGGCCTACGAAAAACTAGTTTATCCTAAAAACTAGTTTAGCCGGTATCATATACATATTTGGAAAAATGCTTCATATTGTTCAGGACTTGTTTGATAGTATGCGTTTGTTCAATTAGGTAAGATAATGAATAAATATCATAAGACCTAATCAGACAATTTTTTTTTAAAGGAAATTTTGAGTAGAAAATCCAAATAATCTCGAAGTTTTAATCCATATTCGAACAAATTTACCATACTTGGTATGGCAAGCACCTGGAATTTGAAAAATCTTCAATATGTTCGCTATGCAGAGAAAATTATTCGAGCAAATTTACTAAACTTAATATGACAAGATTCGGATAAATGTGGGCGAAATTTCGTAAGTGGGCGTGCCAACTCCCTATCGTAGAGCAGCAAATTTATCAGAGTATTTTGTGATACTACAGAAATAAACTTGTAGCTTAACTCTCAGCACCCATGAGAAGTCGGTAAGGGTAGCTACTTTAGTATCATAAAACAAAAAATCTAGATACGCTGAAATCATATTCACTTTCACTCTATATTTCAAATCGAAAAATCCTGCAATAAAATTCCAATTGATGTTGACACATACCAACGCATAGTCTGTGGTTTATTTTTTGGAATGCACGATACGCGTTGTTAATTGCAGCCGTGCAGCCATTAAAGTTCCCGGATCTTGAGTCATTGCTTCATGTCTACGATTTTTGTATGCTTGTGAATTTTTTCACCTTTGTTGTGGTTTGACAAAACAAAAAAAAAAAAAATGCGGTTCTACAGAAGATGTGGAGCTTTAATTCTTTGCTGTTCTTTTTTGATCTTTTTTTTGCCAACAATTTTTAGCAACGAAAATTATTCGATTCGATTAGGCGCCTACAACTTTTTTATGCGATTTCCATTGTTGCTGTTTTTCGCCTTACGTATTTTTATGATGTTGAAAAACTTGCTATGGCATATTGATTCCATCTGTTCTGATTTTATCTTAATTTGTTGTTTTGTTTTTTTTTTGAGAAAAATCCGGCTTTCGTAACTGGTGCTAAATGTACCATATAGAATTTGTTTGCTCAAAATCAGCACAAAGTTAGCAGATATTTTTATGGGCATCAACGTGTGGCTGGAGTTTTCCAGTTTAACGTCGCTATGTTAATTTTAATATTTTATGGAATTCTTAATAATCCACTGCTAAGAATGTAGTTGCGTTAAATCTTTTTCTAATTAATTAGCGTACGTCATTGTTTGTTGACTGTTTTTTGTTGGAATAAAACTAAATAAATTGGTTAATTTAATGTTTCGCCTGGAAACTCATTTTTGAATAAAATTTTGAAATGTTTTAAGATTCTTAAATTGCAGTTAAGTTCTTATTGTTATAGTACGTTAAAATATTTTTTGAGCAATATGTACATTTTACGACACTACAAACATATATCTTAGTCTACTAGTGCTAAGTACTAGATATCGTTGAAAAATTTGCATTCAGAAAAATCACCTTTGTTTTATAACACAGTGACATTATTTACTATGCTTTTATGTTTAATTATGTAAAGTTATTTATTTCTATAGCCTTGCATTCATTAATTTTGAAAAACGCATAAACTAAGAATCTTCACATCTTACGCTTGTGTTGAAAAGCAATCAAACAAAAGACTTAAGCGGCAAACTTGATTTTTGTTTTTGACTATTGTTTATGTTTGTGTTGTGCTTGAATTAGTACTACAAAGAATAATTTTACGCACGTCATAAACTGGGAGGGAGTCATTGTTTGTTTATAGTTTTTAATATTAAAAACAAAAATTTAGAAAAATGTCGGGGAATACCCCTTTACTTGAAAACATTTGATGAGTAACAAATGAAAATAAGATATAGAAATTATAAGACGGTTTTTGCTACTGTCTTTATTTCAAGTTATGTCTCAGAAAAGGAATTTTTAAGATATATCCATATTAAATACAAATAATTTGGCCTAAAGATATTCTTTTATATATATTATATATTTTTCGATGAGTGAGACAAGTTATAGATATTCATAACATTTTTGGTTCGCGATGCACGAATACAAAAGGGAAAATAAATAATGGCTCTAAATTTTGACTCTCA
Organism: Meiosimyza decipiens; assembly: GCA_963680825.1. Lineage (NCBI taxonomy): Eukaryota > Metazoa > Arthropoda > Insecta > Diptera > Lauxaniidae > Meiosimyza > Meiosimyza decipiens. Next base: position 25,328,125 of record OY804258.1, on the reverse strand, counting down.
GAGTCCTCAATGAGAAAAACAATAAATGCTGTGCACATTTAATTTAATATCTGGTATAGCGATAGCCGCGGAAAGGTTAACATTGAACAGCTTGAGAATTCTTCGATTGTGAAAAAAAAAAAATCAAAACGTAGCGCCTGTCAAATTAATATTTTGATTTTTTATGAAGAAATTGAAATATCAACGAAAGACTTGTCAAAGCTTAGATTTTCTAAGACTTCCGTACGAAAAGCCATTAAAAATAAGTTAATCCCCAATACAATAGCGAAAAGTGATTAAACAAAAGACTTAAGATGCAAACCTGATCCTTACTAAAAATTAGAACTGCTTCAAATATTTCTATAGAAATCTGTTGTGTGTTAACTGTTCTTTATACTGAACACAAAAAAAAATTTATGGAAAATTTATTTTCTTAAAATTTGTGACTGATTCATAAAAAAAATTGTGTGCATATGGCATAATATGTGAACGCAATTATCATAGAATATTTTGCGCAAAGTAGTAGTTATTTTGTTGTTGCTGAGAAATCTCAATTCAGCTTCGATTTTTTCATTGATTCATGAATGAACATTTCGCTAAAAGAAAAAAAAATAGAAAAGCACCATCTTAAAGGTTTTCCCTAAAAAACCACAGTGTCCCAAATTCGTTTTCGATAATTTACCAATGATTGTAGAAATATTATTTTGTGGGTATTATCATATTTTTGCTTTAGGAATATCGTTCAAAAATAAAAAAAGAATTATTAATATTTGAGAAAGTGCTCAAATTTCAGTCTCTTTCCAAACTGATACCATTTACCAGTGAAAGTATTTTTCAATAAAGTCGCTATCCTTAGAGCTTATGTTTCTAAGGCATATCCTATGTAATCTACCTAAAAGAAAATGGCCATGCAGAAAGGACAACCTTAGCGAAGACTAAATACGCAAATTACCTATGCCGCAATGCCCGAGCACAATACATTAAATTTATGCATCCATTTATAACTCTAATATGGTAAGCATATTATCTAAGCTTGTAGAAAAAGACACAGAAATCTACGTTAACAGACCACTGAATTCCATTGTAGAGTTTACTTTTAAAAGCCGAAAAATTTTTTTTCAATAAATTGAATACTACGTTTTAAGTATTTACTTAAAAGACTTTTCATGCATGAACTAAAAAATGGTCAATGTCAGAATTTATAATAAAAAAATTATAAAAATTTAAATAATTAGGTAAACAATTGATCGCCCCAATGAAAAATTAAAATTTTGCAAATACTGTGCATGTTTCGCGCGCTAACAAACACTGGCAATGACAACTGTTAGCATGATATGAAGAAAACAAGTTCGCAGCTTAAGTCTTTTGTTTGAAAATCACATGTGATAAAATTTAAACATAAAATGCAAAAAATTAAAATAATAATTTGAAAACAATGAAAAATATTATTATTTATAGATTTTAATAAGTCCAAGTGCAACATCTAATGTGTTCATATGTAAACAAGTGTTACCATTTCATTATTCAATGTTGCCACTCCTTTAACTTCAATAAAACGCCACATGCAATGATGAATTAATTCAATTGAAATTTCAGACATTTAACAATATCATATAAAAATTATATTATTTTTTTATTTTTATTGCTTTATATATTACAAATGCACAACAATTTTAAGGAATTTGCTCAATGTTGCTTAAATTCATTTTTTGGTGGGAGTAACAACACGACGATATAAAATTTACAGCATGAAAACTGCTACATGCGCTCATTCACAGACAAAAAAAAATAAACAAAGGGACAGATAGAAAAAAAACAACATGCTTTGTGCACGCAAAAGTTAGACATATAGTTGTAACTATAGACAGACTCTGTCACTATGTTGTCGGCTACTTTGATGATGCCAAGTTTTTTGTCGCGCAATTTGTGCTGTATGTTTTGGAATTGTTTTAAAAGAGTTCATATAGGGGATATTGCATCTGGTGACTTGGTCAATATTGAAAGTTTACAATTTTCAAATAATAAATTTAATTTTATTAAAAGTCTTATAGCTGCTGAAATAATTTGTATATGGCATAAGAAAATGGGCTTAAGTAAGTATCACGGTCACGACCATTTCTGATTGCCTAAGGTTTCAAAATCTTAGTATATTCAGTCGCAAAATGTAGAGAAAGAACGCTATAAATTTAATTTTTACACAAAACTTCATCACGTCATCCATGGAATTGTCCATGGGCACCTGTAGACATGGTTGTCGGTAACGTTTTCTTCACATGTATACCTCAGCCACAATCGTATGTATGTATGTATGTGCTACATGAACACTGTGAGTCGGTGCTTTTGTGCCTCTAACAGCGACTGTGCGACGACGTTGTATAGTTTGTTTTTTTTTTATCTCGTAGACATGAATTTTGTGTTATGTTGAAACTCAATTGAAATTGGGCTGAGAAGAGCGACACGCGAAGAGAAAACAAAAGAAGAAATTTATGTCAAGGTCATATTTGCATTATATCTGTGGAATAAGGGCTCTCACTGTTGCGCTCTTTTACGCGCTTTTGCTCTTCTCCTCTCTTTAAATTTTTGTTTTTATTTGTGTTCATGCAACCGGTGCAATTTAGCTGTTGAAACCTGGGGGCGCTGACCAAGTAAGACAGCTGAGTATCATTTTGTTGCTGTGATTTTTATTTAAGTTGGTGTTTTTTTTCTTCCAATTTTTGAGGGATTTCCCAAGCATCAGCTGTAAAGTTGTTGGCCTTTAGTTTGGATGCTGTCGTAGTTATTATTGTTGTTTTTAGATTAATAATTTCGTATTGCAATGTATATCTTCATTTTTTTTGCAAAATTTATGTGTTGCTCTTGTTAATTGTGAACAAATTTAGAGCTGTAAATTGATTACGAAAACGTATTTCGTGAGGATCTTTTTTTTTTAGTAATTTGATTGGATAAATTTTCTACATTTTAGTAAAATTGGGCGTTCCAGACAAAGAAGTACACTCGGCTTCTAAAATGTACATTTGAAGTCTCGATTCAGTATATTTTCACAAAACGCTCACTTTGTGAGACAGACAAGTGGATATGGTTAGATTGTCCTAGGAATGAATTGCTATTACATCGGTATATTTTACACATCGCACGTTATATGTAAGTATTTCTCCGTTTATATGTTTTTGATTTAAAAAAATTTAACAAAAGCAACATTTAAAAAAAAGCGTTGGTCCTATCTTTGAGAGTTCCGAAGTTTTGCTACATCGACTGTTGTAAATGTTTTTAATTTATGTTTTATTTTTTTTACAATAACATATGGTAGGTTTCTAGATGCTTAACTATAATATAGATTTTGTTTAGTTAAATAAATTTTAAAACGTAATAAAATTAATTATTTTAATGTGAATTGAGATCAATTGCAATGAACACAATTTATTGCCAAAGGCATGAGCGCAATTAAGGAGTCACACGTGCAGGCTGATATGATCAAATATTTATTAGTAATTAGTATACTACTAAAATGTTAAAAGTCATTAGTTTAATAAAATGTTTTAAGTTTTTTATAATTCATAAGTAGTTAAACCTAAATTTTCGGTTTTTACTAAAAGTTTAATATGCAAATTATTTTGATCAATTCAATGCTGTAATCAAATGTAATAAATGTTGCCTTTGGGAGAACAAATGAACTGAAAAAATAAAAACAACAATAAAAACAATTCGATATTTTGTGCTCATTTCTGAGCATTGTTTTTGTTGTTGCTACTGCGATTATTGGTTAAATGTCCGATTGGCATTGGTCTTAACAGCTATGGGCTGTGATTATTCGTCTTGCTGTTGTTGTAAAGTCAAAAACAGCAAGTAAATTGGCTGTAAACTTAGAAAAGAAGAAGAAGAAAACAAATTGCACGCTTGAAGTGTTGTTGCATTGACTTTTATTTTTCACAGCATAGAAGAATTTGGCAGCTACGATTAACTTCACAATTTGAAGACTTTAACAAGGAGTTTAATGCATGGTTAGGTGTTATGCTAAATTATGGGGTGTCAGGGTGGATCATATTGCACTGTAGACATGTTATTGTATATACAGTTATTATTTTTTACAGGTGTGTTATTATTAACTAGTATATGTGGGTCATTCCATGCCAAATCGGCTACCATTTTGCTTTTGGGGATCTGCTTTTTTGAAATTTTTTTTCTAGTACTGGTTGAGAGTATTCTCCATAATATTTTAAATTTTTTTTTTCAATCTATTTAAAAGTCATAAGTTTTTGCAAAATTAACAATTGTGAAAATTAGAACAAAAAGGCACAAAATTTTCGAACTATTCATTTCGGAACACTGGAATTTCCTTTTTGACAGATTCATCATAAAGAAAAAGCGTGTGAAAGCAGCAAAGGTTTGGTGACAGCTCAACTATGTAAACGCAACTTTACCCAAACTCAATCGTGTTGCTCCACAAAAAATAAAATCTTTTTATGGTCATGAAGTATTAATTTACACCCTAATGCCAATTTATACACTTAAGTGGTATTAATTATAAGAACTCTAAGTTGACTGCACCTTTGATTATTTTCTTTTAAACACAAGTTTTTTAAGTGTTATTTTTTTCAATAATTCTAACATGCTAACTTTGGGCATTCTCATTTGTTGTTGTATTTTTATTATACTTTAATTCTGTTTGTAGATTTTTGTTACTTTCAAGGATTTTTATTTAAAAAAAAAATAATTTATTAAATAAACATAATTAAATTATGTGCCACTCCGTTATGAATAGTTAAAGTCGTTAATATTGAGTTTTTCTTTTATAAAATCTATAATTTCGATTTAAGAATATTTACTTTAATATCAGCAATGTGTAGGTGTCAAGTTGACGTAAATTTTAACGACACTATGACACGTGTGTGCTAGGCAGCGCTTTTCTGGTATAAACGCCTACCTTAAGCACTTATTGAATTGAATTAATATCTTAAAACCATAAAGTGGCTTCTTATGGTCTATAATTAGATATTTCAAAATTAAATAGATTGTCAATTAATTTATGTATAAAGAATGAAAAAAAAAATACAATTTCTTACATTTAATTCTTCATTTTTTTTGAATTTTTTTCCTGAACCTAAAAAATTTAAATATTTGGGTCGATATACATATATGAAAAGTGGTTGAATTAATTTTCAAAAATATTTGATTCTATTCCAAAATCAGAGCCAAATTAATCGTATAAAATTTCTGTGAATTTGTTTAACACAAAAGAATAATTAATCTCTCTGAAAATACACTTAAAGTCTCAGTTTTTCAAAAACATCGAAGTCCATCATTTGTTTATACCACATGAGGACTAGAGCTGTTTCAGCATTCTGTTACAAAAATAAAGATATTACAAAGTATTAAACAAAAAAAGATGTAGTTTTCAAAATTATATATGTAAATAGGAGGCTCTCCCTTTTTAAATGCCATAACTCAACATAATCGCTGGATTTTTTTTTGTTGAAAAATTTGTGAAGAGAGGCAGTGCCAAATGTTAATTTTTTTCAATAGTAATTGATGACACGCCTCTAACATGAAAATACGTCTTAGCTAGTAAGCAATTTTTGATTAAATTTTGTTCGTTTAATGGGAGTGGTACTGATTGATTTTGATGAAATTTTGTATGAAGGAAGGTATTTGTTTTAATGCGAGGGCTAGAATGTCCCTAACAGGAATATATGATTTCACAGTTAAACTAATTTTGAACCCTAAGGAAGCGATAGAGATAAAGACAGAGCAATTACAATTAATCAGGATAAATGGTAATGAACTCTAATAATAAATATGAAGTCTGCTTAAGTGCATGGAAAACATTGCTTTAAAAAAAAAGGCCGATTAACTAATTTTGCAATAAAGTGTCAAAACTATTGTTGCATAGTTTAGTAATTTATGGCATTCATTCTCACATTATACACGTGATCATTTGTAAATATGAGATAAAGTTTCATTACCAATTGTATAGTACAAACTTTTTCTAAAGATATATTCGGATAGCATTTATTTGTTATAGTATTTTCAAATGAAATTAGCTTAGGTTAGGTTAAGTAGGAGTGGCAGTCAGTTACGGAAAAAAACCGACTCACTTGGAACAAAAGTGTTCCATTGTGATACCACAGGGTGTCTGACTATATCCTCTCGTTTAAACAACCAATTTCGTAATGAAACTAAATAGCTCACCTATACTAACATATCTAAGGTCATCCAGACCATCAAATAAAAACAATCCAAGTGCTTTGTGGCGTTTTCTTGCAAGTGCAGGACAGGAGCAGAGAAGATGTTTAATATTTTCCTCTTCCTCCACATCTCCACAACTTCTACAGAAGTCAAGCGATCGAACACCTAATCTCACCGCATGTCTACCGATGAGGCAATGGCCAGTTATGACTGCGACAACTGACGAGACATTAAGTCTAGTGTGAGAAATTAGTTCTGACGAACGCTTAGCATCCCATTTCGGCCAGATTTGTCTAGTTATATTACAAGTAACCTTCTTCCTTAAGCAGTAACTTGCAGGTAGCAAGTGGCATTCCAATACCTTCCTTCTTCCAAGGAATTTGTGCAGTAGTCTCCTGCCTAGGAAATGGGCTTATCGTAACCGAATTTGATGAGTGAGTTCCAAAACATCATTGCGTTGAATAAAGTTCATGATATTCGGAGAGATCAACTTACACTTTTTTTAAATCTTAATGAATATCGCTTTTAAGGAAGTTTTTTGATAGGCTCTGAGTGCGGATATTTGAACACAGGAAGCTCTTAAGATTTGCTAATAATAGCATTTAATAGAGATTTAATATGACATTATTGAAGTATTTACTGAAAGTCGTTGATTTAATTTATCAAAATAATGTTTCATAAGTACTAATCTATTTGAAATGGAGAACTAACACAAGAAAATTAATCTAGCGGCAACTTAATCCATTCTATGGTTGCTAAGATACAACACAAAACAGTTGCAGTATCGAGCTAGTGAATAAAAAAATTAATTTTCTTTGAAAAGGTTCATATGGCTAACTTTTTTATCGTAACAAATCCACAAGAATTTTAAAGAAAATCGGGGATTTTAGTTAAAGTTTTAACTAAATTTGATTTCAATTTATATGGAATTATTTAAAAATATTTTATACATTAAAAATTATTTATTAATTAACATTTAATTGCATGTACGCAATGAAAATCAAAAGACTTAAGCAACGAACTTGCTTAAAATGCCGCTTGAAGCCGCAGCCAAAAAAATGGAAAATTTTATGCAATTTTATCTAAATCCAATGCTGACTTTGAACTTTTTGATTACAGTGCGCTACCATGAAGGTCAAATAAAATCTTTAGCTTACAATTTGTTATAGTTAGTTTATCATTTTTGTTGTAATTTCCATAACAAAACCAAAAAAATTAAATGTGATTTCAAAGATATGAAATCAAAATAAAAAAACAATAAAAATAAAATAATAAATGAAAAATCAGTCATTTACCTTTTTGGGGGAATCCATGACGAACGCTTGCGTTTTTTTATTTCGTTCGTTTTTTAATATTTTTGTTGCTCTATGCTTTTCCGCAGCAGCAAACAACTTTGCTACGCTTCACTTGATTTTATTTACGTTTTTTTTTTGTTTTTGTTTTGTTTTTTTTTTTTTTGTTTTTTTTTTTGTTTTTCTTTGATTTTTGTTTGATTTTTTTGTATTTTATTTTTTGTGTGTTTGCTCAGTTAACATAAATTTAATGGTGTCAATTGATGATAACACCAGCAACAACATGCGTTTGGTATGTTGTATTTATTTTTGAACTGAAGGGCACTGTCATATATTTTATTGTTGTTGCATTTGTATTTGTATTTGCATTGAATTGTGTTTATTAAAACTTTTTTTTTTGAATTAAAAATTTTTTGTTTAGTTTTTATTTAAGGCAATTTTTGCGCGCTCGCAAAAATAAAAACGCCGACAATTGCAAACAATGACAAAACTTACAACTTTAGTTATTTTGTTTATTTAGTAATTTTTTGTTTTTTCTTTTAACAACAAATTACAAAATCACTTTTATTTTTTCAAGATTAAAAAAGACCTCAAACACTCGTAAAGAAAAATTACGACACTTTAGGTTCAAAGTTAAGTTATGCCGTCGAATTTCGTTCGCCAACAATTTTTGCAGTGCAAACGTTTAAATGTCGGTGAGCTTAAATGTTGCGAGTCCACAAAAACTTGCACAATATTTGACAAACAATTAATGAACAAATTTTCCTGATTAAAATTTTACACAGTTTTAGCGCTAGTCGGTACTTGAAGTCAAAAAAAAAAAAAAGTTTTGAGAAATTTTATATGTCAAAACTCGACACTGTTTCTGCGTTAATGAGCACAAAATCGAAGATATTTACAAAATTTTATTGCACAAAAAAAAAATCGCACTATATTGGACAAATTTATTAAATAGTTTTTCCATTCAAAATCTAACACACTTCGTTAGCGAAAACATAGAGTTCTTAACAATTTCAGCACAACATTTTCCACAGCGTCATTGACAGCTTTTGCATCTGCGCATGCGTGACTGCGGCGACAACAGTTTTGTTCAGTGCACACACGATTTTTGACTCAACTTTTCGAATTTTCACAAGTATTCGAATTTCAAAAGTTCAAATTTGAATTTTTTTTATTGTTGCACAAATGCATACGTGTGTGTATGTGTGTGTTTTTCGCTTGCATTTAAACGCGTTGCGTTTGCTAAACTTTGGCTTTAAGTCTTCAAAAAAAAAAAAAAAAAATGTTAACTCTTTTCGCTTAAAGCCAACTTTAAGTTTTTCAATTGCTGTGGCAGCAGCTGTTGCTACTTGTTGTTTTTGTTGTTATTGTTACTTTTTTTTGGAATTATATTTATTTGGTCGCTTGGCGTTTTGGGTTAGTTCGTTATTCGCTTGTGTGTTGATTTTGCGTGCGTTTTTTGTTTTTTTTTTTTTGGTTTATCGCTCCAACTTCGCGTGCACACTCCGTTGCGGCTGTGCTAAAACTAACTGCGAGCGCAGATCTCAACTGCTTCAAGTATTAAAAACTATGAAATAAAATATTTAATTTTTTTTTTTCGAAAAAAATTCAACTCAGTTTTTTGTTAAAGTTTTGTGAAGTTTTAATGCTTAGTGTAAGTTTGCGTTTTCTTGCTGTTATTTTTGTTTTGTCTCTCAGTTGTTGCTCCAATGCATTACCGAAGTTTATTGATGAATTGTAGTTGTTGCGCTCAATACTGTTCCCCCCCCCCCTTCTTTTTGGTTTTGTCCCGCTTCAACCAACCATTGTTGATTGTTGCAGTAGGAGGAAGTCGTTAATAGCGGGTGCTTGGCTGTTTAATTTTTCTAGGCGTTTTGCTTGACAGCACGCACTTTATTTATTGCTGACTCGCCTGGTTTTGTTTATTTTTTTTTTGTTGCTACTGCATTTTATTTTGCAACAAAAAGTTGTGGCTTTACAACATTTTTTTTTTTTTTAAAAAGTTGTCTGTTCTGTATGCGCTCATACTTTGAATGCACTTGTTGGTTGTTTGTTGTTCATTAGTTGTTTTTGTGACCATTTTGAGCTGTTGGTTTCTACATTATTTTGACATATTTCTTTTAAAACTTTATAAGCTGCTTTGTTTCTTAATGTTAGTATTTCCTTTTAAATAGTTTTTGTGCAATATGTTATTGTCGAGTACATTTTATTTTTTTCTCAAACCTTTCGCTACATTCATCAGTAGGCAATTTTAAATCAAACTTGAATGATAAATAAATATGCTTGGAAATCAAGGAAAAATTATGAATGAGAATGACATGGCGAGTTGGAGTTAGATGTATCATAGCCCCAGTGTAAATGCATAATGTCCTAGTTAAGCTTCTTCAACTATTTTTGCATAGGGAGCAGATTTTATTAATTGTACTGTGAGCTTCAACAAAGTTCTGCCTATTGCCGGAGGGTAAGCAGTTTCAAGCAGCAATTTTTTTGAATCCTGAATTCGATCACACATTTATGCTTGTTCTTAGTTTAAACTCTCCAGCAAAAACCAAGTGCATCTCAATGTATCATTTTGTTCGCATCTAACGTTTCTGAGTGCCTTCTGTACTGCATAAGATTTCTTCATCGGTATTTTTGATTTGAAATTATGCAGATTTTTCCAAGTACTTAGACACAATATTATTTTACTTTGGCGCAGCTATAGATTTATCCTTGTGAGCCTTAGCTTCCCAGGAATTATATTATACGTGCGTAAAGTGTATTGCTGACTAGTTCTTCTGGAAGCTGCTATGGTCTGTTTATGTTTTATCCAAAGAGGCGAAGCGATTATTGGTTTGTCTTTTAGTTGAATATTGAAAATCAGAGTATTGGTGAATAATTTTTTTGTACCGTACTGTAAAAACAGTCAGGAAAGCGATTTTTAACTTCATTTTTCCCATGCCGCCTCATACCCTATGTTTTTTTTCTTGCCAAAAGTTAAGGTACTAAAATAGGACCTCTCTAATGAAATACATAAAGAGTGACCTTAAATTCATGCAAAATTTAAGATTCGTGTCAGCTGTGCGATAAAATGTTGTTGGAAAAAAAGACAGCATGACAGCTGACAGTTCAGGGTAATTAAAAATGGAGCGCTACATGAAAGAGCCACGAGTTTTCAAATGACCAAATATTAAAAATAATGAAAGTTTGGCAACTACAGTTCACAAATTTCGTACATTGAAGATGAGGTTGATTTTCATCTTGATGACTGCATTAATTTTCCAAATTGTTGCATTTGTGGTTCAGAAAATACACGGGTGATTGTTGAAAAACAAAGGATTTCACAACGTGTCACAGTTTGGTACGGATTTTGAGATGGAGGTACCATTGTACCATTATTTTCTCAAAAATGGTAATAACAGTTAATGTTGCTCGCTATGGTAACTTGCTAATCCACTTATTTTTTGTTCCTAAATTGCAAGGATGTGCACGACAGTTGGTGTCAACAAGACGATGCCATACAGCACAAGAAACAATTCAATTACTCCATGAGTCATAGATTCCTTAACGACAATAGCTGAAGATTAGACAGGTTTTTCCGAGAATAAAATATATATACTTGTCCTCACATGATTAAGTCGTTCGTATGCTACGTACCAATTTTGTTAATTTCCAAAAATTCAGGCCTCTGAAAAAGTGTTCCGTTTGCGAACTTACGACTTTTTTGATGTTTTTAGAGGACACATACGGGCTTTCCCTGGCAACCTATATATTCAAATTTCTTATATAAGAATATACTAAGAGAACATTTGGCTACCGATTACACAAAAATTTTTCAGACGAAAAGGTTTTTCCAGCTTGATAATGACACAAAACATTGATCTACACTTGTTCTGGACACACAATCTACCAAGGTACTGAAGTGGCCAACAAATACAAATACAAAATGACTCCAGACCACTGTGCACGCCTGGTAGGTAGCATGCCAAACCGATTCTCAACATTTATGAAATAAAAAGGTTCTCCTATTCATTATTAAGCTAAACTAATAAAATAAAATAGGACTCATAACAAAAATTCAACAATTTCAATTACTTGCTTTCAGATGACTTAATTATATGAGCACCGCATGTATGACCTTTATTGACTTTTTTGCTTTTTTCGTGATGAAGCCAAGACATTTATTTTGATTTTTTTGCTGTAAATTGATGTTTAAACGGCAGGATTATAAAAATTAGCAATATTAGAATCAGAAAATAATTAATAAATGAATTTTAACAAAAATGGTACGTAGCATACGAATGGGTTAATCAAGTGAGCACAAGTGTATGATAAAATTATCTTCTTTCGTTTCTGGTTCACCAAACTCACAATATAGCCATGAGCAGGGTGATTTTTTGCGGGTAATGAAACTAAATTCTAATAAAATATTTATATATTATATAAATTTAGTTTGTATCTTAACATTGCTTTTAGTAAATAGATAATTTTATTGTATTTATTGTTCAAAAATATTTCCCGACATATGTATGTCCACTAAGTCTGAATACGATTTATTGCAGCTAGTTACGCTAAACATATGCCGGAAGTTATTTTTAAACTATATATGCCTTCAAATGATCATTTAAAAAAAAAACGATTGTAGATTCCAATTTAATGCTTATGTGTTTTATTTAAATTTAAAGCATTATTAATCTATAAAAAAACACATTATCATATGACTTATGCTGTTTTACTTTGTTGCCACAGTTATATATAATATATTGATTGCTACGCATTAATTTTATTTAATTAAGGAACATTTTAAAAGTACTTAGATTTATATATTAATATTTGTTAGCTATTACATTCTTTAAAGCAAACATTGGTTAATGGCGGTAATCGATAATGATCAAGGCATGTCCAAAGTTAATTGAAATCCTGCTTAAATTTCACTTAAAAATGGTAATTAAAGTGGTTCTAAAATTTTTTAATGGTACTACTTTTTAAACAAAGCAAATAAATTGCATGATTCATCAAATTGGTTTTTACAAATTCGCATTGGATTTTTGTCAGAAGTGATTAAGTTCAGGTCAGTAAGGTGCTAATTGATTTAAGAAATGCTTTGAAATTATGCAAAGCTCTAGAGAGATATATTTACCCACTTAGTTAATGTTTTGGGAAGCAACGTCACAAAAAATTGACTCAACTGCGCGCTTCTTCTAATATGCCTATGTATTAAGTTTATATTAATTTGCACTTAAAGTCGCCGGTATGCCATTTAGTTGGTAGAACACAATATCATATATTTAGTCCAAACTGGATATCATTGGTCATTTTCTAACTCAAAATGATATACAGAAATAGAAATTTGCTGCAACTTAGTACTCCTTAGATTTTTTGAACGTTGAACAGCAGGCTTTTCGGTTGAAAGCACGGTTGATCCAATGTGGCCGCGGGAGTTAATTCAAAATCGACAGTTTTTAAATTCGTTTCTCTATTAACATAAAAATTACGACTTTAATAGAAAACTGAATTTTAATCAAAATTGTAGAGGATAAAAATCGATGATCAAATCTAGAAGAAGAATCAAATTCATCATATCTCATGAAAAAAGACAAAAGCAAACTTTATTAGAAATGAGAAAAATGGGTGAAGCCACGTCATCCATATGAGGGTGGCATGGCACCACTGATTGAAATTTAACCATTATAGTGACAAAATAGTTCAGCAACATTTTACCTGACAAAATGTCAACGCTCCCAAAAATAAAAAATATGACATCATCTTGCCCTATCCCCAACTATATCCTTTCATTAGAGTTTGATCTAGCTGCATGCCAAATTTGACCAAAAACGGTTCGTTGTATTTTCCTGTTAGGGGTGTATCATCGCCCTGTTAAAGCAAATATTTTTTCTCAGCTGTGACAGCATTTTACTAATTAGAGACCGTTGCCACTGAAATAACATAGGTTTTAATACCCTTCTTTAGGGCTCAATTCATATCGAATTTTCATATAACTTTTATCTAAATCGGGCCATTAGCTCAGTCGTGGAAGCGCGTATTCATGTTAGAGGCATGTACCATCTACTTTGAAAAAAATTCCATTCAGCACTGCTGCTATGTTGTGTTATGGCAGTTAAAAAAACCCTAACTGTTTAGCCTTTGCCTGTTTATATATAGATTCTCTTAAGGAGAACCAGGTGTTATGTGAGAAAATGTACTTTTTGAAAACTCAAAACTTTTAATCCCAAGTAAACAAATTTCACAAAACGATGTTACAGCGCTAAGATGAGACTTACAAACATTTTTTTTCCTACAAATAAATTTGCATTTGCCTTTAAAATATAAACTCAAAACAACCAAAGAACCTTCAAATGTAATTTCATAAACTTGCGTTAATTTCTGGATTTCACGAAATTTTTTTCTATTGACATTTTCAATGAAAGTTTCAATAGCAAAATGATGTAACATATTTTAAAAGTCGTAACCACAAGATCAAATTCCCATATTAAGACGCATCTACATCGCATTACCGCGCTTTAGGCAGCGTTGACATTGAACCAGAAAAAAATTTAAAAAAAAACACAAACGGTGTGACGGAATGCGCAACTTAAGTGATAAGGCCCTTTTTTAATTGTGTGTTTTTTTAAAGAAAAGAAAAGAGTTTAATACAATAAATTTTAACAATAAACTGCTAATTATCATGGCATTCAGTGGAAACATCTTAGCGTTGAATAAATTTCAAATTTAATTCAATTAAGTCCGAATTCGTGTTGACGACTGTGACTTTGATGTGCAGTGCAGCGTGACAAAAAAGTGTCACTAACCTGTTTATTTTTTTGTTTTTAATGCTTAATAATGAGGTTTTTAGTGTTTTGTTTTTATTTATTGTTAAACGTCACGCATGCGCATATAAGCAAATCGTGGTTTTTAATTTACTTAGTCACGTGCTTTACAGCGCGTATGCTAAGCAACAAAAGCTGTTAGCAGTTAATGGGATGTTGAATTGTCTTGAAATTAATTTTCTTAAATATTTTTGTCATAACAGAGTTTCAATAAAATAATAATTTTTTAAATTTGGTATGTCGTTGTGAAGGTAAAGTTCTTACTTTTCCTCTTTCTCAAATTTCATACTTGTTTTTTATTTTGCATTAAATATTTGGCAAGAGCTAGCGCTGGTCATAGGCTTAGCCAAAGGTTAACTCTTTTTATTGTAGTTGCTGGTTTTGTTATTTTAATGTACGCTAATTGGACAGGTTGCGAATAGGTGATCGATCAAGGCAGTATCAATTGTCAGTAAAAAATATTTAAGTGCTGCCTGAAACACTGATCAACAGAAAAATGTTAATTTGATCATTTGTTAAGTGAGTAGAGAGTTTTCTATTCGAACGCTTTTAGAAAAACCTTCATAGTCACTGCTGAAAAACTAAATGCTTTTGTTGAAAATAGATCTTTCCCAATTATTCACTTGCAAAAAAGTCACTGGCAATCTTTTTTGTATTCTGCACTTGTGAAAAATAGGCTTGGTCTCGAAATCGGGTGAAGCTATATGACCTCCAAAGCAAATAAGTTTCATAGGAAACTACATTATTTCCAATAAACTTTTAAGCGATATTTATTCATATATAAAGAGAAAAGTTCGATATTTCAAAGTCTTTGAAATAAGAATATCCCCGTTAAAATCTTCAATTAATTTAAGTAATAGATTATTACCCATTTCTATGAGTTCCATACGCTTTCTGATTTATTGAGGCAGAGTGTTCCTTTATTGCTTCAAATCAAGTATTTTTCGTTTACTAGTCAAGACGACTATTTTATGAACTTGAGGGTTCCTACCCCTGTTCGCTTCACTCACAAACTAAGAACTAAAACAATGCAATGGAGTATTCAATAGCTTTTTATTTTTATTTTGTTTTGTTATTTTATTTTTTGCTATCACTATGCGCAAATTTTCCGATACCGGTCGCAATTTTATGCAATAGAATGAAAATGAATTTAGTTTTTGAACAGATTTTCGAACATACGAAGTAAAAATTTCGAAGCTTGAAATCATCCCTAGCTCTATAAAGCAGATGCAATAAAAAATTTAACTCCAAATGGAGAAGAACAATTTGCCACTTTTTTCGGTGTGCTTTTCTAAACATAGTTTTGTGTTAAGTCTCGTTAAATGTTTTTTATAATTTTTGTTAAAAATCAATAGATAGAAACTTTCAACATGGCATGGTTTCAAATTTGAATACTTTGTGGTTCCAATAATAAAACATGAGAATTTTATAAAATTTCCCAATCCTATTGTAAATAAATTTTTCAAAAAATCTTCTGTAACTTATTTATTTTTGTAAGACTTCATGAATGTATGAGATATAATGGGATTTTCGTATATTCTCTTGCGATTTATTTATATCGCAAGCTATTGAAATTTGAAAATATTCTATGAGTTTCCTTTCGCAAATAATTTTTGTTAAAATTCTCAACGATTTTTTTTCATAAATTTTTTAAGCAAATTTTCAACTATTGAATTTTTTAAGATGTATTATCATTTTTGTAAAGTTTCTTAAAGTTTAAAAATAAACTGTGTATTTTCTAAAGTCTCATGACACTTTTTCTAGTTGCCAGTTTCTTAACTTTAACATAATGTGTGCTCCCGAGAATGCTTTGCTTTTTTGAGGCTTTATTCTTAATGTGTAATCTAAGGATATATTGTACTAAAATAAGAGCATAATTTGCAAGTAAGTGCTGAAATTTCAAAAGTATTGACTGTGCTACTTGCAGCGTAACCAAAAAACTGCAACTATGCTATTCTTAGCGATTCCTTTACGACTTTGCCCATATTTTGAGCAATGCAACAATTAAAAAACGTGAAATACTTTGCATCACATTCTTTGTATTTTTGTCAATTAATTTTTACTAGCAAGCCCTACAAATACGTTATGAATAATAACGGTATAGACGCGTCACAACAAAATTCTGACCTGATATCGGAAAAACGCTCTTGTCTTCTCCCGCTCAAAAGTTGCTCGACAGTTGAAAACCTGTGATATTAACCGATTTTGAAATAAATTTATTTTTATTTTTTTATTGGTGCAACAAATTTTATGGTACATAAATTGAATTTTGTTAAAGTGGTTTTTACTGCATCACATTAGCGTGTATGCATCAGCAAACAAGTTTTGACTGTCGGCATTTCATATGGCAACAAAAGCAAGCAGATGCTATTTTTATGTAATATTGAGTTTAAATAAATATATGAAATATAGTCTGCCACAATATTGAGGCTGGAAATCATTTAAAAATGTTTGAGCTTCAGTTATCTAATGCAACATTTAGAAATAACCAACCCATATTTGTTAGATCACAGACAAAAGTTCATGAAATTTCAGAAAAAAAATCACATGACATTTAATTTAACTTTTTTTTAAATTTTGTAGTGTTAAATGAGATTTTTATAATATATGCTTAATGTTGCAGCTGTCTAGACTAATAGCTCAAGACTTCTTTAGTTGTTGTGAGCCTTTGTTTCATCTTGTCCAAAACGTTCAATGGTTAAAAATTTTTGTTCGTTAGTGTCAAATTGCACGTTTAAATGGTTTATGACCCAAGATTGTTTTTTATCTGAATATATCTATCATATATACCAGTATTTTAAACTCTTCATGAGTTCAGATGTTAGCCTTTTTGCGCAAAAGTTGCTTCTTGCTCTGCCTGTTGCAGAATGTTGTTTACAAGTGTTGTTATTTTTCTTGTGTGTTTGCTATTGTTGTCAATTTGGTCAACGACCGTCACGGCGATCGACATTGATTTTGAATTGGTTATTTTATAAAATTGTTGTTTTTGTTTTGCCTTTTTTTTCTACTTCTTTGCTTGTCAGACATAACGTGACGCAGGTCGTATGGTCAATCAAACGATTGATCGATGGTTTCATGCTAAAAATTCTATGACGTACTTGTGCCGTAGTCTTTTTCTATCATTTTGGGCGCTTATTAATTTCTGTCAAAAAATAAATGTTTAGAGTCGGAAATAGTTTTAATATCCGGTGTTATTGCAGTGGTTAATTTGAATTTACCACAAATAACATCAGTAAACTGGGCTTTAATTTTAATGTGAGCCGATTTTAATAAGCGCAATTAGCGCACAGCTTAGATGAATAAAATTATAATAAAAAACAACAACAAAATAAATGTTAAGTAATTACACAATAAATTAAAAATTGAAATTAATTTAGAAGAAACCAATACGAAAATAAAAAACGCCATTTAACCTTGCTTGCGTTTTAGCTGGATGGTGCGTCCAATTTAAGTCGTTTAATTTGAAAGCAGAACCAATTACAATTTACAATCAGAGTTACTCAGATGGCAGTGCCATATATATTTTATATAATAAGATCAAGTTGGTTGGCGTGACCGCGGAAACATTGATATAGGAAGTAGAAGACGAAATAAAAAAGCTAACATGGTACCAGCACGTAATGTTCCATAGTTCCACAGTTACACCTGTTGGGTTGTGCAATTGTTTTAACATTACTGAGTCATTACAATTGTCTTTTAAATAATTTTCAAAGTCCACATGTTCAACATCATATTAAGTTTAGAAAATTAACATCAGTATAGTCATCACTGCAGTAATGTCTTCTAATTGCTAGCGTTGAGAAGTGAATTAAATGACTTCCCTAATTAAACAAAGAATAAAACTCACGCATTGAAGGACACGTACTTGTAAATTATATTCATTTTTATATGATAAATTATGCAACCTTGTTAGATTTTCATACTCATCATTTCTACAGCCTTGTTAATTTGTTTTATTTGCTTGTTCGAGGCATACAAAACAAAAGACTTAAGACGCAAACTTTATGTTGCCTTTAGAAATTATGTCTATTGTGGTACTAAAGTTAGACATTGTTGCTGATAGAATTATCTGTGTAGTTCATAATAATGAGTGTTATGCTTGTTGTTGTTGTCATTCTGTGAGCAAATTTTGTTTTTGAATGTGCCAAGTTGGATAACAGATACATACAGCGTAGACTCTAATATTGAAAGAATTGCAATTTTCTTTTGATACATTTAACGCTTTTGCTGTTAGCTTTGGCTCTGTTGTTGATAGATCTCACACTATTGTTAAAAAAATTTTTTGTAATACTCACACGTTGAGTTTATTTCTGTAAGGGATTCTGTGTGTTGAAAGAATTAACTCCAATAACAGAGTCAACCGAACGGAGTTTATTATCTTGTTAACAGAAATAACTTTTTTATTGACAGACTTAAATCTGTTATTCATAGAATCTGTTGTTGACAGTGTGCACTCAGCTGTTGATAAATTTGGCTCTGTAGCTAACAGAATTGACAGACTTCGTAACAGAGTTTACTTTTTTGACAAAGTTGAATCTGTTATTGATAGAGTTTTTAAAAAAATTGGTACGGTTGCTAACAGAGTTGTGCTGTCAACATAATTGACTTTATTTTAAACAGCAATAACTACGTTATTCACAAAATTTATTACATTGCTTGTTAAATAAGGTTTGTGTTACAAAATTACAATAATGATAGTGTTAGCTCTGTTGCTAACATAATTCATGTTGATTTTTAAAATTTTTTGTTGTTTTGAAACTAGCTGATTTTGTTGTAAGCAGATCTCAAACAATTTTTGAGAAATTGATTCTATATTAACAATATTGGCTCTGTTGTTGACACTATTTATGACATAGTTGATTCTATTGATGGCAGACTTGCCTATGTTGTTGACAGAGTTGGTACTGCTTTTAAAAGAGTTAATTCTGTTGTTGAAGAAATTAGCACTGTTGATGACAGAGAAGCCGTGATTCACGTGATCAATGGAACTTCTTTTGGTAGTATAGCACTTCTTTTTTTCCCCTGCTGTACTGCTAACTTCGAAGTACAGTCAAATGTACTTTTTGAACTGCTGTGTACTTCTTTTTACTATTTAAAATGTAAAGCTTTGAAAAAAGCTTACTTGGGCCCATTATTTTAATCATTTACATGAATTAAATTTTTTAGCAGAACAATAAAACTAATATCTTATGAATGATTTTGTTTTCTTTTTTTGTTTTTTTTATTCTTGGTCATCAATATGTAGTTTTAAGTATCTTTACGAGAAACAATATCTGTAACTAACTTACTAAAATTTTAGGTTGACTTTGTTGTGGCTCTAAGGATTATTAAGTCGGAAGTTTTCCTACTTCTTTTTACTCCAAAATGGTTGTTCACGTTAATTATATGTATTATCGACAAAGTTAACTCTATTGTTGATAGAATTGACTCTGTTGCTTACAGAGCTGTTTCTGTTGTCGGCAGAGTTGACTCTGTTGTTGGAAAAGTTGACGCTTTTTTACAGCACTAACTTTTGACAAAGTATACTTTCTCATTGATACTTCAAATTTTTTTGTTATTAGAGTTCATGCTTCTATTAAATTACTTTGTTCTATTGTTAATTTGTTACTTCTGTTCCTAGCATCATTGAATGTATTGTTGACAGAGCTAGTTCTGTTCGCGAAATATTTTTTTATCTATATTGTGCTGGTCCCAAAGTTATTTTGCTAAAAGAATTGACGATATTGTGGATACCATTGACTCCGGCAAATTGACTCTTGGCAAAATTTAACTCCGTTGTTAAAAGAGTTTATTTTGTTGCTAAAATAATTTGCTGTGTTCTTAGTGAAGTAAACTATTTTATTGATAAAGTTGGCTCTGTTGTTAACATAATTAACTTTAATATTGACATAGCTGAATTTGTTATTGAAAAAAATAACGCGTTGCGTGCTGAACTAGACTATCTTTTTGCAGAAGTTAAACCGAATTCACTCAGCAAAATATAGTATAAACGATTAAATTTGTTCTTAAAAGAGTTGATAATTCTTATGCAAAAATATGACTCTGTTGTTATCAGAGTTGTTTCTGTTATTCCCAGAGTTCACATCGTTATTGATAGAGTAAATGCTCCGAAAGCACAGAGTTAACTATCTTGTAAGTAGAGCTGCATCTGTCTTTTGCAGAATTGAACTTTGTAGAAGAAGTAACATTTATGCAGGATTTTTCCAATCCATTTCCAGTGTTAGTTTTTTCAAAATGTTGAGATAGTAGGTACAATTTTAATTATTTGTTTATATATAACTATGCCACATAAGACATACTTCTATATTGTCACTTAACTTAATTGACAATTAAAGCCATTTGCAACTTATAATTAGATTCCAATTCTGGTTATTGATATTTTAACCAAATTGCTTTCATAAATTCTCTTCCCACACAGCAACAGCAGTAATTAATTAAGAAAATCTCATTTTTAATTGTTGCTTGTAATTAGAAAAGAGACCAAGTTCAAGAGCATTTATTATGTTTTTAATGGCGTACCTACACAAAACGACTTCAATTAAATTGCCAATATGTTAGGTAGAAAAAAAAAACTAATTTGCAATAACTTTTGCATACCAGCCATAAGGTAGCAACAAACTGGAAAAAAATTGTAGATGTTCCATATAAAATGACAATAACTTTAAGATTTTTAACTGATGTACACTAATTGTTGTTACAACCAACAGCGGTAATTAAATGCAATCAACCGATCATAGAAAAATTGAAATTTTAAATAAGTTTTAATTGTTTTTTTGTATCATGAAATTATTGCAAAGATTCTTATTCAATTGCCACTCAAAGTGATGCAACCCAGAGAGCGTGATGCACATGGACAGACTACACTGTCAACTGTCAAAGAATGCTGTAAGTGAACTTCATTGAACATTAAGGGGCTATATATGTATTGCATGAAAAAATCATTTATATTCCTTCAAAGCTTTTTTGCAGTTGACAAACAACTTTGACTGCATTGTCTATCAACATTTATCTGTTGCAAACAGAGATAATTCTGTTATTAACAGAGTTGACTATTTTATGAACAAAATTGAATAGTTTCAGTTGATTTACATTCTCATTTCATCTTATTTCATCTGAACTTCAATGCAGCTTCATTTCAACTTCAAATAAGACTTCAATCCGAATACGACACAACTTTGATCAAACTTTAATCCAACTTTTAGCCGAATTCTAACTGATTTCAATCCAACGTTAGTCCGATTTTACTCCGATTTCAATTCGAATTCAAGCAAACTATGAAATAGTTGGATTTTTTCAGCAAGACTTAGCTATTACATAAACAAAGCTGACATCACTCATGAAATATTTAAAAAAAAGAGACGAATCGAAAATGCATTTCTAATTAAATTTAAAATTTATTGCAAATGCATTTTTAATTTATTCTTTAATTTAAAAAAAAAAAATATTTCATTTTTATTGTAAATGTTACATAAAAAGATTTGTTACCTACCCTACTATTAGATATTCAAAGAATGCCATTATTTTTTTTTTTGTGCAAAGTGACAGGAAATTAAAGCCACTGCCAGCCACTGCAACAGCTGTGGCTGCCAGCAGTTTATTGGCGTGAAATTACAACAGATGTTTGCACTTGGCCCAAAGTGGTTCAATGATGGTTATAGAAATTAAAATCAATGATAAAATGCTGGTTAATATGTTAATTGCATAATGAGACCATACGGGTAGCAACAGCAGCCAGCAATATCAGTGAGCTCAGCCAGCAATTGCAAAGAGTAATTGAGAATGCAGTTCAATTAAGTTAAAATGCACAATTATGAGGCACTTACTTAGTTAGAGTTCGAAGGGTAGATTTGCAATCCACAGATGAATCTATCGATTTATAATTTAAAATGTACACGTTGTCATTTTCATATAACTTTGTGCCTTAGCAATTAGCTCAACATAAAAGATCGATCACGTTGTGAGAAGGCGTCGATTGGAGGAGTCTTCTTTTGTTGTAAAAACTTTTGCTTAAAATGCTGTAAGGTATTTCAGTTACATGTAACAATTAGAGGGTTTTGTGTGACTTTGAAATGTTTGAAAATAGCAATTGTACACAACATCCATGGTTCTTAGTAAATCTTAAAAAAATTCGGATCTGTATTCGGAAGGGCTTCATGTAAAACACCGTTGGCATTCTGTTACGATTATAACTATACCCTACGTAGTGGGTATATTCACTTTGTCATTCCATTTGTAAGCATAGAAGGAGGCGTAACAGTTACAGAAAAGTACATATATTTTTGATCAGCGTCACCACCTGACTCGATATAGCCATGTCTGTCTGTGTGTTTGTCTAAGCAAGCAAGTTAATTCAATAAAATTTGGCACACAGTTCACACCTTCTTACAAACTATTAACGTGTTAAATGGGTCAAATCGGTTTACGGATACGCCTACCGCCCATACTCTATGTAAATATACCCCAGCTCATTTTGAAAAAAATTGATGTGATTTTGTTGAATCTTGGTGATTTGGTGAAGAAGAGAACAAAATTAAGATTGCGCTTGGTTTTAAATTGGCAAAAGGCTCATAAAGTGGTGTGGCACAACCTTAAATTTTAACCTTTATAACGCCATAACACGTAAATTGAGCAAGATATTGTGAAAAATTTTGGTACACGGATATAGATCATATGTATCTTGAAATGTGCTGAAAATGGGCGTGACACTTTTCAACATTTGAAAATATAACTCAACACTGGCACATGCGGTTTTCATAAAAATGTTGGGGATGATGCCACCGAAGGCAATCACTAATAAAAGCTACGTCATCAGACTGGAAAAACTCGTTGAAGTGCGTGGCACAGCCCACAATATTTATAAACGTTATAATAAGAGAACTAACAACGTCATCGTTATGAAATTTAATATGGTAGATATACTTGCTAAATGAGGAGGTGTGGCACCTCCCATATAAGGAAAAAACGTGCAAGGTTATAGATAGTGTACCATGGGAGTAATCTTCATAAAACTTGGTGCATAGATGTCAATTACTATAAGCTTTAAAATTAAATGATTTTTGGCGGGATTGCATTAACGGGCGTGGAACCTCCCATATTAACATAGAGTTGTAAGCGCTATTTTCAGGAACTATTGCAGCAATTGGTATGAAGTTCCATGTAAGTGATTTACTTGCTATAAGGTACAAATGCGTGCGAAATAGCACCAGTGGGCGTGACACTCCCATTCAAGTAAAATTTGCTAAGTGGCATAGCTATCGAAATATGTGAGCAATCATATTGAAATTTGGTATAAAAGGTTTGTTTATGGAAAGCTATTTTTGGATAAAAATTGGACTGTATTGTACTAGTGGGCGTGTCAGCGCTCTAAATTTTAAAACTAATTGCTGCATATGTCGCAAACTATACAAGCTAGGTTAGGTTAGGTATATCAAATAAGCTTGAAGCCTTAAGTAGCACTGATTGTGCCGTTTTAGTACCACATTACGTGACCCGGCGAATTGATGAATGTTAGCATAGCTATATAAGTATATAAGGTAGTAGAGCAGAGATCCGATTTCAGCTTCAGCTAATTCGCTGAGGCCATTGAAGAAAGGTTTGGCAAGACATCTATATCCTCGTATCTATCTATATAAGCTATTGCGCTAAAATTTTGTATGCCTATGTCAATCACGAATATAATATTTTGATCCCAGAGTAGGCGGAACTGGAGAAGTGAGCGAGGCATATTTCGTTTTTTTCATTTCTATTCTATTTTTTCCAACATTTACCATATTCTTTTGACTTTTTCAACCTTTTCACTTATCCCAATACACCCCATATGTATTATTTCCACTTTTTTAAACCTCATTCAACTTCATTCGACAATTTCTTAATTCTTTCGAATTTTTCATCTATTTTTCAGCATTTTCCATATTTTTTCTACTTTCTTAATATCATTCAACTTTCTTCAAAGGTTTCCATGTTTTTTAAACTTTTCAGTTTTTTTCAACTGTTTCAACAATTTTTAACCTTTTTGAATCATTTTACATTATTTTCGACTTATTCAACGTTTTCAGCGTATTTATTTATATAAAAATTACTTTCACTCCAGTTAAGGGTATGTGAGTTTCAGCCTGGCCAAAGATAACACCTTTACTAGTTTCTATTTGATATCATGTGCAAAATTTTTCTTCTTCTCAAATCTCATGCAGTTTACATGCTAAGGGAACTATTTCCAATTGCCACTGATTTATAAGGTGTAAAATTCAATATAAATGTTAATGGAAACTATTAAATACATTAATTTTTTTATAATTAAAAAAAGCGCTGCAAGCTATGAGAAGTAATTAAGCAAGTTTTTAATTTAGCTTTTAATTATTTGCTTTAATTATGGCAAATTAGCAAAATTAATGCAAATTTGTTAAAATTTCCCTTTCAAACTGCTGCATTTTGATGTTACGCAATTTAAGTAAAAAAATAAATGCAAAAATTTCTGTTTATTTTTAAATTAGTCACATGAAAAAATGCTAATTAAATATTAAAAAAAAATTAAATTTGATATGAATTTTACTTCCTTTTCAACTGATTCATGCTGTTTCAGAATTATTCGTTTAAATTCCTGAGAACTTTCGATTAGCCGCATGAATTAAATTAAGAAATAAATGAAATAAAAATTTTTAATCACATGGCGCCAAAGTTGTGTGGTGTTAATTGAATGATTAACAATGTGAGATTAATTTGAAGCGCACAAATTTGACGATTTTTTTTTAAATATTTCGTTTAAATGCGATCAATGAACGCTAATTTTTGTTTTTTTTTATAAATAAATAAATTCAAAATTTTTTTCATATTTCCCGCATTTTGTGCGGCAAAAGTCCAAAACTCTTTTGCCGGCATTTTGCTTTGTGGTTTTTCTGCGCTATGCATGACCTTGGCAATATAGCAACATTTTGATTTCATCACTGCTTGCCAATATTTTTTTTGCTCTCTCATTCAATTTAAGGTATCACGAATGACAATAAGTTCATGCTGTTGAAATTTAGCTAAAAAGATTAAAAGCATATGAAAAATTGAACAAAAAATCAAGCGTCCGAGTGTCTGGAAATTTATTTTGGAGTCGATAATTTGATTTTAATGTTAAGACGCCTAAACAAAAAAAAAAACTAAAAAACATTGCGACAAAGTCTAGACGTTTGTGTAAAAAAAGCTATCTATTTCAAGTTAAGAAGAATTTAATGAGCTACAGGGAGTAATTAGCGTAATCTATTTATATTGTCAGGTATACAAAATATGCGTTCAGCGAAACGAATGAACGCATATTTGGTCACCTTAATAGTTGGCGCAATTGCCTGCCTACAATGTCAGCGCTTCAGTCATCCAAACATTTTCTATTTTTTTTGTTTGAGACATAAAACTTTAGGTCCTTCAGCGAATTTGTTTTTGTTTTTGCGTATCGGTTTTTGAGGCGCCATTTGAAAGACTATTGGCTTCTATATCTCTACGGAGCCCACCATCATGCAACGCATAATAATTGGCGCGACAAGACATGAGTACGATATGCAAAGAAGCCAGCAGTCTTCGGAATAGCGTATAAAAAATGAGCCTAAACCAAAATAAAAAAGAAGTCTTATTGAAGTGGCTGAAGGCTATTCCTCAAACGTCCTACAAAAATATATAGCGTACTACACCAAGTGCTTGTGTAGTGGTATTACAGACGTTGGGGCCTACTCTGAAGGTTCCAAAAGAAGTTTTGATGAATTAATAATTTTTTTTTTTTTCATTTTATTTAACAATTCTGTAGCAATACTACAAATTGGCTAGACACAAAAATAGCAAAATTTGATGAGGAACCACAAAGAATTATTTCCCAAAAATTTCAAAATTTAATGTTAATAAAAGATGTTGAAAAAAAATAAGCTATCGGAGTTTTTGATAGTACTTTAGTCGGATATTACCTATAGCAATATATAATATTTTAAAAACTATACCGAGACTATTTTCATAATAATATTAATGTACATAAGAACTTACCTTAAAAGTTTGAGGTTTTCGGAGTTTCGGAATTTTTTAAGTAATTCTCCAAAGAATTTGTTTAGTTTATAAACACAAGATAGCTCTGGGCATAAGCTCGTACATTGGATACTTCGAATTTTTCATATTTTATAATTTTTGCAATCTTTGTATTGATTTTTATTTGAAGCAATTAGATTGAGATTTTATTCTTAGCACAATATATCACTTCCGTACGTAGGTAGTATTTTACCTGCTCGTCTTCGTTGCACGCACTTTCAAGTGTTACTGACCGACAACTCGGGACGCAACAAACCAAACTGAAATTAAACAAAAATTTAAAATAAAAAATTAAATTCAAAGCTCCAAAAAAAAAAGAAACGAATTTTATTTAATTTTTTTTTGTCAATTTTAACATCATCACATCGTACGGTGAACATCAGATACCCGTGCACATGCATTCATTTAGTAGGTGTACGTGTTTGTCACCTTGTTAGTTTGTTTTTGTGTTTGTCTGCCTTTGGGAATAAAAATTCAAATTATCTCATGTTTACTAAAAAAACAAAAATTGCATTTTTTTTCTCTTGGAAATTAACATATGCATATTTTGATTTTGTTTTTGTTTTTCTCAAGTATTTGGTAATGCTAAATCAGGGCCGGATTTTTGGTGCTGCCAAAAAAGATAACAGATTTTACGGGGCGTTAAATTTTGAATAAAATTGACTTATTTTGTTTATAATTCACCATACTTTTTTGCATATACCTTTATACTATATGCACAGGCATACGGCAACATTATTTTTGGCTTCCCCCATTTTTTATTAAGTTTTTAATGCTGATGACGAATATATAATCAAATGTTGGGGAACACATTTAGTTTTGGAAATAAATTCACCAAAAGTTACCTATACAGTGTAAGCTCTCGTGGACCGACACCCACGGTTCCAGTGAAATCGCCCGGCCACGGGGGATGTCCGCCTGCGGGAGCTGTCCGTGACGGGAGCTTTCACTGTATAGCTTTTATATAATTCAAACCACTACATTGATTTCCGAAATGTGAGTACCATGTAAGGTTATCTAATGATTAATAATACTAAGGCGTATAAATTTGATATCTACATATGTCCATTGTTTTCAAGGTATGGCAATTTTTGTAAAATTTGGAGCAATTTTTGTTTTTCAACCATTATTTTTTCAAAAAAAATTTATTAATCTAAAATGTTATTAACATACTAGAGTTTTTTTTGGTGTGTGGGAGGTGCCCGCTCCAATGTTTAATCCCGCACACGATTTACAAAGTTTTTGTTATTAAAAAATATACACAGATTCATCTCTTAAATTTCACAAGCGTAGCTGCCATATGTGTCAAGATATAATATTTTTAAATGTTTTTGTAATATGGGAGGTTCCACAACCCACTGTCAATCTCAATTTTTTTTTTTTTTTTTTTTTGAAATTTTTTTCTTGTTTTTTTTTTTTGACACAAAATAAGTTGAAAAAACCTTAAAAAATAATTGTCAAATCACGAAAATTTTGCTTTAAACATTAATTACCAATCCTGATTTTTGAATAAATCCTGAGGTTACCAAGCTGCAATGATTTTTAGAAAATCATATATGGGTCATTCCATCTATAATGGGCCTATCATTACCCTCATGTTTTCTAATTAGGCTGAAACTTTTTTCAGTGATTTGTCTATCATGTAGACGATATAAAAAATTCGATAAAATTATTTTGACCAGTATTATTGCTTAAAAAAAAAGTTTCAAATTGTGTTAAAAAAAACTCGTAAGTAAAACAAAAAAATTCATTGATGAATATAAACAAACAAACACAATCCAAATTAGCTTTTATATTATTTTTGGATAGTTGTGTACTAGTAGATGATAAAAAAACTGCAAATCTGAATAAATGAAGGCCTGAACGGTTTCTATGTGGTAAAAGATAAAAAATTGACCTTCCAAGAAAACATCACTTTCCCAAATATTCCATCATCGATTACAGCTTTTTTATGCTCAAAATTTTTAGAACATATAGGAGTACCATCCCTGAAAAATTTATCCATGTTTTTTCACCCTGTTTGATTTTACAAGCATTTAAAGTTAAGATTTATGATTTGCAATGTAAATTGAAACATTGAGAATGAGTCCGAGAGAATAAAATTTGAATTGATTTCACCTTTTTTAGGCTCAAAATTTTCAGAAGATACAGGAGTACCATCTCTGAAAATTTCGTTCATTTTTGTTTACCTTATTTCATTTTACAGGCATGGTTTAAACAATTTTATCTAATTTTTTTATATCTTCTACATGATAGACCAATCACTGAAAAAAGTTTCAGCCTAATTAGATAACATGAGGGTAATGATAGGCCCATTATAGATGGAATGACCCATATGCTACCAGTGATGGCTATATCTTCGAAAATAAGCTCTTCCTCAATCTTTTGGAATCCTATTCTATCCAAAACAAATATTAAAATCTTTGGTAGCAGCACCAAAAGTCAACCATGTTCCAAAGATTTGTTTGCTTATCAAGTTTATAGTCCGCGTGGAATATTTCTTCTCATTCACTCCAAAAAAGTGGTAATCCGACCCTGACTATATAAACATGTAAATCATGTATACATTGGACAATAAAAACATTTTTTATTGTTTTCCCTCAACACTTTATGCGTGAATTTTCATTCATTCTTTTTGACACGTCTTTCGATTAAAAAAAAAACAAATTTGTACGTGTAGGTTGTACAACGAAATGTAAGGCAAATTGCTGTAACATTTGAACTTTTTGAATGTTTCTTATAACATATATTTTTCTAACCGCTTACATAAAATACTGATATGATACCAAATTTTTGTGTAATTTGTTATTTATGGTTCCTTATAGTAGTCGGATAGTGATTTTCGCTGATTAATTCGAAATGTTCGTCTTATATTAATTAGATTTAGGATGAGAAAATCTCTCATTTTCTACGCAAAAGGATCTCGGTACGATTCGATTACGACATGAAATTCAGTACTAATCAAAATTTTTAAAATGATATTAGATGGATCTTATCGACTAAAGGACACGATATTTATGAGTTTTTACTTGTCAACAACATCAAGCATATGATAGATTGTGACTCAAGGCTTATGTATTTTCCGGTGATCGGTTCACTATATGTCTAACAGACACCAAGTGGCATTGAAACTACTTATGTGACCATTTCTGGAAACATGGGCAATTTTTTCGAAACTGCTATGCTATTCTTATAATGGAAAAGTTGTAGGACACGTTGCAAAGCTATGAAGTTTTGCACTTTCACGGTTTCTTGTTATATATCCTATAATTTGATTACTAAGCTCAAATTGAGGCAAGTTATTTTTCGATAAAAAAAAACCATAGACGAGTGTGTCCCTCGCTTGGTTTCCCTCAAAAAACACGACATTCAGGGCTTCAGGTCAAACGTATGCGCCATTTGTTTGTTTAAGTACTTAGGTGAGACCGTAGGTGCAGCACACTAAAGTGTTGCAAATATTAAACAAAAATTTTGTGGGAATGGGCCAGTTGAAGTAGTTCTCCATTATAAGCAAAAAATATAATAACACTATAAGAATACTTAGCCCCAAACATCTGTTCGATTTCGGGAAATATAGCTGATGTAATATAAAAGTTTCCTACATAACCACTTCTTTACATTTCTACTATACAAGTTTGTAGCTTAAGTCTTTCGTTTTCCAAATGCACATCAAATTGAGTCTTTCAATGAAATAAGAAAATAAAAAACATATTGACCACAAAAATGTCCATTTGTATGGTTTATACTCGAATTAAATTAAACAGCTGCTGTATGACTGACTGCTACTGAATAATAAACGTGGTATGCGCAGATGTGACTTACGCGAGGTTCAAAGTACTTGCACGTACATGCACATGTGCGTCTATGTGTTAAAACAGTAGCACACGGTAGTTAAAAACATGGTAATCAGCGATCAAATGACATTCAGAAAATCAAAGCATAAATAGATTAGCGTTTTTTTTTTACCGCTACACACTATGGGTAAGTATATTAAATTTAATTCAACGAGAGTAAAATATAATAAAAAGTGATGGAAAGTGAAGGAAAGGATCAGATTGTGTATGGACTATTTTTTGACAGAACCACCAGCACCTTTTTATAGACCACCAAATGCGCAAAATTAACAAAATCAAAAGAGTGGATCAAAAATTTGTTGTATTATTGAGAAATTTCTCATATCTACATTTGTATGTAGATTTTGCTGTATCTAATTTATAATATGGGGTACAGCTAAATTTTTAGGAGTTTTGTCATATCTTTTTCATACTACAGAACAAAAACTCTTCCACTGACAAGCGCACCCAGTGAAGTTCCTTGAAATATTCGAAACCTTGCAATGGTATAGTTTTTTACTTGAAGATATTGATTAGGATGTAGGGTGTATTTTAATTGCACAAGACCAACTTTTATAGCATGTATTTTTTTCTACCTTCAGGTTATCATCTTATTTTTAATAATGCTACTGTTCATCATTTCAGGGATATTTTATTGGCCTCCAAACAAAAGTTTGTTACAAGAACTTTAGAAAATTCTCAGAATCTGCTGCTGTTTGTTGACTTGTTGTATAATTAGAGTTTAATTGGATTATTTGAAGGCATCGCTGGCATTGAACTTTACGAAACCATGGCTGGAGCTATATCACAATTTGCTTCAAAATGTAGGTAACTAAATTGTTGTTTGCTCATTTGCTTGCGGTGTCAAATCGTTGCGCTGTGAATTCTAACAGCGCATGAAGGTTTATTCTCATTAGAAATTCCATATAAGACTTTGTGTATGGGTCATTGTTGTTGTTTTTTTATTATTATTATTTTAGTATTTAGTATGCATTTGTCGAATTTATTTAACTAAACAAATGCCCAATTATAAAGGCAAATAAAATTCTACTCTACTAACAAAAATGTTGTTTGCATTGTTCATTGCATGTTAAGTACACAACTAATGGGCTGTTTGTTTGAATTGAAAAAAAGCACAAGTAGGAAATGACCTAAATTTTGACACTATTTGGTTGTTAATTTTATGCTATTTGGTATTTGAATGTGATTTTGGAATATACGACACTTTAAGAAAACACGTCATCGGTATTATGCGATTCAAAGCTTTTCTTCAAAAGTGTTATAGCTGCTATTGATTCATAAATATGAGTTTTATATTGACCAAATTTATTAACTTAATCTTAATTAATAATTGTAATTTGGCTTTCTTTTAAGTTTTGTAATCTTTAAATATTTTTATTAATTAATTTTCAAACTTAATCAATCAAATGGCAAAAAATATAATTTTTAAGAAACAAAGTCCGCCAACTCGAATCCGGCTTCTTAATGTACGCTCGCTCCATTAAGTTTTGTTTAACAAGATTTTGTTGTTGTTGCTAATTCTGCTTGTACGCGTAGCAACAATCAGACAAGCAAGTGAAATGTTAAATTTAAAAATTGATAAAAAAATCAAATTTAGTTGGTGAATCGTGCGAAATAACGTAACCGGAGTTGATACAGTCATAAAAAGTAATCGTATCTATGGGTTTTGTTTGGGTTTTTCTTATAACGTATTTACGTTTCTGTGCAGTTTTCTAAAAGGAACAACATTTCTTAGCCATCTATAATATTACGAAATATTTGTGTACTGCAAATATTTATAGTAAATTTTTTGAATCTTTCTTTGAACGTTTTCAATAACAAATTGCTTTGAGCCATGGTCATAAGGATTGGTTCCAATGAATGTTTTTTGTATATCAGATACGAAACTTTTTTGCAAGATCTGCGAATTATATTGGATCTGCTTATTTTTCGGGTTCAACAAATGCAGGAAAATAAATTTTGTTCCTTAAGATTTTTGCATCGCACTTGTCCTTATATGTAACTCAGACAACATGGCTTCATCTGGGCACGAACTTTCTCTGGACGACCCATGTGGAAGATGTATATTAATCAGATCACACGTTCAAGTTTCAAATTGTATTGAAAAGACTATGGAAGTCGAAAAGTCAACTGATTCCAAAAGTATCGTACAGTTCATAAAAGTGCGTTCCGCAACTCATTGAATAGTGTGCAAAAGTCGATGGTAGTTAAAATAAGTATACTGAAAAGTCGAAAAGTTCCAGAAAGAGTAGAGAATTGTATAGTACTCGTATTGTAAAGATCAATGTTTTGAAAGTCTTGAAAAAGATCAAATAGCGCTAAAGAGTCGATGAGAGCTAAGAGTTATCAAAAAGTTTTTATGAGCTGATAAGCATTAAAATGGATCGGAAAGTTTCGAAAAGTATCAGAAATCATTATAAAGTAGATAAGGCTCAGAAAGTTTTACACAATATCAAAAAGTCAATCAAAGCCGAAAAAGATGCAAACAGTGAGACAAAGTAATAATTTTTTTCAAATAAATGTGCTTGGTTTTCATTCCTCATGCATAATTTTTTTTTCCACTTGGAGTTTCGTTATATATTTGACCTCAGGGTTGCCAACTGGCTGGCGTGGGCCTTGTAGGAATTAAAAAAATTTGCGAAATGGCCCTTCATTCGAAGATTTTTTGGAAGAATTTTGTAGAGCATAAAGAAAAAATAAATTTTAACATTGGCGACTAAAAAAAAGAAGGTACGCAGGTTTTACTCGAAATTAATTTTAGTTTTTATAATTTTAAGCAAAAAAAACTAACAACATGAAGGCTGTTAATTAATTGATTTCAACTCGTCACCCCTGTGTGCTATTAACCCTGGGAGATTCAACCAGGTCTGTGTAGACTTTTTGCATATAAATGTGTGTATAACTATATTGTTTTGCGTATTAGAGACGAATAATCTGTTCATGACTTTCTAGAAGCGGCTACGGGGAGGCTCTTTTTCTTAGCATTTAACGCATTTACTCACACACTTTTAGGATGCCTACCTATACAAATCCCATATAGTTCTGCGGAGACCTCGTTGTACCAGTTAGCGCAAAAAAACCCCTGAACCTCGTATGGTTAAGGAGTGTCAACATCGAAAAAAGTAGTGAAAAATTTGATTCATGAAATTTTTTAAACAGTGGAAATATTCTGTCGATTTAGCAGTTTTTTTTTTAAATAAAAACGTCCTATGTACTATGCATTTTTCAGTTTCCTAAGTATTACTATTTTTTGTAAAACTGACAAAAAGCGAACAGTAACAGTAACTTTTCTTGCTTCAGGCTTAGGTATAAAATGTCATGGTTGCGACAAAAAAAATGTTATTTTGCTTTTGTTGCTCGGTTTTTTGGCAAACATTTTTGCAATTTCAGATATGTCGATTTTTAATTTCATCATTGTAATATTGGAGCAAATTGATTTTAATTAAAGCATAAAATATTAACTTTACTTAAGAACTACCTTAAGGCAACTTAAAAATGATTCACAAAATATTCGGGTTTTTCTACGTCAATTCGTTTATCTCCAGTGTGAATACAAAAACATCATTAACATCATAATCGGCGTCATCACTATCATTAACAACATTGCTACTCACATACAACGTGTGGGATCGCTCAACATGACATGCTATGGCATCATTTTTGATGAATGATGAATTCTTTTTTTTTTTTTTTTTTTTTGAAGAATTGCTGGGATGTTCCAAACGTGTACTATTTGTTGATGTTATTAATGTTTTGATGAATGATAACTGTTGCCGTTAAATTGTTTTTTCATCTTTCATTCTAAGCTATTTTATTACAGTTTATTCTATTTTGTCTTGAACTTTGTAAGTATTGGAAAAATTTTAAATTTAAATCTGACATCATAAGAAGAAGACAAGAGTATCAACTGAGTAAAGAGTTTTCTTTTGTACTGAGTAATTTGCAATTATTGTGATGATTAGAAATTATGTAAAAAAACTGACATTCCATTATTTTAGCAGCATATTTTATAAGCGACATCTAGATGCATTTTAAGCATTTTTCGCAGCAGTTAAACATTTTATAATATTGGAAAAAAGTTTTAAAAATAATTATTTCTGCATTAAAGAATAAATTTATAACAAACTCAACAGTCTTAAATAAAGCGATAAAATCAATTTATGTTCTCCTGTGGAACACAACAACGATTTATTAAAGAAATTCAGCTTCAGTGACGGAGCACATTTTCAACTCCGCGACTAGGCTAATAAGCAAAATGGTTGCAATTGGCCCGAACAATAAAAAACAGCAGCGAGACTGTTGAGACATCGATGAGTGCTTTGGAGTTATCTCGAAAGAGAGGTATATACCATTTGGTCGAAATAAGTCAGTGACATGTCTGCTTCAAAATTATTTATTAATAATAATAATAATTTAATAGAGGCGTCAACACTTTTTTCTCTTTAACAACTCATGTAAAAATATTCTTACTATAAATTAATGCCATAAACGTTTGAAACAAATAAATTTTGCGGCTCTTTTGAACCCTTTTGATTAACATATGGTGTGCTTATTTTTCAATTAATAATTTTGCCGCAAACATAAATAGCCAAAGGGTATATAAATTAAATTTCTGTTATACGATTTCCAAATTTATAATTAATAGTTATTTGCTATGGTGGTAATATGTTCTTTTTAGAAGGAAAAAAAAAACATTTAAAGCTGTTATATCCACAGGCTAAAAAAACACAGCTTTTTTGGAATTTCCCCCGGACTCAACTGTGCAACCACCATTTCAAACATTTGACAGCTGTTTCATAGAACTTTACTAATTTTGACATTATACGAAAATATTCATGATTCATAAGCTAAAGTTTTTTTTTTTTTTTGTAACCCTTGAGTTTGGAATTTTTACTGTCATCAATATCGATATGGAAATTTCTTGCTCAAAGCTGCAATCTAAAAAACTTTAAAAGTTACTACAAAATAATTACTTTCAATAAAATTTTAGATTCATTCGTGTGGGGTTAAAAAAAATTCCGAATTCAATGTATCACAGAACTTTGAATATTTCATACAAATATAATGTGAAATTAAGTCAATAGCTGGCAGGCGCGCGTCATGGTATCATGACAGGACTTCCCCAAGAGTATTTTAAGCACATTCGAGCAATAAAAAATTAAATACAAATTTTATGAGCAAATAAACCGAAAAACAATAAATACCAAATGGTTTATCAATGCTGATGATGATGATGTTGGAGAGCAATTTAAGACTTGTTGCTAAGAAAATCAATATAATCCACGATAATTTAAAATTTTTTTTCAACCCGGAAGCTTTGGAATTCCGCTGCTGCTTTTGATGATGTTACTACCAGGCCGCTGGCGTTATCAAACCGATATTGCACACTTATTGATTGGTATTTATCTTAAGAATTTGTAGTTTATTTTTTAATTTTTAATTTTTGTGCCTTGAAATTTCCACGTTAAGTCTGTGCGTTAACTTCAAATGCTAGAAAAAATATCAGTAATTGATAGTTGCCCATTTTGTTTGTTGCAAAATGAAATATTTCAATTTGAACTCAGACGTTTTTCTATTAAGTTTTTAA
The DNA here is from genome assembly GCA_963680825.1 of Meiosimyza decipiens. Lineage (NCBI taxonomy): Eukaryota > Metazoa > Arthropoda > Insecta > Diptera > Lauxaniidae > Meiosimyza > Meiosimyza decipiens. Next base: position 25,292,376 of record OY804258.1, on the reverse strand, counting down.
TTTCTATTTTATAATATGAAATATTTTTCTATCGAATTGTTATACCGATCTGTATATCACTTTACAGTATTACTTCACTATGATTTTTAACAAAATACATTAAACGTTTAATTAAATATCAAAGATTATTAATTTTACAAAATACTCGCAACTACCGCATATCCATTAATCACGTTGACTTGTACTCATTTGGAATCGCACAAAATCTATTTGTTGTCATTAAAATAAAACAGATGTTCTTAAGTTTTCATTTGTATTTTTTTAATAGATTATTAGTACTCATATCTACTATACTACTCGCATTTATGTACTTTATGTTATTCAGTCATAACTAAAGTTAAACAAAAATTATGATTTTAATTTTAAATCAACATAAATTTGTTTTTGATTTAACTTTTGATTTATGATTTATAATGGCAACATTTTTCAACACTGCGCTTTTGTTCCGTAAACAATTGAATATTTCAAAATGATAATACCGGAAAAGAACATGCCGTGATTTTCCGAGAGATTTATCATATGCACACTTTTCTATGTCTAAACCTATTTAGTTGGCTAATGATTGGCTGAACATAATGTCTTCGATTTGATAAAATTATTTTCTAGCTCAAAATGATACACATACATTTTAGATAAACAAATAATTTTGATGGAAATAGTGTGGCATCGATAATCCTCACGTAATTCACGAGACAACATTGCTCGATGAGTAAGTGACTTTTTGGGGCCGTGTTTGCTCCAAATAGCGTATTGAGCCAATCATCTTCAAAGCTGGTGCAACAATTAATATCGATTGATATCAGCGGTACACTTTGTGTATCCAATATGCGTGGAACAGGTCTTTAAGACTTATGATTTCAACAAAACGGTGCGACATGCCACAATACACGCTCAAGAATGGAGTTTTTGCGTCAGAAGTTCCCGGAACGTGTGGTGTTGAAAAATGGTGATATTTACTGGCCACCACGATCTCCACATTGAACAGCACCCAACATCTTTTTGTTGGTAGAAGAGCTCAAAGACAACAATCGAACCGAAATGACAGCGATATCGCCGGTAATGCAGGCCAATGTCATAAAAAATAGCACGCTATCATCTCACCAATAACGGCGGCGACTTAATCGATAATGCTTTTCCAAAAATAGTTGAGATGCTAGCATGGATTCTAAAGGATTAAGTTGAATAAGAAAACATAACTTTCCGAAATCTATTAAGAGTCATCAAAGTTATTCAATATGTCCATTGACCAAATTTAGCTGGCGCTGCTGTTATTTAAACTATACAATTGCAGCATAACCTGGTACTGCGCCTGAAAGCAGTCTGATTTTGTTTCCCAACTTTTTTGAAGAAGAATATTGAAAGATATTTGCCAAAGAAAAAAATTTTGTTTTGGTACAAATAATTTCAAAAACACTATGTATTTGATCTTGAAACATTTGATACTTTTAACTTGTCGCATAGTGTTGTCAATATATTTTAACCATTATTTTAGTAATCTAAGTTCATAACCTGCATTTTAAGTATATAATCCATAGTTATTATTCTTCTCATTTGTTTCGTAAAATTTCTTAAGCTTTCTCACGGTTCATCACTCATACGAGTATCTGGTGAATTCAAAGCACAAGCGTTAAGCTCAAGTTCACTGTCAAAAGCGTCAGTTGTGTGTGGCACTTTTGAAAACGGTCATTAACGTTTTGTGTTTATTGCCTCTATTTTCTTACCCGGAGATGCGCTAAAAATAAGTTCTATTAAAAGATTTTATGAAAAGCTTTCATTTCAATGAATAAAATGATTAGCGCTATTTTTAGATGATATGTGTAATAGAATATTCAATTTCATTATGGACTCTAAACGTTTGCGAAACGGCATGGAAGTCGTAAGAATGAAAATACAAAGCAATAAAAGTCACAACAACAATAGCGCTAACGGCATGAGAATTCCCACAATTCTTTGGCGATAAAGCTAGGTCAAGAATGAATTTTTTTTCTTTTCAATATATTTAATGCAAAGATATTTAATTAAAAGTTTTTGCTTTACGACGAGCAACAGCTGTTTAAGCACAAATTATTAATTAATTATTTTTCACATGTGGCAAAAAAAGTTTTGATATGAGTTTTTTTTTTTTTTTTAATTAAGTGAACAGCTGATAATTTTTTAGTAGAGTGACGTGTGTTGTCGTTACATTTAAGTTTCATAGTTTTTAGTGCTATCGCTACTTTTAATAGGATTACGGATGTACAAACAGACTTGGATCAGCGTCCAAGTTCATTATATCATCTGGACTCATTATAAAAGGTTCAAATTCTAGATTCTTCAAACTTCTGGTCTTTTTGAGTTTATATCGGATGTGCGACAAGGTTATTTGTTAAATAGAATTTGATAGAGTTTTGCAATATCCTGCGATTTCTGAATAATCTCGCTTAGACAGAAGACATCCACCTAAGCAGTCCGAAATGCTTTGTATAAAAGTATTCAATCTCAGTTCTATTGAGGTTTGAACATCAACATATTGATGAAACAAAAAGTTTATTCATCCGTTCCACCTTAGTCAGAACTAGTTTCATGATAACTTAATCCATCATATAAGATGTGCCACCTAATGTTTCGTAAGTGTCCTTATACTGTGATTAAGAAAGTGGCTATAAGGACATGCCACCTAATGTCTTTATAACCAGGCTATTATGGTATTTAAAATAGCATATTTAGGACATTTTTGCGTCTCGTTTTACTTTGGTTTTATACCTTCCTCTCACCAAAATTTCGCTACAAAGGCAAAGTATCATTTGAATTACGAATTACTAAGCTATTGTAAAGACAACACTGTCCTGACAGCTTCCCGTTTTGCTACTAGGGAATGCTGAACAAAAATATCATAACAGTTCCTACTGAAAAAGGTATTAGGTGCGCAACTAAGTTCTCGCTGTTTGTCAATAGATGGCGCTAGCGGTAAGAGCTGGTCGATTTGGTTTATATCGTAACATTATGAATCTAGCCTAAGCATATGGTAAACAAACCGATTTGACACTTTTAAGATTTTGTGTTTTCATAGTCTGTTTGTGGTTGCTCGAAAATTACTGATTTTGTGCCAAATAATCGTCATTTGCGGGAGGTGTTGATTTTCTTCTTTCAATCGAAGAAAACGGCGGCTGACGCGCATCGAGAGCTCCAAAAAGTTTACGGAGATGGTGTTCTTAGCGAAACAACGTGCCGAGATTGGTTTCGTCGCTTTAAAGACCATGATTTCGACATCGACGATCGACCACGTGAAGGAAGGCGAAAAACATTCAATTTGGTGGGACCAGGTCGGTGTAATCTATTATGAACTTCTGAAACCGAATGTTTCACCATCAATAGTGAACGGTACCAAACTCAACTGATGCGATTGAGCAGAGCACTGAAAAACGTGAAAACGGTCCCAATACGGAGACGCGATAAAGTATTCCCCATATATTGCCCAGTCAGACTACTACTTGTTCCGTTCAATGGCACATGATCTGGCTGATCAGCAGTTCAAGTCCTAAGAAGACTTCAAAAAATGGCTTGATTCGTGGATAGCCTCAAGAGACGAACACTTCTACCGTGATGGCATTCGAGATCTACCAGAAAGATAGGGAAAAGTGGTATCTAGCAATTTGACAATAAAGTTGCATTTTCTAACAAAAAACAGCGAGAACTTAGTTGCGCACCTAATAGAAAAAATTAAAGTCGGATGTTTTGGATCTTAAAGGATAGATATCTAAAATTACCATTGATTTTTTAACTAAAAAAGTAAATATTTATAATGACAATTATTTTTGATAGAAAAAATTCAAAATAACAATTATTTTGGATGCAAAAAAATAAAAATTCAAAATAGCGACAAAAATTTCATACAAAACTATGGAATTATAACGATTAAATATCATAAAAACCATAAAAGTTACGGTCCAATAGCTACACAATTCATTCACAAATGTTCAAATTTTCAAATCAAATATTTTTTTGCCATGTGTTATATTATTAATGTGCTAATTGCGACAATTATTTACATTTAATTAAAAATAAAATCGAAATATTTTTTTTTTAAAAAATATGTTTTAATTAAACAAAGCTTGATTTAATCAAAAAAAAAGTGCGATATCGTATGAGCTTTTGAAAATTTGACCTTCTTATCAGTGTGGTAATATCGACTTTATCTACCGTGTGATATGTGGCTAATTTTGTTGTTGTTGTTAATGTTGTTGTTGCTGGCATTTAATTGCTGTCATTGCGAAAACTTAACGCTGTTGTTGCTGTCACTTATGGCTCTGTTTAGATTCTGCACTCGTAATTTATGTCATAATTATGGTTGCGTGATGGCAACACTGCATGCATAAATAAGCACATGAATATCTAAAAATAAACTTTTTGTGCGATAGTAAGCGACGTCATTGAAGTTCTACATGCCCGTACTTAACTCTTGACTGATTTAGCGCAAATGCTCGAATACCACCGCACTGACTAATCACATTTTTGAAATTTTACTTGAAATATTTGTTAGTTTGTTGTTGTCAATTTGTGTGTAGGAAGTAATACGTATAAATTCGTTATTATTGGAATTTCCCCCACGGAACTGGTATGGGATGAGTTATAGTTAATTTGAGAAATATTGATTTGATATTTATTTTATAGCTTAAATAAGATTTTCACTTACACAATTATGTGAATTAAACCATTTTGAGCCGCTAGCAAAATTTAAAAAGACCCTGTTATTTTTATATGGGAAGAGCCGCCAAAATCAGGGTTACCAAGAAGCAATTCCCGGTTTGCTCAAAGCAATTTGTTTTTCTTCACATAATGAAAAGTTTAATTTTTTGTGGAAAAACTTGATATTTTTTTTAGTCAGCGATATTAAAATAATGCTTTCTAAAATGAAAAATTAATTCCCAAAAGAAGTTCAATTTTATCTTTTTTACTTAATCTTTTATTTTTTTTTGTCGCTTAGAAAAAAATTACAAGATAATTTTATAAATATTTTTGGAATCCTGGCTTTTTCAGAAATTTTTGAATTCCTACCAGGCCCCCCGTCCGGGTCAATTTCGTTCACTTGGTAGCCCTCATCAAAGGAGCTGATATTTTGAGAATAGGTAGTTTTTGTGAAGCTGATCAGAAGTCTCAATGGGTACGATAATATCCTATCACAGGATTTTAGATTATTGGCCAAGAAAGGTCACATTTTTCGTACATTTTACTGGCAATATATCGACTTTTAGCTATCAATGAATTTTTTTTTACAAAAAAAAATTTTTTTTCTGATATTTTGCATAAATATGGCCGAAAACGCTGTTTATCATCAAAAAACCTTTGATGTGGTTGCTTCAATACAACAATGGGTTAAGCGATTTTAAATAATTGATATTAAGTTTCGAACACGTTAATTTTTAATTGCAACAAGTCATCTACAAATCCATCAGCGTGTATGCACAATCATTTATCTTTGAATTTTATTAACTATCTGAGTGTAAGGTCATCCTGAATAATTTAAATTCGGATTTATTGATCTGCTATGATACACTGCAAGCGCTAGCTAATTTTTAGATTTATGTCTACTATATAAAAAATGTTAGTGGCCGACATAAGAATAAAACGCCTAAGCTATAAATAGATTTTGTAACATAATAAGAAACTTTGAAACAATATGTTTCAAAATGATAAAAGATTCGTAGATAATAAGTCAAATACGAATTTTTTTTAGAGAAAATAATATTGAAGAAGCCTAAATATTTCTATTACATAAATTTCTTGTTTTATATATAGAACATGATATTGATACTGCGTTTATTTGGTAAAGAGCCATTATATCTTTTGCAAATTTGTGTCTCCTATTTTTACGGGTAGATTGGGCAACAGATTGTGCTTGAAGAGAGTGTCCTTTAAAATCATCTTCAATTTATTTTCTTTAGTAAGTAGCTTAGGTTTAGCTCGTCTAAAATAAAACTTTATGTTAATTTCATGGTAATCCCAGCCAAATAGTAAGCTTTCTGCCAAATTTCTGTCATGTCTTCCATATTTTCGATTTTGGGATGCAACTTTTTCAGTTTACTAAACCAATCGACGGCTTTTTGCTTGTTCTTTGCTTTCTCAAAGTGCCGAACACAAACACAATTCATTGTGCTTGATCCATAAATCTTTTGTTTCCGAATACAAATATTCGTATTCAGCTGCTTCAACAACACCTCTTTTATACAACAAATGGGTGGTTTAAAAAAAAAAAAAGACACTCGAGTGCACTCTACTTAATATTGTATATATCTCTTCATTCCTAAATTATAGCTTTTTCAGATATGCACTGGGCAACTGATGAAGTTGTCATGATGTAAGAAAAATTAAAAATGCCAAGTCGAGAGTTTAGATGAAGCGTTTTTATTATTAAATGAAATAAAAATTACATTGCTGTCTTTAACATCTGACGTGCTTATTTGACGAGATTAGGGTTTCTTTTGTTGAACTCCTTATAAAATTTCAAAGGAGATAAATGGAAATCCCAACAAACAAAATTACTAAGTTTTCACTCACCCGGATATAGCAAAATAATACTTCATAAGTCGTATTTTGGGACAAGTTTCATCCAATGAAACCAATTTAGTATTTTTTTCGGTTTAATTTCATCGCAAGATATAGAATATGAAATTGAAAAATATCTACATGTGCTAAAAATTATTGGGATCCGAAATATAGTATTAATTTGACAATGAAACTCTTTACTGCCTGAAACAGGATAGTTTTCGACAAACTTCTGTGACACCAGCTAAACAGAAATAGTTTTTATACTAGAAATGTACTTTTAAATGATCCTACCATTGTCCATCGATGCCTGTGCAACACGCAGAAACTACTAGATCGATTAAGATCTCCTTTAAGAATAACTCATTTTATAATAACTCAGTTTAATATGTTGAACTGGACTCAGCAAAAAATACAAAGTTATTCTTAGTGAGCCTCACATAGACCACTGAAGTACATAGTGATATCACAAGCACTCTACTTCAGTCTTGTTAGTAAATTCTAGTTCATTCATTGTGGCATTTGTCCAATATGAAGCTAACTGTTATTGCAGCGAATCTTTTGATTTCACTCAGTTGTACTTTTGTTGGCTCCTTCAAGCATAAGAAAAACGCATAGACGAAGTACTTTAATAAATTTGTTGATAAGGGGCACAAGAGCAAAGAAGTTGGATTCTACTTCGTCGGGCTTATGACAATTTCTAGACCAGTCTATAAGGCAGTGGCCAGTTACAATCCTGGTCAATAAGTAGCATTCACTTCGAGTTAAGGGAAGCAAATATTTTGAATCCCAACTGTTCTCCGTCATTGAGAGTAGTTCTCTAGCTTTTAATAGATAATAATGTTGGAGAGTTCGCTGAGACTTTCAATAGTTGTGCATCTGAGAGAGCAGCTTGCTTTGCTAGTAGCTCTGCATTTTTATTTACTATAATTTCGCAATGCACAAGTGCCCACTGAAACAAAACTGAGGAGCATATTTAGTGTGTACAAGGCATTAAAGCATTCAAGTGAAGTATTTCGATGACCTTTCTTATAAGATTTTCATATAAGAGCAAAGTTTCACTTTAAGTAAACTACTTACGAATACATACTAAACACTTAGAATAAAAACTTAATTTAAATAAGCTACTTGAGTAAATGTATGATATGAATTAAAATGGCATTGAACTCTACTTGTTGGGTAATGAATTACCCAACAAGAACACGAATTGCATGAAAACCAAGCATTTTTGTTTTGCTATATGTTAAAGTTTTATATAAAATTCTTTAAATTCTGCAATGGAAAAAAACATACAACCGCATAAATTTGATAGCAATAGGAGAAAAAAAAAACTTGCGGTAGGTGTGTTAAATTCGAGGTAAATACTTTTTGATAAACTTCACAGTTAATTATTTTTAATACTTTCAATAAATTCAAATTTAGCATAATTGCAAATTGATTAACTTGCCAGCAAATAGTGACCTTAGATAAATTTTTAAATACTATAAATTTATAATACGAAACAAAAGATAATAAAAATACGTAGTTAAAAAAATAATAAGTGCATTAGGCGACGCGCAACAAACAACAAAATTAAACAGCTGATTACCTCGAAAAAGCACAACGACATCTACTCGTAACGTACATGGTATACATAGTGTAGTAAACGTAACATAAATATACAATTTATAGATATTTTATTTTATAGTCCACGTTAGGGTGATGACTTCACAAATGTGAATGTTTAATGTGTTGTTGAACTCAAAGTTCTTTTAAATTGGCAACCGCTATATTTGTTTAAGCTATTGCTTTAAGGTATAAAAGTGACACAAGTAGAACATTTGCAATATATTATGATACTCAGTACGATGGTGCTTGAGCGCAATGTCGACTTTAATATTTTTTCTTTTTTTAAATATAAAAATATTTAAAAAATAAAGAAAAATCGTCAACGAATTCAATTTTTTCGGGTAAACAATATATACTGCCTAAATAGCTTCTGTAAGGAAGTCATTAACTTGGCTGTTGATAATTAGCGCTTTAAAACGTGAATTCAACTCAATACTTAAGCTTAATGCTTAGGCAGTTTTTTTATTTTTTTAGTTTTCATGTTTTTGGGGGAAGCTTGAGCAGTGATCCGCAGCAATTGTCTAGAATTACCGACGCATAGTTCGTACTCGCACAATACAATTTTATTTGTGCAATTTTTGACTTGACTCAATGTCAACCGCAGACTTTTTTTGTTATTATTTGTTCGCTATTTTTTTTATTTGTTCAAAAAAAAAACACTTTAACTTTGTTTGTTTATTTTAATTGTTATGCTACCATACTATTGAATTAATTTAATCTCATTTTAGAAGAAGAAAAAATAATACAGATTTCACAAATTGCCTGCGGAACAATGCCCAAACATTATCTGCTGCACTTAAACCTTTTAAGTTGATTTCGTGCCATTCTTTGAACGAACAACAGGATTAGTCTGGTAAGTGGAAACTTCCTCATTGAGTATTGTACTAAAGTTATAATTTTTGTTTTCATTCTGGCGTTGAAGTAGTTTTTTTTTATTTATTCACCAAGTTTTAAAGTAACTCGCTTAACAAAAGATAACCTTCATGGCGTTTTAAGTCTTTAGAAAAGTGTTAAAATTGCTTATTTTTCTCAAGTATAAAAATTGACGTCAGTGATAATAAACAAACAAACACAGAGTGTAAGGAAGTTTGTTAATGAAAGTTAGCTGCATTTTATGCGAATATCTTAAAATAGTAATAAATAGATTCTAGCGAAATAGATGGTTGCAAAGGACAGTATGGGATATAAACGGAATTGCATAGATAATCAGCTGAAGCAAAAATGGCAGTCCGCTAAAGGATAGAAGTGATCAACTTATGATAGGACAATGGCCGTTATGTTTAAAAACTACAAGCGAAAGTGGAACTTTGAACTTTTCGGCATTCGTCTCAGTGTCGTAATATCGTAGCATGATACCTCTTCTCCTAAAAATTTTCTTTTGGTAACTTTTGTCTATAGCTTACAAAAAACTCACACTGTTGAGTTAAATGATAAATATACGAAGTATTTATTTATTTTTTGGTTATTAGTCTCACGGGATTTTCTCCGTTCCTTACAACTGTTCCTCAACATATATGAAACGCGAAATTGCGTTAAATTTTTTAAGCAAATATAATTAATAATGTTATATATAAAAACAACAGTTTCCTCTAAATTTCTCGCAGATACAGAAAAAATCAATTTTTGAGGAGCTGCAAGGAATATTTAAAGTTCTATCCATATATATATTTAATTATCCGTTTTCATAGGCATTGACTTCACTCTAAGGTAGATTTGGCGTATGTTATCGTTAAATTATCAAAAACATAACATTTTCTGGAAATGAATGGATATTGTGGATATAACTATATATAGCTAAACTGTTGACGAATCAAATTAAAAGTAGCAGCGAAAATACCGGATCACGAAAAAATTGTAATCACACAAGAAGAAAATTTCCCTAGCTCACATATACGAAATTATCGTACTTTTTCCATGAAATCACCCAGACCATGGTTGTTTTGGAACACGCCGCCATGTCAAGGCGAAAAGCATTGAACGCGCCTATCCCTTTCTTAACCATAGCTCAATGATTTTTTGTTTTTTTTTTTTAATAGGAACTATTTTGCCTCATTATTGACATGATTATTATTTAGTTAAGTACATACGGAAGTCATAAAATAGTATTGAGAGCAGCATATTCCATGGCCTGTGGCGTCATCGTTGCCGAGGCCTATGTAAGATTTTTTATCGTCTTAAGATTGTAAAAGAGTGTTGACATTCTTTTAACTTTTAAACTATGCTTCAGAGCTAATGAATGCGATTGTGTTTTGGGAAGTATTAGAGTAACGTAAAAAGTGTCCTTTCGAAAACCCTAGGAAAATGACACATATTTTAAAATAAATTACAAGATCACTTATTCATTCTATTTATTTTTGTAGCTCAAAAAGAGGTCTACACTTACAAAATTTTGTAGCTATGCTAGGTTAGGTTAGATTAAGTAGGAGTGGCAGTCAGTTACGAAAAAAACCAACTCACTGAGACCAATTGTGGGTGTCTGACTGTACCCTCTCGTTGAAACAACTAGATTTTGCAATAAAACTAAATACCTGACCTTTACTAACATGTCTAAGGTCATCCAGATCATCAAATAAAACGACCCAAGTGCTGTGTGGTGTTTTCTAGCAAATGCGGAGCAGGAACAGAGAAGATGTTTAATATTTTCCTTTTCCTCCACAGCTTCTACAGAAGTCAAAGGATCAAAGGATCTACCGATGAGGCAGTGGCAAAGCTATGCTAACAAGAACATTTTAATTTTGAGGATCATTTTGGCCCTCCTAGAGACGCTACTGTTGGGAAGTGCTCGATTATAGTATGTGGCTCAGAATGAGTAGTGCTGCATCAAAAACACTTCGGATTATCAAATTACGTTGGATATGTTACTTTTTGCTGTGCACATTTTTTCGAACTCTTAATATTCTCATCAAGTTATGTTAAGTACAATTCAAACACTATAGTAAAACTGCACCCTAAACTTAATTTTTCCCAAATTCAACACAACTTAAGTCTGATACTCAATTAAAGCTCAAAATGAAAGAAAGAATGCAACCATAATAAAAACTAACAATATAATAACTAAATCACATTAAACCATTATATGTTACAAGTAGTAATAAAATAAAAATTACATTGGAAAACTGCACCACAATACAATGGAAATGATCATGAAAATACAAAAGAAAAAATATTGGTCAATAGGTTATTATAATAACGAGGTACTTGCGGCCCATTAAAATCAACTTTAGAATAACAAGCGCAAAGCTTCAGTTACATTTTTATTTAAATTATAAAAGATGGTGTAGGTTGAGGAAGCGGGAGCTCATTAGAGATTCTACTAATTTTATTACTTTTTCAAACAAACGTGCTCGTATATGTATGTAGTATGTTTACCCACGTATATTTTCGTGATTCTCAACTAACCTACTAAGAGTATCAACTAAAGAAACACACAACGCATTATTGACCGCAAATAATAAAAGCTGAGGGTCAATTTGGCAATAAAAACTTTATAAAAATAGATAATGTAGCGTTACAATTACGAACAAAAGCTATATAATCACGTGAGCTGCTAATGAGGTTTCTTTCGATGTGATACTGATGAATATCATTCGAAATCACAAGTATAAATTTACGATTTGAATATATTAAAATTCGTTGTATTCAGCATTTTTATTTCTTTTGATTTATTTTATCTTTATAGAATAGTGCAGATGAAAATTGTATGGTTGGTATGCTATGTTATCACGGGTGGCTGGAAAAAATTTTAACCCTCAAGTTGTTTTCCTCTAAAAATTCATGGTGCTACGTATTCGATGTACCTCACTGACAATTTTTCTGCAAAAAAAAAAAAAAAAAATAATAGTTCCCCGGGCGCATATTTTTCTAACATCGGAAGTATATTACACCGCGAATAAAATTTTTCATCAAAATTTGTTACGGCGCGTGAAAGTACTGCTCTTCCCCTTCAAAATCTATTTAAAATTATGTCGATAACTTTTTTACTCACCGAATTATCATGAATTGAAATTTTCCATTTATCCTCCAATACTGGAATTAATGTAGATCTGTATAGAAGCCTGTGGAATTAATTTCAAGAAACTTAATTGGCGGTGTAATACACTCCCGAATATAAGAAATGGTACCTGTTGGATCACGTGGGACTTTAATTTTTTTTTACAGAAAAATGGTCAGTGAGGTACCTCGAATACGTAGCATAATGAATTTTTGGAAGGACGCAACTTGAGGGTTAAAATTTTTTCCAGCCACCCTTGATATGTATATTAACTTGCACATTTTAATCTGAGCTATAATTTTAAGAAACTTGTAATTTAACACTTTCATTCGCTCTCAATGCCCTAAACATAAATAAGAAAACTTACCTTTTTCGCAAAATAAGCAATCATAGAAGGATCTAGCGTTGGGGTATGGCTGAAATTTGAATAAAGAATTCTTGCCCATGACCAGGCATGTCTTCAAAGTGTTCAGTGTTGATTTTGCAGATCTTTTGGGAGAGTATTTAAATCCATTATGTTACAGGCGAGGAAGTTTAATCAACGAAATTATAGCAAACTTGTTAAATAAAGAAGATTGTACTTAAAATGAACAGTAAAAATAAAAGAAATCTTACATAAATTTTATCACAATGCAAATGATGCAGTTTTTAGTAAAATTAGCTCTCAATTCGCAATAAAAACAACAAAACACTGCGATTGCAATGGCAGCTCTGCCGACGACTCCGCTTTAGATAAACTTTTGCATTTTTTTCGTGAAATTTCATTGAAAGCTTTTATTAAATTATCACTGAGGTATCATTTCTTTTACAAATTTTTAATTAAATCTATAAAAAATATGTAAAATTTAACTGCTTAAATTAACGCGCACTTTGCAATAAAGTTAAAATTAATTACGAGTGACAGCTGATTAGCGTTGCCACCTGATTGAGTGAAACCACGAATATAAACATTTTTTTTAACGGCGAAGTACAAGTTGAAAGAGAAAATTTATTTGTACTGCGTTAAACAGAGTTCAGGCGGTTGGCGCAAATACCGTCAGCGGTGAACCTCTGTCGAAATTACAACACACTTGACAGAATGAAATGGAACAGAATTGCAGCGTACGACGTAAATACCGCTACCGCTGACAGTGGAATTAGAATTAATATTAATTTTGCCGTCGCGACAGACAGATCAGTGTTGCACTTCCAATCAGCTTGTGTCAATATAATAATATAAGTTTGTTGTGTCAATTTTCATTTTATGAAAAGTGATTCCAATAAAAAAAGGAACATAAATGAATTAAATTGCAACGAATTACTGAAAGAAGAAAATTACATTCTTGTCAATACAAAATGACAGCTGAATTTGCCGTCGTCCATCGCAGTTCTGTTTGCTCGATCGGATTCTACGACAGTCTTACAGTTAGAAAAAAAGCATAGTTTGGTACGGTACTAGACTGGCCACATTTTACATGGTGACAGAACCTGGCTACCAGATGTAGATTCTGTCTTATTTTAGCTGATTTTGACAAGTAGGGGAGAATTAAAAACTAAGAAGGAGAACTGTTACTTAGAATTGCTGCTACCGTGACAATGAGTGAACATTTTTGACAGCTAAAGCGACTCCCAAGCACGCATTCTCGAAGTTTTGTATTTTGTCTCTATATGTAGCTCGATTAAGCCGAGACGTGTATAAGTAGTGACGCATTGCTTGCACATTGAAATAAGGTGTGACTATTGGCTTTACGCATGATCTAATTAATAACTTAATCACAATTCCGACGGACGATGGAAAAATCGTAAATTCTGTTCCATTTCATACGAATTCTAATTTCATAATATTGTTTATTTGCCAGCGGCTATACGAAGGCGGATTTTCCGTCGTCCGTCGGTATTGTGCTTAAACTCTAATCATCGACACAACAGTTTAGCCAATACATACACCAGTGCAGCATTTCCAATAGTTGCCTGGAAAGTTATATTTGACGTTTGATTTTATTCATTTTTATCACGCTCTCTCTTCCAAAGACTCTCAAAGTTCGCATTCATCTTTCTGTCTGCCAAAAACAACACGTAAACAAACGTTTGACAGCTTAACAACGAGAAGAAGAAGACAAAAAATAATACGGCTCCAACCACCGCTGGCATGTGAAAAGAAAGGAATATAAATTTTTTCATTAATTAACATCTCGGGTTCGAGATCGAGCGAAAATCGAAAAATTCAATTGAAGTGCGTTCCAGCTGTTGATTGCAACTATACAATTGGATACTTACCCACACCAGTAGAAATCCAACAATCGCACCATTCGAGAATACTGTGTGTGTGCCACGTACCGCATCCCTTACCATGCGTACCATTCTGTTGAGTAAAAATGATGAGTCCTACCTGAAAAAATGCGCCACGGAACACAATTTTGCCTACGGCATCATCATTGGACAGGTTAGTGGGTTAAAGTGAGAGTGTGAACTAAAGTTCAAGAGTGTAGCTGGCGATAATTCTGCAAACACCACCAACGCATAGTGCTGCTGCTGCTGCAGCTGCGATCACGTCATCCAATTCGATTTTTTCTCGAATATTTTTATTGCATCTGTTTTTTATCATTTTCGATTTATCCGGTTGTCTTACTTTTAAATTATATAATTTATTAACATTTAGTTTTCTCTTTCCGCTACTAGCATGCAGAAATTGATAAAGATATTGTTGTGCACTTGGCAAAAAATGGTGAAGAAGAGATAGATTTAATTGTCCCACCACAAGAAGATAACGTACCGCAAGATGTTTCTGACATCAATACACAGGCGCTGACAAATCAATGGATCAGCGCTAATAAAATGATTCCCGGTTCATTTGTTGTCTTGGGTAAGAATTTTGAATTGCTTCAGATGTTGACATGGGATGGTATTAATAGTGATGGTTTCTTTTTATATCAGGTATTTTCGTCTCCAGCATAAAAGCCGATGTTACGGATGAGAAAACTTTCAAAGTAGCCAAAACACTACTCTATGATGTGCACAAGTAAGAAAATTTTAATTAAATTAATTTTTACATACATAGGTATATGTACATTGATCATAGCTCCCAATTGAACTTAGCGTAATTGATTGTGTTGACAAGAATCACCCTTTAAAAGCTTACAATTACGCGTAAAAAATAGCACTACTATGTGAATGAAGTCTTTTATAATGGAACATTAATTATTAATAAAATAATAAATCAAAAACAAATTGGATTGGGTGCCGATGCCACCTAACAATAGGAACAATAATTTTGCTCCTATAATCGCCAAAGGATATCTTTTGATATAATAGTATAATAAAACTTAGTCAGTTGATAGCGCAAAAATGGGAGAAATATGTCTCCAAAAAATCTCTTTTGGTATAATCTAAGAAATACACGTATCAGTTGCTAGTTTACTAAGCTCTAAAGCTTGCTAATTCTCTTGAGAAGACGGATTCAGACTTTTACTAAATTTAATTAGAAACATATTTTATTAATCACAACACAAAAATGTCTTGCGCAGCTATTTTAATTTTTGCAATTGATATTTCTTCCTGGCTCGTTGTTTTATGCTGACCGTTTTGACCCAATTTTTGATATTTTGTTTTATCATTTGTCATCTTAAAGTTCTTGGCAACCTTGCTCAATATTTTAGTTTTAACATATGAGTTCTTTGTTACCAAATCGTGACATAATTGATTTTTTATGAAATTTAGTTACCTTTAACCATGTAATTCACCCCAGGTATTCATTGAATATATGTCAAAGAGTTATTTTGTTCCAAACCCAGAACGAAGGCATTAAAACGTTGTTTGAAAACTACACTTCTTCCAAAATTCGTAAAGAACAGAGGTTGTTTTGTTCCAAAATGATAAATTACCCCAATCGTTCTGGTCGCGCTTTAGAAATAAGTAGAGCATATCGTGCATTACTTTGCTATGATATCATGCACCGATATAAAATAGATTTATTACGCAAACATTTTATTTATGTTTAAAACAGTTGACAGTTTATTAAAGTAAAATTTTATAAAACATAAATTCATTGATAAATAATAAGATTTGTATATCCGGTACACTTGTGGTAAGAGATTCTTCCAATAGATCGGCACATGCTGAGAAAATAATATGGATTCCTACGTGGGTCGTTTTCACGATGTTTGGTTAAACGTATCCGGAATTTTAACTCACAGATTTTGTATGAGTTTTTTGTCAAACTGTCGGTTAAAGTTCTGGTTAAGACTTAATTGGATATTATGAAAATGTTATGTACATAAACTAAAAATAATTGCATTGTTTTTCTTTCTATTTTTGTCTGTTTATTTATACATCATTAAAAAATAAATTTTTCTTATATTATTGAATTTATTATTTTTTTTAACTTAGTTTACTTACGCAAGGCAACACCTATAGCGGCGGCATCGATGAAACGATTTCTCATGAGGATTATTTGTTTTTGGCCTACTCAACTGCCGATAAGGATTGTGTATGCAAGGCATATACGCAATCAACCAAGTGAGTTTATAAATGGATTTTTTCTCCTGATTTATCTACTTTTAAATGGTGATAATATTGAATTAATATGTTTTTTCAAGAAATTTTGAAATGCAAGTACTTAATACGTTTTGTTTAGATAACAATTAATGAACAATAGTTATGGTTACAACTTTTGATTTTAATGCATGTACTACATACAAGTATAAACATTTACTCAAAAATCTTTTTCTGCGTATGAGTAACAAAAATTAAGCCTATATACTCTCTTCAATCCTGTGGTTTGATTAAACGAGATTTTGTTTTGCATGCATTTTAAATTTCCGTCATATTTTTTTTTGGTTTTAATCTCTAAATGCCATTAAAATATCTCTACTCCTGCATCGAAATGCTAAAGAAACAAAAATCTTTTTCACTAATAATTAAATGTTGAACCCATTTTTTCTTTCAAGTTCCTATACACCATTGCATGCAATAAGTTTTTTGTAGTGACATCTTTTTTTAAAGAACTCATTACACTTAAATAAATGCGTATTAAATAATTTAATCAATACATTTTTCTTTAAATTCATATTATTCCATGCCTCGTTCATTGTTAACGTTAAAACAAGGGAATGTAAGAAAACGTACTTTACGGCAAATATAAAATGTGTTCACTGGTAAATAAAAAGTTCAAAGTAAAAATTTCTAAAAAGCCAAGATTTCATTATAATGAAAAAAGGAGTTAAAATAATTTTCGTTTATTTTCCAATCAATGTTCCATAATCAACAAAACATAAAAATTGCTCAATCATATAATAAGTGTCTTAAGCTCCAATACAAATATGTATGGTGTTAATTGGCGATGTCATTTATAATTTCTGCTTAGCTTTTAAATTATTGTTCCAAATCGTTCCTCATTAAAGGTTTTTAAATGTTATTTAAGTACTCGTTAAAATAGTGTTATTGTACTGATTATTTTCATATTCTAATTCTTTCACATTTCAAATTTCAGTGGCGGCACTTTCTCTGATATGGAATGTCGATTTGTTGAAAAATCATTTGAGTGGTACCTCTTCGAGTGCAGTTATGAGCTGGATGATATCTTTCCAATAGTCGACTCTACACAGAAAATTAACATTGAACATCAATTTCAGAAAACAATTGAAGCAGTTAAGACAAATCTTAATTCAAGCGAAATATTCATACAAAATGAAACGGTGGACGAAAGCAGCTCTCTGGAAACATACATCAAACAAAAATATGGTATAAAAGATAAACCACAAGGTGCTATACGTGCCAGCATATATTTACCAGTACGTTGCCAAATGAGTGTATCGCATCCAATTAAAGTGAAGGAGTTTAACGGAACGATACGTTTCTCTGGCGTCATTTCGTCACGTATTTGGTGTAACCCAAAGAACTCGCTGGGCGATGTCAAACGTTTTGTACGCGATGATATTTTACGTTCACTAGCCGCACGCATACAAGTATACTGTGATGGACTCACAGAGACAAACGTCAGCAATGATGCGATATTCATAAGTGAACCACCTCGAAGAGTTTATTTTAATTTACATGCGGGCGTTGCTGTTGGCGCCGGTGGTGGACAAGATGCAAACGCCAATGGTGCCATACAATTTTCGGAATACATTTTTCGTGGTGAGGCGCCTACTGTTGCGGTGGCACAAGCCAAACAAATACTTGATTTAGATATTAGCACTGAAAGTATATGTGCCGATTTAGAGGGGCTGCCTGATGATGAAACATTTAGTGATTCTTTTGATTTGCAAAGCAATCGCGTTTCAGAGGAAGCGAATTCAGCTACAGCACGTGATCTTTCACGCACCATGTATATGTTAGGCATCTCTGTGGCGCTTTTGGTGTTGATAATATCAATTATGTTGCATTATCTGTTTCGATAGATGTATGTGCGTGATTTCATTAATGAAATTGCATGGCGACACAAGGATTACGGCGATGATGCCAAGGCATTTAAGTCGCTTACTTAATTTTAAATACGTAAAAACTACGGTTTTTGGTATGTAAAATGTTCATTTATTGTAATTATTTTTAGGGAAAAAAGAAAGATCCTTTTTTATGTTTTCTAGATGATGTCTTTATAAAATTAAAAAAAAAGAAAATATAAAAATAAATTATGTAAGCGTAAGCGAGAGTACTCCACTTATTTCAAGACATAATAATAATTTTCCAAAAATAGGCAATATATTTAATGCTATGTATCTGCTCTCAAGATATAAGAAAGAAAATATTATAGTTAACCACGTTGGTAATAATCCACCGGTACGTAAACCGTTGGATGATAAAGGTAAATTTATTGAAATCGTTCGTTACCAACTAAACTAAAACAATTCCACGATATCGAAGAGGAGTTTGAACAACAGTTTCTGGTCGAAGACAAATTTCATGACTGAGAAATATTAGAAATTGCATTCTTCTCCGCACAGTCAATAAATTGCTACGCAAAGCAAAATACCCTAAAGTTTTTTAATGTACAATAACAACATCGTATACAAACTCAGTAATTTGTGTAGATGCTTACGTCCAGAATTAGATTTACAAATATATAGGAAGGAATACGAAAATTAATGCCTACCTATTGCCCTATGCTTTTCGAATTTCTTATTAAAAATAATTGAAAACAAATGCTGTGTCAATTAAATAACATCGTTATAATTACTCCTAATTTACGATTTAATTTTAAAACTTCCTTGTTTTTATTTAACTATTTCGTGTAGCTACCCATGTCGTTGATTTTTAAATTGCCAACAGTAACTTCACATATATATGCATTCATGGAATGAAAGGGGTGCTTTCCTGAACTGCAGTTTATGCTCTAAAAATAAATATAGTCGAAGCACAGTGGATTCAAGTTGGAAAATTAATTTTAAAAAATTGCCATTGCCTATAATACTGAACGAGCTTTGATGGTTTGAACAAAAGTTCCATAACTATTTCAAGTTCTGGCTCGTTCGTTCAATTTTCGATATATCATTTTCTGCTATTCTTTGCCACAAGGTTCTGGCTGTTTCTCACATCACTTACAGTGG
Source organism: Meiosimyza decipiens (assembly GCA_963680825.1). Lineage (NCBI taxonomy): Eukaryota > Metazoa > Arthropoda > Insecta > Diptera > Lauxaniidae > Meiosimyza > Meiosimyza decipiens. Next base: position 25,272,732 of record OY804258.1, on the reverse strand, counting down.
GGGTTCCATCAAAACGTTGATCGCTAAGTTTTTCTAGCAGCTTTCTTAATGGCATGACCTATCCACTGCAAGCGCCTTTGCTATATCGGAGTTTGGATGGAAGATCTTTAGAATTATTGCTGTCAGATCATAATAGAATTCTATAAAAAGCATTTTAAAATAATGACCAATAGACTCAGATTTGCCTGCTGCAATGATTTTTTAACATCAAAGTACCATTTAACCCCACTATGCGGCTTGTCAGGTGTTGTGATATAAAAATTTCTATAGTTCCCCTACGTTGACACAACTCTTTGTTGTAGCGCATCGTTAGAGTTTTTAGGAAATACAATTTTTGGTATGAAAAGCACATTAAAAATTATTTTTGTGTTAAAAATTATTAATTACTGCTTAAGACTATTTTATTGAGTGTGTTCTTTGTTTTATAGGGGATTTTGGAAAACAAGCGTTTGTGTTTCAAAATGTTTTCAATAATATTTTATATTTAATTGTGGCGTTAATTTGAGCACCCCATTACAAGTTTTATGCCATGAAAGCACGATTTTTCTTCTAACTTTGATTTATTTTTTGTATGCTGAGCAACAGCATATACCTGGAAAATCGTATTATATGATATGGCAATTTGGCTTTCGTATCATGAATGGAATGTCAGCATACTTAAGCTGTCAATTACCAACATCAAGAACCTACTTTAATGAAAGTTAAATTCTTTTTTAGCTCTTTCCAATTTATTGTTTCAATAACTGCCCACAAAAACATCCTGTTAATGCAAACACGAACCCTATGAATGTAAAGTACACTGACGGAGTAAAAGCCAGTCAAGTCATCGCATCTTTTTTGTTTCTGTAATTTTTTTTTGTTTTCAATGCACTTACTCAAGTTATATAATTTCGGTTCTCTATCGCTGCATGCTTTTTGTTTGTGTAATTTGGTCTTCAACTCAGGCTCGTTCAGCTTTTTCCATTACTCAAGTTAAATTATTTTGGTACGCAGAGCTTTTTGTTAGTGTAATTTGGTTAGGCGCCGTTTAGCTCTTTTCGTTACTTGAGGTAAGTACTTTCGGTTCGCAATCGCAATATTCTTTTTGTTTGTGTGACTTTGTTTTCAAGTCACTCGCTCCGTCAGCTCCTGCTTTTTTTTTTGGTTAATTTTGTCTTACGCAATTAGCTTGTTCGTAATTATCTTTTTTAAATATATTCGAGCTCCTTATCCAAACTGCTGTTGTTGTACCAGCTCCCATATCATTTATATGCTATGAAGTATGATGCACCGAACGACTAAAAAAAAATTCATTCGGTCCATTGCTGCATGATTCGAATAGGCCAGGGCCGTTGTTATGGCCACGCTTAAACTTACGGAAGATTGCTATTTTTATAACATTTCTTAAGTATACAATAAGAATTTTCGATCAACAAAATAAATTTCAAATTTAATTTTCGATTAATTTTATTGAACTGAAATAAATAAAAAGTTTACAATGTTTTTTGTTTTTTTATCTACAACTAAACATAAGTTACATAACCTAGTTGAAAACTACAATAAATATACATATACCTATAGGTGTAAGGCATGCAAAGATCAAGTTTTCATTAATATTATTTTTTAGATCAAATGCACTATGTGTACTAATGTACTTTTTCCAAGTAAATTAATAATTTTGTCAAAATTTATTGTCAGCATAATAACAAACATTCGAAATAATTTCACAGCCTCTTCAAACAAAACCCTCGTATGATACTAAGTACATATAATTAAATTTAATTTACATTTGCTCTTGGCAACGAAAAAAAAACATTACTTTTAATCATATTAAAATAATTTATTAACGATCACTACAATCCGTTGATCGATCGAATCGCGTCGAGTCATCAACTCAAGTCGAAATGCATGTCGCACTATTTATTAAATTGGAACGATCGGCTTAAAGATATATTACAGTTTGCTAGATATGGACATATACTACATACATTGGTATATACAGTGTATTGAAAACAAATTCATGGTATGTACTACAAATAGAGGCTTACAACAACGCTACATGCTACAAATAAAAACGCATAAAGACAAAAACACACTAGCATACACTTAATAATAAAAGTACGAAACTATTGATCGATTTATCCGATTTCTATGCTGATAAATAACTGTGGAAATTATTTGTTCATAAAATAAATCCTCACCGATCATAAATCATTTGCAAATGCTGCTGCGCCTCGTGCTGATTCTGCATTGAAAATTAATATTAACCCTTTGATAGCTGGATGTGCTAAAAAGTAAAAGTTTTGCAACTCGAATTAACAAACTTTTGAGAAATATGAAATGTCTATTTTGGTGACACTGATTCTAGAGTAATTTAGAGCTATCATCAATGTAGCCCTAAAAATTTTGCTAGATTTGAGGTGATAAAATGTTTATGCTTTTCCAAAAATGTTTGTACGCGGAGGTTATACCAATCTTCAAACAATTCTAAAGATCACATGATACAAGGGTCAACCTTATACTTCATTTGCGCTCAAAAATGCTGAGAGGCTAACAATTAAAAAAAAAATGAAACATTTTTCCCTCAGCCCTCATAGGGTTAATACGCTTGCTATTCCTCGTCTACATTGTACACCCACTCATCTACTAGTTGCCATAATTACGTTGATGCAGCTTACAGTTGCCATTGCAATTGATTACCGACCAAACCCAATCCACATAATTCGGCACCTTGGCATAGATACCGAACTTGTTACGCTTTGCACAACCATCACCGAATGAAGTGATACCAAATATGGTCCAGGGATGATTTGGTTTTGTTGTATCGCGACATAGCAACGGACCACCTGAGTCGCCCGCGCATGTATCGATGCGACCACGTTTGTGCCCCGCACAGAACATATTTTTTGTGATCGTGTAATCATGATAAACAGAACGACAATTGTCCATTGGTATCATGGGTACTTCAGCCTGATGCAGCACACTAGTGCCGGCGACATCACGATTGCGTCTTTTGCCCCAACCGATGACAGTGCAATCCATATTCTTGGGCAACGGTTGATAAGGATGTGGCAGACAAGAGTATCCAATCCAGGTGGTGGTGTTAACTGGCTTGGGTAGTCTGAAAAAAATTTCAAAATAATCCGTAAGTAAGATTAGCAAGTTAAAAAGATTAAATCAGCGTAGGAGACATTTGTCAATTTCAAAAATTGTGCTCACATTATCATGAGACAGTTAAAGGAAAATTTATGGCGACTGAAGATTAAAGTATATTAAATTATAGGATGGCTCACGCTCACTCCTATGTTCAAGACCAAGAGTCACAAAATCCATTTTTTCGACATTATCTTGCTGCGTATTCACTAAAGTGAAATTAAATTTGAGTTCAAATGACAAAAATGCTAAAATCTTACTTTTCTTTTGTTATGAAGATATTGAATTTTCAAGATCAAATAGTTGCACCCTGTATTATAAAAAACGCCAACTCACCTCAACAACGCCACATCACTATCGACTGTCTTCTTGTCAAAATTGGGATGTTTGAAGCTTCTCAGCACACGCAGTTGCATTTCTGTACCGTCTTCATAGTCGAGGTTATGTTCGCCCAAGCGTACATAAAGCACCTTACGTACACAGTGCGCCGCTGTCAGTATCCACTGAGGCGCAATTAAAGTGCCGCCGCAAAAAGCCTCCTACGCGCACCACAAACCGAAATGAAGTAAATGAAACATCATAAATGTTCTAACCATGCAAGAGTAACATACTTTTTAAATATCATCTTCTGTGCAAACTCACCTTGAATCGATTAAATATTGCAACCTGCCATGGCCATTCGCCTTTGCGTGCCGCCTTACCGCCGATAATCTTTAGCATATTGTACATGTTGCGCTTATTGCTCCGTATCGGTGCAATGCCACATCTCAGCTTCAATGGTGCATACTCGGCGCCACGATAACCTTTGCCATGCATGATGTAGTCGCTACCAACTATCGAATTCGATTGTGGTCCATCGACGGAAATGTCGCGACGGCGTGATGCTGCCATGGGACGTAGCTCATAGGGTGGCGATTTTTGCACCTGCGCTTGTAACCATTGTTGACAGAAACTGCCCTCAGTGTAACAATAGGCGATTTCGCGTAGTACTTCACGACCGCATTGCTCACGAATGCGACATTTTCTGGAACAAAAAGAGCCACATGTCTTAAGCTTCAAGAAAATCAAACGAAAACTTACTTGTAACGACGCGTTGTACACTTTGGTGAACATTTCGTCCAACGAGACCATTTCGAGTATATGCGTCGATGTTTTGGTATCAAACCATCTGGTGTTGCTCGCTCTCTTGTAGGTGCAACAACAGCAGCGAGCAGACTGCTATTGCGATCATCTACATAATCGCTGTCATCATAAGAATCTCCATATTCTTCGTCCGTGCTGCGATCGTGTTCCAAATCGAAATCTTCATATTGAAAAATATCACCTTCAATGCCATCATCACCCGCAGGAAGATTTCGTTGTGTCACCTTTGGTAACGATGCCACTTGGCGTCCATTGTTACGGTGCTCTTGGCGACGACGATGATGATGCGGACTTTGTGTGTGTATGGAACGCACATGATTCGCATACTTCTTTAGTAGTGTTGCTGAATCTTTTTGCTGCTCATCATTATCGAGTTCATCTTCATTTTCTTCAGCTTCCAAATCTTCATAATCATCAACATCAATATAAATGGGACGTCGTTTCTTTTTGTAGTGTTGTCGTGGTCTTTCACTGATGATGTAGTAATCACTGGACTCCTCTGCCTCCGTCTCCCCCAAGTCATCTTCCAATTCGTGTATATCATCTTCAGTAGAGTGGTGATGATGCCAACCGATTTCTTGCAGCACAGGCAGGCGTATCTGTTCCACTGTGTGTACTGGCGGCGCTTGTGTAGGCAGCACTTGTGGTGGTCCATTTTGTGGTGCATTTATAATAATCGCCGGCGAGTTGCTGCTGGTGTGATGAATCGTTTGTGGTGCGGCTGCATCGTGCGCATTTATTGCATGCCAGACAGGTGCCGGATGACAACTGTGTGTATGTGTGGGATAGATGATTAGACAGATTAGTCGATGAAGTTACGCATTTATAAATAAGATATTAAAGAGTTAAACATTAATTACAGTTCCCAAAATAGATGCAACAACAAAGTGTTGCGGAATGCGGTCATGCGTAGAGAAAATATGGAAAATTTTTGGAGAAGGTTTTGCGGTTACTTTTTTCAAGTGTGAACACTTTTTCTAGTGGGTGTGGAAGAAAATTGGCTTTAAGAAAAATTTATCCGTCATAGTTCCAATCCCTTTCAAATCCCACATTCATTTGAATTTAGAAAAAGTGTTACGTCATAGATCCAACCAAACAGGTGGCAACGCTCATCAACTGTCAACCATTAGTTTTTAATTTAATTTAGAAAAAACGCGTCATTTTGCCGGACTAAATTTTGCATTTTTAATATTATAGACAAATTTAATAAAAACGAGTATAGTGAAATTAATGGCCTTAAGTGTTTTAGTGTAAAATTTAATAAAATATTTTAATAAAATATTTTAATAAAAAGGCGTTAGAATGCAAAATCTTAGTTCAAGCGGCGTCGTCGGCAGAGCCGCCAGTGCAAGTGTAGTTTTGTTTTTGTTGTGCTTTTATTGTTCCAAATCGAAATGCAATTTTATTGGAAATATTCTCATTTGCTCAATAGATCATAAAATGTTTTAAATTAAATAAAGTTTTTCCAAAATTTCTCGTGTTTCTTTATTTTTTTTTGTGAAAAAGAATTCGCTAAGTCCTTTAGCAGTGTGTGTGCATTGCAATTATTGCTAAAGTACATAATGTTAGTGTTTTTTACAGTTCCGTTCCAGTGCTCTTCAAACGTGTTTTTCGAGAGTCTTGTAATGCGTGAGAGAATTGGTGATCACAATGGGTAAGTGGGTACTTCTTTGATTTTATTGTTTTTTTTTTAAATTTTCACCATTTAAATTGATTACCGGTGGAAACTGTCGCTAGGTAATATGTGTATAGATATTTCGTATTTTACATGAATGTATATATGTATGTGTGTGCGTATGGTTATGTGTACTTTATGTTCTTCCTTTTATAACCTAGAAAGTATACATATCCGTGATCAGCGTAATTTTCTGAGTCAATTTAGCCATTCCTATGTGTCAGTCGTCTTCAGTCTGCCTTCCTGTGAAAATCACGATTCTAAGAATTGCAGGAAAAAAGTATACGTCGAAAAAAAATTTTCATCGAGATTTTGATATTTTTATTTAAGCGTATCAGAGCGCTCCGTTCCGTATTTGAAACTTCAAACGCGTTTTTTTCAAATAATCTTTTTTGAAAATAATACTTAGCACAACTCGCTTAATTTGTATTCAATTTCTTTTAAATCTCAACTGTGCAATAAAAGCAAAGTTATATAGGGAGTGTCGTATGGAATTCTCGACACATTGTTTTTTTTTATTCCTTTTTTTGTTAATTTTAAATGCAAATTTAAAGTAGGTGTCATAAATCGATCTTTTTCTTAAAATTCTTCTGCTTTTTTATATTAAATTTACAGCCCTTATAGTGCGTAACAGCGAAAAGAATGCTCGGTAGAAGGCGTGTAGCGCGGCCATTTCTTAATATGCACTTAAGTAATGGCAAAGCAGTCCCTATTATTTTTTTTCTTTCTTATACCCATTTATACCCATTAAAAAGTTCCCAAAAAACACGTCGATTTGTTTCGGTTACCAGTGGTTTTTTAACCTCTTAAATATCGCTTTGTATAACGTTTTGAAGTTTATGCTTTATGGGTGGTGCCACGTCATTTTTTTATCTGATGTGAGAATGAACTATTTCTTATATACATATGTATGTGTGCAATTTGGTTTCATAACTTCTAAGTAAAACATTTTGAATTGTTTGCTTGTATGGAAGGCGACACGCCTTCTTGTCGAAATTCATCTAATTTTTGTCCAGAGCTTTTCTGAGCCATTCCTAGTAAATCTGTAGAATTTGGTTGCATTATCTTAAATAATCCCGGTTGTATTTCCTTAAATAATTTGCTCGGTACAGTGTTTTATAGCTTTTGGTTTTTTGAAGTGTCCCACTCCCACTTGGAAAAAATTTGTCAAGTTCTAGTCCAGAGCTTTTCCGAAACAACTCTATTCATTTTCTCAAGTAGCATTTTGAAGATTTTGCTTGAACAAGACATGCCACGCCCTCACGTCAAAATTTTCCATTTTTATTTTATGCTAGGCAAAATCATTTTATGTATTTATGTGAAATTTGATTTCATAACCTTTAATAAATCTCTGAGTATAGCGCTTTGAAGATTTCGCTTGTATTGGAGGTACTACGCCCTCTATTTTAAATTCGCCAGAGCTTTTCCAAGTTACTCTTAGTATTTGTGAGAAATTTTGTTACAATACATCATAAAACTCTCTCAATAAATCGTTTCAAATGTTTTATTTGTGTAAGCGGTAGGTGTGCACGAAAACCAATTTTACTTTTTTTTTCAATTGCAAGCCTCTTGGTTTTACGAATGGAATGACAAAGTATACATAAACATATCGGTCTCTCATAGAATTATCCGATGAAAATGGACAATAAGTCAGTATTTCAAATTGAAGAATTTGTGAACATGCAACGACACATTTAACGACACCATGCACACGCTCTTGCTTTACTTGTTTCCTGTGCGGAAAAATAGAATATAGTGAAAACCGAAAACTGCGGTCTGTCCATTTGCTGCATTTCCAAAAATTTGATTCGGGCAAACAAGGGATGTACAGTAAAGTACGAACTTGTTGACGTTACTTAAGCACCTGAAAGCTTGCAAAAAAGAATATCCTCGCCAGAAGGCATGATGGCATAGATATATTAAGCTACGTTGAAGTTTCTATGTCCCCACTTGCACCGTATAGACCCCCAAAGATATTCCGTGTTGTTTGCACAAACTATGCCATACAACAGAGTCACTGTCGTGTGGAAGACCCTTAAAAAAACACTTTTATTCGAACCTACCTCCAACACTTATGTTCCTCCAAATGTTTGGTATAACCGCACTTTCGCTTTACTTTGCAATATCGTTCGCGTCTTTTCACACAATCGCTACCACACCCTGACCATGCCGACCAAGCGGTAAAATGGTGACGCTCCATCGATTTGCTACGTCGACCACTCCAACGATTGTGATGATTATGCCAACGATGCACGCGTTGTCCATCGTGCCAATGCGAACCATGGTACTTCTGATGATGATGTTGGTGATGATGATGATTTTGATGTTGCTGTTGATGATGATTATGATGGTGATAACTTGGTGGTAGCTGTCCAATAGCACTCCTCACTTCCGCACGGATGTGTTGTTTTGCCTCCTGCACATGACTATTCTGAAAGAAATGTAAAGGGGAATAGAGAAAGATAAATACTGTACTAAATAGAAAATAACGATCTGTTTTTTTTTTTTTGCTAAAATTTATTAGTCACGCGCTCAAATTCAAATGCAGTGATCAAATGTTTGCGATCGAGCTGTGGGGGTCATTGAGATCGAGTTCAAGTTGCACATTCGTTAGTAATGAAATATGCGATCGACAAATGGGTTGGTTAACATTTGTCTCGTTGTTATTTGTGGTGAGGTTTCTATGTACATTTTAAGGTTTCTTCATGAAGTTGAAGTTTATGTTTAACACCATAATTGGAGATTAATTATTGACTTTACATGCCATCGCAGCTTGCCACATTTCATAAATGCTTGGCACTAGAGACTAAAGAAGTTTCAACAAGTCGGCATAAAAGTCTTAAGCCAATTTACATATACTTTTCTCATACATCCAACAGTTGAAAGGTGAAATATCAAGAACTCTTATCTCAGCATCTTTACTATGTTAAGTCATAAATCACTGCAGAACTAAAAATACATAATTTATGCGATTACAACAAGAATCTTATGTCAAGTTTTTATGATGATAAATTAAAAACAAATCCAACAGATATAATTTTTGATTTACATCTTTGTTCTGCTCGTATGCTAGACAATTTTTTAGTTTTGCCAAAGAAAATAAGTCGTCGTTTTCTATTCTTTTCTTTTATTCTTGTAATCGAAAACAAACAACGATCCAACAATTAGATTGGCATAGAAAGGAAAGCAGAAAAAAAAAATTGCAACAGCAGACATGTTGGACGTACGAGCATTCGTTTGGTCTAACCCCACCCCATAGACAATAAGTTGTTGAGGATGTATGCCGTGTGTACAATAGGGTGGAGTGAAAACTTTTTTCGGCAAGAAGCTTTTTAAGCTTAGTATTTTTAAAAAAAGTTGGTAATCAACTTAGATTTTTAGCAAATTTTGAAACTAAATTTGTGACTCCATAAAGTAAACATAGGTCGAAAAATGTTCAAAATGACCAAGCATCAAATATTTTGAAAAAGTCTAATAATGTAAAAGTCCAAATAAAGCAAGAAATTTCGATCAATGTCTAAAAGTCAATAAAATGTCAAAAAAAGTCAAGAAGGTCGAAAATATCGATTACTGTTGAACAAGTCGATAACTGTCGAATATAAATATATCAATTTGTGTCAAAATGTTGAAAAAAACGCTATATATCGAAAAAGTCGATATGATCAAATAGTGACGAAACATCGCTACATGACGTAAAATGTTAAAAAAGTCAAATATCCAACAATATCAAAAAATTCCTAGGTGTAATGTCGATGTAAACTAAAGAAATCTGACAAAGAATACGATAGATATCGAAGAAAAAAATCGATAATTGTTGAAAAAGTCATATATGTCGAACTAGCCGATTATTATCAAATAATGTCTGAATTAAATTGAAACCAACGATATATTAGTCGAAAAACGTTAAAACCGTTGAAGAATTCGAAGAAAGTAGAGTTGGTAAAGCATGTAAATAATGTTAAAAATGTAAAAAATGTAAAGAATGTGTATATGCAAAACATTTAATATATATTCAGCAAAACTTTTGTGATACTGAGTGTAAGTTTCAATTGTAACGTTTAAGCCAATTCACTCTATAATAGATATTCTCCATACCTGCTGTTAAAAATTAGTTCAGACTTTAAAAAAAATTTATTCGCTTGTTTCACTCCACCCTAACACATAACTTATGCCTAATGAATGGCAGATGGATTAGATGGCATAGCATCGCATGACTTGAGTTGCTTGCCATGTTTGCTATTGGCTCGAAATACAAAGCGCATCTATATTTGCCATTAGAAAATTGGTGCCAACTTCTAAAAAAAATAGATGAATGCAATAAAAGGGTGGCTCATAAATCATTTCTTCTAATAAATCAGCGTTGAAAAATATAACGATTCGAATTTTCAGACAAGGAAATTTAGCCGCCTTTGGTTGTCAAAGTTTATTTTAGCAACGAATAAAGTAAAGCTTTCTCAAATGAGCAAAATTCCAAAGTTATTGTGAAGTCAGTGCGAGTATTTAATGTCGGCATTTTTGGTTATGTCCTGTTACACCAGTGAATACGAGATATGCTGTTCTGTTCGTCAATGTAATAATCTCCAGTAATTTCGGTTAAAGAATGCAGCCCTGTCATACTCCATTTTGGACTTCAAAATCCCCAGACAGCCTTCCTGTGTGCAATTTAGCTATTAATTTTTTGGAAACTAAGAGGCTTTACCCCTGCTCGCTTGCCTTACCAACTCCCGCCACCTCACATTTCGCGCGCTCTCACTATTTTCGGTTTCTTATATGTGACAACTTTGTGCTACCTTTCTTTAATAACTTAAAGTATGCAAAGGAACTTTACCTTTATTTAACAATTAAAAGTATGCAATGGAATTTGTATTTTCTACTTATATTTGTTTTGTTCTTTGTCTTTTTCATTATACGATAATTTTCTGACCTCGAAAACTATTTTATATAATAAGCAGATATGTATCTCTCCTGTGCAAGGCATGCCAAATAAATATACTAATTAATATATAAAATAATTTTTTATCAGTGAACGAAGATAAAAAGGATGCAGGGTGCCATAGAACAGAGCAAAATCAATTTTGTATGTTTTGTTTCTGTTTTTAATTCATTGCAGTTGTAATTTGTGAAATGAAAACAAGCGCACCCTTTTTAACATTACAACAAAACACTGAGTTTTTCGCAAATGCAGCTCAAGACTTTTCAAATCTATTAGAGACAGATGTTGTAGATTGTGGATAAAAAGAAAAACAATAATATGAACAGCACGCTGCATACAAAAAATTAAGTTTAAAAATAAATAAAAAACATATTTTTTTTTGTCATAATTTGATTCTATCTGGCTTAAATTTCCGTTGAGGCATAGTATGACACCCAGATACGCACTGTATTTGTGCGTTGCGCATCTCTTCCCAAAGACAACAAAGTTTTATGATGCAATCGTGGCAGATACGCGATTGCACTTTTTTACTTAAATTAAATTTGGTTGTTCAAGCACATTGTACACACTGGAGTATGGTATGTTTAGTTATTGAGAGCGTTTGTGTTGTATTCTTTATGAGGAATGGGTGAACAGAATAAAAAAGCATATGTCCAGTTTCTAAAAAATTTCAGATATAACGAAAAACTATTTATGTCTTTGAACTGATCACATTAACTTACTATGATTAGGTATGTGATACTTTAAGAGAAAATAGGGAAAAAATAGACATGTGCTCTTTTGCAGAGGCCAACTGGACATGTTACCTTTTGTTAATCTCATTGTTGGAGCAGATTCAGTGCTACGACCTCTTCTTGGTTTTGTTTTGGGCTTAAAAATTTATTTCGCTTACAGTTTTGTCATTTTGTATACAAAACAACAATAAAAATGGAAATATATTGTAGCGAAATTTGCAGTATGCCAGTTCTCGAACACCCTCTGGCAGTCATATGTGGTTTCTGTACTAGAAATAATGAACTGAATGTCGCTGCAATATGTCAGACAATTCTTGAACTCGATAAGCGCCATCTAGAAGGTAACGAATAAACTGAATGTCGCTGCGGTATGCTAGATGATTCTTGAACCGATAAGCGCCATCTAGAAGGTACCGGAAATGACATTCTGGATAGTGGTGGAACTTTCAAGAAAGAAGTGAATTTGCTATAAAAGGTTGTCATTTGAGCAGTCGAGACACAGTTGTTCGTAAGCAGTGGAGTAATAAAGGTTGTTCTTAAGCAATAGAGTAATACAGTGGATTTCAAAGCGCTAAAGTGAAATAATTGTCTATACAGTGCCAGTTCAATATTAGAGTTTGAATATCGATAATTAAAGGAAATAAACAATTGTACCGTTTAAAAACTAACGCTTTGATTTAAATAAACCATTTTATAATTAAATAAAGTTTGTGTTTTTAATTGCTACACAATCCAGTGATCGAACTCAGAAAAGTAAAAGAGATCGAAATTATCCTAAAAAGAGACAGGAAATTTCGTAACAATATACATAATAAAGCGCGCGAGAAACGTGATTTCTGTGACACAAGACAATAACATGTAACAGACTGGCGTTAGTTTTATTTAGATGCGTTCCTCTCAAGCACGTTATACAAACCACAGTAAAAAACACTTGACTTGCTGCAGGAAGCACTAAAAGAGTTTAAAGTTCATTTAAAAACTCTTACATTTTCCTACATTTGTGCCGCTTTGAACGTCCAGTGTTCAGTACACACTTTTTTAAATGAAATACGTACTCTTTTGAAAATCCACACTCAAGAATGTTTAAGAAAATAAAAATATTTGTAGGACATGTTTCTTTTTGCAGGAAAACCTTCACTTTGCCAACAAATAAGTATGACATATATAATATATATATGATATATTGCTTGTTTGATTTGTTTGAGATTGAAAGCACTTGAAGCTTAGTATAATGGACACGACTGCATCAAAAAACTCAACACGACCGACCATGGACATGTTACGTTCTGTTCGCCCACTCTGCAATTATCGTATTGAAATATTTAATTTCATTTACGGGTGAACACAGTTTCTCAAATACCACTTTACTGATCGTTGTAAGCTTTTTATACCTGGTTTTTTATAATAATAATAATAATAATAATAATAGTTCATAAGGGTTGTCATGCGATTAAAAGGAGATGTAGCCATATAATTTGTTCTACTAACCGGTTGATAAAATAATTGATTAGAGTTACGAGTACTTCTCCGATTAGTATTAAAATCGATGTAATCAAGAAGCTCTGGTGCAGCAAGAGACCCAGTTACAAGTTGATGCAGATAAAGTATATCCACAATATTTCTACGGGACCTCAAAGACTGCAAATGTAATAACTTCAACCGATCCTCATAAGGAGGAAGGTTCAAAGAGTCAGTCCAATTTAAACCATTGAGAGCAAAACGAATAAAGTTTTTTTGAATTCTCTCAATTCTATTTATATGAATATTATAAAATGGTGACCATACTTGGCTGGCGTACTCTAAGTTTTTTTATTACTAGAGCCAGTTTGAAAATGAAGCAATTTTCATTTGAACAACAATCTCAAATTTTTTTTCTGCGGAATTACAAAGTTTTTTTAGAAAATAACGGTTTTTGGAATGTATAAAATATTGGTTTTCCGGGTACTGAGGGAAGTCCTGTACGTTCCCTCTATTTCTTTTAAAACTTTTTTTTTAAATTACAAAGTGTCTATTCAGTAAGACTGATTATAATTCCATAGCTTGTTCTTCGTAATAACGCAAAATGTCCTCTCTACCAGCGAGTTACTTAAGAAAATTTATTTGTGATATTTTTGACTTTAGTTTCTGCTGTCGCTTGTGTGTATGTTGTAAGTCGCGTGAACTGCGCGTGACTTGCTCACATTTGTGTAAACATCACACAAATCACAACTTTAGACTATGCGACTCTGATTCCCCAACCAGCCATTACAACGCGTAGACTATATTTCGTGGAACATTTTTTTTTTATATTTCACTTTACTTTCTATTTTGGTATCTTTGATAATTTCCCAGAAGATCTATGATAGTTGTCTGTGTCCCTTTTTAATCGGTCTGTGCACTTACTACGAAGTGGTAGGTTTAAAGTTCAAAGAGGGCCTTTTTTTCACTAAGAAATTGTGTGGTGATTTATTTGGTGTAACCTTTTCGGTTTAATTTTATAACAAATAATGTAGTTGAAGCGAGTCAATCTAATGGACAAGATTTATTGTCTGAAGATGATGATTCTATTTTGAGAATATGTACAAAATATTTTCAAATATTAAAGATAAACATTTTATTGCTTGAATGAATGAAAATACTTAAAATATTTTGTTAATTTTAACATGTTGAGAAAAAAATGTCTCGTATTTTTATAGTTTTGAAGTTGCAACTTGTTACTTCATGTTCGTAAAGTTTAGAGCTGCATGGTACTTCTTATGTCGTTGACAGTTGTCTGTCTCTTTATGATCTATTAAAAATAAACGAGCATTTTAAAATAGAAGACATCTACCACATAAAATGTTTTCCTTCAAGTTGCCAAAAGTATTGAACAACCTGCGCCAAACAGACCCTTCATAAAAATACTCCGGGAGACGACAATATTGTGCAGATGTGCGTGTCGCGCCACGACAAATGATTATTTTGACAAACTGCAAAATATTAAAAACAAGAATTTTTTTATTTTGACATTAAGCTGTCAAAATGCTACATGAAACATGACAAGTTGTGAACAGAAATACAGCTGCTGGAGGTAAATGCACTCTTTGAAGAAAATTTGAAAATAAAATTTATGTTCAAAAGTTGTGTTTTAGGGCAACAATGGTTGATGATCTAAACACTACGGTAATGCCGCATTGTATCGAAACAATTCGATTGAATTGTAAATTCATTAATGTTCAAATCGTTTTTTTTTTTGTAAAGAAAAAAGAAAATTCTCACGAAGTCATGCGGAAATAATTGCGCAAATTTGTTGTTTTTTCATCATTGTTACTTCGAAAAATGTAATTCGGTTGCTTTTTTGTAATTAGTATTGTTTTCAGCACAGTTTCTTTGTGTAGGTTGTTAATTTGGTGATTTAATTTGTGTCGCTTTTATCGAAGCTTTTCAGTCAATATAACCTTCGTCGCTTTACACAGAGATGAAAGCATTCTATGATGAGAACAATTTTTATTATGATGAAAATAATGCAATCACAGGATTTTTAATCTAGCGATATTGGAAATCTGAACTTTTTCGGGACTTGCAAATTAAATATTTAATTTTATACTGAAACTTTATTTTTAATTTACTACGGTAATGATATACATGATATTAATAGTTCCATAAGTCCGGTGCTAAAGTTTTTATTTTGTGTTCACTGGCTTTCAGGAGAAATAAGAACTCACATGACGATAGATCGCATTACGTCATGTGTTGTCTCAAAATTTTTTCTCGGTGCATTACCTCATCAGTTAATGTTTGTTTTGATTTAATTTGTTTTACTTTTATCGAATATCTATTAAATCGGCTTATATTGTTCGAATTATTTTGTTTTTTATAGATTAACCTTGATCTAAGAGATTTGCTCAGCCTTTGTTTGTTGTAAGCTCAAATTTCATGCTCCAACAATTCTATTTATGATAATAACTTACGTTTGCATAATAGGAGCTCATGAGTAATATTTGCAACTCACCTGACTTAGTGTAATAATTTGCAGTATTGTGAGCAGCCTCAGAATTTGTTCTAAATTCATATTTTAATTCCTTAAATGTTTAGAATACAATTTACGCAAAATTCGATCGTTTAAATATTTTAAATTTATTTTTAGAAAAACATTGACTAGAGTTGAACTATTGCTAATGAGATGCACTGGGTGGTGGTTGCAGTTGTTTCCATTACGATGCTGAAATAAATAGAAAAATAAATTTGATTAATTAAATAAGAAGCTTAAGAACAGTGTTGTAAAACGAAAAAAAATTCGTATCGTTACATATTTCGTTATGTTTTTCATCGTTATGTTATTTTGTTAGATAACGAAAAAAGTTACGTTCTATAAAAAATGTTAGAAGAGTTTTTTTTAACAGTTCAAATACGAGCAGGTAAATTTATCTGATATACACAATATACGTGAGTAACATGAGTATTCATGAATATCCTTAATATACTTCCACTATATAAAATTCAGTTTTTGTCTGTCTGTCTGTTTCTTATGGACGCGAAAACTATCCGGCCGATTTTGATGAAATTTTTTAGTATCGATCAGGCGGGTGTCATAGGCTATAAGACTTTTATTTAGGATGCATATTTAGAGTGGCCCTCATACAAAAATATTTTTAAAATATAATTTTCACGGAGACCGGTTAATCGTTTCACACCGAATTTACACCACTTAGCTTTTATATTAAAGGGCATAGCCAAGGCAAAACTTTTATTTTGGGTGGCCCTAATATAAAACATATTTTTAAAATGGAATTTTCACAAAAAATCACTACATCGATTTACTTGGAATTCACACCATGTGTCTTTTATGTTCAGATGCATAGCTTAGGCTATGAAACTTTTATTTAGAGCACATATTTAGGGTGGCACACATACAAAAATGTTTTTAATAAACTAATTCATTTAGATAATTTTGATGTTTAATTTTTGCAAATTAAACTTTATATGAAAAACTTTTAGCTCAAACTAATTGCTCCGATAAAAAATAAAATTCGACACCACATTTATTTGCGCTCTCTATTTGGTTTGGCAGAGTTTCCTACCACACAGCTGTCATCCATAAACAAAGTCTTTTTATTTATATTGTTGAAGTCCATTACATGGAATTTGGTGTAAGAAGCAAGTCGTCGCGTCATGCCACACAGCGCGTCAAATTTTCTCTTAACAATTTACATATCTCTTTACGAGCAATGAAAGACAACATCAGATATATTATTGAAAATGCTTAAGTTGTGCATAAATTCAGCCAGCTAAGATTCTATTTTTTGAGGCTGCTCAAAATATTATGTACATAGAGTAAAATGTAAGGGAGTTAGGGAAAACTTCTGAAATTAGATAGTATTACGAGCTAGGTACTTATGTCTACAAAAAGTTTTGAAAGTTAAATCATAAGTCTTAAGCGTGATCTCATATAACTTTTTACACAAACTCGCTTAGGGCATAAAATTCGAAAAACCCTTCCTCAATGAATATTCAAGCCATTTATCTCATAAATAAATCTTAAAGCCAAAAAATAACTCGGAGTTTTACTTGATTTCGGACTTAAAATGAACATCTGCATAACTTTTTTGCAACTTTTTCATTTCTCATCATCGCGGTTATTTTTCGAGCGATTTCGCTCTATTTTGTAAGTTATGAGCGGCATTCACGATCCAAAGGAGTTGCTGTTGCATTTCACTCAAAAATGGTTGCTTGTGTTGAAATGGTTTTCAGATAAGCAGATTTCAGTGTTTGCTACATTTGTGAAAATCGGAATCACCAAATATAAACTTCATATAGAAAGTATATACCTATCTAATATCGTATGTTATATCGTAAGTGATATATGTAGTAAACAGTTGTACCTACTTTTTCTAGGCTTGGCAGAAGATTGTGAAATAAAGAAAAATTTTTGTTAAATAAAAAAAACAACTTATCAACTTATCAAGATAAAAGACCTTGAAAGGAACAACATAACACAATTTCAAGCAGATAGCTGTGGAATTTTGTAACCGAAGCGAAACTTATCTTCTATGTTACAACATTTTTAAATTAAATTGGATGAACACTAGAGCTAAATAGTATACCTACATAGCTTATAGATAGCATGTACTACTAATTAACGCTAAGCAAATTTTATATTTTCTACAACTCAATTTGTACAAATTTCTTGAGCTCTGACATAATAACGAATATAAAAGAGTTTTTTGCTACACATAAAAAATTTTTTTTTTATTTTTTTCAATCAAAAACCACAAGTCATATTATTAAGTATATCTTTCAAAAATCAAACAAACTATTTGTCAGATTAATGTTGTAATAATAAAAATAAATGAGTTCCAAAAAAAAAAAAGAAAAAACAAACAAACAAAGATGCAGCCAAGTTATTTATTACATTTTACAATTTCTATATTTAGACATTCGTACTTGTAAAATCGAAAATAAAAAACAGAAAAAAAAATGTTTTTTATAAAAAAACAAAAAGAAAACTTTTTTTTTTATTTTCCTAAGCGCTTACCTTGAATTGTAACGTAACGTATCGTAAAGTAACCACTTAGGCACAAAGTTATTTAGCAACTAAGGCACGTCAATCGGGCGCATCTCAATAAAAACATGAAATTCTGACAAAAATCAGCCACATTTTGAATAACAAAATGAAACAAAAACAACAGCAAGCGGTAAATAACGACAACAATTTGATGAAATCTATTCAATCAAAAAAAGCCTAAGCAACTGAGAGCAGAAAAAAGCGCTCCGTTGTACTATGAATGGATGGATGGATGGATGGTCCGTTTGGTTGGTTGAGCTAGAAATGCGTTAATTAAAAATTTATTTAAAAATAATGCAGCATTATTTTAGCCAAAAATAATTTTCTTTTTTTTTCTGCTCCTTATTATTTTAATTTGGCATACAACACTCAAAATCAACTTAGAAGTAGTTCATTGGAATTGTTTTATCTTTCTTTTGTAAAAAATATTATTTTTATTAATTATTCTTTGAATGTTGATTATTAAAAATCATTAAATGTCAATGGATATGAAACAGTGCGTACGTGGATCAGCAACATTGATAGATAGACAGCAGCAACAAATTTGCGTAGTTGGGATGTTGAAGTAACCAAAAATTTTAAAAAAATGCAGTGTCGTTAATCATTTGGTTTGCCTTACTTTCAAAGCATCGAAAATAAATCTTGAAACGTACGCTATATGTGGCTTTATAATCTAAATTTAGCTTATTAAATTTGCATGAGGTCTTGTCAATTGCAGCAGGGATTGAAGCGTACTGACTTCATGCCCACAAAACCGTTGAGAAATGGTCGCATCTTCGTTAGCGCGAAAATTAGCCAAAAGTTACATGTGGTGCAAGGTGCGTCTAGACAATTAATAGCTAATTGCGGTTTTCCACAAGAATCTGTCTTAGGACCTCTTTTATTTTCACTTTTTATAAATGATTTGCCTGAAATTGTGGCCTATTGCCAAACTCAGTTATATGCTGATGACGTACTTTTATATATGTCTAGACCCATAGGGCTGTCTGAAGATTGCGTTGATAGATTAAACGAGGATTTAAGTAATATTCAGGATTGGTCAGTTTATAACAAACTCATGCTTAACCCTTCAAAGTGTGTTGGAATAAATTGTTCTAGACATCCTGTTAGTGTAGAGGACATTCCTCCACTTATATTAAATAATGTTATTGTTCCATTTCAAAAAAATATCATGTACCTTGGATACAACATTGTTTGTTAAGTTGTTGCGATGCTACAACGGCAACTATCAAGCGTATTTATGCAGGCCTTAGAAGTCTTGGCGTGTCTGCTTACTTTTTGCCTAGTTATGATTTTTTACTTTCAATTGTTCGGTTTACCCTTGTCTTGACTTCGCTTGTAAACGCAAATTAAATGTGGCCTTTAATGACTGTATAAGATTTATTTATGGTATCCCGAGATATAATAGTGTGACCCATCTTAAAAAAACTTTATTAGGCATGGACTTGGAGCAGTATTATGATTTTCGAAATTTGATAAAGCTGCATAACATTATTTACAAATATTGCCCTGATTACCTGTTTGAAATGCTTCGTTTTATGCAATCACGAAGGGGCTTAGAACTAATTTTGCCGCGGTACAGAAGTTTAATGTTGGAACGCCCTTACTTTGTTGCTGCAATTCGACTGTAGAACAACCTTCCACATGAATTGCAAAGGGTTGGGTCACCGACGCAATTTCGGAAGAAACTTTTTGAACTTTTTAGCATGTCTGCTATTTAAACTTATTTTAATTCCCTCATTTTAAGATTATTTTTTTTTTTTACTTTCTATTTTTAATTCTTATAAAATATTTTCTTTACTTTGGATGATTCCTGCTTTCCATTGTTACAACTTAAATTGTTAAATACTTTAAATGCTTATTTATAAGATATAATATCTTGTAGCATTTAGTGAATATTATATTTAAATGAATAAATGAGTTAGCAAGAACACCCATGTTAACCATAGGATTAGCCCTTTTTTCGCTTTCACTAAAACCGGAGAAGGTCAACCCCTTTATTCTTTGTTTTTTTTTTTTTTCTAAATAAAGCATGTCAAAATTAGAGCCCCGAATATGAATTTCGTGCCATTTTTATACCCTACATTCAGGGTATTTCACTCTGTCATTACGTTTATAACGCATAGAAAGTGGCGTGGCAAGTATAAAGCTGTCTATATATACTTGCTCATCGTCACCGTTTGTCCGTCCGTCTGCTTGTCCGTCAGCCTGTATGTGTCCGTCCGTGAAAATCACAATTTCGGCATAACTAAGTGAGATAATTGAATAAAATTGGTACATAGGCTACACCTTTAAAAATGGACATGTAAATAAAAGCCCCTTGAGGAAATTGAGACCACTAATGATTCACGATGTGCGGTAGCATTCACTCAACGAAAATTATGGGCATAGGGTTAGGACATGATGGTGCTCAAGATGCCATCCGTTGTCAATCAAATAAAACGAAATCACACCGTAACGTTTGATATCCGTAGTGTATAAGATTTGTTTTTAGTCCGCTGCCTATAGTCGTGACCTGTTTTACTTAATGGAACCACATAATCGTCACGATAACATATCAGAACTTTAAAATTGTCTTTATCAACCCACCTTTCATTTATTTGCTGAAGTTACCATAAGATATAAAGTTTTTAAGGGCTCTGTTCAAAAGTTTACTGGACCACTTATGAAAGTCAAGAACTATTTTGCTATAAAGGATCACATAAAACTCATAACTAAAACTAAAGTTTAAGGCTGATCACCATATCTGTTCTATCTATCACATTTGTCGATCTTATCCCAAATTTTAGCACTATGTCAGAATTGTAGAATATCTCACCGAACTCCTATCAAAACCAAATGCGGTTTTGAAAAAGTTGTAGTTCTTATCAAATCTTTAAAAATTGGTGATATCACTGCCTGCTGGTGATATAGGATTTAATATATCTGTGGACATTTGACAAAATAACCTCTTTCGATCTACGATAATAATTTAATATAGCGTAAGTCTTGCATTGAAGCAAAGAGCATATGTTGTATTGAATTATTACCGTAGATCGAAAGAGGTTGTTTTGTCAAATATCCACATATATGTTTTCAGACATTGTGAAAGGAGATTACAAAGAGAATTTTTGAAAATCTTTTCTTAGAATGAAAATTATACTGATAAGGGGCTATGCATTTAATACGAGAAAAAATAAAAATCCAAAATATTAATCATATTTTTGCGATCATGCCTATTGTTTTCTATATATTGTAGTGTATTTTAATCCAATAAAACCAATGGCGATCCCATTCCAAAATTTGCTGTTCAAATATTCAGCATAAAATCATTACATTCCTCCCACTCGATATCGACAGCAATATCCGATAGATTGAAAAATGAATTTCAGGAATGTCGATGTAATTACAACGCGTATAAATTATAATTAAAGAGCGCGTTTTTTTATAGATAAACGTTAATTGAAAAATACATTTAACGGATTTATGCGTCAGTCAAAGATAAAAAAACAGAAAAAAAAATAAAACAGAATTGAATTAAAATTGAAAACTGAAGGTAATTAGAAAACACTTACGCACAAGAAGAATTGTAACAACAACTGTAGCATAGTGTACTTACGAGTATCTACGTCGAGATGGTAAAATGTATCATTGCGTTTATCTTACGCCTATTCAAATAATTTTGCAGCTTCTTCAATTGCGTCAGTGTGGAAAATGTACATAAACTAAAATCTTTTCATTTAAGAAAAATTCAAAAACAGAAATCCGTATGTAAACGACTTACACAGGTCGAAAAAATATTCATTTTTTAAGGCAAGAAGTAGAGAACATATGTTCATTTGTATGAAATTGAAACACTTTTTATTTCGTTATCATCAATTTATCCGAATGGAATTTTTTCTCTTTCAAAATGAAAGCATCAAATGAACATCAGTCGAGTATTAAACACTTTTACAAGCGAATTTTGTTGACAAGTGTTATTTGCTGTAACCAATGTTGAAGTAAAGTCTTCTCACAATAACGCAAACTTTACTAAGTGGTGCTCATAAGATTATGGCATATGAAGCCATCAAAATCTGAGGCATTTTTGTTTTAAAATTTGTGGTTTCTTTACATTTGGTTTTGCTGTTGTTGTAGTTGCTCTTATTTTAGTCGTAATACGAACGTAAATACAGCGTAGTGAGATGGATGCGCATGTAAAATATTAATGGAGGAAGCAACAGAAAACGTGCGTACTTTGAGTTTCTAATTATAACAAATGGTTCATTTAAATTGGTTTTCTATTAACATTGCGTGGTAAGCACTTTGTGCTATAAATATCGTTACATGTGCGTATCTCATGCAGTTGCCTTTGCACAAAAGTGTGTTCCCTGAGTTGAGGAAATTTCCACAATATAAAGGATTTCCATACTCAAGAAATAAAGTATAAAATCGATTAGCAGGGCGGTCCATTTTGTGATATTGAGTTTTTTAGGAACTGATTGTGAGTAAAAAGTTTCGGAAAAAGCCGTTGTATGTAGGATTTTTGTTTGTTTGCACTTACATTTTTTTTTAATGAGAAAACAAGGTAAATCAATTTTTCCACAAAAATAAATTGGGTGATTAAAAAAAAAAGGTTTATATACGGACACCAAAACTTTTGTAATATTAATGACTAAAAACAAGACATAAGCTAGTTAAGGTGTTATCTTCGGCCAGGCCGAAACTCACATACCCTACACTGCATTAATAGTACTTTCCAAATAAATGTTAAAAATTCATTGAAAATTAATTTCCTAAAATTTTCATGAAAATCGTGTGTGCCAATTGTGAGTTTTACTAATTCAAAATTTTCAATTGTTGTAAAGTGCCACACCCACTTTTAAAATTCCGCCCACTTTGATCACAATTCAAGATATTTATGATTTGAATCCTTCTACTTAATTTCATCACAATATCTTGCACGGTTAACGATCTATGGCGTTATTAAAGTTAAAATTTAGGGTTGTGCCACGCCCTTTTCAGAGCCTTTGCAAATTTGAAACCTAGCCCAATCTTAATTTTTTTCACATGTTCATCAAATCACTAAGTTTTATCAAAATTGCAGCAACTTTTTTCAAAATGTGCAATTATATATTTACATGGAGTATGGACGTTGGGCGTGGCCGTGAACCGATTTTGCCCATTTTTGCATACTAGCAGCTTATAAGAAGGTGTGGCCTATGTGTCAAATTTCATTGATTTCAACAGACAGACAGACAGACACACAGACAGATATGACATATTCAGACAGACATATAGATAGAGAAACAAACCGATAGACATAGCTATATCGGCTCAGGTGGTGACGCTGATCAATAATATATATACTTTTCTATACCTGCCAAGCCCCCTTCTATGCGTTACAAATGGAATGACAAAGTGAATATGCCCTCTGTGGTATAGGGTATAAACAATTTGATTTTTTTTTAACATTTTACCAAATATGGAGAAATGCCGATCCACGTCGAACAAATAAATAAGCAAACATGTATCTAGTAATGTAGATAAAAGTCGATAAATGTCAGATAATGTCGATTAAAGTCGAAAAACGTCGACAAATGTCGTAAAAGTCGGGTAATGTAGGAGATATCAAAAATAATGTTGCAAAGACCGAAAAATAGCAAAAAAGTTGAGCTGTGTCGAAAAACTTCAAATAATGTCGAGAAGTGTCGAGCAAGTCCAAAAATTTCGAATTATATCGAAAAAGCCGAATAATGACGAACAGACTGAAATATATCGAAAATGTTGAGCTACATGTGTCGAAAAATTTTCAAATAACGTCGAGAAAGTCGAAAAATTTTGAATCGATTTCGAAAAAGTCAAAGTTGTAAAGTATATCAGGCTTGTGTGTAAAGAATGTTAAGCATGTGAAGAAAGTATGTACAGTACTTATATGAGACATCTAAGCATGACACTGAAAGTTATTCTGATCACCAGCGTCAGCCGTCAGTGAGCTGTAATTCACTTTACACTTTACTTTACCTGCCATACTCGGTTGCTAAATTTTTCACATATCAAAAAAATATATATTTTAAAGTTAAAAAATTATTCAAATGTCTCAAATAAGAAAAATCAACGTAAGTTGAGCGTGCATAGGCACATTTTGAAAACAACAAAATATAAATAAATTTAATCACTCTAAAGCCAATTAGCTCAGTTTTTGGCTATTTTGCGTTTAATAATTCAGCGCTAATCGCTATATGACATATTCAGGCATTGTGTTAAAGTCATTATATCCAATCGACTTAGTGCTAACGTAGGCGCCAATAACATTTTGGCAAACAGACAACACATCGGCCCATATCAATAAGATTAAACGTAGATTGACAAGCTCATTAGTTGTTGGTTTTATTGTGGTGTTTTCACAAATTTACAACACACAAATGCCAATTTAATTAATGCAAAAATCAATTTTCCATATTTTACATTTATTTTTTGTCGTTTTTTCGACAAGACGAATAAATTAAGCTCAATGCTTCCGAAAGCTATAAATTATAAAAATAAACGCCATATGATGTTGTGCATTAGATAAAAAAAATTAAACTTTAAGATTGATACAAGATAAAAAAGGCGAATCACAGAGCAGAGAAAAAAAAGCAACAAATCCAAAAGCGAAAACGCTCGATGTAAACTTGTCATGACCTTATATTGAAAACCGTGATCGATGAACGAACTCGACAGGCAGCGTAAATAAACCATGAGAATTACGAGTATGTTGAGTTAAAACCATAAACGAGGTTGACTTCATGATGATGATAACGATAACGATGACGATGATGAGCCACAAGCTGAATGCGACGATGCGACAACTTGGACCAACTATTTCAGAATGACAACAACAGTATGAAAGAACTTAAATGGATAAAGTACTCGTTTGGAACTAAATTGGAGATATCCACAAGTACAAGTGAGCAGCATAGAAACAACATAAAAAATAAGCAAAAAAAGTAAAAGAATCATTATTTTAAGCTTAAATGAATGCAGGATAAATGTCAAGAAAAAGAAGAATTTCCTGATATATTATACAATGATTCAAGAAGCTCTCAATGTCCTTCTGATTTAAGTAGTTGATAGTTACATATGGGAGTTGTCAGTTCTTAGATGTCTCGATGTAGAGCAAGTTATAGATTTATTTGATTTCGAAAGTAGAAGCAACTGGTTGGCCTTACAACAGTAAATGTCTTCAGATCTATCCACCTATGTATCTATCGGTTTATCCTTTTTGCTATCAAAAACATCTGTGAAATTATGATAATGTTTGAAATTTAACCATTATAGTGACAATACAAGATACACATACCTGATTAAATGACATGAAACAAGAAAACATATTTCCTGTTATGGGCGTGACAGCGCCTACTATTATTTTTACAAAGAATTTCTTGAACAAATTTGCTTTCAGTAATACTTTTCGTAGCACAAGATCAGAGGCTTGATGCAGACTACTAGATAAAAATATGCTGCCAAGTTTTTTATAAAAATCGGTTTGGTCATAACTTTAGATTTTGGGCTTGGTCGAACCATATCTCTCTACTTATAAAATATTTTGCTGTGACGTATTGAGAATCATCATCAATTTCGTCGTAGAATATATGGAATGTATGCGTAGACATAGCTTAATTAATAATATTTACAATTAGTATACTAAGGAGGTGTGGCACCGCCAAGAAATTAAGCAAATAATTAAATTATAAATATTCTTTTAGAAATTCAATATAAAGCCACCGTGTTGATTCCTCAGAAAATATTTTTAGAAGAAGAAAAACAAAGAAAATTTTGAAGAAAACCAAGTAAAATTTAATTTAATAAAGCAGAGCAGTACAATATAGATCACGATCACGACGAGCAACACTCAAGGCCATAGGCATTGCAGACAAACCCTTAAATATTTTGTTTTTGTCATTTTTTTTTTCTCCGCCATTTCTTCTCTTTGGCCCCATTTACCCTCAGGATAATAAATGCATAGCTGCAAAGTCACAAGACGCCAATGTTTTGAAAACAATGAGAGCAGCGCGCGATCGAGACTTGAAGATCATTAAATTTTTTTGCATTTTGTACGCACATAGTCCCAGCAAATGAATCCGTTCATCAGACAGAATATCTTGATAATTTTTTGCATCATTATATTAAGTCAAATTAAGCGGTAGGCATTTTGTTCTCATTGTAGTTGTTGTTGTTATTTTATTTGTCTTTGTTTTCCTTTTGTGTTGCCTTTGTTTAACTTTGATATTCAATTTTTTTATTTTCGTACGAATTCGGCATTCCAGACGTTCTGTGCGTTGCTTTAAAGCCACCCTTTTTTTTCTTCAAGTTATTGGTAGCGTTGCCACCAACATTGGCGTCTTTGTTGAACATAACTTTGGGCTTTAAGCGTAGTCTTTAATGGTTTTTTATTTCTCTCTGCAATGTAAGTTAATGGGCAAAAAGAAAAAGGCTCACAGACTGCAAAGTTAATACTTAATAGGTGATTAGGCCATTTTAAAGAGCTTCTGGATATTTTACTTACTGCGGTTGCTTAAGCTGACTGATAGTGAAGAAAGAAAAGTGAAATGCAAATTTTTTGTTGCTTAATCTTACGTCAATCTTTAACTTATTGCATGCTTCTGTCTTTAAATTGTAACTCAAAGTGGCGTAGCATTTAATTGAAATGATCAGTTAGTAGTTGTTATATCTATTCTTAGCACAGAATTGATGAACTTTAATAGTTATTTCAGTAAATAGGGCCTTGTTCTACTTAACTTACGCCTAGCACCTTCCTAGTTATTGGTATTGTAGGTAGGTATAACGCATTGCCAACTAAGGACTGTCCCAGAAAAACTTACGTTTTGCTTTTTAGTTATAAAAAAATACCCAGTAATTTTTTTGGTCTTTTTTCGTTTTTTATTAATAATGGCTAGTGTTCAGAATATCAATAACTTAAAACTAAGTAACAATTTTTATTCTATAAAAATTTCTTAGTTTTTTCGTAAGGCCCTTCATTAAATTTTGCACAGTTGTTTCATCGACAGTACGGTACGATCTTTTCCACTTATGTCTAAATTCTTGTAAATTTTTTGCAGTCTTACCACTCTTTCGAAGATCTCTTTTCATAAGAGCCCAGTATCTTTCAAATGGGCGAAGCTCTGGGCAGTTGGGCGGGTTTGCTGTTTTTGGAACAAAATTGATATTTTTTCTTGCATACCATTCCATCGTAATTTTGAAGTAATGAGAGGTTGCTAAATCTGGCCAGAACATCACGGTACCCTCATGTGCACGAATAAATGGTAGACGTTTTTCGAGGCACTCGTCTATATAAACTTTGGAATTGATTGTGCCTTGTGTAACAAATCATCTGCTTCTGAGGCCACAGGTGCATATGGCCTGCCAAACCATATATTGCTTCGGAAATTTCAAAATTTTTTTTTCTTTGAATTTACTAGACACATGCCCCTTTTTCAGTGATGTATAATATTCGTGCACAGGTAGCTGCTTAAAATCTGCTTTGACGTAAGTTTCGTCGTCGATAACACAACAATCAAATTTTGTCAGTTTCATACAATTTTCGGGCTCGCATCTGAGCCATCAACTGCTTTCATCAGAACGGTCTAGTACTTTTTGAACTCTATATGTCCTTAGCTTACTTTTCTCCTTTATTTTTTGTACAATAGATTTTGATGTACCTGGTCTAGCCGCCATATTTCGCACTGAGGTGTTGGGATTTTGCTTGAAAAGGCGCTTCACCTTCGTCGGTACCTTTGGGTTAGAAAATTCTGGTTTTCTGCCTGAACCTTTTTTTCGTGAAACAGGTAGATCGTTCTTATAATTAGAAATAACCGTAAAGACAGTTTTTCTGATGCACAAATTATTTTTGCTATAGCTGAATATTTTAATTCTGAATTTTGCAGGTATGTGGACAAAATCAGTTCGCGGACTTTTTGTTGCTTGCTAGACATCTTTGTCGTTAAAAGTGCTATCTTCAAGTGTTGTACATCATATCAAACGTCACTTTATATAGAAGAAATATTGTATCTTTTTAGACCTATGAGATTACACGTAAGTTTTTTCTGGGGCAGTCCTTAATATCTCTATGGGAGGGACTACGGTCTATTCTGGGGTCTAAGTACCAACCCCATATTTTATGGTAGATTCAACACAGTTAGAGTCTTCTTTAAAAAAAAACATCCCTTCAAATCTATGTCCCAGAATATTAGTGTTGAGAAAAAAAGACTCAAAGAGGTGTAAGCAATATTTCTTAAAAATAAGCTTAATTGTACATTTAATGCTCTTGTCGCAACGCTCAAAAAATTCACTTAAATGAAAATGATCGTGCATAAAAGATATATGTACATTTAACATGTTTTAATATAAGTCAAAGATACATATAGTAAAATCTGAAATTAATTGGAAATAACTCACCAGCTATAATGGAATGAAGCATATTTTTAATAAATTATTAATAAAAAAATAACAGCGCGAGGAAAAGGAAGTATTAACAGGTGTTAATTTTAAACATGTAACTAATTAAATTAAGTCAGCTGTCATCTTAGCAAAAGCAAATTTAAAGAATAACCATATCTCTATCTAATAAATTGAATGTTAAATCAAAATATTTACACAAAAAGCACCGCTAACGATAAAATCTTGCGCGCATAATGAGCTTAAATTTCAATGAAAACAAAAACAAAATAATCAATAAATTATAATTAATTAACTATTTCTTATATATATGTGTATGTATGGGGACCTTGGTGACCTTTTGGAACCTAAACATAATTAAAAAATAAAATTCAAAATATATAGCAATTTTTTAAAAAATATCAGTCTTTTCGCAACTACAGTTTTTTCTTTGAGTTTTCGCCTGCTATACAAAACTCTTTGGCTTCTCAGCTGTAGCATATTTCGTTCATCTGTGATGATGATGAAGAGTTCTGTTTATTATGTGGAACACATTAAAAAACCATAAAACAAAAATAATTTATTTGGCCAACAATAGTTGATATCGTAGGGGCGTTTTTATACAAAATTTCGACCAAACATTCACATTTTATTAAACTTTTTTGAAATATTTATAAAGTGTTTCATTAATTTTTTATAAAAAGTTGTTGCAGAAATGCAAGGTTTTGATTATTTGTTTTTCAATTTATTTCATGAATGTAGAAAGTGGTGTTATTTATAACTTTAAATTTTCGCAATTTCCGTATGCTACGTCTTATTTATTTTATTACTTTTATGGAATTTGAATTTGTGAAATTTTTATATATTTTAATAACTAAGTACCAAAAATATATGGTGCGGAAATTTATGTAGCGAAATTCTTCTCTTTATTTTTCTATTTTTCCTTTTAATGACACAGTTTAGAAATTCCATTATAAAGCAACCTTTCAACATTGAATGGCTACCTTCAAATTATTGAACATTCAATTTAGATACCAGAAAAAATAAATCCCTTAATATTTTGGTATTAACGCGCATTTTCTGTCTGTTAATATTAGTGACAACCTGTGATAATCATATTTTCAACTGACTGACAGTCTGAGTGACACAACATGGACGAAACCTACACGTAGGGTTAGTTTTCAATGTTTTTTTTTATATTTTGCCTATGTTTATAGATGCTGCACTGTGACACAAATTAAGAATTTCGTAAGTAAAATTAAAAAATAACATACATAGGCTATTTATGTTTGAGCTCAGGCATGTTAGGCTGGATTTGAGAACTTTCCTTTTGAGACTATGTCATCTTGGGTGCCTGTAATTTCTTTTTTCCATGCGGTCGTGTCTTGATGAAAAGCTAATAAACTAATATAAAGGACTTCGCATGAAAAAAACCAAAATAGCGTCGCTCAAATTTAAAAACTAAAGTGGATTCGGTCAGCATTGCACAGGCAATTCAAAATCTTATGACCGCTTCTGGTGAATTAAGGGTCTACAAAGGTAGATAAGAAAATCTTTTGAATTGTTTTATATTGATAGCATTTAATTACTTTTGAGGTACTTATTGAGATGAAACTTGGTCTTGAGATGTTGTTGGGCCACATAACAACACATTATCCCAAGCATTATGGTATTAGTGCAGGGGGTTTTAGCATCTTCTATACAAACAAGAGTCAAAATAAGCTATGTCTTGATAATTGGAGTTTAAGTTAGTTAACAGTCTTTGAAGAGTAGACAATCCATTGCTTTTCAAATTTTTTTCAGAGTTTCTCACGGGACTTTTACGTTTGTGTTTAAAAGAAAGAAAATTATTGTGATCTACAAAATTTTTTTTTTCAATTACACTACTCTACAAGAAAATTTTCCGCAAAAAAAGCTACCCTTCCTATAGTAAAATTTTTCGCTGAATCCGATAATCATAGTGGTTTTGGAATGGGTATCATGTAAAATAGCATTTTCAATGGAGCCTATATGGCGTTGCTTCCCTGAACAGTTCATGTTTTTGGTTTTTGCCGTTTGTCTAAAAAACCAGACATGATTCAGCAAAACCATTATCATTTTCGGATTCAGCGAAAAATTTTAGTATAGGAACGGTAGTTTATATTTGCTGCAATAATACTTTGCGAAAATTTGTAGACTAGTTTTAATAGACATTCTTTTAATAGAGAAAAAGTGCTCCTTTGTTTTATAAGCTTTTATTAAAAAAATATTTTACATTGGAAAAATCATTCAAGTACTTTTTTACGATTGACTTTCATTTTATTATCAAAAGTTTATAGCATAATTAACATAAAATTGCAAGCATTTTTTTCTAGTTTTCGAGATATAAAACAAATACAAATGAATATAAAGTGCCCTGTGCTATATGAAAACCCAAATTTTTTTTAAGTCAAAGATTTTGTATTGTGCTAATTTATTTATTTTTTAATTGTTATTTATTAGTCACCCCTGAAGATGAGGAAGGATCTTCCTCGAAATATTGGGATTATGTTATAAATAAATATTGACCTATAGCCAAAAAAAGTGTTTTAATATTGTCAAAGATTTTGTTTTGGCCTCAACAAAATTTTTGATGTAAAAAGAGATAGAGAAGTTTAATTCAGTCTCCTATATTTTAAAAGTTTCTTTCATAAATTTTTTATTTCGTGAGAACTTTGAAAAATTGTTCGACAGTTTTTAATCACAATCTTATGAACTATAAGGAAAAAAGTGAAATAAAATGAAAAAAGTATCGCTCTAAAAAATCATAGGATGTAAATTTGCAAACTATTCGAAAAATGCTATACGCACGCCGATGACCTTGACCTCGAAATATGTATAATATTAGGTGCGCAACTAAGTTCCCGCTGTTTTTGTTAGAAATTGCAACTTTATTGTCAAAAAATAGTTACAGATGAATCAATCAAAGTATTGCCCATTGCTAGATACCATTTTCCCCCATCTTTCTGGTAGAGCTCGAAAGCTATCACGGTAGAAGTGTTCGTGTCTTGAGACTATCCACGAATCAAGCCATTTTTTGAGGTCTTCATAGGAGTTGAACTGCTGACGGGGCAATATCTGGGGAATACGGCGGCCGGGGTAGGACTTCCCATTTGAGAGTTTCCAAGTATGATTTCACTGGTTTAGCAACGTGAGGCCTAGAGTTGTCATGCAATAGGATTACTTTATCGTGCCTCTGTTTGTATTGGGGCCGTTTTTCACGCAGTGCTCTGCTCAATCGCATTAGTTGAGTTCGGTACCGTTCCCCAGTGATGGTTTCATTCGGTTTCAGAATTTCATAACAGATTACACCGATAATTTGGCACAAAATCAGTCATTTTCGAGCAACCACTTGCAGACTACGAGTATGAAAACACAAAATCTTAAAAATGTCTGATCGGTTTGCTTACCATATGCTTAGGCTAGATTCATAACTTTTCGATATGAACCAAATCGACCAGGTCTTATGATTTAAAAGTTAAATTTGCACCACTGTAAAAGCTGTCATCTCTTGCTTAGTGTTAATAAAATCATTAGCAAAGTTGAGGTCTTATTTACACAGAAAAAAGTCGTACCGTCAAAATGACTTTAAAGTTTCTATTGAAAACATAAACAACAATAGAAAACTCCATCTCTAAAGAGACGTAGTTACGTACATTTTGTGTATTCAAAATTTTAAAATTTGACTAATAACCAAGTTCGAATAAATTTTTAAAAAATTTCATAAGATTCAGCAGTAGTCAATTAGAATTTTTGTGATGTATGGCCATTTATTATAATTTGTTTAACTCAACAATTTCTACGAAAGAATTTTATAAACATAAGAGCTGTAAATTTACAGTGCTTTAGAGTGCTCACCCTTCGAAGTGTAATATAATAGTGTATGCAATATTTTTACTTACAATTGTTAAGCTTAGCGTAATTTCAACCAATAATTTTGGTTAAATTTACAGATTTTAGCGTACTTTTAAATTATAACATTAATTTCACAGTACTGCTGTAACAGTTTTTAAACCAATCAACTGGTAAATTTACAGTATGTGATAGTCAATTTGACCAAAAATTTAGTTTAGTGCAACTCCAACCGGTTCAAATTAATCGATGAATTTTTTGCTGCGTACATTACAACGATGGTAAAGCCGATGCTATTTTTGTACTCAAACCGATAGTTAATGTTGCCCACAAGATACCCATGACCGCATGCCCAATGTGCGCTTGTATGTTGGGCATCATGTATCACATATCACATAGCAAAGACT
Organism: Meiosimyza decipiens; assembly: GCA_963680825.1. Classification (NCBI taxonomy): domain Eukaryota; kingdom Metazoa; phylum Arthropoda; class Insecta; order Diptera; family Lauxaniidae; genus Meiosimyza; species Meiosimyza decipiens. Next base: position 25,239,941 of record OY804258.1, on the reverse strand, counting down.
TAAAAACCGACAAGACTTCACTTTTACTAAAAAGTCTTGTTGTCATTATTACTATCGTAGTAATTGTTTTATTTTTTTGTTGCTCCCTCTGACGGTGTTATGAAGTGTCTTGTTAAATTTATACCTTTGAAGATGTTTATCAGCTATTAGCAAACTAGGCTTTCTAGTGGGTTTTTGTGGCATTTAAATATGAATTTTAATGAAAAAAAAACAAATATTTATTCTTTTTTTAAATATTTTAAATAAAATAGTTAAGTGCTTATCGCATTTTTTTTTTTTTTTTTTTGTTATGCTAAATGTATTTCTGGCACATTTGCTTTGTAAATACAGACAAACATGACAGCTGGCTTAAATGGAAACACCTGACGAATATGACATTTAAGTTTGAAAAATTTAAACGCCAAGACTTTTTCACATGTGCAATGATACTTTAAATAAACCCTGCGCTTATCAGTAAGATCTGCTGACATAATTTCCAAATTTGACTTCTTTTGCGTGTGGCAATCTTTTGATATCATAGGGAAAAATTGAAGATGAAACAATAACACAGGCAGTTAATAGAGATACATAGATAAGAATGCAGTTGATAAAACCATGTATGACGTATCTCAAACTAAATTGGTGCTATAATGAATATTTTGATAAAATTAAAATGAATTTGAACGCTACAGGTCGTATGTTTATCTACTTTTTCTCAAACTTAAAATATTCAAACAATTCAATTTGAATTTTGTATCACCAAAACTATGATCTTTGAACACTATGTTATGTCCATTGCTGATTGTTACGACTGATTAATTAAAATTCATATCATATTCAATGTTTTAATTTTTTATGACACATAATCCGACATTAATTTTTTAATTCTTTTGCACGTAATTTGAGCTCATCCACGTTAAAACTTTATTATACCATAGAGCAGCTGCTTATGCAGGATTTTCCCAATGTGCGGTTTTTCTAACGAAAAATGACAACTTTTAATGGTTTTTTGGAAGTCAAATACCAAATTCAATTGTTCAATAAATTGTGCTACTGAAATTTTAATTTTGGCTTCAAGTAAAAGTAACCATCTGCATATAAAGTAAAAACCATGAATGTTATTAATGACTTACTTAGTGAAACCAAATATTTTTGTATGACATAGTAAGTAAGGAATTCTGTTAAAAATAATAGAAGGTGTATAGATTTAGAATATTCCTCTGATGCATACTAAATCTGATTATTAATACCGAATTCTGACATGCGAAACCAAATGATAAGATTTCTAGCTAAAAGCCTGAGTAGGTCAAAAGCTTTGGAAAAAACAAAAAAAGAAGGTCTTCGTTTTTTATGATTTGTTTTTTTTTTTGTAGAAAGCATTGACTAGTTGATGCTGTGCCATAAATAATATCGTCATGAAGCATTATTTATAGTGCTAAAATTTTTCAAAATTAATGAATGTTATTTCTGAAAATAAGAATTCTGGCGCTGATAAATATCGTGCCAGACGTTATCAAAAAAACTATTTCTCGTGTGACCGAGAACGAGAACGAGAAGGGTCTGACCGATATCTCGGCAATAATGTAATGTGTATTGCACGTCATGCACTAAAATACCGCCGAGAACGAGATTTACTCACAACTTCCATAATACAATAACAATTAAAACGCCATATCTTGGCATCTATGGTTGTAGGCGTTTTGAAATTTGGATCTAGAATGTATATTGTCTATGTTTAGTAACAGGCGAGGCGTGGCACCTTAATAGAACAAAAATAATTTGAACGTCACATCTTGGCATCTATCGCAGCTAAAGTTGTGAAACCTGATACCTAAATGTAAATTGCTTGTGCCAAGCAACTCGCTAAATGTGATCAGGGTTAGATAAAGGGTCCAATTCAACAAAAACCCCTACTACATTGTGAAATTTCGTACATGGGCACAATTGTCTGCAGTAAAGAAGACTGCGTACAGTTAAGTAGTATTATAAATACAAAAATGTGAACGGAAATAACCGAAAAATATCGGCGATAACGAGACGAGAACGATATAGATAAAAAATCTCGTACGAGACGATAAGCTTGGCGCGACTACGAGCCCGATACGATAATTTTCGAATATAGTAATTTATTTATATTTAACTTTAAAAAATAATAAAAATAACTATGCAATAACCTTCCTTAGCACAAATACTTTGTTCTATAACAGAAATTATTAAATTCGGTTCAGTATAATTTGCGCCAAGGCGTTACAAACCATTTCTATTAATTTTGTATAAATAGTATAGGAGTATAAATTAAAGATAAATTATGTTTTTTTAGTTAAACTTGAGAATTGGGTAAAACTGAATATCAGAGTCGAGTCGAAAAGAGGGTCCCATCCTATCCTTCTATTTCATCTAAATTTTCGAACACCTTTGATAACTTTTCATGGATGGATTTCTTCTTCAATATATCGTGGAAATTTCCCAAAAAAAAGAAGAAATTTAAAAAACAAAAACACCCCAATGTATGTGGTCTTTTATGATATCATTTCAACAAAAAGCGCACTGTATATTTTTATTCGTTCATATTTTTATAATACATCAGACCAATTCTATAATGGTCATTCTAAACTCTCCCCTAATCAAAGACTTAAAATTTATATCATTAACATTTTCATTGACTTACAAAATGTTTCAATACCAAATAACACCAAATGCAAAAGAGAAACATTTCGTGTGGGTGACCACTGACTATTAAGATATTATCTGTACAACAACAAAAGCCATAACAACAACATCTAACAAAACTCAATTTAAGTTATCTTAATTTTATGGCTTAAATTGAAATGTTTTTCTTTTATTGTATCTAATTTTTGAAGTTTTTCTCTACGTTTTCTTTGTGAACTCTTTATGTTGACTACCAAATGCTTCCGATCGTTGGCCGGACAAACATGCGCGATCGTTTGGCACACGTAGAGTAAAGGTGTGCTGCCGGTGCAGCATCGATGTTTATGTTAATGACATGATGCTTTATGTATTTAAGTTGTTGGCAACCTACTGGTTTATGTTAACGTTTTTATGAATTGAATTAAATGAAACTGAACTCATAATCAGCAGCTTGAAGAGTCCCATTCAAATTTACCGACAACACAAAAACGTCGCACTCCAACACAGCGCATTTGTGTGGAAAAATGATGCTGCGCAGTAAACATGATGATGATCATTATCATCGTCATCATTGTCGCCTCCATTCCATTCATAAGCTTAATGAATTGATAGTAATCGAACGTTGGATGGATGGATGTAGTCGGTTGTTGGTTTATTGACTTACTTGCATTTCATATGCATCCGCTATATCGAACAGTGGTAAAGATTTCGATTTTGATGTTCAAATAAAATGGGATATTTTTTTTCAAATATCAGATTAAGGAGTTGTGGACAAAGTTTTATTTTTTACAATTGAAAGTTTTTTGGTCTGTTACTATCTCTAATGTCCATTCAAATCAAACTGCGAAAATTGAAATGACTTCAACACACGTTAAGAACGACACCAACTGAGGTTTGCTGGAAGAATTGTAGTGGAACCCTCAGAACAGCAGAAAACGAAGCCGTCCTAAATCATCACGGATACGATCGCAAGAGCAGAAAATATGTGAATGAGCAAAATATTGAAGAGAGTTGAAAGCACTCGCTGCTGATCGCGCAAGTTAGAAGAGTTTTGAGAAGGACCGATGCTACGTAAGAAGATAAAGGGCACAAGAGAATTCTGGATTTGAGTCTTCAAATTTATCGTACTGTGGTAATAAATTAAATCGCATACTTTGGAGCTTAAACTGCTAAAAATTTGTTTCTCTTGGTTTTAAAAAACCAATTTTCAATTCGATACCACTGTGCATCGCTTATACTCGCGCATATGATCGCTAGTGAAAATTGACACAGAAGCCGTTCAAATTGACAAATGCGATCTTGTCATATTTGGTTACAACAACGAGTATTCTGACATTTGTAATTAATGATAGAGGTTGTTAAATTTTCTATTAAATTTCTCACTAATATTCATTATATTCTAATGAGGATAAATAAATGAGGTTGCGACGATATTACGATGCTTAGTCGTTGTGATGAAAGTTATTTTTGCAACTAATAAATTAAATGGCGCACATCATTTTTGTACTTAGAGAAAAATAGGTCATTCGAAAATATAGCAGCAAAAATCCCATCACAGATTTTAATAAAACTAAGTTTTATTTACATGCGCAGGATTTATGCGCCAAGGGGTACAAAAGAACATTTTAGGTCGAACCGAGTTAAATGTAGAAATAAGTAGATAATGTGTGTCAAATTATTATGAAAAGGGGATGCATGTCCTTTTCAGAATATACTGGGAATTTACTACAGAGCTATAGCTTTCAGTTCATTATTCTCGGAAACACAAAAATAAAAATAAATAAAAATTTTTTCATCTAAAATTTATTTCAAAATACAAGTCCACTTTGAAGAGTTCCACCGATATAACGACATGGATAATGTCTTATAGAATCTTGGTCCCAGAAGTGTACACAAATAATGTGCACCTCAAAGGCTCTTTAAGTAATCCAAATTTCATTTTGAGGCAAAGTCTCCAAGACAGAAGTTCGCAAGTTCATCGAAAATTAGACTTTGCTAAAAAAAGTTAAATAAAACTGAAAAAATTTCAATTAGGGTTGTCGTGTCGTCTGAATTGTACAGATTTTTTCAATTCTCAATAACTTTCAGTACTCAAAAATTCTTGGTAATTTACGACAAAGCAAAATATCGTCGATTAAATGTATCGATGTTTTTAAATATCAACTTCGGATTTTTTTGAAGGAATTTATGGAAGTATTAAAAAAAGTAGTAATAAAATAAAAACCGAACATGGGGTTACCAGGGTTACCAAGCCTTACAGAAGAACTTTCCACCCTACTCAAAAAGAAAAAAAAAAAATTTTTTTACTGGAAAAAAGTTGATGTCCTATTTTTCTGGGTGAAAAGAGATAAAATTCATTTCACATTTCACCGTTGAATCCGGCTTTGCTATGGAATTCCAGGCCATGCCGCTTACTTGGAAACCTTTAAAATGGCTAATGGCTTAAAAAAGTGCTCATTTGACTGCTTCATTTTTCCTACTGGGTATATTAATTGTTGTAGCTAGAATTACAGTTGAACTTCTTCATAGCAAATCTAAAGAAGACCAGAAATTGCTTCGTGGTGGAAATAAGTCTTATATTACAAATTTTTAATGGAAGCAATAAGTACCTTTTTTCTCGTTTGGGTTTACATTTCCACTTCACTTTCTTTTTGAAAACTTCTAACATATTAAGAGGTATAAATATATTATACGAAACATTAATGCCAGTCTGCAGAGCTTTAATTTCACCATTTTACCATACAGCCTCGATTTTGAGGATGTCCCTCCAATTCGATGAAGTGTGCTCGTGTTGAAGTTATTGGCCTATAATTGTTCTCAATTTAGACATTGGAAAGTATAAGCCCCTATTTTTTATTTTTTGCTTATGAAAAGAAAGACAAGAGGTACAGGATTTTGAAATATTTCGTCTCTCAGGGTAAAAAGTTGAACTTTTTTCCCAACTTTTCTCGATTTCTCTCTATGTCATCTTGTTTTCTTTTTCGGGTAAGAAACAACTTTGTTTGATTATAATCTGAGAAAAATATCCATGCACAAAATGATAAACTGTGCATTTTTGCATTCTTAATTTTTTTTTGTGGACTTAGGGGGTTATTGATATCAGTATTATTAGAAACAATGTACTTTTTTGAAGTGTCTTTGGATTGTGCCCGGCTCTGGTATATAAGGGGAAACATATTAAGAGGAAAAACAATTTCCACAAAATAGCTAAGAAACCATTAAACAAAAACTTAGAGTTAAATGCTAATTAAAAATTGTAAAAATCAACCCACAATAACATAAAAACTTACCATATGTTCTTTTAGCAACCAAAAAAAAAAATATGAATGAATTCAACGTTCAGTCGTAGTAGTGGTAGCAGCAGCAGCAGCAATGAAGTTCGTTGTATCGAACGCGACAAATTCGCTGAAATTCATTCAACTTTGCATGATAAAGTCAAAACATTTAAATGTTGAATTTTTAATTTTGGTTTTTATTTTTGTAACGTTTTGGCCAAGGCGCACAACATCCGCTGTCAGTTTGTTTTCGCTGCACAAAAATTTCAATTGAAAACCAAAAACTGACAACACAAAATAAAAATTAGAAAAAAAAAACCCGTACCGTGCGGACGCAATGTCTGGCAAAACCAACCGATTGGCGGCTGAGACAAGACTAGACCAGTGGGCACGCCAGCGCTAGTGACGAAATCTGACAAAAAAAAAAAAAAAAACCAAACACCCGTACGAAAATGCAAAATTGAAATGATGCACCACCGCGAGGCACAAATGCAACAACCAACGTTATAAAGATGTATCTCAAAGGAAAACAACAAAAAAAACTTGGTCGGATTCGTTTATTCGACGTTTAAACAGCGACAATAAATAACGAAAAATAGTTAATAGCAATTTACGAGTAGGTGGCGCTGCTGCGCTAACGCTAACGCTAACGATGAATGAAACAACGTACGGATGCGATCAGCACGTTACGCTTACAAGCTTACAACTACGAAAACAACAACTTGCGTGATTAGGTTGCGAGTTACGATTTAGTTGATTTGACCATAAATTTAATTTGAGTTTTTTTTTCGATTTTTTACACAACTTTTAATTTTTTATTTTTTCTTAATTTTCCTTTAACTTGGCTTTAAATATTATGGCTTTAAGAGGTAGGCAGACAGGTAGACAAAATCGAGTTGAAGTAAAAACAAAAACAAAAACGCGCATTTATCCATAGGAAGTTCGGATTACTTAGAGCTACAAGTCTGTTTGTTTGCATATCTGGTTATAGTTGATGAGCGTTTTAAGATTTATTAATTGAAAATTAGCGTATCAAGTTGTTAAATATTCGTAGGGGTTCTAACACAGCTGTATGTATGTAGGTATGTAGATAGAAATGTATCTATTTGGGTTTCTTGTTTAAATTGTTGATGTTATTCGAATTTGTTTGTTAAACGTTACGCTCATTTAATTTCACTAATTCGTTGATATACATGTGTGCAGTTTGTTTGAGATACACCCACAATGTTTATCACATTATTAAGGTTTGTTTTGGCACTTTTTCAAGCAATACACCACTGTGTGATTTTTCAAACCTTATAGATAAAATTTTAAGATTTTATGAAAAGTTGCTTTCTGTAGTAGGCTAATTTGTAATCAAAGGTTGCAAAAGTAATGATATTTTGGAGAGTAATACGCCTTATTCTATTTAGAGTATTAAGTACTTTTTTCAATTATGCATTTTAGACAAATTACAAATCAATTATTATTGTTCGTGGAAACTCCGACAAGAAGGAGCAATTTTGTTCGTTGTTATAATTCACTTGTTACTACAAAAAAAGCAATTTGTTTCAAACGAATACTATAGATAATGCAACAATTTCTGCATGTCGTAGGCAAATTTCAATGGCTTCAAATTAAGCATTCATTATCTGTGACATGTTATTTGAAATAGAAACTTTGTATATCAATCTGAAATAGCCACAGATATGATTTTTCTATGAGCGCGCATAAAAAATAATATTAGAAATACTCTACCATAATTTACTACTTCTGGTTTACGCTGTGAAGTAGCGATGGGCAAAATACGAAATACGAGCCAATTGTGTCTTATTTTCTGTTGTTGTTTTTGTTTCTTTTGAAGTAAGTGGATCTTGCTTGCAAAATTTTGCCCAGCTATGCTGTAGACCTCCTCTGTTGTAATACATGTAAAACTATACACCACTTGTTTGTTTTACTAAATGCCGATATTAATTAATAATGAACCGATTTTAATTGTTCCTCATATATAAATATATACACACAGAGAAAATATCTAACCAGCGGCAGGTAACACATTAACCTGATTAATTGTTCTATGGAAATCTATCTCATTTAAAAAAAAACATTTTTTGTTTGAATCCAGTGGGATTCGAATCTGATCATTCCGTCTTGTTACTTGCGCAGTACTAGTACAATTTTAGAGTAAGAGTAGCTCAGGTGTTTAAGGTGAGTAAATTTCTGAACAGTGGCCTAACGAATGAGACTGACCTAGGTTCAAATCTCGATGTCGGTGACATATAAAAAACTTTAGTTCTCTTTTAAGATTTATAAACGTAACAAAAATAAATTAAGTTCCAATTAAGGAAATGTGATAAAAAAGCCAAAAAAAAAAAATCTGTTTCGTTTTTTGAGAAAATTCTGTAGTTAGATTCCCAGGTTAGTTAGACTTAACAACAAGGAGGGCCATCAGGTTAGAAAATTTTAACCTGAGATGTGTTAAAAATTTGGTTACATTAACCATTTTAAGGCCAGTTTGTATCACCAAATGGTGTCGTATTGGGATTTATAACATTTACTGCAATAGTTCCATCAAAGTGTTATTTTTAGTTTACATGGAAATTATTTACTATTTCAATGGTTTTACTTGTACGGCAGGTGCCATGTTTTTCTGTCTAAGTTTGTTTAATTTTTGTCCAGCTCTTTTATTAACGATTCGTAGTATTTTTGCTGTAATTAGTTACATTGTCTTAAGTGGCACTCACAACATAGTGCTTTAAGCCAGCGATGGGCAAAATATGAAAAATGAGTAATTTGTGGCTCATTTCAACAATCACGTGGTTTTTCTTAAGAAAATAACGAAAACACATGCACTCACCACCGCTACAAAAAAACCGAAGCGAGCGAACTAGGAAACAACAATGCGCACATTGAGGACAGCTACACTCGCTTCGTTTGATCAGTGTACTTTTATTTCTACACTCATGTTGTTCTTGTTGTCTTTTTGATGATTTTTTTTTTTGCTATCGAGATCAATGTTCTGGTGGAATTTGTTTTTATTATGCTAATTGTTGTTTTTGTTGCTTTTGTTGTAAGTATGGTGGCTCTTGCTTTCAAAAGTTTACCCATCTATGCCTTTAACCTTTTTTTTTTGTGTAGGCAGTAGCACACAATGTGGTTCAATTTTGAACTCTTTTGATTTCCCTCCACACGTAGCTCAACATTAGTTTTTGCCTGTCATTCATTAACTTTCTTAACGCCCAGCACTGGCATACTGGCGCACTTCCATATACTCCTATATGTTCAAAAAATGTATATAGCTTTTGAGCGGCTAAAGAAAGAAAATCACTTAACTTTTTGTTTTGTTGGAAATCAATTTGACTGGATAGGTACTTCATTTTTATTACTATGCGCTACATTTAGCTACTAGAGTAGCTTCACAGGGGTTTTTTTCCTTTTTGGTCCAAATTAAATTTTAAAGCCAATTTTTGAAGAAAAAATTCGTTTGTGAAACGAAATCAAGGTGAAATTATCTTTCAAAATTGATTCTTAGTCCTTATTTATAGGTCTCAAGTACTACCGAAACAATGTTGGAAATTTTTTATCGTTAAAAAACTTGTTTCATGCCGCGAATCATATATCATCTTAATATATCAAAAAGGCATTTTACCACCCAAACAACCAAAATAATTAAAAATCTATGCTAAGAGTTGATTCGGTATGAGAAAATTTGGTCTACAGGCAAGAGCAATAGAAAATTAACAAAATTGGACAGAGGAAGTTATTTCACGTAAATGAAACCAAAATTGGCATAAAAGATTTGGTGACACAATTAATCATTGGAAACTAACTGAGATGGTTTTATTGAAATAGCTATCTAAGCAAATAAAACTAAATTCGATATTGTAATATTGCACCTCTGTTTAATCGGTTTAATCGAATGATACTAAATTCGGTGCAGAAAAATTTGGTGTTTTGTACTAGAAATCACAAGAATGCAACTATAAATCTTTTCTAAGATCAAGAGCTTAACACGATCGAATGACAGATCGCAAAAGTCCAACAATATCAATTACCTTAGCCTACAAGCTTTTTTGGGTGAGATCAGTGGCGTCAATCCAGTAAGGCTAGGGAGGGCATTGGCCCTCCCCAATGATCTGATACTAGTTATTATTCAATACATTAATTTAATAAACTCATTTAATAGTGGTGTAATTACAATTCTCGCCTCTCCCCCCAAGATTTGGTGAAGTGACGCCACTAGGTGAGATCTAGATTTTCTAAATTTTTTGAACTGTTGAAGACAAAACTGTGTCGTTTGTTTGTGCTAAACCAAGCTTATTAATTATCCCATTTATCTCACACCATATTTCATCACTTAATATTTTTTAAATATTATGGATATAATTTCCTATGGAAAATGATTTAATAGACTATTCACATACAAAAAAAGTCGTACAGAAATAAGTACATATTTGCACAAAATATTTGTAGAGATTAAATATTTGGCCAGATTTACTGTAAGACTTGCCCAAAGTTTTCAAACAATTTTTCCAATTTTTGGCCAAAAGCACGAAATTTTTGTGATTATAAATCGCATTGTAATTTTATCTTCATCCGGATTTTTTAATAACTCTTCCATGGATTCCATTCCTTGGTTTTTAAATACATTTTTTTGAGATGAAATGGCCTAAATATTAGCATCAAAATAGTTCACAATCAGTAAGGCGTAAAAGAAGTGTGAAAATTTCAGAGCATTTTTTGAGCAATGGGAGACACATTTTTTGTACCATCCAACGCTTTTGAAACTTTTGATAAGATATGATTTTCAATACAGCACCTCAATCATTTCATGAAATATTGTAAAATTACAAGTATGAAATATTACAAGCAAATTCAAAAGAATGTTTGGATTTCCTAGATGATTTTTATTATTTTTTTTTTTTTTTGACTTCTTATTCCTCTTTGTGCAATTTTTCAGCTGCTTTCTAATTATTAAAATTTTAACATTTTTCCAACCTTGAGAAGTGAATTATAGCTGATTACTTTCTGCATGTTTTTTCAATAAAAAAAGTATAAACTAACTCTTTAGATTAATAAATGATACAATGTATCATAAAGATACATTAATAAAATTTTAATTTCCACAAAAATCGTACCCAAAATCGCTTTGCTGAAGTTAAATCATCCGACCAAAATGTTTATTTAGATATAAATGCATTTGGGACTGTAAAAATGTTTTAACAGCTTTTACAATCCCTAAGATGCTTTTATGACAAGCTAATAATTTTAATGAATGCAGATTTTATCTTTCCGCTACTGGATATCTCTTAATTTTTTCTCATTTATTTTTGCAACTCAATTTCAATTTGAACAGCAATAAATTTTATTTTTAGTCACTTCTGCCATCCGCAAGATATTTTCTCTAAATTTTTTGTTTTATTTTCTCACAAATTAGCGTATCTATGTTAATTCCGGGCCAACACAAAATTGCCATCAAATACGCGTTTTATTTTTTTATTTAGAATATAAATCATCTGCCACAAAAAAAAAACCGTTTAAGACACTTTTAAATTAACAACTTCCATATAAATCAACAAAGCCAACTATTTTGTTTTCTTTTGGTAAATATTAATTAACAAAAAAAAAAAAGAAAAAATTTGGTAAGCACACAAAAAAAAATATTTTTGGTTACATTAAAAATCGCTTAAGCAGTAGAAGTTTATATATCTTTTAAACTATTTTGTTGTTGTTGTTGTGATAAATATTTCATTCAAAACACTTCAATTTCGCGCTCGCGTTCTTAACACATTGAAGTCCGCAACCGGCAAATGCCTTCAACTAACTAAACCAGAACTAAACTGCGCGTAAATGTTTTGTATTTACAAACATAATTTTATTCAACCAAACGTTGCCGCTTCATGTTGCTGAAATAAAAAAAAAACTACAAATTATCTGCTGCTTTGGCGCTGCGCTTGTGAAAACTACATATCTTATAGTTTGAGATATTGTATCTTTTTTGTTTTTACTTTTGTTTACATCTGTGTGCTAATCTACATTTGCTGATTGTTTATGTTGCCATAGCAGCCAGCGCAATGTTGCTGCAACATGTTTATTTGTTTATTGTGCGTGATGCATTTTGTTTTTTTTTTCATTTTTATTATTGACTGTGTGTGGGAATTTTAGTTATGTCACATTGATTCCTTTGCTATTGACAGACTTTTGTATTTACCATAAAAGTGCTATTGATATTAAGTTTTTTGTTTGGACAAGATTATTGGAAAAACTGTGACCAAAAAATTATAATCAGTAACCCAAAAAATATTTCATACCCATAGGCCTTACTTCACAACAAAAAACAGTCGACCAATAATGAAAATTAAACTTTGCTTCGCAAACTGAGAGATGGTCGTAAAATAGGAGCAGCAATTGAGACTTATTATTAAAAGGGCACAATTTCTAAGATAAAATCTTTCAAAATTTGCAGAGATTTTTTTCTTTTTAGCCCATGACAAATATTGTTTCGTATATAAATGGAATCACAAACGTAAGGTCCATAATATCGACATGTTTCCCAAAAATTATAGAATAAATTCCTTAAATTATCTTCTGTAGAAGAAAACTTACGAAAATAATATACGGCTTTTCAAACAAAAAATCGACAATAAGAAATTAATATTTGCCCAAATATGTTGGATAATTATACACTTAGGGAAAAATTAATGATGTAATGTTCGATTCAGCCATAAACGCTTATGACTTAGTGCTAACGCTAAATATATTTGAATTGAAGAGAAATATTTTGTATACCCTACACAGAGGGCATATTCACTTTGTCATTCCGTTTGTACCGCATAGAAGGAGGCGTGGCAGGTATATATATTAATGATCAACGTTACCACCTTAGCCGATATAGCTGTGTACGTCTGTCTGTCTGTTGAAATTTGGCACATAGGCCACACCTTCTTACAAGCTGCTAGCACGTAAAAATGGCAAAAATCGGTGCCACGCCCACCTCCTACACTCTATGTAAATATACCCCTGCACATTGTGAAAAAAGCTGCTGCGATTTAGATTAAACTTGGTGATTTGGTCAACATGTGAACAAAATTAACATTGGGCTAGGTTTAAAATTTGCAAAAGCTCTTGAAAAGGCGTGGCAAAACCCTAAATTTTAAATGACGCCATAGCTCGTTAGCCGTGCAAGATATTCTGATGAAATTAAGCACATGGATACAGATCATAAATATCTTGAATTGTGCTTAAAGTGGGCGGAATCGTAAAAAAGGGCTTGCTTTTTTCAACCATTGAAAGTTTTGATTTCGTATAACTCACAATTAGCACAATTAATTTTCAATGTATTTTTAACATTTATTTAGAAAGTGAGTTTTGAGTGTAGGATATGTGAGTTTTGGCCTGGCCGAAGATAACAGCTTTAGTAGTTTAATTTGAAATTAAAATACTTTAAAAATTCTAAATGCAATATAAAGTTTTTCACCATTGAATTAAAGCTAAAAATGTTATTTTTATTACTTTTCAATTCAAAATGAATTAAAAGTTGTTTGTGTTTAAGAATAAATGGTAAAAATTTTATTTTTATTAAAACAATATGGGGAAGCAGGGACATCAAAAACCATGTCTCGTTTTTGATTTTTTTTTGCTTTTCTCCACAACTTTTTATTATTTGCAATAAGAACAATAATACTAATATTCTTTCATAAGAGCAGGGAACAGATTATAGACAAAGCATAAGTAATGAATCAGATTAGATTATGATAACGAATAGGCGGAAAACCTCCCAAAAGCTTCTTCTTGCATCGCTGTTAGATTTTTTTTTTAATCTCAATTTATCACAAACAAAACAAAAAATATACCGAGGCCCAAAAAAAAGCAAAATGAAGCAAATTACTGATCTTTGTATTGCCTTCTCCAATTAGGGAAAAAGTTATCAACATTGCAAGCATGTAAGAATCTCTCTTAATTTTTTATAAAAATATCACATTGAGAATTATATCAAGGAACTAAAGATGTTTTCCTAAGACTCCATTAAACTCACTATATATAGTCTAGTCAAACATGTACATATAACCGCTCCTGACTTGAGCACACATTCTTTTGTGACTTTTGGCCAATACTTTTAAGGATAAATTGTAGACATATGTAGATTTAGGTGAGATGTTTCCATTTACTTATCTCCAATCTATTTTCTTTTTTCCAAAGTGAATGTATAAATGAGGCTTTCAAAGCTAATTTCTTTGATATTTAATTTTGTATCACATCACCTTAATCCACTCATGCCATCAATTGCCTTAAAGTAAAAAATTTGAATTACTGCACAAAATTTCATGTAATTTTGTCCAAAAATAGCGCCCCAAACCTCTTACGACGTTTTAGATTTCAGTATTTAAGATGTTTTTCCAATATTTCTTGCTTTGCTTATTTCGTATGCGAATTACCTTGCACTCAAAAACTTCGCAACAATTTAAATATTTCCTGGAACAATCAAGATCAACTCTAATACTTCCACACTAAGTGTAGAATATAAAAGGATACCAAAGCCTCATTTCAATATCTTACATTTCCTTAAAAAAATGTTGCCAGCAAAATTTCAGTGCATTGCATAAATCTTGAGATATATCATTGAATGGGAAATTTTATGAGCGCCTTGACATCAATTCAATAGAAAATTTTTACAATCGAAGATATTGAACTGAAGTGTTCAAGAGAAAAATTATACACTCTGAATATCTACTATTAATTGCGTTCATGACTTACATGTGGATAGAGTTACCATATGTTGTTTTTTTCCATATTATTTTGTTTGCACCCTCGAGCATGATTTCGATCTCTTTTTTTATACACTTAAAAAACGATTTGTTTGAATATAACAAACGTATATTCCATATAGTGCAATTAAATATTTGATTGAGTCAAACATGAAATGTTTCAGCCATCACTTACCACTATTTGATCCAAATTCAATATGTTTGACTCAAATAAATATCTGATTGCTTTAAATGAAATAAACATTTGTTTTATTCAAACAAATCGATTTTTCAGTGTATATGTATGTAATTGACTTTCTTAGCTCATTGTAGAGATATACTATCTCATAGGCTGTAATATTTTTAAAAATTTTTAACATACTGTATATTAACCCAAGATGGTTAACTTTATTTAATACTCCCGAAATGCTAACCATTCGTCAATTTGACGTGTAAGTACATATTTGTTGCCTTTTTATTGTTTTCCAAATGGAAAAAATCTTCATAAAAACATATAACCAAAAAGAAACTTACGCAAAAGCTAACCATTCGTCAAAATGTCGAACAAGTAGCCTAAATATAAAAATTCAAAATGCTCGCCAAATACTCACTACCACCATAAGCCAACATTCGGCGACAACTAAGTTGGTGTGCGAGTACATGCTGCTAGTCGCGATTAATGGAGATGACATCTGGCTATTGTTCGTCAAAATGACGAAGTTTAGCTGTCTAAGCTTTACGCTATAATGGATACAAGAAAATTTTTGGTGTTTTATAATTTAGTTTTAGTGTACCTGATTTTGAAATTGATTTATAATTTGGTTTTTCCTCTAAATCTCAATAAATTAACTTTTTCAAATTTGTATGCACATTTTTGATCATCCGCTACCAGAAATTTAATTTTTTACTTTGGTAACCCTAGATGTGATGTAATTTCGCAATACCCTTCAATTCGAGTAACAATTTGTCAATGCAATGAAGATGCCAATTTTGCGCACCGAAACGCACGATTCAAATTGAACGTTAACAATAATTTCAATTGATTGAAAATTTCGAAAATAAGACTCATCATTGGTATGAAAAATTAAACTGCTGGTGGTACTACAGATTCCAACATGAAATAATGAAATTGCTTTATTTTCCTTATTTTGTTTACAAATGCGTAAATTGTTTACACAATTGCATATGCACACACACACATACACACATGCCGAAGTGAACGCTGCATGTGATCAGCGTGGAATAATAGATAATGTTTAGATACAACTGGCTGCACAGCGATAGATACTAATTAAGATATGCCAACTACTGTGGCAACTGGAGTGTTTCATAAATGGGGGTAAACAAAATTTTTAATGTATTTGACATGTTTTTTTTTTTTTGTTTATTTAAATAAAGTAATAAATTCAATATTTGTGAAAATTTTACTTGCGGCATTTTGAAACACAAATATTTACGTTAAAACTAACCAAAATTTCAAAATATCAACATGAAATTGCAAGAAATAATGTGAAATTGTGTTGCGTCAAGAGCGTTTTATTTTATATATTTCTGGAATCTAGATGCCACGGCAGATGACCTGACGGATGTAATAACTTTGATTTTTTCAATAAAACTTCCCGTAGTTGAAAAAAAAACAAGCGAATTTATAAATTAAATTCTATAATTCCGTTTAATTAAACGATAAATTAAAAAAACATTACAAAATACTTCGTTGTATAATATTTGATGGCTTAAGATTTGGTTAAATTACTGGCGTACTAAGAGATATTTTTCAATTCTAGAATTCCAAGTCCAAGGACGTCACTTTGTTTAGGAAAAATTATCTAAAAAACTTAATTTACATACGAAACGAAACTACTGATAACAATGCCACATTGAGACACGTTCTCCAAGGCCTGCATCACGCAATTTCTTTATTTGCTCAGCGCCAGTACCCTGTGCGTTGGCGCCTACAAAAACAGTGCCAAGTACTAACTTTTTGGCCAATTTTGTTTTGGTGGCCAACGTTGTACGTATCAGTAAATTATCTAAGTTATCTAAAGATTGCAGCGGTATCGTAAGCGTTGCCATATCACCGACATCCCATTTCGTTGAAAGTGATGGATAAAAATTTGGTGACTTCCAAGCATCAGCATAAATGCCATGCTCGAAAATGCTTGTCTTCACATAAACGCTGCCGGCAGTGGCTTCCAATTCATCCTTGACCTTATTGGAACATCGCATACGTGCAGTGATTACACGCAATACGAGTTCTTTATGTTGTTTCTTGGCGCTATTGCTGATGCCCATTTTGCGGCGCACTTCTGAAGTCATGCGATTCCATTGAGGATTTTTGACTCCTGTTGTTGAAGATAGCGAAACTTGACTGCCACCACCACCACCACCACCATTGTTGCCATTTATTTCTTTGGTATAATTTGGTGTTGATGTTGTTGGTGATGGTGATGGTGGTATTACATCACCATTTGTTTGTGTTGCATTGAAATTTTCACTAAGATCTTGCAGTTCCAAAACGATCTCCACAACACCTTTGACAGAGTTGGCTGCCTAAAGCGGAAGAAACAGAAACAACAAAATGAAAATGAGAAATTTAAATGTTTATTTTCCAGTACGTGTGTATTATTGCAATTGCGAAATGTTATCATATTACATAAGATGGTGTTAACTTAATGTGTTGACCTGACATTGTTCATGTTAACGTGGCTATTTGGTTTAACATCTCGCAAATAAAAGCGGAGTACTTCAAGTAAACAGCGTAAAAATTTTTTTTTTTACTTTCGCTATCATTAAATGGGTTACATCTTTGTGGTTGTTAACTTGTAGGAAAGTGGTGAAATGATAATACTAATAGTTATATATGTGGGATGTGATTGTTTATAAGACAGAAGCCTATAAGAAAGTTAGATTAGGTAGGAGTGGCAGTTTCAAAAATGCTCATTGCGATTTCACAGAATATTTGAAGCTGATTTTACTGAGCTTACTGTGCTATACTGTGTGTTTCAACACCAAAAACTTGGTTAGATCTAGTCATAATAGTTTCACACATTGCTATGTGGAATCATCAGTAACAAAAACAAAAACACATACAACAACAATAATATTTGCTTTGCTTTATTTTTGCTTGAGTTTTCAACAAATCTATGCAAAGAGTTAAACATATCAGGCTTAGAAATTCTTACTAATCAGCTTAAGGGTCACTGATGATTCCATTTAGCAAGACCTAGTGCTGACAACCAGAACGTGGCATTAACTCGTACATGGATTTTCGAAAAGGATAGATATGAATTTGAAGACTTGTCGCTGTTAGTAATGAGTCTCTGAATAATAATTATTTTCTTTCCTTGCCTTCAAATTTGTTACTCTAGTTTCCATTCCATTCGCTATGGCGTGGATTTTATTTAAATTTTTTGGTCACCAATCACCAACTTAAAACGAAAAAAAAAACCTTTACTTACAGTATTTGTGGGACTCTTTGGTATCGTAGTTGTTATATCCTTAATTGGCAGCCAAAGTTCTTCTGTAGAAAACACACCGGTGCGTGGATTGCGTTGGAAAATTTTTGGCTCCAAGTAGCAAGTGACAGAGCCTGAAAAAGAAAATATTTAGCAATAAAATAATAATTAAAAATACATTTAAAAAAATAATAATAATCTTACCAATATTTCTACGCGATTCGCTAATTGTTAAAGGTGGCATAGCATCCCTCGGATTTGGATCAGTCGATTTACGCCTATCAACATTTTGCTTTGAACTAACGTTGCCATTGAAATGCTGAGCGTTTTCCTTATCATCCTTTTGCATAATGCCACTAGAACTCTCCACAACTTTTTGCATGAGGTTTGAACTTTTATCGCGCAATGAACGATAGGTTTTATTGAAGCGATTAAGAGTCTGCAAGGAATAGATAGGAACTCATTTAAAACTATGCAACAGCTTAAGATATAAATATATTGCCTAGTGTAATTAAAATGGCATGAATACAAAAATGCAAATCACATAAAATTATTTAAGAGATAAAAATAGAACTCACCGCTGGCGGTAACTCTAAAAGTGCATAGACTGTAAAAACCACAAACTGTCCGGCAAAAAGTTCTTCGGGCGTGAAATCAGCGGACACTGATTTGATGCTACCGCGTCGTGAGCTGTGCTTAAGTGAGGGTCTAAAATTGTAGACAAATAGTAAATAATTGAACGATCACTAATTGTATAGAACTTACTTAATATCTGGGGCTAAAGGAAATTTAAAATTTTCATTAAACTTTGGCCAAGAATTTGTTTGTATGCTGCTATCCAAACGCTTTGAACCGGGAAAGAGTTTCACCTGCAGCATAAAGAAAACTTAAATGATATTAGGTAGCTAACAGCGCTGTTAGTAGCATACCTTTATTAAATATCCATGCACCACTTTAAAACCAAATAGTGCCGGCAGATGTCGCGCTGCTATCAAGTGAACATTAAGCTCTGGCACTGTTGTCTTCTGATAACCGCTAAAAGCTACATCGCTGTTACTAGCAGTACTGGTTGTTGTCACTGTTGTTGTGCTCTGTTGGCACGCCTCAATGGTGATCTGAAAACCGATCTCTGGTTCCAAATTAACCGACTGCCGCTGCTGAGCATCATTAGTACTCTCAGCACCGGCATGTTGACCCGGTAGCAGTGAACGTAGTTTTTGCATTGAGAAAGACATCGCAGATGAGTAAACTACCTATGGTGTTGAATCTGAGGTGATCGTGATCGTGCAGCCGTAAACTGATGTTGAGTCATCTGTTGTTGTTGGGTGGAACTGCAATTAATAATGCCAAAAATTAAAATATTTGCAATGCTTAGATTTACAAAATAAACTTAGTGGTTTTTATTTCAAATGTATTGATCGTGAGCGCATATTTTATGAAGACACCATCAACATCATGATCACTTCAATTAGTAGCACCCAAGTGCTCTCTGTTTATGTGTCACTTATTTTATTGGCGAAACTGATTAGCATTTATTAAATTTTGTTATCTTATCAGTGCGACAAAGCGAATGAGCAAATAAATATTCCACTGAATTATTAACACAATCGTATAAATAAGAAATTGTATCAATCCACTTAGCGCGATCGCTTGGAATTGAAGTTGTAGTTATCTGGTATTTGGCGCAACTACTTGCTTATAATATGAAGCGAACTTGACGGATGTCTGTTGTTGCTTGCGCTTACTTGGAGGCTGTGGGCAGAGCACTGATCGCTTGATCGATGCATCCATTCAACAGATCGATTCATCGATCTTACAAGTTATGTTTGTGTTTAGTGTGAAGTTCTTTTTTCATTTCTTTTGCAGCCAATGACATCGTCAATTACCGCATTTGTTGCAATTATAATTACAACAATTCGCGGCGTTTGTTACTGAAGTTGTTGGTTTTTGTGTTGTAAACAAGCAACAATAAGAGAAACAAATGTTCAATGTTGTGTGGCAAAAATTACAACCAGTCTGAACAAATTCGGCTGGTCCGAATTGTAAAAAATTTTTTGTTAAAAAAGTCGAGACCCTTTTTTATAAAGCAACAGAACTTTTTTAAAAAAATTTCTGCTAGTACGTTCTAGGTAATGAAGGAAAGAATAAACTATTTTTATGTGAATTTCCTGGGCCGATTTCTTTACCGAGGCAGACATTTTAACTGAAGCTATAGTCGCATCTTCCGATTGCTATATCTCTGAAACTAGATAATAACCAAAAGATTTGTTAGCATATTCTTGTGTCGTTTGTCGCTACATGGAGCATAGGGTCCAAACGTAACTCTTCTCCTCAGACGCTAGAGCAGCTCTGTGTAGAAAGATGGCAGAACAATCGACCCTGCGTATCGTAGTGAAGGTACATCTCAGCTGAGACTCTCAAACTTCGAGCGTGCTCAAATAACAAGCTAACGTTGCAAGGCACTGCAAGGGTTGGGCTACTGGCTATGAGCAAAGACTGTAAATAATTGTTATTTTCAATAATTTAGGTCAAAAAGTAAGGAGACGGGAATAAAGATGAGTTCTTTTGATAAGGAGCGTATATGTATGATATGAATTTTAATTTTGTGATATTTATTTTAGAAATCTAAAATAGCCGCGAATTATTTTTTTTTGCTCACCGATCTATGAAGCTCGCAAATTTTTTGGTATTCACTATACGCTACTCTTTGGCTCTTGTGAAGTCTTAAGGATAATTCGATATTTTTGAACTTATTCGGTTTGGTTTTCGAATACTTCCGATATTTTTCAACTTTCTTGATAGTTTTCGACTATAATCGATTTTTTTCGATGATTTTCAATAAGTTCTATTAGTCTTGATTTTCTCAAAAATTATGATTTTAATCGACTTTTCTCATAGGTTTCGTACTTATGAACAACGTGAAGTAAAGTTTTTTCCTACGTAATTGACACTGCTAACAAATTAAAAGATGTGTGAAAAGTTGTGTATCTGAACAATACTGCCCGTGACTCTGCTGATCATCAAGTTCTTCAGTTAGTTGTTTTTGTTTGTGGAAATTCATTACATTTGTTGCAAATATTTTCCACTATTTATAGAAGTTTTACTTTGAAGATTATCGCTTAACTGTTGCGTTCTTGTTGTTGCGTTGGTATATCTGTATATTTTTGAAATATTGACGTCATGTCAGTCAGTACCACAAAAATTAAAAGAAAAAATACAAAGATACATCACGGAATAGATAACACTGCCCTGCAAATCTTATAGTTCAAACTGTTTATTGAAAAAAAATCTGGACTCAGAAAGGTTTTTTAGAAAAATTTGTTTGAAATTCTTAAAAATTGCGTTTTCAGCTATTAAAGTTCATCAAAAAAAAAAGTTCATGTTTTCGAATTCTTCTGGAAGGCTTAAAATTCAGTCACCTACTCCTTAAGAAGAAGAATAGAAAATGATGGAAGTTGCGACCAGCGCTGGAAAATTTTTAAAATACATGAAATATTCGAAAATCTCGAGTTTCCATCGCACTAATTCTCTAGTAACTTCAATACCCCATATTATGTTTCTAACATAAAGAAGCTTTTTCTATGCATCAACTTTATTTCCCAGAAGGCTACAAAAAATGTTTCGCACTTTTCGGAAATGTGTAATTCCAACCGTGGGTATCACAATATAAAAAATTGTTTTAATTAAATTAATATTTTGAAAACTTTAAAACATTATTTTCGCTCTCGACGTGTCCAAAACTGTAAGGATATCGATTTTTTTTCGAAAATCTTAGATATTATGATTACCATCTTGCAAAAATAAAATAATGGATTACTCAAACGAAATTCAAATTCTTTCTTTTAACGGATTGATGCAAGAAAAGTTTTTTGATTTCTAAATCCATTTCTGGCCATTTCTCATCAATTGATAACAAGAAGTATCACTCGAAAAATGTGTTCGAGGACTCACTTGGTAACTTCTAAACAGTGGCGTCACTTCACCAAATCGTGGGGGAGGGACAAAAATTATAGTTCCACCACTATTAGATGGGTTGATTGAATTAATGTATTGAAAAATAACTAGTATCAGATCCTTGGGGGGGGCCATTGCCCTCCGCAGCGCTACTGAATTGACGGCACTGCTTCTAAAAAATCTATTATCAATCATTTCAAATCAATCGGTGCAATAAATATACTCTCGAAAAATTGGTTTCAAAATATCCTTCTAAGAGATTGGGAACCTGCTTCATGAATTCTGAATTTTGATTTTGACCTTTCCCTATTGATCGGCGCAATAATTTATTTATTAAATAATTTCTTTTTAGAAATTATTTAATATAAACTCAAAAAGTGACCTTTATTTAAAAAACTATATAGAAATAATTTTTCTTTTTGCCAAAAATGTGTCAAAAGCACCATCTTAAGTGGGTCGAGGGAGCCCTGTAGAATTCTGAAATCATTTTCCAACCTTTTTCCATCGATCGGTGCACTAAACATTTTGTTCGAAATATCGGACTCCAAAGACTCCAAAATCTATATTGAAGTTTCCACCGTCGATTGGTGAAAAAACGTGTTTTTTTTTAAAGATAGGTCCTTCCGGAGAAAAAGAAACTTTTATTCAATAAAAGTCAATAATAACTTAGAACATATTTAACTAATAACTTATAGTAAAAGTACAATAATGGAAGTGCAAAAGTCTCAAGTTCAGGTTAGAACTTAGCAAATATATTTTTTTCTACCAATGTTTTTTATTGTTTTTTTATATATTTAAAATAAAGAGCGGTATCGTTTGTTCTTAGCGGTACTATAAAATAAACACATTTGCATTTAAGTAAGAACTACTTTATGGTAAGAACTAGTTTGTAATAGTTCAAAGGTATGTAGCTATTAAGTGGACCATATTCAAACAATTATGAATGGGAAGAAGCTTCAAGCTCTAATGTAATCAAATGTGTTTTGGAAATTAATTACCAAAATTAGATTATCGTCACTTTCAGTCATTGAAACCGACAACTAAAGTTGAGTTTTAAACCAAAATTTACATTTTTAATGCTAAATCAATATTGTTCCTATTTAAAAGTAACACGAATTGTTTAATGGAAAAGATATAAGAGCTATCTACTTTTTTAAGTTTAATTTTCTGTAGGTCGTCTGCAAAAGTTATTTCATATTACTATAACAGTCTTAGTAATAATAACTTAAATGAGTGATTCATATCTGCTCGCAATTCAAACTGGATTTAAATCGGTGTCATAAACTCCACACTCGTTATGTAGGACGGGTATTTTTTACCTTTTGTCACATTTCTATACTAAATGGTTTTTATTATGAATTTTTAATTCTTAAACCTACATATCTACATAAATGAGTACTAAGTACAACAAAAATAACGAAAATAAAGAAAACAAGTAGCAAACAAAATAAAGAAGTATTTCTATCTTGTTTTGTTTTATTAGTCATTGTAATTATTTTAAATTATTTACTACAGTAGAGTCTCGAATATGCAAAACTGCAAAGAGTATCTGCACATTTATTGATGAAGTTTAATCAACTATTCTTTTGAGTACAACAATAAATTGCATAGTTGGATAATTGTTAAGCGTAAGAATATATATAGCTTATGAACTCAAATAAAACAAAATGATACTGATTTATATGTATAAAAATGAATGTTTGTCTGTCTATAAGTTTGTCTCTTATGCCTTCCTAAACTATTCAACCGATCGCCGAAAGATTTGACACATATGTTTCTTAAGGTCTGAGGAAGGAAGGGGTGATGCCACGCCTCCTCACATAAAAGAAAAATAAAATTCATCATATTATATCAACTATTCAATTAAGATAAATGAAAATTGGTACACATATAAAAAGTCTCTAAGAAATAAGATTTAGTCAAAAAATGGGTGGTGTCACGCCTCTTTATGAGAAAAGTCAACCTTTTTACATCTCAGCAACTATTCGACGCAGATGAATAAAATTTGGTACGTATGTTTATTATAGTTCGTAAAATGTTCTTAGCATATTTTGGTTTGGGAAAAGTGCCACGCCCTCGCATATAAGAAAAGAATTAAATTCATCATATCTCACTTAGTGTTTATATATAAAAACGAGATAAAAGTAAGCTTCAAAGAAAAAGTGGGCGGTGCCGCGCCTCCAAAATGAAAAAGATACATTTTTTTGATTCCACGCATTCCAATGATTCCCAAAAAATAATTTGTTTACTTATAGACCAAATGGAAAAACCAAAAATATAGTTAATCCACTCGCATTTAGATAAAATAACAACAAAATCAATAATTTTTACTTATTTATTCTAACTAAAATAAAAACTATTATGTATGATCGTTTATATATATTGTAGGATGTGCCACGCCCTTCAACGAATTTTTCTAATATATTACAAAGCTTGTATTGATGACTACTTTCAGTGGTATCATCCCTAAAATTTTTGAGAAAATCGTATGTGCCGATTTCGAGTTGTACGATATCCAAATTTTCAATTGTTAAAGATCTGTATTCGTGTACCAAAATTCATCACAATATCTTACACGGTCAACGAGTTATGGCAACATAAAAGTTACAGTTTAGGGTTATGCCACGCCCCTTTAATAGTCTTTGCAAACATAAAACCTAGCATAATCTAAATTTTGTTCTTTTCTTATCTTCACCAAATCACCAAGTTTCATCAAAATCGCAGCAACTTTTTTCAAAATGGACTTGGGTATATTTACATAGAGTATGGGCAGAAGGCGTGGCCATGAACCATTTTTATACGCTAGCAGCTTGCAAGAAAGTTTGACCTGTGTGCCGAATTTCATTGAGATAGCTTGCTTAGTTTTCTCGTATACGCGATTTCAACAGACAGACAGACAGACAGACAGACAGATAGACAGACAAACAGACAGACGAACACAGCTATACCGACTCAAGTGGTGACGCTGATCAAGAATATATATGCTTTTCCATACCTGATACGCCCCCTTCTATGCCTTACAAACGGAATGACAATGTGAATATACCCTCTGTGTCGGCTATAAAAACAAATTATTAAATGCTCAAGGTTTTTCTTTTTGGAGACACGCTATATTTCTCTTGATAGAGAATTCTACAAATGAATAGCGCTAACGAAAAATAATTTCGATGAGTTCAGGTTAATAAATTATGGCAAAATTATGCTCGATGATTGACAAAAAATCTACTTTTTCCTACAGATATGCTGGTGTTAATGCACACATACATACATATATGATATTGTGCATGAAGACATAGTTGCATATATCAAGGTAGATCTTAATAAATAGTCTAGGTACTAGTTTTATATATATAGATATATTAATAGTAATATGCACCTAAAGTGCTCAAAAACGTCTGCAGTCAAAAAAGCATTGCTTTCTTTATTTGTATGTTTTTTATAAGTAAAGAAACCAGTCAGCCGGGACGCAGATGCGATAAAAATTTAGTACTCAATTTTTTTATATTTTTCTAATATTGCAAGTTTAAAATGCGGAAATATCTAAGTGATAGAGGTTGTTTCAGTGTTTTCTTATGACATAATAAACGCAATCTGACTGACAATAAAAACGTCTGCCTATTGCATTGATCTCTTTTTGTGTAAGGACGCAATTAAAATTCTTATGGTAAATTATTTTTACAGTTTCAAAGGGCTCTCAATTAATAATGCAGAGGCAACGCAGCGGTAGAGATTGTGCGTATTAATTACATTATTTAGAGCTTCATGATTTTGAACCTGTGCCCCACGATAAAAGTATATAGACTAACTATGAAATAATGATATCTAAAGCTGCAATGCAAAACGATAAGCTCTTGAGCATTTTTACTACGCGCCGAATTGTTTGTCGATTAAAAAAACCAGAGAAGTGATATTTTGGAGACATATGAAGATCCATTCGTTGGACTTGCAACATATTCACGAGAGTGAGAAGTACTGTGAAGGAAACATACACTATGTTTTACATTACAGTCGAATATAACATAGAATGGCATTGAATCTTTCGAACGATTGAAAATGCATCCAAATTTGGAATTATGTAGTAGGTAGCTGATATTAGAAGATACTAATTTTTTAATCAATAGAGAATTCGAATAACACTGAAATATACATAAATTAGACAATAAGAAACAGTGTAGACAGTGACAAAATTTGATATTATAAGCTACAAACTCTCTAAGAACTACATACGCTCATAACATTCAATGTATTCTTGCCTCGGTAAGTTAAATTCTCTTGGGGTTTTTGCTCATGGCATTGGGTTAAGGTCGGCAAACTTGCACTTTTATACATAACTCATAGCTACTTAATACATTTGTTGCAAACATCTTAAGTGCACTTAAATGCTTTAGCATTGTGGCAAATTGATAGTGCACATTGAATTTGAAATTAAAGGCTTTATTCGTCTTGAGTCGTTAAGGAACGTCGTCGGTCGATGAATTGCGCTGCCTAAAGTTCAAATTTAATTAAAATGCAATGAAAACAATTAATTTAGCTTGGTTTTTTATTATGTGTTTTTTTTTTCTTTTTTTGTTTTTGCTGCGGTTAGAAAATTTAATTCATGTAAACATTGGAATATTTGAACAGTCACGAGGTGGTGGTCTGTTTGTTGTGTTTTTCGATAATTAAGAATTGATTACATTGCGCAAAAATGTATTTGTTAAAAATAAGAAATAATAAACATAAATTGTCTTAATTTATACGCAAGGGAATTTTAAAGTTTAAACATTTTGGTAATAAATGTTGCAAATGGAGTTTTTAAATGAAAACGGCAGCAGCATCTTTGCTCTGAAAGAGAACTTTCCTAAAATCAAAAAAAAATCCAAATCCCTTTATTGGCATTTTGGGTTAGGTTAGGTTAGGTAGGAGTGGCAGTCAGTTACGAAAAACTGACTCACTTAGACCAAACGTGATCCATTGTGATACCACAGTGTGTTTGACTATACCCTCTCGTTGAACCAGCCAGAATTCGTTATAAAACTAAATAGCTGACCTATACTGACATGTCTAAGGTCATCCAGGTCATCAAATAAAAACGACCCAAGTGCTTTGTGGCGTTTTCTAGCAAGTGCGGGACAGGAGCAGAGAAGATGTTTAATATTTTCCTCTTCCTCCACATCTCCACAACTTCTACAGAAGTCAAAGGACTATTGGCACTTAAAAAAGAAAAATCATTAAAATCAAAATTTCCATGCTCGGCGCTTAGTATGAGTCCAGTACTAATTTTATTTTATGATATCTACTTTCTGAGGTAAATGTGATCAAGTGTGCCAAAAACACCGATATTGACCATTTTTGTGAACTTATACTGAGGACACCATTTGCTTTATAGCAATATTTTTGAGTACATTAAAATGAGGCTGTGAAATTTCTATTTAAGTCCATTACTGAAAACCTAATGTGAAGGAAGTAATGAACTTTCTTACTTCACAGTAGTGCTTCGCCGATACGAGAACGTTCTCGTACGAGACATTTTTAATGTGTACCGATATCGTCTCGTGATCGCCGATAATTCTCGGTTATTCTCCTTCACATTTTTATACATATAAAACTAGTTGAACTAGCGGCTTTCCCGCTTACTGTCCGTTGTATAACTACGTCTATATCTTATGCAATCTTTACTGCAGACAATTGGGTCCATTAACGAAATTTCACAACATGGCATAAGTTCCAAGAATAGGAACGTAAAGGTTTTTGTTGAATGGGAGGAGCTATGACCCATTAGCCAACCCTGTTTTCATTTAGCGAGTTGCTTAGCACAAACAATTTTCATTTACGTATCAGGATTCATAGATGTAACTGCAATAGATGCCAATATATGGCATTTTAAGTAATTTTTTTTCATGAAGCCGACACGCCCGTTTAGATTTCGTGAGGTACTTAACATAACGCCGAATTTCAAAACGGCTGCTACCATAGGCGCCAAGATATTGCGTTTTAAGTGCTTTTGTAGTTCTGGCTGAATTTCGTTCTCGGCAATAGTTTATCGTACGATAGGCACTAAATTATCGCCGAAAACGAGGTATCGGCCAGACCCTTCTCGTTCTCGTCCTCGGTCGTACGAGAAATAATTTTTTTTATATCGTCTCGCTATCGTTATCATTCTCGGTCCCGAATTCGTTATCGTTCTCGGTCCCGATAACGATATTTATCGGTCCTCGGTAAAGCACTACTTCACAGAAATGCGAATAGTCCTCAAACCAATTATCATCAACTGGCTACAGTAAACATCCGCTATGACTTTAATGCAAAGATTTTTACTGGGATAATTTTTCACAGGTCCATATATAGATTGGGAGGTGTGTAGCATGCACAATTAAAAAAGCAATATTTTTATAATAAAACCAGAAAATGTTTTAGCACGCTTAAGTAAATGAAATTAATGCAAATATTTACACTAAAATAAATTTTATTTATTTCTAGCAACGAGCATGCTTTAACAGATGTAAGGTTTTTTCTAACATGTTTTATAATAAGTCTTTAGGGAGCCGACATTGTTTGCAAAAAAGCATTCACTTTTCCTAGAAAATCAGCATTGTCTAACAATTAATTTAAATTTTTATAGTGTTAGATGACGAAGTCACGAATATGAGAAACTATAGCAAGTAGCCGAACTTTTAAATCATGAACAGCTTCCATTTGTTCACACTAAAAAGTAGAGAATCAACTACGGAACACAGTCAGCCAGAGCTAGAATTTTATTGATAAGGACATTCGGTATTCACCATCCGCTCCTCTAATAGAACCTATTTTTATTACCAACATTGGTGAGCAAAAAAAAAATAAGGTCTTCAATTTCAAAAATTCCCATTAAATGAATGCCACTTCACATGGACTTTTCTCATCGGCGTTTTAGACATAAATCAACATTTGTTGTTTTTTTCTTATTTTATTCAATATAAATTATATTACATTTTTCGACTCTATTCATCACATTTCCGACACTAAATGATTTTTCCGACACTTTTTCAAATAACTCGAAAGCTTTCAACGTTTTTTCGACTTCTCCAATATTTCCATTCCATGCCAATTAAGTGGATTTTTTTACTATATAATGACCTCAAACACTCCTCCATAGTAGTAAGGAAATGATTTTATGAGAAGAAGATCGACATTGTGGATTGGCTAGCCCAGAGCTTGAACTTAAATCCAGAGAAAACCTTTAGAACGAAGTCAAGGTTGAAATCGTAAAGAAAAATTATAGAAATTTTGACGATCTTTGGTCTGTCACACAGAAATGGATGTGGTGTACCATATCCAAAACAGAAAATTGTTGAAAGTATGGGTTGCATATGTAAAGCTGTCATCAAAAAAAGATGCTTTAACGATTTAAATGTTTGTGTATACCAAAAAATCAACAAATGAATTTTCAAACACGATATTTTTCTCCAAATTGGGCCATTTATGTGTTCAGCTTATTTCATCGGTTTTTATACATTCTGATCAATTTTTTTGTTAATGAAATATAGCTGAAGTTCCTATTATTATTAAATATGATGAATAAGCTTAGGCAATAATATTTACGATAATATAGCATAAGAAATAATTTTAACAAAATGTGCCATTTATATGTCCATGGCATCGAAGCTATGAAATTATTCGAAATTTCATCTTTTTTGGACTTTAATGACATTTTTTACAAGTATCGATGTATGTAAGCGTATGTTGAATATTTCAACATTTTTGGAATATTTGGACCTATTTGAAACTACTCCAAGTTTTTCGGCGTTTCTTGGCTTTTTTCGAATTTTTCGGCATTGCATAACAATATTCGACAGTGAGAGCTTGTGTACTACATTTTTCGATATTGTTGAATACTATATGGCCTTGTCTGACAATTATCGACCATTTTCGACATTTATCAATATTTTCAATATAATTTAACATATTTTGACATGAATCAACTTTTTTGAGATGTTTAAAATCTATCAACTTTATCGACATGTCCAGACTTTTTAAATAGTTTCAAATTTTTTTAAGTATTTTCGACATTTTCCATACTTATCCGAAATTTGGTATTTATTGACATTTCTCGACATTACTCGGCTCTTTCGATATTTCTCGACGGCTATCGACTTCTTTAAAATATATACATATATCAACATATTAGACGAGTTTTTCACCTAATGTAAGTTTTACGACATATTTCAATAGCTTTCAACATTTAGCGACTTATTGATACAAGTTGATACTTTTTTGTACCAACAATTTTTACTACACTAAAGCTTTTTCTACAGAGAAAACAATCTGCAGCACATGTTTCCTAAATTGTTTTTATTAATTTTCAATCAGTACATATGGGAAGTAAAGTAAGACAATCGGGTTTTTGAATAAACCATTTTTCTTACAGAAAATACTTGTAAAACTAAAAATCATAGTTCAAAGTTTATCACATACGGTTGATAGAAAGATCTTGAAATGATAACTGAGTATTTTAGTTTTTCTGGAGAGTTTGGTTTACTTCAGTACTATAATATAAGACCCTTCACATGAGGCACGCTCAAGTTTTTAAGTCTTGTCGTAATGAGCGAAAACTCTGAATACTTAGATACGTTTTCTATAAACAACTACCTATTTTAGCACATACCTTGTTATCGAATAATTTTTTCAATTGAACGCGAGTATGTCGTTAGCTGATTAGATCACTGCAATTATTGTTTTATGAGTTAAATAGTTTAACATCAAATTAAATTTTTGCACGTGCAAATTCGTTGCAATATTATTTATGATCATTTCAATCATATGGGTTATACATTTCCATTTACAAATTAACACATCAAGTTTTCGTTCATCATTTTAGGTTTTTTTAAAAGCGAATAAAGATTCGTTTTTTTAATTAAAAAAGCTTAAAAGTTTACGTTTAGGATTCACATACCGAATAGTTTGTATAGCACACAAAAAAAAACGCGCACTTACTCCGCTCCGTTTAAAATAAAATAATAATTTTTTTTGTAAAAATCCGCAAAGTAATAAATTTAGCGTTTTAAGCGATATTTATTGCGCGCTACTAAGTCTAAGCAGAACTAAAAAAAAAAAAAACGAAATTGCGTAAATCCGCGAATAACATTAACATTAAATTAAAATGTTGAAAATATTTGACATATAAAGTGTGAGACAACGTTTCCTCTATTGAGCTTCAAATATAAAATTAGGCTTTTTAAAGAATCGGAACAAAAACAAAATAAAAAACTCACAAGAAGTTGCGATTAATTGCTTCGAACAGCTGACGAACGCGTTGAATACTAAAAGAAGCTCATACTACAACAGATACTAAATGTTTGAAATGCTTCACTAATAAGCTTCTAGTGCCATGTCCGCTGTTGACTTGAGTGAGCCACACGTTCGAACGACAACAAAACCGGTGCACAATGTTTGATTTTTAGTTTTTAGGCGGACTTTTTAGGTTTTTTGACTATATCAACTTTTTTCAACACTTAACCTTTTTCCTTTCGACTTTTTTAGCTTCTTTCAATTTATTGCGACTTTTTCAACCTCATTCAACTTTTTTCTGGTAATTCAACCTTTTTCAACTTTTTTCAAAATTTTCGACTGTTTTTGACTCCTTCAATCGTTTTCAGCTGTTTCATAATTTTTCGACAACTGTCGACTTTTTCCAACCAATCTATCCATTTTTTTTCAATTTTGCGATCATTTTTCGGATTTTCAATCTTGTCAACTTTTAACTTTTTTCATGGTTTTTATATTTTTTCGACCTCTTTCAAATTTTTGAATATTTTCCATATTTTTTCAACATTTTGCATATTTGTAAGTTTTTATCAACTTCAAAACATAAAACTGACCTATAGTCGATCTTCTGGTACTGAAACTTATGTGTGACAATGCATTTTTTTATAAAAGAAAAATGTGCTAATCCATTTAGTAAGATGTAGGTTATATCATTATGGCCAAAATCCTGAGTTTTCATAAGTCTACACCACTGCATATGATGGTCTAAGTCACCAACATATGCTGTAAGTGCATACGGTGGGTCGAAATTTGAAAATATGGTTAATTTTTATTGGATTTATTAACAACACCCAGTAACACCTTAAGTTAGGCCTAAATGATCTTGTAATAACATAGACTTCTGACCAGTGGTCGATAAGAACCATGATACTAAAATTTGAGCCAATTTTACTCGAAGCCGTTTTCCAAAGAAACCCTGACTGAAGACTATTATGGAAAAATAACGATCTTACTATCGATATCAATTGTAATTAAAAAGTTCATTTTTCGCTTTGAGGCAAAGTAAATTAACTGTATTCTATGTAAAAGGCTGAGTTTCTAAACGCCAGTTACACTGCAGTCATTCAAAGTCAGTTACAATGTCATGTGCTCCTAAAAGTCAGTCAATTGCTTATGATGCGCAGAAAAAAGTAAACAGCGTAACACTAGTTTTGATTATGCTTTTGTGATGCTTTTGTGATGCTTTTGATGATGCTTTTGTGATGCTTTAGTGATGCACACCTAAATCGTGAATTTTACTATGGCACAAGCTGACATTTAGACTTTATTTTCTGTGGTTTATTGATATTTTATCAATATATTTGTTGCTTTATTTCGAAACATTTTACTAACCCTAACACTGCTTTGTTTGTTGACGTTTAGGAACTCAGCCAAAGCATTCAATATTAATTTTTTTTTTGTACAAAACGTTCGGAACCGAACTTTAATATATGTTTCTTACTTAAAAGTTTTGAGGTTCTTGCCTGCAGGAGATGTGCTATGGCATTTTCTACATTCTTTTTTGAACGTTTTTATGAATGAATTATTGATTTATTATATAAAATTTTTTATTGCAAGATTCGTAAAAATTTTGACAATTTTTTCAGTATTATATTTTTTTATAAATAAATTTCATAAAAATTCGAGTTCACCTTCAAGCTAATTATATTATTTGTCCTTAAAGAACAATAAAATCACGCACTGTGCGGCGCTTTCAGCTGATACGAAAAGAACAAAAGCGATAAAGAAACCGATCGTTTCAGCAATGAAATCAGCAGTAACTGAAGACCTTTAACGCGCGTTGTTTGTAAGTGGAGACTGGAAAGCTTTGATAATTTAGTTTGGGGGTAAAAACCGCAAAAAGCACAATATGACAACAACAATTGAATGAGCGATGACGATGCTGATAGTGCACACAATCGGCGCAGCAACAACAATAAATACACTACCATATACTACAATTGCTTTATATTTTTAAATGAATAAATAAAAAGAATTTACAGAATGCAGCAGCAGCACACTTCAAATACTCGGGTAGTGTTGAAAAGTTTCAATATTTTTAATGAAATGCAATTTATTGTGCAATGAAATTGAAAGGAAAATTCAATTGAAGGAGATTGTCTCGAGTTTGTAATCACCCCGTGTGCGGCGTTTTGCACGAATGACGAATTCTACACAGTGAATGCTTACAGGCACGCGCACTTATTTTAACTAAAATTTTTCCAACACATTTTTTTTATAAAATTTTCGTCGAAACTTTTTAATGAAATTTCAATTGCATAAAGATTTCTTTATCTTGCTGTATTTCTTATCATTTAATTTTAGATAAGATAGCAATGTTGATTTTATTTTTATAGTCATTGGCACAGTCTGGTGGGTAATTTTTTTACTTTTATTTTTGTTTTAATGCTTTTGATTGTCTTTGCACTCTGACTGACTGTCAGACGCTTTGGCTGATCGCACATTTTAACCCAAATAAATAAATGAAAAATTTTAAGTGGCTTAACTGCGGCAGCAAGCTCTCTACGCCTGGCATGCGTTGCGTATGAGTAACTTTGATTGAGCAATTGGCGTGCAGTTTTTGTTTTTTGTTTTTGGATGAATTTTCTTGATTTAATTTAGAATTTTCGCTTTGTTTTGTTTTGGTTTTAAAATACATTAATTTAATTGTATGCTCTTAAGATAGCAAGTCAATTATTGCCATTTGCTTAAATGAAGTACTTTGCGTAAGAACTGATAATATTTGTTAAAAATGCGAAATGCGGATGCTTTGAGTGAGAGGTAGACGAGTTGAGCAGACAGCAAAAATAATGTCAGCGCATCCCAAGAGCAGTAGTTTTCTGAAGACTATTTTACCAATAAGCGCCATTGCCTGGGAGTAGCAACAAAAAAAATAAACTTTATAGAGCAAGTGTTCAAGATTAGGCATTCTGTAACATGAGCTGGTGAGGCTATATCGGAAGTATTTCCATGCACTCTGGGATCAAGCAAAGGTATTGAAGTATTCTTTACTTTTTAACTGAATGACTAAGACGAATATTGAGAATAACATTGTGGTCTTACTTTATTGAGAGGATAAAGTAATATTAGTGATGACTTTATTAGAAAATGTTAAGAACTAATGAAAATTAAATAACATTAAAGATATCAAAACATTCACAAACGCTCAGTTTCCACTTCATTTATATCAAAATGCTCTTGATTGCTAAGTACTTCTGGTCGAATGTCATCTATGTGAATACGTTCGACAAGTTCACTGAATTTAACACCAGTCTTAGCATCTGCTGTTGACTTCTCTTTTGCATCCTGCAATGTTATATCCGAAAAATCCATAGATGGGCGTCTTTCACTAATTTCTGGCACAGCAAATTCGCTTAAATACTGCCGCACATACCCCAAGTTGTCAAATGAACTCAGTTTAGTTTCTGCTACTGGCGATGGTGGCATTGTTTCTTGATTTTCAAATTTTGTCAAAGCAGATTTACGGCGTCGCTGATAGATTTTACGCAAGTAAAAATGCCATATGATGAAACCTAGACAAAAAAAATTTAATTGAATATTTAAAAATATAAAAAACTGCGTTTCTCATTACACAACAATAAAAACAACATAACCGACAACACTGAAACTGCAGCTATGTAACCTGCAACATTTTCTTCATAGACAATCGGTTGCTGATTGATTGTTTGATTCGACATGAGGCCAACTTCATTGTAAGTCTCTGCAGAATTAAAGATGCTTTCAGAGCTTGGTAGTGCTAGAAGTAGTCTGAAAATACATTTAGAGCGGAGTCTATATTAAGCGTTTTTTTCTTAATAGAGTCGAGCTACTACAACTATAGGTCTTCTTAGCTATTTAAATTAAAGCTTCAAGTCAAGTAAAAAGCTTATTCAAAATAAATTTTGGTAATGGCAAAAATTAACATGGGCAATCTTTCAATTTAAATATTCTTAACTTTAAATACTCACTGTTTAAATTCTTCGCTGGTGACAAACTCATCTGCTTCGAGTGCATAAACCCACACCTTTTGTATTATACTGCCGTCTGCTGCTGCACGCGTATAGCGCCGCCTACTCAACAACGTAGCATTTCCCGGTATTGTTGCTGCCTTAAATGAATTTATCTGATAGTTAGTCTTCTTCTCCAATGCCTGCAATTGTTCGTTCAGATCCTGCTTATCATTAGTCGAAAACAAAGTCAAAAGCGTAAAATATTCAGCACTCAGACGTTTAACATATAGCACCGCTTCGGTGCTTAAACCATCAGCGGCACCATCACGATCGGTTGCTTTTACATATAACGTTATTGAATCCAACATTTGCAGTGCATTCGCAGTTGGATAAATAACGCCGCTTTCCGGATCAATAGCAAAATGTTCTTCCGAACGCAAAGAGTAACGTATTTTGGCATTAAGACCCTCATCTATATCGAAGGCTGTGACCTGTGTCAGATATTCTGGAAAGAGTTCTAAGCAAATTTTACTCTCAGGATAGCCAATATGTGTAGGCTGTGCTGGATAGGTGAACTGCGGTGCATTATCATTTATATCGATGAGTATAAGTTGTAATATAGTGACATCTCTAGTGTATGGTATATCTTGACTGAAAATCAGCGCATACTCATCGAAAGCTATATCGCGGCGATTTCTTTGTGTTGCATTAGTATTTGCACATTGTAGCTTAAGTTTGACTTGTACTTGTGGTTTGGACATATTGACAAAAATCGCATCTTCACGATCGATCTGAATGGTAGTCAGCATTTTGGTGTTTTCATCAATGCTTACGTAAGCTATAGAAGAATACATGGATGCCGTTGTAAGTTGTGAAAAGTTCATATAGTGAAATGTAAAAAGCAGTTACCTTTATCATCTGGAAAAATGCTAAATATTTGATATTCACAATCGCCCATAGACATTGCCATAATATCCGTATGCACCTTCTCCTCCTCTATATATTTGATGATCAAAGTGTTGGCCACATTTGTTTGCCCTTCATCGCATTGTATTAGTGAATCGATATCGAGGCGTGCACTTACAACAGTCTTGGACAAGGTGTCTGCATTTTGAGCGCTTATCTCAAAATGATATATGCCTGGACTAACATAACTTAGCAGTTGTAGCTCACCGGTGTTAATATTTATGCTAATGCGTGGTGCAAGATGTTCTAAGGGAGGTGAATTTGAAAGAATTATATCTTATAAAGTTCTATAGCTGGCTTACCGTTTTCTACATTTAATGCATATTGGATGGAAGCGTTGCTATTTTCAACATTTGCATTAACGTTTCCAATAGATCCCAACTGATTTGGTTTGGCCGAAAAAATATAAAAATCATTACCAAATTTGGGCACGTCGGTGGGTGGTGGAACTGTTGGTATATTGGAGCATTCTGTAATTAGATAAATGTAATGAATTTAAGTTAATTATTCCCAATCTAATTGTTTTCCCATGATAAAGTTCTTGAAAGCTTATAATATGCAAAATAGAATGGGCTGAAAAGCACTTAGTACTAAAACTGTTACACTAAGACCCGATAGAGGAAGCAGAACTAATTAGAAAAAGAGAAGAAGATATAGAGGAAACTAAAATAAATAGAGTAGAGGCTAATTTTGCACAAACTTCTTCATTTGCTTAAGAAATCTCAGCAGCATTAGAAGAGAATTATCAGAATTCATTCCCAAAGCATCGCTACCCAACAACCTCGGTACCCTGGTTAGCTAATTCATCGCTGACTCAACTCATTGTTTCTTGCTATACAATTGAGTTTCGCCTTTTGCTCACTTATGACCTTCGAATGGCTGACCGGGTTAGCAAGAGCTGACTGTGACTTCAGACAGCTATGCCTTTCGCATACAATCTTTTTTCAAGGATTTACTCATCAAATCTAACGCTAAAGATGAAAATTCCAGAACAGTACGTACATATAAAGAACTTTTTAGGCCAAACTGTATGTTCATTTTCTTTATATTCGTGGTTAGAAATAATTACAAAAGCTTAAAAGATAAATTTACTGTTCTGAATTGGAATAACAATCAACCTATTGCTGCTTAGCCCTTAAACCTTTTGACAGTTCGGAAGAATTGAAAAAAAAAAAAGTTAACAAACCTTGCTTCGGTAGCTCTACAAAAATCAAGGTACTTCCGTTTACGGCATTATCTGCTGTTTGGACAGCTTGCAGAATAAGATTAAGCTGATTTTTAGCTTGAAGTATATCCTCTGGTATAGGTTCCACTAACACCAAGTTTATTACATTACTTAGTGCATCGACGGAGGACGAGAAGTATTTAGACTCATCTGCAAAAATAGTTTCAAGATATATAGTCAGTAGATCAGTATATTCTTATATTACGAGTACTTACTGCCCTCCAGCGTATACTCGAAATCATCAACTTTTTGATTCTGTTTCAAACGAATAACTGGCATTTGCAGCACTTGTTTATCTACAGCATTTGCATCATCATTGATCTCGATTTTACCGCTATGCCATGACTGTAGAAAAATATTACCAAAACTTGAAATATTCGTTGAGGGTGGTTCTATAATAATGCTTGCAAAGCCCTCCAAGTCACCATTTGATGCTGCAAGTACTAACGCAAAAACAAAATTGGCCTCAATTTCCTCTGCGCTGGGCTTACGTTTCAGCTGCAATTCAACGCTTTGATCATTAGCAACAATTTCAAATAAATCCAATGATTCCGGATCGACCAATTTAAATTGTGTCTTATTGGCAACGTAGGTTGCTTCCTTCAGCTGTATGTTGTCAGTGATGAGTTCACCTTCCGCATTTAGTTTTCCCAAATAAAGTGGACTCTCAAATATCGGCTGCTGCTCTCCAACTTGGATTGGTGGCTGTGGTAGCTTAATGAAAACTGCTGTTGTATCGTGTTGATCATTTAATGTAGCGCTTATTTCAAGTGTAAAGAAACTAAGATTTCTCCAATCTTGCAGCTTGAACTCTTCGCTTAACAGCAGCTCTATGCGATTTAGTTGTTGTTGCATGCGGAAAAGTTCTTGCTCCGTGCCATGCAATTGAAAGTTGATTGCGGGATCATAGGCGGCTTCATTGAATAAGATCGCAGAACTGGTAAGCATTTCATTTTCATCGATATTTCCTTCGTAGAGAGAGTTTACAAAGCGGAAGGAATCTGTGGGTGAAAAAACTTTTAGTTTCAAATGATTTTCTAGTTGGTAAATGTAGAAAAATGTTGGAAAGTCGAGAAAATTTTATAAAATTTATTTCTTATGCATTATGTATTTTCAAAATTGGACTTTTAGCTTGAAATGTCACTACCGAAGTTCAATTTTAAGTACTTAATTTTTCTTCATTCAAATTATCTACATTTTTTCGCGCTCTCTCATTGGTGCGAATATATTTGCCTATCCACCAATCGCGCCAATGACTTCTTCCCTCCAGACTTTCTTATACAAGAGCTATAACCAAATTAGACTAATCGCGTCACCCACCCGTAAAGGCAGAGCAACGTCTGCCAGGTCAGCTTGTGTTATATAGACTATTGTGCCTTTACTTTGAGCAATCTGCAAATTCTCTAGAGTAAAGATATTCTTTAAGCATAGCAGCAAGTAACTCTGCAGAGACTTCAAAATGATCTGCATTTGTTGCTTTTAATGGACACTTGTGAAGATGAGAACGAGGGTAGTCGTTGTTTTCTATCATAAAGAAATGTGCAAAATGTTTCTTCGAGTATTTCATTGCTGGAACTTGTGCTAACTCTTGTGAAAATGTCAAAGGCAATGCCAATCACAGCCTAACCAAGAGTCAAACCCTACAGCTCTAAGAGCAATCCTGTCAGTTCATCATCTTCTTTGCCGCACTATGTTTTGTTGGAATAGCTCTGATCTATTTTTTATCATATAAGAATTATTACTCTAGAACAGAACATACAAGAATTCTTAAGAGCGCCGAGGTTGACATTTGTGATATTTAATATCTTAGTTCACTTAGGATCTTAGGTGTCTTAGATCAATTTTTGATCTTATGCTATCGACTGTTGCAATGAAATAGTTTTTGAGTAAAAGGCCGAAAACTTACTCCAGGGCCACTTGGATGACATCAAACCAATTGCAGCAACTACAAGTGTTTTTCAGGCTTGTGGCAACATATGTTTGGTAGATTTCTAGTTTCAATAAGTTGATAAAATACTATAAACTAAACATGTTAGATCTTACCCTTTAATTGCCACTGCGTTATCTCCAGCAGTATCAAACTTGTTGCATTTGTCAATTCATCTTGTGCCACAATGTTCAAAGTTACAAATTTAAATTCCTGCCATTGTTCCACGCTGACACCATCGTTTAGCTTAATCACAACAACATTTACTACCAAATGTTCGACATGAAAGTTTTCAGCATATCTACCCTCAATTCTAACAACAATGCCATTTGTAGAGTTATCGTTACTTTCAAAAGTTATTTTTTCCAAATTCAAAGAATTTCGTGCATCCAAAGTTCCATTGTAAATATTTTTATCAAACTTTACCAATCTTTGCTTGATATGAAACAAAAGTTCTGCAGTTGCCTTTGGCACACCGTCCATCAAGGCATATAGCTGTGCTTGCAAATTATCCAAACCTTTCCACTGGCTCAGCTCCAAGCCTGGGTGTATACTTAACAAAGCTGTGTTTTCCTGTTGCTCTACCATGAAATACTGTTGCCCTATGTTATTCAAAGCAAATGTTAGCGTCATTGAATTGTTATCTTCCAAATCAAATATGATATTCTCAATCACTAGCGCATTGGACTTTGCGTCTACTTCACCCCGATACAATGGCTTACGAAAGGTGCCTTTGAATATTTGAGACGTTGGTAGTTGAATTAAAATCAAAGCCTTGGTATTCCATAGTTCATCAGCAGCTTGCACCGTGGCTGTCAAATAGTTTTCATTTTGCCATTCTTGTCCGGTGACTGTAGGTTTTAATTTAATTTGCAGCAAATTGGGTTCCAGCGTTTGGAGTTCGAAGAGTTCGGCATGCGTACCAGTCAGAGTGTAGTTTATATTGTCTGTTGTATTGTCACTTGTTTCAAGCCGTACATGCTCTAATGTCATATTACCATCTGAGTCTACGGTTCCATTGTAGATCGCATGTTCATATTTAAATGTTCTTTTGATGATCTCTAGTAAAATGTTGGTTCCAGCTGTTGGTGCATTCCCATTCAATAAAGCATAGAGTTTTATCACCATATTGTCAACGTCCAGCCACACTTGCTTATCTACATTTGCTTTAAGCTTAAGCTGCACACTATTTCCAGTTTGGTTTACATCAAAATATGTCACACTATCCTCGTCCAATTGGAAGCTCAGATTTTGCCAATCCTGCTCTGCTGCTTCAAATATGATCACATCGTGTAATAATTCTTCATTTTGCACTGTTAAATTTCCTTGATACATTGTCTGAGTAAACGTTGCTTCTGAAACTGAAAAATGCTTGTTATATATAAGTTGAATTGAACTGCATTCAGGCATTATTTTTCTGACAGAACTTTATTCTTTTTTCATTTATGTTTCATTTACTCCACCAAAATATTGTAATATTTTGCGTAGTAATTGATAATATCATGACATTGCTTCCATAATCAGCAGAATGTTATCGAGGCAGAATTTCTTCACACCGTGATGTGTTTACTGGGGATTAATGAAGATGTCTTGCCTTTCTTATTTTTATGTAGATCTTATTATATCCTTCCATTTCCCTTCTTCCCTAGAAGGTTTTGCAATTTGTGTCAGTGAGATGGCTTACCAACAGAAATTTGATGTTGAATAAAGTCTCTCTGATATTATTTCAAAGAGGTTCCGGGCATTTCTTTGGTCATTTTCATATAAAAAT
Source organism: Meiosimyza decipiens (assembly GCA_963680825.1). Taxonomy (NCBI): domain Eukaryota; kingdom Metazoa; phylum Arthropoda; class Insecta; order Diptera; family Lauxaniidae; genus Meiosimyza; species Meiosimyza decipiens. Next base: position 25,198,806 of record OY804258.1, on the reverse strand, counting down.
CTGTTGACCATCAACAAGGGTTTTTGGAAAGTATCATCCATAGTTTACTAGCTCACTCTTAAGCCAGCGTGGCTTAAGAAGGAAATATCTCTTGACAAGATCACCAAAAATGAACCGGTGGGTAGAGGCTTAAATTCCAAGTCAGAAAAGTTAACGTCAAAAAATGTGTCTTTTGAAGCATGCTATTCCCTAATTCGAACTAAAAATAATTAAATCAGAAAGTGAAGATAATGCCTGAGAACAGCAAAAATTATCACTCTAAAGAATAATTCACATAACTTTTCACAGTTTCGACCAGGGCTGCCAAGTCGAAAAGCAGAAATTCCTACCCGTAATCCTAGGCAATTGGCAACCCTAGTTTCGATTGTTGAGTCCGAAGTGAGCCTTCAACATCTTCTTCATTCTGACCAGGTTTTAGGTATCCGAGGCCATAAACTGGAGAGGGGCCCCTTCTAAAAAAATTTTATGATGAAATAAAAAAGCTCGTTGTCTTAAAAATGCATACAAATAATTGGTTGATGAGCGAAAAAAAGGTCCTTCTGTTCCCATGTTGGAGCTCGGTGATAGAGCCCCGTAGGTTAGGTAGGAGTGGCAGTCAGTTACGAAAACTGACTCACTTAGACCAAATGTGATCCATTATGATACCACAAGGTGTTTGACTATACCCTCTTGTTGAACCAACCAGATTTCGTAATGAAACTAAATCAGCCAGATTTGCCTAGTTACATTACAAGTCCATCTTTTGTTAGCATTTTTTACCTTTTCTTCTTGAAGCAGTAACTTGCAGGTAGCAAGTGGGATGGCAACACCTTCCTTGTCCTGAGGAATTTGTGCAGTAGTCCCCTGCTTAGCAAGTTCATCCGCTTTGCAATTGTCGTCAATGTTCCTATGCCCAGGCACCCAGATGAGGTGAATGTTAAAGTGATAGAGCCCCGTAGGTCCTTGGATAAGAAAAAACGGCAATGGGCATAGCTGATACCACCGAAGAAAACAACGAAGATAAGACTAGCCTAGATGGTTCAGACATTTTCTCCCTTCAAGTCCATGAGTTCATCAGGATTCTATAAACTCATTATGAAAAATTGTAGTCTGATTATGCATAGGAATTTTCAATTACAACTTGCTACTTATACATAATAAAGGCTGATCTATTAGCTATGTATGCTATTATTACAAATGTAGTACATATTCATTCGCTCTAAATAAAATGTGGATGGCTCGCTTTGAAAACGTTCTTAATACAAGACGCTTAACTTTAATAATCTTCACTAAAGTATGATATATCACTTCGCGAATCGCTCTATACAAAAACATCTTTTATGAGTAAAACTGCACTCAGATTACCTTTAGCATTTGTTACTGCCACAATAACAGCTGTTTGTCCGAATTCTGTCAACTTTTGATTATTTGCTTTTATCTCAAATTGTAGAAATTTTTTATTTTGCACATCGGTTTCATTGAGTGCTGCAATCAGTTTCACTTCCAGCACATTATCTGTGTTTATAATCTCAAACAGTTGCTGATCAGTACCCAATTTCTCAAAACTAACATCTGCACTGTAGGTTTCGTTCTTGAGCGTCACCATAAATGGTTGCATTTGCAGATTTTCATTCAGTTCAGCATGATAAACGAGTTGCTCAAAATATGGCGTTGCCGGTATGGTGTTGTTAGGGTCAGCACGCATTATAACCATAGCTGAGCTATTCATAGGTGGATTGCCACTATCCTAGAATGATATTTTACATTGAAAATATTCTCAAATGTATTAATTAAACATACCGTTGCTGTAATATTAAATTGTATTTCTGTAGCGAGCGCTGAATAAATGCGCTCCAATATCAGCTGCGCATAAAAAGTTTTACGATCTTCAGCAACATCTGGTTTTGTGCTTACACCTATAAAATAAGCGCCAGCTTCATCCGAGCTAAAATGTATTTCATTGCCTGTAAGATCATCATCCTTAGCCGATATTACACCAAATGTGGTTAAATCGAAACCAGCAAAAAGTGGCATTGGTAGCGTGAACTCATACAAATCTTGCGAGAATTCTGGGCGAAAGTAATTGCCTTCCTTAAAGGGTTGATAAAATATCTGTGAAGTGATTAAGTATAATGAAATTAATTATGAATTAAGACTTTAAATTAAAATTGTTAAAGAATAATTCTATATAGCTACTTATTTGACTTACCAAAGTACGCTGACGTCCGCTATCACAACCAAAGATCACTCGCAAAGTTATGCGATTTGCGGACTGTTCCATGGCATAATTGGGAAAATGCTCAGTTGTAAAGATAATTAAGCTTTTGGTATCATTATTAGGCTGCTCCTCTAAACGTGCATCGATGTAATTCTTCTCAAAGTCATTATTTGTTGTTGATATCAAATTGTTTATGACAATATCCGAATATATTCGTATATCGCCATTGTGTGTCAAATCAATGGCTTCATTAAATACAATTGTGACTAATTCAGTATTACCACAATCTGCATGTAAACAAATAAAATGTTGATAATGTTATTTAGTTTGTCATTAAGTTGTTAATCTATATTAAGTTACACACATATCTAAAATGTATTGTGGCGGAAACGTGTAATATAACTAATATCAAACTTAAGTATCCCTATTTCTATCTACGTTGCTTAAAAACTTTTCATAATCCGCATTAATTTAATACAACAAATTAAAAGAAATCAGTGGCGTCAATTGAGTAGGGCTGGGGAGGACATTGCCCCCCCAAAAGGATCTGATACTAGTTAATATTCAATACATTATTTCAATAAACCCATCTAATAATGGTGGAATTTTATTTCTCGGCCTCCCCCCAAAATTTGGTGAAGTGTCGCCACTAAAAGAATTAGTGCAATTAGTGTCTTCACAAGGATAAATTCAATAAAATATTTGAATAAAATCCATGAAATTCGCAAAAAGCAAAAAGTTTAAAATATATATCAATGATTATGCCGAAATAATACGGCTGCTTGTTTGACTCATCAAAAATAATTTATAGAAAAAATCTTTGTTCTGATTTGTTGCATGTTCTGTGCAGATATTTGTTTTATGAACTGTGAAGGAAATTCAGTTTCCAATCGGTTACTGTTGCCTTTTTTGCTTTCATCACTTCACTCAGTTACAAAATATATTTTTATTTGTGGTATTTCATGAAGAACAACTATTTCATATAGAAACCATCCAACCTAGTCGAAGATCTCTATATGTATATTAAATTGTTAAAATATATGCAAACACAATGTCCATTCATTTGGGAAAGAAAAAAAAACACAGCCAAACTGTTGCAGCATCATGTTGCCCTCAACATTAAACTGTCGTCAAAGAGAATAAATAATTATTTTTATTTTTATTAATTATTTTTATTTTTAATTATTATTGATACTCTTTGCTTAAGGCTTCATTCCACACAAAAACACTTCTCCTTTTTTTTAATTTTTATACAGCCTATGAGTATGCAGCAATATTTTTGATATTTTATAATGTTAAGAAAATGTGTCGTTCCCGAGATGTGTGGAATCTATTGAAAATTGTATAGTGAAGGTATTACAATATGCACTACAAAGACTTCACACAACAATGACCATACATTTCGCACTAATAGGTCAAATAATCACTGAGGTAACCTACGCAAATATAGACTGCGCTTAGTACAGTTATGCGCTTGATACGACACGTAAAACTGCTAAAATTTTATTTCAAATCATGCATAGAGGCATTAAAATTTATGTGGATAGCTATTAAATTGAAGTTAAAACCTTTTAAAATGCAATTGCTATAATCATAACTTTGAATGCGTTCAAACGCAGTCGTCTCTTTATAGAAGTCGAGAAACTCTACCGAAATTGTTTTATTTTGAATTCTTCACAAAAGCCATTAACAATTTGTCCACTGCACAGTAGCACGTAGCGCCCATCCACAGTATTACGAAACACTGTATTAACGGTAGTAATACATATATGTTGTCTAATTGTTCCATAAGTTGCACGAACTGCAAGTTATCAACACAGGAGATATTTTTTCCCAAGCAAAACTATCGTTTGGCGTAAGAGTGCGACCTCTCGCACGATTGAATTATGAAATATTTCGCGATAAAAAAATGTTTGCTGAGAAGGAGAATCACATCAAAATGCATTGTTATTAACATAATTTAGAAAATGCCAAAAAATATGCAACGAAAAGAGTTATTTTTGAATTTAAAAAAAAATGCTACAATTAGATATAATGTAATTTTTTTGTTTTTTTATCAATTTTAAGAACTTAACAACTTTTTATGAAAATCATTCACTTCGACGAAAAAGATTTATGACGCTATAGATAAAAATTGTTACAATAAAATATAAAAATGCATTACTGAAGAAATGTGTTATATCGAAAGAGTAACAAAGAAATTGCACACAAAGACAAAAAACTATGTTCATATTTTTTGCTATGATTCTTAACTGGTCAATGCAAAAACTTAAACATAGCATGCATCGAAATTCTTAAATCTCGGCTAAAAAAGCTTGCTGATGATACAATGTAGCAGTTACTAGCTAGTTGCACTTTTTTTCTCCTTTAAATGGGTTTTGCACTGAACTTTTGTTGTGCTTTTTGCACTCAGTAAAAAATATATATGAAAACAATTTTTTTTTTATTCTTGACTAATTTTAAGAAATTTTTGCAAAAAATTGATGGCTTAGGAAAACAAGTGACAAAAGGTAAAATTTTGGACAAAATTGTTTTTAACACAAAAACCGAAAACTTTCAGAATATTTTTAAAATTCAAAAACATTGTTCATGTTCCAAACTAGACATTCAATCCTTAAAAAATATTTTTTATTTTTTTTTTTCAAAATTGTACGTGAACTGCACGCCATCTTAAGCCGCCATTTCAAAATTTGTAAAAACACCACACGGCATTGTAAAGTATTTATTTAGACGAAAGTTTTAAGCCTGCTAAGGCTTCTTTATTTTAAAAAAATGCATTGACAGTGTTGAGCGGTTCCCTTGACATAGAATGACCCTTAAATTTATAAATTAAAAAAAAAAAACAGTTTTCCAGTATGATAACAGTTAAAAAAGTAATTACTCCTCAAATTTCATGAAAATTTATCAGCTGGCCTCTAGTAAGGGCATAAGAGCAACACTCCTACATAACCACAGTTGTAGTACATAAAAGAATGCCCTATTTTGACATGTTTTAAACAGTGGGACCTCTCATATGATCAATCAACAATTAAGAACCAAAAGCACCTTTCAACTTAGATATACAGAGTGTTTTTTTTAGAGGTTTGTTTTTCGAATAGAGATAAAACTGGCATTTTATGGTCAAATCTGGCAACTTTAATGTCATTTATGTTCAGTTTGGTTTGCCATTTTATCATGAACAGGTTGACAAAAGAACAACGCTTGCAAATCGTGCAAATTTATTTCGAAAATAATGGTTCAGTTCGCGAAGTTCACCGCAAGCTCCGTCCATTTTATGGTCGACATAATCGTCCATCAGAGCAATTAATTCGGTTAACCATGGATCGTTTTCGCACTACGTTTACTCTATGTGATAATACGCATCCGCAGAGACGTCGAACAGTGCGCACCGAAGAAAAAATTGCCGCTGTAGAGCAAAATGTTGAAGAGGACCCGAATGAATCGATTCGCCACCGTGCACAGCAATTGGAGCTTTGTCCATCAACTTTATGGAAGATTTTGCGCAAAGATCTTGGCTTGAGACCTTACAAGATCCAGCTTGTGCAAGAATTAAAGCCGCGAGACCATGCAATGCGTCGTGATTTTGGTGTATGGGCCGAAAATGAGATTGATCTCGATGCTGATTTTCATCGCAAAATTTTGTTCAGTGATGAGGCTCATTTTTGGTTGAATGGCTACGTCAACAAGCAAAATTGCCGCATTTGGAGTGAAGAGAATCCACATGAGACCCTTGAGACGCCATTACATCCACAAAAACTCACTGTTTGGTGTGCTCTATGGGCTGGTGGAGTCATTGGGCCATACTTCTTCCGAAATAATGCTGGAGAGTCAATTACCGTTAATGGAGACCGGTATAGAGCCATGATAACCGACTATTTTGTTCCCGAATTGGATGGCATGAGTGTGGATGAGTTGTGGTTCCAACAAGACGGCGCTACATGCCACACAGCGCACGTCACAATCGATTTATTGAAGGAAACATTCGATGAGCGCATAATTTCGCAGAATGGACCTGTCAATTGGCCACCAAGATCGTGTGATTTGACACCATTGGATTATTTTCTTTGGGGATATGTGAATTCGCTCGTCTACGCCAACAAACCAGAAACGTTAGGGGACTTTGAAGCCAACATTCGTGGCGTTATTGCCGACATACGGCCCCATATGCTCGAAAAAGTGGTTCAAAATTGGACCTGTAGAATTGGCTTTATTCGAGCCAGCCGCGGCGGCCACATGCCCGAAATCATATTTAAACATTAATGGCATAAAATTATCCTTCCAATAAAGCCAAATTGATGAACATTAAAACGATTTTCTTGTGTTTTATTTCAATTCGAAGCTCTATACCTTTAAAAAAAACACCCATTACATACATACATATGTATTAATATTATAGTCTGCATTTTTGTACACAGGTACGATTTTGTAGCTAACTGGCTAACTAATAAGCTGAATTTTGTGCTCGTTAAGTAGACTCATGTTAGGTAACTTTCTTAATTAAATAAACGATTTTTTTTCGAATTATATTAAGTAACATGTTTTGAAATTTATAAATGAAACCCCATAGAACGTGCATCTTCAAAAAAAAATCGTCATATACCCAAAATGATGCCACGTATAGACGAAAGTTCACAGAAATCATACACTTTATCTCATTTATATTTTAAGTCCACACGATGAATCATTTGCTTTGCGTTCAAAATTCATTACCTACTGCATCTTCTGCCGAATTGGACGCTATAAAAAGCGCACTTAATATCAACCAAAATTCAATGAACTTGCGATACATTTTGCATTCATTTAACTTGGCTTAAATTTTCTTTTTTTTTTCTCACTATGATATCTTGCACTTTTTATTGTATTTCATGTGCGTCTCTTTCAATGAACTTCTCGTTATAAACTAAATTTTATAATCAATTTCGCTATCAGTTGCACTAATCAATTGTTGTACCGTTCGTCATATCTTCTATCAGAAGTTCAAACGAAAAATACGAAACTGTCTTATCTTGAAGAAGAGCAAAGTGTTGTCTTCTGTTTATTTTCAGGTGCGGTATAAAACGGTCAGAAAATATTTCACTGTGTTAATTTTTCGGAAATATTTTTACTTTTTTTTTTCATGAAAAACAAACGGTTATGTCTTCTAAAAACAGACAAAACAAACCATGCCAACACTATGACTCAGCAACCATTTTCCCTGTTTTGCTTGCTGCTGTACTTGTCTCCTCCCGCAGCAGCCCATCTGCTGTGGTCGATGTGTAAATATGTTTCAAATATAAATTAAAGTAATCAGTATAATTCATTGGTGTTGAAATGCGATGTTTGCGCACAGGTAAGCGCGGCGATAGCGATAACATGCTCGCCCATTGACCATCGCAGAGATCATCATAACGTAGTAGGCCAACTTCATGTCCACCCAAATCACCAGGACCACGGCACATCGGTTGTGCATCCCATAATTTAGCGAAAAATTCACGAATCCAACGTGCCAAGTAGAGAGCACGACAATCACAGTGCCAAGGGTTTTTATCCAACTTTACAGCAACCAATTTATTGAGGCCATCTAGTGCGCCATGTGGTAGATACTGCAGTTTATTGGAATCTATACGGCTGTAAAGAAGAGTTAGTAATAAAAAGCTAAAAATATTAGTCAGCTTACAGTTTCTCCAAACTAATGAGCGGTTGAAAAGCATCAGCATCAAAGTTTTTCAAAATATTATTGTTCAGCATTAGATGTTTTAAGCTTGCCAGCCCTTGAAAATCATTTGCTTCTAATGTGGTTAGACTGTTTGAAAAAAGCGTCAAACGCGAAAGCGTTGCCGTGTTGAGAAAAAGACCCTCTGGTATGTTAGACATTGAGTTTTGTCCCAGAAAAAGTTCACGCATATTGCATAGTTCTGAAAAAGCACGTCCATCGATCTAAAGAGATCGATGCATGAATTTTCATTATGATGCATATATATAATTGTAAACTCACCTTACTTATACGATTCAAAGTCAAGTCTAAGGTGTACAATTGTGAAAGGTTTTCAAAAATATTTCTTGAAATCGTAGTTATACGGTTATTGTGCAGTATCAATGTACGCAAGCTTTTCAGTCCGGAGAAGAAATCATCCGACATGTTTGCTGTTAAGAAAAGTTTGATAAGATTAAAGTACTTTTATAAATGTGGAACATAGGGATTAGCTCCCCTACTCAGCTCCACTGGCCATGTCTGGTATACAGCATTGCACAGTGGTGAAACACCATGTACAAAGCAGAGCAGCTGAACAAATAAAATGTGTCGTACTGAAAAATTGAAATGTATTGAACAAGTAAAAAAGTTCCGAATAGTATTGAAACAGAACAAAAAAAGTTGAATTGAAAATAAGATTATAACGATTTCTAACATTGCCGATATTAAACCAACCAATTTATACCTCCCGTCAATTCAAATGTTCACAATATGGATAAAACCACATTTCAATAGGACGTATGATAATATGTCAATGAGGATTGTCACTTCTCATGAAATGGGGCAAAAACCGCAGAAATAAAAAAAGGTTTGAACAAAAGCACTTCCAGTCCCAAAAAACCTTGTATGATTTTCGAGTAAATAACCTTACATATAGCATTCCACGAGAAGTCTAAAATTTTAAGCTGCTCCAAGTCTTTCATGCTGCCACTTTGCAACATTGCAATCTCATTCCTTGACATATCTAATTCCTCAAGCGCTAACTGGTCTCGCATAAGATCAGGCGGAAACACTTTGATTTTATTATCTGATAAATTTATCACCCTCAAGCGCTGCACATGATTGAAAATATTTTCCGGCAAATGTGTGATAACATTTTTACTAATATCCAAAAGTATAAGATTTCGTAGCTTCCAAAAAATACGTGGATCTAATTCTTCCAATTGATTATGTTGCATGCGTCTAACAAAACAGAAAACAAAAACCATTCAACCATACATAAAACATAAGCAATTCACAGCACTTACAATTGCACGATACTATCTAGGTCCTGGAAAATATCAAAAGGTAAAAAGTCCAGTATGTTATTGGAAAGATCCAACTCCTGCAACAGCGTAAGACCACGAAAAGTATCCTTGTGCAAAGTAGAAAGCAAATTACGTGAAAGGTCGCTGTTGATGTGAAAGAATGTTGATGGTGATAACTCGATTAACTAAAAACTCAAATAAAACTCACATTGAAACCATGTTCATGGGTATCACTTGTGTAGCTCGCACTGACTTTAAATTTGTATTCCAACAGGTAAAACGTTTTGTATCCGGATTACAGCGACACACTCCAGATGTGCAATGATTCCATTCAAGTTGACTACCAGGAGCTAAGCGCCATACAGGCTGTTCCACTGAACGCAGACGACTTTCGATCTGGCGCACCTGCTTTGCTAAATGCAAATCAATGTCAAATTCATCTAATGATGAATGTTCCTTGGTGAAAACAGCAGCAGAATCTTTGGCTGTGCCATTTGCTACACCATTCCCTAGCGAAGTCTTAACAAGCAAATAAAGTTGTGACATCATTTTGAGCGCCTCGCAAGCGTTAATTGTACAATTTTTGGCATCTGTCGATTGCGCCATTGGCATCAGATAACGTTTGCGAAATTGTTCTATGTTCTCTATGGCTGCAACTGGCTGATTCCAATACGAGTAGATGATGAGCACAAAAATCCACAGACCTCGTAGTAACATTTTAAGTTCACGCACATTTCAAGTAAACTACAACGATTTTCAGTCGTGACAGCGCTTAAATACTGACAGTTTGTTATTTAATTGAAAGGAAGACATCACTTAATTTAGACAAAGAAGAAAAATTTTGTATTTCTCCATAATTAGGTATAATCTAATAACCTTAATATGCCTTCATTTGTCTGGGAATCTCAAGAGTTCAATGTAACTTGAATGTCAATAGCTCAAATGCTCTAATTGCTGATATGAGTTATTCTCTAGTTTGTCATTTGGGTGAACTCTTCTGTAAGTGCTATGGGAAGTAGTTAGCTATCCGGTATGCATTTGTGAGTCAAGTAGGAATTAAGCCTGACGATTATGCAGCATATTGTGTATAAAGATACTGGACAATGTAAATACAAAGTGAACTTATAAATAAGGGACACAGCTGAGCTTCCACTTAAACAAATATTTTGTTAGCTTAAGAGCTAAAGCTATTAACTTTTGAACGGACAAAATTAGCAATAGTTTGTCATTTTAATACCACCCTAAAAGTCTCTTTTCTTATTTATATGGCATTCTCTCACTCACCCATTTGTGCAGAATATCTGATTTTTTATTTGATACCTGAACGAATGCCTCAATAATAACTTTTGTTTAAATATCCGGAACTGTTCAACCAAACCAATTTATTTACTCATCAAAATTTATGCTACCGTCTTTAAAGTAGGCCACCCGCTCGTAATACTACTACGGCTACAACCGACTTAAAGCGCCATTCACATAATGATGATTTTAGCATTGGAAACAGAAAAAAGCCAGACAAGGCCAAATCAGCTGTAAAGTGTCGACGGTCAGAATGTTTCAAACAGACTGAAACGAAATATTTCATCTACAATATAGCATGCAACGATTCTGAAGCCACCGACGGTGGTATGCTCACCAAAAGGTTTTTAAAACAATGAATTTCAGATACCCTTAACACGTAGCAGGGTATAATGAGCACTTTGTATTTTAGAGTTTATGGCATTAAACTTAAGGAATTTTAAATAAAAAGACCAAATAGACGATTTCGACATAAAAAAATTTGAGCTTATATATAGATAAATTTCAACTCAATAATTGATTTTGACAGGGCATATGCGCACTCTTTTGAAACTTCCGCGCGAACTGACTCCGTTTCGCGATTGAGGAAAAAATTAGTCTCTTAATTAATCGAATATATCTATGAAATGTAAGTAAAACTAAATAATAATTTACATGCGTGTATATTATAAATAAAATGATAACCAAGTCCGTCAATCAAATTTTCTTTGTTTTATTCCTTAGAAGTTTAGTCCTTATCTGCAATAAAAATTATAACTCCAATTGGGCATGTTACTCCCCATAGAGTCAGAAACCTAAATGAAACTTAGATACGAATATCGTCGGCTTTGATACTAAAAAAAACTGATAGTTAATAATAGATAGAAAGAGAAACAAAAGAATTGACATGAAGTTAGGAATGCAAATTTAAATATGGGAACCTTTAAAACAGGAGAAAGGCTCTGTGTACATAGTTGCGCCAACATTTAGTAAAATGTATTTCCTTAATATCCTTGTATTGTTTCCTACATACTCAGGCGTCTTTTCATTCATTCTGAGAATTATTCCTTTGAAATAAGTTCATATTTCATGGAAAGCTTTGCTCAAACGCAAGATAAATTTTTGTAAAATTTTTTCAGGATATAGTAAACTACGGCTGTAGTTTTCGTTTGAAAATTGATTGAAATTTTATTCTGATCAAAACTCAGTATAAAAACAAGTTTGACTTTGGACAGTTAATGGGAAATAAAGGATCAAAAATTGAAAATACGTTTAGGTTATAACAATTTTAATGATTTTTGACACTCTATGACTAAACTAAATTTGGGCATAAATGGCCTTGTGCTCACCTAGGCTGATCAGGATGAAATAAGTTAAGTTATGCTGAAGTTCTCATATAATTGGTTTGGTGTCCTAGAACTTAATTAGAGTAATTCTTTTTTATTAATTTAGTTTTTCACAAATATCGCAACAGTTTGAAAATTTGATAGTTTTGTGCAGCCCAGTTGAAAGCCTCACCCATATGGTGCAAGTAATCAGCAAAACCACAAACTTCCACAAGTGATATCTCAAAGTGGAAAAATATTTTGCGACGAATCCAAATGGGTTCTGAAGTGGTACTATCAGGTATATTCACAGTATATCTAAGCATCATCACTAGTATAAGCTCTTCAGATATACAAAAATGTTAGATAAATGAAAATTTTATATCAAAGTGAATCCAACGACAACTCTACAATGTATAGTTCGAGGAACTCGTTTCCAGGGTTCTCAAATAAACTTAATAATATTATAATTTTGGGCTTTCACTGATAATACATTTTAATATCAATAAATTGATTCTTACAACAAAGGTCCATGATAAATTTTAAGACTATATATTTCCAATTTGAAATTAATAATTTTATTTAAAATAATTAAAAAGAAAAATTTGGTTTAACAAAAATAAAGTGAATATTCGAGTTACGAACAAAACAAATAACAACATTAAAATAAAATCTTAAGTATGAAATTAGTTTTTTTTTTTCAAATTTCAATCATTTCTTATAAGCTAATTGTGTTTATAAACTTTAAAAAAAAAAAATATTTTACATAAATTAGTTAACTTGACTGTATACACAAACACATAAAACCAATTTTAAATTGAGCAGCGTGCATACACGTCTGCCTATGTGTACGAGCTAATTGCGTTAGGTGTATACATTTAATGTTTTTTATTTTTTGCTTTTTTAATATAAAAGTGCGCTTTACTTACATACAACTAAGTAAATTATAAGATTATATTTTCATTTTTAAATTAAAAAAAAAAAAAACATTAAGTCCTAGTTTAATAGCGAAAGAGATAGAACCAGCTTTCTACAATGTGCCAACCTGAATTTAATCTACTTCTAATTTTCTAAAACTACCAACAACGCCAGCATCAATTTCACCAATATCATTGCCGGTGAAATTGGCAGCATCCTTTGTGACTTCGATTTGCATATCATCCAGCGCTAAAATGGCGGCACGACGTTGTTGCAACTTGGCTTTGAATTCCTTAATCATATCAGCCATTGGTACAGTGCCGCCGTATTCCTTTGGCAGAATTGCTGGATTAATTTTTGCTTTGAGGGCATCCATTGATTTGTGAACCTATAAGAGATGAGAAAAAGAGTTTCTTAGTAATGACTTCCACATAATTATTGTAAGCATAGTCTCTGCTGATATATTCAAAATGTTGTTTCATAGAGTCCGCCAATTTGAGCAGCTTCGGCCTCCACAAAAACAGAAATCTTATTTAATTCGAAAGGTTTTCACTTGCTGTTGGCCTGGGCGTACGAAGCAATTCTGAAATATGTTAGCTTTTCCCTCAATAATTCTGTCAGTACAGTGCTTTGCAGGCTTCGCCTAAATGGGATGTCTCACGCCCTCTTATTTAAATTCTCCCAATTCATGCTCAGTGCTTATCCAAGTTTTTGCTTGTATTTGTGAGAAACTTGGTTACACTATGTACATCGAATAACTCTCTAAATATATCGTTTTAATAATTTATTTACACGCGCGGTAGGCGTATCCGTGTACCGATTTTGTCAATTTCGCAAACTTGCTTTGAAGTTGTAGCCTATATACCGAATTTTGTTCAATTACTTTGCTTGGGTTTCCTGTAATAGTGATTTCCACAGACGAACAAACAGATGGACATGAAAAAATCGACTCAGGTGGTGACGCTGTTCAAGAAAATAAACCCAGAGGGTAGGGTATAGAAAATGGGGTAGCGTGATAACATTTTTTTAAATTAACCCGGCAGCTTTACTTAAGGTATGGTTGAGAACTGTGCACAATATGCCCACAAATAAAGCAAATATGTACATTAGGGCGGAGCAAAAAACACTTTTGAAGCCGATCGCCTTGTAATAGCAATAGAACGTTAGTAATACATAAAAAAAGAGAGAAGCCGCGAGGTAGGCGCGATCAAATGATATCTTTAGTTACCACATGAAGCTCAAAGTTTGAATTTCGCGTAAACAATATAGTTATGCGTCAAAATAAAATCGTTTTAAAATATCTCGGCGCAGGAGTTACCGATTTTTAGAGCGTGTTCTACATAATAACAGAAGGTTCTCCAAAAATTTCAGCCCTCTAGGTGACTCAGAAGCAAAGGTATACTCATAGGAAGGTCGGAAAACGTTGTAATTTTAGGCGATTTTTGCTTTTTTCGCCTCTTCGTATGTCTTTACGCTGCGTAATTTTGCAGCTCTTAAGATGCATAAGAAAATCGGTAACTCCTGCGCCGAGAAATTTTAAAACGATTTTATTTTGACGCATAACTATATTGTTTACGCGAAATTCAAACTTTGAGCTTCATGCGGTAACTGAAGATATCGTTTCTACGCGCCTACCTCGCGGCTTCTCTCTTTTTTTATGTATTACCAACGTTCTATTGCTATTACAAGGCGATTGGCTTCAAAAGTGTTTTTTTGCTCCGCCCTAATGTACATACATCACAGTTTCGTGATATAGCTATGGCAATGGGAATGCATCTGAACTTTGAAACATAGAACTCTCAAAAAAATGTAATTATTTCTACGCAACAATGAAAAAAAAAGGTCAAAAAAAGGCATTAATTTAATATAGAGTTACCAGATGACCAAAATACAAATCGAGAACGTTCAGGAAGTCTTACCACTAATGGAAGAAATGATAGAGTTTCAGAGTTCAGAGGGATGACTGGAAGGGACGAATCCCGGGGAGAAGGGGATATATTAATATCTACACCAATGGCTCCAAGCTAAGTAACCAAGTGAATTATGGTATTTGCTCTAAGGAACTGAAGACAAGAATTGCTGCGAGGTTACCAGATCATTGTAGCGTTTTTCAGGCGGATGTTATAGCAATAGAGGGGGTAGCATCCTGGCTAAGGATGAATGTTGCATCCAAAAAGGATATAAACATTTATTCAAATAGTCAGGCAGCTATCAAATTTCTAGAATCAGTCTTCCTAAACTCACCAGTGGCGCAACAATGTCGCTCGGCTCTAAGCGAGATGGCGCAACATTTTAACATTCATCTCATTTGGGTGTCTGGGCATAGAATCATTGACGACAATTGCAAAGCGGATGAACTTGCTAGGCAGGGGACTACTGCACAAATTCCTCAGGACAAGGAAGGTGTTGGCATGCCACTTGCTACCTGCAAGTTTCTGCTTAAAGAGAAAGGGTAAAAAATACTAACAAAAGATGGACTCAAGGGTCAACTTGTAATATAACTAGGCAATCCTGGCCAAAATGGGATGCTAAGCATTCGTCAGAACTAATTTCTCGCACTAGACATAGTGTCTCGTATTTTAAATAAAGGATATTTAAAGGTCTTCAAGAACGCGAAGGCATCCAAATACACTTCATCAAGTTCGAGGACACCTGGTGTTATCCTTTTTGACCAAACCACTAAGTACTTACAATTATACGCTTCTTCAGCTTATCACTCAGCATGCCGACGGCCAATTCAATAATTCTGGTGGCATAGTGTGGAATATTGATGAAATGTGTCTCTTTGTGCCGCATTGGTGTTGAATTCTAAAAAAAAAAAAAAAAACATTTTAATTTGTTGACATATGGAAAACAAACTTTTTGTTTCATATCCACCTGAATACATTTGATAATACTGCGCAGATCGGTGAGGGACCACAAACTTACAAAACCCATATTCATGCCGCTTTCATCATTAACATAGACATAACCCGCAACCTGAGAATCTTCATCATCCAGCAGCGCTTCACATATCAGCGAATGCACACGCGCCATTTGCACCGATGTGAATTTATATGGAT
The DNA here is from genome assembly GCA_963680825.1 of Meiosimyza decipiens. Classification (NCBI taxonomy): domain Eukaryota; kingdom Metazoa; phylum Arthropoda; class Insecta; order Diptera; family Lauxaniidae; genus Meiosimyza; species Meiosimyza decipiens. Next base: position 25,183,048 of record OY804258.1, on the reverse strand, counting down.
CAAATTTACCCGCTACCGAAATAATCACTTGACGTCCCATTTCGTCACGTTGTGGCAATGGTACCAAATAGCCATTTTCAAAAATTTCATTGATTGCTGGATCTTCAATATCCAATTTACGGAACCATTGTGGAAATAGCTGACGTATGGTGAGATAGCGTTCCAGAATCTCACATGCAGCTGGAACTGAAAATTTCTTTGTGCGCAAAAAGCGTAACAAAAATACTGAATCTGTGCGGCACTTTCTGATGTGCGGATGTTTGGCGATCCATTCACGAAACTGTGCCAAGGCCTGCTTACGGATGTTTTCATCTTCGTGCAATTCACTTTTAGCCAGCTCCTTCATATCTGAACTGAGCGAACAGACATAGGGATCAAAATCATCAGTAGCACTTGTTGGGCCATTGAGATGTGGCTGCTGCATGACTGCGGTTTCCAACACTGATAAGACAAATAGAAAGACAGAAAAAGTTATTTTTTTTTTTTTGTTTATAAACTTTTGCTTAAAAACTTGTTTAAGCGTCAAAAATGGGAATATGTAAACTTTTTTTTTGTTAAATTATTTTATTACGAGTATTTCCTTTCACATCAACAAATTTAAAATATGCATCTTTATTGGCTTTATAGGTCGAGATAAAAAAAAACATCATCATCAGCATCATTATTGTGATCTACATAGATCATCGGCTCCATGGGTTTTACCCACTTGAATTGCGCCAACAAGACTTGACCTTGCACACCAATTTACTTCTTTGGTAACTGCATGGGAATGCGTTCAAAAGACCGGTTTTGACCAGAAAATCAACAAAATTAACTTTTTTGTAACGAACGACGTAAATGGGCAGCTTTAATTTTTTTTGGTTTTTTTTAAGCGTTTGATTCCATCTGGGGATCACACATATTATTAAGTGTTTTTTCTTATAAATTCAAATTTATTCGGTTTTTTTTTTGTTTTCAGTAGCTATTACAAAAACATGCTGGTCAATCAACTTAAGCCAAGTTTTTGTTTATCAAAATGCTGTTATTATAAAGTTAAAGTTGAGCTTAGAATATGGCATAGTTTTCATAATGATTTTTGGAATAATTGTGCATAACAAATCTTAAATTAAATTAAATTTTGGACACTTGAAATTGGACTTAATTACCTATTAGTGGTGCAGAGAATTCGAAATTTTCCATTACAAAAAATGGAATACAATGTAAACAAATTAATATTTCGTAATTTGGTTGTCATATATTTCTCTACTCACTCACTAATGGAGTGAAGGAGAAACAACTGCTCCTTACCAAGCCTTCTTGATAAAAGGTGCATTTTTTGTGAACATGTTGAACAAATCACATAGACATCATTCAAAAATCGAAATATTTCAAAGAAGACTACTATGCCACTCGGCATGTAACTGTAACATGAAATATTGGAAAGTTTCAGAAACGTTTCAGAAATCTTTCATTTGAGAGATTGAATAGAAATCATAAGATAGTCGAGATATATCGAAAAAAATTACTATCCTACTCAGCATGTAACTTTCACATGATAAATTGAAAATTTTCAGATACGTTTCAGAAATCTTTCATTTGAAAGTTTGAAAGATTTCTAAAACGTAACCGAAACTCTTATTTAAAATATTGAAAGATTTCCGAAACGTAACTGAAACTCCATAATGTATCATGTGAAAGTTACAAGCCGCATGGGATAGTAATTTTCTTCGATATATCTCGATTTTTGCATGATTTGTATGTCATTTGTTTAATATGTTCACCACAACGCCCTTTTTGTCAAGAAGCCATGGTTAAAACCACTCGTTCGTCCTCTAGTTCACTATTTAGAAGAGAAATATTTCATTTCATTTCATATTTCAGAAAGCTTTCTGCAATGTGTGAATGTAACCTTTTGAATTTATTTGAAACGTTTTTGAAACATTACAGAAACCTTGCATAGTTAGGGAAAACATTGCTATTACGTCAACTGAGTCTGTACTTTTTTTGGTATTTTATCCACTATCACTTGCATTTGCATTTAAAAACAGAAGCAATTTCAAATACTTTCAAACTTCAAAGTTTCTTACGTTTGAAATAAAGATAAAAAATATTAAATTAATATTTTTCAAATTTTTAAATTAATTTAAACTTTTTCTATAAAACTAAACGGAAAGATGGTTAATTTTACTATTTTCAATTTGAAAACTTGCGACTTTAAATCAAAAATTAAATTTTAAAATTTACAATGACATTTTTCGCAATATTTTCCTGCGTTGGCATCATGCACGTCGGAATTGGAGATACAAAATACACGTTTGATTGGATTTGAATCCTACCTAAAACAGCAACTAATAACATCGTAAAAGTTAAGTTCGACAACTTTCAATAAAATTGCTTAAGGTCTTAAAGTCTTTATTCATTAAGTATTTTATTCCAATCTTAATGGCATTTTCCAACTTGCCAATGTCAGCTAACGTCATATTTTTGTTTCAACATTTAATATACACATTTGTATACACCTAATCATATCATCAAAGTGGATCTGTATCATGTCATTAACACGTATTCCATAACATTTTTATTACTTGTCATAACGATTTGCACGCCTGTAAATATAATACAGCTATGACTCAAATAAATAGCTTCTGCTACTTACTTTCATATTTAGGGTGTACCAAAAGATTTGATTATTGCACCATTTGTGCGGTAAAGTGTTGTTAAAAAAAAGAAGCGTGACTGTTCAAGGCTATCACCAATGATGAGCTTGACTAAAGAACAACGCGTTTTCATTGTTGTGCAAAATCTTAAAAATTATAAAGATTCGGCAGCTACAGTTCGCAATTTTCATACAAACTAAGCTCGGAATAGGGACTTGACTGCATTAAATGTAAAAAGATTAATAACAAAATTCTAGAAGACTAAATCAGTTAGTAGTCTTCGACACTCTGGCTATCCTTAAACAAGTTGTTCAACACAAAATATCGAAGCAGTTTGTGAAAATGTTGCAGAGCGTCCAGGAATATCAGTTCGGTACTATGATCGAGTACTGGACATTTCAAGCAGCTCTCTGCAGCGAATTCTTCCGAAAGAATTGCAAGTTCAGGCTTACAAAATTCAAATGGCTTAAGCCTACTGACCGGGGATAGTGAAGAGAGTTCATTTAATGGATTATGGAACAACAACAAGTGGGTGCTGATGTTTCGTAAAAAACCATTTTCAGCGCTGAAGCTCATCTTCGTGAAAATTTTTTTTATATTAATTGTCGCATTTCAGGTTCAAAAAAACCACGAGTGATTGTTAAGAAGCAAATTTATCCACAACGTTCCACTATTTGGTGTGAATTTCGGGCTGAAGGCATTATCAGACCATTTTGCTTCAAAATTGCGGTTGGTCATTGGTGTCACTTGCCAGAGAAACAATTCAATAGCTGCGTGAGTCATTTCATGATGATGGAATTTCCCGCTTTGGTGATCAGAATTGGCCACGCAGATGATGCGATCTAATATCGTTCAACTTTTTTCTTTGGGGTTTTTTTTAAGTATAAGGCTAATGCCAACAATCCGAAAACAAAACAATTTTTTATCAATAATTTTATGATTCTTCATACCAATTTGCACTACTGAAAATCCTTTAGCTTTTAAGGTATATGCATAGCTAGTAAATTCCTCACCCTGTTGAATTCTAGAAAATCAATTTAAAATAATTTCTTAAACTTGCATTTTATTGGATTAAGCTTTTGAAAGTAATTCATATTATATGCATAAAACAAAAATAAATTCATTGCACCAAGTGGAGCAAAACCCCAACAACTAAATGTAAACTTAAATGATATTGCAACAAAACTTCGCAATAAATTGTCCAAAAAAGTAAAAAAAGTTGGCCATAACGAAATAAATTAAAGATACGCCAATGTAAACAAAATCGAGCCAACGCAGTTGGCAAGCGGTTACTGTCTGTCGCAAATGAAGCCATCCTCCCCTTATTAACATTAACATATTTTTTTTTTCTCCATGTCTGTTACAATTTGGCCTTCACATAGTTTTTTCTTTTTTGTTTCTTTCGACTTCGATGTGAACGTTTTTTATTGTGGCCTTTTCTTTTCTCTGTTCATCAATTCCAATAAGCCATATCTTTTTCTTTCCAAACAGGTCAAATTTTCAATTTTTGGAAGCCGGACTATACCTTCATTTTTTATGGGACAAAGTAAGTGCATAAGAGAAGGTACTCGTCATTAACTGGACTCAATGACTGTGCGATGTTGTATCAACTTTGTTTGGATTCGGTTACATCACACAGCACATGCGGTAAAAGTAAATTGGAAATGAGCTAAATCCAAAAGTTAAGTGAAATGAAATCACTCAAAGTAACCGGTTTGGTGAAGTGAGTGTAGTGCTCTCAGCGATAAGTTTGGCTTTAAGCTGCGACTCTCAGAGCTGCACAAATCTCACATTTATGATGCGCTCTTTTTGGCTTTTTTTACAATTTTGTTAGTAGGCGCGAGTGTGCTTTGAGTTGTTGTTTTTTCTTCTTCTGCTTTTGGTGTAGTTTTTACAATAACTATTTTTTTGGTGATTTCAATTATGCAATTACCTATATTTCATACAAAAAAAAATTTAATTTCAGTCGTCGCTTTGTTGGTTAATTCTGCATTTACTTTATTTGGTGCTTTTTCTCGAATTCAAATTGATTGCCAAAGTTTAACTAAGAAATGAGGGTTTTTTCTGTCACACCATTACGCATGCGCACATGGCGTTCAACTCACAGTCAGTGAAGGTTAAATTTTGTCTCGCTATTAAGTCTTTTTATTTTTGGTGCTTTTCACAATTCTTAACAAATTTTTATGTTTGTTGTAGAATTTTGGGTGCATGTTTGTTTTGAGAATGTTTGCTTACACTGAGAAAACAGGTCACTATGAAAAATATGCCAATACATATAGTACTTAGCATTTACTTTCTTGTTCAGCTAAAAGATTATTGTTGTTCAATTCAACCGCCAGATAGACACAAACATTAACATACAAGGGATTATAATTAAACATTAATTAACGAACTTCACAGTCATTAACAAGGGTTGGCGTTGAGGAATCTTAATCTTTCCAAAATCTGGATAGTGGAATAGTGCAAGCTCTGTTTTTAACCCAAATAATATATTGTATACCTCATTTTAAAGGTCTGCTTCAATACTCAAAAGGTGTGGGAGTTTCAAAGTCTGTTTACATTTACCCACGATGATTAGCCAGATTTGTTAATGTTACGAAAATTAATGAAAATCCGATATGTGACAAGAACCGGTGTTGAACACAAATTGGGTGTGATTCTTTTAAATAGCGTGAGTCCTGTTATATTGGAAAATACCTCTGAATAAATTTTTTTTTTGTTTAGTTTTAAGACTAAGTAGCTACACCGCCTGCTCATATTCTGAAAATGTTTGTTTTTTTTTTTGCCAGCAACTTTTTTAATTAGCAACTAAAGGTATGCAACGGATTTTTTTTATTTGTAATATTTGCATTGTTTTGTTTTTTTTTTCATTATACTCAAGTTTTCTGACACCAAAAACTATTTTATATATGTAATAGAAAAGAAATTACTTCTATACTGACTAGGTCTTAAAAGGAAATTTTATGAAAATTTAATTCAACTTAGAATTGATTTTTTTCAAATGGTGTAGGCTAAACTGTTTACAATATTTAATTGAAAAAATTCTGTGGAAATAATTAGGTATGTAACAGGTGACTTTTTTATATTTTCCGAAATTTAAATTACAATAAATCGACAACTGATTGAAAAAACCACTTAAAAAAAAATATTCTAAAGGTGTCAAGTTACGCAGTTGCAAAAAATCATGTGAATTTCGAGTGCATTTAAAGAGGAAATATTTCTGAATTTAGTAAATTTCCATAAATTTCAAATCTTAGTCTGATGTTGAAATTGCAAACCGTCTAGGTTAGGTTAGGTTAAAAGGGTCGCTTGCCTATAGTAAGTTACACTTGGAGGCTAATTATCTCTGCTCCAATCCCGCACTTGCTAGAAAACGCCATAAAGCTCTTGGCTCGTTTTTATTTGATGATATGGGTGAACTTAGACATGTTAGTATAGGTCAGCTATTTAGTTTCATTGCGATATCTGGTTGGTTCAACGAGAGGATATAGTCAGACACCCTGTGATATCACAATGGATCACATTTGGTCTAAGTGAGTCAGTTTTCGTTGCTGACTGCCACTCCTGCCTAACCTAACCTGACCTACGCTCGGAGGCAGTCTGTCCATTGTGGTACTCTACATACGTAGTATAGTCGCCTCCTTCTCCTCAAATTATCTTCTTGAATTGAAGCGAACCCCCTTCAGCTAGGTCCTCAGGACCCACAAAGAATGTGTAACGGGCATTCGCAGAGTGGGTGTTTAAACTTCTCATCCTCTTCTTAGTCTCCACAACTCCTGCAGAAGTCTATGAAAGGGTCACCATATTTCGCGGCCGTAGGGCCAATTTTATAGTGCCTTATCAGCACTCCTACAACAATTCTAAGCCGTCTAACATGAATCTGAAAATAAACCCGTTTCAAAATATATTTATCATAAAAAATATGATCCGAAAATGACCAGCCTCCTGGTATGTCCCTTCTTGAAAGTGACAGCTGGTTGACTAAATAAATATTGTTTCTAAGTGTGTAAATTCAAATTTATATCGCGGCAATAATTTTCAATAATAATGTCTTGTCAATGTGTAAATAATCATAAAATTTTTTTGTATATTTCATTTCAGATATATTCTATTCAATGATGTTCTTCGGATTCTTTACCATTTCAAAATACATTGAAAATATTTGGAATTCAAATTCCTATCCAGTAAGCGATCGTCAAATTAAGTAATTAAAGTATAATAAATGCAAGCGATTTACTTAGTCTGAGGTTTTATTAATCAATACAATTGCAAGCGAGATCGTATTTTGTCCTGTCAACGTATCAGTATTCTGGTAAGCATTTTTGAAAAAAATATTTTATGTACAAGTTATTTTATAGTACTATGCATCGTGAATAATTTGACTGTAGTATTCTGGAATATTTTAATTTTTTATCAGACGTTGTTGTGCCATTTTTTAGAGAAATATAGAAAATGTTATCAATCCTCTGGTCCCAGATTCCTGAGAATTTGTAATTTTTAATTTTTTCATTGATCGCTTTCAGATAGTTGAAGTAACTTTAACTAAAACTACTTGCCTTATAAGTGAAAAAAGTTTCGTGCCATAATTAGAACCCATTTCCTTTTTTCGCGTGTAAAACAACCCATATAACATTACACACATTTTGAGTTCTTTACTTTTTGATGAGGTAATTTTCACACTTTCGAAAAATTTTGTTTGATTTTTTTTTTTACTTTTTTGTGTTTATAAGTGGCTAATAATAAGCAAAAAATTCAAGAAATATCAATGAACTTAAGTCAAAATTCTGTTTCTCAATTGTGCCAGATTCTTTACTATGGACAAACTCAATCAAACTCTGTGTTACTATTTAGTGTTCTCGTATTGATTAATTCATGTCATACAAATTACCCTATTTCTATTGGGGATTATAGCTGTAAGCTGTGTACTTTCTTAGGTGTTAAAATAATTGTGACTTCACGACGAACTTCTAACATCAATTATTTTGAAGAGATCGGGTGGTACGCACGCCACATAATAACAAATGCCTTGGATTTTTTTTTATCTTTTCAGTGGACAAAGTTCAGTAACACAAATTATATTATTTTATTTAAAAAAAAATAAAATTTAAAAAATTAGTTCTGGCAGCTTGTAATTCCCCTTCGAAACGAATGTTACTGTCAAAATATAAATTTTTATTGCTTTCCGCATGATTCTGGTTATTTTCGCCTAATGATGTTATACTAAGTCAGTAGATAACATTTGAGAGATTGAGTTTTCTCATGCTTGAAATAAATAAACAATTTTTATGAATGGTTTTTTTCAGCTAATAAAAAACTTAAAGTAATCAACACATTAGAAAATCTAAAAAGTTTACTTTTACTAATTTTTAGTACATATAGAATGTACTAAACCTTGTGCTACCTTCCTTAGGAAGTGAAAAAAAAATCTAACTGTTCGGATAAGATCTCACCTTAAATTATGTGGAACATCCTTGATGCGCATTTTATCCTTAGGTTTAAAGAAATGCTTTACTTCAAATTCTGGATAATTTTTTTTTATAAAAAACAAAATCCATTCTCACGAAATTTGTTTTGCTCCATATAAACATCTTTGACAAGATAAATAGCTAACAACTCAAACTTACAGCTTTGGAAAATATGTAAATTATAAGAAAAAAAAATTGCGTAAAAATAAATCAGCATTTTAAAATATGCAAATTTAAAACGCTGTCAATTCAAAAATATACACAAAAAGCATATCAAAACTTTTTATAGACAATAGCATTACTGAAGATGCGATATAAATCCCAATCTGAAAATCGTCTATCCAAAGAGAGTTCAACAACTTTGGCACAACAGCAAACCAGCAAAATGCAACCAAAAATTTGGAATCAAAACAGAAAAAAAATCAATGAAATTTTTATGTAAATTAGCTGGAAAAACGCAATGTGATGAATCAATATTATGCAAATGATAAGATTTTGAATTTCATTAAAATTTAATGAACTTGACTTTTAAAATGAAGCAGAAGAAGAAGAGATGACGTTTTGAACTTTTTATTTATTATTATTTATTAACAAATGATGCAATTAATATTATTGGTTCTCTTTTGAAACACCTTCAGCTGAACGTTTGTATAAATTCCAAAGCGACTTTTTTGGTTAAGCCCTCTAACGCCTTAAACTTGAAAAAATTCGAAAAAAAACTATTAATTTACATAACGGAAATACTTTTTTTTATTTGAAATTAACATAACCTCAAGTCTAAAGTCAACATACATCATTAGAGAACAAGCAAGCAAGCAAACAAACAAACAAAATGTAATGTAAATTCCATTAAGTATTTGAGGACCCTTGTATTACTTATTCTTGTCACGTTCAAGGTTGGTGCATTGCATATAGCAAATACAACTACAACAATAGAAACGATAGCAAATAATTATAAGCTAAAGGCTAAGAATTAAAACGCGTTATAATTAAAATGTAGAGGTAACTATTAGTGAGGACAGCTCGAAAAAAAAGACATAACTCAAAAACTTAATCAAAGAGAAGACAAAGTTGAAACCTAAAATGTATTATTTGTTATATTTTGGAGGTTCTTTTTTGATCAATTAAAATTTATCATTTAAAGAAACCTCCACTTTGCTAAAGCCATGCGCCGTCACAAATTCAATTAATTGCGTTTAATTACGCATCGCCATTAAAACGCACCAATATGCTATACAACGAACTCAAACGTGACTGCGTAGATCAGACAACAGTGTTGTGTAAAAATTAAGCTGTTTTTTTCCTTTGATATTTTGCAATTGACTACCTAGTCGGTACCTAATCAAAAATCTTCACCCCGCTTAATACTTTTAAGATAGCAAAAATAGTTATGACATGTGTGGAAAGTTTGGGGTCGATTATACGGTGGATTAAGATCTGCTCAGATCAATTGGCAAAAACTTGGAAACTTACAATTTTCGACAAAAGCTCTGAAAAAAATTCTGAGCAATTTTTACAAACATTTTTTCTGAGAAAAAATTACTTAATTTTTTATTTTCAAAAATTTGCTTAACCTTTAACGCTTTCAAATCCTTTTTTGAGCCTTTGAAAAACGATTTCTGACCAACGGACATTGTTTCATTTAAATTATTTTTTCAGCCAATTTGAAGCGTTTTTTAAATTTTACTGAGCCCAAAATTCATACCATATAACTATGCTAACATGATCAGTGAACATAAGAACATATTCGGAACTTATTGCCCTTTAGTATTTTTTTCGAAATTCTGAACTTAAACGCTCGTTGTTTGGCGCGATGTACAATGTTTGTTACTGCACGTGCGTGGTTCAAAGAAAGTGTAAGCGAAAAACGTTGCAGCGTACCAAAAACGAACGAACAATGAACTGAAATCAAAGTGAATTTGATTTTTTGTCTTGTTGCTCTGACACATTTTCAACGAACTTTGCACTGAAATTGTACGTTGTTTTTCATTTTCATACAAATACCAAACAAAACATTCATCGAACATATAAAAAATCATTCATATTTTATTTGGTTCGGTTTTCGGCTCATGCTAACAAACTTATGACCAGCCACATCTTGAAGGAGTAAGTTGAGCGATTGAAGGCCATTATCCGATATGCTATTCAATACATAATCTTACACATACATAATCTTACACTATATACTCTATGAATCAATAAAACAATAACAATTTTAAATTAAGAATCTGTGTTTTCTAACAAAATTACTTCTTGGGAAAATTTTGGCACGCCCTACATTTCCATTTTAATTAAATGTTACACATACGTCATGGTGAACAAATATCACTGTGCAGTGTTATAAGAATGTCTATATATTAGATAAGTTTTTTAACGCTATTACCAAACAAAAGTCAAATTGAATTCAATAATTTTGCTCAACACTGTTTTCGGCTTATCATAGCTTAATGAACAGCAAAGACCGACCGCTACAAATAACAGCAACAAAAATGCAATGAAGAATTGTGGCTCATACTCATCATTCATTCATTCACTCACTTAGTCAGTCAGTTATTTGTACTCGTAAGCTTGGCTTGCGCAATAATATTTTTATGGGCCAGCTAAATATTCATGCTGACTTGTTGTAATAGCTGAATAAGCCGCCATACATACAGCTGACCTTGTCAATATTGACACTTAAATTTAACATGTCCATCGACAAGAGTTGCAGCAGCTACAAATTTGAATTTTAATATTTTTATTTTTTTATTGGATTTCGTATTTATTGTAGTTAGTACATACTTATTATGTATGCGAATGTATGTACGATGGGTATATGGTATAACTCAGGAAACAAATGAAGTTTGGCATTTTGTTTTTTTTTTTTTGAATTCTTAGCTAAAGTGTGAAAATTAATCACAGCTGTAAAAACATACTAAAATCTTAAGAATACTAGCTTATAAGATGTTAACGTGTAGCATGATGTTTTTTATGGGAAAAAAATTTAATTAGTTACTGTTTCTTCACATAAAAAATTTAATTTTATATTTTCAAGTTGTAAGAGACATTTTGCAATTAAGTTTTGATGCTTTTGTTAACAAAATAATTTTAAGCTATCAAGAAATTTTTGTACTATGAAATGAACTTTATAGCTTAAAAAAGAAACTTGTCATAATTATAATTTCTACAGTAATTTTTTTATATTATTATGCGCATTTTTACAATCAAATGTGAATTGTTTACATTTTCTTAATTGTAAGATTCTTCTGGTATGCATAATTAACAAAAACAAACCATTAAGCAACATATGAAACATCATTAAAAAAACAATCAAAGCTCAAATAATGGTAATGCTCTTATTTCCACTGACACAGCACACGTGTCGTATGAGTAACGATAAATCATTTTTCTATTCTACAATGGATATGGTGAGGTGATGCAATTATATTGCATTTCATTGTTAAATTGTGTATCAATAATGGCAAATAATTTTACAGAAAACTCATAATAAAAAAAAACAACAACAAAGCTTTTAAGTTCCAACAATTTTTTTTTTTTTAATTTCATATAGGTGCTACTTATTTCTAGCATGCTATAATATATCAAAATCAAGAAATGTTAAGTCTCGGTCATAAATCAGTGAAACTTCATTAAAATCTTTAGAAATTTTTTGCTTGCATTGAAGCATAAAATGTGTTATGGCACGCGAAAAAAAGGTTTGCATAAACCCAAGAGCAATTTCATAAAATGCTCAAGTTTCATATAAAAAACGATTTATATGTATCTTTTCTTAGGAAAAGCAGAAACCATAAGTTATGAGACATTTTCAAGCTCGAGAATTCATTTGCTAAAAAGCTCAGATACTGGTTCCCCTCCACCAGTCATATATATTTTGATGAACATTTTTTATTGAGAGTTTCTGTGAAAGTTTCTTTAAAGAAAAAATGTCAAGAAAAGTATTTTGTCATAGGGCTGTCAAAAGATAGGTCGATTTAATGCCTAGTTAAGATTAGATTTCAAGGAATAATATGGAACAATTTTACTCTACAAAAATTAATTAACATCATTATGAAGTTTTTTTTTTGTTTGGAACTTACACGATTACAATGGGCGACAAATTTCTTACCCAGAAAGCAGAATGTACTTTTCCGTAGGTTTTTGGCGCGCTGAAATTGAGTACGAGTTCATGACGGTTTTGGTCTTTTAGATATTCAAACTAAAAAGTGCAAAGATAACGGTTTTCTAGATATTTGGGGTTAAGTTACATGAAAATTAAATTTTTTTAAATGAAACCATTAATGGGCTACGAGAGAATTACTTTTCCTCTTCAAACCGCATATGAAGTTGCCCGGTTGTATTTTACATCGTAGTATTTAAGCTAACTATCTATTTTACCATATTTTTTAAAATTTATATTAAAATACTTACATGGAAATGGTTTGTAACGCTTTGGCGCAAAATATACATAACTGATTTCAATAATTTCTCTTTTGAAACAACATATTTTTGCTAGAGAAGGTTATAGTATACTTTTTTTAAAAAAGTTAAATTTACCTTTTTTAGGGTTCAGTTTTAACACATAATAAATGGTTTTGAGTCATCAGGAAGTGTAAACTATAAATCATATCTCCTCCCATTCAAATACAAAATCTTAAATTTAATATTGAATTAACAATGTGAGCAATCATATTATGATAATGGCTGCTATAAGCTTTGTCAATTAGCACCAGTAGGCATAGTGCCTGCTATTCGAGCTCAAAACTTTTTCTAACAATAGTTACAAGGAAAGTGCGGTGAGCAATTATAATATTTGTATAGCATTTTATTTACAAAGTTAATAATATCATGTAAGTAGGCGTGGCACTGTTCTAAAGACCTTACATTCTTTTTTTTGAATTTCAATTATAGGATGATAATGGAAAACCGAAAATTGACTGGCCTTCTGGTACATTAAAGTGACAAAAACCAAGTCAAAAACAATTTTCAAACGTTTGATTCATTGTTTATTGGATTAGAACAGTCTCGTTTATTTACTTCCCAGATACGTGAATATAAATCGAAGATAAAAAATTCGACACATAAAGTCTGACACTTAAACACCGTATAAATCAAATTGATTTTAAACGGATGCAAATTATGCATAAACTTTTAGTTTCATTTAGTTACGAAATTAAAACTACTTACTATACTTCGTATTAGGCATATTAAAGTTTAGGTATTGCAAATAATCCATTATGTAATATAGGGCATTTAACTTGTTACAGCTAATCGATAATCGATAACTTTTAAAGTTAAGTGGCATTTTTATTGCAATACTTATTTTAGAATATTTAAGAAACATCTACGCTACAGAAATAATTCGATATTACTGCAGCTTTGAAGCTGAAGTCATATGCATTCCACTGAACCATAAACGAAAATATTTGCGAAGGAATCAGTGGCGTCACTTTACCAAATCTTGGGGAAGGCGAGAATTACAAATTCACCACTATTTGATGGGCTTATTGAATTAATGTATTGAATAATATCTAGTATCAGACCCTTGGGGTGGGCCAATGCCTTCCCCAGCCCTACTACACTGACGCCACTGAAAGGAATTAAGTATTTTTAGCAGCAATATATGAATGTTAATGATTCATAATGCAATTTGAAGACTTTTACGATTGAAGTAAAGTTAAAAGAATTTATTTTCGATGTATTTCAACTTTAAAGCGATTTTAAAGTTGTTAATGTTAGAAATAAGCGCAAAAATTTTATTTTTACTGTTTTCAACTTAAAAATTTGCAACATTGTAACTTTTCCCTGAGTGTAATAATCCACCTTAAATCTTAGCGAATACTAAAAATTTCAATTGAATACTCCTAAATGTTGCATAATGCTAACTAAGCTGTGTTATAACAACATCAGAAAACTGATCATTGTCAATTTATCATTTCAATCATAAAGTGTAACAGTCGTTTGTAACAACAATTGCAAATTCAAAAATCATTGGCATAAAATTGGCTATACGCAACAATAACAACAAATATTGACAGCAAGAGATGAATAAAAAAAACTCAAATACTACACAGGAATATGCACAAATACTACTTACATATTATAAAAAAAAAAACAAAGCCAAGTAACATCGGAAGAAAATCACAAGAGAAAACTACTTCAAAACTGATTTTACATCATCATCGTCATCATCATCATCCATTGCAGTGTCAGTAGCGGCAACATAAACGGAGCAGATAATAAGTAGGTGGCTGGCTGTAAGCAAAATTGGCTGCAACCTAAAATCAGTCAGCGGTAACAAAACGCACGCTGTTGAAATGAAGCTGAACTTAATAACCAAGCGAGTTACATATTTCGTTATAAGGTTTTGGGTTAAAGCGTGGACTTTTCATGCTGTGCTGCTCTCTGTTATTTTTTTTTCGAGTGCTGCAATACCTTCCGGTTACTCAGACACTTTGTGTTGCAGCTTAGAGATGCCAGATGGCTTATAACAAATATTTCATTTGTTTCTCAATGTTATTAAATGTGAATGGTAATTAAAACTAAAAAGCAGTATGTTCGACACTTTTGGAGAAAGTTCCATAGTGTTAAATGGCTAACTTGATAACTAAAGAAACGTCACCTTTGACAGCTTTTACATTTGACAGCTGTCAATTATCTGAGATTCGCTTATCGTATCATGAAAGTTGTCATACCTTTCATCCTGAAAAATGTTGCATAGAATCAATGTTTCATCACATCAGTTCAAGTCTTATTTAGGATTCTGAAACAGATTTTTGCTAATTTCAGCACATTAATTCCTGTTAACTAGTCCCAACTTACACACAGAAATATTTCTTTCAACAATTTTCTTTGTTCTTTTTTTTTTACTCATTCTTACGTGTTTACACATAGAGGGATGCTTTGTTAAATTATTTCTCTTTTTTCACGTTCGTGCAGCTTCACTTTACGCCGCACAAAGTAATTGCGCCGTGTGAGACGAATAAGAAAAATGACAAAATATTTAAGAGAATGATAAGAACAATAGAAACTTTCAGTGCGACAACTGTATATCACCGTTTACACAAGAAAATTCGGTAAAAGAAGTTCTTGTCTATTCCCTTTTGTGAATTTGTTTTGAGTTTACACACGAGAACTAGATTTTCTTTGTGTTTGGAAATGTCAAAACAATTGCTGCGTCAACCCGCCACATGAAACGTAAAGTCAAAGCATAATATCAACGAACGAAGAGAATGAAAGAGAATTTCTGAGTACAACAAATTCTGTACATCACCACCCTTTCGTTTTTCCCCTTTTGCCATCAAACAAAGAAACTTTTCGTCAAGAGTTTCACTGTGTAAATTGACTATATGTTCACTTTTCCTTTTTCTCAGTTGCCAAATGAATTCGACATTGAAGAAAGCAAACTTGACATGTGTAAATTGGGAGCTGGATAAATTTTTTGTTTCAATATCCGTGTCAAGCAAGAATTTACAAAGGTTTGCATTCGTCGCGCCAAGTTTTTTTGTGAGTGGCCAAGATTCGCAGGCATGAAGCAACACTGAATGAACATTTGATTTAAGTTTTCGTGTTTGAATTTCATGCAATTTGGAGCTGTGCAAATACAAATCTCGCTTTTGTTGATTCTACTTCACAGCAATAAGAACGCTACCAAAGTAGCAGAACGATTTTTTGATGCTTACTAATATGTTAAAATTTGGGGATAGTATTCTTGTTTATGTTTCATCAATATTCGCAGTGTTAATTCGTAGTTCAACAGTAACCGCCTGAACGTTAAGTTCTGTAATATGGTTTGCATATCGGACAATCTTAATGACAGCAAGGTGATATCGTTTGCATAAACTGAGTTTCGTCAAAACTTTCGTTGAATCCCATTATCCCCAATATGAGAGCGGATTAGCACATCGTCCAGCATAATTAAAAAAAAAAATGGGGGGACAATAAACAACTCCGATTGACCCCTGTATTTTGTTCGATTAGAGGTTGAGATTAATGTGGCACCTTAAGCTCTCATAGTGCGCCTTAAAAGTTATTGTTTTCGGTACAATCCGAATTGAATCACTATATATGTTATCAAAGGTAGCGTGGTGGCCATTCACATATTTGTTATAGTATAATATAGTAAGCGTCAATTTGGTAGGGCTGGACATTAGCCAAAAAGATCTGATACTTGATATTATTCAATACATCAATTCAATGAAACCATCTAATAGTGGTGGAATTATAACTACCCCCCAAGTTTTTGGTGAAGTGTCTAGAACGTTTTGTCTGAAATTCAGTTTACTGTTTACCAGTGATCTTTGAAATTTCTGTGAATGCGTTTGAAAATAATTTAAGTTATTATTTTGTAGGAGGGGGAGGTGGGGATCGTAATCTCAGCTATTTTTATAAAGGTATCTCTACCTCATCTCATCACAACTTTTCAAATGACTTCGAAAAGAGAAAAAGGTGCGCTATTATGGGGGTATTAACGCCTAATGCTACAACTGGGATGCTATCGTAACCTGTTGCTATTTTTAACTTTATCCATTAGATGACCAGTGTCTTCTCTTCAAAAGAAGTTTTAATAGTTCTATAAATTGAAGAAAACTCATGCTCTATTGAGGTTTCAGAATTTTTATTAGATAACTTCGTTGTCTCAGACTAGCACTAGACAAAAATTGAAAGAAGAATTTCGATAAAAGAGTGTGGCGCCTTTGATATATGTATAAGCAATAACGATATATCAAACAACTCCGAGTAATAGTTCCAATAAGAACTATACAAAAATGTATGGATTTCGACCCGAGAGTGAAACATTTTTTAAGTAAATATTGTCAAATTCAATAAACAAAAAATGGATCAGTTTGAACAAATGGGCGTGACATATTCCATACACATAAATATTAAACTGTACTATATATGCTACATTGAAAAAGTTATTCAATTTAAAATCACAATTATGAATAAATTTACGAAAAAATAAACTTTAAGTATATATACAACTGCTAACAAGTCTGTAAAGTTCCCTTTCAGCTTTGATATTTCCGAACGACTTTCAGTAAAAGTCCCATAAAATGATATCACAAAATAATTTTTGCAACAGAGATATCGACATTTGTTGTAATGTAGTTGATAAAGTGACCAAGTTTTAACTTGAGGGAGTGGCAATATTTATACAAGTAGAGAAAAGCTATTAAAATACGGATAGTTATATGAATTACATCACTTAGTGCAACAAACAAAGGATGAGGGCTACGTATGCTACTGCCACAAAACTGAAAAAAAATACACTTTCATAAAACTTAAGACTTTTACGCTAACTTTTATTGCTAATTCGGTATAGAACATTTTAGTTTTGGAGAATCCTTAGTGAATACCATAACTAGACTGGAATACAAACTGTGAGGCAATATGATAGAAACATAAGAACAAAACCTTTGCTATTGCAAGGCTCTCAAGATTTCATCAAGTTTTCGAAAACCAATCCACTTGTACGAGTCAAAATATTTAGTGCACTCGAATTTGCAAAACTATTTTCATATATTTCAATCATTTTGGTTGCAGCAATGGTGAAATTTTGAAGTGCATGAAAAATCGTAAAAAATCAAAAATTTGCCGCACCTGGAAATAAGCATTGATCAAAATTTATAGAAAATTCACACATTAAGATAAAGGAAAGTCAGCCCGAAAATCAGCTGAACAAGAGTTAGTTTAAT
The DNA here is from genome assembly GCA_963680825.1 of Meiosimyza decipiens. Lineage (NCBI taxonomy): Eukaryota > Metazoa > Arthropoda > Insecta > Diptera > Lauxaniidae > Meiosimyza > Meiosimyza decipiens. Next base: position 25,165,273 of record OY804258.1, on the reverse strand, counting down.
TTTGGGCAATATGATATCTCTTTTACAAAAGATTCTAAAAAAAAATCGTTTTCAAAAGTTAACAAAAAAGTAGACCATAAGTGTAGCCCAAACCCACATAAATTCCTTCTTTGGACGATTTTTCATTCTAAAAGTTTTTTCTTAGGATAACCAACTCGAAATTAATTCATCGAAAAATGTGTGTTCTTTTAACAAAAAAAAAGTAATGCCAGAATTAAGTGATCAATATGGTAATAAATTTCACTTTTGATTAGAACTAAAGTGAGAATTTGTTTCAGCGTTTTCAATTTTGAAAGCGACTGCGATGCAGAAAAAGGCTAAATTAAAGCCAAATTTTTTTTTGTCTGATTAGCGTTGACTTAAATTTAACTTCGAACTTAAATTTTTACAAAATACTTGAGCTATGTACATGGCAACTCTCAGTAAAACTGAAGTTGAGGAAAAGTGAAAGCGAAAGTTTTTCTTCCAACGTTGAGTGGAATTTTCATTGCACTGCGTTGGTGGCTGCAGTTTGTTTGCGGACATTAATTTTTATAAAAAAATTGTTACATATTGTTTACTTATTTTTAATAAAATTTATTTTACTACTTTGTTACCAAAAGTAGAAGTTTTCATTTATGTTCTTTGAGAATTAATCCTTTATGAGTATTTTGCAAAAAAATCACAACTCACTTTTATTAAAATTTTATTTTTTTTTTACTTTATCACCAGCAAAGTCTTAAAAGAGTTATTTTTTTTAATCCGTTTTTGTATACTACGTAACACGTTTTCCTTGCTAGATACAATTTTTGTTTTTTTTTTTTTCAACTTCAACGTTGTTAATTTGTAGACGATTCGAGCCAAACTAAAGTTTTTTGGTTAAATGGAAACTTATTTAATAACAACATCAAACAGAGACTCCAAAATTAGTTCAAATAATGAGTGGTTTTTTGTTTTAAACTTGAGTTTGTTGTGAGCTGAGTGATTTTGCCAGGCTATGTATGATTTTACGCTCATAAAGCTCAGCTATTCTATGACGTCATAACTGGTTATTAACTCTTTTGCCTGCTGCATAAGAAAAATGAAGGCGATTTGTTTGCATTAACTTTTTGTGTTTGTTGTAAGTTTGATACAGATTTTTTTTCGTATACTTATGTTAACTATTAATGTTTTAAAAATTATCAATATTAGCAATATTTTAAGCGATTAGTAATAATAATCAGTATAGGCAGGCTCTGGAGTTGGGTTGGCTTTAAAAATAAGCCTCTAATGGGCGCTTAGTAGCTTAGGTTTATATTTTAAGCTAGAGATTGTTTGTATACATCTTTGGACTACTTTGCTCTATTGCCATTAAACAGCTTTGGAGCATCTACAGCATTTTTGGTAAATTTGATTGATATCCTTTCTGTTGGCTCTTAATATGCTGAAAAATCTCTACGTTGTGATCAGAAAATTATTCGAATAACGAATATTATTCGAATTCATTATTCAAAAATTATGTGAATAAAATTCTTACTTTTATTGAAATGAATTCGAATAAATTTTTGCAAAACGATGTTACCTAATCCTTAAGTGCTCGTTTTAAGCCTATTTTTTGAAAAACAAACGAATTGCAACAACAGTGGCGTAGCTTAAACATTTTTTGCCCGGGGCGAAGAACAATTTGTCGCCCCTGATATAGGGTGATCCAATAAGAGCTTCCTACTTTTGTTGTAAGGCCCATAAAACGAAATTAAAACGTAAGCCAATATCAACCGGTTTCAACTCTTGTACGAGCTGTTTTTATAGGCCTTCAGACCAAGATCACTCCTCAAGACGCGCCACAATGATCCATAAGAGATGCCCAAAGCCTAAGATCGGCAACGAATCGATTGTTCACGCTTTTCACGAACACTCTCTGCTATTGCAGAAATATTCTCAAAATTACGGGCTGTACGCACTCTGGTTGAATGATGAATGTTCAATAGTGTAAAATTGGTTCGAAATCTGGTGATGGTGTTACGAATAGTGCGCTCAGATGGACGCTCATAATGACCAAAATGTTGTTAAAGAACTCATGTATTACTTGCATGCATTCTCGAACTCATGACTGATTTTGGTAGTAAGTTTCGACAATTAATAAACGTTGTTCAGAAGTAAGTCTATTTATGATTTAGTCGTATTGATTACTGAACACAAACGTCATATATACAAACCATTTGACACATGACAGCTGTCAAAACAACCCAGTTGGAAATGGGGCCTCGTGTTGGCTCACCCTTTATATACATATGATGCGCAATCAGTGTAGATTAGTGATAGCATTTGGGTGTTTCGGAAATGTACTGTTTTAATAAATGAATATACCCAAACAAACTTTGAAATATTATAAAAATATATTAAGTTTCCGAAAAAATCATTGGTCTTTTATTTCTTTAAGCATTTTAAAATATATGATTCAAAATTCGTCCATTGTTATTTATACAATTTTCAAGTTCTCTTCAATACTAATTGTTTATATTGTTTTGCAAATCTCAATGTATACTGAATGCCACTTTACCGCTTTTAAGCCTTTCCACTCAGAGCAACATCTCCTTTAACCACCTCTTAGTTGAGCACTCCAGTATGCACCAAACTTTGGGGAAATTGCTAAAAACGGATTTTAAAAGCCACCCGGGGTAGTCTCCGAGGCAGTCTCCGAGGCATAAATATGCACGAAAAAAAAGTTTGATGACGAAAAAGTTGGACGACTAAAAAGATGGACGACTAAAAAGTTGTACAGCAAAAAAGTTGGTTGTCTTCAAAAATTTATAAATTTATTTTGTTGTTCATCTTTTTGTTGTGATTTTTTGTCGTTACACTTCCTTATTGTCACTTGTTTTGCCTCTCAGCCTTTTTGGCGTCCAACTATTATGTTTACAAATTTTTTTTACCGTCCAACTTTTTATCGCTCAATTTTTTGCCGCACAAATTAATTGTTGTCATACTTTTTTGTTGTAAACTTTCCAAATCATTTTAACATTTTCCTATTTGTTGATAAAATAACTTATTTTTCTGTGTATGAGTTCAAAACACCGACTTAACCGAATTAAACTACCAACGCTTTTATTTAACCTTATTTTTTGACGCATTTTTTAATACTTTAACGACTATGGAATGAAAAGTAAGCTCCTGGTACCTAATTTAGGAACTATAGCTATATAATTTTGGAACCTCGAAACCGATTTTTAGAATAGGGGTTTCACATGGAAGATAATTGAAGGAACTAAACTATTGGCGTGAAATTAGACTGACAGTTTTTGAGACATGTACATATAGGTAAACTATAAAGTTTGCCGTTTATCTTTCTATAAAATGTATTACTGACCTCTAACTTTTCCAACATACTAAGAGAGCAAAGTTTATTTCCCTATCAAGATCCACAATTGAGTACCCTAAAAAAAAACGTGTTTATTTCGATACAGTGTGAATAGCTTCTCAGTTATTTTCTCGTATTCACCAACGCAAACATTTTTTTAGCAACAAATTTTGTTAACATGTGTAATATCGCATTATTTATAACAATCTTGATAAGATATGTTTAATGCAATTTTTTGTGTAAATATAAATATTCCATAAGAATATAAAAATGTGTCCTTAACTTTAAGCTTCCGTAGAGCTATTTATTATTTAACAAAATTTTAATAGCTTGGTCTCAATATTTTGCTGCGTTTCCATACGAAATAAAAATGCAATTTATTCCATATGAAATTGAACAAAAGTGCAAAAAAAAATGTCAAAATGAAAGAAACCGGTACAAAAACGCAACGATTGCATTTAAATCCGTTTATTTGTATTGAATGTTATCTGATGAACAAACGACTGACCGCGCTAAAGGTCAGTTGAATGGTCTTGCGAGCGTGCACCAATGTGTAAGTAATTCAGGTGAATGCTGGTGGTGCTGATGCCTTTGCGCATGCGCACTTGCGCAATTTTTTCTACTTTTTTCTTTGGCATTATAACGACGAGTTTTGTTGGTTGCTTGGACAGCTGTTGTCACCATGAACATGGCTAAAAGTGGTATAAAGATGGATAAAGTAAATGAAGTTGTTAATCCAAACTTGCAATAGTTGGTGTGGTGCACAGCTGAAACAAAAGATTGTTTTTTTTTTAATTATAAAAAACAATTATAAAATATTTTCGGTTATCTAAACTGTTATTGCTGTAACCACTTTTTTTTTTTTTGTTAGTAATCGCTTAAATTTATATGAGTTTTGTGCTCATGTAATAACGCCAAAAAAATGAATTGCTTAAATTACGAAAATTTGTAAGTTTTGTTCATTTAAGTGTTGAGTTTGAGCCAAATTGCTCAAGGTTGACTAAGAAGTTTTGATTTTACAGTATGACGCAAAAACAATATTACAAAGGTGATTATTATCACTTCGCTACTTTATGACAAACTGATAATTTTTCTTATATCTTTGCAAATCTTTGTAATTTGTTTTAATAACCAAATTGTGTACGCTGACTATTTTGTATTTAGTTGGATCGCAATAAAATATATTGTAAATCAAAAAGTCAGAGACGTTTGCATTGGCTTGCTTTGAGCAAAATGACCCCATGTAAATATGTCTCCATACAACAATATTTAAGACGTTTTCAAATTAGAGCTCTAGAAAAAAATAATATACAGAGTAAAAAATAATAACTGAGTTTCATACAAAAACTAGATATGCTTCCGTTCAGCATTAGACAATAGGGGAGTATATCTTTAAAGATGGCGCAGCACATCGCTTACAAACAAAAACCTTACAACGTTTTACTAAGAGCGTTATTTAAAGTAATGAAACCAAATTTCACTGGAAATGAATTTGGCCCACCTTACATGTGGGGAAAATTTATTTATCAAACAATGAGTCTATTCTCAAATTAATAATTTCGGTTAAAAAAAAATTTTGAAACTAAATGGAATACGACAGGAACGCATCAGTGCGCCAGAAACCGCCTATATTAACAAAAAGTGGTAAGCGTTATTTCTAGTTGATATGAAGCATAATGTCAGTGGCTTACTTGCTACAAGTTATATCCCATGCAAGTAAAATGTCTTAAATGACACATTTGGCGAAGTATAAAAGTACTAAAATTTTGTTTAGTGAGGTTCTTTATAGAAATCTATTTCTGGATTAAGATCTGGCTGAATTGTATCAGCGGAAGTGTGACCAACCTAAATTTTAAGGCAGATGTGATGAGATTGTTGGAGAAGAGGATGATAAAAACAGTAAATAATATAAGCCAAGTCACTATAATGGCAAAACTCGTTAAAAGGCGTGGCAGCGCTTACAACTATTTTGTCCGTTGTAATAAGAGAATTAATGTAGCATTAAACTTAACATGGCAGATCTAAGATAACTCCATATCAAAAGTGCCCGAAACATGGGATCAAAACAAAAACCGCATCATGGTCGGTCTCCTGGAAGAGAGTATTAAATAGGCAATAACACAAATCTTCTTCAGAGCAATGTTCACCCTTACCTTATCCTAATCAATTTTTCACAATTCACATATCTCACTTTTAAAGATATTTTTTATCAAAAACAACAATGACTTTAACTATTGCTAAGCAAATTTAAAATTTTCATTTTTAATCATTTAAGTTCATCGTAATTTAGTTTTGGTTTTGAAAGCGAATTAAACTCGATTCAAGCACTTTAAAAATTTTTATATAACTACGCAATTATTATGTGTACATATGTAATTTTTGCAGATAAGCTTAGTCAAACATTTTAAAAAAAATTCATAGTTTAATGCTCTATTGAGTTCAATTGTGTTTTTTTTTTTTTCAAATTTAATTTTTTTTTTATTTTTGGCAAAAGCAGTCGGCTGTAAAAAATATAATTACCAAAAGAACATTAAAATTAACTATTAAATAGCAGTTAATATATGTATAAAGCTTATACAGCCCACCGGACTCAAAAGTAATTGTTTTGCTTAAAAAAATTTTTAAAAAATATGTTAAATTACAACCAAGAATTTCAAAATTTGAAAATTATTGAAACTTCTCTCATATGAAAACAATCTTGAACTATGAGGGACATCGTTCCTAAAACTCCAAGCAGTCTGCCACTTTGCTAGCTACTAGGCTTAAGTAATAAGCTACTTTGCTTTCAACAAACATAGCGATTTTGTTACACTGCAAAATGTTTGGTATATCAATATATTTTTATGGTATAGTTTTTCTTAGTGTGCTCTTCAATATGATTGCTTTATGAGTGTTATCTGAGCTTCAAGCGTTGGTATCCATGGCGTCAAATCGAGCTCGCTAGATCAACTCGTTACACAGACTTGGTAATATTTTGGCGCCATCGACCTGGATTAAATATTTGCTATGCTTAATTTGATCTTAAATCCCAATCATGTCAATCTATGGAGCAAGAATTCAGCTTTTACATGCCGTTATGACATCAAAATTTATCGCTTTTGAAAAGAAAAAAATCAAAAAGGTACTCTGGAAAGCGGTAGAGTTCGGGACTTATCTCTCAATCGCTTTATGTTGTACTAGCTGTCTTCCTTAGGCTCCGCGCACGTATGCTTCGATATTTAATCCCGCCAATATTAATCAAGGTGCTTAGTACAAAATATTTTATTCCATGGTGTCAAATTTCACAACTATAAGCAGCTATAGATATAGCACTTTATGTCTTTTTATAATATAGGAGATGCCACACCCCGTTGACCAATCCCGCATGTAATTTGGAAAATACGTGATGCAAACAATATACACTCTTGTGTCAAATTTCACAGTTGTAGCTACCATAGGTGTTAAGGTATAGCACTTTAGTAGGTGTCACGCCCTATTATCAAACCACGCTTACATTAATTGGTTGAATGCGAATCATAATCACGTTCCGTTATTCACTGTGTCCCTTATCTCCTCACAGAGAATAGGGCATCCACAAAACTTTTCCAACGTGCACGATTTGTGGCGAATGCCTTCAATTCCCTTCAACTTTTCACTGATTCACGTATTCCCTGTTTTGGCGATCGTTGCCACGATGCCTTAGGTCAGCCGTGTTTTCTCTTCGAGCTCTTCTTGGCTTTGAACATTCCTTTTTGCGGATGAGGATAACATAACTATGCTTGTTAGTATTCTGAATGATGTGAGAATGGAAATGGTGTAGAAAGATCTATGCAATAAATCAAGCTACGGCCAGTAATGGAGTGTTAGTCTAAGCACTCGTGAAATTAGTTTTGAAGAATACAAAACTATGTTCATCAAAAAAAGTATGTTTTCGAAAAAAATTCGGAATCTTTTGGCTATCGTGCAAGACAGCTACGTTCTTTTATATTTTACTGCAGCATAATTGTTGTAATGCAACCTATTCATTCAGCCGGTTATGCCGTACTTGATCGAAATATTGTTACGAACTTCGTGTCTACGCTCTTGATGATTTTGACCTCTGGATCGTGATGCAATCAAAAACAGGCTTTATTTATAAACAAATCTAATTGAAGCCCTTGATGCAACAATGGGCTACTAACATTTTCAATAATTCAGTAAATCGCAGATTTTATATGAAAAACTTAAATATAAGCTCTCATACTTAGTGGTTCTTCTTATTAAGAAACAAGTCAAATTTCTGGGTGTAGCACCTTCCTTTAAGTTGTCATTTTCAAGAATTTATATACAGAATACTCTCATTGCTGCATAAATATTTTAATTTGTTTCTTCCATTCTTAAGAGTATGACTTCATACACTTTAATTTACTTCAGACACGATAATTACTAGACTTCTACTAAGACTTATGCTAAATTTGCTGCGCCTCTTATACCATAGGCGGTATTCCATAGGAATTTCTACAACATTCCCCCCTTTTCTGCAAATTTTTTGCAACTTGTTAGTTAGCATATTAATGTGAAATAGTATCCGTTTTATATTTTATTTTCTTTATGCCAGGCGATTACTGCACGTGCGTGCTCTTAGTATATTTGATGCACTCTACGCCAAATCGCACACCATTTTGCTATAACAGCTCTGATTTTTTTTGAAAATTTGTATTCTTTTAGTGCTTCCTGAGAATATTCTCCATAATTTTTTGAATATATTTTTATTGCTGTTATGAAAATTTCTAAGTTTTTTCAGGGCATTCAGGATTTCCAAGTGGCCGGTTTTGATCAGGCCAAGCCCAGAATTGCAGGTTAAGCTGGGGCCACTGTAGTAAGTGAAAAAATTTCTGAAAAGCTGGGAATTGGATGATTTTTGTTTCAATGACCAAAAAAAGACGATTTCCATACGAAAATATTTCATTTTTGATTATTGGCTACTAAAAATATCATCAAGTTTTTCAACACAAAAAAAAATTTGAACGATTATATGACTTATTAAAATTGGTAATTAATAAAACCACTCCCCTTCCTCAGTTCATATTTGTTCAAGTAACCCAATTTTCAGGCCTATCGAACTACTTTTTTTTTGATCTAGGACGTTTGGCAAATTATGTCCACAACTTTACATACATATATCGGTCCACGAAGTGAAACAAGTGCTTATATTAATTTTATATACTTTCTCACATTGCGTAGAGTATGACTTCAACATCATGATAACCTACTAAACCTTAGACATGCCTAAATGATTAGAAATTTCTGAAAATTTTCAAAGTAAAAAAATGTGTGTGGCAAAATATAGTAATAACTCGTAGTTTCTAAAGTAATATTATATTGAAAGCACTAAAGATTTTGACGCAATTACTTGTGCCTGTAAAAAAGAAAATGTTCAGAATATTTATTTGGGTTCTTATTTGTGATGCTGTTATTAAAATTGATGGCAGTAGTTACAGCAGCGAAGAAAAACTTGATAGCTCGCGGTCAAATTTTAATGCAATAACTTCAATATCAGGATCCACAGAAAGCAAAAATCAACAGCACATCCACAGATATCACAATGCACCAACAACTATTAGCCAAAATAATCAAAACCCATCATATACTGGTGATGACGTAAATACAGGATATGCAAATCCACCACAACAGAATAACAATGGCGGTTACAATTTGAATTCAGTCGACAAATCAATGGAACCTGAAAGTCCTCTTGTTACAGGTGCAGGAAATTTGGATATTCGTTCTGGTACCGGAAACTTATATGGTACGAGTAATAGCTATAAGCCACTTGCACATAGTAATGGCTATGCAAGTGGAACTTCTGTTCCGATAAATCAAGCAGCAAGGCAAAGTGGACTACGTGGGAATGCACAGGACTCTTATTCACCCATCGGTAATGAATACCAACCGAATGGTTACAGTGGCATAACTTCTCCAGGCAATACATACGGCAATAGATATGAAGAACCTACGTATGCTAACCGAAATATAAACGAAAACGTTGCTTCCGTATATCCAGCACTTAATTCAAATTATCCGAACAATAAACAAAATGGCTATGGCCAACAAAACACACCAAATGAACAACACAATCAAGAATATCAACCAAACATACCAAATGAACTTCATTATCAGGGATATCAACCAAACATACCAAATGAGCATCATAATCATGGTCAGGGATATCAACCAAACATACATCATCATAATCAGGAATATCAACCAAACACACCAAATCAACATCATCATCATCATAATCATGGATATCAAGGTAACCGTGGTTATAGCACGCACGATCATTCGTTAAAAGAAAACACAGAATACAAAGAAGTTGGTCATCATGTTGGCCCTTTCCCAGGACATAATCCTCAATTTGGTTATGGTAGCGGCTACGGTAGTTATAATGGAGCATTCAATCGACCTGGATTTTGAACGAAAACCCACACTCCTATTATTTACTTATAATGCTGAAATTTACTTAGATTTTATATTCCATTTGAAAAAAGATGAGATAAGTTCATTAAAAGCAGTGTTATAATAAAAGCAAATATTTTGGTTACCAGATGACCATCATATCCGTGAAATTTTATTTCAAGGCAAAGTAATGATAACGAAAATATATAAGGCCGACGTCCACACTTTTTCCCATTTCAAAAAAAAAAAATTTTGGAAGGCCGGCATTTCCTTATCTCCAACTTCCGACTCTAAGTTCTGTACATTCCTAAAAGGTCCAATTGCTATCACTCGTTTGAAATCAAATGAAAACATTCATTCATTAGATCATTATAGTTGTTGTCGCGTGAAATTAATAAAGAATTTTTTATTGAGAAGAAATTTGGTAAAGTTCAGTTTACCATCTTTAAAGCAATGAATTAAAAATAGTGCTTATTGAATTTGATATAAAAAGGTCTAATAACTATCCCATGAACTTATGCCACTACTGTGTAATATTCTACAACTTCTTTAGAAAGGTTATTCACCAATATGTTTATGAGTTTCAAGTGCAGTATGTGTAAATCGCCAAAAAAGTTACAAGAATGATTGCACTATCTATGATCCAAAGATAAAGCATCGAGGCTTCACTGATATTTCATCAATGATGATCACATTTTGTAAGAAAGCTTACATATTTATTTACATTGGCTTAAGATACTCTTCTTCATTTTAGATAAACTGCAACTTAAACAAGAAAGTAGTTCATTTAATTTTTAACAAAAATTACATTTTACATTCACAAGTTACACGTATGTTAAGCCAAGATTTTCACATTAATGGCAAGGCTACCTATGGAACATTTTCAACGTTAAATTCATTAAAATTCAATAGCGAAAGGCCAATACTTGTGGTCCTGTCCCTTAATTAAATTGAATGGTACAAGGCGTTCACCAGTGTTAAAACCATCCATAACTGCAATATCTTCAGTAGACAATTTAAAATCGAAAATATTGAAATTTTCCGCAATACGTGATGGATTAGTTGATTTTGGTATGGGAATAGTTCCAATATCCACCTGAAATAGAATACAAAACATAAAAGTCAAAAGTATTTTTTACTAAAAATAGATCATATACATTACTAAAAGCCTATATGTTATTCATTCTAACAATATTTATCAATTTTCTTAATAATTTTTGTGCTATGTATTCATTTCATATTCCCTTGACTTATATGCTGTTCCTGAAACAAAAAATTCAATTGTATTTAACTTACCAAATAACGTAGAATAACTTGTGCTGGAGTTTTGCCATACTTTTCGGCAATCGCTTGTGTCTTTTCGGAAAAATAGAAAGATGGTGTCTTTTCAGTTGGCTTTGGCCGCCCTAATGGTGAGTATGCTGTCAATGTTATGCCATTATCTTTGCAAAATTGCGTTAATTTCTTTTGATTCAATGCTGGTGAACATTCAACCTGATTGGTGACGGGCTTAATTTCACAATTTTCGAGCACACGCCTAATTTGTTCGCTATTAAAATTGGAAACACCAAGGCTGCGGACTAAGCCAAGTTTTACCAATTTTTCCATAGCTTTGTAGGTGTCCACATAATCCACATCACTGCAGTGAAGAAAAAGGACAAATTAACCTAACGATGAGCGTTGATTCCAAATTTTAATTATTCAATTTATATTAACCTTAATTGCAAAACGCCTGCTTCATTTTTGGGTAACAACGTTTCTTCATCTACATATTTGTAGCCTACTGGTACATGCATCAAATAGAGATCAATATAGTCCAGACCCAAAAGTTTCAATTGCTTGCGACAAGCGCCTTCAACACGTTCTGGTTCATGGTGAATATTCCAGAGCTGTTAAATTTAACAAAAGTTAGTATTTCGTTGAATATAAAAACTGAATTAGATTCCATTGAACGAATTTGTATTTTTAACATACCTTTGTTACCAAAAATATATCCTCACGCTTTACAACACCCTCAGTTATTTTATCACGTATTGCTTTGCCAATTTCAGCCTCGTTCTGATAGAAATATGCTGTATCAATGTGACGATAGCCGATATCGATTGCATGTTTTAGAGCGATTTCTCCTTCATTATTTTTGGACTATGTACATACAATGTATGCAAGAAAAAATTTATAAAAATATATATAAATTGTTTGAATAAAAATTATTAATTAAGCAATGTTCTTAGCAACTATTAAATATCTTATGACATTACGTTCAAAATATGTTTTATTTAGTCTTATAAAGGTTTTAAACTAAATTTAATTTGTATTATTTATAGCATTAATATTCAATATTATATGGCCAGTATTTATGATGCTGCGCAACTAAGAATTTCCACAAACGGTCGCCAGTATTGAAACCATCTAGCAAAGCAATTTCATCTGATGTCAATTGAAAATCAAAAATGCTAATATTCTCTACCAGTCGCTCAAAATGTGATGATTTCGGTATGGGCACTGTACCAATATCCAGCTGTAAGAAATAAACATTGTTTTACTTATAATCAAAAATATCTTTGAACAAATAAATATGTCAAAGCTTAAACTTTTTTGAGCCCAGAAGCAATGTTTTTAATTGCATTCAGTTTTTTGACCTCAACCTACCAGGGTTGCCAAGTGGCTGGTTTTGACGCGGAAAAAGACGGATTTTATAGTCGGATTCCTTTTTTAAACGGAAAATAGTTTAGGAATCGAATACAAGCATACAAAATTGCGTTTTAAATATTTTTCAATATGCGCATCCTCTCTTGAACGAATATCAACCTCTGCAGTTGATAAATTTTTAATGAAATAGGGTATTCCCCTGTTGATCTATTTAATGTTGGATCCAAATTGCAGCATTTATTGGCAACTTTAAAATGGTGAAAGGTGGGTCAAATCTTGTATGGAGATTTTTCGGACATGAAATCGAATTGATCTCAGGGCTGAAGTCTTTCTGTATCTTATTCATAATTACTCATTCATTACTTACCAAATAACGTAAAATCACCTGTGCCACAGTTTTTTGATATTTACGTGCAATTGCTTGAGTCTTATCAGATAAATAAAATGCGGGTGTTGGCTTCGAAGGCTTCGGCCGCGCTAATGGTGAATAAGCAGTTACAATGATATCACGCTCATTGCAAAATTTGATCAGTTTTTTCTGATTTAGACCAGGATGACATTCAATCTGGAAAAAATATCAAACAAAAAAATGTTAAACCTTAACTGAAACTGTCAAATAGATAATTACTTACCTGATTCGTAACTGGTTTAATGCTACAACAACTCAAAATGCGTTCAATTTGTTGACTGTTAAAATTTGACAGGCCTATACTGCGCACTAAGCCTGTTGCAACCAATTCTTCCATAGCTTTATAAGTAGTCACGTAGTCTATATCACTTGAATTTCCAAATAAACGAACTTTAAATTTCTACTTTTTCACAACACAACAATTACACCCACTTTAATTGCAGCACTTCCTGCTCGTATGGCATTAAGTCCTCATCATCAACATATTTGTAACCCACAGGTGAGTGCATCAGATACAAGTCGATATAATCTACATCTAACAATTCAAGTTGTTTACGGCACGCATACTTGACTCTTTCAGGTTCGTGGTAAATGTTCCAAAGCTTTATATTTCACATAAAAAGTATAATGGTAATTATTCATTTTAGCAGGATTTTTAAACAACTGTTCTTACTTTGGTCACAAGAAATATATCCTCACGTTTGACTACACCTTCCTGTATTTTATCACTCAAAGCTTTTCCCACTAACGCTTCATTTTTGTACAAATATGCGGTGTCTATATGTCGGTAGCCTATATCTATAGCTTGTCTGACCGCCAAATCACATTTGCTTTTCTTCAACTGGAAAAACAGGCGGATATTTTAAGCATATAATACTAAATGTTTTAGATAATTTTGGGATCATTATTATTGAATTTAACTCTCTTTTAGTTTGAAATATCCTGTATACCAGGTATGGTCAACAAGTAGATCGCGATCGACCGGTCGATCGCGAAGCGATATTTGGTCGATCATAGTTTAATTTTATTTTTTTATTTATTAAAAAAAATTTTTATATTTATTTTAAAAATTAAAAAAAAGCATAATTACTGAAACGTAGTATTTTAAAATTTTAAAACAGCAGACTGACCATTTTTTATAGTGCAAAACTTGAGCACGATTAATAAAAATTATCAAGTTGGTTTTACTATGTAGATCGCGACACATTTTTGAGATAAAAAGTCGATCTTAGGCACATACAAGTTGGCAACCCCTGCTGTATACCATATGCTTACTTTTCTAATATGCCAATTTAAATAGTTTATGATCGATTTAACACAATGGCGCCGGTCTTGGGCTTAGTCAGTGTAACTGGGACACATATTGGGACCAAATTGAGTTTATTTGGGCAAAGTTCATTTCAAAAATTAAAATAAAACAAACTCAAGCTTTACTCTGTAAGATTTTTCATCGCTGTATATGAATTTAAACGAAATTCTCGATGTATTTCTTCAACTTTCTTCTTTTTTCCTAAATAAAATAATTTATGTACATCAGAATCAATACGCTACCGAATTTTGGTCAAGAAAAAATAACGATTTGACACATTTCTACAAGTCTGTAAAATTTTATGACAAAGTAAAAATATTATAGGAAAATCTGCTGATGGTTTTCGAAAAAACACGTCAAAATAAATCGAACATGTTAAACAAAACATATTGATATCTCGCTTAGTTTTCGAGATATCATTACTTAAAAATTTGAGTTTTATATGGAATTTTCATGCAGAAGCACTGTGGCTAATGAGCCAGTGTTGGATATACATACTACAGGATGTAAGCGCTGAGCTGCGATAGCGAACCACCCACTCACCCTAACCTTTATGTAGCATTACTGTGGTTAGCGAAGTCGGTATTGGATGTACTATAGGATGTAAGCCCTGAAGTCGTAATTACACTGTTATAATCAAAACTAAATCTTTTAAGTAGTATCGATATCTCGAAAACCAAAGAAAATATTTAACACCTTTTCGATTTATATTGACGTGTTCTATAGAAAACGATCGTCGGACCGCGAAAACCGTAATCGTACTCATTTTATAACACGTCGTAAATTCTCTAGGTTTTTTTAACATAAAAGTTTTTGAATTAAGTTTCTAAATATGGGCAAAAATTTCATAGTCTGGCAGCATGATAACGTATTAAAGCAATTCAGAAGTTCTCTTCCACAGCAGATACTAAAAAGAGCTTTCATTTAAGCTTAACAATAACAAAGTAAAGCCGGTGACAATGTCAATAATTAAAACAAACAATAAAAGAAAATAGATAAGATGTGCACATGGCATATGGTATAAAAAATTGTTACGCTCACCTCATAGGTACCTAGGCCCAATACGGGCATATCGTAGCCATTGTTCAATTTAATAGTTGGTGCTAAAGTCGGTGCCATTTTATTTTTGCACGTGTTTTTCTCAGCAACTTTTGAATAAAAACGAACTGCACAAAATTCAATTGAATTTAATGAATTCTTTAGATTCGTTAAAGGAAATTCAAGCGCAAGACGATACACAACTAAACTTTTCGATAGAGATCTCAAAGCAAACTGATTGGTTTGACAGTTAGCGCTTTTACAGTAAAATGAGTTGGGTAAACGTGAAAAGCTGCGAAGAGTAACAGCTGACATTTAAGAGAGTATTGTTATATGTGCTGTACTCTCAGAGTAGTCTGTTAAGTTGGCAGCTGTTAATGTGGTCTTGATGTTAGGCAGAATTATAAGGTTTTTGTTATTTTTTTAGAGATTCACTGCAATTATAATTCTTCACGTAAGGCTCTATTCACATATCTTTTTAATTACAACTTATTTCTTAATAAACTTTTCAGGTTTCAGTCTTTGAAAACTATGTGCAATCTACTGGTGAGTAAAGTTCTTTTGATATGAAACGACAGAAAATGTTCTTGTTGTGTTATGTTGTGTTATTTCACGAAACTTGTCGTCTGTCAGAATCAGCTGTTTACAGCTTGCAGCATTTTGAAAGGAATTGTATATAAATAAAGGGTGTTACACTAACGTCAATTTTGCGGCCTACACATAAGCGGGAAAGTTGATTTAAACTTAATAGTGGTATTCAGCTAAACGTTCAAAACCCTCGCAAACTGTGCAAGTTGTGTGCAAGACTTTAAGCGCGCACTATTCGGCGCCTATCTTCAAGGGTCGCTTGAACAAATCGAAATAGCCCTAACAGTTTGAAATCTGTAAGAAACAAAAAGATTTATAAGCAAAAAAAAATTTTTCAAAAATTTTGCTTAACGGTTTTGTATATTTACTTAGAAAGCCATAACCTGGAATAAAACTAGAAAACGGCAAGCTTACCTAACTAACCATTATTCAATTACTAAATACCTACTAGATCTTATGATAAAGATATTTTGAAAAATATTTTCATAAATAAAAAAATTAATTTGCTTAAAATTTTATATTTTGAAATTAAAGCTTTTTAAACAAAAATGATTTCAAGGTTTTTATTCCCATTCCCGACGGTTCATCTCAAAATGGAATATTGAAAGGATAATAAGGACTGTGCGCTGCAGTATCAAATGGTACAACACGTTTTCCTGAATTGTATTTCTCAAGAAAATAGAAATCTTTTGTTGTCAGTTTAAAATTAAAAATATCAAGATTTTCAATGATGCGATCTTGAGTCACTGTTTTTGGAATAGGTATGACACCTTTTTCAACCTAATTAAATTCATACATTTTTTAAATTAGTTCAATTAAATATTAGTTTGTTTTACCAGATATCTTAAAACAATTTGAAATGGTGTTTTCCTGTGATTTTTAGCCATTCCCTTAACACGCGCATCGTATAAGAATTTTGGAGTTTGTGCTTCTGGATCTACAGATGCAAAAGGACTGTGTCCTGTTATGATAATATTTTGTTTTTTACAATATTCCATTAGACTTGCATTGGTAAACATGGGATTAACTTCAATCTAAAATATGCCGATATTAAGAAACAGTTGAGATTTGATATTATTTTTTTTATATTTACTTGATTTTGAACTGGTTTTATGTTGCTATTGCAAATTAAACGTGCTAACTGTTCCGAATTAAAATTTGATACTCCAATGCTTTTCGCAAGACCTTTTTCGACAAGTTTCTCCATAGCTCTCCAAGTGTCTAAATAGTCGACCGTACTATGAAATTAAATATAGTTTAGAAAAGTATAAAAAAGTGATATAGTACATACTGGACTTCAGTTGATGCCTTACCTCAAGTGAAATTTTCGTCTACAGTCTATTGGATACAGTATATCATCACCTATATATTTAAATCCAAATGGCCAGTGCATTAAATACAAATCAACATAATCCAAGCACAAATTTGCCAAAGACAAGCGACAAGCGTGTTCAACGCACTTCGGTTCGTGATGAATACACCATAACTACAAAATAGAATCTTTTATAAAAAACTTTAATAGACCTATTCACAGTTCCATAGTAAAATTGTCATGTAGTATATATACATCAATTAAATGCTACTCGTAACATTACGCTGACTGCGTCATACCACGGAAATTAAACTATGTATTGTCAAAATTCTGCTTGGTTTTTCTTGTTTGGCAATGAAAATGTGCATAATTTGCAGTGCCATAATGTGCATTGCACATTTCTTTACCACATTACATTACATTATTATGAAAACAATATAAATAATTACAGCACTGAAAATCATGCTGCCAGTTGTAGTTGAACTTTTTACCACTAGTGATATTCTCTATCGTAAGCAATAACAAAACAACGTAAAAGATGGCGGATTCTCGCAAAACTACTGCTTTGTAAAATTAACACATTCAATACTATGATACCGTGAATAACCCTAGTAAAAACACTGTTTCATCAAGAGACTAGCCGCGGTATAATTCTGAAAGAGTACGCTGTCCTGATCAATTTTGCTGAAAATAGTCTGGTTTTTGAAGATTGAAACTGCTGGCCTTTCGTTTTTTAATCTTGTTGGACATTTTATATACGCTTCAAGCTATTCTTTGAGAGTTTTATATAATTGTGATCTCTCGAACTCTTATGACTTCTTTATCGTTCAAATGCACATAAAAAGAAGCTCGGCAAAATTGATCAAACCAAAGTCTGCTTTCTTTCAATATTTGTTTCAACAAAAACTTTAAATTTGGTGGACTGTGTAATTAATTTATGCAGTTTCACAACATTCTCTTATCAATGGATTTTGATTAAACTGCTTGTCAAAATTTAAAAAAGATGTAAGAAATTCCACTTATATTAACAATTTGAGAATTACCTTAGTGGTAATGAAGATTTCTTTTCGCTTGACACTACCCCCTTCTATTTTAGCGCGTATTGCTTTTCCTACTTCAACTTCATTATTGTAGACGTAGGCAGTGTCGATGGAACGGTAGCCAAAGTTTAAAGCACTGCTTACAGCTTCTTCACACTGTGAGCCCTTAGCCTAAGGAAGAAGAATGAAATTTTTTTTTATTATGTAGCTTTAGTGGGTCTTTTTTTTAGCAACAAAAGTTTAATTTTTTTCTTTTTAATTCAATTTCAACCTAATAAGGCTTTCATAATGATATCAAAAGTGTTCCATTTTCATTTAACTCGTTTTTGAGTCAAAAACCACGCAAAAGCAGCATGAAAATAAATCGTTTAACAAAAACAAAAAGACCTCGTTTTCCACATAAGCCATTGCTAACTTTATGACAGCTGTCAATATAAAGAAAACAAGTAAACAAAAAGACTAAGTGGGCCACTAAAGAATAAAATCTCAAAGTAATACAAGGACTTTTGTGTTTGATACTTGTTTCATTTAATAAAATGGAATGATATTTAAAGAAAATAACATGGATGAATTTAATAGTAGAAATTCCTTATGGAGGCGTAGGAGCAGCTGGCAAAGCTAGCGTAAAACAAAAACGATTCAGAAAAAGCCCGATAATGAAAATAATTTTTAAAAACGTAATGCAAAAACGAGATAAATGAAAACGTACCGTTTTTGATGCCCATTAACACTAGGTCTACCGAGCATGAATTCATTACAAAATTTTTTAAATAAAAAAATTGTTTTTTTTTTTGTAAATGTATTATGTATTTTACTAAATTTATGTAATCTTTAATATAACAAGATCTTTAATATAACAAGATTACATAAATTTAGTAAAATACATAATACATTTACAAAAAAAAAACATTTTTTTTATTTAAAAAATTTTGTGATGAATTCAAGGAAGCGGTCATTTTGACCGCTCGGTAGGCCTAGTGTTAAAAAACCTCATTCGAATAGAAGTGTCTATTTAGCAACTAACTGAGACCATTAGGAAATTCTTTCATTTATTGTCCGATTAACCAGTCTTAGCGTGCACACACAGCCACGTAGTTGAGATAACGCCACAAAATATGTACCATTTGCGAACTGTTGCAATATGTCCATTTAGTTTATGATCGACTGAACACACGAGAGTCGGTCTGTTTAAATTCGTAAGAAGTCTTGAGCCAGCGGTCCTATGGTCGTAATATTTACACTATTAAACATTTTCATACCGAAATCAGCCGCTACGATAGCGGTTACTCTGCTGATATGCTCAGGGCTCACACTTTTTCACACGTCTCAAAGCTACATTAAGTAGTCCTGAGTGTTTCCATTTTGATTGTGAGCATATGGTACCAGTAGGGACCATAAGTCGATAATGAGTAAACTGGATAACTGCAGTGGCTTAGGCAGTTACCGTCAGATGCATATTCATTATAACTCATAGGATCTTTTAGAATATTTTTGAAAAATACTTCTTTCAAAACGATTGCTTTTATTGCTTTATATATGAGGCGTCAAGTAACAGAGTGGATCAAGTAAACACACTTTGGCTAAACCTGATCTGGTACCATCTGTTGTTCACATTTTAACTTCAGATTTGGTTGTTCTTGGAAACATGTCAATGACTGCGTAGTGAGTAAAAATTCACAACAACCTCAGCTTAAAAAATTGACTTGAACGGCTCATATGTACACAAATAAATATTTTACCTTGGAAGTTCCAAATCCAATCTGTGGTACCTGAATGCCATTATATTGTGTCACCATAGGTATTTCGGGCAATTTGACCGCGTAATTTACGCAATTTCTCTATAAGATGAATTTAATATTTGTAAAAATGTAAACTTAAATACAAAATGTACTTTAACACTCACGAACCAACTGTTGCTGATAGAGAGTTTCCCACTGAAGTATTTTCCATTTGAAAAGTTTTCTCGCTGATCTATACCTGATGTAACCAAATATTTTGCGTAAAATTGACGACCGACGAACCGCCATTTGATTGAATTCTACGTTTCTTAATGGCACACAAGATATAGGAATTGCTTTCATGTTGCTTTTTTGAAGATAAAAATTAAAAAAAAAAAACTAAAATTTGTTGGAACGAAATCAAATTTCAAAATGAAGTAGACATTTTTCACAAGGAACATCTGGCATTATTTGTTCCTCAAGTAATAGTGGCAATTTTTTGGAATTGTTCTCCTGCTTTTGATGACTTTAATTGGATTTTGGTTACTTACCATTTACTTTGACAGTTCAACCTAAATCGAATTTCAAAGAAATTGATAAAAGTTTTTTTCAAAACCTTAGTCTGCAGAAATTGTATTTTAAAAGCACCCAATTTTTGTCTGATTTTAGTCCAAAGTACAATTTGGTTTCATAAATTCTTAGTGCCCATAACGGAATAAATTGCTTATTTGTATGGGATATGCCACGCCTGCTTGTCGCTAATAATGTCCAGAGCTTGTTCGAACCATGCCTAGTATCAATGAAGCATTTGGCTCTACTACCTTAAATAGCTCCTTCTATATAACTTTTGGAGCTTTTTGCTTTGTGGTAGGTGTTACGCCCTCTATTTAAAATGTGTCCACTTTTTTTTGGTAAGAGAAAAGTGAGAAAATTTTCAGTATTTGTGTGAATTTTCTTTGCTTTACTTTAAGTAATTCTCTCAGTACAGCTGTTTTAAGTTTTTGTTTCTTTGATGGGCGCCACGCCCACTTGCTGAAATTCACCTAGCTCTTGTAGAGCTGTTTGTTTGTGTGAAAATTGGTTAAATTACCTTAAATATTTCTCTCAGCATAATGTTTTGAAATTTTCGCTTGTATGGGTGGTGTCACGCCCTCTTCTCGAAATTCACCAACTTATTGTCTGAAGCTTTTTCAAGTTGTGCCTAGCATTTGTGAGAGATTTGGTTATACTACAACAAATAATTATTTTAGTGTATGAATTCTTTTTTAAACGAACATAACATAAATCAGATTTTTCATAGAAAATATTTATTAAATTTTGTTCACAAGTTCAAAAGCGATTGGTTCGTATCAAAATCGTATATTGAAAGGATAATAAAAACTATGCTTTGCAGCTTCAAATGGTATAGTGCGTATCCCTGAATTGTATTTTTCAAGAAAAAAGTGATCCCTCGTTGTCAGTTTAAAAGTAAAAATATCAAGATTTTCAATGATGTGATATTGGTTCATGGATTTTGGTATAGGTATGACACCTCTTTCGATCTAGAAACATATACATTTTTATAATAAGCTATTAAATATTTCTACACTTTTTTACCAAATATTTCAAAACAATTTGAAATGGTGTTTTATTATGACTCTTCGCGATTTCTGTTATCCAAGTATCGTACAAGAACTTCGGGGTTTTTGCTGTTGGATTAACAGAAGCAAAAGGACTATGACCTGTTACGACAATACAGTGTTCTTTACAAAATTCCGTTAGTTCAGCATTCAAGAACATTGGATGAACTTCAATCTAAAATGTGTCAATATTTAGAACTGAATTTTTATTCATCTTTTTAATTTTAATATTTACCTGATTTTGAACCGGCTTTATCCTGGCCTCTTTGACTAAACGTACTATTTGTTCTGAATTAAAATTTGATACTCCAATGCTTCTTGTTAGGCATAGATCGACCAATTTTTCCATGGCATTCCAAGTATCAACATAGTCGACAGTACTATAAAAGAAACATATTTCATAAATGCTATACCAAATTTAATTTAATATTTTTTTTACCTCACATCTAACATTTTGTTGCAGTCGCGTGGATACATTACGTCATCACCTGCGTACACAAATCCAAATGGCCAATGCATTAAGTAGAGATCAACATAATCCAAGCCCAAGTTTTTCAATGATAAACGACAAGCGTACTCAACGCAACTTGGTTCGTGATGGATACTCGCTAGCTTGAATATTTACAAGAAGCTTTTAAAATTTCATTTCAAAATCAATTGTTGCAAAAATCACCTTAGTCGTAACAAAGAGTTCCTCCCGTTTGACGACACCCTCTTTGATTTTAGCGCATATTGCTTTTCCTACCTCAACTTCATTCCGATAAGTATAAGCGGTGTCGATGGAACGGTAGCCAAAGGTTATTGCATTCTTAATAGCTTCCTCACATTTTGAGCCCTTGGACTAAGAAAAAAATTTTTAAAAAAATATCGATATTTGGGGAATCTGAGTCGCTTATCATTTTAGCAGGATCGTCGCGTGTTGTAACTATTTTTTCGGTTTTTGAATCATGGTGGATCCAAAAAATGTTCACTCCCTTGACACTTAAAAATCTGATTGGAATTAAAATTTCAATAACGCCGCGATTTAGCGATGTTTTTTTAATAAAACACGTCAAAATAAAACGAAAATCGCTGTTTTATTGAAAACCATCCTTAAATTTCGATCATCATTCTAATGCTATTATCAAAGTAAAATACTTAAGTATCCATATTTCGAAAACCAAACGAGGAATCGATTTTCTCATTTGATATTTTCTATATATCGATTTTTTTTATAAAACATTTTCGATTTATTTTGACATGATCAACATATTCGAATCAAAGCGCCACGGTTATGGTAATCTCCCCCTTCATAATGCTTCTCCATTTTAAGGAAATAATTTTCTAAAAATAGAGAAGCGGTATGATTTCATCAATTGAAGGGGGAGATTACCATATCCGTGGCGCTACGATTTGACTATGTTGATGATGTCAAAAAAAATCGAAAATGTTTTATAAAAAAAATCGATATGTAGAAAATATTAAATGAGAAAATCGATTCCTCGTTTGGTTTTCGAAATATCGTTACTTAACTGCATTCGGTACTGTATTTCTTAAAATATCTCTTTATGAAATTACATATAAGACATTTTTACCATATTTACCTTTGAAGTTCCAATCCCAATATGCGGTACAACGGTGCCATCATTTTGCACCAGGAGTGGTACTTCGGGTGATTTCATCTTGTAGCTAACGCAAGTTCGCTTTAAATTAAAACATGATATTAATAAAAACGTTAAGTGAATTCTTTGTGTAACTATCACATTGCAAATAACAAATAGTACTTGAATACTCACGAACCAACTGTTGCTGACAAGAACCCTCCCATCCACCAAATGTGTTCCATTTCAAAAGTTTCCTTGCAGATCTGTAGCATATGCAATCGAGTTTACTCTGCAAAATTAACATCTCACGCGTTGCCATTAGATTTAATTTCATAGACTAAACGCAGAAGTTTTTATGCCGCTTTTTGAAAATAAGAATTGTAAAGTTTTTCAAAACTGAAACAGAATTCAAAATCGATTTGACATTTTACGCAAAGGCCATCTGGTATGTTCAATGTCTTTAGATATTTTGGTTATAAATTCATATACTTTCGTTCATATCTGTAGGACTCTGGTAATTAAACAATACCGCTTATATATTTTTATATCACGGTGATGGTGAAAATCTTTTCAACAGCCCTTCTTGCAGTACATCTTCAAATGAGATTTATTCAAGTTATAAACTGAAAATTTCCTTAGGGTCCTAGATGTGTAAGCATACCAAATCCGAAAAAGACGTTGTATTCAATTGTCTACTGAATAACTCTGTAGACAACATAAACCCAATACTTAAAAACATGTATTATCTAAAATAAAACAAGACTAAATATACTGTATTTGTAAGATAATTTTTTAATATCTCTAGGATACATCTTTAAAAGGATAATAAATGCTTTCTTTTCCTAAATACATAAACGAGACACGCTGTCCGGTGTTGTATTCAGATATTACAGCATGATCACTTTTCTTCAGCTCAAAGTCAAAAACTCCAATGTTTTGAATGATGCGCTCTTGATGCACCGATTTTATCAGAGGAATTGTACCTCTTTCAATCTGCAATAAAATTAATCATCAAACTTTTAATGCAAGACCATATGGCTATTCTTGAAAGCTCTTTTACATAATATATAGGGCCATAATTACACTCAAACCAGTCAATGAGAGACTACTTCTGGGGATATGTGCTTACGTGAACATCCTTGGGAAAAAGAGATTCAATTTTCACAAAGTTTTTCAGGAGAGTAAAAAATCAAAAGTCAATCGATCGGTTTACTATCGATTAGTTTGGACTATGTAATTTTGACTGAAATTTTTTGGTGTACGACATGTCACCCAATTGTCAAACGTCTGTTCTCCGATACATAGTATGTACATATTAGCAATTCAATTAAGCTTGAAAAAATTTTCTCCACAATAGTATTCAACAGGTGGAATACAATACAATACAATACAATACTTAGTTTCAAAAATATGAAAGATAATGTTCCCTTTCTCATAGACGGTCACATACATAAAATTATGATACTCTCATTACCAAGTATCTTAGAACTATCTGAACTGGAGTCTTATTGTGACTCTTGGCTATTTCCAATAGTTTTGAATCATAGAGAAACTTGGGAGTTTTCTTCTCAGGATTTGGTCGAGCAAGAGGACTGTGAGCTGTTACGATAATACCATGCCTTCGACAGACTTCAATTAAAGGTGTTTGATCCAACATTGGATGAAATTCAATCTAATTCAAATAACAAGAGTTAATGTATTTTTTTTTAATGATATTTTAAGCCAACTTGATTTTGCACTGGCTTTATCTGGCTGTTAGAAATCAATCTATCTAGTTGTGTTTCATTGAAATTCGATACACCAATACTCTTTGTCAAGCCCAAATTAATCAGTTTTTCCATGGCTCTCCATGTATCGACAAAATCAAAATTACTGAAATGAGAGACGCTATTTAATTCAATGAATATTTTACGCATATGATATTAATCTTAAACCTCATTATCACTTCATTGTCACAATCTAATGGCACGTACACATCGTCGCCTTCATAATCAAAACCCATGGGCCAATGCATAAGATAAAGATCAACATAGTCCAAGCCGAGATTTCTTAGTGATAAACGACAAGCATGTTCTACCACTCTAGGATCGTGAAAAGTATTCCATAGCTGTAATAAAATATAGCAAAGTTACAGGAACTCCTATGATATCTCATAATATTGCATCTAACCTTAGTAGTAAGAAATAAATCTTCTCGCTTAACTACACCCTCGGAAATTTTATCACGAATCGCTTTTCCAACCTGAGCTTCATTTTGATAGTAGTAAGCAGTATCGATGGAACGATAACCACATTGTATTGCAATCTTAACAGCATTTTCACAATCATTTCCTAAGTTCTGAGAGTTATATAGATTACTTGGATAGTTATATGTTGGAAAAGATCGATATTTAGTCTTTAAGTTAGGTCACGCGGCGGCGCACAGTGGAGTCAAAAATGATGCATGTGAACTACTTAATTGAGCTTAAAAGTTAAGTTTTGAACCGAATTTTGCTGTTTTTTCAATCAAAGGTAATTGCGTCTACTGCGATTTTTGAAAAAAATTTTAAACATTTTTTATGTAATGCATTTATTTAAGAGATAGTAATTTTTTCCAATATTTCTGACTACTTTATCGTAAAGCGTTAACCTTCCCCTTCAAAACGCATTTTGAATCGTTTCTGTATGTTTTTTTTTTTTTGAATATATGTTCATTTCAACGAAACGCCATTTATAGAAACAATTTTATTCAACCCTCAAAACCAAGCCAAAGCGATTTTTTAAGCTATAGAGTCAGATTAAAACTTTCTTTCAAAAATCGCAGATATGTACTAGTAGCACGATGCAAAATTTCATTAGCTTTCGTATTTTTTGGCCCACTGTGCGACGAGCAGCATTTAGCAGCTCATATCATACGCGGCACTCGCGACAAAGTAGAAATCAAATTTAATTTCGAGGCGACATGAAGTCTTTTTCGATGAACTGTCATATGCCGTCTTTTGCTTCGTGTCCACACCTTCCACTATTTCTTGTATTATAGCTTACCCTATAAGTTCCAAGTCCAATATGCGGTACTTTAGTACCATCATTATGTGTTAAGTATGGTACTTTCGGTAGCACTATTTCACTGGATGCATACGTTCTTTTCAGTGCATACGCGCATGGCACTATATTTAAACTTTCAAGTGAACTGTTGCGTATCGATAACACCCCGAAAAAAAGAGCCTTCATTCTGAAAACTTAAATATTTTAATGAAATGCGTGAATACGCTAAATATAAAAGCAAACAATATTTTTAGTTTTTTCATATATATTACGGCTTGTCAAACAATTTTGTCAAATCAACTTTGAATTACCCATTAGAAAATTATAAAGATGTTCAATTTATTTCAATTTTGATATATTCCAACCAATTTTGATGTAAAGATATGTGCGATAAAAGTCGTTAATTTACAAAAAAAAATCAATAATCTTCGAAAAATATCGTTAAAAGCTAAAGAGTAACTTCGATGGATATCGAAAAACCGAAAAAAGTTTAAAAGAATTGAATATTATCGAAGAAAACGAAGTGTTCAGAAATATCAACAGTCTATAAAAGTTCGACAGTATTGTAAAATATCGAATGAGTCAAACGGTATCGCTCTTTGCCCAAGTTTCGACTCTTTTTTCGAGATAAACAACACTACTTAATTAAACTCATTTTTTAATATCAAATTTCGTATTCAAGTTATCAACAGTTTAAGTTGGTTGCAGGACACTAAGTTTTTGTTTCTACTAAAACTTGTAAAACTAAGCAAAAATTTCCGCGTGGAAAATTTTCATATATAAATTTTTTCCTAGATATTCGATTTTGAACTATATATAGCACTAGTTGGGTAAAAAGTTAAGCTACGTATACTTATCTGAAAAAAATAAAACGGTTATCTAAATGCATGGCTACAATGTTGATGGTTTGGCTCATCGAATTCTGCAAGAATCAACATTCAAAACTTAACGTCAAATAAAAATGTCGAAAAGTGTTGAAAATAGCGAAATATTTAAGCATATTAACTTCAGAGAAATTTTAATTCTATGCGAGCTATCATGATCCTGAATGTCTAGTAAGTCTGACGCGGTATCGATGGTAACTTTCAAACTTGACTTAAAAGTTCTGTTAGAAAATTCGACTGGCTCATTTTGGTCTGCACCTAATATTTGTACTATTACCTACTCAGCATTAAGGAATAAATTACATTATACACTTTACGGCTTTATTTATAGATATATATAAGAAAGTTTTTATTTTTAATATTCAATATCAAAGGGATAATGTTTGCTCTTCTTCGCATGATCCATGGGTATCAAACGTTCACCCGTATTGTAAGAGTCTAGCACCATGTGATCTTCAGCGCTCAGCTTAAAATCAAAAACATCTATATTTTCAATAATACGGTTCTTGGTAACCGATTTTGGAATGGGCACAGCGCCATTTTCAATCTGTAAAATTATCATAATAATAAAATTTTAACTTTCACTTCGAATGCATTCTCTTACCAAATATCTCAAAACTACTTGCGCTGTACTTTTGCCGTACTTAGCAGCAATCGCCTTCACCTTATCATCAAATATATAATTTGGTGTCTTTTTGGCGACATCAGGTCGCCCCAGAGGACAATATGCTGTTACAACAATATCATATTCCTTGCAAAGTGCAATAAGTTTTTTCTGATTAAGTGCTGGGTGACACTCTATCTGTTGAAAAGAAAACAATTCAAATTGAGTTGTTTCTTTTTGCAAAAGTAAATATTACCTGATTATGTATGGGTTTAATTGTGCAGTTGGCCATAAGTCTCGACAATTGCTTCGAATTGAAATTTGATACGCCAATACTTTTGGTTAAGCCAAGACCAATTAGCTTCTCCATTGCCTTCCAGGTATCTAAGTAATCGACATCACTGTAAACAAAATAAATATTCATAAAACGCTCGTTTTTATTTGCCTATGCCTCACCTTAATTCTACTTCTCCATTGGCATCAGTTGGCATAAGTACATCGTCACCACGATGTACATAAGAGTATGGCCAATGCATTAGATACAGGTCAACATAGTCTAAGCCAAAGTTCTCTACAGTTTTACGACAGGCGTGTTCGACGAGTTCGGGTTCATGAAAATGACACCACAGCTATAAAAAAGAAAAAAATTATTTTACACATTTTTACAAACGCAAACAAAATATGAACATACTAACCTTGGTAACAACAAAAATATCCTCACGCTTAATGACGCCCTCTGCGATTTTGTCTCGTATCGCTTTACCAACCTCATGTTCGTTTTCATAGAAATATGCGGTATCAATGTGACGGTAGCCGGCATCGATTGCATCGCGTACTGCTCGCCTACAATCGCCACCAAGAGACTAGTTAAAGAAAAATAGTAAAATTTAAATTAGACATCCTTAATATATGTACATATGGGTCACAATTCACCTAACATCTGAGACCAAAAAAAAAAAAAAGAAAAAGTGTGCGACAATGCTGAAAATTAAGCTAATTGTTGTCCTTTTATATGATACTTCTCACACCAAAAGTTTTGAACAGGTGTACAATTTTTGAACTTTTCTTGCAAATCTTTATTTTCAAACGTTTTTAACATTTTTCAATTGCATAACAAAAATATTTTTCGAGACTTTTTCAATGGGATTTTCTACTAAGTTTCAGCGAGTTATAGCAATAAAAAAAAAATTTTTAGGTCAAATTTTGGAAATCAAAAATTAATTTATTTTCTTAGTAAAAGACCACGACTTCGAGCATAATCTTAAAATGCATATGTATGACTGCTATGATAGTTAATAACCTGCTCGGTTATCGGAAAGGTGTTTTGATCCCTTTGCTTGGTTGAAAAATATAAACTTTTGAACCTCAGGGCGCTTATATTGCAAATGACTACGAAATACGATTCAAGGCTTCATAAGCAGCCAGTTCAAAAGAAAAAAATAGTTTTGTACAGACGAATTTGCTGGATGTTCATGTGTATACCTTCATATACGTACTAGCTTAATTTATGTAACTTTTTCAGGTAGGAGGAATGTTTATAAACGATCATTAATATCAATATGTACTCAAGCATATATAATTCTATACAGCCCCATTCTATTTTATAATGCGGCTTTGCGGTTTTGTTATATTAGGATTGTTTATTTGAGATTTGTTTGCGTGCAAAAACAGCAACAACAAAATTCACATCACCATCTGTTCAAAGCCCGCGCATTTCGTTCGTTTCAAAATATATGCAGCGCTTAAATTAAGCTATTTCAAAAAGTTTTGTTCAGTACAAACTCGCTTGAAGCGATTAAACTGACTGAACGGACCCAATGACTGCAAAAACCGGCCGGTTTTTACAAAAGAGCGCAAATAGAGAGCGACAAAAATACGCAGCAATAAATCAGAGAGAAAACAACTAGCGATATTAGCAGACCACAAAAACACCTTACAACTATTATAACACTAGCTTACACAAGAAAAAGGTCAGGTTTCTCATAAACTTTTAACGATGTGCCAACCATTTTTTTTTTCTTAAGAATCGTTACCGAGATATCCCCAACAGTTAAAAAAAAGTTGATAGAAATATGTCCAAGTAATGAAGAAGTGCTTTGTAGATATGTCGAAAATGATTCTTAAGAAAAAAAATGGTTGACAGTTTTGGAACTACGCCCTAAAATACACAGAAAAAAATACTATGAGAAACCAGATCTCAAGATGAGGCGCAAATTTTTAAGCTAGTGTAACGAGCAGTTTTAAGTTATTAATGCAGATGCATATCTACACTGCGAAAATGATTGGTTTGAATATAACAAATTATATATGATAAGGAGCAATTCAACCAACATATACAACTATTTGATACAAATATATAATTCATCTATATGAAATATGCATTTGTTGTATTCAAACAATTCATTTACTCAGTGTATACCAGAGGTTATCTCTCAAGTACTACACAATTTTTGATTGTCATGGTATTGCCACATCAAATCACTGCATAATCGATAAACTTTATTAAGTTTTGATACGACTTCAACACAATGTTTTAGTGTTCGGGATAGCTATACTTTTCTAATGGACTTTAGCATGTCAAACACAAAAAATCGCAAAAAAGCTTTTGTGTGGACAGGTTTTCGAGATACGAATTTTTGATTTTTTCCAATTTCATATGCTCGTACTTGAAAATATCTCCAGATAACTTATATACCGCAAATATTCAATGCCAACTGTGGCAATCGGCTGAATATATACTTTTGGCAGAATCGAAAGAAACATTGCAAAAAAGTAATTTTTCCTGTTTCCACAGGAAGAAATAAAGTACCGCACAAAATGCTCAATTTATCAAGGGTGGACTCCATTATCAAACGCCCAAAGTCTGATGAAAACTTAAAATATCACAGTCTAAACTGTGAAAATAACTTACAATACTCCATTATGCTTGTAGGGTATACATCGAGTCGACTGATAATTGACTACATCATTTTGTTTTTTTTTTTTTTCAAGTAACAGCTTGAAAAATAAATTTGTTTTATTTGACTTTGACTTTGATGCATTTATGACAAGATAGTAATGTTACTGTACCGTATATATTTCTATATATAATTTTGTTGCAATTATTTTAAATGGATATTTATTACCGAATATGTTCCCAGTCCAATGGATTGAACTTTTGTGCCATCGTTATGTTTTACATATGTAATTTTCTTAGCTGCCATGATATGTATTAGAGATTATTGTGGAGCAGTTTTAAAATGAACTTTGAAATAATTTAAAAGAAAAGAACACTTGTAAGATAAGATTAGTGATGTTAATCAACAAACCCACTACTTAACGCAACCAATTGCTAACTAAATATATTTACCGGCGAACACTTTCTCTTATGCTCGCATTTAGTTCGATTTACTTAAATTCAGTGTTGCCACCATTTGTCAAACTTGCAGATCAAATTTTAAAAAAATGTGTGACCTTCTATGACCTGCATTTGCAATAGAAGTGCGTGTAAAATCTTAAATTTCTGTTAAAATGGTATTTTTACTGGCTTTGTAGCAGGGGCGCGGTAGAGGTACTCTGTGAAACTACATATTGAATGCGAATGTAATACTCCATAATCGGTCATTTCTCGGTTTGTACAATAAGTGTGCCGGCAGTGCTCCAGTTTTCTTTGAAAACTGATAGTGTAGCAAGGATGGGAGCGGACGGAACGGGCAACCCAAATAATTGGGTTATTTAGGCCCTATAAGAATATGTATTATTTCAAGTGGATGGACGTCAAAAAAAAAATAGAAACAAAATCATCACTATTAACTCATGGGGCTAGGGCTACCTCATACATCATCATACAATTAGAGTTTGATGAGCAAAAAAAAGTTCAACAGACCTCCATATGGCTCGTAATATGCCACTGTCCTGGGTTCAGAAACGTATTGCTATCATACTTTTACGACATCCGATTTGGAGAGAAAAAAATAAATCGTGCTTTCTCAGTACTTTCACTTGCCGTTACAAATTTTAATGAAAATTTTCGTTCGCGGTTCAATATACTCCCGAATATAAGAAACGGTACTTGTTATAAAAAAAGCACCGGGGGGACTTTTTTTTTTGTTTGCTGGAAAATGGTCAGTTAGGCACCTCGCATGAATTTTTATAGGAATAGAACTTTAGGCTTAAAACTTTTTCCAGCCAACCGTGATAATTTAAGTTTATTTTCTCATGACATTTTAATAAGTAAACGACAACATTTTAAAAACACAAACCAAAAAATATTTTGTGTCAGTTTTACCGGAGTTCTTTAGTTCAAAAGTGTATACAGTAGATATCCAATATAACGAATATCCATTTTAATGAACAGTTTTTCAAATGACACTCTTTTTCCAATAATGTCTCTAAATTATGAACGCTATATCTAATTAAGAGTACTATTCTAAAGAATGAAGCCTGTTTAATACAACAAGTAGCCTTGTCATTTTGTTTTTTTCATTGTAATTACTGCTTTGTAACGTCAGTCTTACGACTCTTTTTTTATGTGGTCTTAGTTTACTTTATCAGTATTATAAAAATCACAGTGGTATTCAAATCATGCCGCTTCAACACAAATTCCTTATGCTAAGTGTTAGAGTTCAAACAGTTGATGATGGTAAGAAAAGAATACCAGTCAAAACGATCGTAAGTAAATATGGCCATCCAAAGTCCAACTTAACTAGTATATGCGTAAATAAAGCCAGTTTCTTAAAAAAATAACATTTCGATATTACGAATTTTTCGCTATTACGATAACCCGTGCGTTCTTTATATTGAACGTCAACTGTAATATGAAACTAACGTTTTGTTGTCACTGAGATAACTATCCTATACGACAGGGGTGCGCAAAAGTTCCTTATGGAAGTGCAAACACCAATACATGTAAACTTTATTAAAAAAAAATACAGAATTCAATATGTATACAGAAAAAAATAACGTATTATATTTCTGCAAATTTATCTGCAATGAGAAAACAAAGTTATTAAGCTAAATTTCCCTTCATTCTTCCATGATCAATCCAATAAAATAACAACCATAAGATTATGAGTGAAAAAAAAAATCACTTTTCCACTTCTCTTCTAAAGATTTGTAATTCATTTTGCAAAGTTAATAATTTAAATTGAAAACTTAAGTCAAACACAAATTTTTCCAAGTGCTCTCAATCCAAAGCTGCAAACTTTTTTCAACGAAATCAATCGTTAGACAACAACAAAATGCACGTTGAAGATCACTGTCGCCAATGTGTACCAACAAAGCACACCAATGTGTTGTTGCTTTGCAAGCAAAGAAGAAACATAAGAAACGAAAAAGACGAAATTGTTTGTGTAAGTGTGTTTATGCATTAGAATGCACAGCTTATATTTACTTTAGGGCATATACAAAAACAATTGTGCACCTAGTGCATAGGGCTTGGGTACCTCTGCTATACGATTATAAAAAACTGAATTTACTTTTCACGAAAAATTAAAAATATTTTAGTTTGTTGTAGAACTTTGCACCCGGCAACATTGTCAAAAGCTTTTGCGATAGATATTTTAGTGAACACAATATACTCTCTATACAATTTTAAAGAGAATAAAAGGGTTGCCATCACTTGTAATAGCTAACTACTTTAGTTTGCAAACGTAGGGAATTAAAAAAGTAAATTTTTTTACATGGAAAGATTATTTGAGCAGATATGGAAATAAAAAATTAAGAATTTTTATTAAATTTAAAAAGATGTGCAGTCAAATTTGTGTTATAAAAAGAAAATACCACGACTCCAAGAAGAACTTACCCTTGCTTTGTTGTGCTATGAAGAACATTAATTGCACTCTTGAAATTTTGTGAAGATATTTTTAAGATTAAAACAACAAAAATTTTCGAATATGCAAAAAAACCGTCCACGGACACGCCTACCTACCATACAATGGTGGGATCTTGTTGAGCCAATAGACTCGTCCAATAGTGGGCATACTAACTTCCAGTGCAAGAAGGGTTTGTCATAATGCAAAAACTTTAATTGTAATTTTGATAAAATATTTGTGTGACCACATTTATATCAGCTATATTCGTTAAAGAGGGTCGCGATAAGACCGTTGAGTGTGACGTTTTGTGACAAGCAGTTAAACTTTGAACTTCTTAACTATGTTACCGATTCTAATAATATTATATGTGAATGTGAGAGTTCATACCTTGTTCAATTCAGCTGCTCCCACTGAATTTATCTGTGGCGTTAATCCGATATAAAAGTTATTGTTTCATTTATATCTTTAAATATTTATTCCCTATACATGCCATAACCTTGTAATACCACTATTTAAAACATTAAAATGCATTCGTAAAATTATAAAAGTAAACAAAATACGTTGTAATAAATCAACCGCAGGAAAAATCATCTGTGCATCGTTGATTTCTTCGGAATTTATTTTTTTTTTTTTTCATTTTTTGCTAACAACGTTCTACCTGCACATAAAAGTTCGGGAGGCCAAGTTACTTTGGGGTACTCCAGCACCGTTAACAAACATGAACCCCCCAGCAGCCTGCACATGGAAGTAAAAGGTGACTATTTGTAGATGGTGCTCTAATATCGAAGTAATGGCTTTTAAATTTGATTTTTCTTATCAGCAACAAATATTTTTACGCTCATGCATTAAATATGAGTAAAAACGAATGAAAAACAAAAATGGCACAGCAAAAATATTTTACGATCTTTCAGTCAAAAACGTAGCACTGCAATTACATAGTACCTACATACGTATGTACGTAAGTAGTGCCAGCAGTATTTTACAGCGAAAATGACAAAAAAAAGAACAGGAAAATGTGAGACACAAATAAATAGTTCAAAAATCTGATTTCAGGAGAAATCGCTCGCACGCCTTGCATTGAAATTGGTGTACAAGAGAAGTGAGTTGGGTGTGCAGGACACACTTCTTTGGAACCAACAAACGCTGCGATATAAATATAACATGAACGCCTTCACACGCGCATACGAATCCACTGGTGTGCTCTTATTCATCAAAGTCCCAGTAGGCAACTCTGAACAAGGCCCCTCCCGGAGAAAACCTGCTAGCATCAACATTGTCAACATTGATGCATGCGTAAGCACTTATGTAAAGCCTTCGAAAAGTCAGTATTTCATGCAAATGTACCTTCCAAAGGAAGGCCTGTTAACACAGTTAAGCACTTGCTTCATTTGAAATCATTGATGCATGATGTTGTACCTTGCAAAAGAAAGGTTCATAATTCTCAATTTGTTCATACGAATTTAATGACCACTGGTGCTTGTTTGGCATACAAAAGTTACTGATAACTTGCGGTATTCATCAATTTAAGATGTAACAAAATTTTCTCAGATGGATTTATCATAAAACTTTATTTATTCTGTTTTCCTTTGGAAAATTATCATAATAAGTCAAATTTTCTTCCTTCCGTGGAAGATCTATTTTTTTATGGAAATATATTTTAATCCCTAGCAGTGAAGATCTATCATCAGGCTTGCCAAGTGACCGTAATTTACCCGTCCAAGCCAGGAATTCCATGTTCAAAGCCGACAGTCTGGTAGGAATTCAAAAACTTCTGAAATACGCAGAAATTTAACGATTTTTATGACATGGATTTCAAAGTTTTGATGCCCACACTAAAATTAACATTTTATGAATTAATTTTTTAATAATCCTAACCAAACAAAAAAAATTTCGCAAAAAAAGTTTGACTTTATCCCTTTCACCGAAGACGTCCTTATTTGCAGCCAATTCATATAAAAGAGAGAGTATGTTTGAAAGAAGCTTCACGAGCCTGCTGCTTTAATTACAAGCATGACCTTCCAGTAGCACTTCTTACTATTGCTTTTACCTGCTGGGCTGTATCACCCCCACTAGTTAACAGACAGTCTGACTTTTCGACAAATGGACGAGTAAAATGGACCCTGTACAAAGTTTGCCGTAAACGAAATACTCCGAAGAACAAATTCCAAAAAAAATAAAGAGCTTTTCCTCAAACTGTTTGCGTTCGGAAAACGAGCATTATTTCATACATACTACAGATATTAACAAAAGCATGTGCCACGGCGACGAGTACGACACTACAACAATCTCAACACCAACAACACTTCACTCGATATTACTACAACATGTGGATGGAATGTTAGTTATCACAAGAAAAACAAAAACAAAATATGAAAAAAAATAAGAATGCATCCGGCACTGAAGCTTGCGCTCCAGATGTTTCATTTTATCGAGTGGATATGCACAGTGGTCTAAGGAGCTTAATTATTATTCAATTTTTATATAAAATGAAGCATTTTTATTTGCCCATTATTTCGGGAATTTTGATTCATAAAATAACAAACAAAAAAAATCAATACGGACATGCGTTAGAAATTATTTTCTAAGGCAACAATTCCATCAGCAAAAAAATCAGTTGTTCAAAGAAGTCTTCAACTTTATTGATGATTGACGATTTTATTATTTGGTCCAAAATTTTTCAGCGATATTCGACTTTTTCGATATTTTTTGATTTACACCCAACAAAATGACTTGAAAAATTTGATAGTTAATAAAATAGTTGAAAATAAAAATCGCTAAAGATAATTGTATACACGAGTACATATGTAAAGGGTGATCCAATAAGAGCTTCCTACTTTATTTTATAAATAAAATACATAAAAATCAATGTATTGATGCAAATCTTTATTTGGAATGATAGTTCGTTTCCTACAACTTAATGTTTAAAAACTATTTCGTTCAAATGTTGCTCACGACTAGTTCTTAAACTGTCCATTCTGTGGGTTCAATATTCGACAACTCTTTCGAGCATATCGACCGGTATTCCTTGAATAGCACGAGCTATGTCGGTTTCCAAAGCGTCAATAGTTTCGGGTTTGTCGACATAAATAAGTGATTCAACATATCCCCATAGAAAGTAATCGAATGGAGTCAAATCACATAATCTTGGTGGCCAATTAACAGGACCATTTCTTGAGATGATGTTTTCATCGAACGTTTCCCTCAATAAAGCGATTGTTTCTCCAGCTGTTTGGAATGTTGCGCCATCCTGTTGAAACCAGAAGTACACCAATACCTCTAATTTTTGGAAACAAAAATTCATTGATTATTCTTTTGGTTTGGGTCAACTTGATTGTTT
This sequence comes from Meiosimyza decipiens, assembly GCA_963680825.1. NCBI lineage: Eukaryota > Metazoa > Arthropoda > Insecta > Diptera > Lauxaniidae > Meiosimyza > Meiosimyza decipiens. Next base: position 25,128,635 of record OY804258.1, on the reverse strand, counting down.
TATTGGTTTTTTTTTTAAAAAATTTTTCTTTTTGGATTCATTGATTATTGCTCTGTAGCGAGCACCATTGATCGTAACATGGGCTCCATCCGCATTTTTAAAGAAATACGGTCCGATGATGCCTCCTGCTCTTAAACCACACCGAACAGCACATTTATCAGGATACAAGCTCTTGGATTGCTTCTGGTTGTTCATCGGTTCAAATACGGCAATTTTGCTTATTAAGCTTCATCGCTTAACACAATGTTTCGATAAAATAATGGATCAATTTGAAGTTATTGTAAGGTCCATAAACTGAAATTAAAACGTAAACCAATATCAGCCGGCTGCATTTCTTGTACGAGCTGTATTTTATAGGCCTTCAGACCAAGATCACTTCTCAAGATACGCCACAATGATCCATAAGAGATGCCCAAAGCCTGAGATCGGTGACGAGTCGAACATCCTTCTTATGATTTGTATTACTCAATGGAGAATTGACTCAATTTATTTACATATTCAACTTTCTGAAAATTTTTCGACTTTATAACATTTTTCGACTATTTACGAGAATACCAAAAATTTTATGTCACTCAAATTTATCAACAATTTTTCATTTTCTCATTATTTTTCGGCATTAAAGATTTTTTCTTAACATTTTTCTACAATTTTTTCACAACTTTTTGACATTTTTAACATACATATTCACTCATTCAAATTTCTTACAAAATATTCGACTTCCGCAACGTTTTTCGAATTTTTCAATATTTTTCGAAGCTTTTAGCATTTTTTGATTTCAACATTTTTCGACACTATTCGACATATCAACTTATATCGACTTCTTCAACACTTTCGGATTCTATGTAGTTATATGACGAGCTTTTCGATATGTTTTCGTTATTATATAAACGATACTTTTCTATATTCTTTGATATTTTTTGACAATTATCAATTCTTCAACATTTTTCGATGCTAATCGATACGTTTCGATTCTTATCAACTTTTTCGAAACTATTTGTCAATATTTTTCAATTCTATTCAATGCTTTTTGCCACTGCAAAAACTTTTCTATATTGTCATAACAAGACATCATCAATTTCACACATCACGCTGCAAGTGGGTGCACTCTTCCGTATTCCGTATTTTATTTTTGGACTATTTTTTCTACAGCTCTAGGTGCTTAAGTGCCACCAATTGAATCTTACTCTGTCACCTTTGACTATTTAATTTGTAAGTTCAACACAAATTTCTTTAAAAAAAAAAACTATAATATCATTGAACCACTTCAAGTGCCTAAATGTCCCATAGTGCGTTGCATGCAACTTTCGGCACTGATGCGATTCTGCTGATGCTAAAGTCGAGGATGCGATGCGATGCGAATGTGATGTGTTCTCAAATCTGAAAGTGTCGTCGGTCGTATCAGACGTTATTTGGAGTTGTTCCAGCGTAAATAAATAAAATTTAAATTGAAACGTTAGAAAACGAAAGTTTAAATAATTCACATTTCAATTTTGTGAATTATAAATATAACAAAGTTTAAAAAATAAATAAAATGTGGAATTAAAGTTAAAAATGCGTAACGCATCAACAAAATATGTAAATTTGTTTGCAGGACGTGCGTGAAATAATTTTTCTAATTAAAGTCAAAATAATCACATACGATAAAGTAATTGACACATATGAATAATTTAAGCATAATGTAGCTTTTATTAAAAAAAAAATAATAATAAAATCAACGGTCAGCAACAGAGTAGTGACCACATCAAAGTTTAAAGCTATCGCTTAAAATTTAAATTTCTGAACAATTTCATTATCACACAAAAACTCCTTGTGAACTTTTTTATTTATCGCAATATTCAAAAATTCTAAGCAAAATAAGAACAAAATACTTTTATTTTTTTTTTAAAAAAGTCTTTGTGTTTTACAAAAACTTTGTGAGTTCAGTTGCTTGACGAATATCTCGGCCAACGGTTTGTAGTTCACGGCCTGCGGCTCTTAAGGTACAGCGTCTTTTTGTGCTTTTGTTCATTGTGAATTCATAACTTACTCAAGAACGTGAAACAAAGAGCTTACAAAATATAAATAGTTTTTTAAATTAAAAAAAAAAACAAAAAAAATTTCCGATTATAAAGTTAAAATAATGCTCAAAAAGTTTTAATTGAAACGCCAAAAACTTCATACAATATCCATCGCCAAGATGCAGCTCACGCATTTTCTGCTCGTATGCCTTCTCAGCGTGTGCACTCTGCACATGACTATGGGTTTCTATTGCCCTCCCGGCTGCAATTGCTATCAGCGTTCCGTGCGTTGTATACGCGCTCGCCTAACCGCATTACCGCGTGTCCCCCAGGACACCAACTTGTTGTGAGTATTATTGCATTTCTAAAGTTAAATTTTACATTCGTATCGTATATCCTGTTTTGTGTGTTGACGTTTGCTTAGTTAAGTTGGCATGTTGCTAATTAACTTTAATTGAACATTTTGTGGTTTAAGAATATGAAGCTGATGTGTAACCTATTTTCAAATTAACTTCGTTATCATGCGAAATATATGAATTTTAATATCGTAAGAAGTTTTTTTAAAAATTTTGAAAATCATACCCACCCCTTATGTAAGAAATCGTAAAGTTTTATTTCATATAGAAAAAAACTTGTTCGAATTTAATATTTTTATTGGTTGTTTTTGCGCGTTATATTAAAATAGTCAAAAACTTAATTCGTCAATTGCTTACTTTTTTGCAACGATTCTTAAATATCTTTGAGTGCACAATGCATTTGAGTACACAATGCTGTTTACTTTTTTGCGACAATGAAAATCATCTGCATATACAATGAGTTTTTAACCTTTTTTTTTAACAATCAAGACGTTTTCATGGGGAACTTTTCTCCCTGAAATCTAACTAACTTGCTTAGAAATTTAGAAATAATACCAGAACCTATTTGGTCAACCTCTGAACCCAATATAAATACATCTTTATTTAATAGCCCACTTTAGTAACTTCTTAACGATATATAAAGCCCTTTGCAGAGGCAAGCCATGCTCGAGCTATGTAGATCAATGTCAATGTATTTTTTGATGTCTAGTTGAACTTGATCTTAAATAATTATTGTTCACAATTTTTAAACGGTTATGGCTAATATGATAGTTTACAAACGTGAGCAATGTGAGAACAATGATCGTTACATCGAGATCATGGACCTTCAAAATATTCGTTGACCTCTAAGTTGAAACAAATCTCTAGATATATGTAGGTTGCAACTGTTCGGAAAAATAGAAATATAATCCCATGGCTACTTTTCCTTACAACTAAATGTACTTTCTCTTTCATACTCGTACTAGCTAAGGTGGGTTAAAAACTTAACCAATATTATTTATTCATTTATACTGCCTCATCATTATGCGTAGGGTAATTATTTTTTCAATCTACGATCTGTTTGGACGAAAACCTGCCAGTTGCTTTCGATTGAAAGGCTTTATTTAATCGCCAACTCTTGTGAAGAGGATTTTCATCAAAACTTTGGATGGAATTGACAATATCATGATTCCCCTGAAGTACTGGCATTGCTATAAATCGCTTTTTGTTGGTATTTTCTCCGAGGTTCCTGTGAGCTAGGTTTTAGGTATGCGTTCTTCTTTCCAAATTTCAACAGTATCGAGTGTACCTTGAACATTTTTTAACGATGGCGAAAAGCAATCTGCCGCACTGGATGAATGATGTATTTTTGATATATATACCCACAAAAAATTCTGCCGTGCTTCCAGTCTTTGCGCTCGGGGCGCACTAGTTACGCCACTGAATTCCTAGAAGGACTGGGCACAGAAGTTTAGATGTAAGCTACGGGGCAACTATATGATTTGAGTGCGCTGCTTTGTTGTTCTTAAGAAAAACAACAAAGAACAACGGCATACGGTGAATAATACATTTCTAAAAACAATCACCAATTTATTGATAGATTAAACGCACTATCATCCATCCTTCACAACACTAGTGAACTTTAAATTATAGCGATGGTTAAGAAGGCTGGCGTAATATATCATTAAAAAGCTAAATTGTGTCCAGTTTTTCTCTAGTAATTAAGTCATATAAATACATACATATGATACTAAACATCTGAAAACCGATTTAGAGGACCTTAAATGCACCAAAGAAGTGAAATATTTTGCCGTTTACATGTTATGGTCAAAAAACTAAAAGTGTCTTAGATCCTTTCAAGTGGACTGAGTTTGCTTAAAGCCTCACTGCGGAACTTTTTGTGGCTTACGAATTCGATAGATAACCGTTTATACCAATTTTGACCTCTTTGACTTTAAAAACATCGTTTTTCTCACCTTAAGTAGCGAACTGCCTTTACGGTAGCATCAAGTGGACACTGCATACTAAACCAATATTTTTCAACATCGTCCTACTTAAATTCGCGACTTTATATTTACGAATTTATATTTTGTTCTTTGACTTGTTTACATTTAAAATGTTTATTCATATCTGAAATTGGGGTGCATTCCGAAACACATTTAATACAAATTTCAGCACAATACGGACACTTTGAAGCATTTTATTGTTCACGCTACAACGAATACCAAATTTCGATATTGATGATGCTAACAACATTTTGCAGGCAATAACAATACGTCATGCAGACGCCCGATGTAAAGCAAATGTACATAGTATGTAAAATGTGTTCGACTTTATGGGAATTTTCTTTTGTCAAGAACTATTGAATCGTGTGAACATCAAAATTGAAAAAAATTGCCAAAACTCGAATATTAAAATCTAAGACAGCAACAGAACAGAAGATGTATCTGCTGTGCCACATGCCGTTCCATATTTATTTTTAATTTTTTTTCTATTTTGCATACCCTGACTGTTGTTTACACTGTCGTATGTAACTTTGTATATCTAGAAAGAACACAATATTTATTTTTGCATCAAAACCGCAATATTCAAATTGAATTTTGCTTCAAAATTAAAACATAGAGTATTGGCGGGTATTTGGACCACAAGTATTGAAAAGTATACTGTGCTTAGAATGTTTGAAGTCATTGTTTGGTCCAAGAGTTGCAGGTTTTTCCTTGTTGTGGCTATTTGATTGTTAATGGTGCTGCTGATTAAGGGTGGATCGATAAAAGTTAAAGCTGTTTTACTAATGAAATTTTGCACAGCTTCCCCATAGGACGCAGTCACAATGTAAAAAGTTTGTTTTTAAAACTTAAAATATTATTTGCTTCCATGTGAGGCATCACACATACCTTATGTTTATGCGAAAACGCTAGCCTACAGCTTATGTGGCCTAACTTGAACGCGGCCCTGATCTTTTGTATAGAGCTTCTTCACTTTACAGGACTTACTTCAATTCACTCATACTTATGGAAACCTATATGACCCTCATGGTGACGTTTTGAGTGTTCAACTTGAATAGCATATAACATCCACGCTTATCCAAATATATCCACTTTTTGACCAAATGTTTTGAAGCCTTGTTTGGTTACATTTACTTCAAAAGTTCGTTCATTTCTCGGAGGACAATACCGCATTCTGTCTATTAACCACAATAATTTTCTCTCTCCATATTGGTTTTTCACCAATATCATCGGTTGCAATAAGATTTATTGATACCTCATTTTTTTTAGGCTTAATTAAGGGTGATTCATTTAGAGGTACTTTCTTCTGTAGAGATTTTACGACAGATCACGTGTCAAACTGTCATGGTATTTTTTGACATTTCATCATGGAAAGACTAAAACCACAACAACGTTTGCAAATTGTAGAAATTTACTATTTTTCAGCCTAGATCATGTGATATCACACCTAGATTTTTTACTTTCGCGCTACTTAAAGATCAAAGCTAAATGGATAAGGCGGCCACGAGTGAACCAACATACCAGTCAGAATGCTCGAACGCGTTATCGAAAATTGGAACTTCAGCATTGACCATGTTAGCCATGGGTAATATTTGAAAGAAATTTGGTTACAAAAGTAAATGTAAGTAAAAGTAAAAAGTGGTTTCTTTGAGTGATAATACAGATAAATCAATCAAATTGAATTGTTTTTGTGTATTTTTATTTTTGAAATGAAACACCCTTTATATATCACATTAGATTTTTATGATTTCTTAGTTTGTCACAGTTCAAGCAATGTCAACTTAGTCTTAAAATAGTGATAATAAATTAAATATTTGTTTAATTTGCGTAGCTTGCACATTTGCCGACTGTACAAATTTTATCTCTTTTCCTACATAAATTATTTAATTCAGCTAACGCAATCAAATTGTTTCAAATATAATGCAATGTTGAAGAATTATATATTTAAGAAAAAAAAAAAACATTAAAAAATAACTTAAGTGAAAAATTGTTACAAACTTGGACTTGATCTTGATATAAATTTTATTACATATTATGTTAATTGTACCGAGTACGAAACTGTAAAAGATTAATTTAAGATAAAAATAATGTTCAGGAGTTTAACAGAATATGCCTTTTGTTTTAGTTTAGTTACTAAATGCTAAGTCAAACGATAGACCCTTACAATAGAGAGACAACTGAAAATGCAATTCGCTCACAGCTGGGACATATGTCCTCCCAATCAGTAGCCAATATGCCGATCTTTGGTTTACGGGCAAACGCCACAAAAATAGAGCCATATATGCCTGTGTTTAGTTATTTCTGAACATAGTTTGCTAAGAAAACAAGAGGCTTTTTTTTCATTCTCCTAACCAATAGCAGCAATGGCTACATAGATAGCTTTAACGTAATGACAGCTGATGGCGGTACCAATAAGGACTTCCATGCGAGAATCAACAATGCGAAAAGCAGTTTCGTAACATCCCTAAGCCTTCGAGTCATGTGTGAAGGCAGTCTTCTGTATGGCTGTAACATCTACACAATTTACAAATGTTCACCAACAATCTTCATCATCTCTAATGTTGAATTACTCACCAGATGCCGTTAAGATCTGATTTCCATTCAAATCAAACCGCAAAAGTGAAAATGAAATGAGCACACTATGCGAAATTAACCAACTAAAGTCTGCTGCCAAGCATTGGAGCGAAACCATCTGTGTAACAGAAAAGTCATCGTGGAAATATTCGCTCACTCTGATCGTGCAGGTTGAAGGAGTTAATTGAAGGGTCTATGTTATGTGAGGATATTAAGGATTCAAATAGAAGTTATTGAAGCCAGACTTTCAGTACGGCTGAAAAATTTGGTTAACCAAATCACTTCCCAACACAATTTTTAGGTATTGACCAACAATTGTAATCGCCAAATTCTGAAAATCTTATGACCCATGCCGATAAGATTCAATTTTCATTCGAAACAAACGCATGTTTACTGATGTCAAATACATCATTTCTCAACTATTACCAAATCTTGGTATGTACAATTTAATTATATTTTCTATATTTCAATTTCGTCCATTCCAATTTCATTCAATTGGGAATTGTTAGTTGTGGAGTATTTGTTCACCTGCTTTGTGAAATTATTGCTTGGCCTATGATTGCTTCTCAAACCTGATCATTCAAAGTTCACTAAGTCAGAACTAAGATATCAACCGCATTACACAACTCATAAGTTTCTGTGTCCAAATTTCTGCTTTAAATATAGTACCAAATATCTGTTGTAGATATTTGGTACTACTAGGTTCAAATTATGTAATACAGTTCTGCTGTAGATGCTTACATATCCAACTAATAGCAGTTTATGAAACCATCACTACACAAATCCCCGTGGCATTTTCATCAACTATAGCAAACAGTAACTAGAATATTTTTAAAATATCAAAAACATTTATTTTTAATCAGTAAAATTAACTTTATAGTAACGACACGCCCACTTACATTCATTCCATTTACTTCTGGTGCCTTGTTTGCTCAAATGATTTTTACACATGTAAATACGTTTGTAAATATGACATAATTCCGGTACAAAAAGTAGCAGCAACAAAAGAATGCAAGTATGAAATAAAAACAGCGAGTAAAGTACACAAAGTCACAACAAATAGGGATCAGTCTAACAAATGTGGGCGGCATTGGTAATCCTTTTAGAGCGAAAAAGGTGTACATAAATTTCAATGATACTGTTGTGATTTGTGAATGAAGTAGCACTACACGCTGCAAGAGAGAAGTGTTGCAAGAAGATTCCATTATATCGATATATCGACCTATATGCAATGATTTGATTGCTGTAAATCGAAAATTTGCTTAACTGAAGCATTGTCACTCATTCACTAAATACTTCAGAGCCGGTGCAATCGACAGCTATTAATTTTTTACACTACAACCACATCAGTACAGTATGGAGGTTCAAAATAGTGAAAGTAGTCGAAGCGATCTAGACAAAGTAAAGGGTGATTTAATAAGAGCTTCCTACTTTGATTTCTAAATAAAATATATAAAAATCAATGTATTGATGCAAATCTTAATTTGGAATGATAGTTTGGTTCCTACAACTCAAATGTTTAAAAAATATTTCGTTCAAATGTTGCCACGACTAGTTCTTAAATGGTCCATTCTGTGGGTCCAATATTCGACAACTCTTTCGGGCATACCGGGAGGATTTAACAAACTCTGCAGCCAAATCAAGTACATAGATGCAACGCATTCGAGCTCAACTATATGGCAATCGTCAAAAGAGCTGGACTGCCTGGACGGATGTTTGTTTGTTACTAAGCAAATTCAAACTCCTTTTAATGTGTTAAAAAAACCTTAATCTATAGTTATAACAAATTTTTTATATATTCTGAAAATTCAGTCGTGCTTTATAGATATGAAACCAGTCTTACATCCTTTTCCAGGAATATTCTGAAAAATAAATTATTAAATATATGTGCAATGGCTTGAATTAAAAAATATGTTTTCAACACCAAAAAGAAAATTAGATATCAACATTTGTTTTTATTACACGTAGAAAAATTTACTGTTAAAAACCACTTGACTTAAATTAATTTTTTCAATATTTTATTTTTAATCGTTAATGATTTTTGAATTTTTAACTCAGCTTGTATGTATGTATCGTTCAATAAATGTAATAAAGCAAACTTCGACAGAGAAAGTAGAATTTTACTATTACACAAAGTCAAAAATATTTACACTGTATGTATGTGGTAGACTGAATTACTATTCACCAAAAAAAATTATCTTTAACGAGCTCGTTAACAGTAATGTTCTCAAACGAAATACAAACAAAATTATCGCTAACGACACGCGAGAATGCTACCAAAATGACCCCATGGTTCAGTAACGTATTATCTTTTACAAGAAAAACCATACAGCAATATCGATTGTCTTATCTGATATCCGATACTTTTTCCAGTTAATTATTTTATTAATAAAAAAAACTCAATCAAGGAAATTGGATTTGAACTTGGAACCTCTGAATTGTAACCGAAGTCCTTACACCATCACTACACCATGGTGTCTGCTAATAAAATTAATCCAAATGGGATTTGAACCCTGGACCTCTGAGTTATAAGCGAAGTACCTTATCACTGCGCCACGATGACGGCCAATCAAAGTGATTTCCTTTTCACAGTTTTTAAACTTTCTGTCCTACTTATTTTGAAGAAGAACTTAAGTACGAGTGCTATACATTGTTTCAATAACGACAAATTTCTCGAAAATCTTGCTGTTACTTTGCTGATATAAAATTTACTGTCATAAACGCAGAATTTTCGTGTTTTTATTGATTGGCTTACCATCGCAAAAGGTTTTGAAAATATCCGGCACGTAAAAATTAATTTTTATTGAGCACAGTAAAATTTTACTATCCAACATGGTAAAAATATTGGCATAGTGAGCTTTATTTGTCTCATTCAATGAAGCCACAATGTGTCACAGCGAATGGAGCTCGTTTCCATCATCTACGACGTTGTGAGTTCAAACATTGGAATATACCATTACTTTTATTATAATTTTTTTTTTTTTTCAATCAGAAACTTACGACTTGGACTGTCGTAATTTTGATCACGCGATTTTGTCGGCCACCTGATTTCATATTTGTAAAAAATCATTTGAACTTAAACAGGAAATTTTAGTGAATTTAGAAAATTCTATTTTTTCGAGGTGTATCGGAGAATAAAACCATGGAAAGGTAAATAGAGTTCATGATACAATACTGATTCTACGACAAAATAAAATAAAATAGTAAGTAAACACAATGTAAATACAAACGATTTTTGTAAGCATGATGTATCTACAGTTGCTAGGTAATACAAAAAAAAAACCAAGAGCTTGGCATCGCATCCCAATAGGAAAACAACTTCTCGTTGATGAAACAGATAAAAGACACCTAAATATGAACAAAATCAAACAAAACTGACTTGTTAACTTGTAAACTTTTAAAAAAAATTTGACAACCGTCCAAAAACAATTTAAGCTAAAAAAACAAAAGTTCACTCAAAATTAATAAGAAAATCTCCAATCAAATTTTCTGTACATAAAGAATTCAAAAATTATTCAAATTCAAGATGATCCAAAACTCGGTTTGAGTGAACTTTTTTTCAAGCTCAACCCATGTAGTGCAGTCATGAACTTTATACCTCACACGGTTCGTCGGAAGTGACTTCAACCCAACAGTCAGAACACTCACTGCAAATATTTTTCTTGATTTTGAATCTAGAATGTCGCACAACTATTTTTCGATGAAAAGCAAAATCCTAACCAAAGCCGTTTTTGAAAATAAATCGTTTTAAATTTAAAAAAAACTGAAATTTCAAGTTTATCTCGAAAACTATGAGAGATATGAAAAAAAGATATAAGAACAAAATTGCTCCTCCGGAACATTCCAATTTTTATTGATTCTAATGGTTTTGAGGTTGAAAATCTCATTTTATCAATTTCTAGAAGAAAACTTTTTTGCGAATATAAGTGAAAAATTGAGGATATATAAATACTATGATTGGAGCTTGAAGATAGCTTTTTATTTTGAATATGTTATCGTATTTTAACAATAAAAAATGCATAATGACGCCCAGTGGCGTCAATTCAGTGGGGCTGGGGAGGAATTAACACCCAAAGTCTGATATCGATTTCACCGCATTTCTTTTTTTTTGTCATTTCGCCCTTATTCCATGTGTTCCATTTTAAGGTAATAAATAATTTATGCTTTTTGGCGGAATTTTTCCATTTCTTAACGCAAATTTATATTTTGTTAATTTTCCCTTATTGAGACTTTTTTGGAGATTAAGCAGTCACCAAAATTTTTTCTATTTTCTTTGGTCGCTGGTACTGTCGGTGATTTTATTTTGACTTTAACTAAAAATATAGACTTATGGTCAAGTGTTGATAAAGTCTATTAGCCTTCCTAAAAATAGATACACCACGGCTTAAGTAAGACTAGACGCTCTTCATGACCAAGCATTTTCTTTACTGCGCTTATAGAGACATTTCTCACAGGGTATTATTATGAATACAGGTGTATGTGAGTGGCTTGTTTTCGTTAACAACAGGAGGCTGAAGCTGACATCAGAGTTTTGTAATATTAAATGCAAAATGCAATATTTTTCAGTTATGCCACCAGCATTAAAAACAACACGCTGCGATACTACTCGCATAGGAATAAAAATCGACAACAAAAAACGTTAGACGCATAAAGGACCTGCGTCCCAACAATGCTTTTGTAGAATTTCATATTTAGCATAGGTCGAGAGCAGTAATTTTTTTGTTTTTTAAATTTTTTCATAGAATTGCATGCACGAATGTTCACATGCCTTTGTGTTTGTATGCTTATCAGAGTTCACATATTGATACGTAGTTTATTAAGGATTAAAAATGAAATAAACATCAATGACACAGAAATCTAGATTTTGAAACAAGAAATAAATCCTAAGCAAACAGGTGTAGGTATTACCGCAATATATGAGAAGAGCTATGACCCCTTCTTAAATTTAACATTTTATATATACTTTATATATATATGTGTAAGTAACCATGGCAATTATTAAATCCTTTTACGCTATTCAAATATTGATATCTACCGTTGTTTTAATATTTATTTACCACATTTTTCCTTAACACAAAAAGCTTAAGTTGAAGCATATCACAATGGCAACCCTATGTGTTAAATGCATGTACCTTTAGCATACCAGTCTTGAATAATTCATACATTTGGAATGAATGATTGTTGAATTTTCATTTTTTCCTTCTGTACTTGTTTTTGTGTGATTTTTTTCATGTTCATTTCGTAGTTTTTTTCTTTATTTATATCCCCACAACTCAGTGATTGTAATCCTTTTGACAAGTGATGAAGTGTACTTGACCTGAAACTCTATGTGAAGCTGTTATAAAAAGGAAATTATTTTCATTCAACTGAATTTGTATAGTAATCCAACATGAACTTTTTTTATTTTTTTGTAACCAACAATCAAAAATTGACTTTTGCTTCAAACTTCAAATAAAAATGCTGTGAAAAAAATGATTTATTGAAACATTGAGACATGCTTAAGGAGAAAAAGTGGTTTTAAGAAATGATGTTTTCTAAAGTTCCAATTTACCACAGCATACTAAGTGAGTGTTGAAAAATATCAACTTTGTGGATTGTTCAGGAGATATAAATTTAAAATATTCTGTATTCTATAATCTATAATCTTCGGTAACGTATGCAATTTGAAATTTAAAGTCTTTAGAAAAAATATACTTAAAACAAAATTGAAGTTTAATACTTGCGAATTAAAACTTTATTTTTCGAAAAAAAATTAAGGAAAAATAAATATATCTTAAAACTTTTTCCGTCTTTACTGTTGGGAGGACATTCATGTATTTTGACCGTTTCTAAGTCAGTTAATCAAAAACTCTCATACGATTTTAATATTGTTTTCTCGGAAATGCTAAATATCAAAGAATCACACAGAATCTCTTATCATGCAGCGTTTTTCAGTCCAAAATCTATGCTATTGACAGAGCATTAAAAGCCTTCCCGAACAAGTACTACTTTTTATATTTTTATATTAAAATTCATATAGCGATATAGTCCTTAGATACTATACTCAACAGATTTGCAGGTAACGAAGGTCTCATCTAGCCCCGGTATTAAGTGAGTCCCAAATCTATGTCTATTTTGCTATTACTATTAGGTTATTCATTATTTGAAGTAAAATGGTTGCTATCAAATAGTTGTTCAAACAGTCAGATATATGACGTGTACCTATAAGTAGGGAAAGAATGGTAGCTTAGGCCATGGATTGTCCGATTTTATTTTCCCGATTTACATAAAGTCATCCAACCTTATTGAACTATTTCAATATTTTTATAAATTTCAAGATGAATTTAAGAGGTATTGATGTTAGTCCATATAGAGAGTCGAGGAAGTAACTGCTGAAAGCCTTACAGCGTTGTTGCGCTAACGAAGGGCATTTGCATTTCGACGACGACAAATTCAATGATTCAATTTTATCGAACTCTTTTTTCTAATGTAATTCCAAGCTCCTTTTCGAAGACAGGAACTCTAATCGATATTTCCCCAAAGACCATTGCCTCCACAACCGATAACAACTTGCTGAGGTACCTGGATTTATGCCGCTGTTTATTTCGCTAATCATTTCAAAGATATTAAAATTTTTCTGGGCACTCTTGGTGAAAAATAAGCAAAGCGCGAAAGACAATTCAGTTAACGAATCTAAAAAATTAGTTTGCGCTCTGGAAATGTCATTTCGCGATCATTTCTCTGACAAAAAATAAAGAAAAATGGCGAATCTCTAACTAATGTTTTGTAAGCATTTGTATCAATCCGCCCTAGACTTGAGGCAATTACGAGAAAACCACAAATTCTTCAGGAAATTTAATTATGTTGTCGATCAGAATATCAGGCTTGTCAAACGCAAAGTAATTGTAGGCATTCCAAAAATGGGTGTATCAAATATGTACTTTTAGCGTCGCGTGATGTTGAACGTACACTTGCTGCGTATAAAAGAACTTTGGAAGATTGCCGACGATTATTTTTGTTTCGAAATTTGAGAAAACATATCCATCGTAACCGTTTCCATGACTTTCTTGAGCGTTAAGAAAATAAATTAAAGAAAATAAATTAATCTCTGGATTTTTTTTGGTAATTTTTATCGTCAATATTTTGCCCACTTTTCGCCCTGTTCATTATAAACAATCGCCCATAAGAAATATGCCACTTTTTGGGCGATATAAAATCATCCTATATTATGGGATTCCAATCAATAGCTATGACAAAGCTCATTTTTATGTCTTTAACACCAAAGTAATCTCATCTGAAAGATCTGCAGCAATTTTTTCGCGGTGATAAATTTCATAAAAAAATTTCTATTCCTCAAAATATTATAAAATGAACATTTTGATTACACAGCGATTTTTTTTTTCGCTCATTTGCACGCGCTTATATTTATCATAATCAAATTTCTTAAGTAAAACCACAACGATTGGCCACGTGCCCACCATTATTATTAAAGATTACAAGCGCTATACGGAATACAGGCCGAAATATATTTAACATACAAAGGGTTATCATTTGGAGAAAATATTTCTCTATAGTTGGGAACACAGCGAAAAAAAAGTTTAGTTTTGATTGCCAGAATATTAGCAGTCAGTGTGTTAATGACTTGACTACTTTTTTCAATACTGAGGATCAAACTATATTGATATCTTAATTAGTTGGTGTATTTTACATTTATTAATACTTTGGTCATACGAAATTGCACACAGAAAGAGCAAAAACAGGTTTTCAAATTTTTAAAAATTTTAATTAAAAGTCCTACCTAAGGATAATGGAAATTATGTAGCGACTTAAAAATGTTTAAAAACCACTGGTTTAACCAATTACTTATCGAAGCTTATTTTAGATTGTGTCCACAGAGAATGCTTAAAACTTTAACTTTTAGTTTTTTCCCATGAATTTCTTGCTTTTCGATTAAAACAAATTTTATTTAATATACCATTTAATTTCATAGAAATCCTAGTTGTACCCTCAAGGGTTTTATATGGAAATGAAAAAGTAGCTAAACCAAACAAAACTTTTATTTTAAATAATAAGCAAACATTTTGCTAAATGTATCTCACATACTATACATTAGCAGCTTTGGTAAAATATTTTTATAATTTCTTATTTACTGATAAAAGCGTAGAATAAATACCATACAACGCAAATAGTTGGCAACTTTAAACAGAATATACGCGTGGATAATAAAACTTTTGTGGATCAGCTTACGCAAAAACCAAAAATGGCGCTGAAACCTTTTCGAATTTCTAGTGCTTTGGGAGATAATAAAATTACAACAATTTATATTAAACAAAAGTTTAAAAAAACAAAATCAAAAAAACTGGTGGTAGCAAGCAAAAGCAAAATAATAACAGAAAACTGTTTGATAAAAAATAAAAGTAGCACAATTTGAAACAAAAAAAAAAGCATTTAAAAAATACTTTTTGTAGATAAAAAGAATGTGTTGTATGGCTCGTATACACACACATAGAATTGCTTTAACATCCCTATCGGAAATTATAAAGTAATTTCATAACCCAGTAACATTTGAAATAGTTTTAAGTCTTCTACATTTCTTGCGATTAATTAACAAACTTTCGCGATATTAATAAGCGCTGTTCTTAACACTCTTCTGAAACAAAAGTTACAACAAAAATAAAAGTAATTGATTTTGAATCGTTCATGCGATTCATTGGCGACTCCTCTATAAAATTATATGATCCCAGGCAATGAATTTATAACAGTTCTTTTAGATATTTTTAAAATTGCATATATTTCAATGTTTTATGATTCGATGTTCGGCGAAAAAGTCAATCAGTTTGAGAACTGACTCACTTGGACCAAATATTGAGCCATTGTGATATGATGATTCGATGTTACTTTTTTATTATTTATCAGTTAAAAGTAAAGAACGGTTTGAATTTTGTCAGCTGCTATTCTGTTTTCATGTCATGTTAAGTATAGAACAAAGAAACTACCACCTGGGATTGGAATAAGACCTCAAAACCATCAATTTTTGTCCAAATGTTTACTGGGAAAGATCAAATAAATTTTTCACTATGTTTGCTGTTTCAAATAAAGCACTTCACACTTGCGACGCTCTTGCTTCAAATGAAGCATTTTTTGGAGCACTACACGTACATATATTTTCTTACAGTTCTTAAGGTTTATTGCCTGACACGTACTGAAAAATTGCCATTTAAAGAAAAAATGTTGGAGTATGTTTCTTGAACATCTGAACCACCATTTTATTTTAAAAAAATTATAAAAATAACTTGCGATTCTTAAAATGAAACTCAAACTGTGGGTTATTTAAGAAGCATTAAGTAAATATAATGCGTAAAATTGTTGACCACATTTTTGATGACATTTCCTAGTGGGTGTACTTTTGTGCACGTATGTCCTGCTATATTCTACTTAACGTGCACTTTTGTGGAACAAGAAACGTTTCTAAATCCGTCTTTGACAAGCCAGTTTTTGCTACTTTGAACTGTTAACATGTCCATTAGACTGTCCGTTATTTTCAAATTTTTCTTTCAAACCTCATGCGGTATATTATTGCATTTGTTCAAAAAAATAATTTGGGCTCAAAGAAATACTTTTCAGCAAAAAAAAATTAATTTTTTTTTTTTAAATTGCTGTGCCGACTTTCTCCATACAAAAATCTTGGCAATTAACGGTTAGTCTAACACTTATGCATGTGGCGTTGTGTGAATATGCATATGCAAGTGTGTGCCGGAAGGATTTCATGTGTTTCTTTAAACACCACAACTTTAAAAACAAAAGTATTTTGTTTATAAAAAAAAAAACAGTAGGAAACAATAAAAAGAAGGAGTTACAAAAACTTGCCATATCTATCGCACTTGCACACACACACACATATACAACTACAAAGAAACTAAGGCGATATGGGTTAAGTAAGGTTAGCTCAGCTTGGCATGACTTGGTTCGTCATCTCATGTACATCATTCTTTTCTTTTTGTTTGCTGCCATTGTGAACCCAGCAGGAGTACTGTGAGCCAAGAGTAATCTGTGGTTCACTGAACGTTTATAATGTTCTTGTGTGGCATTTAGCCAATGGGCATTTAAAGAAGCAAAAAAGGGAGCCTTTACTTGTGAACTCTTTAACATGAAGTTTTTCAAATAGTTACTTAGTGCTCTGTGCTCTACCGCTTTTTTTGCTATGGGTGATTTTTTCCTCTTGTTACATTAGTTAAGCTTTCAATTATTAGCATGTATGTGTGTTGTGGCTTATGTAAAAACTTAAGTTTAAGCTGACAAAAGCATTAAAGCCGATGCAGATTCAGACAAGAAAAAAGGAAGCTCATTTAAAGAATAAGTTGAAATTATTACTTATTCTAAAAATTTAGTGATGAGTAAAATATAAAGTGCTGATTTTCATATAACTTAACTTTCTTTGTTTATAAAATTAATAGCCTATGCGGGCTCAAAAAGATGTTGCTATGCCATTGACCAATCTAACTTAACTTCTCAGTACACCAATTAATTTCTGTGCAAGTAATGGTAAGAAAAATCTTGCCATTTTCCTAAGAGTTTCCTAACATCATTTGATAGCTCTAAAATAATTCAACAGCAGATAAACACGATTTCTTTGAAATGCACAAATGAAAAACAAAACCAATAAGAAAATTGCAAACTTTTCAAAATCAATTGAAAGAGTTACACCTGCAGAAAATTTAAACTTCTCGAAATGCTGCCTAATTGCAAATCTCATCTTTCAAGAACTGAACTTCAATTGCATTTTAATTTTCATGAATATGCACAAATATTGCATACACGTACACACACACACGCATACATCCAACACTTTAGGCGAGCAATAGGAAAAGGAAAAAATACACGATAAAAAGGTGAAACGCCTAAAAATATGCAATCCAAGCAATGCTATCAACACGACACACCAAACAGCTGCGAACGTCAGCTGAACTCAACTCTATGCTACGGCTAAACGGGAGTTTAACAGCAACAACAGCAGGTGCTGATGATGATAATGATGCTGCTGCTGCTGCTGGTAGTGTTGACAACAGCATAAAAAAATTGTGAGCATCAACATCTCCACTTTGACATACTTGGCAACTCTGGAAATGTGCAAGTGTAACATGCGAATCAGTTAAATGAAATGCACCATAGCGATTATTGCTGTAGTGGTGAGGGGAGAGAGAGAGAGAGAGATGTACTGCACTCACAGTAGACTGCTAGCCCTTTAGGGACTTTATTCCCATGACGATGTTTTTGTTTATACCATGTGATACTTTTGTAATTCGTTGATGTTCAAGTGGTAGTTGGTGCTGTGGATGTACTGCGGTGGTTTAGATTGTGCGGTGCGTGTTGAATGCTGTGTTGGTTGTAGTTGGTAACAACTCCTTTTTTTTTTTGGTTTTTACTTGAATCAATTAGTGCTGCTACGGTTTTGCGCTCCTTGTTTACGCAAAGTTGTAACATTCCATTTATCGTGTGTATGAATGTGTGTGTATCTATAAGTATGTGTGTGTAAATGCCAAAATAAATATTTAATTACACAAGTATGGCATATAAATAAAATAAATATTTAATTGGTACTAAAATTCTAGAAAATATGATATTTTGTGGTTAGAAATATTCTGGCAAAGTTATATTTCATTATTTGAAATAAGGATGAATATTTTAATGTAATTTTAAGTAACTTTTGGATTGGTATTGGTATGCTTATTTGCTTAATGTTTTCATTATAACGCTTATAAAACTTACAATATTCAATTTTAACTCTAACCTCTTTAATATTTTTTTTACAGGGATCTACGTTTTAATCGCTTCGAGGAAATTGCAGCAAATTCCTTTGATGGTTTGTCCCAAGTAAAAACTTTGTTCCTGAATGAAAACGAAATTGGTTTTGTACATGAGAATGCACTTGATGGACTTGTTGCTTTGCGGTTTCTCTATTTGAACAACAATCGCATTAGTCGAATTTCGTCGAACATCTTCAAGCAGCTGAAAAATTTGCAAGGACTGTAAGTATTCAAAAATATTCAGTCTTATGAGAAAGAAAGATTAGCAAGAAACTTAATTGCATTTAGTAAATAAGAGCCAGCAGACTGATCATAGCTCAGGATTTCCGTTTTAAGGTTGAATAACTCTAAAAAATGTGGAAAATATTTAAAAAAATTAGTTGAAAAAATTTCTAAGCTGAAATGTTTGAAAAAGGCTGAAAAATTACAAAAACTATATTGAAAATATTGAAAAAAGTCGAGAAAGTATAGAAATGGTTGAAAAAAGTTGAAAAACTTGGAATAATAATAATTTTAATAAAGTTGAAAAAGTCGAATGAAGTTGGAAAATGTCAAAAAAAATTTGAAAGAGGTTGAAAAATGTTGAAACAGTTGAAAAAGGTGGAAAAAGTCGAGAAATTATGGAAAACGCTGAAAAAAATCAAAGAGGTTGAGAAACTTAAGAAATTGAAAAATTTTGGAAAAGACTGAAAAAGTCGAAAAATATGTATATGTTGAAAATGGTTGAAAGAATTTGAATGGCTCGAAAAAAACTGAAAGAGGTTATAAAGTTAAGAAACTTTGAGCAAAGTCGGTAAAATATAAAAACTGTTGAAAAAAGTTGAATGAGGCTGAAAAACTCGGGAAAAGTTGAAAGAGGTTGGAATGTGAAGCAGCTAAAAATTACTGAGGAAGTCGAACAAATATGGAGCAGTTGAAAAACATTGGAGGCTGAAAAATCCTGAGGAAAATGTTGAAAAAAAAAAATGAAAAAGGTTAAAAACTTGAAAAAAGGAGAAAAAAATTTAAATAGTTTGCGAAAGTTGAATAAATATGGAAAATGTTGAAAAGAATTGAATTATATTTTTTAAGACTTTGAAGCTATATCTGCACAATGTTGCTTGAAACATTAATTTGTAATGAATTTTACTTAAATTATTGCTTTCACTTTCAGATGAGTTTCTTCAATTTTCAATTGTTATTAAAAGTCACTCATACGACGTGTTGCACTTAAATTGTACCTAATCTTTAAAAGTGACTATAAAATTTGTAAAAATCATGTTTAACTGATGACTACACCAGCCTTGTTTTCTTGCCAAGAAAAACTTTACCAAACAAACTTCAATACCAATTTTTCATAGCTCATTGCTGTAATACTTTCGATGTAAACGTCTCTTAAATCTTAGAATATACGTACTTGCAAATACGAGTACATATATAGAAAAAATATATTGTAAATATGAATGAAAGGCGATTTATTAATGCACGTAATTTTGGATGTAATTTTGAACCAAAAACGAGCCTTTTGAACTAGATGTATAGAAGTAAACCATTCCTAGTCCTTACTATATAAAAATAGTTATTATTTTTCAGTTTTGATAACTGAACAAATCTTTTAATAATAAATATGAATTTAGCTTCCTATAGTAAAAAATAAGTTAATAATAAGGTAAGTTTTCCAGAAGCTTAGTTGAAAAAATGTCTTTCACCGAGATGTTATGCTTTCTTCTTCCTAATTTTTTTTTTCACTCACGAAAACTTTCTTTTACTTGCAGCTACCTTGAAAGTAATGACATCTGGCAAATCGCTCCCGACACTTTCTCAAACTTGCCTCAACTTTTTCAACTGTAAGTATTTTGAGTTCATATTAATAATATATATAATAAATATTAAACACTTGGGTCAAAGTCATAGAGGTAATTTGAACAACTTGATTCTGATAAAAACGGTGAAGTTTTCATTGCATTAAAGTTTTATGTTAAAGGTTAATATTTAAATAAGTGAGGGAAAATTTCATACGGGTGTGTTTCCTTATATCGTTACATTTTAGTGAATTACATTAAATGCTCAAAATAAAATATATTGTAATATTCGTCTAAATCCTAGTGGAGCATATGACCAAAAAAATATAGTAAATATACAATAAATTATAGTTGCATGTCATTTCATTCAATGGGTTAAAACATCCCCCCTCAAACTTCAATATATTATTAGAAGTATGAACATCATCAGTATTATAGGCATTGTAAGGTGATTTTTAGCGTATATTCAATCAATTTATTAATAGGCTCATTTTAATTAGATATTTTAGTAGCATACAACAAATGGAATCATTTCGGGAACATTTTAAAGCATTAA
Organism: Meiosimyza decipiens; assembly: GCA_963680825.1. Lineage (NCBI taxonomy): Eukaryota > Metazoa > Arthropoda > Insecta > Diptera > Lauxaniidae > Meiosimyza > Meiosimyza decipiens. The sequence goes on along the minus strand of OY804258.1, from coordinate 25,107,603 downwards.
ATTAATTGTAAAGTCGATTTGGGATCGATAATTTAGTGAAAATGTTTAAGTTCTTAAGTCATCTTTGTGCTTGGAAAACTCTGAACGCTGCCGTTTTGACTCATAAATGTAAATTATATATATGTTACAGGCCAAACTAGTTTTTAGAATAAACTAGTTTTTCCTAGGCCAAACTAGTTCATCTGAAGCGTTTTAGGATGAACCAGCTTAGCCCAGAATAAGCTAGGGCTATTATTTACTTTAACGGTCTCACTCACTCCCGGTTTTCTTGAAACTTTAATTTGTTATAATTTGGGTAAGTGAACGCGGCTCAGGGCTTACATCCTGAATTATGTCCAACGCTGGCTTCGGGTGGCCTTCGGACGCAATTCACTATGCTATGTTCTACACGGGCTTCGCATACACACCAGAGTTGGATATACTACAGTGAATCGCGAGCGAAGGCTGCCGCGAAGCCCATGCTGGACATATTGGAGGATATTAACCTAGAGTTATGGTCTAAGGCCGCCCACTTATCCTGCCAGAGTAAAATTCTCTTAGGCTAAACTGGTTCATCCTAACACGCTTCGGATGAACCAGTTTGACTAGTGTTCAAAAAAAAAAAAACCTTTTGACGTTGCATATTTTTAGTCACCTGTAAGATGAAACAGTATTTATTCCTAATTACAACTATCAGTATACAATTAGTATGCAATTTGTTATAAACGCCCACATAAATGTAAATTTTTATGGAGGAATATTTCCACAAAATTCAATAGCAATCTAACAATTGTTTTTATATTTTTCTTGTTTTGTACTCCTGAACTTCAGCTTTCTATTTAACAACAAAATCACAAACATCCCGAGTGAAACATTTTCCAATTTACCAAGTCTCAAGCGTCTGCGTCTTGATGGCAATCCAATTGATTGTGATTGCGGGATTTATTCTCTGTGGCAACACCATCAACGTCATCCACAACGGAATGAAATTACGATAACAATGAGTTGTGAGACTCCGGTGGAGCTGAACCGAAAAGCATTTGCTGGACTGCAAGAATACGACTTTCACTGTAGTAAGAAATTGTTTCAAATTCAAAATGCTCTTTTATATTTTATTTAAAGTGACAGTGGCGGTATACATTGGGAATTGAATAAAAAAATAATATAATTTTGATATTTTACAAATAATTGAAATACCAACGACAATGTTAATTGGTTTCATGATTTCGTTTTACGACTTTAATGGACACAACATATTCCGCATCAATGTTACTAAATATTTTTGTACGTCCTTGCAGGCGGATTACAATGAAATCAACTTAATGAAAACAATTTAAATATGGCTTTTACAAAGAACAAATTCTCTTAAAAGTCACATAATCTAAAGATAATATTGTTTGTCAACTATTTGTATTTCAATTGGGAGATCGGAGCAAACATTATATCAATGTTTGAAGATAACAGCAAAAGGCTTAAAATTCACCTGGCTTGGATTTGGCTTTGTCACATCATTGAAGCGCCATTATTGTGCTTGTTGATCAGTTTTCGTGACAAACATTATGGTGTCCTCATTAAAGGAAATTTGTCTCTCATCGCATTGCATGATATGCCAATATAACTAACCAAAACTCAATGCCGAAGTGCTCATACGTTGAAATTCGTGAGTTGATTCAAATGAAAGGTCCTTCACTTATCAATACTTGTTTGGCCTTTCTTGAGCTGGTTTCGAAGTGGTTAACTCTGTGATCGCTTTTCTTTTGCTACACTTACCCTAATCGAGGACCGGCTCCGAATATAAGAAGTTGTTAGTACAGCGATGTTTGTTGAGATAGTGCCATATACCAATAAATTTTTTACATTTTTCAATAGATTTGCCAATATAATGTCCTAATTCATTCACCTACGTTAAAAGTATCACCACTGTTACAACAGTCTTGTTTAACTCCGTTTAACCTCACCCAACCAAATGTCAATTAGAAAAATATATCCCACATTCATTTGTCTCATTTTCTATGCAATTTTTTTCAATTTTGATTTTCTTTTCACTGCGTAGAACAACCAGAGATAGTTGCTGCTCCACGCGATATGCGTTTGACAACAGGTGAATCTATCGAGCTGCCATGCCAAATGATTGGTGATCCAGAACCTGAAATCATTTGGATGCAAAACACAAACGAAATTTCAAATGATTTCTCACCCCACATGAAAGTAATGCCGTCGGGTAGCTTAAAAATAAATTCAGTACAATCGAACGATATTGGCATTTATGAATGCATCGGACGAAATGAAGTTGGCGAGACAAAGTCCGAACCGATTCGCATAATGGTAGAGGCGTCAAGCAACAGCGACAGGAAGTTGACACAACAGCATGCAGCATCGAAATACATTCGATTGAGTAATGATGTTAGTGGTGGTGGTGATGGTGGTAGTGAGACGGTGCATACTTTATCACAACAACAACCACCACATTTTACAAGAACACCAAGTGACCGTACTGTCGCACTAGATGGCGCTGCCGTGTTGTTGGATTGTGCAGCAAATGGTTCACCGTTACCAGAAATTCAATGGTACCACAATGGGCGACTAGTCACACAGTCAACACAAACAGTTCGCATACAATCCAATGGAAGCCTCATAATTATACAGCCTACACTGCTAACGGCCGGAACGTACAAATGTGAAGCCACAAATCATTTGGGCAGCATTCAGAGCGGTGCCAGAATCGATGTAAAAGGTGAGTTGTGGGGAACTAGTGAGCAGTTATAAGAGGATGGTCATTGGGTTTGGTTGGCTGGTCGGTACAAATTTGCCTGTGCACATGTACCGCATTGTACGTGCACTTTTAAATGCCACTGCAAAATACTCAAAATTTAAATTTAAATTTAAATTGCGATTGTTGCAGTTCAACAGAATTCAAATAAATGTGGTTTGGGTAGGTTCGTTTTACGTCATGTTATTATTTGCAGATATTCGTTATTTGAATTGTGTTGCACTCGCATGCTTTTAATGATGTTCGCAATTATGTGCATGTGTGTCTGTTTAGGGTGGTGCTAAAAATGATAATATGAGCGTTTAAGCTAGGCTTGGGGAAAAACATTAACTTGACATTAATACAATTTACAGGATTCAGTCCGAAAGGTTTTTCTGCTGTTGAAAAATCTATGTAAAAATAGATTTTGCGGAATGTATCCTGTAAATGGGGTTAGGACTAGTATTCAAAAGATGAGAGGAGATGATTTTCAAAAGAAATATTGGCTGAAGTATTTAAGGGGAGTAGCAAAATCTTAACTACTTAGACGACAAAAGGAAGAGTCGTAAACTTAGCGCGCCGTTGCTGAAAAATAACGCGGAATGACTTATGCTTAATCAAGTTGGAGTAGCAGGTTTTCATCCGGATGTTTCCTAGTAGGGCTTTCCCTGGTACGGCTGTAATACGGGGTAAACTAACCCATTTCTAATCTGACTAGCCTGAATTGTTCTGGATTTGATTAATGAGACTAGCCAACTCCAGTTTGTACCGGAATCGTCAGGTCCGTGCATCATTTGGCCAAATGGATCAGGGCTGCATAAAATTTCATATGGCTTTCCCTAGTTGGACTGCAGTAATAGCTTGCCTTTCCCATACCTGATCTGGAATTCTTTAATATATACGTTTCCATCTTTTAGATCTTGATAAGATTCACACATGACTACCCGTAATAGGGTCTGCTATTTCTAGGCTGATCCGAAGCTGACTATGATAGGGCTTGCCTGATTGAAATTCCTACTCGAGGATGTTGTCAAAAAAATAATACTTTTTCTAGACGACTTTGGCAAGAAACTACTGTCAAAGAGACAAAGAGAAAATCGTCAGAATAATTGCGGATTATCCTTTAAATGTTTTCTTATCCTTTCACGTCCGTAAAATCTCATCCCCATTTAAAAAGAAAAACGTTTCTCTTAAGGTTTTATTCAATCACATACACATTACTTTCTTAAAAAGCTTTGCTAAAAACACAATATAAAATTTGCATTGTCTTAAGATTTTTTTTTTTTTTTTATTTGAACTACTTTAATATTAAATATTTCTGCCATACAAATGTGCAATGTGACTAACTTAAATAAAACATTGACTTTTTGCAACATAAATAAATTTTCAGGACTCAAATTAATGTCAGCATATAATTCTTCTGGTCGAATACTTTTGCTGACCGTAATGAATCCAAAAAAACTATGGATAACTTCTTTTGCCACAGCTAAAATTAAATAATGCACATTTAAAAAAAAACTTAATTATTTCACACATTTAGCAAACAGTAAAAAAAACTAATAAATTTCGTAAATAATTAAATAATTTAATTATAAATAAGTCATTTAACACCGCATATGTGAACTTTTTTCTGCATCAAGAAAATAAATCATTTAAAAACAAAACTAAAGGGTGTGCTGTCACATGTCAGCTGCTACAGCCCCATTTGAACAAAACTTTGTTTTCAATAAATAATTGAAATGTGTAGTCCCAACGTTCAACGTTCAACAACCAACAACCCACAATAATTAAATAAAAGTTTTTCATGTGGAAAAACAGTTCCAAGAATAAAACTGGGTATAAATTATTTAAGGTGATTTCCAATTGTTAAGTTATTTACCTTAGAAAAAACAATTTAAATATGCCAAAAACTGTCCAAAAGAGCTTGGAATCATCACTTAATAGAATCATTCTTCATGTGAATTAACACGTTCCCTCGCATTCAATTCCTTGAACGATTTAGCATTCATGCAGTTTTTCTTTCAGTCCCATAGTTCATCATCAGATCAGTATTTCAGTTCATCGTCACGTCAATATATCAATCGTTAAAGCTTTTTATTTATTGACTAATGATGGAAACATTCAGGAACAGTTTTATTGTTGAATTATTCGCAACATATGTTATTTTTTCAACCTGAACTCAAATGAGATGACATTTATTTAAATATTTTGGCAAGAATATTGCATATATTTTGAAATCTATCCGAAAGCTCATGAAAAACAAAATTTTTAAATCTTTCTCAAATCTCAAAATCCCAACTGAATGTTCACATACCCTCTGTTATTCACATAAGCTTACAAAGATGTGCTGCCTGCTTTCATCGCCCCCTATTTTCTTTTCATCAAAATTTCTAAGAAGAATTTCAATAACAAAATTTTTCAATTAAAAAATTTCCGAAAAAAAATATAAAAAGTTTAAGAAAAAACATATATTTTTAATTTCCGCTTTAGAATTTCCTGAAATATTAATGGCACCACAAAATCAAACCATCAAAGTTGGTAAACCATTCATATTGGAATGTGATGCTGATGGAAATCCAATCCCGTACATCACATGGAAATTCAATGGCCATCCGATAGCAACAAATGAACGAGTTGTGCTAGAGAACGAAAACACAGAGTTAATAGTAAGCGAAGCCCGTGAAACCGATTCAGGTATGTGATGGTCATGATCGAACTCCTAGTGAATGAATTAGTTAAATATTTGTTGTTATTTTGTTATTGTCCTTTTTTGCTGGAAATCTTCCGTAGGTGTATACACTTGCTTGGCAACAAATGAGAATGGCATGACTGAAGTTGAGGCCACCATCAAAGTGGAACGTACACGTGGTGCACCAAAATTAATAATTGAACCCTATGATTTGGAAGCATTCACTGGTACAACGATTGAATTGCCATGTAAAGCGGAGGATGATGACGAAGGCATACAGGTTTGTGTTTGTAGTGGTGTTAAAGGACTCTTGCATAATAAGCGGGAAATCTTTTTTTATTTTCAGATTACTTGGCGTCGCGATGGTCGCATAATTGATCCGAATGTTTTTTTGAGAGAAAAATATCAAATCAGCGGTGCTGGCAGTTTATTTGTTAAAAATGTCACCATACTGGATGGTGGACGCTATGAATGTACCTTGAAGAATGAATTTGGTCGTATTACAGCATCGGCACTGGTGAAAATCAAGTGAGTTAAAATTAGTTTGAACTTCTAAAGGAAATATTGATTGGATGTCCATGAGTGATTTAATCTTTATAAGTAAAAACGATGTATGAGAAGGTATATGAGTATATCATAAAATTGCTTAGTTTTTTTTTGTAGATATGTACATATGTATATCCCGAAAAGTCGAAAAAAGTCTACATGAGCAAAACCTCAAAAGTAAAGAGAGTTCGATGGAACTTCAAATATGTACATATGTATATCGAAAAACATCAAATATCATCGGAAAAATTTAAAAGAATCGAACATTATATGACGTAGAGTAGAATAGAAAAATGACTATTTCGAAAAGTACCACATCAGTGTATATAAAACTCACTGTCCGACGGATTTACAATTGCCCACTCATTAGCAAACTGTTTGTCCATATTGAATTTGACAACACTTAGCGAAAAATCTCTCAGTAAAGCGCTTCGTAGTTTTTACTTATATAGAATGTGCCATACCTATCTCCCACCTTTTTTCTTCCTCCTAGCATTTACCCTACCTCTGTACTACGTTTTAAAATTATAGGTTGTATGCAAGTTACCACGCCCTCTTGTCAAAAGCTAACCACTTTTTGTATAGTGCTAGTCCACATCATTCCTGATGTCTGTGTGAAATTTGGTGCAATTGGAGCATCTGGTATGGCGTTTTAATGTTTTATTTATAGAGGAGGTACCTCGCCCATTTTAATATGGAATATTCATTGTACTACTAAAAATCACTACCTGCAGTCTGCTGACAATCAGGGTAGCAGAAATCACTGTCCTAAATAATTTTGAAAACCATCGCTGGATCTTGAATTTCGTGAATCGGTGATACTTTGGAGTGAATTGAAGTCATTAGATAAGTTCCGTGTGCATTGGAAGGGATTTGTAAGGACGCCATGCTGCGACTGGAAGTGAAGAATACAGGAGAAAAGTCTTAAGTTTTAACGAATTTTTAAGATTTCTAAGTGTCTTGTCTGAAACGGTTTAATAGATTAAGTCTGATGTGTCAGTTAATGTTTGCTCGACAACTCCTTTTATTTACATACTAGCTGACCCGACGACCTTCGTATCGCCTAACAGTCACTGAATATCGTGTTAACTTTTGGCTAAACTACCTTTTGTATCAAGTCCCATTCATCTGCGTCCAGTATTTGATGAGATAAGATGAATGTGATTTTAGAGGGCGGTTCATCGCCCATTTTTCTAAAAAAAAATTTTCAAAAACCATTCATAAGCCATAAGAAGCATTTTAAAAACAATTATGAAATCTTCGTGAAAATTCTTTTGTGTGAGGGCCACCCTAAGTATGCACTCTTAATAACATTTTTACGGCTTGCGCTCTGCCTCTTAATATAATAGACGTGGTGTAAATTTCATGTGAATCGATTTAGTGATCTTTGTGAAAAGATCACTATGTAAAAGTCTTATAGCCTTTGTCCTATTCGGGGTGAAGAAAAATCTAATAAATCAGAGATAATCCAGCCGTTCTTGAGATGTAAATGTTATAATAATAATAATAATAATAGAGTTTAGCTACTACAGCTATTAGCCTTCTTAGCTATTTAGCTTGAAGCTTTAAACCAAGTAAAATGTTGTAACTAACACGACTTTGTTTTATATATATTGATCTACGGATCTGAAGTGACAACACCTAATATCCAGACTGCACTTTTTTAACAAATATGCTTGCCATATTTATTCTCCAGGAAATGTATATTTTCTTCTTTCTTTAGAACTGCGAATCTTCCTATAAACTAGATTGTAGACGCAACAATTATATGTCCCTATCTCTTTCCTCACCCTTTTTTGATGCCTATATTTTGCATTTCAGTTATTATTTGTGTTTTCGTTTGCTTATAAGTTCGTTTTGTGATAGGTTTCATCAAACTAAATACTCCACATATTTGTAACTTCTTGTTTTGAGAAACCATTCGTAATGACCACGAAAACTTTTACATGAAAATGACAAATCACGCCTGATTTTAATAGGACAGCAACCTCTTCGATTATTTTTAGTCCCACAAAAAATTACTTAATATTTCATGAACTTTTGTTGCAAACAATTTTTCCGCACAGTTAATTAATTTCAATTGTGAAAAAGAACAAAAGAATTTTCCGCCATAATTATAAGGATAATATCAAATGTAAATTTTCGATGTCTTTACAAAGTCATTTGAATAATTTCCTCAACTGACATAATATGCAGTGATACAAGCTTCCTCAGCCAACTGCAAGAACCTTCAGCGCCTTTGGCTCTTACCAAAAACAACAAGGAGTTACCAGACCAAGCCAAAGAAAATGCTGAAGAAAAAGAAAGCAAAACTTGAGACAAACTCCTTCCCAAAGGAACTGCAACTGCATCGATATCAACGGATGCAGTCGCAGTAGTACGAGTAGTAGCACAACACTAATACCAAAATAACATTCAAAGAATTCTACAAATCTCTTACTGAGCAAACACATACTTTCACTCGTGTTTCTATGTATGTGAACTTTTTGCTACAACCCCTTTAATCCTTTGACTACATTCAGAGTAAGCTCAGCATTAACCGCAAAATTCCATTTTCAGTTGCGCAACCGAAAGAAGAGCCTGCACTGACAAACAGCTTAACAGGAAGGTATCACCATTGCCATCATCATCAAGATGACGATGCTATTACTATTACCATTACGACAATACCGACATGTAGTGCATTGAGTACACTGAGAGAAAAAATATTTCTGCAATTTCGAAATGATTACTATGAGACTATGGATTTAAAAAGCTGCTTTAGCGTTTAATCAGCTAAAAGTTTATTTTTAGAAATTTTTTACTTATTTTGCAGTTTTAACATTTTTTTTTCTTAGTGTATCTTTTATAAGTAGCCTTTTTTGCTGTTGTCGTCAACTTCGTTGTATAACACAGTTTATGGAATGCCGGAATGCTTTGTTTTGGTAGAGAACCAATTATTAAATGTTGAAATTCTTTAACGACCCAATTAGAAAGTGAGGTGCACAATAGGAAAAAATTAAAAAGAGATATTTACGCCAAGGATGGAAAACTTTTTTCACCATTTGCATGTAGAACTATCCAATTCACAATTTGTATACAAAAATATTTTCAAATTCGAGACAAATGTCCACCGACCAATATACTTTACGTATTCGCTTCTATATAGCCTATCATAAAAAAAGTGCCTAACATTTAAAGAGGACATCCTCACAAGATTTCAAGGAAATGTTCCTCTATTCCAGCGATGGGCAAAAAGGAAAAATGAGCCAATTTTAGCTTTTAAGAAATGAAATTGTTGGTTTTGTTATAAGTAGCTCCTGCTTCCAAAATTTTGTCCATCTATGCTCTATTCCATATCTACAAGCAATGTCATGTCAAATTCTATGCTACTCTCTTTAATGACACATTGTTTTTTAAGGTTTTTCTTATCTTCTCATAGTATATTCAGTTGCTGCTTCAAAGGTTATAGCTTAACGATGTTTTTCCTACTGGGATTTCAAAAATTTCTCATAGTTCGAAGAATGTGTATGCAGTTCACCCTCAACGATGGAATGTCCGCATATTTGCAACTGCAGCTACAGCATTATAACTAACAGCTCGTGCATCATAAGTCCTTGTACTATGCTTGTTTGCAACTCGCTTATCCTGGTCTTTATAAGCTTTATCCTGGTTTTAGTTTTGTCATTGTTTTACTCGTACCTACAGGAGTGCAAGTAGTTTTATTTTTAAAGCACTTGCATAAAAGTATCTTTTGCCTCAAACCCGCCACTTGTCCAATAAGCTGCATGGTATTACGCGCAAAATTTTTAACCGAGTCGTAACTCTCACACCCTGATTTAGTTCACAGCAACATACGGTTGCCTTTGGTTTGATAATGCGGCTTTAGCCGCTACTGTTGCTGCTACAGCTACTGATGATGAGTAGCACACCAATTGTGGTGCTCATCATGGTTACACTTTATGTGTATGCTAACTTTGCAACTTTTCTGACTTAAGATTCGTCCTCTCTGCATTCTGCTTTAACGTCGACGTTGTGTCGTGCACGGTTAATTAAATTTTATTTTACTTACCCAGTTTTTACTTTTTCTTATTATGCTGTCATTTAAGCAACCAACTTTTCGCCCAGTCATAAGCATAGCAGCGCTAAGACCAGTGCAATAGCGCACCCACCTCTTAAAGTTGGTCCATATTAAATGCACACTGTTCTTCTTATTTCCTCTTAGGGCATAGTGAAAACAGACTCATTGATTTAGCTGATGTACTTTGTGCATAGCAGATGATGTGGTAAACTTTGGTACCACTTGGAGAGGTAAAAAGTTGAAAATATGTTGTGCTTTGTGGAGAAATGATGCATGATAATTGTTTTCGTGCAAAGACTTAAATTGGTCTATAGTTGTTGGACTTTTGATTTGGAATTGAATATTTACTGGGAAAATTTTTACCAATGAGACAATGGAGGACCTATTTGTAGGTAAACTATCTTGAGCCAGATAAATTGTTTGCGCCCTTCACAGGTTTTATCTAGGAAGCTGAAATTTTGGGAGAATAAATTAACACTTTCAAAATAAACACCTTAATGAAACACATGGGATTTTAGAGCATAAACGATTACAATCCAATTGTCTCTGTGAACCTAATCATCTTATTTTACTCTTTTTTACAGCAATAACGTCGATCTGGCACCCGGTGACCGTTATGTACGCATTGCTTTTGAAGAAGCTGCTAAGGAAATCGACTTAGCTATAAATAACACCATTGATACACTTTTCACGAATCGTACACGCAATACAGCGAATGGAACACCTGCACCGCCCAACTACAGCGATCTGCTACGTGTTTTTCGTTTTCCAAAAGGTGAAGCACGGCAATTGGCGCGTGCTGCTGAAATCTACGAACGCACCTTGGTCAATATACGCAAACATGTGCAGATGGGAGACAACCTCACAATGCCGAGCGATAAATACGAATTCAAGGATTTACTCTCACGCGAACATCTAAATTTGGTTGCACAACTTTCCGGTTGCATGGAACATCGTGAAATGCCAAACTGCACGGATATGTGCTATCACTCCAAATACCGCTCCATTGACGGTACGTGCAATAATTTGCAACATCCCACATGGGGTGCCTCTTTGACTGCATTCCGACGTATTGCGTCTCCTATCTATGAGAATGGATTTAGCATGCCAATTGGTTGGATGAAGGATAAGCTATATGCGGGATTTCCTAAACCAAGTGCACGTTTAGTCTCGACCTCATTAATATCCACAAAAGAGATCACACCTGATGACACGATCACACATATGGTTATGCAATGGGGACAGTTCCTCGATCATGACTTGGATCATTCCATACCCTCCGTAAGCTCCGAAAGTTGGGATGGCGTTGATTGTAAGAAGACTTGTGAATTTGCACCGCCATGCTATCCAATTGAAGTGCCACCAAATGATCCACGAGTTAAAAATCGCCGTTGCATTGATGTTGTGCGATCCAGTTCTATTTGTGGCTCGGGCATGACATCGGTGTTCTTTGACAGCGTGCAGCATCGTGAACAAATTAACCAACTGACTTCATTCGTTGATGCATCACAAGTTTACGGCTACAGCTTTGCGTTTGCACAGGAATTGCGAAATCTCACTACAGATGACGGGCTGCTGCGTGTGGGCGTTCACTTTCCCCATCAAAAGGAGATGTTGCCATTTGCAGCACCACAGGACGGCATGGATTGTCGTCGAAATCTGGATGAGAATACAATGAATTGTTTTGTCGCCGGCGACATACGCGTAAATGAACAAATTGGCCTTTTGGCTATGCACACAATTTGGATGCGTGAACACAATCGCATTGCGATCAAACTACGGGATATTAATCCCCACTGGGACGGCGATACGCTGTTTCAGGAGGCACGAAAGATTGTTGGTGCCCAAATGCAACACATAACATTTAAACACTGGCTACCGCTTATTGTTGGAGAAAGCGGCATGCGTATGTTGGGAGAGTATCAAGGCTATAATCCTGATATTAATCCGACTATAGCAAATGAATTTGCCACGACCGCCTTGCGTTTCGGACATACCATCATCAATCCTGTGCTACATCGGCTAAATTCAAGCTTCCAACCGATACCACAAGGACACTTGCAGCTACATAAGGCATTTTTTGCACCCTGGCGTATCGCCTATGAGGGTGGTGTCGATCCACTTATGCGTGGCATGTTTTCGGTACCAGCAAAGCTCAAGAAACCCGATCAGAACTTAAATACTGAGCTAACAGAGAAACTTTTCCAAGCAACACATGCTGTTGCCTTAGACTTAGCAGCCATTAACATACAACGTGGACGTGATCATGGTATACCCAGCTACAATGTGTATCGACAATTTTGCAATCTCACGCATGCCGAGACATTCGACGATTTGCAGCAAGAAATTATAGATGCCAATATAAGACGCAAACTTAGAGAGCTTTATGGACATCCCGATAATATTGATGTTTGGGTCGGTGGTATACTGGAGGAACAAGTACCTGGTGGCAAAGTAGGTCCACTTTTCCAATGTTTATTGGTTGAACAAATGCGTCGCTTACGTGATGGAGATCGTTTTTACTATGAGAACCCAGCAGTTTTTGTGCCACAACAACTCCAGCAAATTAAACAGTCCAATCTGGGACGCGTTCTTTGCGATGCTGGCGATAACATTCAAGAAGCCACGGATGATGTTTTCGTGCTACCCAAAAAGCAAGGAGGTTTCAAGAAATGTGAAGATATAAGAGGCATTAATTTATATTTGTGGCAAGACTGTGGCACATGTCATAGCATGCCACCACTATTCGACTCTTATGTGCCACAGACGTACGTTAAGCCAAGACGTTATAGGCGTGCCATTTTGGAGGAGCACATTGAAAAAGCTGATGATAACACAGTGCATAACAATATGGAAGCTTTGTATGATCTCAATGAAGAACGTGTCAGTGGCTTAGAGCAAGTCATAGGTAGCTTCCAGCAGGAACTGAAAAAGCTACATAAGAAATTACATAAGCTGGAAGAAAGCTGTAGCAATACTAAAGATGACGAGCCTGCTGCAGTGGGATCTGGTACGTCAAAGCTTAAGCGCAATCATTGTGTTGACCAAAGCGGCACAACGCGTCTCATCAATGAAGTTTGGACACCAGATACTTGCACCAAATGTGAATGCCGTCATGCACAGGTCATTTGTACGCGTGACAAATGTCCAGATGTCAAGTGTGGTAAAGATGAGGTAGAAATAACACCACCAGAAGCATGTTGCCCACACTGTGTTCATATCAGTAAGCCAACGCAAAAGGTGACCATTTTAAATCATTAGAGAACTTTAAGAAATTGAGGTTATATTGCAATAATAAAAAAAAAGTATTTGAAATTAAAATAACGACGATTTTAAAGTAATGACGGACATCATCTATAAGTTTTAATGAAACGTTTTAAAGCATTTTTTGCATTTAATTTTATTTTTTAACCTATTGCTAGGATAACAATCAATGAGTTTTTAAAGCAATATAATGATTCACAATATATTTGGGTATTTTAATTGTAAACTAACAGAGCCATGTTGTCTAACATGTGGGATTATGTGAACTACTCTAATAACACTAGCAGCGATGGTACACAAATTGAGCCGTCAATATGTATTGACCTTACGACAAATAATTTAATGACGTATAATGCACCGTGGTGAATTTAAGTTCCACAAGCATAAATTTTTTGTTAACCTATTTCGATCATATAATCCGCAAATGTACTTGTTTGAACCATACAACTTTTTTCACATTTTCATAAATATTTGTAATATTTTTATTTTAGCATGAATTTTTCTGTTCAATTTACATAAATATATTAAAAACTTAAAACGTTTGTTCAGCATTTGCTTAAAGTCAGTAAAGCTAATATTTAAATAAAGAAATACTTTAAAATAACCAATAGTTAAAATTAAGAATATTAAAGTGTTTTGTGTTTAATATTATAAATTGATATGCTACAAATTTTGTTTAGTTTTCTTTATGATCGTGCAAGTATATGAGATCGATTATTTACCTACATACTTCCGATTTTTTTCCAAACAAACAAAACGTGATCTCAATTTCACTCACTCAAACTTCTAAAATTATATCAGTTCTAGCCATTTTGTCATAAAATGGTTGGCAACGCAACAACGCTTATAAATTGTGGACAGTTACTAAACTCAATAAAATTGTAACTTTGAACTCACTCAAAATTCAAAATCGCGTTTTTTGACACCACTGAGGTAGTACGTGTTGTTTCTGGCTTGTGCTGAACTCGCAATAATTGAAGCTTTAAAAATCCATTGAGGTCGATCGAAAGATTGACCTTCAGACTGCGCTAAATATTGAGCAGTTTGGACTCACCCATGCTCAAAATTATATTTAAATTCTAAATGGCATAAAATCAGAGCCGGCCTTAGTGCGAGGCTTTTTGCAACCAGTACAGTTTAAAAACTGGTGCTTTCATTTATCCTTTTTCATACAACAGCAATTAGTTTTGTTATTCACCTTCCATCGTCAAATTTCTTTTATGCACGGAAAGCGACGAATAAAATCCCGGTGTTAGCGTCTACGACGCTTTAAAAACGATTCAAAAGCGTTTTATCGCGATTTTTGGAAAGAAAAAAATGTTGCCCGCGAGGCCTTCCGTGCAACCGCATGAGTTCGGCGACCCTTAGGCCGACTCTGCACAAAATTATCTATTTAATAAAGCCAGTTTAAAGTGTTGTATTCAAATTTGGAGCTACGATCGTTAAAAAAAACACTATATAAAATTTACTGTACTACATATTATACATTTTTGGAGGGGAAGTGATCAGCTGTTTTCTTACTCGCACTTTTTCGCTCTCAACCACCACATTTTTTTCCGGATGATACGCTTTTTGTGGTAAAACTTGAAAAATATTTATTGTCATTGATTTTCAAATGTAGAACTGAAGAAATATTACAAAATATGTAGCCCTGTATTGAGATTCGAAGTTGAATTGTGGCGAAAAATTTTCAACCTTGGCATGCATGAACAAAAAATTAAAGATCATTTATTCAAACAGTGAGCTTAAACTTGTTAGGAGCTATGTAAGTCCATAGCAATGACATTTATATATACGAGTATTTTGTATTTTATTTATTTATAAATTTTAATATACGTATACAAAATAATTACATAACTATTCATACATCAAAATAAAACTTCAATAAGTTGCAATCACTAAATCAAGCAAATAAGTTTTATGATATTTTAAGGATATTAAACGTTTGCTAGGTATTTTATTTTTTCATATATCAACGAATTTAGTGTGAGTACCTTTTGCAATGACAGTTCCATCTTTTTTGTGTCGTAGCTCGCAATCAATAAAGGCCATCTTTCTACCACATCTTATACAATTAGCATCTATAACTATTTCATCACCTTCTTTGGCTGCTTTTAGGTAACTAACATGAATGTCGACTGATAGTCCAGCATGACTTGGTTTTGACATTAGCGCATAAGTTGAAATCATATCGACCAATGTTGCTGTAAATCCACCATGAAGACCTCCCAAGCGATTTAAGTGTTCAGGAGCTACCGTAAATTCAGCAGAACATTTTCCATCGCCACCATCAATTATTCTTACCTAGATTAGAGGAACAAAAATTATTGTTGTTAAAGTCAACTCAAATTTTCAAAAAAAAGTATAGCGCACGTTAATTACTAGAGTGCACAACTCAACAAAATTAGTTTTAAGGTTATGGAGATCAACGGTTTTACGTTTTCGTTTGCTTTGTACAAACTCGCACATTGTTTATTTTAAAGTAACGGGTGATTCACTTGGAAAACATTCATACTACTTATAAAGGGTGTTTTTTTAGAGGTATAGAGCTTCGAATTGAAATAAAACACAAGAAAATCGTTTTAATGTCCATAAATTTGGCTTTATTGGAAGGATAATTTTATGCCATTAATGTTTAAATATGATTTCGGGCATGTGGCCGCCGCGGCTGGCTCGAATAAAGCCAATTCTACAGGTCCAATTTTGAAACACTTTTTCGAGCATATGGGGCCGTATGTCGGCAATAACGCCACGAATGTTGGCTTCCAAGTCCCCTAACGTTTCTGGTTTGTTGGCGTAGACGAGCGACTTCACATATCCCCAAAGAAAATAATCCAATGGTGTCAAATCACACGATCTTGGTGGCCAATTGACAGGTCCATTCCGCGAAATTATGCGCTCATCGAATGTTTCCTTCAATAAATCGATTGTGACGTGCGCTGTGTGGCATGTAGCGCCGTCTTGTTGGAACCACAACTCATCCACATTCATGCCATCCAATTCGGGAACAAAATAGTCGGTTATCATGGCTCTATACCGGTCTCCATTAACGGTAACTGACTCTCCAGCATTATTTCGGAAGAAGTATGGCCCAATGACTCCACCAGCCCATAGAGCACACCAAACAGTCAGTTTTTGTGGATGTAATGGCGTCTCAAGGGTCTCATGTGGATTCTCTTCACTCCAAATGCGGCAATTTTGCTTGTTGACGTAGCCATTCAACCAAAAATGAGCCTCATCACTGAACAAAATTTTGCGATGAAAATCAGCATCGAGATCAATCTCATTTTCGGCCCATACACCAAAATCACGACGCATTGCATGGTCTCGCAGCTTTAATTCTTGCACAAGCTGGATCTTGTAAGGTCGCAAGCCAAGATCTTTGCGCAAAATCTTCCATAAAGTTGATGGACAAAGCTCCAATTGCCGTGCACGGTGGCGAATCGATTCATTCGGGTCCTCTTCAACATTTTGCTCTACAGCGGCAATTGTTTCTTCGGTGCGCACTGTTCGACGTCTCTGCGGATGCGTATTATCACATAGAGTAAACGTAGTGCGAAAACGATCCATGGTTAACCGAATTAATTGCTCTGATGGACGATTATGTCGACCATAAAATGGACGGAGCTTGCGGTAAACTTCGCGAACTGAACCATTATTTTCGAAATAAATTTGCACGATTTGCAAGCGTTGTTCTTTTGTCAACCTGTTCATGATGAAATGGCAAACCAAATTGAACATAAATGACATTAGAGTTGTAAGATTTGACCATAAAATGTCAGTTTCATCTCTATTCGAAAAACAAACCTCTAAAAAAAACACCCTTTAGTAGGGATGTTAAGACAGATTAACTGTCTTTATTGTAAACATAAAATGACAGCTTAATTTTCCGTTGTCTGTCGCATCGTGTTTACCCGAAGGGATTTTATCGTTGACGGTTTTTTCCTCTGGCGGTTTTTCTGTCGTCCGTCGGTAATGTATGTAAGCTATCACTCAGCCGTCAGCGGTGGCGATTTTTCCGTCATCCGTCTCAGCTTTGTTCCATTTGCTGGCAGTTTTTCCGTCGGTATGGTGGATAAGCTTTGATCCTGTATTTCGACCAATTTATAAACAACTCCGGAGCTGATTTGAGATTTAATATACTTTATTTAAATAGTATACGGTAACACTGCATCTACCTTTCGCGCAGATTTTACTGTCAAAGCTTATGACAACAGAATTTAATTGTAAACATTCAAACTTATTTCTATTTACTTTCGAAAATCCTTTTCAATTAAACAACAACTTACCTTTTCTAATGTTTTTTCAAATCCTGTTGATTTGGCAATTATTTCAGATATATGTTTTATAAATTCAACACCTTTTTTAGTTGTGCCCAGCTTTCCTCCAAGCATTTTTTTATTTCTCTTGATATAATCGCACGAAAATCTGCGGTATTTATTATGAAACAAATTGCCATAAGAAATCAGTCAAACAGACGTCAATAAAAAGCTCGAGGAGAAAACAGGGATGCAAAGCTCGCGCAAACATAGAACAGTGCTGCCAGCTTAACAACGCTCAATCTCCAGCCATGCTCTCAACAACTTCTGAAACGAAAGATTCCACGTCCTTTCTCTACCCAGACCGAGCAGCTTACAATTGATTTGTGGGCGCTTCCTCAATTATTCATCGTTCTCGTACAAAGACCACGGTTGGTCAATTGATACGCGAACCATTATTCGTTATGGTCACACAACAAACCAAAACACATTGTCAAAAGGTTTTAACAAAATATATTAATATATGAAACAAATTACACTGTAGACATATTTTCAAAAAGTTTTAATTAACAGAGATGAACTATAAATTTTTTGGAAGGCAATCTTGCGCCCATCTTCATACTATAGTTAATTGGTATGTTGTGCTTTATCTATCGTATCATCAAAATCCACGAATTTTGTATGTGCGCCCTTAGCTATAATCGATCCATCATTTTTATTTCGAAGCTCACATTCAAGAAATGCCAATCTTTTACCAGCTTTAATTGTGCTTGCATCAACTACAATCAAGTCTCCTTCTTTAGCTGATTTTAAGTACGATACATGCAAATCAACCGAAACGCCAGGATGACAAGGCTTTGACATTAGCGCAAATGTAGTTACATTATCAATAAGTGTTGCTGTGAAACCACCGTGTAATCCACCTTTTTGATTTAAATGTTCTTTGCATACAATAAATTCTGCTACACATTTGCCGTCACCCCCGCCAGTTATGTTAATCTAAGCAGAGAAAATAAAATTTTTAAAAAGGTCAGTTGAAATGTCTTACATAATAGTTTTACATTTAAATATTCTTCTTTTTTTTTAAATTTTACTATCATAAATTGCTTTATGGAAAACTGCATTAGAATAAGCACATTGCTCGTGTATCGCTTTAACGCTTTGACACCACGAAGTGAATTAATTAATTTGATGGGAGTGGACGCTAGAGCCAAGTTTCACTTTGGCACTCCATATAGGAATACATGTACTTATTATACTTAAGTTTAACCGACGCATGGCGACAATTCTGTAGCTACATTAAACGTCAAAGCATTACTTATTTCGCATTCTGTTTAGAAAATTAAAAATACGCTACCATCATCAACGTTTTGTTTGTTGTTAACAAAGGGTGTACCAGTACAATTTTTAAATTTTATGTAATTTTGTTTTCGCGCAACTTGCAACTTTGAAATTTGACAGCTGTAAGCTATGATTGCACCAATTATTAAAAATGGAACGCTACAGAGAAGAACAACGCGTTATCATTATTTAAATATTGGTGATTGATTGGGCCATAGAAAAACAAGAAAATGAGAATTTTTTCAAGGAAATTATTGAAATTGACCAGCAAGATCATGCGATTTTTTTCTTTGGGGTTTCATGCTCAATGCCGAGATCCAATACATCATCGGTGAGATACAGCCACATCTTTGTGAAAAAATCATCGAAAATGTCTTGAAAAGAGCAATTGCTTGCGGTGGCAATTTACAGAAAATTTTATTCCATACTTAATCAGAACATGTCTACTTTACAATCCAATAAAAATACCAAAAATAAAAATAAATAAAAAAATGCACTCTTATTGGGACATCGCTTGTCTTAGGAATATTGAGTGAAATCTTTTATTTAATATATCAGCTATGCTTTTATAATTTCCATAATAAAATGACAGGAAAGAAAATCCTGTTTAGCTTTTTATTTGTAGCTCTAAAGAATTTTTTCAAAACAACCACTTTCCGAACATTTATATTAATTTACCCGAATTCGGGAAAAATGGTTACTTTTAAATAGATTTTATAAAGTTTGCTGGCAGCACTAACGCATCGATTTTGACAATCAGCTGATATCTTGAAAAAAAGCAGTAAGTTTCGAGTCGACCAAAGTTGACAGCCGTATAATTGAAATTGTTGCGATGATTGAAATTACAATTAAAAAATTTAACTATCTTTTTTAAAGATTTAACACAAAAATCTGAGTATTTGCACTTCCTTAATCGAGTAATAAATATAAATTGTTTTTGACATTTCTATACCGCATCATTCATCGATAATTTCGTTATATGTATTCCGGCACTTTTAAAGTTCTACTATACCAAATTTAAATACATTAAAATATGAAACTGAAATTCTTACTTTACGTATAACGTTGTCGAAACTGCTAGACTTTGCGACATAATCAGCAATAACTTTTAAGAAGTCCACACCACGTTTCCCAGACATATTAAAAAACCGAAATACTAATGGCCCTAAGGATAGCAGATAAACAATGTTGAAATTGACGAGAAACACACATCAATCACCTTTGGAACCAACACTGAGAACTTGGCATGAACAAACGAAAAATGTAAGTAAACATAGTCAAGAGCGAACCATAAAGCTTTTATTTTGTTGCCTAATTTCCTAGAGATGGTAAAATTTCGATAAGTATGTTGTAAACACAAGTTTCTGGTACTTTTCAGATGTGCTCTTCAAAGGGTATTCAGAAATTTTCGAATTTTTTTTACAAAAAGTACTGTTGAAGTTCGTTCTCAAATCGAAAAAACTCATTCTAAGATCGACGCTATCGAAATCCACGTTTTTAAACAATCGACTTACGTTATCTTTCGATGCTTAAATGCCCAAAGGACGTTCTCAAAAGCCCGAAGCTCGTTCTCAAATCGACGAGCCGTTCAAAATACACATGCGATTATCCGTACTAAACGGGCGCACAGCTGGAAAGACGGATTTGTAAATTTTCATTTCTTCGATTTTTTTATTATGTACGACCGATTCTTAACTGTTTTCCTTTATTTATTTTCATGTTATTGCCCAAGCTTTAACGACAGTTGCCAGATATTATTTTTTTTCTTTGGAAACAGTAGGATTTCTGAATCTATGTGTCGTAGAATATCCCTCGTGTAACTGCAGATATAGCTTTTCTAAAAATCGGTATAAGTTGGGAAATCCTAGCTAGATTTTCAAAATATGAATTTCATATAAATTCAATACGCTATAAAGTTGCTATTAGTGAAAAACAAGAATTTTTAAGAACAAGAATTCATGTTTATTTTATTAAATCAAATATATAATGCTTATTTTCACAAGCATAGTAATTAATGATAAAAAAGATATGCACTCTAATCTTAAAAGTAATATAAATTAAATGTATGGCAAGTTCAGGAACTAAACAACTATGTTGTGAACGAAAAGAATGGGTTATTCAATTTTTAAGGTAAAAAATAAAATAAAATAAAATAAAATAAGTGATAATCATAAATACAGCAACATAAATTTAATTGCTGTCGTCATCAGTTATTCGCATTCGCTTGCTTCGAACGCGTATACATTCACTATCATCGTGCTAAATGGAATAAAATCGTGTAAAAAAATTAAAAATATTCAATTTTCAAACCGTGTTATATCAAAACCGTGTAAAAAAAGACCGTGTAAAAACAGACTTAGGTGTATTCTTTTTTTTTGCATATATACTGGTTAAAAAATTTTCATTTTTGAGAAAATGCTTTTTATGGTTGATTAAATTGGTCAAATCATCAAATTGGTCAGCGCATTAGAAAGGTATATGAAGTTTCTTTAGATTATTTATATTATATTTTCCAGACCACAGCAAATGGCGGTTTATCAAGCGTGATGCCATAATCATACGTATATTTAAAGTGAAGGACACAACAACTGCCACACCTGAGCATACTCCAAGTAGTGGCTATGTTTCATTTGTATTAATGGTTGCGGTGGGAAAATTAATCAACACTAAGCAATTTGTTTCACTTCCACATTAAATTAAAAATATATTCAAAATAATTTGGCTTTTTGTCAAAAACATGCACTCTTATTTTGCTTAGAAGCACCTGTCAGAATCATTGAAATTTTAACTTTTTTTATGTTCTATTTTGCGACCAAAATCGACTTATTAAAAAACTCGAAGCTGAATTTAAAGTAAGAGTAAGCTAAAAACAGTTTAACTCCAACTTAAAAAAAAGCGAAAACTAATTGGGGCCGTCCTAACAGTGCTTAGTTTTATTAAGAGTTCGAATTGAACCCTAAATCGGGGACTAGTATTTGTTATGGTACCACTGTTTAAGTGACAGCTAGTTAACAATTTTTTTGTTTGTTTCGTTAAACAGCTGACCGGCATAGATGAAAAGAATTAAATTTTGTTTGAGTTGTTTTTGGATACAAATATTTTTAATTTGAAAACAGTTTGTTATTTGAAATTGTGAGGGGAAAAACAATCAACAAGTGCAAGTAAACTTATAGGTCCATGATAAGGTTAAAGCTCGGAAAAATGTGAGAAGTCAATTTAATATTTTGTATGATATTTTTTTGTTTGAATTTTAATTTTGTTTCGTTTGAAAGGAACTGTAAAAATCATCCTCAAAATCGGCCTTTTGAATTTCTTTTTACACTCTTATTTTTCCGCTTCTAGTGATAATGGAATTTAAACAATTATCAATTGGAGAATTCCGTCAAGATGCAATTAGTGATTTCAACATATTTGCTGATGGCTTCCATCTAGCATTAATTGGCGCCAGTACAGATATACCAGCATTAGAGCTAAACTGTCACAAGGTACCTTATAAGCCATTCCCGTATACTGTTGATTATGTACCAATACCACAAGAACGCCCCTGCCATAATTTTATTCAAAAAATAGATCTCACCAACATCTATGCCAACTGCAGTGTCCTACAAAGTCAAGAGTTGGCACTTGAAGCAGTATATGTAGCAGATTCTTCCTTAGATCCACCAAAGGCAAAAATACAACAACTTAGTTGGATGTTACAGCATGAACAACCATACC
The DNA here is from genome assembly GCA_963680825.1 of Meiosimyza decipiens. Lineage (NCBI taxonomy): Eukaryota > Metazoa > Arthropoda > Insecta > Diptera > Lauxaniidae > Meiosimyza > Meiosimyza decipiens. The sequence continues at coordinate 25,084,999 of OY804258.1, read as the reverse complement.
TAGCGTTGCTAACAAATTATGGTGCATTTCAAATACGTACCAAAAGTGAAATACTTCGTCAATGGAATGTTACTGTTGTTGATTTGAATACCCTCTATAGTAAGGAAGTGTTTCCATTAAAATCTGATCTGCAAAATATAAAAACTTTTCAGGAATTCAAAAACATTGTTGATTTACATTGGATTACCTCATTCACGAAGCATCAGCACAATTTTATATATACGGCGAATGCACTTGGCTGGATTGTTGCATTTCGTTTTGAACATGTGGAGAACATCAAGGAATATGTAAAGTGCTATACTAACCTAGGTAAAATTACATATATCAAAGCCTTTGGTGATTTTTTGCTGGTCGGAAATGTTATGGGTGTAGTAAAACTATTTAAGGTTACACACGCCAATCCTGTGGAAAATGTTCCTGCTATAAGTGAAGTAGAGTGTTTATGGAGCAAAAGTGATCGCATGCCCTGCCGCAAGGCGGAGATAACTTATTTAAATGATGCCGATTGTTACACAGTAATTTTTACGAAAGCTGCGCATGTGTTGGCCTACCGTTTAAGTGCAGATGGTGCTGTACTTAGTAGTTGTACACTGTATTTGGGTGGCATAAAAATAACTGGTAAGCTCTCACAAAAACTTTTGTAGTAAGATCAGAAGAAAAGATTTTTACATATTGCAGTTTGCTTAAATTGCTTAAAATATATATTTTGATAGAGACACGTGCAAACATAAGTTTCAGCATTCTAAAAACATGATAGGCCACAAAATCAAAAATGTAGTTTATAAAAATATATTATTCATGCATTAAATAGTACAAAAACGCATTTAGTGTTTACTCACTTTTGTGTGCGTTCACCATAGTTACCGAATAATAGTTAAACACTTTATGGTGCAGATACATAAAAGAACTGATACATACTATTTTATGCATACTATTCGGAATTGGGACTTATTTTTATAAATTTGACTTGACTCAAAGCAATACGTGTTAACAATTAATGTGCATAATTAACTAAAATTGATTTATGAGTCAAGTCGATTATATTAACAACCGTAATGTGCAATGTTTGAAGTTTTTCAAATAAACACTTCAATTACATAAATATAAACTTCAATTAACTTGGAAGATAATCTTAACTTATTTTAGGCATTGAAACATTGAGCGAAAACGAATTTATTGTGACCACTATCAATAGTACGGTAAAACATTTAAGCATAGACTTTGATTCGAACTCATCCACTGGCAGAGAACTAAAAATAATTGAACAAACCGTCAGTACAAACATCGATGTATCAAATTATCAAATACTAGGCGTTGCTGCTACACCAAACAAGAACCTTTGGTCGTTCATGCTCTTTCGTAATAAGTCATACGCCCGTAACTCAAAATTTTCTATCAATTCGGCTTTCCTAAGCGTATGTAAACTAAGTACCATAAATTCTTTACAAAAGCTGGCCAATATTAATCTGAACACTTTAAATCCCTATTTGGATTATGCAGTTGCAATGCACTTAGACATAGTCAACAATTTACACCACGATGATTACGACAAATTTTATACGCTACAAAATGCACGGTTTCCAAATGAACTCAATGATGCATTTTTGCAAAAATTACAATTAAAGTTAGCAATTGTGCGATCATTTCTTGGATTTCAAAAGTACGTATAGTTTTTAGGTTGAATTCTATTGAATTTAAGTAACTAACACTATTTATTTCTTTTTCAGAGAAAAATTCAAAAATAGCAAACAATCCACAGTGAATGACATGGAATTTCTTATATCCTGCGTGCAAGCGACTTATATTATTAGTAGAGTGCAACATATGGAGCGCAAGATTGGTAATAAAACACCAACTGCGTTTCAAACATTGGCTGGTAGATGCTTAAATTTAAAGTTTAATCTGCTTATTGAAACTCTACAAACTTTGGCCAACAATGATCAGAATCAAATTAGAGACACTATTGAACGTTTTGCAAAACTAGCCACAAGTACCTTTCAAAAGATCTCTCATCACTATGAGCCATGTAAAGAGCTATGTTTGCTATGCAATGAAGTTGTCAGTGAAACTACTATGATGTGTTGTAATCAGCATAAAACGAGACGTTGTTGTGTTTCATATGTACAGGTAAGGACAAATTCGAAAGTCTGAGAAAAGAAGTAAAATAAATCACAGACTTTGCAAAAATCAAAAAACTTTTTTTTTCTTCAGGTACCAATTTTTAATAACAGACGTTGCTTTCAATGTAAAGAACCAGCGCTGGATGATGATAAAAAACTAAAACAAATTCTTGCACCCGATGAAACATTAAAATGCACATTTTGTCGTTATTCTTTTATAACTGATGAATTTTAGTTATCAAAATAGTGATACAATTTACATTAAGAAAACTATAAAATAATTTTGTGTAATTTTTTTAAGATAAATTTAGTGTTTAAATTATAAGACTACCAATTGTAGAACGCTTTAAATCGTCATAAAATTTTTCAATAAATCACCAACCATTTTCAGGCTGATAGCTTCAATATATTCAATAATCTGATATAAAAATTTGAGGATTTGATTCAATTAAAAATATGTCCTGTTCCAATTGACGTAAGTCCTTTTCAAGTTTGCCTTTGCGTAATTGCTTTGCAATTGTGTCCACATATAATGGTTGACCTTGATAAAGTTTTGATAGCTCTCCATAATTTGTTTTTAGACCCTATGGATATGTTTTTGAAATGTTATTTAACAAATACAAGTATTCGTGTAAATATTTAGAATAACAAACATTTTACAAACTTATACGACTTACAGTTAATATCTCGTAGCGCTCATTTGGTGTCATAATTCTTATTCCAGTTAACTGCATCTCACAACTTTCCTGCTGTTGATTCTTCTCCAATATGCATTGTCCTTTTATTTTTTCCAACATTTTTTTATGTACACGCAAATAACAGGGTACCTTGCCAAAATTTTTCGAACATATATACTGTGGTATCAGACCAGTATTGAGCAAATTATGTCTATCACCAACTGGTGTATCAATATAACGCGGCGGTGGTCTTTTCGGTTTCGAGCTTTTTACACGATTAATATTAATCCATATAAAATCAGCACGATGTTTATGATCTTTAAAATAACGACGAAGATTACATTCAGGCTCTACATTATCTTTATCTGATTTTGTAGTATGTGCAACGGGCTTTGAAAATGGCTTCGGTTTAATAAACTTGGGTACGTCTGGTATTTCTCTAGACTTTGGACAAACGTGATCATTGAAACGTTGCCATTTAACACCATGATTCTTGCGTAGAAAATCGCAGGGTGGATTTAAAGGTGTCTCAGCATAGCCCATGGTTTTGTTTCGACTCTTATTGGCGCTAGTTAAAAGTTTTTTGCCATCTGCCAGCTCGATAATATTATGTTGAGCGCGTTGCTTGCGAACTTGCCTTTTAAATTTCGATTCGTAAGATTTGCGTCTGAATACTTGAGAAGTATGTGAAGAGTCCACATCGAAAATGTTTTCATTATGATAAGTTATGTATACCAGCGACATGTTGTCTTCTTTTCAAGTTATGTCAAAATGTTGATTATAATATTAAAAAATTTTAATAAAAAATTGGTAGAAAAAAGTTTTATCGGAAAATATGTGTACGGCTTTTAAGTTGTGCTAATCTAAGGGTAAGACTACAACTGTTTTGACGAGAAAATAAAAATTAGAAATTAAATTTTCGACAACTTTGCTAAGTTGTCAAGCAACGATTTAGCCTTAGCAACTGTCTCCAGATTCAATGTTATTTCAATTTCAAAATAACAAAATGCTATGTAACCATAGAAATTCACTATTGTGTTGTATACAAAGTTATATTGAACCTACCAAACAGTTGAATAAAAATGTACAGAAATCATGGAAAGCGCACATATTTCAGGCAAAAAAAGATTAACAATCAATATTTTCCAATGCACCAATGCAGAAATTATTTTTTTGTCGAAAGGGATGATGTTACAGTCTGAATTACTAGAATCGACGGAGACAATTAAAAAGCTATAAGCTATGTTTTGTGCTGCAGATAAAAAGTTAGTGCCCAAAAATTCGAGAGCTATGGCAGAACGGCGTAGCTCTAACACAAGTCATAAGTATAATAGAGTTATCGTTACCAATTGGAGAATTGTCAGAAGCACAGGAATCCGAATACAAGAACTAATAAAAAATGCAGAGAATGAAAGAAAAACCAATTTTAAGTTTATTAGGCAATTAAATTTTATCTACATTAATTGAAATAGGCATAGAAATATCACAGAAATCTTATTATATTTTTTGAATAAATCCGCTTTAACTTATTTTACCAATATTGATCTCTTTGGCACCATGTAAATTATCGAATTTCTTACGCCCTTCAAAAAGTTCGGTTCCTTGAATCTTTTTTATCCATTGTTAACTTTATTGACACCCTACACTTACCTGCATTATTAGAAGTATTAAATTTTTCAATGTTTCGAAATATATATATATATATAAAGTTAGATGTGGCATGTATGCATATATGTTGCTTATAAACAACCTAACCCTTCAACCAATCGTCGGAAGATTTGGCAAATATGTTTTCTATGGTCTGAGGAAGGTTCGTAGTATAGTTTGGTTTGGATAAAATGGGCGATGCCACGCCCCTCTATATAAAAGAAAAAATTCATCATATCTTATCAACTATTTGATGCAGATGAATGAAATTTGGTACATATATAAAAAATAGAGACAAAAATAAGATTTAATAAAAAAATGGGCGTTGCCACGCCTCCATATGAGAAAAAACCACTTTTCTATAATATATCCCAGCATCTTTTTTAACGCAGATAAATAAGATTTGGTACATATGTTTATTATAATTTTTAAATGTTCTTACCATAGTTTGGTTTGGAAAAAGTGGGTAATGTCACGTCCTCCCATATATGAGAAGAATTAAATTCATCGTATCTCATAAATGAATCTTGGTGTGTATATATAAAAGAGAGACAACAGTAAGATTAAATGAGAAAATGGGTAGTGCCACGCGTCGAAAGTGAGAAATTACCAACATTTTTTATGTCTCTGCAACTATTTGACGAAGATGGAAGAGACTCAGTGCATATATACAAGACAAGGACTATAACCAAAATAAGCTCATTCAAAGGTGCTGATTTCACGCATTCCAATGATTCCCACCAAATCAATTGTTCATTTATGCACCAAATGCAAAAACCAAAAACATTTTTTACTCACTCGCATTACAATAAAATTTCAATAAAAATAATTTTAACTTGTTTAATCCAACTTAAAAAAAAACATTACATTTTATTTGTTGAGGCGTAGCAACGCGCGCCGGGTTTCGCTAGTTATATACATAAAATATGTCATTTATTTAACTTGCAGAGTCCAAGTAAGTATTCCATTGGTGTGCAAAAGTTTATCGGCTTTGAGAGTTAATTTTCACTTTATAAATTATGAAAAATCACACTGAACTTGGAAGGAAATTTCGATATCAACATTAAAATGGATTTTCATGCATGCAAAAGTTAGAAATGTAAAACGTTTTTATAAGCATAAATATTTGCTTTATTACAGATTTTTTGTTCAATGCATATTTAATTAATTACTGTACTTTGAATATTAAAAAACTTTATTCATAATTGATCTGATAATATGTATGAAGTAGAATGATAAGTACGAATACTTTTAAAACAATGTTTTAATATCGTATAAAATGTGTACATGTGTATTGTACATTTGAATTAATTATGTTTATATTATAAATTAAATAGCTTTGTTTTTAAAGGTAAAAAAGTTTGTACTGTTTCAACAGCACTTCGTTTTTAAGATATTTATTCTTACACTAAAAGAGGCACTTCATTATTTTAACATTTGTCAATCACTTGAAAATTTGTAAACCAGTTATTGCACATTAAATTAAGAAATTAATTGAAATTTGAAATCTTAAATTAAGTTCATGCTTTTGTAAAAATTTAATTTAAAATGTCAGTACGAAAGTTGTACACGATATAGATATTTTCTACAATTTTTACTTATATACTATCAAGGAAAGATTTTTTACGAAATTAAAAATTCCTTAAAACTTATATTACGAAAAACATGCTTAAAACCTAAGTAATTATTATTGTTACACTTTTTTTTTAGAAAAGAATCCAATATTAATGTCAGATAACTTTGAGAGTTTAAGAGTCGGTTTCATATTATAAATTACGCTAAAAGGCATATGGATTCTAAGTTACATCGAACCTAAGGTAATTCAGTCTGAAGCTATGGCACATGCATTAGTCATTTTTATTTATCGTGCAAAGTTTTCATGTTATTAACTTTGAACTCATATACCTTAGATTCGATTACATTTGGGGGCTTTAAAATAATGTGCAGTGCTTATTCATTAGTATGGCCGTAAATAAAACGACGCTAGTTTCCACTTTATTCAGTCGAATAACTAATTTTTTTAAACGTCTTTTAAAGGAGCTCTTTACAAATTTGAATCTTTAAATACTCTTATAGCTTTGTGCTGAGCTTTTACAAAAACACAACAAAAAATGCACAAAAAATCTGCGAAACATCAGTCATCTAATTTACTTATTACTGCAAGTGGTATTAACACCTTCACTTTCTTTCTTACGTTCTTCTCGTATGCGTTTAAAAGCTTCGGTTTTAACAAAATCAACCGAATTGTATACCACACAACTCTTTGCAGGTGCACGTGCCGATGGATCTGCTGGCAAACCCAAACGTATAGCAGCACCAGGTGCATTCAAATTTCCAACACTCATACTTTGTCGATTGATTGCTGGTGGATTTGCTACATCCAAATCGAAATATTGTAGCTTGTGTTCATTATGTTTCAGTGGTAATAGCGCTGGTGGACTTTGAGTAATCTGCATAGCAGCTGCAGCTGATGCAGTACGTTGATGTTGCATTTGAATTCCACTTAGATTAGCAGTTGCGACGCCAGCGGCACCATGCGTAGCGATTGTAGCACCCATTGTGTGGTTGGGACGTGGATGACGTGGAAGGGTACGTGTTTCCATAATGTAACCAGAGCCATCGAAATCGTTAGAAAGCACCATTGAAAGTGGAGCACCAGTCGAGCGTCTTGTAGACGGTCCTATCGTGGCAGAGTTACCAAGCTAACGAAAAATTTCTCTTATCAAGTTTTTTTTTCAAATTTGCTACGATTGCGACTTACCTTATATGCATTTGGTTTCAATTTTCGATTAACGGAAGGTGGTCTTATTGGAGAGTTCTCATTTGAATTAGCAGTTCCACCACTAAACAGAACTGGAAGGCTTTGTAAATTGGAAGCCAGTAATTTACTTGTCAAGCTATCAAGTATGTGTGGCGAATTTTGTTGCAATTGATTAATAGGTGGTTTTTCCGGTACTTCTTCTGGTGGTTTATCTTCTACAGATACCTTTGGTTTGAGCTTGCGATTTACTGGTGGTAAATCAGCCTTTAAATTAAGTTTTAGTTGTTTATTAATTTTTGTTCTTATAGCAAATAATTGTAAAACATCAGTTACCTGCTCCACAAAATCGTAGCGAAAAACATTGCCATCCATTTTGCTTGGTGCTGCATTTGTGTAACAATGTTGACGTGGCAAAGTACGCGATGTTGAAGCACAACCCATTTCTAAGCCAGCCATAAGATTTGGCGTAGAAGCGGCAATAGGATTGACGTCAGGACTTGTAACCTTTTCGAATAATTGCCCCATGTTGTAATAGGGCAAATTATGTGATCTTGGAATGTCGTAACTTTCGTCTACAACCTATGAGTGGGAGTTTATAAATGCAATTATTTGTATCACAGAAGGGATAAAAAATAAAACTATAATAATAGAGTAAGCTATTAAAAATTGTTCCATCATATACAATACAGTCTGTAAAAATATTAAAAATTGGTTTTCTATAACGGGGAATACTAATATCAAACTTTCACCCATAATTAAGAAATAATATTTTGTATCAACGCTTATATCGATTTTTGTACATATTTTACTTTCAGTCATAAGAATTTATTTTTTCTTTACACAAATATGCTGATGAATTTAACAAAATATCCAAAAAGTAAATCAAAAAGTGGTTTACGATGTTTTGCCTACAAGGCATCGGTATATCGTGGCTATATTTACTGTTTTCCGAGCTTATTTGCCATTTCCTGCTATTACAACTTTTTGCATATTTGGAGTCTCCACTCCACTCCAAATTTGTGCTTCTCGTTGTCTTCGTTTTTACTTTATTACTCAAAAACTAGTATACTTAAAGAATAAATGGTTTGAAATTTTTTGTTTTTATTTTACGAGCGTTAAGAATATAAATAAAATACACTCAAATACAAATTTGAAAGCTCATAAAACAAAAAGTTTAAAGCATTTTTTCTGCAAGTGTACAAACAAATAAAAACTCAGGAAAACATTTTGTATATTAAAATTTTTTCTTTTTCTAGCAATAACTCAATATTTTAATATGCATGTCTACATACTAAAGGACAATGCTCAAAATGAACATTGCACTAGATACGATTATCGCGAGAAGCAGTCGATATTTACATATATTATAGTAAACATACCGATTTCGCGTCCCTTGGTCCAATAGCAGGCGATGTATTCTCTGTATCAGATAGTTGAGGAATTTCTCTGGGAATCCTAAAATTTAGATGTTGGTTAAAAATTACAATTCCTATACAGAATTTGAGCTCACTTTTCGTTTTCCTTTATATCCAATATCAAATTGTTCTTATTTTTAAGCACTTTAGCTAACTTTTCTAATGGATCAACAGATTCACCAGCACTGCTATTTTGTTGTTCTTTTGTTACTTCATCTGGTAGCTTAGAGAAACGTTGAGAGTAGGTAAATACAAATGATTCATTTTCTACGGAACTTTCCGAGGGCCTGGTACTACGATCTATTTAAATATTTAAAACAAAATTAGTTATTTAAAAAATTAATTGAATCTACATATGTATGTATGTATATCAACAAATTTTTGAATTTTTAATAACTCACCAACATTTTCCCTAAGTGGATGAACCCATTCTTCGTCTGTAAATACACCTTCAGAATCAGAATCCGAGCGTCCACTGCGGTTTTTGGCTGGTGTAAGTTGTTGCTATAATAAGAAGTAGTTTCAAACAATTTTTGTGAATGTAATGTAATTCCTTAATGCAAAATTTAAATATATTTCTTTGAAACATTAGGTTTAAGAACTTGACTAATGTTTGTAACAATGACTTCACTAGTTTCAGTTAATAATTTATGACTTTCACCGCATTCAAAAAAATGTATGTGATATTACGGCGAACGGGTTCGATATCTTTGCCGAATGAAACCAGATTTCAGACAGATATTATTGACAAAATTTTGTTGAACTTTTAATATAAACAAGTTTATAATGTTACAGCCCCTCCTTTTTTGCAAAAAAAAAAAAAAATATTTACTTCATGTTTTACTTACCACCAATCCGCAATTGGTAATTTTCGGTGAATACGATTGATCATTTGTTAAATTTAAGCCAATATTATTATGACTACGTGGTGTGTCGTAAAATTTTGGATCCAAATTGTTCAAAGGTGTAGCCGGATTATTAACATCAACCTAATTCAAAAATTTTTCTTTTAATAAAATGTTCAAGTGTAGATTTTAAATTTTGATTTACCATGAATTTCGGACTTCCAGAAAAACATTCACTAATCGGAATATATGGTCCTGACGCAGTACTCAAAGCTGGCGAAGGTTGCACACTATTTTGTTGTGAGTCTGACAGCGGCGTATTATTGAGTACCAAGTTTTCTGGAATTTTACGTATAACACCATTCGAATTCACAGTTAAACGCGCAGTTTCATTCATATGAAAAACTGGACTGTTTAGATATAATGCTGCACCAGGTGATGATGGTGTCTGCTGCGATTGTCTTAAGTTAGCCGCTGTTAACTGTTGCCTATCGAAACGCATGTCACAAAGCAAAGTTTCACGATTTGTATATTCAGTATTCACATAAAAACAATCATTGTTTTGATACGTCGCCATATTGGACGAGCTTTGCGGCTGTTTTTCGATAGCAACCGTTGCTGTAGTTGTTGTTTGGGAAGTATTGGGACGACGCAAAATATCATTATTGATTGATTGCCGTTGCGACGAGATACCTGCTGTATTGCCCGATGAATTCAACGACGTAGTTGTTGTATTGTTGCTAACATTTATATTACTGGAAGTGGAAGTTGAAGTGGTAAGGCCAGTGGAAGCGGTATTTTGTGTGCGATTATCTTCTGTAACTACAATATATTACTTTTCACATTCAGATATTAATTATGCTTTTTTACATACCCTGTAATTCACTTGACTGCTTGGTGTCATGCAAATGGCACACCTGGCAAATACAATTAACCCAATCACGCATATCCGTCTCTGTATCGGCTGCTAAATAATACGTACGTCGTGGTGTTTTTATGTCGAACATAAATTGAAATTTTTGTTTGCGATTCTCCAAGCGCAAACCACAATCCACCTGTTCGCATTGATCCAAATCGATTACACCCTTCAGCTTGCGACAATTTCTATCCGTATAGTATTCAAGGCAAAATTGCTCAGGTATTTCACCCTGTTTAAGGGTAAACCATCGCCGACGCCAACGCTGCAATGAGATATGACAACAAAAATATGACATACAATTAGCAACAAAAACGAAGCAAACTATAGGGGAAAGGAGCAGCGCCAAATCAACCTCGATTAAGTAAACGATGATGATGCAAATTGAAATTTGAACTGGATACGCTGCAAATTGAAATAAAATCACAACGCGCAAGACTCAAAGTACAGAGGCGGTAAAGTTGTTGACTTGATGTCTTATCTGCTGGAAAAGCTGCCGCCTCACTGAATGTTGCTGTAATACGAAAAGCTAGCTAATCTATCAATATTGCACTAAGCGGCAGAAGCAGTGACAACGTCAAAATCATGTTGTCTATAATTTAACTTTGCTTCGAATGCAGTGACTAACGTATGCTTTCCACGAATGCAAATGTTGCAGTACAAATGTTAGTAGTTGGTTATGCCATGCATTGAAAAAGTGATAATGTTTTACTAATAACAAGACAGCTGAGCATATAGGACCGCGGACAGCGACAAACTGACTGACTGGCCTGCTTAAGACAACTGGCTGCTAATGACAACAACTTTTCTAGGAAATATTGAATTTTCATGCAAGCATTTCCTTCTATCATACCAATGGTTTGCATCTGTTTTGCGATACTCCATTAGAGAAGAAAATGCAAAAGTACAAGAAATTATTTACTCTTGTTTTTCTAAAGCTTTCGTAATGTTTGAAAAATGTTATTCGAATAAATTTCACATTTGATTGTTTGTTGTAAACAGGTTGTCAGCGCTGTAATATATTGAACTATTTCTTTTATGAATTTAACAAGTGAGTGGAAATTATCATTTAAATTTATTGTCTCGCTGATTCCAAAAAATGTATTAGTATTTTCAACTTGTTTAGATCTTAAAAAATTGGAAAAAGATTAGGGTGCAAAATTAATTTTAATATTTAAAAAATTTAAATAAGATAATCATACCAAGTTAACATAAAAAATATGTTTAAATAAATCAACCGATCTGTTTCGTATAAGGAAAAAAAAAAATTTGGTCCGATGAAACTAAAAACTTTTTGACGTAACGTAAAGTGTCCTATATCCGTCCACTTCCTAATTTCGTCCAGCAGCTTCTAAGCCAATTATTTCAATTGTAACGAACTATTTGAAACTATATCTTTTCAAAATATATAGCTGTATTTACCTTTTTTTAAATTGTTACCAATTTAAACTATTTTTGGCTTTTATTAAGTAGCAATTTGTCATTCAACGCGAAGTGAAGTGAAATGATGTATTTTTTACAGGCAAATCATCAAAATCGCGATTTTTGAAAAGTGTTTGTTTTAAGAAACTGTTTCTTTTTAGGGTAAGTATAAGTTGTTCTATTTATGTATATATACTTCAACCATGGTTTAAATATAATATAAGTCATAATTTTTTATATATACGGGAAAAAATTAAGTAAATGATGTGGTCGGAATTAGGAACATTAAAAAATTAATGATATCCTAATTCCGGCCAACGGACGGAATTGTGGTAAACTAACACATGCAAGCTAATTGATGAAAAAAATATTATTTATTATATTCTTGGCTTTAAAACATTTTTAACTATTAAATTAAATATGTCATTATCTTAATTCCTAATTCCGTCCTACCTTTAACTCAATAAAAATTAATAAAAAAATGGTTTTTGCATCGGTAAATTTTGTTATCTGCTATCTATTTTCAAATAAAAGCACTATGGTTGTTAACAGCATTTTAGTAAATAACATTTGTTGGAAATTAATCTCAAATTAAATTATTATCAAGCATAATGTTAATATTGATATTATTGAAAAATTTTTGAAAATGTTTGTGATTTTTCCGAGATATTAGTTATTTAAAAGTGGACGGCATTTAGGCAATGGTTTTTGCAATGTTTCCTAATTCCGACCGCGTTGTAAAAGGCTAAAATTACATAGGCTACTCTTGACAAACCATCAGCTGAAGCAGAAAACGACACATGGCAAAGTAAATGAAATGCAAATAACAGATGGTTAACTGCTACTAGAAATTAAAAATGATAAGATCTTGTCTTGATAAATATATTTCAAAATACAGAGTCTGAGTGGGTTGGGAAATATAAAAAAAAGTATAAAAAACTTTACGAATTTTGGAGAAACCTAAATTTATCAGAACATAATACAACATTGCAAAATAACAACAAAGCCTTAACTCTTGACAAAACCATAGACAACATAGTAATTGATGAGCAATTTTGGAATGAGAAGATATTTGTCGCCGAAGTTGACTCCAATGGTGAAGTTTCATTGCTAATTGCAATGCCTGAAGAAACACCAATTGAAACTGGAAACGAACAAGCAACAAGGATATAGTATGAAAACTAAAAATCCGGTAAAAGGTAGGAACGTCCTTTTAATGAAGAATAAAAAAAAAACATTTAAATTCTCTACATGCAGAAAATAAAATTAAAGAAATCATTGAAAAACAAGCCCCAGAAGGAAAATCATAAGTTTACTAAAATATATATAAAGAATGCTGTAAAACTGACTTGACCTTCGAGACCAGCAAGATATTATTTTGATCTCAAAAACTATTCAAATATCAAATGTTTAATTATAATTTAATTTTTATTCAATTGTTTTATTTTTAATTAATTTTTTTAAGTCGATTTTTTTTAGCAAAGTAGTATCTGAAAAGCTTAAATTAGGAAAACTCGATTTTATCAATTATTATTATTCAATTTTGTTGACACTTTATCTATTTATAAATAAAAAGAATATAATTTTGAGTTCGTTTTTGCCTTTATCTTTATAAAAACACAAAATCTGAATGAAAATATGGGTGGACGGAATTAGGTATGTCAGTGGACGGCTTTAGGAAACTTGAAATTTTTGTGGACGGACTTAGGAAGAGAGACATTTTTAATTTTGTGTTATATTTTTCTTGGAAAAAAAAATAATTGATTATTTATAAAAATTTCCTTTACTATATTCAAAAAGGGTAACTTCGATCCTGGCATATGACATTTAAAGTTTTTTTATATGATCTATCAATAGCTTAGTATTGCACAAGCAAAAAAAGTCCCCAAAAGTGGACGGAATTAGGATACTTTACGTTACAAAGCGTTGACGCTCTAGAGATAGCAAAATTCATTTATGCTGTACGTTGGATTTATGATGAAATTTGTTAAAATTATAAAAAAGGACTATCCCGACATTGTAAAACTAAATATTTTTAAAATTGTGAACTTGAAGAATTACCTCGAAAGATATAAGCCGTTCTTACAAATTGCAAGTTTTGCTATCAAGATCGAATTTATGGTTGTTGTTTTTGCTGCTTCTGTTGTAAGTGGCTTATGCTTCCAAAATTTTGCCCATTTAGATCTAACGACTATAAACAAATGTGTCAATCAAAAAATCAACAAATTGGGAATAAGTCTAGCTCGCCACTGTAGGCATTAAAAATTCAATATTGGAAAAAATATAAATCAGATACTTGCATTATGATAATAAAAACACAAATAAATAAAAAAAAGTTAGTTATAATCACAGTTGACCATTTCATATACTCGTATAAGGTTAAACTATTATTTCAATGACTAAGCTCCAAAGTATTATTGACTCAAAACTAAATAAACAAAGTAACGAGATTTCTTTGAAATTTAAGGAACACAACAAGTGACATTCAAAAATTTAAACAAATAACAAGCGCGGCTTTACTTAACTTATGTTCTCCTACATTATGATAAGAGCAAATATGATTAAGTGCTTTGTTTTTCTGATAAGCTGCAATTTTTTTATAAGTGGAGTTTAATTAAATAGCCCATAATTATTAGAAATGTTCCACTAGCTTCTTAGTAAATAGTTTAACATAGTTTAACTTTGTGAATTATTTCACACAAATGTTTATACTTACAGCTTTTTACTACTGCGTTTGATTGATTTATTTGCCTAACAATAAATAAGTTCACAGCTCTAAATGTGTGAATTTTTATTTATTACTGTTTAAGCTCACACTTTTACACTGTGTGTGTGTACTGTAATCTTGGATTTTGTTCTTATGTCGCAGAATGTGATCAATGGTGCTTTGTTGTGTTAAACGCTAAACGGTTATACGTAGATCACTTGTATATACACTCGCATGCAAATAACTGACTACATTTCTATATATACATACATACAGATGTTTGTGTATTAATTTACTATTCTCGGGCATGAATTTGACCTTTGACCAACTTAGCGATTGGTAATTGAATAGCGGATGGAAAAATCTCCAGCTTAGTATATCATAATATACGGTAAAGAGAACTGACTAAATTAATATTTTACACTTTTTCATTATATGCATGTACATATGTTTATAAAGTGCCCGAACTAGTATTGGGAAGATTCTTATGCGACATTGATCAATGCACTCAATTTTCCTCAAGTTTCCTATGGTAGAAGAGTGATTTTTATTTTGTTCTTTATACAAATCGGCACATTGAATTTACATACAACAAATTTAATTAAAAATAAAGTGCATTTGCTGTAAAAACCTTGTTTGAAAAATGTTTCAGTTAAGGGGGTTTCCAACAGTTTTTTGAGCTAATTTTTCTTAAACGGATGGCAACCTATGTTTGGGATAGGATTTGACAAGACAACCCTATATATTCTATTTAGGCTCTTCAAACTCTATCATTTGACACAAATTTCAAGCTGTAATATATATTAACAAAAATCGACCCAAAAACCAGTGGCAACCCTTGTTATATTCCTTATATATTCTATTTAGGCTCTTTGAGTTCTATCATGAAATATTATACACATTTAATAAAAACAACAAAATTGACCAAAATTCGGACATTTTCGGGCGTCGGTACGGGCTTTGACAAAGCAATTCTGGTTGATCAGTTTCACCAAAACGCATCACTATCTTTCCTGTAATCTTATGCACTCGACTTTTCTACAGCGGGCTCTCCGCCTAAAACGGTTATCAAGTAATCTTATAAAAATAGTTTTGAAAATTATTGCTGTGACACTAAATCTAAAATGAAATTGCAGACTGAGACACAATAAATTTATGTACGTATGTATAAATTGGAATTCAGAAATCAATTTATTTAGTTATCAAAAAATATAACGTGAATTGCGGTACTGACTCACAAAATTTTTTTAATTTAAATTATCTTTTGGGCTTTTAATATTATATTGTTCTTTATTTATGCCTTTTGTTTCAAATAAAATAAAACCTCTGCAGAAACCTCAAATCGGTTGGCAAAATATTGGTGGAAATGGTGAAATAAAGTTTTTTTATTTACATTTGAAATATTTTTGACAGAAAAGCACAAAGCTTAATTGCTAATTAAAATGTATGTACAGGATAAAAACAAAAAACGATGAGTTTGTCGAAGAAAACATTGTGTACTAACACATTATGCTTGATTTGTACACAAAATAAAATAAAAATTGTTTGTTTTTCGATACAGTAAAAAAGTATATAAGTAGATTGTGATTAGGAGCAACACAAAGTCATGTCAACTACACCAGAATTCAAAGAAATAACGAAATTTTGCAAAGTTGTGTCTGTGAATCAAACTACAGTACAAATGACTTACACTACTAAAAATATTTGTGGAATTTAAGGAATAAAAATAAGGAAAAGTAGCTTTTACCTCGCACTTATTTTATCAAATTTTTTCCAGAACTTTGTCCTTACCTATATTCAGACTCACTATGGGCCATAATTTTACTAAAATGATATGTAATTCATTTGAAAGACGTTTCTTAGTTTATCTAGAGTCCATTAACTACATGCGTCATGTATGAAAGACCTTACATGTTAAAAAATAACGTAAACAGTAAGTACTAATATTTGAGCCAGAAACGCTTTTCTTTGCAACTTATGTTCCCAAGGAGTGAGAATCGATCCCAACAAAAGAAACCTAACTACTAGCATTCAATTTATCATTATCTACGGTATAGTTTACATTTTAAGCTCTACAAATGTCTTTGTTTTTAAGTAAATAAATTATCTTAAAGCAACTTTGTTGATATTTTAACAAATGATTGGTTTTCTTCCAAAAATATTTAATCATTAACTATATTTTGATTCGACTTAGTGGAATACTAAAGATTTTCAAATATATTTTTAAGAATTTATCATGAATGTATTAGATTTGCTCAATGGTAAATTTTATTTACCGCGCTTCCACTAACTAATCCACCTTATTAACTAAACAAATTTGACACTGAGTCTGAT
Organism: Meiosimyza decipiens; assembly: GCA_963680825.1. Taxonomy (NCBI): domain Eukaryota; kingdom Metazoa; phylum Arthropoda; class Insecta; order Diptera; family Lauxaniidae; genus Meiosimyza; species Meiosimyza decipiens. The sequence continues at coordinate 25,068,155 of OY804258.1, read as the reverse complement.
GACTTTCGTTAGTTATTAATTCTCTTTTTTATTAATTTTAATTAAGTGTGTCATTCAGTCAACAACAACTACGACACAGCATTAAATACTGTTAAATAAATTTGATTAAAAACTCCGGCTGAGCGACCCAAGCCACATTTGTTTTTGTTTGTTTATTTATATCAAATATACGCAGTCAATGTTTGCGTTTGTATGTTTATGCCGATGTTTAATGTGAACCTGCTACAAACAGGGTGTCTTATTTTAATTTAAGTATTTTATTAAAAATAAAATTTAGAGTGTAGTATTCTGCAAATGTATAAAAAAACAAAAAATTTGGGGCATAACTATTTATAAAGGTTTGAAGTAAAAAAATTGCTGCCAGAAAATATTTACCAATATTAAGACTTCATCTAGTTATTGAGTTTTAAAGTAGTTAGGCAAATTATGTATTTTTAACAAATTTTTATTTAAAAAAGTTTAACTTATAAAATACACACAACTATACATAAGAACCTGCACATGGATTCGTAAGTTAAATACGATGACTCAGATGGCTGTTCCCATTCTTAGTAATAAATGTTTTTGATTTGATGTTTTTTTAGTTTTACAACTTTGATGTGAAATGTTTTTCCGTTTGAGGCATACTGTTTGAGCAAATGATTAAAAAAACCATAACCATTCCTCGACCAATTTGAGCAGCCACTAATACGAGCTTACCGCCTTAAACTGCGTTTCTAGCGAAATCAAACTTGATTTCGTAAAAGGTAGTCACGGATATAGATTTTTATAAAAATCGGTTTATGAAACGATAATTTTGTAAGATTTAAGATTTTACATATAAGTAAGAAGCCTTTGTTAAAGTTTACGAGATACAACGATTTTCTCAATATATTTACCAACTTGTTTTTATAACAAGGGAAGCTTTGAGAAAATATAAACTGACTAATTCGTGTGAAAAATTCCCAAAGCATAGTTACGTTATATATGAACGGCCCTTATTTCCTTTAAAATAAGAGGAATGGAGGAAATTTTTCGTTAAAAGAACATCGGATACATGTAGGAATTAGTTATTTGTCTTTTCTTTTAGAAACACCCTACTTCTTGTGTGTTTTTTATGTGTAATTACTAATTATGTTCACGTTCGCAACATTCAACAAAATAGCGATAGCGACTACGAATGCAACTGCGACAACGGCAACAACTGTTGGACAAGTGATTGTCTGAATGAGCCTGTCGTTAAACATTTGCAATTGATGTTGCGAGTGTGCTGTTGGTGCTTTTTATCGACTGACTGATTAACTGGCATTCACCAAACTCCAGCTGCGTTTCTATTGAAATTTCCAACAAAGAGCATCGATTCAAGCCTACAAGCTGACGGTTCTCTTATGTGATTGTTTGGAATGTTTTGTTTTTTTATTTACGTAATTCAATTAATTTATATGCAGATAATCAGCATTTATCGCACAAGCAAATTAATTTCAGTTTTCACAGAAACAAATTCTTTGTGCAAAATAATATACAATGTATACATAAGTACAAATTATATTTATGTACTTCTAATAAACAAATGTTCAAAAGCAGCAACAGCAGGGCACTATGAGTGAGTCAGTGACTGAGGCTGCGTTTGCGACTCGATAATTTACTACTGTTTGGGATCGGAAATTCTTAATAACGTTCTTGGAGCATACTGGATTAAAAATATTTTTTATCATTTAAATCGTATTTCCAAACGCCCACCATGTTCCTTACCGCTCTCCAAACGCGTTTTGTTGGTGGGGATTTTATGAGCCAACCTTCATAGTGGACTTCTTTGTTCATGTTGGTCTTTTGGTGTTTCCAAATTTTGAGATCAATTTTGTTGGCGATCTTCTTTAGGAGTAGCGTTCTTTGTGACTGCTACAACTGAATATATTTCTCTTATTTTGCAGGTTTTCTTATCCACTGTTCTTCGAACCTTAGCTCAGCACTATTCTTCTGTTTTTAGGTTTTCGTCAAAATTGATATTTTTTGCACTTTTTCACTATTTAACGATATCGAGTTTCGCACTTATTATTCATACTTATATTAAACTTTGTTTTTCAACATACTTATTTATATTTTATAATAAATAACAAAAATTCAAAGCACTCCCGTAAAATAAAATCCAAGAGGACCAAGCAACGAAAATTAACTGACAGCACAAATAATGAACAACGAAAATAAAATTAGATGACAGAAGAGATAACTGAACGAAGCAATAGCAGTACCAGGGCAACCTATTTAGTATGTAAGAAAAGTTGGGTTGCACTTATAATCGTTTCGATTACGAATTGCATCCAACTTTCGAACGATTCAGTTAAGCAGCTGGTATTTCTTGTTGCGATGTGTACGCATCAAAATATTTGTGCGACCGATTTGCACAAAGAGCTCTCTATGAAACTTACTTATATTATTTCGGTTCATCATTAATTTTAACATAAGATGAACAAAAAATTAATGAGCAAGAAAAATAATTTTGACATTGCGCTTACCATTGCAATTGAAACACGGATTTGACAAGAAATTAGAGCGTCGTTATATGGGTACGACGCAATATTGTGTATCGAAACTCAATTATACAGAACGGCAACGCTATTGTGTTGATTGTGCACTTAATTTTTTCCATTGTGTCGTAAAGTTAGCGGTGCTGAAAAAATCAACTTTATACTAAGATAATTCTTAAATTTGTGATTTCTAAGCAAATTGTAAGATATTAAACATTTTAAAATTGGTTTTATAGAAGAAAATTTTGTTCCTATAGCCGCAGCATATAATTAAACGCAAAGAAAAATATCTTGCATTCACGTGTGTGTGGCTGTTCGGCGAATAAAAAGATGGCGTCTCAAGTAGCAAACAAATCTGGAAGTGGTTGGCCGCGGCGAAGCAGCCAAGGACAAATCGATGGAGCTACAAACAATGGATCACAAAATAAATTTTCAGCAAGTACATCGTTGACGATAAATCGCACAATAAATTTGTAAGTTTCGTATGTAGAACGCTTTCTCGCAGAGTCATGTCAGAAAACATAAGAACTTTGAAAGATAGGTTAGGAACAAAATGGGTTAGAATTAGGGAATACAGGCAAAATTGATCAGTTGAATGGTACTTTTTGTGTGTACATGATATTTTGGATTCGATACTTTATTGAAGTTCATTCGTTGCATTGTTGTAACGGCATTGTATAATCTAACAGCTCTTTTTTATTTTTGTCTAACCGTAATTTTTTTTACCGGGTTCTTAACACTTTTGAGGGTGGACGCGCTCCAGTTTCGGAAACTTAAGCCATTATTGCATGTGCAGAACACATAGTTCAATTCCCAATGTATGGGCGTCATAAAGAAATAAATTTAACAATTTATGCTTAAACTAATAAATATAAACATTCTTCAGTTAGTAGTCCTTGGGTTCAAACCACTAGCCGCCATGGTATAAGACAGCCATCATAAACATTGGAACATGTTTAGTCTTAATACTGAAAAGGAATATGGAATCATAAGTGCGTCTGTTTTGCAGATATAGGCATCAGGAGTCGTGGAAATAGCTTTTCCACAAATCATTAATTGAGAACTTCTGGATTGATTTCCAAAATATGGATATATGGATATTTGTCAAAGTTTTGGAGATATGTATGTTCATAAAACAAATTTCTGACCTATATTTTTTATCTTTTTTTTTTTTGGGTTCGCAAAGAAAAACCGACAACGAATGCTACAATAATTGTAAGGACATAAGAAGAGCTTTCTACATATATATATTAATAATAAATGAAAAAATTGGTCATAAATTTAGTAAAATTGTCATATCTTGAAAACTATGCCACAGATTTTAAATTATTATAGTCCAATATAGCTTATTACCTTTGATATAAAACAACCCATATTCTGCAAATCTCGGCGCTCTCAACATTTACTGATTTTCTGCACAGCTATATTTGCTTTTTATCCGAAATTAGGTGCGTTCTCCAGTTTTTGATTACACTATTAACCTTATTTGCTTAGACAAAAAAAAAAAAATAAATCAGAAGAGATCACGGAGGGGCTCCTAAATTAAACCTGTTTTGGGAATTTAAATCATTAAGTCTGAAATATAGAATGTTAATATGATGTTTAGACCCATAAAAGCAATATTTTATTTAGTTTATAAACAAAATCTTATAGTGACGACAGAACAGGATTTAGCCCCGAGAGCAAATTGTTATTCATTAGAGATTTTCAGTTTTATATTCTATTCCCAATAGTTTTGAGTTATTTCGTTTCAAAAAAGAGTGTAGATATTTAAAGAATGACTGACTAATATGTGTGTATGGATGTGTGTACATTTTTTTAAATTTCACAATTTCTAGGTATCCACTAACAAATTACACATTTGGCACCAAGGAGCCGCTTTTTGAAAAAGATCCTTCAGTGCCTTCACGTTTTCAAAGAATGCGTGATGAATTCGATCGTATTGGAATGCGTCGCTCTGTCGAAGGGGTGTTGTTAGTTCACGAACATGGTTTGCCACACGTGTTGCTACTTCAATTGGGTACAACATTTTTCAAATTACCAGGCGGTGAATTAAATGCAGGCGAAGATGAAGTCGATGGTCTAAAAAGACTACTAACAGAGGTAAACACAATAATAAATTTTCTTCATTCCTTAAATTTGTAAACATTAAAATTAATTAAATTTAATTATAAATTTTTGTAAACAATTTTGACTGTACCTTTACTGTATACCTTTATTATGTAAACTAATTTATAGCAAAATTGTAAAATTTTAATTTTGTAATAATTTATCTAAAATGCTGCATTCAAAAAAGTATCTTATCATCATAAACAAAAAATTCCTGAGCAGAGTGTTTACGCATCCATATAAGTAGCGGCTGCACCTTAGTTTTAGTTTAAATTAAAACAACTAAATATTCATATTAAAACACATAAACCATTTTTTGTAACAGCTATAACAAAAGTTTAAATTTTTATTTGTTTCTTTTAAAAAAAATCCCTTTGACTTCATCAATATTGTTGCATTGTGTAATTCATTTAGACTTTAGGCCGTCAGGATGGTGTTAAGCAGGAATGGATAGTTGAAGATACCATTGGCAATTGGTGGCGTCCAAATTTTGAACCACCACAATATCCATACATCCCGCCGCACATTACCAAGCCGAAGGAGCACAAACGATTGTTCCTAGTTCAGCTGCATGAAAAGGGTAACGTTTGCTCTAAGTTAATATTATACGTATAACTCTTATAAATTTGTTCTTATCGTATTGAATTATATTATTGGTATTTGTATTTCTAAGCATTTCCATTTGATTGTGTCATTTTTGCAATATAAATAGATTTTAAAACTGCCAGTCAAAATCTTTAGTTTTAAAATTACTACTAGTTTCAGTTTCGGGTTGTTCACGAATTTCTGAAGGAAACAATGAAATCAGTAAATTTATAAAATATAAGTCAACTGTGCAATTTTTTCCTCAAAATTTTGTAACGAGATTGTCTGAATAATAACCTCCGTCATTTTCCAATATGTTTCTGTTAAAAATAAAATTTCTCAAGAAAATTGACCTTTATTTCATATATTTTTTTTATTTAACGCATGAAGCCCTAGCTGTCAATTTTTCGGCCAGTGACTTTCGAATTACACCCGCAAAGAGCCAGGATATGCCGTGGCCATCCAATTAATATTTTAAGCAAAATTTGTGATAAAATGTTTTAAGAACCCTTACCCATTTTTATTGGACGTTTGAAACTCTAAAAGTTATTTGATCTCGATTTTTTTTATGTGTAAGATTGCGACTAAAAGATTACAGGCTTAGGTTGATAAAGCATACGGTTAAAACAATTTTATTTAAATTTTTTCTTTTCATTACGCATCTTATTTCGCAGTACAAGTATTTTGAAACGTTTTAAAATTTTTCGGTAAATGCGCCACATGCTTGGAAATAGTTCCAGTGCCCATGGCATCAAAGTCTCCGTCAGCAAATATGCTCATGAATAGAAGTTAATTCGAAGGTCAAAATAATAGTCGATATAAAACCATTAGTCTTCCGTTGCGTATTTATTTTCTTAATTAAGCTAAATATGCACTATGTTATTTTAGGTATGTATCTCACCTTCGTCTAGAAAATCCGGAAATATATGTAATTATATACCATAAGTTGTTGGACTAAACTTAATTAAACGAAAATAGTTAAAAAATAATTAAAATTTTTAACTCTTTTTAATTCACTTCCTTTCCTTTTAGTGCAAAAAGGACACAATCAAATAGAAATTGTAAATGTGTATAGGAATGCAATATATAAAAATTGTTGAGTTTAAGTTATTGGCAGGGAACTTTGTAGTTTTTTATATCATTTCAATGTCTTACTCCAAAAATCTAGATTTGATGATAAATGTTATTGACCCTAAAACATATTTTTTGCGAAAATATAGTTTTTTCTTCTACGATGTTATGATAGCAATGATCTTTCGTTAGGGCTAAGAATTGCATTTATGAATCCACGCGTTATTTGTTTTTATTTAAAATAATGTTACATATTAAGTAATCATCTTTTTTATACAATGTTGTTTAGATATGGAATGGAACTCCAGTTTTGATGTTCCCTGAGCGGTTCTTACTAATGTGAAACAAAAATTGAGCAAAAAAAAAGTTAAAACTACTCCACTACTTTCTGTTTAGTAATAATTTAAGCATTAAAGTTTTGCTGAATTTACTTAATAAATAAAATGTAGATCCATGGAAACTCTTTTCTTTTACCTTCAATGAAGGAAACTTGTCTGTCAATTAGGTAAACTTTGAATTTTGTAAATGACGCCTAAATGCGGCGCATACAAAGTTAATGTTGATTTTAAGTGATTGTTAATAATTTTGTTCAAAGAGTTTGTCATGGCATTGTTATTCATAATTTTTTTATATTTTGAAGAAATTTGTAAAATTCATTTCACGAAAAATTGTGCGCGCAAAATGTATTGGAATATTTAAAAAAAAATGTTTAAGCAATTTCTTAATGTCTTTTTCATATTCTTTGTATTTAACAGTAAATGTATTTCCACTGTACTTTTTATTGTTAACACACGTTTAGCCAGGGTTTGTAAAGGGTTTGAAAATAAACTTATTTAAAACCTTTTCATATCGATGTGTATTCAAAACAAACATAAATTTAGATTTATCATTATACGTAACTCGCCATAAAATTGTGTTTCATCAAATTGTTTCCCTTTATGTTTACAAAAAACTCTTGGAAAACTGTAAATAAAAAAAAATAAATGAAACCGAAGTGATTATATAACATTTTTATTTAACCTTATTTTATAAGCTTTCTAAACTACACCTAAAATACATTTCAATAGATTTAATGCATAATTGCATATTTTGTAAATGCAATTTGTGTTTCAACATATTTTTTTCATATATGCCTCAATTTATTGTAACATTTTTTAGGTTTTATAAGTTCTAAGAAACACTCAATAATGTAATTGGCGTAATTTTTATATTCCCATCTTCTTTATTGTTTTTCTTATTTGAATAAATAGCGCTTTTTGCTGTGCCGAAGAACTATAAGCTAGTGGCAGCACCATTATTTGAGCTATATGATAATTCCCAAGGATATGGTCCAATAATCTCTTCACTTCCGCAGGCGTTATGCAGGTAATATTCGAAGTTAAATAGAATTACATAATATTATAAAGATAAAAAAACATTTCAAGCTAACACTACAGTTTACCACATCCTCTCTTAATTTAATGAAAGTACGTTAACGCTCGTTACTTTGTGAAAAATGGCTCACATAACGAACATGTTTCTTTCAAATTTTCATTATATTTGGTGCTGGTCTGGTCAAAAATCGTCATTTCCATTATTGGCCTGATATGTTTTTACCCTAAAATCAAACAAAAATAAAAAAATAAAATTTATTTTGAAACAGATTCAACTTTATCTACATGTGAGAGGAGGAGGCGCCTGGCACAAGTACTCACATGCTGCCAAGCACATCAAGTGACATGCAAAGTTATTTAGAAGATGAATATAAAACCACGTATGACCGTCTTAATTACTCCCGACGGCAACAATAGAACTTATAATGCAAATACATACTTACATTTAATTTTAAAACTAATGTTAGTATAAAAATAATCGACTAAAATTATATTCATTAAGAATTTGTGTTTAAATCAAAATCCAAAACAATATAAAACTCACTGTATTAAAAATATAAACAGCTATTCAATAAAGTACAATATAATTTAAAAATAAAAACAAAACCTATTGCTAAAATTTCTCAGGAAAGAAAAAAAGTCATTCAATATTTTTTTGGGATACCATCGGTTAGTGCAGGTATTTAATGTTCTTTTGAATTCGAGGCACCGCAAAATCAGATATTGCAATGACCCTAGTAAATAATTGTATTTGCATTCAAAAATTTAAAACTGTTTGTCTTTAGATTACCGATTTTTTTAAATTTCACTAATGCCACTGAAAAAGTTTTGTTTTTTACTAATAAAAAATACAAGGGATTTTGTGATAAACTTGTATATTTATTGATATTTTAATGCGAATACATACATTGCATATATGCTGCTTAGAGAATGATTTATAAGATACTTGAAAGTTAACTTTTATTTTGTATAAGATAATTCATATATTTTGTATTTTTAAATATAAAATAACACTTTGGTTTAATTTCAATTTAAGATTTGTTATTTCCTTTGTTTTCGTCTATTAAATGAAAACAGTTTCAAAGCATAAAGTTTTCATAAATCTTTTCAAAAGATGAATAGCTGCAATAGAAATTTTGGTGTTAAAAATTCAGTTTTCTTGATAATAGAGCTAACAAACTATTTATCGGGAATGCTACCAACTTTCCAAAGATTGGTAATTTTTAATAAAAATTTATGGAAGCATTCTATACGAAAGCAACACGCTGTATGAATTTTATGGTAAAACAATAATTTTTTTATTTGTTATACTCACTCGAAGTTAAAAGCATTGGCTTTTTTTTTCAAAAATGATTTGTCTGTACCGGAAAATCTACCGCAACCGCTGGTTTATGAGCGCAGTACACTACCACTATGAATGACATTCATACATCGTGTTACGCTCGAATGGAACTACAAACTTTTCCATAAAGTTTCGTTAAAGTATTCCAGCCCTTGGGAAATTCGCAACTCAGATCAGGAAGTCCTGCCCTTTTTTGTTTGCTTAATATCTTAAAATAAAAACTTATTAATTTTAAAAAGAATGTGCAGTTATTGTGCTATTTAGTAACAGTTTGCGAAAGAAGCTTCTATTTATAAGTTCTTAATAGTGATATAAATAACTAAACACAAATAATATAAAACATTAAAATATTTAAACATTTTGTATGGGTTTTAACGATTTATATTTAATTTGTTTTGTGTAGGCTTATTTTAAATTTATTTAAATGGAGGACTTTTATTTATTGTGAGTGTGTTTTTTTAAGTGTAATGAAGTAATATTTGCGAATTAAAGCAATAATATTGTGCTAAATTATATATAACCTAAGGCTAACAAAAAGTGTTTAAAAAACAACCTTTTTATATCACAAAATAATAGAGAATTCTGTTTAAATAGGTAAGAGGAACTATAAATTGCAGTGTTATAAATAAATAAAAATTGTATACAACAGCTTATATGAGCACTAAAAAATTATAACTTTCATTTCGGTTCAAAGTTTGCCATTTACGATAATGCTATCTCATTGTTTTGTTTAGTGCACCAAACTGCATCCAGAAGGTCGTAAAATTATTTAATCTCAAGGAAAAGTGATATTATGGGATAACAGCAAAATAGTCACTTGTTTGGATATTTTGCATAATACATTTCATTTCTGGACAGGCCAGTGGTAAAGAGAAAAAATTAATGCAACTGGTGAGCCTGAAAAGGAGTTGCATACGAATTATTGACGGATTTTTAAATTGACAATGGTGCAGGATGTGTGACGAAGACATTGCAGAATTCCTAAACGAAAACTAACAGTTTTCTTAGACGAAGAGTTAAGAAAGGTGGTATAATTTTCGTCTAAAGATTCAGAGATATGTTCTTAGTTTTCGTCTAAGAATTGTGAAACTTTAGAATTCTGCAAAAAATATTTTTAAGTTCTATTTTTCGTCTGACAATTTGATAAGCGATAAGTCCTCGTTAGTAAGGAATATACGTAGCGGAAAAATAGGGCTTCAACATTTTAGAGTAAAAAGCTTCAGAATATATATATATTTTGACGACTCTCGTCCTCAATACATAAAAGTTTAGTAAGTAAAGCAAATGGTTCACTTTGGCAGAATATGTACTAAAACTTAAGACATAGTTGACTATTCTTTCGGTCTTTATCTTTTAGTGCTAATAATAATTCTTGTATTTTCGTTACCGTGATAATGTAAGTGATAATCTTATTGAATGTCGTCAGAATCATATTATTAAATAGAAAATAAAAAAACTTAAAAACCAAATTATGTTGATGCATTAAGTTACTGAACAGCTTATCTTATGTAGATAAATTGGTCATAATGATTTAAACGCGTTTCATTTGGTATAAATAATGATTTCTACTTAATTATAAGTATGTTTTTCATATGCATATAAAAATTTGATCTCCCATTGAACTCTCGTTTGCTTTTCACTATAAAATTACCATAACTTATTATGGAAAAATTTCAAATCGTTATAGCCCTGATCGGTTAGACCTTCACCTGAAGATACCGTTGACATAGCATCTGCATTATCTGGTGGTGGTGGTGAATGTAATTTACCAACGGGACGATTTATTTTTACAACACCAAAATCTTGACGTGACTCTTGATCAAATTCCATTTTATTTGATGGTGTCACTGCACTACCAACTCCAAATGAAATATTTTTCATGCCAGTATGTTGTTTGCTTAGCTGGAATGATGCTGGTTTCTTCATGTTCATAAAATTCTCATCAACGGCGCATGATCCAGCAATAGATGATGGTGACATTGACTCTTTATTTGGTGAAGTGATTTCTTCAATCGGTTGATTAGCAGCAGCTTCAGCTTCATCAATTGCTGCAGCAGTTAATTCGAGTTCGATAGCTTCTGCACTTGTTGTTTCGATATCATGTTGATGCTCCAACTCGCTTGCTTGTAGATTTTGAAATTCTTCAGCGACTTCATTTACTGCATCGTTAATTGCGCTTGCAAATTGTGGTGAATTTATGCTGAGGAAAATTTATTATAACATGAGAGATAAGAAAACTCTAGCTTTTATAAACATTTATAGGAACAAGGATATATCAGAAAATGAGGACCATAACAAGCTTTGGAAACTATATGTGGGATAAAAACTATTAGAGCAAGCGTAAATAAGAGACTAAATAGTCGGGCGACTATTAACTCTAATCATGTAGTTAAGTGGGGAGTGCGATAAGTTTCTTTTATTTTGTAATTACAATATATGTTTGTAGATAAGGATTATGAAAATTTAGTTGATTATGATTGAAATAATTCAGCTTTCGCACAGCTATTTAGATTAAAAATCGGTCAACTCATTACAGAAGAGATGGTTTTGGGAAAATTTCTTTTTTATTTCGAAACACCTTTCTAAGTTTGCTATGGCCAAATCATAATACGTAGTATTTTAGCATGGTCTTTCAAGGGAGTAAGGTTTTCAAAAGGATTACTAAAAACTATATTAAATTAAAAATCTACTACATGGGACATAACTTTAAAAAAAAATTATAATAACGACAAATAAAAACGAGAAATTTTTATTACAGAATGTCTTTAATTTTTATTTATAAATATATTATTTTATTATTGTGTGCTCAAAAAAAAATTAAAACAAAAAAATGTAAAAATTACAATGAAAATGTGTTTAAAATAAATATTAAGATTAAAAACTTAAATCACAAATTATTGCAAATATTTCAGTAAAAAAACGAAAATTTTAAAACTGAATAGAAATATAAACAATTTTTTTTTTTTTTTTGTAAAATTCTTCGCATAATTTTTATAATTTAAGAAGTTTGGCCGGTTTCAAAATAATACAATGTGAATTTAAAGCGAGCGCAAAATGAATTTACACGCACACATCCGAATACATCAATTTAAAATTTAAAAATATACATATTTATGTGTGCATATGTATGCATGTATTAAAATGACTAATTAAAAAACTAAAGTTTAAATAAAGCAGCTTTAATTTTGTACAACTTTATATCCGGTAATTATGATATTCTGAAAAATAAACAAAAATAAAATTAAAACCAAATATTTTTCAAAAACTTAAGAATATGTAATGCTAAAATCATAAAACAAATTCATTGATGCAAATCAAAATAAAATAAGAGATATTCCAAATTATGGTTTATAATTTGTTTTAAATTATCTGCTTAGCTAAGTGAAAGTGTCAATTATATTTATGGGGATTTTGGTTTCAATAGAAATAACCCACATACCTGCTCGATTCGGCACCTCCTTTATTTGGCGTTGAGTTACTGTGAATTATCTGTAAAGCAAAAAAAGAATTTAAAATTTTTTTGTAAATACTTAAAAAATATGAACTATATACGTATAGTTAATATATGGTGTTTCATTTAAAGAAACTTTTTTCAGTAGAGATCTTATGACAGATCACGCGCAAGTCGTGTCCAAACTGTCATGGTATTTTTGTGCGTTTGTAAATTGGGAAAATTTACTAAGTTCATGGAATTTCATCTCCGAATTCACTTGATTTTGTTATGAAACTAATCTGCTAGATCATGTTTGATCTTTGAAAGAAATTATCTTTAAAGTTAAATATTATGATGATGATTCTTTTGTATGATAGTAGAGATACACGAAAAAATTTAATTTTTTTATTTTTAAAAAGCTACCTCTAAATAAATCATCCTATATAGAATAAGTACGTATAGTTTAAAATGCGATTACTTAGAATTTATACTGGTGCTGGTACTTAATCACTACATTTACAGCTAAGCTTTCTGTTACTTAGTATAAGAAATCGATTTTTATAAGGAATTTGTTTATGTCACGTATGCAAATTTGATTGAGATGCGACTTAAGGTCGCCCACTTATTAAAACTTTAATCAAAAATTACTGTGGCTAGCGAAGCCTCTGAACGAAGAGTAACTAGACCACTTTCAAAATAAAGAGCTCATATGCATGTTTAAAGTCCCTGAGCCACTCCCTAATACAAGCTTAAATGAAAAAAGTACTAATGAAAGAAGCCAGAGTTGGACATATGGAAGGATTTAAGCGCTAAGAGGCTTCGCTAGCCACAGTACTTTTTGATTAAAGTTTTACGTCGCATCTCAATCTAATTTGAATACGTGACACAAACAAATTCCTTATAAAAATTTAGCCGCAGCTAAAATTTGCTTTATTTCTTATTTTAAGTTAAAGGCCAACAAAAATAATTTTTTAGAAATTTATGTAAAATATTAAAAAAAAATTTAAAAAGACCAAAAAGTACTTTTTATGGTTCCAATGCACAGTTTGGATAATTTAGAATATTTTTGTATGAAAAAATTTTTCAAAGGTTTCTAGTTTTTACGTTAGTGTTTGAAACAATTTAGGTCAAAGTTCCACCTTCTATCATTTTTTTCTTCTAAGCTATAAATTTTCAGTAAAAATGGCACCGAGTCAAAATTTCTGAAAATTGGTCAAAATATTAAGAAAAATATTTTTTTTATTTAAAAATTCGCTTTGGGACCACTGCGCGCAAGTCTGAAAATTTTATTGCTGTTTTTCGTTAGGAAGCTAAAATGATCCGTAGTAAGCGTTAGCCTATATGCTAGTTCAAGACATAGCGTGATTGAGTTACAAACAGCTAAACATTAAAACTTTTACATTTATATGTCAGTAAATTGGGCCAGAAAATTTTATGATGGAAGCTAAGTGAGAAATTCAAAAAGTCGGTGCGGCAAGTTGGTTTAAAATTTTACTCTGTAAATTTAGTAAACATTTATATAGACTCAGTTTTCATGCATAATTTGTCAGTGTTTACTGTAAAATTTGATGTGTGGTGAGAAAACAGTGTTGTTTTTTTGTGCGATGTCGTAATATGTAATAAGTAAAAACATAAGCGGTTGCAACTTTTAGTCAACGTAGCAGTATTTTTATCAAAATTAAAGTACTTTACCTAAGATGATCTTGTTGGGCCTCTTAAGAATATTTATTATTTGAAGTTAGTTTAGTTTATTCCAAAGAAAAATTTAAATTTTTATAAAAATTATATTTTTGGGGGCTCCGTAAAGTACTCCGCCCTTGGCCCTAAAGTTGTTGCTACGCCACTGATAATGTATTCAAAAGTATTAATAGAAGCTCAATCAAAATTTTGTCAAAGTTACTTTTTTAAATGAATATGTGTTGGAGGTAGCCGTGCCTAGAGTACAATTCCACTCTATTTTGCGACAGTACACTATTATATCATCATAAACGGTACAAAAAAAAAATCCGATGCACGTAGGTTGTCAAAACTTTGCTAATACGAAGGTGCCAAGCTATGTGGTTCCCAATTGAGCCTAACCTTTTTTTATCGAAGAATGTACAAAGCAAAACTGTTTGAGAACGATAACTTTCATATGAGCGTTCTACTGCCTTAGTGACCTGCAAGAAAACTAACAATAAGTAAAATTACGATAATTTTCTTGAAAAAAATGCATTAAAGAGAATTTTAAATTCGGTTGTCAAACTGTCTAGAAATGAGAACAAAATGCATATTGAGAAATGCCATTATTTAGCTCAATTAGTTTCTTTAAGCGCCTTAAAGTATACATTGCAATGAAACAAACAAACAAACTATGCCGAAGTCAACTTCCGTTTCCGTCATTGTATAGTTTGTATTTATGTAGAATAGCATGTTGCATTCATCGTTGGCCACTTTTTTCTTTTTACAGTCAGATTGTCAATAGCATGAAACAACTAAAATTTCTTACAATAACAAAATCTGCATTTTTTTCTGTCGGCCTAAAGTCGTACTAAAAGTTTTTATTTTATGTTTTAATTTTTTCGTTTTAGACTTGCTGCAGGACATCAGCGATGAAAGTAATGCGGCTAAGAGCGAAAGTGTTGACGAAGTTGGCGAACTGCCAATTTAAAAGCCAACAACGAATGCCAAGTGAAAGCTTTCAACCGGTAAGTGTAAAGTTGGCTAGGGGCTCGTTAAGAATAATGTTAGCCATTATATTGAAATGTATACATACTCCATGTATGTACATATGTTTGTATATTTGCGTTAGCCTTTTTAAGGGCCAAAACTTTTGGCGAATATAATAGAAATAATAGTTTTAATAGGTTTGCTTTTTGATTTGCCAAAATTACAGGCAGTTTTTTTTTTTTGAGAAAACTAATTACGTTTGATATTTTTTTTAGTTTTGTGTGAGAATAAAGTAAAGATATTGCCACTTTGCTCAGAATGAAAAAAGTTGCAATACAAATACACTTGACAGTGAACCTTTCAATTTTCCTGATGATTCACTATTGGCGCATATCGGAAGATAAAAAGATGAAAGACTTTTTCAGAGTGCAAGCGAAGTTAGGGACATTTTACTGGGCGGATACACCATTACATTGCACTTTATAGAAATTTTACTATCGAACAGTGCATGTCGACTTAGTGGCGAAATCATTCACTCACCATGGAGTCTCTTCATAATCATGTAAAACTACGGAATTCGTCTGGATTATGTCCATATCACACCAGCTATGAAAATATGCGCTGCTGACATTAAAGGATGAATCCAAAAGAGAAGGATTCGTGAAAGAACAGTCATGGGTATTTGCCTCTAGGATATTTCCACTAAAAATCTGAAAATATCTGAAAAAGTACAATACATAAAATGTTCATCGAAGCATGAAACTAGGTGGAAACAGTAAACTTAGTGCTAGGAAGAAAAAACTGACGAGGTTTTCATTCATACTAAGCGGCAGTTCTGCTATTCACTTGAAAAATGTGTTAGGCACAAAATTGTGGAAGAGTTATCTGCGATAAGATTTGACCAAGCTGCGCCGTTTTGAAATTTGCTTCAAAAACCCTTCTTGGCACATAAACAATTAATCAAAAATTGTTATAAGAATTAAATAAAAGAGGTCTTCAGTCTTTGTTTCAAAAAATGTCTCTGCGTTAAGATTTGACTAAGTAATAGTGACTTCAAAATGGCTTATTAATGTCAATATGACGTTTTTTATCAATTTTTGGTTTGATACCATATAATTCAACATTTAATATGCAGAGCTAAACGCGAAAAATCGTCTTCTACAATTTTGTAGTTCCGATCATGTAACTGATCAACAGTTCTCTTGAGATAAAATGTTTTGAAATGATAATGAAGTTTATTTTGTAGTTGAAAAAAAAATGTAAATGACCACTGGGTCCAAGATGAGATAATCAAGCAAATCCATTTAAGTAGTAACTTTTAAGATATAGACGCAATACAGATATTTAGGAAAAAACAAACGTAAGAACCATTAAGTTATGACCCAATATAAAAGCTTTCAATTTATTTTTGTAAAATCTATGTACTCGTATACAAAATATTTTGATTTGGACAAAAACGCACAATAACGAAAAATTTATAGTGGCCAAAAACAAGATGTGCTAAATTGCCGCGATATTGCTCAGAAATTCAAATGCTGCCATTTGAAATAGTGACTACGAAAAGGAAGCAACAATCAATTGGTAATCGGAGCGCTTGCAGCAGCATTATGCGAATGATCGCCGACTTGATGTTGCTGTTGATTTTGTTGTTGCGGTGGTTGTTGCTGGTGATGATAATTATGCTGTTGCTGATATTGCTGCTGCTGTTGTTGTTGGTGGTGACCACTTGGCATACCTGCCGCAGGCATTGCAGCATTATCGGGCATTGATTCTGGACCTCGTACCAAGTAAATGGTGGTATTGCAATTAGGACATGTGGTACACATTTCAGGTTCATTACTAATTGGAATGGAAGCGGGGTTCGGCCGAGGCGATGCCTTTTAAATGAGAGCGCAAGAGTATTTGAAATAAAATTAAACGTATAATTTATTTATAGATGTTTAAATAGAAATATGATGAATTTACATTTGGTTCTTTCATTTGATTTAGATTTCTGCTTTGGGCTTGCATCTGCATCTGTTGCGTATGTGCCTGAGCCTGCTGTACTTGAGCTTGCAAAGGTGTTTCTCCAGCGCCACCATCTGCACTAGTTTTGAGTTTGTATGAGGATTCAGTTTGGGCCTACGGTGGGCAGAAGTAAAATAAACGACAGGAGTATAATTACATGGTTTGGCGATCGAAAGCATTAACGCTGTATTACCAATGGAGCCTGCTGCTGCTGCTGCTGTTGCTGTTGTCCAGCGGCAAGTCTTGTTACACTGACTTGGTTATTTGTCATTTGATTTTTTGTACCGTAAACATCAGTAAGACCCTATGTAATTAAAGTTTTTTTTTTTGTTGGTTGAACATTTGGGAAACTAGTGTTGGCCAAGCATATTCATACTACACGAGATCTAACTCAATTGAACAAAAATGCAAGCTTATCTACACTCGTGCTGTATGGCTTTGCCGTCACTGTTAGCGAGTGATTATGTGAAGCTGTGCTGTTTGCTGTGCGAGAGTCGTTATAGGGGTTAAAGCAACGCGTTTTCGGAGCGTTGTCGTTAAATAGATACTACAGCCCATTTCTCGATTAAAAACTGGTCGGTTGCGATGCTTTATGCATTTATCTTGTGATTATGGCTTCAACAGCACAGCATTACTGCTTCAAAAGCATACAGTACAGCTAACAGTTTCACTATAATCGTAGCTTTATATTTAAAAAAAATATCTGTTTTTTACTGTTTGAATCCCTAAATCAAATGAGTACAAAAGAAAAAAACATTGCAGTTTTTGGTACAAAAAATAACTTCGAACTTTCAGATACAACAGTTTTTATAGGGCCTCGACGTAGCAATTTCCCATCGCCATTCTGTTGTATCCAATATAATTTTTATAGAATGGCAGGGACCTGCAGCTTAACGCTGGATCCAAACTGCAATTCCAAATTATATTCTCGAAGCATTGTCCGTAGTTCACGAGATGAGTCGTAAAAAAAATCTGCGCTTGGTTGTCATTGGCTTTTAACGGGTGCGTTAACACTTTTGCTCCCCAAAAAGCAATTAACTTGATCAAAATGTCGATACCCCAATTGTACACGCAAATTAAAATTGTAAACAGACTTTAAGGGATTCAAACTTTAGAAAATCAATCAATTGATTTCGGTAGCAAACAAGAGCCATACCGAGTTTCTGGGAAAGCGTTGGTTTGAAAAAATATTGCTCTTTAAATATTCTTCGTCGACATCTTGTAGACCCTGCATACGTGGAGGGGAAAAATAATATTTAGATATAGTTGCATGTAAAATTGATAACATGAAATTAGTATATGTAGGTTGTTTACCGAACGTTTTTCAACTATTTGTTGTCTTATCGACAGCCGACTTAAGGCATCCAGTGGATTTTTTCTTGACTGAAATGTTAAGAAAAAGAAAAACCAAAGCATACTTTATAAGTAGAATGGCACCGGTGATTTTTTTTTTAGCATGCATACCGCATTTAATTTTGCACGTTCCGCGGCTTGGCTTGGCGATAAACTGACATCACTGGCAGTTTTCTTAAAAAATTAATAATTATTTTAACTTTGAAATGGTAGGTAAGCAATCGTTTCTTCGTACTTACAATTATTTGTGTCTTCGATATGGGACCCTTGGCTTGCAAGGTTTGAACGCTACTACGTTTGGCTTCCATGTTTTTTTTTGAGATTCTTTTATAATCGATTTTCTCTCAGCTATTCGCGGTATATTCACGTATATTCAATAATTTTTTTCTTTAAACAAATATATTTTTTTTTCTTGACGCGAACTATTATTAAATTCTTTTAATTTAATATAATATTTTGACTCTTGAGAAAATGATTTCTGAATTATTTCTCATTGAAAAGTTTTTTACAAGTGTTTCATAAACTAAAAAAAAAATTATTTAAAAGTTGTATAATCGTATAAAGGATCTTTTTCGTAAATTTCTTAAAAGAAGAATTTGAAGAACACTCTTCGTATATAAAAGAAATAATTCGCTGAAGTTTCAAAATAAAACCCACCAATATAAACTTTTAAAATATTCATTGAAATTTTCCGTTTCTCGAAAAACTAAAATACTAACAAAGTTTTGCGTGGCTGAGTAACGTTCACTTAGCATGCAGCAATTTTGAAGATCAAAGCACATACATAAACATTTGTTTCCTCGCAAAGCTATAGCCATTTTAAAGTGGGATGAATATGACCCACCTACAACCCAACGATCTTAATTAAACGGTTACAAATTCATGTCACCTTAAAATGGCTGTAGCATTGCAAGGAAACATCATAGATGACCATTTTAAAGCTCATATTATAGAGGCAGGATGGTACTAAATAATGTTTTTATGAGAAATAAGCTGAACAATTATTTTTGAATCCTTTACAGAGCCTTGAAAGTAGAGAAAGAAAACCAAGTTTTAAGTACTTGATATCAAGTATTTCGAAATTCTGATATAATTTACATGCAAAAGTAACAGACTTCGGCGCTACCTTTTAAAACTGAGCTGCAGAGCTGTGTTTTCACGAAATTTTTCTTCATATCATAAGATTATTTTTCCGTAACTGCACCTCAAATAAAACAGAATTAAATCGCCCTAATACGTACATATATTGTTTAAAGGGTGGGTATCCTTTAGTTTTACAACTTTTGCGAAGGATATAAAGCCATAACAAGTAAATATATAATAGATAGGGCATATTTTGAATTTTCTTCAAATCGAACTTTTTTCATACACAAGTGATGTTGTCATTTTAAGCAATTTGAACGACTTGCTGCCATAGAAGCAATTTATGGTGGATTTTATTGTCTTTATTTGAATTGCTGAACTCATGTGTTTAATAACTAACAATAAGATAAATTTAAAGATTTTTTTTAACAGAAATGAAGCTTGCATCAATAAAAACAAGATGACACATATTAGTTCAATTTTAAAACAAATATGTTTTGTATGCCCTTCTAGTATAAAATGTTTAATGTTTACCACTTATATGTATTAAAGTTAAAAAAATATATAAAGATAATGATGGTAAAAAATGGATGTGATGTTATGGATGTTACTGAATTTAGAGAAAAATACAATAGCGAATTGCAATCAATATTATAGCATGCTATTTTGTATAACACTCGTAGTAGTATGTAATTAGTAAGTAGCGATATTATTATTTTAGCAAAAAAAAGATATATGTTATTTATTAATAAATACCTCTGCCATACTGCACGTCGGACGTCGTGCACCATATCGTCCTACCGGTGCGATCTGTGTCATTTGTGTTGCAATGTTTGGAGCATCTTGTTGACGTATTCGTCGTTTGTGCGCTTCATCACCCAAATAATGAGCACCAAATAATTGTGTGTTAGGACTATGGATGGATGTTGTTTAGATGTAGATTTGTTTTTAACGATATAAATATGAAAGGGTTAAAAATGAAAATGTTAGTTTTTTATTATAAATTATTGATTAAGTAAGTTCACATATATATGTATGTTCTTATTAATACATGTAAAGATATATATTAATGTAAGCAAGCATTTATTGACCATTTCCGAAACTGAAATACCAACCAAAGAAAAAATTCCCATAATTATATACACAAAAAATAAAGAATTTTCCGGAACTCAAAAGGTTCAAGAATTTTGATTATCCGGATTCTGATTTCAATTGTGATTTAATGATGCGTTATTTATGAAACATCTAAGGCTGAACTCTTTCCTCCTTAACATAAATTGTTGACCGTTGGATCCCAATAGATTGAAATTTATAACGACAGTAAACAAATATCCGCTTAAAAAGCCAGTTGGTTTAATAACAAAGGGTATGTGACTAAATGCGATTGAAGGCTTTGTATATGGAAGTTAGCATAAAACTGTTAGTCTGCTTAAACGTATCAGTGAATAATTGCCAATATAGTGATCGGAAGTTGCGAATATATCTTTTCCAAAAATAGATATAAGGGGCTGTTAGTATATAACGTAACGCCTTTAAGGATGGTTTCGCTAAATTGACAGTTTGAGGTTCGGGCTTATGTGACAAGTCAAAAATATCGACGCTGTTTATTGCTACTTAATAAATGAACAGCTCTTAAGATGCACCGAATTGAAAAAAATTTAAGTCATTTCAAAGTTTTGATAAAATTTTCGCTTCAAATCGATATTTTGAATAGATAACATATCATTAAGCTACACGTAGTGTAAAAACTCTTACATCAAGAAATCTTAAGCGCGTATACAGCGGATGTGTTGTAAGGGTTATGGCCCCCTGAGAAGAAGCCAAATTATGAGTTTGTACACGCCTTCAAGATAATCTAAATAAATTTCTCCAAAACGATGTTCATTTTCCAAAACATTTTTTATGTAAAATAAGGAGTTTTGCGCCTCCTTCAACAAATTAGCTGACCATAAAATCTTCTGTAAAAAAATATCAGAGTTTGAGCGTTATTTCCTCGTCTGAAATTTACGATTTCATTATATTCGTGTAAATGAAATATTTAATAGGATTTTAGCCCAATTCATTAAGAAAAAAAATAATTACTTTTTTACATTGAATTGTAAAATAATGAGGTTAAGGCACATACATACATACATACATATATTCAACCGCTATGCATATGTGTCATTTCACCGAAATAATTATTTATTTACTTACAATTTGCGTGTTAATTTCAAGAAAATATGAACTTAATGTAAATTAGCACATGGCGCAAAAACCATATTGGTAAGTGCTGCACGTGTTGATGTGTCGAACAAAAACCTCCCCCATCATTTATGGAATTAAGCTCTTGCGGTGTCCAACTCAACCCTAACTCAAAATGCTACACAAACAAAAAACGTCAGACACACGGCGCTAAGTTGTAAGTTGTATACACCTGCATTGGCACAGAAATGACTTAAATGTACATACAATATAACAAAACTCCTCATATACCGCTACAAAAATTCAAGTTAATGAAGAGGGAATGAATACAAGAATGCTTGAAATATTTTTACCTGTTTGTAAAGTGCACGCCGCCATTTGTTTGGTGTTTATTTTGTTCTGCACCATCTTCTGGACGACCGAAAAAGCCTTCATAGAGCACAAAATTATTTGCCTGTGGAATGGTTCGTTCAAGTCCATAATGCTTTTTTAAAAAGCCCAACAATTTTTCTGATGGTCTATCAATCGAACACTTTAATGGTGTCCAATGCTCTTCAGCCAACATTGTCTCAAACATATCCTTGCCGAGTCCAGCTCGTTGACGTGATTCGTGTATATAAAAGTCGAGTATGCATGGTGCATTATCGATTTTACGGGTTTGTCCGGTCTCATCGAATAGATAGAGATCCTTGGTGCCAACTTTTAATAAACCAATTATGGAGCCACTTTAAAGAAATATGAAAAAATAGAATAAAAACAGCTTTCAAAAACTCAGATTAACCGAGATAATGTAGTATTTTTAGAAAGGTCATTTACAGCTTTCCCTAACAATATTTATTTGTATTTATGAAGTTTTAAAAAAATCAGTAGTGTTTCTAATAATTTTTGATGCGCTGAATCCGAATCAGGCCTTTCATTTGCTCTCTTATGTTTAGCTTTTGAAATGTTCGCATGAAAAGGTGTGAAAATTCATAACTTTGTATTTAAAAAAATAAGTAACTTAATAGATAAATTCTTTCAGATAGTTCAAAAACCTTTCTAAAGATATAAATTTTAGCTATATCAATATTTTTTTCTTTTACTGTGTTATTTATTTGAAAACTAATTGCTTGCCACTTAAATATTTTTCAATTTAATATGTTCTGCATTTAATAAGCTTGGTGAAAATTGGATTTAACTCTCATGGATAAAGCATTTTTTTTTTTAATGACGCAATATTTCTTCTTATGAAGTATACATATGTATGTAAGAAAAATTTGGGTCTTATATTATTCCACTTAAAGAGAAATACAAAGCTTTATTAATAGCATAAAAAATCTTAACTCACGCAATGAATCAATCTAACATAAGGTGTACAAAGTGGCGTTGACCTAAATGATAGAAAAAAAAATGAGAGCCTTTCCATGAAAATCATCCCTCTGCGTAAACAAATCAAAATAAGAAATAAAACTGTACGTTTTCTTTAATTCAGAAAAATTGTAGTTATGTCATCCAATGTTCATTAGCCTCAATGGGACAATGGGAAATTTATAGGCTAGGGGTATACTTATGTGGCTACCAATCCATTTCGGGAAGCTCTAGCAAGTCAAATCTTGAGTATATGGCTTATGTGTAAAGCTTTTATTTACTTTCTATGTAAGCAAAGTAATTACTAATTGCAATGAAATTTCAAGTAGAGATTTGTGTCAATCTAATGGGTATAGCTATCAAACCAGTTAACACATTGCGCTTTTATTTGTATTTAGTAAGCTTCGAAGTTTAATCTTGGAACTTTTGAGGCCGTAATGGTAGTTTACTTGATTCACAAAAGTATCAACATTACGTATACAAGAAGTATTAAAATAAATGATGCCATTTATTAACCGCAAATTGTTGACATAAGACCCCAATGTTTGAAAAAATGTAGTCGCAGTGGTTATATACTCGAAATAATTATCGAATACAAAACTAAATTATATGGCTTTCAAATGATATGTGCAAAAATCTGTTTAATTTCATTTCAAATTTATATAAAGGCTGAAAACACACTTTACAAAACAATACCAGACAAGTGAATGGGAAGGAAAAAATAGTGGTCAGACATTGACACAAAAATACGTCTCGTTCATAGTGTTTAACACACAAAGTATTGGTCCGCTGAAATTTTATTTCAACCTTAGTTATATTTTTTTTATTATACTGCTCACATAGTTCATTCAATATATCCTTTAATGTATTTTGCTTCTATGGCATGCACCACGCCCAATTATGCAGTTTCTTCCAATGGGCCCTCTGAAAGCTTAGAAAACAAAAGCTCTATGGTAAATGTCATGTCTATGGTGGTGCATTTCGATCACTTTAAGTTCAGAGGTACCTTATAGTAAGTATAATAAGTTTGTATGGGAGGCACGTAGCTGTGGTGTGGTGAAACAAAAAGAAGTAATTCAATGCAGGCTCGTTACATAGTAGATGTCTATAAGAGATTATCGTATGCCCGATACGTAGCCTCACAAAGAATTTGCTAAGATGTCTGGAACAAGAAGGAGGAAAGTATACTCTAGATTTGTCAGTGTTGATAAGTCTGTACCTGTGATTATATTCTAACCATTTATTAAGTTTTTTTTGTTGTAGGCACTCTTTTATTATCCGACTAATGTAGTTATCTGTCGATGGATGAAATATATGGCTTGGCGAGTTGTGTGTGGTAGTGGTAGTAAGTAGGAATTAATAAACATCTAAACGTAAAACAAAAATGTGTTTTTGATCATACGAAGATGTATTTCCTACAGTTGAAAAAGTCTTGCGTGTCGCGTTCGTGTTGGGAAAATTTTAAACCGAGTGTGTTGCGTTCATGTTTGAAATTGTAATTCGTGTCGTGTCGTATTTAAAAAAATCGACACGCGTCCATCTCTACTCGGAACTCACATTATTTTTATATTTTTAGGGTTAAGGATATGTAAATTTATTTCTTACATCGGAAATAATAGAAATCATGTTGCTTATATTTCTGACGGCATTGATAGAAGATTTCTAGATAGTGTTTTACCTTTATTTTTACTTGCAAAGTCAACTGCGTTCTTGATAGGGAATGCCTCGGCAGTGATAAGGTAAAAAACCTGATATGATACGTTGTCTATCTTCTTACACCACTGCATAAGTTGTGAAAAGATTCGTTTTGGAGCCGTCGGTGTATAGAAAATTTCATTTTTTAAATAAAATTTTCTGCTCAGAAAAAAGTTTGCGAAAAATATCAGGGCTTTTATTTTTTTTTTATAAATAGTACAGATTTAACAGAAAAGTGTCCACATTAAGTTTCAATAAAATTTAAAATTAATTTTTATTCAAAAATTTAAAAAAATAACAAATTTTTTTAAATTGACAATCAAAGCTAGCTAGCTGGAGTCAGGACTACACTCCTGATGTGGTATTTTTATAAACGATAAGACAATCTTTCCCAAACAAACTTAAGCTTCGGTTCAAAATAGTTTTTCAGGCATTTTCTCCATCAATATAGGTATAATAATTGTAATATATGTATAAAAATTCAATTGCTACTTACTTACGGCCAGCGTCTACATCAGCTAATAAATAGAGTATCTGATTATCTGACATGCGCAAGCGCTGAGCTGTTGTAATGGGTTTTGTAAGTTTCTGCGATGCTGCTGAAAGCTGACCAAGTCTTTCAATAATTTCGGACATTTTTGATGTAGCATCTCTGAAAGAAGTTAAAATTATTATGTTTAGAAATCATTTTGCACACTTGCTATGTAT
The DNA here is from genome assembly GCA_963680825.1 of Meiosimyza decipiens. NCBI lineage: Eukaryota > Metazoa > Arthropoda > Insecta > Diptera > Lauxaniidae > Meiosimyza > Meiosimyza decipiens. Next base: position 25,042,712 of record OY804258.1, on the reverse strand, counting down.
GCATTTCTAGCATTTAACTTACAAAGCTTGACGTCGATCACCACGAAATGTATGCGGCAAAAGATTTGAAGACACCTTAACGATTGGTTGAGCAAACAGCGGTCTAATATCGAAACGAAATTCTACCATTTTGTATTAAATTTGTTAATTTGTTTTTAAAATTGAGAGCTGCAAGCAAAAGAAAAAGAAAAGAAATGTGAAAATTTAAATTATACATGACATCAATCAGAGCGTCAAGTAACCTACTACTGTAATAACATATAGTACATGTAATATATTAGGTGCATATAAACTGTCCCATGAAGAAATTATTATGTTTGTAAGCAATAAATGAAAAAGCTCTTAAATATAAAAGAATCATTCAACAAAATGCAGTACTGGATAGATTCTAGAGTTTTAATAAATGGATGTGGCACCTCTCATACAAGTTAAGGACACATTATTTCATATCCAGATGCAGAACATTATGGTGACGAATTGATGAGACACAACTTGGAACGAAATGGCGCGGCACAAAGTAACGGTACAGGGGTCGAAAAAGTTATAAAACCTTTGTACAACATATGCTCCTAGATTATTTTTCATAAAAATGAGATAAAACCATTTTAGTGGCACATTCTGAGTGGTTAATATAAAAATGTTATGGAATTTAGACTACTTTACTTTACTTTACGAGTGTTATGGTTTTTGCTTCTACCAATAGTTGAACTTCAGTACAAATACTACTACAAGCTCGAAGGGCTTAGGTAACAATTCTGTATAACATTTCAAGAAAACTCTTCTCGGATGAGAAGTTGCATTTTTTTCTTCAATCAATGTATTTTTAGGATACTATATAACGAATTAAGTATAGGTATGATATTTCATACTATCTACTCAATATTTGCTCTTAGAAAATGCAAACTCTTGCAATTTACTAACGACAACCGAATAAAAAATCGTAAATATTTTTGCGTATTTTGCTACCACTTACATCAGGGTAATCGTTTGTGTCAACAGTTAAGCGAGCGTTTTTGTTTTTATCTTCAAAGGCACAGTGCAAAGAACTTGCGAATCATTGCACCGAATCGATTACAGTATGCTGCTTGCTCACTTATTTAATTTTTTGCTGGCATAGCAAGACAAAAGGCAAAAATCTAACAGAGAATAAAAAATCCTCACTAAACCTAACCAATTATTATTAAAAGGGGTTTGTATGGCAACAAAACCATAGGCTGGCAGGCAGGCAGTTACGACCGTAGCCAGGCAAAAACGTAGGTTCAAATCGTTTGCAAGAAAAGTGCAACGAACTTGATATTTGTTCCCGTTTTACAGTAGTCATCTTTGGCCGCTCCCGTATGTAGCTGAAATTATGAAAACACTACAAAAGAATGAAGGCGGCGTAAAGGAAATGACATTAAATATATGCTTTGGTTGTTGGTCTTTATATGGCAATCAAGTTGTACGCTACGTTGCACAGTGGTGGGGTTTAATACATATTGAGGAAAAAGTATAAGGAATAATCATAGGTAAATGAAATTCGGCACAAACCTTTCTGGGGTAAAAAAAAGAAAATTTACAAATATTTAGGGTACCCAAGCGCGGAATTTCATGTCAAAGTCGTAAATCGGCACATACATGTACTTAAACTTTTAAGGTCCTCAAGTTTGTCTACCAAAGCAATATATTATTTTTTAAGATCATATGTATTACTTATTTTTAATTACTAACCAAATGAACAAAAAAAAAACAGTCAACTTTTATTTTCTACCATATTAAGGAAAAATTATTTTGTTTTGGGAAGGCCGGGAATTCCTTCTTTTCAACTTGGCAACCCAATATGGACGCAACAGGTCAACACAGAACTTCAAAAGGTCATGAAAAAGGAAATTTATAAAGATGGATATGACAAATAACTAGGAAAATATATTTGACACTTTACGATTTGAGACTGAAAGTCCAATATGTATAACATTGACGTAACAGGGCAAGAGTGGGGGTTCGGGCTGTGACAGGTTGTGAGCAAGATGGGGGGGATTAGTGGGTCAAAAAAATCGAAAATCAGTGTTACGTACAGTCCCTAAGCCCGTTACGATATCACTAAGCAAAAATTCTTTAAACTTAAAAAATGTAGTCATTGAATTTAAATGATAGAAATGAAGTTATTAAAATCTTGATACCGTGCACATTTCATCTTTGATATACTACAAAACAAATATTTGATTTACGTAATATTTTTGGAAAAATTTTAATTTTCATAGTCGGTGAACTTCAGATGCCCTAAAATGTATGATCATGAATGTAAGTCCATATATATTGGACCAAAATCTTTTGTAAAATCATTTTTTGGCGGCAACGAAACCACAGTGCGTTGTAGGACTTTTAATTTTATTCAAAATAAAACGAAAAATTCAAAGATGAAAGTTGTAGAAAGATCGTATTGTGTACGTACGTATGTACATATGTATATATCTTGAAATTTAAATAATAAATGCATAAAAAATGTGACATTAACAGTGTGTTCCCGTACTTCTTTTTGTTAAAAATAAAATTCTTCAAATCATTTGAGAGCGTTATAGAGAGTCAGCTCTCCTCGAGAGAATTACAAACATAGCTGCAAAAAGTACGCTAAAAAAATGATTTCAAAGTTTCGTAAAATGAGTTAAGTGTTAGACGTAGGGTACAAAAACATGCAATTCATTTTGTAAATATTTCAGCAGATTTTTTGAATAAGTATTAATTTGATATCTCGTTAAACTATTCTCAGTTTCTATCTAAAAAATCCTTTGAGTTAAAATTTTGTAACTATTTCTTGAAGAGGAAATTATCAGTTTTTTGTTTTATTTAACTAAGTTTTGAGGTACGGGTATAAGATTTAGTCAACTTTAGGCTACAAAAGGTAGCTTTATTTATAACTCTACAATTTCAAGCAATGAAACAAAGTCAAAGCCCTGGATACAGTGCCTGAAAGGAGGATAGCAGGATGATTGAAACGACATGTGGATGTTTAAGTGGAAAAATAATTCCATTTTGATGTCACAACAATTTCAACTTCAAAATGAAAGTCAAAATCAGGTCTACTTGCAGTTTTTGAGGTTTTCTCATTTTTTTTTGTTAATTCTGTATTTTTTTTAGCAAATCGAAGAACTTGAAAATTTTTTTCAACAAACAATTTCTGAGAAAAGTGCTATCAAATTGGAAACTCAGTAATTTTTATTTTTAAGCCTCTGTAACATATTTCTAAGATTTAGTTTGTCCTTGTTTTATCTCCGAAATGGTGTTTGAGTTATTTAGTGTGATGAATGATTGACTTTTTGTTATACGAAGCATAGATTACTCATAAGCCCTGTCCATAAATTAATAAGGATGCGTGGTTTTGTCAGTGCGGAATTGCAAATTATTAAAGTTTTACTAAATTAAAAATTACAAAAGCAACTGATAAAAGAATGCCTCGAAGAAGTGTAGTAAGCATTGTTTGATAATGAAAAATGGCCAGCTGTTTGACAAAAATAATAAAAAAAAGCCACAATTCTTCTATTTTGCATTTTGATCAGGGTTGAAATGTATTGTTTCAAATAGGGAATGAAAAAAAACGCACCTTATCGTAACGTTTAAATCGCAAAACGCAAACTTTACTTCTCACATTCTTTGTTTTGCTCTTTGATTCAAACACCAACCCGTACGCAAGCAGACATAAAAGAGAAGAACAGAATGGAAACGTTCTGTTCTACGTACAAAAAACTTTATTTTATTTTATTTTTGACCGAAAATGGGTCCCCGTTTTTGACTTCCAAAACATGGCATCACTAACACGAATCTAATGACAAAAACGGTCACTACATTTGGTACGGGTTCGGATAGCAATCGCGAGTCAAAACCACAACAAATTGAAGTAAGTTTTTTGTACGTAGAGCAGAACGTTACCATTCTGTTGCGCTCTCTCATGTCGCTTGCTATTGTTTGTGTTAGTGTTTCAATCAATGAGTGAAGTACGGAATGCAGAGGGAAAAAGTTAACGCTCATAGAACAGAACGAAATCGAATCATACGATAGAGTTTTTTTTTCATTCTCTGGTTTCAAACAATCATTTGACGCTTTGAACGCACATGATTATTCACAGCTGTCTTATTTTCAAGGCCACCGACGCATCAAACTCGAATCGTATCACCCTGTATATGCAACTCTTTAATCGTACTACGTAGCTACAAATTAAAGCGCATCAACCACCATGGCAACAATATTTACACACAGCTGATAACAACAGAAAGATTAAACTGAGTATAAAATTAATATATATACCCCCTGGACAGATCTTGAAGTATTTTTCTCAACATTTCTCGTATGAGAAGTGTGCCGCATGCATGCAAAGTGGTGGAGGGGGCAATTTTGAAAATATGCATTCACTCACGTTGTAACGTGCAAATCAATAAATTAATTACTTCGTTAGAGATCAGAAAAAACAAACAAAATTTATGTATGAATTTAATATTCTAAAAAAGCTTATAGAGGAGTATCAAAGGTTAAAAAGCGCAAGATGATAGATGAAGCGTGCTAGCAATTATAAATGTCTATGATTTAATTTTACTTGGAAACTAATTTTTGTTTAAAAATCCCTTTATTGTTGAAAATTATAAAATAGTGGAAAGATTTACAATGACTGGCAATCGATGCAATAATCAGCAAATATTTTTGTTTTGACGAGACATTTACTTTAGATGAAAAACAGCTGATGAAATATAAATTAAGTTTTCATTATTTTACTGGATCAACAAACAATACTAACAACGTTCAATTTTAAATATTAATAAAAAAAGCAGGTACATGAATCGACAATAAAATTATTGGCCTTGCAACAGAAGTAGTAGGTGCTCTTATTGACGAAGTTCAGCAATTTTGTTTTGAAAAACACTCTCCAACTTCAAGTCCTTAACACCTGAAGTCATTAGCGAATGCCTTTACTTTTTTCCAGTGATCGTTTCAACAACGATCTAGGCTATCTTGTGAGCATCACTCCAATGCAGCGTGTGCCTTTTTCCACTATCGCTTCTAGCTTCGGAAGGAAATCGGATTGGATGTCCATCTAATGACCAAAAACCAAGTTTTACAGCCATACAAAAGAGCTGAAGTCATGTTTGAATCAAAGATTTTAAGCATAGATTTCGTTTAGAAAAACGACAATTGTTAGATATTACGAAATGGAGCGAGGCTGCCTTATTGATATTGGCTCAGCTATTACTATGCTGGATATGTCTGTCGTGAAACTCCATGAAACTAGTACTCAAGTCTATAGCTCTGCTAAGGTTATCAACCTATACTATCAAGACTGATGACAGCAGACACCTCTGGCGCACACCTAAAACGGACTCGAAACGATCTGAAAGTTGCCCGTTATATTAGTTTCTACATTAGAAGCGTTCGTTTTTAACCCTGATAAGATTAATGGTGATGAGTAGTGCTTCACCACTACTGTCTAATGTAGAGATGCACACAAAAATCTGCTTGGGGAGCTGAGGTGGAGCGGAGATGCATGCATCTATTTAGGGTGCACATAACATGATTTTTTTAAGAGTTACCTATAAAAATAAAACAAATCCATGGGTCCATTTGTTACCCATGAAGGTTTACTTGTCCAGCTGGTACATAACAGGCTCTGATACAAATATGATAAGCTGTCATATAAATTTTGTCAAAAACTCTGCAAAAGTTTAAAGTTACAAGCAAATAACAATAGACAACGACTGTCGACTTAGCTCATAGTATGAGTCTCATATTTGCAGACTGGATTAAGTGCACAAGCTGTTATGCTAATGCGTCCGAATTAGCGTTGATCCTTATTGAACACCTCTACTAAATTGCGTTGTTGTTGCAATTCAATTCTTGGAATTTGGGCTCGCACATTTGCTCATTTAATCAACCGCCGAGTGTATACCTGCATTAAGTCATAACAGCGTATGTATGTGTGCAAACAAGGTCATATAAGTAAAAAGGATGATATTTTGAGTAGATAATTGCCTCATATTCTATAACCAATTATGACTTTTGATCCAATCAAAGCAAGAACTTGAAGCATTTTAAAAAAAAACTTTGAAGAAAATATAAAACAAATGGTAAAAATTTTCACAGGTTTTTCAGTATTTAAAATTAAGTTTAGGGGTTGGTTAGTGCAGTTGGACGTGTGTTAAATTCAAGGTTAAGAAGGTAACGTGAGCGCTCAAGGTGCTACCAATGCAATTAAAGTGACTAATTATAGCAACAAAAACTTTTGCGGTTTGGTTTACACGTTGATTACAATTTCACTTATACCATCGCAATTAAGAAAACAATGATATTACAATTTTATTGATTAATACATGCGACGTATATTTAAACGCATAAAAGAGCATACACTAAGAGAAAAGTCAAATAATGTTTTTTTGTTCAGGCTGCTTAATTATTTATTCCTTGATAGTTTTTAATATATGCGAACATTTTTTAATTTAATCTTTTAAAATCAAAACAGATTTTAAATTTACTGGGAATTTTATTAATTAAGATTATTGAAGTGTTATTCACTTTATTTTCTCAGTGTAGAGCATAACAAATACATACTTGTAAGCAAAAAATTAAGTAATTATGGCGTAAATTGCAATACAACGTGCTTACAAGTGCATTGGTGAATAACAAAAGTTGAGAAAAATATAAAAATAATTGTAAACAGATTTTACGCAAAATACAGGGTTTAAAATTTCACATTTGTACGAGGTGGCGCAATAAGAGAGTCGGTTTTGAATATTTCGCCATTATTTTCTTGTAAGGTTGACTGACTGCCTTAAAAACTTTATGTACGACATCTGTCGAGGTGGCATGTGGTAAATATGAACATTACACGATATAACTACGCATTATCATTATCAAAACTTACTTTAAAAATAAAAAACTGTGCTTGCTTAAGTTTCCGTTCAAAATAATACTCCAAATAAGTCAAGTTCGAATGACAATTAATAAATTTGAGGAAACTACTTCAATTATAGACAATAAGTCCTCGTAGCGAATCCTTAATCAAAAGCCTAATTGCAGTGAGTTAAAGCAGAGATGCACACATAAATCTGCTTCGGGAGCCAGCTACAACTCAGTTTGGGTAAATACCTCAAAAAAGTTTGAAAAAAAAAACTGTTGTCAACAAATATTTTTAATTAGCTGCGGGAAGCTAATTGCATACAAAAAAAAAACAATAAAACAAAAACTGAAGGAGCAGTGACTTGAAAACAAAATCACACAAACAAAACACATGCAGCAATTGCGAATCGACATTGTTTCACTTCGGTAAGTGCGTTCAAGACAAAAATTACACAAATAAAAATCATGCGATGATACTGAACCGAAGTTATTTTCTTGAGTAACGACAAAAGCTGAACCCGTTGCGTTGAAGAAAAAGTTACACAAACAAAAAGAAAGCGATGATTACGAACCACAGTGATTTAGTTCGATTAACGGAAAGAGCTTGATATTTTTTTGTATTGTTGTAGGAGCTGGAAGAGCTGAGTGAGCTGTGCAGTACTGCGCTAAAGTGCACTGAAAACAAAGCGAAATCAGATCCATATCAGATTTTTTAGGCCAGCTTTGTAAAACCATGAACAACTGTGGTTTCAACTGGATGGATCCACAGTTCAGCGAGGTCTGTAATTAAAAAAAAAAGACTTGGATTTTCGGGTGTATTACTTAGCAAATTTTGCAAAGTTCGCACAATAATTTATAGGTATTCGATTAAGAACGATCAAATATATAATAAGTATGTAAGCCCAAAAAATAAATTACTAACTTAAACGACGTGGGTAAATTCAAAACAGCAGAACTACAATATTTAGAAAAATAAATCGAAAAGAAATAAAAAAAAAAAACCATGTAACAATTTTTATTACTGTCATTGGTTAATATCGGTGGTATCCCGTCAATTGCCTATCAATTACAAAGTTTTATTTACACAAAAGTCAATAAAAAAACTTACAAATAACAGATCTGTTTACTTGTTTTGATGAAAAACAATATAGAAATAAAAATTCCACATGCACTCGGGTACACCAGCATTTACTTTTAACAGCTCAAATAAGATAATGAAATAACACTCAAGAAAGGAATAAACAATAAAATTAAATGAATGAAATGCACTCGGCAACTAAGTTATTTACGTAAATTTTGAATAAACAAGTTCTTAATTTTTTTAGTACTATGTTTTGTAAGCAAATTGCATCATGCTATTTACAATATATGAATAATAATAATGTTTACAGCAAAAGCTTTTGCAAACACTTGAAAAATGTTATTTTTTATCGATCGGCAAAAATAAATCACACTAAGTGGGAAAAAAACAAATTATAAAATCATAGCTCGGTAACTTTCTGTTGATCTAAAATATCTTTTTCGGCCAATAGAAAATCGGCATTCGATCTTGCCACATAGAATTCTGATCGATTTACACGGATCCGTTCATCCCATTGAGTATCAGACTTGAAACACGTTAGCGGTATGCGTGATACAACTTCAAATATACCACAAATCAGCGTAGATATCTCTTAAAATCGTGACAAGCGGCTTTATCTCTGTAGGTTTTTTTTAACGTTAAAACTTTCGTTACACGTATTTTATGCAGTTTTTTAGTGGAACATTCTGCTTTAAATATTTGATCTTACAAGCGAGGACGCCATGTCGAGCGGAAGATTGAACTGACAAATTTATGAGGATAAGATTTTGGAAGTAGCTTGAAACTAGATAGTATTTGCTCGAAAAAATTAAGGAAATGGATAGACTAATAGTTTAATGCAGTGTTCCACACATTTTCATAAATTAGGAACAATTTGAAATCGAAGGAATGGAATAAGTTGAGAAAAATTGTGAAACTCAACTTTTGTTTAATTATTTCAATCTATTCAACTATTGATGATATTCAATACTTTAATTGATATGCTACATTTTTTGAGGTGGCTTCCTGGATATGTTTAATTATGTTAACGTCACTTTCATTTTAATTCAGACCAAAAAAAAAAAAAACTGACTGATTTCACTCCAAAAACAGTTAAGTTTTTTAATATAAAAACACATTATTATTATGATCGCAAGTACCGACTAAAAGTATCTTCGGATGTGTGTATTTACCTCCTCAAAGCCACAAAAAATGCACTTCAAAAAGCGACATATTACACCATTCAAAAGCTTATGCAATGTTTTTAAAGAGAAGGACGCGATCCATGTTTTCTTGTCGTTTTATTAAATTTTAAAATATAATAATATTTGTCATGGCATTAACCTTTTTGTTGTTGTTTGTTTTTAAATTTTATTTATAAAAAAAATTTTAGCATTCAGTATTATAAAATGTGGGCCATGAACAACATTTTCTTGCAACTGTTTATGACGCTATTGGAGTGGATTTAGTTTCTATACGATCAGTTTATCAGTTTATACTTTAGAAAAAAAAACTTAGCAATAAACGGGTAGTAACCGATAGCAGTTGTTATCTGTCTATGTATGTACATACATATATATTAAAGAGTCTGGCCAAAATAAGTATCAATTTAAGACTTTGGTAAATACTATATTTCTTATCATAAATTTAATACACAAAACTCGTTTGAGAGAAGAAAAAAACAATTCTTACGAAAATCTTCGCATGACGCATTACTACAGCTGATTTTGTTTATATTTGAAATGTAGAATTGTATTTAGCACAACTATGTGTATCCATATGTTTAGTTTTGGGTATTTTCCTATAGTCAGCAAGTTTTTTGAAATATAAATAGGTTTTTTGTTAAAAAAACTCAACAGATATAGAGATACGTCTAAATACGGCGGCATGCAAATTAAAGACGTATATGTTTAACGTCTGCTAAAACTACTTTTACAAACCTGAATTTGTGTTTGGTCAAAAATCGTTTATAACATAACATAATTACACTGAAAAACTAAAATGTTAGTTGCAAAATATTTATTTCTAATTATAGATAAAGTTTGTTTGTTTGATGTTATCTACTTTATAGGACAACTCAAAAATATTACGTATTGGAATTGAAAAACACCACTTAACTATTTGTTAAGCCAACAAAGCGATAAGCAGACATAATTATGACCTATTTAAGTGCAATAGCCAAACAAACAAAAATTAGAGCAAGACAAAATAAAAGCACTCTATCAATGTTGCTAAAGAGATTTCCGAATTTTAATCATAGACCAATAATTTCACATACAACGTAAATGTCTAGGCAGGGGTGTTTTTAAAATGTATCATACCGAAGTTAAATTTAAGTTTTCTTTTTCCAACTGGGTATATTCAGCACGTGCAACAAGTGTTATACAATAAAAATAGATGTGTTGTCAGGGCCATAACATTATTAAGTATTTAATACATATAAAACTTTAAAATTTTATTGTTTTTACTCTCATAGGTTGATACTCAACTATTGGTTAAGTGAAAAACAAACGAAAATACTACAGTCAGCAAATTCGACAGTAATGGCATCTTCATATACCTACATATCATAATTCTTCTATAATTTTCAAGCTTGAAATAAGCCACCAAAATGTCTCGCTTGAACTTATTATACAAAAAAAATTTTAGATTTAAAAATTGAAGACGAAACGAGAACAATCAAGAAACATTAAAATAATGTAAGACTTCTAACAAATATTAATATTTGTATATAACACAAAAGACTTCTATATTTGTAGAATAGGAAATTTATACTTAAGACAACGATTTCAAAGTAGCAAAGACTAAAGAAAACCAATAACTCTTGACCAGCAAGGGATATATTACCAATATATCCTAAAGTATTCGCACTACTTAACAAAAGCACGATCAACCACTTTGCGTACTTACTTTTCACCAACAAGGGCAGCGATATAAAAGAAAATTTCATATTTATGGAAATCGGCTCTTGCCGGCATCTTGTGAGCAATTCAACATTGGAAATGTTGAATTCATCAAATTTCCATAATTTGGCGAAAAAAAAAATAATTTAATTTTTTCAATTACAAAGTCAGATAGTGTACTTAAATTTTTGGAAACACAAAAATTTAGCAAATACCTTCATAAATGGTGTAGGTTATTACTTGTATAAAAATCCAGCTCACTTTTGCTGAGTGTAAACGATGAGTAACATGTGATCGTATTATAAATTCTACTCATTTACACAATTTTCTTTTACTTAATTTTTGTTTTTGTTTTCTTACATTTTGAGCATTTACGATTTATACACAAATACTCAGCATGAAAAACAACAACAGCAAGTATATGATTTTATCAATATACGATCGTCCGGTTATCATGAATACCAGCGTATGGCTCGTACGTTATATTGAGTTGCTTGTTTATTACAGTTGTTGTTGTTGAGCGTCTGTTCGTCCACTACTCGAGCACTATTTGTTTGTCATATAACTTTGTTATTGTTGTCAACGATTTTCGTTCTCGTTTCAGTTTGGAAAAAACAAAGCAAAAAGTTTTCCTCTAGACATTCTCTCGAAGATCAAATCAGTTACAAACGAAAAGTCTCAACGACAAGATCAGACGCCCTCATTCGCAAGCGTTAACCAGACTTAGGTGAAAACAAGCAAAATACAATAAGAAACATTGGAGAAAATTGCTGCATACCAAGAAAAGTGAAATTAAAATAGAAACAATCACACAGACAAGAAATTAATTTCTTTAAATCAGCGATCTACAAAAACGATCTTGTTGCCATACGAACATATCATTAATTAAAAGTTCAGAACAAAAAAACAGGAGATAGAAAATTGTGGAAAATTCTAGTGAACAAAGGAAAAATTCTGGATTTCAATTTCAAAACTAATTTTTTCACTTTATTTTTATTGTCTATAATAAACTGGAGTGAAATGAGCACTACAGCGATCAGTCTTGCACGTAATGCAGCAACCAATGGATGTACCCTGAAAAATAGTAGTGGCATATTTCTTAATGCAACAACATTAAATGCAACAAGTACAAAACTTCCAAGCATCATCAATATACACACGACTTTCAGCAACAATACATCCACCGACACATCAGCAACAACAGAGAGCCTCACCAATATCAATGTCAAGAAAACTGAGCTAGCCGCCAAAATTATCAAACAATCTCACATAATTTGTTTTGATGTTGATTCCACTGTCATCAAAGAGGAAGGTATCGATGAGCTAGCAGATTTTTGCGGTAAGGGCTCAGAAGTGGCACGCGTCACCAAAGAGGCCATGGGTGGTTCAATGACTTTTCAAGATGCACTCACAGTTCGCCTCAATATCATAAGGCCGACACAAAAACAAATTGCTGATTTCATTAAATTGCGTCCCAGCACACTGACACGCAATGTAAAACGTTTCATCGAACAGCTTAAGGCGGATGGCAAACAGGTGTATCTGATTTCAGGTGGTTTCGATTGCTTAATTGAGCCAGTAGCCAATGAGCTTGGCATTCCCATAATTAATTTATTTGCCAATAAATTGATGTTCTACTATAATGGCGATTATGCTAGTTTCGATACGGCACAGCCCACCTCCAAGTCAGGCGGTAAAGCAGAGGCTATTAAATTGATTAGAGAACGTTATTCACCGGATGCACTGATCACAATGATTGGTGATGGGGCAACTGATTTAGAGGCAGTGCCGCCAGCGAATTATTTTATTGGATTTGGAGGAAACGTGGTGCGCACGGAGGTGTTTAAGCGAGCGCAGTATTATGTAACAGATTTCGAGCAACTGATGTGAATTTGTAGGAGTGTGATGAACGAAGGAGGAAGAGCACAATAGATAATCAGGCTGGCTGGGTGACTGACAAGCAGCTTAAAGCTCTTTTTCTCTGTTTAGGAAAATAATATAGTAGCATATATAGTAGTCATTATGAAGTTGAACAATAAAAAAAAGTATTGTGCCATTGACCATGTAAATAGTTAAAAGAAACGTATAGTATGAATGCGCTTGGTTGTTGAAAATGTGAATAATGGAAATTATATGTATAATAAACTAGTGAACTAAAACGATAAATAAAATCATTAGGATACTGACAATGAGATAAGCATTATTCTTGAGAAAAGGTAATTAAGAAAGAACAGAGCTGGGTAGGAATCATTCCTTTGTGAATAAATTTCATCAAAAAATCTAATTCATAGGAAATACAATTTGGAATTAACTTCTTTAGTCCCATTGTAAAAAGTAATTGATTCATTTCTTGATTCCATTACACAAATCAAAATTTGAAATTAGAAAGTTTAATTCTACTGCAAGAAAGCGGAATTTTGAATTAACTATTTTTAATTCGTAGGCAAAAGGAATTGATTCCTTTGGAATTGAAACTTTGATTCTTGCTATAGAATCGACAAAGGAATTAATTCTGTTTTACTATCGAATTGGAAAAAGTTGATTCAAAATTTCAATTTGGAATTGAAACTTTGACTCCTGCAATGTAATCGACAAAGTAATCAATTCCTTTTGCCATGGTATTGAAAAAATCAGTTCCGAAATTCAATCGACTTTTCAAAAAGTCGATGTCGAATTTCATACCCAAAAAGTTAAGTACATGGTGACATGCTATCTTGAGTTTAAATGAAAAAATTTTAGCATCAAAAACATTCTGTTTTTAACAGACCTATAGATATACTAAGTTTTTCGATAAAGAAAACTAGGGAAATATCTAAGTCTAATATACATGTATGCATGTATTGTATCATGAAGAAAACATACAAAAATTACTATATTTATACCAAGGAACAAATCATTCACAGGAGAATATTTTATAATAGAAACTAAGAATAAACTTCTAGGTAGGTTTTAGTATATTTCTGTTCCAAAAACAATGCACTTTTCGAAAAATCTAACAGCTTACTTCCTTTATTTGAGTTAATTATGCATTCTTCAGGAGAGGAAATTTTTCGTAAATCAAAATAAATGTATCCTTGTGAATTCAGGAAACTTATTTTTATTTCAAAGAAGCAACAGTTACTTATAGGAAGAAGGCATGGTTTCAACGCAAATTTGAGAAACTTTTTCCTGAAGCCTATGATCTCTTCTTTAAACGAAGTAAGTTTTTTTCGGTTCATTATAATAATTTGCCCTTTAACACACGAAAAAAGGATTTATTCATAAAAAGATCGATAGGAAAAGGACTTTAAAGGTCACATAGTCACATTTTAATATTCGTTCGTTATTGCTATTTAAGAATTATAACATACTAAAAGAACATTAAAATCGGAAAAAATTCAGCTTAAACCTTCCTAGCTACATACTTAATATAATAAAAGAGAGCAAATGGGGATTTTATCATTTGCAATAACCGAGCTAAGCCTGCACTTCAAAAAATGTTCCAAAGATTCTCAAAAACAATAAACAGCTGTGAACCGGATGTTTTAATTTTTATTTAGCTCGCGTTCTAAAGCACCGTGCAAATCTGTAATGGATACTACCGAAAATCAAGCTAATTTTATTAGGTAGTTTAAACCATTCAATATAGATTTTTTTTTTACATACTAATTGTAAGTTGAAAGTTAAGTTCAACTATGTACATGCTCTAATAAACTGACCTTTATAAGTATTAATTACTAAATTCAACTAAATCAAAGATCTGCAAATATTATTGTTTCTATACGAATGCAATGTTTTTTAATAAATTTTAAGAGATCACAATAAAAAAACTTATTAAATAAAAAGCAAAGCTGTTATATAAGGTAATTGTCGTCTCTCTTGTAAACTTGTATATGTACATATATATGTATAACCTACAAAAAGAATAATAAAAAAGCCAAACAAGGTGCTTTAATATTTTCCACTTATATATATGACTTAAGATAACAAACAAGCAGCTGTCACCGGACAGTTCACAACAATTAACAATGTAGGTTGATGCCCAAAATCTACTTTCTATTTTTTGACGCACTCTAAGTGTCGCATCAAATGTAATGGTCCAATTAGGGCATAGCTACTACAACTAAAGCAATTAAAAACCGATTAAGAAACTTATTATGAAAATATAAATTTTCAAAAGAAAAAAGTCTAAGAAAGGAGAAAAATATTTCCAAAAGTTGCACTGTTTGCATGATCATTTTAGAAAGATGCCGCTTACTAGCGACAGTCAGTTTAAAATTCAGTATCAACAATTTTTATTGGTTTAGAGCATAAGTAAATAACATCTAGCCTAAGATCAACGCCAACACGATCTACAAGATCATTGAATAAACATACATACATATGTACATAAATACAGGTTGTTTGTGGTATGCATTTAAAACGCTGCATAAGCGATTTTGTTTAGAAAAACCTCGAAAGCACCCACAGTCTTGTAGTGATTATTCAACGCCTATCACGACAAACGTCACTATCGGTAAAAAATAAAGGTTAAGTCTTAACTCAAAAACTTGATTATACATAACAATTCTCAAGATTATTTTGAAGAATCGTTTGTAATTTCCACGCGTTTGTTTTAAAATCTTTAAAGATTACTCATAGTTTTTGTAACATTTTAGCATCGTTAGTTATTGATCGAACAGAGTAAGCAACATGTTTTTATGAGTCTTTGTTATGCCTTTAAATACCATAACACTTCAATTATTCATGCTTTGTTCATAAAAAGTGCATTATTGGGAATCGAACCCGCGGGAACCTCTAGATTGTAAGCTAATCACAAGTGCGATTACATATAAATTAAGAAATTTTATAATCTCTTTTATTTGAAATTAACTAAACTATAGTTTTTGTCTTGAATAAATTAGCATCCAACCAATAGAAACAAAATATATACACAAAACCGATTTTTTATATTTGATCTAGAACCCATCTAGAGATGGGTGAATGGTCGCAGGTGAAAAGTATTCCTAACCTTTTTATGCAACACTGTCCAATCTACAATTTTTGCTAAATGCATATTAGTGTTACATAATAGGAAACGAGATTTAAATAAAAAATACCAAATTATATATGTCGGCCTTGATATTTTTGAAATCGGTTCAAAAATGAAATTGCTTCAAAATAATCTTACAAAATCTGCTCAATGCACGCAAATGTTATAAGCCTTTTGCATGTCAAACTACCTGGTTTTTTTTCGTCTATCTTAAATTTTTATCAGACATATAGCAGCCGATACTTAAAAAAAAATATTAATTTATTTAATATAATTATCATAAGTAATAAGATACTAAAAGGAAGAGTACTAGCTGCCAGGGCTTTCGACTCCACTTAAAATCTTTGAAATGAATATTCTGACAGAAACCTTATTCTTTTCTACAATTTCTGTTTACATCACCTTTAGCCCGATGTACAGAAAGCGAAATACATACATATTTACAAAAAATTGATTTTTCATTCCCGTTCTATAAAAAAGAAATGGAAAATGATATCATCCAAATAGCCGTCACGAGCAGCATTGCAGATTACCTTTTTGATGAAATTTTACATTACTTTACGACACAAGAGTTGCGGTAGTTAACGAACAACGCGACGTTCTTTAACTCTGGAAACGTTTTGGGGTCATTGGCAGTCATTTCTTTTACTTTAAACGCACTGGGATTTGAGTTTAAAGGATTTATTAAATTATTTTGCTTCATTTTTAACCATTGCACAAGATTTGTGACTATGTATGACTACCGAACTCATTTCACAATGCACGAATGGTGTTAGTTTAATGTTCTCTATTTTGGATATAGATTTTACCCTTTTTGGATACAGATTTTACCCTTTATTCTGTTGAATATCGCTCCAAATTATATATGTCAGTACGTAATAATACCAGATGTCAAATATCAGTGGATTATCTTTCACAGGGAAAAATATTTAAATTGTAACCTCCAATTGAATTACCCTTTAATGGCATATATGGGAGCGTCCACTGATAGCGGATTTCGACAAAACGCGCTGTGTTCAACTGTACAATCGCTGAGAAGAAGCTAGTTTCCGAACGCTCGTCATTTTGTGAAAGCTTGCGCGTGCCGAGTACAAATGCATAAATAAATTAGATGACGCCGTCTTTATTTCCTTGTCATTTACGCATTTCTTGCTATTTGCATTTTTTTTTAATGTAATATATTGCAATTTTATTTTAAAAAGTTGTGGCACATTTTAAAGAAACGTACCGAACTTCACACATTTTACACAACGAAAAGAAGTTTTTAAACCAAATCTGATGGCACCATCGCAAAGAGCAGATCAAAATCTATCAATTTATAGTTTTTTTTTTGTTCAAGCCACTTCCCTGCGATTACGAGCGAGTTGAACAAAGCGTGCTCGGGCGAAAAAGCGCACTGCGCATCAGCTGGCCCGCTATAAATGGACGCACCCATATATATTTGTGTACAAAAACTTAAGAATAGGTATTTACTTATAATGGAAACGTAATCCGTAATTATGTTGCGGTGTAGTACCATGCTCAGTATTGGGCAAAAACAAATTATTTAAATTTAATTCATCAAACATACTAACATATTTGTCTAATGATAAAAATACCATCAGTTGATGAAAGTTAAAAAAAGATTTGCTTTCGGCTTGCAAACTTTTTAAAATCCATGCAAAAAGTTATCTTACAACTTCAATGCGATATGTAGTAGAAAGTACTAACTGTGGTTTGGGTCAGAATAATTATTCATCTTGTTGTTAGTGTAGAATGCAACGATATGATACAGGATTTTCTTTACAGCGGTTACCTTAACAATTCCACACATTTATGTATGTATCTCAAGATCTATATTTCAATATTAATGATATGCTATTCTATACCTTGTCAGATGGAGAAATTATGCTATATCATTTTCTGAATCGGACTATAAGATGTGTTGTAGATTTCCATGAAATTAGTTCACTGGTTTCGAGTTATATGCTTTCGGGAGAAAAGGTACGTAGCTCCTTAAGTGAAGCTTTATGGTCTGAATGTTTGTTAAGAATGACGTCTGAATGAACGATCAGTAAACAAAACACCATCACGAACTTTGTTTCAATTATGATGGCCACCACGTTGAATCGTCCAAAAAGCGATGCGATAACGATGAGATCACCGCACAAATTTTAACTGAACGTCATAGTCAAAGTCAAGTACAAAGCTGCTTTTACAAAAATAAAGAAAAGGGGCTTGAAGAAGCCATCATGGTCAGCAAGCAAAACGATATGATTTCATAGTCGCAAACAACAAATTAAATAGTAATAAAATATGTAACATACTTTTTTTAAATTATTAGAATTTTGTAAGCAAAAAATGTTATACTTGTAATAACAAAACTTACCACAAGTTCAATGAATCTTTTACACCTCCTCCTTGACAAACGCGATGATTTTTTAAAAATTAGAGCACTTCCAAGCCACAAGCATATATTTCCAATGGATACGGGATGTACGGGTATGCAGTGCCGCCAATAGCAACGCCGACAATAGCAAGATGCGATGCAATGCAGATTCAACACTGAGAGCAGCGCAGATTTTTTTTTTCGACTCTCGCTATTTCCTTGGACGGATGGATGCCTTTCGTTGTCAGCAGCAGGGTAGAAGAGCGCTCGATTATCGATTATAATTTTTGTTGTATACGAAAATATTAGTTTTCATATGCAGAGGGATATTTGAAGTAAATCTTTAGAAATTCTTTGCAAAGATTAGGAAAAGTTTTCTCAAGGCTTGAGACTCACGAAATTTTGAATTTTGATATCGTTTTCCTGAGAGATGAAACAAATTTTTGATTGATTTCAGTGACAATTACGTGCAGTTAAAAATATTGTTTTTTTTTCTTTTTTTAGAGGAAAGAAAGGAGAACGTGCGAACTTTTTTGGTATTATAAACGAAAATTTTGTAACTATGGTTTATTTCGGTTCACGTTTATGCTAAGAAGACCAACACCCGGAACGCTTGAGAATTTCGATTCAACTGAGTTCAAGTGGCGCGGATCAACGTATAGCTAGCTACTCTACCTCAACTGGCACTGACAGTGGCGCCGCCGATTTTACTTTTTTTCTATTTCTATTAAGTTGAATGAAAGCAACAAAATGTAGTTGAATTCTGTTGTTTCTACTTTGCTCGCTCGCGCTGGTTGTTGCTTCTTGGCTGCTCGTGGGTAGTTTTTGTTTTTGGTTGAATGCTTGACTACCTGGTTTGGTTGACTAAGTTGTTACTCTTTTTTAAATTTGGCTTTAGCTCCCCCCAAAACACTACGACGCCAACGGCAACTACGTTGTTTCGCTGCGTTGATGTATTCTCATTTTCTGATTAAAAAATTGCACATAAAAAACGATAAATTTACTTGGTGCCCAATTTAGTCAACTTAATTTGTCTCCATTTATTTTAAGTTCTTTCGCTCACATCCACAGCGATTGCGATTTATGTAGATTTTTACCTGACTGGTTCCACTTGCTCTCAGTTGATGACGATTTGGAATTCAATTGTTTCTCATTGAAGAGGCGCTTGCGTTAAGTTTGACTGATTAAATTTGACTCAAGGGAGTTAAGAATAACGCTATTTAGATTTGTTGTTAGATTATTTCTTGTATGTTGGAACTTCTATTCCAGCACAGCTGTTTTATGAAGTCAAAATGATATGCGCTTTACTGTGGAGTAATACACGCGTCTACGCGGACGTGCGGCATTTGGTAGTTCATAGAGTAGAATTCATGAATTCATTTAAATCAGAGATGGTAAAAATATAAGATAATTAAGCGCGCACAATATAAGCGTTTTCGGATTCACTAGAACTAATGGAATGAATAATAAAGTAAAGCAAAACGTCAAATAATATTTCAATGAGTTCCGAAAATGCACTTAAAAACTAGTTTCCAAAACGCTACGCGTTAATGTGTGTTTCAAAGTTAACGCATTTGGCTTAATTCCAAACTTAGCAACTGCTTTAAGTGTTTTCTAGCATAGTATGTCAAAAAACTGTTGCAAACTTTAGGCCGGTCTAGGCAAGGGCGACTTACTATCAAAAGTACATAAGAGGAGTGTCGCTAAAGATCGAAACATGATTTTTTGTTTCGTTTGCGTTACTCATGATCTTCGGAAAACTTCTTTTAATCCAACCGTGCTCAATATGATGAGCATATGGAAAATCCTCGAAAAGTCAAATATTATTACAGTATGAAAAAAATTATATTATGAAACAAGAAGTATTATATTCGTCCGCCTAACTAGTGCCTGCAATAGCTTTATGATGGGCAAATCCTGTATAGATTCAGTGGATAACTTTACTTATTTGGGCAACGTCATACACCATATGGCGGTTTCTAAAGGCACCTTCGCTCAGCTTTGTAGTGTCTGGCAACCTTAACTCTTGGCAACGACACTGAAGGTATAAAATGTGAAGCCAGTTATTCTGAACGGCTGTGAAACTTGTCTAACTAATCGCTATTAGTTAGACAAGTTTCACGACGAACTCTGAAAATATTGTAGCCCTGGAACACTTCCAACGTTTAATTGCTCACCTTGATGCACTCAAGATCCGAATTCCGTTGAAATCAAACTGCGGAAATTGGTTTGACTCACGCTGCTGAAATCACCATCTGTCAAGCATATGAGAAAAACCCTAATAAACCATCTTAGAAACGGTCGCTAGAATAAGAAATATTTGTATTGAGAAAATGTTGGAGCATTGAAGGCACTCGCTACTTATGCCTCCTTGTGTGCAAGAGAAAAATAGAGAGGGCACCGTGTTTGGTGCATCAAAAGAATTTTGTTTCTTCTTTTCATTCTCATAAATATTTTGAAAATCTTTTTATTTTTAAATCCGCTAAATACAGCGTCACTTCGACTTAAAGTAAAAACAACCCTGATCAAGACAATCGCATTGTTTTTATACCCTATACATGGGATATATTTGTTTATATATCCGTTTGTAACGCATAGGGTTTACCCAGGTTATACGACCGGAAAAAATTCGACTTAGTACGGTTACAGTAGTTTAACCCAAGGTAATGCAACCAAATTTCACACAAACATCCAGGAATGGTTTGGACCTCAGGACGAAAGCTTGGGTGGATTCATAAGACGGTGTAACACTCCTTACACAATCAATCAATCAATGGGCAGAGGCTTGTCAAATTTACTTGTGTAGAATATTTTTAGGCATGAAATCGATGTTTTGTTCTCCTCCACTTTATCTTTTCGCTTTGAGGCTTACTTTTTGGGTAAAAATTAAAAAAAAATACGATTTTTTGTTATTGATTAAATTTGTTTTCTTTAGGAAAATCCACATAATATAAGCTGACGTTTCGGCACAAAAATTGGGTTTTTGGTATGAAATCGATGTCTTGTGCTCTTCTAGAATTTTGTGCTTAAAACATTTTCTATTTGAAATATACTTCTCAAGCAAATGGAGTCGACCTCTTTAAACTGCCACCAGATATAGAGGTAGCCACCGTGTTTTTTATTGCCCAGAACTCAGTTAACCGTTCCCACCAAATTTATTCTTTTAAGAATTTTACCAACCTCCCTGTTTATCTATTCAACTATTTACATACATTAACACGGCAGTAGGCCCGACATTCTGACAAAAAATAAATTAACACGAGAGAATGACTGAGGGAAAGCCAGTCCGACGGCTGTAGTCTAATGTTCAGTTTCATTCCGATGTTCTGCGATTATATTCACTAAATTGATTTCGTAGGGAAACTGCACTTAAATTTGTTAGATTAATTTTCTATCCATTGCCGCAATGCACAAAATTATGCTCTCCAAGCAATTAAAAGATTTTGAATAAAGCAGAATATGAAATGTGAAAAGTCCAATTTTTACAGATGTTTTCTTTTATTTCTGTCCATTTTCATTTTGTTTATAAAAAAACCACGAACTTATAACGCGAATTAATCCTAATTCCTTCTGCTGAAGTTGTTGGTTGAGGCTTGTGTCAATTGAAGACCACGAATATTGTGGAAATCCAACAGCTTTAACATCTCCTTAGTGTCAGGATCAACCTCAATGATGTCTTGTTCCAATGCAGAAACGGCTGGGACATAATTATCACGACGTTCGCGTTCCTCTTCTTGCAATTTAATGGAAATACCACGAACTTGTGAGTGGCGGAGACGGCCCATCAAGTGAGTGACATAACTGTAATAGAAAAGGATATCCATTGCATGAAAAATTATTTCACATTTGAAATTTAGAAAAAAAAAAACAATTAGAATCTTGGTTATAAATTGTTTTAGCAATTAACGGTATCACCACCAAATTTCTCATCGTATTCTCAATCTACACTAATCTATGTGTACTTACCCAGCAATCTTATTCCTCAATGGTTTGGTTGGGATGATGGCGACTTCTTCGCAAATCCTCTTGTTGGTGTGGAAGTCCAACGTCAAGCGGGTGTAGTACTTCTCAATGATGACCTTAGCGGCCTTTTTGATAGTTTTGGTTCTAACACGACCCTACAGTAGCAGCAGCAATATGCGATATCATATGGAAAAACAATTCGAAAACAAAAAAAAAAGTTAGAATATGTATCAATATTCTGAGTACATTGCGTACACAGTTTCACATAATTATAGTAACATTTTGTTCATTTAATTTTAAATTTTCTAAAATTGCACAAACAACAATTGATATACATTGGATGTTACCAAATTTTAATGATTTTTTCACTATATTTTTGACAATCAAAACCTACCATGGCGGACGATTTTACCGGAAAAGAACAGCGAGATGGAATTAGTTGTTGTTGTTAAAGTGGCAGCTGTCAAAAGTGTTTTTGTATAGTCGAGCTTATTACATTGATATTTATGAGAAGTGCCATTCATAATAGCAATATAAATAGTTACAGACATTTTAAATAATTTTTTTATGTTCATTAGTGTAGCGCAAGGGAGAACACAAAAAGTTAATATTCTGCATAAATCGTATTTTCTTTATACTAGAAGTTATCAAACAACATGTGTGATGTATCATCACCTAAGAGCGCAAGTGTTCTAACCGGCAAAAATATGCAACGAAGAAAACACCATTTAAAGTTATCTAGTCTGCGATATGTGATTTAAGGAGCATTAATGTTTTCGGCATATTAATTTGCTTCTCTGTAATTGAAACCTATCTACAGTATTTCTGTAAATTGATTGATAAAATTATATCATTTGCAGTTGGGACTCAAAAATTTTTAAAGTTATTTGGATTTGTATGAATTAGAACATTTCCATTCTAAGACTCTACGTATAAGATATGATTCGCTTGATCTCAAATAAACAGAGCCAATATTATCGAAAGTAATCTCCTGAAATTGGTTAACAGATAAAATATCTAAATTGAATATATTTTCCTACCCTCTTTGTAAGTTTAGGGTTAAACACCTAACCACCAAATGCCTAACAGAAGTGAATTTTATTGCTCATAAGCTACTCGTATATGATGATGATTATTCCTTTAAAGCTCCACACATGAAAAACTTCGATGCATTTTCGCTACATTTTTACTTTTTTCAGTACATTTGCCTTTTGTTAAATATATGCGTCAGTGCATTCAACAAATTTTTAGTCTAAGTATAGTAATATTTTATTATTGGTGACCATCACAAAAAAAAAGCATTCGCCCTCTAAGAAGTACATTCCAAGTCTCGATTCAGTACATTTTCACAGAATCGAAATGCAATCACTGCCCTGTTGTAAGCAAATTTGCTAACTGCAGGTATGCTGCAATTTTATTTTATTTTGCCTGTCCACACGCAGTAAGACATAGGCACTTTTGATTTCAGCCGACTCATATACAATATCTGATAATGTCCAAAGAAATATATACTAGATAGAAAGAAATACTTTCGCTTTCGAAAGATATTGAATCGTGTTGCATCCAAAGAAATACTTAAATATTTCTTCGCTAGCATGACACATATTCACAATAGACTTTTTAATCTTGCCCAGTTTCTACGGAAACGGAAATTGTTACTCTTTTCAATAATTTCAAACAGAACAAACTAGTTTCTGACCTGGTGATAAATTTTTTCGCAAACACAATTAGAATGGACACTGAAAAGTTAAATACATCACCAAAATCAAATGACTCGAATAGTAGCAGCACTGGAGCAAGCATTTCCCATAATTCCGACAGCGGCAACGGCAAAATAATAAAAGCAATTGAAGCTACGAACGAGCCTGGCAATGAAAAACAAATCAATTTAAATGACTTTTTGGATTTTTTAAAAATCTCCTGTCATGTTAATGACATGATAACGAATAGTGTTCAGTCAAAGGCAGGCACGACTGGCATAGCTACTTCAGCTGCTGGAAGTGGTCTGGCTACCAAGAACACTTCTAAAACTAACATCAATATTGACTTGGATAGATTGGCGGAAAATCGTTTGGTGAACGAATTGCTTGGCCACGATAGAGATAACAGCAGCAGCAAAAAATCGCAATTGAACCCGGAACAGCAACAGCATGAGGATAGCAGCATCATGAACACAGCGGAGAAAATGCGTGGCAGGCGCCGAAGTGGATCTTTAAGTTATACTACACCTACGACTCGTAATAAGTCGGAAATAAAGCAAAATTCTGGCTTGCATCCTAAGTTAACAGAAAAATTAAATCATGTAATAAATGAAGGCGTCATGGATTCAATATTGCCCTTTATTTGCCCAGTACAGTTGCCATCAAGCATTACAGCTAAACTTGGTGTACCCCGTAACAAAAAAGATCAGGTTTCAGTAAGTAAAATGGACTTAAATGCGTGCAACCCGGATGGGCCTGCAGCTGTAACTACGGTGGGTGGAGCTAATGAAATCGATGGCAGTGGTGGCGGCGGAATGGTGAAATTGCGAGACCCGACCAAATGTAGTCAAGCGAGAAGAAAATCACGTCTGGGTTCAAGGAGTGGAAATTCATCTACTGAAAAAAGAAAGGAGTGAGTGATAAATCCGAAGCAAAACAACAATTTTATGAACAGGGTGAAAAATATTCGGTCCAATCCGATTATTAAGAAACTAATACTTTCGGTATTACCACGCTAGTACGTGTTCCCAGATATACATATGTTTATCTTACGAAAAAAATTAGGAAACACATATTGGTGTGGAATATATACAGTTACGTTATGGGATGGATTTTGTTGGGGAAATTATTCAGAATTCTATTTGGGTCTGATCATAGTTTTTATATCCTATTTATATGAATTCCTTTTACTACCTTGGAACGACTACCATCGTTCCTTGTCACTCGTCTGACTGTCTGTTTGTCTGAAATAAATTGAATTTCAAATTTTCTTTAATGGCCTTAAATTGATGTATCACTATTTACACATTTCCTTAGAGCTGAAGTCGTCATTCATGTTTGCGACGAAGTCAAGAATACGTCAAGAGATTTTTTCTGTCCACAAAATTTGCTAGTGAGTAAAATGGGTTATTTCGCCGATGTAACTGCTGGACAAAAATTAGAAGATATGGATATTTCGGTGCATTGCGATATTCAAATTTTTGATTGGTTAATGCGTTGGGTGAAGCGTAGTGGAAGTGGCAGCACAGAACGCTCATCAACATCTTCGGCAGCAGCTGCAGTAGCGGCTCTAGAAGCTGGACCTCAACTAGACGCTTGCAATGTGGTGCCGATACTTGTTTCAGCAAGCTTTTTGCAAGTAAATTTGATTAACGTACTCATTTATTTAAAAGATTTATGAAATGTCTTACTTTGTTGCAATAGATGGAACCATTGTTGGTAGATTGCTTATCATTTTGTCATGCGCGCCTTAGTGAGGTTGTACGTACTTCAACGAACTTATCATGTTTAAATGATTCCATTGTTACTCGTCTTGCGGCAATGTTTACTAATGTGGAGCTTGAGATGGTGCGTGACAAAAAAGAGCGTGTCACACCGCGCCTATGGACTAAACTTATACAAAGTCTATGTGAACCCGAACCAGAGGCGTTGCGAGGTCACTACTACAGCTTGGCGGGACTGTTTCGTTGCTCTAAGTACGATCTCTAAGTATCTATTATTGTAGATTAAGAGTGATTCCATTTTTTCGCTTTAAAAATCGCATATTTTCAAGAGTCTTCTCCATAATTCAAAATGCAAGAAACATTTTTTTTTCAAAATGAAAGACAAATGGAAAATTGTTTAACTATGATTTATTTTTTGTTATTAATCGCAAAAACTAAGTAACGAAACTTATAAATACTTTTCCATTATAATTAAGATGTGGAAAGTGCCTCACAAACACAATTAAGTCTCATATCAATTGCTTACCTTCCAACATACGCATCAATCGTTGGGGACAAATTGAAAGTTTTCATGTACGCGACTCTACTTGGGATATGAATATCTTTATAACACATCTTTTTCGGGAACTTAAGTCATGGCGTCGAGTTTATTGGAAATTATGGGGCCATTGTCACTTTCTTTACTGTTGCATATGTGAAATGCATTTTCCCGTTTTTCAGGTTAGTACGACTACTTGATTTCAAACAAAAATTATTCCAAATTTTCATTATTTTAGATGACCTGGTGTCGATATCACCCGGATCCACCACAATTTTTGGGCCCCGTTACGGAGGGACGTATTGCAGGACCAGCA
Source organism: Meiosimyza decipiens (assembly GCA_963680825.1). Classification (NCBI taxonomy): domain Eukaryota; kingdom Metazoa; phylum Arthropoda; class Insecta; order Diptera; family Lauxaniidae; genus Meiosimyza; species Meiosimyza decipiens. The sequence continues at coordinate 25,016,274 of OY804258.1, read as the reverse complement.
GGTCGTTATGCTTGTTGCGGACAGCAAGCGTTTCGCTATGAAACATTGCCCGGTCCAAATGTATGTGAATTAATTATCTGAGGCGGATTTAAAATTTTTGTACTCTGCTATAAGAACCTGTTGCAAAATTTAAGTTTTTTATGTTTACATCAAAAAGGGGTACTGCTTATAGACATAAAAATTCCCGAAGAAAATCAACAGAGGTTGAGAACTAGTGCATAGTAATTCATTCCTATTTGTTATCTAGTAAAATATTGAATAGTTTTGGTAAAAATTTACTTCTCCACATAACTTGTTTTGGTTCCGCGAAGAGAAGATTTATTTTTAAACTGAAAATTCGTGTGATAAATGTAGGCAGAATATTTTATGCACCGTATTTTGGATATTATTCTTAAATGTGCCGTCTTATCATAAATTCGCTCCCTTTATTTACAGTTGTAAATTCAAACATTATTTATTTGCTAAAAAACTAAACCTGTAGCTACCAGCGCAGTAGTGCCCTACGCGTTTAAGATAATTGTGAAATTATATCGTTAATGATCGTCGGTATGTATGTATGTCAATAATAACGGTCCAGAAAAATGGTCGAAACGTATAGTCCTTTTAATTTTTGATTTGCAAAAAAATTGTCTTATTATTTCAGAAGTAATAATTTGGTTCAAAGCTCTACGAAGAGTTATTTTATATACTTACCGAAGAATCATCTTCAAAATTTTTTGGAAGTATTCTGCGTAAAGCGTATCGAAGTTTTTCATTGTGTGGTACGTGCCACATCCAGTTTTGCAATTCCACCAACTCTTTGCCCAGTAATTGTTTGTGTCAATACACAGAGTTCGGTAAAATTTGCTGAAATTTTTCGGCTAGCATAGCGTTATTTATTTTACAACAAATGTCGTTAAAATATTATTCCATGTTGGCATGAAAATCATTATTTTATCATGAGAGAAGTCTTAAAAATATTCTGGGGACAAAGCACGTTTAAAGCGCATAGTGGGTCATCGCACAAAAATGCGGATAAAATTCGTATGCGCAATTGTTTTTTCAATATTTTTCCATATCTTTGATTAGAAACCCACAAATTTGATTAGATTTGTGAGGGCGACTAAAATCCTTTTTTTATTAAGACTTTTTTAACGCATTCACGAACTTAGCGTGTGCCTAAATTTTCAAATATGTAAATGTATATAGGAGTATCAATGTATTATAATTACATATATAACTTTCATACGTTAGAAAAAAATTTAGCTGATTTCAGTAAAATCGGCGCAATATTCACTATTTCATGCGTCCTTAAAATTAATAATTGTTTCGTACCTTGCAACAGCAAAATGCGAGTTGCTAGACGTCTTACCAATTAGTTGCAGAAAAAAGCAGAAATTCCTCTTAAAAAATAGATGCCAAAATATGCTTTATGTACCAGGCGCCACTTTTTTTTTATCTTAATACTTCGATTCAATTGTTACTTTTGCAGGGCTGCCAGTTTCGCGAGCATAGTGTTTTGGTTGAAACTGATCGCGAACGTTCCATACTTTCGATAGCACAACTTGTCGCCGAAGGCTATGCTCTTTGTGAAAGTCCGCCTACTAGGTTACAGGATCTTATAGTCAGTGGTGACGTAGAGCCACGTTGGCAAGGTCTATCTTTGACACCACAAAGATGTCGCACGGGGCTATTACCAGTACTTAATCCTGAGGGTAAAAGTTACTCTATTATTCGGAATCCTTTCCTTTAACTTATACAATTTTTAATAGAAACCAGCGCTAGGATGCCACGCTTGAGGGCAGGGACATTTAATAACTCTAGCAGTGACAGCGATACAAGTGATACTATTGATGACTCACGTTGTAAAAAGTATCTGGTTGGCGGCGCGTCTTGTCATGGATATTCAACAAGCAGTGACGGTTGTGAATCAGATTGTAATGTACCAAAAATAACTTACTCCAAGAAAGGCAGAAAAAAGTGATTATTTAATATGATTATGTTAAAGTACAAGATTTAATTTCTATCATCAAAAATAAAAACAGACAAACAGAAATTCCTGGACGTTATTGGTCGGGTGAGCTGTCAGCACGGAGCAATCAAGACCATCAACGACAGTTTGAAGAGAAAGTTATGAAGCAGGTAATAGCGATTGTTAACAAAAAAACTGGTTCGGAACACAACATGCCAGCCAATGCAGCACCAATGGGTGGTTCGTATGTTCGACTCGAGGCTGAGTGGAAGGATCAGATAAAGCAACGAAGCAACACAATTAGTTCAATAAACTGCGCTTCAACTACAACTATTAACAAGCAGCGCAATAAATAGAGCACAATGCCATTATAAAATTGGCTATATTTTAAAGCCATATTTTATTGTAGAATCAAAAATTATGGACAATTAATACATTTGATTCGTACTAAGCTATTGCCGTCTAAGATTATAGAAATTCACGATTTATGCTGCACGATAATTATATGATGCTCATATATAATAGATCGATTATGAATGATCTATCAACGAGCTGAAAGTTTGCCTTTTGCATTTCTTGAAACTATTTTATTACTTTAGTCCGACGCAATTCACCAGTAGTTTATTCTCCATATTATTTTATTGAGTTTTCTAAAATAATGCTAAGATCTATTAATGGCCGCTTAAAAGGATACCACTATCGTAAGGCATATTCCTGCGAAAATATATCTACAGTGCAAAACAAATCTGAAATGAACTATAAGAATCATTAATTTTAAATTAACATTAACTGATTAATCTCACCACTGGCTATTAAATTGTGATTGATACTTATTCCATTACATTTATTTATTTTAGCTTTACATTAACTTAACTGGATTTACAATTTATATATATTTTTTTTTTAAATATTGTAATTCTTTCATTTTATACGTGTATGTGTATTAAGTTCTTAAAAAACGAGAAGACAAAAAAAAAATAGCGAGCTACAGAAATGCGGCTCAATCAGATTAGGCCTCACAAGAATGATTATTGAAATTTCTATTTATTTGATACAATTTTGAAAGAATTGAGTGATAAAACATTTTAACAATTTTTTTTTTAATTAAAAACAACGGTATAAGACGCTAAAACGCAAACTAACTAAATGCTGAAATTGTTTTAAAATTCTTTTAGTTATTTTTTAAGTTGTTTTTTTTTGAAGATAAACAATAATAGCTTAATGTTAACTTATGCACAGACATTTAATCAAGTCTTTTTGTTTTTTTCCAAATAGGTTTTTTTTTCGTTTTAAAATCTCTTTTATTAAGGGTATACATAATAACTAAAAGAATAGTGTACTGAAAGACAAGAAACATAAATAACGGCTCCACCGCTTAGATAACTGCTGCTAAACTGCTAAGTGCATCAACTACAATTAAAATCAATTATTGAATTAAAGATCTGTTAGATTAAAAAAAATTGTTTCTGCGAAAATTTGAAAAATATGTTGCAAGAAATAAAATCGCGCAAGCTTTGATGTGCGAACCAATTTAGCGCATATAATGCAGTTGCTACTTGAAATAACTTTACTATTTTAATAAATTTTTGTTGACGGAAAATTTTGTTTTGTTTTTCTTTTGCTATCTGACAATATTTAAAGTGTTAGTTTCTTTCCATCATATTCCTCATTGCCATCATTACAACGCAGTTTATTTACACTTTTTCTTTTAAACGAGCTAACTAAAGAGACTCTCTGTAGCCTTTTCCAAATCCCAGTTTTCCTTAGACAGTACCGCACGTGCATCATGCTCATCGATGCCCATATCTCTGAGACGCTGAATTTTGGCATCACATTCTGGATATTTATGTGGACCTTTGAAATAAAATATACAAGAAACAACTATAAATTTGAATATCTGGTTTTAATTGCGAGCAAATGCATACCGCCTGCGTAGGCGTTTGTCCAGTGCCGCGCTGTCATTAAGAAAAGTTGGTATTTATCTTTATACTGATAAGCGACCACTGCATCTTGTGGGTCGTCGGGCTCAGCAGCAGCAAGTAACGCTTGCAAAGATAATAAAACAGTGCGCAATGTCATGGCAGCAGCCCTAGCGAAACATAACAAATAAATAAATAAAAAAGGGCAACAAATAAAAATGTTACGTACCAATTATCTTTCAATATATCCAGACAAATAGCACCGGTAACAGAAGATATATTGGGATGCCAAATTTTTGTTATGAATCGCACCTTTAAAAAAAAAACAAATGAAAATAAACATATATTTTTTTAAATCAATTTTTCTATTTTGTACGAGTTCATATATCGACCTTGGTGCAAAAAAGTGCAAATGAGATTATGCCTTCAAACATCTTGGAAGATAGCACAGCTGACAAGTAAAACATAGATTTTCTGAGTATTTACCTCAGAAATCTTCGTTTTTTCGTTATTTGAAAAATTATTGTTAATTCCATTTTGCACCAAGGACTTCATATACATAAATTACCTTTGGTGGATTGAAGGGATAGGTTTCAGGGACTTTTATCTCAAGTACAAATTTGCCGCCTTCATAAGGAGTGTCTGGTGGTCCAGCAATTTCACCTTTTAATTCCGTCCAGCTATCGTTTATAAGTTCAATTTTGATAGAACACTGAACGATCTGTTAAAATTTAGAAATACGAAAGTTAAACAAACCAATAAAACTTACACTCGAATAGTTTTGTGAATCTTTAAGCCATTGACTATGCTGTTCTTCAAAAATTCACACAAATTAATTTCCAGGAGGTAACCTACTATATTAACATTCGCAGGCGACGACCTATTTAATTTAGTAATCCAAGCCGACCCGCGAACTATAAGTTAATTTGGCATCACAATTTTTTCCACTATTGCATATATTATAAGAAAAACATTACGTAGAGTCCGGTAAGGCGTTGTTGCCGCCTAAGCAGTTGCAAGAGTAAGAAGAATGGATCATTTCATCCCACCCCATCGAACGACTAATGATCAGCAACAGCAACACCGATTGAAAATTCCAGCAAGACACAAAAATTATTCACAAACTAGAGGTTGAAGACTATTTCATCTCACACTACTACCAGAGTGCAATACGTATTACTTTTTGAGTTGCTACAACAACCATATTAAAAAGATATAGATGAAACTCAGCAATAGGTTAGGTAGCATGGAATAGTAGAATACACCGACTAATATCACCCACATTACCATCGTAGTGAACAGACAGGAATATTTTATCCCCGCATTTCATTTAATTTACAACTAAGAACATATGCCGACATACATGTAAGCTTCCAATTATAAAATATTACATTTTTGGGTTGGATTTTTCATCAAATGGCTGATGATCGTGTACTGACAAGAATCTGCCTACAGCATCATATTACAACTGCTGAAGACATCAGAAAAGAGTTTATCCAACTTAGCGGAGTAGCAATGGATGGAATAAAGTAATCTTCTTCGAGAATCAAATTTCAACAAGACATTTACCCATGTACACTTAAGCAGCCGACCAGTAGAATATGAGTGGTAGAAACTGTCTAACCTATGCTCGAATATTTTGACTAAGTAGACATCAACTTTTCGGTATTTAATGAACAACTAAGATTTCATCCCTTCCTTTTCCTTTTATTGCAAACTAATTAATAAAAGAAAGAGAGTTTGGATTCATCCAAATTATAGCATCGATTGCATATGGTAATTCTTCGCCTAACTAACACTTCAGTTCTTCAGCTCGAAATCATAGCAGCCAAAGGTATCATTTACATTACTTAATAGGCAGAAGTTCGTGTTTTTTATTAGTATCTTTGGTTCTGTCCACGATAAAAACTATAATTAGGGCAAGCAAGAGGCACTGACTTTGAATTGCTTTTTAGTATAAAAATTTTTAGAAACTAAAATTACATATTAATTATTTCACAGTGCCAAAATTTTTAAGCAAAACTTATTCTAAGCACTCAGCTTGAAATGAGTATGATTCCAAATGGAAATAAACGAATCTAAAATACTCACAAAATGGAGAGACAGGATGGCAAGACATGAACAAATGGAAATATCGCTATTCGTTCACATTGTACATCTTAATAACACATCAACCGTACTGTTAGCTGAGTTTCCTTGAATTTTTCCCTAAACGCCTTATATGATTTATATTTTGCATTACATTTTTCGTCTTTTATTTTTCAAGTTTCTGGAAAACTTTAATTTTTTTGAATAAGTTCAAAAAAGTCTTGCCAAAACTGCGGGTTCGTAACGCACGACCTAGGTTTGTAAGGACCGTCATCGTTGCCAAAAATAGTGAACGATAAATTTGTGACAGATTTTCTTCCAAAACGAATAGTTGCCTAAAATATACGAAAAAAGTCCCAAATGGACATACGCAATAGAGAGAGTTTCGTCGTAAGTGAACTTTTGAATTCATTTAACTTTAAAATTTAGCATAAATTAGAGTGGCTCAGCGGCACTGAGTGGCCCACAAAAACTTACCCACAAACTACGACGCTAGACAGCCAGTTAATTTTTTTATTCTGCAGTTTGACTTACCTCCTCACTGCGCATCACTTCTTTGAATTCGCGCTTAATGCGAGAAACTGCCATATTTGCCATAGTGATCAAGTGGTTGGACTCTCCTTGTTTCTGGTAAAATAAGCAAGGCTTCTTCTAATTCCACCCGTGGCTGATTATGTATGCAACTATGATGTGGAGTCCCTTTCCTTGTAGCTGCACCACTATCAAATTTTTTAACCTTTTTAAATCACAGTTTATGACCCTATTTCCCCTTGTTCTTAATGTATATATTTCTTATAATTCCAAATTTATATTTTCTCTTTGTTGCTGTAAACAATTATTCAATTTTTGCAAAGCTTTTTACAATTTCTATCAACTACCAATAAAATTTTCATTGTTGCACGATACAATGAATAAAACGAAATGTCAAAAACTAGCTTCGGTAATAATCGGAATTCGCCGTAAATGGAGCGAAAAAACAAGAATCCATTAACACAATTCAGAGAGAAATTACTTCAAAGCCGCCAAATTTTATTAATTCAAAAATTTAACAACGAAATAATAATGTAAGTTTAATTTTTGCGAATTATTTGAACTTCAGAAAGTCCAAACCTTTAAACAAATTTTGACTAACACTTCGATTACGATAATTAAAAATCGATTTTTTTGCTCGCTCGCTGGCAACAATTTCAAAATGTCAAAATAAATCAAAACTGAAATGTCACAGAATTCAGTAATACCGATTGTTCCTACTAAAAACGGGAGCCACAGGCTGACTCGAAAGCTCAAAATCTTAAGAAGTTTCTAATGAATATGAAAATACTTGCATCATCACTATTGTGAATTGATACATTCGCAAGTTTTCGAAACTTCTCAGTTAACCTTTACACAGTGAAATTCTGTGAAAGAAATTCTCTTTTGTGCTTTTTGTTTTGCTTTTGCAAAAAAAAAACAAATTTTGTACTTAGTCTCTTGTGTTTTTCCCATCCTGCCAACAAGTAAGAAAAATTTTTGGAAAGAGTTTGTGTGTGTAAACGCCGAGTCAATAGCAAAAAAGTAAACATGGTGACAGGCATATATAGGGTAGAACATATATAATTTTGAATTTTATTTTGCTATAAATTAAAAACGAATAATTTTTGTTCAAAATGTTTTTTTTAATCGAAACTACAATCGTTCATAATGGAGTAGCTCATACAATGCACACATTTTCAGCTATAAATGCAATATCACACTGCAGGCTCAAGCAAAATTTGTTATTGCTCGCTATTTTCAAATCGTTGCCGATTTCCCGACCCAGTTCTTAAGCGTTGAACACCACCCTTTCGTTTTCCCCCTCTTGCCAACAGAAAGCCCACACAACAAACGTAAATTCAAAGCATAATATCAGCTAAAGAATAGAACGAAAGAGATTTCGCGTGTACGACAAATTCTGTACACCACCCTTTCGTTTTTCCCTTCTTGCCAACAGATAGGGAAACTTTCTTTGAAGAGTTTCCTCGTGTAAACGCTGTCTTACACGAGGAATGTTTTCCTGTTTGTAGGCAAGAAGGGAAAAACGAAAGGGTGGTGTACAGAATTTGTCGTACACGCGAAATCCCTTTCGTTCTATTTTTTAGCTGATATTATGCTTTGAATTTACGTTTGTTGTGGCGGGTTGACGCAGTAATTGCTTTGAAATTTTCTTGCACAAACAAATTCTAGTTTCCGTGTGTAAACGCAAAAGAAATTCACAAAAGAGAATAGACAAGAATTTCTCAGACCGAATTTGATCGTATAAACGTTGACTAAACGCAAAACAAATTCACTAAAGAGAATAGAAAATAATTTTTTCACAGAATATCCTTGTATAAACGTTGACATATATATTGAATTGGACTTTGACGACTATAATGGCAATGAAAGAGAGCACAACCTTGTAATAATCATTCATGATAAGAAAGAAACAAAGCTAATGAAAAGTGATGTTTTTTTATTTGTATATCAATTTATCATATATCGATAAAACGCGTACATTTAAAAAAACGAATTGAACAATTTTACAAAAATTTAGAAAATTATTGAAAGCCTAATTTAATAACAATTAAAATCCTCAAAGAGCTACGATGCATCACGTGTAAGTTTTATACTCAAAGATATAAAATATAGATAATTTATGTTTGTATTCAGTTATATTTTCAAAGTTTTGTTTTAACTTGACTTTTTAGCATCAAAAATTGTTCTTTGTATAATAGTTTCAGCTTGCTGAAACGCCCTTTTTTTAGGCATCCTACAATATGTATTTTCTCTCAAAAAGCACTAAGCTTGGATTTATTATCAATCGGTTGGAAGTAAATTCACGTGTGATGAAGTGGAGGCTTAGATAACACAATGCACTTGAAATATGGTCAAACCACTAGTTTCGTCGGGCAAGCATTTATATGGTCTTACTAAGGAAAAGATTCTGGCACAAATTTACCCACTTTTTCACAGGAAGAAACGGTTGTGACAAAAAAGTATAACTAGAAAAAATTGTTCAATAGTTCAATGTGCTTCAAAGCCTATTTTTTGTCTAATCTGGTTTGAAATATTAAGACCCACTTACATATAATTATGTTACCTGAGAGCGTCCATTTGCCAAAAAATAAATAAAAAGAAAAATCTGCTATTTAAAAAATTATAATGCTCAAACCTGAGTTATAAAGCCTATTCATAACCAACGTCTGAAAAACCTTTTATCTGGCTTTATATTTTAGGTTTGTGTCTATAGTTTTCATAGAAACCTAAAAACTTGGCTGAAGATTTATTTACTTGTTGTAAATAATTTTCAATTGTGTTAAACAGGTCTGCCAAGTAGGCACTTGTGACGCGTCCAAGTCCTTAATTGATTGTCAAAGCCGGGGTCTTGTAGGAATTGAAAAATTTGGGGAAAGCCCGTTAATTGGAGGATTTTGGATATTTTTACTTAAATGTTTTAAAGGTATTCATGTTTATTTGTCAAAGCTTTTGGATGTATACATGTGTACATACACATGTATATACAAACTCAAGTGATTTTATCGTCAGGCAGTTTTGCGAAAATCATACAAATTATGATGTATGTATGTATTATGCCACTTAGTTATTGTTGATTTTGAAAATTGCTATATAACAAACATAATTTTCGCAAACTGCCGGACGATAAAATCACTAAGGTTGTATATACAGGTAGTCCCCGACTTACGACCGAGATAAATTCCTAGTCATCGGTCGTAAGTCGATTAAGTCGTAAGTCGAGTTTCATAAAAAATAACTAAAGAAAAATATTACATACATACTGTACTACTAGTTCCAGCCATTTTTGGGATGATATAAAATTATTCACTTAAACAAACGTATTATTTGTACTGAAATAAATCGAATCCTTGTACATACTACTGTTTTTTTTTTAAATTTTTTCTCATATACATATTTTAGGGACTCCCCAAAACTATTTTAAGCATTTTCTATGAAAAAAATTGAAAAAAAATTGGTCGTAAGTGCGAATAGTCGTAAGTCGAACGGTCGTAAGTCGGGGACTACCTGTACATATGTATGTATGTATATATCCAAAAGCTTTGTTAAATAAACATGAATACTTTTAAAAAATTTAAGTAAAATATCCAAAATCCTCCAATTATTGGTTTTTTCCCAAATTTCTTAATGCCTTACGGATCCGTTTCGGATCCGTTCCTGCGGATTATTTATCCGAAACGGATTCCGTTTCGGATCCGTTGTCGAATGAAATTCCTCTCAACAAACGGAAGGATCGTCCGCTTTGCCGGATCCGAAACGAACCTCAAAAACGGAAAAAAACCGGAATCCGCTTTTTCGGTTTTCTAAATAAAACGGATTCGAGACGACCTTTCTCTTTAATAATGCGGATTTTATTGCACAAAAAAATTAACGCAATTAAAAAATTTTTTTTTTAATCTTTTCCCAAATCTTATTTTGTTTTTGGATTTTTGCTTATTTTCTATCTATTTCTTTTAATGCTATTCAACTTTAGTTTTATTAAGTGATTATGATTAGTAAATCACATTAAGGAGAAAACTTATTTTTTTTTTACCTGCCACCGATCAGAATCGAACCTGCGCGTCCTGCGCCATGCCACTGTTCAAATATGCTCATCTTAACCAACTCAGCTACTTCTATTATTTTTATGACATACTTAAATTTAATTACTTCTCTATGAAAATGTAGAAGTGAAGATTCATTTTGAGCAGTTGTCGATTGCTAATTCAATTAATATACTTTTAGCCAGCAGAAAATAAGTAATGCGGTGGCTGATGTTGTTAAACTACGCATGCAACAACTATTGGATAAGCAGAGGCGACGAACCATTTTTTTAAATTTTTTTTTATTTTTTTAATTTAAAGATATATAAAAAACAAAAAAGGAGTAGAGAACTGTATTTGTTTATTGAAAATATCTTGAAAATTGCCTTTTATATTAATAATAAAAAAAAGCGGATTCCGGTTTTTTTCCGTTTATGAGGTCCGTTTCGGATCTGTTACGGACATGAAAAACGAATCCAAAACGGATCCGTATATGACGTCCGTTTCGGATCCGTTACGGATACGAAAATGCGGATTCCGGTTTTTTTCCGTTTTTTAGGTCCGTTTCGGATCCGTTACGGATACGAAAAAGCGGATTCCGTTTTTTTTTTCGTTTATGAGGTCCATTTCGGATCCATTACGGAGCCGCATCCGTTTTTGTGCACATTGGGATGCAATTAACGGCTTGGTCACTTGGCAACCCTGCCTCAGAGCGTCATATTTATTTTATTCAAATCGATACTGGCAGACTTATTTATAATATACACTCAAAGGTTTTTAATACATATCTATTATCATGACATGTGGCATATCGTTCCTCAAACATAGAATTTTCATGATAAAAGTACTGTCAAATTAGGGAAACTTCGCGCCTCTTCGTTCTGCGCTCCGAATAGGGTTTTGGAAAAATAGCTCTTCGGTTCGTACTCTCTTTGCTTTAATTTAGTCACGCATACCATGATCAGCTTTTATGAAAAGGACATAATATTTTGTAATAACTGTAAAAATCCTTGTTGAAAAATGTTTTTGCAATACGAGTATACCCAAAATAAACCAAATATGTACATACATATGTATATACAAAATATGTGCCATCCTAATTTTTCCTAATTTCAAGAACGGGCATAGCGAAATTCCCGCAAAATAAAATATTATTGATAGTAAATACTCAGAATCACTCAGGCTGAAAAGTGCCTAATAAGCTAGACTTCAACTTTATTGTCATAAATTTTGTACTTATTGCTTCTTAAAATTTTTTTATTTTACTACGAAAGTTTATAAAATATGTGTTACACAATTTAACGCTCATGTGTACTCAGTAGGCAAAGGCAAGAGTAAGAATTGCTATAAGGAACCTTTCTACAAAAGGAGAAGGCCTTAACAACTCCTTTTAAACATATTTTTTCTATATGAAATGCAGCACCATTTAGTATATTTGTGCAAAATTTTGTTCGATTACCTTAAATAATTCCCTTAGTAAAGCGATTTACAGTTTTTGCTTGTACGGATTGTGCCACAGTCTCTTGTCGAAATGCACCCACTTCTAGTCTGGTGCAAGGTCGAACTATTTCTTCTATTTGTATGAAATTGAGTAACATTACATTAAATGTTTGTTCCACTATATCGTTCGGCGTGTTTGTGAACCGATTTCGCCCATTTCCAATCCCACGAGCTACGTTTAAAGATGTGGAATGTGCACCTAATACCATTCAATTACCTCCTTTGGCTTTCCCGTAATTGTGACTTCCACAGACAGACAGACGGATATGGCTAAATCAGCTGTATACCGAGTTTCAGTCAATTATATTGCTTGGTTTTCCGTAATCGTAATTTCTACAGACAGACTGACACGGTTAAATCGACTCAGGTAGTGAAACTGATCAAAAGTACAATATGTACTTTTCTATACCTGCCATGCGTTACAAATAATGACAATAATTTTCAATATCCTAAATCCTGTATAGGGTGGAGGATATCGTAAGTACGCAGTATTTTTTGAGTGCCTCGCAATCTCTAACTGTCATTCAAATTTCATAAACTACAAGTAATGAGAACCATGTTATGAAATTAAGTAAATCATAACAATAAAAATTGAGACTAGAGCATGTGTAAGCGATCTCAAATAAGACAAGTACTTTGATTGTGCATGCAGCAGTGCTAGCAGGCCTACTCCAGGATTGTCCTTGCTCAATTGCCTACTGGGTGTATATTTGTGCTGTAAAAAATTTAGAATGTAAAACCATTTTCCGCTACCTACAATCAAAATCTTAACCAGACTTACAAGTACCTACATACTTCGCATTCAAAGCAAGCGACTTTGTGTTTATGTTTTTAAAGTGCGTATCTCAAAATAACGCAATTGTCTCGGTTTTTATTTAACTTTTTATTTCAGTTCTGTGTTTATTTGGATAAGGTTTCTACTCTGTTTTTGTTTACGATTCTTAGCCTTTGGTTTTAACTCACTAGTGCTACAACTAAAGCCACATTATTCGTTTAACTCTCGATTGAGTAGGTCCGAAGACTTGACTTATCAGTTGGTTATAAATACATTATAGTTTTATATCTAGTGTTTGATTATATTTACGATTCGTATGCGAATTTAAATTTGTTTGCTATCAATTGTGAGTTTAATTTTAATTGTTACTTTTGGTTTGTTTGTATGTGTATCTGTTTAGTTCCTTCTGTTCATCATTGCATCTTAAAAAACGTGCGCGTAAATCACGTGTCAGATTTGTTATTTGCGTCAAAAAACAATTGCCAAAGAGAAAAGTGACATACGTTTTGTAGTTAGCCACATAATAAATATAGCATCATTTTTTATGTGCAAGCTTAGTGTTAATGTTTTCAATGAAAAACATTTTTTTGTGGTTTTTAAGATATAAGTTTCGAAATGTATAAATATTTCTTGTGTTCACGAATTTTTTTTTGGAAAATGTTCTCTTAAAAACATAAATAAATAACAATTACAAACAAATAAAAAGTGCGAATGTATTTTTCAAATAGAAATTATATTTGAAATATTAACTTCTTTCATTTGTCCAACAATTTTTCATTTCTCTTGTGAAATTTTTTTTTTAAAAAAATTATTTGGCAAAATTGTTCAAAAATTAAAGGAAAAGGCTTGAAAGCTTGCACACTTTCATAAGTTTTGAGTTATTTTTAATTTATAAGCGATTACTTTAAGCAAAATTATCCTAAATTAAAAATAATATTTTAAAAGAAATAAACTAAAAATCATCACATGAAGTTCTATTTAGAGCAGCAATGGGCTATTCCTAGACAATGGAGTTAAAAAATATATACATATGTTTTTCTCACAATCAGAAAATATATGCGAGATCAAGCCATAAAGGAAATATCACATGAAATGTTACACTCTTATCTACATTAGTTGTTCGTGTATCTTTCAGTTTTACACTGGTAAGGAACTTTGCTAATTTTACAGTTCTGTAACTATGTTAGATTTGTTTTAGTTTGGCTTTAAACTTAAAAGTTCCTCCCATCACTGAATTAACATAACAAGAATCATAAAAACTCCGGTTTTTATTTAAAAATTATCAGACAACTTTTCCTGCTATCTTTTTTAACGAATTTTTTTATTTGTATCGCTTATTTTTGTGCTAAATTTTTTTAGTTAGTTTTGAACTAGTTCCGAGGGAAGTGGTTTTTAATTCTCATTAGGAAATTTAAAATGGAGTACGTATCGTGCTTTGTGCATGTGACCGATCACAGGCATACTTTTGTTTTACCTCTACAAAAAATAATTTAAAGTACAGGGAAATAAGTCGAAATTTGCCCAAATGAGGAACAAATTAGCGAATGGCTATAACTTTAAAAACAAGCTATTAAAAATCATACGTTGTAAAATGGAAAAGTTTGTTATTGCGGTGCGCCGATTTAATAACCCTATAAAAAGGTAGAAAACGGTTTTTTTACAAATAACTACTGCCGAAATTTTTAAACGATATATACATATAAGCCTAGTTCTGAATTTTTTAGCTGATTGACTTTTATCAAACATTTGTAAAATGTGCATAAATAGAATCATACCATGTAATTTTTTTAAAAGAACATTTTTGAAAATCATAAAACTAATAACACAGGTCTATAAAATTGGACGAAACTCCAGTAACAGAAACGGAATCCAAATCTGATGTCATATCTCTTCACTACATCAGGCTTTTGAGATATCCTAACCTAAAAACGCAAATACCTTTATTTGAATATGTTCGGCAGTATATAATAATCTATAAGTAAATCTAATGTTTCTCCACAAAACTCGTTGCACGATAAAAAATAATTACTCTGTTTTCTTCAAAATGCATTTTTAATTTTTTTAATATAGCCATCTATGTACATATGTAATGAATGTAAGGGATCCTTTGAGTAACGATTTCTGAGAAAAGAGAAAGATATTGCGAAAATTAAAATTAGATTTTGAAGGGGAAGTGCAGTTCTTCCACATACCGTAACGAGTTTTGATGAGAAAATTATTTCGCGGTGTAATATGCTCCTGAATGTAAAAAAAATGTTTTTTGCCTTTTTAGGTTAGGATATCTCGCAAACCTGACGTAATGGAGTGCTGAGGTCGTTGTCGGATGCAGCGCGTCAGAAATATTCGGAAAAGTATAGTCTGGTTTGTGGCTTAAAATTGTGTCGGTCTCCTCTAAAATTAGATGTAAGTTTTTAAATTTGAACAAAATTGCTCGAGCTATTGCAGCTGTTGAGATTTTTGGCATTCTAGCGAATTTTCAAATTTTTTAAATATACCGAAATCGGTTTTGTACACATCACAAAACTAAACAGTTTTCTTCTTGCATGGTATAGCTTCAATCCACGTTTGGGCCACATAATCAAAACACAAACCGTCTGCGCAGATCAGTCGTTCGGCAAGTCGTTGTACTGACAACACACGCACAGGCAAAGTCTGCGCATACTGAATTTTTCATTTGATTTTGACATTACCATGTGTGCGCATCGTGATTGTGAACTGCTATATGTGCTGTTTTTAAACACTTGCCGTATTCCTTGTCTTGAAAAGTGGTTTGAAAAGTACACTTCTTCTTAAACGTTCTGATAGCGTTTTGGAAATAGCCGACAAAAATTTAATTTGTATGTTAATAATATATAATTTGCAAAAACTAATGATTTCTTAAAAAAAGTTGCTCAGCAATTTCGAAAAATTCTCATATTTTGAAAACTATGACACCAATATCAAACTTTTTTATAAAAATTATGTAGCGGTTTTAAACTTATAAATTTTTTTAAATATACATACATACATAAATATACTACTTCCGATGTTTTTATATCCGAAACTACTTAGATGCGTCGTCCAACTTTTGATTCCATGGACGCTTGAAAATTTTTCTCCATATGATGTGAACGCAAAGTGATGTTAACAATCACAGATGTTGTCAAGCCTTGCTGTGCATTTTTTATAAAATCGGATTTTAATGTAATCTTAATTAAAATAACTAGTATTTTCTAAAAAAAAGTTTCCTTACGAAAAAAGTTGTTCCTTGCACCTTTTTGTGTAGTCCTTGCTAATGTATAACTTGGACTCAATATACTGGATAGGTATTTCTTACTGTTCTTATTTGTGGTTAAAAAATCCACGATTGCAAAGCAGTGAATCGTAGAAAAATCCGAGGAATTGTTCATTCATGATATATACATACATAGGTGAATAATTTATTTAGCAATAAAAAACACGTAATTTCCCACTGTTATTTTTCATTTCAATAAAAAAATTATGCGCGTATCCGGCAGCAAAAAGCTTTATGCTCTCACATAGCGGTACACAATCGCAGCGCATCCTATCCTAAAAGTACAGAGTGGTATATCTGTTTATTTAGAAAGAAAATCCCAATCCCAACGACGCGATGCCAGTGTGTGTCAAAGTCAAATTCACAATTTGTGTGCCATATGAAAATTGAGAAATAAATAAAAATTCAGTCGTTTACCAAGCGAAAAGGCAACTTGACTCTGTTCGTTTTTTGCTACTGAATTCCCAGTCTGTTTTTTCGATTCCTAGTAAAATGCCAGACAAAAAAGACGACGAAAACGAAGGTTGGTATTATATTTTCCACAGCTCTGGTGTGGAATTTTTGTATATATTTTTTTTTTTCGAAATACGAAACAAAATACAAATATTTTTGTTTTTAACATTTTTGCAATAGCGGTGGTTTCTTTTTTCAATCCTTACTAGTTTGGCGTTCAGCGTGTGAAACAGCGAATGGAATGTTTTCATAATTTTCTTGTTTTTTATTTAGTCTTTGGAGCTATATTCTCGACAATATTCAGTGCTTGTGGTAGTCTGCGTTATCTCAATAGTAATTGCTGTGGCGGAACATTAAAGATTTTTACAAAATACATTTTAATAAAACGTGATAATAGTTTACTAAGTTTCCGTTGGTATTCCGTGACATTTGGATACCGCCTTCAGTGCTTGTATGTGACAAAAACGTGTGTTTGTTTGCCTCCTCTGCGTCCATTTCTCTTATCAATATTTGGTTGTATCATCGCTGTCGCTTTGTTTTTGCCTCTAACGTCTCGTGTTTTATTGTGTGTAGATGCCCGATTGGGTAGGAATGAGCAGCAGAATCTCCCTCCTAAGTTATTAAAAGCTTTCTCTATGATTTGACTCTCACTGGGAAATATAAACAAATATTCGTTTCATTTACAAGTGCCGATTCGTTCTTGTAAACAATTGATAAGAAGTTGTTGCCAAGTATGAAAATTGTAAGCAAGCTTTAAATTTGCAAAAAAAAACTTATGAAAAAGTTAGTTCTATCTCTCAAATTAATAACTGAAATTGGTCGTTCAAACGCCTTGGCAACAATAACGCTGCCATTTTTATTAGTAATTCATAGGCCAAGGTCCAATAGTTCAGTAACCTTAGATTTTACGCAAATGTACCTAAATGTTATTGATATTTAGGTAGGCTCGTCAAATATTTTATTGTTATATTATTTATGATTCGGGCTTCTATGACATAATTCGTCTTATCATCCAGACAGTTTGGAAATAATTAAATGTTATGTCTATAAATATTTCCAGTTTTTCAAACTTTTGAGATAAATGAGTATTTTTTTCAAAATGATTACAAGTCATCACTTTTTCCCAAATAAATAAACTGTTTACAATTTTAAGTAATTTTCTTTTGAAAAGGTCGGTATGACTTGTTAACCCTGGACAGAATTTATCAGTCTCATTAAAACTTTATACTATTTATGTAATCCAAAAATATACTGTTTCATTATTGATGTAACATCTTCAGTCCAAACATAGATAAATATGGATTTTGAGTGTTACTGATCCTCGTTCAAGATGCGATTTCATATTTGGACTTTTCATGTACCCCCTCATTAACGTTCGATTTGAATACTTTTATTTTTCAATTTTATTCAGGTTGAAAGTGACCATGTCGATCTCTTACACACGCTCGTGCTGGTCTCCTCACTTCTGTTGTAGTTATTCCTACCGGTGAAAAATGTAAGAACAAAACAAGTATCAAAATATGTCTGTGCTCAGTACCCAAACTATTTTGAATACTTATTTAGTTTTTATCTGAAATATCGCTACAGGTTGTGGAACTCGCATACTGTAAACACACATGGGTCTTATTTGCGCATTATCCAATTGTGAGCCATTAATTTTCACAAATTAGAAAAACGTTAATTTTGGATATTAATGACCTGTTGCAAGTTGGTGTTAAGGTAGTAATTCTATTAAATCAACGCTTTTAAAAAATTCCGTTCCGCGCCTTTGGTACAATGTGAACTCATATCGATATTATCTGTTAGTGCTGGTTTACACTTGGTTGGTTTACTTCTTGTTGATAAGAGTTGAAAAACGCCGAGGTACAAATCACAAATAAAAATATGCAGGAACTTCTTTCACAAACTTTCCTAGGGTAAGCCATCAATTATGTGTGTTGTCAATTCTGTGTGAATTGGCCTATTAAGATGCAACGTTTAAAAATATAGAGGCATGTTCTATGTACATTTCACTTTTAAGTGAAATTCATATGAATTGTGAAAAGTGAAATGTAGAACATGCTTGATAAAAATACTTGATATGTATTTTGCATGCAATATCAGATGCCTTAAATGATCAGTAATGTTAGATGTAATGCCATGTTCTATTTACATAACCGGCTTACTCTACAATATAAAATCTTGCTAGTTAAAAAAAATTAGCAATTTTACTAGACTTCGTGTAAGAACTTAATGTTAATGTTTATTGGGTTAGTGTAGTTACTGTTGTTATTGAGATTTTATCATGACAATGCTTCCATTTTATACTACATATATAAAAGTTCATCGATTACAAATGTGGCAATTTGTACCCATGGTGCACTTGAGTACATCTTGTTCAGTATGCAACAACAAATGTTAAGCCTCTCAAATATTTCTGTGTATGTTTTACAAACACAAGCGCAAATCAACAACCTCGTGAAAAAAACCGGCGCAAAAATTCAAAAATTATTTCTTGTACAAGAGTTCCTACCTAGTACGCGCTCACGTTGCTCACAACAACAAGTGTTCCGAACAAATTTCCTCTGAGAATTTTCGCTATATCTCTTCTAGACTCTGGTAAAATTTAGATAGATAGGTAAACGAGAGTACTTCAAAGACAAAGAGCAAGCAAACATATACTTGTACAACAAATTCACGACGAAGTCACATGGGGTTGATTTCTCGGAAGCTTTCCAAGTACTTGGTTTACTTGCCGCTGATTACTTGATGAAAACCGATGGCAAACACTTCTATAAAGCCAACCAACATACCTACTGAATTCTTGTAGTAAAAAAAGAATTCATAATACATATTCGTTCACAAACACATACCCTTAGAGGGTTACCAATACAAAAATTATAGAGAATTTTTATTGAATGAATAGCGCAAATGAAAAGAACAAAATGAGAATGAATGAGAATGGAATGGAAAATGAAGCAAGAATTTTGTGAAAAAAATATAATAAAAACTTGTACTCGTAGATTGTGTGATGCCAGTTCGATCTGCTAATCCGATACGCGCTAAAAGTTTGATCCGAGACAATTTGGAGAAACAGGCTGGTAGTAGGAATTTATTACACTCCAGAATGCCAAACATAAAAGTGTTTTCGGGAACATCGCATCCGGATCTGGCCCAAAGGATTGTCGACCGATTGGGTATCGATTTGGGCAAGGTGGTGACAAAGAAGTTCAGCAACTTGGAAACATGGTGAGTTGAGTAATGTAAAAAAATGTGTGGAATTTTAAAATTTAGTTTCATTATGTGGTGGTATACTTTTTTTCGAAAACAAAACTACATAAAAAATATGGTGTTATCATAAAATTTAAAAATGAAAAAAGTGCTGGTGAAAATTCTTGTCCTATACTATATACTTAGGGTGCTCCTCTCTTGCGTTTCATCGTGGAATAGACACGCGCTCGCTCGTTTCTTCGTTGGAGTCTCAAACGTCTTGTCTGTGTCGTCTATTGTTTTGTTGTACTCATAGTAGTTTTGTTGTGTTTATTACATTGAATGTCACGTAATTTAATTAAAAAGGTAGTTTGTTGTTGTTATTGCTGTTGTAAATGTACTAGCTCCCAAAATTTGGAATGTAACGGACAAAAGAACCTGTGACTAAATTATTGATTTAACAAACAAACAATAAAACCTGCCATATTCAATTGCTTTAATATATACCTACATACGTAAATTGACATTATCTCACTTAATGATTTGCTACATTTTAGTTTATCTTATAAAATGCCCGAAAAAATTAATAATATAGTTAAATGACAAATTTAACAATTTCCTACAAAAAATTTTAAGGTTATAATTCTCCTTGCCTTTGGCTAGTGTTGCTGTTTGCCCCAATGCCTCACTTGGTCACATTCTCCCATGTAGTTAGTCGTTGATGTCGTCAATATTTAGTAGTGATGTTTGATTGTGGAATCTTTCCCGGTTTTTGGGTTTTTATTTGCTTACTACGCAAAAAGTTTTAATTGACCTCCATTTTACTAAAATATGAATATGTGTTTTTAATTTAAAATAAGGCTCATTACGTTCTCTTACTGCCGAACAAATCGCGCGTTCAATAAGTCGAAAAATCTTTGGTTTTGTTGTTGATTTCTTTTGTCGTTGATTTGTTTTATCAAAAACATATGTGTACATACTCGTATGTATAGTGAAGCGAGACTATTATTAATAAGGGTGAAGAATGAGAAATATTAAAAAAAATAATGAGAACAACATTTTTGAATAACCTGGTTACAAAAACAGGAAAGAACATTTCATGAAGAAAAATAAATTTTTATTTATTGAATAACAAACGATAATTTTGAACTAAAAACACAGCTAGCAATAATGGTAGCACTAAAAAATATATGAGTTAAGTACCTAATGAGATCACTGCATATAAAACATACTAAACTACGTTAAACACCATGTTACTCATAGGGTGTTTAAGATGAACCTCTTTCCCATACAATTTCTTATTCACAATGATCCAAGGAATCCAATTTTGGATATGTATTTTCTGGATAGTACTTCTTAACTGGCCCAAGCTTCTTGTAGTGTGGTTTTAACCGAAGCATTAAATCGTTCACAAGAATTCTGAAATTTTAACGTCCTTCCCCTGGTTGTCCACTCCTATCCGATTTTGCCCCCTTTATTTTAATTTTTCTTATGAGTAAAAAAAGAAAAACAATGACATTTAAAAAATGGACGTCCGAAAACGTCGTCCTCTCTGCTTGTCCGTTTCGATGACTCTCTCTCTACACTCTGCCACGGCCATCTTTTATGAACGCCCCTCAAGCGCCTGGTTTGAAATCTTATTATTATAAGTTGAGTGCAGTTTTCACCATTTCAGACTTCTCTCAAATTAAGCAAAATTTCTTGTCCAAATTTTGGCATTCTTCGCACTACTATCACTCTTTTTTTTAATCACATTTATAATATTACGAATTTAATTTTAATATTTTTGTCTGCGTTTCAATAACGATTTAGATGACATTAAAAAGAAAATAGGTAACATAAAAATCTTTTACTCACGCAACACATCATCCGACGCTTGAAATGTAATTTTCTTAACTTCTCAGTGAAATGATATTGAAAAATAATATCATGACTTAAATCAAATAGTAAATTATTTTTTGCATATGCTTATAAAATCTTGTTCGACGGTTTTTGATACGAATTAATACTTTACTGTCGATTTGATCGATGTTATTGAATACTATTCGATAAATCTTGACCTCTACGATGCAATTGAACTTTTTCGATACTATACGACTTTAGCCTATTTATTCGATTATTTTATTTGAAGCTATTTCAAACTTTTCATTCTAATAGGCTTTTTTAGATTTCCTCGAATTAGGTGTTTGTTAATTTTGAAATTTTATCGTCTCTTAAATCGTCTATTTTATCTTACGATCGAGTTTTATTTCTAGTGAGAGCTCTAATTACACACTTAATTATAAGCACTTTTTTGTCATTTGTGCTTAATAGAAAACCCCTTGAGAATAAATATAATAATAGTAGTTCACGATAGTGGTGATTTTGTTGGTTTCGTAAAAAAAATCATGGTTCGTAGTTATAATGCAGGTTTTAACGACTTACAGTGCATTTTAAAATTAACACTATGTTAAGTAGTCAACTTAAATCCTGTTTTTATGTAATTTACATTTAAAAGCAGGAAAAATATTAAACTATTATCAAAATATTAAAATATTGGTATAAATAATTTTTTGACAAAGAAAATGTCACAGAATAGTTAAAAAAGCCGAAAAACTCATGAATTTACTATTTTTAGGTACCAGAAAATACCCCGACGGTTAACTTTTTTTTTTGAGTCAATTATAGCTGGAGC
Source organism: Meiosimyza decipiens (assembly GCA_963680825.1). Taxonomy (NCBI): domain Eukaryota; kingdom Metazoa; phylum Arthropoda; class Insecta; order Diptera; family Lauxaniidae; genus Meiosimyza; species Meiosimyza decipiens. The sequence continues at coordinate 24,993,898 of OY804258.1, read as the reverse complement.
CCCACTCGAAATATTTATCAAAGTAACAATTTCTATTCGAAACTATTTCGAATTTTCCCAATTGACAATCTGACACCACTGTCGATCATTTGTCAGTCTGTAGAGCAGGCGTATTTCCTCTCATACATATGTGTGCATGTTGGTCTGCTGACAGTGGTTGACTGGTATATTGAGTTATGGATATCGGAGAGGGTTACGGAGGCGATGATAGCAAGGTGATTCTGGTTGTCACGTTTTTTCGTCGTCATCTCTTACTTCAAGTCTTTTGCTTTTGGCTCCTCTATTGCTAAGTTACAACAGTGTTGTTATAATCGTAGTCGATTTCTTTATAATGTACTGTGCCCTAGTGGGCGAAAAAGCAATGCTTGTTGGTTGCTTAACATGTGAGAGAGTGAAAATATTAGTTCTCCGACCACATGTGCGGCGCTGATTTGCTGTATGCTATGTATCAACAGCGTGTATATTTTTTTTGTGTTATTATTCTGTTAATATGATTTGCTGCGATTTTACTGTCGATTAATGAAGGTGTATTAACTAGTGAGTCAGATAATAGCAACAACACCTTAAGCGAAACATCCTTTGATAGCCAAAGGCAAATATATTTTGCAACGGTGGAATATATTCCCATATTTGATAAAAAGTTCAACGTTTGAGATCTCCAAAATTTTTTGTTTTCTATTAGAACTGGAAATTCGCTGCACATTTGTTCCAAGCGCTAAACCTTTCGAAAATATTTTGTTTGCAAATGTGTAGCAAATCCAACGTCAAGAGAACGTTACACTTCGTTAGTAAATTACGTTACTTTTTTGCCAACAAATTGGTTGGGGATTACCGCACGTATCACATGTGACTATTTTATAGCTTAGACGATGTAGTTAACTTAAAAATTTCTTCCGAACAATGCGTCTCTGCATTCTCTTAACCAATCAATATTAGCCTTGTTTTTCTGGCGCGGCTTTCCGCTTGAAAACCTTGTTTGAACGAGAAATTACTCGGCGATATCAATCAACGCTTTCATATTAAGTGCGTATATAAGGGTTGGAGTATTCACAATGGAGATTGTGAATAAGTTATTTGGCAGCAGAGTCTTACAAAATTTCCAATTTTTATTCGAAAATGCTTCATCTGTTAGACGACCAATAGACAAACAATAAAAATAAATGTATGTATAAATATTTATTTGAAATGTAATGCAAATAATTTATTTGAGATTCTTAATGTGTATAACCTTTTTTCTTGAATTATCCACTGCAAGTAACAAAACTTTCAAGTTTATTTAATTTTGTGTGTTTTCTAATTAAATTCAAATGCCTTTTCTTCTTTGACAATTGTTCTACGTCAGTGACGAAATTACAATTTTCCTTAATTAATAAAAAGTCTTGACAAAACGGTACGTGATTTGGATTCAGCGAAAATTCGCAGTAAAACATAGTTTCTTTTGAAGTAAATAAATATTTTCAAACAATATTGAAACCATCGGAAAATTAATGTTTATATCGGGTATAAGAATTATGAATATAGAAAAATAAACATTTATATCAGAAAATTAACATAATTCAATAACAACAAATATATTTAGTACCAGTTTTTTCCAGCTCGCCATGCTTTTTTCTTAAAATAACATTATTTTACATATGATGAGAAACATATACTATGCCGGATTTGTAATTGAATGTAATTTACCTGAGTTTTTGTACTACATATTTGACCTTAGATAAATTTTGTACACTTAAATCGAAGAGAAATATTTGCTCTCCTTGTACAGTTGATGTGGTTTCACCTAAATACGAATATATCGTATAACATTTCTAGATATTTTGTGAACAACTGTACTACTCAGCCAAACATTTAATTAAGAGAAACCATGACTTGTTCTTCACGTTAGTTTTTTAACAAACCGATACTAACACAATTACGAGTTTTTTCTCAATTCATTTTCTTAACTAAATTCAAATAGCACAAGAAACAAAAAGGTATAAATCATAACCAAAAGTTTATGGAACTTAAATGTTTTTTTTTTTTTGTTGTACGTCCGAAAGTTGTTTAAAGAGATAACGCAAAAGAACAACAAAATGTAGAAAAAAATAACAATATTAATGAAAACATGCATATAACAAAAACAAATAAAGTTCAATTAAAAAGAGAGAAAGAAACGACATCTTAGCAATATTTTGCGCCCAAAATCGACAAACTCGTGTTTGCACAACACAAATTGGAGGTTAATTAAATAATAATAGACGCACTAGCAACAACAACGAAAACAAAAAACAATTTTGCACATTACAAAATCGATAGAGGATCCTTTCAAAGATATGTTAAAAACATAGTTTTATGAAATTATAATTAATGAAATCTTATGAGAACCAAAATACACAAAATTTTTTAATTTCTGGTGACAGCATAGCCATAGTGTAAATACCTTTTTTTTCTCTTGTTATCTACCTACATAGTTCGCTTAACCACTTATATTTTTATTAATTTTCATATCAATTGAAAATATCAGTTGAAAATTATAGAGTTATGCGCTCAAAAAGTAGTAAATCGATTACCAATTTGGATTAACGTTAGGAACTTGATGATCAGCTGTGTGGCTAGCAATACATTTTTACGGCTTATCAAAGCATTAAAGATTAGAAAAATATTTTTATTTTCATATAAAATCTTTTGTCTTAAAGTCAACTTAAAGTTTATTTGTCCTTCCCTCTTATGACCTCTACAAGCCATTAATATTGCAAGACAGTCTCTGCCTCTTTTAAAGCATTTTTTGTTGAGAATTATCTTGACGCCGCACAGTGGTTTATGTTCATACAAATAACGCGAAAAATTCAAAGGAGTAGTAGACTTACAAATTTAATCTTTAAATGGCTATAACTTTTGTTAAATCAATGACAAGTTAATAATTTAAGCACCGTAGTAACAGAATATTAGAAAATAAAATCCAGTTAAAAAATTAACTTATGTTATGCTAAATAGTATACTAGTGAGCGTTGTATCGTAAGATTAATTAGCATCAGAACTCTGGCGTAAAATTAAAAACGAAACTAATTTTTTACCTTTAACCTTGAATTTCTTATTGTTGCCATGGCAACGTCGATGAAAACTGTAGGGAAGCTATTAAGAGCGCCATAACGATATGTACTAAAAAAGGTTTTAACTTAAACCAAAAATAACTAAACTACTCGAACTAGATTTTTCTACTGCTTCTCTCTTATTTAATTTGTTTATTTAAATAAAGGCTGACATCTGTTCCGTAATATAAATTGAAATGTATTGGCCAAAAATGTGTTTGCTTGGCAAATATAATAAATGATACCTTATAATTGGGCATACTTACTATGAACAAAAAATTCTCACATAAAAATTGTATAAAGTCTAATTGCTAGACAAGCTGTTTGCTTATTGATGACAACAGGTATACATTTTAACAATGTACACCTAAGTCTGTTTTTACACGGTCTTTTTTTACACGGTTTTGATATAACACGGTTTGAAAATTGAATATTTTTAATTTTTTTACACGATTTTATTCCATTTAGCACGATGATAGTGAATGTATACGCGTTCGAAGCAAGCGAATGCGAATAACTGATGACGACAGCAATTAAATTTATGTTGCTGTATTTATGATTATCACTTATTTTATTTTATTTTATTTTTTACCTTAAAAATTGAATAACCTATTCTTTTCGTTCACAACATAGTTGTTTAGTTCCTGAACTTGCCATACATTTAATTTATATTACTTTTAAGATTAGAGTGCATTTCTTTTTTATCATTAATTACTATGCTTGTGAAAATAAGCATTATATATTTGATTTAATAAAATAAACATGAATTCTTGTTCTTAAAAATTCTTGTTTTTCACTAATTTTAATAGGTTTTAGAGATTAGGAACAAATCACCCATTTTTGTATACGATCAATGTCTTTTTTTACACGGTTTTTTTTTACACGGCTTCTTCTGGAACCAATCTACCGTGTAAAAACAGACTTAGGTGTATTGCTGTCAAGCATTTAATTAGTGCATACTAGAATACTCCCTCTTGTTCGTAGAAAGTGAAAATTTTGAAAAAAGTCAACATAGTTCATACTTATCGAGACTTTTTTCTACAAAACTGAAAGATAAAAATTTTTTGGCCGTTTGTCAAGATTTAAATCCAACTGTGAAACTTGTCGCTCACTTTTGCAGTTGTTATCTACTTGTTCTGCTGTCTTATTTTCTTAATTCTTTTATAATAGCATACACAAATTATTTTTAACTTTTAAAATTAATGGAAAGGTAAATATCATTTGCTTAAACTTAAACTGAGAATAATAAATTTTTGTAAAGGTACTCGAATAAATTAGTGAAAAAAAACAACAATATAAAAAAATCTGAGATAAGGTCTAAAAAAACTATCTATGCATTTGCTTGAACGATACTCGTATACGTGAAACATTTTATCAAAACAACACTAGTCGTCCATTGTTGTTTTTTTTTCGAAAAACGATAAGAAGTTTTTTTTTTTGCGGCACAAAGGAAATTAATTTTCTTTAAATCTTTGCTTGGTGAACTCAGATAGTGTCATTAATATTTTGTTGCAACAACTTGTGACGTTGTGATGCGGCACTAAATGCAATAATGTGGTTTAAATAAATTCTTCGGCTTTAACAGTCTCTTTTTTAGAATAATTAATTTACCTTGACATTTATTTCACTTCTCTAAAAAGTTCGATAACTATTTCCATCCCTGGGTTGTTGTTTAAGCTGTGCCATTTTCAACTATTCATCGCCACAAAGTACATTGTCGTTCTCTGCCACTCTGATTCGGGCGATTCCTGCGTACACTGGTATTTGTGGGCTCGTCATTCCCCTCACCTATTTTTACAAGCCGCCCGCTTCCTGGATTCATTGGGCTCCGTAGAGTCTTTAATAGTTACATTTATAAAATTATACACCTCGAAAACACTGAAAAACACTGCTTTCTATACATGTATGCATGTTCTTATGGAAGTTCAAAATTGCAGTTTTCCAATAAACAGCCATGTGAAAAAAGTCCATAAAACTCAATATGCTGAACAAAAAATATTTAGTAAACATTTCTCATATCCACCTTAGCATTAAATGTTTAATATTTAGCATAGAAGTTCGAATTTTGCATTGTATGAATTTTGCTAATTTTGCATTTTTACTTTTCTTTGCTCAAAACATCGATATCTATAGTATACAAAGTCAAAATCTAGCTTGTACATATCTCTAATCAAATGGCTATCTAGTCGTTGAAAAACTGAAGCTTTACATTTCAATGTATCGAAAACCAAGCAGATAAAAACATTTATCAAACAATTTCGGCCTGCCCTCGTAAAAATTTAATTTCATTTGTGGATATTTCTGACCACTGTGAGTTATTTAAGTGTAATTTTTCAACCAGTCGGAATTGTTTATTTTAAAAAATTTAATTTCTCTGTAACAATTCTACTTTTTAATTTGTTGATTTTGAAGGTTGTACTGTTTTCAGTTTGTATTCTTTTTTCCAAATATTATCTAAAAATAGGTACAGTTGTCTGCGTCAAAAATGTCGCCAACAGCCCTACTTTAATTTGATTTTTAAAATGATTAAAATTAAAACATGCGACAGACAGCTGCTTCCTACGGAAGAACAATTTTTATCGATCAAACAATTTAACTCATTTCATAACAGGCGGTTTTTTTTTACACACATAAATATAATAACATTTTGTTGTTTTGACTGTACCGTGTGTATGAAACTAAACAAAAAAAGTATTGTGATGCTTATTAACTAAATGTTTGAAGTTTATGTTAGACGTAGTAAATGCTGATTGTGTTCTTATTTGTAGTTTTTGGGTGATTGTTATGAATTAGAGTAGGTACTACCAGAAATTATAAATATATAAAACTTGCAATCTGCATAAAAATGTTTATTCGTGAGAAACATTCACCCCACTTAAAATTCAAACAGAAAATGTAAATGGTTTGACAAGAGAAAACTGAACTGATCTTTACGGCAAATGAATTTTTTAGATTCCAAAATCTCGTTAATAGATAGTCTCTGGTAAAGCAACCAGATCACTAACAAGAGCACAAGAAGAAAACAATTGATAAAATGAGTCTCTGGAAAATATGTTGTTTTAGGATACCCCTTAATTTTTTTTGAGAAATACTTTTACTTAAGACCCTACGAAAATACTCTTAGTCGTTTACCCCGCTTGTTCGTTTTTTTTAGAAAACTTTACTAAAATTTCAAAATTAATCAATGTCGCTAAACTAATTTAATTTACCAAATTTTTTGGATATGATAACCCAGACATATAGGCATTAATATTCACTTTAGAATGCCTTAAATTGTTATATTAATTTTCATGTCAAGTGAAAATAACTTCCAAAATAAAAATTTTAAATCTAATCATATAAAAATCATCAAAATAACTTACATCTGAATTTCCATTTATGTAGCGTTGAAATTGGTGAATCCGTACGTGGAGAAGATGTCTACATCGTACAGTCTGGTTCGGGTGAGATTAACGACAATCTAATGGAGCTGCTGATTATGATAAATGCCTGTAAAATTGCATCAGCATCTCGTGTTACAGCTGTAATTCCCTGCTTCCCCTATGCCCGCCAAGACAAAAAAGATAAGGTTAGATTCAATAACAAATTATTGCTCATTGTATTTATTGGCACACCTATTATGTATATATATTTATTTATATAAAAGTATTAATTTTTTTTTGTAAGTTGAAATTTCATAGGTTTTTCAAAACAAGTTAAATAGAAAATTACAAACAAAATTTCTCCAATGAGCGTCTAAAATGTGGAACAGATAAACGAAAAACTGTTGTATTTGCTGAATTAGCATAGGTTTCTAATTCTAGTCAATATGCAAATTTAATTTAAATCAATTCATTACAATACATTTTTCTTTACTTTCCCTCCTATATAGTTGTCAGGTGGTGAGGAGACAGATGAGAGCAAGAAACTTGCCAAGAAAAACTACGATTGGAAATTTAGGGTATTTACAAACAACTTTACTACATACTTCTACCATAACTACTACTAAGAACTATACCACTTCAACTACAAGTGAAAACTACGTTTTATTATACAGGGTGCACTTTTTTAAAGCAAACCGTGGTTTTTTTTGTTCAAAATTGAATTTTGGGGAAAAAATGTCAAATTGAAGCGGGATGTTTTGCATTAATTTTTGCTTCTTTTTGCATCCGTTGCTATACGATGTAATGCTTTATTCGCAGAGTTATATCAAACTGCATTAAATTCCAGTAAGTACAATTGAGAAAATTGATATTGAAAGTAATATGAAAAATTTACGCATCATAATAATAGTCTTTTACGTCAGCTAGCAAGTTTAAATCCCTAGAGCAAAATTTAAAACAACTTGTGACTAGATATATATAATATAAAATAAATCCTCTTTAAGTCCGTCAGTGGCTTGTATAGGTATTAAAGAATTTAACTTATGTGCTAGAAATTATGGGTGCGATCTTCTCGCAAACCAATAACAGTTCTTCAATACATGTTATAATTTACTATAAAAAGCTTCATAATTGTCTGGCATAGATCCTCACGGCTCTGTAAATTATGTCTGTAGCATACTCGAAAGCAATAAAGTTTGTGGCTTTTTTGAAACCACGCTGACAAAATGCAGTATATACGAGTACATATGCATTTCTAATAATTATTTTTTTAGTTCATAATAAGATCGTATTGTAATGGACTATTTTTAATATTCAAACAAAATGTAAAACACTTTATAAATTTTATGAAACAACTATTTTCATGTCTTGATCTTTGAAATGTTGAAAATGTTATGTTTAATAGTGGTGTAATTCAAATTACATTCAAAACTACTACAATGATATTAGAAAAACTCGAAATTCGGTGTTCATTCTCAGTTAATCACATTACCTGATACATGTCATTTCAGGTAGTCAAAATCCTTTAAATAAACCAACCATAAATTTATTAAAATAATATTTTGCTCATGAATTTTAACTTGCTAGCTAACCTAAAATAATGCGCTAACTTTGTTTAATTTAAATAATTTTTTTTTACAAAATACAATTTTTATAGATTACTTGAGGAGTGGACGTTCAAAACAAGAAATTACCACTTTTTATTAATAACAAGAAAAATCTCAAACTGAATAAGGATTGGTTAGTTAATTATTATTTTTTTATAAATAATATTGCAAAAAACTAACCGCATCGACTGGTATTTCTTGAAATTTAATAAAAATGTTGGAGTTGAATCCAGTTTAATCGTAGAAGTGATCATCATCGTGGCCGAGCGAAACTTTTTTATAACCCAACAACCCGAAATTTTTTCTACCTTCAACAACGTTTGAGTAAACTTTTATAATTTAATTTCGACTGAGATAGGTCAGTTTTTTATTGATTATATCTTAAAATATTCTCCCAATATTTCGAAGAAGTTCCTTCTTCATCTTCAGGGATCACTAATTTTCAACAACTTTTGTCAAAAGAATTAAATTTTAGCATTTAAATCTAGATATTTTTTTTTGTGATTTCAATGGCTTGAAAGTTGATATGTAGAAGCAAATGTTAATTTTGATTCATTTTCTGCAGCTTAAGGAAGCAAACCAACCTGAGCGTTGTAATTTTTCTCAATAACCAGCCAACCGATTTTCACAAAATTTTACAAAACATTCTTCTTTTCGTTCTAAAGAGATAAATAGAATGTTGGCATTTTCAGATTATTGTTTCCTTCTCGCATATTTTATGTACAACGCTCGTTGTTACCCCCTTAAAAGTGCTATAGGAAAACCTATGCACAGACAGAAGGTACAAGACTTATGTCTTGTGCAATATAAAAACTATTGAAAACCCAAAAAGTTGAAAAATGGAAATATTTTGCTTTTGATCGCCCACTCCTCACTTATAATCTACAGACAAATGCACAGGTGATTATAAGAAAATTCTTAACAGGTTGCTGTGAACTAGGGCATCCTGTATATTAAACCATATTAAGTTTGATGAAATTCATGTATGTATGTTTTTGGTGAACAAACAATTTAAGTGGGGTAATTTTTTTTACGCAGTTATAAAGTTCATGTCTAACATTTTGTACAAAATTTCAATTAACCCTCAATTGGCTTTGACATTAATCAAATTATCAATACATCGAAATACATTCAAGTGTTATTGTTAGTTAATTACATAGTGCAACACAAAAAAAATGTGATAAGAATTTTTTAGCATTTTTAACCTACTTAAGGACTTACGAGAGAAGCACTCATACATGCTTATATCGCATCACGTCTGGATTTAAGAATTTAAATAAGCGGTGAACTTTTTAATCGCTTTTCTTGAAGTATTCGAGAACTAAACTGAGCAATATATATGCATACATATGTACTAGAGTATTTTTTGTAAAACAATTTTACGATGCAACTCATACTTTTACGTCAGTTATTAAAAACTTTTCATAAATCGAACCAAAAAAAGGCTTAAATTGACAGAAAATTTCATAAATATGATTTTAAATGGTTCTTAGTTCTATGAAAAGAGATAGCGTTCTCAAACAACTCAAGGCCACACTAGCTATAGATTTTAAGAAACTACGCCCGAAAATTTGAAATATCAGCTTGATTGACCTTAAATTGTTTGAGAACCCTTGCTATTCTCTGTAGCTCAAAAATTTTATTAAAAACTGTGTATTTAAACATATAAAAACAATATGTTCGTTGCTTCGAACTTATTATTTCTTTTGTGCTTGATTCATGGAAAATCTTTAATAGCTGATGTAAAACGTCGAGATGTAACTAGAATTGTTTAAAAAAGTAAAATTTTGTGTATGAACATGTACTTCTAAAGTTAGTTCTCGGACACAAAGAGCACCGTTTTGAAGGAAAACGATTTAAAATGCCACCGCTTATATGAATCCTTTTAAATTTCTTTAATTCTGAAAGCCAGATCATTTGGCTTATAAGTTTGAATGAGCGTTTTATGAAGGCTTCTTGAGGATGATAAAAACACTAAGTGCTTCGTCACTTTAAAAAAATCATTAAATTGTTGCACTGTGTAATTAACGTTAATATTTCTTTTAAATTAGTGACCGTAGTTGTCATGCATGTCATATTACGTCTTTTGTTAAGATAACTAACAATAAGTCCAATTATTGTTTTGTCTTTAATTTAACTGAGGTTTATTTATTTTTATATTTTGGTAATAGTTTTTTGTGTGTTTCTTGGTTTTTTATTGGGTAGCTACGTTGAAAAAGAATTAATTTTATTTCCATTGTTTATATATAAATAAAACCTTCAACGAATTTAAAGTCCAAAATTATATTGTTTAAGTGTTAAATTCAAAATCTACCATTGAAATTCACTGCCCTCTGCACTTTGCAGCTTGAATTTGAACTAAATACAAATGAAACTTTAAATTATTATTATCTAAAATTATTTGTGTTTATTGCGGAGTTTTGTACAAAATTAAAATTTAAAAATAAACTAAATTTTTAAATTTAAAATATCAACAAAAAGAAAAAAAGCTAATCGAACTACCACATTTTTGCCGCTTTATTGCAGCAAATTTTGTTTTAATTTTTAAACTATTATCACAAAGTTGTGTACAATGTTGTTGCACAAAGTTTTATTTTTACATTTTGGTATTAACTTTTTTTTTATTTACGTCATAAATGCACTTACACATCCTTGAACTGAAAGCCGTGCTTGGCTTTAAATATGGTGAATTTCTTTGGAGCAAAAACTATTCTATCAACTTGTATGTTAAACGCAACGTTTGTCTATCTGAAATTGTACCAAAACATTTATATCTCTGTATGATTTCAAGATTATAAATGCTTTTGCCAAAAATTGCATATATGTATGTCAACTTGGGCAAAAAATCGCCTTGCCCAGATATCTGAGTACAAAGTTGAAATTTGATATTACCATTTTCTCTGCCTGAGTGTTTTGTGTAGGTAACGATTTTTGGTTTCTTTTCACATTTTTACAGTGATTGCATAATTTGAGTATTTCTTAGCTATAAAAATATTGATGAAGCAAGATGTAAAAATTAAAGCATATATTGTATATGTATTGGGCTGTTAAAGCCCAATTGCCATATGAACATATTGTATATTACGCTATTAGCGACCAATTACCATATTGTTAATGTGTAATAAGACTTTAATGATGATATTGAGTGAAAATTCACAAAAGTTTTGTAAGAAACTAGGTATAACTGACCTGGAAAGAATTACTTACAATTCTTAGTTAACTCGTTAAAACCATCATGACGTACAGTATCTATTTATTTTTTCAGACCTTTACATCATCGTTATGAGGAAATCTTATTTTGTTTGTCATACTACTATAATAGTACATTACAATAAAGATGAAATTTACACTGCTGATTTTTTTGTTTACGTCTCTAAAATATTTCAAAATATTTCTTCAAATCAAAGCATTGTTATACGTTCTATTTTCATGGTCGTTGTTGGTGTGATTTGATTGTAACAACAATTGAAAGTTTTTTTTTTTTTTTTATTTCTTAATGTGCACACTTACATTTCATTCTATATATTTCCTTAATTTTCTTTTCATGTGTTCCCCTAATTATTTTGTATTTATATGTACATATATATATATGAATATGATAATGCAATTTTTTTTTTTGTTACTTAAGATACTTATTGACAACATATTAATTACGTCAATGTAATCAGCACAATAATATTTGTCTGCTGTTTATTAACCTTAGGGGTCATGTTTGCATTCGTTAAAATACTGATAAGATGTAATAAGGTTACTCCTAGTCATTGAACAATTTAAATGCTCGCATAATCAATTTTTATATTTTTATGTGTAAATAAATAAAATATAAAAATCTGGAAATTAAAGGAAAATTTATATCATTTTATTTTTAAAGTGTGCAACTCAGCAGTAAAAACAAAAAATTGTTATGATATTAACAAATGATTTAATCAAAAAATGAACTGAAGTGGTAAATGATGAACTCACCCTTTGAAATGAACTCCTATTCTCCACAAAATTTTACTTTGATTGCTATTCTTCTAAATCAATACTAATTGACTTTTACATTTTGTAATTGAAAACTAGGAAAAGTTAAAAATAATTTGTAGTGAAAAATGAATCTAAATTTTGTTTTACTTTCAACTAGGCAAGATTCCTTACTTAGACAATATATACATACTCGTACTACAAAACTTTTCTACATACTTGGCTTAAACTTAATGTTCTGTACGAATTTGTGATTGCTTAACTCGAAACCGGTATATAAGTTGATCTATCATGTTAAGCCATTTATTGATATCCTAATATGCTATATTTTTCTATAATAAAAAAAAATCTGGCATGCTATATTAAAATGGGATTCAATGAGTTAAAATTCCTCTTAGTTATACTGTAACTTTGGTTACAAGATCGTTTAAGCACATATTTAAACATAACGAACAGCTTAATATTGAGGTCTTACAGCCTTTTCAAAGGGTCCTTTCCTTGAAAGTATCTGTGACCAATATAATTTTTAAATTATGTGATCAGGTTGATTTTACTCCATTTTGAAGACAAAGTTGTTAGTTTTTTAATTTTGAAACTTAAAAAGGGGGGGGGGGGGGGGGGGGAAGGTTTGTTTTACATTTTCTAGCCTCAGTATTATTCAGAAATTTTTGTGAATTGGTTTTGTAATTTTTATGTGTTTAATTTCTTTAAAAAAACGTTTTTGAAGTTGAAAATATCAGTGCCATATTTTTTATGTAGGTTTATTTGGAAAATAATATTAAACTTTTACCATTTTTCACAAATAAAATTTTATTTTTGAGCGAATTTCATACCAACTTACCTTTTCATGATTATTTTCAATATTTGTTATGAGAAAAAAAACTATTGGAAAATGCTATAAGGTTCAAAAATCAACACCAGACTGTGTAGAAGCAAAAAATGATTTTATTAGCAGCCATCACATTCTAAGTCAAACAACTGATCTCCGACTATGGCAGCAGCGTCTATCGAGTTGAATCGGTTTGGCTAATCTCTTTCTATATATCATAGATAAACACGTTTACTTTTCCCATATTTAATTAAACTCATGCAAAACTGAAAAAATACATATTTTCATATCTGCTCTGCCTTAACAAGTGTTCAGTAGGTCACTTCCTCAAAATCATTGCTATCGGAATTATCTGTGCTTATATACACAATTATTTTCACATCCTGCCAAATTGTCTTGCATCTTTGGTTCCCACAGTACTAGCTCATAGATTAATATTTGTGAGGAAGTTTTTGTGGAATTGCCAATTTTTGTTTGTTGCATACCTATGGACCACGGTTTATTTAAGTAGAACTAACTTACCAAGTTGTAAAGATTTCAGATGAGCAACAGAATGCGCTTGGAACGCGAAATTTCAAACAAATGACAAGGGTTGTTTTTGATATGAAGCATTCTGAAGAAATATATTTCTTAAACTAAGTATAACAGCCCACTAAATAATCTTGATCAAAGGCTTTAACTGACGTGACCCGCACAATCATCTCCATTACCGTATTTGATCATGATTTCATAGTGGGCTGCTTGTAATTATGATGTTAAATTATGCAATGAATGATCTGCAACCTCAATCGTCATAAGACTTTAAATATTTTTTCACACATAATAAAGGGTGTTTTTTTTAGAGGTATAGACCTTCGAATTGAAATAAAACACAAGAAAATCGTTTTAATGTCCATCAATTTGGCTTTATTGAAAGGATAATTTTATGCCATTAATGTTTAAATATGATTTCGGGCATGTGGCCGCCGCGGCTGGCTCGAATAAAGCCAATTCTACAGGTCCAATTTTGAACCACTTTTTCGAGCATATGGGGCCGTATGTCGGCAATAACGCCACGAATGTTGGCTTCCAAGTCCCCTTACGTTTCTGGTTTGTTGGCGTAGACGAGCGACTTCACATATCCCCAAAGAAAATAATCCAATGGTGTCAAATCACACGATCTTGGTGGCCAATTGACAGGTCCATTCCGCGAAATTATGCGCTCATCGAATGTTTCCTTCAATAAATCGATTGTGACGTGCGCTGTGTGGCATGTAGCGCCGTCTTGTTGGAACCACAACTCATCCACATTCATGCCATCCACTTCATGAACAAAATAGTCGGTTATCATGGCTCTATACCGGTCTCCATTAACGGTAACTGACTCTCCAGCATTATTTCGGAAGAAGTATGGCCCAATGACTCCACCAGCCCATAGAGCACACCAAACAGTCAGTTTTTGTGGATGTAATGGCGTCTAAAGGGTCTCATGTGGATTCTCTTCACTCCAAATGCGGCAATTTTGCTTGTTGACGTAGCCATTCAACCAAAAATGAGCCTCATCACTGAACAAAATTTTGCGATGAAAATCAGCATCGAGATCAATCTCATTTTCGGCCCATACACCAAAATCACGACGCATTGCATGGTCTCGCGGCTTTAATTCTTGCACAAGCTGGATCTTGTAAGGTCGCAAGCCAAGATCTTTGCGCAAAATCTTCCATAAAGTTGATGGACAAAGCTCCAATTGCTGTGCACGGTGGCGAATCGATTCATTCGGGTCCTCTTCAACATTTTGCTCTACAGCGGCAATTGTTTCTTCGGTGCGCACTGTTCGACGTCTCTGCGGATGCGTATTATCACATAGAGTAAACGTAGTGCGAAAACGATCCATGGTTAACCGAATTAATTGCTCTGATGGACGATTATGTCGACCATAAAATGGACGGAGCTTGCGGTAAACTTCGCGAACTGAACCATTATTTTCGAAATAAATTTGCACGATTTGCAAGCGTTGTTCTTTTGTCAACCTGTTCATGATAAAATGGCGAACCAAACTGAACATAAATGACATTAGAGTTGCCAGATTTGACCATAAAATGCCAGTTTTATCTCTATTCGAAAAACGAACCTCTAAAAAAAACACCCTGTACATTGTTTTTTGTTATAATTTAATAATCTATAATTTAAATTTATTTTTCATAGAAGGATCGTATGGGAGATAAAAGTGTTTAAGTGGATTTTGACAATTTCAACAAAATCACTATAATATGTATAACATATTGTCAATACAGTAGACGTCCAATATAACGAACTAATTAATGCACGGGTCAGTCGTAATATCGCGAAATTCGCTATTCCGAAGTGTTATTTTATTAAAGAAACTGGCTTTTATTAACGTCTATATTAGGTCGTATGGAAGTTGAGTAAGATTTTGGAATACTATATTAACTTGTCACCTTTACTGGTAAAAAAAAAGTTATTTCAGTTCAAGAGTTATGGTTGAATTAAACAATGTTCGTTGTTTGGAATAGTGAACATTTTTAGCGTTCTTAATTTAGAGACATCAATGGAAAAATTCCAATTTAAAAAAACTGTTCGTTAAAATGGAAATTCGTTATATCGATATACGTTATATTGGACGTCTACTGTAATTTCAATACGAATACTTAAGTAGTTTTTAAGTTATTGTGATGATTCCGCTCCTTTTAAAAACTCAAGGAGCTTATCACGAAATAAGCTTAGAATAACGAAAGACCATTGATTCAAAAAAAATAAATAAATTACAATAATAAGACCATGATTTCTACTTATAATTTTCGCCTTAAATACATTTTTTATAAAAAATATTTATTATAAATATATACATATATTTTTTCAAGAAAAAACTAATGTTTGTGTCTGATAAACTAATGAATGTGTGGAATAAGTTGATATCTTGTTTGATAGGCCTTGAGGATACCTATTAATCGAAATGTAATATGTCTATAATACATAAACCCATTATAGCCTATTTTAAATTTTCCTTTAATTTTTTAATCCTTCTGAATTCTTACCTCGATTGGAGTCAAAAATCATGTTTTGATAATTTCAAAACAGTATTCAATTTTGTTTGTCATTTTTCTGCTAAAAGGATAGATTTACGAAAAAATTTGTTCAAACCTTTGGTCAAAAAGATTTTTGAAAAACGATATTTGTAAAAAAATATTTAAAATACTAATTTCCACGACCATTTCGGCCCCTACGGAAAGAATTTCATATAAGACACATGAAATGACTTTTGAGATTGAAACAATACATACGTACATACATACATCAAGTTGAACCATTACAGAATTAGATTTTTTGGGAGTTATTTTTTTCACAGGATAGGAGGTTGGAAATCCTACTTTTTTAAAGCAAAATTTTGACATTTTCTTTGTTTTATATTCTACGTCAAATAACTAAAAGCACAAAAAAACAACAAAAGGGATATACAAATATTTCAAGTAGATATTGTTCTTTTTCGACCATATTGCAAGATATTTGATCGATCAAACTCGATTTGTCATAGACGATTTAGTGTGTTATTTGTCTTGTATGCTATTCTGCATTTTTCTTTGTTGTAAATGTCACTTCTTAATTTGTCCGAAAACCCCATCTTGTCATATATCAGCGACTTATAAATTTTGTGTTCGCCTTCAACTATACTGCGGCTGTTATCGTTTATTTTGGGAACCCATTTTCTCTAAGTTTGTTTCTTTTTCTTCAAATATCAAACAATTAGTGTAGCCTTGATCTGAGTAGATCTATCTAGTTATCTATGAAAAAATGTGGAACGCGATAAAACTTTTTCAGACATTGATTCAGAGGACTTTTGAGAAAGCGGAGAAGAGCGATTTAAAACTGAATTTTACCTGTATTTAAAACATAAGTAGTTGATATTATTGTTATTGTAGCGAACAATATTCATGAAGATGCAAGTGGGGATAACAGAAATGTCAAAGATCAATAAATCGATTTTCATTTGATATTTTTATTGTTCGACATATTTAGAGCAAATGCCAAAGTGATGTTTAGCATTAACATAATTTTTAAATTTTACGCAAAGTTTTTGCACAAGAAGTGTAAACATGAAGCGACCTTATTTCTTGTTTGAGTTTCCGAGATCGTCAAACTTCTTCTATTTTTGTGAATCGTGCCAACAATAGTCATGTAATTTTTATCCAATTCTGCAGCCAACGAACTTTTTTTTTTATTATTTGCAAAAAAACTCAATTGGTCACATAAAACCACATTCTTAGTTTTAATAAAATTTACTAACGAAAGCAGCAATATATGTTTGTGCATGTGATCACACGCAAAAATACACGATTTGTCAACATTTTTGCTGTGACATTCATCTACATCTGCTCTTTGTTTTTTCTTTTTGTGATAGGGTTTCCAAATTTTAAGCTCCTTTGTAATTAATTGATTAAAAGCAAATTCATCTGGTCATAATTCACTATGAGGGTTGACAAATGTAGACAAAAATACTTCAAGTTTATTTTCGAGCTATAGCCAAAATATCAGATATACAATTCTTACACAGTTAGGTCTATTTTAATATCAGTTGCTATATCTGGAAGTAAAGCGTGTTGTTTCGAAGAACTTGGTGAAAACATTTTATTTGACTTGAAAACTGAAAATTTGACAGAAAATATTTTAATTTTTCAAGTTCAACGCTACTAGTTGGAAAGGTGATGATCAATATGTAGTAATCTTGGAGCTTGGAGTAATGAATTACTTCTTATTTTTCCGAGTGTGTTTTAACGCTCCGATTGGAGTATGAAGAAAATAGCGTTTCATTTTATCCTCATCATATACAGACATATTCCTTACTTTATGTTACACTTTTCCATTTTGGCCAAGCATTCCTAAAATTTGTATCTTTTATTATTTTCTTTTTTGTGTTCTTTCAATTTATAACTTTTAATTTTATTTCTCTGTATCTCTACCTTGTGTTTCTTCTTCTTTTTTCTTTTAATATCTTTTTAGGAGTTTTCAGCAAAGCAATATACTGTGAGTAGAGTCTTCTTAGTCCTGATTTTAAAGCGTTCGTTCGTACGTACGTTAAACTTCCGATACTCTGATTTGCTATAGAACATAAACCATGGGATTTGATGAACGCTCCCTAAAAAAAATTTGACTAAATTATTTTTTTTTTATTTTTTGTGTTGTTTTTCTTAATTAATTATTTTGTTCTGTTAATGAATTAGTATTTTTTATTTATTTTACTTACCCATGTACATTTATGCCTTCCCATACCAAATACACCAATTGTTAAACTTTTAATTGCAATTTTAGCTTACATAAATTGCAAGCACAAGTTCACAAAACAAAAAAAAAAGAAAATCCACCCTTTCCTAACACCAGTACAAATTATCGTTCCTTAAAATTGCATGCGAATGCTTCTTTAATAACTCTTTTATTTTATTAACGACTTTTGTGTAATAAAAACGAACAATTTTCATTTGATTTGGTATGTACTATTAGCAGCTATCTATCTATCTATCGGGCTCTCTTGCGATTTGGTCGCTTTGAGCTTTTTGAGCAATTAATTTTGAAATTTTTTTATGAATTCACTTAGTCGAGTTTTTTTTTTTTTGTATTTCTAAATAATTTACTTTACACAAAAATTGCGGAACTATTGTAGATTTTCTTTTGTTTAAAATAGCGTTCGATAAAATATATTTCAAGCTTTTTTATAAATAAATATATCAGTTACAGTACTACAGGCAAACATATTCTAATATGTTATTTTTAATTATTTTGCACAGTTTAAATATTTTTTATATTACATTTTTACCTTATGCAACTTTACCTACAAGCTTTTTGCGGATTTTTTTCAGGATAATTACTTTGTGTTAACTTTAATTCTTGCACAGCAATAAAAACAAATCAATATTTATTTTAAATTGTATTATGTTGGGTTCAATACTGTGCCGTCTCGTTAAACCTACCATTTAGCATTTGTCATCGTCGTCGTTGTCATTCATCGTGACTTTTTTTTATTCATTTAGTAAAATCTCCATACCATAGCACCTCATTCCAAAATCATAGTCCAATTTCAGCAAAAAAATTACTTGGTGATCATGCTTCAAAAGTGCATTTGTTTATAAAGTGGTTTTTACAATTTTTTTAAATATCTTTCTTTTGTAATAAATCAATCTACTAAAACAGATATGCTGCTGTTTTTGAAACTAATTGTAATTTATTTTATCTTTTTCTTTTACTTTAGAGTCGTGCTCCAATCTCGGCGAAATTGGTCGCAAATATGCTATCAGTGGCCGGTGCTGATCATATTATAACCATGGACTTACATGCTTCACAAATTCAGGTAAATAAAAATTGGATAAATATTTTCGAGAATATTCAGAGCCATAAACTTTTTTTTTTGTTTGCTTATAAATTGAGAATCGCTGAATCTGATTACGGTGCACATTTGCGTACCCCAAGAAAGTTAGACACTTATCTACGTACATCATACTTAAGGAACGTTCAAATAAATCAAATAACATTTTCTTAAAGTTAACTCGCTAAATAGTTTGTGATAAAAAACTTAAATTTCAAAAAACTTAGCAGCTCGTTTTCGTATGAAATTGCTCTTAAAAATGCGAATCGTATTTTTTACTTTTTCGGATTCATCCCGAACTCGGAACGGACTTCATATACGAAATCATCTTGTACTCGTTTTTAAATAATAAGTATTCGAGACGAACTTTTTTTTTAAATAATACAGAACTGCATTTCCTATCCGTGATCCATTGAAAATAAATTATAAGATATGATGACAAGTTGAAAACTGCCTTTTAATGTTAATGTTCTATGAATTATTTTGTTATTGTGCACATTGGGATAGCACTGTTAAAGCTTCTGTAGAATTACCCATATGTTTATGACCTCTGCTTAGTGTCATGATTCTAAACGCCCTCTATATTGGGCATAAGTTCCTTCAACGAGTACTGCGCTCTGCTGATTGAGTCAAGTGATGTATATTTCGATATGGCCTGTCCAGTTGTTCATTCATTTCCGGTCAATTCATCTACTCTCCTGTGGATGTGCCCCCACCATATTATATAAAATTGATCAATTTTGTTTAACTCTGTTGGTCTTCGTTTGATATACATAGCCCTTGGGCAAAAGTTAAGCAGTAAATATGATGTGAATAGAGCGATTTACGAAAATTTGTATTCAGTGTTTGATCTTCACAATTGCCAGCCAGGTTTTACATGCTTACAAAAGTACTGATGTGACACAAGCACGATGTATATGGGTGCGTCCACTGAGGGTGAACCACTCGTCGCTCGCGCTGCTCTTTTTTTTCGACCGTTCAATTCCCTCGTAATCGCAGGGAAGTGCCTAAAAAAATGATAGAAGAACATAATAAATAGGGTTAGATCTGCCCTTTACGTTGGTACCATTAGTTTTTGCTCATAAACCTGTTATCGTAATGATAAATTAGTTTGAAATTGGGATGTTTCTCTGAAATTCACCATAATTTTTAAAAATAAAACTTACACGAATCGAAAGAAGAACTCTTCAGGAACACCTCCATAAATTTTCTGAGTGGGATATCATGAAATGCGTAAATGACCAGCAAATATTTACTGCAGTATCTAATTTATGTATGCATTAGCACTCGGCACGCTTCCTAACGTTCGTCAAGTTGTAAAAACTTGCGCGTGCCGAGTACTAATGCATGCATCGCAACATCGCAAATAACAGATAAAAATCCATTTTTCCCTATCACTACAGTTTTTTAAATTTTATTTGATGATTTCCTACATTTACAAAGTACCAAAATTGAAGAAATCGCTCTTTTTGGTAACATTAGGTTTTTTGCATAATCTAAATTTTTAGGGGGTAAGGCATGTTAATTACTTTAAAGCAACTCAAAGGTTTGCTTATTTATTTCTTATTAGTAAATTTGTGATCCGTGAAAAAAAAATTATGAGGCGTGTAATAAGCGATGAAAAAAATCACACTAAGGGTGTGGATCGTGACTTTTTGAGCGGTGAGAATAAACAATTTTAGTTGTAAGTTCAAGCGTTGATTTCCCATGTGCACTTTCTTCAAATTAATTTTAATATGAGGGGTCTTCACACGTACTCTTGTTTTCTATGAAAGTGTTAAATTGCAAATTGAACCGCGCATGTCAATTTTTTGATGTCCGATTTACCAATTTATGAAATTTAAGGCTTAACTCAAAATAAATCAAAACTACGTGTGAAGAACCCTATTAAATATAAAGATTTACGATTGAGGAAGTTGAAAAACTTCGTAATATTTTTTTTTCACTCGAAAAACTCAAAGTTGCCACCAGAAGATGTCGCGGATGCCCCGGAACTTGAAAAAAGAAAATTCGACTAATCGTGCATGGTAATATGCCGCTGTTATTTGAAAGTACATTTCATTACAACCAGCCAAATATTGGAAAAAAAGAATGGGTTTTATATGACTCAGGAATTTTATGCAAAAAAACAGCGAAGCTTATGTGCTGTTGTACAACTGAACGTAATCAAAGATAAGGTACAATTAATGTTATAGAAAGGGTAAGGAAAGCAACCGTAGCGCTTTACTCTTGCAAAAAAGCGGTAGGTGGAAGATGGGGACTATCAGCTCGTATTATTCACTGGCTATACACAGCGGTCACTCGACCGATTCTATTATATGACATTGTGGTGTGGTGGCCGGTCTTAGACAAGGTCACCTATTACAAACAATTACAGAGAGTTCAAAGGGCGGCTTCGATGTGTATCAGCGGTGCTCTGCGGACTACACCAACTGACGCTTTAGAGGTCCTCTTTCATCTCGTTCCTCTTGACCTGTTAGGTAAACAGATGGCAGCTTGTTCTGCCATTAGACTCAGGGAAACTATTTGCTGGTCCGAGGGTAGAATAGGGCACTCAACTATTCTTCATAGCTTGAGGTCTGTACTCTCCAAGTTGGACTATGTTGTTCCAGGAATCTCATTTAACAGGGATTACGTAACTCATATTCCACCTAGGGATGACTGGAAGGGAGGATTCCCGGGGAGAAGGGGTCATATTAATTTCTACACTGATGGCTCCAAGCTAAATAACCAAGTGGGTTATGGTATCTACTCCAAGGAACTGAAGTTAAGAATTGCTGCGAGGTTACCAGATCATTGCAGCGTTTTTCAGGCGGAGGTTATAGCAATAGAGGGAGTAACTTAGGAGGAATGTTGTATCCAAAAAAGATATAAATATTTTCTCAGATAGTCAGGCAGCTATCAAATCTCTAGAATCAGTCTTCCTAAACTCACTAGTGGCCCAACAATGTCGCTCATCTCTAAACGAGATGGCTCAACATTTTCACATTCACCTCATCTGGGTGCCTGGGCATAGGAACATTGACGGCAATTGTAAAGCAGATGAACTTGCTAGGCAGGAGACTACTGCACAAATTCCTCAGGACAAGGAAGGTGTTGGCATGCCACTTGCTACCTGCAAGTTTCTGCTTAAAGAAGAAATGTTTAAAAATGCTAATAAAAAATGGACTGACGGGTCAACTTGTAATATAACTAGGCAAATCTGGCCGAAATGGGATGCTAAGCGTTCGTCAGAACTAATTTCTCGCACTAGACATAGTGTTTCGTCAGTTGTCGCAGTCATAAATGACCACTGCCTCATCGGCAGACATGCGGAGAGATTAGGTGTTAGGTCCTTTGACTTCTGTAGAAGTTGTGGAGATGTGGAGGAAGAGGAAAATATTAAACATCTTCTCTGCTCCTGTCCCGCACTTGCTAGAAAACGCCACAAAGCACTTGGGTCGTTTTTATTTGATGACCTGGATGACCTTAGACATGTCAGTATTATAGGTCAGCTATTTAGTTTCATAACGAATTCTGGCTGGTTCAACGAGAGGGTATAATCAAACACCCTGTGGTATCACAACGGATCATGTTTGGTCTAAGTGAGTCAGTTTTTCGTAACTGACTGCCTAACCTAACCTAAGGTACAATTCGCAAAAAATTAAATTTAATTCCTCCAATATGACAGATATGTATGTATGTATGTATCTGAAAAAAGCACATGTTTTCGACTACCCCAAGCATTTGCCACCAACCAACAAATAAGAGCGTTGATGTTTGCACATGAAGAACAAACAAAAAAATGTGTTCACAACAAATTGTGAAAAAATGCATAAAATTATATACATATGTGAAACGTAAAAAAAATAAAAAAATTTCTTTTAATATTCAAAAATACAGTTTTTTTCAAGTTTTCAAAAATTGAATTTTCTTTGGCAGTTTTTCTTATGATTTCTTACTTGCATTTTATTTATGGTACAATTATCGTGGAAGCAACGATGCTAGATGATGCTTTTTCCTATTCATTTTTATGGCCACCTTTATTGTCGTCAAAATCAGACTGTTTTTGGTTCTCTTGACAGCCATGAGGCTACTTTCACGGCCGCTTTAAATTTAAGTTTAACAAGACAACTCTACTTTTATTATTGTACCATAGGTTTTATCTAAATTTGTATGTTATAATAGGTTCGTTCCAGAACTTTTTGGGTAAAATGTTGTAAAACACGAGAGAACCAGAAATTTGCGCTCTGTGAGAGAGGGAAAATGTACAATGTACGGGAACGCACGAAATCATTTTTTTTTAACCCAAGAACTAAACGTGAAAATTTTTCCATGTATTTGAAACAAAAATTAAAGTACAGACAATAAATAAACATCTTAAATTAAATGTAGTTGAATGAACAGTAAATTGAGTTCTTTAAACACTAAGAATAAAATTCATAGTAAAAATAAACTTTATACAGAACAGCTGATAGTTCGACACTTTTCATGAGTTTGCACGCAAAAATTCTTGGGGTAAAATCCTGTAACGTCTTACCAAAAGAGAACATAAATGACTTTCTCATTTCGTTCGTATGAAGATCTCTGTCTATTTCTGTTTGTCAAACGTACCAAAGCTCTTTCAAAAATTTATGCTGATGTATTTTAATGATATTGGGCTTAAAATGTTCGTAATTTGTCTCTTCTTATGGACCAATGTGGCCTTTTGGAAATTCGGCAGCGTAATAACACCAGCGAAAGGTACCATTCTTCTGTACTTCACTCTGCTATACAATTTACAAGTGTTCACCAACAATTGTCTTTGTCGAATCCTGAAAATTTTGTGGCCCAGGACCATTTCCAATGTCGAATTGCTCTCTAGATGCCGTTAAGATCCGATTTTCATTCAAATTAAACGGTGAAAGTTGAAATGAATTGGGGATACATTACGAAAATCAGCAACTGTAGTCTGCTGGCAAGCATTGCAGTGGAACTCTCAACGTAGCAGAAACGTGGCCGTCCTAAATCTTCGTCAAATGTCCGCTAGAGCAGGAAAGATGTGAAACGGGTAAATGTTGAAGAGAATTGAAGTTACTCGCTACTGATCGTAGCAAAAAAATAAAATCAAATTCTTTTTAGAAAATATAATATTGATAGTAGATTTCCCACCCGGTTTTGATATCGGAAATCCTTATATAAACGAAGCACTAATTCCTAGGTCCATAGTCTCTACTCAAAGTTTTTATCATCGAGTATGCAATATGCCCCTTGAGTGAGTAAAAATAATGATGGGAAACTGGCCATTTGCCGTATCAAACCTTACCTAAAGATCTCATTTGTGGAAGGAGCGTGAATGACGGAAGACTTGCTTGAAAAAAAAGACCAAGGTAAATCGGTATCAGCAATTAATTAGTTTTATGTTTAAGCTCTTTAAATGCCATTTACAACCATCTAATGAAACTTAACGCTAATCTAAGGAGGACAGTCACGCTGTTTTAACCCCTTATCTATTTCAGTTTACTTACGCTATGAATTTTTAACACACAGCCTTATAAACAATCAATTTTATTTATTTTTTTTATTGAGTTACATAGATATTCACATTTTCAAAAAATTTTTACCATTTTTTTTTTTAATCTTAATTTTACACTCCAAAAATTTTTTCATAACAATTTTAAAAACTGGAAAATTTTGATTTTTCACAAAAGGTATGCGCTTGTCTCAAAAAAGCTTCACTATTCCTTCACGTTGATACATGCGCTTTAACATTACTCTTCTTGGGAGGGGTGGTATCCGGCTAAAATAGAACGGAAAAACAATCTTAAATAAATAAATGCTTCAGTAGTTAGTTTAAAAAAATTTATAATTTTTTAATTAAAAAAAATTCAAAATTCTTTAATTTTGAATGTAAAAGAAGGCAAATGCTAAGGAAATAATCTTCAAAAAGCATCAATTAAATCAAGATTCGATACTCTTGCTGCATTCATTTTCGATGTGTTCTGAAACCAAACCCACCGATACGGGGCTAGAATTTTCTAGATTATGTTGCTTCAATAAACTTCTCACCGATAGCTTGGCCAACTGCGCACACAGTTCGTCAGTACGTTCCGACTTGAGGCGCAGTATATTCTCCAAATGGGCAATTTTTTGTTGGGCCGCGTACAAATATGAATCCTTGCTAGCGGACTCCCGAATAGTTTCTTCATAAATCGAATACAGAATCATTTTTTGTGGTACCTGTACTATTGCATCGCCTATTTTCTTGTTCACTGTGACCATCATTACCTCATCGTTTTCAGTCCAGATTTGTTCTTGATAATCAACGTTATCTTCTTTGACACGTGTGGATTTTTCGAGCAGCATAATGTCACATAGCAGTGATTCAATAACGCCAGGCGTTGCTTTAGCCAATTTCTCCAATGTGGTTTTATTGAGATTTAGGCCCAATTTGCTCAAGGCCCTGCTATTCAACGTCTCCCAGTTTATCAGTTTCAATTGGGTATTGTTACGCGCTGGATAATTATGTAAATCAATTAATTTTGGATAAAATTTCTTAAGCAGCTGTGCAACGAGAACCGCATCGGAGAATTCACGATGCAACTTTGTTGTATTGAAATTTTGATCAGTTAACCATTGCCGCACTTCGGTCAATTCTTCGTCGCTTAATTTTCTGGGCATTGTGTAAGAAATTCAAATTTTTGTTTTTTTGGAAAAGTTATTAAAAAATATGTTAATATTTGTTTTACGAGAAATGAGCCTTTTGTGAAAATATTTATAAAATGAATGAAATTAATTTTGATGACATTCAAAGTGTTTGCTTTGATTTTTCTCTAACACAGTGGAAATTTTTTATTGCAGGGTTTTTTTGATATACCGGTCGACAATCTGTATGCTGAACCAGCAGTCCTTAAGTGGATTAAAGAAAACATTCCAGAGTGGAAGAATTCAATTATTGTATCTCCCGACGCCGGAGGTGCCAAGCGGTAAGTTTAATTACGCCAATATCAACAATCATCATACATAGGGGTCAAAATACGTGTAATTTGCAAAAATAAAATGACTATCGTGATTTTCATCGAAATATTGGAAATATTGGTTCTGTGAACAACATAAAATGTTCGGCATACTTTTATTTTTTTTTGCAAAATTAAACTTTATAAACAAATTTTTGTTGTTCTCGAGTAAATGCACCCATCTGAATGAAACTTTGAAATAATAAAGATAATAATAATAATTCTCTTAATAGTTTGGAAACTACGAAAAAAAAATATTTTTTTATAGTTTTTTATTTAATTAATTTATAAACAATACTTTAATTCGAGATACGCTATCTGGAGGAACAAAGATATTTGCACCCTCTTAATAACAACATTCTGGAAATGTACCTGTCAGAGATCGTTGCATTAATTTTGACTAAATTGATTTTGGCCTTTTATCATGACATTTTTATTAAAATTTTTTATTTATTTATTGACATATTTTGCTTATAGTGTGACATCAATTGCTGATCGTCTCAACGTTGAGTTCGCCCTGATTCATAAGGAGCGAAAAAAAGCAAATGAAGTTGCTTCAATGGTACTTGTCGGCGATGTTAAGGATAAAATCGCCATTTTGGTTGACGATATGGCCGATACATGCGGTACCGTTGTGCACGCCGCCGATCGGCTTGTTGAAGCTGGCGCTACTAAAGTATGTTATTTTTAATTTAATTTTTCTTCTAAAAATATTCCAATATAATTGTTGTTTTTCTTTAATAATAGGTGTATGCCATACTTACTCATGGCATTTTTTCGGGACCGGCCATTTCACGTATAAATAATGCCTGTTTTGAAGCTGTTGTAGTCACAAATACTATACCACAGGATGGACATATGCGGGATTGTCCCAAAATACAGGTATGTTCAGAATATTCTTCTTATAAAATCGATATGCATATCTAATATTTTTTTACTGTTTTCCCTTGTAGTGCATTGATGTTTCAATGATGTTTGCTGAAGCTGTTAGAAGAACACATAATGGTGAAAGTGTTTCTTATCTTTTCTCAAATGTTCCATATTAATTTTGCCATCGTTTATACATACATATATGAAATACTTTTATATAATATAATATTTTAACTATTATTTTATACCTTTACTTTCTAAATTCGTTTTTTTTTAATTAACAAAAATTAAATTTATTTCATATAATTTTTTATTTTTGCTTGTTTTCCTTAAAATTTCATTAAAATAACACAAGTTATACACAAAAGTAATGCGCGTTTTTAATTGCGTCGCATATAAAATTACGAATATAAAATTAAAAGAAAATTTCCAATTACATATAATAAAGTAAGAAAAAAAATACAACAATTCAAAACCGTTTTAAAAAGCACTGAGAATTTTATAATTTTTTGTAAAGTAAATCTGGTTATATATGACGTGTGCTGAAGAGAAGTTTTAAATGCAAAGTTTTATTTAGCTTTGTATAATTTAGCAAAATAATATATATTTTTTTTAAAATAGTATGAATCAAACAAGTACTTTGGGCGAAGTTAAACATATGTCTTAAAAAAATAACTATTAATGTTTATATTTTGTAGTATAAAACAAAAATCACAGTTGAATAAACATTTATTTATGTAAGCAACTAACAATTAAAACCAAGCAAAGTTATGTGTTAGGTAAAAAAAGTAAAAATTACAAGCAAGATAATGTTAAAAATTACAAGAAAAAAAAAACATGGAAACAAAAGCAAAAAAGATAAAATAAAAAAAAATTTAATTTAGTAAAATACATGATTTCAATTGTTTTTTTTAACAGTTTAAAGTATCAATTAAGTTGAAAAATATCATATAATTACCTTCTCCTACACAATACAAAATTTATTCAAAAGAGTTATAATGTTTTACAATTGTATACTCATGTGATTAATTCATACCTTTTTCTATGAATTTTCTAAGAAGAAATGTGAATTACATATTTTTTCAAAGATTTCATAAGATCATGGAAATTTGCCACAAATTTTATTTTTTGTCAGTTTTAGGTTGGAGTACAAGGTCGAATTTGTATTCAGCATCGAAAATCTACAAGAAATGTTGGCGAGCGGCAAAATCTTATAAATCTGCCAAATGTTAAAAAATCAAAAATTTAGATTTTTTTGATATCTACATAAATTAAGGTTCGCCGAGAAAAAGACCGCTCTCGGGGGTACACCGTGTCGCATGAGTAACGTAAGTATGTATGAAGACAATTGATAATTTATTTATTCAGTTTTTATTTTAACGATCCAAAAGCCACGTAACTACTATTCACTTAGTTGTTGTATATTTTAAGAGTTGAAATTCGCTCGGATCTAGTTTCGAAACTCGCACCATTTTAAAACTCGGATAAGGTCTCATAAAATACCCAATTTAATATTTCTAAATACAAGTCACATGTAATAATCTTTTAAACAATTTTCCTAATGAATGGTTCAAAAACTACGGAATCGAATTTAAACTTTATGTACATTTTTTATAGCTTAATCTAATATATAAAATTCTCGTGTCACGGGATGCGAAATTGAACTCCAAAACGGCTCGACCGATTTTCGTGAATCTTAGCGTGCATATCGGCTAGGGTTGAGAATCGAACAACATCTATTTTTCATCCCCCTAAATGTTAAGGGTGGTCCGAAAACTACAAAAAACCGAAATAGTGAGATAGGTTAGTTTTACCCTCTTAAAAACAAACAGTTTAGAAAGTTAGTTTTACCCTCTTACTGAAAAACAGGATAGGGATAGGGATAGAGATAGCGATAGGGATGGAGATGAAGACAGATATGGAGCTGAAGATAGTGACATGAACAGAGAGGGCAGAACAACGTTTGCCGGGTCAGCTAGTTATTTATAAAATTGTAACTAAATCGCTAAACATACTAGATTCGAGTTATACTTTTTGATAAAATATTCGCTCTTAGAATAAATAACACAAGATAAAAAGGAATAAATTAAAAAAAAGAAATGCTCTTAAATGTATGAATCTCTAAAAAGATTACGGGTGCCAAAAAAAAGTAGGAGGACATGACCAATTATGCTTTTTACCTCGCCCTCTCGGTGGTCCTGCTTACATTACGGATCCTCATTCACTTGACCGCCGATACATGGTATATTTTAATGAAAACTGTTGTCTTTAAAGTTAGCTATTGAAATGGTGGTGTAACAGTATACACACAGCGGTGTAAAAATTTTGGCAGTTGGCAAAAGATTTGAAATCATCATCATCATTTTATGATCTGATAAATGTGAGCTTTAACACTAGCGCATATGGGTCAACTGTGTCCCACAACATTTCAGGATATTTTTACAGGTATACCATTTCAAATTAGAACAGGTTTCGACCACCCGAGCTACCCCCATTAGAAACTGTATTCAAAATTTTCGTACACCAGAATTTGTAGACCAACTGATTGGCTCTCGAAATTTTCAAAACTCGCTTCTTTCGTCGGTTAATTTTTTTTTTTAAATATGCTTGAGACAAAAAATAACAAAATTTTTATATAAATTATTTTTATTCATTTTTTCATATCTCGTATTTTCAAATTCTTTAATTGAACTATAAGTAATAATTAAAAAGATAATAAACAATTTTCTAATTTAAATAAGTGCTTCAAAATTCGGAATCATTTTCATCTTGATCATCCGGATCATCGGCTCCCACTTCTTCAAAATCTTTTTCTAGTGTGGCTAAATCCTCCCTAGCTTCAGAGAACTCTCCCTCTTCCATGCCCTCGCCGACATACCAATGAACGAATGCTCGCTTTTTATACATTAAATCGAATTTATAGTCGAGATTGACAAACGCCACGGAAATGGCTGTTGTATTGGATAGCATGCAGACAGCACGAGTCGTTTGCGCTAAGTCACCGCTTGGAACAAATGCCGGCTTTTCATAGTTGATACCAATTTTAAAACCAGTTGGGCACCAATCCACAAATTGAATATGTCGTTTCGATTTGATAACTGATACAGCAGCATTAACATCTTTTGGAACAACATCACCACGGTATAACATGCAACAGGCCATATATTTCCCCTTCCTAGGATCGCACTTGACCATCATGTTACCCGACTCAAAACAAGAGTTTGTCAGTATTGTAGTTGCGTGCTGTTCGTGTGAAGCTTTGGCTGCCGAAACTAGCGGAGCATAGGCTACCAGGGGGAAATGTATGCGTGGAAAAGGTACCAAATTCGTTTGGAACTCATTGAGATCTACATTCATTGAACCACTGAAACGTAACGAAGCTGTTGTCGAGGATACAATCTGTGCAATGAGACGATTCAAATTACTATATTTTGGGCGATCAACACCTAAATTGTTTTGGCAAATCTCATAAATGGCCTCATTGTCCACCATAAACACACAGTCCGAATGTTCCAGCGAAGAGTGTGTGGTGAGAAGCGCATTATAGGGTTCCACTACAGCTGTTGATACTTTTGGCGATGGATACACTGCAAAGTCCAGTTTGCATTTTTTACTAAAATCCATTGACAAGCGTTCCACTAACAGTGATGTAAAACCAGAACCAGTACCACCACCTAAACTATGAAATATTAAGAAACCTTGTAAACTATCGCATTGCTCGGCCATTTTTGAAATGCGTGCTGTTACGCTTTCGATTATCTCCTTGCCGATTGAGTAATGACCACGTGCATAGTTGTTGGCAGCATCTTCTTTGTGTGAGATTAACTGTTCTGGATGATAAAGACTGCGTAGCGTACCGTTCCGTACACTATCGATGACCGTTGGTTCAAGATCAATAAATATGGAACGTGGCACTTGCTTGCCAGAGCCTGTTTCCGAAAAGAATGTGTTTGCATCATTGGTAAAGGTTGAGGTGCCACCATCTCTGCTGCCACCACTGGCACTACAACCGCTTGCCAAAAGTTCTTCCTTAGACTTAGTTGAACCATCGGCATTTATGCCATGTTCCAGCAGGTAGAGTTCCCAGCAAGCGTTGCCTATTTGAATGCCACCCTGACCAATTTGAATGGATATAACTTCACGCTGAAAATTACAAAAAGACGGGGAGTAAATAAATATTTTGGTATCTAAATGAATTATCATGTAATCTTATGAGAGTGTAAATTTGGAAAAACCGGTAATGGAAGGTCAATGACTCAACTCAAGTTGAGTTGAATCATTGAAAGCTAAATGCTTTATAAGTTATATAAAACTAGATTAGAATCACATTAAGGACGTTCAAAATAATACTTCGGCAACAGAGCCATCAAGGTTGCCAAGTTGAAAAGAGGCGGGTCGTTAAAATTAAGCATCCTCAGGGTTGCCAAGTTGAAAAGCAGCAATAATTTTTAGCCTTCTCAAAATAAAAATTCCCTCAAATGGTAAACAGTAAAAGCTTTTTGAGTTGACCATATTTTTGCTTGTTCAAGAAAACTTTGAAGTCAATATCATAAAAATCTTTTAGAGGACGGAATTAGTTCCCAGCTATTTCAGAATTTTTTGAATTCCTTGTAAGAAATTCTGGGCTTGGCCGGGTCCATCTCGGTCACTTGGTAACCCAAAGTCTCCTCTATGTATAAACAAATCTCAAATATGTTTTCTTTTCGGTATTATCATCTACATGAGTATCGGTTTCACTTGCATTAAGACTGTACATTTGCAGTTTGCGAAAATTTCATCTGAGCTATAAATCGCGCTCGAAAATAGTCGAATGCGATACGTTCAAAAATTGACAGCTATGCAATCCCTTTTAAAATCTTGAACCCTTAAATATTTGCTACGTTTGGATATATCCTACATTTAATGTGAAGTATTTTGAAATTTTTCCGATGCCACCCAAAAATGTAAAATTTCACAATATTTATATCAAAATAGAAAAATTTCTCTCACTGACTGAATACATACCAAATTGACTATATCAGCGACATTTATCAGAAGTGTTGTAAGATTCGGTGTAAGTACGCAAAGTAATAAAACCACAGACTGGGAAAAGTGACACTCACCTAAGATGCAAAACCTTTCAGTTACCATATCAAGTCAATTTTCCAATCTGGATGCATTTTTATAAGTAAAAAATTATTTGCTTCTGTGATATCTTGACATATCTCAACAAAATTCTAAGAGATGCAGCCTTGAAGTTTGCTGGAATAACTCATCGACAATATATGTATATAATTACATTTGCTACATCTCGGGCTTAAGATGTAATTGTTTGTACCACCTACTACTCATTTTTTTCAATGAATATCAAACGATTCAAACTAAATATTTCATTTTGAAATAAAAATTGTAAATGGTATATTTTGCATACCTCCATATACCTCAAAGAAATTTTCCAAAATCGTATAACCTCATTTTGTTGAATAAACTACTTTTGTTCTCTTTTTGTTATGAACACTTAATTAACTACGATTTGATTTTTAATTTTCACAATCCACTTTTACTTACCATTTTAATAAATAATTTGATGAAATTATTTAAAAATCAATGTAAAAAAATTATTTAATTAATAATTACACAATTCGATTCGGCAACACAAAATGAAGTAAAGGGCACGAAGATGTTTTCCAGTTCAGCAAACGATGACTGACAAAGTTAAAGGAAAGATAGAATAAAGTTGCATTGATAGGAATTTAACCGTTACGGCATCGTGGAACAAATTTTTTACTGCAAATGCCTAAGAACAATTCTATTACAAAACTTAATTTGAAGTAAGCCCACCGGATTTCGATAAAATTATCCAAGCCATAAATATTTTTAAACTTTTTTTTTCTAAAATTGCAAAATAAAAATCGATGATAATTATCATTAATTTATTTTAATTTATTTTTTTTATCAATAATATCTTGCGATTTTGATTTAATTTTTTTTATTTAAGTTTTGAAGGTTTTCAAGCACTTTTCATAGCTCCAGCGCGTACGTGTGACTATTCATTCGGCAACTGTATGATCACTGTCAACTATTAGAGATCGCTCATACATTCGACTAAACAGTTGTGTGACATAGGACGCGCAAAAATAATTTTAATCGCTTAAATAGGAAATAACCAAGAGGCATGTAGTCACACAACTATTTAGCCGCATGTATGCGCAATGCCTTAATGCAAACTGAAAGTGTCACCGTCGTTACACTATACAATAACTAATGTAGTGTAGTAGGTCATTATTTAAATTTTTAGCTGCAGACGTATTTTTTTAAATATTTTTCCTGATATCTATAAAATTGCTATTTCTACTATAGTCAATGGAGGCTTTTTTTTAATTATATACTATATAATGTTTTACAATTCTTATAAACAATAAAAAAACATTTTTTGTGAAGAACTCACTCATTCACTTACTACTCATCAGTTTTTTGAAATTGACAATTTGAGTCGATTGACTATATATAAGCCTTTTGAAACTTTTCAGAATAGGATTTAGTTTTTCCATATCCATTAACGTCCAAAAATCTTAACTAGCTGATAAAAATCTTAACTATATTGATAAATTGAGTATTAAATGTCATATAAATATTTCGATCAATATTTTAATTTCTTTAAAAAAATGTGGTGAGTCTATAGTGAAACTGAAATATTTCGATCAATATTTTAATTTCTTTAAAAAAATGTGGTGAGTCTATAATGACACTGAAATATTTTTAGCTAAGCATCAAACTATGTAATCCAATAAAAGAATCTAAAATAAAACATGATGTTTTAAAACATTAGACAAAATTCAAAATACGAAACTCTTAACGATCCATTATCTAAAATCGGAGGCTGTGATTTGTAAACCAAAGATATAGTTATTTATACATAAAATGCTTTCATACAGCCAGAAAAGTAAAGTATTATTGCCTTTTGCTTGTTTCAAACTCTTAATTTAAAAGCAAAACCTCTAACAAAATGTAGAAGATGCGAATCGGAGAATAGGACCATTTTTATAAACTTTTTTTCAACTACTTATATTGAATAGTAAGTTCACAAAATCTATCTTTTTCAGAAAACGATGGTAATTATTGATAGATAATTCGAATGAACTAGTTTGGTCTAGGAAAAACTAGTCTGGCCGATAGCATATACATACATATATAATGCTTTTTAATGTTTGAACTGAGTTTGAGTGCGTTTAAGTACCTAAATCAGAAAGCGAAAATGTTAATATATAAGGGTCTTAACATGTAGTGCGTTTTTTGTGTTGAAATGTTTAGTTGCACGTAAAACACACTCTATCATGTGTGGAATTTTACGTGTGAAGAAGACTTCCAATGTTCTGTAGTCCATAAAACTCACCTCTATTTTCATCGCAGCAATTTTCGTTTTAAAAGACTATGATTTTATTTCAAAAACTTGTCTATTTCCTTCAACAAACTAAATGCCAATGGCATTACTTTATTCAAAATAAAGAGAAGAACCAAATAAAAAAGATTGAGATTTCGCACTAAAAACAGCAAAATAAAAACAAAGCCTGTGTTTTTTTTTTTTTTTTTTAATAAATGTGTTTATTTTTTTTTAAGCAAAAAATTGCATTAACACATTGTTGTGCCCAAAAGAATACAACTAATTTCTGGCAAGTAATTAAATAATTTCTTCCAAAATATGCTATAACTATAGTGATGTGTCATAAATAATTGTAATGAAACTTTAATAAAGTTAATTTTGGGCACTTTTTTTGGATGTTAATTTTTACAGCACTGAGTCATTTAAGTGCATTTTCAAACAGTTATTTTCGTTTTTTTGCATAAAGTCTAATTTGTTTTTTTTGACGATAAGGATTACCAATTGATATTAGGTTTCGCTAAAAAGACTATTTTGTAAAAAATATTTTGTTACTAAGGGTATTGCAGGATACGAAACGTGTCTATGGTCTTGCCACAAATCTGCATACGTAAATACATATATGCAATGTACGTACATATATGTAATGTACGTAAATATATAAATTTTAA
The DNA here is from genome assembly GCA_963680825.1 of Meiosimyza decipiens. Taxonomy (NCBI): domain Eukaryota; kingdom Metazoa; phylum Arthropoda; class Insecta; order Diptera; family Lauxaniidae; genus Meiosimyza; species Meiosimyza decipiens. The sequence continues at coordinate 24,958,845 of OY804258.1, read as the reverse complement.
ATAGTTACGAATATAACCTAAACAAAGCGTTACTTCAGCTGCAGAAGCTAAAATCACAAAGCAATACATAAAAAATAAATTATCCACACAATACATATGCATATGTTTGCATTTATGTACAATTACCTACACAAAGCAACTTATAATATTTAAAATTAATTTATCAAAATATGGCAAAATAGCAATACTTGTCATACAAATGTTTTTGTTTATAATTAAAATTACAGCTTAAATCTAAATAGTAATTTCATAGGTAAACTTGGTGTAACAAAAATTAATTCATTAAATTATTTCTTCTATTTAACACACATATTTAATTAATTAAATATATCGTTGACATTGTAAATTATTTAAATAAATTCGATTTTATAGGTAGGTATGTGTTATAAAATATACAATAATATTATGAAATTTCTTTAAAAAAATAGAATTGTTAAACTATTTATCTAAAAACATAAGCTATTGCAGCACTTTGTTAGTCCTCCTTTCGCACGCCACGTGGTAACGTTACATCAAATACAATCGGAGGATTATGTGGCATATAATTAATATCACACGTTGAAGCATTCACAAATATAATGCGTCCATCTGATGTGATACCATATCCTTCATGTATATGTCCAAAAACATGATATTTCGGTTTGACACGTTGCTGAACTGTTGTCAATAGTTCGACACAACCTGCACGTACGCCTGAACAGCATAAGTCTCCATAGCCAACTGGCGGTGAATGCGTTATCAAAATATCGATACCATCAGGTATAAGGTTCCATTTCTCCAGACACTTCTGTCCTCGTGGTAAATTAAAAGCCCATTTACAAAATTCTGGTTGCCAAGGACTACCATAGATTTTTATGCCATAAATCTCAATTAGTTGATCTTCAATGTAGGTACAGTTAGTGAGAACATCACGTATATTTTGCGTTTGCACTGCACTTTCCATATTTTCTTTCGCGTTGCCTAGAGTAGGTAAGTCTTCTAGCATAGACATACCGGTGTGTTTCGTGCTAAATTAAAATAATAAGCATGAAAATATAGTTTCCAACAAAATAAAACATAGCTTGTTTTTGAGCTGTTATTAGGATCTAACGACAAAGTTTTTCCATGTTGAACTGGCTACCATTGCGTTAAAGGTTTGGTGGTAGGGTTACACTGAGACTTTGGATTATAGAAGATATATATAGAGACTTAAAACGTAAGGGAACTCATTTCTCATTTATCTCAATTAAGAAACGAAGAACATTCGATAGAGTAACTGAGCTGGAAAAAGTGTTGCATACTTGGGACAAGACTTGCACGTATTCCATGCGCTTGGCACATGCAATGTGCCCTGCGATAAAAATAACCATCGCATGTAGATCTTCATTATGCAAAACAAGAAAGTCTTGCACTTTTATCGGAGGTTGATTCACAATACATTAGCTTTTTCATTGCCTTGAATACCACAGTGCCCTTGTACCCAAATAAGACACATTTTATTATATGTAACTAGCGACACAATAATGTTTAAATTTTCTTTGATTTGAAAAAATTGACAGGGTTTTAGCACAGTTGAGCTGCCATTGCAGACGTTTATAAATTGGGTTCGGCATATTTTGGAAATCAATGTTTATCTTGTTCCAATACTACCCAATACAAACTGAGATTTTCAAACTGTCTGCGTAGAAAATACTGTGCCCGAATATGAATTTCTCCACAGCTTTATGAGCAATTATTGTAAAATTAACTTTTACTTACCGATCTGTATGCGCTTTGTTCTGAAATGGATGCGTAAATGTTGGATCAAAACTCAACTCATGATTGCCAGCTATAACAATTTTATGTTTATGTGGCAAGGAGCCAATCCAATTATTAAATTCAATTACTTCCTCGAGTTGACCACATTTGGTAAAATCACCAGCGTGTATAAATATATCACCGTCGGGTACATCGAATTTCATGTAGGGCGTCAGAGAATGTGTGTCACTCATACAGACGACGCGCGCTTTATTGAAGGCAACGCTTGTTTGTGGCGGTTTCATGGTGACCTTGATCACACGTTGAGTTTTGGAGATTTCCTTCCAAGCTGCTGCTGGATCGCGAGTTAGCGGGTGTATAGGAATTTCCATAGCTGAGAGCAGTAGCAGCAACTATTAAACGAAGGAATAGAGAATTATACAAACGCTGAACTTTGCAGTTTATAACCAATTAATTAACCGTAGTTTTGATTTAATGCCATTAAACAATATGATTAGCTAATAATGTTGTCATTTTAACGATAAACTTATTTTGTCAATAATACGAACTAATTTCATTTTATTTATGAGCCAACATTATGTTATCCCTTTGCTATTTCTTTTTTCTTACACTATGCCAGAATTACCTCTTTTAGGCGAAAATTTAGAAGTTATGATTATTTATATATTACTCATAATTTAATATACTTAATGTTAGAAACGTCAAAAGGTTGTCAACACATGATGTCATAAAAATTGCAAGATAGTTGACTGACGTTTTTGTAGTTGTAGGTGGACCACTGTCTTGTCAACTCGTTCGAGTCTCGACTTAATTAAGCTATAAAATTAGTGTTCTGAGCAGTGTAAAACCATATTTGTGCTATAAAAACTTAAAAATTTTCCCATAATATTTGATTTTATTTAGTTTGCTGACATGACACCCTGATCCAATTTGGGGTTCAACCGGAGCTTAATCATCAAATTCACTTTTATACAAACATAAATGAAGACTGGATTTTTGATTTCTTGCTCCGCGGTACGCGTATTCATTGGAAACCAGAAACCTCATGTTGGTAGAGTGAAAGTGAAGACCTTTTTTTTTTCTTAGTAAGCACAAATAAGTGGAGTTAGGTAATATGTAAAACTGAGGAGATTTTTTTTGGCACATGAATTTTTTTCAGATAGAAAAACGAAAATTTTCGTCAACTTTTTCTTGCTATGCATTTTGGTGACAAATATCTGACCACGTTACACTAGAAGCATTATAATATATTATTTTTTATATAAATCATGATAAAATACAAAATTATTCTGGTCAGACGAATTTAAATAATATCATTCATTTAATTAGTCGAATGAATGCGCAGGCCTTAAGGCACATGTTAGGAATAAAACGTTTAGGTTGAATAATTTTCATTAAGGCTTGAGCCTTATGAGAGTATGCAAGAGCAGTCCAAGCACTGTGGGTTTTTCCAAATCATTTCTCTGACTGTAAAAATATCAAAAAGTCGTGAATGTCTACTTTATAATAAATCTCCAGAGATCTGGCAACACTATGGAAAAGGCTTCGTTGTATTTGTACTAAATCTTAGTTTGACACTACAAGAAATTATCTTCTATGAATCTCTTAAAGTTAAGCAGCTGATTCATGTAAACAATAGCTTAAGACAAGACTTCTAATGATTAATTTATACGAATAACAGACATTTTTCATGAATATTTTAAAACAAGATTTCTTTTTTCAGCTGATGGACATACCAACATAAAAATAACACTCAAATGATGAATAAAATTGTTACATTTGGCTATGCTCTCAGCCGCTTACAAACATCTGGCTTTGACAGCTATGCTTTAATGTTTACTTTACTGTTTTTTGTTGTGGTTCCACGTGATAGAAGACGACAACAAAAAAGTGAATGTTTGAAAGCAAACACTGCGAAACAGGAGGGTGAACGTCAAATTGCAAAAAAGTAAAGATGGCTACATTTTTCACAGTAACTTTCACAGAAAATTATTGAAAATTGCTCTACTAGCATAGAAAAATCATAGTGGAATTTTGAAAAATTAAATAAATAAATACAAAAACAATTAAAGAATATTGTTACGGAAACAAAAAACATTAATTGGCAAGTTGAGTGCATGAAACAGTAAAAAACATGGAAAATCTGGAGCAGAGTCTAGGCGAAGCGCTAGCTGATGAAAAATATTGTGAGTTTCTTAAAAATATTAGTCTTTTATCAATCTTGTTGTGAATTTCAGCGCTAACCACTCTTTTTAAGTTAAGAGCTATGCAAAATATAAAAAATTTAGGGAACCGCCCACCTATATGCTTCAAACGGCCGGCGCTGCCGCGGTGTTCCGCTGCCGACGGAACAACGTTGTTCTAGTGACGTTGCTCTGCTTGCTCGTGTGATGACCTCAATTTAATTGTGCGTTGCGTTTGCTTTTCTCTGACTACTCTGACTCTGGATTTTGCTCTTTTGCTTAAATTAAGTAAAAGTATTTTGCTTTCTTTAATTTTGTTTTTTGATTTGCTCAGTTGTAGTGTCGGTCGGTCTTTTTCAGTCTCTATTTTTGTGGAGCATATGTTGTTACTTATATATATTTATTATTGCTATTTTGTTATCAATAATCCAATCCACCTCAATCCAACCGAAGCCATTCCAATTCCAAAACCACTTGGTGTTGCGTTCACTGATGCATTATTTATTGGGAAATATCTACTTCGTTAGGCTTGGCAATTTTTTATTGCTTTTATATTGCGTCTTGGTGTTTGATATGGTGTGTTCTGCTCTTTGTGTCTGGTGAGTGATTCATATTGTTGCTGACTGTCGTTTTTTTGTTTCCTATGTGGCTACGATCTGCTTTTTGTATTGCAGTCTGGAGAATTTATTTCTTAATTCAATTTGCAAGCTGTTTAATTTAATTCCTTAATTACTGCAAGACTCGGTAATGGCTTGTGTTGTACTTTCTTTTGAGTTTGTATTTTAAAAATGTGCATTGTGCTCGTTGAACGTCTATATCTTTTAATTAGTTGAATTAATTGTAAAGCTAAGCTTCCTTTAACTTAACACTAACGCTAAAAACTTATACTTAGGTTCACATAAAATTACGTATTCATGATTTGGCTTCAGGTAGTCCAAGGTATGCAATTTTTAATTGTTGATCATAAATGTATCAACTTAATGATTTACGTTCTCACTAAAAATAAGACTCTAACTATTGTAAAATTCTGGAAAAATTTTAGAGTTTTATTTGCTTGCTTTGAATTTATTATACAAATTAAAATGACTTACAGTCCGATATTCAAGTAAATTTATAAATTCTTCCATGTTTTTTCTTAAACAAGCATGACTAGATAATAAATCAGCAGTTAACCTAGTCATTGGTGAACTCACATCGTCGAATTCTTATAGAAAATAGGCCTGTAAAATTCCTTAATTTTGGTTGCAAAATATGTATGTTCCACAATGAATTTCCACGCCTACACATTTTTAGTTTCTTTAGCGCTCGTGTGACCTAATGTCTTTATAAATTACATTGCCTTGGAAAACTGTCGTGATGTGGTTACTCAAAGGCTTTGACAAAGAAGAAAAAAGGTAATGTCTGTACTCTACAGCATTGTGCAATGACCAATAAGTAAATTTCGCCACAAATTTCAAAAACTTGAAAATAAGTTGAAACCCATGGCATACTTTATCATAAGTTCGTCTTATTATGTAATATTTAAATGACCCCTAACACTATACTTAGTCGAAAACAATCAAACAATTTCAAATATTAAACTTGTGGTTATATTAATGTAGCTTACAGGCATTCTGGTTAAAACAAGAAATGAATAAAGGGGCTGTTCATATACGACGTAACGCTCTTTTTCGACATTTTTGATGCCACCTCCTGTTTCACAACCTGTCACATAAGCCCGAACTTAAAATTTAAACTAACTCGAACCACCCTCCAATCCGTAAGGGCGTTACGTAATATATGAAAAATAGTTTTCAATGAAATGTTCCCATTTTTGTAAAGAGCTAGTTTTTTAGCATCCTCAAGAAAAGTCTTAAAGGGCATGGCGTAAACGTAGGTCAGGAATATAAGCTATTGGCCTACAAAGGTCTGGTTTTGCGTACGCAGGCATATTAAGTTATCATTTTTAAATGTCAATATTTCGAAAACCAAGCAAGATATCGACTTTTTGATTCAACATTTTTAATTTATTTTGACTATCTATCGAAAACCATCAAAAAATCGCGGCGCCACAAAAATCGTAATCTCCTCAAAGAGCACCACAAAAGGCGCAATTATAATTTCCGTGTCCAATTACACAGGAACTGATAAAACATTTGATAACATTTGATATTACTTACGAGTAAATTCGTACTACATATTAAGAAAAACGTGCCATTTTTAGAATTTAAGTTTTAATGATTTTCGAACTGGACGTTATTTCTAACTATGTATTTGTATTGTTTAAGTCCTCTCTTTGAACACCGTGATGCATCATCGTTTCATAGCCCATATTTTTTAAAGTATGTTTTTGGGCGCACAGTAAAACTAAGAAGACCATTTCTTAACCACTCTACTAGAACTTGAAATACCTTGCGTTCGTCAGTAATTAAAAAGTCACTACGCCGTCACTACACTAAATATTTCACCTTTTTTCATCATTCCATCTTATATCATCTTTGCCATTTGTTTACTTTTATCAAATATTGATATATATACCACAATTACAAATGCATTTTCGTAAAATTAGAGGTCACTGTCCGTTTTCAATTCACTTTAAAGTTTTAAGTGTTGCAATTTGAAAAATTTTATTAATTTAAATAAATTTACCGTGTGATCCATTCGCCACAGCAAAATTGAAAATTTATTCGTTAAAGAAAACAGAAATTGTTCTTCATTCCAATTCGACACAGATCTTCGAAAGAAAACTTGTTAGAAACCCATTAAATTGAAACAGTTAAAAACTGACGTTTGTAAGTAAAGGGTGTTTTTTTTAGAGGTTTGTTTTTCGAATAGAGATAAAACTGGCATTTTATGGTCAAATCTGGCAACTCTAATGTCATTTATATTCAGTTTGGTTTGCCATTTCATCGTAAACAGGTTGACAAAAGAACAACGCTTGCAAATCGTGCAAATTTATTTCGAAAATAATGGTTCAGTTCGCGAAGTTTACCGCAAGCTCCGTCCATTTTATGGTCGACATAATCGTCCATCAGAGCAATTAATTCGGTTAACCATGGATCGTTTTCGCACTACGTTTACTCTATGTGATAATACGCATCCGCAGAGACGTCGAACAGTGCGCACCGAAGAAACAATTGCCGCTGTAGAGCAAAATGTTGAAGAGGACCCGAATGAATCGATTCGCCACCGTGCACAGCAATTGGAGCTTTGTCCATCAACTTTATGGAAGATTTTGCGCAAAGATCTTGGCTTGCGACCTTACAAGATCCAGCTTGTGCAAGAATTAAAGCCGCGAGACCATGCAATGCGTCGTGATTTTGGTGTATGGGCCGAAAATGAGATTGATCTCGATGCTGATTTTCATCGCAAAATTTTGTTCAGTGATGAGGCTCATTTTTGGTTGAATGGCTACGTCAACAAGCAAAATTGCCGCATTTGGAGTGAAGAGAATCCACATGAGACCCTTTAGACGCCATTACATCCACAAAAACTGACTGTTTGGTGTGCTCTATGGGCTGGTGGAGTCATTGGGCCATACTTCTTCCGAAATAATGCTGGAGAGTCAGTTACCGTTAATGGAGACCGGTATAGAGCCATGATAACCGACTATTTTGTTCATGAAGTGGATGGCATGAATGTGGATGAGTTGTGGTTCCAACAAGACGGCGCTACATGCCACACAGCGCACGTCACAATCGATTTATTGAAGGAAACATTCGATGAGCGCATAATTTCGCGGAATGGACCTGTCAATTGGCCACCAAGATCGTGTGATTTGACACCATTGGATTATTTTCTTTGGGGATATGTGAAGTCGCTCGTCTACGCCAACAAACCAGAAACGTAAGGGGACTTGGAAGCCAACATTCGTGGCGTTATTGCCGACATACGGCCCCATATGCTCGAAAAAGTGGTTCAAAATTGGACCTGTAGAATTGGCTTTATTCGAGCCAGCCGCGGCGGCCACATGCCCGAAATCATATTTAAACATTAATGGCATAAAATTATCCTTTCAATAAAGCCAAATTGATGGACATTAAAACGATTTTCTTGTGTTTTATTTCAATTCGAAGGTCTATACCTCTAAAAAAAACACCCTTTAGTAGGCTTAACTTAATTTAACTGCAATACGGTCAAGTTTTTTTTTCGAAACTAAATTAAATAATCTAACAAGTGTAATTGTAACTATTAATCTTATAAAGTTTTCGAAATTGGTTATTTATTTCTAATGTGCTCATTCAAAATCAACTTGAAGCACCTTGATAATGGCATCGAATTCAACGCTCATAGTCGGATGGCCTTTTTCAAACACCGTCTGAACCCTCACCTCCCAACTTAAATGTTTCAACTCATATTTTCTTGACATTGTTTAATGCTTAATGTTTAGTGTTTCGCTTTTGTCTATATAAATTGCATTTAACAAATTTAAGAACGCGTTGAGCTCTGCTGCTACTACTTATTTGCTACACTTGCTTAGGCAGCATAATTTGCAGTGATGAACTCGCGATTGTCGTTGCGCTCGAACCGCGTCTTCCATCGCCTCCAGTCATCACACATTGTTTTATAGCTGGTGTTTAAGCAAACTTTAGTATTATTAACGATGAATTACTAGCTCGTGAGTTATGATGTAATAATTTTATTTTTTGTTGTCGTTTCTCACTTTTTTTTGTTGGTTGCTATTTTGGCTTACACGAGGTAGTAATTTGTTTGCTGTTATTGTTAGTTCATAAGTTAAGAGAGTATGTGTTTTTTCTTTTATTTATTTTTTTTTTTTTTTATTCAAGCGTGCATTTGCAACGCATTTATTTTCTGCTTATAGTGGGCGTGTGTTTAAAAATAATATCATCATTGTGCCAAGAGAAGTGATGGTAGTTCCCGATATTACAATAAACTTGGCATATTTTTGCCATTACAAAGAAAATCAGAAAAAAGTTCAAATAATCTCGCACGAAACTTTGCCAATTTCAAAAATATCTAACAAAAAAATTACCATTTGTAATGACCAATGTAAACAATAAATCTATTGCCGGCTGTTTAGATGTGCGGGCGTTTTTGTAAATATTTATTTTTTTAATATTTGATGAGTTTCTCTTTTTTTGTGTTTTTTTTTTGTTTACTTTGGGTTTTTTCTGGTTATTATTTCTAATTTTGTTTTGCCGCTCAGACGAAAATTTATTGCATGCAAATTTCAAACTTTCCTATAGGTACAGAATTAGCATTTTTGAATACAAAGTCTATCAAACTAAATGTTTAATAATTTGTATTTTTATTTAATGACTTGCTTAGCAAAGCTGTGTATGTAGCTAAATCTGATTACATTTATCTATTTAAGAGTGCAGGTAGTGACCTATGCTGGCATCATTTGTTTTCAGAACCAGTTAGTATTTTGTTAATACCACCTTTCCCAACAGTTGGATAGAAATATGCACTAATACTTTAAAACTCATTAGATTTCAAACGCTTTGATATCCTTAAACAAGAAAAAGTTAACGTTTGTGACAAATCAGCACTAACGCGACGATATTTTTATGTATATTAGATATGTGCAAAATAACTTCATGTTCCAAAATACCCTACACTGCATTGAAAGTACTTTCTAAATAAATGTTAAAAATACATTGAAATTTAAATACCTTAAACTTTCATGAAAATCGTATTTGCCAATTGTAAGTTATACGAAATCAAAATTTTCAATTATTGAAAAATGACACGCCCATTTTTTCAATTTCGCCCACTTTAAGCACAATTTAAGATATTTATGATCTGTATACGTGTACTTAATTTCATTGCAATATCTTGTACGGTTAACGAGTTATGGCGTTATTAAAGTTAAAATTTAGGGCTGTGCCACGCCCTTTAAAGAGCCTTTGCAAATTTGAAACCTAGCCCAATCTTAATTTTGTTCACATGTTCAACAAAACACCAAGTTTCATCAAAGTCGCAGCAACTTTTTTCAAAATTTGCAGGGGTATATTTAATTGAGTATGGGCGGTGGGCGTGGCCGTGAACCGATTTTGCCCATTTTTACATGCCAGCAGCTTGTTAGTGTGACCTATGTGCCGAATTTCATTGAATTAGCTTGCTTAGTTTTTTCGTAAACGTGATTTCAACAGGCAAGCAGACAGACAGACAGACAGGCAGACTCTCTGCGTAGGGTATAAAAAAATTTTAAGCCTGCACCAAAAATTTTCTTTTTCCGAAATTTGTGTAAAAAATTGAAGAATATTGCACTTATTTAAACTTATTGTCATCCATTCATTGAACTTATCAAAACGATAGCACATCAAAAAATATTTTTAGAACATAAAACTTATCCCACCTTAACACTTATTTTTTTCTGCTCCAAATATGTATGCGTACATATGTATCTACTTCAAAAAGATTATGAAAAGTTCAAGTAATTAAATGTCAAGTGCATTAAATGGCATACTGTTGTTAAACTTTCAAATCTTTTTAAATTGTAGTAAAACTTTTTAATATTATTTTATTGCTTACCAAAACTATACTTCGCCACTGCGGCTAAGAAAATTTTAAATATTGAAATGTCACGTATACGTCCTGATGTAGCACACGCTCGTAATTGAATTAAAATTTGTGTATTTTCTTTGTATTTCTTGCATTCAAATTCGAATTGTCTCTACTTTGTAAAACTTTCCCAACTTATGTACATAGATTACATCTTGTCGCATCACTTAATTTTATAAAATTTTGGCTTGTTTAAAGAAAAATTGTTGTTTTGTACTTGAAAAGTAAATTTTTGTTTGCTCTTTTTATACCCTACACAGAGGGTATATTCACTTTGTCATTCCGTTTGTAACGCATAGAAGGGGGCGTGGCAGGTATGGAAAAGTATTTATATTATTAATCAGCGTCGCCACCTGAGTCGATATAGCTATGTCCATCTGTCTGTCTGTGTGTCTGTCTGTCTCTTGAAATCAGGTTTACGTGAAAACTAAGCAAGCTAATTGAATGAAATTTGGCACACAGGTCAAACCTTCTTGCAAGCTGCTAGCATATAAAAAAGGGCCTTCCGCCCATATTCTATGTAAATATACCCAGGTCTATTTTGAAAAAAAGTTCCTACGATTTTGATGAAACTTGATGATTTGGTGAAGATGAGAACAAAATTAAGATCAGGCTAGGTTTTAAGTTTGCAAGGGCTCTTAAAGGGGCGTGGCACAGGCCAAAATTTTAACTTTTGTAACGCCATAGCTCGTAAACCGTGTGATGAAATTTGGTACACGAATACAGATCTTATAAATCTTGAATTGCGCATTAAGTGGGCGTGGCACTTTTTAGCGATTGAACATTTGGATTTCGTTTATCTCCAAATTGGCAAATACGATTTTCATAAAAATTTTAGGGATGATACCACTGAAAGTAGTTATCCATACAAAATTCGCCAATATTCTGGAACATTTCGTTGAAAGGCGTGGCACAGCCTACAATATTTATAAACGTTATAAAAAGAGAACTAACAACGCAATCGTTATGAAATTTAATATGGCAGATACACTTGCTAAAAGATGTCTTCTTGCAAAATTTTGGCACAATAGTGCCGGTGGGCACCTCCCATATAAGCAAAATACGTTTAATGCTATAGATAGTGTGCTATGAGAGTAATCCCCATAAAATTTTGTGCGGAGGTGTCGGGTACTATAAGCTTTTGAATTCAATGAAACTTGACAAGATTGAACCAGTGGGCGTGGCACCTCCCTCATTAACATAAAGTTGTAAGTGCTATTTTAAGTGAACTATTAGAGCAATTGGTCTGAAATTTGATGTAAGTGGCTTACTGGGTATTAGGTACATATGAATCAAAAGCTTTTGAAATAGCTACAGTGGGCGTGGCACCTCCCATACAATTAAATACCTTAAGTGGCATAACTATCGAAATATATGAGCAATCATACTGAAATTTGGTGCAAGAGGTTTGTTTATAAAAAGCTATTTCTGGATCAAACTCGGACTGGATTGCATCAGTGGGTATGTCACCGCCCTAAATTTTGAGAATAATTGTGGCGCATATCGCAAACTATACAAGATATAGTGCTAAAATTTGGTTTGTGCATATCAATCACGAATATCATTTATTGAAACAAAAGTGGGTGGAATCGGAGAAGTGGGCGTGACATATTTCATGTTTTTCATCTCTATTCTATTTTTTCAACATTTCCCATATTCTTTTGATATTTTCAACCTTTTACCTTTTCCCATTCAATTTCATTAGACATTTTCGTTTTTTAGACTGTTTCATTAATTTTGCAGCATGTTTCATATTTTTCGACTTATTCAATTTCTTTCAACTTTCTTTAATGGTTTTTACATATTTTCAGCATTTTCACTTTATTCCAACACTTTTCAACATTTTTGAACCTTTTTACATTATTTTCGACTTATTCAACCTCTTCAGCATTTATTTAAAAAGTACTTTCAATGCAGTGTAGGGTATGTGAGTTTCGGACTGGCCGAAGATAACACCTTTTCTAGTTTTCTTTTGTTTTCACTGCTAACATGTTCAAAGTTTGTCACTTTATGTCAGCATTTAAGTGCGCTGCTTCGTTCTACTATGCAACTTTTTGTTGTTTACTACGTCAGCCACGCTGAGCAACTCTGTACCATATGACTAAACATTTTATAAACAATACAAAAAAAGAGATAAAGTGAGCAAATGAGAGAGGGAGTCAGAAAACTACAAAGTTCAAGTTAGCTAGGTTGCAAATACAACACCGCGACCTTTGTTGTTTTGCACATATGCACTTATAATTTGTTTGTTTTACTTTACTTTTGTTTTTATTTTTTGGTCTTAACCCATTTGATATTGAATATGAAAAAAAGTCTAGCTAGGAAAAAGCCAAAATTTAAGTTGGATTAAAGTTTTTGATAATAAAAAGCTTAGCAAACTTTCTGTTTCAAAATGATTTCAAAAATCATTTCTTTAAACAGAGTCAAAACTTCGAATTGTGGGGAAAAAAATAGTCAAAACTAAAAATTGACTGAAACTCTCAACAAAATATCAAGTGAAGAAACACTCTCAGGGTGATTTGTGAGCGTAATAGCATTTAGAGATGTCTCAATCTTTGATCAATCATGCTTTCATAGCCCTCTTTCCTTTTTCTGTTGGAAATTATCAAATAATATTGAAGAAATCGATAAAAGACGAAAAGAGCAATTAGCGTCCAAAAATTATATAGTAGCATCGAAAAATGTCTAAAAATATTGAAAAATATCAAAAAGTATCGAACAAATCGATATAAAACGAAAAGTGTCAAGTGGTACTTCAAAGTATCGAAAAAGTCGATCAAAGTCAGGAAGAACCCTAAAACCAAAAATCAATAAAATTCGTTTAGTCCTGAATAGTATCGAGACAAAGGCGAAGCGTATTGCATCAGGTGAAGGTATGGTTGAACTTATATTCGCCTTAAAGAGTGAGACCCAGTAAAAACCTATAAAGCCCTGATCATCTCAGCCAGATTTGATGTTTTATAAAATTTGAGTTAAATATGAGGATTTTGGTTAAGTAACATGTTAACCTGATAAATTATCCTACAGAATTTTATTTAACAATCAGCAATAGAGAAGATATAGTAAAAAATACAAAAAAAAGGTTTATGTTAACCAAATTTTGTTTTTGAATGTGCCGCATCAGGCACGATGGACAGCGATAATTCGGAGCTGACTATTGTAGAGCTTGCCTACTTAAGAAACTAAATATTCCCGTTCAATACAGCGCTCTCTGTAGATGGAATATCGATTGATATAAAACTTTAATTTCATTAAAATGGAATTAATAATTTTGGAGTTATTGGCAGTAGAGTAATTGTTTTCCTTGCGCCCGCTATGACCAAATGTATGAAACTATTGTCATGGTATTAATATTCTAATGAAAAGTTTAGGAGCTATGACTTAGCAAGTCAATAGAGTTTTGGAACTAGTTGAAATGGATTGTGGCCCGTAAATATGTAAAAATTCTGAAAAAAAGAGTACGAAATGTACGAAAATGGATACAATTGGAGGTATCGAAAAGTATCTCATGACTTCAAAAAAATTCGTGGGACAAGCGGAAGTATCATACATTAATTATTTCTACTCCTAGTATAATTAAATGGTATATTTCCGTTCCAATGCGTACATACTAATGATAATTGGTATTAACCATTGATCATACTGTATTGCTTGGTACAGGAAACTTTAAACATGAGGAAAACACCGCGGACAACTAGCAACTCTAGAGATCGCCGACATTTTTCGATAACTTTTTGTCCTTCGATCTGTATCGAATTTATCGGCTTTTTGGTGCTGATACTATACTTATATCGTATTGTCGACATCATTCGATTCAAGCTTAATAGCTAAGAAAGCTAATAGCTGTAGTAGCTTAACTCTATTATTAATATTATAATATAAACGATATTTTTCGATTTATGTAAATACATCGAATTGTCGATATCATTCGAATATTTGTTCCTAATCGATGCTTTTCGAAAATTTTTGTTACTTTGGAAAGTTTCGTGATCATTCGATACTTTTTATTACCTTTTGATTCTTTTCGATTATACGATTGATGCTGAAAAAGATCCATACAAAATTACAGTCCAAAATGGGCCAAATGCGTTTTATTTAAATTTGTTATTGCTTATTGTTTTTATATTGTTTTTGTTTTACTTTATTTTATGTGAATTTTTCAACGTCAACACAAATTAGACTCTTTCCTTTATATCGCTTTCTTTCTCTGGCTTATGCCAGGCTACCCCACAGTATGAGTAACAAAAATTTTGTTATTTCAAGAAATAATTTTATAGTTTTTGTTGTTATTGTATGGTGTTTATTTTTTGCCGCGCTCACTATTTGCACGCGCCGATGTTGATAAAAGTTTGGGGTACTGCTCTGCTGATTGGGGTATATTGTTATGATGAGTAAGTAGTTTGACGTTTAGTCAATTACATCAACTTGGTAGTTTAGCAAGCGCTCTCAATGAACCAAGTGGCCCACTGACTTTCGCTATGCATGTTACCCTAACTTAAGTATGCTATACTTTTTCTCTTTCTCTCTCGCGTTCAACATCGTTCGCCGAAAGTAGCGACACCATCTCTCTTTTTGCTTAAACTATTCACTTTCGGGTGTTAATAATAATTCTTAATAGACAAATTTGTTGCTTTTGCTATTATTTTGTTTTTATTTAATTATTGTTGTTGTTTTTTATTTCATTTTCATATAGATATTTTTGTTTTTCGTTATTTCATTTGTTATTTTGTATTTGTTTTTATTTCGTGCATATGGTTGAAGGCTTAAATTTATTTTGCGGCAACAGTTTGTGATTAGCCGTTGTTGTGGCAAAAGCGCGTTGTAACAAAAAAAAAATAAAAAATATTGAAAAAATTAAAATTAAAAAAATCCGAAATTCGGAAATTTAGCAGAAAATTATAAAATTATTTTTCTTCGATTTTATTTTTGAGTGAATTTTTTAAAATTTTTGTGATTTTGCCATTAATGTGGCGCAGAATTTTCAGTAGTAAATTTGAAAAATTTAATTTCGCTTATACGCAAGCAAGCGAGCTGCTTCGTCTAGTGCCGCCTAGACTAACAGACAGACAGACCGAAAGTTAATTTTTCCAACTGTCAGTCATTTCGCCGTACCACCACACGGTCTTGTTATTGCCGACGTATTTGTTGTTGCTTTTTATTGCCGTGTTTTGTGTACGCGCTCGCGAAAGTCTGTTTTTAGTATATGGCAATTTCTAAGGTTGATTTCGAATGTCAAAAAGTTTGTCATACATAGCACTGTCGACGCGCGCATTTTTATTTGTCATATGCTCGCGAATTGTGCTGCAAAAGAGTCCAAGAGAGAAAGGAGCGAAGAGATAGTGTGCGCGGGTTAATTAACATTTAAGTGTTAATATTAAGTGTTTTGTGTATGATCTTCAATTTGCAACAATAAGAGTTAAATGATTTTAAAGGCTTACACTTAATTATCTACTATTGCGAGTACATATAAAAGCCATTTAAGTCGCGAACATAAAATCATCCGTTGTCATCAGTGTGTCATTATGAAAACAACAACATTTTGTCATCATTGCTAGCAATGATATCTTGATTTGTTTTTGTTTTTGTTTTGTTTTTATGAATCAATTGCAAATCGTAACAGCGATTAATTTCGAGATTAAAAATTTCGAAAAAGATATGGATTTGGTTTAGAGTTTAGTTTTTCAAGTGTATCTACCATTTATTATTTATTAGCTAGCCTGTGATAGTAAAAAAAACAAATATCAACCATAAAACAAATAATAAAAATAATAATAAAAACTATAAAATTAAACAACATACGATTTCTATCGCAAACATTGTTGTGACGTCGCTGATAAGCATTTTCTTACAGTTTGGAATTAGTCTTGTTATGTCGCCTAGTACGAAAAGTGTTTAACATTTGAAATTAATCTAAATACTTGTGCATATAAATTATTGTACATATAAATTATATAAACAATTGTGCCACAAGGTTTTTACTTTGCAAATGCAAGTGCTGTGTTTTCTTCCAATCATTTTTTTATATCACTCAATTTGAAAATAGAAAAAAACGCTATTTTGTAAGTGCAATTGATTATTGTTCGTGTTTAAATTTGTGCAATTTATGCTCCTCTTTAATGTTATGGAATTTTCAATGGACGCAAAAAAAATTGAAAGGTTTGTTTTAACAATTGATATCAAAAGTTTACATTTAATACACATATGCATATAAAAGTTTAATTTATAACAGATTGTTTGATTAAATACTGAACGATATACATGCGCCAAACTTAATTAGAGAAATAATTTCTATCAATGAATTAATATGAAACAGATGTTTAAAACAATTTAGTTTCCTTCCTTGTGTTATTTATTTATTTCTGCGTTAACGTTTTTGTTTAGTTAACAATAACATCAGCTTATTAGCTCTTTAAATTATTTATACATATTGATTTTTTTATTACGTTTTGGTATTTTAAAATTTTTATAATTTCAATTCAGCTTGGCTTTTGATTTCTTATAAAAAAATTTTTTTCAGAAATTACAGGATTAAAAGAAAGAATTATCTTCAAAAAGTATATGTGGTCATTCACAGAATCCTCATGTTAAGTAGATGTCATGTAGAGATTGTGTAGTAGATATCGTAATTCATTCGACATGGAGTTATATCTACTAAAGATATCTACCTCATACGTACGCAGTACGAAGGCTTAAAGTGCAGTGCGATGCAATCGACATTTGTCTTGTCTCTAAAACGGACATTCGGTAGAGATGCTTATTCTGGCATTTCCTCTTCCTTATCGTTGCTGACGACATCTTAGTTAAGGCTCTGGATAAAGCCGAAAGAGGAATTAAATGGAACTTAGAGGACCTCAATTACGCTGATAACATCTGCTTACTAGCATCAAGACTTTCAGACATGGAAAATAAACTAGATGACCTAGAATAAATTTCTATGAAAAACATAAAATTGGGTTTGTCGTATGGCTTTCACCCACAGCAAACTAGACCAAGCTACGCAGATGAGCGTAGATTGGGCACTGGGGTGTATCACGAAAAAAAGTATTAAAAATTCTTTTTAAATCGTGTGCGAGTCAGACAAAGATCCGGTTGATGAAAACCCAAATGCATTGATTACAAGACGTTCTCAAAGGACTATCATCTGCCAGAACAACATAACGGTTACGGTTAAATCTGGGCTTGCATTCTTACAAAATTGTTACCACAAAGGAATTGAAGCGTTTGGAAAATTAACATCTGAAACTCCGTGAAATTACTGATATTTAACCTATGCCTCTATCGATTTATTGCGTAAATATTTTGAAGGGAAAATCATCTCAAAAAAATGTAGATGCTGAATAGTCTCCAAGAAGTTGTGACTTAACACATTTGGACTTTTTCTTGTAGGGTTGTTTAAAGATTTTGATGTATGGCCTATTTTGACTACTAGTTTAGAATAGTCCTTTAATTTTTCTATTTGAAATTTGTATTCAATATTTCGGAACATAGAGAATTCGATAATTTTCAAGAAGGGCTTCAATCATCTTCGTACTTTTATTTTTATGCCCTACACATAGGGTATATAGTATTCTCTTTGTCATTCGATAGAAAGGGGCGTGACAGGTACACAAAATTATTCATTTATTCGTGATCAGCGTCACTACCTGAGTCGATTTAGCCATGTCCGTCTGTCTGTTTGTGTGTCTGTCAACCTCACCTTCCTTCAAACAAGCTTCTTGGGATTGAAAATGGTGAAATCGGTTAACGGACACGCCTACTGCCCATACTATTAAAACATTCAAAATGTTGTATTGTAAGAGTTATTTGATGCACTGTAACCAAATTTCCAAGCACTGGAAAAAAAGTTTACGAACTTCAACTAGAGGGCGTGGCACTTCCCATGCCAGCTATAACTTCAAAACGATATACTGAGGTAGTTATTTAAGGTAATTGAATAAAATTTGAAACAAACTGTAAAAATAGTTCGGAAAAGCTCTGAACAAGAAATAGGCGAATTTCTAAAAGAAGGCGTGGCAACCTTCATAAAATTAAGAACTTAAACGAAAAGAGTTATTTAAACTTATGAAACCAAATTTCAAACAATTAGAACAAATGGTTTGTTCTAGCATCAGGCAAAAAGTTGGCGAATTTCGAAGAGAGGGCGTGGCATCTCGCATACAAACATAAACATTAAAACGATACACAGACAGATATTTCAGTTAATGTTGCCAAATTCTATGTGACTACGTTTAGTCAAACAAAGTCTTTTAATAAAAATTTAGAACTTCAGCGCATTTTCACTGTCAACGCGGTGTAGGGTATTGCAAGATTACACCCTTACTAGTTAATATTAGTTTTCACCGGATATAATTAGACAAGAGTCGTCAACTGCGTTTGAATATAATGGTGAATTCCTTAAAAATCTGCGTCTTTAAATATCTTCATGAAAATAAAAATTCGACTTAAAATAACAATTTTTTAAAGATTACATCATTTATTTTATTTATTTATTTCTGTTATTCTGCCAAATTTTGTATGTAATTGTGCGTGTGTATGTATTTGCATAGAACGCATTATGATGGCAGCGTTTCGTGAGTTCTCAATGTTCCAACCATAGATTTTATGAACATTTTCAATCGCTAGCGTGTGACCTTTCATTTATTTCCCCCTTTTTCTTCACTCATGCTTTCTTTATTTTCTTAATATTATTGGTTTTTTTCGCTTTTAATAAATTAATCTAAAAAATTGCTTTATTTTCATTTCATTTTGTTTTTGTTTTTCTTTCGTTCTTTTCATTTGTGGGAATGTATTTTGTTTATTTCTTTTTGCATCTATTAATTCTTCGAAATTAATTTTTAACACCACGTGATTGTTGTTTTTGTTCTTATTAAACTTTGCTACTGTGTTGTTGTTGTTATTATCTACTATAACAATTTGTCATTAATTGTTCGTAAAGTTCTCTCGTTGATTGTTTGTAATATGTGGATAATAATAAAACCATTGTACTTTGAAATATTAGTTTTTTTAAAATATTCAAATTTCTAGGAAATGATTTCATTTGCTGCCTCTCAACATTAAAGTTTCATCACAATTACTTAAAATATTGTGTTTCTTTTTGTTTCTTTGATTTTTTGTTGTAAGAAATTGAAATGAAACGTCTACTCCCCGATATCAATGACCTTGGAATGTGTTTTATACAATCTGATCCATCGTAGCACGTTCCATAGAATTGTTCTACATTTTCAAGGTGGCCGCCTTATGCTCATGCCATTTCTGTTTAGATTTAACTTTAAAGATTAACAAATATTAAAACTTAAGGGCAACTTTCTGAAGATATTTAAACTTCAACATAAGAGCTACACTCATATTAACTTCCAGTATATTATGTCATAATATGTAGTACCGTGGCTCAAGCTAACATTTTCAGGCAAGAAATAAAAAAGGGCAAGATTTTTAGAACCGCTCTATAAAAACTCAAAGATGACTGTCTTTGGGAAATGTTCCTCGACGAAGTAAAAGCCTCTGTTGTACTAACCCTCTGAGATAATTGGTGAAAAGCTATAGCGAAGTCGCCTCAGACCTGCCTCAAACTCACAAGTATTTTCTTGACTTTTGATGTTTCTGACGACGGATATTATGATGACGGTGGAATAAGCCACTTCAAATATTTGAAATAAAATATGCATTGGAATGCAGCTTGCATGTAATATATAAAATTTTCAAACTTTAATATAGAAACCAGAAAAAATTACCCATATATTGTAATGTTTCAAAACCAACATCCAACTAAAATGGATTTCCTTACGACATTCAATTACAACAACTTTCACATTCATCATAACAAACTCCTTGCTAGAAAATAAAGCCTTTATATAATGGTTCAAGGTCATCTAACAAAAAACTCTGTGTTCTTTTGTGAACTCAACTTTGCCCTTCAAAAGAGGCTAACACCTATTCGAACCATCATTCCTGCTATAATAAATCAGCTAAAATTAAGCAATCAGCTGTAGTCAGTAACACACACAGGTTCACAGAATGACGTGCGACTTTTATTGGCGGCGGCATAGACAAAGGCAAAGGAAAGAAGAAAAAGTATTTAAAACACAAAATTAAAGCTTAGAATAAATAAAGAGAATGCAAGAAAAACGGTAGTAAAAAAAAAAAACACCAACAACTAAGTACAAGAACATCAGCCACAATTGAACTTGAAAAATATTTATTGATTGATTTTTATTTATATTCGCATTTAGTTAAATTGCTAGACTGCTCTCCATTTAGTTGTCGGGCAAGCGAGCAGGTGCAATTATACTCAGCCTTAAAAGAATATCCAATAAAAAAAAAGAAGAAATTTGTAAATTTTTATAAAATTTTGAAATTATTTAAATATTTATCTCGGTTTGTTGTGTTTTATTTCTAATTGTCAAATAAACAAAAGTAGTCCGATAAGAACAAAAGTGATAAGGGGTGCTGCTGAGTTGAGGTTAAACAACTTTGCTTAAGACACAAATTTTTCATTATTGAGAAATTTGTTTATCTTAAGTGTTTTATGTTTTATTTAAAGTGTGATAACTATTTTAATAGGTAATTAAGCATATTAATTGCTGTCTTAAAGAACATGTGAAGTTTGTTTCCATTTGAAATTTCATAGTTTTCAAATTTTGTACTTTGTTGCATCGCACGTTTTGAATGTAAAACCAAAAAAATTGGACATGATATTTTTTATTTTCTCACAAAGTGCTAATTAAATTTTGTATAAATGTTTTAATGTGCTAATTTAATTTTGATATTCCTTATGCATATAAATTGACATATTTATTAAACGCTATTTGCACTTTTAATTGATTTTGTAAAACTTTTACAACTTCATATATACGATGCACACTGCACTGCTCTGCTGTGTGTAAAGTATTTGTAAGGAATTGTTAAATTAAACGAAACAAAACTATTTATTCATCATAATTTGTTTTGTCGTCTTGAGAGTAGGCCAAACCGCTTATAATACAATTATGCCAGTGCTGAATCCAGTGCGCCATGCAAAATATACGTAAGCTGATTGAGCAACTGAGCGAATTTGCTTCTACGGATTCAACCGACTCAAAGCGCCTTCCTCGAAGTGGCAACTTTAGTTTCGGAAACAGGAAAAGCTTAAACGGGGCCATATCAGTTTAATACGGTGCTTGATCGATGATATTTATAGAACTTTTGACTAATGAATTTATAAGATGGTGCAAAATTTGTTAGTTGTCCTCCACAAATCTGACCATTTTTGACAGACTTTCTCACACAAGTGCTTCATGATGCCCTCATAATAATCCATATTTACTATTTGAAGTCGGCAAAATTAATTTTGATGAATAAATAATTTTGTTTCATTTTAATTAACAATTCCGGATACTTTATAATATAGTAAAACTAATAATCCATTACAAATAGTCATAAAATATAAAATTTTGTAATTATGTAAAATTAGCTGATGCCCGTCCGATCCCGCTAACATTTTTTAATGTGCTTAGTACAAACTAAAATATAAATACAAATTGTCAAATTCGATTGGGTGAATGCAATGTATCAAAATTCAAGCTTCTAGCCTCCAAAATACAGCGTTTTGAGTGGTTTTGTTATATAAGAAGTGCCACGCCCTGATATACAATTCCGCTCAAATTTTGCAAAGTGTTCAATCCAAGTACCAATTCAAAACTGTAGCTATCATAGGTGCCAAGGCATAGCGTTTTGAGTCTTTTTTTTTTTGTATGGGAGGTACCCCACTTATTAGTGACTTGACTCTCAAAATCCTACATCAATTAACTCCGGATAGCCCTTCTGTTCTCTGCTAAGGATCGACAGATGTACGAAGTTACATGGATGTATGATGGAATAAATATTCTGGAAACTGGACTTATTTTTGCTTTCCCATTCAACTATGGTTGCTAGCTATATACTGGGGCAGTGCAAAATGTATTTTTTTTAAATTGTAGGCAGTGCCACGCCTCTAACAGTAAAATTATTTTAAACGGCTAAGCAAATGAACTGATTTTAATAAAATTTGGTTTGGAGATAAATTTAACTCTAAGAAAAGTTATAAAAAGTTAACGTTCTCTAAAGAGGGCGTGGCACCTCCCTAAATGGGAAAACGCTGTCATGGCTGAGCCGCTTTTAATGAAATTTGGCATGGAGACTGATTGAATCCTAAGTAAAGATATTTTTTTGAGTACGCGGTGCCACGCCCCTAACCGAAAAAACCTTTTCGCTGCTAAACTAACGAATCGATTTCGATGAAATTTTGTATAGAAAAAGATTGAACCCTGAGGAAAGATATTTGTTTGAAAAAGAACGCTGCGACGCCCCCAATAGGAAAATATATTCTCACAGCTAAACTAATCGACTGATTTTGTCACTATAGTGGTTGAATTTCAAATACTGTACGAACTCAAGTGTACTATTTCGGATAAAGTCTATTGTGGAAGCGATGAAATAAAGTTGTTTGTAAATTAAAAACTTGTGTTTTCTATTTAACCAGTCCGGGTAGCTATTGATGTCCATAAATTATCGATCAAAGTACAATTAAGTCTTACAATTCTTATTCATTATAAATTTCGTACAATAAATATAAGAGTAGATATAACATACCGATAAGAAATCCACTCAATATCATATCGTTTATATGAAGCAATCTCTTATCTTAAGCCCATTAGTTGTGGTTCTAATTTTAGGTTAAAATGACACATCAAGTTAAATAAAAATATTGTATCATATGTATTTATAATTACAAGGTCTTAATATTTACCAAAGCAAAACATTAACGTATTGTTTCTATTTTGCAGGCTCAAATCAGAACACAAATGAAAATGTAGCAACTGCGAATGCGGCTGGTTGTGGCAGTGGTGTTTCTGCCTCAAATAGTCCTACAGCGGCTTGTAAATTATTTGAAGATGGTTATCAGTCACAGTCAACAAACGATAATAATAATCAAGCGGCTGGCAGCAATAGTAATTCACCCGCGCAGCGTAGTTCTACGAATTCCAATGATTACACATCAACACCAAAATCATCGAAAACAAATAACGGTGGTGGTGTCGCGGGCGGAGGCACAAATTCTCCTACTAATAATTCATATTATACTGGGCCGAATTCAGAAAGCCCATTGCCATCGCAGCATTTTACCATAGAATATAGCATCTTAAATGAGTCACAAATTTTTACTAACAACGGAGGATCAACAACAAACTTAGATGCCACAAATTGTGCCAATAGAGCAGCAACACCAACGACTATAGTATCCACGTCATCGATAACAGCAACAACAATTTTGTTATCCAACGCATCATTATCAAATTCATCATCATCTGCAGTTGTAATAACAGCACCAACATCAGTTAATAACGCGGTTGTAGTTGTGCCACCACGTCAAGCATTACTGCCTTGGGGTGCACATTCACGTACTTCTGTAATAAATTCTATTCCATATAATCAAAACGATCCAAATCAACAAAGTGCCAACGAGATGGCAACAATGCGGCCAGGAGAAATTGTTATGCGAAATCTATTTAGTGATTTTACAGTGCAGGCAGAAAAGAAGATTGAATTGGTGATGTTAGAAAGTGCTGACAAAAATCTCTCAAAGCTACTGCAACGTGGTGAAGATCAACAATTTGATCAGCTTATGTCAGCACTTGGTTCAGTAGCTGAACATTGTCTACCCTCGTTGTTGCATACTTTGCTTGCCTGGCATCGGCGTCAGCTGGCTGATGTAGAAATTAAAAATGATCTCAAACGTATGGACAAGAATTCAACACCTGCAACAACAGCGAAACCTGCAGTTGTCATCGATTTGGAATTTCAACTGCAACGACGTGAGGCTGCTGTTGAGTTCATATTTTGCTTGGCACTTATTGAGATTTTAAAACAGTTGCCATTTCATCCAGGGCATGAAGATCTAATACGTAGTATTGAGAACTTAGCTTTTAAGCACTTCAAGCATAAGGAAGGTTTGCAAAATAATCCAAATGCGCATAATATTCATATGATAGCCGACTTGTACGCTGAGGTGATTGGTGTGTTGGCACAAAGCCGTTTTGCATCGGTGCGCAAGCGTTTCATGAGTGAACTGAAAGAATTGCGCGCCAAAGAGCCATCACCAAATACAACACAAAGTGTAATAAGTTTGTTGATGGGTATGAAATTTTTTCGCGTAAAGGTAAGTGAATTGTAAAATTTATTTGAAATTTCTTTTTTTAAACATATCATTATCATTTTGCAGATGGTGCCAATAGAAGAGTTTGAAGCGTCATTTCAATTTATGCACGAGTGTGGTCAGTATTTTCTTGAAGTAAAAGATAAGGACATAAAACATGCCCTAGCTGGGTTGTTTGTCGAAATTTTAGTTCCTGTTGCAGCGGTAAGTTTTATTTTTTTTTTGTTGAGATAAAGAAAATACATAAGCTTTCATAAAAGCTTGCTTACATAGACTTAAATCTGTTTCCGAAATCGCTTAAAGTCAAAATGCTTATACATTTGAGCTTGTTTGTACGTTATCCACAATTGTTTCCACGTTTTAAATTTGGGCGTTTATAAATATACCCAACACTCATTAACGCATATATATAGATGTGGTTGAATTGCAGTAAAACATATGTCAAAAACAATATGTCCTGAACTTTCTTTACGATTCTCTCCATAAGTTTTATTTTTTTAAACTCAAATATTTAAGAATGAAACTATGTATAACTAACGTAAACAACCGTACTTATTTTAGGAATAATGTACTTATTTTTGGCTCGTTTCTCTTCGAACTTTGAAGTGCAGGACACTTTCCGGAAATTTTTCTATGAATGATCATTTTGTTTTTGAGTAACGTTAAAATTTTCCTGTACTTATTTCATTTTGATTTGTACTTCTTTTAGCTACAAAATAGTTGGTCACGTTATGCATATCCTAAGGCTAGGCTTGAGTTTACATAGACTCGAGCTCAGGAATTACAATACATATGAGCCATTATGTTTTCAATTTAATAATGTATTTAAAAATATCTTATTTTCAGGCTGTTAAAAATGAAGTTAATGTGCCATGCGTGAAAAATTTTGTTGAACTTTTGTATATGCAGACATTGGATGCTTCAACAAAATCCAAGCATCGCCTGGCACTTTTTCCACTAGTCACATGTTTGCTTTGCGTCTCGCAGAAAACGTTTTTCCTTTCCAATTGGCATTATTTTTTGGCAATGTGCTTAAGTAATTTAAAGAACCGTGATTCAAAAATGAGTCGTGTTGCTTTGGAATCGCTATATCGTTTGCTTTGGGTTTATATGATACGCATTAAATGTGAATCCAATTCAGCAACACATTCACGCTTGCAAAGCATCGTAAACTCGCTATTCCCAAAGTAAGTTTTTTTTTGTTAGCAAGTAATGATGAATTATTTACTAATAAAAAGAAAAACTTTAATTTTTCAGAGGTTCAAAAGGCGTTGTGCCACGTGACACGCCACTTAACATTTTTGTAAAAATTATACAGTTTATAGCGCAGGAGCGTTTAGATTTTGCAATGCGTGAAATAGTTTACGATCTACTATGTGTTGGCCGTTCAATTAAGGTATACATTTTGCTGTCTTTAAAAAAAATACGAATCCTGTATTTTTTCTCTATCTCTACAGTTAATATTAAATCCGGAACGCATGAGCATTGGTTTGCGTGCTTTTCTTGTAGTTGCCGACTCGTTACAACAGAAAGATGGTGAACCCCCTATGCCACGCACAGTACCAGTATTACCATCAGGCAATACTTTACGCGTCAAAAAAACGTACCTTAATAAAATGCTAACAGATGATACCGCGCGCAGTATTGGCATGTCAACATATTTTCCACATGTGCGACGTGTTTTCGTGGACATATTACGTGCCTTGGATGTTCACTACGGACGCCCGCTAATGATGACGAATACTCAAAATCAAAATAAAGAACCTGATGAAATGCTTTCTGGTGAGCGTAAGCCTCGTATTGATCTCTTCCGCACCTGTGTGGCTGCTGTGCCACGTCTAATACCTGATACTATGACTGCGCAAGAATTGGTTGATTTGCTATCACGTCTCACCGTGCATATGGATGAGGAGTTGCGCATGTTGACACATCAGTCGCTGCAAACACTTGTGATTGATTTCCCGGATTGGCGTCAGGATGTCGTGCACGGGTATACACAATTTCTGGTGCGCGATGTCACCGACACCTATCCGCAATTGTTGGAGAACTGCACAAGGATGCTGTTTGTATTTTTAAATATTTGGCGTTGTGCCATTAATGTAAATGGTAGCAATGTCGGTGTAGGAGGCGTTTGCAATGCTGGAAATATAATTAATACAAATAAAACACCTATGACAGGAGTGATAATAAATCCATCTGCGGCAACGGGCGGTAATGTTGCAACAGCTTCGACAATTGTAGGTGTTGGCAAAGATACTGCAACCAGCCAGCTATCTAGTGTAAGTGCCAATGTAAAGAGTATCAATACAACCTCTAGTGGCACTTCAAGTATTACCTCCAGTGGTGTCTCAAGTATTACGCAAACGACTGTGATTAACTTGACTGAGGCAGCGTCCAAGAAAAATGAGGTACCACTAACAACAACATTGCATTTTGTCGAAGGTTTCGCTTTAGTTTTGCTTTGTAATTATCGACCATTCTTGCGAAAGTTGGCAGCAATGATTTTAAAAGAAGTGAAAAATTTGATGAGAGCACTGGGATTGCCAGAAACTGAACCACCTGTAATCGATGTGATAGACAAATGTTGTCCACAAGTAAGTGAATAATATTACAGTTCCAAGCTTAGAATTTTATTTTTAGTCTTTTAGGGCGACTTTTACTTCCTTTGGAACATAATTTTTTAAGCAATTGTGCCTATTCCAAAAAATTTGTTCAAAATATGTGTTTCCTGTACAGCAGGATTTTTTCTCAATTTCTATTTTCCTTTAATATAATTTTTCTGTTGTCTTCATTATTTCTTGTAACCCTATTACATTCAAAGTACCATTTCTTCTTTCTTTCTACTTAAGGTTCTAGAAAAGTTCTTGCCACATTTACCACAAACTGAGAAAACAGCAATTTTAAATGCTAATGTTATTGACTTGCAATGGATAGCGGAGCGCACTAGCGGCGTGTGGCTAGCAGGTCACACTGACGGTAAATATAACGTATTGAGATAAGAATACAAATGATAAATCGTGTTTCTACTAGATTCCTCAAAATCATCAACATCAACATTAAATTTGTCACAAGCGAGTAACTCGCATCAGCAACAATTTGATCCATGGTCAGCGTGCTTATATGGTTTTCTGGAACGAACGCGTATACTACAGCAATGCCCTTCAGCTGTTGCACAAGCTTGGCCAATTTGTTATGCGCGTGTTACCACTTTATATAGCGTAATAGATCCAACGTAATTAAATCAGATATTCGTTTGTTTGAATACAAGCTAAAACTATTCAATTTCTTTATCTCAAGGCCTGTCAGTGATAATCGTGCATCCCTACTACGTAGTTCTGCACCTACAAAAAAAATTCCCACCGAAAGTCAAAAAGATTACTATTTGCGTTTGTGGCGCAATCAAGTGGCTTGTGCTATGCGTTTGGTGCCACAAATACCAAGCGTTGCTGTGCGCTGTGCATCACCGGACTTAAGTTTGAGGTAAGTGCTTTTGCATATATATGTATGTAAATCAAATTGCATTACGCATTTTTTACATTATATATCGTTGTCATAGTTTTAATTTTTATATATTCATTCATTTTTGTTTTTTGTTGTTTTTTCTATTGTTTAATTCTTTTTGTGCTTTGTTCTCTAACCTGGACACTTTCCATTTGTTTTCTGTTTTGTTTTCTTTATTTCTCTATAAAATGAGTGTTTAATATTCTCGTGTTCATGACAGGGTAATCCAATAAATCATTTGTAATGATGCACAATATTTGTTTTTATATTCGTGCTACAGGTATTTGTTAATAGAATAAGAAACCATGCAAAATGTAATAACTAATTGGCTAAATTTGTGAGATAAATATGTGTGTTGAATGCAAGAAATGAAGTGTTTTTTAGAAAATATGATAAGCCATCATATCAAAAAACTCAAGTAAAACCAAAAAAAAAAAAAAAATATATTAAAAAATTGAAAAACGTATTTGACTTCCAAAAACTTTAGTGAGTTTTCTAACGACCACAGTTTTCGGTTAAAAGCAAAAGTGTTTATAGTGTGGATAAATATACCTCTGGAAAATGTGTGGCATGTTTTTTTTTAATAAGCCTTTCAAATTAATCTAATAACTTATTATAATAACTTAAAAGTTTGTCAAACTTTTAGATTTGGAAAATTCTTATTTTAAATGATTACAAATAAGCTTTTTAGTTTACCAATATTTTTAAGAAGTTCGTCTGTTTTATAACTGAATTTTCAAAGTATATTTAGCTTAAGCGTGACTCTCCAATTAGAAAGTAACAAAAATTAGAATTTAAAATTAGAAAAATTGGTAAAATTAATGATGTATGATTCTTATAGACTGAAACTCCTTTTCGTAGGTACTATGATAAAAAGTCGAAAGAAAAAAGCAAGACCTGTACACATCAAGTCGTTTTGTTAGTATCCGGATAAATCTTAACTAGAACTTTTTAGCTGACGAATATTGTTCTAATGTATTTTTAACTGCTGTATCCGAAACTGGACTGATTGCTTTACTCTATCGCGTAAAAATCTTAATCTTAATTAAAACTTAAAGAATCAATATATATATTGAAAGCAAACAAATACGGCTTCAGATCCGACGTCAAATTTAAAAAATTTGGCCAATTTTTAAAAGAATATGTGCATACACATCTTGAAAAAATTATTTAATTTAAATGAGCTAAAGTTTACTTGGAAAATTGGTTTTCGAACCTAAAGCTTAATCATCGCCCAGTTTTTAATTGAAAACAAAGTTTTCAGGGTATTCCTTCCTCGTTAAAACTCAATATCTATCAATATCTAAATTACACATATAACGTATCATCAGATAATTTTACCATTTCTGCTATATGTTCATATAATAGCGCGCCCAAAGGCCGAAATCGGACTATATATATAACTTAACAATAAAGCAAATCAGAATGCTGTAAAAAATTTTAAGTAAAAAATTAAATCGTAATTTCAAAGAACCGCTCCTGTTTTAATTATACTCGCAGAACTGCTGTCAGATTCAAAGTCAAACCGCTTCAAAATTTGCATTACAATAGATATTCGGATACCGAAACACCACCAGCATTCGATGCAAAATTGGTGTTCTCTCGCTACAAAAAGGTTGTTAAAACTTTTAGTCATTGGCTGAAGAAAAGAAAAATCAGCCTTCATCGACTATTCCAATTCACTTAATGAACGATAGAATATGACCTAGTTCATACAGCTAACCTTTTAGTCTGCGACTTTGCGAAAAACACTTCCAGGCAGCAAATTTCCTTGTCTTGGGCATTGACGATCACTTACTTTTAAACAACTGCATTGAATCCTCAGGGCCTGATAGCTTACCAATTCATGTTTTGAAAAAATTCATTACGATATGCTCCGCTCTTTTCAAAGTTATAGACCACCATATAAATAATCAGAAACTCACGAATTACTCATTGATCGCCAGTAAGGTTTCCGCATTACTCATTGTACTGGAGACATGAAAGCATTCCTCACTGAAGAGCAAACTGTTTTCCCTTTCGATGAAAGTATGACTGCCGCTTAAGATATATCAAAGGCGTTTCATTGAGTGTGGCATCGAGTCACAAGCGTATTAAAGATAATTGCAAATGTCATCGGTAATCAATACTGAATTTCGCAGAGATTTGACCTTCCTCTTTATTATTTTATAGAGGACCTTTGGTCATAGGAAATAACATTCAAATTTTTAACTTGCGTTTGCCCACACTAATGGGTTTTAGGTCCTTTGACTTGAGAGACCTCTCAGGTAGAAGCTACAAGTTATCTTACCATGGTGGAGCTTAAGTGCAAAAATATATATGAAATGAGTTAAGTGTCAATGACTTTAAAGTTTTTATTAATTAAGGTCTTTCTGAACTTGATTTTTGTCGCACTTTATAACTTTTTTCGAAAATAAATCTGACCCGATTTTTAAAATATAATTTCTGGCTATGCTATACTATGTCTGCTTAGTTTTTGTTACCATTTAAGTACTGTCATTTTCCTCGGAACTATTTGTGATATATCCGTTCAGAAATTGGTAAAATTTTTGAATTAGTGTATGTTTCAATTACATATGTATTTTTATTCGTTGAATACAAATTTTTTGCCCGTTTTATTATGTAAGTCATATTGTTCTTTTATAAAACGACCACCAAAATCTGATTCAGCGATCCAAGCTGAAGTCTGATTCGAAAACAATCTATTTATTTTTTGTTTTAACATTTTTATGTTCTAAAATATAATAGAAATCAAAATGTAATTTTCAAAATATTACATAAAAACTACTTGCAGACATGACCAAGCAAAGTAAAAATAAAGTTGTATTATCTAAATGTGATATGTTCAAATAATGTATTTTTAAAATCTGTATAAAAGATTTTTCCTATACAAAAACTTATTTAACAATTCAGTGTTTGGTAGCATGAAAATAAACAATAAAATTCTGTTTAACAGTTTAGGTTTTTTGTGGTGATAGTTTTAATTTTTTATTAACAAATACTGAATGTGCACTTAAACCAATACTACATTTAGGTAATTACTTTTTGGTTATTATTTTTTTTCCTTCGACTTAAATTGGAAAATTTGTATTTGTTTATGTTTTATAGTAAAAAAAAACATTTTATGTAGGTAAAAATTTACCATTATGTTCATAAAACATGAAAAACGGAAAAAAGTTCTCACAGATGTTTTAACGCAAACTTCACTTTAATCAAAATACACCACTTCTAAACGCATCGTAATTCATAAAAACTTACTAAAAGAAATGAATAAAAAAAGTCTAATTACAATTTTAATTTTATCACGTAAAAATCTCTGACCACACCACCATGCAATCAAAACACAAATTCAATATGTGCGCCGACTTTACTGCCAATAATCACACACATTCACACACAAAAATCCACCCTCTTTCACATAAGTACACAAACACACAAATGAACATGCCAACGAACAACATACAACGTCATACAACTTTTAGTTTACAAGATCAATCGGATTCGCGTTCGTTATCCGATTCCTTGGATAACATACCGTCGAATGTGTTTGGCCCAGAGGGAATCGTTACACGCTTCACACTGCCGCTGTCGTATGGGCGCAAAGAGGCGCGACAAAAACGACTTGGGTAAAAATATAATAAAATAAAGTTAAAAAAAAACACTTAATTTAAATATTGCATTCTAAAGTTACATTTAGTTAAGTTAGTTATATAAATTTTAGTCAATTTGTTTATTGTCATAACTTAATTCCAAACTACCAGTTCGTAGCAATGACAGTGATTTGTCCACAGCAGGAACCGTAACTATTTTGATTTTATATCAAAAACCTTTGCTGCCATTATTAACTCGATCATAAACATATTATTTTAATTTTTAATTTTTTTATCAATAATAACCAGCGGAGAAAAAGTCTGCTTAAAGGTAATAATAAACAGTTTAGTGAAAGAAAATTGGGAAACATAATGAAAAATGTTAGTAAGAGACCCAACTTCTTTAATTTAGTTCAATCGAATATATCTTTAACTATGACATTTTCGTCGAGGTGCAAGGGAAAATAAATGAAAAGAATCCAACGTGAGCTTGAGAAATATTGCTCCATTCCCAGACTATCAAACCATACATTTTATGATAAAATAAGTTGTTAAGTATGTGAATTCGCGGCACCAATTTTGGGAAATGAAGAAGCATCCAAAAACAATTTTTCGCGAACAACTAACTAAGCAACTAAAATATGTGTGGAAAAATTATCCATATGAAAGTTGTAGCAACGAAAATGTCAGTGTTTTCGCGTTTTTAATATTTTAAAGATTTTTAAGTAAAAAAGAACAAAATTTTCTTTATATACATAAAGGCACAAAGTTGGCATATCATATCTTGAATACATAAGCGTATTTAGTAGTTGCTAAATATACTTGTTCACCGACCCCAAATTAGTATGAGGATGTATGGCTCATTTGAAAGGCAGAAATGTTGTAGGCCAGTGTTATTTACGGTTCCCGCTGACAAAGCATCTTAAAGCATGCGATACATTCAAGTGTTGCATACCTTAAGATTACATACCTCTGTGTCATTGTTACGTGTCGAAAAATTGTGAGCTAAGTACAAATTATATTCTAAGTTATTGTTAAAGTCTAAATAAATTATTTTAATGCTTCAATGTTATTATTTAGTATCTTAAGCATAGTTTGTTAAAACAATTATTTTCCTTAAATTGTTATTGTTTCTTTAATAATGTGTACGATTTTGCTTGATATCAATTATATGGAAATTTGTTGCGCAATAGTTTATACGTAAAACGTTTTGCAGCTAATTGTATTTAAATTTTATGTTATTAATTTGCACAAGTGTTGCTACCAGTTGAACGCATTCAAGTGCTGTGATATGAAACGCTTTATTGTTACCGCTGTGCCGTGAAAGCATTGCAAAAATCTGCTTTTGCCTAAAAGAAAAACTAATTAAACTCACCATATTTTTAACTGCTGCTATTTGTTATGTAGTAAATCACTTAAGTAATGATCCAACAGCACCGGGGATGGTGCACGGTAGATTAATCAAACTGACAGCACTTTTTTTTATGGCTTCGAATGTGCACAATTTAAATCTGGTAGCAGATTTATCCCATTGTATCAGAATTTTATGAATTAAATACATTATTGTTAATAAAGAATCCAGAATCTTTATGAGAGTTATCATTTTTATAGATTTTTTATGTATCAAAAATAGCATATTTTCCATTTTTTTAGTTTTTGTATCGCGTCTATAAAAATAGCTTTCACGTTGTGACTATCGCGTTTATGTTGCATCTTATTTTAATACTCTTTAACTGGCTGTTTTTTTAACTTCTCACAATCGTAATACTTACTTTATTGATTTTTTCAATTTGATTTAATTTTGTTGTAATTTGAGTTTATAATTTTTCTAATAAATAAATATTTTTAATATTCAACAGGTGAGGATTTGATCCCAAAGCATATTTGTAGTTATAAGCAGGGTATTTAATTAATATTTAGTTCTATAACCTAAAATTTTGTTAAAAAGCCAATGTCAAATGAGTTTGAAATGCTTTTTGCTGTTTTAAAAAGTTAACTTTTAGATTTTTGTAACTTTAGTTTCTTTTTATATTTTCTATAAAAATATTTATGAAATAGAACCGCTATATTTGAAGTTGCAACTTAATCTTAAAATTTGAATTGCTTGCTTAATTGTAATATTTTGTAACTATGTTGCATAGTCCAGTGCCTGTAGCGTTTTTCTCCGGAGTTTTTTTGACGTGCATGAAATAAAAAAATAATTCTGTATAATATTTCTGAGTGCATGTTTTATAAAAAAAAATTTCAAAAGCTTTAATTTTGTAAAGCTTTTTCTAACAGTGGCAACGCCTAAGCTTCTCAATTTGCATTTAGTATATCTCGAGTACAATTAAAGATTTGCGAAGAAACTTAGTACATTATATGCTCAAATTTTCACTTGTGTGGCAAAGTTCTCCAACTACTTTTTGACTCTGCTATTGAGTTTTCTCGTCCACATTTATAATTTCATTCGAATCGGTTATGTAATTTCTTTACTTTAATCTTCATTATGGTTCATATTTTTTAAAAATTGAAAAAAAGCCTCATGCTACTTAGTGCCACGCCTTCTTATACAGTTCCGCCCATCTAGGGGCTCTGAAAATCGGTTTCGGCAAAACTATTCCTTTGGAGACCTTTCATATGAGGTACCAACAGGTTTCAAACAGTATTTGCGAGCTTGTACATTTGGGTATTAGTTTTATCTATATTATAACCATTTTATATATATTTGAACTTTTTTTTCAAATGTGTCCTATGTCACATTTAAATTTTCTTTAAAATAAACTCAAGACAGTCGTAAGTTGGTATGATATAAAAAATAAGAGGGCTAGAACTTTTTTTCTTTACTCCCATTTATTTTAATGTGTGCACATTAAAATAATTCCGAAAAAGCACGCTTTTCTCTATTATAGACACTGGACTATATCACTAAAGTTGCAGCTTTAAATTATAATGCATATGAATATGATATATTTTATGTAATTAATTAACAAAACTCACCTATTTTTTTAACGAAATCCTTACAGCTCATCACCTGATTCACTTAACGCAGATCGTAGCGATAAATCTGCGTTTGGTTCTGCCTCACCGCAAGCACTTTATAAACTTATTGTACCTCTGTTACGTTGTGAAGTTGTCGATGTTCGTGATGCTGCTGTAAACGCGCTTGGAATGATTAATCATGATGCGCTCAAGTAAGTTTTCCCCAAAAAAAAAAAAATTTTTCCTTCTGGAAGAAAATGAATTTTTTATCCGTTAAATCTTTATCATTGATTTTTCAATTTAAATTCATTACATTTATAGAGATTTAATGGAAGAACTTGTTGTCTACATACGTGAAGCTGTCGACAGAAAGCAAGAAAATATGCGACGTCGTCGAAGACGTGATGCTTTACGTTTGCAATTGGTACGTGTTTTGGAAAAGATTGCTGAAAGTGGTACATTTGGCGTCAGGTAAGTGTGTATTTGTTTTTACAAAATAAAGTGAAAATGAGCGAAGGCGTACATGCTTTTGTTTTCATATTGTAATTTACTACATTTTTATGTGTACTTGCACATGTGTTCGTACTTTACTGTTAATTAATTTCTTTAAAGGGCATTCATTGTCGAATCCATCATGTCACTTTCTTTGGTTTAAATAATCTGTCATTTATATATTTTTTCTTTGAAATTAGTACATGTGTCTTGGAACGTGATACTATGTCGTTACATCCAACATTTGTGGAATATATTGAGGGTGCAATGTTGTATTTGGTTGCGGAGACTGACAAGGATAACATAAGCATACGCGAAGTGAAGGCACACTTTTGTAATTTCATACGCAAAATGATTAAGAATTTTTCATGTAAGTCAAGGTTTTTATGATGACAATTTAAAATAAGGTGATTCTGTTTAAAAAAAAATTGTTTCTACTTTTTATAAGTTATTATTGTAAGAGTAATTCTTTACTATAACGAGAAAAAAATTATACCATTTCACGTCAAAAAGAAAGTAGGCCCTGCTGAACTATTTCGACTTGCGTAATAATTTGTTATTATGGTTCCCTGGATTATACACACTACATTTTGGGTAAATTTTGTTTATAAAGTCGGATACAGAGCACTTGACTTTCGCAGTTTCAAAAATCTATTGCTCCTTTCTAGAACTTTCAAAAAGTCAAAATGAGTTTTGTATCTATTTAAAAAAGAGCGGTCAATATGTGAACTTAGTTTTCAATTTTTCAACGGCTTGTGGTACAGTGTTAGAGAAGATTTTTTCACATTTCATATTTTCGTTTAAATAGTGCATTTCAATACTTTTTCTACGATATATGTATGCACATATAACACTCTGCACAAATACCCGATATATAGCGATAAGTATGGGGGCCAAAAAAGACCGACCTGCGAAGTCTTGAAATTTTGCAAACCAAAAGAAGTCGAATGACTCCAAATAACAAAAAATGCCGTATATCTATCCTCAATAAGGCCTATGAACATAAGTTTTTCTTTATGACGTGAAATGGGCGACAGCATTATGTTTACTCTTTAAATTAACTTTGATTCCAGTCTTACTCTGCAAAAGTCGTGTAATTCTTTTATAGGCTAAATTGTATATGTCACAGACTGCATCAAATAGATTTGCATACATTAAAACCATTCATTTCTATTTTGTTAATTTTTCTAGTGGATTCCTGTGCGACATTACTCACACGAGATCTAAAAAGAAATCTCTTTAATTTATTTGGCACTTGGTGTGGTAACTTCTCGAAACCACTTGGTATTTCATCACAAATAGGACAAACTCAAGAAGAAGAAAAACTACAATTTAGTGCATTACAAGTATGTATTATAAAAAATTACAAATACAACGTATTGATAACACA
Organism: Meiosimyza decipiens; assembly: GCA_963680825.1. Taxonomy (NCBI): domain Eukaryota; kingdom Metazoa; phylum Arthropoda; class Insecta; order Diptera; family Lauxaniidae; genus Meiosimyza; species Meiosimyza decipiens. Next base: position 24,922,314 of record OY804258.1, on the reverse strand, counting down.
TAAAATATTTCCTTTTAACCCTAGGCAATGTCCGCCCTTTTATGCTGTGGCCATATATTTTATACACCATATCTATCTGATGATGGCCTGCTCTATAAATGGCTTGACTTACTTTTAACATCAAAAGACGAAAAGGTAAATAAAAACAAAAATAAAATAACTCTAATCTATTCCGCCCTCGAAGTTTATAGCATGGATTAAGATGTATTTGTTTTTTACATTTACTATTCATTGCAGATTTACCAGTTGGCACGTGATACTGTTGTGCTTTTATTAGAATCTAATCCTGATATGGGACAGCTACTCGAGTGGGTTATTGATCGCTGTTACACGTCCACACCGAGAGAAGCAGACGCATGTTTCCTGGCATTGGCAGCCATATTCAGTGCAAAGTAAGTGCAGAAAAAACGATATTAACTGATGTAATTTGCAATGCATTGAAAATAAGGCATTAATTTAATTTTAATGAATTTCTAATTTTTTTTTTCAAGTATGTTTACAAAATTTTACTTGTTGGAGAAACTAAACAAGATCTAAAGTGGTAGCATGTCTAAGTCTTTAGGGTCACCTTTATTATTTTCCAATTTCACAGTCGTTTATTTTTTAAATATTTCTTACTGATAAAAGTTTGGTAGCAAACTAAGGGAAATTGAAAAAATTATATTTATGAAAGTCAGTTTTCAATACTGTAACCTATTGCAATACTGCGAAATCTTTATCAAAACTCAATTGGTTTCCTCTTCTCTACACTTTAGCGTAATGCTTCGTACTGAAAAATTCGTAAGTTAGTCGGACCGAAGCACTACGTAAGTTAGTCGGACACATTCTCGTACAATTTTTTAAGCGATTGACCTAAAGTTTAGACTTAATTAAATAAATAGTTTATAAATTATATTTTCCATGGAAGGATCTTTTTTTTATGTTGCATAATTCAAAGTTTTGAATATTGTTTTAAAAGCGTCCATTTAATCATCGCGAATGTGTCCCTGAAAATAAATCGAAATATGTAAAAACCATAAAATTCAATTTTTATTGCAATTGCGAATTTTCTAAAAATGTAAAAATTTTTTGCTGTATTTTACATTCCTTTTTGATTGCATAGTTTTCATTCATGAGTTGTTTCATTCGATTTATTTTGTTCTTAGTATTGAATTTATAAATATTATCTTTACAACCCGTTTTTGCAGAAAATACATTTTTATTTTTGTACATATTATCTTAAGTAAGAGGCATAAAAAGTAATTACAACTTTCACTCGTGAAATATAGTTTACTTTTTAACGTAATTTTCTTAACTGCATATTTATTTAAAATTTATGCCGTTATATGTTTATGCAATGCGTGCAACTAAAGTGCTTCAGTCATTTATTTTAGTTTACACACTCACTGAATTGTAACCTTTTGAAGTTGAATTTAAACCTCATCAAAAGTTTAAATTAGATTTTCGTGAATAAGTGCATTTTAGTTGAAATTACAGTTCCTTAGTACATCCTTTATTTGATTGGATTGTTGAAATACATATATATTTTAAGTATTATATTGGTGTTTTATGTAGGTAATGTAGGACTTATGGCTAGGAAAATGTTTTGTCGTATAAAGTACTTGTAAATCTGTTAGCTGTCCTTTTTTGTGTCCTTGATTTTTTAGAATATTTGATATAGTTTGATTTGAAAATATCAGTTTTGAGTGTATGCCACTGAGTGTGGTTAAATCGGAAATCGCCATCCTCCACTTAAAGCTCTATGTTTACAAACGTCATAAGTAGATTTTATGTACCACTTTTTTATCTTATCCCATCCACAGAAATGCCAAGAGAAAATGTAGGCAAGTATAATTGCAATTAGCGACACTGTTGCCATTGTACGATTTAAATCTTTTTGCTAATTTGAACAAAATTTGAAGTGTTAGTCAGCTACAAAGATATCAGTGGTCAAAGTTCAACATTGCATTAACCATTAGCAATCATATCACTTTCTTTTTAATTGCTGGTTATTAATTTTTGCAGTAGCAAATCAAAAGCAGCATCTCTTTGCGTAGTAAGCAACTAACTTCCGGTTTACTTTAACGATTTTATTTTACGATTGAATTTTATGATTTAAGTTTACGATGCTTTTAGCTGTCATTAAAAATGAGGTAGCTGCCGGTTAGAGATAATTTATTTTTCTGTACGAAAAGAATTGCAACAGAAAGTTTGAAATTAAAGTTGAATTCTTACAGTTTTATATTCTATGCATAATTTTCTCAACTGTCGCTTTAATTAAAAACTTGATATCAAATATAATATTAGTTTTTTTTTTTATCCAAGAGCTAGTTAGAGTCCTAAGTAAGACACAATTGGATACCAATAAAATGGCTTCAAGTAGAAATCTTATATTTAATAATAAAAGTTATGCCTTTAAGGAAAATTAGAGCTATATGTAAAAACATTATGCTATAGTAGAAATATATTCAATATCTACTTTGTGCATTAGGGTGATTCAAAAATTTTTTTGTTTTAAACAGGTTTAATAGTTGCAGGTACATGAAAGAAAAATTCTGTTGCAAGGAGAGCTCATAATTTTAATTATTTACTGTCTGAAAAAAAAAAGTGAATCACCCTAATGTGCATAGTGAAAGTGCTGTAATCAATACAATATAACATATTTCGTTAAATTGTAAACGTAAATAGATTGCGAATATTTATTTTTATTTGACCGAAATCTCTGAGATAGCTTAATATGTTTTGCTCTAAACATAGAAAAAGAATTCTTTTGCATAATGTACTTTATCTTGCATATTTTAAGAAGAACCTTCAAGCTGTTTTGTGTGGTAAACAAAACTTTCTTAGATATAAATAAAATTAAATGTCATGGTCATTTTTGCGTTTGAAATACAATCCGCCCAGGCAAATGTAGGCATTTAGTGTACTACCATCAGAACTCTTGTGCGTCATTTGCTATTATGGAATATTTTAATATTTAATAGCTGTAGTAGCTAAACTCCATTATTATTATTATTATTATAATTTGCAGCTAAACTTGAGACTGACTATAATTATAGGCATATATAACTGGCCATTTTTGCAACTCGCTAAACCTCAAATTTTTGTCTTTCCCTTGAGTTGAATATTCGATAATAAGTTTTTTTCGCCCTCAACTCTCTTAATAATAAAAAAAAAAACAAAAAGAATACTAACATCATAAAACAATTCTGAAAAGGCTTTCACGACTAAAATAATATATCAGGAAATTTTTAATTTTTGAGAAAGAAAAAGTTATTTTGAAAACATCGAGCAAAATATTTTGAAGAAATAAGAATTTTTTTGTTGTTGCTTATAAAAATTAAATTGAAAACTTTTAATCAAAAAATATTTGTTGCAGCTTGAACTTTTCTAAGAAATTTGGCATAAAGATACGATTAGCACTTTAAAATTCAAAAATTTTATAATTTCCTAATGAAACGACGTCGCACTGTGGATTTTGCCCAAAATATCTACACTTTGTGAGTTATGCTCTTAAGTATTATGGTGTTTGCTTTTGCTTTTAGTACAAGCTCGGAAATACTGTTTTATTGATAAAATCGAAAACAAAAATATATGCACTTGTACTTTTATCCAGTTTGGCATTTGTTTTCGTTTCAATATCGTACAAAAGACACAATAAAGATTTCATACCCTTTATCTCTGCTCATAAAAGGTCCCCTCCTCAAGCGCAGGCGTGCTCAGCTAAAATCATACGTGCTCTTTTCCCATATGTGCACAAACGGGCATCACTACATCAGACTGTCCATTATTTTACAAGTTCCTTTGGTCAAATACAGCCGTATATCAAAGTTTTGTAAAAAATTTATGATTTTTAACTGAAATACATTTTTATTTCAGCCCACTATCGTGTTTTTTTAAAATAATTTTTTACTTAAAAACTAGTAGATCTACAAAAAAATTTTAAGAACTTTTTTGTTTAATATTGCATGATCATTTAAAAAAATCCCGCCGAAAAAAGTTAATTTCTCGACATTTTCGCAATGAATTGTTTTTGAGTGAATTTTATTAAGTTCAATTCGTCAGGAACAAAACAGTGCTTAAGGAAAACGTGATTAAAGAAAGCATAAAAATGTAATTTTGTTTTTTAATTAAGACTAATATTCCGTTCTATAAAAATCGCTCTTATTTCAATTTAAACATCCAACTTTTATTCAAAACACTCAATTTTTTTGCTGGCTTTAAATGTCATTCAACATTGCCCAACTCTTCTAAGCAAAGTATTTAGCCAAATGAAGATTTCATTAATGCAAATCATATGTCAAATTTGCCTAACTCACCCACCCCTAAATAAATATTTGCCATCAATTATAGCAATACGAGCCATTGTGCAGCGCATGCATTAAAAAATCTGATAAATTTAACGAAAACACCCTAGCAACTGCAACACCAACGCAATGTAGTTCATGCTTTCAAACAAAATATTGAACTGCATTGCGCTGTTGTTGCGGTTGTGTTTCGCTTGCGTTAAATATTTCAGATTTATTAATACTTGCGCCGCTACATTACAAATTTGTAACTTTTAAAGTTTTAACATTTCTTAGGAAAGTTCAGGCTATAGCATAAATATTTTGGGAAAAAATGAAATTTCACTTTGCTGTAGAAGTTTGCAATTTTAATTTGATAAAACAAAAAAAAAAATTACTAATATTTTGATGTTAAATAATGAAATAATAAAGTCAGAACAAAGTGAAGTTCAGCAAATTATGAAATGGAAAAATAAACTTTGCAATTTTCATTTGTTTCACATAAATAAATATTAAGTTAAGTAAGTAAGCAATCATAATCATTTCATGTCTGTATTTTCTATGCGTAGGTTTTTCATTGATATTTAATTTATTATTATCCAGAATAATTATATTATGTATTTACAAATTTTCTACCAATGTTTCGACTTTAAATTGTGAATTGAAAAATTGAATTGAATTGATAGTTAATTTATCAAAATTATTCGCTTCCAATATTTTAATAAACTCGGCCGATGGACAACAAAGCTTAAAGTTCTGTGAATTTCTTCATGCGATTAGATACGAGTAGGTATGTTCCGAAAGGTAGATTTATGCTGAAAAGCTTTAGCAAATAACATATCGACGCTCCGCACGTAGATAAACAGTTCCCATTTTACTTTATGCTGCTAGCATTTGTGAACATGACCATAATTAAAGAACTCCTTCATTGCTCTCGCAACTATGTGAACTCGATTTTCGGCGATCAACTCTCTATTCTTTTTTTCAGAATTATTGGTTTGCATTGGATCAGTAAATGTTAAGTTATTCCAAATTAAACTTATCACATGAAGTTTTTGTAAAAGTAGGTATCCCTTAAAAATTGCATTTTAGAATATTCGCTCGCATTGCATTTGTCTAATTTAACACATGCAATTCAATTTCCTATGTATTTTGCGATAAACTACACAAAATTAATTTTGAAAATGTTTTCTTTTTAAATGATTTACATGTTAGTAATGAATACAATTGATAATTGATGCATTGATTGTTATGCCAATGGTTTTTCTATTTTGATTGTTCGTAGCCCAAAGTTGCGGTGGCTTCAATTTTAATAACCGAACATACATAGCTCATTAAAAATGAAACCTGCGAGTTGTTCAGCCAAGCATTCTAGCCGGTGGCTAGTTTTTAGCTTGTGTGTTCATACATGCATATGTAAATGTATTTAGGTGGCTATTTAAAAACAATTATTTTCAATTCTGATGGCAAGCGCTCCCTTAAAACTTTGCAAAGAAATCAAAAAAATTCCCTGAAAAATTTCAATATTACATCTTAAAGGGATCATCCCAGGAAATTCACATTGCTAACTTGTTGTTCTCGTTTGTGTTTTCGTTGTGAGGGGTTTTTAGTCCTCTTTTTTTAATTTTATTAACAGGTCGATTTTCAGCAATATATTGCCATTGCTAAAACTGATGTAGGCGAAAATCTGAAAGCGGTGATGCAAAGCGGTTTCGAATTGATTACAAAGATACATCATACGTTTTATATGAACAATACTTAAGAAATCTCTCTACTTTTCAATCAAAAAAGGTAGAAAGTCGCCAATATTTCAATGTTCACTTAAAAAATGACATCAATATTTAAAAAATAATCACGATTACGATGGCGTGAAAAAAACTTCTTCAAGAAGTCCTTAATAGGGGTCCATGTGTGCCGAACCCAACCTCATTTTCAGTTCTTTTCTCATTTCATCAATCTTCAACTTTATCAATAGAATGGTTATTGACGGAAACATAGCTCATTGTAATAAAGAGTTCTTACTTCCATATAACGTAACTATATTTGTGCTATGAATTAAATTATTGAGAAAATCTGAAAATAATGTCATGTTTAAACGAACAACTGAGCCAACTGAATTTCCATCATTTACGAGATGATTTAAAAAATAAAATCGATTCCATTTATTAAAAATGGCTTATGCTATTAGAGGTTAAATCAAACGTTATGTATAAAAAATTTGATTTTCTTAACAATTTTGTAAAGTTTATAGAATCGCTGACTTTCGATGGGAAATGGGCAAATAATGTAACGATTTAATTTATCCAATACCTGATTTTTGACAACAACTATCAACAGAAGTATGGTATATGACCCTTTTAAATAACAAACTTTCGGAAAAAAATATATTTCAAAATACAATTTAATAAAAAATTTTTGTAAAATAATCGTTTTTTTGAAAAACAAAAATTTTAACATTTGAAAATGCTTTGGTGGCTCAAAAGCTAGCTTTTAAGTTATTTTGATATATTTGGTTTTCCTGAGATTTTTTGTTGGGGAAGATAAGGTATCTTTTTCTATGAACGGCTTCTGTAACTTTCCATACTATGCAGATGAACTTAAATCAGAAACTTGTTCAGTTAGATTTTTAGAAAACACACTAAATAATACACTCAAACAAAAGTCTTGTAAAGTTTGCAAAAAAAAAAAACAACAAAACTACACTGTTAATACTTTTCTTTTGTTGTTTTTAATAATCTTTTCAACTCAAATGTTTCAAATGTTAATATAAAATATTTAATTTTATTTCTCACACAAATTGCATGCATGTTATCTTAAAAGCATCGTGTAAATCTCTTTTGGCCGAGGTTTTTCTGAGTGGAGCTGCTACCATTTTGTCTAGCTTCAGTACAGTGTGCTTCCTCCATTTGATGAGTTTTTCATAACAAATTTTAAAAATGCATATAGCGAAGTCACAACGTGTAACCACTACCTAAGTGACAAGTGCTAGCATTGAATTTTCTTCGTACTTAATGCCTCCGGTACTGCTATACTGTCTTAAAAAAACATTTGTGTTACTATAGTGTTTACCCTAACTTCATGGGCTGTAATGTTTCCATAATGTACCGCAAAAAATGTCTAGAATTGCACACTCTAAGGTGAAATTGAAAATAATTTACCGATTCTTTGAGTGAGGATGTGGTATGTTATGTATGTATACATACCACCATCACCACCACTACCACAAGTGAAATAAACACATGTTTATACACTGTATTACCAACGCAAGTACGTACAGTACTTAAGTACATATATGTACATATACTTAAGATGGTGTGTTTATTAAGACAAAAAATAGCTTTAGTAAGAGATTTCATATTTTTAATAAATTTATGGAAAATTTTAATTTAATATACGAGTAAGTAAGAGAAACCGCAATATCGAAAGCTTAACTTCACTTGAGTGAACACCGATATGTACACCATATGGTTTCGATTTTCTTATTAATTTTAGTAATTTAAAGACAGCAGTTACCCTTCGAAATATAATTAATAATTAATGTGTTTTACTTTAATAATTCAAAAAATATAAATCTTGTTTATTTCGTTCATTCTATAAAGAATTGCAGAGATTCTGGCCAACAATTTTAATTTTTTTTCTTTTTTTCTTTTGTTGTTTGAGAGTGTTTTTGTAAAAGGTTGCTTCGAAATCTGTTACAAGTTAAGCGATTTTGATGAATACTTTTGTTTAAATGCTTATATTGTTTGAAATCGAAAATATGATTATTGGGGATGAAAATTTTTCGGTACCCAGATTGTTCTCCATTTTGCTTTTAGATTGCTTTTTTAATGAAAGAGATTATTACATCAAACCAATCTGAACTGCAACTTAACTTATATGTTCGATTGTGACGACGATTTTTTATAAAAATCGCCCCACATAAAAATCGTTATTTTTACTATTCATTATTTATATTATTTTAGACTAAACTTTTAATCGAACCACGACAAGCAACCACAACATAAGCGACTGCAACATCAAACAACACGATGGGAAGTATGATCAAATACGAAGCTACAAAACATCGCAACCAGAAGACTAAGCAACTGATCTGCGGTATTAAGCGGCAATTATAATCGAGGACGGGACAGTCTGTGCAGTGAGCTTGAAGCGCTCACATCGTAGCTTCGCTATATTAACGGCTGGTAGCGATTTCGATCCTCCACGGTAATATAAGCCTCGCGTAATCAAGCGAACCAGACTCACATCGTATTTTCGCCTTTATTAATGGTTAGTAGCGATTTCGATCCTCTACATTAATACAGGCCACGCGTCTTCGAACCCAACTTGGCTCTCGAACTTGTCGAGACTCTCATCGTATTTTCGCCTATATTAATGGTTAGTAGCGATTTCGATCCTCTACATTAATATAGGTCACGCGCCTTCGAACCTCAACTTAACTCTCAAACTTTTGAGATCAAGCCTCGAGCTCAAACTTATTGAGCAGAACAATTATCTTAAATTCAAAGAAAAATTGTAATTTATAATTAAGTTTATACTTAAGTTATTCAAAAATAAATAAAATAAATATTTCAAATCGAAAAACTTTGACTAATAAATTTTTTGTAACGACCCCATATAGGTAGAATGATCCTGGACACCGACTGGTGTATACCCCGGCAGAAAACATCGTTACACGATATAAGAAGCCTTACTAGTCGAAAAATGTCCCTTGCAATATAAAATGTTTACCTGTAAAATATATCATTGCGGACAACTTTTATTATTTTTTTGGTCCTTAAAAAAAAGAAAATTTTTTTCAATCAAATAAACTCAGTGAGAAATTTGTGCAGAACACGAAAGTCTGTAAAACGCAGTTGTGCGATTTTGATTTATGACCTTCATTTACATGTTATTTTTTCGAAAAATCACAGTTCCATAGCTCAATACGAGTATTTTGAAAACCATCTGTGGTAGAGAAACGTTTCTTTCGATGTCAAACTGTGCCCAACTCTGTATGAATATTATATTACTGATATATTGTTTTTGTAAAATAAAAACTAAATGAACCAAAAAAATTTATTTATGTTTTCAACTTTTTAGGGAATATCCTTGTGATCATTATACATCTGTTATCAATGTAACGCTGCTTATGACTGGATGCCCGCGTGTGGAGGTGCATTCGACCGCATTGCAATTACTACAAATTCTGGATAAACGTTTCTTTGGTAGCGTCGGTCCACTGCATACAGATAATGAGAAAGGTATGTTATTTTAAAAATAAACAGTTATTTATATATGAATTTTAAAATCCATATTAACTATATTAAGTTAAGTTATTGAACTAAACAATGTAATATTTGATCAAATTAAACATTCAATTGATTATGAAGGAAAAATTATTAAGAAGTTATATAGCCAAATGTGGCATAACTTGAATGGTAAAAGGATTATCTTTCAAAAACATTTACATACATGGGTTTTACTTGATTTGACTTGAATAAAAATTGTTCTAACTCTATATTTTTTCTGTGTCTAAATTAAAAAAAAAGCTTTCAATGAATGAACCACAACACATTGTGGACTACAAATCATAAATGCTCTGTTTTTAAGTACATATATGTGATAACCAGACAAAAGAACATAAGTTGATATGTATCATTGTAAAAGAAAACAGCCTGATCACTATGTAAAGAGTGTTTTTTACAATAATATGTTTTAGAGTAAAATTTGTGGATAGGTTTTATGATATTGAAACGCTTAGTTTTTTACTTTTTGTTTTTCTATTGGGTTTTTTTCGCTACCTTCATAGTTTGTGTTATGAATAGTTTTATAGTTTTTATAGTTTTTATAGTTTATGATATGGATAACGTGACCAACTATATGGGATCAAAGCGAAGTACAATCCGAACTGAAAAGCGATGCAAAATGAATGCACTGAATATCGGGACTCCGAACTGAAAAAAAGTTCAGAAGAACAACAAAAAATTACGAAATAATTGACAAGCAAAAAAAAACCCAAAGTCATTCACATAAAATACGAGTGTGTTTGTTATTCTACTCTTTACTTTTCCACTTAAAATATCACATGAACGTTAAAACTTTAAAAAAAATTGATCCCACCCACCAATTGACAATTATCAGCCCAGACTTAAAATTTCTATAATGAAGATTAACAGATGCAGTAGCTAAACTCTATTATTTTTCGTATTACTATTATTCTTATTATCATTATTCTTATTATTATCATCATTGAAATGAATAAAAGTTTTTTACAAAAACATTTTGATTCAAAGATTGTTAAAAATGACGATTTATTTTTGAAACTTGAAAATTTTAAAATAATATCTTTGTAAAATATTTTGCGGTGTTTCTGATACAAAACTTCTTATAAAACAAAAATTTTAAAATAAAAAAAAAATCACTTTGAACGATTACAACATCAATACATATACGGTAATTTGGAGCAGAATCTGCCATCACATTTTGGCCTACACGTCAGCGTTTCGAGATCAAAATCTCGCTCTTCTACGTACTTTGTAATATCAAGTCTGAGAGGTGTCGTGTCTGAAGCAAAGGTGTTACCCATGAAAAGACAAAAATTTCTTCCGTTTACACTGCCACTCCAGGCACCACTCGCGCCTACTAAAAGAAAAAAATTTTGAAAAAAATCATGAAATAGGAACGTCCCATATACATATATTAAGATTTTTTTTTGAATAACTCTAATTTATGTAGGTATATGCATTTCCATCTGCACAGTTTTATGAAAATAACTTTAACTGAAAAGAATCTTAATTTTTGTTCAACAAAACTTTCCAAAAGTTATGAAGCAACTGCTAAATACTCGCACCATGCATAAGTTCTGTTTTTGCTTTATTATCAAAAAAACCACACAATTAAAGTAATGGCGAAATGTTCAAAATGCAATCTAACTTCTAGTTGTTTAACTTATTTTGGAATTCTTTCTAAAATTTAATATTTAAAAATTTAATTCTGAAGAAAGAATTTTGCTGAAATGAAGTCAAATATTTAAGCAAATAGGTATCCACACTTTGCAGGAGCAAAAATACACCTAGTTAACCACATGCTAAAATGTTGTTTCGAGTGTAGTGTTGCTATGTTGCATATGACTTCAATCATTCCATATGTTCAAGAGTTTATTTTCCTAGAAATCTCATTTAATTTAATTTCCCTTCCATATGTTAAAAAAAAAAAAGAAAAAGTTCAACATACAAAGAGAAATTCAGCGCTAAATTAAAAATCCTGTGCTGATGAAATCAGGTATTGTTTTAGAATGTTATACATAAATGCATCAAAAAACATTTCAACCTTTATATTCTTCTACCTAGGTGTTGTGACTGGAGTTTCTAAGACAAAAATTTGTTGAACTCAAAAAGTGTTTTAGAATTAGGTTAATATCATAAGTACAAATACAAATTTGTTTCTCTGTTTCTCGAAACAAAATCAATGATTTCTTTATTCGTAAGATCCGCCACCTGCTCGCTTCAGTCATCGATTACTCTTCTAAGAATTTCTTCATATAACGGGTGATTTTTTTAGCTATTTGGTTTTTCAGTGTAAATTTTTTGACACCTCTCACGTGATTCGTAACATGTGTCAACGCCAAAAATGCTCGGTAAGGTTTGCTATTTCACCATGAATAGACTAACAAACTAACAGCCGAATTCCGAATTTTGTCTGAAAAGCAGCAGAAAAATGCACTGTTTAGTGCGGTGCGGACCATACTTTTTCAAAAATAATGAAAATCGCAAAGTAACAGTCAATGGAGCCAGGTACCATTCGATGATTACCGAATTTTTTTTTTGCCCAAAATAGAAGAATTGGACTTGGTTGACATGTGGTTTCCACATGATGGTGCTACATGCCACACGGTACGCGATACCATGAACCTATTGCGAGACGAATTTGGTGAGCAAATAATTTCACGTTTTGTAGCAGTCCATTGGCCGCCACAATCATGCGATTTGACCCCACTAGACTATTTTTGTGGCGCTACGTGAAATCTCTCGTTTACAGGGACAAGCCAGATACAATTGCTGCCCTGGAAGGCAACATTACGGCTGCCATTGGTGAGATACCGGCTAAAATGCTGGAAAAAGTATGCCAAAATTGTTGCTTACGGATGAACCACCTCAGGCGTAGTCGCGGAACACACGCGGAAGGAATTGATTCATCGTTCCAAATAAATATTTCATTCACTATTGCAAATTTTTTACTCATTTTTAAATTTTCAAAAACCAAACGCTTAAAAAATCACCCGTTATATGACAACTTAATGCTACCTTTTTAAACAACGAAAAGTATGCAATGAATTTTTTTTTTCTGCTTAGATATTTTTTGTTTGTTCTTTTTTCTTTTTTAATTCATTAAATGCAAGTTTTCTGACACCTAAAGCTATTTTATATAATAGAAAGAAAGTAATATGTTATATATCAATAAAAATCTAATCTCCAGCTGAACAATGCGTATTTAAGGTTGCCACCGAACAAATGCAACTTATATTAAATTATTGTTACAAATTTCTTTGCGTGTAATAATTTGAATATAATTTTAGAAATGAGCTTCACTCGGCGTGTTGGTGTCATAGTAATGTAGCCATAATTTAACACATACATATGCAGTTGACAATTTCCTGTCGTTTTTGATATGACAAAACACGATAGCAAATTTTTCTTTATTTTGTCTAAAGTGAATGTGTTTACACGCTTATAAGGCAGGTACTTAGTATGTCCTAATTTCTTTTCTCGACTGAAATAGCTTGATGGATCCTTCAGAAAATCAGTAAACTAATTAAAAAGTCATTAAGTGATAATTTATCATAATTATCAGAAACATGTGAAAAACACATAATATACGGCAGTTCATTGGAGAGAAGGCGGCAAATACAAAAATTGTTCTCAAGTGCGATTATTCCTTGTATATATATGCAAAAATATCTTCAATTAAATAACGAAAGAGGAAAAAAAAACATTTCTACAAAAATGCAGAACTTTGAACTGTTATAAGTATTTCCAGCCTCCTCTGCTCGATTTTAATTTTTTTAATGAAAAACTTAGATCCTTCGGAAATATTTGAATGAACTACACGCGTTGGGTGATATGTTAATCTGATAATTTGTTCTATAAAACTTTTTTTAATTTAAAAACAAAAATTAAAAAATTATACTCCGCAGCCATTAGGGTTCGAACCTTGAAGTTCCATATTGCTACATGAGCAGTTTAATAACATCAGCCAAGCCTATTATTTTTTGGTTTTCTTAAGTTAAATTATTTGCAACATCAATTCAAAATTGAAAAAAAAATTACATTTGTGAAATATTATAAATTTTTATTTTTACTGTAAGTAAAATATCAACATTTTTAAAAAGTGTTATAATTTTTATTGCGCTAACATTATGCAAAAAATTCAAATATCAATTCATTTAAGGCTATGAGTAACCCTTAGTATTTACAGTAACAATTTTTATATTTACAATATAAGAATGGTGCTTAATAAAAAATGTCTGAAAAATTCGTCTAAATTTTCTAAAACTTTTCGCTAAATATATATTACATATGAGACTCAAAATAGTCACAGCGTTTAATGACAAAGCTTTTTGTCACATCTGGAGTTTGCTTTTGCGCAAACAAAAACGTAACTTCAGTTTTTCGAGTTGTGTGAAGTGAAATGTGTCAAAAATTTGAATTGGGCCCAACTTTGTAGCGTCATTCGAATTTTCTTTCGGACCAATATTTTACTATGAATTTCATTGTAATACAAATCAAAATTTCATTTAGATCAAAAGATAGAGTCTAGGACATATCGAAATATTCTTGCAAAAACAAAAAAAAAAAAACAAAATACTATAAATTACATTTACATGCAAGAAACCCTTTAAGTACACAGGACTTCCAAAGGATTGTTTGGTTCTAAAAATTAAAGCTTTGTTGCTTAATTAAATTTATAGAGTTAACTCACAGCTACAATAAACTGCACAGTACTCCGCAATAAAATTAGAAAGTTCGCAATCACTTTATATAACCTAAAGAGTACACGTGTTCCGGATTGGCAATGTAAAACCAACATTAGAAAATAAAATGTACTTTCACAGGTACGATTTAGTGCCTACCTGTCTCTTATTGTACAAAAGCTCACCTACAAAGCTGCACACTCAAATTCTGCTGTCACATAAAATCAATTGTGGGCTCGTTAAGGAGGCTTTTGCGCAAAGTCACAAAAAGTTTTGATTTTATGCATCACACTTTGAAAAATTGTATCCTTCTATCTGTTGAACTGTACAATTTTTATGCTCACACGCGTTAAAAATTAATTGAAAATCTGAAAGAAAATTTATTTATAAATTTTATTTTCAAATGAGAACCATTCTTAGAGCAAATTAACAAAGTTTCTTTCGTACAAAAAGAATAAAAATTCATTAACAAAAATGCGCAAAATTTCCTTAAGTTTACATTTAATTAATTATTTTTTTGTATGTATTTCGCGTAGTTCATTCCAACATGATGGTTGACGGCGATATGGATAATGTTCCGAGACTGAAAGAAAAAAATTAAAAAAATAAATTTAATTAAAATTTCAATACAATTGATTTTAATTCTTAAAATATTAGAGGGAAACTTTTTGTACTGTGATGTATAATGAATGTTACTGATTCCAAGTTATGAAAAATGAAATAAAATTTCAAGCGAAATAAAACTAAATTTAAAATACAAACAAAAAATTATTCAGAAAAGTATAGGTTATATAAAATCTCGACAACAGGTTTCAAAGATATTGATTGGCAGCTGTCAAATTTATACACGTGTCTATTGATGATTGCTACGAACTATAAATCACATGAACTTGATTCTATTAACGCCATCTATGTGTCAGCCTACGAACTTTTCAATCCACCTGTTATATAAAATCTCGACAACAATTTTCAAAGATATTGATTGGTTGATGAAATAAATACACCAATTAAAGCGTTGAATGAATATAACAAATGTATGTTATATACCCAGAATCTTTAGGCTTAAATTAAGAATTTTTATAGTTTAACATTGTTTTTGTTGTTGTTGTTGTTATAGACTATGTAGAATGTCTTTTTTAACGAGAACTCCTTTTGGAGTTATAAGGCTTTTGGCAATATGCTGTCTAACCCTAAAGTGTTGAATTTAGTATTTGGAAAATAAAATTAATGTTATATATTCTAATTTACTTTGCAACAGCTTCGAATATATAATATTAAAAGACAACGCTGGATTAAGATAGGGCTATATCCACTTATAAAAAAATAAAAAAATGGGATTAGGATCGACCCATATTTTGTACTAACCGAATATCGAACCAACTCATATTGAACGCAGTTACCATAAACCACTTGACTTCACTACTAACTAAAAGATGTGTGTTTGTTTGGTGCAAATTCTAAGTTATTCTTCTTTAAAGTGGCTTTATCAATTCTTTTGTTTTTTATTTCGAAATGCGCAAGAATTCTTCGAAATAAATATAGTCTGTTGAAGCGATATTCATTTTAAACATTTTTTTTGAATTAACCTGAATCTATCCCTTGTGTCAATTTGACACAATTTCAAATTCATTTTGAAACAGCGCTCTCAGTTTTGAAGCGAATCGAAAACTGAAACGGCTCCATAGGTCTTTTTCGGTGAAGTTCCATATTATACTAAGCTTGAGGCAACATGGAAAGTTACAAAAGAGTCCCCCATGTGTCAATTTGACGTATATTGGGAGGGTCGTCGAAATGACTAATATTTATGGTGTATGTATTTATGAAGACAGTGCTATGCGTGCATACTACCTCTGAAGCGTTTCAAAAAAAATAAACCGATGTTTGCGCTTTGACAGTCTACAAGAGATACATTGACTTCTCGAGATAAAGTGGATCCAGTTTAGCTTATTTTCGACAACTGGTTCAACGTTTGAGAGCAATGTATGTGCCAGGCACATTTCTAATAGTCGATGAACAATTATTACCATTCTGCGGAAGATGCTCATTTGCGCAGTTTATTCCCGCGGAAACCGAAATAAAGGAAACTACGGGAGTGAAATGAACAAAGGCAAACGTGTGGTGTGCAGCAACTTACTTAAAGTCACAATGGCCGGAATGTCATATATGACAACTTTTTCACATCTCGTTACTGGCTATTTCATTGAAGCAACATCAAATGACAATTTTTCGCACGATTCGCAAAAAAACGAAAGCATCTTCCATTTTTATTGATCAACATGAGAAAACATCCACAAAGAAACTTCCTAATTCAATTGTTCTTTCCGTTCGATGTGACAAATGCTTGAAAAATGTTTGTACAAGTCAACGATTCTTTTTGTCTGAACAGAACTTCGGAGCTTTAAAATTTTTTCTTCAAAAAAACTAAAATATTTTCAATGTTTTACATGATATGTGTACATATATCAAAAAAAACAGAAAACTAAGTTGAACAGTGAATTTTTTGAAATAGATAAAATAAATGAAACGAAATGGTATTTGGTCATTAAAATCCTTTATCATGAGCCCGTGGTGATCAAAAATTTCATTGTATCAAATTGACACAAAAGAGATACATTTGTGTATGGAACTGAGGGATGGATGAGGGTTAAAAAACCAAAAACAATTTTAAATTCTTTATTAAAGAAAATTAAATAAAAATTACTCTCAGCGGGGCTCGGATATTGATTGACTGCTTACTAAATTAACTAAGGCATAATGATTTTGGGTGCTATTTATTGAAATATAGTCCCAATTCAGACGAGGCAATAATTTCTGGCAATTGTCTGCCTTTTTTCACATCCTGTGATCTGCAAGCTCAGCTGACCCAATTATTGCTTAGACTTAATTCAAACATAGATTAGTATCTTCATTAAATGTCCAATAATCGTTTGTATTCAATTTTTTTATTCAATTTGCATAGCTCATTCATTTACCCGTTGGGTATTTCTAGTTGGCTTCTTTGATGCGACAAATACGAATACGCTACATATTATGAGTCTATTACATCGTCGTATTACAAAGTTAGATAATTACAAAGCTTTTAATATTTGCGTAGGCTTCTTCTTTCAATTTAAAAGTATCCGCTATGTCCACTATAATGTGATACCAAAGCTTGGGATACCAAGAAAAAATTTTTAGTTATCTGCCATTTCCAACCAAATAAATGTTTTGGCTTAAAAATAATTTTTTTTTTAAATAAACTTTGAGGTCATAGGCAAAAGATGAACACATCGCTTAAAGCAGTGTAATTTAAGCAGTTGAATAATTAAACCCTAAATGAAATTTTTGCCTTGGTCCGATGTTAATCGTAATTTTTTAGTAAAACAAAATTATAGGCAAATTACATTGTATGTGAACATGTTTTTGACTTTTTTTGTTAATCAATATTAACTAAAGTAATGTTTTACAAGTACACAAAGTGATAACTCAGAACAATTAAAATTTAGGCCTTCTTGAGCAGACCTGCTAGAAATGAAATGCTCTTCAATCAGGTCTTCTTATATCGCTTGTTTTAAGAGTCCCTCTAAGACTGCTTGCTGTAAAAGTGCTCACAGAAGTACTTAAATGAGAAAAAAGCCTTCATGTATCACTTCCACTAGAAGTCCTTCCCTAAGCTGCATTCTATCAGCAAGCCTTCTTACACCACTTCATATTAGCAAACCTTTCCAACTACTTTTTAACGTACTTTTTTTTTATACAAAATGACCCGTAAAAACAAACCTTCCTAGTCCTCAAGAGGACTTTACGTACACTGGATATATATACACAGTTCTTTACTTCTGACCATGGTAGCTTTTAGTATAAACTAGTTTCTTCTAAGCCAAACTAGGGAATTTGTGTGCCAAAAAGTATGCAATTAAATTTTAATGCAAAAGCAATACTATAGACTGAACCGTGGCCGAAGTTATGCGATTGAAATTATTCCAAAAATTTCTTTATATAATTTTCAGGATAATCTGATGAGTTGTGGTTTAGAAGTTCAATGTTGTTACAAAATTGATTTTTGTTTTGGGTGTGGACTTTTCGTTCTGTTAAATAAATTAATGACTGTTTGGACGAAAAATTTTAATTTCTTTTTTCATTTATTAATGTGAATAAGGACTATAATGATGACATAACATAAACAATATTAACGTTAAGTTATGTAAAAAGCTTAAATTTTTTTTTTTTCAAAAAAAAAAAAAAATCCCACAAGCTTAAAGTTTTTTTAGTCTCATCCATGTGAATTTATATATTCAATGCAAATTCATTTTTAAATATTTTTATTAGTGAATATTAAAGTTTCTGTTTTAATTAAGAGTTTTTTAAATTTATCTCATGGCAACAGTTATTTGTTTTATCGCTGAATGTTCTTTTATGATGCTAAATATCTATAAATTTATTGCGAATATGATAGTTTGAGTTTTAATTTTCATAATTCAAATAAAAAATTTCACATTTGAATTACAAAACGCTAAACGACTGTGATGTGGGTTCTTTATGTTATTTTATCAGTAATTATTTATTTATAATAATATAGTAAAAACGTTTTCAAATGATAGAGCCATTTCAGCTTTTGAGTGTGTAATTCAATTTTATTGCTAATTAAAATATATTACGAGTTATACATTATCGCACAGAAACAAAAACGTATCACAAATACACTAGCTTTCGTTGTCGTTAAAATAAAATGTAGCATTTCGAATATATAAAATGATTAAGGACTTTAAATGTAGCAAATGCTCTATATAAAAACTGCTATAAAATATATGGTATATTCTCTTTACGTGTATTTTCATTAATGGAATCGCAAACATGAAAAGAGTTAAAGATAAATGCATACGAAGCGTAAAGTGGCCCAAAAAAATCGAACAAATTTATTTGCTTAAAAATAAAATAGCTCATCGCCTTACAATTTAGAGCGTTGTAACTCTTAAATAAGGCATGAATGTAACAACCAAATAAAGTTATGACTTTATGGCCTTGAATTAAGGTATCAAACCATTGCAAACTACTGTTTGAGACGAATATTGAGAACTAAGTGTACTCAGAAATCATGAACTTCATATGGTCACAAAGCATACTTCCATCTTCTCAACTGCATTATGATAAGTCACTATAGAGCTTTAGTAGAACCCACAGAAGAGAAATCATAGAAAATCGTAGCAGCAAACGGTAGAAAATGATTGTAACGAACTGACACAGCTTAAGACAACGAGCTCGAAAAAGTTATAAATTTTTTCTCATTCACTCATTTACTGCATAGGATTAATACTATTTTGTAAATCCTGACCTAAACCCATCAGTCGATTTATCAAAATGTTACTGTTCTCAGTATTTAAATGCTTAGAAATGCTGGGCTCTAATGACCTAACCCAAGGGCATGTCTGCAAACACAACAATTGACGACTGTTGCTTCTACCAATACTTGTTTTTTTCAATAAGCGTACATAAAGTTATGCTTCTATTCCTGAGCTAGTGTTGATTTCTAAGCAACAACTCAACGAATTTGGTTGCCTCCTTGTCGAATTATAGCTCTTTTAGTCAGCATGTTTGCTCTAAATTATCAACTAAAGAGCTATTTTCTTTAAAATACAATTACATTTTAATGTTTTAAAAAATCTAGACAAGAATAAAACATGTTGAAACTTTTTTCGAGTCACCCTAATGTAGTAAAATTTAGTAGCATAACTACAATAAAAATTCAGTAGTGACTAATTCACTATCCTACTTATTCCTTTTACGAGAGCTTTTGCAATTTTATTATTAGTTTTTTAGAGCACAATTCGGTTGAAGAGGAATTAATAGCAGATGGGGAAGCATCTGGTCCAATAACGCCACAAAGTTGCAGGCTTCGAAGATTGATTTTTTTTTGTTTTGAACAAATATGTATGCTTAGTTACCTTTTGTCCCATAAAAGTAAGAAAGCGAAGTATCGATACCAGCAGAGTCTTTTAAGCCTGAACCGAATGCTCTGCTATGGAGCACTACAGTCAAATTGTTGCATAAGGCCGTATGAAAAAATGCTCAGTCTTTTATTTCGTACATATGTATTTTTATCAATAAATTTAACCAAAATGGAGACTGGTGTTAGAAGGAGGAGTAGTGTGAATAAAAAAAAAATGTCCTTTCATGAGGAACAACTTTGCCTCAGACACTACCCTTCGCATACTTGAAATAAAAAAAGTCGTAGGAGAGCGTTTGTAGCCGTGCCAAATTCAGGATAATTTACCATTAACTCGAAACGCTGACCAAAATCTGATTCGCAGATTCGAACTTAGCGACCCCAAATTACACTGCGTTGACATCAGTCGATGTTCCTTAAGTTTCACTGCACACAGTGCTATCGATTAATGTGTATATAAGAATATTATTATTTTTCTGACAAAACCATTACGACTTATTGTAACCTTATGCAAGGACTTGTTAGTCCTCTTCATATGTTTATTAAATATTTGCTATAAATTTTCTTAATAAATGTAGCTTCCCCTGGCAACGCAACAAATGTAAAAATTCTTTCCTATTATATTTCAGTACACGTACCTGTGTATGTTAAATTTCAATATCGGTGCTAAGCAACAAAGTGTGTTATATGTAAGAACTCCTGTCGGAAAAAGGTCCATAAGAATTTGCTTACTGATAGGTTTCCTTTTTCACATACCTTAAAATACTTTAAACATGCTCTTATTTATATCTTCCAAAATTATATAATTATAACGGGTGATTTCTTAAGCGTTTGGTTTTTGAAAATTGATAAAAGAACAGAATATCTGCAATAGTGAATGAAAAATTTATTTGGAGCGATACATCAATTCCTTCCATTTACTGTTTAAAGATTATTTCATTTAAATGTTGCCCGTGGCTACGCCTGAGGTGGTTAATCTGTAAGTTCCAATTTTGGCATACTTTTTGCAGCATTTCGGCCGGTATCTTACCAATTGTAGCTGTAATGTTATCTTCCAGGGCAGCAATTGTGGCTGGCTTGTCCCTGTACACGAGATACTTCACGTAGCCCCCCAAAAAATAGTCTAGTGGGGTCAAATCGCATGATCTTGCCGGCCAATGGACTGCTCCAAAATGTGAGATTAATTGCTCACCAAACTCGCCTCTCAAGAGGCCCATGGTATCGCGTGCCGTGTGGCACCGAGGTCCTTACGTAAAATCTTCCAAGTGGTCGAATAACACAAGTCCTATTGTTGACAGCGGCGATATTCTCCTCGGCATGCACTCTCCACATACTGGTTGGTGGATTAATGTCCAATAAAGTAAAACTGGAGCGAAATTTGGTCACAATAGCTTGTATAGCCTGTTCGTTTATGACGACTATAAAATGGACGTAATTTGCGAAACAAATTTCTCACTGAGCACGAATTTTGATAATAATAAAATTCAATGATTTGCAAGCGCTGTTCGTCTATTTGTGGTAAAATGGCAAGCCTTTACGAGCATTTTTGGCGTTGACACGAATTAAGCGTGAGGTGAGGTGTCAATAAACTTACACTGAAAAAAGCAAATAACCAAAAAATCACCCGTAGCTCAAGAGATTCGTAAATTTTTATTATGTTTTCGATGAAACTTGGCCTTTCATATTATAATTTAATGACTTTAAGTTTAACTGACTGGCACACCTTAAAATACCATGTTTACTTTTTCAAAAGTATAAATATTGACGACTGTTTAAATCTCTTAAAGTTAACTTTCCATTGCGCTGGGCTATGAGAGGTGATTCTGTTGTTGTGTAACATTCCATATTGGGTATAAGTAAAATTGGACATAAGATGCAATATGTAAGAGATTGAAGAATAGAATCATCCAAATGTATCAATATTCGATTGGTTTTTCATAAAAATTAATGAAAATACAATGCTTACGCATATATCTATACTTCTACTCGAAAACTATTTATTTAAAATTGCTAGTATGAAAATTGTTTGTAACACTTTGGCGCAAAATATACTAAACCGATTTTAATAATTTCTTTTTTAAAACAATATATTTGTGCTAGAGAAGGTTATTGCGTACTTATTTTTGTATTTTTTAAAGTTAAATATCCTTTTTGCAAAACCTCACACAAAAATTGTCGTTCGATTCTTTTTGCCTGTGCTTATGCTCCTTATTGAATTCTGTTTTGTTCGAAATACTGGCGCCAAAAGAAGATGTCCATTGGACTCGGTGTTTTTTTCTATTAGGATTTCAGACATTTAACATTTTTATACAGCTTTTCCTTACGTTGAATGGCTCATAGGTTGAGTTCTTTCGTAGGTGTTTCGCATAAGTGTTTACACTTTAAATTATATATTACGCCTTGGAATGCAATCAATCAAATAATCAAACAATTTTTATAATACCAAACATTTTTAGCATTCCACACCCAAATGGCTGCTTTTTAATGTCAACACAAATTCGTAGAATTTTTTTTTTCAATCACTTAAATGGCAGAAAATTCTTGAAAATTATCGTATTTCGTTTTGTTTTCTTTTGATGACAGCAAAAGATGTTAGCTTACATCATGCCGTGCTGTTTTGTTGCCCTTCAAATGTGGAAAATGAAAGAATGAGTAAAAACACGTCTTCGAAAATGTGTTCAAAAACTAATAAACATAAAAACTTTAATCTTTTATGGATTTTCTAAAAAACAGATTGAAGATTTTCATATTTTGAGAGGTTAAACTATGGACCCAAGATAACTATTATTGATTTTGATGATTTATTATTGCGATTAAAAAAATTGTCCAATATCAAAGAATATTTTTATACCCTACACTCAGGGCATTCACTTTGTAATTCCGTTTGTAACGCATAGAAGAAAGCGTGACAGCTATAGAAAGGTGCATATATTATTGATCAGCGTTACCATTTAAGTCCATGTAGCAATGTCTGCCTGTCGGTCCATTTCTATCTGTCTGCCTATATGTGGAAATCACGATTACGGGAGAATCAAGCATAATTAGTCAATAAAATTCCATACGCGGGCTACAGGTTCCAGGTCATAGTATTGAAAATTAGCAAAATCCGTTCACGGACATACAAATAAAACATTTCACCAAATATCTTAGACGAGCTCTGCATTTCAACAAGAAGTTGTGGCGCCTCCCATATAAGCAAAAACTTCTAAACTCTATACCGAGAGAGTTATTTAAGGTAATAGAACAAAATTTCTTACAAATAAAAAAAAAGAATTCGGCCTAGCATCAAGCAAAAAACTGGCAAATTTCGACTCAAAGGCGTGGCACCTCTTGTGCAAGCAAAAACTTGAAAACTTCATACTGAAAAAATTATTTATGATAATGAAACCAAATGAAACAATAAGAATGATTCGAAAAAGCTCTGGACAAGAAATAAACAAAATTATACAAGTAGGTGTGGCATCCCTATTAAAACATGTACTTTAATAATCTGCTTTGAGAGATTTGCTTAATTTGATGCAACCAAATTTCACACTAATTCTAGGAATGCTTTGGTCTAGCACCAGAAAATAAAAGACAAATTTTAAATAGAAGGCGTGACACCTACCATAAGAGTAAAAATTCAAAAAGATTAATTTTTTTTATAATCGATGAGCACAGGTCGAAAATGTAGTTTGGATATCACCAGAATCAGCTCCGGTTCCGGTCAAAGTTCCCGATCTATTTTTATTTTTGCAGCAATCGATGTAAATATTTGGTTTAGTGAAGTAAATTATCAATATCAAAAGCCTCACGATTCGAAGTTACGAGACCTTTAGACCTTTCTCCATCGATTAGTGGAAAAAAAATAAAAAAAAAATTTGCCGAAATTCGCCACTATGGGGTCCCTGACCGACGTGCTTTTCGATACAATTTTAGTTTCTTCATAATGAATTTTGACCCATCGCAAAAGCAATCAATATTATAGAAAAATTAATGATTTGGGGTCTTGCCAAAGAGCATAAAAGAGGCTCAATAATGACCCTGCACAATTAAAGAGATTTCTAAAAGATCTGTGCACCATTAGGAGATAAAATTCACTAGGGAATTGAAGAATTTGCACCCTAAACCTATGGAAACAGCCTTTATCACATAAACTTCTATAAAAAAAGCCACCAAAAAAGGTAATGTGTAATGTAATGGGTAATGTAATGGGTAATGTAATGTGTTAGAGAAAGTTGTTCAACGAAGCATTATTTCTCAGAAAATGTATAAAAATCTATGTCAATAAAAATTTTTTGAAAATTATTTCACTGCGTCATTATTGCTTAGCGATTTTTTGATAAAAATATTAACAATAATTACGTCGCCATAAGTCAACAAATTCCCAAAACAACACAAAAAGCAAATTTGAAGAAAAAGGAAAATATTTATAAAATCTGATTTATCACTGTATGTTAAGTAAATAAAATTAAAAAGATGCAAAAAAAAATAACAATAATTTTTCAATTTGCCAGAATGTAAACAAAAAAATCTACAAATCAGAGCTGTAAAATACAAATGGATAAAGTTTTTATTTTCCACAAATAGGCAATAGTGACAAATTGAAGGATAATTTATAGCGCTGCGTATTCACTATGTAATTCAATGGTAAATGTAATTTGTAATGAGTTTTACTATTTGGATCCTTATATGAAAAACCCTTTTAAAAATGAGACTGGATGACAAAATCAGGCTAGAACGTTGATATAATATGTGCTCTGTTGTCGTTTTTCCTTCGCCACACAGCTTGTACTACACATCCTCCACAGGTCCCATGTTCATCCATTGGATCCAAAGCTGCCAGTGAAAAAAAAAATATTTTTTTGTCATGTTTTTGTATGGGGTATGGTCTGATTTTCATATGACTTTGCTAACGCCTTGAGTCCCAGTGATGTAAAAGATATATTTTACAAATTTATTTACTTGGCACCTAAGTAAGATGAAATGTGTTTTTGGTAATATGATTTTTAAATGTCTGAAGACGCTAAGAAATTAATTTTGTGGTGACCTTAAGTACTAAGATAGCTTATTTGCTGTCAAAAATAAAATATAACATATCCCTCATAATAAAAATTTCAAATCATTTTTATTGGTAATACTTTTTACTGTCGAAATCCATATATTCGCAAATCGTATCAGCTATATTTTTTTCATAATATGCATAATAAATTCTGTTAAAAGTCGTAGTGGAGAAAAAATCAATTTTATGCTCTGGGTCCAATGTTCTATAAGATATGATCGAATTACGAATTTGCCATAAAAAAAAAATTTGTTTTGCCAAAAAACCCATTTTCAATTTTGCTCAAAAATCTACAAATTTGAATAAAATATTTTGGAAAAAATTGCGTTTATTATGACAAATTTGAAAATGGTGTAACTCGTTAAAATCAATTCGTTTATAAGATTTTTAGGCATGAAACCGATATTTTTTCTTTTTTTTTTAACTTTGGCTTCAATATAATGTTTGATTCGTAACATACTTCAAATGTTATGGGCTGTAGTAAATATAAGAAATATTTTATATTCGACCTCTCGTAGTATCTACTTAGCTGATTCAGTTAGCGGATATGTGGATTTCAGCAGTTCAAGGTTTAGGCAAGACTTCTATATAACGCTATATCATAGACATATTTTATTCCATATTTTTTATAGTCATAGTTTCTACCTACATATAGCTCACTGCTGCAAAGTTCAATGGCCGGGTAACCAGAACTATATAATATTATGTGATTTCTGCTCTTAGTAGATTGATATTTACTACAAAATGTGGTTTTGAATGCCTTAACAGCTCAATCAAAACGCTTTTGTTTTACGCTTAAAAGAATCACGATAAAGAACGATGCATTCCAAATGACTATGCATGGTTCCATGAAGAGAAAACAGTAGTGTTAACTAAGGCAGCTAGGATGTTGTTTCATTTTAAGAACAAGCAAATTAATAAAGATTGTTGCATTTTCTACACATTCAATAAAAAGCAGTGCCAGACAACGCTCGCACGCCAGAAAATTCTTTGGAATTTGAATTTAAAAGCTCATGTGAATTTATAAAAATTAAATTAAAAGCCTTTGGAAGGAAATAAAATAATTTTATGATAAATAAATGAAAATTTAAAAAACATCTCATAGAAGTGTTTCTGCGGGGCAAATTTCTGCATGGCATAAATTGCTATATATTTGATAAAAAGCGTTTTACAAACTGGCTGCTGAGCCTCTGGTGGCGTCTGAAACTCAACTTCATCCTTAGGACTACACCTTGTTTTTTTCATTAAATAAATTTAGACTTAAAAAGCGAAAATAAAGAGAGACAAGGTCGAGTTGCCAAGAAGACGTGAAGATATGAACTCCAAAAACATGTTAATTATTTAGAAAAAATTTAACATAATTTGATTGAATTGTACATTGAAATTTCACAAATCCGTCAATGCTTTTTATCAAACATGACAAAGACAACAGATGGAACAATTTGACCTGGTAATTGGTGATATGTGTATGACATGGTAATAGCCGAAACATATGTGACCAATTACCAGGTTAAATTCTTCCATCTGTTGTCCCTGTCATGTTTGGTAAAAAGCATTGACCGATTTGTGAAATGTCACATGAATATCGGTTTAGGTTAGACTGTTCAATTCGATCAAATTTTGTTCAATTAATTAGTAATTGAGTCGACTAAAAATAAATAAGCAAATTTCCAATAAACCGGAAAAATCGTCCATTTTCAAATAAGTGGCGAAAAGCTACATATACGAAAAAGCTCATCATAACAAGTCTTTGAACCGACGGTTCGACGAAGATATGGCAAACAAGAAATGACAATAAGACATGAATGGTGGCAGATTGTGTGCCAAATGTAATACATAAAAACTACACTTTGTACACCTCATGGAGAACACCCTTCATGGCTCAAGTGTTAAGTGCGGCTGTCCAAATATAATGATCGGTGCAAATCCTTGTACAAATAATGATACCCACATAGATTTTCATAAGGAAAAGCTTCAGCTACCTTAATATAGAAACTTTGTTTGGATGAGGATTTATCTTGATAAACAAAAAAAAAAAATTAAAAAAAAAAAGATTTAAAAAAAAAGATTTAAAAAAAAAGATTTAAAAAAAAAGATTTAAAAAAAAAGATTTAAAAAAAAGATTTAAAAAAAATATTTAAAAAAAAAAATTTTAAAAAAAAAATTTTTAAAAAAAATTTGAAAAAAAATTTTATAAAAATTTAAAAAAAAAATAAATAAAAAAATTCACTTATGTTGGTATGTACACTGAGGAAAAGTATAGTTCAATGCATTTATTTGACGATTTTTCGAAATTTTTCTTTAAAATATTTAGCATTCATTCCTTGTAAATTGTAATTGACATTCTTTCGAGTCGAAATACAGTGCGACCTTGGTCAACGCAACCCTTTATAAATGCAACTCCTCAATTATCGCAACCTGTAGATTTCTTTCCTTACAGACTCAGTAATTCATTGCAACTTTTCAACCAAATTTTACCTCGCTTAGTGCAACGTATGTCGTTTGAATATTCTCTGTAGCGTTTCCGTTATTAAACTGAGTTCGTGAATACCCCAAAATGGAAAAATGTTTATACAATTGGTCTCTTCAGCAAATACATGACGTTTTCGTATACTTAAGATTACTTCGTATTAAATATCTACACGCGGGTACCTAACAGGCTTGGTTTTTATTAGTTGCGTTGACCGAGGCCGCACTGTAATTTTGATTCGTTTCCTTCCCTAAGGAAATATGCCTAGCAGAAAAGAATTCTCGTTCCGGGAAATGTCCCACATGAAATTCTTGGAATCTAGTGAATTTAAAACTTATTTTTGCCAGCGGAAACTTCAAAACCCTACACTGAGAGAATTATTTAAGTTAATGGAACCCAATTTCACATAAAGAAAAAAATTACGTTAATGGAAATAAAATTCTTGCATTTCATGCGAGGAAAAATTGTCTTTAAATAAGCACTAAAGCCTAAGTTAAAGTAAGTGAAAGGGTTTCCTTATCATAAGTAAATGTTGCTCATTTGAAATGAATGTAAGTTTTGGTAGCCTTATGACAATGTAATAACTGAATGGATCATTTTATTTTCTTAAAGTCATGTCAACGAGTTTTTGGGACCTGCATAGTAATTTATTTCCATGCAGTATTTCCATGGGGCGTAGCTATCGGCCAGATAATAATAACAACAATTTCTATTTTGATAACGTCTTACACTACGTTCCAATAACTGTTGTCTGTCATGCCATCTTTACTTGTAAAGTTTCGAACTATAGAAATAAACGAATGAAATTCACAATAATTACAAACTGATCATCGAGGATAATTTAAGGACATATTGACGCAAGTAAAAATATGAGGGCAATATATCAGAACAATCAAAATCATTTCCTTAAATTTAATTAAGGGTTTTATCGATGTTTATATCGTTTTAAATGTAGTTCTTTAATAGTTACAAAAGAGTTGATACTTCTTTTGTGCACGATTTTTATTTGAATTGAAATGTTTACAAGAAACGGCATTTTGTAAACTTCAATCTTGAATGTCAGAAAGCGATTTGAGCGATTTAACACGTCAAGCATACACGACTGGCTGGCTTCAACTTTTTAGTAGTTTTCATATTTATTCACGTTTTTTTTCTAAATGGTGTAATGAACAGAAAGTAAATGCACAAGCGAAAGATAAACACGGTGCGGTACTGTATCTTAAATGTTAAAGCTATAGCGGATGCTATCCGTGTTCTTTACTTGACACATTTTTTTCTCGCTTTTTTTACTTGTCACATTATATGATATCCAGCGAATTCAAAAAAAACTTTTCTACTTATTGTTAGAGTTAAATTTATTAACTGTCATGAGCTTTTTCACAAACTTAGGTTAAGGTTTGTCGTAAGAGAGTGGTTTTGTCACTCACACTCTAAGGGCGCAAGTCACAAAAAGTAATTTAATTTATAACTCATGGTTCTGAGATATGTTCTGATAGCATCAAAATTTTGTGTGGAAGATTCAAAAATATCTGTCAGTTATTTATTTTTTTCGTTTATTTTTTCAAGGATAAGAAAAATATCAATGGTGTTAACACGAGTTCAAATGCCAATTGGGGTTTCTTATGTTGTGTGAACTTTTTTACTGGTGGGTGTATTACTGATGCTAGATTTATCGTATAATGATGGCTTACACGTTATAACAATGAACATAAATAACACTACTGGATCTTGTAATCATTTTTGCCCTTATTCTAGAAAAATGCATCCACACTGAGTAAACGATTTCTTTGAATATAAAAAATGTATATATCATCACAGAATATCGCCCCATTGCGATCCTTCCGTTCCTTAGCAAAGTCTTTGAAACAATTATAAGTAAGCAAATCACAAAATATTATAATGAGAAGAAGTTGCTAAACAAAAATTAGTCAGGTTTTCGAACGAAGCATAATTGCACGACAGCTCTTCTAAAAGTTTCGGATGATATACGTGTGGGTCTTGAGCACGATCTTATGGCCATAATCGTTTTTCTTGATTTTTCAAAAGCATTCGATTGTGTAGACCATAGCATTTTAATAAATAAACTTAAAATTAAATTTCAATTTGCTGATTCTCTGCTCAAACTTATGGCTTCTTACTTGTCTAATCGGACACAATATGTTTTTTACAAAAATGAGCGCTCATCACGAATACCAGTCTACGGTGGGGTGCCCCAAGGCTCTGTACTTGGACCTCTATTATTTGCTTCTTTTATAAATGATATTTCTGAAAACATCTCAATTTGTGAACACCACATTTATGCTGATGATGTTCAAATCTACACTTTTTTTGAGAGAACTAACAAATCCATCGCAGCAAGTAATTTGAATTCTGAGCTGAGTCGCATTCAACTTTGGTCAATGGAAAATAAACTTCATTTAAATCCGACAAAAACTAAAGCGTTGTGCATTCATAGAAGAAGAAGAAAATAAGACTTTCCACTAATTCATCTTAATAACATTCCAGTGGCATATGTTGAAAATATAAAGAACCTTGGAATATACTTTAATCAATGCCTGAGTTGGGATCTTCATATTAATAGAATAGTTTCCAAGATTTACGGTGCCCTTCGTGGTCTGAGCCCCACCACAAAATATCTACCGACTAATGCTAAGCTTAAGCTTGTGAAATCTTTTATCTTGCCGATCATTTTGTATGGCTGTGAAATATTTTCTGATATGAGTCAAGAATCGAAAAGAATGCTTTGTGTGGCATACAATAGTTGTGCTAGATATGTTTTCGGTGTTAGTAGACATCAACATATCAGTGACCACACTAGAAATATTAGTAATTGCTCACTAACGTGCTTGTTGAAATATAGAACTATTTTGCTGCTTTACAAAATCATCACAAGCAAAGAGCCTGAATATCTTTATCATAAAATTAATTTTGCTAGAATGCAAAGAACGCTACATCTGTCAGTGCCTACTCATAAATACCTCATTACTACTCGTCAATTTTTTGTCCATGCGGTTCATATATGGAATCTTTTGCCCACATTTATTAAACGAATCAGCAGCTTTAACGCCTTTAAGAAAACTGTTTTTATATATTGTGTCAACAACTTTTAAAGATTTTTGCCTTAATAATTATTACTATTCTTTATTTTACTTGGTTTTTATTTTTTATTATTTTCTTTTTTTTAATGATTTCTTAAGTTTAAGTTTAAATTTTGCTTAATCCTAAGTTATGCTTATCTGAATATTGTGAACCCAGCTTGTGCACACTCAAAAAGATTTATCTTATGTGCATAAATATTTTTTTTTTCTGAATAAATACAAATACAAATATAGGGTAATCAAATATATATTTGTGTCAAAATATTGTGTTTGGATCAAATGGTTGTTTATGTTTGACTCAATCAAATATTTGATTGTCCTATATCAAATATAATTTGTTGTATTCAAACAAATCGTTTTCTCAGTGTAGATTTTTTCGGCTTTTTCTACAGGTTTCAGGACTTTGATAATTTTCGATATTTAAAAAGTTGTTAGTTTTTGTACATATTGGCTTTTCGATACTAATTATATTTTCGATATTACGTATATGAAACTTATCAATACTTCTCGGCTCATTTCTTTTTTTATATCTTAGATATATTTTAACTTTCGATACCATTCGATACTTTTTAGTTTTTCTATGTACATTAGCTTTTCGATGCATATTAGCATGTTTTTGCTCCTTTTTTATGTTTTTCATATATTGTGACTTTCGATACTTAACTCTATTTTTAATTTTTCGTACCACCTATTTAAAAAAACATAGCTATTCGATATTCTTCGATTCATGTGGACTAATTGAATACTTTTTTTACTTTTTTTTTTCAGTAAGACTCCTTAATAATTCTTTAGTGTATAAAATGAAGATTTTTTTCTCATACTCAATGCTTTTCCTATGGATTTCGTTTCCTCTGTGTTAGTTGCTATCATTACATTTTGTAACGGTATAGTTATGTAAATGTTTGCAACACACTAATAATGTCCACTACTTAAACGTTTAAGGCGACAAATTAGCGAACTTCTCACACTGCCCACTGATTGAATGGGAGCTTGGGTTTTGTTTGATTTATGTAACTCATCGTTCATTTGTTTGTGTAAATCTTTGAACAAAAGTATCTGTTACTTAGGCATTAGCTTGATGACAAATAGATTTACCTAATGTGCTTACTAAGATTCGCAACGCGGCCTTTTCAAAGGTGTGCCAGGAAATTCAACTTATTATGTTAATTGTATAACATACAATCATCCCCATCCCCATACACATACAGCCATTATACGCGTGTGTTTGTTTACATAAAATTATATTTTACGCAGGTTATACGATACTCTCTGATAGGTGTGTGTGTGTGTGTGTGTGTTTTTCTAATCACATTAGATGTTTGTCTGTTTGGGATTTAAAATAAAATACCTGTTACTTGGGTTGTACCTTCACGTTGTGTTAGTGATCTGCGTCGAAACATATTTAAGACTTCTTTGCTGTAATTAAAAAGAAATTATAATTTTTGTGTTTTATTTTTCAAAAAACTACTATTTAATGGTATAATTTCAGTACATTTTTAAACTCCACTGTCCTATAGACAAATGACCTTTAGTGATAAATCCTCTTACCATTGTGCATTTAGTTAGAATTTGAACTGCTTTACTGCTCCTCTAAATATTTAAAGACATTGCACTTCAACTGGCAACTGCTTCTAAGCCCAATAATATGTACCTAATTTTAAAGGATTTTTTCAATACTATAACCTTTACATAAAAGCAAAGTCATGTGCCAAGCACCCGATGAACATTTTAGGTATATGATTTCATCATCGTTGGTATTAATATGCTAAGTAGTTCACATTTATGCGTATTAGAAAAACTAACAACAAAGTAAAGATAGCGCTGATTTTGTTAAAAAATTAATTTGAAATCAATGGCGGAAACGTCTACCTTCTCTTTTTTTATGTTTCATTTTTAGAAAGGAACCAGTCAGCTAAGAGGCAGACGCGATAAAATGCTTTATTACTGTATTCTTCATTTACATGTTTGTAATATTGCAATTTTTAAATGTAGCATTGACAAAGTTGCAGAGGTTGTTTCTTTCGCTTTTTATGATATAATCCGCTTAATTATTGCAATCTGCCTGACGATAAAAAGGTAGCTGCTTTTAAACGTAGCAATAAAATCGTCTGTCTCTTGCATTTATCTGTTTTTGTGTAAGATCATTTTTTTAAAATAAAATAAAAGGCAGACGTGACGAAATTATTTATGGCACACAATCGCAGAGGTTGTTCGTACTATTCATAATACTTAAAATTTCATGACTTTCATGAATATTTATACAAATTTAAGTGATGTTATCGTCAGGCAGATTGTGATAATTATATGGATTATGTCATAAGAAACGAGAAAAAAATATCGGCTACTAAGTGAATGCTGCATTTTAAAATTGCAATATTACAAACATGTAAATGAAGAATACAGTAATAAAGCATTTTATCGCGTCTGCCTCTTAGCTGACTGGTTCTTTTCTTATATAAAACATAAAAATAGTGAAGGCAGACGCAGATTTTACGAAGACAGACGTTTTTGTGCACATTAGCCGCATATTATTATGAATATATTCTATAAAATATTAAATAACATCTGATGCATGACCGAACCACTTAGAGATTTTGGCCATAAGTTCCCCTTACTATCAGAGTATCGCAAAATGTGTGCTCTATTTTGAATATCAAGAATATTTATCTCGTTTGAAAGCTACTTTTTAGAACTACTTACTCGTATATGTAATTCTTACGATCTGCCTATTTTTCGCTGATGAACCACCGGTCTTTACCTACAAATTGCTTTTTATTTATAATATCATAGTGACTCTTTTGTGATGTAAAATAGTTCTTTGACCTTGTATCTCATTTAAAACTTTGAAAAATATACTTGAAATTGGTATGTTTATGAAAGATGTATTTGATAATTTACATAAATATTAAGTTAATATCACCGTATTAATTTGTTGTTGATTTTTTCAAGTTTCAAAGTCCGTCCTATACAAATTTTACTTCAAATTCATCAATTGCATACACCCTATATGACCCACAGATAGTAAAACGTGTCATTTAACCACATTGCATCTATTACTCATATTAAATATAGCATTAAGCAGGTCTTATATCCATTGAATCTTAATTCGTTATTTGCTTTGAAATTTCCTTTGTATTTTATTTCTTCTTCTATCATAACATTTACCATTTAAACATTTTTGATTGATGGCATAAGAGGCACATTCCTTCACTTTATTATAAAGTAAAGACACATGTCACCGATTAGCAATTTATTTCTGCGCACATACACATACATACAACATAGTTCTATGTGTCAAACATCATTATATTCCATACGCTATGTATTTATTAGGAAAGTAAATATTCGCTTTAAATTTGAAATGCTTGTCATGCTTACCGAAAGTTTTGTCCGCTAACACAGTAGAGCACAAAGTTTATGCCAAAGTTGGTGATGAAAAGTAATTCAAAAATGTACTGAAGTACCACGGTTGTCCTGGTGTTGCTCGACTCGTTGGTGGACTTTTGTTTGAAAAAACAAATAGGGAAAAATAGAAAAAGTTATAGCGAGGTATATAAAAGAAATGTGAATGTTTGAAAAAGTTCTTGACTTATTTTTATAGGGTAATAATAAATACTTAGTTACAGTTCCTTCAGTTGACGTCATGAGAAAAATCAACAATAAAGTTTATTTTCTCTTAACACTGAAGTGGACCAGATGACGCTGCATTGAAATTTTTGTACACTTTAGCAGAGCAAAAAAATAAAAAAAGTCATTAAGTTTTTATTTTTTCTTCAAATTTTTTATTTACAAAATGCTGTGGAAGCAATTTTTCCCCCTTGAGCCATTTTTTTGTTGCTTGTGAGATTATGAAAGTACACTGACAGAATATATATATTGTGTTTTGTAAAAAGTTTTGAAATTTGAAATAACATTAACAATGGACGCTACTCTGAAAGAAAACAATCTTTGTAACCAGGTAGGTTTGTAGAGTTTTCGTGTGCACAAACAAGTTTTATTACAAAATTAAACCAGACACCTTTGGATTAACTGCGGTGCTTTTTAAATAAAAATAAGCACAGTATGCTCTTTATGTTTTAATTGAAGCAAATTCCAATTTCCTTTTTAACTTTGCGTGGTTCTGTGGCACAGCCATGAGGTTGCATTTTGAAAGTTATACTGTCGCTTCACAGATTGATCAAACATTTTTATATTTTAATTTCCATGAATTTATTCCCAATTAGTTTAAAAATAACGTGTGGTTTGCCTTTCCATAAAACAGAATATTTCATCATTTTGAAGTTAAAAGTAGAAAAAATACTGTGATCTGTGGGGAGCTACTGCCAAACAGAGTTTCTACTTAGCATTGCAAGCGTTTTTTCCTGTAAAGGGCGTGGTAATCCCACTAAAACAAATAGCTTTCCTTAATAAGCACCAATGTTCATACTGAATTTCATCAAAATCGGAGTAGCGGCTCAGCCGTGATATCGTTTTTTTCGATTTAGGGGCGGTATCACGCCTATTAAAACAAACAATTTTTTAAACTCTTCTTTCGAGTTCAATATATCTCCATTCCAAATTTCATCAAAATCGGTGCGTTACTTTGGCCATGGAATCGCTTTTTCCTATTAGAAGCGTGGCATCGCCTACTTTTGGAAAAAGCTTTATCCGGCACTGCCCATCTTCGCAGTCTTTCCAACATAAGAAAAAAACCTTGTTTTGAATGCCAAATAAATGTATGTACATACATTTTACGATATAAGGGTGGGTTGAAAAATAATCTGCCTTAGTAGCAATGTATTTCTCAATATTGTCTCTATTTAGTTCAATACACATAATCCAACAGTCTTCCAATTTTCTGGTGCCTTTCGCATTATTCGAATTGTTGCGGTCCTCAAAATATGAATTCGTTTCATTGCATTCCATTTTTTTAAGTTTGGAAAAGGATTATAATCACAGGGGCTCGAATACGGAGAATTTTTTTGGTGAGCAATCAATTCGTAGCGCAATTCGTACAATTTTGTTGTGGCGATTGCACTTGTGTGCCAGTGCGTTGTCCTGGTAGAAAGAAACTTTTTTCTTCGCCATCTACGTTTGTTTTTGGTTGAAATCAGCGTCGCATCGGCTTAACAGCACCGAATAATATCCTTAGGTGATCGTTCTACATTTTTCAAGGTAATCGTTGTGAATTATGCCATCTTTGGCTTCTTCATTCTCGATGGCTGGCATACTTCGTCAGTTTCTCAGTTTATGGTATGTCGTGGTGGTTCCAAGTTTCGTCCACTGTTCGTTATTGCAGAACACCGCCAAACACTCCTTTCACAGGACATTAAATTTTTTTAATTTTTGCAAAAATACAAAAGTTGCTTGCTTCAAAATACCTCCAAAAAATACCGATTCGATACTTGTGATGTGCTTTCTTGACTTGGCTGATTTCTTGTCAGCTCACGCTAGTATTCCATATTTATAAAACTGCCAAAGAGAGTTTCTACACCAATCATAGTATAATATATAATAAAGCATTAATTTATTCATTTATTCTTAATCCTAATTTATTCACTCATGAAAAAATTTGCTATTAAAACTTTACCAATTTAACCGCAGCAATAGTGGTAGTGCTACGAGCTGTAACTACGGTGTATGATTCATATTCCATATGTCAAATTTAATGGCTTTTGCTTATCACACTTTTTACTTGAAAGATTTCTCTAATTTTTTACTTTATGGTTAGGGCTGTAAAAAGTCATCAAAAAGAAATTCCTGTTAGTAAAGTTTTGTTTCGTGACAACCTTGTCAGTCACTTAAAAAATTTATCCTTAATACAAATAGGTATGTGCATGTGACTATGTTACGAGCAGAAATTTATAGAAGCTCTCCACTCCCATTCCATTGGATTAAAGTTCTTCTTATGACTTTTGCTTTGACTTTAACATTGCACCTGCCACATTTTTATCCAATTGAAGTTAATAGATTGAGTTGAAAATTTTTTAAAAATCTTTAAAGTTGTCAGTAAGCACGGCTAAAAGTTGTATAAAGCAACAAATGCAAAAAGCATATTGTGACAGAAATTTTCTTGAAATATTTGAATATATTGATTAAGGAATTTCTTCCAGTTTGATGAAATATACATTAGAAAGTTTTATATTTAAATTTCCTTTCAACTTTGCATACAACTACACTGACAAAAACTCTTCAAAACATACTAATGTTTCCTTTAAATAAATATATTTGGTTGATAGTTTTTAAAGCATTTGTTAACTATCAACGATTTTTGGTAGTTATTACCATGTCCTTAATTGAAATTTAAATTGTTGCTTATTGGGCCAAACGTTATATTAGTTTGAGTCGATTGAAAAAATTTGTTTTGGTTGAATTTTACATTTGTTAATCCTATTTTTATTTGATTTCACTTCTCATTAACATGAAAACTTTGCAATTCACAACATCTTGAAGTAAAACACTACTTAAGTATATTCTGCTTGGTACGCAATTTAGGTATTTATGATTGTATAAATAAAAAAGGACATCCTGTATAAGGATGTAACGATATTGGAAAAATCGTTTTTGGTCATTGGGTTTTAACACAAATCCATATTATTGAAAAGAAAATATTTTTTTAGTTAAATACATGATTTAGTGATTATTAACAAACATATGTTTGCTACAAAATAATATTTGTTTCAACCAAAATGTGATTTGGTAATTGTTACCAAATATATAATTCATCCAATAATATTATTCAATTCACTGTAATATTTGACATTTTATACATCATATCAAGTATTTAATTCGCCTTTATCAAATGTACTATATGTTAATTATTACCAAATTTTGATATATATTATTAAATCGTTTTCTCAGTGTAGACCAAATGCCAATTCCCAAAAATAAAAAGTGATAAAATGTAAATATTTTCGCACCTAAGCTTGTTTGTAATAAAAATAAACCTATAACCCTTAACTTTAAGGTGGTTGTATGAATGTGCTTTGTAATTCGTATTTTTTAGTTGGTATTTGAACAAACACTTTACGTATAATTTTACCTTATATGAACAACATCATAGTTATCAAGCTGCCGTGATTGTTAGATATTCTGATGAACTCATTCAAATGCATAACTTTAATAGACACATGCTGTGTGATGTCGTGTGGCAAAAAAATGAAATGTTGTAATACTTTTGATCATTGGTGCTAAAGCAAGCAAATGTTTTTTAAATAGATTGCTAAACAGTGTAGAACAAATATAAGAAATACCCATAGCGAAATGTATTTGCTTTGAGTACCCAGGTGAAAATGTCTATCGTAAAGACGTACATACCCAATGAGCATTACAAATTTGCCAGACAATTGTCGAAACGTAAAATTTGCGACAAATTTATTGTTGAATGAATGTTGTTACATTTCATTTGCAACGTTTAGCAAATTTTTTGCAAGACAAAATCCTGCAACAGAATTTTAAATTATTGGTCATCGAGCAAAAGTATCGATGTCTCGAAAACCAAACGAGATATCAACTTTTTTATTTAATATTTTCAATTCATTTTGACGTGTTAATCGAAAAATATCGTAAGATTGCGTCATTACGGAAATCGTAATCGCGCTTTTGCAAAACACACACACGTCAAGATCTGTCACAAATGTTTAATAATAAAAGTTGAAGTCTCGCTTGGTTTTCGCGATATTGATACTTAATTTCTGCAACTTAAAATCCTGTAATAGGATCTTGTCGTGCCCATTGAGACTTTTGTTCAGGATGCCAAAAAGTAGCGCTCTGCAAAAAATATAATTTTTGATTGAAACTATTTGCCCATACTAATAGTGCCGGGGTCGCTTACAGATTCTTTGCCTTTTTCGCCTTTTTCCAAAACTTATTTCGTGCAAAGGCGCCTCAGTGCTGATTGGGTAAATATCTAAATGCCAGCAGTGTTATGAAAACAACAATTTCATTCATTCATTTTTCGATCATTTGATCATTTTTCGACTTTTTCAATTTCATGGCAAAATAAATTGATTCATTTGTTGATTCAATTCTAGGTACCAAAATTTGGAATTGATGTGTTTTAATTCCATGTCCAAGAATTGTGATTCGAAAAAACTTTTTCAACTATTTGTCGATTAAAATTTTGATATCTGGAATGCAGTCTGAAATGAATCTATTTATTTTGCCAAGTACTTGTAAATTTCGATTTCGAATTCCACTTCCTTGAAATTGAACTAAATTTTTTCAATTCCAAATTTTGGTTTTTTGAATTTAGTTCATGTTCATTCATGAAACGGGAATAATCGAACTTTTGCGAGCTCCAATTTCTCGGAGCGAAATTGAAAATTTCATATCAAAATTTTGAAATCAAATCGACTAAAAACTAACACGAAATTGAAAAGATATATTCCGAAATTCAATTTCTCGGATAAGAATTTTCTTGAATTTTTTATTGTGATATAAAAAAAATTTCAACCGGGAAATTGTGTTTTCGCGACCTAAGGTTTTTGTATTGACTCATGACAACTTTCTGTCGGACCAACGCAATTTTTTTTTTAAATTGATGTTTCATTTTTTGTCACATAGCTCTGCCATTTGGTGTATATCGTTGATAGTATATAGCAGGTATGTCCAACAAGTAGATCGCGATCGACCGGTCGATCGCGAAGCGATATTTGGTCGATCATAGTTTAATTTTATTTTTTTATTTATTAAAAAAAATTTTTTTATTTATTTTAAAAATTAAAAAAAGCATAATTACTGAAACGTAGTATTTTAAAATTTTAAAACAGCAGACTGAGCATTTTTTATAGTGCAAAACTTGAGCACGATTAATAAAAATTATCAAGTTGGTTTTACTATGTAGATCGCGACACATTTTTGAGATAAAAAGTCGATCTTAGGCACATACAAGTTGGCAACCCCTGGTATATAGTATATCGTTGTAAAGCTCTCGACGAGCTCTAGATACGATATGTAATACTTCTTGCATCCTTTACAACGATTTACCAATGATATATAATCTAGGACTATAGCAAACTTTAAGATTACATGTTTCGATACGATTTATATGGGAGTATTTTTAAGCAACCCTAATCTCTGCTCTGCTATAATTCGCTACACATCAGATTTACAAAAGTAAGTGTCTTGTCAAAGAATATGGAGGTTATTGCCTTGCTCAAGTTTGCGATAGTCATTATTTCCGTAGAATCATTAACTTACGAGTCATAACGCAAAAGTTTTGAGCACCATTGATCCGAGGGTGAAAATACGAGAGTTTCAACCCCATGACATGCATAAATTTGTCCTTTTTCCATTTCCTAGAAGAGTAAAAACGCCACTGGCTGAAACAATTTGTTTTTTTAATGCTTGGATTTCCTACTGGGTCTGCGCATGTAGTTTCGGCAATGGTTTGAGTAGCAACTTTTACCGTTTGACAGGATGTCAAATATTTTTGATGCTATATAATATTTCTGGTATATGTATGCATGATGGTTTTCTTGGTATCGTTTGATTTTCAACCTTTTACATATATTAAGTAAAATTAAATTTTAATGCTGAAAAGGGAGTCTTCTACCCAAGTATACAATATAAAAATGGATAAATTAATATTTGATGTTTTTCTTACAACTCGAATATGTTTTTTATTATATTTATATATATTTATATATATTTATATATATTTATATATATATTGTATGTATGAAGGTAACTTGTTGTAGTTCTGCCATTGTCTGACGTATCTCTGATGTTTATGAAAAATTAGCACTTAATGACTTGTTAATTAGTTTACTGATTTTCTTGAGTATTCATCAACTTATTTCAATCGAAAAAAATAATTCAGACATACATCACCTGCCAACACATTCACTTAAAGCAAAATATAGAAAAATTCGCTAATGTTTTTTTGTTATGTCAGAAACGACACCAACGCAGTTCGAAACTCAATTCTAAAAATATATTTAACTTATTACATGCAAATAAATTTGTAATTATAATATGTAAATTAAAAAATGACAAGGATTTTTTTGGTGGTCTGAATCTTTAATACGCACTATTTAGCTGGACTGGATATATGAAAAAAATTAAGAATTTTAAAAATGTAAATTACTTTAAGTTGTTTCGAGAAACAGAGCAAAAATTAAAAAAATGTGCCTAACCACCGAAAAATTTGAAAATTATACTACTCCAAAAATTTGTATATATCAATTATGTGTATCTTATTTGAAATCTAAAATGTTTTCTTAGAAAATCTAGTTACAACTTTTATTTAGGTTAAACTGATAGTTAGAATGTGTCCTTTGAATTAAAAATGTATGTGCTTGGTCTTGGTCCTACAACATTCTAAAAATATAACTAATTGGATGTCGTGTTTTGCATCGATGGTCTGTTCTTGTCTGTTCAACAGCTATTAAACTGCATAGAGTGCTTTATTTTTAATTTAACGCTGTATGTCTTTTTTGTGTATCGAAACATTTTCCCCTTACATATGTTTAGAAGTGAAAATAAGTTAAATTAATTTTCCAGGAAAATTCAATCTTGAATATATAGTATGATTATATACGCATACAACATATTAACGCTACGCTCGGAGCAATAATTTAACATGTGGTTAGCTAGGTGTTTTTGTTTTCCTTCAAAGTGCTGTTAAGCTATCTGGTTAAAATCTTTATTTAGGTTACACTCAATTCTCCGGAATTTAATTTTTGAACCTTAAGTCTTACAAAGAATTTCAGTATTAAAATTTGCAAGTGGAAGTTTGAGTGTATTTTAAGCGTGCCATTTCTTTAACTGTCTGACTTATGTCATAGAAGAAAGGTATTTCATGCCAGGTGTGCGGGTATGAGAAGTTCACTCATAGTAAGTTGTCTAATTAACATTAAACTTTTAAAAAAGTTTTTTAAATAAAAAGTTTCGATTTAACAGTGACAGCAA
This sequence comes from Meiosimyza decipiens, assembly GCA_963680825.1. Lineage (NCBI taxonomy): Eukaryota > Metazoa > Arthropoda > Insecta > Diptera > Lauxaniidae > Meiosimyza > Meiosimyza decipiens. The sequence continues at coordinate 24,880,672 of OY804258.1, read as the reverse complement.
GACTTCTTTTAATGAAATTATATGCAGATGCAAATCCACATTAGATCTGTTAAAAAAAAAAAACAAACTAATGAAACTTTTTCCCATCTTTTTTTTCTCATTTCTAACTTTAAGTCCTTGTAGGAGCGTCAAACTTTGCTTGCGCTCGGCTCCACTCGCCACAATATGACATTAAAAAGAAAATACTGTAATCGCTCTAGAGGGGCTTACCAGTGCCCTTGGGCGTTATGGTAAACATAAACTGGTAGTAGACAGGAAATTGTACTTTGCTTGGCTGGGTTCGTGCATGGGTCTAAACCTTGTGCTTTGGCTTAAGCTTGAGACTGGCTTTCCTTGTATAGTCTTTTTTCAAACTACTACTACTACGCTTGTCCAGAGGTGAAGGTGCAAATCATTCTGGTACCAAGGGTTGTTGGAAGCCCCTAGAACCTTTTTCCATGCCCGACAGTGCGTGAAGCCCAATAGAGCAGATCGCATAGGATTCGTGATGGCTGTGGTTGAAACCTAATTCGTAGGAAGAGTAAAATGCTTATGTAACTTACCCGATGTGGAATTGCATTCGCAACCAAGTGGTCGTTCTTAGAATTGCAAGAGATCCTAGATAGGTCTCGGCTTAAACCAAGGGTGAAGTTATGTCCATAAAAATAGCTTTACTTGGTACTGTATCAACTGCAGTCGTGCTCAGCTTAGGGACGTATATAAATTAATACATGTGTGTGAAAGTCACACCGCGACGTTAAGCCTTCGAGACAGGTGGTCACGTAATAAAGAAGGTGCTTGTTATCGCTCTAGATGTAGGTACTTTTAGCACTATGATTAACTATTAGTCAAAGATTGATTCCGTGACTTTTGCATGAGGAGCCCTAGAGGCCGAAATCTGTCTTCTTACTATCTTATTGTCATTATTGTAGGTAAATCAATGTATAATTTAATATCGCCTTTCTGGAAACATAATTCCTAATAACAGACCAATTCCGTTACAGGTATATGAGAACTTCCAGCAGTAAATTGTGGGTTCATTTGTTCACAAAATTTTAAAGATGTGAAAATTAATATTTTTATTAAGAGCTCCAACAAATTAAAGTTTTCGAAATAATACATTCTATGGGTTATTTGTATTTACTGAACGTTTCTTCTACAGCAGTTTATATTTTTGTCGTCTATAAAATTTACTGCATTTTTGCCTAATTTGTACCTTAATCTGCGACACATCTTGTGTCCCACCACAGATTTCTTTCGCTAATCATCGAGTAACGTTAGACAATATTTTCGAAAATAGAGCTTTTCAAAAACATTTTGAAAAACGTTTTGAAAATTCTTAGTGTTGTTGGGAATTCCGTGAAACTGACCCTGCCAAACCAAATATAAAAACATACAAATATATTTTTTAATCCTGGCATCATCGAGTACTAAAGGGTGATCCAATACGAGTTCCCTTTTCCAACTGGGTTGTTTTAACAGCTGTCATGTATCAAATGGCTTGTCCAAATGACGTTTGTGTTCAGTATTCAATACGACTCAATCGTGAATAGACTTACTCCTGAACAACGTTTATTAATTATGGAAACTTACTACATATCAAAATCAGTCCTCAGTTAGAGAATGCTATATAGTTCTTCAATATCATTTTGGCCGTTATGAGCGTCCATCTGAGCGCACTATTCGTAACACCATCACCAGACTTCGAACCAATCTTACACTATTGAACATTCATCATTCAACCAGAGTGCATACAGCCCGTAATTTTGAGAATATTTCTGCAGTAGCAGAGGGTGTTCGTGAAAACCGTGAACAATCGATTCACTGCCGATCTCAGGCTTTGGGCATCTCTTATAAATCATTGTGACGCATCTTGAGGCGTGATTTTGGTCTGAAGGCCTATAAAATACAGCTCGTACAAGAACTGAAGCCGGATGATATTGGTTTACGTTTTAATTTCGGTTTATGGGCCTTACAACAACTTCAAATACATCCATTATTTTAACGAAAAATTGTGTTTAGCGATGAAGCTCATTTCTGGTTGAACGGCTACGTTAACAAGCAAAATTGCCGTATTTGGGCCGATGAACAACCAGAAGCAATCCAAGAGCTTCCAATGTATCCCGATAAATGTACTGTTTGTTGTGGTTTATTTGCAGGAGGCATCATTGGACCGTATTTCTTCAAAAATGCGGATGAAGCCCGTGTTACGGTCAATGGTGTTCGCTACAGAGCAATGATCAGTGAATTTTTGTTGCCATAAATTCAGGATATTGGTGTAGCCGACCTCTGGTTTCAACATGCCATACAAGAAACGTTCGACGAAGACATCATCTCAAGAAATGGTCCTGTTAATTGGCCACCAGGATTATGTGATTTAACGCCATTGGATTACTTTCCTTGGGGATATGCTAAATCACTTGCATATGTTGACAAACCCGAAACTATTAACGCTTTGGAAACCAACATAACTCGTGTTATTCAAGAAATATCGGTCGATATGCTCGAAAGAGTTGTCGAATATTGGACCCACAGAATGGACCATTTAAGAACTAGTCGTGGGTAGCATTTGAACGAAATAATTTTTAAACATTGAGTTGTAGGAGCCGAACTATCATTCCAAATAAAGATTTGCTTCAATACATTGATTTTTATGTATTTGATTTAAAATACAAAGTAGGAAGCTCTTATTGGATCACCCAAAAAAAAAGTCAGAACTTTGCGGCGTTATGGAAAGAAACCGTTGTCATTTCTTTCAAATCTCTCAATCTCAGCAGCCAATTGAAGTGTCCATTTCGAGATCAGCCTTCCAGAAAATATGCCATTGTATACACGTCGTTCACTTATCAAAAGTCATCTCAACGATAGTTAAATGTTGTCAGTTCAAAAATTTTGCGAAATTTTAAGTATTAACTCTTGTTGGATGACCCGCTACTTCATTTTTTCAATGTACCTATAAAAAAAAAATCTTTGTTACTTTACTGTTACCTTTCCCTTTTCTCACGTATATTTAGTTCGTTAGTTTCACGTGAATTGAGCAGCGGTTGGCATTAAGTCATAAATTTAATTGAACTAAAATTACACCTGGTAATATTTTTTTTCTATTCTAATAAAAGGTAATCTACCAGATAATGCCAAATGAAAATCAATTATTTTAATTTGTAAGTTAGCAGAGCGTGATTACTAATTAAGTTGACCTTTTTTTAAACAAAAAGTTATTTTTAAAAAGAGAGAAACCTATCATTACCATTAGCTTTTTATGTTACAATTAATTGTCTATCCCAATCAATAGGTTTTGGATTTGCATCGCATAAAATACCAATCCTTACAAATTGTGCCATTAAAATTTCATTCTTTCGTGCGTATTTTTTACCATTTAATCAGGTAAAAATATTTTAATACTTTTCCTCTATATAACACCTTGGCATTAAATCTATTATAACGAATATAATGTTATAAGGATTTTTGATGGCACGATTTTTTTTGCTTACAAAAATAGGTCACTTCTGACTTTAATATCATTAAGTTATTACTTTACGTGTATTAATTTGATTTAGGTCTACCGCAAACAGCAGGTCATAAACTTTATTATATGGAATTTAATTAATGAAATGATGAAATGGAATATCTGAAATATTGTTTATGTTAAATCTAACTAACAAAAACATCGGCATCCATTACATCAATAACGCAAGGATAACAACAGAAATGTACAGGGTGTCTCATTTATACGATATCATTAAATCAATAAAATGTTGTTATTTTTAATTTATCATTTTGCAGTTTAGGGAAATTGCTTATAGTTTGCCCTGGGGCAGATTTTGAGGATTCGGCCCAAACGCAAGAAGAGCTTGCTTCAGTATTGGCAGTTACCCGACAAGCCATTTCCAAGCGTTTGCATGCGTGAAAAACGGCCCCAATACGAACAGAGGCACGATAAAGTAATCCTATTGCATGACAACGCTAGGCCTCACGTTACTAAACCAGTGCAAACATACTTGCAAACTTTCAAATAGTAAGATCTACCCCACCCGCCGTATTCCCCAGATATTGCCCCGCCAGACTACTACTTGTTCCGTTCAATGGCACTTGGTCTGGCTGATCAGCAGTTCAACTCCTATGAAGGCCTCAAAAAATGGCTTGATTAATGGATAGCCTCAAGAGACGAACACTTCTACCGTGATGGCATTTGAGCTCTACCAGAAAGATGAGGAAAAATGGTATCTAGCAATGGGCAATACTTTGATTGATTCATCTGTAACTATTTTTTGACAATAAAGTTGTATTTTTAACAAAAAACAGCGAGAACTTAGTTGCGCACTTAATATTTCGATTTCTTATAATCTTAGTGTCAATATAAAATATCAAAATGGCTTTTGGATTAAGCTGAATGTTTCGCAAATACCTGCCTATATGACTTAACATTGTTTTGAAGACCCTAACTCACTTTTTCATGCCTAAGATTCCCATGCAAACTTTGTGGTAGCATCTTGACTTTTCTTACACCGATTTTAAGATTTTTCCAAAAATCCATAAAGATAGACAACTAATATATTCAACAAACAAAAAAAACCTTAGATTTTACCCATATTACCGATAACGTGCACAGCTTTTTAAGAAAATGATCGAAAGGATTATCGCGTCTTTATTTGCTTTAAGATGCTTTATTTCAAATTCTAGACTTGCCCGATACTAAAATTTATGAAATTCAAATCTTTAATTTCGTAAATTATTATTTTTTACATATTTTTAATTTGAAAAACGCCTTCACACACTTCACTTCGCTCGTTGGCTTTGGCGAGCGCTGCTCAGAATTTTTGTTTTCTTATATATGAAAAAAAAATTTACCTTTCTTTAACAACTAAAAGTATGCAATATTATTTTTGTTTACTTTTTGTAAATATAAAAGAACATGCCTTCTTCACTATGTGCAAATTTTCTCACACCGAAATTTACTTTATGTACAAAAAAGCTTAAATTTCTGGGCTTAATAACTCAAAAAACTGGCGCGTAGGTTGTTTGAAGACCTTTGCTCTAATGGGTTCAAAATTTTGTTAATGAATCTGCATCTGCAATATATTTAGTTTTTACTTTCGTTTTAGTGCTTTTGAACCCTAACTATACACTAACCCACCCACATTGGCAATACTCTCTAGGTATTATGAGCCTTAATAAATTTATGCGAACATGAAAGGCATTTGCTTTTAGTATACATGTGAGCGTTCCTTAAATCATTTGTTTTATTTAATGGCACAATTGAGTCTTACGTTATTTTAGGGTTAAATTTAACATTGCTAAATGATGTTTATTGTTCATTTTCATGCGTCACCACCCTGTAATATCGATATGAGCTACGATAATAATATTATTATTTTTGTTTTGTGTTTACGAGGAGTAAATATTTTACAAATATTGTGCATATTTCGTTTATGTTGATTTTAGTTTACCAAAATGTGGGACCGGCATTATGTGATTACTCACCTCAAGATATGTCTTGATGCGCATAACACAACTGGGTAAATTCAGGCAGACAAATACGGTTGAGACCACCATCAGCATTTTGGTAACTTTCGATTGTGATGCATTGGAGGGTTTTCGTTTAGCTAAAGGATAAAAAGAAATTGAAACAAAAAGAGAAAAAATTTACATTGAAATAAACAATAATAATAAAATATGTAGAAGAAAGACCCTTATCGATAATACTGTACAAATATACTCAGGTTGCGAGGGCACACACTTTTAAAATAGATTTACTTTTTCTTTTCTGATGAGATAAACTTTATTTGTAAATACACATATATATATGCATTACATAAGAGTGTTTTTTTTTATCCTGTAATTTATATGCAAATTTTTATAGAATATTGAAAGAGCGAAATCCAATGCAAGGAAATCTGAATATTTAGAGGACACTATTTTTATTTTGACTTTTTTGTGTGTGTTACAATAAATTAAAAAAAAGTTTTTTTTTGAATATTTTGATCAATCTTAAGAACTTTTTACTCGTTGCGATTTTTATTGAAAATTGATAGTTTAGAGAAAAAAGTGAGAAAAGGTGATATTTCAACAAAAACTATTTTTATCAACAATGCAAAAACTAAAAATTTTCGAAAAGCCGGTGGTACATTCACTATTTTTACATTCTTCATGGTTTGTTGCTATTGTTTTGTACATAGACAAATTGAATGTATTAATTAATTTTGGATTTTAAATATAAATATAAAACTTAATTTGCATATGAACTTATTTTGGTAAGATAATTCTTTGATTCCGATATTATTCTTTCATGCCCCAATATTAAAAGCGATTCTATTTTTAGTATCGAATTGATTTTGTTGCTATTTTTTGCACAACACTGTATGTATGTATGCCATTTAGGAATGCAAATTTTACTAAATTGAATTTTAAGCTAGTGATTTTTATTTTATTATTTGTTTAAGAGGAAATGTTTGTTTCGGTCTTGTCACTTTTGTCAACATATCAAAGTGCTGGCAATGTCGGTTGTACACAAAAAGAAAAGTTATGTACGAGGGGCTTAAAAAAGTTGGTTGAAAAAAAAAAACAAGAAAAATTATTTAAGCTTCTTATTTTAAATTTTCATAAATTTTATTCTTCCCCTGTAGGACTTTTAGGGATTATCGAAAAATAATCGCTATGCTAACGATATTGCTTTCCTGCCAACAATATCTTCCGATATGCACACAAACCCTATGAGGCTAAGCGATCAGGCACGAGCATTATGAAAACTAAAGTTGAAGACAGACGTAGCAACAAGAATCGACAAAGCAAGAGGATTCTTTGCTCAACTCCATGAAATATGGAATCAAACACCACTTCAATAAACACCAAATTAGGAAAAGTTAAACCAAATGTTCAATCGGTGTTGCTTTATGCTTCTGATCTATGGTACCCCCACGCCACAAATTTTAAAGTTGGAAATAGTAAAAAGATAATTTTTTCTGTTCGTTTTAAATGCAAACAAATTTTTTAAATTTGAAAAGTAATAAAAATAACATTTTTCAACTTTACTTTAATCGTAAAAAACTTTGAATTGAATTTTGAAGCTGCAAAGTATTAGAAATTTAATTTTTTTTTTATTTAATATTGTACACTTTGAATCAAATATGAAATCACTTTAAATCAATGTGGATTCTTTTTGAACGTGTTCCTTGCATTTTATGTTCTAACAACTTTCTTCGGAAAGCGATAAAATAAAACTAAAGCTGTTACATTTTTAGTGAATCAAAATAAACTAGTAAAGGTGTTATTTTCGGCAAGGCCGAAACTCACATACCATACACTACATTAAAAGTACTTTTTAAATAAATGTTAAAAAAATGTTGAGGAGGTTGAATAAGTCGAAAATAATGTAAAAAGGTTCAAAAATGTTGGAAAGTGTTGGAAAAAACTGAAAATGTCAAAAGAATATGGGAAATGTTGAAAAAAATAAAATAGAAATGAAAAACACGAAATATGTCACGCCCACTAATACAATTCCGCCCACTTTTGTTTCAATAAATGATATTCGTTATTAACATGATCAAACCAAATTTTAGCACAATAGCTTGTATAGTTTGCGATATGTGCCGTAATTATTCCTAAAATTTAGGGCGGTGACAGACCGACTGGTGCAATCCACTCCGATTTTGATCCAGAAATAGCTTTTTATGAAAAAACTTCTTACACCAAATTTTACTATGAGTGCTCATATATTTCGATAGTTATGCCACTTAAGGTATTTTAATTGTATGGGAGGTGCCACGCCCACTGTTGCTATTTCGCCAGCTTTTGACTCATATATACCTATTACCCAGTAAACCACATACATCAAATTCCAGATCGATTGCTCCAATAGTTCACTTAAAATAGCACTTACAACTTTATGTGAATGAGAGAGGTGCCACGCCCACTGATGCAATCTTGTCAAGTTTCATTTAATTCTGAAGCTTATAGTACCCGACACCTAACAATACAAGCCATTGACTACTTTCAATGGTATCATCCCTAAAATTTTAATGAAAATCGTATGTGCCAATTTGGAGTTATACGAAATCCAATTTTTTAATTGTTAAGAAATGCCACGCCCACTTTTACAATTCCGCCCACTTTATGCGCAATTCAAAATTCACAAGATCTGTATCCGTGTACCAAATTTCATCACAGTATCTTGAACAGTTTACGAGCAATGGCGTCATAAAACTTGAAATTTAGGGCTGTGTCACGCCTCTTTAAGAGCTTTTGCAAACTTAAGACCTAGCCTAATCTTAATGTTGTTCTCATATTCACCAAATCACCGATTTTGATCAAAATCGCAGCAACTTTTTTTCAAAATGGACTTGGGTTTATTTACATAGAGTATGAGCGGAAGGCGTGGCTGTGAACCGATTGCGCCCATTTTTATATGCTAGCAGCTTGCAAGAAGATCTAAGCTGTGTGCCAAATTTCATTGAATTAGCTTGCTTAAACCTGATTTCAACAGACAGACACACAGACAGACAGACAGACAGACAGACAGACAGACAGACAGACAGACGGACAGACAGACGGACACAGCTATATCGACTCAGGTGGTGACACTGATCACGAATATATAAACTTTTCCATATCTGCCACGCCCCCTTCTATGCGCTACAAACGGAATGACAAAGTGAATATACCCTCTGTGTAGGGTATAAAAATGTTTATTAAAAAAATTATAAAAAAATTCTAATAAAAAAAGCGCAGTTTTATGTTGGATTATTATTTTGGGAATACTTTCTTTTATTATTATCTGCATCATAATCCTATATTCATTTGTGGCCATTTTTTTTATCGAGTTCTTTTATTTCATTTGTTTTTAGGCGATTATTACTCGAATTTGAGACAATTTTTGTTTAATATCCAAACGTCTCTTGCAATTTCTAAACCACGATTGCGCTAAGCTGGTAGTTTAGTGATTTTTTTCTTCTTAAAAATGCAAATTTTTTCTTTTATGATAAGGAAAAAAAAGGATAAAACATTTATGTGCACACATCCGGCAATAAAGTTAATATTTGCGTACATAAAAACAAATTTCGTAGAAAATTGAATCAATGCTTTTTGTACAAGTTGATGACAATAAAAAACAAATCGCAAGTAAATGTCTGCAAGTGAAAATCTTTTGAAGAACTTTGCATTTTATTGAAAAAAAAAAAATGTTTTAAGAGTGAGAATGTGAACCCCCGTCTGAAATATTTAACTTTGGTATTCCTTTTGCAAATTGAAGCCTTTTAATGTTCGCACTTTTGGATTTCAATTTAATTTTTATTTTGACGAATATTTGAAAAAATAAACTTTCATATGAAAACGTTTGTGTTTTTTTTTTTCAATGCACTCAATGTTGTTTGTCGCACGTGCGGTTTTGTTCAAATTTAATTTACATATTTTGTGAAATGGGCACAAGGTCACGTACAAATGTGTAGGTTGGCCAACTAATGCAAAGGAAATAGAACTGAATGAAGAACGAGATTTAGCAAAATATCGTAAGGTTACTTAGATGCAGTGTGGAAAAAGAGTTTCAGCTTTATGAATATCCTCTGTTTTAATTTTGATATATTTTTAGTGTTTTTTTGGGGCATATTCGAAATTTTATTTTTTAACAAAATCGAAATTTTTCGGAACTCAACTTTCTGCAACTTGGGCTCAAATGCTACATGAGTATACCTTAGCAGAAAACTTAAAAAACCGTATGACAGTCATCTTCTAGTCATACAAGTTTCATTCATTGCTAAGTGGAATCATCAGTGACCTTTGAGCTGATGCAATGAGATTTTCTATGCCTGATTTGTTTTCCTTTGTTGAGTATGCAAGCAAAAACTGAAAGCCAAAAATATCGCAAAACGTTTTCAGGCACATCAGCAGAGATTTGCTTAAAGGCGTCATTTCAAATAAACTTAATTTTTTGTTGAGTCAATTTTTGAATATTATTTAGTTTTGGTAAAAATTTTGTCTTCGAACTACAACTCAGTTTTTATTTCAAACATTTTTAGAAAATAGCCACTGCTGCTTTTATGATGAATACTTTATTTTATTTCTATGAAAAATGAAACACAAAGTAAATGAATCATTTATTTAATCTGTTTCTCTTTTCTTTTTTATTTCAGGTGAGTTCAACTATATAGATTTGACATAATAGCACTAATTTGTGTAAGTAATTACCAAAGTTTCAAACTAAATTCTGGTTAATCAAATGATGTCACAAAGTGTTTAATAACTTATTCAAAGAAATTATAAAAAATGACAAAATAAACTACTTGTGCAAACTTGAGCTGCTATAATTTTGGTATATCTCAGCTGAAGACATAGTCTCCAATCAACAGTGTAATTTTGGTGTTCATCCACAAAATGTCAATAATATTTGTATTTATGGGAAATCATTATTTTCAAGCAACTTGAACGTCATTTCGAAGGGGATACTAAGCTTTCACTTCATTGCGTTTCTGAAAAGCGCACAGTGTAGCATATGTATTTTGGTGATAGTTACTGCTGCAGAGCTTTAAAAAAAGTGTAGAGAGTACTAATTTGATTTTTTTCGAGGAGCAAAGGTTTATAAAAAAATAAAAAAATTTTTTTTCTTTAAACTACTGGTGTGGGTCCTTCTTACAGCTTTTTTTAAAGAGCTTTCCGTAGGTACTAGTTTTGTTAAAATTAGTCCAGAGCTAACCAACTTATAATAATTTTTTGAAAGATGCGAAGGTGGATCTATAAAATGTCGCGTTTGGACTGAATATGTAAGATTTCCATTAAAATATTTTATTTTTCCTTTTAGAATGATACACTTTTCCCAACATAACATTTCTTTAACCCCTTTAAAAAAAATACGATATGTCAAGTCCGGACGATAACATACTCGTTTGAGCTGAATTATTTTTTCTACTAGCCACGTTTTCATGTTGGAAAACAGAGAGAAGTCGCAGTGAGCCAGGTAGCGCGAGTACGGTACATGCGGCAGCAATTTTAAGTGCAATTCATGCAGTTTGGCTACTATAAATCCGGATGAGTGCGCTTGTACGTTGTCGTGCTGGAGCAGCACTTTTTCTTTGTCAAATCGAGCCGGGACTTTTAATTTCTTTACGAATCGATCAACTAGTTCACTGTAGCACTGCCTCGTGATTATGCCTCCTCTCTGCCATGGTACCGTCTTTTCTTCTTCGTTGCAGATTCGCCTATAAAAATCAATTGTTTTAATTGTTTTTTGGTTCCTGGCGTATAATTGTGGCTCTAGGCTCTTTAACGATGACTATTCGATTTAAAAATTTTTGAGGATTTCGCTGAAATAGCCCCAGCATCGGTTTGGATGTTGAATGCCATTCTGCTTATTGTCCGCAATGAGCAATTGCGTTATCATCGGGCCGACAGCTTTCTCAATCCTAATAAATTATGTAAAGTATTAAAAGCAGTTTCGTGCGACACGCCAATGGTCTCCGCTACTTCGCGTACTTACGTTCGGCAATTTGCAAGAATCAATAGTATGCTCGGCAAAAAGCATTTTACGGATCGACATTGTTCTTTTTCCACTGTATCAAAAAAACCAAACGCGTGAAATACAACTGGCTGCCAATTTGAAAATATCTCATGAATCGATCTGAAGTTTAGTTGTTTTCATTTGAAAAATGGTAGCATACAAGAGTAATGCCAACTTCCCTCAGTAACGCCAACTACCTTCAAACACGGGCACTTATTGATCTACCTCTAAATATATTCATAAGTGATGGTCATGTATGCATACTAAAGCACAATAACAGACTAAGGGCCGTGTTCTGAATGTACAGCAAAGGCACTAATCTGAATTTTAATCAGCAGTTAGCAAAAACAACCTGTCTTCATATATTTATATTTATTTTTCTGCAGCATAATAGTAGTAGTCAAGTAGTCTTTGATTATTCACAATTGACAAATTCACAATAAACGTGTTAATCAAAATTTACTTAATCATCACTTGGTGAAAACAAACTTGTTATTTTTAGCTACTTCCATCATGCGATGAATATATATGCGGGTCATGCATTGAACTAACCGGAAATTCTGCATTCAGAGAAAAATGACATTGGAAAATTTAAAATTTTCATTGTTTCCTTCAACGCGCAAAAACAAAATTTTTTCTCTTTATTTTTAGAAAACAAACAATTTTTAATTTTAAATTTAGAAAGTAATAACATTTTTTAACTTTAATTTAATTGTAGAATACTTCTATTTCAATTTTGAAGCTGCAAAGTATTTGAAATTACATTTTTTTATTTAACATTAAACAGTTTGCATAATTTAAAAAGTCACTTTAAATCAATGTGAATTCTTGTTCAATCTAAGTCTTTAACTTAAACATTTTTTAGCTTTGGCGCTAAATCAATGTGTTAGACGACTTTAAGACTTAAAATCCACAAAGCCGATATGAAATTAAAATAACTTATTAAATTATCCAACTAGTTATACTCATAAAATAGGGTATATAAGGGACAGCTCACTGGGAGTATGGGGAGTCGGTCGGTGATCTCGTCCTGGACAACACTATTGTGGTAAGCCTTAGTTCTTAGCCAGTAGTCATAGTAAGTAGCTAGCTGATGATTCTATCGCACGTCTGGGTGCAACGCTAACACTCGTGTCGGCAGAATAGTTTGCAGCACCGCCGTTATTTGTTGTACGATAACCGCACAGCGCCGAAACCCGTGCGACAAAGATCGGGCATAACGATGGAACAAATATCCTCGTTGCGATCTAACGTACAGCAACTGCGTAGAGAGTGCGGACGAGAAAACAGTGACGCAAGTGACCGCGTATTATTATTGAAAACTATTAATTTTTTCCACCTGCAAAATTATAAATTTTTGTAGCCGAACCTTGGACACCGACGAGTTAAAACCTCGGCGCGAGGTTCGTTACAAACACTTATCCTGCACTTCACTGTATGTTACTGAATTATAAATACATTTTAGTTTTCACCACTGTTGCCTTGTTTTTTTTTTGAAACTGATTTTTCCAATTTATCAAAAATCAAAAATAAAATAAATAAACTGCTGTGCATTTTATCTGTTTTGCTCACCTGATTGCTTTCTCAGTACACAGCCATGATGATGTTGTGACACATAATTCTGTCCACTGGGGTGTGGAGAGCTTGAGCTTTGCCTTTTTGGGTTACGATATGTTGATGATGTAACGTTGTTCGAGTTGGAGGTAATCGAAGGTTTTGTCAGCGTATCTTTTCTTTTATTTTGGTAAACAAAAAAAAAGAACAATTACAAAAGTTATGATTCATTAAAATTTTTCACTGAATGTAAATTTCAATTAAAATTTTTTTGAGCTCGAATTATTGTAAATTTTTTATTTTTTTTTTTAAGTTAAATACAAAACTGTAAAATAGTGTATTAAATTTTTGAGTGCCACAACATAAAATAAAAAACTAGTTAATGCTTAATTTAAATAAAACTTTGTGACATGGAATGATCATGAAATTTAATATTTTTGTTGCTTTTTTTTAATGCTTAATGTGTGTGCAGTATTTTACAGTTCTGAAAATCTGTTATGCTAATAATTTATTTAAAATTTTTCACACGGCTTCATATAAAAATACCTTTTTTGCATAGTCATTGAACGCCGCACAGTTGCAAACTTCCACACAGTGCATGCAGTCCAAGTATTTAAAATGGCAATTAATATGAATGGCACAGCCAGCACAATAAATGAATCCCAGTAGTTGAGTATGTGCAAAATGTCCTGCAAAAAAATTTATAAATTTTTGTTTATTTGTTAAAAAATTTACAATAAAATCAGATACCAGGTGTACAAGCATGGAATGCACTTTTTTTTCGAAAAAAAACACGTTAAATTTGAACGTATGCTAAAAAGTTGTTTGGTCAAAATATGGTCCATTGGTAGTTAAAGATTTTGCTAATTTTTTGTGCCCTATTGCTAGAAACTATTTATTTATCGAGTAACTATTTCACATCTTCATACGAACTAAAGCGCTGCTCAGCAAGTGCGTGACGCATCGATGCAAACAAGTGCTAATTAAAAAGAGCTAGGTCTGGTAAAAACGCCACATGGTATAATGCTCCCTAGCCGAGTGCTTCCAACCGTTTCACTAGGTTTTAACTGCTCGTAATAGATCATTCTCTTCGGGTACCATAAAACACAGATCATTGATCTCCCTGCCAAAGCGATTCAATCTTACGATCGATGTGAATGGTGCGCCAGGGTATACCGATGAGCTTTTACGCTTGAAATTCTCAAAATAAATCTACTTTTCATTTCCAGTAGCGATACGCTGCAAAAACGGTTCGCTTTTATATCAGTTCGAACCAAAAATTGTGCTCTTTATTTGGCACCAATTTGAAAATATTGAACGCTGTATGTTAATACTATGTAAACACTTTTTCAGTGTATCCCTTATGCGCTTTTGACACCAGTTGATGCCACCACAGCAAAATGTCATAGATGCATATCATATCTTTATCGTACACACTGCATTGGAGCGCCATTTGTTTTCTCAAATCCGCACATCATGCTTGTACACCTGATATATCTTGTTTTTTAGCTATGAACTAAAAGGACATAACCTCTTCCACAGAAGTAAAAAATCTGTAAAAATCACTACTCACTGAAAAGCTTAAAAACTTAAAACGCTTAACTAAGGTAGCTACTTTCGAATACATCAAGGACACTTCCAGTGACACACCTCTCACGCAAATAAGAAACTTAAAATGATTTAAAAAACTTCTTCTTTATGTTTGAAAGTAACTTTTACGAGTAGCAGTGAATAAATTTCTCTCTTGTGTCGTTTGAAAAATAGTTACAAATTTTACTCTGAAATGTTTAACAAGAGAACAAAAAGTTCAACTATTTACATCCTTAAGGGGTTGAAATTTATTTTCATTTCTTTAACATATTTTTTATAATAAAAATTCTTAACGTTAAAACTCTGATTTCGATGCTAATTGAATGCAAACTGCCTGCAAAGTAAATTTCATTAAATTGAGAGAAAAGAAGCCAATTCCCTTAGTTGCAGCAACAACTATAAAAAACTTTTCGAAACTGCAAGCTTCTGAATAAGACATTTTAAATGAGATAACGTTTGTAAAAATCAGTGAAATAGCTAAGGAGCTGTTAATTTATTCTTTGTTTAATTATTTTGTTCCATTTGCACCTGGTTTTTTGTTAAATTTCCTAAAGAAAAGGGATCTTTCTTCATCATGTTCCCACTCGGCGCAAAATTCGACTAAATTATTAAAATCAAAGGTTTTCTCGAATACTTTACTCAAAGGCTTTTACGAAATAGATCGCATTTTGTGAACATGGGAAATATTAAAAGGATCACAATTAGAAATATTTTTTGTGTATTGAAATAAGTTGAATTTTATTTAGACGGTTAAGTAAATCTGTGTTATAAATGAAAAGCGACTGAACACATAGAACAAGTGGACGAACGAATTCTTATTAACTGATAAACATCAGGAGTTAATTGGTCGGTTGAAGCTTTTGTGTTCCTAGTTATGATTGCTTGACGGTCCTGTATTATTTTAAGTAGGCGATCATTTCAGAATGTTATAGTCAACCAACTTTTATAAGTTTTGTTAGAAAGATTAAATTTATCAATAAGCAAATCTAATTTTTATTGAAGTTTAACCAATCGAAAGCTTAATATTTTCTGGATTTGAATATCATGAAAATGGTGAAGTTGTTTCTGAAAAGTATGTGCGGTCGGTTAGATGTATGCACATAGATTTCGTTATGCTAACCAACTAAAAGTTTTGTGTGACCATTAATATTCCGATTTCAATCAAAACACACTTTTGAACGTTTGAAAATGAACTGATTTATTTATTGTACAAAATAATTCACAAGCTCTAATAAAACTGTTCACAATCTTTTTTTACTATTCACATTATGCACGACTTTAATACCACAAGTCTCAAAACAGCTGACAGATTACACTGCTAGACAGAGAAAAAGGACTTGGTCAAAAATATCCATTTCATATTTTAAATGGGCTCTTTTTTCGAAAATCGCTTTGAAAAAATTTGCAAATGTAGTTTTCGAGATATTGTCGTTAAATGGTTCTTTAGTTTTCGAAAAAGGTGGTTACGTTTTACTTTAAATAAACAGAGTTTTGATTAATTCATTTCAATTAACTGTCAATAAAATTTAATTTAATAAGCTATAATCTATTTGTAGATCAGTTTTCAATTTGCGTCACACTTTACGCCACAATAATAACTAAGACAAAATAACTCATGAAAGATCTGTAAATTCAAAATATGTCCCTATACTCAGTTACTGTTAGCAAGGACGAGCTTAAAATTTCAGCAATGAAAACTTGCTGTACATCGTTTGAAAGATATTTGTTGGCACTAAAAGCCCTTCTAGCTTAGAGACCGATTCAGCAAGTTATAAAGTTGAGGCTTTATAGCTCAGAGAAGATTCATTCTATCTAAAACTCGTTCATCTATCATAGGTCCGAAAAATAACTTTCAAGCTATAACCAACACGGTGAGGATACATTTTTTTGGGACATATGTTGGGTCTCTCATGCACTACTTACAGAACCTGTTGCTAAGTAAAAATTATATATGCTTGAAGTGATCTTTCTATTGATATTCACATTAGTATCCATGAGATTTTAATCTTCCTACCACTTTGCTGAAAACTGCCGAGCAAGATTTTGAGCAGTTTAAGAGTTGTGGGGAGGAAATTCAAGGTCATTTTGTGTAATAAATTAAAAAAAAAACGATTATTTGAGGGCATTAAAAAATATATAATGAACTAAAGCAAAACCCAGCTGAGGTTCAACTGCCACATGCCACAGATCCTAAACAAAATTCTGATAAATAAATAAAATTTCGGAAATTGATTTCTGTTTCATATATGCTACTGGACATTAAAAAATGTATGAAATTGGTGAACAGCCAAGACCACCGCTCATTCATATATAAATCCATTTACAGCATAGATGCGCAAAATTTTAGAAGCAGGAGCCACTTACAACAGAAGCAACGAAAACATCAATCACAACCCCACCATTAATTCGATGTCGATGGCAAAAAAAAATCTGCAATAAACCAAAAGCCATTTACAAGAGTCAAGCAAGAGCAACATGTTTTGTTGTAAAAAGCTAAAATTGGCTCATATTTCCTATTTTGCCCATCGCTGTCTTTAATTAAAGAAGTTGTATCGAAGCGAATTCTTCCCATTTCTATTTAAAAGTATTCTCAAGTTTTTTTGCGGAAGCTAGAACACGTCAACTAAATAAGTTGTATAGGAGGTGGGCGTGTCCAAAGTAGGCTCTGTTTAAATATTGTAATCATATTTTAGTGCGTAATTAAGCGCTCCTGCGTATTTGAACTAATAATATTCATTTTTAAACTTATGCGCCGCTAAATCTCAAAAACGCGCCACGTCATAACTTGTGTAGAATATTAAAAGTTTAATTTCATTTCATTTCTATTAACAAAACAACTATAAAGCAAATTGAACCAAATACAGTTGTCCAAATAAAAGTTCCATGATTTATTTACCCCAACAAACAGACGGAAATTTAAATATCTATTGAGTTTTGAAGCATTTTCCCCCGTCCTTCCCGATTTTCTTTAATTTTAATTTCAAAGGAAATAAAATAAATATGAATATCACCAATTAATGCAAAAGATGCTGTAGTTTAATTAAACTCAAAGAACAATATGACCTAAATAAAATGTACTTGCTGGTTACATTGAAATGTTTCTCGCATAAGGTACATAATCTCAATTTAAGATAGAAAATTGGCAACTAAAGTTGTTAATAACCTACGAAGGCTTACATTGTCCCACTGCGTGATCCGCACTTTAATTATCCTTACAAAAGCATAATCTAGCACTCCTTAGCATAAATTATTTATTATTTCCATGCATAATTGAATTCAAGGCTCTACTTTTATAAACTACTAATGATTACTTCTCAGTTGGCAACTCTCCTTCAATATTGGTCGTTAAAAACAAAAACTGTTAAATTTATGATCTTAAGTAAAGTATGTTATAACGAGGAGTATCCTTTTATTGTTGTTGTTTTTGTTGTTATATTGTTGTATTCATAGTTTCTAACAGTGTTTCATCAACATACTTTCTCATATAAATTCCATTTTCATTAGAAAAGTTTAAGTTCATAGCTACAAATTCTGCTTAGCTCATCTGTAATAACTTTACATGATTTGTTCATTGCGTAAAAATACTCTACACTGTGTAATCTGGCATGAAATGCTCCTCAAGAAATTAATGAATCGAAATAATTAAGAATAGCGTTGCTATCAGAAATTGCTTTATAATTAATATTTTCGAATTGAAAAAGAGATATGCAAATGATTCACTAATTGTATAATATTTTGACCCGCAAGATGTCTACATTAGTGAAGTCATTTGGGTTTTCTGGGAACTTACGAAACTTAATCTTAAAATGTATTTTGTTTCCTTCAGGAAACTAATTAGAAAAAAGTCTAGATAATTTGAATTAATTAAATCTTTTACGCACGCTTAATCAACATTTCAATTTACTAAAAAGGGTATTTCTCCACAACTGTTGATGGCGATTATTCCTTCCACATGATATGGCAATGTGTCAATACTTCAGGAGCTTAATTTATGTAGTACACACGGGTACTTTCATCAAGATGGCGCCACACCTCATTCTTCAGAAAACTATTAAGTTAAGGTGACATCGTGTGGTCAGCCAGATCACCGGATCTCACCTCCATGGACTTTTTTCTCAGGAATAACTTAAGGCTAAAGTGAAGAATAGCGACTCAAAAGACATATCGATATTAAAAAAAATATCGTGTGAGAAGTTATCGCTATTTCTCAATCACTGTTGTAAATATCGATAAAATCCGTGAGAGTGTAGACGATATAAACTTTAATACATCAAGTCCGCATTTTCTATGTTTCATGTGATAAGGAATACTCAATTATTTATCGCTTGGAATGTATATTTATTTCATTTTCAAAACCTTAATCGGCCACGGGACACTGTTTTTTTGTAAACATCCCCATATTTTTTTTTTGTGAAAATTCCATTTTTCTTTGGTCTTTCATTGACTTAGTTACGCATATAAAAAATTCAGTTTTTGTATGAGCAGCAGTTATATGTATACAAATACCTAAGGACTGTCCCAGAAAAAACTTACGTTTTTTAGACACAATATTTGTTCTATACAAAGTGACGTTTAATATGATGTATAACAATTAAAGATAGCACTTTTAACGACAAAGATGTACAGCAAGCAAGAAAAAGTCCGCAAACTGATTTTGTCCACATACCTGCAAAATTCAAAGTATATTCAGCTGTACCAAAAATAATTTTTGCATCAAATAAAACTGTCTTCACGGATATTTCTAATTATAAGAAGGGTCTACCTGATTCACGAAAAAAAGGTTTAGACAGAAAACCAGAATTTTCTAACCCAAAGGTACCGACGAAGGTGAATCGCCTTTGTAAGCACCTCATTGCGAGATATAGCGGTTAGACCAGGTACATAAAAATCTACTGTACAAAGGATAAAAGAGAAAAGTAAGCTAAAGATATATAGAGCTCAAAAAGTACCAGACCGTGCTGATAAAAAGCAGTTGATGGCTCAGATACGAGCCCGAAAATTGTATGAAAGGTATCTGACTAAATTTGATTGCTGTGTTATGGACGATGAAACTTTCGTTAAATGACATTTTAAGTAGTTATCTGAGCACGAATTTTATACATCACCGAAGAAGAGGCGTGCGCCTATTAGATTTAAAGGAAAAAATAATTCGAAATTTCCGAAGCAATATATGGTTTGGCATGCCGTATGCACATGTGGTCTCAGAAGCAGATTTTTTGTTACGCAAGGCACAATCAATTCCAAAGTTTATATAGACGAGTACCTCGAAAAACGTCTTCTACCATTTATTCGTGCACATGAGGGTACCGTGATGTTCTGGCCCGATTTATTTACCTCTCACGACTCTTAAGCTACGATGGCACGGTATCAAAGTAAAAAGACCAATTTCGTACCAAAAATAGCAAATCCGCCCGACTGCCCATAGCTTTGCCCAATTAAAAGGTATTGGGCTCTAATGAAAAGATATCTCCGAAAGAGTCGAAAGGCTGCAAAAAACTTACAAGACTTCTGTCTTAAGTGGAAAAGATCGTACCGTACTGGCGATGAAACAACTGTGCAAAATGCGCAAAATTTAATGAAGGGCCTTACGAAAAAAGTTAGAAATTTTTATAGAAAAAAAAAAATGTTGCTTAGTTTTTAGTTATTTGTATTCTGAACACTAGCCATTATTAATAAAAATAGAAAAAAGACAATAAAAATTACTGAGTATTTTTTTATAAATAACAAGCAAAACGTATGTTTTTTCTGGGACAGTCCTTATGTATACAAATACCTATAAATGGCATGCTTTGCACTTTTAATCCACCATAAATAAGCCCAAAAATTAGAGTCATTATGAATATAGCATTAAGGCTCTTATTAAATGCCGCCACAAAAGGACTACCGCAGAGAATATAATTTTTTTTGTTAATAAATTTTTGATTTAACTTTATTTTTTTTTTAGATTATGATTAAAAATTAGGCATTGACAGAAGTTACATAACATGCCAACTGCACGAAACAAAATCAAAAAAACCTTTATAGATCCGATTTCTTATTTGTACAATTGGAATTGTTTCTGCAAAAGCTGTAGCTTTCTATATAATTGAGGTGTACGGTGATTAACTAATACTTTCTATGCGATTTAATTAAATGTCACTCATACGCCACGTAACACAAAATTCGATTATTAATGATGAGAGCAATTTGCAAAGGGCTATAACTTTTTTAAAAATCATGCCGAACTCAAAAATTTTTAACGATTTAAAAGGAAAAAATTGAAAATTTTAAAAAATCAAGCCGACTTTAAAAATATTGTGACAGCTGGATGGATTTTATTGATGTTTGGTTCACTCTGTTTGTTTACATTGTAACTTTTTTCAATGTCAGATTTTTAATTATTTGCTATTAATTTATTTATTAAAAAGTGATTTGCAAAGAAAACATTCACAAGTAAAACCAACAAAATGATCCCATAACTTACTCGTTCATGTCTTTCCATAAAAAACTTTTCATTTTAAAAAAAGTTCATGTCTGATCATAAATTTGAAAATTGATTGCTTGAAAAATAGCAAAAATATTGCGAAATTAAATGATGTCGAAACAAAAAATGACAAAAGCTTCTGTGGTTTATCTACTCTTCCCTTAGTTTCTCTGTTATCTTGTTGCTACATTGCCATTTCGTGGTATTTACCATTTGTTATTTTTAATGCTAAGCAAATTGGGTGAATGCATTGGCAATTTGTTATTGCAATTGTTGTTATTTGGTATTTTAATGCAGCACTTTATGTATTCATTTTTCTATTTACATTGTAATGTAAATGAGCCAATGTTATTATTAAGAGACTTAAAAAAAGATTATAATAAAGTGCTCAGTAGCATTTCGCTGACTAAAACAGATATGTAAATCATATCCCCTTCCGAATTTTTCGTTTTTTGGCGAGTTTGACATTTTTTTTGTGTTGCTATTTTGATCTCTTATGCTTACTTATACCTTAAGCTTGTTACGAGTACTTACTAGACTGGCATAAAAATTAATTTATCTTTTCAATTGAACAATATTTTGATCGAATTGTACAGTCTTAGCAGAAACCGATTTTTTTGCGTGAAATTTCACAAATCGGTCAATGCTTTTTAACAAACATGACAGAGACTACAAATGGAACAATTTAACCTGGTAATTGGTGACATATGTTTCGGCTATTACCACGTATATACATATTCACATACATATATACATAGCCTCATCAGACCAGTTTTTGGTTAATTTGTACACGGATTTGTTAAAAAGCATTGACCGATTTGTGAAATTTCACGCAAAAATATCGGTTTCTGCTAAGACTGTACAATTCGATCAAAATATTGTTCAATTAATTAATAATAACAGTCGACTAATAACAAATAAAATTTATCTTTTCTCATATGAAAAGGTGGTATTCTGATGAGCTTTTGAACATTTGAAAATCACAACTAAAAACATCCTCTGCTGCCAACAAATCCCTTTATATTATTTTTTCAAATAGAACCGCCAAAATCCAATGTTATTTTTTCTCTTTCTAAAAGATTTTTAACCGTTCATATCGATTTTCACCTATTAGACTTTTTTTTTAATTCAAAAAAATCGGTTAATTTGTGCGTTTCTCCTTTCATTTCATGTTTTTATGTACAGTTTCCCTGAATTAAAAAAAAAAATGACATAAATCGATTGCAGATCCGAAATCAGCGACCCAAAATGGAATTAACATTTCCATTCGAGTTTTTTTCTGCTACTCGTTCACATTACTCGTAAATGTTACACAAGAAAGTGGATTTTCGTTCGAGTTCATTACTTGTGCTCTTGTTAATGGTTATGCCAAGGCTTACACGCAATACAGTTCACCCTAATTTTGCAATGTATTTTATAACATAATTGAAATTGAAAATTTAATACACTTTCAGTAATTTAATTTCATTTACCAGCATTATGTTGTGTTACAATTCTTGGTTGGTAAAAATCCCTTAATCACTTAAATTAAATCATCATCAGCAGTACATTTTTATTAATTTTTTTTTCTTTGAAAAATCAAAAACACTCCTATAAAGCCCCAAGCACTTGTTTGCTGTTGTTGCCACATACGAAATTCCGATAACCGTCTTAAATATTTGTAAACATAAAATGAAAATAATCTAAAACAAAAACAAAAATCACAACTTCATTCAGAGCATTTACTCATCTCCAAGGCCACTCACGTCCTTTACATAACACCTTCGTTTTTTTCATTTTGCTGGCATATTTTGCCTCAGGACAAAAAACTAATCCCATAAAAATAACATGTGAAATTTCGTTTACTTTCACTAAGCTATAGAGAAAACACTTGGCATTGGGATTAAAAGCAACCAGGCCCATCTTCACTGGTTCACTGAGGTTTTTTCAGCTGTGTTATTATCCTGTTTATATTGTTAAAGTTGACTTTTTTTGTTTGCTATTCCTTTTATTGTGTGCGTGAAAATCAGGCATTTAACCCACCCCGAATATCTGCCAAATCATTTGGTTCATAATAACAAATGCGGTATGTTTGTCTTGTAATGTTTCAACCAACTTAAATGTTATTGTATGTTGACATTTCTTGGCATATAGCACATACAACCTACGCGTAAAGAAATCCCTTTTTGGTAAATGAAGTCGAAAAATAAAAATACGTTTCGCACAATTGGAATCAATTGATTTTTTTTTTAATAAAAGAAAGAGGATTTCCTCCTCCGAAATGTTGATAGTTTTTGAAAAAGGATTTTGTCATTTGCCATAAATACAAAATTTCTACAAAACTCAATGATACGAATGAAAATTTAATGCGTAATCTTTAAATCAAAATCTTTACTATCGTTGGCGAAAATTTTCATTCTGTCAGAGAAAAAAATGAATCCGCTTATTTTCTTTTATGCCTCAAAGCTTCGGTGTATGTTGCATTGAGAACTATGCCCGGAAAAATATGCTACCATAAAATACTCGCAATAAGAGGAGAAAATCTGTTAATCTCAGGCACATGTTTTACGGTGCTTTGTTTCCGAAACGAAACTGAAATTGTCTTTAAAGCTTACAAAATTAATTAAGCATTTTGTTATTATTTTTTGCGGATCAAGGTGGGACTTCTTTGTAATCTTTTTTTTTGTTATTAAACATCTTGCTTGTGTTATTTCAGGAAGAATTTTAAATCTATTCTATGGAAAAACTTTGTTGAAATGGGTTAAATTTTAAATTCAAGAACATTTTTTTTTTTTTTGAAAATTTTAAGAGCAACTTGCAGATCTAGAATCCATACTTTTTACGATCCTTAAATTGGCATGAAGATGTTTGAAACATGAATTTTTGAAATAAATCTATACTAGAGTGTGCTCTGTAGTTGAAATCATTGATTATAGTGACAATAAAACACATTTAAGTGCCAAGTACTGCATTCTTTCACAATTTCTAAGCTTCATAACTTTGAAGCTATCGGATCTGACATCGCTCCCAAAAATAAAAAAATAATGGCATCAAGTTTTCCCATTCCTTTTCTCTATTTTATTCTTGGGCTTCAATCTATCTCCATGCCAATTTTCATCAAGATCGGTCCCTTAATTTAGCTGCTAAAACATACTTTCCTGCTAGGGGCGTGCCACTGCCCGATTAGAACAAATATCTTTCCTCAGGGTTCAATCTATCTCCATACCAAATTTTATTTATTTATTTGTTAGGGGCGTGGCACCGCCCACTAAAACACATCTTGTCGCAAAAATAATCTTTCTACATACCAAAATCATTAAAATCAGTGGAAAAACTCAGCCGTGACCGAATTTTTTCCATTAGGCGTGGTGCCACGCTCACTAAAAGAACAAAAAGTTTTAAACCTATGTCAATGCCTAATTTTATCAAAATCGGTCCGTTAGAAAAAATCGGACCGTGAAAACGTATTTTTCTGTTAGAAATTTGCAGGGATTGCTTACTAAAAAGCGCGTAATATAATCACCTACGCTATTTTCTAAAAAAACTGTTTTAGAGGCGTGGTACCGCCCAAGTTTAAATGCTTAATATCTCGATTACTATGAAAGCGACTGTTACGAAATTTTATGATCAGGTACAAAACGCCATTAGCTAGTAGATGGCAAAGTGTAACGGTAAAATATACAGTGTAAAAAAATTTGGTAGTATTGCAAATTATAGCCAACATATCCCAAACGTTTAACAAAACCCTTTTTCCACTAAGTACTTAGAATAATAAACCGCAAAACACCATGACCACGAGAAAAACTTTAGTGGAAATTTTTTCAATTTCCAATAAATTAAAATATTTTTTGGTAACATTTCTAATATGAGTGAGTTTCCTTGCAAATATTATCGCTCAAGTTCAAATATAACATTTTTTATATATAATGTTCTTAATTTATAAACACATTTAGTGCAAACTTTTTTCCATTGGAATTTTCAACTAAAAAATATTCAAATACCAAGTACATCGCATCAATATCATGCATCCTCAAGAGTCTCATGTTAACATGCTATTTTTGCATACTTTACCTTGCAATTCTTTTGAATGGAAATTGATTTTTCCATTTGATTTAGCAATTCAGTTAGTTACATCAAATTAATTTTATGCCAACAAATTTGCTGTGACAACATTGCTCAATGGCCTGTGTTGGGTCAAAGATTAATATCAAGTAAAAAGTAGGTGTTGACACTAAGTGCTACTGGCTTTACACTTCATTCTTTCGCAAAATATATGGTGCGGTGTAGATATGAACCTAAGGCAATCATATACCAATGTATATAAATTATAGTGAGCTAAAGTTTTGACTCACTATCGTTAGCCCGAAAAAAGATGCTTCATGTACTTCTAAGCATAAGTCACGAGTGCTGTGTGTAAAATTTTGACCTGTCCAATTTCTTTTGAATTTGAAATTTTCCACTGTAATTTCTTCGTTACAATTTGGTCCACTCTTTTATAAACATAAACATTAATATTGACAACAAAAGCTTTTGCTCTTGTTTCTTCCAGTTATTAAGCACAGCTGGTTTAGTATTCCTTAGATAAAGTCAATAATAAACTTTAAACAACGGATGTAAATTTTACTAGGAACTATTTTATTAAATATCATTGCCACATGGTAGAATAAAATTCTCAATGCGGTAAAAAGTTGTCAAATTTCTTTTAGAAAGAATTATGATGGGATTAATTGTGTGCCTACCATACTGCCTTTGAGTACATTATTGTCTAAACTTTGTCATCCTTAAATTCTTACTTTGATTCCTTGCAATAGCACTTGAATTTTTCCAACAAAATTTTTTTTCATTTAAACTTTTGTCCATACTTAAGTAAATCCACAAATTGTCATCAAAGGCATTCTTTGTAAGAGACAAAAAGTTATGCCCTACAAGCTTCATTTAAACTTTTGCTCATACTTTTGTATGCAAATTGTTAATAAACGCATTCTTTGTTGGAAACAAAAATCCTGCCGTCCAAGCTGAATCTATGTACGTAAGTATGCCATATACAAGTATCTGATGATAAAGCAAAACCATTTGGCTATAGAATGATAACTATGTCAGTTACATCAAGCTCAAAAAAATGCAAAAATAATTATACTGCCAGTGAGAAATTTCCCTTGGTGTCATAATTTTTAGGGATTGTTAATCAATTCCGAAAAACCATTACCTTTCCCTAATAGTTCTTCTTGTATTACGCAGTTTAGTTTGAGTACAAAGGCCATTAAGGATGGCTACCATACATAGCATGCACAGTGAACGTGCGCGCTGAGGTTACAAATTTTTACTAAAAAGGTATTTTTCTGGAAGGGAAACGACTCTGCTGTACTATTTGTAAAAGGATCCACCACTTGCTTGTCTTGCTAAATGCTTCTTGGATACATACTTAGTTTTAAAACTTTGCTTGCATAAAAAGTGCCACGTCTACAAGTTCAGAGAGAGAGACTACTAACCTGTGCATACTTTTCTAATGCTAATTTTTTGTGTCACTAATTGAGCACTTTATTTGGGAAGTGGTTTAAGTCCAGCGCGATTCTTTGTCCTTTATACGTTGCCAGAATCTCTCCAATCTTACACTCAAGAAATTGATAAAATTAAAGGTTTATTGTCTATCCTAAGCACCTATCGTAATATGGGCGGTATTGTGCAATGAGGCGTGGCACCTCTCACAGAACAAAATACTTGAAGCGCTATATTTGGTTTAAGTAAATTTTAGTGATTTTAATTCTTCAAACTTAATTTTTCCTAAGTGGTTTTTAATTTGAAGAAAAATGAGTTTTCAAGAAGTATCGCTGGGAGCTAGTTTTGGAGATATAGCCATTGGATGTTGCGCATATAGCTTTTCCGTATAAGGTGCGAACCTATGATGAAGTTTTCACAAAATTACGCGATTGTCGTTAAACTTGACTTGTACCCTATATTTTAGCACATACACAGTGCGACAATTTTCCAACCACACTTTATATCTAACTTCTGAACAACAATTTCTAGCGGAAAATCATATCTGCGTGCTTTACCCACCCGCCGTATACATCTAATTTAGTACCCTAAAGCTTTTTTCTATCCCCGCAACTGAAATTGACGCTTAAAGGTTTTTTTTTTTTTTGAAAACGTAGATACTATCAAAGAAGCGACAACGCGACAACTGAAGGCACTACTGGTTGAGAGTTTGTGCTCCACATTTGCATCACTTTTAAGTCGCTGTCAATAGTGTGTAGATGCAGAAGCGGAGTACTTTGAATTATAAATTAAGAACTTTGAAAAATATTGAATTTTTTGGGTTTTATGAGAAAAGTTTGGCTGCAAAATTGTCGCACTATCTATAACAAATTCGAAACATCTAGTAACTTCGTTTGTACAAATCACCTTGCAAAATGTGAGTGAGATTAAAAAACAGGGTCTATCACCACCCATGCAACAAAAGCATTAAAAACGCTGCATTCACAGTTCTTAAATTCGGCACATGGATGTATATTGTTTGTACCAAGCACCATAAGAAGTGTAAGCAGTATTCGACAACCGTACGAAGCCGTGGGATAATACCTAGTTGAACATAAACGTCAAAAAGAGCGATCAGTTCAAAATAAGAGTGTTTTTTATCGAAAGGTCTATCCAAACCATTAATATGTAGTATACATCAAATGGTGATGCTCGTTCGTATTGGGCTATTTTTCAATTAGGAATAGCCAAAGGCTCAAACGATAATGTCAGGCTATTAAATCAAAACGTAATTTTTCTTAAAAGGTTTTTCGGACAACCTGTCAGAGCATGTACTCGTAATAAAACAAAAATCAAAGTCAACACAAAGTTAATATTATTTAAAGTTAATAGGATTCATCATTTTTAGCTCATACTTATTCCTTTAAAAGGGCTCTTAGATGCCATATATGTAACTTTTTGATATTGAAAATGTTTTTAAAATTTTTTGTTTTTGTTAAAATATAGGAAATAAAATCTACGACAACGGTTGTAGTGCAATCAAATAAGGACCAAAACAAAGTACTGCGAATTTTTTAAAATTTGTAATTTTTGTATGCCACGGTGCTAAATTGCTTTTGCGCTTTTTTTTTTTGTAGGCAACCTAAATAGAATTTCGGTGAGACCACAATTGTTGTTGTTCATTCACGTTGAAGTCCTAGTGTAACGCAATCATCCTATGTATACAAAGTAACGAGGGTCAATTTTTAGTAGACAATTTTTTATTTTTCTTGTAAAAATTAAATGTAACGCTTTTTTTTGGCATTATTCTGATGAGTTTATCTTTCGTTGTTTAAGAATTTTTTTTTTTTGGTTTTCATTTTTAAATTGAAATTTTGAGAATGAGGCGGACTAAAAGTTTTCTGTTTTGTAAACCAACAAAATGGAGGAACAATAATTTAATTAACGTAATTTAGCATGTGTGTGCTGAAATTACATTTTCAAAGAGCGTATTGTAATGATTTTTATTTTTCTTTATTTAGTCGACAGTACAAAAAGTTACCTTTGAGAATTTCTCTAGATTGCGACATAGCGCTTTATCTGTTCAAGTACTAATTTGCGTTAAATTTTGATTGAATTTAATGTATGTCTTAATCGAGGTGGTAGTTGAACACCCACAAAAGTTGTTTTAATAAAGTAAGCTTCAAAGGCCATATGCGGCTTTTCGCTGTCTATTTTTGGAAAATTTGTGGCCCAACGCTAACATGATTTCCAGAATGTTGAAGGTGATAATCCCATCAATCATCTATTATGCATCCCCCTGCCTTAGGATTCAGTAGATATTTGCTATACTTCAACTAACCAAAGCTCCAAAACTAGCTTGCTTGGGTTTAACAGAAATAGCTACAGTCATTGAATCCTTACTTGGGATCCTTTCGGTTCATATTATAAACTGCAACTATCACACGAATTCAAACCAGGGAACCATGTGCGCCATCTAAGTATTCTTAGCGAAATGCCTCACATTGAGCTATGATGGCATTCTTTGTTAACCAAATATATTGGTTTTTATTAATGCTTCGTTCGTTGGGAAGATGAAAACTAATTTCGTAAATGGCTAGGAACCTTCACTCCAAAGAGTTGACTTGCGCTATTTATTAAAAAAAAAAAATGGTTTTGCTGTACCAATTGATAACAATCGATTCTAAGAAATTTGTTGGGCAAGATTATGCCCATGTGACTCTATTGTTGAGTAAATACACCTCACCACAATATTTGGAACGAAATATCACCAGTGTGTGCATTTACCCACTTTTCTTAACACCATAAACATTTTTTTTTACCATCTATTCAATTCACTGAATGTTGTTTCGGGTTGTTTGCAAACTTCAATATTAGTTTTTTGAGTGCATATAATTAAATTGCTTAACCTCTTTCAAGTTTTCCATGAGCTGCCAAGTTTCTTGAAATTTAGTTTAGCTATGATAATTGGCTCCTTATATTAAAATAATGGATTGTTTATATGGTATAATACTTTTTATGCCCTACACACAGAGTGTCTACACTTTGCTCACTTCTGTTTGTTACGCATAAAAGGAGACGAGGCAGAAGTAGAAATAGCAAATGCTACAGTTCAAACAGGCCAACATTCCAACAAATGCAAAATCTTTAAAATGCTAAACTAAAGGAAATATTTAAAAAACTTCACACCAATACATAATTCGAATAGTTCATGCAAATGTTAGACAAAAAACTTTTGACCACAGCTGCTCGAAAGAAACTAATTTATATCATAGCATATACTCACAAATAACGCTATGCAAAAGACGAAGATTTTAAAGCACCCTTAAGATCCCCCAAAAGTATCACTCATACAAACATATATGCTACTGTTTTTCGAGATAAAGAACCCTATATTTCATACCGATACTTGTAACGATTAATGTCTGATGTATGTAATTGATTGGATTTCTTATGAGTGCTTAGGAAAGTGCTAATTACCAATTTACTTGATATAATGCTTCAAGTTTAATAGCTAAGAAGTCTAATAGCTGTAGTAGCTAAACTTTATTATTAATAAATTCTCATTGGCAGAAAGAAAACTATTCTAAATGTGCACATTTTTGCATTAATTTTCTTTATTTTAAATTAAACATCCAGGCTAAATATCCCAAAAACTGCAATTTATATAACCTTGCGTTGTTTGCGGCTCCTTTTAGTTCAATTTCCAAAATAATCCTTTCATTTCATACTTCGTTTATTAAAAACGTTGCAAGCCCTGTTTTTAAGTAAGAGTTTAAAAATCTTTGCTACTTTTTTGTGTTCTTTTGGGGCTCTTTATTTTGGAATGCAATAAAAAATAAATACATGAAAAACATTCTCTCAAAAATAATTTGTTTCTACGGTTTTGTATATTAAAGTTTCTAACATAAAAACATAATTCTCAAAGAAAAGTTTCGTATGGAAAAATTTAAATTATATAAAATACCCCATATAATAAAAATTTAAAACTTTGACATTTCATACGCTGTGTAGGGCATTTAGTTTTTGATGTGGTCAATGATAACACCCTAACAAGTTTAATCTAAGTTTTAATACGAGACAACATGTTGCAAGTTTTGCTTGTAGATCGCCTTCTTTTCCTTTATACCTACTCAATTTTGAAAGTTTGTTCTTAGTTTTTCTTTTAACACTGCCAGCATATTGACATATTCAAGTGGGGACTTTTTTTCCTCTAGCAAAAAATACCATTTTTTTATTTTGTTTGCATTGCAAACTTAAGAGCTTGATTTCGGTTTTTTTCCTTCTTACTCTACATAAATCCATTGACAGTGTATTAATAAAAACAAGGGCTTTTGGAAAAAGAGAGCTTCTTTTTCTTTAATTAACATAATAAGACAAAAGATGGAACAATTTTATCTGGTAATTGGTGACATATATTTCGGCTATTACTCATGCCATATTTCATTTAGTTTTTATGATGTTCCTATTAAAAATCCTGATCAAAGTAATTTTTACTTTAATATACTCTAAAGTGGTCTTGACTTATTTATACTTTGTAATCCTTTTTCATAAAATGTATAATTGAATTACAGGTACCATTTACTTCCTTTGTTGTTTTATCTTTATTGTGAAGTTGGTTTATAGATGTTGATTTAATGATATATAATAAACTTTTGTAGATGATCGCCATACAACGCGACAGTAAGTTAAATTATAGAATAAGTAAAACTGTCTCAATAATCTTTGATAATGCGAACTGTGATATATTGTAAAAAATACCATTTAAATTTCGCAGGTATTATAAAATCAAGTTGCGAAATAAAATGTTTTTATTAACTTAATATATATCGTAATGAGAAAATAAAAATAATGCCATAAGAAAAAAATTCTTATTGCATACAATGACAAGCAATAAAAACAGAATAACAATTTCAATGTTGCAACCAGGACACGTAATGCCAAAGTGGAAATCATAAGACACAAACTGTGCGAAACTTTTTACTGATTGCCTCTTCAAAGCGTCTCACTGTTCGCTCTTTCTTATTTTATTAAGAAATGCATTTCCTACGAACTGTCAAAGTTTTTCTTAAAGTCTTTTAAGGTCCGAAAAAATAACAACTTATATAAATAATTTGCTTTTCTTAGCGAAATTCCGATGATTCCGATCTTCAAATTAACTTACGATATACTTAAAGCACTTTTTACCGTGTTTATTTTCTAACAGGAAATACGCAACATAAATGCTTGATGATTGGGAAAAAAGTGTTATAAACAACAATTGATAGCCAATGTTAGAACTTGAGAAAAAAATAATTAAAGCGTTCACTCTTTGTACGGTCTCACTGTTCGCACTTTTCCCCTATGTGTACATTTGACAGAAATTTTTAGCATAAATTTTGTCACCAACATTTGCACTGATATATTTCGAACGCGTGTGCTTTTGTTTTAGTAAATCTAAGCACCGCATTTTTGCGAAAGCGCATTTACATCACTTGCGATATTCATATTCGATCACAAAAAAAAATATAGAATTTGATTTAACCTAATGTACATTTACATAACTCTTGTGTTTTCGTTATCCCTTAATTGAATATAAAACAGAGGCAAATATGATATATAGTATTTTGTGAGTTGTAATTTCCAGAAAATGTCACTACCAATGATGACTATTAAATTGTATACCTAAATTGCCACCAGCTCCCTTACTGTGACTTAAACCAACACCTTAAATTTTTGGCATTCTTTTTATTTATTTCGTTTTTTTTTAGTGAAATATGGATAAAATTAGCATGAAGAATTTCCTTAAGTGCTGACATTTTAAACTTGTCATCTCAAATAACAGCAGGTGATTTAAATTGAAAAAATTGATGGGAAAACATCAAACAATAAACTTATTACATTGTTTTTTGTTAACTTTGGTGTGGTATCACATTTCTGTGAATTTATAAATTAAAATTTGTTTTATGTATATCTACAATATACGTGTATGTACACAAATGGTATTGTAATTGTTGGCGATTTTATTGAATTTTAATGTAAAGGTGTATGTGAAAAAGGTTTTCCTTAATGTTCAAATTGAAGTGATTCATTACAGTTAAGGCTGAATATGAAAACTTTGTGCAAATTTCAGCTCAAAGTTTTGCTTTTGCGAGGCTCGTCATCAGTAGATAAGTTTTTCCATACAAATTACCTGAAAAATATATTTTTGAATATTTCTTTTTTTTTTTTTTTTTGACTTTAATGACTACTGATCTATGTAGATAAAACATTTTCTTATTAAATATATGACGATGCAAAATATATGCACAGGATGAAACAAAATTAAAAATGTAAAAAATTATATTTTTTCTTATTAATTTAAATGTATTTCCTAACATTTAAAAATGTGCTTTAAAAATTAATCTGTGATTATGATACTGAACTTACTTACTATGTGTCAACACCAAAAAAATTACACAAAACAAAGAATAATAGAGCAAAAATTAAGCCAAAGTTAATCTTGCTATTTTCATACTTTGCCAAAGTGAATCATCAGTGATCTTTAAGCCAATTTGCAAGAATTTGTAAGTCTGATATGTTTTCATTTTCGTATAGATTTTTCAAGAACACAGGCGTTGTTTTTGTTTAACTTTTTGCTTGGGTTCTTAACAGATCTATGTAAAATGGAAAACATATTACGGTCACTGATGATTCCATTTTTTGTTCTATTAATTTTTGTGTTTTGTAATTATTTTGATGTTGACATATACTGAACAGTAAGCTCAGTAAATTAATTGTAAATAGATTTTGATAAAAATATTTTAAAAATTAATTCTTTTTTTTGCATCAGCTCAATCAATTAATTCACCACAAATCACGCAAAAGTTATGTGAAACCATGTTATTTTCCTAAAATTAAAATTATAACTCATCTGTAAAAAAACAACAATTATCACTTATTAATTAATTTAAATCACCACACCCTCAACACTCACACGCCATAAATACTCACCTTATATTTTGGATTTACTCCACAAAAATACTTTTCCTTTACAAACTCTGACTCTGAAACAAACCAAAATGGTGCACAGTGTATACATCCCACTATTGTTAGACCGGATAGTACGACTTTAGCGCGACCCACCGTGCACATATTTTGCCGCTTCAATGGATATAAAACTGCAATAAAACGTTCGACGGTAAATGCGACCACGAACCAATCCGAACAGAAACAAGTCAAAAATTGTAAAAACGTATGCAATTTACAACAAATATCCTTACTATACGGATTCATTGCACTGTATAGATTTAGCCAATTTATAAATAATACCAATAAAAAACATGTATCACTTATAGCCAATGCTGCCAGATAATAACTGGATGATAATTTACGTAGTTTGGTTTTAAAAAACACAATTATCGATAATATATTGCCGATACTACCGGTGCAGACAACGATCGGTACATAATATTTGTAAAAAGTTAGAACAAAATTTTCTACTATATCACCATTATTGTAGTACGACGGATTGTAGTTGTACAATTTGCTGCAATTATTGCTGTTGCTGTTGTGGGTATTATTATAATTGTTGTTGTTGTTGTTGTTGCTATATTGTATATAACTACTTATATTCATATCACTATATGAAGGCGCATTGTTTGTGGCGGTGACGGTGTCATTACAAATTTCATAATAATCAATGGACAACTGATTGCTATTGCTGCTAACCTCACTGGAAATCTCATGTTTGCGGGACATGTTGCTGTTGCCACTAGAGTGGTCTAGTGTTGCTCCCATCGTTTGTGGCATGAATTTGAATAAATTTATTGATAATATCGTTGGCATTCATTGAATGATTGTGTGTTTTTTAGTGTCCTTTGGGAAATCGCTAAATAATAATTGTTTATGGTTTTGAAGATTAATTGAGGACAATATATTCAAAATTTGTTATTTACATTTGTTTGGTTTACAATCGTAGAAAAACATTGGTAAAATTTAATAAATTTATTCATTTGTGAGCTTCTATGTATTTAAATAAAAAATGAATGTTTTCTGTTGACATTATGGACATTTATTGGGTCTCATCACCTTTACAATGATAGATAATCTTTGTTAAATGTTGGCTAATATTACGATATAAAACTTTATCAAAAACATAACAAAGATTCTTTTCCTGCTTCTGATAAAGACTTTTCTTTTTTTGTTTCAAATTATCTTCAGTAACATTAATCTCCTCGCGAAACTTTACCGATATATTAGTAATTTTTAAAAAAACACAAAAAAGTCTTCTTAACTCCAGACATAATCTGTATGGTGGCGCCCATATTAAAAAAAAAAATAGTTTGCTAAAACGTTTTTCATTTTAATTCATACACAAAGTCTACAAAAAGTTCAGGGTTCCACTTTTTTTTTTATTGCGCGTGGGTGGGTTGGTAGTCCTTTAGACTTAAGGTATTCATGTGGGGTGCTTTTTGCCGCACATCATCAAAATTTAAATTATGTGGTTCTGGTTGTGCCACAACATTTGTATCTTCCTCTTTTTATGTTATTCTTTTCTTTAGTTCTTGGACAGCATTAATATTCCAAGCTAACGCAGATAACAGTTATTTTAGTTGGATTTTTATTAAAAATTCACTTACAAAAGATATTGGGTAGCTTGTAAAATATAATTTAAGTAAAATGAACGTAACCGCTAAATTGGGCGGGCACGCGTAGTAAGAGAATATAGTATATTTACATGATATAATGGCTTAGAGTGCTAATTTACATAATCATGTTTAAAACAATAAAAGGTGGGCTAAATTGATCAGATGGGCGTGGCATTTGTCATGGGGAATTATTTGATTTGTTCATATCATGTTCAAGTGAACGAGCGCGGGCTGAAAAATAATTGGGCTTGGCAAAATATGGCACAACCGCAATCAAATCAATGTTTTTCTTCGTGAATATTAATCTTCAAATGACAGCTGTCAAATATTAAGCTAATTGCGTCATAGCGTTTATGTTTGGCTGGTGATGACAACTGTTTCTGGAGACGCGCATGAAATCGTTCGCAGCGATTACCGCAATAAAGGCAGATGATCATCGGCAAATATCATCTTCAGCTGCTGGATAATTTCTACCTGATTAGTATTTGGAACGAAAACCAACGCATTTTGTCTCAAAAGAATACTTTGAACAGTATCCTCAACCTCGCGTATCATATGACAGCCGACTATAGTTTCACAACCATCAAGATGAAAGTGACATCCATCAGAGCAATGCTCCACCGCATAATTGCGTATTTGCAATGACAAAATTATATCTATCCCTCCCTGTGACTTCTTCCAAACTTGAAGAAATAGCTTGGTGAAAATATGTCTGGGCCGAATGAGCAGATCATCGCTGAAACAATGGCTTAATTTGCGAAAGTTAATAAATTTGTTGATGTCTATGAGTCTATCTTTCATTATCTTTCTGAGTGCCCAGTGCTGGGAACATCTAAAAGTTTGGAAAATCTTTGCCATATCAGAGAAAAACTATCGGATAATTATGAAGAATAATTTTTAGTCAATTTCAGATATCAAACACAGAGTAGATTTTAGACTTTTGTGGGCTACATGCGACCCAATTTTTAGTTTTTTATTTATTACATTAGGGTTCTCAAATTTCCTTAATTAAAAACGCATTTTCGAAGCAAGTTTTAGGGTATTTCACACTTAGAGAAAAGGATGAGCTCACTTCTGTTAAGGACATTAAATTAAGTCAATATTTTACTATTCATTTTAACTGTTTGACCTTTTCACTATTGTGCTCGGTTTCAAGTTTGTTGCACATCGAAGTTAAATTGTTTTTAATACGTAGAAACGTCAATCAGAAAGAAATTCTTCTTTGAAAAGATTAAAAGGTAAAATTAATAGAAAAGTATGCCATAAACAGAAGGGATCTAACCGATTTTTTTATTAGTGTGTGATAACTTTAAATATAGCTAAAACGGTCTATTGGAAAAATATCACAAAATATCGCCATAAAAGAAAAAAAGCTCAACATGAGGTTCTATTAAGTGCTCAAAAATTTTTGCGAACTTGCATAGTTTTTTGTTGTTTTGGTTTAAGATTTCATTTCTATTTGAAGAAGAAATTACATGGTATCCTGTAGGTATTAAGTTTACTACTCAGTTCTTTGTAATTTTTACAGTTGTACACGATTTGAAAAGTTGTTGAAAAAGAATATTATGTTCTCCCTGTGCTCTTCAAACCCTCAATTATAATCTTATAATGTAATGGATAGAATATCTAAAATTTATTATCACAATCGCAATTTGCCGTAAAAAAGTTGGGTGCGTTTATTCCAACATTTATCACCGTTCAGTTTATTCAATGTTATAAAAAAAAACTATCGCCTAAAAATATGCAGCAAAAAAGAGACATTAAAAATTGTTAAATTAACAAACAGCACTGCACATGTTGCCTTGCATATTTTTAAGCTCAATTTTTTACGAGTTTCGCTGAGCTAAAAGTCTAAAAAATTTTTGAACTATTTTTTTTTGTTTAAATTATAATTTTTTTTCCATTAATATTTTTGCATTATAAAATTCATTTTTTTTTATGTTTAAAAAATGCATTTATATTTCAAAGTTATGTTTTCACTCAAAATAATTGGCTTTTTAACGAATAGTCGAAAGGTTAATTTTTATTTGTTCGTTCGAAAGTCCGATGCTTTTTTTTTTCTAATAAAAACAAATTAAATTGTCCGACTACCGGTCTTCCAGCAACTGCCGTTTTTTAAATTAAGAATTGTATTAAAATATTTTTTTCTTAAATTTTATTTAAATATATTTTTTTTTCTAAGTTTTTTTTTCAAGTGTTGATTTTTGAAATTTTTTGTTGTTTATTAAATTCTTATTTTTATTCCATTGCCAGTCTCGAAACAAAACAAATGATGTCCCGCGACTAACTGAAATGTGTTAACATCTGTTGGTATCATTTAAACCAAAATCAAATCAAATATTTCCTATTATCCTTACTGGAAATAAAGCGCTTTCGCTCTCTAAGGTTACTGTACTCCTCGATGTCCTTATGCAATTTACTGACTTGCCTGAGTGCGTCGACGCATTGCAAGGATATAACGTTTTCATTCATACTTTTGTCTGCTTGCTTCTGTTTTTTGTTGCTTTGTGTCCTTAAGTTTGACTGCCGGTTTTTATTGTTTACGAAAGCAGCAAACACAGGTAATTTGTGAACCTGAAATTGGTAACAAAGCAACAGGTGTACGGGTAATTGCATGGAAATTACAATGAAAATTGTAACTTGTGCTTTATTGTTCTTTTTATGTGTGTGCATTTGTGGTACTTGCCTCTTTCCTTGTATTTGTGCTTTAAAATATTGGTTTCTCTGACATGCAACAAATCGCTTGCGTTAGCAATAAAATTAGGCTAAAATTGATTTTAGCTTGCAGGCCTTTTGTAAGGAAGTTCAAGGACATGGCGTTTCCGTTTATTGTCTTGGCATTTCCTTTATTAAATTGTTAAACTTTATTGAATGCTTTGTGCAATCAAGCGTCAGTTAATTATTTTGCTTCAAGCTATTCGTTGTGGTAAATTGAATCGAAAAAACATTAAAAAAGAACAATATTGATTATTGATCTATAAACTGAGTAAAACTAACAACGAATTCAGTAAAAACTCACTGTTTTGTTCTAGACAGTATAATTAAATTTAATTCATACGATGATGCAAACTTAAATTTTTCTGTGGAAAAAACTTGGTCTTTTTTTTTTTTAATTAAACAAAAATTTCAATGACCCGGCTATTTCAGAAAAAACTTCAACGCAAAAAAATCTTGCACACTGGCGCGAAAGTAGTTGCGAGAGGCTCTGCCTGTATAACGATTGTACATACTGCTCGCATTATACATGAGCGGCAGGCCTTGTTTCATCTTGCCTTTCAGATTCTTTTGAGTCAAAATCGGGGTTCCCCCAGTCTGTCTACCGCCAACAATCCTATTTCTGATAGTTATTTTCTTTCCAATGTTCTATGCAGAGCTCTAGACATTACAAATCGTGGCGTTCAATGATTCTAACTTTTGTCGATGACATATGGTTTCGTGCCAGCAAGCAGTCTGACACTTGAGCAAAACCCTGCTCCCAGATTTTCTTAAAAAAAATTAGATCTCAGAATCTACATACAGTGCTAGCAGTAGCTCTACTATATCGGATATCTACTCATATTTAGGCAGTGTCATAACACCTATTGGCGAAACAAATAAGGAAATCCATGCTAGAATCAATAAATTGAAAAAGAAATCGAAACTGTCAAAACTTGGTGGAAACCGATGCCGACAATATCCGATTTCTGTCCAAATCAAATGACGAAAATGGAAATGAATCGGATACAAATTATGAAAATCGTAAACTGAAATCTACCGACAAGCATTGGAGTATAACTCAACGCCGGAATAAGACTTTGCGGAGCCCAAGGCTAAAAACTGAACCTTATATTTTATATAATACCTAAAAAAATTTATGATTAAAATAAAAATATAAGCATATTTCGTAAAAATGTATACAAATATATATATTGATGGGTAGACAAAAGAAATTAAAAGAAAGAACATTCAGGAGATAAAAATGTTTTCTAGCACTGCAACTCACAAAAAAACCTTTAAAGTTGAAGAGGGCCCTCCTATTTCGTTTCCGATAAAATATCCAGAAAATGTTGAAAAAACTGTTAGTCCTATTTTTTATTCATTTTTAATAAAAATTTCCCTCCATTTTTTGGGCATTATTAAGACTCAAGTAAGTACCATGAAAATACCTAAAAACAAAAGAGAAATTTCACCCAGCGCTAGCGGAAAACCGACTTTATTTCCATTTATCTTATGTCGACTTAAGCCGATTTTCCTCTTTGCCACAAAAATGAAAATTACATTTTTAATAAAAAAAAATAAAATGTAAATTAAAAATTTCCACCCAACGGAGTAGAGCGTTGCCCCTTTCCATTAAATAGGTCTTACTATTTAACTACATTAACTGTTGCAAAGGTGGAAATCGTGTCGTCCATTGCAGCTCCAGTTAAGATCGCTCCTGCTTTTCTAGTTAAGTTAATTATCACCACTACTCCTATTTTATATCTACTGTTTACATTGAGATCTGTTTGTTCAAAATTCTCGTTCATATTAATTATAAATATAGAAGCAAATAGTACCCTAAATAAGCACCATGTGGTAACTTTAAAATATCAACTTTAAATCAATTTGATCTCATCTCAGAATGACATCACACTTAGTGCAACAAAACAGACTTAAAGCATAAAGTTCTTTAAATTCTAAGCATTCGTGTGTTATTTAGTGCATTTAAAACTTCAATGATTCCTTTTAGCGAACTTCTGAACAAAGAGAGTAAGAAAATTTAACATGCGCTCACAAGGACTAGCAACAATGTTGCTCTCACAAAAGCTTTTCCAGCCAGCTTCACAAAAGTAAAAATATTGCTGCTTTCCTGATTTTAAATCAGTAAATGCGGTTTGTCCTTCGAGTGAAGTTGTCGTCACTTGATAAAATTTAATTTTAAAAATAATTTTTGATTTGCATAAAATTACGTACTTGAAATACCCAAGAGTTTTATTGAAATTGTGTGTTGTTTTCTAAATAAATATTTAAGTGAACATGACTGTTGCTTCCGCGGAGCAGCGACTTTCTGGTAGTAACATAATATTTTAATATATTTTTTTTTTTACTTTGAAATGAAAACGGAGCAATTGAAATTTAAATGAAATTAAAGTGATTTTTTTTTACATTGACAGTATAAATTTGTAACTTTGTTATGGAATATTTTTTCACACTTGTTTTTTGTGTTTTTCTCTCTTTTTGCAGAAGATGATAAGGTCGGCACTTTGGATGTTTTGCTAAGCACGGCTTATTGCCGTTCACAGCGATTTTTATCAAAGCAAATGGCACAGTTGCGTCCAGAATTGACGATGTCTATGTTTTCAGGTACAATCTAATGAAATTTTAAATTTATATATAGTAGCATTTCTTTTTCATATTTTAT
Source organism: Meiosimyza decipiens (assembly GCA_963680825.1). NCBI lineage: Eukaryota > Metazoa > Arthropoda > Insecta > Diptera > Lauxaniidae > Meiosimyza > Meiosimyza decipiens. Next base: position 24,840,161 of record OY804258.1, on the reverse strand, counting down.
GCTCTCAATGGAAAATATTAATTTTTACGTTTTTCTTTCGGTTCTTAGAAATCACGCATCGTTTTCAAACAGCACGTGAGGATGTGCGCGCTCTGCTCTTGCAATGTTTATTACCCTGGCTGCATAACATGGAATTGGTGGCAACAAGTGTCCCACCGGCAACACCGCTGTCATACATCATGGTAAATAAAACAGTTTTATTGCGATCTCTCTCTACTGGTAGATATTATAGTATTTAATAGGTTGGTTGCTATAGTTAGATGGGCCGGTGATTTCTGTTTTTAGTATGGCTGTTAATTTGTGCTGACCTTTTAATTGCGACTCAAGGATAATGAATCGTCGTCTGATTTTTTATAGAAAATTCAAGCAACTTTATTACCTTTAGCAAAAAAATAAATAAAAAAATGATTAAAGGGCTTAATGAAAAGACCAAATTGTATATCAAATGAGAATTGTGTTATCTTATTTGTTAGAGTACTTGTCGTTAGACTAAATGTCAAGATCAAACCGTTCGTCTGAGAAAAGGAAGTAGGGAGGTAAAAAACTGGAGCAGCAATACAAAGTATGTTCTTTAAATAACCGTACATACGTACAAAAATACTTTCTTCATAATATGTTCCTCTTCTGCGTTGATGCTCGCTTGGATTTTTACATAGTTGGCTTCTGATTTATATATTTATTTTTTGAAAGGAAAATTTAAGTTTATCAATTAACCTTAAAAAAGACTCCATGACTTTAAATTTTTGTCTTTTAAAAAAACTTTTAAGAAATTCAATAGTTTGGTCAGCTAAAGAATTTTGATGTGTTGAATTCGATTCTGGCATCCGATTTACTGTTGATACATCCTCATCGGAAGGTGTGCAAAAAAGCTCAAAAAATAGTAATTATTTAAATTTGTTTGAATGCATGTGTTTTTGAAGACAATGTTTTTGGATTATAAAAATCTTTAGTTTTTGCATTAGTGATAAAAACAGTTTCGGTTAAAATCAGCGTTTGACAACGTTCAATTTTTTCATTTCATTTTTTTCGGCTCTGCTTTGACTGTGAAAACTTATAGGCACAACAACACATCTATAGCAATAACAAAAAAAGCCGAAGCTGTACTGTCGCTTTGCTGTGAAAATTGTAGCAGCACGTCAGTAAAACGACAGCAATATAAAACCATTAAAGGTTTTATCTTCGGCCAAGCCGAAAGTTACATACCCTACACTGCATTGAAAGTACTCGTTCTTTTTAAATAAATGTTAAAAATACATTGAAAATTAATTATCTAAAATTTTCAAGAAAATCGTATGTGCCAATTGCGAGTTATACGAAATCAAAATTTTAAATTGTTGAAAAGCGCCACGCCCACTATTCTAATTTTGCCCACTTTAAGAACATTTCAAGATATTTATGATCTATATCCGCGTACTTAATTTCATCTCAATATCTTGCACGTTTAACGAGTTATGGCGTTATTAAAGCGAAAATTTAGGGATGTGCCACGCCTTTTTAAGAGCCTTTGCAAATTTGAAACCTAACCCAATCTTAATTTTGTTCACATGTTCAACAAATCACCAAGTTTCATCAAAATTGCATATACTTTTTTCAAAATCTGCCGGGCTATATTTACATAGAGTGTGGGTGGTGGGCGTGGCTGTGAACCGATTTTGCCCATTTTTACATGCTAGCAGCTTGTAAGAAGGTATGACCTATGTGCTAAATTTCATTGAATTAGCTTGCTTAGTTTTCCCGTGAACAGACAGACAGACATATAGACGGACATAGCTATATCGGCTCAGGTGGTGACGCTGATCAATAATATATGCACTTTTCTATACCTGACACGCCCCCTTCTATGCGTTACAAACGGAATGACAAAGTGACTATACCCTCTGTGCAGGGTATAAAAAAACCCGAATTTAGACTGCTTGTAGCTTTTGCTGTTGCTATAACGATTGTTACTTTTGCTCTTTCGTACCAAATGGGGTTTGAAATATTTATATATAAATATAAAATAAGTAAAACAAATCAATATCCAAATACGATCAAATAGCTATCACTGACTTAACTTCTATGTTCCGCATATTCTTCGATTTCACTTAGTTTGCAAGTTAAACAGCTCTTCGGCAGCCTACGAGCAGCAACAGCGACAGTTACACGAAGCATTTTTGTGCTGTGCTGCTTTTTATTAGTTGTCGTTCTTCGGTAGTCACAGCAATAGCTTACCCAAACGAACAAAAATTTTCAGCTCTGCTGCGGCTGAACTCTTTCGATTTGCGCAGTGAAAGCAACAGTTGAGTTTGATCAAAATCAAATTTGAGCTATGCTGCTGCTTAGTTATTGAAATGTGTGCAGTAAAGCAAAGCCAAAAAAAAAGCTTTCGCAGCACAGCGGCAGCATATTTTTTTAGTGCTGTTGCTCGCAGTTTTTTAAACACTGTACATATCGCACACGTTCTACTAAAGAGGCATAACTCAAAATTTCTAAATTTTCAGAAAACGCCAAAAAACTGATTTGGGACTTGTGAACTATTTTGCAGATGTAAAGTGTGGATTATTTAGAAGAAGGTACAAACAGATCACAGTTTGATCGCGTTGTTCACAACAGCCTTAACACTCCGACACAATTAAAAATAGAACACTTTTGCATATTGCAGTCTAATTTCCATTGGTAGATATGTGTATGATGAACACTTTTAACAAGTAAACTCAAAAATGGAAAATTTTGAGTTGTGCCTTTCAAGTAGAATGTGTGCGATATGTACATGTTGTAGTGTTGCAATACTTAACGTATACAATAGAAAATTTAGGTACCTTTTATAAATTTCGATAGAAAAAATTGTATTTTGCCGAAAAGCAATTTTCTCTTACCATTTACTTCATTTCTTAATTATTACACCAAAATCACAAATGCTTCAATTAACCCTAATAAATTATTCACATTGCGAATACTTAATTATTCAACCATAAGATGAAAAAGGTTTTACGGATGGCAAAAAAAAGAAAACCCTGTTCTTTGCACCTTTTCTCGAAATGCTCTTTTGCATCCTATGCTATCGTGTAATTTAAAAAAATTAAAAATTTTTTGTTAAGCCATTCAAGATATTTCGAACTCATGCACAATAATTTTACCTTTTTGTAATTTTTATGATGCGCATATTAAGCCAGAAGAGTGTGACAATGTATTATTTGTATTGTTGGTTGTATTTATACCCTACACAGAGGGCATATTCACTTTGTCATTCCGTTTGTAAAGCATAGACGCATAGGCAAGTATAGAAAAGTATATATGTTATTGATCAGCGTCACCACCTGAGTCGATATAGGTATGTCTGTCTGTCTGTGTGTCTGTTTGTGTGTCTGTTTGTGTGTCTGTCTGTCTGTGTGTCTGTCTGTATGTTGAAATTTCGTTTACGGGAAATCCAAGCAAGACTATTTAATGAAATTTGGTACATAGGTCACACCTTCTTACAAGCTGATAGCATGTAAAAATGGTCAAAATCAGTTAACGGCCACGCTCACCGCCCTGCGATTGCTGCGATTTCGATGAAACTTGGTGATTTGGTGAACATGTAAACAATTTTAAGATTGGGCTCAATTTCAAATTTAAAAGGGCGTGGCACAGCCCTAAATTTTAACTTTAATAACGTCATAACTCGTTAAGCGTGAAAGATATTGTGATGAAATTAAATACACGGATACGGAACATAAATATCTTAAATTGTGCTTAAAGTGGGCGTGGTACTTTTCAACAATTGATTGCTTTTGATTTGGTATAACTCACAATTTGCACATACGATTTTCATGAAAATTTTAGGCAATGAATTTTCAATGTATTTTTAACATTTATTTAATGTTAATGTAGGGTATGTCTTTACGAGTTTTATTTTTTTTTTTTCATTTTGTGATTTTTGTTCGAATGGTTCAATTCCCATAGGCCGACAGATGTCGTCGTAATGTGTTTCTTAATAAAATATAAACTTTTTTTTTTCAATTTGTCTACCTTTGTACATTTTTTTCGTTTTTTTTTTGCTTTATGTTGGAGTGTTTAACTCCCATATGCTCATAGCACATATTTCTTAAAAGATTTAATTTATTTTTCGACTTGGGTTCCTTTGAGTCGTAAGCCCCAAATAATAAAAAAAATTAACGCGATCCCTTAAATTTAAGTCACGGTCAAAGCAAAGTTGTTTTAGTTGTAAAGTGAAATAATGTAAAGTAAGAAAGTAAATTTAACTCAACGGTGAAGGCCATAGGTTTCATTAAAAATACAAAAAAAATTATATACATAATTTTATTACCAGCTTCTTGTTATTGCAAGGTTTCCTCAACTGCGTAACGAAATTTTTCAAGGGTTGCCCTTTTTAACAAAAAACTAAATGAACCAATTTTATTCGAGAGGTAATATGCCATTTTATTTGTAAAAAACTGAAATTTAAAGTAAAAATTTAGTTAATAATATTTGTTGTTAAAAATACAATTTTTTATAAACAAATTAAAAATGTAATAACTTATGTTATTTTCAAGTAAACTTTAATGATACCACATAAAGCATTATTCATTAAGGGTTTCAAATTCGAAAGAAAAATGCAGTATATTGCATTAGCTTTTTTTTGCTACTGAGAGCGCAAGATCGCTGCGTATTAAATTGTGCGCCGTGCCCATACAAAAATAATTACTATGGCTCATCCAATTCGATGTACTGTTCTTTTTTTCCGAATTTGAAATCTTAAAAGCATAATACTTAAAGTAGTATCATAAAAGTTTTCTTAGAACCGCAGAAGTTAGTTATTTCATAATAAAAATTTTAAAAAATTAAACTAAAATTTGAAAAATTTGCAACTCAATACAAAAAGCGTTGCAGCATTTTTGAAAGTCATATTAGACTTCGTCTTCAATGGTATTAAACGAAGATCCTAAAAAGGAAAATGCTCATTCTGACAACTTTGATGGTCAGAATTATTTAAGGTCAAATTTCATAGTTTTTTTCTTATATCTCGCTTAACATTTGTCGCATATTCTTACAAAAGTTATATAGATACATAAAATAAATAATTTATGTTTTAATAATTTTTTTTGCAGTACTTTCCAGATTCTGGCACCAGAGGACGGCGTGAAGGAACAGGTTCAACAGAAGCCACTGAAATGATTTTGAATAATCTCTTCTATATCACTGCAAAGGTACGAGTTGTGCTTTATGATAACTTTTGATATTTGCTATCAGCAAAAGTAAGAAATACGGGAAACATAGTAATGCATTTTGGGTGAAACTAACCAACCTGGGTTGCCTTGCCAAATGCTTTCCCGATTTCCGAAAATAACCGAATTTTGCCCAATTTTGTTGTTTTAATTAAAACTGCATAATATTACAGCTCGTAATGTACAATACCAAATGATAGAACTCGAAGAGCCCTAAATATAATACAAGTGGTGGCATTGTCTAAACTTGTCCCAAAAATTGGTTGCCAGCGGTTTTTTGAGTCATTTTTTATTAATATATATTAATGGTGGAAATGTGTGCCAAACAATAGAGCTCGAATAGCATAAAAATAAAATATATATTTAGTTGCCTTGTCGTATCCTGTCTTAAACATGGATTGCCACCCGTTTTTAGGGCCAATTTTTCTTAAATGAGGGCCAGTCCACGTTTCGGACATGATTCGACAAGGCAACCCTATATATTCTATTTAGGATCTTTGAGCTCTAACATTTGGCACACATTTCAAGCTGTTATCTTCACTAATAAGAATTGACCCAAAATTCCGATGAAAACCCGTGTTTGGGACAGGTTTCAACAATGCAACCATGCATATTATGCTTTAGCTTTTTCGAGTTCTATGATTTGGCAATTATTTCGAGGTGAAATATTATGTAGTTTTATTCAAAACAACAAAATTGTCCGTAATTCAGTCATTTACGGCCATATTTCCTGTATGTCTTATCCTGTAGTCCTTTTCTACAGCGGATTCTCCGCCTATATATAGTAAATATCCGTAGTCTCTGTAGTATATGTAGTCAAAAAAGCGTGTTTCTCCGAAACGCTTTCGACATACACGAATTATATATAAATCTTTAGTATAGTATTTCTGAGAGTAATTGCTAAAATGTTACCCAAAAACGGAATTTTCCCATCAATTTTACGACATTATCTATCGGTTCAAATTGTGCTACAGTAAATGTTTTTGCTAACGGTCACTCTAAACTTTTTTAGAAAAACGAAAAGTTGCAGACCAATATTGGTAAATTCATTAGTATTAAGCCTCAGCAGTATTATCCAGATTTTTTTTTAATTCATGCGTTTCGAAACAATTTCGTTAAAAAAACTCTACAGACACTGGTCTAATATGCTTTGTATTTTTTTTATTTTTCAACATGTCTGTTAAAAAACAATTCGCTTAAAAGTTAAATTGAAAATAAATATAAAAATATCAAATATGAATATTCTCACTCCTGCATAACCTGTATATACTTTATATCGAAAGTTCAGATTTTCATATTAATCTCTTCCCACTTTTTCTTTCAGTTTTCCGATTCACATCCACGCGACATTGAAGAACTGTGGGGTACGCTGTGCCAGTTTTGGCCCAACAATTTAAAAGTGATTTTGCGCTATTTGGTCATCATGTCAGGCATGGCACCAAACGAGTTGCTGCCATATGTAAGTGCAATTTAATGAGTTTTTTCTCCATATATTCAGTGACGTGTTATTTTTCTCATTTGTTTTAATTTGCATTATTAAAAGTGCATTATGCTCGTCAGCAGAACGTATGATGTGAACACTTAAATTTGCAAATTATTCACAACTACGTGTTTTAATGCAGTAAAGTCCTGAGAGTAATTAAACACTTGATATCAAAATGTGTGTAAAAAATTGTTATTGAAGGCGGATTATTATGTATTTAGGAAATATTATTTTTGCTAAAGACTGAGAGCTGTAACTAATAAACGCAGTAAAAAATAAAATTGTGTTTGAAACTTTATCTTAAAATATGTACTATGCAGAGCTTAATGTTCAGCAGTTTAGTGCAAAAAACAACAAAAAAAATTACAAGCGCAAAATGCATTAATTGTTAGAGAATAACTCTAGCAATCGTAAAAGAACAAAAAATGGGCAACCAGCTGCTTATACTAGTTTACGCTACGTCACATCTTCAGTAAGCTTTGCTAGCCGATGTTAAAGAGCCTGTAGGAGCAATTGCATGGAAAGGGAGATAGAATGTTAGAGTCTTGTCGCACAGTGTTTGTGTTTTTCGCTATGATTCTTAACTGGTCAAAGCGAAAAGTAAATAAAGTGTCGAATTTCGGTTTCCTTTTTTTTTTGCCAATCTCATAAAGCATTTCAATAGTTTACAAAATTTGTGTTCTCCAGTGTAACTTCTGATTTATTTTTATGTATTAATTTCTTTCTTTTTTCCCCCTTAGGCCAAACGTGTTGCACTCTATTTGGCGCGTACGTGTCCTGATCGTCTATTGGATGAGTTAATGGCTGAATTGCAAACTGTGGAAACCCTTAATTGTTTAATTGAACGTACGGAAACACCACCATTCTATCGATTAACTAGCATGCGAAAAGCTTCTAGTCACTCAGCGGATGGTATGTTTGTACATTCTACTTATTAAATGATTGGTATTTAAATATTAAAATGTCACTCAAATTTTAAAATGCTCAATTAATTTTGGGTTGTGCAAATAAAATCCGGGTCAAAAAATTCAAAATAAGAAATAGCAACAGTTTTCTATCCATTTTCACTATTTGCTTTATTTTTATATTTCCCCAGGACAAGCAGTTGGAATTAATGACTCTCGTATGCATGACCTAGCTGTTGAAAAGGGTACAATTCATACCAAACGTCATAGCGGCGAGGATCCCATAAAAACTGGGTAAGTGGTTGCATTCATTGGAATCTAATTAAGTGTGAGGAATGTGCAAAATTTATGCACCACATTTCTAATGATAGCTCATTACCATGTTTATACGTCGGTGGGTTTCTTAAAAGCAATAATTCATTTTATATTTTCATTTATAGAATTTACTTATTATTTTGTAAAGGGAGTAAATTTTTTCTTTTATTGGTAGAGCAGTCATAACAGATTTTCGCCTTGTAATAGATGAACACTGTTAATTTTTACATGTGATTTTGAGCTTAGAACCCTACTGAAAAGTGCAAGCTTTTGACCTTAACACATTTTTTGCACCTTCTTCACTTTTTTATATTGTTTTCTTTCTCTTTTTCCTATAGCACATGCAAGTCTGACAGTGGCATACGCGCTTTCACGCAATCATCGAATCATCGACCACCACGTGGGGCTGACAAAATACGTGCCGCTTCTGGCCCATCAATATTGCCACGTCCTGAAGACATTTTAATAAATGATCCCGAGGTAAGCTATTATATTTTCCGGTACATGATCTGCAAATCTAAATTTTAAACCACGTTTTTTTTTGTGTCTCAATATCTCAAGAGCTTTGCAAAGAGCTGAAATTTTCATTCAACCTCTGCGAAATCTCACAAAACATTATATTTAAAAATTTAAGATTTACATAAAAATGTCCCAAAAATTTAAATTTTTTACGTTGCTTCGAATGTTGCAAAATCATCCAAAGTTTTATCACAAAAAATTTTCAAGCGTTGGTGGAAATTACAATCGCAAAATAACTCAAAACCTTATGCCACTCTTCATTGTTATTTTTTCTATAAAAAAAAATTATCTAAAAATTATACAAAAAAATCGACCTAATAATCTGTCCCTAAATGGATACCAAACGTGGATCGAAGTTCTGATATTCCTTTCAGAGAAGATTTATTTTGTGCACATTTTTTAAATTTATATACAAAAACTATTACTTTTTATTTGATTTGTGTGTTCAATATTAACTTTTTTTTTGCCTTATCCCAATATCGATAACTAACAGTTGCGTCAAGAAGAAAATGTTGAATTGCGCTCTACGGAAGTACCACCCACAGCACCACATCCCTTACCAATGCCAGAATATGGCGGTTATTTTGCGCCATTAACTGAATTTCTACCAGATGTCAGTTTGCCCATTAGTGGTTTCCATCGGTAAGTTTTCTTCAATTATTTTTTTAATAAAACTAATTGTATTTCTGCTTTTCTTTGCTTGTTATTTGTAGATGTAATGTTGCTGTGATGCTTTTAACAGATATCGTTGTCGATGGCATACCAGGCGTTGACTGGACGCTACATTTGCCCCTTATGTTGCACATACTATTTCTTGGATTAGACCACACACGCGTCGTAGTGCGAGAACATTGTAAACAGCTGTGTGTTAACTTGTTGGTGGGTATTGAATTACTGATATATTGTTAATTTTATTGGCATGAGTAGTAGTATGCTAATTTGCTAAATGTCATTTGCGAATTTTTAAAATTGCTGCTTTTTAAAGAAATGTAATATTTGTAGTGAGTTTTTTTTGATTAAATTTATGTGTATTCTAGATCGTTTTGGCTGAACACAATGACCATCTAACAGTTGCTAGAATTCTGTTAAACAGCGAAACCACAAAACTGGATTTGGGACTAACTGTGCCTGCGCTCCCAGTGATTAATAATAATTTTACAGGTGAGTGACAAATTATTCTTAGTAAAAGTGTTATGTAAAAAAGCAAAATTGTTTTTTAATAGAAATAAATAAAATAAAAATATTTTTGCCATCTCATTAGTCAAAGTGCAAGTCAAATTTCATTTCCATTTCCAAAGTCAATTTAGAGATATCTAAGGGTTTGTATTTGAATTAATTTAAAAATAACATTTTATAGCCAAAACTCTTTTGATTATTCAATACTATTCGATACTTTATGATACTATACGATACTTTGCTATTTATATATAATATTTTCGATACTATTCAACTTTTTTAATAGTTTAATATTTAATCGACTCACTATGTGATATATTTTTTCAAATACTCTTCAAGTTTAATGAATTTTTTGATAATTTTCAATATATCTGATAATATTTGATACTCCTATAGACCACAACAGAACATATTCACATCATGTTGAGATTGCTTTCAGTTATTAAATACAAAAATTATAAACGTTTCTTAATGTAATTACATTTATATTCTCTTCCCTTTGCAGAATCGCATCAGGAATTTGATAGTTACCTGCTAAATGTAATTCAATATAATCCTGCTACTGGCACCACAAATGCAATGCATTTTACGCAACAGCTACAAGCAGCTACAAATTTTCAGCCAACAGCGTTAACAGGAAACAGTAGCAGCAACAATAGCAACAATGGCAGTAACAATCTGCAAAATAATCAAAATGTCTCTCCACACCAGCAACAACATTACATGAATCAACAAGTTATGCTACAAAGCGGCAATCAACAGCAGCAGTCACAACTACATAGTAATATGCAACAGTTGCCAGCATTAAATCAAACACAACTGCAAAATGTGCAGCAGCATCCGCAGCAACATCACATAACACTCAATACAGTAAATGTACAAATAAATCCGAATACAAGTGAAAATTCTGAAATACCTTTGATAATTGCCGATGAGAATGCACCACCACAACCTGGTCCTACTATGCTAATATCACATATCATTAAAAGTCTGTTAAAATTTCTTTCACATGATACGTATCAACCGCTATGGAATTATGAGGATATGACAGCCAAAGGTGAGTTATTTAGTTATTTTTGTAATTAAATTTCATGCTTGCGCTTTCTATCCTTTCAGTTTGGAGTATTAAATCTGCCGAACAATTGACCTGTTTTCTGAAACATATGGTTAAAGTATTTGCTGATAGCTATTCACAAGCCCGCATTGCTGAACGTTGGGCACAAACTGCTCTACAGTTGGGACTAAGTTGTTCATCACGTCATTATGCCGGACGCTGTTTGCAAATATTTCGTGCTCTTAATGTACCCATTAATTCGCGTATGCTATCCGATATTCTGTCGCGTCTTGTAGAAACTGTCGCTGAGCAAGGCGAAGATATGCAGGGTTATGTCACTGAGTTATTACTCACACTAGAAGCTGCTGTTGATAGTTTAGATTCAGATTTTCGTCCATTGGATGTCATGAAGGATATTTTCAAGAGCACACCAAATTTGAATAATAAAGATGGTTGCGCTAGTTCAATGCTGGCAGGCAAAAAGTCACCATCAGGTGTTGGTGCTCCACAGTCGCCGAACTTTTCAATGCCAAGTCATGCGAGAAGCACAAGTTACTCGGTGTCGTATTGCACACGAAAAGCGACCAACTCACCGTGCGACAAACAGGGTGAGTAGTTGAATTGAGAATTTTTAGGCAAATGATCGTTTTACCTTGCCTGCAAAGTCATTTATGTGGTATCGAATTTCCAAGTTTTTGAAAGATGTATATACAAAAAAAAAGAAATGTTCAAATAATCTCTGATTTAGTTTGCATTCCCTCTAGAAAACTTCTCCTTTTCACACTCAGTTATTAACAGCGTAGAATTTCTAACAGAAATAAAAAATAAAAGTTTTTGCTATAATCTCTGATTTGTCAAACTTTTGAACGCAAAAGGTATTTACCGTGACAACAAATTCAAACTTTCTCGTAGCTGCATACGTATGCATATGTTGCAATCAAAGTTTTCTAACTTTTAACTTTAATTGCAGTGGAATTACGTAATCGCTCCTCAGGTATTGACATAGAACGTAATGTTTCAAAGTTTGGTGGTTCCGCGCTGTCACGTTCACGTAGCGCGCAAAGTTTAAAAATGCTTGGTGACACCGCAACACAGGTAAGTTTTCCGCATACTGCTCTCCTTGTACACGGTTAAGATAAAATCTACTCTTGCCCATTTTAATAGGATGACAAAATGACAATTTTGGCGCAGCTATTTTGGTTGTCCGTCTCATTGTTGGAAAGTGATTACGAACATGAATTCCTTTTAGCACTGCGTTTGTTAACGCGTGTCTTGCATCGTCTACCATTGGATCGTCCAGATGCACGAGACAAAGTTGAAAAGTTACAACAACAGTTAAAATGGGCATGCTACCCTGGTGTGCATGCACTGCTGCTCAAGGTGAGTAGAAGTTTTGTTGAAAAGTTTTGCAACAAGCAGCAATACTTTCTACTTATTTATAATTAACTTAACATATGATTTTATTTCTTGTCTTTTTAGGGTTGTACTCATACAACTACATATGAACCAACCATTACGCTGCTTTCTCAGTTGGCACCACTACTGTCGTTACCGGTTTGTGATCCCACCCAAAGTTGCGCTTTTCCTATGAATGTTATCTCTTTATTGCCCTACATGCTATTGCACTATGAGGACGCGAATGAGATTTGTATACGCAGCGCTGAGAATATTGCACAAGTGTCCTCGGAATTAGGTGCTAAATTGGAAAATCTTGGTACAGTAATGACTCTTTACAGTCGTAAAACTTTTTGTAAAGAGTCATTCCAATGGACTAAATGTGTAGTAAAATATTTATATGACACTTATGCTCACATGGGATTGCATATGTTGGCTTTTCTTATTGAGGTATTGGAGAAGGGACCGCAGCAGATACAAGTGCCGGTTCTGAATGTTATACATTGCATGCTGCATTATGTGGATCTATCATCGCCGCAAGCGCAGACTATTAACAGTGATTTACTGCGTGCAATTGGAAAGTATTTGGATGTAAGTAACTAAAACCAAACTCTTATAATCTGATGGGATAACTTATGACTTGAAAAAATAGTTTCGCAAGCGTTTATATATGCCTGTATGTATGTACATTAGAGTGGTTCTTTAAAGAACGTTTTTTTAGTGCATTATTTAATATACAACTTAAAAAACCTCCTAGCAACCTTGCAAATAATCAAAAAAAAACTAAGTCCTTGTAAAACTCAAGCTGATGCGTCAATTTTACTCTCAAAACGTCCTATGTACTCGTACAATGAGATTTTTAATCCAGCAAAAAATTTTAAATTTAATTAAAAAAAATATTAAAGTGATGCTTACTCAACTATTTCATATTTTTAACCCTTACGTTCCTCTATACTGATATTTTTTCTTTTTTAGACACCTAATTGGAAAGATGCGCTGAAAATTCTTAAACTCATTGTGACACGAAGCTCATCACTCCAAGTTGTGCCGCCTAGCGAGGGTGGCAGTGCTGGTTTGTCATTTTCTTTTTATGGTGCATATCCAGATTCGGATATGTTCTGCAAAAAGGAGCTTGCTGGACGCACAATGGAATTTACATTTGATGTGTCACAAACACCGCTTATCGGTCGACGTATTCTGCTCAAAACAGAAGAAAATAATCATAACAATCCAAATAGTACAGCCACAACCACTGCACACTCATCGATATCATCTTCAATGGCATCGGTTACAAATCAAACGACAACATCCAGCACAACTTCAACCGTATTGAATGCAGTTGCTGTTGTTGTAGGTGGCGGTCATCATGGTGGTGGTGGTGGTGCTGGTAATGGTGGTCATGTAGGTGGAATACATCAACAGGGTAATGCACGCATACAACAAGCAAATAACAACTATGCTGGTCAAGCAACATCACATTCAGGCGTTGGAGTTGGCACCCCAAATTCACCACGTCGTAGTGCCAGTCTTTCACCTGCCGATTCAGTACCGTTGAGTGGCTGGAAACGTCCATGGATGTCGCAGGGTAGGGTACGCGAATGTTTAGTTAACTTGCTAACAACTTGTGGTCAACGTGTGGGTTTGCCGAAATCGCCGTCGGTAAGTGAGATGAGATATCAATTTAGTTTGCGTGTGTTTATTTGCGCCATATTTGTGGTTTTGCTTTGTTCACTAAGCAAAACTGAACCTTAATTAGTTGTGGCTTTTTTTGACATAACGAAAATATGAAATCTTCACAGGTATTTTAATTCAATGAAAATTTAGCTAATTAACTTTAATTTTTGCTCTTGAAGAGTTAGCATTTTTTTTCTGCCATTGCATGCAAAAATTTCTCAATTTAAATTTGAAATTTTAATTATCAACTCCCTTGTACCATATTAACCCCTGAGCTGCGAACATCACCCTTTTACTTAAAAAAACGTTTTTTTTTTCTTTCTTTTTCATGTGTTAAAAATTTTCTACTTTCGAATCAAAATTGTGTTTAGGATGATTTCATAAACTCCATCTGCTCCAAGGTAACAAAAGCAAAAATTAACAAAATCGTTGTAATGCCTGTAATGCAAACATTTTATTATTTTTGTAACTCTGTAAATTACATTTTGTTTTCTTTTTTTTTTTGTATATTTATTGTACAATATACATATTCACACGCATGTATTTCTATATATGTAACTCTCATGCTTGATTTTTTGTTGTCTAAATTTTATTTATTTTTTTATTCATGTAATTCAGTAATTGTAACCACATAACACTTAGCACGAATATTTAGGCAAACTTTCAAAAGCAATAAAATCAAAAACAAATTGAGTAGCCCAAAATAAAGTTTTTCAAAAACTTTGTTTTAATACTATTAAAATATAAATTATTGTGAAACTAGCTAGAAAAAAATTCCAAAAAACTGTGATGCTATAAAATTATTAGTTTTTCTTAATTTTTGTAAAGGTGTTGTTTCTGAGGAAGTTTTGTTGTTCGGCGACGCTCCTATTTTTGATGCAAAATAACGGGTGATTTCTTAAACGTTTGGTTTTTGAAAATTGAAATTTGAGTGAATGAAATATTTATTTGGAGCGATACATCATTCCCTATACTTTTGAAGATTATTTCATGTAAATGTTGCCCACGGCTATGCCTGAGTTGGTTCATTCGTAATCTCCAATTTTGCATACTTTTTCCAGCATTTCAACCGGTATCTCACCAATGGCAGCTGTAATGTTGTCTTTTAGGGCTGCAATTGTGGCTGGCTTGTCCATGTACACGAGAGCCTTCACGTAGCCCCACAAAAAATAGTCTAGTGGGGTCAAATCGCATGATCTTGGCGGCCAAAGGACTGCTTTAAAACGTATAATTAATTGCTTATCAATCACGCCTCTTAATAGGTCCATGGTATCGCGCGCCAAGTGGCATGAGGCAACGTTATTTTGAAACCACATGTCAACCAAGTCCAATTTTTCCATTTTGTGTAAAAAAATGTCGATATTCATCGCACGGTACTTTGGTCCATTGATTGTAACTTTGTGATTTTCATTATTTTTGAAAATGTACGGTTCAATGGTGCCCCCGGCTCACAAACCGCACCAAACAGTGCATTTGTCAGGGTACATTGGCAGCTCTTGAATTGCTTCTGGCCGCTCTTCAGACCAAATTCGGTAATTACGTTTGTTAACGTACCCACTGAGCCAAAGATGACCTTCGTCGCTGAAGAAAATTTTTCGATAAAATCACATTTCTCACAGAGCACGAATTTTGATATTAAAATTCAATGATTTACAAGTTCTGTTCTTTTGTTAGTCGATTCATGTGGAAATGGCAAACCTTACTGAGCGTTTCTGGCGTTGACACATGTTACGAATGACTCGTGAGATGTCAAAAAATTTACACTGAAAAAACAAATAGCAAAAAAATCACCCGATATTTTTCTAGAAGAGACTAATAAGCTTTTCTCAATATTTTGCTTCATATGGAGATTTGCTTTAGAAATTCATTTACATAAAATTTAAAAAAAAACAGTGAAGTACAGTGTGTGGGGTGTTTATGTAAAATGAAAAAATTTAATACATTTTATTGGAAATAACTTTGTTCCTGACAGGTTTTATCTAATGCTGATAATAATTATTAATTTTGTCGTGTAATTCCATATTTTGAAAAAACATATTTTTTTGCTTAGTGGTCAAACAATGTCAGGCCATTGTTAAATTTTTGTCATGAATCATTGTGATATTTTTAAAACGCGATACAAAAACTAGATAAATAAAATACTGGTGGTTTTTAATTCCAGTGTAAAATCCTTACTTTTACGTAGATATTTTATTGATGATTATCTAATTTTCGAGTGTCAAATAATGCAACGCCTTGACATAAAATACATTTTCGTCGGAAGTCGTAAAATATGTAATTAATTCATAGTTTAAGCAACTTAGACGCTAAAGAAATCTTAAAAATAATATTTGCATATCTAATTTTCATGTGCTTTCATCAAGTTTTATTTATATAACGCTTTATCGTTTCATCTATGATTTCGTTCTTTAAAAACTTTGCTTTAACATAGACTTGACCTTCACAACAGCTTCCAAAACAGCAAAAACAATACAAAAATTTATTCGAATTTATTTTGCATGTGCCTTTGTGTGTCTTTACGATTGTCTTTTTCTGTTTTTGTTTTTGCATTTTACTTAGTCATTTAGCGCGTCTTATTTATCTGGATCCAATGCAACCAGACAAAGTGTAAGCGCCATCTATCAATCAATTTAAGAAAATACAACAAAAAAGTGCTTTATTTTTTTGTTTATTTAATTTATGTCTCCTTTTGTGTAACTAATAATATTATTACAATTAACAACTTGGAATTTTCAACTTTTAGGTCATCTTTAGCCAGTCATCTGATCTCATGGAACGCCAATCATCAGCAGCCTCTTCAACCGAAGAGACGTCTGGCCCTCAAGGTGATCTTAGCAGCGGTTCACGTCGCGACGATGGTCAACCTGACTTTACCGTTTTCAAAGATTTCGATTTCTTGGAATACGAAGACAGCATTGCCGGCGAATCTACTGACAACTTCAATTGGGGCGTCCGGCGTCGTCCGCTTTTCGAGGGCGATGAGGAGCGCCTAACATGCGGCAGCGCCATGGGTGGTGGCTCCATTAAGGGTGGTCACTCATCGGCGTTGGAGGATAGCTTTAGTGATAAAACGCCTATTCTGAGCAAACGTAAGCGTCAAACCGCTGACGACTCATCGGACGAGGAAGCGGAATCGGAATCTCCAATTGACGAAGATCACCGGCAATCCTTCATTAAATCAGCCTATCATGTCGGTCCGCCTACATCGCTGAGTTTGCGTGAACGTCGTCGTAGAAATTCTGTCTCACGCAGTGATACCAGCGGCTCAAGCGCTGGTGATTTAGGTGACATTACGCCCTGCAATGCTTCGCCACACCTACCTGGTATCATACGTTTCGGTGCACCGATACGTGATGAAGCTGAGGAAAATTGGCGCAAGCAACTGCAGGCGATGTTGGTAAATCAGCCGTCAGCGCATACGTCTGAGCTGCTGATGCAGCTTCATCGTCTGATAAAGGAGTTAACATTTAAAACAATCAGCATATCAAAGGAATCGAAGAAATTTTTCACCGGTATCGGTTCTCAGTTAGGAAATCGTATATCGCTCTTCACGGATTTGCTTAGTTCGCGTGCAGACCCGCCGCGTGTATGGTGTCATGATGCACAGCCGACCACACCAAGGCTATTTGAGACATTACGCTTCAATGTACTCGAAGTGCAAGAGCATTTAGAAACGTTTTTCGATCGCAAGGATCAGGTTTTAGAGGTCAGTGTAAATATAATTCGATCGGAAACTGTAATATTTTTATCATATTTTTTGCAGTGCTTGGAATCTGTGAAAACATCATGCAAGTTGTCACTCTTCAATGAAGTTGATGCCGCTGCCGCTGGCATGGATCTAACAACCAACTCTAGTATTGCATACATGCCATTTGACCCTGCTTCTGCCGAAGTTGTGCTCGATTTGGGTCGTTCGCTGTACAAATTGATGTTTCAGCTTTTGTTGCTCATTGAATCAAATCATAAAATATCCTCTAATGTGGTCAATCACTTTAGGATAAATGAAAATGTGAGTTAATTTATTGGTCGAATTTATTATTATGATAGTTTTTGGACTGTAGAACTTTGCCAGAACGAAGGGGTATGTCTGAAAAAATATAAAAATTATTTCTGATAGAATCCAACTTGAAAAAAAAAACTGACAAATTGTTAATAACAAGAGCTGCTTACAAATATGCTTTATTCTCTTAATTAACCGTTTCATATTTTTTCTAAACTCCCCACACTTCAAATCACGAGTAATTAAAAAATTTTACCAATTTTTAGATGCATGATATATCCGACCTATATGCTTTGGTACGCGACGCGCTTGTACGTAGCGTAAGCGAAGCTGAAATGGAATCTGTGGATACATCAACATCTACCGAAGGAGAACATACACCAACGCCATCACCCGGTTTACCTATGACAAGCGCTGAGTATGAAAGCACATTGCAAGAACTGATCGATGCACAAAAATGGTCAGCTACCATAACGCATGTGCGCCAGTACAAGCGAATCTCACAGCTAACAGCATCGAATCCCAATTTGACCATCTTCAGCTATAACAATTTGGATAGTCGTTTGAAATATGATGAAATGACAATTATATTAAACGCCTATGCACATAACGTAATGCATGATAGAACAGGTACATATGGAATATGAAAGTTTTATATTAATTACCCCAGCTAACTGATTTTATTTACAGAAGCTTTTATTGTCTCTAAATCTGATTCGGAATTATTCGAAGTCTATGCGATACTCTCCGAGAATTTATATCATGTCTCCAGCGCTTTGAATACAATGGAAATTAATATGAAAAGTTATTCAGCAAGCGGGGCGGCTACATCTATGCATCGCGGTGAAAGCGGCGATAATGTGACAAATTTATAAATTTTATAATTCGATTTTTAAGCCCCAATTAAGTTATTTTTCAAATGATAATACAATACAAACGTAAGCTTTGTATAATGCTCAGTTAAGTTAATAATTGAATAACACAATATATAAATTGATACTTTTTATTGCAATTAACTCATCTGTATTATCAAACGAACAAAATATGCAAAAAAAAAAAAAATAAAATGCACAATGAACAAATTTGTAGCGAACGTTTTGATGAGTATGTTATGATTTTTGAATTATAATATTAATATTCTGTTTATTTATTGTAATCTAAGATTTGTATTTAAGATTCTAATTTTAGTTTGTATGCAAAATTTTATGTAAACTTCATTAAAATTTAAAATCTCTATGTTTCATCGTTAGCTTAATCATTGATATGTTGTATTTTTCTTTTGTTTTTTTTTTTTGTTCAAAAGGACATTTTCTTTTAGAAAAAATTTTTTAAATACATAAGTATAAAAATATTTGACTGTTTCGTTATTAATGTTATGAGATTCAGGTACATACCATACATATTTGCAGCCATCATCTTTAAGACTGATACCGCAGTGGATGTAAAATATTAGAGCTCCGAAAAATAATTTTTCATACCTCAGTCCTAAGGCTTCGAATAGTTTTAGATAATTTTTACATGAGAAATCAAATAGAAATCAATTAGATGAATTATTTTTCTCCTACCCTATTTTTTGTGGCATGCTAAGATAGGATGTTTTCTGCACAGTCTTTTAAAAGTTCTTTTGATGAGCCACAGTCCTCGCTAACAAAGTTTAGAAACACTGAAAGTAATTATGTAAAGACAACTTCGGGCTAGGCTAGATAGTAGATAAAATTGAAAACCAACATATTTATGTAAAAAGTTATTAATTTATTATATATATTATATATAACATTCATCGACTTTACACTTAATAAAACTACAGCATGGCGGAAAAACACCAACATTCAGTTTCATAGAAAATTTGTAAATAGAAAATCAGATACATTCGAAGTCAGCTAAAATTCACTTAGTTTCATTTAAAGTAGTTTTTCAATGCAGCCATTTGCACCTGGTTATAATCAGAGAGCAATTTTTTAACACGGTTTAATTCATTTAATATTTGCTTATTATCAGGCACTAAATCGTGAGCTTTCTGCAAATCATCAATAGCTTCATCGTAGTTTTTTAAAGCAGTTTGTGCATGTGCACGACGATAAAAGGCTTTGCTACTCTCCGGATCAATACGCAAGGCCTGTTGGTTAAAATAAATGATAAAAAGTGTCAATTACATGCTATTCTTAATATTTATTTCACATTTTATTACTTACCTCTGAGCACAAATTTTTCGCATTTGAATATTCGCCCAATTTCAATTCTGTCGCTGCCATATTAACATTATTAATGACAGAGAAATTATCAATTTTATTCAAGTCATCATCATTTCCATTCAAATGACCAATTTCTAGCCAATCGTACCGTTTACGCAGCATCACATAATAACGATTAGCTTTACGATATTTGCGACGGGCCTCGTAATAACGTTGTTGTGCAAAAAATTCGTTACCAGCATTTCGTATGCTAGTCAAAATTTCAACTATTTCATCGCTCTAGAAATAATAAAATAAAATTAAAGATTCCATAATATTAATTTTAACACGCACCGTAAATGGGTGAGTTTTCAGTTCCCAATCCTGTGGAAACGGTGGCAGTGTATCTCTTGTTTCATCCTTATCACCGTATTCCCAATCATTACCGGGTTTGATTTCACCACAGTCGATAATTAAAACCTCATTTAACGGTTCTCCTTCATCGGATGATTGTTGCTCCATATCACCGATTGCGCCAAAACCACGTAGTACTCTACCCACAACCACATTAGTACCATTGAGATTATCGCATGGCACTGAGGTGATGAAAAACTGCGAATTATTCGTATGTGGTTTACCATAGTTGGCCATGCTGACGACACCTTCCTCGTGCTTTTTGAAATTTGAGTGGACAAGCATAAGTATGTGTATATACAAAAAAGTTCTAGGTGATATTAAAATGTTTTAACACTGAGCAAATTATTTTTCACTTTAACGTACCTACCGACAAAAGTTTTTGAAAGAAAGTTGAAAGTTAAATTTCACTGAACTTTACTTTCAAAGTAGTAGTGCCCAACACTCAAAAACTGCTTTCATCGTATAATAGGGTCATTTAAGTATGAATGATGGGAGGGATGTAGGAAATGTATTGCCTGCGAATATTCTTATAAATATCCTGATGTCCAATAGATTAAAAGTAAATAAGAACTACCGACATATTTAATCGAGTCGCATCCTAAAACAGTATCACAATTCTAGCTACGTTTTGCAAAATAAGCTCGCGCTTCAATAGAGCAGCGGAATTTGAGACCATAGGTGAGTTCCCAACTAACATAACTTACTAACTAGTGAATTTTTTGACCAAACTGTAAGCCTTACTAATACAAAGAGCTTTCGCCGAAAACAAGAACCACAGGTCAATGGAGCGAGTGCTATTAGAATTATTTATGTCGTATAAGGTCACATTTCGAACAAAGCAGAATTATCATTTTATTTTTGCTGATTAGGTACACGTATTGTTCCACAATCCTTATTGAATTTTTTGTTTTGGAGTAAACAGAAACAGCTTTCAGCACTTTGCAGTTTTTCTATTTTTTCCTTCCAGTGAAAATATTACGAAACAAAAAAAGTTGCTTATTTTTGTCCACATGTTATGGAAAACCTGTTGTTTGAAATAACTCAAATGCAAGACCTGATTATGAAAAATGGTAGTCATTTTCGGAATCAGCTGGCAAAATTTACAACTTCAAATATGCTTTAATATAGTAGTGTCTTGGCGCTGATGCTGAAAGCAAGCGGTTATAGTAGTGCTTTTCTGCTTTTGTGTTATTACAACTATGTACATATGAAACTCACCGTCAATTCATAGTTTTCATCTTCAAAAAGTGGACCGTAAATGCTCTCTCCACTGGTGCCGTCGTTGTTAACCACATCACCACTTTGTGCCACAAAAACGCGTTTTATCTTATGGAAGCGGATGCCTTTGTAATGCAGTGGTTTGCCACATTGGCCGATTCCGCGTTCGCCAGTACAAAGTGCCCGAAAGTTTTCCGCTGTTTTAGGAACCACATCGCTGCGCAATTCAATTATCATTCGACCACCTGTACATAAATAAATCATTTAAATTTAGTGATAATGCGAGGAAGATAACATGCAAACAAGTACAGATTTCACAATTTCTTACAGAACTCTTTGCCAATGTTAATGTCCAGAAAAACGATTGGATTGCAGGCAGATACTGGCTGCGGCAGCAATTCACTCATTATGGTTAATTTTTTTTATAAAATTTTAATAATTTTTGTTTTATTTTACACCGGATGATTAGAATGAACAGCTGATTGATGTGGCGTTGACGCTTGCTAAATGCATTCCTGATTATCACTTTTCTACGCGGAGGCAAGCGGAAGAACAACAACTCTATAAGCAAAAAAACAACTTGCACGAGAGTTGAGCACGGCTGCCAGATTTCACTTTTTTATTTTTAACTTTATGCGAAATGATATAGAAAATCACGGTTAATTTGATTGCTACAAATTTATGACACTGATAAGAATGCAGCTGCTTAAATATAGTGGTTTTTTGTATTTTCAATAAAATAATTGAATTTCAACGAATATTTTAACAGATAATTGCATTGCGAAAGCAGTTACCTCCAATGGTAAGCTGAGGTTAATTGCGGACTGTATTCTAAAGTATATATGGTAAAATGCAAATAAAAACTGTGATAGCCCAATGGTCCTATCCATTATTTTTGCAGCATCAGTGAATGATGTTTCCTTCTCTTTATTTGTAGGGCTAACTTAGCAGTCAAATTAAGCCAGAGTTCTTTAGTTTTGAGAGCAATGGAGCCACTTTCCATACAACATCTAATTTGAAATTGGCAATATACTTTAATTTTGAAAACTGTGCCATGGATCACCCTTTATATTTAGGGAATCAACTTTGTTTTTGCTGGGACTAACGTTTATTTATGACTTAAATCTAGTAATCGGTTCAAACACTGTCATTTCTGTATCAGTCTTTTACCAGAACTCGAAATATCGCTAATTGTACATCAAAATTTAATTAGGCACATACATTTGAACATTTAGAGATTTTTAAATGAAATTCTGATAAATGATGCTTGAGCTATGTTCTTTTACCACGTATTTACTCTGAAGGTTCAAGAATTGCAATCAAACCATTTCTTATCGGAAATTCATTTCATTTCATATAAATATTCTTCAAGCTGTTCAAGTAATGAAGGACAATACACGATTGTTTTTTAATTATCAAAATTACAGAATTTCTCAGGATAGTAACATTTTACGATTAATTCAAAGTGCATTCGTCCCAACTTTTAAAACACAATAGTTCAACCACTGTATATCAAAAGTTCCAATTAACTATATGAAAAAAAGATGTACCAGCTTTGGTGCATTTATTACCATAGTGGCAGCTGTGATAATTTATTTCAATGCTAAAATGGTAATGTGGTTATCGTAGCATTGAGCTTTCAACATCTAGTGCTGCAGTTGTTTCCGATATAAGTTAAAATGCTAAGCACAATGCATGTCACATGCGAGTGCGAGAAAAACCAAACAATGGATATGAGATGCGAGTTTGAGAATAATTAACACAAGAGAACATAATTTTTTCTGCAAGTTAGAACGAATATTTTTTCAGCTTCCATTGCGCATTTTGCTTAACCATATAGAAATAATCATGTGATTGTGTTTTGTTTTTTCTCGCACTCGCATCTCGTATCCATTAAGGAGTTGACACAAAAGTTCTCGTAGCGCGATTATGCAAATTATCTATGTGTTTTTGGTAAGAAGAAGAAGAAGAAAAAACAGGTGGCAGCCATCTGTTACAAATGTTTCTTTTGTAATTTGTGACTTGCGCCAAAAAAATTAATTGTGGAAATTAAATTTTAAATAAAATAAACATAATCAGAATGTATTAAAAAAATAATTTTTTGCTAATCGGTTTGAAAGTGATGTTCACAGATGTTCACAGTATTCCAACGGCTGTCCTGCATAAAAGTAAAGGTAAGTGCGAGGAGTTTAGCCGCAACTCAGATTTTTCATCCTATAGTACATGAAATACCGGCTTCCCCAGTTTGTGATCGCGGCTCAGGGTTTACGTCCTATAGCATCATTGTGCAAGAGTCTTTAATCAAAAATTTAATTTTTTCTATTAGTTAATATCTCTTAATAAAAGAAAATAAGATCCACTGGTCCGCATTATCTGAAAAAGAAATTTATGTATCAATAAAAATATAGGGTGTTCCCATAAGAGTGTACTTTTTTATTTAAAAATAAAAACACGTACTTTTTGAGCGAATTGTGATATTTGTACTGCATTATAAAGTAAACACGTTCCTATCAAGTATGGAATAAAATATCCACCAAAAGGCCATCGCAGCTCTGATAACAGGCCCAATGACAGGTGAAGTTTGAAGTTGAAAACGATGTTTTCGGGTTTTCGGCGACACTCGCTTACAGCAGCAATTTTTATAAGATACCGACCAGCACGTCGACGCAAATGAGACTTACTGTCCATAATTGACACAGTTTCTTCAAATTTTTTAACTACACTTTTAATTGTTGCACTTTCTTTAGCGAATTTTGCGAGCTGTCTCAGCGTAACTTTCCCCATTTTTGTAATGGTTTTTAACGCGTTATTCGTTTGTGTAGTGCTCCATTTTTTATAATCGTAATAATCATAGATTATAGCTGTCGAATTTGTGAGTTGCAACTTGCACGAAAACAAAATTATACACAATTTAAAAAGCGCACTCTTATTGGGACACCCTATTCATCATAGCAAATCGTCATAGTAAAAACTTACTCTCAAAAAAGTTTCCATTGACATAGTTACATATCCCGATGCTTCTAGTGGCATTATTTGATTCGAACGAATGAGCATCATTTTAATCATTTCTCTGAATTCAATTGATTCGTTGTACCAATCGCAATCGTACCATGCAAAATGCAAATTTATACTCTTTGATATGAAAATTTAAATAGTTAAATAATTTTATAAATAAAATTTCATTATATGATTCAATCTGATGAATGCCAACCTCTGAAGTCAGCATTTGTGCATTGAAACAGTATAATAGCACTTCAAATCCGGCAGCCATCATATAAAATAACATCTTTACAAACAATTGTAAATCAGATTCCTGCAAAATATATTAACCAATTAGCAGTAATATTAAGTATTTTAATGTTAGCTCATGTTCAAAAAACATGATTATATTCAAGTTTCGAACCAGTGCTTACCAAACCAATGCTGGCCAGAAATAATATCATACCCAACACAATAAGGCTTACACCGAATTGTATAAGGCTGATAAGACTATAGAATTCGTTTACTGCAGTATAAAACTATTCTATAATCTTATCAGCCTTATACAATTCGTTTACTGCAGTATAAAACCTGGTCGGATATAAAATTTTACGGATATAATTTTAATTAAACTCGAATTTTTGTATATATCGACTTACTCAAATGTTCGCTGATATTGTCGTATACAATAACGCAGGTAAATAGGTCTCAAGTGAGAACCTATTGACTTATGAGTAGAATAACGTATAATTAGTCGTAGTATACGCAACAAAGCCATGCCGTGTATGGTTAAAACGATGAAAGTTCCATCGAAGCACACTGCACCTATGTACCGTATACAATTTAGTCTTAGATCGTTGCTAAGATTGTAAACTAACGATCGTCGCTTTGATCACTTTCTAGGAGAGCAAAGAAGCGGCTTAGAATTTAATTTTGGATAGACTTTTTATTTGTGAAAGTTTTTACTGATGCCACTCTAATGTTTTTCGATTTTTTCGAATTCTTAAGTTTTTTTTTTTTTTTGACTTTTTCCGACTTAAATTAAATTAACAGCTTAATTCGGTTAAATTTTTAAGAGATTTGTAGGCTTTGACGATAGTTTTTGAAATTTTTCAAAGGCATTCGACATTTATTTTATACACATTTTTTATATATTTGCATCAGGACTATCAAGTGACCGCGATTGATCTGGCCGAAAATTCCATATCAAAGCCCGGGAAGAAATTGTAAAATCAATCAAAAGCCTGGGATTATACAACTTGTTTTAACCAGCACAAAAAAAAAAAAAAAATTGAAACGTTTTTCGCAAGTAACAAATGAAAAAAAAAATTTTTTTGAGAAGACCGGGAATAGCTTCTGTAAGACTTGTTAGCCCTGATTTCAATACATATCACGAAAGAAAAATGCTTTTTCTTACAATTGCTATTTTAATGGCTGAAAACTTGTTGCTTCTAGCTATAATATTGAGCTCTAGTCTTATACATATGGCATATTTTAATAAAATTGAGAACTTTTCCTAAGTACAACACATAACGGGTTATCCATTTTGTGTTTTGGAAAGTGCAGCCCTCTTTTTTGGTCTATTTTGTTGTGTGGAACTTCCCAAAACCATGTAATTTTGTGATTTGGCATTATCATGGGCTCCAAGATCATGCCAATGAGTTGTTTTTTGTAAGGTCTCATAGCAGACATTTGGTTTTTGATAAATTTTCATAAATAATGGAAATGTTTAAGCAATTTTAAGTGAGTTATATTTAACTTTTCTTTCCGAAGCACAAATTGAATTATCCCTGTATAATACATACTCATTCCACAAATAAAGGGTTCACAGCCAACAGCAAGGAATTGTATTTCATAGTAGGGAAATGTAAATCCTTTTGACTCCCACATTGGAAAAATTGCAGGAAAGGCTACAAATAAATAATAAATTTGTATATAAATATACACTTAGTATATATGCATAGTATGTACTAAAAACTTATGTTTCTCAAGAAATAATCTTACGTAATTGCACTGTCACATCAGCGGTGCCAACAAACTGATGGTATGCATTTAAAATTAAGCCACTAAAAAAGTACAAACTGCTGATGGTTACGCTTATGCAGATATAGAATACGAGTTGCCGTCTTATCAACTTCCAGGATGAATTAAGAATGTTAGCAATAAGTTTGCATAGCTCCGGCTTACATGGGATATCTGTAACAAGAAAAAGAAAAAAAATGTTTTCGAGGTATAGCCAATGAAACAAAAAGCAATTTGAACAAAAATTATTAACAAAAAAAAGGTTATATGGAAGCCCAAATCAAAGACGTTTTTTTAATCTCAAGGCTTTTGGTAAAATTGTTAATCGAAAAATGTGTCTCAAATCGAAAAATTCATTGCCCATATTTCTTCCTTGCTCGAGAGAAGACACGCCTTCAAGTTCTATTGTATACCTTATAGCAAGTAAAGACTTAACCAAAATAGACGTGACGTGACGATAGCAGCTGAACGAACGTTTGCACTCGTTACGTAGTTTTGACATTTAACCCAAAATGTTACGTTAGGTAACGAATCGAAACAGCTATTATGACGAGTAGTGACGGTTTCAAGTTCGGTTCTTACGGAACAACACGTCTCGTCAAAATGTTTCGTTTACTTTCGATCAATTACGTTTGTTTATTTTGGTTATTAACATTGGTTTACATATACTCGAACTTACTCGTTGCGTCACGTCACGTCTATTTTGGTTTAGGCATAAGTCTGCCATATTAAATTTTATAACGATTAAAATTCCATCTTAGTGTAGTCCTATTCTCTGACATCTTTGAAGAAAATTGTTGCTTTAATTCCGGTTCTCTAACCGAACCGCTTTGAAATGATAAAGTCTGATCAGCCTGGAGTTACTCTTGACTGCCGAAATTTCTATTCTAAAGATCTCATCTTTTGTATGGTGTAGTAAATAAGAAAAAAAAAAAATAAAAATTAGTCCTTGCTTACCCATGTCGAATATTTCCAACTGCTGTATAATTTCACATGTTTCCACTTGGTTTAACAGCACATAAAGATTTTCTTGCATGAATTGTAAAAAAACCAATTTCACTATAGACATCATGGCTTGTATAGCTGTTAAAATACACTGAAATAACATTGATTTTACTGTCAAAAATATTGTTAATATGCATATCAGTAAACTGACATCAGCGTATTCCACAAATGGTCTATCAATATGCTTGGCCATGAAACAATACTGCCCATATAATCCAAAGCATGAGAATAACACAAGTAAAATATTAACACTAGCAATAAAAATAAAATCAAAAAGTGTTAGAATGTTTATTTGAAGAATTACATTTATTTTTGTTTTATATCTTACATTTTTAGATATTTCTTTGAATGACTTGGTGCCTCAACATTTATGCCCAATAAATTGCTTATGAATTTGAGTTCTTGCAGTAACTTTTTATTACGTTGTTCGGCATGTGCCAGAGTTTTTTCTATTGTTCTTTCCATTGATTTTGTTCGAAATTCTAGGAAAATGTGTTTTCGTCTGCATGAGTTCACACAAGTTTTATAACATCCTGTGGTTAAGCAATCAATGTTTTTTTTAGCACATTATGTTTTTCCTTTGTTTTTGTCTTTGTTTTTGTAATAAATAATAGACTTTCAAGATGCAATTTTGTTTGTAATATATAATAATTAGACTGGACTAATGTATATATTTTTTTAGAATAAAGTTGCAACTTGGGAGCTTAACAGCTGCAGGAACAAAACAAAAAAAAGAACACATAACATTCTTATGCTTATTTGTATTAAGTTGCTATTCGTCTAGTTATGTCACTTATAGATACGATTTAGTTTGACAACTAGAGATTAATTTCCAGGATCATTACAGCTGTAGAATTTTTCACATATTACGTAATGCGCTTTTAGGATATCTCCACTTCCTTCTACCACTTAAACCATTCTGGACTTTTTTGAATTAAATCCAGTAAAACTGTCAAACACGAGATTATATGAAAATTGCGTTCTGAGAAAATGAAAAAAATGTTAAAAAGTGCAGAAACGGGAAAAAATATTTTTTTAGTCCGATTATAAGCGCAAAAAATTTTTCAGTGTAGTGGTGGGAAAAAAATTAATTATCTAAACGTAAACAACAAATAAACGCCCAGAATTGCTTGTACTTTGTAGTTAAAAAATAAACCAGTGATGTCCAGCTAAAGCAGTGATGTCTAGCTTAACTTCACAAAACGTTACTTAGGAGTCATGCAATGCAGGGATAAAATGTAAAAGATGCTGCTATCAAAGTACAAATTCACAACACCTGCAAATAATTGAGAACGTGAACTTAATATGAGAGAAGAAAACCTTACCTGTGTAGCAAATTTATATATTTTAAATTAATACTAAACATCTCTCAAGAGATAAACACATCATTAATAGTCAGTCGCATGAACGCTGTATGTTAGAACGATTACTTCCCCGAAAGCTGTCCGTACTTTTTGCTCAGATTATCTACACTTTGTGAGTTACGCTCTTCGGTATTCCGATGTTTGCTCTTGCTGTTAGTAATCGCTCGGAAAAACTGTTTTATTGATAAAATTAATTGTATTTTATTCCAGTTTCGCATTCGTCTCGTTTCAATATCACACACGTACGTACAAGACACACTTAAGACTTCATAACCTTTATCTCTGCTCAAAAAAAGTCCCCCAGTCAAACGCTGAAGTGCTCAGCTAAAATATTTGTGATTTTTCCCATGTATGCTTTTTTCCCATATGTGCTTTTTTCCCATATGTGCCTTTTCCCACATGTGCTTTTTTCCCCCCATATGTGTTTTTTTCTATATGTGTTTATTCCCATATGTGCTTTTTTCCCCCCATATGTGCTTTTTTCCCATATGTGCTTTTTTCCCATATGTGCTGAAATGGGCATTACTGCTCTAAACGAAAAGATCTTTAATTGTTTTGAAAACAAAACAGATTTTCACTCCAATCTAGCAGTATGCAGAAAAAATTAAACATTTATGTATAGTCAAACATTAATTTATTTAAATGACTCCAGTGGTAATTGAGTTTATTTTTGATTTAATGATTAAATACATTTATTAATTGGCACATGCAAGTACAACATTGGAAATTTTACAGAACACATATTCGCTTACATATATTGTAATTAAAAATTATCTAATAAAAGTTTCAACTGATTTAATTAATACAAACATTTTGCTTAACATAGTAATTTGTTCAAGTGAATTACGTGTGTACTTACGTACAGCTGTAAATGCAATTATGCGAGTGCTGAAACACTTAAATACTCAATGTTTTTTAAATGATTAGGTAAAATGTAAAAATTTCCAATTAACTATTTTGAAAACATGAGGAGAGTATGTAAATGTGGGAAATTCTATAACAGTTATAGTACAACTTATGACACAATTTTATCTATTTGAACATAAACGTGGATAAGGTATGAAAATTTTCGGTTTTTTTTTCTTCTAATTTATTTTACAAAATACAATACAAAAAATATGCATTTAAAGCTGTATATTTTTTTAATTTTTTGGGATTTTCATTTTCTTAAAATTAAAGTATTTTTTAAAAAAAAAATTTCTCTGTTAACTCAAGTAACTACTAAATTTATTCAGTTACTCGTTATCGTCGTAAATTAAAATTACTGAAACAACAAAAATATTGCTTAAAATGCCTTCTGAACATCTATGTATAGAATATTTCTTGCTCGTAGAAATATTTTATAATCTTATGGTTCTAGCTTATTTCGTCTATAACAATTGCCGGGCAGTGCTTCTGAGATGAGACGTACATTTTGTACTTCCTCCTCTAGTTCGCTCAATTCTTTTTCGTATTTATCGATCCATTTCTTTTGCTGATTACGTAATTCACGGAATTTTTCAATGCGTCCAGTTAAATTGGCACGTGTTAAATCACCCTCAACGAATACTAAGCGATTTTCTATAAACATAAGAGATTGCATTAATTTAAGCACATGCGTATTATAATAAAAGTGACTGTACCTAATTTGTCCAAATCTTCAGTGTTGATATCTTTCAGATTTTCCAGTTCATCCTTAATGGCTGCTAGCTCGTTGACCGCTTTTTCAATTTGTTTTTTGGCATCTTGTGTATCGGCCTTTGCTTGACCAACCTGAGAGGAAAACAATGATTTTATTAAAATACAAATCAAAAAAACTGATTATCATTAAATCAGATATAAATTTTGCTTCAATTTATCATTGAAGTTTTGTTTAGGGCATATCAAATGTTCTTTTAATCGATTTACCTTGCGTTTGGCATCGTCAACTAAATTATCATCTTTGCTTGATGATTCCTCTAATTTGCTTATATCGTTTTCGGTAACTTGTACACGATGATTTAACTGATCAGCCTCTTCACGTAACTTTCTGGCATTGACCTTAGTATCGTTGGCTTTTCTACGTATTATTTCGGCATCCTGGAAAAAGATTGGCATGGGTTGATATATAGCAAATAACTCGTTACAAATAAAGCACAATTTACTAACCTTCGATGCTTGTTCAGCGTATTTTTCTTGCGCTTCCTGTGCGTTTAGCTTGGCCTCGTTAGCATTTCGGTTAGCGCCAGTAAGAGCCTAAAATTAAAATTAAAGTTCAGTTTATATGTAAAATGTATTGAAGCAAAAACATTCGCAGTAACTCACTTCACCCGCTTGACGTATAAGGTTTTCAGCATTTTCAATTTCTTGCTCAATGCCTGGAACGGTTTTAAGTGCTAAATCTGCTTTTTCCGATGACCTTTGAACATCCGATTGAAAACCTATTCAAAGAGATGAAAAATGTAGTATATATGGATAGGATAAAGTTCATGAAACTGATCTACATACCTGCTAAGGTATGATAAGTATTATTAGCTTCCTTCAGTGTATTATCGCCCTGTTCTACTGCTTTGGTGGCCTTATTGAAAGCATCTTGTGCGCGTTTTAGCAATTCGATATCATCTTCCTTTTGCTTATTGGCTCTGTGAATTGTGTGGAAATATATTGATAAGTATTAAGAGCAGTTTTTTGAATGCTTGCATGCATTTACCTCTCCACCATTAGTTCTGCTAAGGTTTGTTCTTGATCGAAATCGGCAAAAATCAAACCATTATCATTTGAGAGATTGTTCACTCTTAGCAATAATTTTTCAGCCTGAAAGATTTGAATGGAGACAGAGAAAGTTCTATAATATTATGCGGAAGTAATGAGAGAAACTTCTCGCTTACATTCTCATTGGCTGTCATTGCTTCTTTCTTAAGCTTGCCGATATCTATATCTGGTGCTGTCAGCCCATTTACATCAGTCAGCAGCGTTAATGCAGCATCATAGACTTCATTTGCCTTGCGTAAAGCTTCCTTTGTTATTTGAGCTACGTTACCCAAATTTTGTTTTACGGTGTTTAACTCGAGACGAACATCAGAACGCAGCTCATCGCTGTTCAAAAAAGGTTTATATATTATTTATTAATGTTTAGGTATCATATATATTATATATGTTGAATTTAAAATTAATTTTCTGAAATTCCCTATTCACTGCTCGTGCTTGAAAGCCAAACTTAAGGACACCCATTGAAATTGCTTAATTTTCGTTAAAAAAAAGTCGGGCTCAGCGAATTATTTATATCCTAATTTTACGTACCTCACTTTCTGTTGCAAGTTAATTGCACTCTTGGCCAATTCGTGTGCTTTTGCAACAGCCTCATTTGCATCTTTGGCATTTTTCAAATCTAATTGCGCTTCCGATTCCAATTTGTCAGCTAAAACTCGCGCTTCACGTGAAATGTCCGATATTTGTTCCGATTGCACACCAAATTCAGCAGATTTATTCTTAGCTTTTACCAATGCATGTGCGCCTTCTTCATTCAACAAATTCAATGCAGTTTGCAATTCATTCTTTGATGCCTCAATTATATCATGAGCAATGGTGTAGTTGTGACGCGCTTTCTCAATTTCATCATTTGCAGAATTTTGTAATTCATCTGCACTATCCAAATGTGTACGAGTAGTATCCAGACGCTTATGCAAATCATCTAATACTTCAACATACGTCTGACCACCATCCCCTGCACCATACTTTGCATCCGTTAGCAATATGTCCACTTTCTCTTGCACCGTCTTCAGCTTGGCTTCAAACTCATCGTCATTTGTAACTGGCGTACGTGCGATTTCATCCAATGTTTGACTAAGATTTTGCAATTTGACACGATGCTGATCGGCAGCATCCTGCACGAGATTATAGCATGATGGACAATCGATACAACCACGATGACGATCAAATTTATTCTCCTTACAGCGATCACAACGTCTTCCCTCGACATTATCATTGCAAGGACATTGACCAAACTGATCGCATTGGAAGCCCTTTGAACCACTTTCATCGCAATCGCATGAATTACAACCTTCAGCTGAGAAGCCGTAGTGATAGACCGCGCACTGATCACAATGCTGTCCAACAATACCAGGTTTGCAGTAGCATTGGCCGGAATACTTGTCGCAAGTCGAATTGTAGCTACCGATTGGATCACACATGCAATTCTCGCAGCCATTACCGGACATGATGTTAAAGTAGCCGGGTTGACATTCTCCACATTCTCGTCCAATGACATTCGGTTTACAATGACATTGGCCAGTGACTTGGTCGCACTGTGAAATACCGTCTTGGTTCTGCTCTGTGCCAGCGGGATAGCAGGAGCATCTGTCGCATTGACCATGTGGTAGTGCCAGCGGATCACCGAAATGTCCAGGCAAGCACTGATCGCAGTGTTGTCCTGCAGTATTGTGTATACATTTGAGACATTGACCTGTTGTTCGATTGCAGTTGCCAACGGCATTTGGATCGACATTGCCATTACAATCACATGCCTTGCAAGTTTGTACATCACCAAACAAGCCTGTTGGATCACCGAAGAAACCATCGGAACATTGCTCACAGCGTGCGCCGAAGTAACCAATTGGACATTCAGTGCAAATGACGGTATCGCCATTGATTTGCATACAGGCACCATCATTTGGACATGGACAACGTTTGCAGTCGTATTGGTTGCCACCCAAAG
The DNA here is from genome assembly GCA_963680825.1 of Meiosimyza decipiens. Classification (NCBI taxonomy): domain Eukaryota; kingdom Metazoa; phylum Arthropoda; class Insecta; order Diptera; family Lauxaniidae; genus Meiosimyza; species Meiosimyza decipiens. The sequence continues at coordinate 24,806,609 of OY804258.1, read as the reverse complement.
CATTACCGTAGTAACCTCTAGCGCATTGGTCGCAATTGTCACCCGATGTATTATGCTGACAGATACAACTTCCGGTCTCAGAATCACAAATTTCCGCATGGCCATTGCAGTCACAAGGTATGCAAGGCATAAACGGACCACCACGTGCGGGGCTATGACGATAACGGGGTGCGCAAGATTCACAAAACTGCCCGAGATAACCTTCGGGGCAGGTGCACTGCTCAATCCAAGTTGCAGGTTGGCCAGCAGCACCACGATGCGCTGTTTGCAATTCGACATCGTCAAGTATTGCTTCACCCTGTATGGAGTAAGTGGCACGTATTTTGATGGCAGTTAAGTTTGACAGTACTGAGAGGAAACCACGTGCAGATTGACTTGGCTGCCATTGATAGTCTCGATGTTCGTGCAAACGGAAGGAGTATTCCTTGACGCCTTGATCGGGCATGCCATTATTCTGTGCGAAGATGGGTAGCGAGACCTTAGTGCCGGCACCTTCGAGTATCACGTCACTGGCGCTGGTGCTTGGACCAACTTGTCCCACTAACTGCAATTTAAATTTAAGATCGCGATTGTAGGAGGCACGTTGATCGCCGAGGAAACGTTCTGGAGCTTGAAAGTAAACATACTCATTGCCTTGAGCCGTAGTACCAATGCTGCGACTGTACTGATTGTACTTGATATCAACCTCACGATTGAACAGATCTATGGCAGTCCAACGTTCCTTGTGTTTGTTAAAATTGGAAGCAACCGAAACGATTGAGTAGCCTGGTGCAGTTTGACATTCGGAGGTGTGGCCATAACAGAAGCAAGGTGTGCAGCCAAAACGATTGATCAAGTCTAAGTTAAAGAAGCCGGGCTTACATCTGAAATAAGATTTTTTTTTTTAAAATGTTGAATTATACTTAAATCAGAAGCACTTACTCATTGCAACGTTTACCCTCAACATTTTCTTTGCAGTTGCAAATGCCGCTTTCAGGATCACAAGATGGTTTATTCTCAAATGAACCGCGTGGATCGCAGCCACATGGTTGACAACCATGTGGACTAAACTGGTAATAGTTTGCATCGCAGCGATCACATTTGGGACCAGTGACACCTGGCTTGCACTGACACTTACCCTGGCTGTTACATTGCAGGGAACGAGAACCAACAGGATCGCAGTCACAGTGTATACAGTAGCCATCTTCGCGCATGTAGAAGTTTTCCTTACAACGTTCACAGTTGGCACCATCACGATTCTCACGACAATCCAAGCAGTGACCACCATGACCGGTCAAATTGAAGAGTTGAGCATCGAAGAAACACTTCTCGGCGTGACCATTACAGTTGCAAGCTGGGAAGAGAAAATAAATATAAATTAACTGAGGAGTATACCACATTGACACATGACCTTTACAGTTCACATAATACCAGCTTTGACTAAAGCTGCTAATTCTATTTGTGTCTAAAGATGCATCCCAATAGCGTGCTGACCATGTGGTGCACCACAAGCACAAGAAAATATTTGCTATGAACGCAAACATTAAACCAATGCAATTGATTGAAATTTTCATACTAATGGTGGGCATCCGCTAAGCTATGATTCTAACTACTTTAACTCATAAATCGAACATGATGTGTCCAATTTCTAACGATTTTCTTATTATAACGGACTACAGTGTCACATAATACCTGGAGTCACCATTTATGGATGAAACAACTGAGAATCCTGTTTCCCTCTGCCCCTACACACTGCATATCTGTCTTTGTTTCGACTTACCTTTACATTCGTTAACTTCATTGGACGTTGCCCTTTTCCATTTGACGTCATTATATAGCGGCAAACATTTTTCACAATCAGGTCCATCGGTATTGTGACGACATTCACAAACTAAAGCGCGCTCACCATGCATACCGGTGCTCGGTACACATTTGCTGGCGTGACCATTACACTTGCAACGTGCACCGACCGCAATATCAGAGATGGCATAGAAGTAGGATTTGAGTACTTGTGCATCACCGAACAATTCGTCACCAAATGTATTAAGACGATCCAAAGTGATGCGTACGTCGGTAGCAGTGACCCAGTCCTATAGGGAAAAAGCAGACACAAAAAAGAGTGAAACATAGAAAACGAGGCAACAATAAGACAATGCAACGCTGAGTTGCGTATGCTATGACGAGTGATTACAGCATGAGACCATGATTTGTTCATAGCGTATCCCAATGAGAAAAATATTTTGAAGAATTTCTGATGTTTTAACATCTTCCTTGGCGTGCAGTTGTAAATGTTTATTCTATTTTAAAGACTAAATCCTTTTCTTTCGGAATAAATTAAGCCACATTATTTACTTCTACATTTTCACCACTTTCCGATGTCTTTCAATTCTTTCTGGCGTTCATTGTTATTTCAACGCTTATTGAATTTCAATACTATTTTCTTCAAGTTCTTGATATTTTTCAATATTTCTAGACCTCCATTGAAAAGTTTTGCATGTTTTGAAAAAAAAACGCCTTTTTTCTCATTGGGTACGCTCTTAAAGCGCTTAGTAAATATAAACCTTGACTTATTCTACCATCACTAGCATTATTATATTTTACTTACTTGCAATTCACCGCTTCTCTCGAAATTGATACCACTCGGTCTGCCTTCTAATGATGAAAATGCAATCTCACCATCGCGTAATGGTGAGATATCACTGTATTCACTGGTACACAGCGCATGCGCCTCGCCCTCGCCCTTGCGTATAGCACGTGAATCGGGTAGCGCATAAGTGTCACGGCATGTAGCGCTATAATATTGGTATGGTATCCATGGACCATTTTGTGATGTACGCTTGGATATGGCAAACGATTCGGGACGTGGTGAACGATACAAAATGCGCACATAAGTAATGTCGAAAGCTTTGCCTGCGTTGTGTTAAAGAACGTGAGTGAAGAAAAACACAAAAAAAAAACACAAGAGAGAAATGAAAAATAGTGCCGTTGTTTACAAGTACAATGGAATTTTGGGGGTTGTAATTCAATATTATTTAAATGGAATCCATTTCATATGATCAACCATTTTCATACTCACCTAAATGTAGCGTTAGATTGACGTGATTCGGATATTGTATGCCTTCAAGCATGGTTTCCGATTGCCACCATGTAGGATCTTGCGGATCGTGCAAGTCCGTTAAATATGCAGGATCATGATCACCATACCTAAGGGATTTGATTTTTTTTTTTTTTGCCAATGTTAGCAGAATCTGCGATAGTGGGTACTTTTAAAAGCGTTTCTCTATTTACCTGCAAAATTCACAGTTTTTATGATTGGGGTTCATGGTTTGTATACAAAAATGATTATCGCCTTGTTCGCCGCATGTATTTGTTGATTCAATTTGCAGTTGATAAGCGGCATTAATAAATTCTGGCATGCATTTCTGTAAGAAGCATAGATTAGAGTTGTTTGATTAAATAATGAATTACGTGTATATTGGAACTACATACTAAGTTAATTTATTTATGTACATCTTGCGAATTAAATTTTCTGATCTAAGCAAATAAACATTTCGTTCAGTTTTTGTCTATTTGGCGAAAAAGTGTGTGAGTTCTATTCAGTCATACAGAAGGAAATGATCTCATACTGAGTTGATGAGATATTGAGTGTTCGCATTGTGCTAAAAATGTACTAATGATCAAACAATTGCAATAATTAACACATAAATTATTAAATGTAGCTTAAATACATAACTTTTCTACTCATGCAAAAACTTAGCGGACGAAAAGATATGCATGAACTGGAATTTGATAATTTAATAGCAGATATGGCTAGATTCCCTTAATATGGGAATTTGATAGTTGCCCAGAGATAAACTTATTGAAATATTCATTACTTAGCGGCATTACTAGACTGTGAACTTGATTAATACAAATTTACTCACATATCGTAGAAACCCCCGTCGACTCGTCTGACGAGTTCTAAAGGCGAATAGCATTAAAAATAGCATTGCAAATCCTTAACAAAACAAACATTTCATTGCATGTATTTCTGACAAAAGTTTCCTAAACGACTGTGTAACTGAGAAAGTATATTTGAGAACTCTACGTATCATATGGTGCAAGCAAGTGTGTAGTAGTATTTTTTATAAAAGTTTATATCTCAAGAACCTAATAATTTTAGACTTAAAGTATTGGTATTGAGGCCTGTCTATAAAAAAAAGTTGCCTCGAGCTTTATAATTTACCAGAAACTTTATTAAGAGGTTGGAGGAAGAAGGGGAAAGGCTGTTATGGCAACTCTGTTTTCAGAGGAAATTCGAAAGTTGGACGACGCACATTGTTTCGGAAATGTAGCCGACCGATGTCGCTGATATAAAGAAACGGTTTATTTTTTGAAAAATGTTGGTCAGAAATTTAGAAAAGTCGCCATATTTCGGAAACTATGGGACATGTCTAACCTATTAAACTTACATTCATATGACACTTATATTTTGAAAATCTTTCCAAGAGTGCTTCCGATATATATACCGATATCTACTATATAAAATTTAGTTTTTGTCTGTCTGTCTGTTTCTTATGGACGCGAAAACTACCCTCCAATTTTGATGATATTTTTACAGTATGTTAGTATTGATCTGGTGGGTGTCATAGGCTATAAAACTTTTCTTTAGGGTGGCCCTCTTACAAAATTTTTTTTAAAAATATCATTTTGACGAAGACCGGTTAATCGATTCATACCGAACTTACACCACATAGCTTTTATATTAAAGGGCATAGCTAAGGCAAAACTTTTGTTTAGGGTGGCCCTCATACAAAACATATTTTTAAAATGGATTTTTCACAAAATCCACTTAATCGATTCAATTGGAATTTACATTAAGAGGCATAGCTTAGTCTATAAAACTTTTATTTAGGATACATATTTAGGGTGGCATTCATTCAAAATTATTTTTAAAATATCATTTCGACGTCTAATCGATTCACACCGAATCTACACCATGTAGCTGTTATATTATGTGGCACAGCTTAGGCTACAAAACTTTTATTTAGGGTGGCCTCACACAAAAATATTCTTAAAATAGCATTTTCACAAAGTCCACTTTAACAATTAGAACGAAATTTTCAATTTAAGGTGAAGCGAAGCGCACAGGGTAATTCTAGTATGTAAATATTTCCGAAACTATGTGATCCCCCAACATTTGATTGCATCTGAATTAAAAACATCGTGGTTAGGGAAGGTCTTCGAAAAGTTAAATTGGCCAAACTTGTGTTGATTTTTCATTGAAATATGGTGGAACTTGTCAGTGGCGGAGTAGGGGTTGAATGAAACATATCTGCGGCCTTCCGAAGAAAAAATTTTTAAGTTTCATAAATAAAATAATTATGAAACAAAAAAGTGATTCCTTTATTCAAAACTGTATCTCGAGTACAATTTCCACCGCAAACCCTCCGCCAAGCTCCGCTACTTTAACTTGTTATAATATTTATTGAAAAATGATTATTTAACTCAATATTATATTCACATTAGAGTTACGAAAAAAGTATTTCCACAATTTTAAAAAGATTAACTGTTTTAGCGTTGTGATACAATAACAATTTTATATAACATTGAAAAATATTGGAATGTTCAATGAATTTGAAATTTTTTACTTTTTTGCAACGATAAAAAATATTAGAAAACCTTCTTCACGACTCCCCAACCTCATAAATTGCTGGCAATGCTTTGAGAGTATAATATGCTAATGTAGTTTTGATTCAGCATAAATGACAGATCTCATCCATTCTAAAAAAAATGGGTAATAAGAAAAAATACGAAGGAGACGATTCTGTGGACAATATTTTCTATATATTCTTGATCAACAACATGCTGAACTATACAACATACACGAAAATCGAGAGTGAGGCCGTTAAAGTAAAAATTTAATGAAAAAAATAGAATGCCGCTTAGAAAAAGCTAAAGCTGTTGCGCCTAAAAGTTATCATTTATTTGTAAGATTCTTGAATTTAAATAAAAATTATGAATTTCTCAAAGTAATACTTAATTGATATAGCCATGCACTTTTTAAGCTCGGTATCGTATTAATGCCTTTTATGCAAGTGATGATTTCAGCGTTCATGTAAAATAAATTCTTGAGCCTCCAAGATTATGTGACCGTATTAAAGTTCAGATAAACAACATCCGCTGGTTGTAATATTAATTATTTAAATTGTTGTCACAACTACTGTGCACTGTGCTAATAATTTAGAGCATTCGTTTTAAATGGCATGTACTACACCCGAATAAATTGGTAATGTTAAAAAGCTCAAACACAAAGATCCTCTCCAATAGCTTGAAATGAAATTGTGGTATAGCACTCAATTAAATTGATTTTGTTTTGACATTTTTTAATTAAAATTTTTGCAGAAGTTCAAACAAACATTGGTATCATTGCCATAACGAAATTCTTTTGACAAATTCCTTAATTAAATTTGATTAAAAAGTGAGCGACAACTACATGATGTATGAACTTTTCTTGTTACTAATGCATTGTGATATGGTGTTGAATTTTTTTAAGAAAATAATTTATTTAATCGTGTGAAATGTTTGGAAATATTCAGTGAGACTATTTTATGGTGTGAGCTATCTGCAGTCTAATGCTGGAACTATGTGATTTACAGAAATAATTTTTTTATATTTTTATCTTAATATAACATTTCGCTTTTAAATATTTTTATCTTCTTATTTAACTTAAATTTGTGTAGTAGATAAATGCTGCCTAAAAATTAAACACTTAAACCCAAACAAATATTTGAGATTCTATTAGCGAAAAAAGTTAAGTTAAAGTAAAGCAAAGCAAACAAAAATCTGTCCCAAGTTAAAAGCTAAAAGAAAAAAAAAATTATTTAGCTTGCAACACGGTAACAGTGGAGTATCAGTTTCTCACAAAGCTATTGCAGAATAACCGAAAGTAATGGAAAAGGGGACCTAATGCGATAAAATGAGGTAGTTGGGCTTCTTGAAAAAGTTTTTTAATATTTGGCTAGTTATCTACATATGTGGCGCATTTCATGTCAAATGTCCTAAGCTAAAAATCTAACATAACCGATTGACCTCAAGCTTGATCAAAGTGTTGCACTATTGTTTTAGCTACTTATTAATATGCTTTTGATAATATTGTCTGATTCACGAAAACATTTTAGGTGTCTGGCAAGCAAAAGAATACAAACACTTCGACAAACGGAGTTAAGAGCAAATATGGTTTTAAAACCAACACAAGTTAATTTTGAGGCAGAGCACTTCATTGATTTTATTGATTGACCGTATACAACAATAACGGAACAATTTTTCCTAACTAACTTCAGAAAACAAGGGCTAGAGTTGATGGTTCCACCAGAACTAGCAATAGAAAGGAACATAAAACCCCTAGGCGCACACAAGCAGTAGATATGTAAAGGAGTTTACAGAAGTTTCTAAGCACGATATCAGTTTCATCAGATCAAGATTGCTGCACAGAAAGTAAGAAAGAAAGAAAACTCTTACATGAGCGAGACTATGCCCATTGTTTATAGAGTCGGGAATATTTTAAAGATTGATAAAAACTGTTTTTTTTTGTTTTGTTTCTTTTTTTTTGTAACAAATTTTATGCTTTTTCAGTAGGTTTGGTCACGTATGTTTAAGATTTTTTTTTCACGAGATGTAGACAGAAATGTATAATAACGCATTCTTTCCTATACAAATCGTATGGAAAACTAAAAAGCTTTCATTAAACCTATTTGAAACACAAAAAATGTTTGAATCACCCTAATATGTATATTTGTCGACTTCGATTCGAAATTGTTTTAAGTTTAGTTATTTAGGAAAATGCGGATATGAGTTGATATATTTGAAAGTGGTATAAGTCCCTCTTCGTTGGGAGCAATAAATGAAATAAATTTTATGCAGTTCACATCAAGTTATATAATTTTTTGCTCGCAACGAAGAGGGACTTATACCACTTTCAAATATAACAGCTCCTCATAACTTGGTGGTGAAATAAGATTATGAAATGCGGTTACCGGCATTCTGTTAAGCTGACAAATATACACGAAAATACGTTATATGGGTGCGGCGGGCATGATTCTGCAATTTTAAAATAGAAAATCGGTATTTTTGCATTGTTTTCTGGTCAATTTTTAAATTTTTCATAAGAAAAAAAAAAATAAAAAATAAAGATGAAAAAACAAAACAGTAGGGCGCAAACATTTTATTTTTTTGGAGAATTTGATAAGCCCTTAAATTGCACAATTTTTGAAATCAACCTTTTCACCTTTCAACCTTGACGATTTCAAATAGATGGCGCTAATTCAGTTTTCAATATTAATGAAAATCCTTTGAGTAGCTTAACCACTTCAATAAATGTACACATGTACATGCATACATATATGTTAAACAGATGTTATCAAATTTAAAAGAATTTTATTGACATTTTAATTCACAAAAATATTTGCTCTCATTTTAAAGTGCATAAATAGTCCGGAATGTTAGTGCAATAATACTTTTTCCTAAAATTTTGGTACTCACACACGTGAAATAATCGCAAACACTCTTTCCTGCTTTTGTTCAGGGTATCGCGAGTGCACTTTAGCTATACAGACATTGAACCTACTAGGCGTAATGGGTGGGACCTATAGCTCAAAGTTTGTTGATATATTAACTTTTTAGTGGACTATATTCCGGTTAAAAATAAGTCAATCAATTTTAGTTTATTTATGGCATCATTTTGTAAATCACAACACACCACTTCGCGCTGCGTTGTTGAAATCCGCATTTTATAAAATTATAAAACTGAACTGAATGATAGTTCATCGTAACAACGTAATATAGCTAACGCAATTACGTGGTGATTTATAAAATTCCGACACTAAATCCAAGTGATGCGTTGCGTTGGCGTTGCGTTCCAACACGGTGATTTACAAAATAGTGTCATTAGTATTTTGCGTGCCTATTCGTACCTATTATTGAACAGTTTAATAAAATCAGATTTTTTGAGATTTGTTATAAGGAACACATTCGCAGTCCTCTTTTAATATGTAGCATTAGCGTCCGATTTAGTGTTATTAATTTATTAGTAAGATAAATAGATAAAATCTTCTATGTATGCTGAATAGGTAATGTAGACGAGAGTCACTCTTAGCGGCCTCGATTTAAAGATATTCAAGAACAAAGGTTGAACAATCGGATTACGAAGAATTAATGTCTCGAATTTCCTCAATAAGACTTAAGTTTTTAGGTTCCATAAGTAGTTCAAAATGATATGATACTTAAAAAAATTATAAATTTGCAAAAAATTAAAAAACTTAAAAAAATTAAATTTGCTTCGAACATTTACACATTGTATATCCTTTTTATTATAGCATTAATATGCTGAAAAAGTTTATATTTTATACATCCTTTACCCAATTTTTTTCAAAAATAGAAATACTACTGCCTACACGCTTATTTTCTACATATGTCTGATTCTAATGTGAGATTTTTGAAATCGCGGCATTTTCTACAAAAAGTAAATATTTGTTGTATTGTAGGAAAATTATCAGTATAAAATAGCACAGTGGCGTAGTTTGGGGGACTCCATATTATTTAATTTCACTATGGCTTTTTGAAATTCAATCAACATTTAGTCAATTAAAAGGGTGACCACCGTTGTAAGAAATATTTGATTTTGCCAAGGCTTTTAAGAAAAAAAACTGAGCAGCTTTTTTTCATTTTATTTCATCAGCTCAACCTTAGACGCCACCACAGCAACGCCACTGTACTCTTATTAAGACCCAAAACAAATAAAGAGCTTAACTCTATTAATACTTAAACTTACATTAAGTTTGCTCAAGCTTTAACTCACCTGCGGTCTGCCATATGGATCGTAACATTCTAAGGCGGGCATAAACGTCGTACTTCCACTTCCATGCCCGCTAACTAACGTTGGGGCATGTTCGACGAATAGTAGAACTAAAAGTGCGCTGGTGATAAAATATTCTCGCGTGGAGTGGAGCAGACTCCACTTGTTGCGTTTCATTGTGTTGGGATGTGTCGTTCGACTCTGTTTTTAATGCTCTTTATTTTATTTATTTTCGTAATGGACTTTATTTTACACTTCACTTAAAACATAATTGCCAATATATTTATTTTATTTTTTAATTTGCTTTCGGTTGACACGTACGCTGCCGGATGCTGTTAAATGTTGAGCAAACGTTTTTGAATATAATAAACTATTTTACAAAAATAATTTTTCTTTGACTACTCAGTTTTTATGCTTTTCTTCAACATATGGTAACAACTTTTAAAATCATTCGCACAAGTCAATAATTCTCGAGGCAATCTATGAATTTTCTTATTACTCTGCTTGAATTTGGTTAAAAATAGCTATGATTACTGTGTAAACAAACAGAAAGCCTAAATAATAACAACAACATACAGTCGGCAGAATGGCATTAAAAATGAACTCAGCAACAGACCAAACTTTGACTGACAAGCAGCAGGCAGGCATATGAGTACTTCAATACACCACACCATGAACACAGACAGTTCAGTTGCTGACTGATTGTGAGAATCCGTGTACTTTATCGTTTGTCTGGACTCCAGTGTTGAGTATATAATGAAAACTGACTGACTGGCGCAATATGTTCTGTGATGATTTCATTTCTTTGCCGATCAACTGCAAAGTGGTAGTGGAAATATCGAAATAGAAAGAGGAATTGAATCAGACATTTTTTTTGCGAAGTCGTCTGTAAACAAATTCTTTTAATTGTTATGTTATGTGGTGCTGGAGAGGGTTGAATTAATTTTTTTTTCTTGCATTCAAAGTTTATGATTTAAGAAGATATGTGAAGTTAATCACATGTGCTCCTAAGAACGTCCTGTAGTTAAATTAAATAACCAAATGAACCAAAAGCTACATGTCTAGTATTGGCAATTCCATGGAAAGTGGACATAATTCATGATAATTAACATGTTTACGGTTGGAAATTACATATATTGTATGGATTAAGCAATATAATAAAAAGTATAAAGCTAGAGTTTTTACTTCACCCTGTGTATAAATCTTGGCAACTTTTAGGGACGCCATAATTTCAGTAATTTCACAAATTCTTAAGAATTGTGTTGCAGTTATTTAAATTGGAAGGAATATTTTTCTTGAAATAGGGCCGGCATATTAAAACCGTCATACTGATTCTTTGCAAATGTAATTTTTCTTTTGAAAGCGTAGATATTTAGGAATCTTTAAAGTCTCCTAACGTTACTTTTTATCGTGCTGAATTTTAAGAAATGATCCAATGGACGTGAGCAGACGCTGGAAGTAACTGGATGTAAAAAATATTAGGGTTAAGATTTGGTGTAAAGTGCAAATGACTCCGATGTTTCTTTAGTCATTAAGTAAAGTGCATCAAATTGAAAGTTATTTCAACTTAAAGATGCAGACAAACAGAACACATGATTTTTTGTTGAAATTTGCAAGGTTTCTGTTCACTGCCCTTAGTTGAAAGTAAATGGTCAGAGAAGTCAAAGGTATGCTCTATCGCAAAAGCTGCGGCATTTATGTTTCTATCAACGGAATTCGATTTCAAATTGAAATTTCGATAAAAATAATATAATGCATCAACATTGCTATATCTCTTCGAAGCTTTAGACGGGGCTAGTCTATGTAAATGCAATGGCTTTGATACAATGGTCCGAAATACCAAGAAGTGCCTGAACTCATATAGCATATTTAACATGATGTCAGGTCGAAAAGATATCTAGTGTTCTTGGTTTATGTCTGAAACTCCTGGAATATAAGTAGTTAAGTAAATTGATTCAACACTTCAAAGAGCAGGATTTGTACAGCCGAAATGGCGCCACCAATTGGAGTTATAAACACTGAAATCTTTCGAAACAATGATTTTACTGCCTGAGCATGGTTACAAAATTTGAGAAGTCTATAATAGATAGAAAATAGATAGAAAATCTACCTTATTACCAGGGTGTGTGACTGAATTTTGAAACCTTATAGAACTGACAATGCCTCTACGGAATAGAAAAAAAATAAAAGGTGAACCAATGGAAAATGTTAGTTTTTCTTACGAAACATATTCGTCCGGGCGATTGATTTAAGGTACGCTACTGGTTCCTGTGCTGCATTATCTCGAGAAATAGCGCTGTCAATTGGCCACCGATATTGTGCTTTTCGACAAAAATGTCACCTGTTGCCAAAAAATGAATAAATCATATTCAAGTCTTTTAATTAGGCGTAAAAACCTTAGCTGTTTTATTTGTTTATTTAACTCATAACTCTTTTGATCATAATAAAAATTTAATTTCAGCCGTCAAAAACCCTTGGGACAACCAGGCCGCATTATCTTGAACAGCAGCAATGGCATGTCGTAAAGACAGGTGTTCGGGGCATCATCTTTATTACAGAAAAAGCGAATTATTAGTTTTTTATTAATTAATAAAAAAAAAAACAGTTCGTCAGCCCATTACTAATGCTAATTCTGATATTGATGAGCAAAACGAAACAAAAAATTATCATAGAAACACAATAAGTTTTTCTGGTGCATCGCCTACTTGGGGCGGCAATAATGTGGTTGCCGTAGGGGCCTTAAAAAACGCAATGAGGACCTGGCTAAATTTACAACATTCGTATGTTAAACATATGTTAAAGAACGCATAGAAAATGCGTATATAAAAATAAAAAAAGTTTTAAATAATCCAATTGGAAATAAAATAAACAAAGCCGACTATTGTAAACATTTTCATATAAAACTTTATATATCCGTTGCGAATTCTGGTATATCCGCTTGCTAATGTTTTCTCAGATGAAACCTATTTTCACTTGGTTGCTCTTTCCGAATATCACGCTCACAAAAGCATAATATTTAAAGTGAATTTTTTATATCATTTTTTCAAATGCAAACATTAAGATCTACACAATGTTTTTTTTTTTGAATTCAACAAAACTTTTATATATAATTTTTGTTTTTTTTTTTAAACCGTTCTTTCAACTGATAAGAAATATCTTATATGTACGAGTTAATGCTCGCATAGTTACATAGCTCTATGTACTTTTTCTTAAATTTTTTCTTCTTTATTTTTTGAACTCGTGCTTTATTTATAGCGCATTGGCTTTAGAAGGGTTTTGTTTCATAGCGAAGCTCTTATATAGTGAACATCCGCTCTGATGTGATTTCTCAAGATTTTTAAGTTCAGATGCAGTAACACTTTGGCGTAGCTGCTGATTTGTGCGAGTATGTTGATCGACTGTAAAAGGCACACAGTCAGTTCCTTTGAAGATAAGAATTTGGGGTATGAATGAATTGTTGGATTTGAAACACTGTGCTTGTTGCTCTGCTTGCGGTTTGTAATGAGATTAATTTGTGGAAGATATAAAAGTGTTTCGAAATTTAGCTATATATCCAGTGCAGCAGTTTCGATTTTTTTTGTAGTTTCAATTATAAATTTATATTTTCTTCTTTTTAACACTTTTATACTATAAGCACATTCATATATCACTTTTTTCCATCCAATCTATATATCTCATTTTTCTGTTTTGTTTTGATATCTCTTTTTCTGTTTTGCTTGCACTTTATCTTCTATTGACAAAACTTCACTTTCAGGTTTAAAATCTTTTGCTCATCGATGGTTTTTGTTTTTCGCGCTCACATTACAACTCGAGTCAGGTAGAATTAATTTGATCATTTCGAGTGTGAGAGCAACAATATCTCTAATTTGAAACGTACCTCGCTCTCAGCACTTTTTTTTGCGCTTTACTCCCATGCAATGCGCTTCACAAAAAGGGAAAAAGGTGCAGCGCGGCACGTATAGCTCTATGCTACCTATAACTTCACTACTAATACCACTGCCAACATTTTCTGAGTTTTAAGCAACCAATACACATGAACATAACATATATACATATATGTTGTTGCATTAAATTTATTTTTTGTACCAGAAATATTTCGATATTAATTTTAAATGCACACATATGTTTTTCTAAACTAAAAATGTTCACAGAAACTTTGAAACTTCTAAAGATTTTTCACATTTTTTGAGTTATGAAAATCAATTTAAAACATTTTTCGTAGGAGCATTTTATTTCACTTTCCTTTTATTTCTTTTAAAACTTATTTTGAAACGTTTTTCTTACTTCACTTATATCATTATTTTCTTGAACTTTTACAAACAAAATTTGTTTTCTATGCACTTTTTTTTAGGACACTAACATGTGTACCTCGAATATGATACTCTGCTGACAATGAGTAACACAAAAGCAATTTGATTCTCAAATTAAAACTTTTTTTTTTAATTTTAACTTTATGTTAAAAGTTTATATTCCTTGCTTTCTTCTTTTGCGAATTTTTTGTAGCTGACTTCTTGTCAATTCAATAATCTTTTTGAAACAAAACACTGTACAATATTTTTACAATATATTTAAGAAAAATCTCTTATTTTTCAATACTTCAATATTTGCTGCAGTAAAACACCAGACCAAAAGACCAGAAAAACTCCACCGCAAACGAGGACGTCCAACGCTCAACTGAATGCCACTCTCGAAGTTGAATGCGAGTGAAACTCTTTGGTTTGCGCTGTGCGATCTCATTGTCGGTTGTTCGTCCGGCGCGCGATCGTTTGTGTAGATAAATTGTTTGGATTTGTGAGGCATAAGCAGGGTTGCCATCTTCATAAGTGTAATAAAGTATTTATAGCTAGTCCCATACGAGCATTTTTAAATCAATTTCAACTATAAAAGATATCGATCAATAAATTCATAATAAAATTGAATTAACAACAAAGCTAAAATCTTTGGAATCAATGAACCAAAATCACAAAACTCTAGTTTTTTTTTGTGGCTTAAACTGAAACATTAACCTTTTACCTCCCATTGTCATATAGATATATATACATATATATAGGAAACTACGTACATATATACTAATCTATATGTGATTTAGCAAGTTTGGCTTAGAAGCTTTTAGCTAATATCCAAATATTTCCTTTTCAATATGTCCGAAAAATTTCAACAAAAAGCCACTGAAATGGCTAACTGCCTAAATGGCAACTCTAATTGTTAACATAAAGAATTTTTATTTATTCTTATTCTTTATTCATGAAGTTTACTTTATTTCAAATGATTTCCTCTCATTGCGTTGCTTTGCGCGATAAGCAACATTGACAACAACAACAACAACAACAACAACAACAACAACGAAAACAGTTCAAATTATATCATCTACGAACTCATATGGAGCATAACTCCAACTAAGATTGGATACTGAAACAACACTTTAGTTATGCGCAGAAATATAAAGACGTGTAGGTGAACTAATTTTTTGTGGCATTTCATCAAATTTGCAATTTGTTACCTTAGAGTTTTTAAGAGTAAACACAGAAATACAATACGAACTGATAATATAATACCCACATACCACATAAAGACTGAAGCTGAAATCATAAGCTCAGTAGTTGAGATTTTTTTTTTAAAGAAAATAGGTCTTATTTCGAAAAATAAAGCAATTTTTTAAGCTACTATACTTCCCTTTTGCTGTGAAGGAAAGTAAGCGTGATTGATCGTTGCGTTTGCTCTAATTTTATGATTCTATTCATTTAGAAATGAAGAAACAAAAAGAGAAAAAAATGTTAGGAGGTTATCATGTCACAGCATAGAAAGTGCTGATAAGGGTTCATTGTGCTGAACATTTAACTATTAACTCACAGAAACTCAAAGTATTTCTGAGGAGATATTGTATATCAAAAGTTATATTCAGAAATATTGTTATATTATAGAATTCATAAAACTTTTGTAAAATCAAATGATATGTTTTAGTTTTAATAAGAAAACATTTTTGACATTCGTTGTGCAAAATGTCAGCTCTCTTCCGGGGAAATAAGCCCCTTTAATCCCTAGTTGTTCAATACATCAACATCCCCAAGTGAAAAGTTTATATACTTGAAACAACAATTTTCACATTAAGTGCGTATAACTTTTCCTGAATAATCGTTAATTAAGTGGCAACCGATCTCCTCCAGCATAATCACAACACGATTCAACTCCAGAGTAAACACAATTCTGACGGGCTATGGAAAATCCATCTACGTGTGAAATCCGCTCGATAAAACAGAACTAGGACGGTAGACAGAAAATTTAGCTTTCATGTTGTGATTAACAGCAAATAAATTTTTGTATTGAAACATTTTATATTGTGAAAAAGTGAAATCTTTCCTTTTTTTTGTGAGAACATACCTTGTCTATTAGTTAGTGATTCGTTGTAATTCATTCGTTTATGTTCTTATTTACTATGTACATATTAGAGCTGCTTTTCATAGGACTTAAATTTACATCTGATCTGAGCCATCAGAAATTGCGTCCATTGTGCGTAACACTTGACTCGCGTTGCTGTTTTTTTACACGAGCACGCTTTGTTCAACTCGCTCGTAATCGCAAGGAAGTGGCTAAAAAATAATAAAAACACTACTCGGAAAATTTTGATCTGCCCTCTTCGATGATGCTACCAGCTTTCACTCTGAAAATTTATAAAGGTGTTGCTGAAGAGTTATTCTTTCGATTCGAATGAATTTTTATTTATTTATTTAATACAAGTGGCTTCAATTCTCTCCAAAAATGTCCTGATTCACGTATTTTCTGTAGTGCTTCACCGATACGAGAACGATACGATAACTCAAAACTTATCGTATTGTGCTCATAGTCGCGCCAAGCTTATCGTCTTTCACTCGTTTTCGTACGAGAAATTTTTGATCTGTGTCGCTCTCTTGTTATCGCCAATATTTCTCGGTTATTCTTGATCACATTTTTATGTATGCTAGCTAGACCAACAGCTTTCCAGCGCAATGTCCGTTGCAGAACCCCGTCTACATTTTGCGCAGTCTTTACTGCAGACAATTGGGTCCATGCCCGAAATTTCAAAACTCGGCATAAGTTCTAAGAATAGCAATGTAAGGATTTTTGTTGAATTGGAAGAGCTATGCCTCGTTATCCAACCTTGTTTACATTAAGCGAGGTGCTTGGCACAAACAATTTAAATTTACGAATCAGATTTCACAACTGTAGCTGAGATAGATACCAAGATATCGCGTTTTAGTTTCTTGAGATACTTATCATCATAGACAATATACATCCTGGCACCGAATTTCAATCGCATGTCTATATCAACGAATTTTTCAGTCGTACGACTTATGATAGCGAAGAGATTTTGGAACAACTATTGCGATATTGAAATGTCAATGTACAATTCTTATTAGAATAATGGATACCTGACACAATAAGGTCAAATGTGGGAGGTATATTATGTGAAAGATATATAATGCGTCCAGTTGCAAAACCGGTCAAGTCCAAAAAAATCAAATTTTGAGATATTCACATATATAAAAATTCAAACCATGCTTTACCTTTCTTCTATGTTCTTAAATTACAAAAAAGTTTTTTTTCCAGAAATATTACATTTTTAAAAATTATTTTTTATGTATAGATTTCAAAAACAACTAAGTCTATTCACTTGCTTTCAAACTCGGTCAATACATTGATATCAAAACCGGTCAAGTCCACTTTTTCTCAAACAAAACTTGTTGATTACTATGTCAAAACCAGCCAAGTTTATGTTCAATGGATCATCACCCGCCAAGTCCAAAACTGTTTTCTCAAAAACATAGGCAGATAAAACTCGGAAACTGATCTGACGTGTTTTGAGTAAGAAATTTTATAAGCTACAATGCGGTAAATACGTTTTAATTTTTTAATGAACATAGATAAAGATAAACGTTTTCCGTTGTTTTTCCAAAAGTATGAAAAACGGTTTTGCAACCGGACGCTTCATATAATAATGAGCATTTAATCGTAAGTGAATATATATACTTACAGCTCTGAGATAAAAACAGCTGAGCTTCATCTAGCGAACACTATGCAAGTAATAGCTATAGTTAGCGAGGTTATACACCATTTTATATTAACAGTGCACATCAAAGGATATGAAACAACAATTTCAGTGCTTTCAAAGGATTAAATTAATTCTTTAGTGCTTTATTAACTGCCATAATGCTGCTCAAACTATATGCGCATAAAGCAATGTAAGGCAACAATATCAGTGCTTTTTTAACTGCCACAGTGTTGTTCAAACTATACTTAACACTTTAACAGCTCTTCGGAGCGAAATAAGGTCCTGCAATTCTTTTTTTTTGTGCAATTTATTTTTGTTTATTTTTTGCTGTTAATTAGAGTATACAATTACGGAAGAATATGCCGCCATAAATGACAAGCATTTGTAAATTTAAGGCACGATACTGCTAGGAAATTTGAAAAAATAACACTAACA
Organism: Meiosimyza decipiens; assembly: GCA_963680825.1. Lineage (NCBI taxonomy): Eukaryota > Metazoa > Arthropoda > Insecta > Diptera > Lauxaniidae > Meiosimyza > Meiosimyza decipiens. Next base: position 24,788,337 of record OY804258.1, on the reverse strand, counting down.
CTAACCTACAAAAAATTTGTGTCTAAGTAAAGATAAGGCATATTTTAAAACTATTTCAAAGAAAGCATTTAAATTACTTATAAAAGAAGTTTGGAAATAATTTTTAAAGGGCTCAAGGCAACTTTTTTTGTATCTCAACAAAAGATCATTATATCGTAGTCTTTTGCTTTTGATGAATTTGCAGTAAACGTAGGAAAAATATTAATTAAATTTCTTACTATCATTTTGCTGCTTACAATAAAATATAGACGACTCATAAATATTAATATCGACATCAGAGCTAGTACGAAATTGCCTTAATTACTGAATTTAACTAAACGTCGTATTTAAGAACTTTGTCGCTTACGATATTTTTGCTAAATACGAAAAGTATTGCAAGTAATACTTTCCATATTAAGGGATATTTTATAGTATAATGATTACTAGAAAAAGTTAAAAACAAAGCATTTCTGATTCTTTGCACTCAGACACAAACAAAAATTCCTAAAACTATAGAATTGCCTTATCTATTTTTTGGCAATATCCTCATCATCGTCTTCCATTTGAATCTTTATAATTTTCACTACACTGCCTGGTGTGGATGGTGTTGTTGGTGATGTAGGCGTCGGCGATGGCAATGAAGGTTCTGGTTCCACAATACACTCCTCACTGCCAGTATGACTAATGGTTATAGTGGGTATGTTATCGGACCAAACAGAAGTCAGTGAATCCTGACGTAGCGATGGTGGACGCTCAATAGTTTTACGTCGTTGTGAAAGGCTACGTGTCGGAAATGTTATTGGACGAGCTTGATCTAGTTCCTCTGGATCTTCGAGTGGGGCGATTCTGGGTGTTGATGTTGTTGATACGGCAGTAATTGGAGCATGTGGACATGGTGGCAGTTCTTCTTCCTCCGGTGTTAGTGGCATTGCTATGGCTGTGGCAGCGCTTGGGTATTGCTGATTGCTGACATTTATCGCTACAGTTGATGGCGTTGGTTTTGGTGTCTTGGCCTCAGCTTCATCACTTGATGATGACAACTCATTATCGGTTTTGATAGCATTGACAGCTTCACGCATTAAAGCAAAAAAGGAACCGATCTTTTTACGACCTTGACGCGAAAAGTTAGCAAGCTTCTCGGCATTATGTTGCTTTATCGCAGAGGTAGGCGTAGTCGCTTGTGCCTCACTATATTTTGTTGGTTGTATTTCGGCATTAAGGGGTGGCGACGCTTCCGGTATTTTAGGTATATCTACAGGACGTCCTAATCTTGTGTTGTGACTACGCTCCAGAGACTTTTTATCGAATTTGAATACATCGGGGCTACTCGCACCTGTTGCGTTGGAGCTATGACTGACATCGATTTGCTTTTGCCGTTTCAATTTGGTTTTGTTATCTGTAGGTTGTGGAGATGATTCGGTTGGCGGTTTCTTTTCATCAACAAGCATAATGTTAGCATCACCAGTTGGCGTTTTTGGTGATTTCTTCGCTGGTTTAATTTCGTCTTTTTCGCTCTTATGTTGTTTTATAACTGAGTCAGCGTTTTTGTCATCATCGTGAGGTTTTCGACGCAGTAAACTGGCTCTGCGTTCGTTTACAATGCGCGAATTAATATCGGGGTCATTGTCGTTATCTGGCGTTGTGATAGGTGGCGGTGAATGTTTTTTAGTATCCTTCTTCTCAGTTCTATCGACCTTAAATCGACCTGAGCTTTTGTGTTGCATTGTTGCTTCCTTGGCCGCTGCGGTAGATTGCAGCCTTGCAGCACGATCTCGTTCGCTTTTGGCAATCTGTACAATATCCACCAACGATGGTTTTCGCGTGCGACGTATTTGTTGTAGTTTCGAGAGTCCAAGACGGCGTTCCTTACCATCTTCGTCGAGTGGCAAAGAGTCGTGATGCTCCGTATCAGTGTCGTCATCGTCACGTCCTTGACGCACAACAGATTCATCATCTGAAGTGCCGGAACCTTTACGTAAAGCTTGCTTCATTATGCGAGAAATAAGTTCTGTAAGCAAGTTAAATAAAACAAATTCAGACCAATGAAACATTTTAAAACTAAGAGATGCCACAAGTTGCTAATCGCATTAGTACCTTAAATTTACGGAACTTTTCCTGCGACAAAATTATTCAACTTGACTTCGCTTACCTTTTCTTGCTTGATTTTTGTACTCATCAGTTTCAAAGTCTGGCGCCGGTGATGGTGTTACCGGCGATGATGCCTCCAACACCTTACGCCATCGATTCGTTAAGGCATCTGCTGTTGGTTCAGCTGGTTTAGCCTCGGGCATCTTAAAAATTTTCTTACGTTCCTCCTCACGTTCTTTCTGCAGTTGAGTGCGTAAATCTTGATTGGCCTCACGTAAAGCGCCCGTCAGCGAGACCAAATAGTAGATAATTAGAATGAGCAACAGCAGCAATGGAATCACCGTACTGGATGAGGTCATGTACTCCAGTGGTTCATGCAGTTGCCTAGTGAGTGTAACGAGTATACAAAGGAAATTTGGTAAAAAGGAAAAGTTCAAATTCAATTTGCCAAGAGCTTCGAGCATGAAACAAGAACCTCTCAGCATCGTCGTTGTAATGCATGCAACCTACTTTGGCAAAGAATCCCTCGTGGTATTTGTAATGAATTCTGAAATCCGATTATATTGAGAGAATGGGCCGCAATGCCAGGAAGGACGCAACCAAACAATGGCATAACCAACTGGCAACACACAAAGGAACAACATTGTCAACAGCAACGAAAGGTAAAAGTTATTGGATTTGGAAGCTCTAAATTGTAGCAAAGTAAGAAATTTCGTTAAGATGAAGTTAAGACAAATATTGATTTTTTGTTGAGAAGGACTTACTTAAACACCACTTCGTGTGGCACATTGCACGTTAAGACAACCCAAGATCTGAAGTACATCATAATTATCAATTTCATTAAGTTAATGATAACCAAACCGGGTGAGAAGAAAATTCCCATCCAAACTTGACCCTGATTGTTGATTAAAGTGAGAATATTTTCGGCGATTTTAAAGTCACCATACTGTGAAGAAAGAGAGAAAGAAAAATATAAAGAGATTCTGGAAATTATTTGGATATGCTGAGTAGCAACAGTGGCATAAAGTTCTCTTATTTCTAGTGACAATTTCATCTAACTGTACTTTCATAGCGGCGGGCCTTACATTGTTCCTTGTAAAATGTATGGTAATTTCATGATCATACCTTTAGACCCTAGCTCAAAAACCGATTTCTAGGAAAAAACTGAATCTTTTCCCGTATAAGACTAAATTTCGTTCCACTATATAGTTCCCTGTTTTTGTGCTCTGCTTGAAGGTCGTTAGTTTGTCATTTTCATCTTCTTTTTCTTCTTCTGATTTATAAGTCCAGTAGTTTCAGTTTTTTTCTACGGGTTAACTACTCGAATATCGTATTCTCCAATATCTGCCGAACCGCACCAACATCATTTAGCGCCATGGCTGAGTTGATGAATAAAAATGAACTTTCTTCGACTTCCGCCGATTTTGAGGCTATGAGCAAAACAAAAAAGTACTTTTCTAATTTCGGCCTTGGTGCCGTAATGCAATGCATCACTTAACACACTTTGACAAAGCACCCATGTATACCTATTTTTATCGTTAAACGGGCGATTTCTTGGTGAAATAGTTTTTAACAATTAGATATATAATGAAATTGCATTAAGGATATGTCGTCCTTTTCATGATATAATTAAGTTCCATAAAGTAACACCAGCCATAAATCGTTGAGTTACTAACAAACTTACCTGCGGAAAAGTTTTCTCCATATCCCAACACCAATGCTGATTCAGATAACGAACAAATAGAGCACGCAAAAAGTCAATGAAAAGTGGAACCGCAATGGACATCACCTATTAGAATAACGAATAAGAAAAAAAAAGTTGAGGAAAAGTAAGTAAACCTATGTTAGGATGAAGTTAAATGAAAAAAATATGCAAATAGTGCTTGCAATGAAGGGGGAAAAAAGCAAAGAATGGCTATGATTCAATACTGTAAAGAGAAAATGCATAGTTTATGCAGATGCGTTGCAAAGTAGACTTTATTAATGGATAATAGCTGTGATAATGAGTTATGTTAATTTCGTTGTTATTAGTAAGGCATCTCAAAGCAAGGGCTGGCATTAGAATTGTAAATGATTTTATTCAAATTTTTAATAACAGAGCATTAAAGTATGCAATTGAAAATAACATTAACTTTAGTTATAACTCAATTAAAATTTCAAATATACCATATTGCATACTTTTTAGCGCACATAAATAATTATCATTTTTAAGCTTTTGTGAGCAAACAGTTTTTGTTTCCTTTTTTTTAATTTATACTCACAACAGTCTTAAAGAATATCTTACTGCTTTTAAAATAATTGAAAAAGGTTTTTTTTAATTAATCATCAACAAATGAAACAACATTTAATTTCCATCAAAAAGCATGTGGCATATTTGTTGGCTCTACTATTATTAAAAAATAAGAAATATTTGCTCTGATTACGTAAAAGAAACGCTAAAATGCATATGATTTTATACTCGAGTGGCACCTAGTTACATGAATACATCTTGACATATTGTAGTGTACTGCTTTCCGCCAGCTTCAGCTTACAGTTTAAAAAACATGACACGTATAAAATAAACACGTTCATCATCATAGTATTTCTTGGTTGCGCAGGCATGCTGCAAGAACTTCTCAGATTTCTTGCTATTCGTATGAGGCAAGGCTTGAGTGTGACTGTGCATAAGGACTCACAGAATAACAGCAACAGCAACCATCCGCATGAATTAACGCAAAAACACGTTTTTTGTTTTTAAGGTTTCTGAGTTAAACTCAGGCATAACTTAGGTATATGAAGACTTAAGTATATGCAACACAAGCAGAATAACATGATGTTGAAATTGAGTCTCAGCGTTAACTTAATTTGTTATAGATAGAGGAAGAATAACACAACAATTTGGAAAGGCGTTGGCATAGATGTTGTTTTTGTTTTTATTCTAATTTTTTTGGCAGTTTGTTAAATTTTTTAACTTATGAGCCATGAATTCAAAAAGCAATTTAAAAATCTTACAAGAATTTTTTTTTTTTGGTTTGGAGTAAAAGGCGTTTACTAGTTCATAGTTTTATTTCTAAAAGTTATGTTTCTCTATTGATCTAATCCATGCATTCCGGCCGCCAAATCTCTCGATTCAGCAATTAACACTGACCTTAAAGATCACGCAATTCGACCGTTGCGCGTTTCTTTCTTTGAGATTTTTTGAAGTCATGGGCTTACAAGAACAAGTCACAGGATATCAAGAAGAAAGTTTGAATAGAATAGAAACATTTTTGAGAAAAGTTGTGGAAAATGCTCTAAAAAAAAAGACAAACTGAATATCAATTATAGTGGCGCGATCAACCAAGAACCTATTCATTTTATGTATAAACTGGTTTCATTTTTCGTAATGAAATTTCTCTCCTAACATCTCATTTTATCTTATCTTTTTAAAAGTAAAAAAAAAAAGAAAATTGAAAGATACTTGGTTCTTTGAACTTCGAAGCCAGAAACAAACGGTACAATGAAAAAAAAAAAAAAAAAATAACAATAACAACACAGAATTCAAAAAATAGCATAAGCAACAAAAAATAAGACGAAAATTTTTGAGCGAGGTCTTGCAAAAAAAAATAAATCCTAAAAGAAGATATTTCTTTGATTAATTTTAAAACTTTTTTACTTAAAATATGTTTTTTTTAAAAAAGCAATTATTGAAATCGGTTTAGTATATTTTGCGCCAAATCGGATTTTAAGCCAAAATTGCTGAATGCTTGGAAATCATGGCCCTTCAGAAGCACAACGAAGCTAGAAATACACAACTTTGTGAAACTCTGCTTGAAACGGATATTGATTGGAATCACGGAATCACAATTTAGCTAGCAACCATGCTTCTATCTCAACACAGATTATAAAGATTATGCTCTGGGAATGAATAGGCCACATGTTTCGGAAAGACACTTGGAAAACTTGGCAATCAGTGATTTTGTAAAACATGCAAGTAGGCAGTTGCAAAGGTGACAGTAGTGCCGAGTGATAAAAAATTATATAACAAAAATCGGAATAAACTGGTGCAGCATGAAATATAAATCAACAACAGAGGGATTGAAATAAGTATAGAAATATAGCTTAGCGCCTAACCACCAAATAAAGTTACAGTACAATAATATTAGTAGTCGTATATAATACATCTTATAAGGCATCCAAAAAAGTCACCAATGTTATGATAAAGTAAACATTTATAAATAAATAAATTTCAGAGTTAAAATAAAACACTCAATGCACTGTTCCTTTTGTTCAATCGCCTTCTACAATGTCTTCTCTTAACAATGAGCTTTTCATTCGTTTTGGTCAAACTAAAATAAACAGTTGGCAACTTTGAGCTGCCCTCAAAATACAATCTCCGTTAACGGTAAAGACAATACCTGGAATTGTTATGGAATTGTTTTTTTAAAATTACGAGCTGTTGTATATTGGAAATTTGCGTGTAAAACAATTTGGCACACTATCAAGTTGTAGTTTTTGCAATTTCTGGAAAATATACTTTTTCACAAAAATTGAAAAAAAAAATTTAAATCATCAAAATGATGTTACTTTCATCTATTGAGTTACTTTTAAAAGGTCAAATTTTCAGTTGCTTAAGCATTGATAGCATTATATATGTACATACATTAATATTTTAACGTTTTGTGTTGACCATTTTCATAAAGCAATAAAATGTTAAAATTATCTCAATGAAAAAAGAATTCAAGGAAAATGAACTTTTTAACTGGGAAGAAACTGACATAGCATAATAATGATCAGAGGTTACTAACTGGAAAATTAATGATATATTATATCAACCGGAATGAATTTTTAGTAATGTGCACAAGAAAGTCCAAATGAGCTCGGACATTTTTCGACCATATAATATTGCTTTTGGAAGTTCATCCAATCGGAAATTTTTCATATGCAATTTTTTATTTGGCTCTAGTCGTTTTAAAATTTAGGCAATTTGAATACTTTTCAACAAAATTATTTTTTCTGGTCTTTTAGAATTTTGTCCAAATGAATATTTTTTTAAAATTATTCAATTTTATTTTTCTAAAATTTTGTCAGTATCACTGTAAATAATGCTTATTAAAAGTTTTTTTTTTGTATAAAAACATAACTTGACCTCAGAAACATCACAAATTCATTTTTTGTAACATAAAACATATTTTCTTACGAAAATATCATTCATAAAATATTTTGGAAAATATAAATGTTAGAAACAACATTATTATTGAACTCAATTTTAATATTCATATTTTTGCTATCAACACATAAAAAGTTTACCCGGTTCGATTTTCTACTCAAGAGATTATTATTGCGAATTCCCGGAACAATATCAATGTGCCAAAAGGATGAAGTTAAATTCAATGTGACTTTAAAAGTGTAGTGCTTTCCTTAGAGTGTAACTTATTGTTGTAAAGCTGATATATATTTTGCCACGCTCGACGTTGTTTCACTCTTAGAAATCTGTCTCGATCTTGGACAAAAACGCTATCAATTCCATGTAAGAAATTGCATCATAAAATCTTAAAATGACACACTCACTCACTCCAACTCAGTTACAATTCTAAGCAATTTAAATCGGAGAAGATGATTCTAGTATCATAACGTTTAAATTGCACAAAGTAAACTTTACTTCTCACATTCTTTGTATCGCTCTTCGATTCAAACACCAACCCGTACAGAATGGTAACGTTCTGTCCTACGTACAAAAATTTTTATTCGCTGTGTTATGGTGTTGACTCACGATTGCGACGCGAAGTCGAACCAAGTGCAGTGAAGTAAAAAACGGGTACCATGGTCCAGGGACCCAATTTCGGGTCAAAAACAGTTCTGTCTAGAGTCCCGAGCCTTCTTTAGTGATGTCAAAAACAATTTTTCGAGCTATCATATCTTTGAAAAAACAAAAGTTTTTACCCGAAAATTGGTCAAAAATGGGTACCATGGTCAGGGGACCAATTTTCGAGTCTAAAGCGTTTCCTTCCAAGGTCCTGAGCCTCCCTTAGTGATGTCCAACATTTTTTTTGAGCTATCTTTCGTTTAAAAAAAATATAATTTTTCCCTCATACGAATCTAATGACAAAAACGAACACTACATTTGGTACGGGTTTGGATAGCAATCGCGAGTCAAAACCACAAAAAAGCGAATAAAGTTTTATGTACGTAGAGCAGAACGTTACCATTCTATTGCTCTCTTTCATGTCACTCGCTATGGTTTGTGTTAGTATTTCAATCAATGAGTGAAATACGGAATGCAGAGGCAAAAGTTAACACTTATGAAACAGAACGAAATCGAACCCTTAGATAGAGATTTTTTTCATTCTCTGATTTAAACGGTAAGACAGCCCTTATGACATGTTGTAAGTTGAACAAAATCGAAAAAATACACTAAATAATCCTTTTTAAAATTACAATTAGAATTCGTTTCACAGATTGCCGCTAATTTCGGAAAAAAGATCAAACGTGAGGGGCACTAGACTCAATTATTTTAAAGTTTATGATAACATTGGATTGTCAGGCCAATTTCTATTAAACTAGCCAAGATCGACACGCTTACTGTTCGTGTTTTTAATATTTTTTTATACAAATAACACTTCAGATAAAAAAAAAAAACTGAAATTTTTCCACAAAGTTAATATCCATATTATGAAATATAAATATTTGTAGCAAAAGGTACATCCTAGCATTTCATGCTGCCAATGTATATGTGTGCGCTTGTTTTGAATTGTGTAGATATTGTGTAAACTTCCAAATATGCTTATCTCACAAATATTCTAATCGAAAAACAAATTTTTGTGAAATTTTCTGGATAATTTGGCAATTTGGGAGTTGCTGGCTCCCTGCTGCTGGTGTTGGTAAAATGTCGCGTTTTAAAATTGCGTAGCAGTAGATGTTAAGGACTGTACATAATATTTCCCCCACACATTTCTCTTTTTTTATGCAAGATATTTTTGGTTTCTTGATAGATTGAGATATTTTACAGAAACACATTTATTCATCTTGCTGTTACGCCACTAGATATGCAACGATATAGGTAGACAATTTGTATAGAAGTGTATCGAATGGTTGAGGATATTTCAGTTCTAAGCTTAATTGTTGTGTAAGGAATTTGTGGTTATAGGGTTAGGGTGACTTAAGGTCGTTCGCCATAATACTATATTCTATGGCATTGTGTTATTTTTAGAAGTGGCAACTACTTATTAAAACTGATTTTTGATCTAATGGCTCATAGACAAAAATACCCCAGAACATTATTAGCTCAGTGACTTTTTGTGGCTGTTCTTTATGAGAAAATTACTATTTTTTTTCATTTGAACAAAATATGATTACAGTTTTTTCAAAGTTTAATAGGCCACATTGGATATATGTCACTTTAAATTCATCAGAGTTTAAATCAGTCATGGCGAATACTTTTAAGTCAGCACTTTGAGCTAAGAGGATATGGTATAGAAATTTTATATTGCGCGTCGGCAAAGTCACCACAAATGCAATTGAATGTTATAGGGAAGTTGTATATCATGAAAAAATTTGTAATAAATTAGGAGAGTTTAGCTACTACAGCTTTTAGTCCTCTTACCTATTTAGCTCCAAGCTTTAAATCATTATACTAATTAAAATGAAAAAGTGATCGATAAATAATCATGTGAATATCGATTTAATCAATATTGTTAGAAAACAATTTTACGATATTCTTAATCGATATTTATTCAACATTCCTATCTGTTATTTGCTGCTGCTGGGCATCATCTTATGCGTAGTGGAAAAGTTGAAAATTTGTATTTATATCGTAATAAATTGATTTGAGCGATACGAACGAATTTGGTTTTACCATCAATTGTTTAGGGACACAAAAATGCTTTTGCAATGAAAAGGAATTTGGTTTTGTGGTTTTTCACAGAGATAATAAAGTTTATTGTCTATATCAGTGCATAGTTTACGTAGGGGTCAGTATGGTATGCACAGAGAATTCTGAAAATTTTAATTTATTTTATTTGGGACATTATTTTTACAAAATTTTAGTTAAATGTTAAATATAATGCAATACTCAGAATAATAGTATGTGCTCAGTGACAGTTTCAGAAGGGGTTTATGTTTCTTATGAAGGGACTACTTTTATGTGAGAAGCTCTATCCCGGTATATGCTAAGACTCTTGTGTGGTTTGAAAAATTTTCTATTGATTTGTGTAAAATTCTTTAATGTGGCTATAACTTTGCATTAAAATGGCATAGATATCCATTTAACAACTCATTTTTTATAATATCGCAAAGTTTTCCATTTTAACTTACCCCATCGAAAACGATAACCTTCGACAACTCCTGTCCAAGTAAAGTTTCCCAACACATGCTTGTGAGATTGCGTTCCACTGATGACAAAGTCTGTTTAACTTCCATTAAACGCTTTTGATGCGCTTCCAATGGAGTCAGAACAGTTGTAGTCACCTCAGTGCGAATTGTTGTCGTTATCTTTGGTGTCATCGTTGTCATAACTTCCATTTCTGTGGTACTGAAAACGGGTTCACATATCGTGCGTATGCAATTTCCAAAATCATCCTCATTCAAATCGTTCGGATCATAGTAGTTAACATCACTGATATCATCAATATCATCTTCACCAATAAAGTAAGGTGTTGTGGGCTCATCAATGACGGCACTGGTTTCTGTGTCCATTGTTGTTGCTGCTGCTGTAGCTATCGTGGTGTTGACAGGTGGATCAATAGTTGATGTGGTTATGAAATATGCTATCAAATCTTGCAATCTTGATTGATTGAATTGTAAGCTGGTAGCAGCATCATCAGCAATTCTAGTTGTTGTATCATTGTTTTCATCCGTTGTAGTGACGAGTGTTGCTATGGTTGTTATCTCATTTACTGGTGTTGTTGTAATTAAAATTGGTAACATTGTTGTTGTTGCGGCCGCCGCCTCATTGTAGTCTTCATCGTAGAGTGAATCCTTTGAATTTTGGTTTGAAAGGTTTTTGCTACTGAAAAGAAAGGGAAATATTAAAACAATAGATTGATTTCTGTGGGTATCAAAGAATTTTAATTGGTAACTCAAAGTTTAATTACTTTTGCAAATAAAAGTTCATGTTTGGGTTATTGAAAGTTTGAGGAGATAACCTACTTTATATTTTCAGAAAAATCAGGAAAGGCTTGCACTGTGGAAGTTGAATACCAGCGCCCTTTATGGGGTAGAGTGGATTTGATGAAGTTTCAGAACAAACTAAATATTTTTCGTATTTGTACAATTTTATTTGGGTAAAGAGGGAAGTATTTAGAAACTTCAAGGTGAGACCTTACTGATCTTCGAGAAATCATCCTTTTGAAACTGACTTTATTTTGCCTGTATTCAAATTATTTTTGAACTTTTTTCCACGATATTTAAGGGCGATTAAATGAGACACCCTATATACACACAAATATGTATGAACATATGAGAAATCAAATACATATTGCTGTATTTCTACCTGCTTTCATTTTTCGTCTCCAATTCCAAGCGTTCACTTTCCGCTTTCCGTCTACTGTATTTACTTTTGCGTGGTGATTTTCTGCCCTCTGTAGTTTGACCAACTTCCTCATCCTCATCATCATCTGCAGCTGCTCTACGCTGACGCCGCTCTAATATCGTTGGTGCAATTGCATTAGCTCTTAGGGTAGCAGCATCATTAGCATTGCTAGGCTCTTCGACAATTGACATGCCCTCAAAGTAGTCACTGTACTCAAAGAAACTATCATTCCCTGGTGATGGGGTCGTAGTTGATGTGGTCGGCGCTAATGTTGTTGAATCTGTTCCATCGGTTGTATAGATTGTTGTTTGCTCTTCATCATTGGATATCGTGGTGGGGTCAGTATATTGCAGTGTTGTCGGTGGTGTTGTTTGTTCCATGGTGGTCATTAAGAGCGTTGTTGCCAGTGTGCTTGCTTCGGTACTGTCTGTGGTCGTCCATAAGTTACTTAATGTTGTTGCCTCAAATGGCTCAATTGTCGATGTCGATGGTAACATTGTTGTTGTCAAATTAAGCAGCAACATTGTTGTTGTTGCTAAGCTATGTGAACTGACACGTGTTGGTTTTGAGCATTTCACTGTCACATTATAGCATTTGATACGATTCACAACGCTGTAAAGCGCTGTTGCTGCTGCAGTTGCAGTGCTGCTGAATACGGACTCTGTGCTGCTGCCATAGAAATCACTGATGCTGCTGCTGTCAGAGCTGTCATCCAACGATAAAGTGCTTGACATTTCCTTGAAGTTTAACGTTGTTGTTGTTGTGGTCAGTGACTTCAACTTTCCGATGGTCATTAAAAGTTCATCATACTCAATGCTGGCTGTATCATTAACCAACTTTAACTGTTGCAGCGGTAAATCTTTGCTATTGATTTTATAGATGAATGAGAACATCAGGGAATATAAATTCAACATGTTGAGTATCATAATACTGGAAAAAATATTCAGGGTTAGTAAGTTTCATTGGCAAAATTCTTTAGTGACAACTCTTACCGTGCCAACTGAAATCGCAATTGTTGCCGTGGATGCCAATTTTCAAAAAGTCCCAAAGCTTCAAATATCATTGGCAAGAAAAACGAGAGCAGTGTCATGGTGATATTTACTGCATTGCGACTCAGCCAATTGTCATATTTCCGTGCCAGCTCCTCAGATCTGGGGAGAAACAAATGCATTATTTACGTCACTCATAGCCGCACGCTCATCATTGACTTACTCGTTTACTAGCGTTACCACAGAGTAACCTGAGGCAGCCAACAGTCCCATTACCAATAGATTTACCAGTATACGCTGCATGATAATACGCCAGCTGCCGGTGGGAGAATTCAATCAATTCCGTTAGCTGTATAACAATAAATAAAATGGATTTAATCTGCTCTCTACTTACTTGCGATTATCCTTTTTCTTTTCCGCTTCCTCCAGCAGTGCTTCCTTGAAGCCAACCACAACGGATGCAATTCTATTGTGCGCTGTTTCCGCATGACCTATGTGAGTATCAGATGGAATCGAATTTCAGTCGCAGCTCGTTAAGTTGGCTGTGGTGTTGTGTGGGTGTTGTATTGGCTTGAGTGCAGGTGTATGTGTGTGTGTGTGTAATGTGAAAATATATTGCTTACCAATCATGAAATCCCAACCGGTAAAGAGTTTCCATGAAAAGGTACATTCATCATCTTTTGAGGAGAGCTTTGAGTTACGCGAATTTTCTGCCATTCTAGGAATGAAAATAACAGTGTCAATTTTAATCTAGCAAGGACGTTAACAAACGAGAAAGACAGGAATTTAAAAATGATTTTTCTTAAAACCTTGTTAAAAGTGCTTCCAGCAAATACATGAATTTCCTCTTTCCCACCCCCCATGAAGTGCTTTAAAGATTAGATAATTCAAAGTGTCTTTTGAGCTTTATTAATGATAGCACTCACAAAAAAGGAGCATCTTATGAAAAACCAATTAAATTATACGACTTAATAAATACGCTACTGCGAGACAGTATGAGGCGTACGCAGGTGCTTAACAGTTCACAATCTAGACAGCTTTAATTAAAATCTACTATTTCAGGCTTGACATTAATACAGCTCATTAAGGGTTAAACGCCCTCTACTCAAACATTTGCTCATAAATAAATATAAATGCAAACGAATGAATTGGATTTAATACGTTTGTCGTTGGGATTAGGTTTATTTTGTAATTTAACAAGAATATATCTGCCCAAAAATACATATACACAGCGAAAAAAATGTTTGTTAGCCTCTGCAAAATAATTAGGAGAATTTTTGAGATACTGTTGAATTTTCGCCGAAAATCTACGTCGAAAGATTTGTATGTGCAGTCCTTTTTTGATGTGAAATATCACCACTAATATATATAGTTCCGTTGAGATCGTAATGGATCGGTGTTGCAAAGTCTGGACTACTAATGTGTTGATGAATGTATCAATATTTCTCACTAAGCTCCTTTAAATTTTGATGAATCATAAGGAATGTGTAGCGAATATAGACTACATCTTTTTTATTGATCGTTTCGGAATGTTTTTTTATATATATTCTTTCATAGCAATATCTAAATAAAATAAAAAACCTAACTTTTCCCACTACGATTCTCTCTCTGTGCAAACGCTACAGCAACGTCACATTATATTAGAGCTAATAAATCGGCACAATTTCAACACCAAACATAATATTGCCAGAGTGCTGAATTGAGGCAACATACGTGACTGGCATCGGTAATGAGTGCCTTAACATAAGTCCTTGGGAAACAGGCAGCTACGATATGGCGCATGTATATTTTTCGAGTGGACGTAAGGACAACAAAATTTTATTTATTAGGGATTTTGTTGTGTGAAATCGAAACCTTTTTGCATAAATTAAATCGTCTAGTCATTTGTTGTTGTTGTTGCTGCTGAAGTTGTTATTTGCCATGCCAAAATTTATTAAGCAATTTTGACAGCAATCCAATAAGAGTAACAACACAAAGCAGCGAAGTTTATATTTGAACAGGAATTGTATTTATTTAAGAGGCCAAGGCAATTGTGGCACTGATCGGTGGGAAAATGGCCTAAAGTGGTGCTTAATTTGAATTCTTTATTGAATATTAAGAAGGTGATGGTTGCTGCTGATGAAATAAAAGGAAAATAAAGTATTGATACACAAAAAGCTGAACTTTAGGTTACACCAGCTTAAAAATAAGAATGAGAGGTAGTACAAGCAGTACAATAGCAGTGCACTATAATGGGTGTTTTGGCCTTATAACCATTAGAAGTCAAATATATATTAATTGAAAGCTCTAAACATTAGAAACTGGGAAAAATTTCTAAAACCCTCAAAGTTTCCTTAAAGTGAAGAACATTTTTTTAACCTTAATCTGGAAAGGGGGGATACCTTTAAATAAATAGAATATGAATTGTTTGTGTATATTGAGATTGGGTTATAGTTAACAAATGCGGTATATGTTGTAGGAGACTTAAATATTTGATAGTATTTAACATGTAGTGTACTTGAATTCATCAATTGAATCAATCATATATTTAATAATAATTACCAAATCATGCGCTAGTTGAAATATATATTAGTTTGACACAAACAGTTTTGTAAAAAAGTTTTTTTAATGGTGTATGTTAAAACAGGATGTTGGCAATCATTTTATTTGAATCGGTTCAAGAACCACTCTGAATGAAAATATGGCTATCATTCCTTCAATTACCAAGAAGTCAAAAATTATCGCGATATAGGAAAAGACCTTGATTAATGTATGTACATATATAAAAATCTCGCGTCATGGTGTTTTCTCGAGACAAACTCTGGAACTATGCTACCAATTTGGTCTAACCTAAAATATAGGATAGTTTTTGTTTCGATTAAGTGCACATTTAGGGTGAGACTCACACAAATAAATTTTTAAAATATCATTTTCACAAAGACCGGTCAATCGATTCACATGAAATTTACACCACGTGGCTTTTATATTGAGCGGCACAGCTTAGGCCGTAAACAATTTATTTAGGGTGTATACTGGATTACCAAGCGATTACCGGCTTCTCCAAAAAAAAAAGTTATTTTTTTTTTCAAATGGTAAAAAGAAAAATTTTTTTTTAAGGAAAAAGGAAATAGAAATCCTAAAATTTCAAATTCGCAAAAAAAATTTTAAACTTCGTCGAACATTAACTCACAAAATTAAAGTAAGAAGTATTTATGTATTTGTTATTTTGGTATGCAATATCAAAAAACTAATACATAAATAAAATGATATAAAGTGAAATTATTGTGTGGTGATGATGTGAAACTTGATGACCAGTCACTTGGTAACCCTGCAAACCGGTTGGCCATATTTTAAACTTTTTATAAAGGCTTTTTATTTAGAGCACCTTTGAAACTTTACGTTAAATGTTATCATATATACATAAATATATGTATTTAATAAAAGTAATACTCACTTTCTCAGTGTTGCCACAAAACTGTAAATGTAAACAAAAACAGCAGTCAAAAAATATGCCAAAGGTATTTTATACCCAAATGCGCTGGCACCAGAATAGCTTGAATAATAACTGTTGCCAAAAATTAAACAAAAAAAAATTCACATGAAAACTTCAAGGGAAAAATTCCACAAAATTCCAAACTAACTTACCCATAAAACATTGGTGAATATTTTAAATAACCCTCAAATTCCCATATTGTGAAGAGATTACCGGCCACTTTATTTTCATCTTCTGATAACGTTTTGCGTGGATCTACTTCATCATGTTTTGTGGCAAAATACTGAAAAATTTAAAATATAGAGCAACAGAGCAGAAAAAGATTATAGCCATGGTAGTAGAATTAAGCCAAGCTATGAAAAGTTTCCACGATACACAACAAATTGTCAACGTTACATGCCTTGCAGCATTCACTATGCAACGCGAATGAATAAATAGCTGATGGCTTTGTTGTGCATCCATCGACGACAACAACAACCTACCTCAGGCCCTATGACAAAAGCCACCAATGGTATTGCAATCATGATGTTCACCCACATCAACCAACGCAGGAAAGTAAAATATGATGCAACGCCAGAACCAAAATGTGATTCAATCTGCTTGATGCGCAGCTCCCAGGGTATCAGCACTGTGAGAAAACTGGTAATTTCACGCTTCCAATGCCGCCAGCGCTGTAAATAAAAATGAAAATGTGTGGTGGAAGTCTTTAGCTCTACGCAATTGGGATTCAGCTTACGAATAAAGCTATTGACTGCACAATAATACGGCCAGGATCAACACAAGCGCTACAATATAAAAAATTGCAATAAATGCGTGCAATTAAATGAAATAAAATGCTACAATTGCGTTGATGAAATTACTGCCGTTGTCATGTGTGAAATTAATTCGTAATGGATGCCTTCACTAATTAACGGTCTTAATTAAATGGAAATGGAGTAATTAATTGAGTGATTGTGAAACTTTTTAATTATTAATTGCATTCAGGCAGCTAAATTTAATGAAAAATTGTTTCGATTGATTTAGTAACGATTCTTGCGGAAGAAAAGCTCAAAGCACTGCCTCAAGAGGATACTCCACATGTGGTTACTCAACGAGTTCAGAGTTTAGCTTAAGTGAATTTGATCTCTAATTATGCAGCTTTATATTTGAGACACTGAAGCATAAAATGCAGATAGTGACCAGTCGTAATTGACTGATTTTGTCGGAAAAAGTTCAACAAGTTGAAAAATTATCTATATCAAATTTCTAAGCATTGGCAGATTCCAAACAAAAAATTGCAATTATTGACAGAACGACTATAAGAAAATGCTAACTACATTTTTAAACTGAAGGTTATGCGTTGTTTGAAAGGCTTTTTTTTAACGCCTTTTGCATATTGCAAGATCTTTGAAGAAAAAAATTTGTTTTCAGTCCCATAGGTCGAAATAGCTCACTTTCAATTAAATATATTTTTGGTCAAACATGAAATGTTTCATGCAAGATTTGCAACTATTTGTTCCAATTAAAATATGTTTGACTTGAATAAACATTTGAATGATCTATGTCAAGAATACAAAAAGTCGTGTACACCATTTTCGTGCGAATTTTTGGTCGGTTCAGGCAATGAAAAGTGCCACGCCCACTTTTCCAATTTCGCCTATTTCAAGCACAATTCAAGATATTTATGATCTGTATCCGTGTACTTAATTTCATCACAATATCTTGCGCGGCTAACGAGTTATGGCGTCATTAAAGTTTAAATTTAGGGATGTGAAACGCCTTTTTAAGAGCCGTTGCAAATTTTTAAATCTTGCCCAATCTTAAGTTTGATCACATGTTCACCAAATCACCAAGTTTCATGAATTAAAGTCGCAGCAACTTTTTTCAAAATGTGCAGTGGTACGGATTTTGCCCATTCTTACATGCTAGCAGCTTGTAAGAAGGTGTGACCTATGCCCCAAATTTCATTGAATTAGCTTGCTTAGTTTTTTTAGTAAACGTGATTTCAACAAACAGACAGACATACACACACACACAGGCAGACAGACAGCTAGGCAGACAGACAGATAGGCAGACAGTAGATAGGCAGACAGGCAGATAGGCAGACAGGCAGATAGGCAGACGGACAGGTAGGCAGACAGACAGATAGTTAGACAGACAGATAGGTAGACAGACGGACATTGCTATATCGGCTCAGGTGGTGACGCTGATCAATAATATATATACTTTTCTATACCTGTCACGCCTCCTTCTATGCGTTACAAACGGAATGACAAAGTGAATATACCAACTGTGTAGGGTATAAAAATAGGAGAGTGAAGGAAGTAGCACAATGCTTTGTAGACGTTCTCTAGGAGAAAGGGTGACGAAATCGTACAGTTTAAAGTTCCAGAATTTTTGCAACTTCATAAATGCAAACTAAAGTTTTTTTTACGATTGAAGTAAAGATAAAAAATTTAATTTTCAATACTTTTCAAATTCAAAATAAATTTGATTATGGTAAAAATAAAGGGAAAAGTGTTATTTTTACCACTTTCAACTTCAAAATTTGCGGCTTTAAATAAAAAAAAAATTTAAGTTTTGCAGTGTCAGTTTCCCCTGAGCGTAGGTACTTTGGAAGTGCCTTGAATAATCTGAATTTTTTCCTAAGTCAGAATATGATTGTATCAATTTTCGTTAGTGTTAATTGGATTAGGTTACAAAAATAATATAATTCTTCAATTGAATTTCATAACTCGTAAGAAAAATCTTCTTATAATTGAGAAGAAATATAAAGAAATGTTGCCACTACTGTGAAAAAATCTAATCTCCAAACCTAACTACGAACTTACTTTTGAACTGACTAGCCATCCTTTACGGAAAGTAAGTCTTAAGTAGCTTCTGGTTGACTGGCAATGTGCCGAGAGCAAGATTTATAATAATAGATGTTATCTACTCTAAGTATTGCAGATCTCTCAATTTTCATGAAAATGAAGTCGACAGAATAGTGTGAATTTGGGATGAGTTAAGCCAAGAAGTCTGGCGATTTTTCTTGAATGTTTCATCAAAAAGATTTGATAAGAACTTTCCGAGCAAAACCTACTCAAAATTAAAAATAAACGATCTATAAAAACAAAAAAGTAGGACAAATTTTGAACAATTTCTTGAAAAAATGTACCCCAAAATTTAAATGGTAAGCCATTTTTCATGAAGCTTTTTGTCGTCATTTGCGAAAAAAAGGTAAAAAATTTGCTTTTAATAACACCATCATGTTTTAAGTTGACTTTTATGTTACTTCGAGTTCTTCTCTGACCAGTTGTATTAAAATTTATTTAATGAATAAATCACTGAAAATATCCTGTAGTGAGAGCTATTAAATAGTTAATTTTTATTCTGCAACTAATGGCAAAAAAAATGCAAACAAAGCAAACAAATACACAAAACATTTAAAAACAAAGCAAAACCACCCACTATTTTAACGCTAACGCTTTGCAGGCGTAAAAATCACTTACCGCAGCCATTAAAATTTTAAATCTCGCCCACAAATCCTTGGTGCTGCGCGACATGGCAAAACGTTCCTGTAGCGCGCCTTCATGGCGAGCAACATAGGTTTTAGCCTACAGATGCATGAAAAATTTTTGTAAAAAAAACGAAAAAGAAAATTAAAAATTTATTCGAAACAAAAAAAAAAGTTTAAGTTTTTGGGTACTTGGTTGCAAAAATCACTGCAAAAGATTTATGTGCTACTTAAATGCGACTTTAAGTACTCTGTTCGTTAAATTCGTTTTTACAGTACACGATATTTTGCAACAGCAACACCCCATTTAACGCTTACCTGCCTGACCAACTTCAGCTTCTTTCGTATTGGCCATGGTTGTAATTTTACCGATTGTATGACTTCTTTGTGTAGTCGAATATTTTCGTATATTTGCTCTTGCGTTGATTCTTGATTTGTTCCCTCGTCTGCATAAATCAGTTGGTTGGTTGTTGTTATTTTTTTCGAATATATCGAGAATGGCAAAGAAATAGATAAAAAAAGGAGGCTCATAAAGTGTAGTCACAACTGGGCATAAAAATACAACTATGTTGTGGACTTGCGAAGTGAAAGAATTCGATGATTAGTCTCTGGTGTAAAAAAGTCACGTCCTGAGTTTGCTACTCGGCTTTGATTAGCGTCTTTCAAAAGTGAAACAAAATGGCAAATGCGAAATTGAGTATACCATGAATGGGTATTCTGATAAAAATTATTTGAGAGTTTTGGACGGTGGTGAAAACTAGTTCTTCCGTAATGTTCTAAATTGGTCGGATTTTAAATTTTATATATTCCATACTAAAAAATTGAGCCATAAAATAAAAAAAGATAAGGTTGCATTAGAAAATTCAGAGGAAATTTTTTGTCTAATTTGGTTTGGTGGCTATAAAGCCTTGGCCAAATTAATTTTGTTTGAAAAAAATTTTTATTTTCCTTTAAGATTTTAATCAATACTAGTCAGCATCTCTACGGTATGTTTCAAATGCTTCAATGTCAAATATAAAATTCATCATGTACGAGTAGTATAAAATAAGTAGTAATACAAAGTATCAACTTGCCTGAACTGGTTGTATAAATGCTGGAACGTCGCCTTTCGGCGCTATCCAAAACGTGATCCATTGGGCTGGAAGCTCTTCTTGAATTACGACTGCCGCGTTTATTGCGATAACCACGTACACTGGCACGTCGCTGCATTATCGCAGATACAGATATTGAATAGTCCTCCTCATCCTCCTCATCGTATTTGTTATCACCGTCGTTATAGTTGTTGTTGTCGTTGCCGTTGCCACCACCACCACCGCCGCCTCCAGCAGCACCACCGTATTCAGGATATTGTGGGTAATCTTTGCAATTAAATGATTGGACAAATGAATTGCACAGGTTAATGTGAATGTCAATGATGGGAATGAGCAATGAAATGAAAAGTGCAATGAGTAGTTCAATTAGATTTTATTAGATAAATCAGCGTTTATCACGTGTGACACGTGAGAAAGCCATTTCACGTGTACATATGAGAGCGTTTTGCAAGATCTGAACTTAGGTGGATGTTTTTATTTTGTGTTTTTTTTTTACTTTTTTATGCAAAAACCACTCTAAAAATTTAATTTTTCGTATTTTCTGATTTCAAATTAATTTCAACAAAAACAACGCTAGTATACCAATTATGTTTGCAGCTGAAAAAATTCATAGCAAAGCCGCTTTTCACATTTCAGACTTCATAAAAATTATGATATTTTACACTCGATCTTCTCATGTGTTCAGCATAAGGTACGATCTTTAATCATCTTTAGTATGCTAAAATGATTTTAATTCTACTCACCAAGTGTATGCACGGGACTGCCTAAATTGCTAGGGAAGTCAAATGAACGGTCGTCCTGTGAGGCCGATCTATTGGAACATATGAGCAAAAATAATATAATTCGTTCATGTACCCTTGTCGATTGGATTTTCTATGTTGAACAAATTTTTATGTCTCATCTTTGTTACCTTTTTCCTCGTTCTGTAACAACTCCTGATGCTGTTCCTGCATCTGAATTCCTGTGCATTGGTTTGGATTTTAGTTGTGGTTCATCATTAAAATCATACTGTGATGCCCATGTGACTGTTAATTGATGTGGTGATGTTACACCCGAAGATGGTCTTACGTCCTGAAATAATTTTTTTTTATGAGACAAGTTAAGGTTTTAATAAGACAATATTGTTAGGAGTTGAGGAAAAACTAAAAGCTTTTGGTTTAATAACTATGTGACAATAGAAAAGATGTCGAAATATATAATTGATAAAGTATGCAACTGCCTTAGGACACTGGACTGTACGCTGTTTCCGAAACTTCTTCCCGCGTAGTTTTATTGCTTTTGCTAAAAATATATTTTTGACCCAAAAATTTTGTTTGTTTATCACCGAGCACATAAAGTTTTCTAAAATGTATTTTTTAACAAAATCTCATAGACTTAAAGGTTTTTTTTTCATAGTCTTACTAGCTCTTAAAAAAACAAAATAATAATATGCTCTTAAAATACATTTTTAATTTGAAACAATCGTGGAAGTTTTTTTGCCTAGAAAATTTTTTTTTATTTTAGTGCAGAAAAGCTTTTAAGTTCAATTAACGTTTGTTATTGGATAAATATTTTTTACTCGAAAATAAGTCGATCATCAGCTAGTCGAACTAGCTGATGATCTTTTAAGAAAAAAATTAATTACACTCAAAAAATAAACCTCGGGAAAAGGTCAAGAAAATTTTTTTTCAACTTTTAAAAAAGCTGTATTTAATAGACTTTCCTTCATCGATATTAAAGTGGATTGGATCGTATCTAACGGATAGGAAGCAACAAGTATTGTTTGACAACGTATTTTCTAAACATATAATGGTTTCATCTGGAGTTCCTCAAGGTAGTCATCTTGGCCCCACACTATTTTTATTATTTATAAATGACTTACCCTCTACTATGGATTCGGCCCATATTTTAATGTATGCTGATAATGTAAAGCTTTTTTATTCTTTTAATGATTATTTTAATCATAAAACTTTACAATCAAACCTAAATGAACTTGTTAAATGGTGTGATACAAACTTGATGACCTTAAATCTCAAAAAGTGCAAACAAATGACTTTTACAAGAAGGAAAGAAATTGATACGTCATATTCTATAAATGGTGTAAAATTGGAAAAGTTTGAAAATTTTGTAGATTTAGGCGTCACTATGGATAAAAAACTTCGCTTCAACGTTCATATAAGTTTAATGGTTAACAAAGCAAAAGGTGTCCTTGGATTTATAAAACGATGGTCTAAAGAATTTGATGACCCCTACACGACTAAGCTGCTTTTCACTTCACTTGTACGTCCAATATTGGAATATGCATCAGTGGTGTGGAACCCACAATATAATATATACATTGATATGCTCGAGTCGGTGCAGAAACAATTCCTATTGTTTTCACTTCGGGGGCTACCCTGGAATTCACACTTAAATTTGCCTTCATATGAAAATCGTCTTAAACTAATACGGTTACCAACACTGCGCAGTCGAAGAATTATGCTGAATGTTACTTTCTTAAATAAACTGTTTTCCGGCTCAATGAACTCTGAGTTATTGCATGGTATGATTAACATTAATAATCCAGGAAGGAATTTGAGACATTTTCGTTTCTTAAGACTTGATATTTGTAATTCTAACTAAGCTCTTTTTTGTCCATTCCGGTGTATATGTAATGATTATAATACCCTTTGTCATCTTATTAGTCCCGAGGACTCTTACAATGTTATGAAGCAAAAAATAATTATATATCTTAATTCTTGAAATTCCCTTGTTTCTTCTGCACAGCCTATTGGGCTTAGTGGACATTTTATTTAATTAGTGATCGGATAAAGCTGAAACCCATAATTTCTTTTAAAGAAATAGTGTAGTCCCGGTCACCGATCCGTACGATAAACGGATATGCCGCACACGTATGGTTTCGCTTACTGAACGCAGGGCAGTCCGGGCGGATGCGCCTCTCGTGCGGTTAGGCGGGTAAGTGGGACCGCAGGGACCGATCGCAAAAAAAAAAAAAAAAAAAAAAAAAATTTATTTCAATTTTGCTTACTCATAAAATACTAAACAATAATTCTTCCCATAGGCTTTCTTCAGTAGGCTTTCGAGAAAATGAATAATATGGGCTAAAATAACATTTTATTTATTGTTTTCTTTAAAAAAAATATATGTGTCTCGTGGTTTTACTCCAGCACGTCACTTTTTTTTTAATCGAATTCTGAAGTTTTTGTGTCATTGTGTGATATCTAATGATCACAGCTATAGCTTTTAAGTATCGAAATTACGCTATAAAATATAAAATGGTGAACCGCTTGTCATAGATTCAGTCCTTTTATAAAGGTTGTTAAAATCATATTTTAATATAAATAAAATAATAACAATAATGATTAATACTGATCAAACCATATGGTTTTTCTTTTGTTTTTAATGTTTATTTCTGAAAATTTTTACGTAAAAGTTACACAGATCAACAAACCTCAGTATTTCAAATCAAAGGTTTTTGACGCGCTGAATTCGATTTATGGTTTATGGTTTTTGAGATATTCTAACCTAAAAGTGTGAATATCACAGTTTTCAAGATATTTGAGGTTATATTACATCGACAGATAACTTTTATTTATGAAACTATCTTTGCAACAGGTCGTTGCAATTTCCATACAAGCTTAAACTTAAAGTAGCTATTGTAGGGCCCCATTTAAAAGTCATTACTTAAATCATTGTTTACGTTTACTACTTTTTTCCAATTTCACAGCTGCTGTACTTAAGTCACTCTCAAGTTGGTTGCAAAACATTCGCAAGAATTGCCAAAGATTAAGAATTGTCAAAAACACAAGAATTGCCACATAATTTTTAACTGTTTGTGACCTACAAAAATATAAAAGTTTTACATTTTTTTTTTACTTTCGATGCTTAAATAAAAATTACAAATTTGGCTGTGTCGGTAAGTTCGCCTAAGATTACAGTTTAAAACTGACATCTCTAAACTTTTCGTTCGATTTTCCAATTTCATTTATCCGTTTGGCTATGTGGTGACACGACCTAATTTCGAAAAATCAATTTTTGATCAGGATAGATATTACACTTTACAGACTCAATAAATCACCATTGTCATACGATTTTGATAGTCTACTTTCAGATTTACAACTTTATAAATAGCTTTTGCAGTAATATCCTTGCTTGGATCTATTTCATTTTAAATTTTCTTACAGTAAAAGGATTTTCTTCAGTTCGACAATTTTTTTGCTTACGAAGCATTTTTCGATACACAATAAATTTTACAGGAGCCTTTGAATAAAACTTAAAAAATAAAAAAGCATGTTGTTAACTTTTCATTAAAAAAGTTTTCTCTTCAATGATATTTTAATTTTTTTCTCGTTCGATTCTTTTTTTTTATGCTAGAGTATAACCCACACCAAAAACGCTAGAGTTTTGTAACTTGATTATATCAGAAAGCTTGTGGTATCAAATTGTATCCCTGTAGTCAATGTGAAGTGTAATTGTCGCCACTCTAACCTAACCTGAGATGTAACATCGAGAAAGTATTCACATAGTCAATATTTTTTTTTCGGTACCAATATCTTGTTTTTGACATTTATCTTATGAGCTTCTAAAAATAAAAATTCTTTTAAAGTGAAGGTTTAACAAAAGTAAAAAATATATATAATCAAAATTAGTGTTAATTGTATCACGAAATTGAAGTCAAGTAAAGAAAAAAAAAATTAGTAACAAGTCCCAAGGATTCATTTCTTTATCGAAAAAAAAACGAATCAAAACATTTTTTCTAGTCATTAGACAAAAATGAACAAAAATGATAACAAAACAAAACTCAATGTCACCACTCATAAATGTAACGAATATCCCTCGTATCGATATCAAAATGTTTAAAACGATTTATGTTTTAAGTTTTAATAATTAAATAACAAGAAATCATTTATGGAAAAAAAATAATATTTGTTGCAAAAACCTTATTGATCTTGTCTCCACCTTAACAGTAGTAATTTTAATCTTCTTTTCTAGAAAGGTGACCGAAGTAAAAGAAGTCTAAGTTTAAGAAGAGTAAATAACGGGTGATTTTTTTAGCTATTTGGTTTTTCAGTGTAAATTTTTTGACACCTCACGATTGATTCCTAACAAGTGTCAACGCCAAAAATGCTCAGTAAGGTTTGTCATTTTACCATAAATAGACTAACAAACGAAGAGCGCTTGCGAAACATTGAATTTTATTGTCAAAATTCGTGCTCTGTGAGAAATGGGGTTCCCAAATGTGTTTATCGAAAAATTTTCTTCAGCTCATTTTTGGCTAAATGGATACGTCAACAAACAGAATTGACAAATTGGGTCTGAAGAGTAGCCGAGGCAGTTCGAGAGTTGCCAATGCATCCTGAAAAATGCACTGTTTGGTGCGGTTTGTAGGCCGGCGGCATCGTTGGACCGTACTTTTTCAAACATAATGAAAATTGCAACGTTACAGTGAATGGAGCAATGGATTACCGAATTTTTTTTTACCCAAAATTGGAAAATTGGACTTGGTTGACATCAACAAGATGGTCTCACATGCCACACGGCACGCGATACCATGGACCTATTGAGAAGTGAATTTGGTGAGCAATTAATCACACGCTTTGGAGCAGTCCAATGGCCGCCAAGATCATGCGATTTGACCCCACTAGACTATTTCTTGTGGGGCTACGTGAAGTCTTTCGTATGCAGGGACAAGCTAGCCAAAATTGTGGCCTTGGAAGACAACATAACAGCTGCCATTGGTGAGATACCGGCCTAAATGCTGGAAAAAGTATGCCAAAATTGAAGCATACTGATGAACCACCTCAGGTGTAGCCGCGGGCAACATTTACATGAAAAAATCTTGTAAATGTAAATGAAAGGAATTGATGTATCGCTCCAATTAAATATTTCAATCAGTTTTGCAAATTTTCTGTTCTTTTTTTTTTATTTGAAAAACCAAACGTTTAAAAAATCACTCGTTAGTTGCCTTTGCTTGCTTTCACATAAAATGAAGTCTTATGTAAAATAAAGTTCTTCCTAAATAACTATAATGAAATGTTGAAATAAATCAGAGTTAATGATTTCTAATATTGAATACATAAACTTGCGACAAAAAACAGCAATAACACATTTTCAGAGTATTTACTAAAAAGCCTAAAATTAATTTATATTTATTGCTACTGTCACATCAAAACCGCACAAAAAGAAGTTTTGCGCGATGATGTCATTGAGATTTGATTAATATTTGGTTTGATTGGTAAAATATGTTGTATGTGCAGAATACCCTAATTAAATCAAATAGGTTTTACTTTACCTTTATAATTAATTAATATCCAAGCTTACGATAGATGTAATTCACTAATTCTTTAAAACTTTATAAATCAATTTGGTAACTTTTAATGCGTTGAAATAAATCACAGAAGATTAATTTACCACTTCGTTGTAGGCACAACTTTTTTTTTCTTAAAATTTTATTATTTTTAATATTGAAATTTTTTTTCAAGTGCACACACACTCAATTAATTTCAATATTTATGTTAGCTAACATTCCAGTAATCACTAAATTTCTTTAAGAAATATTTTTGCAATTTATTCACAATTCACTTTTCCTTTGCTATCGCAAAATTGTAAAATTTCCTTGTGCTCTTAAAAATTAAACTTTCTACACTCAAGTGTTTCCGTTTCCGATTGCTTTTCAGTTACAAATTCTTTGACGCGCCGCTCAGGAGTTGATTACAAAGACTGAACAGTAGAATTCGAAGTCACGGACACCTATGGACGACGATCCACACGGATGGCTTTTCTCCATTTCACTGTTTCAGCGTATTTTCACATTATTTTACATATTCAACATTGAATATGAAACGCGTATCTAATATCTAATAATGAATGAATGAATGGATGACTGAACGAATAAATGGGCAAAAGCCATATCGTTTCGAAACGCTAGCGTAAGTAAATCGTAAATACATGGATGTTAAGTGGAGACAGTGGAGAAATTTACTAACACAATTACTCGCACATAGATACGCAAGCAAACACACATACACACACACGAGTTGTCTTTTAACGCAAAGGATGTCCAACACTGTTAGAGTATACGAAGACGAATGAGTCCTTAAGCACAACATACACGAAAAACATGAAAAAAATCACCCGTAGCGTGTGATAAGCGTTTTTTTCCACGCTATATTTTGAATGAACTTCGAATGTCCATTTGGATATTTCATGCGATGTCCTGCGATGCGCGTCTTTTTGAATCAACGAGGTGGATACGGGTTAACAGCATTTTTACTGTCCGCGTGCGGGTGATGTCGCACAGTGGTTAGAAATGTTGCGGCATATGAAAAAATTCATAAGCAAATGTTGATTTATAGTCTGTGAGGTAGGAGCGTTTGCGGGTAGTTGACAGTTGGGGATGGATAAGAGGATTTTTTTTTGAAAAATTTTTCTGGGTGTTTTTAATGAATTTCTATGGCCAAAAATGCGTTAGGCGAATAATCAAATCGAAGTCGTCGAAAGGTCAAAGTTCAATAAAAGGATTGTTCGCAACTACATATCGTTCGTATATTTTAAGATTGTACCGTATAGCAGCGAATGATTGTATTTGCTTTAAAATGTTATAAACTTTTTCATATTTGCCCCACTGTAAATTAAGCACCTTAGACAAGACAACGAAACCAAATTCACTAGCAGGAAAGTATGGAAAACAGCGAGAACATTATTAATCGTAATAATTTTTTTACGTTCCACAAACACAAGGACAGTTTTCAAAATACATGCTTACATACATATGTATACGACACACGTATTTGTGTTGTCCTGCGGCATGCTCTTGAATTTGTTGTTTTTTTTTAATCATTTCTTAGTCACTAAATGGGCTTCCGTGGTTTTTCTACAACTTTTACTTTTCGCGCTTTCACTTCTACGTTATGGTCATTGTAGACCAGGTCGTTTTGTTATTTTAAATTGTGGTCATCGCATGTAAATGAAAATCAAACATGCAAGGGTTGATTAAGAAAATCGCAAAATAGAAAAAAAAATCGTATAAATTTCTTTTTTCTTTCCAAAATCTTTGTATGTGTTTGCATGTGATTGTGCTGCTGCCGACGAAAAATGTCTGCACGAGGCAGCATTACACTCAACGCACCACACCTCTATTGCTTTGCTGTTTCCATGTGGTTTTTGCTGCTGCTTTGTCACTGATTTTTAAAACTTTTGCGAATTTTTTAGGGCAAATGGACTTAATGAGCGCAATGACTGTTAAAATAAATATTTTGTAATTAATGCAGTTTGAAATGAACCCATGTACTTGACCCATGCTTATGATCATTTCAGTTTGTTGTGTTATTATTTAATTCAGTTAACTTTTTACTTAGAAACCCAGAATGGGATTTAAAGCTGCAAGAAATCACAGTGAAAACAGGTTGGTTAGGTAGCAAGTTCATTGACACTGGAGATGTGGATGAATTAGCTGGTGAATACTCTAAAAAAGGACATATTTTCAAACAGAATAATACAAAACCACTTAAATTATAGCAAAATTGATTTTAAATGTAAAAATAGGGCTAATGAGATGGTCATATTGAGATGCTAGTAAATGTTCAAAAAACTCATGTTAAATAAGCGAGCACTTCTATGCTTAATTAGTGTTATAATAAGATTTCTTTCTAGGTAAGTGTGTCTCAAGAATAAGATTTTGATTCCTTAACGTCGAATATTTCGTCAGTCATTAGTTTCGTGATGCCCAGCGCTGGAAAATTAATAATTTAAGGTATTCGAAAAACATTTCTTCGACTCTCTTAAAGAAATCGCTCAAAAGAGTCCCAAAAATAGTTTGCATTGTTTAAGAATGAAGTTATAAACCTGATAAACAATGGCTACAACTTCAGCCTAAGTCACGATAACAACTATCATCTTCGGCATCACTCCAACTTTTTTCGCAGAATTAGTTTGCATGGTAGGGGTAGGTGAAATCAAGCAAGGAGTAATGTATATTATGATAATATGAGGAATCTTAAAGATCAGATGAAAAATCACTCAGAAACAAAAATGAAAAAACTACTCAAAAAATCTAAATGTAAAAATTACACACAAGAACCTTGCATAAAAGTAATACCAGCTGTTGAGCGTTATTTTCTAATAAAAAATCGTGTAGAACTTTTTTCATATTGAGCCTAAGAAGAAATGTTTGAATTAAGCTATGGAAACACAAGTGATTGGACAAAAAAAGAGCAAATATGCTTTTTTTTCTTTAGAAAAAGATTTAGAACATAAAACCAAAAGATGTGATCAGAAAAAGCATCGGCAAAACCGAATATGCAATTCTTTGTCGCCAATTCTTATGGAGAAATCGCCCAGAAGCGATTTTTTTTGGGTAATTTTTCCTTTTCAGTTTTTGATTAATTTGTTTCATTAATTTTGATCCAAAAAGAACCATAATTAAAGTTTGAAAAATAAATATGAAAATTGTTCGAATAGTTCGCTAGTTTATTTGCTCGGAACCGCAAATTTTTCATTGAAAATTAGTGCTTTTGTATATGAATAATATCTGACCAATATATTTGCTTTTATTATAAATTGAAATAGTTTTTCTTTATTGAAAAACGGGCTGTTTTTGCTTTTTGTGCTTTTGCCCGAAACTCTTTTATATTCATCAAGTCTCATGCATCTGCGTCATATAATTAATAAGCTATGATGAATTTGATTTTTATTTTAACTATTTGCAAACCAAATTATGCTTAAAACCTTCAACAGGCCATTGGAGTTATAAATACCAAATGGTATGAAATAGTTGCTGAGATATAAATCGCTTTCATATGGATGGCGTGGCGCCGCCCATTTTTTAATTGAAATTTACTTTTATCCGTACCGTTTATCATATTCGCCTGCGTGAAATAGTTGGTGAGACATGATGAATTTTACTTTTATCTTATATGGAGGGCAGTAGCTTCACACGTTTTTTCCAAACCAAACTTTTTTAAGAACTTTGCACAGACCATAAGTTAGGTTAGGTTAGGTTAGGTTATTTTAGGTAAGGTTAAGTTACTTAAGGTAGGAATGGCAATCAGTTGCGACTCACCTAGACCAAATGTGATCCATTGTGATACCACAGGTTGTCTGACTATACCATCTCCTTCCCAGCCAGATTTCGTAATAAAGCTAAATAGCTGAAATATACTGACATGTCTAAGAGTATCCAGGTCATCAAATAAAAAATAACCAAGTGTTTTGTGACGTTTTCTAGCAAGCGCTAGGCAGGAGCAGAGAAAATGTTTAATGTTTTCCTCCTCCTCCACATATCTACAACTTCTATAGAAGTCAAAAGACCTAACACCCAATATCTCCGCATTTCTGTTATGACTACAAAAACTGACGAGACACTATGTCTAGTTCAGGATATCAGTTCTGAAGAACGCTTAGCATTCTATTTCGGACAGATTTCTATAGATATATTGCAAGTTGACGCTTGAGTCCATCTTTTGTTAGCAGTTTTTACCATGCACAGACCATAAGGATCATATGTATCAAATATTTTCGAGCTGTGTCAAATAGGTGCTTAGAGTTTTCTCTTATGAGAGGCGTGCCGCTGCCGATTTTTTAATTGAAATTTAGCTTTTTACGTATGTGCCAAGACTCATTCATCTGCGTCAAATAGATATATGGGGAAGGGGGGTCATTGCCTATTTTTTTGAAACTAAAATATGCTAAAAAATCTTCCACAGACCAAAAGAAACATTTAAAAAGAGTTATGAAAATCCGTTGAGCAGTTCGCGAGCTTATTTGCAACAGAGAAATGGCGTTTAATTTTTATATACGATATAGGTTTATAACTTTCTTTCGTATATAGAAAAGAAACAAGAGAAATATTAGCCTTTTAAATTACCGTTCATCTGACTTCCATTTTTTGAAAATCATTGGAGGTGTTATCAATTATTAACGCTTTTCTGAAAAGCTATATACACGACTTGCAATGTCTATATCTACAAAGCTAGGTGTGTGCCTCATTCTTTATATCTTATATCTTTTTGTCAATATTAAAAACTTCATAAGATATATCAAGTTTAATAAATATAACAGTAAAAAAACAGACTTCCATTTGCTTTTTTAAAATTTTTCGATTTTAGCTTACAATAGAAAAGCGTACTCACAAACATCATATTATTGATATTCCTAAAAGTAGTGAAAGTTTCACTATTTTGTTTTACTTCAAATGTCTGCGTCACTGAGTTCACTGAATTTATAGTACTGGTAGCTAATTTGTTTTTAGTATACTACCAAAACAGTGCTTTTAATCTGTCGCGCTAATTAAAGCAAAATTAATCAGTTTCACTTTTTGTTTTTTTCCGCGCATTCACATTTGCATGCGTGCTCACGATAAAACTTTTCATTTTTCAACCACGTGTTTATGACACAACACAGCACAACATAACAACACCGGAAAAGTGCTTTTGTTTAGCATAACTTTGCTGCTTTTTTTTAATTAGTCCCCTGTGAGGAAGAACCTTTTCAAGGATACTGTTGTTAAGTGGACACAGTTGAGTTTTTCATTTAGGAAAATTATTATTTTGTTATTAATGAGTGTTACTTCATTCATTTAATTGCCATAATTTTAGATTTATTCTTTTACATAAAAAATTTCCGTTTTCAAATTCACTGATATAAATATCAGCAGATGTTTATTATAAAATAGGTTTTTTTTAAAAAATGGAAAAATAAAATAAATGACCCCATAAATATTTCTTGTTAAAACTTAATGGCCCGACATGTAATTTCTTTTGTGGCCACAATAAAAAAAAATACTTTACAGAACAACACAAACACATCTCTGCCATGTGATAAACCTTTAAAAAATAAAAATCCCTTAAATTGTCCTCATCATAATGATGTAAATTTGTGTAAAACATTTTTGCTAAAAGCAATTTCTTAAGCGGAAATTTACAACGTTTATTCAATTCAAATTCAATGATGTGTATTTACGAGCGAAAAAGAATGCAAAAAAATGGAAAATAAAAGACAAAAAAAAAGGAGCAACAAAATGTGCACAAACATCAAGTGTCGCCGCTCTAACAAAACAGTGAAAATGTACGATAGAATGAAGAAAATATCTTAGGAAAATAAGAATGAAATGTAAAAAAAAGGAATAAAACGTGAATTAAAAGTTTCACATGTGTGTGTGTGTTTGAATGTGAAAAACAATTTGAAGATATATGGAAATCACAGGAAAAGAAAAACTTTAAACTGCATTTGCACCATTGGTTTAACTGCTGAACTCAGTTTTTGTAATTGTAAAACGTTTTCCATGGACTTTTTATGTTCTTTGTTT
Organism: Meiosimyza decipiens; assembly: GCA_963680825.1. Taxonomy (NCBI): domain Eukaryota; kingdom Metazoa; phylum Arthropoda; class Insecta; order Diptera; family Lauxaniidae; genus Meiosimyza; species Meiosimyza decipiens. The sequence continues at coordinate 24,755,473 of OY804258.1, read as the reverse complement.
GATCTTTTTGAATCTCAATATCTATTTTTTTCGAAATAGCTATATCCAATTTTTGCTTAAAATTGAACGAATTGTCAGAAAAATAGAGTTTCCGGACCACTTAAAAATTTACTCCGCCCATAGCTCCATTAAAAGAGCATTGACTGACAAAATCTCTGTACCTATTTCCATTCCTAACTATTTGTTTGATGTAGTGCATGCTTGTTCCGATTTTTGGCACATAAATTTCTATCATTCTGAGCCACGAAGTTCTGGTTCTTACTCTGCATCTATCTGCCTGCAGATTTCATTATAATGCTGATCTGTAAAATTCTCTAACGTCTTTTTTGGACGTGCGACTTACACTTTACAAGCATCGTTTCATAATCTCAGTTGTCATATCAGACTGGTTGGCAGTCAAATAATGTTTGTAATTAAATATCGTGTGGAAACACCCAATCTTCAATGAATGCAAAAGTTTGTGTTCGTCAGTCTCTGCTAGGAACCACAATTCTCAAGCATAAAGTAACACTAATCGAACATTTCGTTTAAATGTCATCAGTTTGGTCCTGTGTAGCTTTGTGTAGCTTATGCTGATTAATCAGACTTAATTGCCGCATGGAAACCAATGTTGTAAAGGTATCTTTTTAAATTTGCCGCAATTTTTTTCAAAAGTTCTAATCTACTACAATGTTTTTTTTTATTTATAAAGTAAATACATTCCGGTTAGTTTAAATGAATCGATTTTTCAGTACTAAATTTTGTTTTAAATATGGTCAAATGTACTAAGAATTTGGAAGAAAATTTCGTTAGAAATACGCTAGAGAAAATGCTCGAACAAACCGTGCTGCTAAACTTATCATTGACAAATTTGAAGAAACTGGGTCAGTTTAAAATCAGAGCAGTGGTCGTTCAAGTCAAAAATTGGAGCTGGTTGCTAAAAAGCCAAAGACATCAATTCGTTCTCGTTCACAGTAGTTAAACCTAAATCCTCAATTCTTTGTATAGTCAAGATTAAGTTTAGTAATCGAATAATTTTTCGAAGAACAGACGTGAAATGGCCACCAAGATCATGCGATTTAGCATTAGTGGATTTCTGCTTATGAACTTTCTTGAAAAGTGAAGTTTACGCCTCGAAACTGTTCAATTCCGCAAAGACCGCATCGTTGAGCAAATATCACTAAATGAACCTTTATCGTGCGAAACAGTTATTCAAAATTTTGGTAAAAGATTGACATCCTGCCAAGCTAACAGAAGAATTCACTTTAACGACAATCTATTTCATTATTAACAGGAATAAATATACTTTAATTTACTATTGAAAAATTTTATTTGAAGTTTTCCTCAAACCCATTTTTATTTGGAACGTGCTACATGATACAAAACTCAGCCTAGGGTTATAAAAATAAGCAGTAATAATTTTTCTAAAGATAGGGCAGATAGAAGATTCTAGAATAGACATGAGGTTATGGGTTTCAAGTATATAATTACTTTCAGTTAATAATAATTACACTGGACGCAAAAAAAGAAACATTTTTTCACAATCACCCTGAAGCTCTTCAAAAAATATCTCTCTTAAAATCAAAACAAAAATATGTGGCATTTTTGAAGTTTTAGAAATTGAAAAACTTGAGCAAAATTATCAGTATCCCAAATTGTAAAGCATCAAATGCACAATTTTTCGATTAAATATTTTATTGAACCTTTTGTAAAAAAACCATTTTTTCGTAGAGATAGGACTCGTCAGATTTTTCAGTTATTTTACAATAATGAAAACAAATTGAATTTCAATTTTAAGCTATTGATTTTGTTTAAGTAGTCAGTTGGTTTCATTGTGCATAAAATTGATCCCAGTTACACACAGAATTCCCAGGGAGAAGGGGCAATATTAATTTCTACACCGATAGCTCCAAGCTAAATAACCAAGTGGGTTATGTTGTTTACTCTAACGAACTGAAAATAAGAAATGCTGCAAGGCTACCAGATCATTGAAGCGTTTTTCAGGTGGAGGTCATAGCGATAGAGGGGTAGCATCCTGGCTGAAGATGAATGTTGTATCCAAAAAGGATATAAACATTTATTCAGGCTGCTATCAAATCTCTAGAATCAGTCTTCCTTAATTCACTAGTGGCCCAACAATGTCGCTCGTCTCTAAACGAGATGGCTCAACATTTTAACATTCACCTCATTTGGGTGCTTGGGCATAGGAACATTGACGGTAATTGCAAAGCTGATGAACTTGCTAGGGAGGGGACTACCGCACAAATTCCTCAGGACAAGGAAGGTGTTGGCATGCCACTTGCTACCTACAAATTACTGCTTAAAGAAGACATGGTAAAAAATGCTAACAAAAGATAGACTCAAGGGTCAACTTGCAACATAACTAGGCAAATCTGGCCGAAATGGGATGCTAAGCGTTCGTCAGAAATAATTTCTCGCACTAGACATATTTTCTCGCACTAGACATAATGTCTCAGTTGTTGCAGTCATAACTTCCCTGCTCCTGCCCCGCACTTGCTAGAAAACGCCACAAGACACTTGGATCCTTTTTATTTGATGACCTGGTCAGCTTTTTAGTTTCATTACGAAATCTGGGTGGTCACAATGGATCACATTTGGTCTAAGTGAGTCGGTTCATCGTAACTGACTGCCACTCCTACCTAACCTAACCTAACCTAACCTACACTCAGAATTTTCTTATAATTTGTTTCTCTTCTGTGACCATTATATTCTCGTATTTTAGACGAATTACGAATATTTAAAATTCCACAAATTCAATATAACTTACTCAATTGAGGACCACCCTTAACCACTTATATCAAAGATATCGCAAAAATATGTTCATATAACCAATACGAGTTCATATTTATGTAAAAATTTCCTTATCATAAGAACATGTGACATAACGTCGCATCGCCGACAGCAGCTGTAATCGCGCATTAAAGCAACCAACAGGGGTTGGCAGTTCCGCCTCTCCTAAATCTTCTCCAACTGCTCTGCAGCATGTTGACAGCATGCTGAGTGCTAAAATATTTATATAAAATTTTCATTTTTAAGAATGTGTTTTATGGATACCAAAATGCTATAAAAACAAACCCACTTATAAAACACATGCACACACACACTCACAAACAGTCACTCACTCACTTATCGCTCACATATTTATATACTCACAATAAGGAAATTTTTGTTATATTGTTTGGTTTTCGGGCAAGCCTGTGTATTTGTGACGCGGCATGTGTGTGTGTGTGTGCTTTGCACTCCAGCTGCAAAATCGTATAGACAACAAGGAAAGTCAACATAACACAAATAGAAAAAAAACCAACAATAACGATGCAGACAGACATTACCCATACACTGACAGAGATACCGAGAAACGGAGGCATAAGGATTTTATTGCACGCCGGAAGTTTGACATCACCATCAAATTTAAGCATATTTTCTCACATCATAACTGAAGTGAATCAGTGAAAAGGAATGTTAAATACGGATATTGTATCAACTTCCTGTAGGAAGACAGCAACAAAAACACGCGTGCATGCAGTACAAAAAAATGGGATGTAGTGGGCGTTCTTAAAAAAAAAAATACACAACCTGAGGGTGTGCTTCAAGGCTATAAAAATGAAAATATATTTCAAGTTAAAGTTATTCACTTTTTCACAGTTATTTAAGCGCACGAATTCAAAATTCCTTGAAGGTTTTTTATCAAAGGAGATCCATTTAAATATTAATAATCGTCAATTTCTGATATCACAAGTTTGACCTAGTTCTTATGGTCATTTGGTCAGTGTTAGCTGTCGTGTGAAACTAGGTCATTTCGTTGCGATTTATAGTAAATTTGTATCATTTTGGTCAAACTTTCTGTGTCCTTCGAACATACTGAAATATAAATTTGTTAAAATAAAAGTAGGACATGTAACGATTTATTTGGAATGCATTTTGACAACAAAACAAAACTACAGCAGTTGTCCACATATGACATTACATAAATGATGACAGATAAAGTCAAAGGTTGTGACACAAACATTAGGACCTGCTTAAGGCACTGCAATTTGTGCGCTGTTAGAGCGCTCATCTGCAGCACCATCAAATTAATGTTCATTTTCACACCAGTAACATATTCTGTTGCTGTTTGTGCTCGCGTCTGGTGACAAATTTCTGTTCCAATGATATTTTATGGCATTTGTCTTACGCGTATCGTTTTGTATGCTAAGTTAGGGCTACAGCAGGTGTGGTTTATGTGGAAATTGGATTAAATTTAAAGCATTACAGACTCAGATAAGTGGTGATGTAGAGTTTCAAAAAGAATGCAGGCTACTAGAATTTCTAGTGCTTCCAGAAGTAGATTGAGCATTGCAAAGAGTTTCAAAAGCCACAAAGAGAATCTTTTAGTAAATCACTTATTATTTGCCCTGCGTGTTTTAAAACTTAAGTTAGGTTTTAGTCTAGCTAAAGAAATATTTTATCATAACCCTTATTATAAAATTGCATTTATTTATTAGAATATAAATACGCAATACAATTTATGTATGAGCATGTTAAGATTTATTTCAGAAGTGAAAAAATTAAATTTTTCATTTTAACAAGTTTCATCAAAAAACATTGATACAACACATAACTAAAATAATAATGTATTTTTATAACGGATTATTGGAGTATCTCAACATAAATTGTATTGCGTATTTATATTCTAATATTATTTTCATAATAACTTTTTAATAATCAGCATATCACAAGGTTTTTCGTTTGATACCAACGCCAATTATGATATCTTAAGCCAATTTCAAATTTGGAGCTATAAAAATGAAGTTTTTGCCATAGAAATTCCATCAGTGATTGATTTAATAATCTCTTGATTTGATTAAATTCTTAATAAAAAACTTTTAGTAACAGCTTGTTTTAATAATAGGAAAAAAACAATCTTTCCCCATACAATATATATTGCAGGTCAACATGTCGTATTAGTAACATTTATATTAACTAAAGAAGAAAGTTCACACTCCGTTGAATTCTTTGAGCGTGTAAGTTCACTCCGCTACACTCATTTTTATACATACATACACATGTAGAGTACATGCAAAAGCCATTTTTTTTTGTTGCTGAGTTAGCAATGACCTGTCCCTATCAGGCATTTCGTGACTTAATAAATGTTTTGCACCAAAAAACTTACAAAACTAATTTATATTGGGAGTGGTCAACAATGCTGAAAAAGATAAAAAAAAATATACTCACCAAACAACATAGCAATATAATATACATAAAACAAGCTGAAGAATTACCCCTTCATACACGCTCCCTTAACTTATTGTTGCTCTTTTGCATGCGTTGTGCTTTTTCAATGCAGCAGCAGCAGCGTTAGCAATGGCAAAAAAAAGGGAAAGTTCTGAGAAAATGACCAGAGCAATGTATTGAATGTGTTGGAGTTAAGTGCTTGTTGTGCGGATATGAGTATTTATAAACATTTGCACACAAATACATACACATACATATATGCTCACATTGACATAAATACGCTCGTCAGCTTAAAAAAACATATGCTCATTCATTAAATGTGTGGCAACGCCACATTTATATAAAATGTTGTACATCTTTTACTTAATTCCGTGTGTATATGTTAGTGAGTGTGTGTATGTTGTAGCACTAACATGTCACAAGTGTAACAAATCGAAAAAATAGGGCTTGTCATTCACGTTATGTAGGATGTGGGATATACGAAAATTCTTATGCAAAAGTAGGCAAACATTTGTGGCACTGCCTACAACACTGCCCTGATTCGATGGTCATTATTATTACTTTATTATACAAAAGGATATTAAGATGATTTGATCTTGATTCTTGTTGGACTGGGTCATCCTTCAATTTATTAATGATGTTGAGAAAATTATGATCCCAGTAGGAATTTATATGATTTAAGAAAACAGATGGGTGAAACCAAGCACTAGCTGCTCTATAAGCGAAAGTGACGGTGCTTTGGTAATAATTTTTCTATCTGATAGTCAAATGTCCATAAAAATGTTGCACTAATAAACAAAGCGGTGCTTGTTTTCGCTTTAAATTAAAAATGTGGCCGCAGTTAAATGAACATCAGTTTTGTTTTTTTTTGCTTTAAATATAAGAAAGTCGATACTATATATCATTGTAAGCCATCTCTTCAGTAGAACGATTACAAATATTGTTTCTTAACGGCGTTACACACTTTTTTCCTACTGGGTTGCTTAACAACATTAAGCTCAAAGGTTTTTGCGTTTTTCTTTTTGTTAGTCTCTTGCAAAAACTCATTTGTGTACAAAAAATGTAGGTTGTACCCTAAGGCTGCAATTTAATACATATGAAATTTGAGAATTCACTGAATGCTCACATTAAGAATTTCATTCACTTTCAACCGGAAGTTTAGTAAATAGCACTTATTCAGAAAAAATCTATATTTTATATCGTTTTTACTCAAACTTACCAACAAGTTGCAACCGAAGTATACTTTATACATTGATTATTATGAATTGAAGAATATTACGAAATTTAATTGAATTTATTTAGAGAAATTTCACTAGATGTGCAAATATGATAGCACCACGTTTTATAACGTCCCTACTTTTATTTGCTGCAGTAAAAACTGCAGCACGCAAAATGTGCTGCAACAGTTTAATTACCACTGTCTGCCAATGCCATCGTTAGCTGCGACACAATTGTGTGGTTCTGCAAAACCCGATAGAATTTCCATTAGTGCCAGACTTAATGGAAACGACCAATATTTATGCCTTCCAGTTAAATAAGAATTTATAATTATTGCATTTTCCGTTTTCTTGTCCCTTAAGGGGATTGGGGTGCGGTGCACAGAGGAAGTTCTTCGAAATGATTGTACAGTGTAGTGTAAAGACGATATAATCTTTGTTTATTTCGCAGAAATGCACTTAGTAAAAAGTGATATTCATATTCAATCGAAGAAGTAGGTAAATGTATTTTTTCGTATATTCTTCAAAGAGCAATAATTGTTAAAGGGGGTTTTTTCAGGGGTGATGGAACTTAACATTAAAATAAAAGACGTTCAAATCAACTTTATATTATTTGCGTGCAAGCAAAATGTTATTAGTGGCACTTACGGAACTTTTTTTTTTGGCTCAACAAAATCACTACAACTCGAACATTTTGACCACAAGGTTATTACACAGCCACTCAAAAAAAAAAAAGTGGTGACCCAAAAAGTAGACCCCACAATTTCTACATTTTCGAAGTCGCTGGAATCGAATGACGATAAAAAATGATTTCGATTGCCAGTTTACCCGCTAAAACCCCCTTACCACCGTCCTGGGAAATAGAATTCAAATTTGCATACAAAGTTAAAATGGGTGTGCATCCGTTTCTTGGCATGCTAAAGCTGAAAATGAGAATAAAAAAATAAGTTTACCCCTTTCATCACCCCCTAACGACCCTTTACTACCCCTAGAAAGGTGTTGAAACTATGTTTTTTGGGGCGCTGGAACTTGAAATGTCAACGAAAAGTAAATTTGACCTTTCCATTACCATGCATCACCCCTTTTTTTGCTTATGCTTCTTTTTTTCATGAAAATTAAAGTTTCAACCACTTTCTAGGGTTAGTAAAGGTATGGTAATGGAAGGGTCGAACTTATTTTTTGTTATCATTTTCGGTTTAAGCATGCCAAGAAACATACAAATGGTCATCCATTTAAGCTTTGTATGCCAATTTGATTTTCGACCCCCAAGAGGATGGTAAGGAGGTTGTAGCTGGAAAAACTGACAATTAAAATCAATTTTTATGGTTATATTCGATTTCAGTGACCTCGAAAATATAGGATTGGTGGGGTCTACCCTCTGGGTCATCACTTATTTTTTTTGTCTGCCTGTGTTATCATCGAAAAAATATCCTGCAACCGTGCCAATTGATATATTTACATATGCAGTCAGCATACTTCAATCGTAACTAAAACGTTCTTTTGCTGTCATATTTTGGCCTCTCTGTTTATATTTTAAATATGAGATTATGAAATCCATTGTTCAAATGTAATTCCAGTTATATGTAGACTACGATTAGCCATGATCTGTTCGATGCAAGAGGAATATGTCTGTGTCTTAAGCGAAATGCTGATTAGTATAATTTTTTTTGTGGTATTTTTGAAGTTATTGCTTTACTATTTTGGAAATATTGCCTCAAATTGTCTAAAATTGGATTGTTTTGGTGTATATATATATTTCAAATTCTTAATAAAATGTGTCATAAAATTATCTTTAATGTATGGAAACACGTTTTGAGTCAAACTCAATAAATGTTTTTGATTCCAATTAAAACTTTCATGCTTCAACATACCTCGTTATTTAAAATATGAAGTTAAAGTTAAAAAAATACTAACAACATACTAACTTGATCAAGATTTTATAAAATAAACTCTCTTTATATTCTCTTTACTTTTATCTTCATCAGGAGGAAGTGAATTTTAGTAAACTAATAAAAAGTTCATCACCATTAAACGCTTCAGTGATAGCTTGTAATATAACAACTAACTTATTTCAAATAGTTAGTTGTAGTGGTAAATAAAACTCCTCACCTATAAAAGTTTAGTGGAAGTCAAAAATTTTAACCACCAATCACTTAGTGACACTGAGTTTTAAACTCCATTCCTACTCAATATCTTGTGGCAATGGAAATTTAATCACCTTTGCACTAAACGCTTAGGGGAAGCCAAATTACTTTACTTGAGAGTATTAGATGCTCGTGGAGTATTTATCTTATCTGAATGTATACAGACTCTTTTTGGGTGGCTCATTATAGTATTTTTTTTTGTGGGCTAAAAAGGCTATTGACTATGTATTTGAATAAAGAACTAATTTGTTAAAAATATTTAATTGTTTAATATGTTCCATTGTACTCTAAAAATTATGAATTCAAAAATGTTACTAAACTTAAGTTTGATTGCTTAATCGCTCTAAACAGATAGTTCCTTGTAAGTATTGCGCGCGGCTACGCCGGGGGTGGTTCATTCGTAAGCTCCAATTTTGGCATACTTTTTTCAGCATTTCGGCCGATATCTAGATATTGGCGGCCAATGGACTGCTCCAAAACGTGAGATTAATTGCTCACCAAACTTGCCTCTCAAAAGGACCATGGTAGTGCGTGCCGTGTGGCATTTGTCACCATTTTGGTAACAAAATTCAATGATTTGCAAGCGCTGTTCGTTCGTCTATTCATGGTAAAATGGCAAACCTTACTGAGCATTTTTGGCGTTGACACATGTTACGTATCACGCGTGAAGTGTCAAAAAATTTACACTTAAAAAACAATTAGCAAAAAAATCATCCGCTATATAAGTTGGATTTGGGAAACTTATATAAGGTGTTTTTTCATTGGATTAAAAATCAAAAACATTTTTCAAACAACCTGAACCATTGGCTCTAGCCGATGGATAATTCGGTGTCATGTTTTACTTAAAAAATATTTTTGGTAAATTGAGTGTCTTTATTAATTTATACGCAATATTAAGGTGGGAATATCCGACCAATTTTTCAAACATCTCTGTAATAACACGGCAAACGATATCTACTAAATAGTCTAACTTATCCACAGAACTCACGTATTTCTACAGAAAATTTTCCAAGGGTTTCAAATTATACCAATCGACTTATGATTTCAAAAATTCATGTGAATTTTGAGTGAATTCAAAGTTGAAATTTAAGTGAAATGAGCACATTTTCACAATTTCATTGCTAGGTTTGATGCAATGTTTATTCATAGTGGAAAGTATGGTACTCTAAAAAAAGTGCCCTGTGTATAATAAAAATCCCAGTATCTTCAATCTAGCAGTTCGATGCTTTTTAATAATGAAACGCATTTCAAAATAGTGGTTTTTGTTCAGATTATTTATATATTTACTCATGATTTATTATCGAAGAAGAACTTTTCTAACAAAGTAATTTTTTCCAGAATAAACCTTTATAAAATGGTATCGCTCATCTTAATATTTTTTCCACCTTCAGACTTGGCAAAGGTCTACTAGATTTTGAGTTAATAAATGAATTGCATAGAAAAATTTGGTGTTTGGTGACACGCTATATTGAGCTAATAAAACCATTCTTTTGAGCGACAATAATTAGTTTTTTGCTTAATAAAACAAAAACTTTGAAAAAACTGATACCCTAAAATACATAAATTTCTGTGCTATTTGTTTCATTATTATTAAAATTCTTAAAAAATTGATAAGGTTTACTTTAAAAAAACTTAACTGTGATGTATTTCTAGTCTTATTTTAGAAGTGTTCGAACAAAGCAGCACATTATGAGTTGAGTAAAATTTAATAAGGAGATAAGTTGCTCCTTACAAGCCATTTTATGTAGAACAACAGGCGGGATAAATACTATCTACCCTGTATTTATTAATATCAATTAACACTTTACGCATTAAACTACGTAACATATTTTTGTAAAGATTATACTCTCAGTGTCTGAAAATATTTAAGGACTTATCATTTTTGAACTTACCTCACCCAGCATTTGTGGCTGTGTACGAAATTCCACCGAACCACCTGATGAACGTCGCGGTTTACTCACATCCAGACGCAATATTCCAGGCTTTGGTCTTCGTTGAAAGCGTTCCTCCTCCACGCTTGGAGCAGCAACAGAGCCAACAGAAGCAGCAGGAGTTACAGTTCTGGTTGTGGGTGGACTGCAATGTGTTGCACTGTATGGTGGAAATGATGATGTTGCCGTTGGCATTGGCGGTGGTGTCGGTGGTGGTGGTGGCACTGCAAATGTAGAAAATGTAGAAAGACGACGACGACGTTGATTAGTATCGAGATCATTGTCAGCATTTGTGGCGATGGGAATAGGGTTGCCAACATCATCGCTTGGAGTTGTTGGTGGTTTTTTGCTCATTTTGTGAGTGCGCAATATTCAACGCACTTTACTTTACTTTCTTAATCACACTTTTGCATTGTTGCTAATTTTATTTAAATGCTAATGATTCCGTTTATTTTGTTTTCAATGAATTCAAGTATCCTGCTGAGAATGAAAAAAGGAAACACGTCCGTTCTTTAGCGTATCCTCGACCAAACTATGTTTTATTTAAATTTGCGTACTGCTCGCAATTATGAACGTTGTCGTCCGTTAAGTCAACTGGAAAATGCGAAAATAAAACTTTTCCGCTTAATTTAGTATCTCATAGCTACAACAAATATGCCGCAATGACATTGTTGTTGTTGTTGTTGGTTTTTGTGTTGTTGTTGTTTTTTTTGTTGTCTACTTACTAACCATTAGTTGTTCTAGTTGCTGTCACTAGTGTAATTGGTGTAGCAGAGTAGTTGTAACATTGTTGCTATAAAAAACATGACGTTTATCCCAGTCATTCCGCTGTCATTCATAATCGACCTGAAGGCAGTATGTAATTATTTTTTTATTTTCTTTATATTTTACTCATATTAAAAGTATACATATACAAAGAATCATCCCCGATTACACTCGATTTTTCATTTTATTTACGCCCATTTTTCATCAGCTATAATATTTAAGATTTTGCTAACTCTTACAGAATTTTCATAAAATAAAAATCAATTAACACCTAAAAATTTTATAAGCATCGATACTTTTTTGTGTCATAAAATTGCCTGAAACTTCGAACCTGAATCCCGGTATCATTATATAAATAAGCGGAGCTAAGCTAATGAACTTTGGTATGAAGATGGAACGCACCATTAGGAATTGTATTAAAATCTGTTGTTGTTTTAGTGGGCGTGGTGCCGCCCCACATGGGAAAAATGCTGTAACGGCTGAGCCGCTACCTTGATTTTGATAAGATATGCTATGGAGGTCGATTGACTCCAATGGAAACTATTCTTTAGTGGGTGTTTCCACGCCTCTAACAGCAAAGCACATTTCACTGCTAAGCGATTGGACCGATTTCGATGAAGTTAATCATGGGAATTGATTGAACCTTAAAAAATGGGTTTTGTTTTAAATGGGCGGTACCACGCCCCCAACAGTAAAATATGTTTTTGCAGCTAATCTTATGGACCAAATTTGAAGAAATTTGTTATGGAGATAGACTGAACTTTTAAGAAAGGAAAATATGTGCCTGAAAAATTAAAAACACAACTAATTTTCGAATGAAGAAATGAATTGACGAAAACAGGACGATATGATTTAGTTTAGGAAAAGGATGAAAGTGATATTTAAATTTAGGATTCATTTAATTTGGCGCATTTCTGAATTCACAAAAATTAAGTTCTGTTTATTGCTTTAAATAATAATTTATTAGACAAAAGTGTTAGCATTAGTATTCACTTATCAGAAAAAGAAAACATAATAGAACTCGCATACGACCACAAAATCAATCACATGATAATGAAGGCGACGGGGCGCGTCATAAATAGGCGTTAACTGGTGGTCACAAATGCGTGTGTAAGGACGCACGCTTTAATAAACATACACATACATAGGAGCACACCAACAGAAAAAAAGGACATTCATGTTGGCACACTGTCAACTTGTATCCTTTTTGAATTTGATGTTTGTCATTTGCTATCTCACTTCTGCGTTTTTTTCGCGCTTAGACTTTTTCATTTTTTTACAACACTCAATTTATTGGTACTAAAAAAGACGCGTATAAAAAAATAGAAAAAATAAATTTAAAAGCTTTTTAAAAAAAAGCGCGTAGTATCGCACTTGCAGTGCGGCGCCTTTTATTTAAATAGCGACATCGCGTTTTATGCAGCAGCAGCAGCAACAGCAACAATGCTCGTTTGTCATCAACATTAAAATTGTTGTGTGTCGCAAAATTCTGTGTTTTCCTGACATGTCACATGTCATTGGCTGCCGAATGTACCCAGTAGGCAATTGAGCAAAGCCACTTTCGGTGAAGGCATGCCACCATTATCTAATATTGTTGTACGCGATATCCAATTATGCATCTCAACAGGAGGGCTGTTAGCATGATTATCACTTGCCTGATTTGAGATCTCTTACACATCTTATTGTACTTCTCCATAGCAGGCCTGTTAGCAGGGCCTGTGCTAAAAGCCACGATATTTCCTCTAAATTATTGTTTTCTGGATTCGTTATTTTTTATAGTTCTCAATATGTTTATGGAAATTTTGTGACAAATCAAGTTTACTTGGTCCTAAAATGACTGATTATTTTCGATACATTATTATATTTACTAATATGGGTTGATATTTTTTCTCTCGTTGTGGGAAGCGGTCGAGGCAGGCTTTTTATGTCGCTTTCACTTAGAAGTGCACACGAGAGGTCTATTTTTCTCCCTTTAACAGAAAGTCCTTTTCAGGAGCGTCGTTTTCAACCGAGTCATTTGATATAAAAAAATAAAGTTTGAATGAAGCTGATATGGTCTGTGTTCTCCTTAAGGAAAACCTACCAACCTTTTACCTGTTGGGCACTCAAACACTCACACTTGCAAATCACACACTCATTCACCTACTTACGCACTACGCGCGTCTGTCCATGCTTTCCATTGTTCACTCTAATGGCAGGTTTTTGGCATTTACAGCGTGAGTTTATTATTACACTGTCATAAATAAACGCGTATCTAGGCGATGGTGGCAGCGCTCGCAACGTTGATGATGAACTTGTCCTTGTTTTTAACTCACGCTGTTGCATGATACCCAGGATTGCCACACTTCATTGATTATTGTCGTGGATAAAAAACTTTTGTTAAGATAGATGTTTTATTGATGTATGTTGCTGTGTCCACATTAAAACTTTTATTTGAGCACATACCAGCTGCTTGCTACAAGTTTTGTCCAAATCAAATGAAGTTTCTTAGATACTCTTGCATTGAACTTATTAAAATTTAAACCTTGGAATCCCATTTAAAATTTTTAGAGTAACATCATCATAGCTTATCTCAATCAACATGCTTTCCACCAAATGAAAAAAAAGGTTGCTCTTAAGTTCATGATGATTTTCAAATATAAAAATAAATAACCGTCAAAATCAAAACATAAGATTCATGCTTAAGAATATAATGTAATTCTATTATATTTCAACGCTGAACAGCATCTTTTTTGATTTACAACTTTAAGACTGAACTTTGAAAAGGAAAGATATTTAAACCTTTTGAAACCTAATGAAGATTTTTTAAATATTTTTTTAAAAGCTTTGGCAACTCTGCCTTACGTAAATGTGCAAAAATTGCGTGCGCATAAAATTATGCTATTATTTTTTGGTATGTTATTGTTATAATAGTAATTAGAAAGATTGCAACTTTCAACGCAAAGTTGACATAACAATATCATTGTAAATGGAAAGTCATTGTTACACATTGTTGTTGTTGGTAGAGTGTTTCGCATTTACAAAAATAAACTTGAATTAAGATAATGTCTTTAGTCTAGTCACTATTTAAAAATGTATTATGACATACCTTAATTAAACTGAAAGCGAAATTATGAGCCATGTTGTGGATTACAGTGAGTTGGTGCACAAAGCGCTTAAAAATTACACATTGTTCATATGAAAAATATATAAAAAAAACACTAAAAATAACACTTTAATCGTCACTTTGAGTAAAAACCAAAATTTCATAAAAGGCCTTCGTATAATATTCCTACAATAAGAACGTGTAATTTCTTTGCTATTTGTTTTTTTAGTGTCAATTTTTTGACACTTCACGTGTGATTCGTTGCATGTGTCACCACTAGAAATGCTCAATAAGATGTGCCATTTCACGATAAATAGATAGGTGTCAAAATTCATGCTCTCTGAGAAATGTGTTTCGCAAATTACGTCCATTTGATAATCGTCAGAATCGACCCACCGAACAGGCTATACAAGCTATTGTGACCAAATTTCGCACCAGTTTCACTTTATTGGAAATTAATCCACCAACTCGTTTGCGGAGAGTGTGTACCGAGGAAAATATTGCTGCTGTATCGGCGATATGTCAATTCGATACATCAATTGGCTTCCGTTGTCAACAATTGGGCTTTTGTTATTCGGCCATCTGGAAAATCATGCGATTTGACACCACTGGACTATTTTTTGTGGGGCTATGTAAAGTCTCTTGTGTACAGAGACAAGCAGGCAACAATTGCAGCACTGGTTGAAAAAAGCTGCGATTGGTACGATACCGCCTGAAATGCTGAAAAAAGTATGCCAAAATTAGAGCTTACGGATGAACCACCTCAGGCGTAACCCCAGGCAACATTTATATGAAATAATCTTTAAAAAGTAAATGTAAGAAATTGATACATCGCTCTAAATAAATATTTCATTCAGTATTGCAAATTTTCTGTTTTTTTTTCAATTTTCAAAAACCAAACGCTTAAGAAATCACTTGCTATAAAGGTAATGCTTCCTAAACGGTAAATTGAGTTTTCTGAGAGAGGAAACTTTTAAGCAAAAATTTATAGAAATGTAGTTAACTAGGAAATAGAGCGTTCTATTACTTTCATTGTAAAAAAGCTAACGTGGGGCAGATCCCTCTTCGCAGTTCATTTCAAGATACTTTACTTTTTATAAATAGAATTGCAAAAAACTTGTTATTCAATTTACTTATGTGGCCCATAATTAGCATAGCAAGCAAAACGTAGGCAAAATCGGACAACGTGATTTGTGGAAGCGGCGCTGCGGGTAGTAGCTGGTGCCATTTACTTTCTAGTGAAAATTATTTTTTAAAAAAACAAACAAAATTTAACTAAAAGAAATACCAAAATTGATAAAATTTTTGTTTATTATTTTTAAATTTTATTAATGCTATCGATTTCAAAATGACAACTTAAATTAAATGAATTGTAATTAAAACTACATATAAAACTACTTTATTTGTAAAATTAATGAATGTTGTTTGATCATGATGATGATGATTCTGCTATTTGTATGTTTTTGCTTTACGTTTATGTCTATGTTACGTCAATGTTTCAGTCTTAATTAATTTCAATTTTACTAAAACAATTTCATCGTGATTTTAAATGAAATGTAATGAACTTTGTCTTAAATCTACCGAATGCAATGAAATGTAAAATGGAGCGCTTCACCCCATAATATCTAAATGTGAGTATAGAAAACGTATTAATAATAAATTAAGTTAGTGACTTTTTCGCACGTAGATATGTAGGTATTTCATAATGTTAGCTTTAAGATATCTTATATCTAATACAAAGAATATATAAAGTTTAATTGTAATTGCAAACACAGGCAATTTATTGAGTAATTCACATAAAAATTATATCTATAATTTAAGCTTAAATTCTACACATTTTATTATTAATTTATTCATGTAATTTGTTCGTGTATCTCAGGAAATTAAATATTTAATTTTTCAAATTTCATTTTGAACCGTTCAAACTGCTGGTCAGTTCAATAGAAGCACATAGTTAAATTTTTAATTAATATTTATATCCAAACATAAACTATAGGATTTATTTTCATAGGCCAGTAAAAATCATATACCATAGAGATTTACTGCCTCGTAAAAATATTAATGCAGCATTACATTTCTAAAAAAGGATATCAAATCTAATGCAGCGCATTTATACACTGAAAGCTATTTTGTCGAATAAAAGCAGAATGTTAATAAAAATTTAACGCAATGCCCGAAATCTTTATGCACAAACAGAATGACCCTTTTATTTTTGTATTAAAATCTGAATTATTACAAAACTTCGCTCCTTACCATAATTTCGCGTACGGGGGTATACAATGAAATTATCTTATTAAATTTTTAGTGCAATATTTATGCGAGTGTTTGTACAGGGTGGCACAAAAATGACAGGGTGATTTTCAAAAATATAAATTCTTTAAAAATAAAAGTATTTCATACTAGAATTTTTCATAGAAAAATGATTTCAAATAGAGCTGTATAACAACATTTAAATTCCTGCAGGTGAGTACAACCCGCTAAGCGATTATCGAAATTGTTGCTGTGTTTTAATGTATATCACAGCAATATTTCTATAAATTCAAAATTTTTTTGAAAAATTCAGTAGCTTCGCTTTCGAAAAGAGGCCCCAAAATGTAAAATTGTGCTCATATTTAATTTCATATCAAATTCCACGTCTAGGCCACTGCTTTAATTGTGCACCCTGTGACATGTGCTATATATATTTATATCATTTCTAGTATTTCCTTCTTCTTCTTCTTCTTCTTCTTGTTCTTATTTTTTGTTGCAAAAGTATAGAATCATAAAAATTTTACATTGAAAATTTGTTTATGCTTTGCCTTTGAGTGTGGATATTCCTACACACACAAACTCTTTTAATATCTCTATATAATATGGTGACGATGTTGTTATTGTTGGTTATGATGGTAGTGGTGATGATGATGATACAAAAGTTGATTACGTTAATATTATTGCTTGAATTTCTCTTTTCCATGTTGCAGAAAAGAGGATCAATTATTGAATAAAACATAAAGAAACACTCGCACAATAGGCGTCTTAATATTGAGCGAAAAAAAAGCTGAAGATGAAATGTTATGCTCCATTCGTATTGCAATCTTCGTCTGCAGTATTTGGTTGCTGACTTGCATATATTTTATGCAACTTTAATATTTTTATAACTTTAAAAAAATTTGTAAAAATAAAAAAGATTTCTTGTGCACAATATTTTTAGTGAATAAAATTGCTTATGCATTCAAGAATTATGTCGCAAAACTTAAGATATAAATACTATTGAGTAGTTTAAAATATGCAACATATTTTAGTATTTCGTTTAAGTTTAATAGAAATAATTAAAATTATTTATTTTCATAAATATCTTATCTTATATGAGCTCTTAAATATTATGAATTTTGTAAATCTTTTCGGTTACAAGAAATGGCATTTTTGAGTTTGTCTTTTTGTTCGATCTAAACGTTGTCTTCTTTCTACGCTATAAAAAGTACAAATCATCACAATAGAATATTAAAGTAAAGTTATATGATATGTATGAACTTAAAGTTATTTGCGTTAAACCACTTTGCCGTAATTTTATTTATTTATGTATTTAATTCTTGCTCAGTTATATTTTTAAAGTTTATATATATAAAAGTTCAACAATTTATGTATCCTTTTTTAATATCAAAACAGAAATCAAAAAGTCTCAGAGCTGAACACATCAAAGTCTGCATCATTTGGTAGTCAACCTATGCTTATGCCTATATGCTTCTTTCACACAATTTATTCTAGTTATTTAGGTCTGAATGATGCGTCTTTTTACATTTTTTTGATAGGACTCATTTTTAAAATCTCTAAATCATCCTATTTGTATCTTCTAGCAGTATGTATGCATACGAGTTCTCCAGTCAAACATTACCAAAATGCTTTTCGCATTAACCATTTGAGCATCTCAACACACTTTCTTCTTTAACTAAGGTATTTTTTCCATTATAAATTAAGGAAAATTGCAGCAAAATGGTTTCACAAACTTAAAAAAAACATCTTTTAAAAATAAAAATTTCTAATTAAGCTTATCATAATTGCGAATTTCTTGTCTTGCATTAATAATTAGTTCAAAATCGTTTATAAAAAGGACTTATGAGTCCTGCAAAAGCCGCAAAGCCATGATACTTATATCATATTCAACTATAAAGTTACTTAATCTTGTCTATTTTCGCTTCTTAAATTCAATAAAAATTCATAAGTTAAAAAAAAAAAAATTAGTACGCTTAAAAAATGTCCTCCGACAGAAAACAGCGTTCGATTGCTAGCAAACATAAAAAATAAAGCTTTGCAACAAAACGTTACAAAATACACGAAAAATCGTACTTAAACTAGAGGCGCCTCTTATGCACCTTAAAGAAATATATATTCACTGTAGCATCACCCACTCCAACCTCAAAATGTTGTCACTTTACCCAAGCGCATGCCAAGTAATTTTCGCCGTTTCTTAGCACTTAATTTGGTCCAAATTGTGCTGCTGCCTTCGACCAAAAGAAATTCATCACATAAATCATCGGTTTCTTTGGCACAGTGATAGTAATGGTGGTGATCCTCATGATATTTTTCAGAACGTGAATCACCCGAAACGAAACCACTTTCAGGACGTGAAAGCGATGCAGTATTCCAGGGTAATTGTTGGAACCAACGTGCAACCTTGGCTGTCGATGAGAGCTGCAAGTATATGAAAGAAAATAAAAGAAAAAAACAAAACAAAAATAGAAATGAAATGAAAAAATCAAAAACGATATAAAATAAAATATGTAATATACAAGTGTGTATGTGTGTGTGTGGGGGGAAATGCATAAAACATGGCGACAATTAATTTAGAATTTATAGGCCATGACTGTGTCAAGTGATGTTAGGGGAATTGAGTTTTGTTTTTTACATTTGCCACCGCCATTTGCTACTCCGACAATACAGCCAGCCTGTTAAAGAGATTCATGGGATTTATTCATTGCTATATGCAGCTGTCCGTCCATGTGTGTTTGTTTGTGTGTATGTGTGTGGGCATGTCTGCGCTAAAAGGATTTGTGGATATTCTTTGCATTGATTAATGTTTATTTTGGATTTGTTACTATGTTGCTGGCGTTGTTGCCATCTGCGAGTAGGGAGAATGAGAGAAAACAAGGCTAATAAGATATATCAAATATTGACAGTTATGTGAATATCTGGTTCAATATTTTTTCAATTTAAAAAGTTTGATTCGCTTCTTTTTTTTTTGCTAAATTTAATACTTGTTTTTAATGATTATTGTTGTTCAGACAACGAAAGGTCTTTTAAGTTACGATTTATAGATATCAGCTTTATCATTGATAAAAACAAAACTTTGTAAAAGAACTTTCTTTTGATACTTTTCAAGCTTTTTTGAAATGAGTGGGGTTCGAAAATGTTAAATATGAACAAAATATTTTTGCTTCAACAATTTTTGCTCAGAGGCTGAGTCGTTTCAATGTCTAGCTAGTGCGCCAGAGCTTGTCACATATCAAAATATGACCCTATTTCAAACGGCTAATAGTGTCGTTGGCATATGAAAACTTTATTCTTTATTATAGGGTGTTCAAAAAATCATTAAAATAAAACAAAACTTTTTTCCAAACGGGCATGGCGTGTGCGCGCTCAATTTTCTAACGAGAACGGGAAGGTCTGGCTGATTTTTCCTTTTCGTACATAATATCGTACATGTCAGCACTCATTAACGACATATCGTCTAGACCTTCTCGTTGTCGTCCTTGGCCTCACGAGAAATAATTTTATTAATATCGTCTGGCTATCGTTATCGGTACCGATACTAGTCAGCAGCAAACAATATTTATATAAAATTTAACAAATTGATGCAATGTTTCTTATTAAATAAACTCTAACAACAAAGGAACAACAACAACCCTGAAATATGGAAGTAAACAACTAAAAAAGTGATAAAAGTCTACACATATTTCACCAATAACTAAGTTTAATTCATCCACTTGTTGTCTGGTTATGTTTGCTTTGCTAAAAGAAAAGCATTCACCTTCTTGTAAATTTACATGAATGTCGGTGTTCCCTAATACCTGCAAGTTAAAGTTAGTAGTGTTCAAATTAAAAAAAAAAACTGTTTCCAAAACTTTTTTATATCTAAATTAACGGAACGGTATTTTTGAGTACACGAATGGTTACAAAGAAACCGATTAACTCATTTTGAGATATTTTCTTTTTTCAAAGTCTCTATTTTCGAATAATAATATGCTGGTGAAACGATTTCTAACACACAACATCGTCACGTTATGTTAGTGACGAAATATATTTTGTGTCGGGTAAATTTCCGAAAATAATTCCTTAAATATTGCCTTTATAAAGTTGACTTATACAGACTATTTATGAATACTAACAGCATCGACCCTTTTTTGACTATTATTTAGCTGAGATACACCTTTTCAACAATGTACTGAAATAGAATTATAGCTTTATATTCTTAAAAAGTGTTGCAGTGCTAAAAAAATGTCTAACTAAGAGGTTACGGTTCATATTACACATATTGAATCACATTTTTTTATGTGAATTTCCAATCCTACAGTTTATATAATTTTGTTGAATGTATGCTGAATTTGATATATGTAAGAACTAAATCAAACATTTGTAAAAAAATATATTTTCGGAATAGCTTTCATTTTCAGAAATGTTCAAGTTAATAGTTCACAGAACAGCGAACAAAAGCTCTTAAATCGATTTTTATCTTCAGCCTGCTTCGCGCAAAGGAAAAACAGCTAAAAACAAACTTTACGCAACACGGAAAAACTTAAGCCATCGATGGTGGGCTATACTGTGCTAAAAGTTTAAAATGTACTTTTCCTTTTTAATTTTTTGTCCGTATATTATTTACAAGCAGATAGGATATCTCAATACGAGCGTCAAATCGTTGTTACAACGGACCATTAAAATGAAAATTGTTGGTAGAACTTTCGTAAAAAAAAATTTTCAAGCAGAGCATTTGTATGAAATTTCGTTCCAACTTAGTCACAATATTTGCACTTTTTTCAAAGGAAAAACAAAAAATATTGTTTGAGACACCAATCAATTCAACTTAAGCAGATACTATATGTTGGTAAAATTGAAAACATAAGTTACACAAACGTTGTTAGTTACTTCACTCTTAAATAGTCCTCACCTACAGATCCTGGTGTTCAATTTTAATTCTACACTTTTATATTGTCAAATTTTTCTCATAACCCAATTTAAATTTGAACAACAAGTAATAAGCACTTGTAGTAAAAATATTCCACAGATCAAAACTCATAGATATTTGCTTCCTAATATTCACAGACACTCATGCACAGTGAATTTAATGATAGCTCCTAAGGGTATGCTATAAAAATTTATCATGTGCAAGAAAATAAAAAAATTGCCAATATTTCAAATTTCAATAAACGCACATTAACGTTAATTTTATTATTGCCACTCTTTTAAACAACGAGCCTACTTACATAAACACATTATGTTACACGCACACACTACCACGCATTGAAGTGGTATACGTATAAGACAATTTTGCAATAAATTGCGCAAATGTGTTAAATTTATATTGCGGTATATGCTGACTCAAGAGTGCGTTTGTTTGTGTTTTATAAGCGCGTGTTTGCTTAACCAGAAAATTAACATTACATTTAAATTAAATTACGCACACATTAATAAACATTTTTGCAATCATGCTTATATGTAAGTGTAGGTAACTAGTTGGAATTAGCTATGGTATATGAAAAGCTTTTGGCACAAAGTGCCTGTACGCATAAAACATAGCGGTTATTCTTTAAATAATTACGAACTTTGTTTTTAATATCTTTTAACATTTTTTGAAACGAAATATCTCAAAAACTGTGTGAACAAAAATTTGAGAATGCCTTCATTTCATAAAAAAAAAAATAACTAAAAAAATTTAATTATATTCGCTTAGCACATTATTTTATTTATTTGATAAAATGAATCTCAAAATATCCTTTTTCTTTAGTTTTTTTAATAAGTTATTCTTCAATCAAACTTAGGACCTTATTTGCTTTCAAGTCGAAATTCCCCACATTAATTTGGAATATATGAATTATATGATATTAACCAATATTATATCGGCAATTTTGATATTTTGAGAAACATTCTTTTAAACAAAAGAAAAAAAAATTTTTTATATACTATATGTTTTAAAAATAAGGACATCTCTGTACAACAATGATTATATAAATTTTAATACTTTTTCACACAGTTTTATTATCATTTAGGGAATGTTAAAAGTTTCTAACTGGGCCAACTTACATCACACAGAACTTTGCTGACGCTGCTTAATTTGATTTTGTGAAGTTTAAACACACAAACTTAATAAATCGTGCAAACTGATTTAAAAGTTTGCAACTTCAGCCGAATTTCAAAAAGTTCATAAAAGCAGAATTCATGTCAAATATGAGTAAAAAACAAATATTTTTTTTTATTATTTTTTTATTAAAATTCTTGAATAAATATTAATTACTGTACGCTTTAATTAAACGAATAACATTTTATTTTTAAATAATTAAAATAATTTTTCACTACATAAATAAATTTTATTTTCTCTTTTATGTTTTAAACTAATTGAGCTTTGGTAGACTGTTTAATTAAATAAATGTTAATGCTACTTAACATGCTAGTGTTCATTAATTTCTATACAATATATTTCTGCAATATATATATTATAATATTTAACTACGCTTGTATTTTAAATGTGTGGTCATAAGGGTTATTACTATTTACAAACCTTTCAGATATGAAATTTGAAAATGTTTTTTAAATATATAGTTACAGAGAAATTCACAACAGTTAAGGGACGTGTAATGTATGGGACGCTTGCATGGAATCACCCATACAATTAAAATCTCAAAAGAAATAAGTATTGAGCGTTTAATAACTTTTGATATATTAATTTATTATTTAAATAATTAAATTATAAATTATTAATAATTTAAAAGTTAGACTTAAAATTGAAGAGCATTTTGTTTGGTGTGTTTTTTGCAATTTTGGCCACTGATTTTTGTTTAATTTTTTTGATTTAATATACATAACATATATTAAATTTTATTTTTACAATTATTTTAAAGAGATATTTTAATTTGGTATTCAATTTTTTTAATACTGTCCAAAGCAATTGACTCGACTCGCTGTAGAAACACAAGGCTAACAGCTTAAGCTTAAATGGGATTTCTTAAGGATATACAGAAACTTTGTTGATACAACTAGTGCTTCTATGCACGCTTAACTTAGATAAGCTTAACTAGTAGATTTTTTAACAAATTTATGTATTAAGCTATATTTGAACAATATTTCTTTCACTATGAAATTCTTTTTCAACTAAAAAATAAACTTTCGAAATTATTGCTTATAATTCTGCTACAACTATTTATTGAAGGGTTTCTTAAAAAGCTGTAAGCTCTTTTGAATGTTGCTTTCATATGTTTTTATTTAAACACTTGAATAATTTATTTTTGCATAATATCCAAAAACTATGTTTTTTTTTTTGAGTTTTTAGTTAGAAGAAGAAGTTAAAGTATGTCCCAATAAGAGTGCATGTTTTTTAGTGAGTTCTGTTGTATTTATTGCATTGTAAAGTAGACATGTTCCGATTAGGCATGACATAAAATATTCGGCAAATGGCCACCGCGGCTCTGATGAAAGGTCATTGCTCTTTTCATGAAATTCTCAATGACTTCTTCTCAAAGATGTGGCTGTATCTCACTGATGTCGCTTTGGAACTCTGTCTTGAGCACAGAAATTGTTTCTGGCTTATTCACATAAGCCTGAAATTTTGCAAAACCCCAAAAAAAGAAATCGCATGACGTTAAATCGTATGGTTAACTCACCAATTTCGACAATTTTATTAAAAAAATTTTTAATTTTCTTCTTGTTTTTCTATGGCCCAATTAACGAATTCACAATATTTCAATAATGATAACGCGCAGTTCTTTTGTGTAGTGCTCCATTTTTAATAATCGGAGGTCGGGTCGCATATTTAGAACCTTTTATTTCCGCTTTATAGAAGATGTCACGCCTTTTTATACCCTCCACAGAGGGTATATTCACATTCCGTTTGTAAAAAAGGGACGTGGCAGGTATAGAAAAGTATGTATCAGCGTCATCGCCTGTGTTGACATAGCTATGTCCGTCGGTCTGTCTGTCCGTCTATGTGTCTTTCTGTCTATCTGTTGAAATCACGTTCACAGGAAAACTAAGAAAGCTAATTCAATGAAATTTGGCATATAGGTCACACCTTACAAGCTTCTAGCATGTAAAAATGAGCAACGAGGGTGTTCTAACATTGCAGATGAGGAACATGAAGGCCGTCCCCAATAAGCGCTACTTTTCAAGAATTGATATACCAATTACAGGATATGATAATGGAAGATCCCCAATGAACTAGTTCAGGCCATATGCATTTAACACGGTTCAATACATGATATTTTTACAAATTTTAAGATATGAGAAAGCTAGTGGCACGATGGGTGCAGAATTTGATAATTTAAGTGACTAGAATTCCTTTCGTCGAGTTTTTCCGATAAATTATTGGACTTTTTTTTGAAAAATCAATAAAAAAAATTGTTTTTAGCCCAGATTTGCAAAAAAACAATTGTAGCTCAATGGACGAAAAAACACTAAATTTGATCGACGCCACCGGACTCAATTAAATTTTATCGTTTCTAGGAAAATAAATTTTGTCCAAGAAAATTCACTGAGCAAAGGTTCAACATAAAAATTATAGAATATTCCACATGATTTAGGAGAAAGTACACCATTTTTGGAAAACCCTTCGCCAAACTATGTAGATATGGATATATGTACCTCTTCTTAATTATAGTACCTTTATATATAAAAATTTAAATAATTTTTAAGTAACTAAAGATATTTTCACTACTCGACAAGTTTGTACTTTATACTTTTCACTCAAAGCAAACCGAAAAGTATAAAGCTCTCTTACTCCTATTTTGTGGTGTGTCGCGCCCATGCCGTACGCTGTACCTGACTCATCATTTGACTGCGATTTGGCACTTTTTCACTGGTGCTGCGTGTTATAAAACTCGGTGTTGCTGATATTTTGCGTTGATTGGTGACATTACCAGCCTCATCGGTTACCTTTAACATGACGGTATTGAAACGATGCTCATTACCATTGCGTGGCGTCGGCGTTGACGGTGTCTCGACAGTTGATGATGAACGACTATTCTCGCGAGTGCTGGTTGAGCTTGCCAAGCTGCCTGAGCCAGCAATGTTGCCATTTGAGGCAGCTGAACTCATTTGACTAAATGATTTATTCAGCTGTTCAGCATCCAAACTATTGAGATTCTGATCAATGCTAAGAGCACCCAAATCACTCATTTCGTTAATCGGACTATGACTATATGAATTACGACTCAGCGTGCCCATAGGTGAGGGTGTCAATGTGCCGCTAGTGCTACAACCGCTTAGTGCATTGACCGAACTAAGGTAATTAAAGTTGCTGGCGTTGTTGTTGTTGTTCGCAGGACTACACGACATTGGATTCACAAAAAAGAAAGAACTTTGCGGTGAAGGAGTCTGTTGTGAAACTGCAGCGCCAATAGCAGGCAAAGGAGAGCCACCATTTAGTGCTGAGAATGCTGCTGCAGTTGAGTTACCAGTGCCGAGATTAAGCGCTTGCAAGCGATTTAGCAGCTCTTGATTAACTTGGAAAAGATCCTTAGAGAGCGCATCCTGTTGGTGTTGATTATTTTGTAGCGTTATATTTTGTAACTGATTGCTGATGTTTTGCAATTGATTCATCGATGGAAAGGGACTGGTGGAGAGAGTGCCAGCGCCACTCGTTGGTGTGGCATTGGCCGGTGAGATGTTCAGGTGTAATTGTGGTTGTGGCTGAAGCATTGAAGTTGATGGTGTAGGTGGGGTGAGTGATTGCTGTTGTTTTTTCTGTTGCTGTAAGTTGGCATTGATATTTTGTAGATTTTGGAGATTTTGACTTTGCTGATTGAGGCCAGTCAACTGATGACTGAGCGAAGTCAACTGCTGATTGATGGAACCCAAATTATTGATCTGTTGATTGATTGTTGCCAAATTGTTGTTGTTGCTGGTTGCGTGCAATAACATCTGTAATTGCGACTGTTGGTAAGAAGAGAAAATGGAGCGAATTTCGTGCTCATTTAATATGCGTTGTTTTCGTTTCGAATTATTTGTGATGTTTAAATTTAAAAAAGAAACGAGCAACACGAGCTGGCAATACTGGTAGCGGAAAAATAAAATCGCAACGAAAATTAAGCACTAGAAAAAATCACATATTTGGCAACACTGGTAGCAAAAAATTAAAACAAAAATTTAAGCAATAAATTACACAGGCACAACACTTAGAAAAAGGGAAAAAATAATCTGAGGAAAATATTGGAATTAATTCTTAATAAACTCAAAAAATTTCCTCTTTTAAAGTTGCAAAAAAATAAGAAAACTCAAGTGCGCGTGCATGCGGGCAAAAAGGTAACAAAAAGTTAGCAAAAACGACAAACGGCATTGTAACGTTGCCATTGTGACACATAACAAATTTTAACTTGCATAACAGTAACGAATGCATTTTTGACTTACTTGTGGAGCCATCGCTATATTGGCAGAAGTGAGTCCCGCTGTTTGCACCTCATTATAGGCACCCAAAGAGGCCAAGTGTTCGAGTAATTCACGATTTTGTTGAAGAAGTTGTTGCGTGCGTGCCTAAAATTTAGAAAAAAAAAACAATTAATTCTCTGTATTATATTTTTTGATGTTGGCAACACTCACCTGCGCTTCAATGCGCGCATTTGTTTCCGATATCAACTGTTCACGCACCATCATCAGTTGTGACAATGCCTGACGTGTATTCATTGCTTGTGCTTCCAGTTGATCTTTCAGTTTGTTTATTTCACGACTTGGCGATGTGGGCGTGGTGGGTGATTTTTCATCATCGGTCTAAAAAAATTAAGAAGAAGAAAAATGATTATCAAATGTTTCCAAAAGCTTTATTTTCTAATGAACTAAATATTGACATAAAGAATGTTATGCTATCCTCTCTTTGATTAAGGTTTTTCCTATTTTTTGTAGCATTCATTCATTGAACTACAAATTATTGTAGATTATTAGCAAATTTAAACAAACTATGTAGAACTATGTTTTGAGTTAGCAACGGTACTGGGCTGTAAGCGAGTAAAGTTGTACGAAACGTGTGCTTTTTGTAATTAAATGTTACTCATACGTCATGTTATAGAAAAACAAGAGCCAACGTGCAAATGAATCGCTACATGATGCAGTGCATTCTGGATCGCTCTTTTAACATAGTAACCGATTTCTTAATTTGTGATATATCTCTATATGATATTTTACATGGCATATTATGGGAAAGGATCATAGGTTTCTGCCTTTGATTAGAAATATTCACATTTTGCAAATGCAAAAATCACTCAATTTCGAAAGTCCTTTTCAAGACTTGATCTAAAAAAAATTTATATTAACTGATAAATAAAGACAAGACATTAAATTTACGACTTTTACAAAATTTAATCATTGGGCCGACACTTAAAATAGCGGAAGCACAAAAACAAAGATAAGTGTCATTGCTCACCAGAGAAAACGATCCGTTCAGAGTGACGCCATTAAGAGGGAAGCTCGATGGTGTCACTTACTGCTGTTTTGCTAGGACTTGTTTTGTTTGAATTACTCACGGCTTACTTTCACCGTGTAAATTAAAGTCCTTTTTTGTGTGCACTGCAAAATTTTACAGGTCGAAAGAAGCAGAGTTTGTCTTAGAATTCAGCTTGATCCCCGAGATTTTTCAAAACTCTTGAATCTTTTTTAATGAAGCAGATCCTTTTTATGCTCAATAGACTTAACACAAAAGGAAGAAAAACAATTTATTGGAACTTAAGGAAATTTAACTGAAAATTCTTTTACTTTGGAGGTGACACGTCATCGTTTGAATCGAAATGTAGATGTTCTGGTGTATATATCAATGTGATTGCTTCTCTCAATGATTTTTATGAATGCTAGAAACGCTTACTGATCTTCCTCTCAAAAAAACACTTAAGTGTTGCACTGTACTATCATTTATTTCTACTCAATACGAATTAGGTAAAAAATTTTAAATTTGAACAGTCAATTTTCATTTTCAACTAAAATTGAAATTCAAGGGTGCCCCAAGTGGCAGGAGTATCACGCTAATATAACCCATGATAAGAATGTCATTATAGTAAAATATCTGTCGAACAGTCCTTTGAAAGAGAAAATTATTTCAATTCTCTCTGTTGTTAATTTTGTTTCTAAGGAACAAAAGAGCTATAGAAATTATATTAAACGCTAATGAAATGCCATTTCAAATGTGCATACACACCAAATTTTAATTAAAATTTATTAAAATTTGTGTTTTTATTGAGAACTGACATGTATGTTAACAAACAATACAATTAACTATGAACTTTGGCAAAATAGTCATGGAAATTTTTTTGAAATATTGACAAATATAAACAAAGTTCCTATGGACAGTTGCCAAATTACAAAAATATATTACATGTTCGAGCTTATATTTTATGTTTAACCATGTAAGCCCGAAACTGCAAGAGATGGAAAATTTGCTAGACATTTCTGGTTTATTTATTATCACAGACATAATACGCATAAAATGATTTTTTTTATTTAAAGTTAACAAATCGTAATTTTTACATCGATACGAAGGCCGTTTGATAAATCATTGATTTAATAAGATATGGCCTTCAAAGCGCTGTCATTAACCATATTATTTCCAAGCAAACAAAATATTTTCAAGTATACCGTTGACTAGAAATTTTCTTACAGCGCTGTAAATACAAGAAAGATTGGGTTTCTTTACATAAATGAAAAAAAAAAAAACGTGAATTCCGTGTGCTAATGAAACATTACCTTTTGCGTGTAATACTCTTAAGTGCTTAGAAAACTGAATAGTATCTGAAAAAGCATTATGTGGAATGATTCGCTTTCATTGTGGTCGTGCAACCAAGAATGATGATGAGCGCCTGTGACGCCCGAATAAGGTTACAACTGAAGTATGGCCAATCAAATCAATGATATTGTGCTTAATGATCGTGGAGTAGCGAGATAGCGAGGACAGTAAACATCTTAAGCAAACCTGTTTTTAATATAAAACATAAACATTTGGATATGTGAAAGCTGTCAGCAAGATGGGTGCCACAATAGCTCACAATTGATTAAAAACGCAATAGCAAGAATATGGTAATTGCCTTCGTCAAAGTAGTCTTATTGAAGTATGAGCTGCCCGCTCATCCAACTTTTTCTCCAGATTTGGCTATTTGTGGCTTTTTTCTTTTTCCAAATACGAAAAAATGACTTCATGTAAAACGAGTCCATGGAACGAGGATATGATAATGGGTTAAACAAACGTCTATTTTTCAAAATTTGAAAAGCCCTATTTTTTCGAAAGGTTACAAAGCTGGAAAACCGTTGTGTGAAATATATTGAGAAAACAATCAAATATTAAATAAAAAGTCCTTACTTTAAAAGGTTTATTTTTGAGCAACGACATCTGGTTAACTTTGAACAATTTTAGTCACGCAAATTTAGGACAATATTTCATTATAACACATGTATACTATACGCTTATCAATCAACACTCTCTAACAAATCAAAGAAAAACAAACTATTTACAACATTTATGAAAACGGAATATACATATTTTGATAAATAAATAATTTTATTTCGTTTTACTTAAAAATTCCGCATATATTTTGTACAGAATGTATGTTGGCACACATAATCCCATGTTACTATGTATGTGTTTATTTTTAATTTCTTTTTTTGCCATATTTCTGCTCACAAACTATGCAATTTGTTTCGTTTTTAAAAAGCCAGTTGAGAGATGTGAAACAAAAATAAACAATAAATCAATTTCAATTAATTTCATTTGAATAAAATTCGATCGTTTCTTTCATAAAATCGTAGCATTTTAGAATCTTAGCAAAATTTTTATTTTAAATTAAATTGATGTTTAACTTTATGCCTTGTTAAATAGCTGCTAATGGCAATATTTTCAAATACTTGTTAAATTGAAAATATATTTGCATTAAAAATATAAAGCAAATTCAATAACTTACCAATAAAATCGGTGATTTTCGATTATTAAGATTTGATTGTGGCATTAATTCTAAATGATTCGGTCTTTGCGGTGGATTTAAAACTGGTGAAGCAGCAATATGATCTGAAAAAAAAAATTTTTATATAAAAATTACATAAATAATTAAAATTAGAAATCAATGCTGTGAAATATTTAAATTAACGAACAAAATTAAAAGTTTCCACATTTACTAGACGGGGGTTAAACTTAATAAGAGTACCATTTAAATTGAAATCTATGCCATTCATTTATTTGGTCATAAAATAAATTGAGCATATGCCAGTTTGGGCAGCCTTCAGTGTTTGTGAATATCCTATTAAATTTAAATAAATTCAAGTACAATTTGCATAGAACTCGTTGTTGCTCTTATTTCACACCTACATATATACGTCGCAATCGGCACTTTCCCCGCCATTATTTGCCATTAAATTCAATGTTATGGAATTTCGAATTTATTCTGATCATAAAATGCCTTTAATGTTCAATTACACACCTAATGAATAAAATTAAAAATTCCAAATTTATTGCTGCGGTTGTTGCTTTTATACTTTTTGTTTGTTGTTGTTGTTGTATTTAATTAAAATCTTAAAAACTAAATTGAACAGTAATTTATTTATTAAAAATGCTTGACATGTGCGTGAAAATGGCCAATGAAAATGATTTTAATCAACATAGAAAAATAACATAAACGATATCTCTGTGTTTGCAAGAAATATGCCGCAGTACGTCCCTGAACGCACGCACACTAGGGCGCGCAGAGTCAGGTTCAAGTTAATCGGTGAAGAAAAAAATTCAAGGCGTCACTGTGAAACATAAATTAAATTCTCTTGAGAGGAGAAGGCAAAACACCTTCGAATTTTATATTAAATTTATACGATAACAAACATAATTACCTACGTTATATCTGCACCTATAAATATTTGTTTTTTGGTTGATTACAGAAAAAAATAAATATTTTCTATTTCATTTTCATGAACTTGGTATTTAAATTGTAATATGCAAACAGTAGGTGGCTTAGTGGCTTTTTCAAAAAAAAATTGGATGGTAATAAAAATTGAAATAGAAAGGAATAAAATATGCCAACAAGAATGTATGTCCTTTTGATTCTGAGCGTAACCTTTAACAAAGTTAACTGTTTTGGAACAACTTAATTATAAAATTTTATTTGTACAAAAGATTATTATTAAATTTTAATTTGAAATTAGAAAAAATTCACTAAAAATCAAAATAAAAGAAATTATTTTCAAAATTTATGACCAGACTAGCTGGCAGTCGTTATTGCAGTGTGATGTGTTTGATTTTGCTTAAGTCCCTGTATAAGAAAGTTTGAACAGAAGAGTTATCGTTAGCCACCCCTGAAGCATAAGCAAGGATACCGAAAAATGAGTGCGCCAATGATGAAGCATGAAGAATAGAGTACTGATTGTAATATTTACCAAGTCTCATTCATATGCTTCAAATAATTGATGAGACATAATGTATTTGATTTTTTTCTTTTATGGTGGGCGCGCCGTCACCACTTTTTCAAGTCAAAGGTTTATTATAAATTAAATAGACCCAGTGATTTTTCTATTCTTATCTGACAAATCAACTAACACTCGATTTTTATATACTGTAAAGGTAACAGTTCTTTGGGATGGCAATTTTTTATAAATATTTAAAATGGAGGGCCGAATAAGGTTAGTTTTACAAAGTCAAAAGACACCCGTAGCACATAAAAACGCAGTGATTCAAGTTTCATGCTGTAACAATTGTATTAAGTAGTTAGGAAAAAGCCAAATTTTTGATTCATAGGGGGAACCAATCCTTTAAAATTTGAATTTCAAAATCATAACTTTCCTAATTGATATTCACACTATGTAAGAATTCTTTGCTTCAACTTTGAGGTCTCTACGACTATCAGTTTGAACTACGTTATGATAAATTTTTTCAAGGAATAAAGTGAATTTTGAAACTTCCAAATGGTGTTACATACTTTTAGGATATGTCGCTTAAAAAAAAATGTTAAGGATGTCGATCCTGCAAAAAGAGCAAGCATTTGAAATTATGCGTTTCAAAGCTGATCGGTTTTGTTTGGCTGGTGATTTGTTTTTAAGTCAGTAATTTGGGTTTTCGACAGATATTTTGAGTTTTCTTTTACCCAAAAATGTATTACAACTGCCTAATACTATTTTTTTTTTTCAGATCTGCACCAAGATGTCGTTTGGCGTTTAATTCAAGGTAGGTAAATTTTGAACTGGCGCTACATTGTTGCTATCGGTTTTATCATTCTATACCAGACGGTGAACAGATATTGTTGATAAGTTTGGCTTACAGTTGCTAATTGAAAGTTCATTCAATGCCACGCTAGCTTAGCATAGTTCAAAACTCTACTACTGACTACACAATATACTGCAAAGTATATATATGCACGATATTTTCGAGCCAAAGTTTGCTTGTTGCTTTGATAATACTTTGTATGGGGTTAATCGTGTCCTAATGCCACTGCCTTAGCGATATGTCATTTCTTTGGGGAATGGGATGTGAATAGTTTAAATCTCATTTTCATATCAATTAAAAGAATAAGCTACATGAAGTGAGCTGTGAATTCTGGAAAGACTTTAGGCAATGCCATATTCATCAGCTGATTTTAAGGGATGTGACAGTCTTTGCAGTTTCTATTAAAAATGCCTGTTGCTGTGATCTGTCCTGCGAAAACGAAGTATGATGAGTAGAAGCTTTAAATATTTTCCAGAGGTGTGTAGAAGACATATGCCAAAGTAGACATTAGTCGTGAGTAGAGATAGTTTTATGTTAATGAAGCATACAAACGAAAATAAATATTATTATTATACCCCAAGGCTAGTATATATACCTTTGCGAGTAGAAATACTGCAGCCCGTTGAGTCAAAATACTGTGAAAATAGGGAGCTATATTTTACTCAATGTAGGAATTTGTTTGTTAGGATATTGAACGCAGCATGAGCCTTAGTATTTTTATCTGTATGGAATGTGGATACTAAACTTAGCCACCAAAGAGCTACAAAATAGTAAGAAAAGAATATGAAATGAATTATTTTTATGATAAGAACAGAGCTACTTTTGAAATTCTTGAAGTTTACTTCTACAAATTATTAGAAAATATCAATTTCTATTTCATTTGACGATTTTAGTATCGTTAGTTAGGTAAAGGTCTAAACTAAGAAACGCATTCGAAGTCTTCTCCATAATCCCCCAGAAAGACGAGTATATAAGGAAAAGGATAGAAGGGGCAAATCCATGTTTACATTTGTGGCCATGATTCTGTAACGGCTATATTGAATTCAAAAATGATGACGTCATATTATAGATAATTAAAGGGGGTATAATTATACCATTAAAAACTTGATGTAAGTACTGCCGTTTTTTATTTATGTCGAATAGTCCAATTTTTGTTCAAGTGTCAAAAAATCATTGATGGAAATGACATTTGGGAAATTGTTTGCCATTAACGTTTACGTCATAAACTCTCCTCACTGACCCACTAAAAATTTTGAGAATCGCATTTAAAAAGCTGAATTTTGAAATTTTAAAGTTTTTTCTGCTCCTGTGAAATTTAAAAATTATAAGTAAGGGCCTTTCTATTTGAGAGCGACGATTTATTAAACAAAAACCATTTAGACAGAAGAAATTGTTGGCCAGATTTACAAAAATTTGTGAAATTAATTTCGTTATTCCTTACAATTCATCACTTCTTGCGGCACTACTACGAAGTTATAGTTTACACTACTCGTAAGATTGCAGTGCCATACTTGGAAAAGTATGTCAAATTAACCAAGAATGTTCACAACTTATTCAATTCAATGTCCAGAATTTAATATAAAATTCATTTAAAATGTCACCACTACGTCATCAATATTTTTCCATGAGTAACACTCTGCATATTGACCCAGATAATTATTTCATAATAAATACAAAGATTATGAATATGAAATATGCCATTTAACATGAGGAACAAGAACTGGTACCTATACTTAGAAGTTTATTTAAAATA
Organism: Meiosimyza decipiens; assembly: GCA_963680825.1. NCBI lineage: Eukaryota > Metazoa > Arthropoda > Insecta > Diptera > Lauxaniidae > Meiosimyza > Meiosimyza decipiens. The sequence continues at coordinate 24,720,979 of OY804258.1, read as the reverse complement.
AAATTGCGTTGATCTCACGCTAATGACGTGTCCAACATGCAATAAATGTCACATCACAATGAAATTATAAACAAATAAAATCTGAATTAGAAAATAAAATTTAAAATAGGAACTACCGAATTTATAGAGCACCTGCTGTATAGGACTGAAAATATTGGAATGTCATAATGAGTGCAAAGTAATGACATATCAAAAGAATTGTGAGGAAAATTATTATTACTTGAAGAAATAATTAGCACTGATACTTAAAATCTTCAGTTTTATTGCAATTTCGATTGAAGTTGATGTCTATAAATACAACGTCTATGATTTTAAATTTGAATAATCCATAAACTCAGCGTATTTACTTAAATTTAAAATAAAAATAATTTTATTTCTAAAACAGAAATAAAATAGAAAAACTCAAAATCAAAAAAAAAAAACAAAATCTGCTATTTTGCTAGTCCATCTGTTTCAGCAAAAGTCGCTGACTGTCAGACAAACGCAATTTTCAACTGTCATTTGTTTATTTTTTTGAGTAAATGATTTTTAAGATTTTTTACTTTTGGTGTTTTATTTTGATTTTATGTTTTTTCTTTTCTTTTTTAAATTTTATCTAAAATAATGCGCTGTAGAACACAGATTTTCTGCTTTATGTATAAGTCATCGTAGCCAATTGCTGATGTGATGGTTGTGATGTTCTTCGTTTTGGTTTTTTTTTGCTGTCGAGTGACTTTTGTTCGACATTAAAATGCTTCTTTTTTTTGCCGAACGGCTTTGACTTCTGTGTTTTTTTTGATTTTTGTTTAATGATGTCGTTGCGAATGTTTTAATTTTGTGGTTGGCCACAGTCTATGACGTCAACCTACACCTTGTTTTTTTGTATGAAAATCGGAGCAAAAAAGTTTGAGTTGAAAACAAACAATATTGTGCAATTTTTTTTTTGTTCGTATTTTGTTAAGATTAAAAAACTTTTAAAGTATATGAACAAAATCATATGTGTGTTTGGAAAAATATTTAGTAAAAATAAAATTGCTAACAGAGCATTGAAGGAGTGATGAGCTTTTCTGTAGCGGAGTAGCATCTTATTAACATAATGCCCGGATTTAAATTCAGTGTATTGCAAGACGGGGTGTTGTCAACGAAGTTTGTCCCTTAATTAGGCTTCCGGAAGAGCTGTTTAATCTTAACTGTCTCTTGTCTTAAACGACATACTAAGTAAGGCCCTGCACAGCACGGGTGGATAGCAGCTTTTGATGGCACTTTAACGTACAAGTGCAAGACCGCGTTGGATAGCCACCAGCAAATGAATAAACTGAAAGTACTCGTCAACAAATATCTAAGACGTATAGTAAAACCTTGGTGGCAAATAACATTTCAAACGCCGATATACACTTATAAAACAAACTGATTTTCAACTTTTTCCGAAAATTATCCCGACATAAAAAGGCGTTTCAAGCAGATATTTTAGTAAGTGGATGTAGTAAATTTCACTGATTGAAGACAATCCACCGTTCGTTATTTGTGAAAGTCACAGAAAAGCCACTCACCTTTTTTGGCAACATCGTCATCGCTCAGCTGCTGCTCTGATATGTGATCAACATCTAAAAGATCCGACGAAACATCCGATCGTTCGTCATTATTATCTAGGGAATTCTTATGAAGATTAAACTTGTGACACACTTCAAATGCTTGGCCAACAGTGCGTACGACGCGCATAGCTTGTGACTGAAATGAAAAGAAGAAGAAAAGAAAATTTAAAATCCGTAATGAGGCAAAACGCGTCAAAGCTAAAAAGGTGAAAAATCTAAAAACGACGTGACTTCTAAAAAAATGGTGAAAAAAGGATATTTTTCAAACTTCCCCAACAAATCTTACCTCTGGATCTGCATTACAGCGATTTTGGCCAACGGAATTAGTAGAGTGTTCTGCTGCAGCATTTTTACCATAGTGATTATCAAGTAAACGACCAAGATTATCACAATTATTTGGAGACACACCCACAGGACTTGGCGAATTGCGATTTAATTGCAAGGGTGAACTCAAGCGGCGTGTTCTATCCAAAACAACTGGTTCACGAAATGAAAGCTTTTTACGTGGCTTATCAGTTTTAGGACGTTCAGCTAACAAACTGCTGCCACCAGCGCTACCCATGCTGCTACTAGAGCTGCTATTACCAAGTTGACTAGTGGTATCAAGGCTGGTATCAGTTAAGGACTTCCGACGCACAGTTTGCGAACGCTGCTCTGAACGCTGATAGAGCTGATGACAACGACGATTCAATTCAGGGCTGCTAGCATTCAAATTGCTATGATGATGATGATGCTGATGGTGAGACTGATGATGCTGCTGGTGTTGCTGCTGCTGATGATGATGTTGTGAGTCCAACAATCCTGGCGATGTATTTTGACGTTGTAGTATGCCACGTTTGTTATTGTTGCTGTTGCTATTATTATTAGTTTTGTTGTTGTTTAGGGTGAGTCCTATGCCACCAAGCCCTATCGCTGCAAAACTATCAAGTACTGATTTTGTTATTGGCTCTTGACTTGACTTCTGCTCCGGTAATGGCGATGTTTCCGGTGTTAATTTCTTAAATTTCAAGCGCGCACGCAAAACGCTCATGCTGCGTTCATGTTTGGTCTTATCGTGACTGGCAATTATTGGTGATTTGGTGACTGAATGTTTTTGTTGACGATCTGATTTTGGGGTGCTACCACCACTGCCACTACCAGCATTACCAGTATACTCAATAGCAGCTTTGGTTTTGCTCATTTCCCGTTTAACCGGAAGTTCCTTTTTTATCAGATACACGATATTTTCATCATTGAAGAGTATATGCTTTGGATGCGGATGTGGCGAATTGTTGTTACTATTGTTGTTGCTGTTACCGTTGTTGCTCTGCTGGTGATGGTGACCGTTATTAGCATAGACAACATCGTCATTATCATCATCATAGTAATGGCCATTTTCATCATACTGCTGCTGCTCTTCATCATATCGTTGATAGGCATCCTTTGCGCGTATGATGTTGTCAATGAAAGTGTCATCTAGAAAACGTTTACTGGCATTTTTTTGCTTCTCCACAGCCAGCTCATTTTCTACGCAATCAATCAGCTCATTGATGTCCAGACTTTTATTGCGTGACATCATCTGTTTCGGTTTACGTTGATTGCATTTCTTCTGTCCATAAGGGCTGGCGAGTTCGAGCGCCTGCTTATCCTTGTTCAGCTTGTCGCCCAATATATCCCGTATTATGCCGCCACCATTGCGAAATATATTGCGTTGATAGTGTATGCAGTCCCTTTTCTGCATTTCCTCGCTTTCAGCCGACGTTGTGTGGCTGTTTGGTGCTGTCGAAGACACGCCGCCTGTATTGTTACACGCTTTTCCATTCAGTGTTGTTGGTTTTTTATTACGAGACCAGGGTAAAAAATCAAAAGCCTTTGTAATGGGGCTCCTGGGCGTTGGTGGGGTTGATGATTCATAGGGACTACGTACGCCACCCCAAAGGCTGCGTTTTACCGCTGGTGATGTGGTCGCCGATAGGCTACCCTTACCACTATAAATGGGTATGGGTTTAGTGCTCATTTCATGCTTCACCATTGCATGGTGGAAGAGTGGAATCATATGAGAAGAAAAAAATCGAAAGTATCAATGCACTTTTCAAGGTCTGTCCGCTGTATTATGCTGCCAAAACAAATCGTTTTCAAATTTCAATTGGCTTTAACATTTTAACACCTTGTTGTTTAAAATAAATTATTTAATTTTATTTTCAAGAATTTTCACAGTTGAAGGTCATACATTAGCGAAAATGCTGTTTGATTTACTTAATTATCACTCAGTTTTTATAGTTTCAACGCTCTATTTGAGCCTTCATTTGGTTTGTTGACCGTTTCTTGCCGTGTGTTCATTGTTTCAGCAATAAATACTTCCTCTAATTAGCAGTTTGAATATTTTGCACACTTTTTCTCCACTTAAATTTATTAATAGTTTAATTTGTTTGCTTTCTTTGCACTTTTTGCGTTGATTTGTATTTCAATTATCTTTTTTAAAGAATAAACACTTTTTTGTTTGTATTTTCTCATGAATTTGCAGCGTCTACATAAAAAACAAAATAAATTTTCGATTTTTGAGAATATTTAAAAACATGCAATACTCATTCACATGGACATAGTGACCTTAACACAACGCGTAAAATTCAAATTGATTAATTAAGTGCGAAATATTAATTGCCGATTTTTAAATCATTAACCTTTTTTCTTTTGCTAATCCGCGCAAAGACTGTGGTGCGCTGCAGGAAATCCTGTTTAACCTAAGAGTGCTAATGTAAGTATGTCAAGTTAACGTACTCAGTGTATATAAGGGAACGATTATTTTAACAAATTTCCACGTCTGTTTTCGTTCGTAAGTGCTTTCAGCAGTTTTGCATAATGCCAAGCGCCACAAATATATATCTAGGGTCGCCAAAAGATATAATTCCCGGCCTTCCCAAATAAAATATTTTTTACTTCAAATGGTGAAACCTAAATTATTTTGTATGAAAAAGTGTTGGGCGAAAGTTAGTGACCAAGTTTTTTTATTGGTCAGTTATATAAAAAACCAACAAATTTAAGTTTCCCGTTGGGAGTTTAATCGTTTTTTTTTGTAGTCGCCAATAGCAAAAAAACTTCTTTATCAAAAAGAATTTGAAGTTCATAGAAAAAATCATCCCATTGCCTCCTTTTTCAGAAATTTATCAATTCCTCCAGGCTTTGACATGAAATTTTGACTATTTGGCAACTCTGTTTATAACTCTGGTGAGTTCATTTTACGCATAGCTAGTATTTTTTGAAAATTGGTTTTCCATTGTTTGGCCTTTGTTTACATATTGTCCCTGTCATTGGGTTATAATAAACACTTAGTTATATTTGACCAATTTTCGATTATTCACTTCATTCTTAAGAGAGACAACAAACTCATTTAGACCAGTAGCATTTCATTTGGTTCCATGGCACAGATATTTAGTACTGCTTATAGAAAAATTCTGTTAGGCAAATACTTGAATAACTTTACTCATAGTAATTAAAAACCCATGGTTATGTAAGGTAAACGATCTGGAGTCAATCAGGCGTTAGATATTCTTCATGTCCGTAATGATTTAAGTGAAAATGTACGAAATTATAATAAAAATAGAGAAAATTTCCTTACTACAGTTTTTTTTTGTTCTCTAGCATTTTGAAAATATTTTGCAATGTAAATGAAATCTCTAGTGTGGCATCTTTTTTTTCTAGGATCGTTTACTAAGAGCAAAAAATAGTATTTTTTCAAAACTTTCAAGTTTGACAAGAACTTTCACTAAATCGGTATAAGTTATGAACTGCCATACCGTTGTTAACAAAACGGGTAATATGTGAAAAGTTATTTTATCAGATTAATACGATGCTTATAAATTCTAAGCTAGGCTGTTAGCTTTTATATTAAACCAAACTCTTTATATATAAATTAACAGATTTTCATTTAAAGTGTTATGTTCCCATATACATAATTAGGGATTTCACAAGTTGTCACAGAGTCTACATACGTAACGCATATTTTGAAAAAATATGACTATGAATATGACATTTTTTGTTAATCTCTTTCCAAGCGATACTCTCATTAAGATATCAAAATGTATACAAAACTCTTAAAACAAAGGGTGCAGAGTCTTAGCATAGGCATGAGCATCAGCAACGAAAAACGAAACCACAATTTTTGTCGGAAGTTTTTGCAAAAATTTGTTCCTCAAAAAAAAATAATATTTAACTTTAAAATATGAAAAATATAAGTATGCAATAACCTTCTACAGTACATATATGTTGTTTTAACAAAAAAATAATTGAAATCGGTATATAACATTTTGCGCCAAAGCGTTACAAATCATTTTCATGTAAGCAATTTTATATAAATAGTTTATACAACAGATTTTCAATTAAGGTTTTATTTTGCCCTTAACATAGTAAAATTATTCACAACGTGTCGTAGAATCATTATCGTAAGTTACTTTTTGAAGAAAAGATGACATAACAAAATGTTCTTTTACTGTTACTGTTACTGTCTCAGTAAAAGAAATAAAAGGATAAAACACTCACAAAAATTAGGGGTGCAGAGTTGTATTGTCTAATGTTATTCTCATATGGTAGCCAACAACAATAATTTTATAACTATTTTAACAGCTGTGCAATAAGCTGATCGAATATGTTCGAATTTTTGCCATACGCAATGTGTCAAATTCGAGGTACTCGATTCGTTCAACTCAACTTATGTTCTGTTGTCCGTATCATACGGTTGCAACACAAATGAATTTTGAGCCACTCGTTTGTTCGAATTTCGACTTTTTTCAATTGTACGGCACACTGCCATTTTCATCTCTTTTCTTGGAACGACTTGTACGCAGCCACAAACAGAAGTAAAATAACGACATGTGATCGAACACGTCAAACTAAACAAACTGAGTTGAATCGAGCTGAACAAATTTGTTTCAATGCTGACATTTTGTGAAAAGCTTGTGAAATTCGAATTTGGTTCGAATGAGTACGACATGTTCTGAAAACTTGTGAACTTTCTAAAAATATAATATGTTTTCAGATAAAAAATTCGTTTTAGTTTCAAAATTAAATTTAAAAATCCTTTTTTGTTTAGAAATGAGTCCGAACGTTGCAGCCGCTTTATCGATATTATCTTTGCGATTAAATAGGAAAAGCTTAAATGTCCAAATAAATATAACTAACAAACCGATTCAATTATTTATAGTTGCAAATAAAGATATTTCATTAAAGAAGTTGAGTGAGCACTATTGCACCACCTTGTAATTCGAGCTAACAATATTTAATTTTGTGCAAAAGATTTCTCGCGAAAATTGTTTACGTGCAATTTTTCACACAGTCAATGATTTTTGTTTTTGCCCCCAAAAACTGCTGCTGCGTTTGTTGTGTATTGAAAACAATTATTAATTAATTATGAAACAACAAGTGTGCGCAATGAATTCACCTAACAACAACGGCAGCTAAACAAAAATCCAGCAAGTAAACTACGTCAATGTATTATTTTCAAGGAGTAAACAACACAGCATTTTGACTTTTGCTAATTATTTTTTCATCGCATTTTTTTTTGTGTTTTCCATTGCTAGAACTAAGAAGGCGTTCCTTATTTTTCCAAGTTTTTTTTTTCTTCAACATTCAGCAATTAATGGCTTAATTTGTTATTATCTAAATTGTGGTTGCTTTGTTGCTCAATTAAGTTGTTTTTAAATAAAATTTATTAATTAGTTTTTCGCCTTCTCACATGAGGTCGCAAAATTTTCAAAATGTTTACATCGATAAGTAGGAAAATATACATTTTGTATATCATGAAAAATAACATACAAAATGTTCATTGACTTGTTCGCTTATAAATTTTTTTTGTTTTTTTTTTATATACTCATTGATGTACTTTTTCACGCATAAATTGCGGTTTTCAAGAAAAATACAGGAGAAAAACTCTTGTTAACAAATTTTTATTATGAAGCCACCTTTTGCAACATGTTTACCGTCTTCTCGTTCAATTCGATTTGTTTTTATAGCTTTGTTGTTTGTTTGTAAACATTGGTGTACTTGTAAAATGAGTAAAGGTGGCACATAATTTCAACGAATTGTTTAAGTTCTGTAAGAGAATAAAATCTCATTTTTAACTTAAAGACCTATGGTCACTTGGAACGCTGGAGTAATTTAGTTATACGACATCAAAAAAAATTAATTTTTATAAAACACACGCTTATATCATGTACTCCCATAATTTGAAGCAAAAAAAAAATTTTTTTTTGTGTGTACACACTCCATTGTACAAGCAGTCATAAAATGAGTTACAACCACAGCATCGTTAACAACTTAATATTGTTTAGCTTTTGTTTAAAAAAAAAAAAAACACATTTAAAACTGATTTTTTTTTTGTCAAAATACAGACTGAATTTCTAGTATACTAGTGTACTCATAAAATATATAATTTTTTAATTGTTTCAATTCTGCCTACTGTTTTCAAGTGGGCGTAAAACCAAAATTTTCTATTTGTATTTACGTGCATTTTGTTTCTTTTATTTATGGTCGTTTTCGCGGTTTTTCTGTCTGCATATTGCCGTCGTCGTGTTTTCTTGAATATTTTCATTTATTTAGTAAACTTGCATACATTATAAATCATACATATGCACAAGCAGTATACATACACATACAAGCGTGAATTTCCTTAAATATTTTATATTTAAATCCAATATTTTCGAAATTTTATTTTCCACAAATCATAATGTAATGATTAAATTAAGAACACGGAACTGAAAAGCTTAATGTTTTCAGTACATAAAAAAAATGTGTTTCCACCAGTTTATTGGTGCAATTTTGTTGGACCAAAATAAACGCAGGTACAGCGCAATATGTATTTGCTGAGTGATTTATAGTTTTTGGTTTTTATGGTAAAATTTTGTGATGGAAGTACTGATGCGGGAATAAATTCATATAGATAGCCAGTGTTGAAAATTGAATTTTACTGAAAACTGCATGAGAAGAAGTAAAACAAACCAATGTAGTACTAAATTGTCATTAGATCAGGGTTACCGGAATCGGGCGGTCAAGGCTGTAAAATAATATAGTCAAAGTTAAAGGGATGACAAGTCAAGAACGTGCCTCTCTAATGGCAGAGCTTGTTCGAAAAATTGGAGTATTAAATTTTGCTTAGGTTATTTGAAAATGTAAGAGTGGGGGCCTTTTTTTCTATGATCCAAAGCACAATAGCAAAATTTCTTAAATGATAATGGGACAACAAAATCAGATATGCATGCAAGCTGTTCGCAAACACTACGGCATGAAATTTGCATATGCACTGAAAAGACACAATAATTCATTTGAAGGAAAGTTTCTAAATTCAACGAAAAAGTCTTAAAGCTTAAAATGCGTGTTTTTTAAATTGCATTAGTTAGTTTCCTTTCTGTAAGTAAATGTTGCTTTTTTGAAATATAAATAAGCATCTTCAATCTACTGTCAAGATATCATAACAAAAGTTGTACTTAACTCACTTGCCCTACTTTTAAAAAAGACCTTTAATTCGCTTAAGCGAAAAATGAATTTATATTGAAGCGGAATTGCTGTAAGAAAAATTCCAAAATGTAGGCTGTCGTTTATCTTTAAAATGTACAATGAGACCTGCATACGTGGCATGTGGTATTTCGCAACTACAATTACTTTAAATGTTTCTTTTCTTTTTAACCAGAATTCAAAATAAATTTCCAACTTATAGCACTTCACCAACAAAGTAGTTCAAGGGTACTTTAAATAATAGTCGATCATACTTTTGGACATTTAATATATGGCAGCTGTACTGCTACTTATGACCAACTTCAACTAAAGAAATATTGACAGAAAAGTCACACACAAAGTCAAACAAATGGTATATTGACATAAATAAACCATAAAAATAGAACCCATGCAAGCAGAGCATTTGTTGCCTTACGAATTACAACAGCATTACAGCAGAATAGATGAGTAAAGAACAACACAAAACATAAGGGAATGTGTTCAAATGTTGAGAAAGGTAGCATGAAAGGAGGTTTCAACACAAAAAATGCTTCTTGCAACATTCAGTTGAAAAAGAAGCGATTTTTTGATAGAAAATCAAATAAATAAAATAAAAAATCAACGCGCAGGTCTCAAGGTGATAATGACGCCAATTGTTGTTGCCGCTATGCCAAGTGGGTGTTGCACCAGATTAAAAGGGGCGCTGTTGTATAAAACATTAAAGTGAAAACTTTGGTGGGAAGGTAGGTTAATAGAAATATCATTGCATGCTCCCACTTGGCGACATCACAGCATTTCATTGACGGCGTCACTTTGTCTCGGAGTGAATCGAAATAAAAGAAATTGCTTGTTGTTGCTGTTCTGTGAATTAATGTATTGAACATTTGACTTAAGGGTGTCGTCTAACGCATAAATATCATACTACGAGAAATGTTGCAATTGCATTAGTACTACTGCTGATTGCAATAGTTTAAATTTAGCGTAAGTGGGGTGTTGTGTGGAAAAGTACCCAAAAATTATTGTATTTTTTATTTTTATTTAGGAGTGAATCTTTTATTTGCGCCAATCTATAAAACTCGCAAATGGTTTTTGATAGCCACTCACTTTGCACTGCTTTACGGCTTATGCAAAGTCTTGAGACACCGTACGATTTTATTCGAAATTTCCATTGCTTTTTGAGACTTTTGACAATTCGATATTATTGAAATTATTCGATATTTTTTCAATATTCAATAGTTATCAGAAACTCTCACAAACTCAAAAAGTATCAAATGTATCCGAAAACTATCGAAACGAAAAAAAACAAATATGTGTTGAACATTTTCGAAATCTATCGGAAAATATCGAAAGCGTCAATAGTTGTCGAAAACTATCGAATATTACCGAAAGAGTCGAACCTTATCGAATAGTACTGACAAAAAAAATCGAAAGTGTATAGTCAAAAGTTTTCGGAAAACGTCGAAAAAATCGAAACTTACGGAGAAATATTAAACAAAATTAAAATTTATCGAAAAATATCGAAAAAATTCGAATGTTCGCAAACTATCGAAAAAATCATAGAAAGGCAAAAGCTTTCGCAATAAATCGATAAAAGTCGAATCAGTTAATTACACATTTATTTTTGATAGAACCAACGAATACATAGATTTGATAAAAAAAATATAAATCAATTTATAAGGATTATGCAGGGAATTCTTTGTTATTTATATAAAATTGCTTACATGGAAATGGTTTGTAACGCTTTGGTACAAAATATACTGAACCAATTTTAATGATTTCTTTACTAAAACAACAAATTCGTGCTAAAGAAGGTTCTCGCATACTTATTTTTTTTTTTTGAAGTTAAATATCGTCATTTTTAAGATTAAATGTTTACAAGACCCCACATACAAATAATTTCCATTGCTTATTCTTATTGTGCTTATTGAATTATGTGTTATTATTCTTTTTTCCTTTTTATTTGTACTGTTTGTATATTTCTCTCTCTCTCTCTCTCTCTCACTCTCTCAATTGTTGTATTTTTGTTACTTTTGTAGAGATAATGTAAAATGAGATATTAAGTGGGTACGACTAGTCTATCATAAAATTCATATTCGTAAAATTCCCTGATTTTAGGATTATCTAATAGAAGCGACCTTTGAAGATATGTAAATACGTATACGTTAGGATGTATAAGAGTATGTTATTATTGAAATATCATCAAAATTCATTTTTATTCCGATAACCATACCACAAAGCATAGAATTTTCCTTGAAAATAATTTAAAACGTAAACTTCGTATTACGAAGCATGACAACAGCTGTCGTATTCATTTATATATGTATATTTTTCTCACAAAATTGCAGAAATTTTTCAAACTATAAGCTAAGTAAAAATTAGCATTAAAAAAAAAAAAAATTTTTTTACTATTTCACTAAAAAACCAAATACAACGTCAGAGATAACTTTTTGCTAAATGCCTGAAAAAAAAACGCATAAAAAAGGAATAAAGACATTAAAATTAAGTCGGAAAATAAACATTTTAATTTAAAACGCTAGCAAAATTTTCTTTATGCCAACACTTGTAAAATATATAATTTATGACCTAAAAAACTCACAGACCTGACTGTTTTTTTTTCTCAGTTTATAGAAAAAGTAATCAAATAATTGTTTATAAACATAAAAACTGCGTTAAAATTTTTAATTTTCCATTAAAAAGCAGCTAAATAGTTTTTATTCGAAATTTTTCGAAAACCAAAATATAAACAAATGACAAAAAATTATATGGCAAATATGAAATCATAGACTAAACAACGAATGCGCGTGTTTTGATGTTAAGTTTATTTTTCTACGAAAAGAGTTTTGATAGTTCCGAAAATTATACATACAAATAATTTGGTAACAATTTATAAAACTTAAAACTGTCACTTGTCCGAGTATTAGTGAGAAAAGTAATCTTTTATACAATTAAAGGATTGAAGAAATATGTTCACTTTCGTAACATAAAAAAAATAAATTCATCGAACCCAAAAATTTGAAAGAAACGTTTTCGAAGTACTATATGTAAAAGACTTAAAGCGTACGGACGAGTTCATATAAATAGACTTCATTTTCTTAGCACATGTAGAACAATGAACATTTTCCTGTCATGTCGAACATATTATCTTTCGTTCGTTGCTGTTAAATGAAAAGTGGATATAAAATGAAGTATCTATAAATAAACTAATGAGTTTACTTTTTTTTCGCTGGATTACGATCACCAAAATTGGTAGACAGAAACAAAGAAAAAAAATTATTGCGCTGACCAATTAACACGCTTCTTTTACGCGTGCTTATGTAATGGAAATGCTTTATTTTTATGAAATTTAAGATTTAGATCACTTTTTTTACTAAGTTACTAAAAAATTAAGTGCAAAATCTCAAAACATTAAAAAAAAATAAATTTGCCGAAAAATAATTGGGTCCAAATAAAAAGAACATTTCTAGAAAAAAGATAATTTTATTGAAAATTAATTGAAAACTTACCCAAAAACACAATTTAATATATCAAAGTTTTTCTTTCAATAAAATCCGAACCAACATTTATCAAACGAATCATCGCTGGCGACGAGACATGGAATTATGGGTAAGACATGCCATCCAGAAATCAAATGACCCGAGATCGAAAAAAACAACATCGTTTCCAATCAAAAAAGAAGGCGATGCACACAGTTTTCATGGATAACAGCGATGTGGAGCATCATCAATTCTTGCTAGGAAAACAGATAGTCAACAAAGAGAACTAATTCGGCGTTATAAGACGTTTGCCCGAACCAATTCTTGTTATATCAATTTGTATTATTTAATAATAAGCAATAATTTGCCAAAAAAGTCCGGACTTGCGGGCAAGCAACTCTTGGATTTTGCACCACAATAAAGCACCGTCGACAATGCGATCTGTATACTAGAGTTTTTGACCAAAAACAAGGCCAATAGTATCCAGCAGCCTTCGAATTCACCTAATCTGACTCCCTGCGACTTTTTCTGTATAATCGAATAAAAAAACCGTTTCGTGGAACGATCTCATGAAAAAGACGGCTCTGATGGACATACTGAAAATATAGTGCCAGCAGAGTTTCAAGGATTGGAAGTACTTAGTAGGAAGTACTTTGAAGAGTGCCGTATTGATTTGGATGAACAAACTTGATTCATATATCCGAACATCCTGTCTCATTTCGAGTTGTATGTTTCTGCGGCAAACTGCTTGCCCCAGGTGTTAATCCCTAAAGAATGAGTCACAAATAAAAAAGGTGTTTTACTTTCTTGGTAGCTGTTGAAACTATTTGCAAAATTTTGAATTCGATGATTCCAGTGCTAACAATTTGGACTGGTGGCTATTGCTTTCTTTCGTTAATTAATGAAAAAAGCTTTTTTTGAATTAAAAATACAAATTTTTTTTTTGCTTTTCCATAAATTTTCAAAACATTCTAAGCATACGAAAATCGTAAAACTGTTCCTTTGAGAGTGATGCTCCGATTCTTAAAACTTTCATGCAACAAAAACACTAAAAACGCTAAACCATGGCTCCTATGGAAGCAATAGTTTTGTAATTTGGTATTAGGATGTTATAGGTTATGCTAAGCACCTCATGAAATATGGACGGGAGTACGAAACGGGGCATGAGACTTTCCATGCGAGAAAATACTTAAAACGCTATGATAGCAAGAGTCTTAGAATTTAGTGTTAGGAAGCGCATGGCTTATGGCAAGCAAACTATCAAAATATGGGTGAGATTAGCCAACAGGGCGTGGTATTTTTCATACGATATGAACAATTAAAACGCTATATTTTTGCCTTTTTGCTAGCAACGGTCTTAAAATTTCGTGTTAAGATGCATAATAAAAACAATTAAAACGCTATATCTGGTAACTTATGGTAGCAAGAGTTTAAAATTTGGAACCAGGGTGTATATTGTCTATTTTAAAAACCTCATGTAATGTTGACGCGAAAAAACAACGGGGCGTGGAACCTTCCTTATAACAAAAACACTTTAAACGCTAAATCTTGGCATCTATAACAGCTACAGTTGTGAAACTTGATACATGGATGTACACTGATTTTGCCAAGCTACTCGGAAAATGTGAACGGCATTATGTATTTGGGCGCGGCACCTTCCCATACAAGAGAAACACTGAAATTGGCATTCTTCGTACCTATACCACGTTGTTAAATTTGGTGCATGCACCCAATTTTCTGCAGTAAAGACTGCGTAAAGTGTGAGCAAGATTGTAAAACGGGTAGTGAGCGGGCAAAGCCGCGGGGACAGCTAGTAATTAATTAATCAGAAAAAAAGTGGGAATGGTGGGAACGATTCAATTCTTTAGACTTACCACGCACTTTCAGTTTAAAAATTTCAAAAAATGCATAATCTCTGCGATGATCTTGAAGAAAGGTGTTATTTTAATGCCTTTAAGAACTTTCTTAAAATGAGAAATCAAAATTTAGTTTTAAATTAAAAAAAAAATATAATAAAAACTATGCAATTGCATAAGATTTTTTAAATATAGTTCAAGTTTCAAAAATTATTTACAAGACTTTCAACATTTATTTCAACAATTATTTTTTTATGATTTTCAAACTTTCATATATGAAAAACAATGCCTTAAAATATGCTGAGGCTTGGTAACTATGATTCCGAATGTTTCCAAATAATAAGAGCATTAGAATAATTCTTCTTTGCAATAAAGTTGTTCCTTATTTTTTTTTTATTTTTGAACTAATACCATACTGCACTCATCATGAATTCTCTCTAAATCATTCACTTTTTCCACAAGTCTTATTTAAAAACAAAAAAGTCTTTTAATAAAATAAATGAGTTTACTTAATTCATGAGGACCTTTCTTCAATAGCTAAGAAAAATCTGCGCATATTTCGTAATTCATAAGAAGTTCTCAATAAAATCAATAAAAAAACACTTGAAAATTGCTTGAGATAAAAATACTTGAATATCAGAAAACACGTGAGATACTAAAAATAAAATAAAATAAATAATTTCACAGAAGGTTCGGTACTTCTACAAACGCAACGCAAATTCTTAAAGCAGAAGCATTTGAGTGATGTGAAGAAAAGAACACTAACCAAAATGATGCAAAGAAAAGCAAAGGCATTTCTTATGAATTGGAAAGTGCTGCTCTTCTTAAGTTCTCAACCACTCATTACACTTGAATTCAGTTTGAAGAAGATGAACATAAAGACGATTCCTTTTCTTTCTATAGAAAAATCAATCGTTCGTTCATCAATCATCTGGCAAATTGGGGTTTTTTTTTTCTTCTTCACCGCCACTGACAAATTCAATGCCAATACCCAGGCCAAGCGCATAAGTCATAATTTATTTTTGTTATTAGCAAAGAATTCAAATTTTTATAAATTATATTTATATTGCAAATATAATATGACAGTATTATTGTTATTTAAGACTTTATGTGCTCGGTATGTGAATAAATTTTGTGAAATTCTCACATATTTCGCAAAAAATTCTTGCTCTTGTTTTAAAAGGCATTTGAAAATGTCGAAATAAATATTAATTAGATTTTTTTTTCTTATTTTTGAGGAAGAAAAAACATATCTATTTTTTATTATGTATGTGCCTGAAAGAATTTTGTTTTGACTTTTATTTTTTGAAATTTTTTTTTTGCTTAAAATTTTTTCAGACATCACGTGTTGGCATAGTTTTTGCTTTTTATTAAAATACCTGCGCCTTAAGTTATATATAGTTTTCGATTTTTTTTTATAAAAGCTATTCTTGACAACGCGTGTTTAATTTCCTTAAAAAGCTTAATCGGCATCTATGAGAATATTTCGCTACTCATAGTGAATAACATTTTCATACATCACGGAATAATAATTTCTTAACGAAGCTGAGAGAGATATCCCAGTTTTAGGGCCAATCAATGAAGATATAATAAAATTTGCAAAATAAAAAGTAAAAATAGTTCGAAAAGTTCTAAGGACGAATACCAGCCATATGCCGTATATCAAGCATTTCTAAACATGAAGTTACTGAAAGTGCACATGACAAGTCCTTTTACCCTGTGATCTAAGCAGTCAGCGTAAACGTTCACTAAAGAAACTCACCAAGCATGCTGTTACTGAAAAATAGCGCATATTAAGAAGAGAATCCTTTGATATATCCTATGTGCTATCGACATTTGAATCATTGAAAGTTGCAAAAATCAACACTTGGTATGCAGTTTTAATAGAGAAGTGGCACGAATAAATTAAGCGAAAAGATGGAAGCAATATAGTCAAAACATATATGAATGTCGGGCAACCGCAAGCTCGACACCTTAGAGAAGCGAACAATAACAAGAAAACTTGTCGATGCAAAGCTGAAGGTCCTGACGAAAATTGTCCTACACTAATTGGTACTTTCTCAAGTACTATCCCAACAACAAGCACTGAAAGATCATAAATGATATTATTTGGCATAAAAATTAACCTTTATTTATGATCTTGGAAAATTTCTCAAGCTCATATCATAGTTTTCAACCATATGAAAAATGATTCAGGTTTAAAAAACACTGTGTTGCTTTTCATAAAAAACTTTAATGCACACTATTTGCAGATATATTATAGTACTTGCAAAGAAACTGAGTGTAAACTTTATCAGGAATTCGAGAAAATCACACAGAATTCACACTAAATGCAAAAAAATTGGGAATAATTAATAAATTATGTATTTGATATGCTCATAATTAATACTGATATAAGTGAACATGTCACAGATTCCATCAAACTGAATAAAACCATAATGGATTAATCATATATTTGGTACTAAATATGTTTGGTCTAACAAACATTACTTTTACTTCAAACTAAGGGCATAGTAATATCTACCAAAATATTTTGATTTGTTCCTAGTAAATATTTTAAATTAATTCAACCAAATTCATTTATTTGAACGATATACTCGTATTTTCTATTTTCAGTGTAAGAATAATGAACTAAAGGCGTTAGTGTACAGAAGGCATGCAATGGAAATTCAAGTAAATTTTATTTTATACATTACATTTCAGGTTCAGGATTGTTTTAACATCAAAAGTTTATAAAATATTGAGCAAGCTCATAGGCTCTATCGAGAACTACTCAATAATGTGAGAGAAAACAAACTATTTAATTTGAGCATTGACCTCAACGAAATCTCTAACGCTGCAAAATTATCACAATGCTATATGAAATATTAACGGCAATTCTAAAATTTCTATTTGTACTGAATTTTAATTATTTCAAAAATTATTGATATTCAACACCTACAGCATGTGCACGCTAATTCCATAAGACAGACAATAATTTCAAGAGTGACGGTAAAACCTTAACACTTCTCGTAGCTGCGGCAACTGCCACAATTTGGGAAAACAAAAAAAAATTAAAAAATAAATTGGAAAGCCGCGTGTAGTTTTGGTATTTCATTGTTGTTGTGGTTAAAACCATTTTTTTTTTAAATTTTCATTCCTTTGATTTTAAGTTTAACCGACATTTGACTTTAATTTTGTTTATTTTTTTCTTTTGTTTTTGATAGCATCATGCTGCTACTTAAAATGTTGTTTTTGTAATCCTTAAGTGAAAATTAATGATTTTCTTTGTCATTGTCTGTGTGCGTTTTGGCTTGTATGTGCTTGCATACGGGCCAATAATGATGGCGTTCAAACGTCTATGGCGTCAACAAAAGAATGTCAAAAAAAATGGATTTTTAATTTAGCTTGTTTTGCAAAATAAATACAAAAGAAAAAACAAAAAAATAAAACAAATAAAATTAAAAAAAATCAAGTTCGCTTAAATGAATTTCCAAATTGTTGCTATGATTTTGGTTCGGTGATTCGGCACAGAATCTTCGCAGTTGCCAATGACGGATTAGCAAAAAAAAATTTTTTTTTATTTTTTTTTAATTTTTTAAATTTTTGCGTTTGACATTTCGTTGATTTAATTTTCTTAAGTTATTTCTATTATTTTTGATTTTTGTTGCTTAGGTTTCGTTTAATTAATTTTGCATGTATTTAAAATTCATATTTCTTTGGTGAAGTAAACAATGATTATTTATAATTTAAATAAAAATTTTTCATTTAGAAACTTTCCACGAAATCTAAAATTTTTTTCTTTTGCAAGTGTTGATATATTATATTTAAAATTTTTTGAATTGTGTTTATTTTGATTTCAATTGTTTAACATTTATCAAAAAAAAAATTTTCTGAGAATTCATTGTTGCACTTTGGTTTAAATTTGTTTTCTTAGAAATAAATTTTTTTTTATTTGTTTTTAATAAATAATTCCATACTTTTGAACTTATGTCACTGTATATAGTGCTACATTTTTTTCGTTTTTTATTTAACACTGCAAAAATATTTTTTTATTTTAGTTTGCCAAATATCACTTTATTTTAATTTAAGTTTTTCTTTTCAGTTTCACTGATTTTCTTTTGCCGTATAACGCGTCTTTCACAGCAAACGCTTCCTTACGCACTGAACGTTTTCGTTGCTGCAAAAATACTGTAGCCAATGTTTTGAATTCTGTATCTGCTGCTCCACAAGGGGCACTAAATGATCAGTAGTCTAGTCAGCAGAGCAACAAACGAAAAGCGCAAAAGTTAATTCTCTCTTGCCGCAAGTTAGAAAGTTCTCCGCACTTTTGGTTAGCATTTGAGAAGGTGAGTGTGGGTTAATGTACCATTACCTGTATTAAATAATAATTTCTATTCTTGTCAATGTTAAAATTTAAGGTCATTTGTATTGCTAATTGGTGTTGTTCTTTAAAATGATCTGATACTGGTGTGAAAAAAACATACATACGATATTTTAAAATTATGGAAATAGATCCAATCAAAATCGACATAAATTTGAAGAACTTTGATAGTTAGATTCTGACACATGTAGTAGTTATACTAACTGATTAGCTGGCTGACTTTCTGTACAGAGTATTGCCATCAGGTAAGCCGATGGTTCTAAATGATTTTCTCAGTTTTTTATTATAGTTTTTCGTAGTGATCATTAGTAAAATATATTGACATATTTGAAAACTATAAGGTTATATCTAAATATTAGTTAACTTCTCAACAGAAGCTATAAATATTCTATTTAAAACTTCCAGAAAACTTGCTTAACTATAAACAAACCTTGGGGGATATAACTATGCCCTTACTTGGAAGTTAATGCGTTGCTTATTGGGTCTAATTAAGTCGATTGAATAGACTTAATTGGATCAAATATATAAGATAATCCTAAATTAACTTGATTTAGCTTCACATAAAAATGGGAACTATACATTTCTCAGCATATTTAACTAAAACTCAATGCAAATGTCGATTTATTTATGAATTGATACTACAAAATATCAATGTTTTCAACAACGGTCGTAACTTAAAAAAACCATATTTCTTCCATCTTATGATTTGTTGATTACTAACATGTGAACCACAAAGAAACATTTGTATTACTTTCATTTGGTAATTATTACCAAATATTTGACTAACTAAGTACACCTATCCAAATAAAGTAAGGTGCCAAATGCATGGTTTATCCAAAAGTTTTATCCAATTTAGTGAAATGTGTGACATGTTTACTCACATCATTTCATATATTTCGCTCATATCAAATAAAAAAATTGTTATTTATAACCAAACACGCAAACCACGCTCAATATATGGTTACCAAATATAAACTTTTTATTTTTTAAATACCACAAAATTGAATTCGACTTGGGCGTATTGAAAAACAAATGTCCACAAAACCAAAACAGTTGGAGAAAATCGCTTACAGGCTTTCGCAATATTTTTAGTTATGATAAGAATTATGCTCACCCTTATCACGAATAAATAATTTCCAATAACTGCCAAGTTTTATTCTAAGCATTACAAATAAAAGAATAAAGCGAGAACTTGAAGAAAGGTATAGTCAACAAAAGTCGAAAACCAGTACCAGTCGACCAGGTATGAAACGATACGTGTAGTCTTCAAAAAAGTTTAGCCCACAGGTTTTGATTAAAAAACAGAGTTTATTTGAATAAATGGCCTAGTTATTCAAAAACTTGGTTTAAATTTGTGCCTAGCTTGTGTCCAAATGTTAAAGTCAAAAGTATCCAAAGTTAATTACATTTTTATAAGTTTTAGGTATTGTGTGTTTTAATTTCTGTAAAGCTCAATTGATAAAATCGAAAAAAATTATACCAATAAAAATAAGTTGCTCATGCGTCATGTATTACCAAACAATAATTTCAAAATTATTTAGTTTTAAAAATTGTAAGATATCGTAAAATCATCAGAATCGCCTAAATTTTTTTTATTACTTTCACAATATAAATGTGCCATATTATAAAAACCCACTCCAGCGCAAACAGGCTGCTTTCAATTGCGCTGGCCACCTTAAGGCACAAATACCCTACACTTTCAAAAAAATAAAAGCTTTTTCTGCAGTCAATTAAAACTGTTGCTCATTTACTGCAATATGTGAGAGTGATGCGCTGACATAACTCTCGTTTAGTCAACATTTCTAGGCGATCGCTCTGTGTAGCAGCTGCAATGTAAATGTTTTTTCCTCGAATTGTTCCAAAATTGGATTTTCGTTGAATTTGAATTATCTTCTAATCAAACTCCTACTAATTATTTATTTATAAAAAAGACCTTAGTTTTGAAAATTGTTTTTTCATTATTATTTTCTGTTTACTATTTAATTCTTGTGTCGAAAAACTAAGTATTTATAATAAAACTGTTTTTGTTTAAATTTCAGCTACAAGTTGTTGCTTTTAAATTAATATTATTTTGCTGTAGATTTACTAATTACCTGCCGCTGTGACGTCATTTAAAAGATTTTTTACGCCGCCGGTATTGCGGAAGTAAACACTAGTTGAGTGTTTTTGATTTTTTATAAATTTTTTAAAATTTTTGTGGTAAATCATTAATGTTTTCGGAGAGCAAAGCATTTTGATAAAAGCAAATTGTTGTAAAAAGCAAAAAATTCTCGCGCTCGCATGTGTGAACGATATCGCTAGAGTCCATAAAAGCACATTAATCATTTTCAATTTAACGCGTGTTTCATCTTGTGGTTTACTTATTACTTTTCTTTTTTTTTTTTTTTGCTCGCTGCTTTTTATATTTTATTTCTAATATTAGCAAAGAAAAAAACAGATTTTTCCGATTTCTCATTTAAAAGCACAGAAATCAAAAAGTTTACAAATACCAGATGATTTTATGCGAATGAGCTATGGCCGAGAAATGTTAAACAGGTAAAATTTTATTTAATTGAAAAAAAAAATTAAAAATAGCGCTGAATTTCCGAAAATAATTTTAAAATCCCAAAATATGAAACAGATTTTTGAAAATAATTAAGAAAATGTTAAACAATTGAATGCAAATTTTTACACATGTGTTTCGCTTGAATTTAGCAGACATAAAATTAATTGTATCAATATGGCTGTAATATGATTTTGTAAAATTTTAAAGGAATTTCAGTTTTTTTTTACGTTGAACGAAGCTTCAAAAATAGCTAACATTTTTAACCGGCCATTCTTAAAATTTTACATGATGAAAGTGCATTTATAACTTATTTAAAATGAATGAATCTTTTTCTAATAGGCAGTATCGAAGCAGAGCTACGAGCCATTAAAATTCTACAAAAAATGTTATAATGCACTGAACAAAATGTCATTCAAACGACTCGTTGACCAAAAATAATGCACGCGCGTTATATTTATTTCAAGCAGTCTTTCATTGAATTTAAAATTATTACACAGCATTATAAGCTTAACAAAAGTTTATTTAATGCATAACTTAGAAATAGCATCAAAACTTGATTGTAACAGCGTGCAACAGAACAGCAAAAATAATTGCAAAAAACTATTTTAGTTTTATTATATGATTTCATATTGTAGAGTTATGTCTCAGTTATTAACAATAAGAAGGTGTTTCGCAACGCTCTCCACATGAGTGCACTTATGCTTTTATAGTAAGAACTTATTTTATGATTTGATGTTACTCATACGACATGATACTTGCATTATTTTATGTGACTTAAGCTCGCTAGTTTTTAACAGCCATCAATAAAAATAAAAATTATTGCAGAGCATTGAGAACTTAATAATAATGTCATCATTGCTGGCCTTTGAAGGGGCAACGCAACTGAGTTGTGAGAGTTTGAAATTCTGAAACAATTTGAAAGTAAATGAAAAATATTTTTTGAAATTTATTTATAATACGCTATGCAATCTTATGCTGAAATTGTCTCATATTCGCCATATTTCCATTCCCACTTAACTCTTGAAGTGATTTTTTAGTTATTAATGTCACTCATACGACATGTTGTACGGTAGACTTTACGTGACTTTTGCTTTTGGTTTTCACATGCAGCCATTTATAGAATTGCATAAAATTAAATGCTTTACTAATTTTACTTATTCAGAAAACTAAATAAAATTACAATACGCAATACTTTCCTAAACATCAATGCTATCAATTACCTGCCTAATAATATCCTTTATTATTTTTAAGGTAATCCAGCAAGTAGTGTTTTATATTTTTAGTTTAATAGCGAAAATAAACCGCATAATTTCTTGTATTAATTGCTCATCCAATTTGTTATTTTTACTGGTGTAATTGATTTTGTTGTGATTATATAACATTAATCTAAATTCGTACAGTACCATCTGATTTTTGTTCGGTGCACATTTTGCAAGTTCGCAATTACTTTTGTCTGCTGCAGCATATACATATGTGCATAAAAACATATTCACAAAATTGCAAATATCGCCAATAATATTTCGAGTACATGTGATGCAAAATAGCAGCTTGCAACCACTGCAATAAATGATTAGTTGAAGTTTCTATGGCTATACATTCAGAAAAATAACACTTTTTTAATACAAAATATTTATATTAAGAAATGTCCAATGCAACAAAAAACGAATGCCTTAAAATATCACCAATTGTACTCAAAAAAATTTGAGAGATTTTGTTTGTTTCTGTTTAGCGACCCAATGTTTTTGTATACACTTTGAAAGAATTATTCTTTCTTAGTCAGATATCGCTACATTGCTGACTTAATAAATGAGGTAAAATAAAAGTCATTTTGAACAATTTTTGTGGCCAACAAATGTAGATCAATCATTCTGCATGAGGTTCACAGTCAGTGACTAGAGAAAACTTTTATTTCCATCATATGTGTTAATAAATACGTTATTTCGTGCACAACTATTTACTTTGCATGCATTGTTTTCCATTGAGAGCTACTCATTTTTTGCAGACTTTTCATGAAAAGTTTTTTGTATTGTTAGCAAAGAACGTATGCACGATAAAATTTGGTCGATAATTTGTAGTAGGTACAAATAGCAAACTTCAACCAATGCAAACTAATTGCATTTTTTTTGTGCACAGAAAATATTTATCCTTTGCTATAGCAAGGATTTGACAGTTAACTCAATACATAAATCTCGAAAAATAAATTCAAAACCAAAAACTTTTTCCATGTACCCACTCTCTATAATTTGAAATACAAAATAATTTTGTTCATCACAGCGCATATTCATGCGTTTATCCCGTGTATTTAGGAAATAAATGCTAAATGCACCAAACGTGCAGACCATTCATGCACCGACATAAACAAAATTTGTGCGAGACAGAGATTTTATCTGCAATGGGGATTTTATGCAGTTTTTAGTTTTGGACCGTAATAAATGTTTTTATTTTTTGTTTTTGATTTTTCGGACACACAACTGTGCATCGTGGACACCAGTGGTGTACTTTCACGCAAGGCTGGGTAGGTATGATTACTTTTCGATTTAAGTGAGTGATGACTTTTCAAGAATGAATTGGAATGTAGTCTTTGGAAGTCGAGTGAACTTTTTTTTAATTCCTCTAAAAAGTGGCAGTAAAATATATTTAGTCTTCAGAAATAAATATTACCAAATACAAAATCATAAAAAAAATTATGTATCAAAATCTTTTGACTCATCGAAAATCATGGAATTGGCATTAATTCGAAACCATTCATGCTGTTTTATTTTTTTTTTGAAAAATGTTTAATCTGGAACTAATCTAGCTTTTCGATATAACATTCGTTCAATGGAAAAGTTTCTATCAATGTCTTACAAATCCAAATTTTGTTGTGTGGAATGGAATCAACAAAGGAACCTGTTCATTTTTTCATGCAATTGAAAATGTCAATTCCTAAGTAATGAAAAATGTTATTTTAACAGCAATGATTCCTACACAGCACTGCTACGACAGCACATAACGATTCATTAGTTTTCGTTTTGTGTCTCATTTATTTTACTGGATTTTTGCCAAAACCCCAAAATATTAGAAAAAGTATGAAAGTCCAAATTTTATGTACATTATTTGTACTTAAAGTAAATGAAAAATTTTCAAATAAAAGAAGACTCAATACCACCATGTAAGTGTGGAAATTAATGTATAGTAATTAAATTAGATAAGTGTCTTCTTGGTTTTGAAGGTCGTCTTGAGAGTTAATTAAATTGTATGCAATGTAATTACTTTTTTTTTTAGTTTGACACTTTAATTAGTAAATGCTGTAATTTGGAAAATTTTGTGTCTTATTATGTTGTAAAATGTACTATATCTGAAAGTCTAGCTGATATATATAGATTCTGAGTTGTCAAATGAATCGTGTAAGTTAAATATTCTGCTTACATTACCTAATGAGCTTAGCTAGTCAATTAGATTGATTTTTGACAAAGGGCACTTAGCCAATTTGACTTTATGTCTCTGAGATTGTTATTTTCCGTGCTTTGGTTGAGTGATACCACACAGTTTATTTATTTGTATATTGGTATCGAACGAAAATGTGAGAATAAAGGCAAATGGTACATAAAAAACAGTTTTTGTGATTTTGGTTTCAATAATAATGTTAAATGAATGGTCCCCAATTACTTGCCTTTAATTTGATTTGAACTATTATCAGATTATTTGCCGATGACAAACAACAACTTAATCTAGAAACTCTATGTAATTAGCTATAAAATTATCTTAACATTAAAACTAAATCGAACAGTTCTTAATACAAAATAATTGTGACACTTGTGCAAAAGACATTGATTTAAAGTACGAGCCTTGTGTTGCACATAAACTAAATTATCTATAATTATGTTAATGAAAAAATATAGGATATTCGGTTTTAAAATCTTTGAAAATTTGCTTGCAAATCTCACCTTTTTGTGACTCTTGAAGACAGAACATTTGAATGTGTCTGTGCTAGCATCTCGTGCAATATAACTAAATATCTTGAGATCGCTGCTGTCATGTGACACATAAAATATTCGATATATAGGATGATTAAGTAGCTCCACTTCCTCAGGATCGCTGGTCCAATTCTTTTTCTGAAAAATAAAAAAATTTTGTATAGTAAAAAAATGTTTAAAAGCATAAATTTTTTGCAAACTAAAACTTTCTCTCAATTTAAGAGCAACACTTACTTTTCTGCGACGCTTCTTGAGTACCACGCGTACACCATTCACCGACACGTTGATTGTAACTTTACGTTTTTTCAAGTTTTGAACTTTGCACTCGTACTGTAAATAAAAAGAAGAAAAAATGAAATTTTATAAAAAAAGTTGTTGTGAATTTGAATAAACAGATAAAAATTATGCGTTCAGTTGTTGTTGAATTTTAATAAAAGTTTAAGAGTTTTTTTTTTTTAAAGTTTCTAAATTAAAATTGACTTTGCGCAAAAAGTTGCTAAGCTGTTTCACCAGGCATGTTCCTGAAGGGGAAGAAAAAAAATTCAAGTGGAGTAATACCTGAATTATGTGGCAACAATGTGGGAGTGGTTACAGAAAAGAAAAATATTTGTCGCCTTGAATTAGCGACGCTGTTAAGGCAAATTCATGTACATAGCCAATTTGTTTGCAATAATACTGAGCTTTTTGTTTGGCTAAGTGTAAGATAATTCCTGAAATTTAGTTTTCTTAGAAAGTTTTAAGTCTTAAAGCCATCACATTAGACATTTCAAATTTCACTCTGAAGTTGTTCAAAATTTGAACTTTTTCCTTTCACTTGTAAACACAAAATCACGCACTTCAGCAACATAAATCCTTTTAGGTTCGCTTTGCTGCCGTCCTTCAAACAAAAAAAAATATTGACATTTATGTCAAAGTGTTAAAATTTATTATTGTTGCTGTTGCTGTTACAAGCTGTTGTAGCCTTGAGTCCTTATCACACGCAACAACAGGACTTGAACACAACATTTAAAAAAAAAACTTTTCTTTTTTCTCTTCGTTGTTTCATTTCAACGTAAAATTATTAACCACCAAAGCTTTTAAATTCAAGTTCGTTTACTCTTTGAATGGAATTTTCATTCTTATAAGTATAATCTTGGCTTATTTAAAAGATTCTGCAGTATCGCATGCCAAAGACATGTATACACCACACGCGCAGGCATATTATGTTTATGTGTGTATGAACGCAAAGGCATACGCATGCATACAAAGACACTTTTCAGCCATTAAAACTTTTAAATCCTGCAGCTGGCGTTTTTCGGGTTTTTCTTTACATTTTTCGCTCTTGTGTTTCTTTGTTATCAACTTGGAAAGCTTCAATCCATTTAGGGGGTAAATTGAAGAAATCGCAACCAGCATTTAGCTTGGCATTTTTGCTTGATTTTGTTGCCAACACTCTGTTACATATGTAAGGGATTAACATTTGGTTTTGTGTGTGTATTGGTAGACCAGGTAGGAATTAAATGTTTGCATTAAAATTTTAGAAATAACAACTCCAAATGAGCTAGATATTTAATAGCGTTAAACTTTTATGATTTTTTCTAATAAAAATTTAGCTTATTGTTTCGTCGGATGGTCTTGCTCTCGCAGAAAGCTCCGCTGGCTGATGCGTCCGTCAGTTTGTCGAAACAAATTGTTCTTTCAAAATCAAATGCAAACAGTGGACGAGTGTCGTACCTACCATATCTCAGCAGATGATTCACTTTTATTATACAATGAAAGAAATGCGAACATTTATTTTAATGCTTTAGAATTGATATCAGTTTTGATCTCCTTAAAGCCTCCATAGAATAACACCCAAAAATGTATTCTCTTGCATGTTCATATTTCAGATATAGGATTTTAAAACCTCAACGAGGAATGTATCATTTTTGTGTTCGTAAGATTAAAAGTGCTTCCAACTTTTAAAGTTTTGTCCTATTACATATCATTTCAAAGAATAATGAAGATAGGACCTAAAATAACAATTGAAAAGACTTCAAGGAAAATCATTAAAATTTTGTGAATTAAATTAGAATATTTTTTACTTTCCTACTAGGTATTTGTTTGTTCAACTACAACAGCGACTTAAATTTGTGTATTAATGATTTCTTTTCTTCTCTTTGCGTGTGTGCGTAAATTTTTACATTTACACAACCCCACTCACATGTAAACAAAACGCACGCAATTCAGCTCAAATCTCAGTGTTTACATTTCGAATCAGCATTAGGGCATATGAGAGTTTTGATTTATAACGCGCAGAATGTTAAAATGGAATCAAGTGGATAAAGCATAATTCATGTTAAAGTGTCTTCAATGGAAAAATACACATAAATACATTATTTTCAAAAGATCTTTAAAACTGATAACAAACAAAATTGTAAAAGTTGCGGACTAATGCATAACGTTTGCTTATTTAGTAAATTGCAGCTCAACAAAACTTACCTGACAGCAATAGAACTATACATTTGTAATTATGGAAAAGTATTGATAATTGTTCACATCTTGTTAGCAAGACTTGTTCCAAGAGTTATTTGATCAACGATGAATGTACATGCTAATTAAATGAATGTTGGATGCACACTACTTAGTTTCTTCGTGCATCGGTACTCATACAGTTTAGTGGTCAAAAATTTTTTCAATGAAAAAATCAGTTGATCAAAGAGTTTTCCTTAAGTTTTGTCTTGCAAACGACTTTTCGTGTGCTAAGTCACTCAAAATGTTGCAGAAAACACGGCGAATACTTTTTTTTGTCAAACACAGGCATTTAGTAAGAAGCATTCAAAGCTCTCTATCAAATCATCATTCAAGTCTGAGAAGTCGAATAAAAGGACTTCTACGTCCTGAAAATAATATTTGAGGCATATTTCCGTTAAATGTAGCATTTTTTTCTCAACAGTAAATCCAAGAAAAACACAATGAGCTTTAGATCGGTCCCAAACACCTAGTAAAACTAATCCTATAAGACTACACATAAGAATACTTTTAAAAATACTCTGTGTAGTATGATAATAACTTTTCTGACATATCCCAAACCTGCACCGGATCTCATCAAGCTTATGAACTTTTCGTGAAAAAGAGTAAATAAAATCGCTAGAACAGGAAATACTTGCATCGGGAAAATGCTGGAGAGTACTAAAAGCACTTGCTATTGAATTTTGTGTAGCTCCTATACTCCATGAGCCAATAAAGTACACAAGAAGAAAAAGATAAGAGTAAATAGGAAAAGTTTTAATAAAAATATCTCCAATTGCAGATGGTATTGAAGTCTTTGTTAAGATTAGAGATATAGCAAAAAAATCGCACTAGCTATCAACTAAGTAGGATAATATCAAGCATATGTTGATGTAAATTGGAGAAAAGGTTCCCTAGACAACCGTGTTAGTTTCAGGTTATCGAAACTATTGTGTCCAAAAATCTCTCTCAAAATACCAAAGTAATTCCGTATAAAACATCAATTTGCGCTGTTACTCTAACTACATGGAGTTGTGGATAGTGATATGAAATGTAGCGTAACATATTCTAGAGTCTTCTGAGATGAAAGTTTTACATCGCTTACTGCGTTCGTATCGAGGTCAGAGTAAGGGGAAAAAATATCACTGTGAAGTCTATTTGATGTAGAATAATGTAGCTCAAAAGCATAAATGGAACACAATGCTTCAGATAAGAGAATCCTTAGTTCACTGGAGCTAGATTAGAGATAAAAGAGCAGTGCAAATTTTCTGTTTTAAAAACTATTTCACCGAGCTCAGGACAGTCGGGCAACAAAATTGGGTTAAACTTACCTGCGATCCAAAAATTTGGAACGCTTACTTAGTTCAGATCATTACCATATTCATGTGCGGTCATGGCCCGATTTAAATTCAACTGCATAATCGTACAATATAAAGCAAGACACACATTAATATGCAATTTAATGATGGTTTTATCTACACCCAAATTTTGTTGGAGGTACTACGTTTATCATAAAAACTCCAAGAAAAAGCAATGATAAACTAAAAAATATTCTAAAACATTGTCGCTTAAGTATTGTTGCAAAACCTTTTGCAAGATATTTTAATAAAGACGGTATTGTCATAAATTGCTCCTGAGAATTACGGCTAGACTTTACTGCCAAACGTTGTTTTAAAACATTTTTGGCCATTCATCATTGTGTATACTGTTGTTGGAAATTATATCTAATTGTATTTTGTAATGTGTCATTCATAAAAAACGTCCGCGGCAATGGACAAGGGGATCGTAAAAACGGACAAAAGCGATCATAATGATATGATGATATATATATATATATGATGATATAAACCAGGGACTGAAACCCT
The DNA here is from genome assembly GCA_963680825.1 of Meiosimyza decipiens. Taxonomy (NCBI): domain Eukaryota; kingdom Metazoa; phylum Arthropoda; class Insecta; order Diptera; family Lauxaniidae; genus Meiosimyza; species Meiosimyza decipiens. Next base: position 24,691,420 of record OY804258.1, on the reverse strand, counting down.
GAAAAAATTGGGTTCGGGTTCAGGTTCGGGTTAATCAAAATAAAAAGTTTGGGTTCAGGTTCGGTCCAGGGTTCAGGTTCGGGTTCAAAATTTAGAAAAAAAAGTACAATATCATTTATTTATTTTTCAAAAAAATTTTCATTTAATTTAATAATTAAAATATTTTTTAAATTTTCTTCTTTTAAATTTGAACTTTGTGGTGATAAAATAAATTTCAAAGCTGAAAAAGCCCTTTCTACGCTTACTTGCGTTGCAGGAACTGCGAAGATGATCTGGGCCACCTGATATAATAATGGTGTTTCCATTTTATGTTGCTCCCAAAATCCTAAAATATTTCTTTTGCCAGCCTTGGATAATTTTCGTATATTTTCATCTCATTTTTAACTGAACTTCTTTCTTCTTTAAAACTTGTTCAAGAATATCCTCATCTTCTCCTGAAGAACTAGAAATTTCTGTTCTTATAAAATTTTCTTCTACTCTCTCCATTTGTAAATTTTTGAAAATTTTTATAGTTTTTAAAATTTGCCTCTTAGCATTGCATATATCTTCGGAACTTAGCATTAATCTAAATCTGCTGTCTAGATATACTGCTGCAATCAAAAGTGGATTATTAATAAAGTTGTTTTCTCTTTTAATAATATTCGAATATAATTCTTTGGATAATGTTTTTGTTTGGTAATCTTTTGTCAACTCTAATCTAAAACTTTGCCAGATTCCATAAAAATCACCTAAATTCATCTGTTCTTCCTGCAGTTTAAGCGTTAATTTTTTAACAGGTGCAAAAACTGCGACAAACTCTTCGCAAATATTCCAAATACTATCATTCATAGTTAATTCAACATTCATTAAATCCGAACAAAAACTTCTGTATTCCAATAAGACTTTTATCATGTCGTAACTCGAATTCCACCTAGTTGGACAGTCTAGTATTGCTTTTTTCATGTAAAAATATTTTTTTTTGGTTTAAGTATACAGAATATTCTTATATGAAAAAATAATTTTTTTAAATTTATGAACCCGAATCTGGATGAGTTTTGGGGTTCAACGGGGTTCAGGTTCATGGTCATAAAAGCACCGAACCCATTTCGGGTTCTCAATATGATGCCTCATCATTGCTTTTAAACATTACCACTACAAGACGCTCTGAAATGATATGACATTTTTTGTACCTTAAAATTTTTTTTAAAACATTAATAAACATTGTTTCTAAACAATGCTGACGCTTATCGACTTTAAACATTTGTGATGTACAACATTTCCTAAGAATTCTTGCTTAAAATTGTTTAGATACATTTTTGGTAAACATTGTTGCATTACATTGTCGTTCCGTGTCATTAACAAGCAAGCATTGTATTGAAACTTTGTTGCAAAACGATCTTCTTTGCACTTGAGACAATTTTTGTTGTTGTAAAGTGATGGACTTAAATTATAGCCAAGCAAGAGAGCGTTAAGTAAGCATTTACAAGATTATTATGATTTAATAAAATTCAAGAAACCATTTTCTTACATATTGTCCTCTAAAGTCACACAAAATTCAAAGTAATTGTAGTTAGAATGTGACTTCAACTATTGACTGAAAAGAGTCCAGCAATGGAAATCTAAGAAAATATTTGACACAAAAAATTGAGAGTTATTGAAAAATCTGACACAAGAATAAGTTTCAGTTTAAGTGCTTTTCTGAATTTCCTGAAACAAAATAAAATATTTTTCACAAGCATTTTCTTTATTCCAATTCAGCTTAATGATAAATCAATTTATATGTTAACATACAACAATATAATTCCAATAATATAATCCTCCATTATATTTATAGACTCACCGCTAAGCTGCAGTAATACCATGAAATATTAACAGTTGCTCTGTTTCTTTGCTCGCTCTTATTTGTTCTTATTATTATGCGAATCCATAATTTATTTATATTTGCATAAAATCTAAAGGCAACAGCAAGGATCCAGTTTCCATTTGCCTTCTTTCTCAGATAAAACATTGTATTCCGTTTTGTAACACTGTTACACAGCCCATAGCTACAAATTGTATTATATATCCTCCTATCTTCCCTATCACTACTATACCCAAACTGAACATCCAACTGTCATGCAAAAGTCAGCTATTGCCGCTGACCAATATGAAGTTGATTTGTTGGCCTAATCCTACTTTAAGTTCATTGAATGGAACGAAGGAAGTTGTAGAAAAAATGTAAAGGAAATGCTATTGGACATTTGTATAATATTATGTTTATATGTTTGTATGTGTGAATGGTGCATTTAAAAATCAACTTAAGTTACATATGTTAAATTTAACAGAAGTGAATAATAATTGCAAAAAAAAAAATTTCGACTGATGTTTCCGTTTTATTAAAACAGTTCTTGGTTCAGTATGTAAAACACTTTTAAATATTCTTTTATGGTACATTAGTATGAAATACATTGATAACATTTTTTTTAATTAATGAATTTCTGCATTGACTGTCCAAAGAAAAATATGGATATTGATGAGGAAATGCTGTTGTATGAAATATTAATTATAATGAATATATTGAGCAAACATTTGCGCTGTCAACTCATGATCCCATAACAAAAGGGTGTCCTTTTAGTACATAAAGCACTTAATTATTTTCCTTTGTTAAATTAATGGATTTTTAATGTCATTTCACTATTAAAAGAGAAAATTTTGTGCTTTCAATTTGCAAGGAAACATACATATGTATACAGCCATTCAAATGTCAAAATTGTTTTCGCCCCTTATTCTGATTTACTGAAACGATTTTTTTTTTCAGCATAAAAGACTTCATTGAGCTTCAACATTAATGTCCGGTCATGATAAGTTTTATGTTTGCATTTACATAAGAGATATAACTATTTCAGAGTATATCAGATCTGATTGAGGTACGATTTTGAAAAATAGATGTTATGTGTCAAAGTTCTCTAAATAACTTTTAAACTATTAAGTTTTGCTTTTGGCTAGTCTAATTTTCAACTATACGTCTTCCCAATTGTTTTCAAACTAAACTTAACTTTTCAAGTTAGTTTAAATACTTCCAATTCCGATTATAAGGAATTAGCTAGAACAAATAATTTCTTCAAACTTCTGCTGAGCATAAGAGCGTAGTAGAAACTGCACAGTTTTCACTGCTTTTTTTTTGCACTTTTTCATACAAAGATCATATATCCTTAAGAATTCTGAGAGCATATTTCTAGCAGTTGATTATAGAGAATTTAAATAAATTTTGTGAAGCTCACAAAAATAGATTTATTATGATTTTAATGTAAGTAATAAAAGAAACATTCAGTAAAAAATAAATCTGTAGACATATCACCTTCTTAGGATAATGCAATTCATTTCTTGTTTTTTTAAATTACGAACATCTGTTGTTTTTTAACCTTTTATTTTCATCATTTATTTTGTAGTGAATTCTTGATTTCGTTTCTCATTTTCATTCTTTTCCGCATTCATCGTATATTCCTTAAATTTTATGACGCAGAAAATTAAATAAACCCAACACAGGAACATATTACCCCATGCCATGAATGTACATATATGTATGCGTTATGTGTTCCTATATTTTATTGCTACTACTACCGCAGGCTGCTGTTGCTACAGTTTGCCATATTTATTATGGTGGCTGTTTTCATTTATTTCTGCTCTTCTGCATCTAATACATGAAAGTGTAATAAAGTATTCATTTTATTAGCAAAACCCTAAATAAGTCATAATATTTTGCTGTCGAAATACTTATAAGCAGTCATAAATTATAAACATTTATGCCATATGAGGGACGGGGAAAGAGGAAATAAAAGATAAACGAAATTGAAATTATGTTTAATAGAGAAAATTATTAAGAGCTGTGGGTTATTTCTTTGGTAATTCGTAATAAGATTTGTTTGCAGAATGAGAGTAAGTAAATTATTTTAGCAAAGCTCGAAGACTCTTAAAAGTATGCTACGAAAAACTTAAGTTGCTATGTGGTAACACCAGCATTTGGGATAAGTTAACTTCAATAATTTTATGGTTTCTTTTAATGTGTGCTACACTGCACAGTATGTATGACTTTGCTTGTGTATGTTTGTTGAAAATTTATTTTTTTCGATTAACTACTTAGAATTTTTAAGAAAAATCAACTTATTGGCATTTAAGGCGTTTTGAAATCTTATGTGTTTCCTTTTGCTTAAAACAGAAAATCATTCAACCTCAAGACTCTTGTGACAACTGTGTTTTTCACATGATAATAGCCGATATTTTTCAACAGAATATTTGTACATAAGGGCTGTAGAGCTTCGTACAGTATAAATTAACATGAAATAAAAAGACTTTTCTATCTGCCATGGTCAATAAATTCATGAATACGTTTGTTTAATATACATTTATATATGTGTTTGGGGGCTAAGTTTGAGTGTTTATGTCAATGTCATGCACAGCAATTGAGTGCTACCATAACAGTTCTTGCATATCTTTTTTTGCTTTCATGTCAAGAGAAGTGTATCCACTGAGAAGTGCTAATACAATGATAAACCTTAATGTTATCCAATTGATTTAAAATAATAAATGCTTAAAGGACCCTAAAGTTGGTTTTTAACATTTCCAAAATTTTGATGAAAAAATTATGACAGGAAAGCCAATATTTCTGAATCTAATAGTACACCGACTATTGAAAGGGATATTGATCTAAAGACAAGATATGTTCTTACATAATTTTAAAATGTACCGCGATAAGTTGACATATTTTCTTTCACAGTTTTTCATTTAAGAGTGAAAAACTGCATTGAAAAGTTGCGAAAAGTGACAAAATGCAATGATGGCAATTACGATTAGTAACTTAAGTTTTAAAATTTTATCTTTAAAGCGATATTTAAAAATGATTTTTATATTGGTTTCCAATTTGAAATCAATGAATTATCGACTTTTTTGCTTGTTCAATTATCGCCTCTCTCTGAAAAATCCTCCAATTAACCAGGCTTTGATATACAATAAACGGCCTGACAGCGTCAAAAGCGGCCACTTTGGCAAGCCAACTTCAAGGTTCACTTATCAAAAATGGTGTCGCTATTTTCAGTGACATAGATATCATGCTTTTACTTTGCCCAACGTTTATCATTAATGCCAATAAAAAACTTTTCAGTTAATCATGGAATCTGCTTCTTGTCAAAATCCCATCATCATACGTTGCCACCACAGTTGATTTTAACAATTTTATGAAACACCACGGAATCATGAATGAATAAACGAACGAACGAACTATAGATGTAGAATGAATGAATAAATGAATGTTGAATTCATTGTCCTTTCTTCGTACAGGATGTTGCCACTTAAAATTATGTACAAAAGTATGCGCTTTTATGTATGTTTCTATATAATATTATGCTTGTATGTATTAACGTATGTGTTCGAGAGGGATTGAAAACGTCAAAGGTTGCAATAAATACACAGATGTATGAGTCTTTACTTGTTGTGAATAAACTTTCTTTTTTCTTTCCTTTGTGACTATGTGTGTTCATATGTGTGTGTGTGTGTATTAACCTCTTTGTCATTCAAAATGATTGTTTTCCTCTTACAAAAGTGTCAGTCAGGCAAAAGCCGTAGCATACGGAAGTAACTGAGATTGCATGAGTTGTAATTTGAGTTCTTGAGGTTATTGTTGTTGTTTTTGTTGTTGTCTATTTTGTTTTAATTGTTCTTATGAATATGCATGTGTGCTTTTGTAGAGTAACTATCTACATATATAATTTTGGTTTCATTTAATGTGGTTTCTTTGGTTTATTTATTTTGGTTTACATTCCTGTGGCTTTATTATCATGATGCCATAATTTTAATTGTTTAGTTACAATTAATTTAAGGTAGTGATTTAATTTTTAGTAATTTAATTAAATAAGTGTTAGACTCTCTTTGAAATTTAATATTTCTTATTATGAATCAAACTTAAATTTGATAAAGATTAATAATTTTGAAATACTAAATAGCTAAAAAATGAGTTAGAACAATGGAATTGGTCAACGTGTCGTATGAGTAACTTTTTCACATAATGAAGCCAAAATTTTATTCAATATCTAAAAATATTTTTAATCTTCTATTAAATATCGTGATTCAAAAAAAAAACCAAAAAAAAAATCAATAACACGAAAAGTCTAATAGCTGCCTTATTATATCAAATAAGTAGATCTGATTTTCAATAAAGTAATCACCAATGCTTCTTCACAGAGCTAAACGATGCTACTTTAATATGCAACATAGGCAAATCGTTCAGTTTCTCCTGAACGACAGCAGCAGCTTGTTAACCTGACATAACTTTTCATCCATCAGCGAAGTTGTCGGATAAAAAAAATTGGAAATTATGTGGGGAATGAGATAGCACTGTTGTTGCTGCTAATGTTGCTGATAATGATGATGTTGAATTTGCAACCCGTGTTGTTGCTTAACGTACACAGTGATTCGATGAATATCTGGCATAATACATATATGCACACATTAAAGTCATTTTCCACACTATTTGATACATTAAATTTTCCAGCATATCCTTATTGACGCTGCAGAAGCAACGCTGCTTTTGATGTTTTTTGTATCCAATCAAGAATGTCTTGCTCATTTTTAATAAAAAGTAGGGTACCCCAGGAATACAGAGACTTATTGTGATTTTTGAAATTGATATAAATATGCAAATGTAAAGCAATATAACTTGGTTTGTTGATGATGTGCTGGATTGTTTTTGACCAAGAATTAACAACAATTACTAAATACGAAAGGATACATTTTGCTGAAGACTGTGATTTTAAGAAAAATTTTTCGACGTTACTTGATCGAATTTTTATTTTAAGTGAAAATTTTTCTTAGATAGCAACCCCATGAATTGATAGATATTATGAGTCGTCATATATGTTGTATGTCAGATACTTTTTATAGATCTTGATCCACTTTTTCATTTCGTGCGTTTCATTTCTTCATACCTGATTTAGCTGTTGCTATAGGGGTCATTCCATCTATAATAGGCCTACCATTACCCTCACGTTTTTTAAATAGGCTGAAACTTTTTTCAGTGATTGGTCTGTCATGTAGAAGATATAAAAAAATTCGATAAAATTTTTTTGACCAATATTATTGCTTAAAAAAATAAGATTTAAATTGTGTTCAAAAAAGCTCGTTAGTAAAACGAAAAAATTCATTGACGAAAAAATTATTGAATGAATGAATTTTTTCAATATTATAATCACCCTATTACAGCCTATTATGTATAAATGTGTTAGACATTACGTGGCATGTCTCGCCACTATACTGTACACAATAAAATATTTTACTATCATGGCTCGTATGTTTCTTTGTACTGCATGTAACAAAATTCCTATAAAGACGTTATGTGGTGTCTTTATACATAAAAAAATGCTCATAAGAACAGCAGAAGGTTTGTCTTGTGTTTGACTTTATGTTGTGATCATAAAAATCAGTTAAAAGATACCTCACCGCATGTCAATATACTGTCCATTTTTTGTCTCCTTAAGGCGCTTTACCAAGACAAATGTGAAAAAAATATTATTTCCTCTCAACGTATAGCATAATGTATCACAGATAGCCTCAAGACTGTTTTTGAGCATAGGCTAAATAGGCTGTGTATCCTAGGGGCTCGCGCCGCAAAACATTGCCCGTACCACAAAATTGATCTTCCTCTGTATGACTTTTGGTCATTGCATTTTTACATGCAATTTTTGTTCCCGAAAAACTTTGATGATTTTTTTTTTTGTCATCTTTTAGTCAAAACTCTTATCGGATAGGTACCGCATGTTCTGCCTAGGGGCCCACGAATCGGTCCTGAATAGCGTGTATGACTATGTATCGCAGAACATTGGTTCGAGATTAAATATTCTGTACTCTTTAATTCTTTGATAGATCTTTAAAAGACATATTTAATTCTCTAAGTTTTTTTCTCGATACTCTTCTGAAAATTAACTTTTTTTAAGTCCTTACAAGGACTTTTAAAGTGCTCAGCAAGAGAATATACCGAGTCTCTTGAAATATAAAACAGTGGCGAACATGTCTTTATATGTCATACACCAAATAGCTCTTATGAGCTTCTATAATATATTGTCTTATTACTTCTCTTTAAAGGCCTATAAAAGAAGCTATAAAGTCTTTTTTTGCTACAAGGGCATGGACCATTGCTATAATGCTATATAATGCACCTGTGGCTTAAAAATCAGCTTTTTGCCAAGTTTATTGGAGAACAATGAAGATATTGTGGTGGTCTGGCCGGATTTGGTGGCAGTACAATTCACATTTCATTACAAATACCTAATTTAATAAAAAAAAATGTTTAATGATTATTACCTAGTATACCTTCTTAATTATAAAAGTCAAGTGTGTCAAATATGTGTTTGGCGTTTAAGGCTGCTTAAATGGGGGAATTTGAATTATTGCTAAGAGTTTAGCAAGAGCAGCAAGAATAACGGATAAGCTATACCACACGCAGATAATAAATACTAACGCCGATGGTTCATGGTGGTGTTACTATTCTGGGTGTTATCAGGGTTTGTATATGTAAGCGTTGGTGTTTTTCTTATATGTGCGCTGTGTTTTTTCGCTGATCCTGCTGATAAGACAGCATATAAATTATATTGATAGAATGTTGCTATTGCTGCTGATGATGTTACTCGTTGTTAGTGATATGTTTAGCTGTGATATATTTATGTGGTAGCTAAATTTCTGTTTGGGCTGACATTGATAAACAACAATTTAACCATATTGTGCATCAAAAGCTTTTTACAAGGAGTGTAGCTACTATGGCTTCATTCTAACAAATTAAGATAATTGCAGGGGGGTTATGACCACAAAATAAAGTTGTAAGTTATTTAAGTTAATTTTTCAAACTTACACGAATACGCCTCATGGCTTGTACAATTTCAGCGCGTGTGTTCGGTCTAGGAACCTCCTCCCAGCCAACGAACTATGAAAAAGAGATAGAAAATATCTGAATTAGACTTAATTTGATACTATAGATATGCGTAGCAATAAAAATGTTTGTTTCAAATAAACTTTGCATTTTTTAGAAAATAAATATTATTGAAAATTAATATAATAATGTGGGTACGCCAGCACGTAGCATGGTAAAAAAAAAACCTTTTGGTGTAAATATAATTAATTTAAATTTATTTATTATTTCGGTTGTACTTTCATTTTTCATATAAATTTTTTTATTAAGTTTTTACGAAATTTGGCATGAAAATTAACGATAACTTTTACCTTCCTTCTGCTGCAGTCGCTTTGCCCTCTCATGGCACCTATCTACCAATCAACTTTTATAAAAATAAATTTGGCTAAATTAAAGCTGATTTTTCTTTAAAAATATACACAAACAATTACAAAAATAACAAAGCGGTCAAATTTAATAGCAAAAGCAACAGACACACTGCGCTGCTGCAATGCTCTATTGACGGTGCACATGTTTTACATTACAGATGACAAGGATGCAAGACTACTTGTGTGTGTGTGTGTGTGTGTGTTTGTATATGAGTGATCGCATTGGTCTGCATTTGTGCTGCTCACGCAGTGAAAGTGAAAAATAAACGCAGCGCCATACAACACTTTAAAATGAAATAAAACTTTAAATAGATAAGAAAACAAAACAACAAAACATAATTTCAAAGAAATTGTATAAATGAAAGAAGAAGAAAACCACTGAATGACGTCAATAGAATCTATTTTTAATAAAATATAAAATTTTTTTGATTACACAAATAGTTGATCATCGTCGTGGTCGTTCTTCTTTTGACGCTGCCTTGGCCAATGTAACTGCAAGCGTTGCCAAGAAGTGCCAAGTGGCAGTTGCAGTCACATATTCACGCACCCTTTGATGCTGTTGTGCGTGCGCGCAAAAAATGTCATAAAGGGAATTCAGCTCTTGAGTGTAAGAGCATTCATATTTGCGTAACTTTCAGTCTATCTGTAGTGTTTTTTAATAACATATAAATATATATATATTGAGACTCTTCCCAGAACTTAATTTTTTTTATATCTATTAAACTCAATCTAATGACGTTGAATTTATACTTGATAATGTGAAAATAGACCTCTTAATCCTTTTTTTCAAAGTAAATTTATGAATTTAAAACAAAATATATACAAAAAACATAGTAATCAAAATGAAGCTTGTCCTTGCTTCAGACGAGAGAACTTTAAGAATCGACAACCATCAAAGTCTTATGAACATTTTCCAGACACACTGTGAGATTTTACCATGCATATAAATAAAATGATGACTATCACCATCGATGTCCGTGGATCACGCAAAAACTTCAATGAATCGATGATCAAAAACGATAAAAAATGTAAGTTTATCATTTCGTACGTGAATATAATTTCGCACGTGGCTGCTCTGTATGGTTTCAAACATTTGTCTGTCATTTCGATATTTATACATAGACTTTCTCTAAAAGTACTGACTCTACATTTTAAACAAGAAATTGGGCAATCTATATTTATTTCGACTTTTCCAAGAATTTTCACATTCAATCTTGGTTGAAAAAACTTATTTCCATCGAATAAACCTGAATATCTATACCGGTTCGAAAGGTATGAGGACAAGTTTGTTAACACTTACCTTTGACTTCATATAATTTTGTTAAGATATTAGGATATTATTCGTTCGAAATATTAGACTATCTCCGGAGATATCGCAAAAATTATATTCAAAAATTTTTAAGTGCGATTTTCATAAATACAAACTAAAACGAGGATTTATATATGGTTTTTCATAAGAAAATTTATTTCTTAAAATTATGAAGAAGAAAACAGACCCAGAAAGTATATAAATTTAAAGAATACTTCATGTAGAATAATTTTTTTATTTTACTTTTAACTGTTAGAAACATGCTCTTGATTAGGTAATTTCGTCTCAATTAGGAGGAAGTGCCCATATTAGATCTATTTCAAAGGGAACATCACAGGGTGGTGTCTTATCACCATTTTTTTGGATTCTTATTGTAGACGATTTGCTACGAATCATTAGTCGACAAGGTGTAAAAGTAGCTTACGATAATAATCATCTTGTGCTTGTGTCTGGTAAAGACTTAAATATTTTAGGTGATATTATGTTCCAAACCTTTAAAAACATAATTTTATAGAGCAAACTGACCAGTAATTACAAAATACCAAGGCGCAGGCATTCAATTCTTAACACCAATTATTTGCTTCGTCAAGAGAGTGCCAAGTATTTGGAAGTAGTCCTTAAGAAAAAACTGTATCCGTACATTCAAAGTGAGACTGATTATATCACACCCAAGTTTATGTTCTTAACCAACTTTCAAGTGAAAATATCTGAAATATCTACTTCCAGTTTTAATTCCAAATAAATATACTTCGACGCTTCGAAAATGGGTCTGGTACGGGGACTGGAATTTTTTCAAAAGTCTTGAACTTCTCTTACTTTACCTTGATACTGTAGTGTATTTCAAGCAGATATTTTAGCTGTCTGGATATTTAGCATTTTAAATTGCTAAATTTAAAAGTTTTGATAGCTTTTTCATCTACGTCGATAACCAAGCAGCCATTAAGACACTTGGTTCTAATATTAAAAAGTTCTACTTGGTCCTAGATTGCAGGAAATCTCGATGTGAAATATATATTTATACAGAGACTTCATTAGCAATAAAAATTCGGAAAACATTGCTAGGAAAAACTCTATTGTAGTTCATATAGTCTCTAAATCAAATACTTTATACGCAGTTTAGTAAGTGTGCACATCCAAAGAGCTATTCATCTTAGAATTTCAAAGTGCCATAGTGTGTCTTTTCTGCCCAATAGCTCTGCATATTCGGTTTTTATCTTCGTCATCACATTTAGTCGTAAAATAATATTTACATCTGTGTGATTGCACTGTGCACCTAAATTGAGTGCAACCACTTGGCATTTGTTGTTAAAAATTAATGCATCGATGCAACCAACCATTAAATGCATCATCACCAGTTGTGTCACTCTCGAAATTAAATTTTTATTGTGTGCTTTTTATAACTCTACTCTTTTAGTGATTAATAAAATCTAAATGCATTTTGATAATAAAATATTTTACAATGTAATAAAACCAGCTAGCTAAGTTCTATAATCGCGACAAGTTTAATTTAGAAAAGAGAAAGTATATAAACTACTAACTTCACAACACAAAATCACGGAAGTCAAGGAAATTCTATTTTCACCTTTACTAAACTAAGCTGCTGAAAGAAGGCAAAAATAAGCAAACAAATAAAATTGACCTACAAACCTATGCTGCCGGCTAAAGCCTTGTTAACCACAAAACGAGTAAATGAAAAAAAAACATCCGAAAAGAAATGTACTTAACTGGATTAAGTGACCTTTTCGGCTGATTTGTTTGCAAAGCGTCTGAGCAAAATAAAGATGAAAAACAATAGAAAACAGAATGAAAAATATTCGACAGCAGTTCATCAATGAAAGGAAAAAAGTATGAGTACGACCAAAGGTTAACAGCGGTAATATAAAAAAAAATCCATTCAAAGAATGAAGTTGGCTCACCTCAACATCAAGCACTAAAAGTAAATTGTTGCTAAAGCAGAAAATAAAGATCCAGGAAAATTATACAAAATTACACAGGACAATAGATGAAAAGGATGATGTTCAAAAGGTGCTGTAATGTGGGCAAAAAAGTTTTTTGAACTTTTGCTACTTTCGTGTCTGTAAAATACATTGTTGTCTGCTACTGATGTTGGCCACTTTTGTAACTTCCTTCGTTTACGCTTATCTACCTAGATAGAAATCTTTGCAGTTTGTGAGACAGTTGGAGGAATATAGAAAATATAAAGCAGTGTAACGATGTATCGAAAATATTTTAGCCCAATATATTTTGTATTTATACTAAAGAGATACTAGCAACTTCGATAAAAGTAGGCGGAACTAAAAATCTGGGTGTGGTATAACTAAAATATTTAAATTATTATATCAGCGATTCAAATAAAAATTTCCAATATTTCATCTACTATAGCAAAAAATAGCTAAAAGTGTATGGATAGTAACTTTTTTAAGGGGTGTGACATTGCCTACATATGATGAGGTATATATAATAAATAATCCAAAAAGAAAATCGTTTTCAAAGAAAAATTACTCTTGAATTGTTATGAAATTTGATTTTTGAATTATTTTGGCTGTCATAAGAATGCTGTGGACCAGAGTTGTTAATCAAAGGCGTGACACCTCCTATGCATTTTTGAATGTTAAAATATCATAAGGGAACTGTTTAAGTCTATATGGTATTACTGGAGATAATAAACATAATAAAATGTCGCTGAATCAAATAGCTCCAACAAAATTAGATGCAACAATCGAAGATCAATCCAAAGGTGACTAAATTGGGCGGAGACTGTTTTAATGATTTCCAAAATCGATTTCATACGATTTTTGTACTCAATTTTAAGTTAAAATTTAAATTTAAAAACGAATACTTGAAATCAACTTTCAGTACGCAAGTGTATGTTGCAAAATATATCCTGTGCAGAATATATCCCCAATACAATTGGCTGCTGCTGTTGCTGCTCTCGTGATCCTTGCTTATCCTTGTGATTCTACAACAATTACTATTGTTGGCTTTTGATATTCTATTGCGTTTCTTTTTCGTTTTCTTTGCTATTCTATGCTCTGTTGAGACAACTTGAAAATTGTAGAAGTGCTACTTTTGCTCCTTGTTGTCATTGTGTATTTGTGTGCGTTTTCAATATCTCCGTTGAAAAGATATTTTCAGCATCATCATAGTGACTTGTACTTGCGTTTGTATTCGACTTTATTTTGTATTACCCCAGCAAACAACAATGCAAAGCCTATTATGAAGAATTTTTTGTAGAAAATAAAGTTTGGTTTGCGCTCAAAAACACGTCATTTAACAAAGAATGTAAAGATAAAGAGACGGCGTGACGAGTGTGTCGTATAAAAAATCAAATTGCTCTAATTTGTTTTGAGTTGCAAGCTCTCGGTATCAAGCAATCCACATTGAAAGATACATAAAAAAACATGTGAAATATAATACTTTTGACAATTCATTTTGCTCTCATCATGTGGTTTCGTTATCATTGTGATAGTGGTTCAAGAACCTGAAAAATATCTGCGTTTACCTTTTTCAAAGTTTTGATTTATTCATTTTTAATGTACCATCCATTTTACATATAGTCGAGTGCAATTAGTCATTATCAATGAAATATAACGGAACCCAGCTATAGTAAATGGATTTGAAACAGTTTTTTTTTTGTTTTCTCATAGTCATAAACTAAAAAGTTTACTGATTGGAAATGACTGCTATTTCGAAAATCCGAAAAGCTGTGATGCGTGGATTATTTAAAGTATTACTACCAAATTTCGCAGAAATACCTGATGTGGCTTAGAGCAGTTCTTGACAACAGGTAGGCGAAATTTCACAAGAAGGCGTGGCACCTCCCATACGTGCAAAAACTTTGAAATGCTATACTGATGGAGTTATTCAGTATGACTTTCTTTTCGTTTCACAAATAGGGCATTTCAAGCGCAGTTTTTCTTACCGCACATGTGGCTAATTGCTTTAATTAAACTTATAATATTGTGTGCAAAAATGAGACCTTAATGCAGGAGGAACATCGACTGGGGTAATTTGGGGTCGTTGAGCTTGAAAGTTTTATCATTTTTCGCTAAAAACCATATGAAAAAATTTGCAATTAATTCATTTACGCAGCGTTTTGAGCTGACTAAAGACCGACTAACAATATACGCAAACCATATCTGGATAATTTAAGAAACTTGAAGGACCAAAACAAACAAACTCAGCTTCGATCCGCTGACCAAACCCCACCTGCATGCTCTTCGCTTCGGTTGTGTATTTAAGCTTTCTTCTCATATATTTGACAACTTAATTCTGAGAACTAAACTAGGACCAACAAATTGCGTTCGATTTTTTTTGTACTTTCGAACTAACATTCTTTTGTGAGAATGGTTGTATGGTGCCGAAGACTTTTAATACCTTTGACTATTAAGCACGCAAACATGTTCTTTCAAATTATATCATCGCCTTTCAATTTAGAATACAATCCAAATCCATTCAAATGATTTGATGCAGGCAAAAACTTTTACTTTTGCTTGGAAGGGTTAAACTTTTGTGCCAGAACAATGATGTAAATGGATCTGTTAGGACAATAGTTTTAATTGTTTTTCGTAAAAGCCAAGAAATTCTATAGAACATTTAAACGGAAAAAGTTTTGTTTGAAATTCTTTTGGTGTGGTATTACTACGAACGAAAAGAGTTCGAACTCAAATATTTGCTGTTTCTTTTCAACAAAGGATTTTTTCTAAAGATTCCCATTTATATAACCTCCAAAATGCGTTTCATACTAAACTATCAATTAACAGCGCTATAAATAAATTTAATTATTTAGCTGTTTACAACTTTAAAAATAAAATTCGTATCTTTAATTTATTTTTGTGATGTTTTTTAATTACTCTCTGAGGTGAAATAAACAATAATAGTAAACAAACTATTAATTGCTTGAAATTAATTATTATTCAACCAAAACGGAAAAAAAAGAAAATAAGCAAATTTGCAAGTACGTAAATAATTTGCATAAAAATAGCAAATTGGCTTAAATTATGTGTATTTTTAAATTTGAAATTTCGTAGATGCGTAAAATGGTGCACATTTAAAAAAACGCTTGAAAAATAAAGCGAATAAAATGAAGCATCTAAAAGCGTACGCGCTGTATTCAAATATAAATGACTGACTGTCTATTCATCGCTTCCATTCAGCATTTGGTAATTTGCATGTTTACTGTCTGTCTACTTTGAATGAAAGTCAAGACAGAAAGCGCATTGCTATATAGTACGTCGGTGTAGTTTTCGATTGATGTGTAAACAATTTTCGAAAATGCTACAAATATGGTAAGAAAAAAACTATAGAGTTAATTGCGTTGAGAATTTCTTATAAAATTCACGAAGTTAAGAAAGGTAAAATTTGCCAATTTTTTATTATAGAAAAGCCGCTCTCAGATTTTCTTACCAAAGACGATATGTGTGGCCCAAATCGGAACTGAATGTATTGCTTTGATAGTCATTGCTGAGTTGACTCTAAACTTAGTGATATTTTATAATTTTTGGGCATTATTTGGTTCAGAAAAACGAGCTATGTTCTGAATCGAGACAAAATGGACAAAAGAGTTTGATTAACTTGCATTTGTAAAAATCTGACCCAGTTTTTAAAATATTAACAAGTGATTATTGATTTTCATATTTCGTAAATAGATTTCATTCCGTTTCCCTTTTGCTACATTGAATGAAATCCAGATTTATTCTTCAATTGCCAACTTTATGTCATTGATGCAGTTTTGTTTTAATTCAAAAATCGTATGCTGTGCTCAAAATGTCCATATTCAAGGATATAAATTGCGTAGATATAGACCTACATTAATTCTTATAATAACAACAAAAATCAGACACAAAAAAAGAAATCAGACACAAAAACATTAAGAAAAAAAGACGCACAAAATCAAAAAACGCAAGCGACAAATGACAACGAGCGAAACAACGAAGCGCAACGAAATGTAACGCAACGAGCAACATGTCGCGCTTTTGACACTTAATTGCATTTATGCGACGCTGAATGCGGCAGTGGGTGGTATAAGGAAGATGAGATGAAATCAGCACATGACTGTGACATCATAGTAAGCAAGAGTTGCCACAAGAACCGCTTTGCAGTATAGGCTAGATGAAAGAGCTGCTCTAGTCATTTTCCCAAATCCATCTGGTAACCCCATCAAAATTGTGCTTGCAATGTGAAACAGCGGCATAGCTGTCAACTAAAATTTGGGACATTTTGCCAAATTTTTTTTTTTAATTTTTTTTTTTATTTTTAATTATTTTTTTTTTTGCTACTTTAGATGAAACGTAGACTTAGCTGCTCGCAATTTAAGTAAACAAGTGCGTCATTTTATCTGAATTTTTATTCCCAGTAGATTAAATTTGCATTTGGAAATTAAGAAAATTAAAATTCCGTTAAATGCTGTAAAATTTGTAATTACTCGCAAGTGTTACTTCTAAAGTTTTCACCAGTTGATTTATGAATATGATCGCGTTAGAAAATTTTTAATACTCGTAAATGAAATGGATAAAATTTACTATTAATCAACGTAATTTATAGTTCAATTATTGCATTCTTTGCTGTATGAATAGATTTGGAAGCCATAAAGAGCAGGAAATAATGCAACATAGTGTCTATGTTTGTATTTAGAAAATGTAGCTGTTTTAGAAACCAATGCATTAGTAACAATCAATTTAATGCAAATGCATTTTATGCGCATGATATATACTCGTATGTATCAAAACAAAAAATTAAATAAGATAAAAATATTCGGAAATTATACTTGAATAGCAGAAAAAAAATCGCTTAAAGTTGAAAAGTATTTAATATGTAAAAAATCATATAATGTCGAAATGGATCGAAAACATTGATTGGTATTGAAAAACATGAAAATACATCGTAAAAATTGATATTAAAAAGCAGGTATTGAAATATATCGAAAATGTGAAAAGTATTGAAAAAATTTTTACGAAAAAGAGTAACATTGAAAAAGTTCATGAAACGGAAAGAGTATCAAACAACAAGAGAGGTCGGAAAGTATCGAAAAGTGAATGCAAAAGTAGTATAGAGTACAGTCCAACAGTATTGAAAGGTTTTAAAAACAAAAAAAAATTGAGTGACTAGATGAAAAAGCAATTACTTAGAATAGGAGAAACGCCAAGAGGGCAAAGGACCTGACCTCGATTTTGTTCCCTTTGAAATTTGACAAACTTTGAACGGTCACAGCGAACGCGGAATGAAAAGTATCGATGTAAGGTTTCTTCTGCGCGTTTTGTTTCGTCAAAACATTTAGAAACGAGCTAGGATCGCAATTTACACTTAAACCCGAGCTAACCTTCTCCCATGTACCTTCTTTTCATTACATTCGCTTATAATTATAGCCGAAAAATTCTAGGAACTATCCAAGCGAAATTTAGCTGCAAAGATTTTGCGGGATTGCAAAGACTAGTAAAATTTTTAATTAATTTAATTTAAAATAGCGATGAAAACCAAAAATTATTAATTTTTCATTTGGGACCTATGTAGAAAAGTAATGAAATTTTCATTAAAAACTCGGCGCTATTGAATTTAACGTTAAAGATGATCATTAAAATATTTTTAAGAAACGAATGTCGTTTAGTTCATACGTCCCCTGAAAAACTTTTTCAAATTGTTGAATGTGAAAGGTTGATCAAATGAATTTTTTGAAAAAAACTTAAATTTCTAGGTCTGGGTCTCACAAATGACAGCAAACTGGGGGACTAAGTCCCCCATGTAGCATGTGATGGAATCTGTGTCAACGGATCTGATTAACAAAATCAAAATCTCTTAGGAGGTTTTTGGGATTTTATGGACTAACTATGACCAGGCTTTCCAAGTGCCTGCTTTTGACATGCCCAAAACTTTAATTGCATGTTAAAGCTGCGGGCCTTGTAAGAAAAAGCCATAATCTTGGTCCCACAGCATGACCCAAACAACAACAAAAAAATGGCATTAACAAAAAATTACATTTTAACATTGGCGACTAAAAAAAAATATTTTTCTGTATATTCTGTCACACAGTGTCCACTTGGTTTTACATGAAAAATCGCACTAAAAGTTGCGCTATTATCAAATTGAAAAGACCAATTAAATCAAATTTCATCTTTTTGAATTCTTTAAACTCAAATCTTTGAAAATCGCATCACTTTTGTTTAAAACTCATAGGGTCTTTTATTTGCACATAAATTTGGAAAATCAACCACTATAGGACGGAAAAGATTTTTGTGAGCTTGAATTCTTTAAAGCAATAGTTAAAACACAGCTATGTTCTCTTTGTCACATTGTAGGGCAATTGGAGTACAATATATAATATAACATATAAAATTTAAATTGTAGTTTCCTGCAAGCAATATAAGTTCAAACACTGCTAAGGAAGGCTAACTTTCTTCAGCGGAGCAGCAATGATATTTCACAGGAAGGAAATATAGTTAGGAGAATCATAAGTTCACGGAATACGTGATTTCAGTTTCTAGTAAGTTTCAAAATAAATCAAACATGTAGTACGTAAAAATTTTGTAGGTGACCAAAGTAATCAATGGATTCAAAGAGGACTACTAAGTTTTTTTCCATGGCTATAAAATCAAAGCAAATTTTATAAATTTTGCAATTCACAAATGAATACAATACAGAAAAGAGGTTAAATAATTTCATTTGTATTTCCAAAATCGTAATTTATTTTCATCGAATATTATCAATGATGTTTTCTTAAGAATCGTGCCTGACTGGACTTCTTTCTTAGCGAAAATTATTGTTTTCAATAAACTAAAAAAAAAAAACAATATTTTCCTAAGACAAAAAAAATAGTTTTTTAGGTCATTAGCCATGTTATGTACAGTGCTAACCCTGCTCTAATATACATTGTATATAAAACAACATCTGTCAAATATTTAATTACTAAATGAACCTGTGAAGCAAAAGTGAAAATTTTAAAAAATGTTCATAATTTATATGCTTATTGTAGCCGAGAGTTTGAAAAATCTAACGAGTTTTGGTAGTTAGTTTTTTCTTTCTAAATTAAACTATTACTATATTTATTACCATAAATCCTGATCTATGACACATTTAAAAGCTTGAAAAAATAAATAAATTTTTCGTCATTTTTCGCATGGTTTTTTTATAATTTATTTATAGAAAATTGGACAAAAAATTTTTTCCACTTTTGGCGTCATAAATAGCGATCTATTTAGATGTTCGTTGAAAAAGCTTGTTTAATATTCTCTAAGATTTTTAGAAACCGAAAACAAAAGGTATTTCTTTGGTACACAAAAATACTTTCAACAAACATTTATTTTTTTTCATAGCTCAAAACCACAAAAAGTAGACCATATGGAGTCCATTGGAACCTAGCACTGACCGTGATTCAGTTCTTCCTCAGGATTCAATTTATCAGAACTTTCTAACGTCTTTATCCTTTAGGGTTTTTTCAATACTTTCAATATTCTCCAAAATTTTTCGACTTTTCGAAGGCATTCGGTATTTTACGAACCTTTGACAGAATCTGATATTTATCTATATGATCATAAGAAGACATCGTTAACTTCACACATCAAACTATGGGTGTTTGCATTCACCTGCTTTTTATGTTCTTTTTTGACATTAGAATTTAGCATACGTGGTGTTAACCCTGTTCACTTGCAATGTATAACTGGTGATTTTTTGGGTACTTGTTTTTTCAGCGGAAATTTTTTGACACGTCACGCGTTATTAGTAACATCTGTCAAAGCTAAAAATGCTCAGTAAGGTTTGCCATTTTACAATGAATAGACTGACAAACGAACATCGCTTGCAAAACATTGCATTTTACTATCAAAAGTCATGCTCGGTGAAAAATATGTTTTTATCGAGAAATTTTCCTAAGCAACGAAGCTCAATTGGTACGTCAAGAAGCAAATTTGTCTAATTCGATCTGCAGATCAGCCAGAGGCAGTTCAAGAGCTGCCAATGCACCCTGAAAAATGGACCGTTTGGTGTGGTATGTCGGCCGGCGGAACCATTTGACCGTACTTTTTCAAAAATAATAAAGCTCGCAACGTTACAGTCAATGGAGCAAGGTAACGTGCGCACAAAATGGAAGAACTGGACTTGGTTGACATGTGGTTTCAACAAGAAACATGCAACAAGGCGCGCGATACCATGCACCTAATGAGAGGCGAGTTTGGTGAGCAATTAATCCCACGTTTTGGAGCAGTCCATTGGATGCCAAGATCTTGCGATTTGACCCCACTAAACTATTTTTTGTGGAGCTACATGAAGTCTCTCGTGTACAGGGACAAACCAGCCACAATTGTAGCCCTGGAAGACAATATTAAAGCTGCTATTCGTGTGATACTGGCCGCAATGCTGGAATAAGTATGCCAAAATTGGAGCTTATGGATGAATCACGTCAAGCGTAGCTGTGTGCAACATTTACATGAAATAATCCGTAAAAAGTAAATGGAAGGAATTGATGTATTGCTCCAAATAAATATTTAATTTACTATTGCAAATTTTCAGTTCTCTTTTTATTTTTCAAAAACCAAACGCTTAAACAATCACCCATTATAATTATGTATTTTATCACCACGTTGAAAATAAAATCCACTCAGTTTCAAAATCGTGGGTTATATTTGAAATTCATACCATTTTATTTTAACGGGCAGCAGTAACACGTTTCGTTTATTATAAATTAGCATCATGTTTAATGTAGGTAAACAAATACAAATTTATAATTTAATAATATTACAAATAAGAATTATTTCAAAATAAGCAAAAATATCTACAAATTTAAAATAAATTTTACCTTCCAAAAATTAAGCTTTTAATGCTGTATTTAGTTCACGTACGCAAATGACGAAAAAATCGTGCGTTTTTCACACGTAAACATTTGCTATTTACGTTTTTTCAATTTCAATTTGTTATAATTGAAGCAAATTTAAAATAAACAAGAATTTGTATATATAGCAAATCATTGCGAGTAAATAAAATAAAACATGACCTTAAGTCTAAAAAACTTACGTGATATTTCTGAGAATAGATGCATTTTTATATATACAAATGTCGCTTAATTCTTCCAGTGCATTTGCACTTTCAGAGCTTTCCTTTTATAACGATGCAATAGAAAAAATTTGAGCAAATATTTCACGCTTTCCTTTGTTTATAAAAATGTATCATATGTAAACAATGGAAACGAAAAAGTGTCCTAAGTACGTCATAAATTAAAAGAAAAAAAACAAAAACTTTCGATTTAGCGAATTTAAAAAATTAAAAATTACTTGCAAGCGTGAGAAAAATTTGACTTTTATTTATTTCGTTTGTTTATTTTTGCAGAATTCCATCATTCAACAGCTTGAAAGTTTTAGAATTCAACTTGTTAAGTAAACTTTAAGATGCTACAAATGATGCGATATAGCAGCGGTGGCAACAACGACAGCGTCAAAGCATATCAGCAGATCTTCTCAAAATTTAGTGTTTGAGTGACGTCAGTTTGGAGATCTAGGAATTTGTATAATGAGTCTAGTTATCTTAAATTAGACAGGCTATTAAGTCAAGAAATTTAAAGAAATATTTAGTACAGAGTAGTGACTCACTCTAAAAGAAGCATACGGCTCTACCACCGTTATACCCAATTGAACTCAAAAAAATATGAGATTACATAGGACTAAGTTAGCTGAATAATTTAAAAAGTAATATCACAATCAAGGTAAGCCAAAACTTCACTGAGTATTTATTTGGGATATAATTAAGACTCGATATCCATCAAAAGAAGAGAATCCCCTGAGCTTGCTTTGTGAGAAAAGTTTATGCAGACGTTTATTTTCATATAAAAAGTAATTTATTGAAAACTTTAAATGCGTTTTTCTTTAACTTTGAGTTTTTTTGAGTTATGACGGTCTTCTAGCACAGGAGCGATATCTATAACATACGCGTAACATCTAACAAACATCCGATTCTACTGTAATTTTCACTCGTCAAATAACTTCAAAAATAGCACCACAGCCAAAAGTACAGCTCCCTAGGTGGTCGGAGTTCTGAAAAAGACCCATATTTTGCTCTAATCATAGCCGTTTCAAAAATTGTAGTTCTTAAAGTCCACAAATCTGAATTTAAAGTAATAGATATCACTTTTTTTTGATTATGTCATCTACTGAACATAACAAAAAATGAAGCCCCTAGACCCTTAATACATTTTTTTGTGAGCCAATAGTCGTGATAGCTCTGCCATAAGTATGTACTAGTAGCAGGTGTAGTATTACATCCTAGACAAAAGTAGAGATGGATCTTAGTGTTCCTGTAATGTAAAGGCTTGTCAGTTTTTGAACCGTGGTCAGTTCCTTTTGGAGACTTTTTTACTCCCTTGAACGAAATTCGGATTCATAGTGCCAAAGCAAAAGTTTGGACTGAAGCCCCAAACTTTTTGCCAATGGCATTCTTACAAGTGTAAAGAGCTGCCGAAGCTTTCCTTGGCCTTTCTTTTCTGTTTATTTCTCAATCCAATTTTTTGTTGATAATTTTTCCTAGGAACTTAACGCCCTTTAATAACACTTCATCGAGTATAGGAGGTTAGATATTTAAGGTTTGTATTTCTGCTTACAAGAAAATCTTCAGGCAACCTGAAGAAGAGGTTGCCCCACAATACGTAGAAAAGTCCAATTAGCTATCCTAAGAACCAAAAAATATATAGAACTTCTCTAGCATCGAACCAACGAATGGTGTGGTTATGGTAACGAATATATACTAATTTTCTTCAATATTTCAAAATGGGTGGCACCACGCCTTTTTTGTCAGAATCCTTCCTGGGATTCATTATAACCGTATAAATTATATAGGAGCTTATCCAGAACATTTATGCACATATAAATACCTTCATTTTTATATAAATAGATTTCAGCTTTATGCGATCTTAAACTAAAACTAGCTAAGGTGTTCTCTTTGGCCAGGCCGAAACTCACATACCCTACATTGAAAGTACTTTCTAAATAAATGTTATAAATACATTAAAAATTAATTACCTAAAATATTCATGAAAATCGTATGTGCCAATTGTGAGTTATACGAAATCAAAATTTTCAATTGTTAAAAAGTTCCACGCCCACTTTGCCATTTCCGCCTTATAGCTTGTAAGAAGATGTAACCTATGTGTTAAATTCCATTGAACATAGTTTTCCCGTAAACGTGATTTCAAATGACAGACAGACAGACGGACAGACAGACAAACGGACAGACAGACAGACAGACAGACGGCAAACAGAAAGACAGACAGACAGACGGACGGACGGACATAGCTATATCGACTCAGGTGGTCACGCTGATCAATAATATATATACTTTTCTATACCTGCCACGCCGCCTTCTGTGCATTACAAACGGAATGACAAAGTGAATATACCCTCTGTGTAGGGTATAAAAATTTTCTAACTTCAAGTTTAAGTTGTAGTTTTGACAGTCAACTATGATGATTTAACCCAAAGAGTACATTTTTAAAGATATGCATCCTATTATTAGCTATTCTCTGTTGAGGATTGAAATTCCTTCTAAAGCCAGTTGAGGCCGCATGTTGCTGCATTGGGGAAGTGCCCCTTCATACAATAATTTTTTATAAACTTCGCAACAAAATTTAAGTTAGCACTGTTGCCAACGCCTTTGAAAAGCCACGCAATAATGAATCATGCGAAACCACAGAAAAAAAGTTCAACAAATGTTGAAACTTAAGAATGAACAAAACCATACGGCGCCGCATGCCATAAACAATATATGCTAAAGTGGATACAACAGCAGCTACTTCCAGTAACAAAGTTGTTGTTGCTAATTTGCTTTAAGAGCGGCAGGCCACTGGATCTTAGCGAGTGTAAAGTTGCACGTGTTTCAGTTTGAAATCATGGCATAAGCAGAAGAGCTAAAGCTCGCACAGTACTAAATGATATATGCGGTGGTCCATAAGAAAATTTATGTGTGAAAATTAATTTGGAATTTAAGTGTCTCGAGCATATAGATTTTAAAATAGATTTATGCAGAGTAGTGCGAATTTCAATTTAAAGACTTCTTATTAGCTAACACAACATAAATAGAGATATAACATTACCTACACGCGCGCTAGAGCGTGTTAGTTTATTGTAAAAATAAAAAGTTCCAGAAGACTTAGTATATTCAGGCGTATAAAAGATAAAATACAAGATCAACATTTTTTAGAAAATCTAAAGTAAATCAGAGTACTTAACTTACACGATCACTGCCGTAATTGCAGCTTACATGCAATAAAAGTTTTCTACATTTTTCAAAATTAAACCTTTCTTAGAGCACAATCTGCTCTGGTAATAAACCTACAGTAAAATCAATTTCAAATGGCACTAATTAGTGCTGGAATACTCAACTGAATTGCACATTTTACAGCTTCTCCATGGCAAATTTGTTTATTACGTACAACATCAAAAGAATTAGAATTCATTTCTCACATGACTGCTGCAGGGTTAGGAAATTCGAGTTGCTGCAGGTTCCAATGCAAAAATTAGGTTACACGAGTGAGAGGCAAAGAAAACGGGGTAGTGAAAAAGCAGCTATGCAAAGGATAAATAAATCAGCGGATGGATGGATGTGTACTCAGAGGCAAAATTAATGTTCAACCGTTTTGCTAAACATAAACGAGCATTTTGATGAAATTTTGAGAAGAAATTGGTGCGGGTTGGCATTAAAAACATTCATTCAAAGTTAAATTGTAATTTAAATTAACAACGAAGACAAATTGACGCTGCTGCTCCTGCTGCTACTCCTGTTGCTCTGCTGTGACGCATTTGTACGTGCGTTGGTTGTGTTTTTGAGCTGCCTTAAGGTCCTGTTTTTTATTAGCATTGCACTGAGAAAATTAGTCAATTAATATTTTGCTCAATTTTTTAGCAAAATGTTTTTTGTAGTGAATCTTCATTTTATAATTTGAAGAGGTTAAATTAAACTGAATGAGATTGAGAAAGTCGAAAAAAGTTGAATGAGGTTGAAAAAGTTCGAATCAAATAAAAGAGGTTGAAAAAGTCAAAAAAACATGAAAAATGTTAAAATAAATTGAAAGAGGTTTAAAAATGTTGAAACCGTGGAAAGACGTTGAAACAGTTGACAGTTGAAAGAGGCTTAAAAAGCCAAAAAAAAAAAAATCAAAATGTTGAAAATAGTTGAAAGAGGTGAAAAATATGAAGCTGAAAAGGTTGCATAGCGAAAAAATATGAAAAATATTGAAGAAAGTTGAAAGAGATTGAATAAGTCGAAGATTTTTGACAAATACTTATTAAAAAAAGTTGAAAAATTTTTAAAAAGTCGAAAAAAATGTTGAAAAAAGTTGATAAATATCGATAAAATATGGAAGATGACGAAAATAATTGGAAAAAATTAAAAATTCGAAAAAATACTTAGGATTTTCAAATAATTGATAGGAGTTGAAACAATTGAAGAAAGCTGATAACGTCGATGAAATATGGAAAGTGTTGAATAGGTTGAAAAGCTCGAAAAAAATTGAGAGAGGTTGAAATGGTCGTGTTGAAATGTTGAAAAATCTTGATAAATTTAATGAAGTTGAAAAAGCCGAAGGGAAAATGTTGAAATACTCCATACAAAATTTTAAATGTTTTCTGCTTGTATGGGAGGTACCACGCCCACTAATTTAATTCCATAGGACCTTCAAAGTTATTCTTACGTACATATATGAAATCATACTTTGTAAAATCGAAATCACCAACGAAAACAAAACTCATCCTTGAAGCGCACAACATACTACGAAGCAGAACTGTGGTACTTACGTACTTGAGGTTAGTGAAGTATTTTGGTTGGATGTGCTTTTTTGGTTAGAAATTCATTTTTTGGTTAGAAATGCATTTTTTCTGTTCTTGATATAATTCTCAGGCATGATCTGTGGATTAAAAGACTTAAAAAGTCCTTTCTTAACAATGTTATTCGACTTAAACAAAACAAAGGAATGAAGCAGCCACACCTGATTAACGTACTGATTGCCAAAGATCGACAAAGTCTGTTCATTACGACGACAATTCACGCAAAAATTATGCAAGCTTTCTGAACAAATTATTAGATTTTCAATATTAACCAACTCGAAAATTCCCTTCATGTATAGCGCATAAATACTCAGTTGCCTTCGAAAATGTTGCTCTTGTTCTTAGTGTCATTTTTAGGGTTGACTAATGTGTTGTAATTAATTTTTGCCGTCATTAATTTCATTCATTCATTAAATTCATTTGTGCGATTGTTGACAGCACTTTAATCATTTTATGGCATTAAATTTGTTGAGCTTCACAAGTGCCAGTATTCGCAACATACATGAGTGTCATTTAAAATGCTTAACCTCTAACCAAAATCTTCTCGGATTTTGTGTTTTAAATTGTAATTAACTTTTTAGCACCATTGTATGGCATCCCCACTTATAAACCAAACTTTTGCGCGTACCTACAAACATTTCAAAGGATTCCTTGCAAGCCAAATGTAAGAGCATATACATAGATGTAACAAGCATAGCAACCCAATTGAGACAAAATGTATGCTGGATCGAATGATTGCATAGAAAAGCTGAGAGTGGTTTTTTCAGATTGCTATTTTACCTTACTTTTCTTAACAAAGTCATAGGAGGACATGGTTAGCCGGAATAGTGTCAATAAATAGTGGAAAATATAAAATTGAAACATCAAATGAAACGCTTCGTAACTTTTGCTGAATTTGTTAGCCAAATGTTAGGTTGAGCATTAGTTGAATTTTCCCAATTAAAATAACGTAAAATGTAGCATACTTTTTGGCGTTTCTTTAAAAATATGTTTTTTCTTTTAAGCACATTTCTTTTGTGCCTTACCGCGTGAGATTGAAAGGATTAGGTTGCTTCATTTATATTTCTTATTTCAGAAATTGCCGCTGTATTGCTTTTGTGCCTTACGATGGCCCCTAGTATTGCTGCTTAAAAAAATATCTTATAATAGCAGTACTGCTTACCCAGTCACCTTTGATTTCATTATTCGAACATCCTTATCTATTCAACTGGGTGAATTTGCTCCAGTTCCCAACAAGGAAAATATGTACAAACAAACCACAAATTCAGTAACACACGCACATGCATTACCACACACACATAGTGTAAGAGTACCTTTAGCGTGGAGAGCAGAATTCACCACAATGCGTTGCTCTCCCTTTATTTTTCCAGGTAGCACACAATTTTCCCTTAAATTTAATTAATTCTGTTGAATGACATTTTTACGTGGTGGGCGGTAGTGATATTCACACCTGCTTTTGCTAAATGCTAACATTTTTTTGTTGCTTGTTGCTCTTAACGCTCTTATTAAAAATTTTTCTTTAAAGTTGCTGCTTTGAATGACAATGATTTTTTTACGCGGTTTTTAGCCAAGTTAACAGGCTGCGCGCGTGTCTCACTACGTGGGTGTGTATGTAAAATGTTGATATGTATTCGTACGATGCATATTTGGGTATGTTGAAACTCGTGCCATTTACCTTGAACCCGTATAATACGTGGTAATGAATTTTGATTTAGTTGGTGCTTAAAAGTTATGTCTAATTAAATTTAAGTGGGATGTATTAATTTTTCATTAATGAAATATAAGATATTGAGTAAATTTTTAAAATTTTTTATAGTAAAAATTAAATTCTGCAACGCTAACAGAGCCGAAATAACTTTTAGCAAAAAGCCACAAGTAACCTTTGTGGTTGCCAGATTTGTTTTTGTAAATTCCTTGCCAAAATACCATAACCACTGAAAAATTCTTGGAGTTTAGCCACAAAAGAAGTTAAAAAAAAAAACACATGTAGCCTCTGAGAAAAAATACAAAAATTTAAATGTAAAAAAGTTTTGTAACAACAGCAACCAACGGCTATGGCAGGTTAGAATTACAGTAGAATTCGGTATCCTGCCGGGTGCAACTAATTGCCATTGAAAGCTTTTGCCAATTGTGAGAATAAAAACAAAAATTAAAAAAAAGGTCCGAGAAAAGTTACAAGAATTTTACTAAATGACTTGGGTGTTTTGTAAAGTTTGTAATTAGGTAAAACAGTGAGGTATGGCACACAATTTATACACCCAAAAAAATGCAATTAGTCAAATTGGCATGTGCTATGTTTCATTTGTTTAGCTTAGGTTCTATTCACCAAGCTGCAGGTTGAGCAGACAGGACAACTCTCGAAGACCTCGAAAGTTTATTATGATGCCCCAAAGTGTGGGTAGTCATAAGGTTGTCCAAACGAGGCTGAGCTTCAAATCAATCTGACAAGTTCTTTTAATAGTTTATTTGTTTCATTGCTCACATTTGCGAACGTTTCATCTGTTGTGAGGGCTTTATCTGTTAGTAAGGGAAGACGTTCTCTGCAAAGTTCTAGACTCAATAAATCGATATATTCAAAGGATTTTCTGTAAGTGCCTTAATATGCATAAGGTTTAAGTGTAATGGGCGAATCCAGGACAGAATAAGTGGAAAGCTTTAATTACTTGGGCTCAATAATATCAATTAGGCCATTCATGCTAGAATCAACAAAGCGAAAAGCATATTAGTGCAGTCAACTTCGTATTATCGAATGATAACGACGTTAAACGCCTTTCAGTGAAAGGGAGTCCTTCTTTTTGGTTCAAAAATTATATCAAAATAAATTTCTATGAAATTCGTTGATTTTTATTTTAATTTTGAATAAGCAAGAGCGCAAATATTTCTCAATTATACAAAATTTTTTATATGTTTATATATTCTGAACTATACACTAACATTTAATTTTGGCTTTACTTGTATTTAATTACATTGATGTGGGCTAAATCAGGATTTGCTGAAGCAGAACTTAATATAAAATAATTAACAAAAGGAAATCAAAATGCTGTTAGAGACGAAATGAAAAGGTCAAAGAATGTTTTCTTTTTTAGAATCACAGGGATAAACGAAGACGAATTTTGGCGAAAAAAAAATTAAAAAAAAAAAACAGTAGCAGTTGACATGACAGCAGGTGACATTAAAACAGCGTCAAAAAAATGAAATTCAAATAAATTTCTAAGTACAGCCTAAGAAGGATTATCGCAAGCTTGAAGTTAATTCTGTTGTTAAATTTAAACGAATTGATAAGAAAAATAATAACAACTAAGCAGTTAAAAAATCATCATATTTTTCCACCTCCAACCAATGTAATGGTTCATACATTCTTAAAAAAAAACATTGCATATTTGTGGGCTTAAAATAAAATTGCCGCTTGCAGTTAGTCGATTGTATTTATTATATTTTTCTTTACCTTGCTTTTGTTTTTGTGAACTGATATTGAATTTTTTGTTTGCAAACATTTTGTTTTATTGTTGCTAGCAACATTTTTTTTGTTTCCATTGCATTTTTTTTGCAATAAAATATTGTGATTTCTACGTTTGATAAAACTTAAATGTTTATTGTGTTAAATGTAGAATTGTGTTAATTCAAAAAATGTTGCTGACTGCTCAAGTAATCGATAAAAAAAATATTAAACAAAATACATCGAATTTTTTAACATATGAGACGTTTCATAACAACCAGTGGGTACGTTC
This sequence comes from Meiosimyza decipiens, assembly GCA_963680825.1. NCBI lineage: Eukaryota > Metazoa > Arthropoda > Insecta > Diptera > Lauxaniidae > Meiosimyza > Meiosimyza decipiens. The sequence continues at coordinate 24,661,316 of OY804258.1, read as the reverse complement.
AATGCTTAACACAACGCACAAAAATAGGAAAAACCTCAAATTACTGGTAAGTAATGGAACCTTCACACAAAATTTTGCAAAAAGAACATCGTCTATTGAAAGTTTTTTTTTCGTTGCAAATAATTAATATCGAATTTTTAACAATTAAGCCCCAGTTTTCAAAGATTCTGATGTAAATACAAAAATGGCATAAAAAATTGCAAAAATTTATTTACAGATTAAACTAAGAATCGCAAATCCAAAATGCTACGTGACGTTTTATACTTTGTGTCATTCCGTAGCCACTGTAACATGTTTTCTAAATTTACATCTTTTTTATAAAATTTCAAAGCTTCTTCTTCAAATGTATGCTCTAAAAAAAATTATAGCTTATTATAATGGCATAGCTTTCTAAATTATCTATTTCATATTTTTTGTAGATATCACATGTCGTATACGTTACATTTAATTAAAGAACTCAATGAATGCATTGCGTTTGCGACAGTTGATAACAAATATTTCGGAGACAGATTTTGAGCACCTGGGAATATTTCCATGCCGGTCGCAACCGAGTAACACAAATATTTGCTTGACTAAGCATCAGCATTTTTGTCGTGGTGTGCAATCCACCAATTTGTTCCATTTTTAACTTACCACCACCAGTTAACTTAAAATTTTCAAAGTGTAAATACCAACCTGCAATAGAAAAGAAAATAAATGCCATTAGCAACCGCTGACAATTTAAAATGCATAACTTTGTCGATTTATTTATAAATATTTAACAACATACAATTCATACATCTAGTGTTTTGTATGCTCACCAACATTTGTTAAACTGAAAAGAACAAACTACTTAACATAACTCCAACTAAACAATGCAACCATTTGTGGAGACGTGTCTAATGGTCAAACTTTTCCAATATAAGTTTTGGCAACAGGAAGTTCACAAAATGGAAATAGAATATGAGCGAAAAGAAAAAGGATCAGGAAAAATAAAATAAAATAAAATAAAAGTTGAATAAAATTTTTTATAGTTTCTGCTTTTTCAGCATTGAAAACAAAAAGGACAACAGCAAAAATATAAAATAAAAAAGAAAAGATATACCAACAAAAAACACAAACACAAAAGTTAAAACAAAAGTCAAGTGTGAATTTAAAATAAAAAAAAAATAAAAAAAACTTTAAAAAAATAACTTTGTAGTCGTATAACTGCAGCAGCAGGACAAAGTTCACAGTTGTGTGCATAAAATCGCAAGTTAAACCATAGTTTAGTTGCAGTTGCAGGTGACAAACGTGACTGGGTCTCTGTGCTCTTATGTGTATATTCTGAACATGTGTATGTGTGTGTGTGTGAGATGACTATAAAAAGCTAGGTAAGTACACTTCGATAACCGCAACAAAAAAAAATGCTGCATATGTGAATTATAGGGTGACCCATAATATGTGTAAGTTATTTTTCTTTTGCTAAATCACTAGATTAGTTTGAGCTGTTGGGCCACGGAACTGACAATGTTTGTTGAGTCGTTAATTCCTAAAATCCTTTCCAAACTCTTTTCCGTATTTCAATGATATTGATAAAATGAAAAAACTTTTTGAAGTTTTTTTTTTAATTAAGAAAATTGTATTTCACTTCTCTTTAAAGTTCTTTTATTAAGCGTCATTTATGTATTTTACAACAATATAATCAATTTAAAAAAGAAAAAATTATTTTGAAAACGAAATTTCTAAACAGCGAACCACCCTTATTTTAAGGCATACACACCAAAAACACAAGAGAACATAAATTTTAAAGAAAATTGCACCGAAATAAAATAAAATAAAATAAAACAGAAGTGCAGTAGAAATTCTGATTAAGTCTGTTGCCACTTGCGCTACTTCTGTTCAAGAAACGGCTGGTAACTTGTGCTGTAACAGTGCTAAAAAGTGAAATGGCAGCGGTAATACAGCGCAAAGTAGCGTAACTGTTAAATTTAATACACGCAAGGGTGCAACACGTATGTTGGTCATAGTTGTTGCCTGATTTATTTTGCCGCTAGGAGTATTTCATTGGCAGCAGCAACGGCAACAGCAATAGCAATAACTACCACTGATAAAATGTAGGTGAAATTGTGTAAGTCACTTCCCACATACAGCGTACCACTTCAATTTTATGGCTGTGTGTTTGCGCAAAAATTTTGAAAATTTAATTTAATGTGGCATCTTTTGTGCAACGAGCTTTCAAAGGATGCCAAAAATGCAGTAAAAGGGTTTCGCTACTTATGTAGTCTTAACCACATCAATGCATGTTATGCTGACGACAACATGTGTTTTAGCAGATATAAAGGGTGTTTGATTAGACTGTTGTAATTTAAATAAAATACGAAAACTTGTAGAAATTACCCGATTTTTGACTATATTAGTTAGAAAGTATTAGGTCATTTAGCCATTAAATCTACTTTTAGACATGCATATAAGCTTTGTAAATAGCTAATGCTTAACGCTGTTTGAAGTACAAATTCTGGATCACAAAACGTACATTACCCCATTCACTAAGCTTTTGAAAGAGGTTTCTTATAAGTTTTTAGTTTTCAAGAAATGATTAACAGGTATTTATATTTTTAATTCTCAGGAAAGATTACAGAACGGAATTCCATCGAAAATTTCAGAAAACCAAAACTTGGGGATTGAACACATTTCTAGCGTCCCCTTATTGTAGCTATTCATAATTTTGTTGTTTCATTTCAGTCAATTGAAACTTGCGAACGTAAGTTGGACTATCACTTCAAAAAATTGGGCATAATATAAATCAAGAATTAACATGATAAAAATTTTTCATGATTCTTGTTTTGGAATCAGCGTTTCGTTTAGCTTAAGAAACAGTTCGTGATTAGCCTGCAACATTTTCAGTGTTGGTCAATGATATTTAATGCATCTAAGGTCAATTTTGCCTGCAATTTTAAAGGGAATTTTGGAAATTTTGTTTTTTTTTTCGTGTGATTTTTATTAATCATAATTAAGCATTCGGTATTTTTATCGTTAAAAGTTAATTTCATTTTAAAATTGAAATAAATATTTCAGTAAATTATCTGCTTTCTCTTGGTTGGGGTCTCTTTTTGCGATTGACAAGTTTGCGTTTTATTCTTAATCGTAAAAAAAACTTTATGACATGAAAAAATTTCTGAATATGCGAAGCACGTTGTTTTTTTTTTGTTTTTTAATCTTATATTATTTATTAACATAAAACTGCTTACATGGCAATGGCTTGTAACGCTTTGACGCAAAATATCCTAAGCCGATTTTAACAATTTCTATTTTAGAAATTCATATCTGTGCTAAAGAAGATTATTGTATACTTAGTTTTTTATATTTCAAGTTTTTTAATATTAAGTTTTTGCGAAACTGTAATTATCGTTTGATTTTTCGTTGCTTTTAATGCTTCTTGAATTCTGTGTAGTTAAGCATTTTGAAGTCTAAGGTCTATGACTCGCAATACGAATTTTCAAGGGTGATTTGTTAAATTTTCGATTTGGTTGAAAAAGTTTTGAGATATCGTGTCGCACAAGTGCTTGCATTACTTAGTTTCTGTTCTCAAGCCGTTTTTGATTCAAAATTCCATAATGACAATAGTTAAAAAATTTAAATACATTCGGTAAGGAGTCTCAGCTACTAATTATTTTAAGGGCCTGTACGCCGTTCATTAGCTTTGATCAGCACTGCTAAAATAGTTTCTTAAAAAATAATGAATCAACAACATATAGTTTACAACTGAAAGCCCTTTAAATGAGTCAAATGCTTAGGCGAGTCTTTGATAATAGAAATTTTTGAAAATTCATTGAATTTTTCTTATCTAATAGTGCCAAATGTTTCAATTATTTTAAAGAGCTATTTTTTAAAGGAACATTGCATGAAAGCTATAAATATTCACTTAAAAACTTTATCAAAAGCAGCGGAAAACCTCACCACTAAATTTTATGCTACCTTCCTTTTCATAAAACAGCAACAAATAATTGCTCTTACTGCTTGTTATCTTTTTTGCCTGGACCAAGCCAAAGAAATTTTGCCGAGAGCATTCTGCAATCTACAATTTAACAATTTACAATTGAGAAAGTTTTGTACGCAAAACTTTTTCACACAATCATTAAGTTAACCAAAGAAATTAAGATGGGTAGCTTGCAACTTTGATCGAACTTAGTGGTGTCGATGTAAAGCATTTGTTAAAGCAGGGCAGAGAAATGCGTCTAACAAGAAGCTACACTGAAAAACTGCATAATATTTCAAAAGATTTTAAATTGAATTTTTACTAATACTCGTAAGAGAAACTTTTTTTTCTCTATGTACGTCGAAGATGAAGTATTTATTTAGGAAAGAAACCACTGACAATGTTAATGAATGAATGACTGAATATTTGGTTATGCAAACCAACAAAAGCAATAACAACTTGATAGCTCGAGGGAGCTACACAACTTTACTTTAGTAGTTGAAAATAAAATAATACCTTTGAAAAATAACAAAATTGAGGTAGCGCTCAAAAACAAAAGGATATCACACAAAAAAAGGAGCAACCCAAAAAAATTTTCAGTCCAAATTAGCATTATTAGTGGAAATTTATGTAAATTATTTTTCGGTTTTTCAAGAACAAAGTAAATATTTTTATATGAAAATTTTAAAAATTCGCAAACGTAAAATTGCAATTTTCAAAGGAAAATAAATAACAACAAACATTTTCTCCTGTGAAGTAGCTACCTGAAAACATTTTCTTTTTTTTTTGGTTTTAATTAAGAATTTTGATTGCAGCTCTTTAATTGCAAAAACTAAAGGGTACCTACTTAATGAAAAAAATAGTGGGCCTTTTGCGTTGTAATTTATGCTAAAATTTTTAATACCTTTTTCTGTAAAAATCGCTGGAAACTTTGCGCAAATCTTTATTTGTATTTACACTTCAACTATGTGAGAAAGGGCATCGAGCGTATGATGACACTGCACAACAAAGTTTTTGGTGATAATTGATGGCATTCAAAAATGACTTCACTTTACGTGATCAAATCTCATCATATAGAGATTTATAGTGAAGGAAATTAGAGCGTTGTCTCTGCTAAGACATCACTTTTAGCAGCAACGATTGCTGAGAATCGTCACTAGGTGTAAAAGTAAACTAATTACACTTTACTATAGTATATGTCTGAGAATCGTCACTAGGTGTAAAAGTAAACTAATTACACTTTACTATATGTCACTAATGAAGTATTGGTGTAATAGCTCCAAAGCAAGCTAATATTTTTATCGCTTAGGTTCAGACACTTTAGATGTTCATAACATATGTTCTCGGTGCCTGGGCATAGGATGGGCATTGATGAGAATTGCAAAGCTCATGAACTTTCTAAGCATAGTAGTACTGCACAAATTCCTCAGGACAAGGAAGGTGTTGGTGTACCACTTGATATCTGCTAGTTGCTGCCTAAAAAAGACATGGTAAAAAATGCTAACAAAATATGAACTGAAGGGTCAACTTGCAATTTAACTAGGCAAATCTGGACGAAATGGGATGCTAATCATTCTTTAGAACTGATATCCCGCATTAGACATAGTGTTTTGCCAGTTGTTGCAGCCACAACTGGCCATTATTTCATCGGCAGACATGCGGAGAGATTAGGTGTTAGGTCTTTTGACTTCTGTAGAAGTTGTGGAGATGTTTAGGAGGAGGAAAAAATTAAAAATTTTCTCTGCTCCTGCCTCGCACTTGCTAGAAAACGCCACAAAACACTTAGTTCCGTTTTATTTGATGACCTGGATGATCTTAGAATGTTAGTATAGGTCAGATTTTTTGGTTTTATTACAACATCTGGTTGGTTCAATGAGAGGGTGTAGCAAAACAGACACCTTGTGGTATCACAATTGATCAGATTTGCTCTAAGTGAGTCAGTTCGCAACTGACAGCCACTACCACCTAACCTAAACATAACCTAGTGCAGAAAATTTTAACCCAATTTTCAACTCGTAATATACTTACAAATGTTCGACAAAATAGAAAAAATTTAAAACTTAAAACAGTGAACTTTGCTTTAAAACAGAGTTCTTTCAGCTAAGGGCATAGTTTCCATTATATTTTTTTTTTCTATTGTGCTATGTGACTTTTGTCGATATGTTACTATAAATAAAAAATTTGTTTTTTTTTTTAGTCTTTGCATATTTTTATAACCCGTTTTTTAACAATTCAAAAACTAAGCCTCAGTGAACGAAATTCCGAAAATATAATTCTTGCAGTTGAAGCTCTTTGGAATATAGAATATATACACAATACAGGTGATATTCAAGTTTTGATATTTTTTTTTTGTCATTCGCAATAAATTAGCGCTATTATTTTGCTGTAGCTCAGTGTTATTTATGTCTGTCATAATGAGCCTTTGTTACCTTGAAAATTAAAAATTCACCAAGCAATGCGTAAAGGACAACCAAGCGAAAATGTTTATTCATAATGTTTTTGCTTTGATGATGTCGAATATTAACAAACTGCCAAAAAACATTTATACCGCCGCTGAGTTTTTATTGACTGCTCCTTTTTTGTGTTTCTAATTTTCAAGCACGTTCTGCATAATTAACGAATTCTCATTAACTTCTCACTCGCGCGCGTTAACTCGTTAGCGGTGGGAGGTTAGGGGCGCTATACTTTTTCAGTTTTAATTTGCTTTATCTTGAAGTTGTCCTTTTTATGCTACAAGGAGTTGGAGGAGAAAAAAGTGTTAAGTGCAGTCCCTTTTTTTTAGTTTCGACTATTTGCTGCATAATTAAAAGCCACTGAGGTAGTTCTGCTGTCGCACCCATGCCAGTGATATGCTTTTCCTATTTCATTCTTAACTGTGACACAATTTTTCTCATTATTTCCGCAAAAGTATTTATTATCAATTACTGCGAACTGCTATTTTCCGTCTCTTTCATTTTTTCATTTCACTAACTTTCTGCAGCATGCAGCGTCATTAAGCGTTGACGTTCGTTGCAGCACTGAATTTTAAGCGAAAAAGAAAAATGTTGGCACAAAATAGCGACGGTTTTCAAATTTTTAACTAATGGTGCGCATTTTTCACGCTTGATGTGCTGCTCATTTTTCTGAATGTTTTATTTTTTTTTTTTGGTTTTTTCTTAGGAAATATGTCCACCATGACATTTTCCATTTTTCTTTTTCTGCATTTTTTTGCGCTTTCTTCTTTTGTGAATTTAAAGCCTGTGAGGTGCAATTAAGGAAATACAAATCTGTGCGAACAAAAAATAAAACAGAGTTTCATACAAAGTTGCATTACAATAGCAGGACATGTGTAAAGTTTTACAATCGCTTTCCTTTTTTTGTGTTGAAAAATTATATTTTTTTGCAGTCGCTGTAGTTTTTATTTTTTCAACAATTTTTTTCATTTTTTCATTTACAGTAAGTTGCTGAAATCTTCGTACAAGAGCCATGACCTCGTGATAAATCTTTTTGTTGTCATTGAAGGATTTAGTTTGTTGCTGGAATGAAAAATTACCACAAAGTGTTACTGTCGTGAGTTTTTTTGTTTTTAAAAAAACGTTTTTCATTGTGAAAAATTGGTATGCTTAATTTTTTGAAATGTTAATTGGTTGAATTTCAAACCGAGCCATTATTACACAGATCACCGCTAGACCAAAGCTCTCAATTCAAAATGGAAATAACAACTTTATACCAGTGGCTGCGCGAGTATATGATTTAGTTTCATAAGGGAAACACATGAACTCACGTGCGGGCAAAAGTTCTATGAAGTAATTGCGAGATTTTTAAAGTTCGTGCAACGGAACAAAGTTAACCAAACCATCCAAAGCCACTGATTTAAGTCAGACCGTGATTTAGTGACATTATCTAAAGCTTTAACGTCCAAAACTGATGTCATTAATACTGATGTATATTAAACTACAATAATTATTATTTATTGAAGCAATTCGTCCAAAAGTAAGCAATTCAAAGTAATGCAGGATAGGACTAAGTTTATATGAATTGTGTGCCTTTAAACTGACCATGTATGCAGACTTTTAAAGGAGCTGTAAATTTACTAAAGCGTGTATACCTATAAATAAAGAGACTTCTTCTTTTTTCTTCCACAGGCATAGATGACAGCGTATATTTCCGGTTACATAAATTACGCGTGTACAGCGGAAATTGCAAAGAAATGGAGAAATGTAGATTATTTTCACTCTATAAAAAAAAGAAAAAAAAATTTTCCAACTTTTGCCAAATTTCTCAAACACTCGCTGATAGTTTTAAAGATATTTAATTTTTATTTTCAAAGTTTAATAAAAGTAAACCGAAGATATTCATCGCATTTGATTTAAATTTCAGTCTATGATCATTGACTTGCATGGTTCCTAATTTACTATAAAATATTTTACTAATCATCGATTAATTAAATCAATCGATTAACAAAATTAAAACAGTTTCCAAGAAGCCCATAAAAAAAGAATCAAAATTTCAGGATAACAAAAAGAACAACACAATTACAAACAATAAACATTAGTTCTACGCGATTTATCTACAAATGTGGGAACAAATGAGCAAAAACAACAACAACAACAGCTGTTAATACAACAATAGCTTAAGAAAACCATTCAACAATTTGAAAAAAGCTACAAAGGAATTTAACGTTTAAATAAAGAAAAATAAAGGTAAAATGTGTAAGTAATGGAAACCAAACCAAACCAAACTAAAGCAAACCGAGCAACAATCAGGAACATGAGAAGAAAAGCTCATTGCTTGGTTTTAATCTTCCGTGAAATTTGCCAACAACAGCGTGGCATAGTAATTGGATTTTTAAATGTGGCATAAACGAATTTACAAAAACATGAAAATGAAAGAAAACAGAAAATTAAGCAAAAGAACCAAGCGAAAAATTGATAGAAAAAATAAAGCAAAAACAGAGAAAAACCTGACACCCTCGCCTAAATCGAGCACCAAAGACAAGAAAAAAATGGAAATATTGTGGCTGTAAACTGACGGACTGGTATCGTAGGAAGAAAATATTAAGCCTAAGAAAAAACTGATAGTAATACACTCAGAAAATTTGTTACTGAAACTCATGAAGGATTATTAAATTTTAGATAAAGCACTCAGAAAACACAAAAAAAAATTTGCTATTTGGAGAAGTATAGCTTAAATATTTTTTTTTTGTCTAACTCACAACTAGTTCATCACGATAAGCTCCAGTGTATTTGTAATATAAGAAAGTTAATCTTTTCACCAATACATTGGACTAAAGTTGTTCCTTATATTACATTTTTTTTTAAATTCTACAGCTTAATTTGCATAATTGTTGATTTGTTGGCTGGTGGGCGCCGTGTGGTCCTTCAATTACTTTTTTCTCTCTCTAAAAACAGGCAGTTTGGTTTTATTTACTTTAAAATTTAAATGCGGCGCATGCAGCATAACAGTCAGAATATAAAACCTAACGCAAATTACAAGAAACCACAAAGTTGTGTTGCGCTGACCGGAAATGCCGATTAATGTGGATATTTGTGGCTTACATGAAAAACGTGAAGGTTTTTTGAAGAGAAGAAATGAATTAAAAAGAAGTATTTTCACAGTTGTTTATTAAAATGTTTATTAATGTCATGAATAAGCTAAGTACTTATATTAAAATTATACAAAATTATTCTGAGAAAACTACGGTAATTTGTGATGCAATGCTTCAGACTTTGGTATCTTCAGCTTAATATTTAATGAAGCGTTTAAGTAAAGTTTTAAAGCTTAGAATTGTATTCAACTTTTACTTTAAGTATTCTAAGCCAGTTTAGGTTTCTACTCATAAGCTTACACTGATCATAAAGATATAACTGTTGACTAAATGCTTTATAGCGTTTTTTATTATAAAGCTATAAAGGTATACACCTCCCTTGATGTAATGAAACTTGTAAATGCATTGCTTGCGGGCATTAACATTTTAGAATAACAACAATTTGCTTTCTCTGTAGGTGTGTTAGTGCTTGTTTTTTCATGTTTTTTTTAAAAAATATTAACTTGTGCATCTTGTCAACTGAGAGAGCTTATTGATTTTGTACGCTTGTCTGTAGAAAGATTGATGCTGATTAAGCTTTTAAAGAAAGGAATGACGACTGAAAATATTTTTGTAGAAAATATTGAGGTCAAATATTTTTCAACACATTTGATGTTTTATTACATCGGAAAGTTGAAAATGCATTCCACAGCAAGAACAATGGTTTACTGAGTGCAGCATTTCTTAAGACTTTTGAATTTGTATTGATTTGTATGGGGTATTCTTTGCCAAAGCAATGAATTTTTGACGTAAACTCTTCTCATTTTTATAATAATTTAAAGGTAGATAAATACATTTTTTTTTGGTGTTTTGACGTGAGCAGTTTTAATTTTGATACAATTTTTTGAGAGGTGTACTATCTCTTAAATGACTACATTTTTTATGTATTTTACAGAGCTTTATGTTGAGTACGTTTAGAGCAAAAACAACAAAAAAAAATTACAAGCGCAAAATGCATTAATTGTTAGAGCATAACTCCAACAATTGTAAAGGAACAAAAAATGGGCAACCAACTGCATATACTAGTTTCAATGACCGCTACGTCATATCATCAGTAAGCTTTGTTAGCCGACGGCTTAAGCGTCTGCAAGCACACTATATCTGATTTCCCGCATTGACCAGTTAAATGAACACAGTGCGCCAAAAACTCCATATTCTTTGCCCACATGCAAGTGCTCCTGCAACTCATTTGATATTAGACATCTTTTGCAAAAACCCTTTTTGTTTAATGGACATCTGCCATTTTTTTAAACTCTTTAATGTAACCGATGTTACGACCTTTCCTTGTCTTCTTTCTGGCTTCAAAATTTATTTCGTTTACAGTTTTCTCCATTTTATATACAAGAAAAGAATAAAGTTGAAAATGTACTTAGCTTCTTATATATAAAGCGCACAAGAACACTGAACTATGTTTCACAAGACAATGACAAGTGACAGACAGTAACATAAGTTTCATGAAGATGCTTTCCTCTCAAGAAAGTTATACAAACCAAGCACTTGACTTCATTCAGAAAGTACTAATAGAGTTAAAAGTTCGTTTAAACACTCCCACATTTGTACCTTGTGCCGCTTGTAACTTTCGTTGTTACGTACAAACTGTTTTAAATTAAATACGTGCCATTTTGAAAATTCGCACTAACGAATAGTTAAAAAATATAAATATTCGCAGACTTTTTGCAGGAAAACTTCCACTTTGTAATGAAAAAAGTATGACATCTATTACTTTTTTGAAGTGCCTATGATTGAAATTACTTAAAGTTTAGAACACGATTCTATCAAAAAACTCAAAGCCACCGACCATGAATATGTGCCGTTTTGTTCGCCCACCCAATTTGTATCAAAAGTTAATATGCCACATATATGCATCAATGGCAAATTTAATAATAACCGAAACATATTTGGGTTCATCAAATATTTATTTGTTGCAAATAAGTACTTGTTGATAGTTACCAAATCAATTACCAAGCGGATAAATATCGATACGTATCGATTATATTTTAAATGTGAATTCAAATGAAATAAAAATTTTATATAAAAAAGTTTTCAGTAATATAGATTTCGATTTTGGGTCGTATTTTCTTAAGAAAAATCTTCCCAAAATGCTGTACAAAAAAAGGAACAATGAAGTAAACTGCACTTGCAAGCATGAGCAGAAAAAATGTTCAGTTCATTTGCGCTACAAAAAAATTCAGGAGTCCGGCGCTATTGTCACTATTTATGACGACCGTTTTTGGTTTCTCTCCAATTACTTGAAAACTATGTAAGATATTGCAAAGTTTTTAGCATTTTTAAACTAAGCATTTCCAAATGAATGCAAATTGATACTCATTTTAAAGAAAATGTTTCAACCACATCCCACCTTTGTATAGGCGTTTTCATAAGCCAACATAAGTTTTAACCTAAAACTCATCTGTGTTATGAGTCTAGCGCCCCTATTACTACTTATGCCCACCGTTCCAAACAAACCCATCCACTGTGCGACGATTTAGTTTTTTTGTTAAGTTCCCATGGTTCTTAGCGATTTTGCTTGCACTTTCAACTGGTGTTTGATTGATTGACACCATTTTCTGACAGAATATAAAAGAGATCAGATCAGATCAAAAGGTCTGATATTGTTTTAATTTTATTATGAGCGATAATACGTCAATTATGGTCATCTTCTGTATTGAGTTGTCGTACAGAACTTTTCCCTAAACTTCTTGGATAATTTTTCTATTTTAAAAGGATATTTGCTATGGTAGTATTACAAAATTACTAGAAATTTCTGGAATAAAACGAAGAGTAAAATAAAGAATGCATAATTTTAATGAAACAAACGAATTTGACGAATCACATAGGCCAACAAATGCTTAAGAAATGAAAAATTTATCTTCAGTTAATCCATCAATTTATATAAAAAGTAGCGCTCATTAAACGATTAGAAAGTTGAGATCGAGATTTTTACTTGTAAAATTTTAAGTGAAAGAGTGTGGAAAGTGTTGCTAAGCGATTTGAATTGTTATGTGCAATAAACGAAACGGTTATTTTTGAATAGCATGCTATGTGTTTTTAAGCGTGCAATGGAACTGGTGATATATTTTTGTGATTGACAGATTTATTTTTAAGCACATCTAATTTTTTTCAAGATTAAGAGTTTGATATTTTAAAAACCAGCATATTATTATAACAATAATAACAATATAAAAAACCTATAACTTTTCAAACAAAAATGCTGATGTTTCATCGTTTAATACATTTCTATTTTTTTTGTCAATAAAAAAGTTTATTTCATCTCTAACAAATATTTATTATGATGCATAACAGTTAATTTTTATCTTTTACTAAATATTTAATCAACTTCTCCCAAATTTCTAAAGCTGACTAACCGCAAAACATTTGATTATTCATTCTTTTGTCTCTTTTGTCGTTACCTGACTACCTTTGCATTCTTTTCGGAATGTCAACATGGCCCACACTAATCCATGCACATGTTGCGACTGTTGTTGACACACTTGACCGGATTTTTGTGTGCGTTGCATGAACAAAAAAATGTCGGATAAAATGCAGCACCGCATTTAAACGTATTTTGTCAACCGTTATGAGCTGCATGTTTGCTGTTGTTTGTTTAAATATTTGCATGATCATACATTTTTGGCCTAACTATGCTGTGTCTACATATAGCCAACATACATAGGCCAATTTAGCGACGGCAGCGGGTGTGTTGCTGGCCGATAATGCTGCTGACACTGATGATGTTGATATTTGACTAACGCAAGCAGTGTAACACCGGTGGGTATTTACAAATGGCTCTTCATTAGATGGTCAACATTTCTGACAACGAGCGAACAGTGTTTTGTTGTTGGTGTTGTCACGTGGATTAAATGCAATTTACTAAACATACCATAGCGCATGCTGTTAGTTTGGGAGGCGATGATTTTAGTAATTAACTCATTGATTAAATGGTTGCGTAAATGGTCCTGCGAGAATACAAAGTGAGCTATATTTATAGGCAATTCTATGATATTGGAGTAATTTTGCAGTTGATTTGAAATCGCTTGATTTTTATTTCTGACACGGTTATCGATATTACACGTCAAAATAAATCGAAACTTACTATAACATGTTCGATTTATATTTTGATCATGCTCTATCGAAAACCATCGCGGCACCATGGAAATCATAATCTCTCCGATATTTTAAAACTTATTATGTATAATTTTTTTTTGTGAAAAAACATTCATAAATCTCATATAAAAAATCACTTTTTTCTCATTTCTTTTAAATCTTTTGAAGTGGCTTATGTTAAATTTTCCAATACTCCATACACGAAGAGATGCCACAAACACTAATTTTATGGCTTATAACAGCAAAAACAACAAGCGGCACTTACAATTGCCATAAAATCCAGATAATACCCGATTCAATTAACCACTTAAGTACAACAATAAAAATACAACCACAAAAGCAGAAACAAAAACAGAAGAAACAGAACCCAAAAAAGCAAAAAAAAAACATAAAATTCGGAAACCATACGAAACAATAGATAGAACTGTACGAAAAGTAGGCAGTAGACAGAAGTGAAATTCGTAGTAGATAAAATCATAATAATCATGATATGATTATCACACCAAGAGTTGAAGCAATAACAACAATGACTCTAATTATTACCAACAGTAAAATAATAATTTAAAAAGTCATTAAATGGCGCCTAAAAACAACAACATATGAAATGGAAACATCGTAAGGAGTTACGCACAATTAGCAATACTATTTGGAGTAGAAAAGTTTTGTTTATATTTAGTAAAATTATAGTCGTAAAATCATAACAATTAAAGTCAAACTTCATGTGATTAATGTAAATATAAACAATGTAGATAATTGGATTGTAACCAACAATGAATTTGATAATAATATAAATAATAATAAAATACAGTGTTTCCGAAACTACGGTTTGAAAATGGCTCATAATTGTATTAATTTCATTGAAAATAAAATTCAAGTTTAACTAAAACTATACATCGATAAAAGTTAAAATCTTCAAAACTGGATTATTTATAGGTAAGCAGAATCCCCCTAAAATAAAAAAAAAGGAAAGTTATGAGAAAAAATAAAATTTTTCTCGAAAGTTTCGCGAAAGTTAAAACTTTACTTTGTCTGGAAACGAAAAAGATTTTTCACAACAGTGTCGTTTATAAAATAGAAGTGCGATTTGTAATTCACCAGTTTGACTAGTTAAATTAAAAACTCGAATCGATCGCACCAGAAATGAGCTTCGTCGTTAAACACAAATTTTCGATATAATAATGGATCAATTTGAAGTTGTTGTATGGCCCATAAACCGAAATTAAAACGTAAACCAATATCAGCCGGCTTAAATTCTTTTACGAGCTGTATTTTATAGGCCTTCAGACCAAGATCACGCCTCAAGATATGCCACAATGATCCATAAGGGATGCCCAAATCCTGAGATCGTTTACGATTGTTCACGAACACTCTCTGCTACTACAGAAATATTTTCAAAATTACGGGCTGTATCCACTCTGGTTGAATGATGAATGTTCAATAGTGTAAGATTGGTTCGAAATTTGGTGATGGTGTTGACAGTTGTCAAAACAACCCAGTTGGAAAGGGGACCACGTATTGGATCACACTTTATGTATGTATTTGTTTCAAAGCTTATCATCAGGATATACAGAATAACAAAGCATTAAAAGAAGCGTAAGTCGGCTAGCGGATTCAAATTACCAAAACTAAATATCAATTATGTAAAAACAGCGAAAAAAAAATCATCTTACATCAACAATATACCCCTCTTACTGTGGTATACCAACTTCATGCAAATAGTTTCTACATGTCTTTTACCGGAAACATTTTTGGGCTGAAAAAATCATACTATTTAGTTACTTCGAAGCAATCAAAAGAATCAGTATATAATTTTTTATGAAAAATATTTAGAATGTAAAAAAGTTGAATGTGAATTGACAAAGCAAATGTTAAAAAAAAATTTGAGAACCACTGACCTACAAAAACTCCAGTTAAATAATTCAATTAACACATATTCACGTCAATAGCGCCGAAATACAAAACCTGCTAAATAGTTAATTGGCGTCAATATGCTAACTATGTATTTATTAATGACTTAGGTTTTATGGTTCACAAAATTTTGTATAGCTCTAGTCGAGCATGCTGTTGCTTTGGCAAATAATTTTAAATGTTTTTTGGGTAATTAAAAACAAAGCACATAATTTGCAAACAACATTTTATCGCATTAACTAAAGTTTGTCAGACAAATACACCAACGTAAAATTCTTGCAAAACTTTTTGATTTAAAACTGTTAAATATTTATTTGTGACGCAATCTTTGGAAATACACCTGAGGATATTGAGAAAATCGATTTGAAAGTTTTCGAACATATAAACTTTATGTATCTACCCCTTTGAAATAAGACCTTATTCAAACTTATATAATAAGAAAAATACTATAAAGCTTTTAACTTTATGTGTAACAAGTTGTATCACGAACAATGCCGAATAACAATTGCTATGTGTAGTTAGAATTTCAATATAAAAGATTTTAATACAGAAGTTTAAACAATAGCACGGCTCAGGTATAAACCAATAGAGTTTTTTTTCGGATTTTCTACCATTTTTGGGGGATGTCAAAGTACACAAAAGGTGCACGCAAACTCTGTTTCGTACACAAAAGGCAAAACAATAAAAGTACAATAAATAGTGGTATGATTATGCCATAAATCTGCCATTAATTTTTGGTGAAAAAGCCGTTAAAACATAGCATGTGGTACACGCAAACTTTTAGAATCAATAAAACTTAATATGCTGTTCACGTGTCGAACGTGTAGTGTATTGCCAAAGGAGTTACAAAGGAGTAGACTAATTATGTTATGCGTTTCTTTAAAATAAAGCAAAAAGCCATAAAAAATTCTAATAGCATTTGTAGCAAAATATAAGAATTTAATTAGAACATTTACTATATTTTGATTTGTATATACTGCACAACACTACTTACATACGTATGTAAATATGTTTTGAAAATAATTATACTCAATAATAGGGTGTATCATGCGCTAAGCAAAAAAATGTTCTCACTTCATATTTTGATAACTTTTCTCGAAAGAAATTTAGCATTGCAAATTTTTTATTATCACACTGCAAAAATAACCGAAATCAATTTTTCATCATAGCTTTGTTGTTATTCGATATATTCGATCATTATATAAAAAAACTCTTGGAAAATCTTCAGTAACAACAGTAAATATTTTTTAATGAAATATCAAATGAAATCAAAAAAATTAATATGCATTTCGCTTCAAATCTGTTAGTAAAAATTGTTTGAGATGAACTGGATTACTTAAAATAAAATATCCTAGTGCAGCAGCAGGCCATGCTTGGTGGATAAAACACCCTATGCATGTATGTACACAGTATTTGTATTAGCTGAAACACCTTGTTTGTTAAGTTTTTGTTTATTACATCTTTCTGTCTCACTCAAGCATAAACATTGGTCGGGCTTACAATATTAAGGTTAAGATCAAAAGTCAGAAATTTTTTGAAAATCACTGAACTTCAAAATCCTTTTTTTTATTTCTTAAATTATGAAAATTTCTGGCTAATCTCATAGGGTCAGATTTTCTGTGCCATTCACACAACAACGAGTATTTTGTATAAGTTGTGAGTGAATCTGCCCTTGGAAGCACCGATGAACAACGTTGCAGAAATAATATAAAAAATCATTTTCAGAAATTTTATATCGTACTAAATTTTAATCCGAGCAACTTTTTTTATGAATTAAGCAAAATTATTCCACGAGAAAAATCAAGTGATTTTTTGAGAGCTTAATTTTTCATCAGCAAATTTAGAAACTTGGAAGTACTAAATGGGTTAATATTTTCAGAATATATAGCTTTTTTAAACCTTTCAAAAAAATTTATTGTTTTTCACGTTCCGATATTAAACAACAAAGTTTTGCTAAAAAATAGATTTTGTCGATTTTTGAGAAATCATTACAAAAAAAAATATTTGTGCCGCTGAAACACTCTCGAGGTAAATTCGCATAATAAATGGCAAAACTTTCACTCAATGAAAAAAATCGACTATTTATAAATATTAAATTAGTTTTGACAATAATTATAGGCTGACAAGAAGAAAAAATGTCTGTACCAAGAACATTCTTGAGATATACTTTACTTTCATGAAAAAAAAACGAAGTTTCAGGAGTACTTAGTTGAGTTTGGCCATTATTCTTAACATTTCGTCTATTACACACGAGCAGCAACCAAATTTAAAAGACAAGTTCGGGTACTACCTGAATTTGGACAGAGAATGATTTCTTACTGACTAATCGATTTGTTCTTTTTAATATAAAAAAACATTAACTTCTTAAATAATATGATTTTGCTCGAAGTATCAATTTTTTTGTAAAATTAAGGTATGGCCGTATTAACTAAATTGACATCTCACATAGAAAAATCAACCAAAAAAATCTTTCGGCCAAACTTTCTTCAATACTTTTACTTTAATAATACAAATTTATCATCATATTTGTTCGTTTCATTTCAATATCTTTACATTTCTCTGCGTCCACACATTTACTTTCACATTGTAGTAACACTAAACATTTAAAAATGTTCATGTGCATGTTCATAACATTTCCAGTACATATTTTAAAGAAGCAAGAGCTTGACTAGAAAACCTTCTGTTAAAAAAAATAAAAAGTGTAAACTTACTCCTACTGAAAATGCGTATTTTCTACTTTTACTCAAGTAAAAAGCCACTTGGTGTTGTTAAAAAGTTACCTGCAAATAAACAAAAACAAAAAAACGGAAATGTGAAAACGTTTATTAAAAAAGTTACCTTTACAACTTAATTTAAGTTTTTGTTTTTTTTTTGTGTTTTTATGAAAATTTTGTAAATAGTTTTACTGCACATTGAAATGAAAAAGAAAACGAAGTGAACTTTTAAGTGAAATGTGGATTGTGTGTTCTTAGCAGCTAACACGCAAACAAACAAAAGCACAAGTACAGCCAGCGCGGGAAATCAATGCCAACCAGTGCTGCTTTTGCTATTGCTCCAAACCATTTCAGGAAGTTGTTAACTTCAATGGTAGCTGACCATAAAAAGGAGCACATAATTTCACCACATGCCAAAAAAGGATATTTTGCGTCACACAAGTTTGTGGTCAAGTTGAAAGCAACAGCAGCATCAGTAGCGAGCATTGTTTAATGGCAATGTTTTTTGTTGTTGCAGTGTTTAGCTTTTGTTGTTGTTACTCTTTTTTGCCATTGTTATTGTGGGAAATTCTTGCCAAATTGAAAAAGAAAAAAAGATTTTCCACATTTTCTTATCCATTTTAGGGGGCAAAACTTTAAACGGCTATAATGCTTAGTGAAAGAGAAATAATGAAATGATAATATAAAGTCATGTGAAGTAAAGTTTTTGATTGGCATTGGTAACATATTGGCTTACTCTACATTTTAAAATCTATTCACTATTCGATGTATTTAATTTTTACAAAGTCACTATTAAAAACTTTTCGATTTTTACTGATTTTGTGTTGTTGCTTAAAACTTTTCAATACTTTATCGTTATCAACATTTTGGCAACAATCGTCACAATTCATATTTTTCGATACTTGATATTTTCCGAATGCTTTTTTTTTATTGTTTTTTTTTATCAGCTAAGGCACAGATATAATCAGACTACGAAAGTCACACTTCCTTCACCATTCGAATTTTTCCCACATATTTTGACGTTCGTCCGCTTTTAATACTGCTTGACATTTTTAGATACTACAAAATTAGCCTTCTGCCACGCCCATTTGACTTTTTAATTGCAAAAATTTTATATTTACTTTCAGAAAGTATCCCACATGTGCCTCCTTAAATGTAGGGTAACCAAAAAAATGCCGTAAAAAATGAGTTAGAAATAACAAAAGCACCAAACAAAAATCATCATTCAAAGTAAATGAAACGAAAAAGTGAAACGTAAAGGAAAACAACAACAGCAAAAAAGTCAACATAAACAAAATGACAGCAACGCCGCTACGATATCGAAAAATGGCAAACATGCGGAAAAATCTACGAAATATCTAAACATAAAATCGCACACGCATCAGCGAGGCTACTGGTGAAATAAATGGACAATTGAATGTGTCTCGATGATGGACAGACCGACGCAGCACCACTGCTAGTCACATAAATGACATTCGACTTCGACATCTAATCAAATAGCAAACAAAGAAACAAACAAACAAACGAAGAGCCGCCAATAAAGTGTGGCATCAAAGCTTCCAGATCTGACAGGCGATAGTAAATGGGGCTATGAAGAAGAGGAAATTTAGTTGAAAATTGCAGCGCAGCAGTGCTTTCAGCATAGTGAAATGGAAGAAATTTAGTAAAAAAACTAAGCAAACCATACGCTCCTTCCCATATAAGGAGAAAATGCGAAGAGACCAGAGTCCACGGTGGCGGTTTCAGTATTGTTTTCTCATCAAAATGTGCAAAAAAATGTAGTAGCCATAGTTGCAATCAAGCGATGACAACAAACAAAGGCAAGATGCATCGTGCTGCAAATACATTCTCCAATGGCAGCGTGGTGTTGCATTCGTGTGCAGTGCAATCAGTCAGTTGTCGTTTTTGTCTCTGCGTCAAATATCTTGTTCAATCATAGTGTTAACTTGGGCAGTGCATTAGTTTGCTAAGGAGGGGGAGAGATTTGGCTGTGAAAATGTTTAGTATTATGAGAAATATGAGATGACGCTTAGAGAGATTTTGATATAAATTCATATGAGCATATATTTAGTTTGAAAACGTTAGCCGACTGCTGGCTTAGGAACCGTAATAATCTAGCATCCATGTTAGATATACTTTTTGTGAGTTTAAACTTTTTGTGAGACTTAACATTTTCGAAGGTAAATACCATCACATAATTCAAGTCATTGAAAATACTATTCCAATAAATGTACTTGTATTCATTTATAAACCCAATGTTGCAACTTAAATACCAATATCACAAAGCGAAACCCAAGACATATATTCAAGCAGAAGCAGTTGCTTTTTTTTTTTTTTCTTGTTTCTTTAACTCAGTATGTACTTAAAAATCAAGCTGTAGTTTATTTAAATACAAAATCTCTTTGACATTCAGCTATAACTAGAGCCAAAATTCACTCAGCTGTATTGTGTATTAAATAGCAGCAAATATCAAAAAGTCCGAGAAAAATTCCATAGCAAAAACAACGACCCTCTACAAGGTAGCTCAAAAGTAAGCCTTCGAAACGACAACATGAGCTGCTGCTGCCATTTTGGGAAATTGCTTTCAAATTGCCATGAAAACGGCAAAATTACGCCCTGCAGTCAATTTACTTAGGTTCAGTTTGGTACAATCTGCTCGTAGTATTTGCTGCACGTATGAAAAAATTTCAGTGTGTGCGTGCAGACACATTGCAAATGAAATTTTTTCTTGGCATCTTTAGTTTTCAATTTTGGCAGCTTCTGGTTGTCATGCAAATTTAGCTGGAACGGGAGTGGAAAATCTAGAATTTGATAACTTAAAGTCTTAAACTCTCTAAAATTTGTAAAATGTAAAAAAAAACATTCACTGAAATGATTGAGAATCTTTGACTTTTTTTGTTTTGCTGTAGATACATTTATAGCCATAAAGTTTTTGACTGTTGACTCATAAGCGACATGACGACGAATAAGATAATCGATTACAATTATATTACCAATGCAACGCTTGAAAACAAAATACTAAAAGTTTTATGGCACAACTGTGAGCAAAGATATTTCAATGAAAAACAAGGACGTAAATATGCTGCTTTAATTTTAAGCCCAAGCTATTTATAAGTTGGCAATACCACTAACGTTAACGTGGAACACATTTGCTTACGAGCGCCTGCCCAGCTGTCTGACCGGATACAAATGCTTTGCAAAGGGCATATAATTATTATGTATGAAATGCAAAGCGTAACAAGCTGCGGCAAAGGGTCCTTTCGACAGGCATTGTTTTGTGTTGTATTTTCAATATGGTCACCCATCAAACGGAAGCGTTTGGTGTTCAAGTAAAATGCCCATGATTGCTTCAGTAGTTTATTATAATGCTAACACAGTTATTAAGGAGCTAGCCATTACTTTTTCGAAACGAAATAAGAGGGGTCGACGTAAATTGAATTTGGAACAGTGATAGCGTGCGATACAGTAGACGCTTTTTCATAAATATATGCAGTAAAATATCTTAATTTTTTTACTATGTAACTTTTTGGTTCATTTCATACCTGATGTATGATACTGACATATGCACTTTTTTTTTCAATTATTCAATTCAAAATATTTCAGTTAAGTGAGAAATTCATGAAGTCAACAAGTCTCACCAAAGTGAAGCTTTTTGTCTGAACATTGCGTAGTTTTTTTATTAAACTAAATATCTGAAATATGTACATATATAATATCAATACTGCTGTTGAGAATCGCACTATAAGTAAGGGAGCCCATGGCCTTATTGTGATTTTATCGTGCGGCAGAGGTTGAAAATTTTGAAGTCTAAGTTGCATAAAGAATATAAACAAATTCTGCCATTGCGTTGCGTCTGCGTTATAAATTGAGAGTGCTTTGAAACTATTAAAAAACACAAAAACAGATACATGCAATAGGCAGACGTTTTTCTTGCTGCGTTTAAGAGAAATTAAATCTTTTTAAAAATTTTGTAATATTTATATACAAGCTTAAGTGATATTGTTTTCAGGCAGATTGCGGTAACTATAAAGAGTATGTCATAAAAGTATAAAAAAACAACCTCTGCCACTAAGTTATTACTGCATTTAAAAATTACAGCGTTACAAACATGAAATTAAATGAAAGTAATTAAGTACTTTATTTTATAAAAAACAGAAAAAAAAGAGAAGGCAGATGTTGCTATTTCGAAGGCAGACGTTTTTGAGCACTTCGGATGCATATTATTATATGGATATATCTATATAAAACCAATACCGTGCAAATTTTCTTATCGAAAATTAACTAATTGATACAATGATTCTTTTGAACAAACAATTTATGTTTATTTTTCAATTTGGTATCAATATACCATTTTATTATGTGTAATACCCACAATTATGATTGCTTTTATATTTATGATTACTCTGACGATAAGGATTTCTACTTTGATCACAAATTTAGTTTTTTTTATATGCAGATGCTTTCTAAACTAAAAAAAAAAAATTTTTTTTCTAACATTAATCCTCTAACAAATATTCCACTGTATAGCAATACTACCTCCCAAAATGTTTTTATGGTCAGCAGCACAGATTTTGTTGGCATTGTCATGTCAATAAAGAAGATGAAAGTGCCAATAATACGGATATCAATATGTGTGAAAACTTTGTTGGGAAAGACAACTTTTACAAAAACAAATAGCAACAACAACAACATTTCCAAAAATAAAACTTTTCAAATTAGATATATTTTTTCTACAACAACAAAAAACACGTCCCTTCCTCATTGATTTTAGCTTCTCTGTTGACTTTGGCTGATATTTTTGTGCGGATATCAGAAACAGAGTCAACGCAACGCAGCACAACAGTGGAAGCAACAATTTTTTTGCTGTCAACATTTAAATGGGTCACCATGTGGCGTGCGTGAGGTGGTGCTTTTGTGTTTCTAAATTTTGCTTTATGTTTGACTTATCTGTTTTAACTTTATTCTTTAGTAATAAAAATTTTCCCACATTAAAAACTTTTAATTTCAAATGTTCAAATTATACTCAAAGCAAAATTTTCACTGCTCAGGTAACATTTACTTATTGCAAAAGTTACTTGTGTTAAGGGTTTGCTTGATAGCACTTAACTCGTGCAAGTTTTTCTTATGTGCTGTAAAATTTCATACTTCAAAAACTTTAAGAAGGTAAAAAAACTCCAAGTAAAAAAACTCAAGTTACTGCAGTTTGTCTCATTTCGCTCTGCTTCCTTTTTCAATTTTGCTTAAAATAACAACGTGCATTGAATTTCTGAAGCTGAAAATTGACAAACTTAGTGAGTTGTTGACGCAACTTGCTTGCTGTTAGCAAGTAGATTTTTGTGCATTTCTTTAGCAGACGTTTTTTCACGCCTGAAATGATGCAACATTTTTTTTTTTCTTGCTTTACAAGTTAATAGAATCTTTCTTTATCATTTTGTGAGGTTTCACAGCGTATGAAAAATTTAAAATGCTTAAGAATAGCCAGTTGAAGATTTTTTCAAGTGATTTTTTAGTTAACTATCTTTATGGCATGAAACTAATTTTACTGCGAAAGATTACTCAAGATATTTTATCAAAAATTACTGTTTTTATCATTTAATGCCTAAGGCTTATTTTCGAAAAAGAATAGAAAATGAAGAGCTTGAATGGTTTTTGACATTCAAGTTTTTGCATTTGTTTGAAGTTAAACATAAACTTCTAAACATTTTCTATTAGATGAAACTCTACAAAGGAAATATTTGAAGCGACAATAAAGTCTAGAATCAGAATAAAGTCTAGAATCTGATATTTCATTTAAAAAGTTTTTTATAAAATTTTTACATTTATATTGAACTCATACTAATTAATTTTACCAGAAATTTTATTTGTAATTTTTATAAAAAAAAATATAAACTTTTCTTCAAAATATATTTTTTTTTTCCAGTACTTCAATAGTTCATGAGATATTAATAAAATTAACGGCTCATTGCCGTATTTATTCAGCTTAAATTCGCTGCAAGTACGATATTGGTATCCTGATTAAATTGGGAATGTGCATGACTGAAAGCATAACAAGAGTAACGATGAGAAAACAAACAGCAGCAGCAGCAGCAAGAACAAATACCACAATGATAAACATTTCGTAATTTGAAAATTGAATGCAAACAAATGGAAAACAATCGATACAATTATTCAACCGAAAGATAAAAATTTTGAAACAAAAAGTTTTCAGTGCTGCTATGGCAAAATTCGGACTTTAAATGTTAATAGAAATTTTCGTGTTGGTGAAAATCGATAGATGTACACGCTAGTGAAAACACATGTCATTGTATGCGTCGATTTATAGCCAATTTGTGTTGCGAAAGTTTGCTTTTATTTCGTTTTGATTTTCGAACATTATTTTTTTTTTAAACAGATTGTAGGATATTTTAAAGCTTCACTTTTTTGGGATGGATATGGGCACGTTGGACATAATTTTATTGTTTTAATTGACAAAAAAATTTCTGCTTATTAAACTTTGACATTTTTCGCCCATGTTAAAACTTTTACTGAAGACAGAATTCTCAAAATAAAAAAATAAATTGTCAAAAAATATTTATTTAGCGGAACAGGGAGTTTTTCGAAAATATTAAACATATAAAATGATAAAATCAATTGTTTTCTTAATAAAACATTTTAGGGTTATCCAAAATATTTAATTTTTTTCAATTCAATTTTTAAAATATTTTAATTTTTCGATCGATACTTAAAAAATTTTTTCTTAGTTTTTCATTTTAAAACACCTTAAATGCATTTTCGTTGCAGAAAAAAATGCTCAAGAAAGCTTTGATCAATTAAAAAAAACTAAAATAAATTTTCTCAAAAAATGAGAAAAATTATGGATAAAAGACTTCATAGGAAAACCCCATCGAATTTCTATACTATTCGATTACACAGGTCGACAAGTTTTTGGAGTGTTGACTCTGAATTTTGCTTCCGATTTGACCTATATGTTCATTCTTTGCTTAAGCCATGATATTTTTATTTATTTGAATTTCCAGTAAACATATTTTCCATTTTGAGGTTAATGATAATGTGGGCTTTGAAATGATTAAAGAATATCAAGGAAAAACATTGGTTTCAATAAAATCAAAATCGATTCAAAATTTATAAAGACGAACTTCCGTTATTTTCTTTTAAATAGCGCCCACAATTTATGTGTGTTGATCTGTTAATATAACGAAACAGTTTAAGGTCTAAACATAAACCTTTAAATACTTCACAAAAGTAAAATATTTCAACATTTTTGAAGCTATTCCATCAGTTAGATTTACAAAAATTTTAAATTCAAATTTATTCATTCTTTAAAAATGAAACGGCAATAAAACGTTTACTTGCAATAAGCTTCCGAAAATTTACAGCACATCAAGTTAAAGAAAATCACCCCTAATATAATTTACCTAAGCATCGCAAGTAAATTACTCCACCTACTTTAGGGCACCAAAGTTCTTTAATTTTCTACATTGAAATAACTGTAGTAAAATATCTTAACAAATAAAAAATAATGCTCTTAGCACTAACGTAGTAAAGAAAATTTAGACTTTAATAAGTGGGGTCCATAGCATGTATTTCGCTATAATTTTTTATTTTGAAATTTCAAAGATCCGTGTGTTAAACAGTACTTAAATTATTTTTACAAAAGTTTAACAAATGAACCCTTTTGACTTTCTGTGTAAAATAATTAAATGTTACTCATACGTCCTGTAAAACCAAATTACTTGAATTATTGATGGGAAGTTACTTGATACGATTTTAACGATAAAAACTTTTGCTACCAAGAACTTAAAATCAAATACTAAAATGTTTTGTGATGGCTAAGAAATAGAGCTACAAAGAAAAAATCGCGAAAACAGTTTGGGATTTCTTATACACGCTGTGTACAAACTTGGAACTTTTTCGACTTAAACTTTTTAATCATATCTTAACCTTACAAAAATAAGGACTAAATAAGTACAACTGTATATGAAAATAAAAAGTTTTTATTAAAACTAACTAACAACGACCATAAGCTCCATATCAACACACGCCACTGCTTTTTTGCTACGGAAGAACAATCATCAACCGATAGCACCACTTGAAAAGTTTAAAGGGGGGACAACAATCGACAAAACAACATTATGTAAAGCAACAAAAACACGCAGTTCATTATTGTTAACGGAAACTTAGGGAGAAGAAAGAGCTTAAAATTTTAATTTACATAAAAAAAAAAAATTTTTCTGTAAGAAAACTTCCCCCAACAATGAGCAGATCCTTGAATTTTAGAAGTTATGAAGACAACGTGACACAAGACAGCTGTCAGCAGTGAAAAAAAAAACTACGGAAAAGTCACTTGGTGGACATAGTTGAGAAAAGTTTCACAACAATAATACAATCGAATAAACGAGACGGACGACACAATGAAAATGAAAGAGAACGCAACAAGAAATTGTGAAGCAGCAATTGAAGAGCTTATTAAGGCAATCATAAGCTAGCAAAAATCCTGCTTAACTAAAATGTTAAATAAAGAAAAATTGTCACATTTTGAGTTGGAGGTCACATGCGGGTTCAGTGATTGAGGACTCCACAAAAAGTTGTTGAAATTCCGGGCAGAGAAAGTTTTGTTTTTTGCTTTTCAACTGAACAATTTAAAGCAGAATGCCTAAAATGTTGTACGGAACATATGTTTTATGTAAAAAAACATGAAACAAAATATTTTGCGTTGGGTTTAAGACGAGAAAGGTCAAAAAAGCTTCCGCAAAAGGAAGGAGAGTAAAGAAATGTCTTTGTTGACACAAATTTTTATTTAATTATACTAAAAGATTTTATTTTATGTGACATGAAAAATGTGTGCTAATAAAGAAGACAAATTTGACCCTTTCACTTTAGAAAATCGTTTTTTAATAACAAAAACGTTAAAGTGTAGTTGAAAAGTTACAAAACTAACTGGGCATAACATAAAAGAAGCCAAACATAATAAAGCTTTCAACTGGCAAAGTTTTTTTTAGTTTTTCCTTCAGGACTCACATTTTTTTTTCTTATCTCCATAGCATTTTAAATTTTTTTATATTTTTAAAATTTGTTTTATGTAGAAACTCAAGGAAAGATTCTTACTACAGATGAACTATTACAACAAAACTCTTAAAAGAAGAAGGGGAACTAGTAGAAAATAACATATCCACATTATCTTAATGGGCACTAAATAACCAATTTAAGTATCTGAATGTGATGATTCTTTTTGAGTTCGTCTCTGAGCGGCACGCGTTATTCAAATTGATATCGTAATTTTTATTTTTTGCTATAATTAAAAATGGAAATGGCACAGGTTGATTGAAGTTTATTCCTGTATTTCCTTTCAAATTCAAGAAAAGTTATCGAAATGGATCCACTTTTTATCATCAGTCACAATACGATATGAAAAACCTTCCCATTTTGCTGTTGCAGCAGCTGTGGGCACGTGAAAAAACGCCGTTCAACCTATCTTGGCTTCAACTCTTATGGCGCCCGATTTCCTTACTTTTGGATCAGTCTCAAGACTTTTAAGCAAAGGCAAATGTCCGGGGCGCTTCATGTCTTCCACATCGAAATGACCACTTTTGTAGCGTTGAAAACATTTACGACACGTTCAATCACTAATTGAAGCTTTACCAGGAGTTTCGACAATCATTTCACATGACTCAGCTGCTGATTTTACTGTATGGAAAACAAGAAGAAAAACTTGACAGTAATTATGCTAATTTGGCATAATTTTTGACGATTTCAATCATTGAAAATTACATAATGCTGATCAAAAAACTAACAAACGTAAGGAGTAGAGTCATTGACAGATGCTTCAGCTTACCATGTGACGTTTCTAATCTGACATTTTTGACCAGCATTTACTGCTGACGCCATTTAGTGGAAAACGGCGGTTGTAAAGGAAATAACATTTCAAGTTTAAATAATTCTTTTTTTGATTTTTTTAATAGAAAGTATTCTCAACTAAGTTGGCAGCCCTATTCAATGATGCATAACAATACGAGAACTGTTAGCATGTAATTAGTGTCTGTTGTACAAAAACGTTACATGCCAAAAGCATATGCCAATGCGTCAGTAAGAAAATGCTGTCCATGAACTCGACCACCACCACTATAGAGTGTGTTACACAAACCACTACTGACGCAAGAGTGGCTCTGCATGTGTGTTCAAAATTATTCAATGAATCGTTAGAGTGAGATTTGAGCTCATAATTTTACTGCGGGCTGTTTATGTGCTCAACAGTTGCAGTTAAGCCATAACCACTACAACAGTAAATATTTGCACACAAATGAGAGAATATATTGAGTTTTATAACGAACATATGGTTTCAGATAATGCAGTAAAAATACCAAACAAAGCATAGAAAACAAACTGCAAGGCAAATATCAAAAGTCATGATTTACCAGTTCGATGCCAAACTTTTCCAATTGGGTATGCCTTGTGATCTATTTTCTACCAATCAACCACAGCACGCATTCAATAGAACACGTACTTAGCTTTTATAGTATTTATAAGCTTTTGACACAATAAATCTTAATATTATGAAAACTTTTAAAGCAAAGTCACTACTCTCTGCGGGACCACCAAAACTTTCAGAAGCGAATTAAAGGCGAAAACTTTATTAATTTATTTGCGTCTTGTTAAGGGAAAAACTTGACTTGCTGACTAAAAGCGTGGCGCGCAAATAATGGGAATTTGTTATTAAAGGAAGCAGCCGGAAATCCTGTATTAGCATATGTACTTTTTCTACGCTCACGCATACGTCAATACACATGGGAGTTGTAAATAAAAACGTTCATGTGTACAAGATAAACAGCAACGTAAATACAAATAAAATACAAACACAAACAACGCATACGGACATGATTAAATTAAGTAGCTGCGAGGAAGTTTCATTTGTATTGATTTAATTAATTTGTTGCATTGCTGTCAAGTGTCGATTAATTACTGACTCACGCGAGGCCAATAAAACACACACACACACACCAACAAACAAACCAATAAACTGATATGTACACATGCAAACAGGCTTTTCCGTATGCAAACATGTGTATTTACTTAGCCTGGTCACATTGGATGGTGTTGAGGTTGACGTGTTCGTATTTGCATGTAATTTATTTTGTTAACATTGCAAGCTTTGTTGTTTTTGTCGTGTCACAGCATATTCTCCGCGCATATTTTTTTTTTTATTCTTTTTGTGGTAGAACTATTATTGCGGGTTAAAAACATCGAATAATTGTTTTCCGTAAAAATTTTACTGGCGTACCTTCAGATTCGGCCTTGACTGCATACATTCACAGAAGTTTTTTCATTAAACTACACATACCTCAAGGTGGATCATAGCCAGCAAGCCTTACTGCCTTTTACATTGTAATGTGATCCACTTCAATAGTTTGCTTAATTCCAATTGATTCAATGTTTAATGCGGAGAAATATCGAAATTGCAAGTATCTACTGATTTTGTTACTGATTTATTTGCTCAACCGCTCACTGTTTGCTTGTTTGTTCATTCGATTGTTCGTTTGTTTGCGCTGCAATTCATTTGTGTTGGTATCCTTTCCAGTTTTGATTTTGTTTGTTTTAAAGTCATACACATGAACTCATGGCTCTAGCCAGAGAGTGGTTGGTTCTATCAATATTTTAGTGCGTCAAATTGTTAAAGTTTCAGAGTCCGAACACATGCATAAATTTTACATAATAAACACTGTTGCGTTGCATGTATCGTTTGCTGTTGTGTGAATGTGTGCATATATGGCATTATGTCAGTGCTGTCTTTATTACTTTGATATATTAAAACAATGCTGTAAATGCACAAGTGACCGCATACTTGTGTTAGCAACTGATGTTGCTCTAAATGCATCAATTAATTACTTTCGACTTTAAAAAATTTAAGTGCTGAAATTAAAGTCCATGTTAAAGCTTTAAGTGCTGAATATTCTACGATAATAAATAAGTGGAATGACTACTTTTGCGTATGAAAAGTCAAAAACCTCAAGCAATTCCCTTTAGTCCTATTAAATATATTTGAAAAATTATTGTGAGCATAATTTTTCCTCGCAGCAAGAAGATATAATAAAAACTGCTGTCTAGACAAGTTGCTAATACCTTTGGGTATAATTTCCAACAGCACAAAGATTATTTATTTGTAATTTTCTGTAGCATAAACTCTGTTGCGAAAATGTATTGATGTGAGAAAATTTAAAAAAAAAATGTGTTTTTAATGTAATTTACTTTTTTCAATATGCTAAAAATGTTTCCTCTCTATTAATATAACGACAAAATTTTAATTTTTACAAAAAACTTGAGGCTTATAAGCACCACTGATTAGGATAATTTCTTAAAAGTTTCGCTCGCGCCTGGTGCTTCAAGATTTTTTCCAAAAAAGAAAGTATGTGCGATTGAAAACATCCTGGTGATGTTCAAAATCTAAATAATAGTCTTATCAGCTGATTGGAACAATCGCTTTTTTTTTAAAAAAAAGTTTACCAAAACATTTTCTTGGGGCTAAGTTGCACATAAAGTCATGTTAAATCAAATCAGAAACTTTCCCCATCGATTGGAGAAATTAAATTTTTTTTCCAAAAAATCGCGTCAAAACATTCACATTGTATGTTTTTGTAGTTCAATTTAAGTCTAGAAAGCAAAAATGGTTTCTTGTTTGAGATTAAAATCAAACTCAACTGAAGCATTCTACAGCTCTGGTAGCGCCAAATAGACTCTTTTTTTTTTTTTTTTTGCCATAAGAATGTAATTACAAGCTATAAATTTAGTGAGTCTATTCAGCGAACATAGGTTGATATTGAACACCAAGCAGTTCCGCTAGACAACACAACAACTACTTAACAGTACTGACAAACAGTTCATGGTTAAAGGTAGACGTTGAAAACATCGATTCTTCAACTATTGCTAAAATTATTGTAAACTTTTCGCGCTTCTATAGTTTATATATATCTACAGTGCTAGCCCTACTTTGCTTCACTACAGTAATGTATTCGACATGGTATATTGCAAATGCAGCTGATCACTGACACTCTTGACAACTAGTGATAGAATTATGGAAAAGCCTTGGGTTTGAACACTTGATTTACGCTGCTAACTTGCCAATTTTCTAGAAGGTTGGTATTGAACTAACTTTTATGTATATGTAAAATTAATTTATAAGTAGAAAAGATTATGTTTTGTTTCTTTCAACGAACTTTCTGTAAAAATCAATGCTTAAATATTTAATATCTATGTTTAAATTTTAACCCAATTTAGAACTCGAAAAAAATGTGTGTTCAGTTACCGGGTTTTTGAGAATAGTTTTTATACTATAGAGACAAAAACAGGCTCAGTTAAAAAATGCTTTGTTTTCTTTTTCATCATATCTCCTTGAGTTTTCTGATAAAATTAATTGCGTCCATTAGCATTGTAATGCCGTTTTTATCATATTCTTGTGCTCATGTATTGCAAAATTCAATCGATTTATCATGCTAATGGTTCAGCACAAATTTATTCTTCCGTTTTGGCAATATACCAAATATGTTCATCATCAATCTTATATTTCTTATCTGGAAGCCAACAAAATCATAAATATAAATTACAATTAAGAGAGCATCGATGTGAGAATTCCATGAAATCACAAAATGCAAAGAAAAGCAATAAAAATCTCGGTAGAGTTGAGATAAAAAAAAAATTATAGAAAAATTATCTAACATAAAAAATGACCTTGAACTGAAGTTGTTCTGCCCACAAATTGTCTCATCAATCAGTTCATTATAATTAATCAATATTATAATTAATTTAATTTGTTAGTGTTATTGCTTTTTATGGTTTAACTTTAGTTTACTTAAAATTCGCTACTGCTGAAATGCCTGCGTGAAATCTATTAAATTATCTCAATTGTTTTGCATTTCAATTATATATGTCACATGTAACACTGGCCAAGAATTTTGTTTTGGCATATTTTCGAAAATGTTGACTCACCTGGAAAAAACAGAGAAAACAATGATGTTAGCAAAAGTGTACCAATGATATTATAAAAAATCAGAAGAAAAAAGTTCACTGCTCATACAAGACTGGTTTTCACAAATCAAAACAACTTTCTGCATAAGCCTTAACAATAATAATATTCATATGACGCAAAACAACACTTAACCGCTTGACTCTAGTTATAAGGACACCGCAGTATAAAAAAGCAAAACGGATTTATCTGAAGTGGAAATATTTTTGAGAATATTTCTGTGGTAAAAAGAAAAACTGCTTAAGTCGACTTAAGCACGAACGAAGTTATGGCCAATTTAAGCTGAGTTCTTGATGCAATTACTCTTTGCTTTTAATACAAGTTGTTAGTATTTGTTTAGGTCTTGATATTGCCAAAAAATGGAAAGCGAGTTTCACCAAGATCTAATCGAAAATTTACCTCAACTTTATACGTGCTTAAGTTGTGTTAAGCAGTTATTCCTTTTTGTCACAGATTCGTTACTGTCGTCTTGATTTCACTTCAAATATTTAGCCAAGGCATTGTACAACAATGAAACATATGAAAACTATAGGCAGCTCCTAGTAATAAAATTTACTTTTATAAATCTACTCAGCTTTAGTTTCACCTAGCTTCTTTAAATTCAACCGATTGCCATTTATCGGATGGATTTACATGCAAACAGCGTTCAATAAAGTGCTTGGAACTTGTTTAGTATCAGCGTTCCTAATAGAACACTGATTAGGTTACCCACTCCCGTGTAAGACAAAATCCTAAATGTGTCATTTCCTACAATAACAATGTAATTGAATACCCAACAGCATTGTGCTCCATTACAATTAAAACTAAGCCAATTGCAGTAAAATAAATGTCATGCATACGCACCGTAAACCATTAAAGTCCATACTACTTAGCTGATATTAAATGCTTAAAATTCAAATAAATAAATAAAAAATTAGCAGAAAATAAGCTTCGCAACAAATGATTTTGTTTTTTGTTTTTCAAACAAAAACATAAAATGTCAATAAATTGCTTAGCCGATTGGCCAATATTCTTTCATAAAAAACAATTCAAAGTCAACACACAATGGTCAACAACAACAAAAACCGTTGGCATAAAATTGCGTACCCCAACCCAAATCGTTTCTACTCCAAAACACCAACTACTGACGACAGCAAAGACATTTTTATTAGCTGTCAGCTGAAATGAATGGACAGACACTGAGAAAATGAATAACCAAAAGAGAAAAAGAGCGAGAAATATACAAACGACAGCCTTAGCCTGCGGGCAGGCAGCTTAAAGAAGGAAAAAATGTCCAGCCTTTGAACATGAACATAAAAGGAACGTTTTGCAATGAAGTGTATAAATAATAATAAAAAAATACAACACAAAGCTAGAGAAAGAAACAACAATAGCATTGCTGAAGAAAAGAGTGCGTAGCAGCTGGTTTTTAATTTTAACACATACACTCGTAAAAAAATTACAAAAAGGATCTTTCTTCATTTATTT
Source organism: Meiosimyza decipiens (assembly GCA_963680825.1). NCBI lineage: Eukaryota > Metazoa > Arthropoda > Insecta > Diptera > Lauxaniidae > Meiosimyza > Meiosimyza decipiens. The sequence continues at coordinate 24,627,609 of OY804258.1, read as the reverse complement.
ACTTTTTCCATTTTTTTTTTGTAAGCGCAAAGTAAAAAAAAATAGAATTCTTTTTTTTTTGTGGTTATTAAAGTTAAGCTCGTAATTTTTTTAGCTTTTTAGTTAACTTTTTATATTTTCGCTTGTTTGTGAAAATTTGCGGAAAATTCCTGTACGCCGCGTTTTGTAATTTTTTTTTTTTTGTATTTTAGAAATGCAGAAAATTCACTTCTTTCTCCATTTTTTATTTATGTGCGTAGTGGACCAACATAACAACAGCAGCAATAAAAAATAATTACGTTGCTTTAACATACAAAAAAAAAGTTATTAAGTAAAGTTCATCAAGTTATTTAAACTTAAAATGTTTGCGCTTTATTTTTGAGGTATTTTTTACGTACAATAGGCGCAAACTTTGTATTGTTGCTGTGGGTGTGTCCTTAACTTTTAAGATTTTCATGTGGGCGCAGACCTTTTTGTATGAAAAATTGTTTGCTTATTTCACGAAACCTTTTGGCTTACAATTTTGATATGTAAGCATATTCATTTTGTAGTTGAAATTATAAATGTTTACGTATGAATAAGGAAGAATATCCTTACCAGAGAAAATTGGTACAAGCATAAAGCCAATTTTTTGAAAATCCCAACCTTTCTGAACTCATATCAATTTCTTCGACTTTTTTTTTGAATATTTTAATATATGTCAACCTTATCAACATACGAGTGTATCGGCTTTTTAAACATTTTTTCGATTCTATCAACATCTCTTAGATCTTCAACATTTTTCAGCTCTTTCAACATTTGTCGATTTCGAAATTTGTTGGCTTCTTTAACATTTTTTGACTTCTTCAGAATCTGACGACCTTTTCAACATTTGTCGAACTTTCCAAAATTGGTCGACGTTTTCAACATTGGTTCACTTCTTTAACATCTGTCGACTTCTCCAACATTTGTTCACTTCTCCCACATTTCATGACTTCTTCAATATCTGTCCAATTTTTCAACACCTGTCGAGCCTTCAACATTTGTAAGCTTTTTCAAAATTTGTTGACTTCTTCAAAACATGTTGATTTTTTCAACATTTGTGCACTTTTTCAACATATATCGAAATTTTCAACATCCGACGACCTTTTCAACATTTGTTGACTTCTCTCACATTCGATGACTCCTTCAACAATTTCCTTTCACCATTTGTCGACTTTTTCAACATTTGTCGACTTTTTCAACATCTGTCGACCTTTTAAACATTTGTTGAATTTTCCCACATTTGACCCTTCAACAATGGTCGACCTTTAAACATTTGTCGACTTTTCCAACATCTGTCGATCTTTCAACGTCGACTTCTTCAAAATATTTCGACCTTTTCAACATTTGTCGACCTTCTCAATATTTATCGGACAGGTCAAATCATAAAATCATTTAAACTTTGAGTAAACTTTATGTCGAAATTTCAGTGAATTTACTAAATTTCCACAATTGGCAATCATTGTTGCATTGTCAATATTTTCATGATAAAATGGCAAATTTCACTGACACCAATGTTGCCATTTGATTAAGATTTTTAAAAATTTCATCCTTCTATTCATTAGTACTGGCATTCAAGCTCTTATAGCATTTCTAAAAAATCATCCACAGTTGAAAATAAAAAAATGTCGAACAAAGTTTTTTGCACTGCTTCTAAAGTATTTTGCTTATCAAAATATGATAGGATGCACACGTAACGATATCAACTTAAATTTAATGTGACAAATTTTTTTAACGTTAAAGAAGCATAAGAACTTAGTATCTGGAAAATATTTCCCTCACTCAAAAGCAACCACTGCGATAAAGACAACCAAATGACAGCAATTTTAATATAAATATCAAGTAACTTTCTACATCATCAAATCTTAGAAGGCAACCCAATTGGAATATGTTTGTAACGTATAATAAATGCAATAAGTTTAAAGTTTTTAAACTTCCTTCTATTGGCTAAGCCCGACGGCCAGCGATTAAAATTGAAATTTTTGTAAGCCAAAGAAGGCTGGATGTAAATATCATAATATATGGCTTTTCAACTACATCAGAAAAAATGCATAGAACGATTTGTAACCAACCAACAAAGTCTCTTCAAAAGATCAATTAGCATTCAAAGGTTTTAGCAATTCTTACGAAATATTCTAGTTAAACATTGAAGTCTAAATTTTCTTTCGAAAAATCAAAAATTTTTTCATCTAAAACTCATTTTCCAACAGCGCAACCACACACGTGCATATTCACGTAGGAAGAGCAGCAGTTGCAACATTTCAAGCAAATCGAATTGAGTTAAAAAGAATTATCTTCAAACACACACACCAACATTTCCACACGCACAACTTTAATCGTGCAACACAAGAGTTGGTAAGTACCTACCCACCGACAACAGTTGCCGCAATCTCATCATCGTAATCATCATCAACAGAAGCAGTAACTTATGCTGCAGCAGCATCAACGCAATCACCTACCTGCAACAACTGTTGCAAGGTAATAAACTAACACACTGAAGCTGTATGCGTGCTCAATTACTTATACCACTACATACTCATTTACACGCACACAGGCGCACATATGTGTAGGAATTTTTGTCTGTATGTATTAGTGTATAGAGTGGAAGTAACTGAAATTGAAATTTGATAAAATTACATAAAAATTCTTCATTTTTTTACTCTCAGGAGCAGGAAATTGCTTTTGATGAACACTTTTGTAAAGCCAATCATAATCAACATCTTCTTCTCCTTCTAAGTGCTGCAATATGTGTTGAATATGTTGTTACGGTTAGTGATATTTATTGGTTAAATTGCTAACGAGAATATGTTGCTTGGTATTTGCATGATACTTTTCGATATTTTTGTATTTTTTGAAGATTTGCAGTAATTTTTGGAAAGCATTTTGCATCTTATGCTGTTAAAGTGCTCTTGAATATAAAACAACTATTTTTTTATTATTTATTAATCAACAAAACGAGCAGGGAAGTCTTTTCTCTATGTTACATTAAAATTATTATATACAATTTTAAAAAAATAATATTTATAAAAAAATTCGGAAATGTTATCATAAACCATTTGTATGACTTTGTTATTTCAAAGCAGACATCAATTAAAATTTCGATATTTAAAAAACAACGAAACTTGTACTGAAAAAGAAAATCCTATTAAATGCAAGTGACATCGGAACTGGTATATCAAAGTTATCCAGGCCAGGTTTTCATTTATTTAATGGTAATTAGTGCATAGTCTAAAAAGCATACGTGAAGACTCGTTTACTATTCGCATATTTGTTCTGGGATAACACGAAGGCTAGTGCAGAATCTAGATTGGTGTCATGCGTTGATTTTTGGAATTTGCTTTTGGCAAGAGGTAAGATAACTTAACCCAATACTGTAGAGAATAAGCTCAGGTTCAAAGCTCATGTAATATTTTTTGCAAACGGCGAGATCATTGCTTTAGGTGTTTTATTATGTAAGATCTCAATCCATTCATTAGAAATCTTACTTCTTTCCTAATAGATTCGAAAAGAAAAAGTTAGAGAGTGCCTTTGTTAAAGGTGAATTAGTTCTTAGCAGGTTCTTTGTTAAGTTTAAGGGTGACCGGTGCTTTCTCTTTGAGGAAGGAGCTGGATAGAAATAATCGTTATCATAAAGCGCTAACTTGTGTCTGTGTTATCTTTATTGCTGTCCAAATTCAGCGTGCTTGTGTAGTTTTCATATTTGGGTTTTGAGTACTATGTCATAATAAGAGCTGAAAACCAATGCGTATATGCTTTTGTGAATAATTTTAATAAATTTTTAGCTCCAAAGGCCACAATCAAATTTTGAATTCATAAACAAAGTTTGATAATCTTATAAGTTATTAAAATAAATGCATTAAAAATTTCACCAATATCTGATATGGAATATTTCAATTTTCTGTTTATAGCTTGAGAGCAACGCCATAATAAATATGAAAAAATTTGAATAAATACAATAAATATTACTCCCCAAGTGGACATTAGTAACAGTTGCACAAGAAGTAAAAACAGCATTCGCTTAAAGTTAAAAGGAAAAATCCATTGAGCTAAGTTAACAAGGCATCAAACTTAACTCAGGTTTACCAATTTGAATAACAAAGTCGCCAGGAATTTTAGTATATAAGAGCTGTAAACATAGCACTTTGAAATTTCTTATCAAAAGCACAAAATTGAACTTAATATTTAAGTAACCTCGAAGCCTTTTGGGCTTTTTCTATCAAACACAAACAAAAAAACTAAGTTTTTATTCATGTCGGTTTGTTGAAATCAATAATTTTAGGCCTACCACTTATTTATTCTGCCTTACTTCATATTTTAGTCACTATAATGATGGTTTCTTATCATCGCAATATCTTAATTTAATCTTGATATTCGTTAAAATCTATATTCTAAGCAAATTCAATTACGAAACCCACCATAATCTTAACAGAAACAAAGTTAAAAAATTTTATATTTTAAACCCCAAAATAAATTTGAAAATGCCATAAGGTTTTGAGGATATATTAATTGAATGCATTTCTTTATCCACGACTTTGGTGTTTGAGTAAGTTTTAAAAGGTACCCATTAAAACTTACTCTTACTCTTACTACGCATATTACGTGATATTTTCATGTAACAAATACGCTGCTTACCATGTCGTATGTGGAACACTTAATTATAAATCAATATTAGATGAGAAGTCAGCGATTAAATCGAAACATTTTTACTTATCAATATCAAAGTTATAAACATTTACTACTGTTGAAAAATTTGCATTTTCATAGATGCTGATAAAATTTTAAAGAAGTACATAATTGAACGCACATGAAGCATTAAAAATATATCTAATAAAAGACAAAAAACATGGTGTAAAAAGTGAACTCAATGCACTTGATGTCAAAACTTTAATTTTTCGTGCACATTTTTCTTAGGCATCTTAAAAAATACGTACATTTCACGCTTTTACAAGCATTACTTAAAAATGTCAGTTTATGACTGTCATTAAGTCATAAGGATAGACATTGCAAGTGCAGCAACAGCAACTAACGAAGCTTTAAAATGAAATGTCCAAAAAATTTTTTAACACAATTTTACTTTCGTTTGAAATTGGAAAGTTTGACTCATAATAGAAAACTACTGTCAAACTACTACCAAATAATTACACAAAGTCATAAAATTTAGTGGTGGTCTACATTGTTAGATGACTTTGTATTTTGCAGTCAAACTTTTCTTAAAAGCAGTAACTTTTAATTTACGTTCAATAGAAAGAATAATGAGAGAATATTTCATGTTAAAAGATTGAGAATTTTGACTCAAGACAACCAACAGATGTTAATCGAAGTGAGTTTTCATATTTAAGTATCACAATGTGACGTATGAGTAACTTCTACTTAATGAGCAATCTTTAAATGAAAAATAGCAAAGTTTCTTGCATGGAAGCAGTGGTAACTTAAACTCGATGCAACTTCAAGAAAATTCGCTTTCATAAATGTCTTGAACTTGAAGTAATCTGCTATTGTATAAAATTTCATCGGTGGCCGTTAAATAAAAAAAAAAACTTTGTGGTGTGTTAAAACAGAAATCCTTTTCAGCTCTCCAAAAAGTAATCAAACTAAAATGTGCGTTTAACAAGAATATCTTCAATCTATATCTAAAATGAGAATTCAAAGTTTTTTCGTTTTCGATCTATATCTAAAATTAGAATTCAAAGTTCAGTAAAATAACTTAATAAAGACAAAAATTCATTAATAATTTTATTAATAGCATATCTGCGCTCCATCACAATCAGCTTTTTCCATACATACAAGCAAACAATACCATTTCATTGTCAATATCAGTAACACTATCAACGACATACTAAAATTTTATGGATTTAAAAGGGCGCATAAGTGCTATTAATACAAATGCGCAGACACAATTACTTACACACAGTCAAACACACACACGCACACTTATATATGCGTGCACACAGTTGTTCATTGTCAGTCAAATATTTGTTTACTTATGTACAAAGATGTGAACGTTATTAGCACGCTGGCACACAAATGTTTGATGCTTTTACTGCGCACTCAAGTTCAATGCAAATGGGTTTTTTTTTGCGCTATTCTTCCTTTTCAATTGTCAGATAAATATTAAAAAAGTAAGTAAAGTAAAGAGCAAGAAAAAAATGTAAGAAGATGCCATAATTGGAAGAAGTAAAAGAAATGTGCGCGCAAGTTATATTTGAAAATTTTTATTACTGTCATTGGCAGCTAATGTGGTTGGTTTATTTGTGTATTTGTACACGCATACATTTGCTTATATGTGTGCTTACACAACAGGAATATGCAGCAGTGATGCCGATTGATATTACAATGGAGTACACGATTCTTATAGGAAAATTCAATACAGAGGTTGCTAACTATACGATAGTAAAAGAGGTTCAAAACCTTTTTTTTCCAATGCTTGCATCAAAAAAGGTGCGTTTTTCAACTATCTTGTTTTTTAACACGTTTTTAAGGTAGCTTTCACACTGGAATTATCACGTTTTTGCTGTCTGGTTTTACGTACTTTTGCTTTAACAGCTTTTTGGTGATCAATTTACAATTACACCGGTTTTTTGTATAAAACAAGACCAATTTTCATGAAAAACGAAGATTTTATTTGGCATCAAATTTCCATAGAAAGAGCGAAAACGGGATAACTGAAAAGTGGGCTATTTTTGATGATAATAATTTTTTTTATACTGTACGCAGTTTAACTCAACAAGTAATATCTCTGCTCTTTAATGGAAACGTGCAACATTTTGTTACTCATTTTGAAATAGTAAAAAAGGATTCAATGAAGTCACAGTCAAGGAAAACCATTTAGCGTCATATGATCTTTCAATTTCTGGCAAGCACTGTAATAAAGTGGTTAAGTTAGTGACCTCTTGGTCGAGCGTTTTTTTGATACTTAGTTGGCACATGCGTTTTTTTGATACTTAGTTGGCACATGCGTTTGACACGTCTTACGCTCTTAGTTCACAAATATGTTTTTAATGTGAAATTTATATTAATAATATTTTTTATAAAACAAATCCATAAACTTTTATATTGAAACAAAAAAAAATTAAAAAGATATTGTTCTTGCTTGCAGCCAAATTTGAACCTGGAAGCTTTCTCTTTGAAAAGTCCGCCTAAATCACTACTTTTAGTGCTTTTGCGCTAGCTTAATGTGAATTTAGGCGGACATCCGAACCAGTGATATTTTCTAAAAACATGCAGCATACAAATTTGTGTTCAAGTTAATCATAAATGAATAAAGTCGTTGATGTGAAAGAAGATCTATCATGGAACGACTAATTTTCCCGTTGGGTAGTTGTATTTAAACGCATGTGTGTATGTTTACGTAGTTAATAATGTCATATTAGCGCTGGTTACATTTTGATGATGTGATTATTGTCACTTGCCATGCAATGATATTGACATGAGGCAAAAGAATAGGAACGAGAAGCTGTTAGAAATATTTGATGGGACTTATCATTCAAATTATTTAAAAATATGACGTGGCGCTGGGAAAATGAAAAGCATTTGATTGTATATATATTTAAATATGGATGTTACGATTGATGTCTATTTGAATTTAGTATAAGATATAAAAGAAAAGATTCCAATCAATTTTAATGTATGGGTTAATTGCTTATTTTTCGTCAACACGACGTATGAGCAACATTAATTTTATTGAGTTCATCAATCTAAAGTAGCAAAAAGAGAATCACTTCGAACTACATCGTTTTTTGCCAATAACTAAAAAACTTTAATGCCCTAAAACTAAATAATAAAATTCATTGAAGACTTAAATACAGGGTATGTAAGAAATTTAAAATCAAAGCGGGATATTTCTCAGATTTCTTATAATACGCCAATACGTACAGAACCAAAACTTCATAGCAGTAAAATAATTTTTTATACATTGCTTTCTCAAAAAAACCAATGAATTTTAAAAATACTGATTCAATGACAAATTTCTACATACAAAAAAAAATTAAATGAAATTAAAAAAAAAAATTATGAGCAACCATTTCCCTCAAACTCTACTCAGTATTTTCTTATCTCCAAAGCCTTTTCTTATATCACTTGAATTAAATAAAAAAAAATACAAAATTTATGCTAGAACCCAATTTTATTTTTATTTCAAAGTTTAACTTTAAAAGAAACCTTTTGCTGAGACAAAAAAAAGAATCAACAAAAATAAACAAAAACGTCAACAATGAGCGTAATTTACTTTAAAGAAAATCCATGACAACAAAAACAATGAAGGCGCCGAAATAATTCGATACCAAAGAAATGGTAACAACAAAAAAAATAACAGCGAAATAAAACAGAAAAAAAGGTCAACATTTGGGAAAAGTCAACTACAGAAAAACCTTGCTCAAATAAATTAACTTTTCATTGAAAAACGCATCAATTTCAATTCATTCGCCATCATTGTTATAGACATGACAGACAGCGCCGTGACGATGTGCCACAGCCCATTGATACCGTTGTCATTCTAAAAAAAAATATATTCTGTCAGTCTTTGTTTTGCGTTGACTTCTCCATTCCATTTTACTTCAATTTATTTACTTTTTTTAGCACAACTTCCCTTCCGCCAGAAAAAGGTAGGTAAACACTCGGCAAACAAAAGTAAACCGATGAAAAATCACTCAAGTATCATTGAAGTCCACTTTGCATTACGGCACACTACCACCATGCAGAGTGATGGGTGCGCGTATAGGCAACATTTCATGAGGCCGCTTGACAAAATAAGGCAAATGTCTACGCGCTGATCATTGAAGTTAGACAGCAAAAACTTCAAGGTAAATGCGAAATGCCTGTCAGTTTGAGTTAGAAACAAAGGCTAATCAGATGTTTTTTTATACTCAATGGAAATTTATATGAAAATTGACACCACGAATTTTTTTTGTAATTTTCCAAAAAATTATTTGAATTGCACTATTAAGTACATAAAGCTTTGTTTTTTTTATATCCAATAAATTCTACCGCTTCGGTAAAAAATTTATTTTTATTTTTTGCTATAGAACTACATATTAATGGCTTAGAAATTATGGCAAAGAAAAGTCCATGATATATGAGATTTATTGGACTCAGATAGTTTGTTACTAGAGTTTGTCTACTGGTTGAAATTCAATGCAAATTAGCTCAGTATCAATGTCATTGCTCTCAAAACTTAAAATCAGGGTGTCATGTTGCGATCTCCAATTTCATCAAAATCGGTTTATTTGTATGCCAAAACATATTTTCTGGTAAGGGGTGTGGTGCCACCCATTATATCCATACTGAATTTATAAAAATTGTTTTTTTTTTATTTTTTAGCAGTAAAAACGCATTTCCTTGTTGTGGGCGTAGCTCCGCCCCAGTAAAACAATAAAATTTTCCAGGACTCAGTCTATCGCCTTACCAAATTTCATTAAAATCAGTGCAGCTATTCTGCCATCACAGAGTTTTTTCTTATGAGGGCGGTGCCACTCCCACGAAAAGCACACAGAGTATTGAGTACATTCTCTTTAAGTTCAATTTATCACCATATTATATTCCATCAAAATTAGTTCACAAGTTTAGCACTGTACACGTATTTTCCTGTTGGAGGCGCGGCACCGCCTACTATTGGAAAAAATATTGCATTCGGCACGAGCTATTTTCTAAACCTTTTCAATAAAAAAAAATTAACTTATATCTCTAACTCCATCTCTGCCTCAGTGAGCATTTACCTCTAGTAATCGCTATCCACTTCGAAAACTCTACAAATGTTGAGGTACGAAGTAAAATCGGAAGCTTTACAAATGTTTTAAATTTCAAAACTGAGCTGCTTGTAACACCTAACAATTTTGTTTCAAATTTTATACGCCAAACCCATAATACTGCAAGCTGTGCGAATGATAATAACGATGATAATGCAAAAAGGTGCGTAAATAAACTTAAAACTTCCTTTTGTTTACTACGACCTTGTGTGTCCTTATCGCAAGATTCTATATTTTTTTTTTTTGTAATTCTTTTTTTTTAACCTATAAAAACCAATGTCTGTCACCTTAGCGTAAAAACATAAAAAATCGTCAGCATTGTTACAGTCTCATGCGCAGCTGCTTCAAAATACTAAGGCAGTTTTTGGCGCAAATTGTTATTGCTCAACATTGTTATTGTTATTAATATTACGATTATTACTCCTTTGAAGGATATAAAAATAAATGAAAGAAAATATTGGAAAACTTTTGTCAAGAGCGTGCTACTTACACAATGGCACAACACACTTTCGTTCTTAATGTTGAAAAACTCAAGAGCCTACTTTCGTAGAACTTTCTTATTAAGACATATGCGTTTTTTGCCACAACTTTTGAGAATTACAATTTGTCTATAAGAGATTTCAAATATTATGTTTATGTGTAGTGCGGAATAAAAGTTTTGTAGTTAAAAAAATTGCTTTAAAAACACACTATGCTGAAAGTGCCCATATTAGTTAAAAAAAGATACTTAGCCTACTTTCAGTTCGAAAATTGCCAAACACATAAGTCAAATTCAACTTTTCGTTGCTTCTATCTAAAGTTGCTGCCTTATGATACCAGCAACTTGACCTGCTTTTATATCCCTTGTTAAACATAAATAAAAGCCAGTAAAGATTCCGGCAAGTAACACGCAGTGCTTGGCAAATTGCAGCCCAGTCATAAAACTGCATAACAGTGCAAATTAAGTTAAGCATTTATGTTTTCCCAGCACAATACTCGTATCTTATATCCTTTGTAATCTGACAGGGAAATAAAATAAAACGACAAACAAGTGGCATCAAAAAGCATCAATAAACAGCACAGAAAAAAGACAAAAAGAATATGAAGAGTGAACAAAGAAAAACAGCGTTATATTACGAATGAATGCCTGGTACTGCAAACAACTGCAATGTTGTAGCCATTTTGTTTTCCTTATTATCTTTGAAAAACATCACCCAATAAAAAATATTAATACACTTGTGATAAAAAGTTGTCAATGTACTGATAATATATGTGTGCAGCTTATTTAATACCAATAAAAAATTGATCCTTAGGGGATACTATAATCTTAATGACCATACCACTCCTACTCACTCCTACTCCATTGATCTAACTTTAAGGATCATTACTTGAGTAATAAGTACGAGAGAGCTCTTCGAAAAGGACAACTAATCGAAAGCTCTAAAGCGCTTAGTTTGATACCTCACGAGAGTGCAAAACAGAATCTCACTTGCAATGCTGACTGTGGTGATTCATAAAATCTTGGACTATGTGAAATATTATATTCATTGTGCTTTAATAGATTAATTTGACGTGGTGTACCATGATCGGAATATAAATTTCCAATATTTTTGGTGTGTTCAAAGCAAACAGGCAGGTGAATGATATGACATCTGAAGGACCGATTTCCGACTCGACATATAATGTCTCATTTGAAATATTGCAAACGGTACATTATAGAAATTTTTCTTATACATTTCAACTGTAATATATCACATGCAATCATTGTGAATTTTTTCTGAAACGTTACAGATTCAACGTTTCCAATTTGTCAAATGAAATCTGTATAATGTTTTATGATTCGGTATAACATTTTTGTTATCTGCATTGTATATATACGACATCGAATGTAGATATTTTTATAAGTAGTGATGCTATGTCAACTATATATTTTTTCCATACTAATACATGAAATAAGCAATGCCGTCTGAAATGTCCTTATTCGTAAAACTACCCATATATTGTAACTACATTAGAAGTGCTGTACCTTAGCAAAAGTTTCATTATTTCGATTTTTAGATCATTTGAATTTCAAAATATATTAATAAACTTTTAGTTAGCACGATATTTTGAGTCCTGCTCTCCATATACCAACTTAAGAGTAAGTACAAGCTTCGAAAAGATCGCCAAGTTCCAAATAAATAAAGTGGGTTTCATTGCCTAAAAATATAACAAATCGCACACTGAAACTAACAATAATTTCATCCACACTTAATGTGGAAAAAATGCCAAAAATTTTGTGCGCTCATTCAAAATCTTTTCAATATCTTTTCTCATTTTATCTCTGGTAGCCTTTATCCAAGGATTTTCGATTTTCCTTCGTAAATCTTGCATCACTTTCTATATTAAAATTTAAAAACTTTTGGTCCTGCGTAATTTTTTGTTGCGCTCCTTACACGCTGTCATATTTACGCCAAAGTAGCAAGCACCAACATAAATTGCCAATAAATGAAAATTAAGATATAATTAAATTTCGTTATTTATCATAAAGACGTCTGCTACTTAAAAACTAAATGAAAACATAAGTTGACACACACAGAGTGTCGCCAAAAAGAGAACGACTCACACACCCACACAAATTCACACACAATGTGACAATGATATTTGAAATTTAATACGCGCTGCTCTTGGCATTATTGCTGCATATGACATTTAACGTTGCTAACGCTACATTCACACATCGCAATTGAAAATGAGAGAAAATACAAAAGCACTACACACATGCGGCGAAAATGATGTTAGGATATGTGTAAAAAAAAAACAGAAAATGTGAAGAAAGACAACAACAACAAAAATAAGAAATATAATACAATTGCCGCCGCCTTGACACAAACGGATATTTAGTCCTGTCAGAGGAAAAATGTTGCGTCTTTATCAAGCGCTTAACAAGCCGAGGCAAATAGTGCTACAAGAGCAACAAGAAGGTAAACAAGCAAGCAAAGGTAGTAGACAAGCTTAACATAATAAGAAGGTAGCAAGGACTATAGCGTTGCCGAATTGTGTGGCTGCTGTGGTTCCGTTTCCGTTGCCACAGTTTTTAACGTCGCCACAAGGTGTGCAACAGAGTGGTCCATAGCAAATGAACAGAAATTCTACACAATTGAAATAAAGCCTTTATGGCTTTATTTGGAAAAACCTATTTTTTTAAATAAGATCCTCCCTTGTGCTTATGTTTTCACTAGTGGCGAATATTGTTCACATGAGCAGCTAAAATGCGTCTGCTTGTGAGCTTTTCTATCTTATACCTTATACTCAGTTGTCCTTTGAGAGTCCTTTAAGTTACTGCCTGTGCGCTACTGCTGCTGCTTGAAAAATGACTCATGTCAATCAAAGCGACAAGCAGCAGCATCAAAACAGTCGTCTAAGACTAAGGGAATGTTGCAGACGATAACAGCAAAAGAAAGCGTTCCAAAATTTTTTTCTTAAGTAGGTGCATATTTTAGTTGCCTGCTCCTGTTCTTGCTGCTACGTTTTTGCTTGTTATCGAATTATGTGCTCATATTTTATTTGCACAATTGCCGGTATACTATAGACTCTATCCAAGCATTTCGAGTGTATAAGTTTTTGCTCTTTTGTCAATTTTCTCACAATTTATTTTTGCTTCATTTTAGCGCAATCCATCAGAGGACATAACGTTTGTTTTTTTTTTTTTGTATCATATTTTTCTGCTTCAAGGATATGCATAAATAATTGGTTTGGTATTCTTAAGAAACAACTGTGATATAAGATATTTCAAACTCAGTCAAAAATTTATTTTAGTTTCTACTCGTAAAGCACTTAAATCCTTAAGTTTTATTTATTTTAAAGAATTTTTTCAACTCCTTTAATTGGAAATGAAATAATGTGCTTAAAATCAGTACATTAATAGCCTTATGAAGATCATTCTAAAAGTTTCATTTTATGGGTCAATTAACCTTAAATTAGAACAAATAATTCATTAATATGATTTCAGATGAGCATATTCTTTCATTTTCTAATTTCAATAAGAAATTGTTCATCATGTGGTATGAGTAACCTTCATTTTCTGCACCTGTAACACAGATACTTAATCATTGATGATTCATAGGTGATTTTTTGAGCGTTTGGTTTTTGAAAATTGAAAAAAGAACAGAAAATGGACTGCTCTCAAACGTGAAATTAATTGCTCACCAAACTATTTTTTCAATAGGTCAATTCTATCGCGTGACGTGTGGCATGTGGCCTCGCCTTGTTAAAACCACATGTTAACAAGTCCAATTCTTTCATTTTGGGAAAAAAAAAAGTCGATAATCATCGCACGGTACCTTGACTGTAACGTTACGATTTTTATTATTTTTGAAAAATTACGGTGCAATGGCGGCCCACAAACCGCAACAAACAGTGCGTTTTTCAGGGTGCATTGGCAGCTCTTGAAATGCCTCTTGCTGCTCTTCAGATCAAATTCGGCAATTCTGTTTGTTGGCGTACACATTGAGCCAAAAATGAGCTTCGTCGCTGAAGAAAATTTTTCGATAAAAAATTTGGTCTTCATCCAACTTTTCTAAGGCCCATTCACTAAACAAACGACGTTGTTGTAGGCCACCCATCTTCAATTCTTGCAAGAGCTGTATTCTGTATGGTTTCAGGACCATACGTAATATCTTCCAGGTGGTTGAATAACACAAGCCCAATTGTTGACAATGGGAACGAATTGACATATCGCGATCATCGTTGACACTGGCCGATACAGCACCAATATTCTCCTCGGTACGAACTCTTCGCATACGGGTTGGTGGACTAATGTCCAACAAAGTGAAACTGGTGCGAAATTTGGTCACAATATCTAGAACAGCCTATTCGGTGGGTCGATTATGACGACCATAAAATGAACGTGATTTGCGAAACACATTTCTCACAGAGCATGAATTTTGATACAAAAGTTCAATGATTTCGAAGCGCTGTTCGTTTGTTAGTCTATTTATGGTAAAATGGCAAACCTTACTGAGCTATTTTTTAAATTAAAATTATGAGAAATTGTTCCATTTGCCTCAAGGTGACTTATGGTCTTAATTTGCAACAATTTAATCGAATTCACCATAAAGTTCTTCAAAAATTTTTAAATACTGGCGATTTTTTATAGAAAAATATTACAGCTCAAATTTTTTAAAATGTAGTTCAATTTTTCAGTAAATGAATTTTAAGTTATGATTTTGCGAAAAGTAGTATTTTGAATTCGCGTGTTTTCTCATTCTAAACATGTGCCCAATATATTCTCAAATATGTATCCATAATAGTTCAGTATTTCCAGAGAAAATTTCATTTTCTTTTTTTCTCGATGAATCTTTAGAATTTACAACATTTTTCTGCTTGCTTGTGCTTAAAGCACAAAACTGAGAAAACTATTTGATTTTAGCATTTTGTTATTTTCAAGTTCTTCCTTCGTTTATTTGTATTGTGTTTCAAGAGTTTGACTGTGTGTTCTGCCCTATCCTGTGATACTTTTGCTGGCACATTTCACAACCGTCAACGGCATCACTTGACTGTAAACTACAAAAATTTTTTTATTGCTCCAAGGATTTTTTTTTAAATGTTCTGCACGTAATTCGCGCAATTTTTTGCACTTGTGCTCCCAATGCTGCCAGTTGTAATTTAGCGAAAATTCTTTATTCAATTCAAGTTTCGCTTTCACGTTGTGTGTTGATGAAGCCACAGCAATGTGTTTTGCTGGAAACATTTTTCAGTTTTTTTCATTTATTACAAAATTAGGTGAGAAAATGCTGCATTAAAAAAATATGAGAAAATTTCTGCATAAATTAAATATTTGATTGCCATTTTCACTTGAGGAATGTCATCTCTCATGAAGCATAATTTGCAAACATCAAGTACTTCAACGTAGTTATTGACACATCATTCAAATATTTGAAGTTACACAAGTGACACTCCCTTGCACAGCTGTTTCATACTCGCAGCACGGGGCTTTGGTGACATACAACAAATCATCAACAATTCGTTGTTTAATGCAATTATAATGTAAGTACTTAAGGCATTTAGAAAAACTTCATCTTGATTTCAAATGCTTAAAGGTCCAATGAAGGTCGCTTGAGTTTTACTCCAAACAACTTTAGCTCTCTATGGCAAATCATTTATTTTTTAATCAAAAAAATGCGCATCAAATTTTATTGAAAACGTTGAACGAAAAATAGTTTTCAAATGAAATACTTGAAATACTTCAACTTGAAAATTCTATTGAAAGCCGCATATCAGCTTAACGAAATTGCTTAACTTTCTTTGATCGACTTTGTGAAACTATGCGGATTATTTTGATTTTATTTATTTTTTGTTTTTTTTTTCATTTATTATCGATGAGAGCTATACAATCGGTAATTGATTCAATTTGATTTTCTCGTTTGTTGGTTTGTTATTTCAAGTTCAAGTTCATTAGTTGTTGCCAACTTTTCGATGGGTTTGATTTAATGCGTAGTTTTACCAGATTTTTGTTGCAATTTTAATGTTGTTTAATTTTTTTTGCATAAAGTTGAATTGCCTTATTAGGCTTAGTTGTCCAAAGCCAATACTATATTGTAGTCATGTGCGTATTAATGTATTGTATACATGGGACGTTTCACATTAATAGAATAACCTCTCTGCTGTAAATTAAGTTTGGATAGCTTATAATTTTGTAAAATAGATGAACTTTTAAAAATTGATTTATTGATATTTTTGTAATGTCTTTAGCTTCGAAAGAAACATGACTTTTTGAAAAATTAAGCATTGCAGACCTAATATGACAGCCAAAAGAGTTTTCCTTTTTAATTTTTTTCTTTTTGAGAGTTTGTTTTTTGAACTTCGATGCCAAACATAAACGGTGCAAATTACAAGAACAAAATAACATTTACAACAACAAAGAATTCATGATATGTTCCTTACTGATGTTTATGATGTCATAAACATCAGTAACGAAAAACCAAGCGACACTGTTTGTGTGAATTTTTGCAAAAACTAAATCTTAAATAAAAGAACATTAAACTTTTAAATTAAAAAATATAAATATGCAATAGTCTTGTTTTGCACAAAAATGTTGTTTTAAAAAAGAAAATATTAAAATCGACTCAGTATATTTTGCGCCAAAGCGTTACGAACCATTTTAGTATTTATTTTTATATAAATAGTATAGATAACATTTATTAATGTATACCACAAGGATCACTTCAGCTGTTTAAAAGTAATGAACAGCCATTATTTCTGCAAAATACAAATTATTTTTTAAGCAGTTTTTTAAAATATATGAAACCATTTTAATTTAGAAAGTAGTGCCTTTAATTCTTTGATTTTATAGCTAAGCTCCATATATGATGTCATATATTTTCAATCTTCTACTAATCTCTTAAAAATTGCGTTTAAATCATTTTAATTGCATTTAAGAGTTGTAGTCGTCTTTGGGTTAATATTTAAATTTTTAAAATGATCTCGAAAGTATAGATATTTACAAATTTTTTGGAGTCAACTTTAACGTAATTTTCATTGCACTGATTTTTGGGCAAAGAGGTGATCCGGCTCACGTTGAACGCTCCATTATAAATGCGTTGAGTGTGACTTGCGCTACATCAAGTTCATTATCACATTCCTCAAGTAATTACTATGATCAAGGTGCCGCAAGTAGCTAAGTGCTGCAATGCAGTAGCTTGCTATATAAATAATAATACTCAAAATATATTTTAAATCATTTTTAAAATACTCAAGCTTATTTAGATTACGTTTCGGATTTGCTTCGGAACGGCACGGAATTGAAACTTGAAATTTATTTCAAGCTCATACAAAAATGAAAAATCCTTCAAATTATCGGAACGACAACAGCTTATGGTTGTGGTAGAACTTAAAACTCCATAGCAAATTTCGATCATTAAACATAGAAGAGCTATTGACATTGAGCTTTGAACTACAATCTCTTTACTAATCTTAATTGGAATCAAAACAGAACTTATTTATTTAATAATATCGTCAGTTCACGTCGGCCTGTTTCAACGAAGTTAAATTTTGTCTATTTTTTTGTGTTAGGAAAATATAGGAAAAATACATTAGATATACAACACCTCGGATTCGTTAGCAATTGCCATGTTATGACGACCAATGTATGCGACAATGAGTATGAAGGGAGCGAAAATCAGAAGCACTCCTTTCTTTACATTTATAAGTTCTTGAGCACTACAACGTTTACGTTACATTTTGAATGTTTGAATAAATTACTTGAAGAAAGAAATAAATAGAAATAACTTTTTTGCAAAAAAAACATTTACAACTTGAAAAAAATTTCAGTATTCTTATGAAACAATTTACACTAGATCACAAAGAATATGTTAAGTGGAATCTTAAAAGAACACACGTTGTACAGAGTTACTGGTGAGGTACTGTACATTAGACAATCAAACATCATGTGTACTATTAGGTGTACATATTCTACGAAATTCACAACAAATTGTTGCAGTGACGACAGCAACAGAAGTGCATTTTTGATTTATGTATGAGTCACCAAATAGTGAGTACAAAATAAATCATTATAATGTTCCAGTAAAATGTAAGCCTTAATTATATTTTACATGGCTTAGAAAATGTAGTTTTCTTTTTTCTTTCTTTTAACTGTAAGTAAATTTAAGCTTTAATTGTTTAAATAAAGAGCTAGTTCTAGATTTATGAGGTATCAAAATTGAGTTTCAAATTTTTGTAAATTGAATATTAAAAAACAAAAATTCAAAATAAAAATCAAAAATTTGTATAAATTGGATGACTTAATATTTTTTGGATATAAAAAATATTTCGATAATTTTTAGTTTTAGCGTTAGTGATAGAAACAGTTTTGGTCAAAAGTTCGTCTTGTATCACTTTCTTCTCCTAAACTATAAAAACTCAATAAAAACCGCCCGGAGAAAGAAGTTTAAAATTGAGAAAAATATTTCAGTTTTTTCTACAACAATTTTTTTTTCTATGACATCTAAGTTTTTTATAAAAAAAATATATTTTTATTGTTTTTTGGTCATTTCCCAACTTTTAATATGGGTAAGCCTAGACATCATCAAACATTTTATACATTTGCTCAACCGGACATTAGCTTAACAGTTTCGAAAGAAGCCGCCAAGTAGCAATGAACAATGCTCTTGGTATGACTTAATGCAATCCAAATTCCACTTAATGCATGCAATTTCAGAATTAATATTTCTTATGCAATTGAAAAGTACAGCTATTTAATTGCAAATTAATGACTAATTAAACAATTCAATATCCGACTCAGTGAGTAGCATATGGCAACGCCGACATTTCTAACCCACTAATGAGCAACAAATGTGCTGAACAATTTTTGTGCCATTTGAATGCAATTTGATTGCGATTAGAATCTGATTGCATTTCGTAAGAAGACACAAATGCGCTCATTACTACAGCAAGCAACATTTCATTAAATTTTGCAAAAGCAATTTTTAATTATTTTATCCGTTTTATCTTTTTTTTTTTGCTGAAATAAATATTGATACAAAATGCCTTTGTCATGGACTGCATGAATCCTTTATTAATAACTTTATTGCTCTTGAATATTAATCTACTTTTATCTCTACAAAAAAAAATTCAAAAAAATTCACATTTGCACAATAAGTGCACAACAAAGATAAAAATGAGACTGATGGTTGACATACTTTTGTTAACCTGTTTTACAATAATAGCAAACAAGGCAATAGCAGCTCCATTTTTTCATTTTTTTTGTTTATTTTGTAACTAAAAGTTGATTTTCAAAAGAACTTTTGAGAAAAAATGAGTTCGAGCAAATGCCATAATCTTAACTTTTTATATAAAATTGCTTATATGGAAGTGGTTTGTAACGCTTTGGTGCAAAATATACTGAGGTGGCTTGAATAATTTCTCTTTTGAAACAACGTATTTGTGCTAGGTTATTTCATATTCATATTTTTTTATTTTTCAAAGTTAAATACTCTTTTTTTAGGATTCAATTTTTGCAAAACCTCACACACAAATTGTCGTTTGATTTTTCATTGCTTATGCCGCTTGTTACACTTTCTATTTTTGTTGCGCTTGTCATCTTCTCATTTGCACCGTTTGTATTTGGCTTCGAAGTTTAAGGAACAAACTTTTTTTCACTTTTTTTATTATTTTTGACGACAGAAGATGGTAATAGAGTACTTTCAATATGAAAAAAAAAACAACGGGACTCACGGGTACGAAGCCGCGGTTACCACTAACTAATAAATATTGAAAAGACTCTTATTATTTTGATTTTACTAAAAAATTTGATTTTATCAAAAGTTTTGATTTTTGAAACCAAAATTTTTCAAGCAAACTCTAGTAAAGATATTTTTAAATACAACACATTATTTTGCCACTCAGTTATCGTTGCAGAATTTTATTATTAAATTTACAATTGTTTTTTGCTGAGCTACACAGTTGTTCATTTGCATTCTCAGTGCTGCAAAAAAGGATTTTCAGAGCTGCAAGAATGAGTAACTCGAATATTTGAAGGTTTTTGTTACCACACAGGAAATTTTTTTATGATAGCTTTCAATGCTTGAAATATTCAGCCGTACCAGCCACATCTTATTTCAAATATCACACGACCGTTTTTATGTACCAAAACTTAAGACTTGTAAGATTCGACAGCTCTGGTAAAACCTATGTATGTAGGTTTTTGTATAGCAATTACGTACTTTTATGGAAAAAAATGCTTACGCATTTCATTGCAATGCAAAAACATCACATAAGCCGGCGCACACATATCTCTTGCCATGTGAAGGAAGAATTCAAAGGATTTGTTAAATTTTATTTTGCACTTTTCTTTATTTTGCGTTTTTCAGTTTGTAAAAAAAAAATCATTTGAATGGTAAAAATGTCACATATTCTGCTATTAAATCAGTTTCAAAATAAGAGAACAAAAGCGCTTTATGAAGGTTGCCAAAGGAGATATGATATCTACCACATTTGCAGCAGAATTTGATTAAAATTTTCCATGGAAGTTGGTGAATTTTTTATGTTTACTTAAGCTTATTTTATTTCAAAAATTTAAAAAAAAAAGTTAAAACTGAATAGCATATGTATAAATCGAAAAAGTAACCGAAAGTTTGACCTTCAGAATAAACAAAATATTGGCCAACTGTGGAGCTCAGATGTTCAAATTCAGATTTAAACACATAGTGTCATAAGATTATCAAACCAATGAGCCCAAAAACTTGGTCTTTTCGACCACCCAACACGCTTTTCAAGCTATTGTGTCCAAATTTTGCACCAGTTTCACTTTATTGGACATTAGTCCAACAATCCGAGTGCGAAGAGTGCGTACTGAGGAGAATATTGCTGCTGTATCGGCCAGTGTTAATGAAGTTCGCGATATGTCAATTCGTTGCCGTTGTCAACAATTGGGCTTGTATTATTCGACCATCTGAAAGGTTTTACGAATTAACCTCGGTATTACAAAATACAATTGGTGGATGAACTGAAGCCGGGTGACCTACCACAACGTCGTATGCTTCGTGAATGGGATGAAGATCCAATTTTTCACGAAGCTCATTTTTGGCTTAATGGATACGTCAAGAAACAGAATTGCCAAATCTGGTCTGAAGAGCAGCCAGAGGCAGTTCAACAGCTGCCAATGCATTATGAAAAATGCACTGTTTGGGGCGGTTTGTGGGCCGGCGGCATCATTGGACCGTATTTTTTAAAAAAAAAAGGAAAAATCGCAATATTACAGTCGATGGAGCAAGACAGCGTGTGATGATTACCGACATTTTTGTCCCCCCAAAATGAAAGAATACCGCTTGGTTGACACGTGGTTTTAATAAGACTGTGACACATGCCACATGGCACGCGATACCATGGACCTAATGAGAGGCGAATTTGGTGAGCAATTAATCTTACGTTTTGGAGCAGTCCCATTGGGCGCCAAGATCATGCGATTTTACACCACTAAACAATTTTTTTTTTTTTAGGCTATTTGATTTCTCTCGTGTTCAAAGCCAAACCAGCCACAATTACTGCCCTGGAAGACAATATTACAAGTGTCATTTGTGAGATACCAGCCGAAAAAGTAGACCAAAATTGGATCATATGGATGAACCATCTCAGGAGTAGCCGCAGGCAACATTTACATGAAATTGTCTTAAAAAAGTTAAATGAAAGAAATTGATGTATTGCTTCAAATAAATATTTTATTCACTTTTGAAAATTTCCAGTTCATTTTTCAACTTTCAAAAACCAAACGCTTACAAAATCACCTCATCATACTCAAACTAATAACTCCCTCTTGCGCACGGTAAAATAAGCGCAAGTCAAAAGAGGCTTCCTGCGGAAATAAAAATTTCTTATAATGTCTTAGAAAACAGTAGGACCAAAATATAGCATATAATAAGAAAAAAACTCATCATCATCATCATTATCATATTACATATTTTTCAAGTAAATTGACAAACGCTGAAAAATATCGGATTTTATTCAAATTAACGTTACGATACTAAAACGAACGTTTCTTAACCATTATCTCTTGCAATGAATGCCTTTCACACAAATTAAAAACTTTAATAATACCAAACCACGGCTGTTAACAGCTAATTTTTAACTTGTAAGCTCTTATGAGCCATTTAAAAAATAGTATATGAACAATACTACAGAAACAAATTATCATAAGGCACATTTCCATAAGAAGAAACGTTCACCTTAGGACCCAGAACTTTTATTAGGCATTTTTAAGTGCCAATACTGAAGAACTCTAATCAATATTAAGCATAATAAATATACAATGTATTGAAAGTACCGTTAATTCAATTTTTTTTAATTATTGTACTGTGTAATTTTCCGCAATAATATATCCGCTTTATGGTTTCGTATATTCTTTTACATACACATGCACAATTGTTGGCTCAAGCCAATGATTTGCAATTGCAAGTAAAATGAATTTCACAAAACAACGGACACTGCATCAAATGGGATGGGATGGAATGGAATTCTTTAATTGCTGTTGACCAACATTTGCTGTTGCTGTTTAACTTTGTTGTTGATTGTTTTACGCATTTCTTTTATTACGGGCTGCATATTTTAATTACTTTTAATCTCATCAGATGATATGTGCTCCAATTCACAGACAATGGTGCAAATGATTTTTTAATTAAAACTTAAAACCTCATGTCGTAGCTGATGCAATGAAAGCTGAACTGTTTGGCAAAAATATTCAATAAAACAAACACAAAAATTTTCCATGTTGCCGGGTTTATCTGTAACATTTTTCATTCAGAAAGATAAATAGTTCAAAAGAGGGGTACGATTTTTTTATACTATCAAGTATAGTAATGAATTATTTATTCTTTATTGTGAAATATTTCGATTCAACAGTTACTCAAAGCATGTTTCTATAAAAATTAAATTAAATCCAGGCATATTCCATGTATTTTTCAGCTGAATTTTTTAAAACCGAAATGCTTTTGACTTCATCCCATAGTACAACAAAAGCATGCTGCTGATTACTTGTCCCCAATTCGCCCACAACACTTCACAAATATCTCCCCAATTAAATTAATTGCTTAATGACGAAGTGGCGGTAGCCCCTTCAACTGACTTGACAGTCGCTTGATCAAAAACTGCCTGCTCTAAATTACGCATTGCAATGCAATTGCTTTGCTATGTTGCAGCTTACACAGTAACAGCATCAGTTTATATCGTAGCAGCATTTGAAACACTTTCCAATTAAATACTGCAAACTACGGAAATTAAAAGAAAACTTTACAAATTGATAAAGGAAATAACTAGAAACTGAGAAGCGACGTAGTAAAAGAAGTTGGTAAAAAGTTATATCAGCTACAAAAACAAAAATGAAAGACAAAATTGTTAAGCTGACGACTATGCATCAAGCAACCACGGCTGTAACCAAAGGATAACAACATTATACACTTTTTTGTTGAGGGAAAACAACAATCAAGAAGCTGGTAATTGAAAAAAGAAATAAAGATGAAACAAAGAGAGAAGCGTAGAAAGCCCAATGCAGATAAGTTAAGTTGAGTCAAGTACAAAGGTATTACTACATCAAAGCTGTCATGGCCATCATCACCAACCTTAAGACTGGCAGTAAATATTTCACTTGCAGTTACACTGTGAGAAAAAACCATAGGTGTGAGAGTCTCTGAAAGTATTGATGGAAATTTTTTAACATTTTTTTGCCTTAAACCAACATATCAGCAATTCGTTGGCTCAACATAACCTGTTCAACCTTCTTGCATATAGTATATAATTTATTACAACAGTTTTTCAATGTGTCAATATAGATATCAATGTGTACATGCATCTGTAATCAATATACGTACTAATATATGTATGTAAATCAATGTGTTCATATATGAATGTATTTCATAGCACTCAATACAAGAATACAATAATATATAAAAATATCAATTTATCAATACAACAATGTCTTAGTATATCAATTTGTGAATAATAATATGTCATACTTGCATAACAGCATCAGTAAGGAAATATATAAATATTACAATACATCAATGTACATATATTAACAAAATAATACAAAAATATATCAATGTATAAATGTGTCATTGTATCAATGAAACAATATGGCAATGTATCAATAAATCAATGGAGCGATATATCATTGAATCAATGCATCAGTATATCGCTCCTCCATTAAAATATATCAATATCTTAATGTATCAACATAACGATAGCCAAATTTCAATTTAACTTAAAATCAATGAATCAATGTGTCAATGTATCAATATCTTAATATAATAATGTATCGTTATCAGTCATACATCAACGTACCAATATATCAAAGCATCAATAAACCAATTAATAAAATATTGAAATTACAATGCATCAATATATCATTTAAATATTGTATCAATATAATTATACTAAAATATATCAACACATAATTGTTTGAATGTGAAAATTCAACACTATGGCAATAAATCAATAGATCCATTTACCAATGTAGTGACACATCATTACATCACTATTACAAAATAAACACTATTCCTTATGTTAACGTGTTAATTTATCAATACATTGATGTCTCCATATAGCAATACTCGTATATCAATATAACATCCCAGCAGGCAATTGAACAAGGCCTTCCCCGGAGAAGGCCTTTTAAGTAGATAAATGGTTAGAAGTAAGGAAAATCCCAGCAGGCAATTGAACAAGGCCTTCCCCGGAGAAGGCCTGCTAGCACTGCTCCGATTGTAAGAGGGCTTTTAAGTAGATAAATGGTTAGAAGTAAGGAACGGTGTGCATGTTGCTAGGCTGGCCTTCTGTTTCATGTTATGTTAAAGTGGTAGAGTGTTGTGTATTCAATGTCAAATTAGAAATTAAGAAAACGTCACAAAAAATAAACATTAAAAATATCAACGCAAGGGAGGTTGACGCAGATAAAAGAAAACATTTAACTAAGAGTCACGACGTATTAAGATTTAATTTTTTCAAAGTACTTCTACGGTAAGCGCTCTTAGAAGGGCTCTTGACGCAAGCGATGTATGAAGGCCTGCTTGAAGAGTATTTCTATCAGGCCTGCTAAAAAAGGCCTGTTTTATCGGGACGTTTCATATAAAAAAGAAAGTAAGTTTGAAAGGAGGTGGCAAGGCCTTAATCTTACCAAGGAAGGCCTGCTAGAAGGCCTGCAAGCTCTTGCCCTTGCCTACTGGGATAATATCAATATAATAATACTTTAACGTACCAATATGTCAGTATGTAAATATCTCAATATATGTATTTTCTAATCAATCAATACATAAATAAATCAATATATCTCTATATCATATATATATGGAGACATAAAAATTTATATGTACATAATAATATAAATAGGCGAAGGCAGAACAGTTCCTTCAATTTTTGACTACCATAACACAGCTTGATTTTGAATTGATTTTGTTTTTGTTGGAAAAGTTGTGAAGTGTGGGTAGTATCGAATGTAATTATTTTCATATAGTAGGTGGAGCCACGCCTCTAACAGGAAAATACCTTTATGACAAAACTGATTCTGAAATGTGTTGAAAATGGGTTGAACACTAGGAAAGGGTACTAAAAATTCTTTATAGTTTTAATGGGCGTAGAACTTCCCCTAATGCGAAAAAAGTTGTCACAACTAAGCTGTTGCACTAGTTTTGATAAAATTTGGTACATGAATAGAATGATTCCTCATACCTCAAGAAATTTCATTTTCATTGCTAAGCAGATGGACCGATTTTGATGATATTTTTTAAAGAGTTCGATTGAACCTTGAAGAAAGGTATTTACTTTTGAGGTGGGTGGTGCCATGTTCCTAAGTAGAAAATATGTTTCCACAGCGAAATAAATATAAAATAATTTTAATGAAATTTGATATGGAGATAGATTGAACCTAAAGAAAGGGATAGAGAAATAAACCGGGCAAGATGATATTATGATTTATGGTATTTTTGTGAAAGAAAACTTTTACCAATTTCTATTAAATTTTTCAAATATTTTATTATTTTTATGTATTAAAAAATTATGAAATATTGAATGAAAATTAAAAAAAATGTGTAATATCCAAAAAATAAATTATTCAAAAATCAATTTCGGTTAAGTTTTCCTATAAAATTTTTATTGCCAGTAGAATTCTACTTCGCTGAATGTTTATGTGGTGGTGAAGTTTGCATTTCACTATTTGTTAAGTGGCAGTGGGTTTTTATTCCTGGTTTCTTATTGCATAAACACTAATTCCTAAGCGATAAATAAGTTTGAATACCAAGTGCTTAATGGCATAGATAATTGATTTTCGCTACCATTTAACATTTAGTGGCACCACAAAAATTTTAATATTCAAAAGAAAGCGAAAACTAAATGCACACCAAAATTTTACAACAACTTAATGCAAATTTGTTTTATGTATGAACAATACTGCTAAGGACCAGCAATGAAAAATTAAAATGAATACAACAGCAAATTAACTGATAGTAAAGTTACATCCTTGTCGGAGTAGCATCCTGACAAGCCCTTTATATATTTCATCCTTTTTTATTGTAATTTTGTTAAAATTTAAAACAAAAAATATATGTTTTCCGCAAGCACTCATTGCAAAGTTCTTTCGAGCAACGTAATAATGACATCCTGCCTGGCTAATGGCGGGCAATGCAGTCCATTAGATGCTTTTTGCTTATGTCCTTTTATAAAACAATTTCTGTATTTAATTGTTGTTGGCAGCTCTGAAAAAACGTGGCTGCTGCTGTTGGCTTCTCATGTGTTGCTTTATTTATTTATATTTTGGTTTTTTGTTACTAATGGCTTTTTGTCTTTAATTTCCTATGTTCATGTTTGTATTATATTTGGGTTTTAGTGCTGAAATATAAAACTAAAAATGTTGGAAACATTCTTCGTTCATTTGAATTTAAAAAGAGGAAAAATAATATTGAATTAATTGCTTCAATGAATTTTTGTCTAATGCAGACACAGAAATGCCATTTAGAACATTTTCATATGAATCACATTAAAAAAGGACAATTTGATTTCTGTGAAACAATTAGGACTTTGCTCCTGCTTTTGATGATACTTAAATTATCAAGTTGTTTTTCTAGTGAAATGTGGAAAGAGTTTCTTATTTATTTTTATACTAAATATTTTCGAAAAAAATAATACAAAACAAGTTTGGGTGCTATTTGAAGATCTTGCATCGCAAGTAATAAGCCAAAGTAGTAGTTACTTTATATAAAAAAATACAACATTTTCGCGAAATATGTGTGCACAAAATATTTCAATACAGTGAACGTTTTTTTAAGAATGTTCCATTTTAAATGCAATTTTCGTTCTTATGCGGAAGGGATATTGGAGTGTCTCAAGTGAAATGTTGTCGTCATTTCAATATACTTTACAACATGGAGTTCAGATGAATTTAAACCCGGTAGCTGTGTCTTGCCGTTGTCTTCAGTAATGAAATTAAGTTTCGTTCAAAAATACACCATCAGTATTGAAAAAGCCAGATTACGGTTATTATAAAGTTAAAATAGCAAATTTAACCATTAATATAAGACCGACATAAAACAGCCAAACTTCTTTCAACTCTAGCAGTTAATAGCCAGACAATCTTATTTCAAAATTTATTTATGTAACTTGAATGAATGCTCTATTTTGATTGCAGCTTTATGCTACTGATGGCTTTAAAAAAAATACAACAAATATTTCGATGATCGATTCATATCGCTATATAATTCTTTGTAAGCCTTCAGTCGGATGATGGGAAAATTGACAAATCTAACTTAGCTTGTGCACATTGCAGCATTGATACACATGTGCACGCATTGAACTAAATTGCAATTCTTAAAAAAAAAAATTATGCTCTAAAAATACATCAGTGTTCCAAATACGCTAAAGAAAATAATCGCAAAAAAAAACAAAAACATAGTAAAAATCAGTCAAGTGGCAAATGTAGAATGACTGCAATGACAAGTGAATATTGGGGTGTATCGTAAATGACAAAACTTTGCTTGAAACTATTTTTTTTCATTTGTAAGACAAAAAATGTGAGTACACAATATTTTTTATTAAATTATATTTAGCTGAAAAATGAAGTAGAATTGCGCTCAGTATTTCATTTTCTACATGCGGCGAATCTTGTTCATCATCTAGAAATCCAAAGTATTTATAAGAAAAAAAAAAACTTCAGCCAATTATAACAATCTGTTTTGGGTCACCTTGATGAATCATAATGTTTTCCGAAATCTAAAGCAACAAAAAATATTTAAAAAGATAGCTCATCAATCATGACAGTTTTCATGCAAACTAATGTGTAGCGCTGCCAATGCGTAGTAGTAGCAACCCAATTGAAATTTGAATATGTTGACTCTTTGCTATTATCTGATCATGTAGACTTTAATGAAAATTGTAATTTTGTTGCCTTCCTTAACCCTTAAACTCCTCGTGGTACCGCGCAGAACCAGCCTCTTCAAAAAAATTTTTAACGTATTTAACGTACATTTTTAAAGATTCGCGCTACGCACGTATGCGCTGAACCGCTGAAGATCAGATCGGTTTTCGCATTTTATTTACTTTGTGTGTTACGTGTTTTTTTTTTAGTTGAGCGATGGCACCTCGTCAAAAGGCATTTTTTGTGAAATTAGACATTTTGAGAATATTAGTTGGTTGGTAAATTTTGTGATTCAAGATACAAATGTGAGTGCGTAAAATAAAAAAAATATTTAATTTTAGCAAAATTTTTGAAAAAATTTAACTGGTCCTTGTAGGAACCAACAGGAACCCAGATCTCTAGGTCTTTTATAACTATTGCATTATTATCTTAAAATTTTTTTTTAATTAGTAAGAATGTCTTCCTGTGTCCTTTATTTCACAAACTCTTCCAACGTGCATGATCAGTAGCTAGTGCCATTAGTTCTCTCTATTATTTCCCTGTCTCACGTATTTTCGGCTATAGATATTCGAAATCCATTTCCACCTTCGTCTTTTGATTTAAATTGGATCAGGTTTTGACAATCTCAAAAGGGTCAGAAAGTTTCCCATCATGAACTTTTTTGTCTCCGTCAGTGAAGACGAAAACGAGGCCAGTCGTTGCGGTCTTCTTGCAGGGAGAGGTGGAGTTGAACGAATTAGCTGGGCATTTGAAGTCGCTAATGGGCTCCCGTTTTGGTGTTTGACTATCCAATTTCGCTTGAATTTTTTGTCTGCCATCTTGTGTGGTATTTTGTTAACCATGCGAAGATCTCTGATCTCGTTTTGAAGCGAAATTTATACAAAATTTTATAGCAAAAATTACCCAACTAAATTCCTGCAAGGGTTATATATTATATAGGTAAACACCTTCTGTTCTCAGATGAAAGCCATGAATGAATGGTATTTCAAAAAGTAAAAATAAAATAAAATACAGAGAGCATAAATTTCCTTAGTTTTTACACAAAAAGAATATGTTTTGTTTTATGCTTCAATAGATTTTACACAAAAACTATTGTTACGGTATGCACTGATATACCAAATGAAACAGATGTACACAGTCATGCAAATTTTAAAAATGTATTTAACTTTAAGCATTAATTATTTTTTTTATTATTATTTTAAAAGTGAGCAATTCATTCAAAAAATATTTTAAAAATATGTTAAGTTTTTCATGACGCTTTTCATTCAGATTTCTAGTAAATCTTAGCCAATGTTTGTTACACTATGGTAAATTTTGAGAATTCTTTGCACAACAGCAAAGGTGTTGTGTACAATAAAGCATATGGGTGAACAATTTTTAATCAAAAAAATATAATTAAAATTTTACTTGTGAAATTTAACAAATTTTCAATGTGTTAAACATCTGATATAAATCGCATATCAAGTCAAAAATTTTTAAAAACAAAAAATCGTTTCAAAATATTTAAATTACTAGACTATAAAAATTATTAAAAATATCATTCCATTAAAAAATCATATACAGTGGAATATTTCTTAGACTGACAGCGATCGTGCGAAAATGGTTGTTCATTTTTGGGAATTATCCATCCAAAAAATAAAATTAATTTTTTGAGAGTTGAAATAAAAGATCAATGACGTTTGGTTGGAGCATCTATACTTTAGCTACTTTATGGTATAGAAATACATGAATTAAAAAATGGAAGTAGAACCGGACAAAATATAGTAAGAACTATACCATATTTAGAATCATTGCATCAAAGTCAAATTTTCCTTCTTAATTTTGGGCTTCTGGGTCCAAAACCGGTATCTACGTATGTTGCTATGTGCGACGAGACTTTTGTTGAGGGGTTTTGTTTTTTCTAAAAATATTCGATACATGTTTATGGAAAAAGATTTTCATACTTAGTTTTGAAAATACGATTTTTTGAAAATCATAAAATTTTAAAATACATAAGTTTACAGACGCTTGCATTTCAAAATGTGCACGTCAGGTCGAAAATCCGTTAAGGCATAAAAGGTAGCATTTTGCGTCTATTTTCTAATAGTTTTATTGAAAATTTTCTTCTCTTAAGTTTTATAAATTTCTCTAAATTTTGAATGTAAAAACGAGGTAGAATGACCCATATGCTGATTTACTTAGAAAGTGTTCTTTATATTGAATTTGAATTGAATTTGTAGATAGCTAAAAACGTAGTGATTTTTTGGTAAGAAACGGCTGATAAGATTTGATAGATTTAAATGCTTTGAAGTGGGCATGTTTCGACAAGTCGAATGAACTTAATGCTAAGACTTAAATTATGGACAGGTTCTGATACTCATAAGTAACAAAAAAAAAATGTAAGCCAAAAATAAAAATTTTTGTTATTAATTTTATATAAAATTTAAGGCATAAAATTGGATAATCAAAAGAATTAATTTCAAGAAAAATGTACAACTTTAATTTATGGACAACATGACGTATGAGCAACATTTAATTCAAATTTAACTAAGCTCAATCACTCACAGCGAAACAAAGTTCGCACACATTTACTATATCTATTTTATTTTCTACTTTTTTTAAGAAATATTTACTAACCATTTAATTCTAAGCTATAACTCAAAAAGTTAATCACATAATAAATCACCAGCACGACCTGTAGTCAACATCCTTAAATGCAACATCAAGTTAAACAGCAGGTGTCATATTCGTTATCAGCTTAAAATTGCGATATGGCGCTGAGCAAGATAGCAGCATTTAAGTAGCAGCTAAAGGTATTGCTGCCAACTCAGCACACTGTCACTTTATTTTGTTTGCAGTAAAAGCGTGCAAAAGGTTTCAAGGTAAACTACAAGTGAAATGCCAGAAAATGAAAAATTATCGGAAACTGAAAGAAAAACTTTGACCTGAAATATTGACAAAAAAAAAATGCATAAATAATATAATTAGCAAACCAAGCAATCTTTAATCAGACGAATAAAGATTCTAAATATAAATTTTCGTCCAAAATTCTGACTAAAATCACTTAAATTTTACCCTGAAATCATTTTTTTTATGATTTTATGCTATTTTTCTTGATGAAAAATCAAAAAAAAATATGATGAAATTCAAACGAATTTGAGTTAAATATTGGCATACTATTCAGACTTAATGTTTTTTTTTTTTCATTAACATTTTGCTACAAAAATTAAGAAGAAAAATTGGTAAACCCAGCAATATACAATACATACAAGAGTTAAGTGACAGAACAAATTGTCCTCTGTGATCACTCACCTTCCAAAAAACCTAACCAACAAAGTTCAATTTGAAATGCTTGTTTTACTTTGCAGTCTCTTTCTATCAAATACATTAAGTACTTTCGTCTAATGCAACATTTAATGCTTCAAACTTTCCTATATGTAAGTGCCACATTTCCATTAACTGTCTGTTTATTTCTATATAAATTTCATGATAACAAATATTTTCAAAGTTTTGTTCGTTTGTTTTTGTTGTCTTAAATATTGTGCATGTTGTTACATTGTTTTCTCTATAATGCAGTTGTTGAATGGTAGGATTTTCACACTTGAGGCAAATAAAATGAAAATGCAGTCAAGAGATATGATAGATAATGGCAAGCAAACAACGACACTCTTATCAAATTACACATATTAACAATTGTTTGCACCCAGTGAGGAAATATATGAATAAAATATTGCTGCCGTTTGAATTTCCTAATGGGTATTTTAGCAATTTACACGTAGCTATGAATATAATTTTATTGTTGTTGAGAAAATTCACATGTGTAGAGTTTATGTTGAGTTAGATAGATAATTGCAATTGCTTGCAATGGGAATGACATTGATGTTGCAGCAAAATTTTGATTTTATTTGTACACTAAAATTTATTTAAGCAGTACATTTTTTATAACAGTCGGAACGTTAGGGTGCAGGGAAATTGCATATTTTCAAAAATTAATATTTCCTTTAGTCAAAATGTCAACTTATCGAAAATTTCCAAGTAGTAGCGAAAGGAAAAATATTTATTTATGGAAGAGTAAGTTTTTGATCATCAACTTTTCTAAACGATTTATGTAGACTAAGGCCAGACCAGTTTGATCGTAGGTCGAAACATTTCCATCGCAATTTTTTTTTTAAATAGATATCCCCTTTTTTATTTATATTTATTTTTTTTTTCTTGATAGCTCAAAGTATTTTCTTACATTCTTCTAATTTTCTTAAATGTTTTTTTTTTACTAATTATTATTAATTGAATTGTTTTTAGAAAACATAAGTAGTTCTCAAAAATAATCTAGAAATTTAAAGTTCGTTATTAGTTGATGAAACTTAAAAATTAACTGAAAACTTTAAGCTGCCATAAGACAAATTGTTATAGTTAAATGCGAGCATAAAACTAATTACAGGCATCCCACAGTGTGTAGTTTCATTCGCTAAAGCCCTCTACATGCACGCTGCCACATCGCTCGACACTCTTCACAAACATATTGTGTTCATTAAGGTTGCAATTAATTGAAATGGCTAATTTAACAGCAGACTATGAATAGCTGGAGCCAGAGTATCCAGCTAGCAATATTGGCGGCCATTTGTTGACAACACAACGCCAGGCAAGTGCTGAACATATCAACGTGTTGCTGCAGTTCATTTTGCTGTTGTTAATTTAGTGGCCACCACCAACGACAAGCGACCGAACAAGGGAAGCTTAAATACAGGCCATTGAAGCAGCTACCAGTCAATATGTGATTATGGTGCTATTGTTATACACTGAGAAAAACTGGAAGATATAGAACTGATAATCTAACAAATTGCATATGGTGATGTTTTCAATTTTAAATAAAAAAAGGATTTTTTCACTCTGTAAGATCATACTACTTAATTAAGTTACTGCTGGTGGCCATAGCAAATATCAAAAATCTAACTTCTATGCAGTAGGTCATCGAAGTAAATCCCAACGACTGGGCAGTAGTAAATGACATTGAAGCCAATGTTGTTGTTAATAAAAGCAGAATTTTTGTTGTTGTCGTTTTTGTTTTTGCTGGTGACAAAAAATAATTGCTAAGCTTATCTTCATTGCTATCTGTTGCATTGCATTGCTGTTGCTTGTACGTAAGAAAAAGTTGCTAAAATTTTTGTTGTTGTTCTTTTAATATCAATGCCAATGGCTTAAGTCATTCCAAGACCCAGTGATGGGAAAACCGACCGCCCGAACAACCAACAGGAAGCGGAAGCAACTCTCAACTGAGTCTAATGAAATTTCGATTGTATAGCAGGCAACTAACGTTGCACTGTGGTTGTTTTTGACACAAAATGTGATTAAAAACAAATCAACCTAATAACTTCTTTAATGATTTATGTATATTTCTGCACAGATCTATCGAGAAATGCTAGTTGAAGGTCTCTAAAAAGTTTAACTTACGTTTGGATTACTGGATTGGGAAATTATTTTTTAATAATGTTTAGCTATGACTATTTTTTTGGTTCTCTTAAAAAAAACACCGGGTTAAAGTTAAAATTATATTGAAAAACTGAGACCTTTGGTACCTTATAATTTAAAGCAAATAGTTGAACCTACTAAAAGAATTTAGGAAACTTGAAAATTTTAGTATTTCTCAAAATCTGGCGAAAGTTTCCATCAAAATGTTGGAATACTTTTCCAAAAAATCTACCAAAAATTTAGAAGAATTTGATCAAAAGTAAAAAGGGCTTCACAGAAACCTTTGTTAAAGATTAAATCCATTAAGGGCACACAAATAAATTACAAATAAATCAAAAATTCTTACAAATTGATCAATGCTTTATTATTCAACAAAAATGACAAAGATAACAAATGGATCCATTTATTTTGGTGTTGACATATATTCCGGCTTTTGCCACATATATACATACATATTCTTATGCATATATACATAGCCTTATCAGACCAGTTTTTAGTTAACTTTTACTAGGACTTAAACATCCGACCGCTCTAACACTTGAGCCATTGGGGATGTGACCTTGAGATATACAAAGCTCGTTTTTCTATTATGTTTCGCACGTATTGTTCCATTTTCTTAAATTTTAATAGCATTTTTAGAAAATTCACCAAATTACATATTGATTTTCATAAATTTCATTTTTTCAACATTTAAATTCTCCAAAAAAAAATAGCCCACTGTACGTACGCCTTTGTGTTGTCTAGCAAACAAAGAATCCAACTTGCAGTGCGTTTGCCTTCACAGCCAACAACGGCATTCGTGTGGGTGGATATGCCTGACAAGTCGGGCCACCGGGAAGGAATTTTAAACAACACCGACATTGTCAGGTTACATAATAAACGTAATAGCAAACGGCCAGGCTGAAATAAATGAATTATCAGTGCGCCGGAATGGCGAAAATCAGTCGACAAACAAACAAACAACAAAAACAAAGCAACAGCAAAAACTGAAGCTCAACAAGAGAAGAAACCAAAGAGCAATAGAAGTTGTAAAAGACGTCGTTAAAATGAAATTTAATGTAACAGCAGTGGTGGTGAACGCTAATGGCACCGACTGTCGCATGCTGCAGCAGTTGCTGGTCGGAACGTTTTTGCTCAGATGAAATTAAAGTAGCGCTACAACGCTGCAACTTTAGTTGGAAGTTTATTATTTTCTTATTTTAATTATAACCGGCAAACTGATAATGCGCATAAGTACGCTTATTTAAAGGATCAAAGGCAAAGGACAATTGAATTAAATTATTTTCTTTATTTTATTGCTTCCGCTACTACTACCGAAGTGCTAAAATGCAGCGTGGATCTATTAAGTCGGCCAAGTATTCTACATTTCTGCGTGGCTAAACTTTTTATGAAATCTGAGACAACAACAAAAATTTAAATATAAATCCAAATCCACAGAAAAATATAAACAAAATGCCACGCTGCTACTCCTACCTACCAACCTACCTACCTACCTAGAACTTCACTAAAGAGTTGCGTTCGATTAAAACTTTGCGGTGTTTACTTAATCCACCAGCACCACACCCATGACAACAGAATCCAATCTTCTAGAAAACTAACCAAGCGAATCCAACACACATTTTATATTCAAAAGCAACAGCAACAACAAAAACGCCCAGAATATTTAGGGAAGTTATTTTGGTGTCAGCGTTATATTGCGTTGCGTTGCGATGGTCTGATGAAGCGTTACAAGCGAGTGTTACATGAAATTTTTCTTTTTTTGAAGTTTTGTTTCAAAATAAAAGAAGAAAACCTTTTAAGTTAAAATTAGGTTTATTTAAGCAGTTGGTTACGTTGTTGCTGTTTGCTTTAAGGCATCCTTAGCTGAAATAAGAGTTGCCAGTTGGTTGGAAATCGCTTGAATTGTGCAAATTTTAGACCTTATGATCAGATTAGTGATAGTCAATAATCTGTCCATCTAAAGATGGAACAAAGAAATAAAAATAATAATGAAACACAAAAACATAATCAGAAAATTGTAGTCCTTTTCACACCTTATACTCTAAGATAAGGTGTCGTATGACTCAAGAAAACTTCCTTCGAGATATGCATATCCAAAGGTACTGATTGTTTTTATCTTCTTATAATTTTTCTATTTGGTTACACTAGTTTTTCTTTGCCCAAAACAAACGTTCAGAAAAATCAAAATTTTTTTTTTCAATATTAAAACTGATTTCAATCTGGCAATCCTAATTCAAATGCATATATATAGCTGCAGGACATGCGGGTTTCATCCCCATATACATTGTATGCTTTTCTAGAAGAACACATCAAAAGTAAACGATGTAGAGCTTAAAAGCTTAACGTATTTCACAGTGGCTAAACTAAAACTGATAGGATCAAGTTGAACTCAAATTGTTATAAGGGTTAAAAAGCAAAGTTTTCATCAGAATCACATTACTTAGTTGTGAAAGAAATGCTTTTAAAATATCATATGGTTTCAAATAAAATATTAAGAAATATGAAACACATTGTTGTGATTTACAGTGGTTCGCAATCAAGTGTGGACGTGAATGAAAGGATATTGCTGTGCAGTTTTTAGATGAGAGACATTTTAAGGTACTATGGTAAGTTCCAACTCTTCTGACAAATTGAAACCGAAACTTCTAACAAAAGATATAGTAAAATGGATATACTTGAGCTTAGGTGTAAAAAATGTAAATTTTTCTCAAAAATGGTACCTCTTATAGCTTCTGCAGATTACCAAAAAGATTGGTACGGTGAAAAAATGTATCCAGAAACTTATGCATGGGATCGCTGTTAACAAAATAAATAATTTTAATTTCTAAGCTATTCCAATAACACCTTCCAGACGATTTGTGCAAATAGGCCTTTGATAATGAAACGCTCTAAGGCAAAATAATAGTTTTGAGACTTCACAGAATAAATGATTGTGTAGGCATAAAAAATGCTCCACACAACTATATATATGAAGATCAAGACTGGAGGTTTGCACGATTGCACTTGAAATGACCATCAAGGCACTGGCCACGATTACGAGTCCATCGAGCCATTGTGCACGAAACCACAAATTCAAATACAAAATGAGAACTGCACTTGCAAAGAAAATGTTCTTCGAGTTCAAGCACTCGTAGTTTATTGTATTTGGCAACGAGTGACTTCTTGTCTCTTATTGCGCTTGTTCAGACATCAGTTTTGCAATGCTGTGTGCGATGAATTTGAACAACAACAACAGTTTGAATGTCGCATGCCGCGCAAAGACGAACCCAAAATAAATCATGTCATATAATCAATATTTAAAAACTCTTCCATCGCTCATTTGCTGACGCGTCGATATTGCAGTTAACTCATTGCACTCATTACAAGTCAAGTCTTCTCGTGTGATCGTTCCGTTGATGACCCGCAAAATATCAATAGATCCATTGTACTTGACAGCGAGTACAATAATCATTTGACTTAGAGAAAGCACTCATGCAGACCTCTAATCAACACACTATAATGAAAAAGGGCCCTACTCGTATTTAATTTAAATACAAAATTTTATTCCGACAGCTTAAAGTCCATTTCTCTAAACCATGTTTTTACATTTCATTTTACGACGCCATGCAATTCTCTTGAATCTTTTCTATACGGTTCGACATTTTTAAGGCTTCTATCAACTTTTCACCAAATAAATAAGAGATATTTCAGCAAACTCTACGACATTTGAAAGAGCAATGTGTGTACTTTAAGATGTTGTTGATAGTGTTTTAAGAAAAAATTATTTTCGATGCTAACCGTCAAAATCTTATATTTAGGCTAAAATTGGATTTTAGCACTTATAGGTTTGAGAGTTTTGAACCTCGGATCTGCGCATCGAAAACTTCCATAATAATATATATATTGGTTGCTGGGTTAGAGAGACGGCATAGTAATAACGGCTTGTTTTATGGGACCAGAACTAGGTTCAGCGCAAAAATTACTACGTAAATGATCCGCACCATGGACGATTTGGTTTGGTTTGGATTTGGACACTCGCTAGTTTTAAGTGATGAGCCTAATTAAATAAATGTCGAGTAAATAAAATATACATTAATTAGAAGCCGCATTACTCGCTATCTCACTCTGAAATTTTATAGAGATATGGATGAAAATACTTTTAAGAAACCGGACCGACTGTATTGCATTACCCAACAGATCAAAGCATATTGATATACAGCCTTTTCATATATATTTTGAAATTCTCTTATGGTGACAATACAGCAATTTTTTTGGAATTATATGCACCTCGTTTGGAAGGTATTTTCGATAATTTTTACACTTATATGGACTGATCAATAATGCCCAAGAATCTTTTCCATAATTTTGACAGTAGTGTACATACATGACGATGTTATTCGGTAGTACTTTGTTTCAAGATCTTTCTGTTGCGGTTTAAGCCTTGCGAAGTAACAAGTGCCACATATCAGATATTAGAGGCTTTTGTAGTCAAAATTTCAGGGTAAACACTGATTGGTATTATATGGAGAACCATTAAATAATGAGATACTAAAGTCGATATAATTTATTTTATTCAAAAGAAGTAGTTAAAGAACGCAATTTAGCTTAAATGTTTAAAACACAACTTTAAAGAAATCAATATGAACAAAAATTCATTTCTCATAGTTTTCAAGGCTTGAATGCGCCTTGAAAACGCCAAAGAAAATATTTACTCTTTCCACCACAGTTACTTGTAAATAGAATAGCAAGGCCAGTAAAAAGGACTACAAGAGTACGAGCAGCGTGCAAAGCAAAAGGAATAGCAAATAGTTATTCACGCTCTTATCGCAAACAAGGCTGTTCGAGACAAGATGTAATTGCGCAATGTTTATGCGTGGTCGGTCCTATCTGAACATCACATCTGTATGTACAGCTGTTTGTGAGAATTTAAATGTGTGATATTTTTCGGGTGTTGGTACAAATTAAAGCAATTTATGTGCAAAGGCGCAGAAATGAGTTTGAATAGAATTAACAAGTTAAATAATTGAGAAACTTTGTAAGAAGGGGCCTTTAAAGATACGCTAAATTTAAGTTTAATATTAAAGTCAATTTCTTTCGTATTTAATTCTTCGTTATCTGTCAACAACATTTTACCCTCTGCTGCAGATTATTTCTCTGTTAAGTTTGGTTTTTTTTTTAACTAGAGCAGCGTTTTGGTAACATATGTTGATGGCAACATTTGTGTCGGCATTGCTTTAACAGCTTAATGGTGCCCTAAGTAGCATAGTTTTTGTTGTACTTGTAGTACCACTTTCTATCCTCAACAAAATTTTCCTGTTAAACATAGCCAAAAAAATAAAACGCACAAACAGTTGTAGCTCCTTAGATGAAAAACCCTTAGAGAAATCATTTGCTCGTAACATTTTATGGTTTTAACATTATTTCATTGCCATCCATTCGTTCAAGCCACTCATTCAATTCCATTCAATTCTCATATTCCTTTTCAACTTTAATTCATTTTGCACATCTACTTCTTGTGTATATGTATGTGTGTGCTACGCTTAAGTCTCGTGTGTAATGCTTGCTTTTCGCGCCTTTTTTCTTGGCTTCAGACAGACATATGAACGGAAGTTTTGTCCGTCTCTCAGTCTAACTGGCAGTTGTTATCCTTAATGTATGTGAAAATGTGTGTTCTTATGTGAGTATATGTGATTGTGTGTTTTAAAAGGTCTTTCAACACTTTTTTCCATTTTCGTAAAGTTTTAAACATTTTGTTCATTTCCGTTTGCCATATATTTGTGTGGCATGTGGGCAATTCCATGCTAGACTTGAGTTAGAGGTCAAAGCATTAAAAGAGTGTGAGAGTTACGAAAACATAGTTAACAGTGATAGTGTAAGCAATTTTTAACATATTTATAGCTTTGGTAGTGTTGTTAAGTATCAGATTTTTTGTCAGTAGTAGCGACTTTAACGATTTTCACATTCTCACAATGTTTTCAACGTTTAAAACTTTTTTAAGTGACACAGAAGATAAAAATTGACTACAAATCTCTATAATACTAAGTATATTTTTCTGTGGTGTACCGGAAAAACAAAAATAGTCTAAAAAATTTTTTTATGTTTAGTACAGAGTGTGATAGCACCATAAAAATGAGAGAACAAAAAGCAATTCAATAAACCAAACTAAAGATTGTCATATTACAAACAAAAGCAACGAGCCAAAGCTGGTGTCACTAGTTTTATACATTGCAAAATGAAATCATCAGTGGTTTTTAAGCTTAGCTAACAAATATCGAACTGAAGCTAGTCATACTAGTTTCAACCACTGCAAAATGAAATCATCAGTGACCTTTGAGCTCCAAGAAGAAAAAAACAAAACAAAACGGACTAAAGGTAGTCTTACAGGGTTCATCCACTGCAAAATGGAATCATCAGTGACCTCTGAGTTCAAAAAACATAAAACAGACTAAAACTAATCATTTTGTCCATTGCTAAATGGAATCATCAGTGACTCTTGACCTCAACCTTGCGAATTTGCCGAATTTTTCTAGAACAGCTAGAGGCAGTTCAAGAGCTGCCAATGCTCCCTGAAAAATGCAGTGTTTGGTACGGTTTATAGGCCGGCGGCATCATTGGACCGTACTGAAAACCTGAGATGACCTATTTTTTTAGTATATTTTTATGTTTTTTATGAACATTTTAATATATATATTTTCTGGCCTACATATATCCGCTATTCGAATGATACAAAAAATGATCATAAAATTCCTAAAAGTCATCATTGACCAAAATAAAAAAATTTATCTGATCAAAAGTTTTATTTTTGTTTATGAAATCATTGATATGGAACTCCTCAATTGGTAAAAATTGGGAACAACAGACAGTCAAATTTGCATATATATATATATATAGCATATCTGAGAAATCTTTTCTATACTTCTAACTTTCCTTTAGGCATTAAGGTTGTAAAATCAGTCCAACAGTTTTATATAATGTAAAACATTTTGACCTCAAAATCATCTATCGAATGAGGAATGAACCACCAGTAAAATGGGTTGCTCTCAAAGACTAAAAAAAAATTTCTCAAAGGAGTGCTAGTAGTATTTTCTCTTGGAATAGCCCTCAAACTCACATGTACACATACGTATGCATGTAAGTTTTATGTATTTAGTTTTACATTTAAAGTGAAATTGCTTGAATTTAATGGAAACTTCAGGGACCAATTTTAAATTAGTTGTTGAAAATTGTGTTTAGATTTGATGTCCTATGTGAGTGTAAGTTTTTTATTTATGGCGGATACACAGCATACGATCCTATGCGCTCGCACATAAACTTCACTTGGGAATTTACAATACGACCATAGTAGTAGTTTAAATGGTTTTTGTTTTCATTTTATATTTTGAGCAATATCATCTAACTTTAAAGCGCATAATAGTTTATTACACACAAAGGACTCTCAAAAGTAAAAGACTTTCTTAGGCAGCGAGCGAAGAAAACAGGATTTTATTTTAAAAAAACATACATATAAAACATTTTACTTATAATAAAAGTTGAAGAAAAAATGTAAAAATCTTATAGCTCCCTAGTGTTTCAAGATTATGCTATCAAAGTACAAATTGCGTGTATTAAATGAAGTAGCAAAGTTTTAAATTACTAAAAAGCGATATATTTTTAAATTAATGAAGTAAAGGAAAGGTTTTGAGTTGTAACGGGTGATTTTTTTGCTATTTGTTTTTTTAAGTGTAACCTTATTGGCACCTCACGCATTATTCGTTACATAAATGCTCACTAAGGTTTGCCATTTTACCATGAATAGACTAATAAACGAAAAGCGGTAGCAAATCATTGAATTGCTATCAAAACTCTTCCTCTGTTAGAAATGTGTTTTTATCGAAAAATTTTTCTCAGCGACGAAACTCAATGGGTACCTCAACAAACAGAATTGCTGAATTTGGTCTAAAGAGCAGCCAGAGGCAGGTCAAGAACTGCCAATGCACCCTAAAAAATGCACTGTTTGGTGATGAAAATCTCAACGTTAGAGTCAATGGATTACGGTACCGTGCCCAAAATGGAAGAA
Source organism: Meiosimyza decipiens (assembly GCA_963680825.1). Lineage (NCBI taxonomy): Eukaryota > Metazoa > Arthropoda > Insecta > Diptera > Lauxaniidae > Meiosimyza > Meiosimyza decipiens. The sequence goes on along the minus strand of OY804258.1, from coordinate 24,585,542 downwards.
TTAGACTTGGTTGACATGTGGTTTCAACAAGACGGTGCCACTAACCACACGGCACGCGATACCTTGGACCTATTGGGAGGCGAGTTTGGTGAGCAATAAATCTCTCGTTTGGGAGCAACTTATTGGCCGCCAAGATCATGCCATTTGAGCCCACTAGACTATTTTTTGTGGGGCTACGTTTACAGGGACAAACCAGCCATAATTGCAGCCCTGAAAGACAACATTACAGCTGCCATTGGTAAGATACCGCCCGCTTATAAAAGCTACGAAAATCACCCGTTATATGAGTATTGCTATTATCTTGTTTACTTCAAGGACGATTTGGCTGTAACGCATTGGCTGTAGAGGAAATCTTCAATTTGCCTTTGTTTATTTTATGTCTGTGTCTACCGACACAGAATCTGATGCTGTTCATGAGTATATATTTTTCGATAACTGCCAAGCCTCTTTCTATGCGCAACCAAAAGAAGAACAAAAATTCTTCTGTAAGAAAATGGATCGAACTTCCTTAGAAAAATAACACAAATACTAAGTTTCTTTTGAAAAAGGTTTTTTTGGGCAAATTTTTTATGTAGTTTTTTTCCCATTATTTAATCATATTATGTAGCCCAATCAATTTTGTTTTAATTTTATTTTTGAGTTGCGTAGATGTAAGATTTGCTTTTTGAACAAAAATATTAAAATATAGGTTGCAATAGTAAACAAAATATTTGGACCAAAAAGCTTTTTATATGCATTTCAAATTGAGCTTCATTTTGAATCTTTAAAAAAAACCGACATAAAAAGCGTTGCTTGCTTTGGATCGAAAAAATATAAATCAAACAAACACTTATTTTATACTTAAAACTAATATTCAAAACCGAAGCATAATCCTTTCCTTTCTTCAGCCACACCATGCAAAATGTCGATGAAAAACTCTTACTTACTTACATGAAAACATATTGAATATGCATTAGTTGGACACATACCTGTAATTAAAAAAATTAAAATTTCATGTTAAATTGCAGAAAAAAAATATTCAACATATAATAAAATTTTCTTGCAAATCTATATTTTTTTGCTAATTTCCCTAACATGAATATAAGCTATAAAAAATTAATGAATGTGCACACTTTCGCCCTGGTTCATTGCACGTTTATATGCCAGAAAAGGGGCGGTAAAACTATACAGCTGTCAAACAATCACTCAATGACTGACTCATACAATTCGTCAAATCCGACGCAGAATTGCAATCATTCACACCAAAAGGAATTACATAGCAAATTTGAAACTTTTATCCGTATTGAATATAGAAAACTCTATCTCAAATAGATGTTGATGATGACGGCCAAAGACATGAGAAAAAAAAATATGACGACAGAAAATATTACGAAAATTACACACCTGCAACGGCCTTCAGCTATCAATGCGCAATTATCTTTGCAGGCAAAGCAGTCGCGAAAGAGCACTAGGATCTTTTGCAGCGTCAGTGACAGATTGGTAAAGTTGGAAAAAATCGAGTTGCTTTACTGCTGCTGCTGTTGCCATTGGTATGGAACATGTAATTATGACTTGGCAAAAGTTGATGTCAATGCAGGCGTTTGCCACACAATACACAACAATGATAGCAACAAAATTTTTTTTGTTATTTTTTTTTTTATTTTTATGACGAGCAATGTCGGCAGTTTGTGGCACAACTATCTGTTCAAGTTTTATTGATGCCAGGAAAAGTTGGGAATATTTTTTTTTTCTTTCTTTTATTTAGAGAAAATAAGGCTTTAAAGGTTTTCCGCTTGTGCTGTACTAAACCATTTGATTTGGCTTTAAGTGGTTTGTATTGCTCTGTTATTGTTTGTTGAAATGCTCAATATTTTGTTATTATAAGGTAATAAAAACAAATCTCTTCTTAATGATTCAGAAATCGAAAAAGCCAACATAAAAGTAAGCAATCACGAAATGATAAAACATAAAATCATTGATATGAAAAAAAGCTGCTGACCATCAGCAATACGTGACTGACTTGCAACAAAAAAAAAAAAGTTAATTCATTGGAAAAGTTTTTTATTGTTCATTAAATAGAAAATGACAAGCGAACAGAACAATGCAGCCAGGTTCATAAATTGTATATGGACAATGTAGCGAATTCATAATAAAAAAAAATCTTTTTGTTAAAAATTAATTATTTTTCTATTAAATTCAGCCTCACATTCATTGAAAAAATGAAAATTGTATCTTAGTACCAGTCAACTAAGGTTTTAACTTTGCCGCATTTCTTATTGTGAACTCCTTTAAATTTTAGATTTTTCTCTTTTTTTTAGTATTGTTCTATAAATTTCCAATAAAGCATATTATAAATAAAAAATTGAGAAAAATTCATTATAATAAGGCAGCAACAGCAAAGACAATAACAAAAGTGATAAGGTCACGAATACAATTGGCAATAAGTTATTGGTTTTGGCTACTGCAACCACTAACAGCAGCAGCAGTGAATACTTGCCGCGCTGTCTTTGTGGATGCCATCGATCGCTGTTTTGGTTCAACGCTTTCGTTTGTTAGTTGTTTGGTTGCACGTTGTGCACGCGAAAATGTTATGATAAAGGGGTAGACGAGTGGAGAAACGCCAGAAAAACGGTTAAAATTATGGACGACGACAACGATGAGCTTACCACACACTATTGAGCAATGAGTTTGATCAAGCATTGAGTGCTGCTATCGCGCTATGGCAGTCATGAAATTGAAGAATTCAATATATTCTAAATCGATTTCATATAAAATAAATGAAAATATATTGGAAAACATTATAAAGGTCAAATAAAATTTCATGAAGAAAATAATTCATATTCACGAATTCATTATAAGGCGCGCCTTAAAGTATGCAATAGCTTATGTTGAAATTGTTAGTAAGTTGGAATTAAATACCTGCAATCAATTGCGTTTCAAGGCCTTAGGGCACTAATTTTAAAATAATGTATATAAATAAGCAATTTTAGTGAATTATTTAAGCATTAAAAAAACTCTACAAGGAGTCAACTAGTAGAAAAGTTTGCGTTTTTTCACGATTTAGTTTTTCCGGCAGATGCCGCACTTAGATTCCCAAATGAGTCTTACTCGTTGCTTAACATCAAGAAACAAGTTATGCCTTTTCAACCATTATTAGCTTTTAACTGAAGTAAATCAGTACAGCAGTTGGTAGTAATCGGGCTCAACTATTGGTCAATTAAATTTATGAGAAAACGCCTTTGAAGTATTAGTGTTCTATTTTTGAAGAAATTTTAAGAGCCGTCTATACAGAGAAATTTGACAATTGTGCTCAGACCAATATTAAATTGTGCACACATATTTTTCAGACATTGCCCCATTTTATAAACATGCATTAAAAATCAATTTGATAACTAGGCGTAACTTTTCAAAGCTGTTTTATAAATAATTCGAACTCCTGTCGTTTACATAAAGTAAAATTGGCACAAAAAGACCTAAGAACCGAAAAATTCGCTATGCCCTTACAATGTGAAAACCCAAAGGAATGTAGCACACTCAGTCTAAATATGAAGCTTTGTGAACTACTTGAGCACACTTAGACGAAAAAAGCACCAAACATTTTCCACGCTTTTTTTTTGGCTGATTAAAAATGGGGCAAAACAAATGCACATGCGTGCAATCCATTCATTCGATGCGATATACACGATGTGGCAATGCAACGACAGCTGCTGCTGCTCGAGGGATAGCGGAAGTTTTTCAGTTAAAGTCAAATATTTAAAGTAACAACAACAACAACAACAACAATTGCAACAATCAAACGTTTGTTTATTTCGCATAAAAAGTAGGTCTATTGTACTGCCATGGCAACAGCAAGCAATAACAGCGTACAACGTGCAACGTGTGTGACCAACTAAAAAAAAATAGGCGTGCAGAGCACTCAGCACCTAACTCTCAAACATCCAATGCGATGAAAATTTTTCAAGAGTTCAACCCAGCGCAGCTTCAAAATCGTACAATTTAATGATGCCGATGACAGCGCTAGGGCAACGCGCACTATTTTAGACCATTTTGTATTGTTGATGGTTTTTGTTTTTGCGAAGCGTTAGTTTTATTTTTGTTGTTGTAGTTACTGCTGCTGGTGGTGGTGGTGGTGCCGTTGTTATGGTTTCTGTGCGATACCAATTTTGGTTACGGTCAGTCGCAGCAGCAGCAGCAGCCGAAGTGGAAAATTTTATGGTAACCACAACAAAAGCTAACCAAGTTGAATGCACCTCATTATTGATTTAAGGGGGGTGCTGTGTTTTGAAGTAACGTTGGACTTAAGAAACTTCAACTTATGTAGTGCTGTTTTATAGGATTCGATTGCCATTTAGAGGCGTGATGAAGAATGAAATCTCGCAAGAGTTGTCTTTATTCTCGCCCTAAGCGTATGAATTTTGAGCTGGTAATTTGCTGAGAGACGGCTGAAATCTATAATTTCGAAATAAATGTTTCCGAATATGTAGTACGGACCTAATCTCCTTGGTAGCAGCTTACAGTACTTCCCGTTGGATTAGTTCCATAACAAGCTCCGGTACGGTTTTATGAAGGTTTTAGTTATATATACCGTGGTATCACAATGCATCACCATTTGGTCTAAGTGTTGCGATTCTAAATTGATTGTCGCTTCTTTATTATAAAACCTATATTTCAGTTTGTGTTGTGCATATTCCCACCCGAATACAGAATCCTAATATCAATAAAATCTTTATTTTTTCTAACGAAATAACCCCCTTAAAGGCATTATTCTATAGTGTGGTGAAATGAATGACATGAATGTAGGAACAAAATAAAATTTGGCGTAGGCAACAGGCAAAGTAATGCAAATGTTTTTGTTATATAAAATTGTGTAGCATTTTAAGTTAGAACAACAACAACAACAACAACAACAACTGCAACCACAACAACAACAACTACAGTTAAAAACAATGCAAACAAAATAGCAGTGCGACAAATGCATTTTCATGTTCAAATTGAATTTCCGTTGAATTTTTTTTTTATTGCGTTTGCGTTACTTTGCTCTGTTTACTTTTTATTTATTGTATTTTATTTTGTTTTTTCACTCGCAATTTGCAACTTTATTGTTCACGTGACGTGACGTTTGCAATTTGCAAATAAAACGTGACTCACACACACGTATGTGTAGCGTATCGTATCGTTTGTAGAGATATAGGCCACCTGGTTGTTACTTTTTTCTTTAAATTTCCTATTTAAATTGTTTTGTTGACACATTGCTAAAAACTGCGTTGCTCTTGCGTTGCACTGTACTGCAATTGCAACAGCAAATCTTTTCAAATGAGAAAAACAGTAAGTGCTACAACTGTGGTTGTGAGCGCGCGCTTGCGCATTTCTCTTTATCGCTCATTGTTTGAGCGCATGACACTTTATTTGTGTTGTGTGGAGGGAAATTTGCATGGCAGCCGATTGACATGCTGATAAATTATTTGATTATCTTAGCAGATTTGGTACGGCAAATGCCAGCCTTTTGTTTTTAACGTTGACATTATTTGCACCAAGAAGTAGTTTAGTTTGGAATTTAAATAACTCTATCTTAGTTGATCTTGGTCGGTTTCTTATAGAAAAAATCTAAATGCATTTCTAAATGGAAGGTTAAAGCAATTTCCGACAGAAGCAAATCCTTATATTGTAGCACTATCTAAGCATTTGATAGTGAAGTTCTTGTCTTTACCCTTACAAAAAATTAATAACTGAATCATTGATAATCCTCTAAAAACGTAGTTTGAAAAAGAATTAGAATCTCCGGGACTTAAAATCTAGGATTATCAAGTTCACGCCAGCAACACAGCGACTTAAACAAAAACTTTTAAAGTTTGAGCTCTCCCTGTGAAAACACCATACGTCTATACCCATATATTTTTATGTGAAATACTTCACAATAAAATATAATAATGAAATTCTTAAATGCACAAAAATTTCGTATACCTTAAGAAAGAAATTTGTATGAGTAGACGTAGAAATTGATAAAATTCAACTTGCACATGTAAAAAAGCCAAAAATAACTTTTTTTTATTGGCTTCTTTTTCCAATTTCTTGAAAATAATGTAGGCCAACATGAAAAAGAAAAAAAAATAATTTCTAAAAATACGTAGAGATGCAAGACTCAGAAGCAGACGCAGACACTAAAAGTTTTTATATTTCTTATCTTGTTTTAAATTTTATTTTATCTTTAATTACATAAAAGATATTGTGTATTGTTAAGTTTTTTAAAAAGTTTTCAAACTTTTATTGAAAATATAAATTTAATGATGTACGACAGACCTGTTTTTTTAAAGAAGCTGGTTTAGCTATGACCACCATTTCTAGTTTAAGTGTAACGAAAGGGTGATTACTTGTAAATTAATCTCAGCCGATGAAATACATGACCATAAAATAATTTTCGTAAAATTCGATTATATGCAATTGAATTTTAAGAACAATATCAACTAAAATAAAAATGCATTTGCTTACATTAGAAAATGAAAATTAATTGCTATTTTTAAACTCATTAAAAATGTGTAGTTAGGTATGTATAAAGAAAAAATTTTACAAATTTTTAAAAGAACTCAGTCAAATGCGAAATATTTGGATTTTTGTTTTCTCATCCAGCAAACAGTTTAGTAAACAATTAATTTTACTTTGGCATATTTCCAACAACGAGTAATTTAAAAGTAATTAATCAGAAATAGCAAAATACTATTAAAGGAAATGTGCAATAAACGTCAACATATTTTGTAGGTAAATGCATTCGGAAGGAGAGAAGTTGTTAAATATCATAAGTAAAGTTATTTTAATAAAAATATATACTGGAATGAATTCTCGTAGAGAACATATCATATGTGACTGTAGTTAGTGGTTGGGATAAAGCTTTTAAGCATGGAAAATTTAATGTAAGGATTTTGAAAAATGTTTTTCAATATATTATACCATTCGAAAGTTTCTATTAGTACTTTTATGATTACTCGAAAGTCACTATCATGTAGCTTGTCTGAGAAACGCGTTTAAGAAGCAAGTTTTTATGCGATTTAAATGTCTGAAGACTCAGATAAACATTAATACCCAGTTGAAAAAAGAATCATTTTTTCGTATTAATATCAAAATCCATTCCCTTTTTTCTTAAGAGTAAATGCTTTTTTACTCTATATTTTATATAAGTAATAAAAAGAGTTCCGAAATCTTTTTACAAATGAGCGTTGGACTAAGCAAAACTACAAAAAGGGATGAGTATTGCACTTAGGGGTAGTTCGAGAAGGATTAGCAAATCGTTTTTCTCGCCCCGAAAAATGGGAGGAGCATGTCTTGAGGTACATTGACAGCACTCTATACGTTTTTTGCTTCTATCACTGATGACCACCACATTGCTCAATTCTCATGATATATAAAACTTTTTAGGTATAGACGGTATTCTAATTTTAAAATGTTGCTTACCGTCTTGAAGAGCAACCAACGGCCGATTTTTCTGAATGGATATTGATTTGATAGCTTGAAAGTCGTACTCAGATTTTTATGTATTGTCCAAAATTGTGGAAGATGAATTTTTTTTTTTGTAATAAGCTTTTAGATAATAATTAACAAACTTAAGCTATAGAGAAAAAAATTTACCACAAAACATATTTTTCCCAAAGAATACAAATCTTCAATATAAAATATAGGTGTCCATATATCTCGAATGAATCTTTACAATTAGTTTCAAGGAGAAAGCAAATGTTATTATTATTTGAGTCCCTTGAATCTTTACAATTTCTAGAAAAATTATCCTTTACAACCTCACTTATTTCTCGAGATATTGGCCTGGAGAAGTTAAAATTGTGCATCCGAGTGCTTGTTGGTTCTTTGGTTTGTCACGTAATAACAGAAAATTAACTATGACTACATCAACCATATTTATACCATACACAGTGTCTACACTGGAAAAAATGTTTATTGTTTTTTGAACTCAAACAAAATGGAGCGATGACGTGCCCTCCATATAATATTCAAATGAAATTCATCATATCTCATCAAATATTTGGTTCTGATAAATCAACTTGCTAAATGGCACAGGCGAAAGTAAGTTTAAATTATAAAATTGGTGGGGCCACGCCTCAGTTACGAGAAGATAAGATCGGAACAAAGTCTGCTGGATTAGCTAATTGTTTCAATAAAATAAAATAAGTTTTAAATTTTTTACTATAACAATTTTGCATTTCGCCATTTCACCCAATAAGTTTTCAAAATAATGCCTAAGAACAATGCATTTCACTATACCATCACAAACACCCACACATGCACAAAGAGCAAATTACATACAATACAGATGAGTATGTGTAACTATGCATTTACTTAAGCAGCACGTGGTGTAGTTCCATTTACATTAAATTTTATTTTATGAAACATTTTTATATTCTTTAGTTTCTTCAGCTTTGCGAATTGCTTTTGTTTGAGTGCTTGCATGTATGTAGGTGGGTGATGTGCTTACGTGTGTTAGTGTATGTGCTGCTAATTTTGCTTGTATGAGCGACGTGTGAAGTAAACATGACGAATTAACACGCTACAGAAAGTTTGCGCTTTTTATTGTTGTTGTTATTTGTTGATGGTGTCGCTGTTGTTTTTATCGTTTTCTTTTATTAAATTTTTCTTCTTTCTGTTGTGTTTTCCTCTTCGTAATTAAATATTTCGTTTGATGTTTTATTTAAGTTAATGTTAATGTATTCATTTGTTTTGTATGCACACTTGTATACACACATTCATACGTGCAAATGTGTCAGTTTATTTCCGTTGACAACTAGGCTGTGTGAAATAGCTTCTGTATTTCGCGGAAAAGAAATAAAAACTACATAAAAAAAGATTCTTTGCTTGTAAAGAAGATATTTTTGATTGCACTGATTCTTCTATAATTTTAGGAATGTTGTCAAAAAGCATAAAAGATTGTCAGCTATCAAAAAAAATTGATATCCGAAGTGTTGAACTGACCCACTGACCAGCCATAATATACATACTCGTATTTCAACTTTAAACTATGATAAACTTTTTCAAGTTCTGACATAAATCGACTTTTTTCGATAATTTTCGAGAAGTTTTGACTTAGTTATTTTATCGAATTTTCCATAGGTTAGACCGGTATCAATTTTTCGATATGGTTTTAGTTCTTTTCTTTGAATAGCATCATACTTACAAACAAATCAATAAATGTCGGAAATTATCGAATAACTCGACTATAGCCGAAAACTATTGAAATAAATCGAGACTTATCGAAAGGTGGATATTTGTCGAAAACTATCGGGAACATCGAAACTTAACAAAGAATATCATTGGAAAAAATCAAACAAATTCTAATGTTCGCAAATTATCGACAAAATCAGAAAAACTGAAAAGCTTTCGATTCGAATCGATTTCAAAATCGATATAAGTCAAAAGTTATCAAAAAACATCGAAAATGCATGATAGAAAACTTTAAAATCCAAATTGTCGGCTGTTTTGGATTCAAAACGATATTAATCCAAAACTAATATCAATTTTGATCTAAAAGAAATCAAAAATAACGATTACTTCGGATTGGAAAAAATACAAATTCAAAATAACAATTTTTTTTTTTTTTTTGATTCGAAAAATTAAAAATACAAATTTACGATTATTTTCAATAAGAAAATAAAATCCATTTATAACGATTATGCAGTGTTTTCTATCATAAATTTCATGAATAGCAATGTACTTCAATATTTTTTAAAAAACCTTAATTAGAAACTAGTTTCAGTAAAATGTGAAATTTGAGAAAAATGTAAGCTCGTGGCTTAAATATAAACACTTGGAACAAAACTCAGGAGCAAAAAATGTATAAACATTCGAATAAATGCAAAAATTCCGAACTTGTCCCTTGCATATAAAGTAACTAAGCCAAGACGCTCGTAAAAACAAATTGCACCATTGAGCGACGCTGCAATTTATTTCAATTACACGTGATATTTCGCGCAGTAAAGCGCACTATACTGACCTAAAAGCGAAAGGAGCAAGACTTAACCCAACAGGATATGAAACACGGCCATACCCAGCTGCCACAATGGCAAGGCTATCAATAACTCAAAGTAGTCAAGGTGTTGGAGGAATTAAGAGAATTGCAAAGAGCAGTGGCCAAATCGAAGCGCGTATACTGAGAGTGGGCTCTAGAGGTAATTACCCCTTCCGAGACCTTCGCAGTTTTGTATCGAATATTACTAAATGTATGAAGGAGAAGACAAAAAGTTTAGTCATGACTCTTGAGAAGAAGTTAAATGATGACATTGTGTACATAACATTAGAGTAAATGAACAAAATGTAAGTCAAAGAACACCGTGTCAAGACATTGGCTGTAAAACGAATGGAATGTATGTACAGTAGACGTCCAATATAACGAACTAATTAATGCACGTGTCAGTCGTAATATCGCAAAATTCGTTATATCGAGGTGTTTTTTATTAAAGCAAATAACTTTTATTAACGCATGTATTAACTTGTATAAAAGTTGAGTCAGATTTTGGAATGCTATATTAACTTGTGATCACCTTTACTGGTAAAAAAAGTTATTTCAATTCAACAGTTATGGTTAGATTGAACAATGTTCGTTATTTGGAATAGTGAAAATTCGTAAGCGTTCATAATTTAGAGACATCAATGGAAAAATTCCAATTTCAAAAACTGTTCGTTAAAATTAAAATTCGATATATCGTTCTACGTTATATTGGACGTCTACTGTATTACCATCAATGAAGAGAGGAAGAGCAAAGTGTATCAGGAAAAAAAACTCTTAATTTGAAGCGGTAAGCCACGTCATGTGCTTGACACGTACAAACGATGGCATACTAATTTTCGTTAAACCAACGCCATACTTCACTTTACTAACACAACTACACAGCATAGCCGCTGGTTGCAAACTCAAATAGGGATTGAGCTACTAATTGCGTAGTGGATTTTTACGCAGACACCTGTGAATGACTTGATGCTATTTTATGAGAAATGTGGATTATGGTAAATACAAGAATTCTCTTTTTTCGCTATGAGCGAATTTGGTCTTTAACCCTCTTCAATTGTAGAAAACACAATCTGGATACATAATGAAAATCAATTGGTAATTTTGCTTTTAACTGCTTATCCGAAATTTTCAAAGAGTTCACTTTTAAAAAATATTTATGAGCAATTTTTTGCAGTTTTTGAAAATTTGTACTTCAGCTTTAATTACAGTATCCATCTCCAAAAAATTATCACTATTGCAGAGATTGAGTAAGGAAGGAGCTCCTGAAAAACTCTTTGAGCAACTTTTCTAATAAACCATTACCCTTGATAAAAACAAAAGTTGAGTGGCATATGTTTAATTTATTTTAGATTGAAGAGGTTAATTCTTGTTCTTCTGACCTGCTGCATTACAAACATTATTTTTTTCACTCACTCTCGCTCACTCTCTCTATGCATTCTATCTCTTTTATACCACTGCTAAATGCATGTGGATTTAATATGAATACTTAATGCGTAAAGTGAATTAATTTGTTGGCTTTGTTGTCGGGATTCCAAGCAACAGAGGTCAACCACCGCATTGTTCTCTGAAGTTTCTACTGAATGTGTGTGGGTGTTTGCATATGCATACATACATGCGAACATAAGCAAATGAACCTTTTGGAGTTGTGTTGTTGTTTTTTAAGAGCTTAATTAACTTTTTGTATAATTATTGTTTTTAATGTTGTTGAGTTAATTTTTAATGCTCATTTTCATTATTTAGGGGGCTCGTCGTTAAGCGGTTAAATGCATTTTAAAGCGTTTTTTTTTTTCAATTTTATGTAAGATATAAAATTTAATTTAAATTAAGAAAAGTCGATAAGTATCCAATAATAACGAAGAAGTCTATTGTGCCGAAGAGTGTGGAATAATTCGATAAATATCGTAGTGGTCGATATTTTTTCAAATTTTAGAGTGCCCAAAAAAAAGTGCAAAAATAGCTTAAATTTGAGTAGCTCTAATGTACAGTATATAAATAATGCCATTATATAAGTTACAGCGGCATTAAGACTCAGAACCATGATAGTAAAGATGGCAATACATCAAAAATGCATGCGTTTGCTTTTAAAAGTCATCAAATTTTAAAATGTTTTATTATTTATTTAATTTATTTTTAGGATTCAAAATTTTACAAAACATTTGCTGTTATCACTAAAATACAGCTACTGTTTTTCAGCCTGATTGAGAATATTAGTAATTTTGAATAGAATATTTTTCAGCCTTATTTACGTATGAGCAAGTTGGCACATTTTACGCCATTAACTACAAAAGCCAAAAAATTAAGCTAAAAATAAAATTCATTGCAATGAAATGTGTTCAAATAATTTAATTTACACCCCAGGCATATGTACATTTACAACATGTTTATTTTTTGTAGAAAATTTTGTATAAAATTTACTATGCTTCAACAGCTGAATGACACAAAAGCTGCTGGGCTAGTGGTTAAAAGTTTGTTGGGAAACAATGCTCTCATATTGGATTGTGGTCAATACATGTATACTTGACTGTCCAAAGTTTATTTAGTTAAAAAAATTGGTATTTCAATAATATTATAAAAAATCATTCACTGACTGAAAAAGAACTCAGTTAACCCAGTATAACATGCTACCGAACACTTATTTTATATTAGGTGCGAAACTAAGTACTCGCTGTTTTTTGTTAGAAAATGCAACTTTATTATCAAAAAATAGTTACAGATGAATCAATCAAAGTATTGCCCATTGCTAGATACCACTTTTCCCCATCTTTCTGGTAGAGTTCGAATGCCATCACGGTAGAAGTGTTCGTCTCTTGAGGCTATCCACGAATCAAGCCATTTTTTGAGGTCTTCATAGGAGTTGAACTGCTGATCAGCCAGACCATATGCCATTGAACGCAACAAGTAGTAGTCTGACGGGGCAATATCTGGGGAATACGGCGGGTGGGGTAGGACTTCCCATTTGAGAGTTTCCAAGTATGTGTTCACTGGTTTAGCAACGTGAGGCCTAGCGTTGTCATGCAAACGCATGGAAACGCTTGAAAATGGCTTGTTGGGTAACTCCCAATACTGAAGCAAGCTCTTCATGCGTTTGGGCCGAATCCTCATCGAGCAATGTCTCCAATTCCGTATCATTGAAGGTTTTTGGCCTTCCTTCTCGTGGTCGATCGTCAATGTCAAAATCATGGTCTTTAAAGCGAGGAAACCAATCTCGGCACATTGTTTAGCTCAGAACACCATCTCCGTTAACTTTTTGAAGCTCTCGATGCGCGTCAGCCGCCGTTTTCTTCGATTGAAAGAAGAACCACAAACAGACTATGAATACACAAAATTTTAAAAGTGTCAAATCGGTTTGTTTACCATGTGCTTAGGCTAGATTCATAACGTTTCGATATGAACCAAATCGACCCGCTCTTACCACTAGCGCCATCTATTGATAAACAGCGAGAACTTAGTTGCGCACCTAATACAAAAACTATTTTTAAAACAAAACTAGTAGACTTATAGAATAAAATATTGAGAGCTTTGTTATTACTTATTTTATGTAGGGGGAGGGTAGAGCTAGTTTTGACACTAATTGGAAAGTTGGCTCGAGTTTATAAGCCAGTTATTGTTTTAACGAATTTGTCTTTCTATACGTCGTTAAACCTCTGCGTTGGGGCGACAGCCCTTAACTACTCCACTGTGTAGTTCATATACTTCCTGAATTGACTGGTGTACGCTCGATTGTTTGTACCATCATCAAGTCTTTACACAAGAGAAGCGACTGCAAGGGTATTAGTTAAAATGTATACTCGTGCAAACTTTCACTTACATGTATTTTGTGATATGATTTTCCTGAAATTGATAGAAGTCAAAAAAAAAAATATATTGAAACAAAAAAATTAAGATTTTTGATTCATCAAGAAAATCAGCTGTAGCAAAATCGGCAAAAATCTAAATCTTGCGCAAATCAAAAATAAAAACTTTTGAACTTGGAGATTATGCTGTGTTAAAACTGACTAAAAACTAATTTTTATTATTAAACCCCGCACATTTAAGGGTGAACTAAATTTCGAACTCTAGGGATTTTATCATAGAGTAGAATCATTAAAAGGCTTAGCATTTACATAATTCAATAGCAAATTGTTATTAAGCACCTTAATGCCAATGGCTAAAATACACACGTACACTTTTAAAAAGGTTAATTCGATATATACGCATATAGCTCATGCATGAATATTAGGGTAAATATTTTAAATTTACACTAAATAACGAAACGTTCTCGATAGCAAAGGTCACTTTGCCCCAAATTTATTTGCATTTTGCTGCCGCATGTTGAAAGTTTTACATTGGTAGCCATGACGTTTAATCAGGACAACGATGTTGCTATGCAGGTCGAATTTATAATAACTTTGCTACTAAATTTCAATTTCCAATAATCCTTTTGATTCCCTCTTTTTTTTGGGACTCTTCTTTAATTTATGCCATTAAAATGGAAGTGTCAATTCAAATTATACATATTTAGTTTGGGATACCTTAGGTTATTTAATCCGATTTATTTGCTTGGTAGAGTATGTGTAAATTTTGCTGTTGTTGCTGAATGTTATTAAGGAAAAGGTTTGTTTTAGACAAAGAAATGAGCAATGTAGGGTTGAGGAGGGTGTTTATCATATTTTATGCTTTCATATTAATTTCAAGTAACTGCAAAACTAATTTTTAAAATATATATAAAAAAAAGTTTGGATATGAATAACTATATTCCTATCCAAGCGAGTTAGATATATGTAAAACGGTATCGACGTTGACTTTCTATCTTTAAAAATTTTCTGAGAAACTTTTTGCAAAGAAAACTAAGCACTGTAATTATTCAAGCTCATATCAAAGTCTTAATTCAAGCAAAAATGAATAGAGAAAATTTTGTTAAATTCCTCAGAATACAAACGGAAACACGATTTCGTTTAAAATAAGCTGAGAAAGATGCAAAACAAAATCAAATAAAAGAGATAAATAAACTTTTTCACAGTGCTTTTATTTGTTCTTTTGACGATAAATTTGCGTATACATTTTGGTGTTTTTTTATTTTATAAAAAAACTTTCTAAATAAGTCGGTCGTACAAGCAAAGTAAGAAGCTTTATATGAAAAATTCTAGAACTTCAATAGTAACTTGTATATTTGATGCTTGTGAACAAACATCAGAAAATGACCTTGAACTTGGACTAAAACAAAAAAGTGTAAACTTAAACAAAACAACGAACAGAGAGTTCTAAGTTTACTTTCTTGGGTGATTTTGGTTTCAAAGCAATATATTTAAGTCAAAAGTAATTATACAAATGTTTTGTTGATCAAAAAATGATTCGATAAAGTCGAAAAGTATCGAATAATATTGAAGTATTTCGAAAAGGAGTAAAGCATAGAATATTATCGAAAATTATTAAAAAGTCAACAAAAGTGGATAAGTATTGAAAAACAACTACGAACTTTTGATTTGAAAAGAAAAGTTGATAAGTATCGAATAATAATAATGTCGATAATCTCAAAAAGTAGCGACCAATATCGAACAACATTGAAGAAATCGCAAAGAATCAAAAGATAGCTAAGAGTATCGATTAGTATCGAAAAGTATATTAAATAGATTGAAATCAAAAAGTTTCCAATGATATCAAAAAACAGCTAAAACACTTGATAGAAGTTGAAACTACCAAAAAACTGTCCAAAATGAGATATTATATTTAATAAAAAAAAGACAACAAAAGGGATTTCCTCGCACAAAAGTTTCCTTCCAACCCAACTTTAGTATTTTGTTTTGTGCTGATACAGCCTTAAAAAACAACGCAAATCAACACACTTTAATCTTTGAAGCCTTTGATGTACTTTTCAGAACTAAAAATTATGTACCCTTTCATCACGAACCTTTCAGCAGTATCAGCGATATATTTTAAATTTGAAATTATAACCCATTTTAGAACTATTTGATTTTAAGGGCTTCTCAACTTTAGTTTTTAAGCAAAAGTTATTGTACTAATTAATACCTTTTAATTGAGTTACACATTCAAAAATAGGTTTTAATATTGCTAGTTTTGAAGAAATCGGTACTAATCTGTTAGTACTACTCGCCCCTTGAATTTTATTACTCAGGTTTCTATACAAATCTATATTAGTTTGAAGAAGAGAGTAGTACATTCACAAGCCCTAACGAGTTTTGATGAAAAAAAATTTAGCAATTCTGAGGTTCAGTTCAGACTCACCGATTCCAAAATCATAAATTAAATATGGGCTGACCTCCAGATCAGATAACAACACAACAACACATGTGAAAGCTTGTGAAAACAAACGCAAATCGAAACAGGAGTTCAGTCAGACCACAAATGACCGTTCGAAGGTTATCGGAATGTCTAACCAACGGAGGGTCAAAGTATCGCCAAACAAAATTTAAAGACAAAAAATTTTTAAATTTTTTAATTTGGTATGTAGTTACACAACAAACAACAAACATTCCTTCCACAAACATTATTTTTTTATTCAGTATGTGGTGTCCCACATTTACACTTGTTCTAGTTTACATTCAAAAATTTAATTATTCCTTTAAAAAATCGTCTTTAAAAAATGTTTTTAAATTTTTAAACTTCAAAAATATTGTCAAAAAATTTTTTAATTCGAATTTAAATTTTAAAAAATAAAAAACACGTTACAAAAAATATTAAGAAAAGAAATTTTATAACAAAATATTCAACCACCAAAAGTATAAGTTAAGCAAACTATATCGTAGATATTCAAAAATTCATTATCTCAATAGAAAAAATTGAATAGATTTGCTGTTAAACCGAAAAAATAGAATATTGTCGCTCCTGTCAAACCTCACACCCCGTCAATTCATTGTTATAGCAATAATTTAGTAGGACACGAAATATTAATTTCTAGCAGATAAATATCGCCTTTGATGATGAGCGCTTTTTAACCTTGTGTTCCCTCATTTTCTTCTTTGGTTGCTTGAAATGGCAATTCATCAAATATTGCGTTGTATATGCAAACATCAAGGACGACGCAGTCTGCTTTATGAGTTAACCCAATGTGCACAAAAACGGATGCGGATCCGTAACGGATCCGAAACGGACCTCAAAAACGGAAAAAAACCGGAATCCGCTTTTTCGTATCCGTAACGGATCCGAAACCGACCTCAAAAACGGAAAAAAACCGGAATCCTCTTTTTCGTATCCGTAACGGATCCGAAACGGATCCGTATATGACGTCATAACGCACGTATATCACGTCATAACGGACGTCATGTACGGATCCGAAACGGACCTCAAAAACGGAAAAAAACCGGAATCCGCTTTTTCGTATCCGTAACGGATCCGAAACGGACATCATAAACGGAAAAAAACCGGAGTCCGCTTCTTCGTATCCGTAACGGATCCAAAACGGACATCATATACGGACTAGTTGTCGGTTGAAATTCCTCTCGAAAAAACGGAAGGATCGTCCGTTTTGTCGGATCCGGAACGGACGTCATAGACAGAAAAAAAAACGGAGTCCGCTTTTTTTTATTATTAATATAAAAAGCAGTTTTCAAGATATTTTCAATAAACAAATACAGTTTTCTACTCCTTTTTTGCTTTTTATGTATCTTTAAATTTAAAAAATAAAAAAAATGTGTCGTCACCGGGGTTTGAACCTGTATCTTCCCTCTGTTTATCCAATAGCATGCGTAGCTTAGCAACATCAGCCACCGCCTTACATATTTTCTGCTGGCTAAAAGTATAATACTTGAACTAGCAATCGATAACTGCTCAAAATGAATCTTTACTTTTCCATTTTGATAGAGAAGTAATTAAATTTAAGTACGTCAGAAAAATAATGGAAGTAGCTGAGTTGGTTAAAATGAGCATCTTTGAACAGTGGCATGGCGCAGGACGCGCAGGTTCGATTCTTTTCGGTGGCAGTTAAAAAAAATAAGTTTCCTTAATGTGATTTACTAATAAATAAAACTAAGTTGATGAAATAGGCAGGCATTAAAAGAAATAAATAGATGGAAAATAAGTAAAAATTTTAAAAAAAATTAGATTTGGGAAAAATAAAAAAAAAATTTTTTTAATTAATTGCGTTAATTTTTTTGTACAGTAAAATCCGCACTATTAAAGAAAAAGTTCGTCTCGAATCTGTTTTATTTAAAAAAACGAATCCGAAAAAGCGGATTCCGGTTTTTTTCCGTTTTTGAGGTCCGTTTCGGATCCGTTACGGATCCGGAAAAGCGGACGATCTTTCCGTTTTTTGAGTGGAATTTCATCCGACAACGGATCCGAATCGGATCCGAAACGGATTCCGTTTCGGATAAATAATCCGCAGGAACGGATCCGAAACGGATCCGTTTGGCACATTGGGAACATATAGTTCTCTTTCCATAGCAGGGGTGTAGTGGTGTATGTTCTTTGCTTGTAGGCGTATTTATATTTATTTATTTACTAATTCATTGTCTGATATTTTTGCTTTGTTTTTGTGTTTTTCTTATTTTTTTCTTTTCATCTACACAAATAATGAAATCTTTAGCTTTTGTTGATTTTTTTATGCCTAAGCCAATATTTTTTATATGGATTTTTTTTCATTATATTTTCTAAATCTTCATTTTGTGTTATTTATCTGATAAGTTTTTGTAAGTTATTATGGTGCAAAGCCTTCCGAAAATATTTCATAATAAATATATTATTTTATTTTTTTTTTATGAAATTCGGAAATATAGGAGTGAATGCGTTGGCATTAATAAACCGATAATGAAAGAGGAAAAATATTTACGCCATTCTATAGTTCAGTGTCTCTAGTTAGAAAATAACATACTGGTTAGTTAATTTGAGAGCAAATACTGAAATGTTTATTAATTTTTTCCACCACTTTAAATTTATTTTCGTCAAAAATGTGGAAACTCTGCAAAGTTTATTTTTAAGATATTAAAACTTTTCAAAGTTTCGATATCCGGAAACTTTGTTTTTTTTTTTTTGCTTATCGTGAACGTATCGGTCTCCAAATTAGATTTTTCCAAAAAATTTATTGAAAAATGAGCGGCCAAAAGTTTACGGAAAGAATTCTACCGAAAAATTACTCAGACACTGGACTATTAAAGATAAATTGATATCTTCAAAAGACAACGCTACGTGTGCCGCGCGTCTTAATTCAGTTTTACATATTTTTTCTGTATTTTGGTTGTTTTATATGGTCGATGTGGCGTTGCATTATGCTTTACATGTGGTTGAAAATTTTTAATTAATATTGATATTTTTATTCCTTAAATTAAGCAGAAAATAAGAAAATTTTATGGTAATGAAGCGTTTTTAAATTTATCGGAATAATTTTCGGGTAATTAAGAAACTCAATTTCAGCTACTTACTTGAGGTATTGTGCAAATTATTAATTTTTTTTTTATTTTGTTGCTCAATATTAATGTTTCGACATTAGTATAATTTTTAATTTTTTATTTATTTATTTATTTTATTTCTGCATCCATAGACATCAAAATAAATAAGAACGATCTACAAAAAAAATCACTCACTCACTTCACATTGTGAGAACACAAAAAATGTGCACTACAAAAAATCCATTTTACGACCCAAAGTACCAAATAAATGTAAAGAAAAATTATGGGCAGCATAAATTTAAATTAACTTTACGCGTTACGGAAACCAAAGTTTACCAAGGTAATAAATGCAGACCATTAAATCTCTGCAAAACGGAAAAAGGTGCGTGCATAGATACGCGTACAGATATTAGAGCCCATTAAGTACGAAGGCAGACAGCCCAAGCAAATATCAGCAACAAAACGGAAAATGAAATTCATAGATAAGAACAAGAGAAACAAACAGAAGGCAGAAAAAAACGAGCAAAATAATTTGAACTTTTCACACTTGAAAATCAAATTTTGTTTGCGCTTGAGAGATTTATTCAATGCGAACGAAAGAAAAATTGCAAGCAAAACAGCAAAGTCATACAGAGAATGAAAATATAAAAACAAAACAAAATATTTATATTTACATATACACAAATGTATATATTTAAATGTTAATTAAACGTATTTTTGCATTAGCTACGTAAGCGCCGCACAGCGGCCAGTTGAAATGTTAATATAATTTTGCAAATTGATATATACGAAAGATCAATGCGATAAGTTTTGAAACCCAATGTCTTTAAGAAACATACATAATATTTGAGGAATTTTGGATCAATTTTAGTGAATTGGAAATAAGTTCATATTTCAAGCAAGTCCTGTTGGTTTTTTTAAGCAATGAGACGAAAAAGTTATATTAAAAAATGAGAATATTTCTTTGAAATTACGTTTTGGAAACATTAAGGTAAGCTACATTTGTATTGAATGCTACACATATGTAGGTATGTTTGTTTGTATCTATGTTAATCTTTTATACGTTTCTAGAATCTTTTTCCGATCTTCCACCTATGCATCTAAACACATTTCTGAGTCTTCAGAAGAAATCAAAAGAGCTATAAAGCGTGAAGTAGGGGTTGGAATGTAAGAGGTGGCTGTATCAAGCACTTTGAAAATGTGAGTGCAATTCATCAGCCTTGCGTTGTACATCCCATACAGATTCACAAAAAAAAGTACAACCTTGGCTTGGTGCATTTGGTATATAACTATGAACGGTCGTGGACTCAGGAAGAGATAATTTTGTACCCGTTTCTGAATTTTTTTTTTTGTTCCAATCGACGAAGAAAGATTAAAAAATTAACATTCAACGTAACTAGAGGTGGCCTTGGACCCAGGATGGAACCGATTTGAGACTATATCTGGAAAAATGCTTTAGTGCTTTAACCGATGAGGAAACTTTAAAAAGAATTTTGAACGTAAGTATGGGTTGCCCTAAACCCACGAAAAGACCGTTATTATCCATTTCCGATTAAAAAATTGTTTGCTCCAATCGATGGGGAAAGATTTAAAATTCATTTTTGACATTATTTGATGTAGCCAAGAAGAGACCATTGTTGGTCAATTTTCGAAAAAATTTTTTGACTCCAATCGATAAAGAAAGAAGTGAACTTTGAACGCAACTAAGGCTCATGCTGAACCTAGTAAGGGACCGTTTTGTAGGAAAAAAAAATCTGCTACAATCGATGGAACAAAGTTAAAAATTAAGTTTGAACGTAACTAAGGGTGGTCCCGGAAGAGATTGTCAAGGGCCTATTTCTGGAAAACATTTTTTTTTGCTTCAATCAAAGGTGAAAAGTAAAAATTGGTTTTTTGAACTGAACTAGAGGTGACGCTGGACCAAGCAAGTGGCTGTTTTAGCACCATTTCCAAACATTTTTTGTTTGGTCTAATCGATATGGACAGGTCGAAAAGGGGAGGTTGAACCAAGAATGG
The DNA here is from genome assembly GCA_963680825.1 of Meiosimyza decipiens. Classification (NCBI taxonomy): domain Eukaryota; kingdom Metazoa; phylum Arthropoda; class Insecta; order Diptera; family Lauxaniidae; genus Meiosimyza; species Meiosimyza decipiens. Next base: position 24,564,227 of record OY804258.1, on the reverse strand, counting down.
GCCATTTTACGCTCATTTCCAAAAAAATTATATATTTCAATTGATGGGGAACGGTTGAAAACAGATTTTTAGTATTTATTGGTGCAATACCGAACCTAGGAATAAATCATTTCGGCCACATTTCCGAAAAAAAAAAAATTCACCAATTGATGTGGAATGGTTATAAATGAATTTTCAACTTGTCCAGGAAGGGACCATTTGGTGCCCATTTTCGGAAACATTTTTTTGCTCTAATCGATAGAGATAGGCCCCTGACATAGGAGGGGGACATTTTTAGGCCCATTTTCGGAAAAAAAATTTTTTCTCCAAGCGATGGAGATAGACTGAAAAGGATTTTTGACATTATATTAAAGTTTTTCGACCTAATATTTCGACATTTAATATTTTGAGGTAATGTTTTTCTCACTTTTTATTTGTGTTTTGTTATTTCTTGAGTAACCTTTATTTTGTGTATATATTTTGTGGCAGATTCCCTAAATCATTTAATATGATAAGATTTGATTTGGCGTCTAATCCACACTGTGTCTTATAGAATTTGAAAACAAGCTAAACGTCATAAATATCAATTTGTCATCCTATTTAAGCTTAAGCAGCTCTTAAAAATGTGATAAATTATTTGAATGTGGACATTGAAAGAATTATGTATTTAAAAACTCTATGCAAAGTTTATAAACTTAAGCTAAGGAAACTTTGTTTAAAATACATTTTAAAATTATCAATATGGCACACAGCACAAGATAAACATTATTAAATTTCCATTTTCTATAAAATAAAAAAAATAAAATATACCTACTGCATAGTTCTAATTGAAACAATTAATTTTAAATTGTTTTTCATTAAGGTATTGTATTTATGTCTGAGCTGAAGAAACGTTTTGATATTTGAAGTAAATTTATTCGCTATCTAACGCAGCAGGGTTTTTTCATTGTTTATAGGAACATTCAAATTTGTAAACAAAAATTTGTAAAGAAAATTTCAAATGAACAGCCGCAGGTATTGTACTTTTGCATATTTCAAATTTACGAATTTAAGAATGAAAATTAATTTGAAATTGTAAGGAATTTTCAAACACAGGTGTAATGAAGGCCCTTGGTACAAAGTACTTAAACGAAAAGTAAATTTTCGTAAATAAAGCATTGTTTTCAAATATAAAAAAATTATCAAAATTTTGTTCTATTTTCGAACATTGAAAATTTTGTATAGTTAACAGTCCTAGCCAAGTCTAATTAATAGAAAATTGGCACCTTCTCCATTGATATTCCAAACTCTCATAAATAAATAACGATATTTTAATATAAAATTCAATAGAATTAAGCATTAACGCTGAAGAGCAATATATGTCCAATTGTTAATAAATGATTTTTCCAATTTTAATAGCATATATTGATTTTAATTAAAGTTTGACGGTTCCCTCCGATACTAAGCTACATGAGTGCTATTGAAACATCAATTGAAGAGTAAACAAAAATAATGAAGTTTTTAGCAAATTAATGGAGATAGCTACTTGTATTTTGCTTTTATTAAAATTGAAATGCTACGCTTTATTTATCATTTGATAGAACTCATATTAAATTTAAAAAAAAAGGCAAACCTAATGACAAAAAATAAATCAGAGTTGTAAAACTTAATAGATAAGAAACAAATCATTAACCCTCTGTAGTAACTCACAATAAAATAGGCTTTCTCATTGTCAGCGGTTATACTCGTACTATATAGTAATCCAACTGACCGATGTCAAGTGAAAACTAAGCGGTGAATGAAAATGTAGCAGTTTACGCATGAGTGTCATTGTCTGTCTGTCTGGAAAATGAAACGGAATCGTTTCATGAACACGCCTACCACCCACAAAAATAAAACTTTTAGAGCGCCATATTTTTCGATGTACATAGTGTAAAAAAACTGCTCACAAACACTAAGAAGCACCTCCCATTCAAGCTAAAACTTCAAAACGCTATTCTGAGAGAATTATTTTAATGACATCAAATTTCACACAAACAGTAGGAATAACTCGGAGAAGCTCTGGACAAGAAGTTGCCGGATTTATACAAGTGGGTTTGGCACCTTACATAGGAACAAGAACTTTAAAATTTCAAAATGCAATAACTCGGTGAAAAAAAAAAATTTAGAAAACTCAACTGCATTTTAAAAAAAAAGAAGACTTGTGCTCACATACAAAGTTTTTTGAAAAAAAAAATTCACTATGCTACATAACCTCAAATATGTCAAAAAACGGTGTTTTTAGCACTTTTAAGATATCTCGAAAACCTGATGTGATGGTTCAATTCTGAGTTCAGATTCAAACTTAGCGTACCAAAAACCTTCGAAACCATGTAGTCCTGTCTCTGGGTATGAAGTTTCATCTGATTTTGTTGGTCTGTGTTATTTGAAGTAATGAAACCAAATTTCACACAAAATTGCAAAATTCAAAATGAGGGCGAGCATAATATTCAAAACACTACACAGAAAGGTATTTAATTAAATGTTACCATATTCAATGTAAGTGTTCATGAGATATAGGTATTTAGTTTTAAGCGAGGCCAAACATAGCACTAAGTAGTTGACTATCTATTTTGTCTTGTTTCATTAATTCTTAAGGAATTTTCGAATTTTGTTGAAATCTTAATTATCGCTTCTGCTTTCCATCGTGACTGATTTTCTATATATTATTTCTCAGAATTCTTGAATTTTTGTTTGTTTTACTCTATAATTTTCGCAATTTTTTATTTTTTGTTGGTATGCTTTGTGTAGTTTCAGTCCGCTTTTATTTAATTGCTGTCAAGTCATGTCTTTTTCAATTTTTTTTTTAATTTTTTGTTTTTCTTTCTTGATAATTTTAATGAATTTTGACAGATTTTTTTATGTAATGTACTCAAAATTGTATTTAATATTTTTCTACTAGATATATTCTCTTACAGCTCTGACATCAATGACTCATACAAAAGCTGCTGGTGCATTTTGTTTATTATGAACATTTCACAAATTGTTTGCGAGCGCTCAAGTATCGAGTGTTTGTAAAATGATTACAACAATAAACTTAGATTAAAACAACAATTATTTGACAAAACAATGCAACATTACGATTGTAATCTCTTTGTGCTTTCAATTATTCAAATGTCAAAATGAAATAAAATAATGAAATCATATCACCTACTACATTTCTATACAGTAAAATTACAAAAATCAATTTAATAAATTTCATAGCAAAACTTTACCCCATTAAAATTGATTGTTATTAATTAACATTAAATTTAAAAATCAGAACTTGGCAATTTAATAAAACTCAGCTGCAAATTTTAAAAATTCAGAAAATGTCAACCGCATCAAAGCTCTGCTGTCAACTAATTTTTGTTGCAGTTTTAATGATATCAGTTTTATTTACTTTGTACATGAATTTATAAACGGAAATAGCAAATTTATTTCTTAAACAATGCTGACAAATTATCACTTCCGGTTTTTGGATATATTGTATTTTTTTTTTTTGGCATATTGCTGAATAAATAAATAATAGTTGCTATTAGTTGAGGGCTTTGTTTTCAAAATATATTTTAATATTATATCAATAAATCTTATCAATGTAATATTACAAGAATGTTTATTGTTTAAAACCAGTTGTGCACTCAAATGCATACTTTGATTTTTTTAAGCTTTTTTAAATGGAATTCATTTTTGGAACAAAGAAGATTTTTCATTATGAAAAATTTACATGGTCAAATAATGCCAAAGTTTTGTTGTATAGATTAAAATACTTTAATAATAAAAGCTGCGTAACTAATACAAACATTCCTGTTTCATCTATAACTAAATGGAATCATCAGTGACCTTTGAGCCGATGAGTAAGAATATCTAAGCCTGATGTATTTTTTTTTTTGCATAGATTTATTGTGAACCCGGACAAAGCAATGAAAACATTTTTTTTCTGTTGTGTCATTGTTTCTGTAACTTATTTGATATTACACTTTTCTTGCAGGTATTTAAAGCATCTCTCGGAAATCAAGCACCTGACACTGAAAGCAAAGTGAAATTCTGGTGTGTTTCATGTGATTTTAAGATTTATCCTGTGATTTTACATTCTAAAAGTAATTTTCCTAGCAACAACCTCTTATTAACTTTGTCAAATAGGAAAAATCTTTTGGCAAGCAGTTTTCTTGAGAGATGGCATTTCCGAAAACTTTCGTTCCTATTCATGCTTTATTTTTTAAATTAATCACATACTATACTTCCCATAGTTCTATAGTAGGTCTTGCTCATCCCTTTGTTAACAACCGTAGTTTGCATGTCATGTGCAATTTTATAAAAATCATTTTTTATATTTTTCCTACCTTTTGTGCTTTTGTTTTTTTTTTTTTAATTTTTCTATTCAATTTTTCTTTTGTCGTTTTTGCCATTACAGTGCTGCCAAGTTCATTGTTAGCTTTTGCATGCAACAACAGGAACTATGCTGATTTTTTAAAATTTTTATTTTTTTTAATTTTCATCACTACTGCAGACTTTGTGCCATTATTTTAATGTCATGGGATATGTTTCACTCATTCATTTATTCATTCATTCAACTTGATTTTCTTCTGCTGGTTTTTAAGCATTCAACTATCGTCAGTTTAGTGTCATTAAATGCAACTTGTACGATTACGTGGCAATTAGGGTGGCTCATAAGAATGCTGCCACCATATTTCAAATCAAAATGATAAAATGCTTTCGTAAAATAAAAACACACTGAAAAAAACTATACTTTGTTATTGCGACTGTAACGCGTAGATGGGGGCGTGTCAGATAAAAATGAGTAGAAACATTCGGAATTGGCTTAGGCTGGAAAGTTTTTCTGTCCGTCTGTCTGTCTGTGGAAATTACGATATCGGAAAAATCAAGAATGAAATTGGCACACAGGCCACACCCACAAACTAGCTTCTTGGTATTGAAAATGCGCGAAACCAATACCGCCCACATTTTAAACGCTATATTAAGAGAGTTATTTGATGTGGTCTAACCAATTTTCTCAAAAGTACAAGGAAAAACTTCAACAAGCTCTAGAAAAATAGATGGCGTGTTTCGACGAGAAGGCGTGGCTTTTTCGAATCAAGATAAATTTTCATAGTGCTAAAAATGCATTCAATTAAAATAAAATTTGATGTGAGAGTGTTGTTTATGAAAAGTTATTTCTGGATCAAGATCGGGCTAGATTGTTCGAATGGGTGAATCACTGCTCTAAATTTTAAGACTTATTGCGGTATATCTCGCAAACTATTTATGCTATTGTGATAAAATTGTAGTAAAAAAGTAGCCGGAATCGGAAAAGTGTACATTTCATTTTTCGACTTTTTCGACCTCTTTCAACTTATTTCAATATTTTCCATAGGTTTTCAACTTTTCAGCTCTATAATATATTTCAACTTTCTTGACTCTTTCAACCATTTTCAATTTTTCTTCAACTTTTTAAATTATTTGCCATATTTCTTAAATGTTTTCAGCGATATCCAACTCTTACAACATTTGTCAACCGTTTTCAATTTTTTTCGAGTTTTTCAACATATTTAAACTTTTCACAAAATTTTAATATTTCTCCAAAATTTTAATATTTTTCCAAAATTTTAATATTTTTGCAAAATTTTAATATATTTCCAATAATTTTAATATTTTTCCAACTTTTTCAGAAATTTTTAACTGTTTTAACATCTTTTATATATATATGTATTTATATGGAAATACATTCGACTTTTTGCACCATTTTATCAAAGACCACCCTAATGCCTGTGTCATAACTTTTTGTTATTGTCTTTCTATAATTTTTTCTATGTGTATGACTTAGTGAATATACGTTACGTAGTTATTTTTGTTTTCCTTCTTTTTGTAACTGCATTTGACGTTGATAACTCTTTTAGACTTTAGTCAGGGTTTTTTATCTATTTTGCCATGAACTTTAATCCTGTGGTTGCATAGATATGCGTATTTTACATATTAGCTATGTAAGTATTTTTATGTGTGTGTGCGTGCGTGCGTGAATGTTGATTTTGAATGCTAATTGAAAAGTTCTTTCCATGATTTTTCTATCCCTTTCTTCTCTTGCATAGTATTAATTTTGCATGCATACAGTTTTAATTGTTATATAAACGTTTTTACATTTGCATTTTCATAAAATGCTATATCATTTTCAACTTGACCAGATTTGAATACACATTAGGATTTCCATATTTTATTCAGATTTTAAATACAATGGATATTTTGTGGGCAAAGTTGTAGCATAGACTTAGTCTTTAGTCATTTAAATATGAAATTTGCATTTAATTTCTGTACAGTTTTTAGGTAGCATTTTATTTACATTGGCTTTGTATTTGAAAGCAGATTAAATCAAATTGTGTTTCATAAAAATCAAAGTTTTTTAAATCAACAGAGTTGACTTTTTGGAAAAATTTGCTTAATATTAAGTCAAATAATTGACGAATTTCGTCCTCTAGGCAGCTTAAGGCAGTTGAAGTGACCTTCTGTTTTCAAGTCTATAAAAAGCCAGGAAGCAAAATTAAAGGAAAAGCTTTGTTCTTTAATCAATTTGAGATTCGAAAAATATTGAAAAGTCGATAAAAAGTGAGAAGCATCAAAAAATATTTAACAGGTCGGATCGATATAAACTCTGTGTCGGGTATAAAAAACGAAGAACGGTATCAGAATGAAGCGTAAAATGCATTTTGTTTAAACCTTAACATACCTAAGAAAAATCATAAAAGTTTGTTTATTACCATTTGCAAGGATAGACAGAATGTGCTCAAAAAACCCATAAGATTTTATGTTAATTTTCTAAAATAAATATATTTCGCAATATTATTTCCCATAGTAACCATGTCTGCCACTTGGTTTTTAACTACGTCACCAGGAACTAACTTAGCAATATATCAACAACATTCAGCAAAAGGACTTAACAGCATATACCGAGCGCAATAAATTCTCTATGGGAACGCAGCAGCATTTGCTGCATAAAATTTATTTTATCATTTTACATGAAACAAAATTTTGCCATAACAAGCAAAATACAATAAATTTCAAGCATATAAACAGATTGCAAATGCAAAAATTGACTAACGAATCTTTTAATCTTTAAATATTTTTCTATGCAGCTGAGTCAGATACAGACGTGTGCGCACACACGCAATGCAGACGGAGACCTAAAAATGACCAGATCTGAATGGAACTGCAATGCGGCAGTCAACCAGCTAGGCAGGCAGCCACCATGCTGCTGACTACAACTGCGTCAGCAATAAAATTCAAACAACATGTGCGGCAGCGATTATTTTTACTGTCGCTGTTGTTGTTTTTTTTTGTTTTTCCAAAATATTTATATGAATGTAAATAACACTATACGTAAATAAATGGTGCTCCAGTAACACGTTCGATGAGCAGCAACCGGGAGAAACAACTGCTAAAAACTATAATAGCGAAATTTCGAAGGAAAACTGACTAGAAAACATATTCAATGAACATAAAATGTTTGACGCAATAATGGTCGAATTGCACGTGGGTTCCCATGTGATGCGTCACTAAGGCAACATCAAGTGAGTCATGTCGTGCCAATTGCAGCAAATGTAACTTGCAGCAATTAAACATGGATTTTGTGGCGAAAGATAGTAACTGCTGGATTTTATGTGGAGCTTTCGATAATGTTAGTTTTTATTTGCAAAAAATTTGGAATTTCTAATAAGTTTAAAGTAAAAGTTCAGATACTTTAATTGTAGAGAATCATTTTTAATTTGAATTCAAATAGAAACCACATTGATTTAAAGTGATTTCTTATATGATTCAAAGTGGTAAAGTGTTTAATGTAAAATAAAACACGTTGATTTCAAATTCTTTGCAACTTCTAAGCGCCATTTAAAGTTTTTTGCCGATTGAAGTAAAGTTAAAAAATGTTATTTTCAATACTTTTTGAATATAAAATTAATTTCAAGTTGTTTGTGTTAAAAATAAAAGAAAAAAATTTAAGTTAGTTTTACAATTGTTAACTTCAAAATTTGCGCGTTGAAATCAAAAGTAAAATTTTCAAATTTCCAATGACATGTTTTCAGAGTGCAGATGTAATTGGCTTATACGCAAATCTGACACTGCCTACAGTCTTGGTTTTATACGAGATTTTATGAAATTCTGTGTGCTTTCATCCACAATTAAATTAATTTACTTCTATACAAAAAATAGTCCCCCAAAACCACTTACCTTAGCTTGAAATGTTATGCCATGAAAGAAGGCCTGCTCTGCATGCAATGGCACACGCAAATCCTGATCATCCTGTACCAGATCGTAGGGTGTCGAAGGCATTCTCAAATAATTTAATATCACTGATTCGGACCACTTATAGTATCATGAAATTGTTTTCATTTTTTTGCCACTACGCTTGCGTAATGATTTTTTGATGTGCAACAAAACACCGCTCTGATTTCGGGCAGTCATGCAAAACACTGATTTTTCTTTCGACTCTCTCTCTCTTTCTTACTTTAAAAGCACTATCTTTATCACACGCGTACGCACTCAATATAACACTGAGAGAATTGACTGACTGACTGGGTGCCTGATTCGCTGATTAATTCGTTGTGTTACTTTTACCACATGCAGCAAACGATTTTATGGCGTGAATGCTGCTTTTTTATTTTTATTGATTTGCCTTCAGCCTTAAAAGTTGCACAGAATTTAATTTTTTTCACACAGAAAATTGATTGATTTTCTTATATTTTATTACGTTGTGGATTCGTTTGAATGTCGACGTCGACTTACTTGAGCGTATTCTGGTATCGTCGCTTTTTTTCGAATATTTTCCGATTTTTCTTGAAGTTTTTGTGTTTTTAATGGCAGCTGGCTACAAATGGCGCACGTTGTGAAGCATCGTATTATATTCTTTTTTATGTTTCAATTTATTTTAATGCAATAGAATTGCTTTTTTTTAACTTCAGTTAAGTTGAGTCGCCAACGTACTGCTTCACTGATTTTATGTAGATTTAATTAATGAGATTTTCTTTCAGAGTATTAACGATATATTCTGGATTTCCTGTACGACGATGATGAAGTGCTGAAAAACCTGTAAAAGTTAAGAAGAGCGAAATGTTATTAAAATTTTTTATTGATAGTTTGCAATTTGCTGCTAATTGAATAAGTGACAAAAAGTGTAATTTTTAATTAATTTTATTTTTTCACTTTTTAAAAATCGTTGATTAGTGAGATAAATTCTTTTTGCCTTTAAAATAAATGAATGCTCTCATTTAACGAAGAAAACAATTAAATATCAAGTAATTAGAATGCATTTCATTAGTTTGAAAAATTATTAAATGAAATTAAATAAACCTGCAAAAATGCGAAGACATTTTGCAGTAGAGGCCAAGTATCTTATGACTTAGTAATTCTATATAAGATTTTGCTTTTTTTTTGTATGCAAAACTGTGTAGCCATCAGGGGCGTACCTTGAACAATTGTCACTCGGTGCAAGAGCAACTATTTTTGGCTATATACCCACAAAAAAGTTTTGAAATATTTTGAGTTTTTCGCTTCGAAGCCTTAGCGCCCGGGGCGATAAAGGTAAGTCTCAAAGTCAATATTAACAAAACATAAATTATATTCGATCGTCCAGCCAGTAACAACAGTAGTTATTTTTTGTATTTTAGCTGCACTCAAAATAGTAGAGTTGCATAGCTCCACTTATTATGGCAGTGGCATAACAATTTGAGGTGATACCAAAAAGGACATATTCACCTTACATCTGGCATTCTTCATTCCTGATAACAAAAGTCAAATGAGCAGCCAGCTCCTTTAAGCTCAGCTAGAAACATCTCCAATACTGAATTGCTCAACAAATGGCGACAAGATCGGTGCTACATCCATAACATAAAGTTATAACGAGTGTTGACAATCATTGGAGTAGAAAAACAACCATCATAAATCCTTTTAGAAATTATTACTCGAACATGGAATCAGTGAATCGATTTTTCATGATACGTTGGGTTAGAAAAAACACAGAAGTGAAATAGTAAAGTGTGATCAAATTATTTTATTTAAAGTCAATAGGTAAATATGTAAGTCATCAAAAATGTGCATGTTAAATCTTTTTTAATTAAATTCATAAATAGTTTTAATAACAACTTTTCTACTCACGTTTACACCTGGTCACTTTAAATAAGAGAAACTTTGTACTCAAAACTTTAATGCCTGAATAAATCGAGAACACTTAGAAGTAGATAATTTTAAGATGGGGATATATACAAGCTATTCCAGAACGCAATGTCATCCGAAGGCATTTTACCAAATTTGAGGGCGCATAGTAACCATCTTATTATATTTCTTAAGAAAAATTATATGTCAGTTGTAAAGAGCCAGAATTGGCTAATTTTTCGAATTTTGTCCATTGCTGATATAACAAACTATGCTGTTGTCGGCAGATTGAAGTAATTTGAGTAAATAAGTTTTTTTTTGCAATAATAATAGAGGGTGTCCTGATAAGAGTGCCGTCAGTTATAAAGAAAAAGCACATGTTTTAAGTATGGAAGAAAATATCAGAAAAATGTGCCAAATGGGTCTGCCAGCAATGCTCTTTTTGTTTCGATGAAATTTTTCATAACATCGTTGTATAATTGTGGCTCAATTGTAAAAAAAATACATTAAATCTCCGAGTTAAGTACTGCATGTTGGAACACACTTGTGACGTCAAAAGACATCAAAGCAAAAGTTGCATGGTGTCAAATCACACGATCTTGGTAACCAATTTGCAACTGCAATTCATGAGATTAAATGACCTGGAAACTCAGGTCATCAGGTTGCTCAGTGCTTAAGGTTATGGTGTCCTGTTGAAACCACAGGTCATCATCACTCACATCAAGCGATTTCAGCCAAAAACTGCAACCGCAAAAACCATTTACTGTAAAGCAAAAATACAGCCTAATCACTCCACTAGCACATAAACTGCACCAAACAGTGACGCGTGGTGGATTCTTTGGCTTCTCATGAATCGCTCCTAGGTTCTGTTCACCTCAAATTTTTGATATTCTAACTAATTTACATACCCATTGTGTTGAAAATGTGGCTGACCGCTAAAGATAATTTTCTCAATAGCTGCTGTCCAATCAATCAATTAACAACAACTCTGAATTTAGAATGCTCTGCTCGTAGAAGTTCTTCACTCAATTAGATGCTTTAGGTTGCAAGTATTCTGTAAGAATTCACTGTAAGCTATGTACTTTTTGAAATGATCAATTCTTGTAAACGATGACGAATTTATGTTATCACTGATTTCGATTGAACATCCGCTACGAAGAGATGTGGGTGACCCACTGTTCACAAATGAACAGGTTCCTACAAATGTATTGATTATAATTAATAAGATTTAGAAGAATAATTATTTTTCGAGCTGATGACTCACTTGAAGTATTATTTCTACCAATTATTTGACGAAATTTGTGCACCGAATTTTTGTAAAACTTTCTACATTTTTATAGTGAGTTTTTGAACTTTTAAGACCTACCAACCTTATGAAAAAAAATGCCAAAAAATTCATATCCGGCGCTCTAATTGGCCCATAAACATTTTTTTAAACTGAAATCAGTAAAATTTTTCACGAGTTTCTAGCCCATTACAAAACTTTATTTTTTTCGCACTGAGTCAGAGACTTACAAATAGTTACATATCTTAGTAAAAATACCTAACACATTTTTCAGCATGCATCACAAACTATCTTTACATTCAGTTTAGATATACAAGATACGATAATTAAATTCAGTTAACGTTTTTAAAAGCGCCAACTCAGCGTCACTTCATATGAAAAATGCAAATTTTTATTTGATTCATTATGGTGGCAAATACTTAAGGAAATAACAAAAACAAAACCAAAAAAATAAAATCAAAAAAACAAAATCAAAAAAACAAAACCAAAAAAAAAACAAAACAAGTAAACGTGATTCCAGCATGTGTGATAAGACGAAACTTACAACAACAGTCAGCAACATGAACGAATCAAACGCCAACACAAAGTTTAACTTTTAAATCACCGGGTACAACTGAACTAAGGAACCTTTTTAATTGCTAATGTCAAACTTTAATTTAGTTAGAACTGTCCAACCGGGGCAGAGTTTAATGTTAGGTGTCGCTTTTATTTTCATAATAAAAACAAAAACAACAAAACGCTATCAACGCACATTTCTTAATTTTTAAATGTTACGGCTTTTATTCGCATTTAACTTTTAAAATAATTTCAACCCTAATCAAGAGAGTTGAGCTGTTGCTCTCACTGACTAAAAGTGTGAGTGACCACATAATATTTAGTGTAGTTTTTATTGTTGTTATTCTGTTTCTTTATTTCCGCATGTTGAAGTTGTGTGGTACATGCAAAAAATTCAAAAAATAAAGATTGGTTCCAGCGATTTTTTGCATGAGTTCATTTTACATTTTGTCTTTAGCGAGAATTTTATAATCTTTTTTGGGGAATATTTTTTTATTTTTTTCATTTTATAAATACTGGTTTTACCGCTACAAAAAGTTGACTCATTTCACCTACTACCCGCAATATTAGCAACTGTTTATTGAATTTTTTATTTGGTATCACACGCTCATAAATTAATTTTGATATTTCATAACATTGTTAGTTATGGCAATAATTAATTTTTAAGAAAACATTTATCAAAAAAAGAGTTAAGAAATTTTATCATATTATGAACGAAGCTTATTGAAAAGTGCGAAAACTTATATCATTTTTTGAAAAAAAAAAAAATGAATTAATTTTGGCGAAGTAATAAAAATTCATGTCCCAAACTATGAGTTCTCGTTTTTTGGAAGGAATGATATGAGAAAACAATCATCAAAGATAAGAAAATTTCTTTAAATTTGAGAAAATTTATTAGAAATCGAAATGGAAAAATAAACATTTGCACAAAATATTTATAAAAATTTTTTTTTTTAAGATTTGAAGCCTAGATTTCTCAGAAAGTTATATTTAAGCTCTACTTATATGTTATTAACAAAAACAAGAAATTTATGTATAATTTTTAATATGATTTAAAAGTGGTACCCGCGGCTTCGCATCTCATCTATATTCTCTCTTTAAAAGTAACAATAAAAAAATAACTGTAGGAGATATTGCTCGTTGAACTACGAAGTCAAATACAAACGGTTTAAATGAGAACAAAAAAAAAACAACAACAACAACACAGAGTTGAAGAAACACTATTAGCGCAAGCAATGAACAAGCAATCGACAATTTTTGTGAGCTTTGCAAAAACTTATTCCTTAAATAAGGATACTTCATAAAATTAAAAAACTAAGTATGCAATATCCTTTTCTAGCACAAATGTGTTGTTTCAAAAAAAAAAATTTTAATATTGGTTCAGTATATTTTGACCCAAAGCGTTACAAACCACTTTCATGTAAGCAATTTTATATAAATAGTATAAATTAAAAAGATACTGTTGGTTTTGACAGAAAAACTAGTGATCAAAATGTTAAGGGTGAGTAAGAATGAAAAATTTACGCTTGTGAATATGAAGGGTGTGCGAATAAAAGTGACGTATTTGAATCTCGAACTAAGTATTTTTTCCTATAAACATGAAAATTACCAGAATATTCTTAGAATTTGAAAAACAAATGTCAGGCTTTCCAATATAATGTTTAGTATATAGTATTGACCTGTACAAACGTTGTTAAAAATTATGATTTATTTATTTTTTATCGAAATTTTATCATTTTTATCAGCCCTTCAAATAAAGTTTATTTCATCAGTGAAAAATAAAACGACGCAACGCTTCATTCCACAATGAGCACACAACTTTACAGCAAAGGCAAAACTTTTCAATCATCTTCAGTACTTCAGTCATCTTCATTTAATATTCACTAGCCCAACCCAAGAAAATTGTTAGGATTTATATACAGAATTGTTACCCAACGAGGTGCTCGAACATAAAAACAACATCAATAACAACAAAACAGCAATAAAACATCAGCAACATCGTTATCATGTTCACTACTCGTACACCCAACTTTCAATTGATTCATTAAATTTCTGCGCGCAACAAAATTAAATACAATTTCCGGTGTTGGTACCATAAAGCAAAAAAAGAAAAGTTCTCTTCGGTCATAATAAACAGCTGAAGGCATTCTCTACAAAGTAGAAGTAACAGCAGCACAAAAACAAAGAAGTCGATAGCAAAACACGGCAAAAGTGAGATAAAGAGTGCGATTGCTAGTGGTAGAGAGAAGTGAATGCTGCAGTTATTTTACTTTACAAGTTCCGCATGCGCAGCACTGCAGGAAAAAAAATGTAAAAGTTGCAGTGCTGTAATTGCAATAATTGCCACGGTAAACTGAATGCATTCTTTAAATAATAACAACGAGGTTGCTTCAGGAGACGTCTATTTTATTAAGGAATGTTATTATCGGCTGAAAAAATTTTAATGTTGGCAAAAAACAGACGTTTTTGAGATTTTCACAAATGTTCATCAAAATCAAAAAGTATTATGGAAAAAGGATTTTGCATAGTTGGAAATTACATAAAAATTAGTTTATTTTTAAGAAACAAAATAAAAACTAAATAGAAGAAGAAGAAGATTTAAAATGTTCGTACTCGCAATTTCAAAAGAACAGCTTGATACATGGAATTGTTCTGGTTCAATTTCTTTAGAATATCTTGTTTACAAAATATGGAGGTGTTCATATCTTCGGAAGGGAAGTATTTTTTTTCGCTGCTGACTGTGTTCGATATTGCCATCAATGTCTCACAATTTTATAAACGCTTTGGTTAAGAATATGGCCATGTATGATTCCCTCTTTGAATATAAAAAATTTCATCACAAACTTTTCTGTTTCATATTATTTTTGAGCACTCCTCGACTACAAAAAGTTTACTGTACGAAAACTATTGTAAGAAAACTATTCCAATAAATGTATGTCTGGTATGCCGTGTGGCTCAGAATCTTACTTTGAATAGTGAGAAAAAATAACTACAAAATACATGTAATCATCAACACATCCTGGAAAATTGTAACAAAAGTTAGTTTTTCTTGTATTCTTTACGAATTTCATTTTGGATTTGATCAAAACATAGTGCAAAAAAAATTTAATGGAACTTTTGCTTTTAAACGCATTTTTCATTTTTATTTGTTTGTTTTTTGTTTGTTTTTATTGTTATACAACATTCTCTGGAATATTAGCAAAACAGAGCCACAACAACAATAACAATGATAGTGCAAAAACCTCAAGTTTTGCATTGCATACAAAGTAGCAGGTTCAACTGCAATATTGAGCCAAAGACAATGTACTGAAATGTTAACAAAATGTAAGTATTCCGGCAGTGGACGTTAGAAAAAAAAAAAAACTGTACAAAATTCAAGACAAGTTAACACAAAGTCTGTCCATTTCTTGCTGATACTGCAAATTATGTTGTAGGACATGATTGGAAAACACAGCAAATGCATTCTGTTGTTTATTTTGCTTAGAATTTTGTATGATGTTTGCTTACTTTTTCTATTGATTAGTAAGCTCATCAAATTTTGTGTATTATGACTGTAAATGTTTTTATGATTATACTGCTCTCAGTAGCATTGAAGGTGTATCTCGAAAATTGCATATTCTGGATTTTTAAGCCATTGCATAGCTTAAGAAATTACGCATCTAATGAACTACGCCAAATGCCGGTATGTGACTTCAAACCCATACAAAGTTTAAGGTATTTAAAAAAATTGATATAAACAAAATATCAATTATCTCGGCACACACTAGACATGCCACCCAATGTCTCGTATGTTCCTTTATACGAGGGAAGGAGGCTATATTGACCATTTTTTGTTTTTTTAATTGTGAGAATGATATAGTTCGCTTTTGACATGTAATAATGAACAGAAAACCTAATGGATAGCATGTAGGATTATGGATCTTTGGAACATGGGTTCGAGGCCGACGTACAAATCGTAAGTAAAAATTAAATTTTATAATAAAATTAAAGTAACTACAGTCTACTATATAATTTGCATATAAAATTTCTAAAATTTTAAAGTTTCGAAACAAGGCACTATTTACGCCACTCTTTTTTAAGTTTTTGTAAGGTGACTTTTAAACACCTTTGAAAACTACTTTTCCTAGTATCTTCAAAGATAATGGCGAGAGAATCGTAGCTGGCTTATCCATGTAAGCTTTGGACTCTACGCAACCTCAAAGGAAAAAGTCTATAATTTGATTTCACATTACTGGCTAATTTACTGGTCCGAAGCGAGAATTTAACTGTTTGTCAAATTGTACTCATAATAGAGCCATGGTTTCACGGGCTGAGTGGTTAGTAGCGCCGTCTTGTTGGAACTTAATGTCGTCAAGATCACGGGCATCAATTTCAGTTAGCAAAATAGTTTGCTATCATGGCACGGCAAGCTTCATATTTAAAGAAATATGAACAGATTATTTCACCAGCCCATAAGCCACACCAAACCGTTTTCTCTCTGGATATGATGGTAGCTCTTAAACCTCCTTAGATTAACGTAGCCTATAAATGGGCCTCATCGTTGAACAAAATTTTGCTCGAAAACAGTGGATCTTTTTCAAGCTTTTCAATAGCTAAGTCGGAAATAGTGACGCTTTGGAAGGTCGGCGTTGAATTTTGTATGTTTCTAAACCAAGATTCTTATGTAGCATACGCTAAGTTTTTGCATATGACAAGCCAAGCTCTTGATTACGGTGCCAAATCGATTCATCACGGTCATCACGTACATTCTCAGCTACAGCCGCTAAATTTTCTTCACTAATGTGCTGGATGTGGCCTATTCCGTCGCGTATTATACAATTATGATAATTGGGTTACAAATTCTTCGATGGCTTAGCAAATTTTGCGTGCGATAAGCTGATTATGTAGACTTTAAAACTTTAAGCGCAACAAAACACATTTGTCGTAGAACGCTGATTTTCGTAATACAGCCGATAGTTTTTAGACGTTATAGAGTTTGACCCGACTCAGGCGTGATCTGTCATAAAATCGCTTATGAAAAAGATGCCTCCAGATCAATCATCAATAAGCTGTCAAAATTTATAACAAATTGAGAAGGTTGTGTGCGAGAAATTACATACTTTGGAACAGAACTTTCTGAATAACCCCCCTTTATTTATTACTTAACGAATGTTACGATATTATTAATAACTATTTTCTATGAATTTCCAACACACAAAACTCAATGTTTCAATCAAAATGGCACTTTCAATTGAATGGTATTAGTTGTCAATAGCAGTTGGTGTATGCAAAACGTAGAAGAATTTTCTTTTTTATTTGATATTGTAGTCCTTTTTCAATTTACCTTTTTATTTTTTTTTAAATTTCTTTCAATAGCGTTCAGTTTCAATTAAGTCAACAATTTCTGCAGAGCTTTGTGTTTTTATTTTTCATAGCACTGAAATTGAATTAAAAACAAATTTTATCAGTTTCGAATGTCAAAGCAGAGTTGGGTATTTTTTTTTAGACATTTTGTGACGCCTACAGCATTCTGGTTTTTATGCAAATAAAAAGTTGCAAATAAATAAAATTAAAGCTAAGGCAATTTTTTTATTTTCTATGGAAAAATTGCTTTGAGGCAAATTTTTTTTCGTAGTAATATAAACTTTATCACTTTCGATGTTACATTTTATTTTATTTTAAGTTTTGGGATCGTTTTTTGAGTTCTTATTCAATCTGTTTTATATAATTTTTCAGCATATAGAAATGATGAAAAATTTTCAACTCATTACATACTTTATGTGTCTGTAACCGAAAACAGTGGGTTTAATTTGTGCAATCAGAACTACAACAACAAAACAAGATAAAAAATGCTAAACAACAAAAATTTGTTCGTTGTTGTACAAAAAAAAACTACAGAGTCCACTTACATAATGAACACTTGAATGAATAAAATTTCAGTTTCTACAACGCATGCGCAAGTGATTTTTTATCCCCTTCTGCTGATCTCAGTAATTGCAGCAAAATGAACAAGAAATGAAAAAAACTTAAAACTTGAAAAACTGCATAATTTTGCAGAAAATAATAAGAAAAAAGAGAAGTGATCAAATAACAACAACAACAACAACAAGCGTATCTGCAACCAACAGCGGCGACATCAAGCGTTGCATATAGCGATAAAAAGTATGAGTTTACATATTCTCTATACATAGCTGCTGGGTACGTACATATCTTGGTGAAGCAAAAAAAATCGAAAATTACAACAGAGCTCAGATCAAGTTTGAGCTCCCTCTACTTCCTTTGATTCTCAACATTGCGAAAGAATGTTTGTTTGTGTGTCTTAGTCTTCGTTTAGCTGAATTTATTTTTATATGGAATTCCTCTTTTGTTTTTACTTTGTTAAGAATTGTATTCACCATTCTGGCGAAGGTTGCTGTATCTCAGGTGAAACCCCTGCGCAAACATAAAGTCCTTAGGAACCTATTTTTGTCATAAGTTGAATTAAATATTTTTTTATGTGACTTATAAGATGATGCGAGTAAGGACAGATCATGAGCGTAATTGAACGTTTACGATATGATTCTCATAAGCCATTCAAGGCTTTTAAATGGCGATAGACTTTAGATATGGACGCTTTTTTTGATCAGAGCAAACATAAGAAATCACACACAGCACAAACTAGAGGCGGGTGGGCTGATTTCAATTGAAGTTCATCAAGTTTTATGTCAATAAAACCGATTCCTTATGTACATGTATACCTCAAATATATGTATGTATAAGTCACTTCCTCGATTTCTTTTATCGGTTAATATTCCACACTGAATTTCATAAGATTTACACTAATTGATGTGTGGGAAGTGTCACGCCTTCTTTTCCAAAGCTGCCCATTTTCATCACAGTACTAACAGAACCATTCCTGGTATGTGTATCAAACTTGGTTCTATGAGTTAACTTTAAAAGACCGCTCATTTTGACAATTTTAAAACATTGCTTGTATGGGAGAATCCACGCTCAATTGCCAAAAATTATCAAATGTTTGTCTAGGACTTATCGAAATTAGGATTTTTTCATATCATTTCTTGCATTTATATATCTTAATTTTGGTTACATTCACAAAAAACAGTTTTCTTAGTCCCACGCCCACTTTTCCAAATTTGCCCACTTTTTCCCAGTAGTATTTTATTAAGTTTGGTTACATTTACTTAAATTTTTATTGCTTAAAGCGTTTCAAAATTTTTGCTTGCAGAGACGGTGGCACTGGCACTTTTCCGAAGGTGTCCAGTTTTTGTATCAAAGCTGAAGTAACTCTCTTGGCACAGTATTTCAAAATTTTGGTGTATATATGAGATGCTACACCCATTTCTTTAACTCTGATCTTTTTTCGCACAGTGCTTGTCTAAGCTATTTCTGGAGTTTTGGTACATTTAACCGACTAAACTTTGATGCATAGTGTTGTATGGTTTTTACTCTTTACTGATTTGCCAACTACCAGATTTAGATTCAGCACATCAAATATGATAAAATAGTGTTGTTTGATCAACCATACGTTTCAATTACGGATAACGTAATGAGTCGTATTCATGCATTATTAATTGCTTTACGTTGTTTCACTTTTTGTTTGGGTTCTTAACAAACCTATGCTAAAAGAGAAACACATCAGGCTTTGAAATTTTTAGTAATCGGCTCAAAGGTCACTGATGATTCTATTTAACAATGGATGAAACTGGTATTACTACCTTTAACCTCATATTTGTTGCTTGCACTCTGTTTCATTGTGTATTTGTTTTTGCTTTCGACACATACTGTACTTAACAATAAGCTCAATAAATTATAAAGTTTAAACTTTTTTGTACCAAATTTCATACAAAGGTTCGACCTCTTTGGGATATCAGTGAGAGATCAAACTGAAATTTTGCAGGAGATTAATTTAATTTTTTACAAGGTTTCTAGATGTTGCTGTTTTTAAGTTCAAAAACACAATTTAAGAACCATCCTAATATATACTTGTGCATCTGTACATTACATTTGTGGATAGTATGAAAGGCTCATCGATCAATTTTCATAATGGAAAGACTAGTTTTGGGGTAGCTGGGTAGTATTCAAAAAACATTCTAATCCAAAATCTTTGCCACATAAATACGTGTCTTAATTTAAATGTATTTTGCATCAATATAATCAAGGTCAAACAAAATACACATGGGATGTTCGTCAAGTAACAAACTGATGTCAGACAGAGACAATCTTGTAGTACTTTTTTCGCCAAATAAAAATACATATCATCGTGTTATTCTATTACTAGTGTAGACGGTTTTTATTCAGAAATATTTGAGTGTCCTATAAATCTTGTAGAGGTCAACAAGGGTAGGGAAAGCTCACACGTATGCAAAACAAAAACATCAAGAAAATCCATATAAATCAAAAGATTAAATAAAAATACGTTTTAATTGCTTTCATGTATATAATGGCTTTTTAATTTGCTAAGAACAAAGTTTTTATTGCATTTCAAAGCACATGTGAACTATTAAAAATTTTATGATCCCTTTGGTTCCAATTTTATAAGAGATTCTAACAAATCATAAAATTTTTTAAACAAATTAAAGAATTTTCTATACCAATATGGAACTTGCATTCAATATTTTTTCATATGGAAAACACTCAAACTTTTCAAAATTGTTTTAATAGAAGAAGCTTTAGTGATATATCCTATAACTAATTAATTCTTCACTCAGGAAATGTTCACCGACATCCTTAAATTGAAATTTTCAGAGATTTGTTTTCAAATGAAGTCTCAATTTCACTTTTTTTCATTGTTGGCAACTCTGCCAACAGCTGTGCCTGTAGTCAAAACAAAATAAAAGATGCTTAAGAAGCAAACAACACCAACAATAGCATAAAGTAAAGATACAAGTTAAACAAGTTTTATTTTTTGTTGTCTTAAAAAAAAGCCTGAGCACGCTGCAAGCCAGAGCTTAAAGATTGCACCATATAGCAATAATTTACAGACCGGTTATAGAGCGAACATGAAGTGAACCCTACCCAATTCTACACAGACTGTATGCAATCAGCTGCATTTTTTCATTAATTTTTTGTTTTGTTTTTTCTCTTAAAGCCAAGTTAATATGCTGGCAGCGATAGTGAGGAAAAACACCTTCTGCTCAAGCAAATAACCAACAACAATGACTGCATAACTTTGAAATGGAAGAATAGAAAAAATATATATATGTAAGTAACTAAATATTGAAATGGAAAAAAACTTTAAATTCTTGATAATCGAAAAGCAAGCAGAAATAATCAAGAAGAAAAAACGTGCGCTCTTGCGCAGACGCGCCGTCATGCACTACAGTGAGAGGGGATCACCCTTGGCTAACTTTAGCTAGTATTTTGTATAGCTATGAAGCTTGTGTGCTTGACTACGTTTTTGCTTTCAGAATCATTTCAGACAATTATTTACGTTGTTGTTATTTTGGTTGTTATATATGTATGTACGAGTACGCTTGGGAGTAACTACCTTTGCAGAAAATCAAACCATTTTGTCTTAAGGTTAAGCTTGGTAAATTGTTACACTCAGAGATAAATTGACTGGAGATATTTTTTTGTAATAATATATTTTGAATTTTGCTATAATATAATAAATTTTTTTGAAAAGAAACCATTTGAAACTTAAAAAAAAACACAATAAATAAGAGACCATCATGAATTTGAATTTTGTTGCAAGATAATTTTATGAAATTTAACATTTGAAAATTATTGTGGCCAATTGATCTCGATATTGCGTCTCAGAAATGAAATTTGAAAAGTAAAATTTGTAACATTTGAGGTTATAACTTTTAAGTATCGCAAGCAATTTACTCTTCCAAAGTATCAGTGGTTGCTGGTTTATCCTCATAGATCTTAGTCTTTACTTATCGTTACAAAAAATAATCCAATGACGTTAAGTCTCTTAGAACTCTGTTTCTGGCAATAATTTTATCTGAGCAAAATTTTTCAAAAAAAAAACTAAAATAATTTTGTGCAAGAATTTATCTGTGAGTGTACTTAATTATTGGGAATGAAAATGTCTAATTGCAATGTTGAGGGGCTGTCTACCAGACATTTTAAATTGATTATCTTCAAAATGTTTTGTGCTTCAATGTATTGATGCCTATCGAGTAAGTTTTTTCTAATACATAACTTCAAAATTAAATTTTTCTTTTATTTCTTTGCTTGATTGGAGCTTGTTTTCTTTGTTCTTCTACAACACAAATTCATTAAAACTAAAAGAAAAACACAACCATGCACTTATTTACACTGTGCTTTTTTCCTATACATACGCAAATGCAGCACAGCAGTATACATTAGTCTACTGCGCAAGCGTAACAATGCGCACGGTGCGTTAAGAATCGTTATTTTTTTTTTCTTTTCTTTGTTTTTGTCTTATAGTTAGAAACCTAAGACTTCTATAGTTGAAGTGATTGACTTCAGAACCTATAGTTGCAGATACACAGTATACAGTGTTATACCCGTATACTCATACCATAACTTAGCTATCATTGGCGTTGGCTTATGTATGTGCATGTGGAGAAGGTTAAGGACCCTTTATAATGCTTCATAAACATTTTTATACATATGTAAGTGCAAGAGACTACAATAACAACAACTATTCTTGCCTATAATTTGCACTTTGATGTGAGATGAGTACTAAAAAATTAGCACTTATGACTAAGACTGAAAGTAGAAGATATTTCGAAGTTTAATATTCTATAAAGTCCCTTGATGAGCAACGATTTTGCTTCCGAAGTTTATGGTCTTGAAATCGATGAAATTTTAAATTTAATTAAAATTTTTTGTGATTTTCTACTTTGAAACGTCTAACTAATCAAATTATCAACACTTCTTTAATAGCTGAAATAGAGTTAATTTATGATAATTTCATTCATTATTACATTTTACACATAAGGTAAAATAGCTTAAGCCGGTTTTTTACTATGGGAGAAAACAGTATAGTCCTATTACTATATTTGTGAGAATTGTGCGTAAGTCATTCTCAACGTTTTTCAAGAGCGCAAACAATACAGCTTAAAAATAAGCTATCTTTTATTTTTAAAAAAATTGATTTCTTCCTTTTATTGAATTATGTTTTAATTTATTGAATCTATATATAACAGCTGGATTTTTGCTATTTGTTTTTTCAGTGTAAGTTTTTTGACTCCTCACGAGTGATTCGTAACATGTGTCAACGCCAAAAATGCTCAGTAGTCATGAATAGACTAACAAACAGACAGAGCGTGCACATCATTGAATTTTGTTATCAAAATTGATACTCTGTGAGAAATAGGGTTCTCAAATGTATTTATCGAAAAATTTTCTTCAGCGACGAAGCTAATTTTTGGCTCAATGGCTACGTCAACAAACAGAATTTCTGAATTCGGTCTGCAGATCAGCCAGAGGCAGTTCAAAAGCTGCCAATGCACCCTTAAAAATGCACTGTTTGGTGCGGTTTATGGGCCGGCGGCATCATTGTACCGTACTTTTTCAAAAATATTGAAAATCGCAACGTTACAGTCAATGGAGCACCGTGCGATTACCGACTTTTTTTGTCCAAAATTTAAGAATTGAACATGGTTGATATGTCGTTTCAACATGACGGTGGTACATGCCACACAGCACGCGATACCATAGACCTATTGAGAGGCGAGTTTGGTGAGCAATTAATACTATTTTTATGTGATGCTACGAGAAGCTCTCGTGTACAGGGATAAGTCAGCGACATTTGCAGCCCTACAAGACAACATTACAGCTGCCATTGGTGTGATTCCGGACAAAATGCTCGAAAGAGTATGCCAAAATTGGAGCTAACGGATGCACCACCTAAGGCGTAGCCGCGGGTAACATTTACATGAAAGAATCTTAAAAAAGTAAATTTGAGATATTGATGTATCGCTCCAAGCAAATATTTCATTCACTATTGCATATTTTCTGTTCTTTATTCAATTTTCAAAATCCAAATGCTTAAAAAATCACACTATATAAAGCTCAATGTGGCATGTATGTATGTTTCTTATGGACTCCTAAACCGATCGCCGAACGATTTGACACATGTATTTCCTTTGGTCTGGAGAAGGTTTGTAGCATTGTTTGGTTTGAATAAAATGGGCGATGATACGCCCCTCCAAATGAAAGAAAAATTAAATTCATCATATCTTATCAACTATTTGATGCAAGTGAAGACAGAAATAAGATTTAATAAAAAAAATGGGCACCACGCCTCCATGTCAGGAAAAATAAACTTTTTTACATCTCAGCAACAATTTGACGCAGAGGAATAAGATTTGGTACATATGTTTAGTATAGTTTGTAAAATGCTCTTACCATAGTTTGGTTTGGAAAAATTGGGCAATGCCACGCCCTCGCATATAAGAGAAGAATTAAATTCATCATATCTCATAAGCTATATGACGCAGATAAATGAAACTTGGTGCGTTTTTATAAAAGGGCCTCCAAAATGAAAAAAGGCGAACATTTTTTATATCTCTACATTTATTTGATGCAGATGAATGAGACTCGGTACATAAATATACGGAAAACAAGGACTATAACCAAATTAAGCTTATTCAGAGGTGCTGATTCCACGCATTCCAATAATTCCCACCAAATCAATTGTTCACTTATCCACCAAATGAAAAAAACCCAAAAACGTTGTTTATCCACTCGCATTAAGATATAATTTCAATAAAAATATTTTTTACTTATATAAAAAGCGGCATGATCATAAAACTTTTTGAAATTGAGATAGATTTGTCTTGATAAAAATATTTTATTTGGAACAAAGTAGGCTAAAAAAAAATTTATTCAAAGGATCAAATTTTTGAAATTTGGGGGTTATGGTTTCTTTACCATGTCATTAGTAATGCATTTTTTTGGACTCTAATTTTTTGAAGGAGATGAAGTATTAGGCCCTTCAAGTCAAAATGTAATATTTTTAGGATGAAAACACCAATATCTTTATCAATGATGTATGTATGTAGATATCATTTGAAAAGTGTTTTTAGTGCTCATGCTAGACATCTGTCTCGATCTTTAGGAATTCGTAGTACATATCACCGTAGATTTACTTGGTACTGCATATTTACTTTGGTTTTCCTATTGCATCTACCATACTTTGCTACCTGCCTAAGTCTCTACTCCTTATTTCTATATTTGCTCTATCACTATCCATCTCCTTAAGCTTTGAAAAAATGTATCCACTTTAATTCGAATAATTCCTAATGTCGTTTCAATTTAATGCAAAACAAGTCTTCTTTTGATTCGCTGCGCATTCATGACATTCGATTTTTTGTAGTTAGATAACGTCGTTTCACATGATGTATGTTAGACAGATCAAACGTCAAATAAAATTAGATGCAAATCAAAACGGAAAATATCTTGGAGCATAACGCAAGAGACGCATAAATAAAATATGCAATGCGAAAAACCAATGCAAATAAGGCGAGACATAAATCGAAAACAAAACTGGCAGAAACAAAAAGTTTCAATCAAATATTGTAGCTGGCATTTAAATTTAAGTAAAAAAATCAATTTAGAATAATTCGAAATGGGTAAATAAGCAATTTAAATTTCATAGCTTTTAAAAGATTTCTGTAGCATAAATGAAAAACAGTTTAAGTTGACTTAAGATAAATGAAGTTACGGCGAACCTATAACTTACTAATTGATATTTTGTTACTGAAAAGTTGACTGAAAAGCACCATATACTAAATACTCGCACTATTCCTAGACACCAAAAATGTTAAGTTAAAATTGGTTTTTAAGATAAAAAAAAAAATCTAAGATTTATGGAAAAATATTAGATATTTCTAATGAAAATAACGGTAACGCTTAAATTGTGATCGCTACAAAATAATTAATGTAGTACATGGGATGAAAATAGAAGAAATATTGGAATAGAGCAAGCGCAATATTTATTATTCTTAAAATAAGATAATTAAAAAATTTCGTACTTTCATAGTTTTTTTTTGCTAAAATTTAATTATTAAAAATAGATAATTACTTTGAAAACAATACATTTTGTACAAATTAAAACAACAAAAAAACTCAAAAACTCTCACAGCAATGGGAACCATACAAAATCTGAAATCGCTATACCAATTTCTTCATCACTATCTGTCTATAGTCTATAGTTATATATATATATAAGATATACATATATTGGCGGCGCTCTTAAGTTTTTTGCTGTGGCTGTTTTGGTCGTTGTCAACGTCATTCTTGATCCATTTCGTTTTCGTTCGCAACAAGCTTCATATTGCCAACCGCAGGCAATAAAAGTCAAAGTAAAATTGTACGTGAAAAAAAAAGTTCAGTATGCAGTAGAAACGAAGCCAGAAAACAAAATTCTGAATCGCAGATACAATTTACTACAAGTATCCCACAGATACGATATATAAACAACGCAGCCTGGGTAGTCTGCGACTATGTAGCTATGTAAAAAAAGGTATTGTATATATGTACTAGATGGATTTCTGCACATTTTGTGGCAATGCACAGTGTATTGTAAGTGCAAGATCAAAATCAAGCTAGTAAGGATGTTAGCCAAATATTAAATATCCTACTTCGCATTAACAGTAGAAGTGCGTGTAACCCTAATATTATTATTAAAAGGGTCATGTGCTGCATAGGAGGTACCACGTCCACTTACTGTCTGATGCTAGACCAAACTATTTCTTACAATTGTGTGCAATTTAGCATCAAACTTCTTCATAACATTTTGCATTGGTTGGCTGTATGGGAAAGCTCCCTCCGCCCTCTTGACGAACTTATCTAATTTTTGTACAGAGCTCTTCCAAACCATTTGTAGTATTAGTTTAGAATTTGGTTTTACTACCTAAAGTAGCTCCTTCAGTATTATGTTTAAAAATTTTTACTCATATCATTGCTGCCATGCCCTCTAAAATGTTTCAACTTTTTTATGGTGCTGGGCCGATGCATTTCTAGTATTTGTGTGGCTTTATTAACGTAAGTGATTCACTCAGCATAGAACTTTAAAGTTTTCGTTTCTTTGTGAGTGCCACGCCCATTCGAAAAAATTAAGCTAGTTTTTCCCCAAAGCTTTTCCGAATTATTCCTACTGTTTATGTAAAGTTTAGTTTCATTGACTTAAATACTTCTCGCACTTTACAATTGAAGTTTTTGCTTGCATGGGAAGTGCCACACCCTCTTATCGACACTCGCAAACTTTTTGATCAGAGCTTGTCTAAGTTATTAATGGAATTTTTGTGAGTTGGACGGACATAACTAAATCGGCGCAGGTGGTTTCATACCAATACATTTCAATATTTTTAAATTGTAATGTATCAAATTCTTATGCTTTATGAAATAATTTGAAGTAAAGAGATTCTATGCTAGGAAACATGTATGTTTGTATGTACTGATTTCAAAACTTTGCAGTAATGTATGCAGTATTTTCAAAAATTCTCAATTTCATTCACATTCCCTTTAAAATGACGAACCACTGTGCAGTAATCGAATTGTCGTTGATGTTGCGAAATTTTGTTCCTATTTGCTTATTTTTATACGCAAAACTATGCAGATACAAAGATACCCATATTGTATATTCAAGCCACAAGCTACATGGCATCCATCGTCCAGCAGCAGAGAAGGTGTTCGTCGCCACCGCCACAGCCACAGCAACTGGACGCAGAATTCTAAAGAATCTCGGCGATGGCAGACAAAACAAAATAAAAAAAATTGCGCCAACACCGAGATAGAAACAGCAACAAAAATAACAACAGCAACACCAACAACAACGTAACGTTGTATCATCGCATCCAAAAGATACGCGCAACTATTTTTAGCCACAAACGAAAAATAAAAGCATAAAACTTAAATGAAAATAAAATAAAAAAAACATAAAACACAAAAATTTTAAAAATCGAAAAATCAAAAAAAAATAAAATAAAAAACAAAATAGCTGAAAAAAAAAACTTTTTATAACGAAATAAATTCTGTTGCTTCGTTTTGACTGTAAAAATGTTGTATGATGAAGAAAAAAGTTGAAAGCATTTGTGAGGAAGAACGCGTCAGGGATTAAATGGTGTAGCTAAACGCAGCTTTGAGATTGGTTACAGAAACGAGAGAAAATTTGCATACAAAAAAAATAGCTAGTTTTTGGTTGTGGAATATTTTTTGGGGTAGGAGAGCATTTCTGAAACAACAGAGTTATCAGCTATAAAAATTTTAATAATGAATGATTTATAATCCATAGATAGTAAATGAGATGACTTTAATTTGATTAAAGTTTTTCATACCCTTTAGAAATTTTATATATTTTGTAGTGCGTCAGAACAGAAATTATTTTAGAATTGTTATTTTATTGAGCTTTCTGAAAAATTGCACTTAAGAAAGATAAATTTCACAGAAAAATTAGCTAAAACGAGTCATATTAGTTTCGTCAATTGCTAGGTAGAATCATCAGTGACTTTTATGTAGGTTAGTAAGTTGTTCGTAATTCTAATATGTTTCCCTTTTTGCATGGATCAGTTGAGAACCCAAGCAAATGTTATTTCTAACAATTTAATAAAAAAATTAACAAGACTCTTAAGCAAATGCATTTATATTGAAAGGAAGATAGATATTTGAAATGTTACCTAATAAATATATGGAAGCTATGAAAGTACTAAAAGCCTCATCTTTAAGATGTTAATGGCAAAAGATCAAGTAAATAAAGAAAGAGGATAAAAGAAAAACACCATTATATATATACGTGCAGGTATACAACTGCGTCAGAATAAAGAACACCTATGTTAAGCAAAGTACAAACTAAAAAGCTGACGCCAATCAGTCGAGTGACAACAACAAAAAAAATGGACTAAAGGGTATAGTACAACAAATAGCAAGTGCAAAAGGGAAGCTGAGCTTAAATCAACGATCTTCAGCTGTGGCGTCGAGGACAAACAAAAGTCAATGACAGCAACAACAATAACAAATATCCCAACATTGTTGCCTGATGCAAGCAGATCAGTTTAGTCTTTTCTGCAGTCATTCAACATTTATAGCTTTACGAAAATGAATAAAACTATTGAAAAAATTAAAATTCCACTGAAATCAGAATAACTTACAGTAAGGATGTAATCTTATTTGTACAAAATACATTGTTTTTAGTTCAGTACTTGCTTGATTCACAATATTAAATTTAACAATATCTACTTATATTGCTCTCGAAGCATAGCGTTTTTGTTGAAATTCGCCTTCTTTACTCTTTTAATATCTCTCTCCCTCTCACTTTTTTCCTTATGCTTCTTCAAACTATACCCCCACTATTTATATCAGAGGCATCATAACGCTCTTAAAGTGTTAATTGCGGGGGGCGTTCGAAAATCATGAAATTTTTAAATTGACGAATCATGATTATGAGGAAGTAATGTAGGATATCTACAATAAGGTTCTCAGTGATTATTGTGTATAAAAAAATGTTTATTTTGTCAGAAAGTCTTAATTCTTTTTTCTTTCATTGTCTATTCGATCATGCAACTCGTGGTACATGTGTAAAATCGAAACATTGTTTAAACGTTTTTAAGCCATCGTTGAACGCACATACGATTTCAGCCTCATTAGTGCAGAAGGATGCAGAATAGTCATTAACTGATTTCACGTATCAAACAAATTCTGGAATGAGGTCCTTATATCATAGATGTTTCTGTAAAAATTCGATTACTTCTACTAAACTTTTCAATTTAGTTTCATTTCTGCTCGCCAAATTAAGTAATATGTTTTGAGCTTTAAGTAAGTTATCTCCTTTGAAATCAATTTTATAAAAATTGAATATTTTATCAACATCGCAATATTTGCCCAATAGAAAAGCTTCAAAGTATCTGGAAATTTTGCTGAATCCGTCCCAAATCAGATTCTCAGCGACGAAAGAGCTATGTCGTACAACATGATAATAAATTTTTCCATACAAATCTACTGGAGTCTGAAATATATGATTTTGTACTTTTGAAATGGAATCAATACGCCTTGGGATATGCGTGTTGAATTCCACATGGGGAAGTCTCACGCGTGTGGAGTTCTAAACACACGCAACAGTTCTTCCGGCACCCCTGATTTATATCAGATTTAGTTGCACTACCTTAAACAAGTTCCTCACTACAACATTTTAAAGAATATGCTGATGTGAGAGACACGACGCCTTGTTTTCAAAATCCGCCCGTTTTTTTGTTTAGCTCTTGTATAAGTCATTTCTAATATTCGAGTGAAATTTGCCTACATTAAATAATTCTAATAGTACATCATTTTGAA
The DNA here is from genome assembly GCA_963680825.1 of Meiosimyza decipiens. Classification (NCBI taxonomy): domain Eukaryota; kingdom Metazoa; phylum Arthropoda; class Insecta; order Diptera; family Lauxaniidae; genus Meiosimyza; species Meiosimyza decipiens. The sequence goes on along the minus strand of OY804258.1, from coordinate 24,534,049 downwards.
GTTTTTGTTTTTATAGGAGGTGCTACACCTTCTTGTTCAAAAGTTTCTTCACATTCAATCGTAACTTTTAAAAATTTTGCTTTTGGGTTAGACCCTACGCCCCTTTAAAATATCATGACTAGCCCTCGTAACTACAAGCCACACATTCTTTCCAACGTTAATAAGTTTTGAAAATTTACCGCAGTACTATAATTCTTGAAATAGCCCTTGAAGTATTGAAAAAATTTCGAGCTAGGCGTGTTAATTAACCATTTTCATTCATTTTCAATCTGCTCAAGCTACGATTGACTTTTATCAAATGATGGCGCTTATATTTTCAAATATTCAAACTGAAAATATCCCTATGCAGGGTATAAAAATGGTTAGCAAGAAAATAAAAATTTATTCTAAAACAAAGCAACTGCATGATCTTAAGTCAATCCTCAATGCAAAACTGCAGCTGTTTCTTTGTTTTTCTTCAATAATTCTTCTTCAACTTTTATTATATGCATTTTTAGTTGTTTTTTTTTTCATTTTTATAGCCTTTAAATTGATATTTCTTCGTTAATAATAAAAGTATAATAAAATATTTATAACAACATTTTGCTGCAGTTTGCACTTTTAGAAATAATAAACAAATTCGCAAATACAAATAAATCGTTTAGGTAGATACCCACATGTGGAATATAAGTAATTTGCAGTGAAATAATTTTTTTCGAATTTTGTATTGAATGCTATGCTAATGCATTAGTTTGCAGTTCATATATCAATAGAGTAAATGTTTATAAATACAATGCTTACATAATGCAATATACAGCGAAATCTAATAAATTATTTTTAGTGAAACTTTATTCACGAAAACTTAAATGCTAAATAAGCAAAAGTGTAAATCATTAAAACGCATAAACTCAGCACAAATTGGGTATTTTTGATTAAGCTGTTGTTCTAAGTACTCACTTCCCTTATGCGCACGCCACTGTGGTCGATTAACATTCCCTATAGATAAAAGACTCAAATTTTTGTGTTCATAAAAAAACGGCCAGAGCAACAAACTAAAAAAAAAGCACGCCAGACTTCACAAACAAATCGTGTTTACTTTCATTTTCGTTTTAAACAATTTCGCCGATTTATTTTTGTTTAATTTTTCTCCCTTTTCAAGAAAAACTTGTGCCTTGTGTAGCAGTCATGCGGTTATGATCGTGCGTTCTGTGTCTTTGCCAAATTTTCTTTATGTCGTCATAAATTCTGTATAAGATGCTTGTACCGAAATATAAACAAGTTTTTGGTGCTAGATGTTTAATTTATTTAGACAGTTAAAAAAAAATTGCATTCAATATTTATAGCAAAATCGCAACTACACTGAGAAAATAATTTATTTCCATATAGGTAGCAAGATTTGATTATATGTAGGTAACATAAGCGTGCTGGTCAATTTTATAAATAAAAGTGGAACACTAATGTACGCAATCGCATGTAAACGCGTTGAAAGTAGACATAAACCCAAATTCTTTATAAGTGGGATGTAACTTTGTTGCCATATTGAAGTCTTAAGCTTTCCGCACGCCGTCAGTTACATATATCTATATATATATCCACTATAAATCGAAATGTATTTATTAGGCAGATATTGAGGACATTTTTTTTGGACAACGCTTAACTTTGAACTTAAAAATTTCCAGCACAGTTGGAAAAATTTATATCTTAGAATTAAAAATGACCAACATTTGGCAAACTTTAAGGATAATGCCAAATGCTTTTACCTTCAAAAAGATATAGTTCAGCTCCAAACGAACAGGAACGTTAACTTTTCGTTTGAGCTCCTGATATGCTTTAGTAGTTTAAAACCATATACTTTTCTGAATCCCTGGCATCTTGCGTTACGGGTATACTTCTTTCTGAAAGTAACTTGTAACAAATAATTTTGTCGGCATATGCGAAGATTTTTTAAAATTCAGATTTAGCGCGAAAAGTTCATTTTCGCTTCGTAATTACCCCCTTCTGTCCAACAACATTCATGACCCGTATATTCGTGGACCTGTGTTAAGGAGCGTACAATTATTACGTAACGCAATTTTTGAAGATCTTTAATCCTCCCTTCCTCCATGTAACGCGCCGTAATGTTTTTATGTACACTCCTCCTCCGCCTCCTTAAACGTTACGTAACATCCAGCTGACCATTTTTATCTAAAAGTCACAATTATGTTTCGCAAAGTACCGGAGTTGCTAATATATCTTTGTTATTGGTTTAATCGCTTTTATTATTTTAATAAAACAATAATCATATTCAAACCTAATTTCAAATCACCCTCCGCTAAAAAAGTTTCACTTCAAAACAATGTTACGTAACGCGTTGTTCGACCCTCCCTTGTAACGCATCGTAACGTTTTACAAGACCCCCTCCCTACGTGCTACGTAATAATTGAACGCCCCCTCATTGATATTTTGCACTCACTCACATAATTTAAACCCAATGACCAGAGCAAAATATTTTAGGAGCACCTTAAAAAAAAACAACTGCAAATGACGTTGCGCTTTAGCAGCGACTACAATGCTTTTATACAATTAAACGATTTTGCTACGAATTATAGAACATTTTAATAATAAAAACAAGCAAATTTTGAAAAAAAAATATTTACTTAATTTTAAGCACTTATTGCTTTTTGAATAAATTAAAAAATTTAATAAAATTACTCGTACATACCAATTCGCAACATGAAAATACCAACAAACCACTTCACGTGCAGCTGCTCTGCCGGCGGCGCCACATTAAATAAGATTTTCCATTTTCATGTTATTTTTATTGAAACGATCTTATGCAATTTATCACTAACAACTAATTTTTACCTTTTTCTTTATAATTTTTTTTAATTTGAAAAGAATTTGCAAACTTTAACTGCAGAAATCAACGCGCACTTTACGATAATATCAAAACTAAGAAATGATGACGGCTGATTCGTGTTGCCACCTGTTTGGTTGGTACGATGACAGTAAACTTTTTTTAACGGTAAAAAAAGTGTGGTGACTTATGCATTAAACAGAGTCCCGGCGGTTGACGTAAATGCGGCCAGCGGTGATACGCTGTCAAAATTACAACACACTTGCCTTAATGAAATTGAACAGGATTCCGGCGTACGACGTAAATGCCGCAACCGCATCTTGTGTCAATTTACTATCTTAAGTTTGTAGTGTCAATTTGAAGTGAATGAAAAGCCGCCTCACGTCGCAATTCTGTTTATTCGAACAGATATTATGACGGGCCTGATCCCGTCACAATTCTGTTCAAAGCATAAAAAAAAATGAGAAGACCATTTTGATATGAAATTTCAAAAGTTTTTTCTGTGTATGTGACCAAAATACATTGGCTATCCAAAATTTGCATTCCGACTCTAATTCTAATATGTAAACCGATAAATATCGTTCTCGTTATCGGGACCGAGAATGATGATAATTATTTCTCGCACGACCGAGGACGAGAACGAGAAGGGTCTGGCCGATATCTCGTTCTCGGTGATAATACGATAGGCACTAAATTATCGCCTAGAACGAAATACAGCCAGAGCTTCCGTAGTATAAAAACGCTTAAGACGCAATATCTTGGCAACTATGGTAGCAGGCGTTTTGAAATTCGACGCAATGATGCATATTGTCTATTTTAAGTACCTCACAAAATCTGAATGAGATTAGACAAACGGGCGCGGCACCTTTATAAAACAAAATTACTTAAAACGCCATATCTTGGGATCTATCGCAGCAACTGTTGTGAAACCTGATACGTAAATGAAAATTGTTTGTGCTAAGCAACTCGCTAAATGTAAAGAGGGTTGGCTAATGGGTCATAGCTCCTCCCATTCAACAAAAACCCTTACGTTGCTATTCTTGGAACTTATGCCGACTTGTGAAATTTCGTATATGGATCCAATTGTCTGCGTGTAGATAGCTCCGTGTAACCATTTCCTGTTCCTTAAACTCAAATTACCACTCCATTTAAGATGTTTAGAGTCCATAGCTGCCATAAAACCAAGTTCGCAGAAGAATCTGAACGTCATACTGGAACGTCATACTCTTCTCTTCAGATATTCATGGCGAAAATATATATGTTTATGGTTGAGTGATAGTTATGAACGTAGTCTCTCGTTACACAATACTCCAGTGTACGAGTAAGATACAAATCTGGTCGACGTGGCTACCATCGCTTGACGATCGAACTTGCTGCACAGCCAAGTGATGATATAGACCCGAATTTATCGATTCCAAGGCGTTCACAGTTCAGTTAGAAATTTCTGCCGCAACAACAGGGCGTATTTTGAGGTTGAACTTGGGCTTACATTCTTACGGCCTTTTTGGTTGGATTGTTCTCAAATCCATTCTGAAATTATCTAAGACGAGTAATTGTTTGGCGTAGTTTGTGGCACGGTTGGAGTCATCGGTGCATATTTTTGACGAAAGTGAGAATGAAATTGCCGTTACTGATCGATCGATGATAGCAGACTTTAATTGGAAAATATTGTGTCATAATCGATTGAGATGCGTAAAAATTACGAAGGGGCAATAATCTCAAGAAATGCAAATGTCTAATGGCCTATAATAAGTTGCTGTTGTTGCTATTGGTCTATGGTCTATATCAATAAAACACCGATAATAGATACATTAAATCTGAATATTCAATGCAAAATTCGTGAAATAATGCCTGATTAATTAAATAAAGTATTCGAAAATTGGACTCATCGCGTTTGTCACTATACGAGTAAGAGAGGAGCCAGAGGCGTTTATTTCTATAATATTATTTTGAGAACATATGTCCAATGAGTTTACTTTAAAATCATTGCAAATTACGATTTTGTTTTGTTAAAAATAAATCAAATCACTCTAATTGGAAAACCATTTAATTGAAGAAAACACGATTAGACCAAGGAAGTGCACTTAGAACTCTGCGGTTTTTTTTTGTAGTGATGTTTTCATTGGCGATATTTTATTTGTAGTGTAATGTTGGTATTAAAAACGATATTATGAAATCACAAAATTTAAATATTTTTGAAATGGCATCGTGTAAAGTGCATGTGTGTAGAAACTTTAATATATGTAAATAAATACAAACATACATATATACAATATATATTTTCTGAAATCTTACCCGTCAATGTCGCCGCTTACTGCCAATCTTTTAAACACTTTTGGATGCGCTGTCTGGCCAATTTAATCCACACTCACATTGTTTGCGGTCGATACAAAAAAAAAAATTGTTAATTTTCTTTTTTATTTTGTTGCCTTATTTTCGTGAACTTTACTTTATTTTTGTTTAGCTTTTGCCTTTGCGCATCGTTCGTAGTTTTTTAAATTAACGGCCGATTCAAAGAATTAATCAGTAAACACAAACTAGCGAGAGTGGGAACAAAAAACTTGTTGATATGCTTTAGCCGCCGTGCACAGACCACACCAAACAAAACTTTTGTTTGGCTTACAATGCTTAATTGAAGTTTAAGCGTTAAGGCCACCTTAAGTAGATTTACTTTTAAAAGGAAATACCAATTTAATGTTAAAATTGTAAAATGTTTCCTTAAGAATGTGAAAATATTTTTCTTAGCACACTATAAACTTAATATTTTGCGAATTCACCAATGATTTTTCGCACATACTCGTACTTGTCAACAAAATTTATTATTTATTTTTTCGTTTAGTTATAAGTTTTGCACAACTTTTGTCGCGTTATTAAAAACTTTTCAGAATTAATTAATTTGTGCAAACAATTTTCAGTTCACAAAAGAAAAACTTATTAGAATCTTGTAAGAAGCGACCAAAATCAACGCGCGTTGGTCGCACCACAAAAATAAAAAACAAACTCGTTTTTGCTCAAAAATTCAAATCGAATGCGATGGTGGGGAAACAATAGCAGCAATCCAAAAATATTCTGGCCAGAATACGATAAACACGACAGCGGATGCACAATTCAAAAGATTCGTTTAGTCGAACACACGAAGATGAGGAATCAAATTGAAAAATTTTTCGAACGACCGAAAGAATATCATTACTACATAGACGCCGTACAACAACTGACTTCAATATATCATGGACTGTTGGCTAAAACGTTGCCATTGCATGCAGAACAACAAGCATAGACAGAGGCGTTGCCATTATTTCAATTGGAAGGGGTTGACAGAATTGTAGAGCAAAGCTTAAATATGTGTTATTTTTAATGTGTAAACATGTATACTGGAGGTATGGAAGAAAATTTACACTCACGCCACGCTAAGGTTACATTTTATAGTAATATTTATATGATGTCTTATAATTTTTCGAATTTATTTATTTGTTTTCAAATTATTTACACTTTTTCAAGGGGATATAACATGATGATCGTTATTTTGTTATGGAAAACGCAAGATTTTCTTTTTTTTGACGAAAAAAATTGATGAAACTTACAAGAAATTAGTTGCACTTTAATTTATTTATTAATTTACTAATTTGAATACTTGCTTTGCATTTCTCTACTTATCTTTCAATCAATTAACTATTTATTTTATTATTCGCTTATTAATTTATTTATCTATTTAACCACTTATTTATTTGTTTTATTATTTGTTTATTAATTTTTTTATTTTATTTATAAGTAGTTACATATAAATTTTTTTATCTCGTTATTAATTTGTATATAAATAGCATATTTATTTATATAATGATTTGATTATTAATTTATTAAATAATGTATTTATTTATTATACCGTTTACAATCCTTTCATATTTCAGGAATATCTATAAACCGAACGTGTTACTATGATGCTTTGTAATGAATAATAAATTTCGGTTAAGGTAAGTTGACTATCAGTTTTGTATTGAGCACATACATACACGTATTAAAATTTAGGGGGACGAACAGCTATAAATTTGGAGCTTGGCTACGCCTATGCTCTTATTATTCTATTGCGCTCTTTTTTCTCTCACTCTCTTCTACCCCATGTAGTGGCAAAACGTGCTTAGTGTATCTTTTTTACTTACTCCAAAACTTACAAACGGGAACCAGTTTTGCTAGCTACTGCAGTTCCAATATGTGGGAGAACAAAAGTCATTCAATGAAATTAACAAAAAAAAGAGTGAAATATGGGGAAAAGAGAGAGCTCTTTTCTATTTCGCAATTTTATTTTTAATCGACCAATCAGCGACAGATGAACAACGTGCTTCGCTAGTAGCCCCAACATTTTTCTCTGTTTTGATTGGGGACAGAGTTGCCACTTTTACTTCAAAAAAAGTATTCCTACTACCCTTCGGGTCTCTATTAGTCTCTATGTAGTTTACACAAGCATCGAAGTTATTTTTCGACCTTATATTTCTACACAGTTTTTTGGTCGTATGACTGGAAATCATGCAGTGATAGCACAGTGATGACTCTTTCGGAATACACTGAATTTATTCTCAATTTTTCCGCAAATATGTAAAGAAAAATATGACATTATTTATATATTAGGAAGAACTAGATCATCAAAATAGTTTTTATCTCAAAAGCATATTACAAATGTGCTGATAGCTCTCTCTAAATGTTCTAAAAGTAATTCCATTGTCTTCTTAGTTAATACTTTTTAAAATGCGTATGTAATGAAAAGTGTATACTTGTACTAAAAATCACGTACCATCAATCATTTTACTCCATATAATTGATTAAACGCAGAACTCTACTGCATACTTCGATTAATATGAGCAAATATCGGTATGCAAGTCGGTATACAAAATTAAATTCAATTTTTGAAGTGATACTTCTATAGGTGAGCTTTGAAATTGTTCCATCAAATTTGAATACCCGCTGTTAAAAGTGTTTTCTGGGTTGACACAAATTGCATAGCTCATACGCTTTCGCAGTGTGTCTGCAATTTAAGAAGAGCGCAACGAACTGCCACCAGTTCATTTATAAATTGTTAACATTAAAGAGCGTTTGCTGAGCAATATTTAATATTTATAGCAGAGGGTTAATATGTTCAGTCACGCTGCGATAGGCATCGCTTTAATCAAAGTAGAATTCATGTATTCATTTGGAATAGAGGAAAAATGTAAGCGAAACTGCCGCATGTAATCGTGTAGAAAGTAAACTTAATTTCTAATACTGCGCGTTTGCGCTTGTGACATTATAGCCATATGGAAATTTTATGTCGCGTGTGCGTGCATTGGCCTTACACTATTAGGAAAAGCCATGGCACAATTTACACGGTAGAACAACATTGTCAAAATCAAATTTGTGCAACCGTAATTTTTATTTCATCGCTGTCACGAATAAAAAAATTAAGAAGAAAAAAATTCTGACAAAGCGTGCTTTAAGTTATGTGTATATAATTTCGAAACGAAAGACGGTGTCTTAAACATAATACATTTACTATTGGAAATTAACTTAAAGAGAATTGGAAAATTGCGATAGCCATTTAGTATGTACAGTGAATTTAATTATGTGATTGCATTTGCTTATTTGTCTTGCCCTTTTCTTCCGCTGCATACGTGCGCGTTGTACAATGCCACATAGCTGTGGTACCCTCTCCCTTATATAATTAACAAATATTTTTAACAGAAAACAAAATAGCTTTCCTGTTCTCCTTGTTGTCATCTATTTTCGTTTTGTTTTACTTCACGCTTCAAAAAACAGAGTTGTTCATCCAAACTCTTCGAAACTTTTCGCATAATCGCTCATTTTGGAAAGTAAACGTGTTTACAACGCGTGTTGGGTAACGCCTATGATTTGATTCATGACTATTTCTTATCCGCATTAACTTTATTACATGGCAACAATTTTCTGCGTTTTTGTAATAGATCTTAACTTTACAAATCTTTTACTTTCTTCTGTGACAGCTGTCATGCACGCTAACTCAATTTTTCGCTTATGTGGAAATTATCCTTCTTTCATTGTGAATCATCAAACCGAATGTACGTATTTTTTGAAGTGAATACTTTGTAATACTTTTTAAATGGATTAAAATTATTTTAATATGTAAAAAATGTTTTGGAAAAGAAAATTCTATTATTAAACTTAATGTGTAGCCATAGATATATATGAATTATTTAATGATGTTTTAAATAATTGAAGATTGCCCAGCTAACCTTAAATTTATATTTTCAGCATTCGGTTAAAATAGAGGAAACATGGTAAACGGACGTATTCCATCGGTCTTTTCGAAGACTTATGTGACTCCACGTCGCCCTTATGAAAAGGCACGTTTGGATCTTGAATTGAAAACCATTGGCGAGTATGGTCTTCGCAATAAGCGTGAGGTCTGGCGCGTCAAATACGCTTTGGCCAAAATCCGTAAGGCTGCTCGTGAATTGCTCACTTTGGACGAGAAGGATGAAAAGAGATTGTTTCAAGGTGAGATAATGGTGCCTTGAATATATATTGTCTTGTTTTATTACGCATGATGATTCCAATTTTTGATACCTCTTGTCAGAAATAACATTGTTGATAGCTAAATACTAATACTGAAATTGTTCCTTCGAAGAATTTTTTGTATCGAATTATTGCACACATGTAACCACGATTTTCTTTTATAAAGGTAACGCTTTGTTGCGTCGTCTAGTACGAATTGGTGTGTTGGATGAATCCCGCATGAAGCTCGATTACGTTTTGGGTTTGAAAATTGAAGATTTCTTGGAACGCCGTCTGCAAACGCAAGTCTTCAAATTGGGATTAGCCAAGTCGATCCATCATGCTCGCGTTTTGATTCGTCAAAGACATATTCGGTAAATATCTGCTCTAAGCCTGGTATGTGCGTGTGCAGCACAATTGATTGATATTGCAAATGTTCAGTAAGACCACTTGGGAGCCGAACAAGTGCGATAGCACTTGCACCGGCTCTCAACGTCTTTGTTTAAAAAATATAGTTCGTAGATATAAATTTACGCAAACTAAAATTATCGTAAGTGTAACCATAAAACAACAAAAAACTGAACTAATTTCTTTAGATTTCACAGTTGTCTTTAAATTTTGTTTTATTATTAACTTGAATTTTATTTCTCTTGACTAGTGTCCGCAAACAGGTGGTCAACATTCCATCATTTGTTGTGCGTTTGGATTCGCAGAAACACATTGACTTCTCCCTGAAATCACCCTTCGGTGGTGGCCGTCCAGGTCGCGTGAAGAGGAAGAACATGAAGAAGAACCAAGGTGGCGCCGGTGCCGCTGAAGAAGAAGAAGATTAGACAGTAAATTTCTAATCACTTATGTAGAGTTTTAACATTCATACAAGAAAATACAAAGTTTTGAAATAATTTCGTATTTAATTTTTTAAATTGGTATGCAGGAATGGTCTGGAAATGACTCGTTTTGATATCGAAACCGAAATTGATTTAGGTTTTTCTGCATTCTGGGTCATAAAAAAGAGTTGTTTTTGGTCTGCTTTTTTAGCCCAACATCAAGGTGGGTCTTATATGGAGGAGGTTTCCATAGGTGACAACGCTACAAAAAAGAACGTTCTCGAAAATTTTTAACAAATGTTAAATCTTTTAGAACAGGTCTGCCAAGAGTAGATTAAATTGAGAATGAGCGAAGATGAAGTAGATAGTTCCAACTCACACTTGCATAATTTTGGTATACCTAGAGTAACTGGCCTTATCCATATCATTTACATCAAATTAGTTAAGCCATAAACACTGAACGCTCATTTGTAATGCCAATACTTCGATTGTAAGTTATCAAAAAAGTTATAATAGCGCCCTGCATACCATGTGTCTTCAATCCAGACGACTTCATGGGTGAAGAAAATATATAAATAACAAACGAATAGCTAGCCGGATGATAAGCACTTTAAAAATAAGCTTAGTCAAATTAAAAAATATTTGTTTATTGAATAAGACGTTTCAAAATTCGTTTCTTGTGATAAAATAAACTTTAATTTAGTCTCTGAGATCACATTTTTTATTAACTCTTATACACTAGACTAGACTTATTATAATTTCTTAAGATCTCCATATTTATTTTTAAATTTCATCTCTTCGATTTCCAACATTTTTCTTTCTATCTCATTTTTTTCTAACGCGCTTTGTTGCATTGCCAAATAGTGATTTCGTCTGTCTTCATTTTGCTGAACCATTAACGTATTTTGCTCCAAAATTAAACCATTCAGTGTCTCCAAATACTTATACACTATAGGTGGTAGGTCAATGTTGTTTTCGGTAGTAACTTTTGTCTTGCTTTCGGAGTTTTGGCGGGCCTGCTTCATAGCTTCAGATATGCTCTCTACAATTGCAACTTTCGAATCCTTGTGTTTCTTAGTGGAATCGTGAAAGTTGTCATCGCGTTTCCTCTTTCGTGTCGAAGAATAACTAGCCGTGCTTGTTTCCGCATCATTGTCAGATGAAATTGCTTCAACATTTTGATCATAATCATTTACGCCAAACGAAACACTTTTCGGTATGCCTTCTACTGATGTATAAATACCGCAAAGTTGTGCTATAGCTTTCTCAGTAGATGTGAGAACAAAATTGGGATATGGTCCCCGAACAATTGCTCTATTTTCAAATTTATTGTGAGCTATTTTTTTACGAATGCATCTTTTCCAGTCCAACCAAACCTTGTTAAACAAATAAGTGATTATTGCACCTGGATGGTATGAATTGCTTGCTTACCTTTTTCCACCCAGTACAATCTTTTTGTGGAGGTCCTTGGCCATTAAGTTTCTTCATTAGCTCTGGCCATAACGATTCAGCAGCAACACGATCGCCCTTTACAAAACCTTTCGCCAAGTCTTGGTGCTCCTCCATAAACTTCAAAAATGTTTCTTCTTGGACTTGGTTTTTATGCTTTCCCCTAGAAAGTCATTGTAATAATCTTTTATTTAAATTTAAAGATATACAGTTCACTCACATTTGTTTTATTCAAAAAACTAATTCAATTGTGATGAATTGCTTGTTAACAGATAGACGTCAAAAAATTAGTGGAAGTGATTCTTAGAACATGTCAAATCGAAACGATTTCATGTTCGAAAAAAAGTGAAATTGAAATCACAAAAGTGAAATGAAGAACATGGCATTGCGGTTTCACATGGAATTTTTGTCGAAAGTGAATTCCAGAGCATTCCTGATAGACTGCCATAACCATAGAAGTCGTTATGCGCCACCGCCTAGTTGTAGCTTGGAAACTATTAGGGGACTTAAAGCAACTCGAATGAATAACTTTTTTCCAATCAATTTTTCGTTGCTCAGCTATTCTATTGGAGCGAAGTCGAAGGTAAGATTTTAACTTAAAGCTGAAAAAAAGTTTAAGGATGCGAAATTGTTTTTTTTTTGCTGTGGTAGCTAGGAATTATTCTGAAATTCCATTCATTCTTAATATTTTGTGGACGTTATGGAATCCTAAACTTAGAACGGTGAAGAAAATTATAATATTTGAGATGTTTTATAAAATATTCAGCGACGTAGTAATAATCAAGAGGCAAGTGGTTGGTCTAGCTAAGGAGAAATATTATTCTACCCTAAAACTGAGCCATACGCTCTTCTCTGACTTGCTTGAGCTTGGACGGCAATGCGGGTTATTAAGTGGCTGCTTTTGACGCGGCCAAGCCGTTAATTGCATGTCAAAGCCGGAGAGCTTGTAGGAATTGGTTTTTTTTAGATAGCAGAAAACAAATAAAACCTTATTAGTTTTTTTATATGATCTATTTTAATATTGTTGACCAAAAACGTCATCAACATTTTCCTAAAAAACAAACTTTATTTTATAACATTTTAAGGAAAAATTATTCTATTTTGGGTTCATTCCTTGTTTTCAATAAACATTAAAATTTTGTATTTGATTTTCGTTAAGAAAATACATATTCCGACCTATTTCACAATCCGAGTAAAGTTAGAATGAAAGTGAAATTCAACACTGGCGCTTGTCTGTAAATTTTTATCCATTTTATTTGGCAACGTTGTAATGTGAATTAGGTTTTTCATCTCTAGTATGAGCAGCATTACCAACCTCAAAATGTCAAAATTATTACAAAAAGAAAAAAAAATCATCCATCCAGCTGTCATCATCAGCGGCACTTTGTTTTTTCCACTTTTCATCGTTGATGGCAAGGGATCTTCCGCCGCAGTACTTTTCATAAACAAACAAATCCTTGACCTTCAACTTCAAGTGAAAAAATCAATTGCAACCAAAAAGTGATTTGAAAACAAATAAATAAAATAAAATTTACCATACGCTGATATAAAATAAAAGAAAATATCTCTAAAAATATGCCGAAAATTGAAAAAGTACGGATTAATGTCAAGGAGCGTGTGGAGGACAACGTCTGCGATTTAAGTTTGTCGGAACTGAGCGAAGTGCCAGTGCGGGATATCGTAAGTTCAGTTATTTATTTTAAACTTGTGGCGAACTCTTAATTTTATAGAAATTAACTTTTATAAATTGCGAAAATTTGTAAGTGTAAACATTGCAAAAGCCGGGTTTAACCAAAAACAACCAGATACAAATTCTTACAACCAATTACCACCACCGTCCGTGTTGAGACCAATGGAATGGGAATGCAAATAAGTGCAACAACGCATTTGGGTATGATGACACAGTGGGACAAAATTGCAAACTATTTGTGTTAAATTTAAAATTTTTGGACATGATTCTGTTTAAGGTACAAGTGTGAATTTAGTTTCGTTTTAGAAAATATTACCGTTTTTAAATTTAAAACGAATATAATCGAAAGATGTTTGTCGATCTGTTTTCTAAATAATAACCCTGACACGTTTAGAAAATTCAATTTATTGCCTTTAAAATAATTTATATATTTTGGGGTATGTATTTTATCTTCTACAAGGAAACACCAATTGAACCATTGTTCGATCATCATCGATCCTATATCACGTATGTTTCACGTATCAAGTTTTTGCATCCCATTTCAAATGTTACTTTTTTCTGATGATTGCCTTCTGTCTCGCATGTGCGATTTTGTAAGTTTGCACTTATTTTTCTTACAGCAAAAGCACCACCTTCCTGTCAAGTACTTGATCGATATGGAACATTTCCTTTAGATTTTTAAGCTCTTTTTTCACATCATTCAGTAAGAATATATGTTGGAAACCAAAAGAAAAATTCACGAAATAAAATACATACCGACAGTGTATCATTTTGCTATCGTAGACGGTAATGTTATCACTTCAATGAAAAAGTCTTTCCTCGATTTTATGTATCTTACTTTTCAGTCTTTATTTACTTTCAACATTTCATTCGTTATTAGCTTCAGATTATTTCGATTTCAACCGTGGAACGTCAGACTAGGGTGCTCGTAAATTTCTTTGAGAGTTAATTTTTCATGCTGTTATCAAGGTCGAAGTTGGCTCAGTTTATTAAAATTAGCTGACAGCATCTTCTGCATCTTTACTTTTTCTTAAAATCTGTTGTTTCTTTTTTTTGTATAATGCAGACCCATTGTATGTCGCGGCGCTTCATTTTGCCATCCCCACTTCTTTCCCACGAATTTGTGTCTGGTTTTGAGGTTGTGCTGTGCAGGCAGGCAATGTACAACAATAAAATCAGCAGCAAGTACAGCAACAGCAATAAAAACATAAAGAATGTGCGTTAAGGGTGGCTGAAATTTCGGCAACTTTTTGTATGCAGCATTTTGGTCAATCTTTTTTGGGGGATTTCAATAGAAGTAGATTGAATTACATTTTCGTTGCTGCTGTTTCGTTTGCGGCTTCGTGTGCTGTGTTAGTTGCTTTTGTAAAGTTGCTAAAAGAGCACTAAAAGAAAATTTAAAAATTGCATTTTTGTTGTGTTAATTACAATATTGATCGCTACTTTATTCTTTTTTTAATTTTTACAGGTCACTTTCAAACGCATCACAACGTTGGACCTCTCAAGTAATCGCCTTATCACACTTGGTGTAAGTTGTTTTTTTTTAATATCTTTTGCAATCCTTTCATTTTGTTTTTTCATTATATTTTTTACAGAAAAACTTTGCTACTCTGACGCGTTTGACCAAATTGGATTTAAGCAAAAACCAAATAAAATATTTACCGGATGATTTTGGTTTACTGTGTAATCTGCGTCATTTAGATCTCTACGACAATAAGTTGGAACATTTGCCATTAAGCTTTGGTGACTTAACTAGTCTTCGTTATTTAGATTTGAAAGGAAATCCATTGTCGCCCGCATTGGCTAAAATTGTTGGGCATTGCTTGACCACCAAAGATTGTCAGGATTCTGCTCGAACAACGGTAAACCTGTAATGGCATTATGCCAATACTTTAAACAAAGATTATTAATCAGTTTAGACTTTTAATTTCTTGCCCAGAAGAATATTTATTTCCTCAATAGTCAATAAGAAAGTTTTAATTCGTTTGTGTGTGGCAATTATATGCTTGTGAGTCTTAAAGACGCTTTTATATCAAATTCAATAGCATATATAAAACCTTGCACTGAAGTGGATCTTAAAAATTAATTTCAAATAAATTTAGGTTAGTGCATTTTACTATATTGCCAAGAGGTTTCTAAATTTATATGGTGGCTATGTATACATAATAATTGAACGTAAACTTTAATATGCCCGCAGCAATAACCAAATTGTTCTGATGAGGCTTTATAAGGCGACGTGTTAACGTTTATCATGTTGTTGGTGTGCCCCTGTTGAATCGATTTGTAAATTTACATTATTTTTTTGCAGTCTTTATTTAATACGAAAACTTTTCAATTTTCACAGGTTAAATTCGTAGCACTCATGCAGCTGGAAGCAGAAAAAGAAAAACAAAAGCATGAGTCGGAGTCTGCAGCGCAGATACTAACTGATGCTACAGACAATAGTAAAGCTTTAGAAGAGGCGCAAAAGAATAGCAAAAAGAAAAATAAGAAAAAATCAAAAAATAAAAAAATTATCAATCAAAATAATCAAAAATTAGCGCAAAGCTTAAATGCAGCTCAAGCGATAGTTGATAACAATAACAAGCCGACAAAACCAAATAAAAAAAATAGCAATGGTAAAGCTAACAAAGCGAGATCAAATTCGAGCACAGCGTTAACATCGATACTTATTTTCTTCTTATTGCTTTCCATTAATGTTTTCGTTATTTATATTATAACGTTTAAGAATCCAGAAATCGCTGATAAACTGGTCGAATTGATACCACCACAATATCGCGATTGGATTCTTACTAAAACAGAGTTCTTCCGTTTGCGTGTCTCCGACTGGATTCAAGAATTTCGTACGCCACCTGAAGAAAACTGACGGTTCATTTATTTGAAACCATAAGTTTTAAGTGCTATGAGTTTCAAATAAGTAAAAATGAAATGAAAATGAAACAATATTTAATTCATATACATACACGGTGTGCTATTAGAAGACATGCATGAAATAGAAAGGAACATCGATATTTTTCTTTTTGTTAAATGTTAGGAATAACGTCCAGAACGAGGATCTGTAGAATCCTATTATTGACACTTTTTATAAAACCACTGATATGTAGCTTAAAAAAACGATTTTTTTGAAGAATAAATTTTCAACATTTTTCTTTTGAAGCTAAATCTGAAGCCGGCTTTCTTTTTTTTGTCACGTCCAGTTTATAAGATATGTGGCGTCAAATTTGTCAAAAACACCGACTTTGACCATTTTCGTGCACTTGTACCAAGAACACCATTTGATTGAAAGCATTTCTGTGTACGCAAAAATGAAAAACTGAAAAATCTAATTTTTTTTCGGTGCCTTGGACACATTTCCACGAAAATGGTTAAAATCGGGGTTTTTGATAACATTTTATCTCATAAACTGGGCTTGATTGAAAAACCGAACACCAGATACTGATTCAATGTCGAAAATCACATTAGAGGCTTTGATTAGGATGAGTGCCTATTAATCGCATGGTCAGATGATTAGTTTTTTAATTTATTTGTGCGACTGATGGAAAAATAAATTATATATTTTTTTTTGAAAGTTAATCATCCGACTAATGGACGAATTAAAATGAATTAAATCATTCGACTACCGGACTACTAGTACCAGATAAACGAAGTGAGTTATAATCGGATAGTTGGACGATAACATTTTGTTTATTAATTCTATTCGTCCTATAGCTGGATGTTTCTCTTTTCCAAATAAAAATACTATTGGATGAATGAAAACAAAATTAAGTCGTTCGACTTCCGCAATACCAGCAACAGCCTTTCTAAGAAGTGCCATTGATAAGATTTTAAACTTAGCGTAACATAGAGATATACCTGAATGTTATTCCTTTATTTTTCCAAAATGAAAATAAATGTTCTTATCTATTTCGTTTCAGTTCTCGATTTGAACACCAATATCAATCAATATTATATTGATAAAATTATTTAATATAATGCATGTAAGCAAATGCAAGTTGCATTTATAAAAAGTTCTATGCATAAATACTAAAACAAAAATGTTAGTCACAATAAAATCAAATGATTTTCATATAAACAAATGATATAAGCGTGAGAAATATGTATGTTAAAAATTCTAAATTCAACTGCCAATTTTAGTAGAAAAATTTATGATATCAAAATGATATAAGGTAAAAAATTAAAAGTTTTAATTATAAGTAACACATTGTACACATAAACAATCATCTAAAATATTATATCGTCCAAATAAGTTAACTTAATCAACATAAAAACTAACTACAACATCGAATTCCACAAAAGATTATGTAAGGTAAAACTTACAATAAACCAAATACAGTTCCAATAGCAATGAACAGAAACTCAACAAACAGAATACAGTATATGAAATATTTAAAAAAAATAAAATAATACCTAAGCACAAATCACTAAAGACAGGTTAACTCAATAAGCAAGCAAACTACCTTTACAATAGTTAAACATGGCAAAATGTTTCAAAAACATTTTGTCATTTTTTTATGTATGTATTTATGTTGATTGTTGACGATTTATTAATAAGCTTTTAATATATACATTATATATTTATATAACATATTTATTTTAATTTACGACACATATACTCAGATTGCTTTCATTTCTATATAAACTAGAGTTGGGTAAATTGAATTAGGTTTTCGATGTTTTGCTTTGATAATACAAATACAGCAAATAATGCATTGAATTCGGGAAACTATTCCTAATAAGAACATTAATGCAATGACTTTTAAAACTCAACGCAAACAAAAACTTAACGGCATCAATTTTTAAAACTTGAAAAAATTAAAAACTTAATTCATTGTATTTTTTCATAACCTTAAATTTTTAAGTTGCAAGAACAAATTTTACGTTCTCTGGCTTGAGACGTTAGAAAAAAAAATTTCTTATAATATTTGGTACCGCGAGTGTAACTTTTATTTTTAAAAATAACACAATGAGTTAAATGAAATTTTAGCTGGCCGCGAAGTCGAACCGGAATATCGAAAAATAATTTTTCATTATTAAATGGAATATTTTATTTATCTTATAAATCCAATGCATTACATTTTGAACTTGTATTAATTATGTAATGTCACTTTTATGCATTGAAAATGTAATGCAATCCAACCTACTCTGATTTACACATTACATTTTATTGAATCTACATATTTTACGTGAATTCTTTACGATTGCTTTATTTTCAGTGAATATAATAATTATTTAAGGCATAAATACGTCTAACATTTGATTTAGGTCGCCTATGCAAGTCAGCATTAATAGAAAAATAAAATTTTATTAAACTAAAAAGTGTATTTTTATAACGCGAAACAACGGATCTATTAATATATTGGTTTTAACTTTTACAGTTTAATGCCGAAGCTTTTTATGGCATGTTATGTCCATAAACAATTGCCACAAAAGTACAAGAGAAATGTGGAAAAAACATTTTCCTTGATTAGGTGTTTTATCGGTTTTGAGATTAAATTGAGGCTGCCTGTGTTACCTCGACTATCCCTTTCTTACAAATATAACTCAAATAATAAATAATATAGTAAAGTTTAATGAATAAGAAAATATATCCCATAACACCATTCTAAAATTATGATGATTAAAAAGCTTACTAAGTAGGCATTGATTTATAAGTTTCTGCAAAAAGTACATATTACCATAGACTATTTAATATAATACTAAGCTAAATGCAAATTTTAAACTTTTCCAAGTTACGCAAAAATTAAACTTTTCCCATCATAGTTTTTCTTATTGACCTCGATAAATTCCATCAAAATCGGTAGACTCATTTTGATAATTTTTTTCTTTACCATATACATACATATGTGTCCCTCATAGTTACGCTTTTGAAGGAGAATAAATATAAGAATGAAAAGTAGAAATTTTTGTTTTTGATTCTTGCAAGTAAAAAAAGTCATAAAAAAACTCAACAAAAAAATTGACAAAGCTGCGTGATATCTGAACGATGTTTATTAAAAATGAAAATATTCTGCCATCTCATCGTTTATGGCCATTAGAAACTTCTATCGCTATTACAAATTCAATTTAAATTTTAAAAATGCATAATACCTTTCCGCTCATGCAATTTTTCTAAACCATTTAATTGTCACAAAAATAAAAAGTTCTGAAGCAAAATATAAAAAGCCACACAATAGCTTTATTGGATTTAATGCTCACTTTCCCAATCAATTAGCAGTGATTTGTTTACTAAATATCACTCGCATTGCAATCTTTATGGTTATAGATCTTTTTAGCATGTTGACACTACTCTCAGTAATACTGCCGCCTCCACCACCACATCCCCCTCTGCCCTAACGAAACTGAATTCAATATGAACTTAGATCCAAACGTGCAAAAGATCCACATTTCAGTTTTAATCCGGAATCGCTAGAGACAAGTCGTGCTTTAGAAGGTGCATAAAGTGTATAAAAAAATTAAAGCAAAAACAAATAAAATAATTTAAATGCGATTGCTGCTTATCGTGTGCTTTATCTCTCTGTACCACACGGGTCACGCGAGTTTTGTTGGCGGGAAATGTGTGTTAGAAAATTGCGATGCATGGAAAACGCCTGCGTTGGAGCAAACACAAAGATATGAGTCCACTTGGGAGAGTCTTGATAAACGTCCATTGCCCCTTTGGTATGATGAAGCAAAAGTGGGCATATTTTTACATTGGGGCGTTTATTCAGTGCCCAGTTTTGGTGCAGAGTGGTTTTGGAATAGTTGGAAAAGTATAAATCTTCTAGTGCTCAATATATTCTCAAATGTTTTATTAAAAAAATGTTGTTTTTTCCTCAGATTTAAAACCACCGTATGTGGAGTTTATGAATCGCAATTATAAACCCGGCTTTTCTTATCAAGAATTTGCCAATGAATTTACTGCTGAATTATTCAATGCCACACAGTGGGCGTTGCTGTTTCGTGATAGTGGCGCTAAGTAAGCTCGTAACATAACAATGGAATAAAGTAGCGTACTTAAGAGAATAACTATTTGCTGTTTTACATATTGATAAATTAATTACCTGCTGAGAACACTTTCTTTTAAGCAACACTTTGCTGTACGTAAATTAGAGAATCAAAAAACTAAACTTATCATATGAAGAAATCTTACTAAGGGAATTTTATGAAACTATGTAAGAAAAGTTCAAAAGATGCAAAACCTTTTATGATCTTATCAAGAAAATTTTCCATGGAAATGTTTTAATGTTATTGATATAGGGACACTTAGTGACTTGTTAGGAAAAACTCCACCGATAAAAAGCCTGATAGTTTTGGAAATAGCTAGCATTTAGTCAATACTATAGAGCAAATATTATTCTCTTCAGTCTAACTTAAGTATATTGCAAACATTTATTTGAGTAAATTTATGTCTAAAATAATTTTCAGATATGTTGTGCTGACAAGTAAACATCATGATGGTTTCACTTTATGGCCATCATTGCAATCATTTGGTTGGAATGCTATGGATGTTGGACCTAAGCGCGATCTCATTAGTAAATAAGCCTTTCAACAACTTTTTCCTACTACAGGGCGTTCCAATGATAGAGCCGGATAAGATTGGCAGCTCTCAAATTTTAATTTTGCGATTAGTATATATGAAACATTACTCCAGAGATTATCACTTATTATCATTTATTGAATTTTCGGTCGAAATAATTTTCCTAATGACACATCAATGTTGATTCGTAAATAAGAAAAATTGTTGAATTAAGAATTTGGAGAGCTCTTGAACCATTCGCGTTAAACCAAAATATCATTCATTCATTTCTTGTTTCACAGTTAATCGAAACACTTGCACTTTACAATGAAAGAAAATTACTATCACATTTCGAAGAAATGATGTGTTTAATGCAGAGACTAAGTCCGGCACTCTCATTAAGATACCCTTTATTTTTATTGTATGTAAGAATATATTTACTTTTTTTTCTATTTTCATAGAGGAGTTTTCATCTGCCATACGACAACATAGTTCATTAAAGTTTGGGTTGTACTATTCGTTATATGAATGGTTTAACCGCATGTATGTCGATGATAAATTGCATTTATTCCTACAACAAAATTATGTCAATAATAAAGCGCGTCCTGAACAAATAGCATTAGTATTACAATATTTGCCAGAGATTTTATGGTCTGATGGTGATTGGGAAGCACCAGACAAATATTGGAAATCAGAAGAGTTCATCGCTTGGTAAATACCAAACTAGTTTTTTTATTTCAATGAGGAAACATAAAACTACGGTCCACTTTTTAGGCTATATAATGACAGTCCTGTTCGTGACACTATTGTTACAAATGATCGTTGGGGTTTCGGCACTGCATGCAGGCATGGTGATTTTTACAATTGCGCTGATCACTTTAATCCTGGTATTTTACAGGAGCATAAATGGGAAAATGCTTTCGCTTTGGACAAAGCAAGTTGGGGACAACGCTTCGATGTGACGCTGAAGGATATTATGACATCAAAGGAAATCATCTACGGTAAGTTTAAAATAATTATATAAGATTCTTGCAGATTATAAGAGATTACATTTGGAAGTATTTTTAGACGTGTATAGTTTTCCAAAATATCGAATTGAAAAATCAAAGCCAATCTATAGCTTTTGTAAAGATTTTATTAGATCTTTATTTTATGGAGGAAACAATAAAATTTTGTTTTAAAATGCATTTTTTAACAATGTTCTTATGCTTAACACATTACTCTTTATAGCGAATTTATAACGGTACAAAAATTTAGATTATTTTTTTTTCAAAACCAAAAATTTCGAAATCTATAAAAAAGAAGGAAAATTAAATTTGTTAAAATTTGCTTCAAAAATATAGTATCCGAAGTCATACGTAAACATTAAACTTTTTTTTATGAAAAATAACTTAATCTGCAACATGTAATGTACATTTCAATTTTGTAAACTCTCACCATCCGAACTTGTCTTAGAAATTGTCTCAACTGTTAGCTGTAATGGAAACGTAATTGTTAATGTGGGACCCACGAAATATGGCACCATTTTACCCATATTTGAGGAACGTCTACGTGATATGGGTTCTTGGCTGAAAGTAAATGGTGAAGCCATCTATGCTAGCAAACCATGGATATATCAAAATGATAGCGTTACTCCCGGTGTATGGTATACAAGTAGGATGAACTCCGAAGTGGGAACTGTTAGTGTTTATGCCATGATTTTGGAATATCCATATGATACGAATGAAATTGATTTGTATCCTTTGGGTAAGAAAATAACCCAAAATTCAAAAATTTTATTAACTGGCGTGGACTTTAATGAACAAAATATGGAGTTAAACGATGAAACAACAACGGTTGTGCTATTAGGGATGAATAATACAGAGATAAAGGTAAACAAAACTCAGTTATTATAAATATAAATTTATTTCTTATAAAATAAATGAATTTTCTTTTCAGTGGTCTGCTAATAATAACCATTTACATATAGTTTTTCCACCTAAAAATCTTATTGATAAAGAAGGACTGCAGTACGCGTGGACTTTTAAGATAACCATCAATAAATAAGTAGTTTTTACCTAACTTTTAAAGCTTAATAAAGTGATTCATGCTATTTTCTGAAATGTTTGATTTAACTTTAAGATCTTAGATTACATATAAAAAGATAAAAAAATAGTGATCCTAGATACTAAAAAATAACTCTCT
The DNA here is from genome assembly GCA_963680825.1 of Meiosimyza decipiens. NCBI lineage: Eukaryota > Metazoa > Arthropoda > Insecta > Diptera > Lauxaniidae > Meiosimyza > Meiosimyza decipiens. The sequence goes on along the minus strand of OY804258.1, from coordinate 24,511,094 downwards.
TAAAAAAAGTTTGACAGTGCTACGCGATATTTTTAATTTAATTTGAAACTAGTGCTTTTGACCCATCCTAATATCTTAAAATAATCCATCTGTGCTAGAATTTTTTTTTAATTATTCTAAGCCATTTGAACATTAACACTCAAAAAATAAGAAGTGAAATAAAATTGCTTTATTGGATTAAATGCTCACTTTCACAATCAATTAGCAGTGATTTGTTTAGCGAATTTCACTCGTAAATCTTCATGGTTGTAGTTCTTTTGTAAATGCTTACATTACTCTCAGTAATACCGCCACCACCGCCACCATCACCGCTGTCCTACTGAAGCTGAATTTAATATGAGCTCAGATCCACACTTCAGTTTCAATTCGGAATTGCTAGAGACAAGTCGTGTTTACAAAATAACGTGTTAACAAAATAAAATGCGACTGCTGCTTTTCCTGTGTCTTATCGCTCTATACCAAACGTGTAACGCGAATTCCGCCAGCGGAAAATGTGTGTTAGATAATTGCGATGTAAGGAAAGCCTCTGCATTGAAACAACCACAAAAGTATGAACCCAATTGGGAGAGTCTAGATAAACGTCCATTGCCTCTTTGGTATGATGAAGCAAAAGTCGGGATATTTTTACATTGGGGCATCTATTCAGTGCCCAGTTTTGGTTCGGAGTGGTTTTGGACAGATTGGAAAAGTATATATCTTCTTGTGCTCAATATATCCTAAATTTTTTTATTAAAATAATGTCGATCTCTCTTTAGATTTCAATTATCCGGAATATGTGGAATTTATGAAACGCAATTATAAGCCCGGCTTTTCTTATCAAGATTTTGCTAATGAATTTACTGCTGAGTTATTCAATGCCACACAGTGGGCGTTGCTGTTTCGTGATAGTGGTGTAAAGTAAGTTGTTCATGGCGTAACAATGGAATAAAATAGCGTACTTAAGAGAAAAACTATTTGCGCTTTTTGGTGTTGATAAATTTATTGTCCACTAAGCGATATGTTCGCTCATTTTGTTTACATGTCGAGAAATTCTTATTTTCGAAAATGATTTTATCGAACCTTTTTCTTTATTTTTTTGTCAGTATATCATATGATGGCATAGTAATGAGCTGTTTTACTTTAAATAAGAAGTGAATAATAAATTAGGTTTTTTTGAGAAGGTTAAAACAGCAAAATAATAAATTTCTGATGTAGAGATGGAGATACAAATTCAGTAAAACAAGCTTACGTGGCTGATACAACAAGGCCAATAATGGGTCGTGCATTTTTTGATTGTTTCCTTATTTAAATATGATCATTGTGGAAAATTGATACTATAATTGAAACCGAGCAAAATGGGCGTTTGAGAGATATGATGGGTTAGAACAGTGCCGAAAATTAAAGTTGATCTTGAGGGTGCTATAACACTGTCTGCGAGTTCAAAGAGTCCGCCATCATATTTTGTGGGAAACTGAATGTGAGAACCTTTGTTTTTATGGTCGCTCTGTCAATAAACAAAAAGCTTACTTACAAAAATTTGCCAACCAATGTAATTTTTTACATGAAAAGTGGCCCTAGGTCACTATACCTTTTATGCAAATAAAAACAAGTTTTATTTCATAATTTTACAACTACTAACTATTTTTTTTATTGCTCAAAAGTTTCACAAACTTATCTGGATTATATATATAAATATTTCAAAGTTTTTATTTCTCAATCCCAAATCCTAATTTGTATACGGTAATATTATTTGGAAAAGTTAGCTCAGCTCTCATTCCTGAGTCGTTTACATACAGAAAGAGATACCTTTGTCAAATTCAAATTCCTTCATTTTGTGAATGTTGGTTTCATCTTTGCGCGAGGTCTACACGTTAATTGTCGAACAAAAAGAGGATTTCTTTGTAAGAAATTTTTTATTAGATTGTCTTTTATTTCACCGCACAAAGTGAATTTCAATTCCCTCTAACACAAACTAAAAATTATGAAACGCCAGGACATATTGTGAAAGTGTATTAGATTATTGGAGTTACCTTTTATTATGTGGTACTATGCCAGTTTTAAGAAGTTGTCATTGCTCCTAAAAACGATTCTATATAATTAGCGAAACATGTAGAAAATATGGTACAAAATCATTTTTGGAATTATGTTCATCAGATTTATGCCCGGAGAACTTATTTATTTTCATGAAATTTGATCATTTTTACATATTATTGGCTATATGCCTAATATAAAGTCAACATCAGAGTTAAATAGTTTTCCCATCCAGTGTATACTCCCCATAGAGCAATATTATTCCTTTGAGCGTAACTGATATTCTTTGAGTATATTTAAATCTAACAATGAAATAATTTTCAGATATGTTGTGCTGACAAGCAAACATCACGATGGCTTCACTTTATGGCCATCATTGCAATCGTTTGGTTGGAATGCTATGGATGTTGGACCTAAGCGTGATATCATAAGTAAATTAGCTAATAAATAACTCTTTCGTATAATTTATAATTATTGTAAATAATTGTTCTCATTTCACAGAGGAACTTTCATCTGCCATACGACAGCATAGTTCATTAAAGTTTGGGCTGTACTATTCTCTATTTGAATGGTTTAACCGCATGTATGTCGATGATAAATTGCATTTATTCCTACAACAAAACTATGTCAATAATAAAGTGCGGCCAGAACAAGTAGCTTTAGTATCACAATATTTGCCAGAGATTTTATGGTCAGATGGTGATTGGGAAGCACCAGACAAATATTGGAAATCAGAAGAGTTCATCGCTTGGTAAATACACAAAAAATATAAAACTTTATTTAATTATTGCAATATATCTATAACTATGGCTCGCTGTCTAGGCTATATAATGATAGTCCTGTTCGTGACACGATTGTTACAAATGATCGTTGGGGTTTTGGCACTGCATGCAGGCATGGTGATTTTTATAACTGCGCTGATCGCTTTAATCCTGGTATTTTGCAGGAGCATAAATGGGAAAATGCCTTCACTTTGGATAAAACAAGTTGGGGCCAACACTTTGATGTAACTTTGAAGGATTTTATGACATCGAAGGAAGTTATATCTGGTATATATAGAATAATATTTTTACAAATTTCAAGTATGATTTTTACAATCTCAAGAGACATGCATATTTTTTTTTAAAGTATAGTATTTGAAAAATCAAAGCAAATCAAGAGCTGCTGTAAAGATTAGAGTAGATATTTGCAGAAATAAGAAAACTTTAAAATCTGAAAAATTTTCAAAAAAAATAGTATTGTAAAAACTTGATCTATGTCAAATAATACCCACATGAAAAAAAATCGGAAGTACAGAGTGCTCAAGGTCCAACTTCTTACGTTTTGCCAAAGAATATTTCATATATACATCATAGCGAGTTTGGCTTAAAAGCTAAATTTAAAACCTTACGTAAGAAACTTACAGACCGCCTTTAATGAGATTTCGTGAGTAAATTCTTTACCCCTCTATCGAATGTCTTAAGTAGCGTTTGCATGGTTTCCTCAGAGTTCCAGTAATCAAAAAGTTAGGTTGATTGTAAATTTCCTGAAATATTGTATGTTGGAGCACTCGGGTTTAAATTTGAAAATGTTTTTAATTAGAGTAATCCATAACTGGGAGCCACTTAATTATTCAGTCAGAATCTATGAACCATATGGTTGCAGTATACATTCCTATTTAATAATAGTAATCTCTGATCTTGTCAATAGAAATTGTTTCAACTGTAAGCTGTAATGGAAATGTTCTTATTAATGTGGGACCCACTAAATATGGCACCATTTTACCCATATTTGAGGAACGTCTACGTGATATGGGTTCTTGGCTGAAAGTAAATGGTGAAGCCATCTATGCTAGCAAACCATGGATATATCAAAATGATAGCGTTACTCCTGGCATTTGGTATACAAGTAAGATGGACTCCGAGGTGGGAACAGTTATTGTTTATGCCATGATTTTGGAATATCCCTATGAAACGAATGAAATCGATTTGTATCCTTTGGGTAAGAAAATCACACAAAATTCAAAAATTTTATTAACTGGCTTGGATTTGAATGAACAAAATATTGAGTTAAGCGATGAAACAACATCGGTTGCGCTATTGGGGATGAATAATACAGAGATAAAGGTAAACGAAATTGATTTATTAAAAATAGTATAAGTTTATTTCTAAAAATAAATGAATTTCCTTTTCAGTGGTCTGCTAATAATAACCTTTTGCATATAGTTTTCCCACCTAAAAATCTTATTGATAAAGAAGGACTGCAGTACGCGTGGACTTTTAAGATAACCATTAATAAATAAATGGTTTTTTTACCCATCCACAATTATTAAATCTTAACTTTTTTTAGTATTATTAATTTTAGCTTTTGATATCTAAAACTATTTTTATTGAAACTGATAAAGAATATCCATATCAAAAGTGGTAGGTCGATCTTTCATTTAATGTGACCTACACATTGTTTCGATTTTTATTCCAATAAAAATTTCTTTGTATGTGTCGGGATGTTTTTTTGTTTAAACTAAGATTTGGAAGGATTGTTATTGATAAAACTCTTCACACCAAACAAATTTAAATTTGCTATAAAATATCACCCTAAGGATTAATGAGTTACTTTTCAAGTGGCGAAGAGGGGTAATACTACGCCCCTAATTTCGTGACGATAATTGAGGCACACAGAAGTAAGACTATTGTTTGTAAAATTTTCCGATGGTATCTGATTAAATGAAGTACATACATATATGATTTCACACAACTGTAGGGCTGAAGAACTCGTAAGATTATCATCGGACAATTTGACGTAGTACTTTTTGGTGTTTATCTTTTTGTGAATGGCAACTTTATGTATTTCTTAATTAGGAAAATAAATTTTTAACGAAGAGCGTAAGAGACTTATCTATCGTAAAGCAACATTTTACTTTCAAGATAAAATAAAACAAAATACCCAAAACTTTTTGCGAATAATTAAAATGTGTTAAAGCGGTAGCTTCAAAGAAATCGTATTCGTAGGGTTATTTTACACACTAACCAACGTAATATATTCACTTTGTCCTCACGATTATAATGAAATATATTGGCATGTACATAAGTACCTTAGGGTGTTTATTTTGAAAATTTTGTAGATCTACTTAATTTTTTTCTGCCTGTGTTTTGACATGGGGCTTAAATATAATTGTCAAAAAATTTGAACTTTACGAAAAAACCGACTTACTAAAACGTAGAAAAAGGCTGCCTAGGTGCCAAGATATAGCGTTTTAGATATTGTAATTGTGTGTGCGGTGCCGTCCGCTATTATCAAACCACGTCTTTTTCATGTGGCTGAAAATGCAGATAAATTACACCCGAAGGTGTTTATATAAATATTAAAATCTTTATGAAAAAACTTCCAGGTGAACCATATGGGAAAAATATGTCCCGTTCGCAATGTCCCGTATCGAGTCATATTATACTCTGTAAGAAAAGGAATAAATAAAATTTTCAATCAAATGAAATCTAATAAAAAGTGATATTATTCCATTTAATTTTAAAATTAGTTGCATTAATAAATGTTCGTTGGTTTCACTGACTTCTGCTTTTCTATAAGTGGTCATGAAAATCACTTCCATTTTTTGTCCCGTGCGAATCGCTCCTTTATTGCATTTACCTTGGAATCAGTAGTACGTCTCCCATTAACTTTTCCTTTAAATATAGTGCTACCAAAAGGCTATTGCTTAAAGTACTCAAGTGAAGAAAAAAAAAGTGTTTTACTTTGACTTTTGGACCACTCTAAAAGTGTACGACGGTCCACTTTAAACCTGTACGACGGTCCACTTTAAAAGTGTACGACGGTCCCGTTCGACACCATATGTAGTATGTACACATTAAGTAGTGCATAATATAATAAAAAAATTTAAAGTAGTCGGACCAAAATGAGTTCTCTATGTATAGTAGAGATCGCTTCTCATCTCCATCACGTTGTGATTTTTTTTTTCGCCAAATATATAGAACCCACAATTACTGGACTAATAATATGTTGCGCTCGAAACACTATAAATGCTTTTAACATGTTTCTAAACTTTCTCGCACTATGTATTTCAAGAGCAGATAGAAGAAGTGCATTTTAAGAGATAGATGTAAAGAGACTGAGAGAGCCAAAAGCAGCGGAAAAAACATTGTTATTAAAGAGCATTCGTATTGTCACAATGAGTAGGCAGAATATTCTATTTTTTGTCATTAAAAAAAAAATTAGATAGCATGTGTTAAGTTCTCAATGGAAACAATAATAGCTTATGTGAATCATTCTAATCAAGAATATTTAATATATATAATGCATGTGGTACATATGTACATACATATGAATGTTTCCACATTCGTTTGTAAAAACACACATAAGTATCTAAGTTGAAATAATGCAAATCATTGTCTATTTCACAAATCTTTACAAGTCGTCCATATACTTGGTCATGTGATAAAACTAACACAATGGCTTTGTGACGCCTTAATAAGCGGCATTGAAGTTAACTATGGCTATATGCATGTGAAATATAAAAATATCCTTTTATTGACTCTAATCACTTTGAAATGTCTGCTGTTACTTATGTATGTACTAGTCCACATACATATGTATGTTTGTACTTGTCCATTTACAAGCCATTAAGGATACCTGTTTGAACTTTTGAAACCGCGTGCTTATGAAAGCAAATAACGCTATTTCATCATCCCTCTTGAAGAGTACGCAAACTCCAGTCTTAGTTTTTTCTTATGTTCTTATAGTTAAAGTTTTAAACTTCACTCAAAATTCTTTAAGAGAGATGAGCACAAATGGATCTCAGAACTATTTGAGAGCAGTAAAAGTAAATCGCTTATTAACCATTAGAATTCTTTTTACTCTGGATACTCAAATAACCTCTCATACGGAATCAATCCCAGTAGACTTACATAGCTTGGATTTTATTTATAAGCGATGTGGGTATACAAAATCGGTTAAAATAGGTTAAAATACGTTTTGTGGTCAAACAAAAAAAAAATTCCAAGACTGACAGTAGAAGTCCATATATTTCTGTAATATTTATTAGAAGAGTATTTTTTTCACCACCCCACGTACCAGCTGGATTCAACAAACATTTCCATTGCATCGCAATTTAAAGCTTTAAGAAGGAGGTGCGACGCCCTCATGTGAAGATTTGCTCACTTTTTGTTTAGTGTTTGTCCATTTCTGGTATTTATCTGAAATTTGGGATATTATTTTAAAAATTCTTTCAGCATAATGTTTACATCTTTTTTGCATATACAGGTAGTCCCCGACTTACGACCGTTCGACTTACGACTATTCGCACTTACGACCAATTTTTTTTTCAATTTTTTTATAGAAAATGCTTAAAATAGTTTTGGGGAGTCCCTAAAATATGTATATGATAAAAAAATTAAAAAAAACAGTAGTATGTACAAGGATTCGATTTATTTCAGTACAAATAATACGTTTGTTTAAGTGAATAATTTTATATCATCCCAAAAATGGCTGGAACTAGTAGTACAGTATGTATGTAATATTTTTCTTTAGTTATTTTTTATGAAACTCGACTTACGACTTAATCGACTTACGACCGATGACTAGGAACCTATATCGGTCGTAAGTCGGGGACTACCTGTATGGGAGGTGCTTCGCTTTTTACTAAAATTATTCCACTTGTTATATAGTGCTTGTTCGAACTGCTTCTTGTATTTGTGTGAAATTTGATTAAATTACCTTGAATAACACCCTCAGTATAGCGTTTATAAATTTTTGCCTGAGTGGGAGGCATTTTTATCAAAATTTGCTTGAAATTTAGCTAAGACCGACCTTTGTGTAAACGCGTGCATGTAACTCATTTCGTCCATTTTCAATGTCATAACTTAAATTTCAAGGTGTCACCTGCCAGACGAAGCATTTTTGAATCGATGTTTTCAATAAACGAGCATTCCGAATTGACGACTTTTTCCATACTATTCGATTTTTCTGATTCTCTTCGTCTTTTCGATATTTTAATTGGAATTAGACACATATCGATATTTTTAAACATTATTCGAAACTACTTTTTCGATACAATTTGACACTTTTAAGCTTTTCTGGAATTTTTGATGCATTTCGTTACAATTCAATGCCTTATGATTTTGTTCGGTTTTTTGAACACCTATCGAATTTTTCGATATTTCTCTGATTTTTCCAAAATCTTTCATAGTTTGTGATACAATTCAATACTATTTGCAGAAACTTATATTATTCTATATTTTTATTGCAATTCGACACTTTTTAATATGATAACATACCATTCCAAACTGTACAACCTATGTCGACTCTTTCGTTAATATTCGATGTTTTAAAGTTTTTCTTGACTATTTGATACTTTTCGATACTGTTCGACACTTTATGACTTTTATCGTTAAAATTACGCCATCTTGGGAGTTAATTGATTACTTTATTGTAAGAAATCATGTGAATTTAAAATTGAAGTTTTAGTGAATTTATTAAATTTTCACAATTGCAAGCGTTGTCAACCTTATCATGATGAATTGGCTAATTTTAACATTAACTACTATACACCAACATTGCCATATTTGATAAAATTTTTTATGTTTCATCCTTATTAAAGAATATGACACTCTAATAAAAAACCCTAAACAAACATTGAAAACTGCAACATAACAATGACTCCGCAAAACACTAAATTCCCATAAATCAGTTTGATATTTCATTTAAAATGTTACAAAAGCATTTCTATCATTATTGCACAACTATTTTATCTTAACGCACTAGTGGGTTACTCAGAAAGTTGTACTGTGTGCAAAGCATTAGTGAATTTTACTCAAAATATAGAAACAATACTGCCCTCAAAAGCAGAAATGGCCTATCTCAAAAAAAATCATATTCGTGATTCTTATGGCATCGGATAGCTTAAGAAGTTACGCATCTAATGAAGTACACCAACTGCCGGTATCTAAGTTCAAACCTATAAAAAATCTCCTAAGAGAATTTCCTGTATCTCAATTTTACATATATTTCAACAAATTGATATAAACAAAACATCAACTCTCTCGAAACGCTTTTTTTTTTGAGATACACCCTTTCGCTTCTAAGGGCAGAATAGAGAGAAATCACATATCTCTCTCTACTGTTAGAAATGCTGGTAGCTGCTTTTTTGACAAGTTGGAAAAAAAGGGATTTAATACAGAAAGCATTTGGCGTTTGTCGTTAGCAAAGCATCTTTGGTCGTTAGTTCAGTGCCCGCATGCCTTTACATTTAGAGTTGAGTGTGATTTTTGCTGTTGTTTTACTTTTCTAAAAGAGACAAATTTGTTATGGATAGCAAGAGCTCGAATTTTGTGAATATAATTTCCACGCGCACGCTAAAGAAGCAGTCAGTTGTAAACGGTTTCTCGATTGGCGCTGGTTGTCATTACCAAAGACCGCAAAAGTGAGGTTTTAATTGTGTTCTCTTAAAGTAATTAAATATATGAAAAAAAATTTATAAAAATTAAAAAAAATATATACCAAATAAATTATTTAAAAAGAAATTGTTTGGTGCTAAAAAATTTTTAGTATTTTCAAAGTGATTGAGAATTCTGTAGCAAGTGATACATTTGTGGAAACATTCTAAATATCAATAATTTACAAGCTTTAGTTAAAGTAAAGTAAGTTTGATATAATTTTTTATATTAATTTGAAAACAAACGAGAAAATTGGACTGCAGTATTATAAAATTATAATAAATATGCATATGCTCCCCTAAGGCCTTTATGAAAAAGTTAACTAGAAAGTGGCAAGAAATGCAGTAGAAACGTGGTGGGAAAAGATGTAAAAATATTTTGCTTTAATGCTTCTTGATTTCCTTCAAACAAAACGTGTTAAAGTTCATGGTGTATAGTTTTCTATATGTACGCATAACTAATTTTAGGTTAAAGAGAAAAAAAAACATTTTTTTTTGCCATCTCAAGCTGAAATTTTTATTTCTATTTTTACCGCGTGTATTTTCTTAAAAGTGTCTGCTGTACATATTTCTGTCTCGCTGCACACGCGTTCACTTGTTTCTTTAACCCTAGAATGCTAGAGTGTGTACAAGCTGAAACAGAAAATTGAATTCAGTTTCCATCAGTTGCAGTCCTCTGTAATGAGCATAGATGTGCCATATATGCCTTGTCATCGATCAAAATCTACAACAAAATCAACATTGGTTTCATTAAAACGTTTTCGCACTAGTAGTCCAAGATCCCGCTGTAGGAAAGTCGAGTGTATAACATTACAGCATAAGATTTACGGGAATGAGAGTAATGTATTTTGGTGAAACCAATCAAATTGAAAATACCCGAATTCGAGCCAATATTGCTGTTTTAAATTGTAAGCCAAATGATAGAACTCGAAAAATCCTAAATATACATAATACACGGGGTTGCATTGTTGAATCCTGTCCCAAACATGACTTGAAATGTGTGCCAAACGATAGATACCTCAGAGCATGAGTAGAAAATATAGGATTGCTTTGTCAAATCCTATCACAAACATGGGTTGCCCCACATTTAAGAAAAATTGGCCTTAAAATCGGGTGCCAACCCATGATTAAGGCTTTTTGAGCTTTATCATTTGGCACACATTTCCAGCTGTTATCTTCATTAATTCAAAAACTGGTAAAAATCCATGTTTGGGACAGGATTCAACAATGCAAGCTTGTTTATTATATTTAGTGCTCTTCGAGTTCTATCATTTGGCATAAATTTTGAGGTGTAATATTATACAGTGTAAATTAAAACAGCAAAATTGGCTCAAATTCGGGCATTTTGGGGCATCGGGACAGGTTTTGGCAAGGCAAACCTGGTTCGATATCTTTCCCGTAAATCTTATCTTGTAATCTTATACACTCGACTTTTCTACATCAGGCTCTCCACCTATAGGGAAGGTGCTTGTAAAACCAATTCAAGATTAGCTAGCGACTCTGCCCTCTAAGGTTTCCTTATGATCTTTGCAGAAACTTCAAATGAACTAAACTTTTTTTTTAAATGTTCCATCCTCTTGTTAATATTTTTGCTCTACAAGGATTTTCCAATTTCTAGCATCTAAATATAAAATCGATGTTAAGCTTTTAGTTTGGTAGTATGATTCATAAGGTTCTCTCTCTTCTTGTGAAAATTATATAATTTGTTTATCATTTTGTTAGAGCTGCAAAATGTTGTGGTTTCCTGAGTTACACAACCATCACACGCATTGAAACGATAGCAAGCCATCTAATTTATCAGTTATATTGCCCGGGGCTTCAGAGTGTTCCAAATTTGAAATTTTAACTTTGAACGTAATTTTCAGAGTTGTAAATTTGAAGGTTTTACGTTACCTTATGATATTTATGGAAATTCTATAAAATAAAGAGCGACATCTTGTAGAGGCCTCTAAAGGCAGGCGCACGGGGCTGCCTCACTGCTAATGCACTTTTTTACAGCTTTATACAAAAAAAAAAAAAAACAATCGAAGACAAGACGATTTTGCTTTATTTTCCTAATTTATTGCCAAGATTCCAGACACATTTTTTGCTATTCTAATTTTAATCTTCATTTGGTTACAATAAGTGTTCCAGTGTTAATGATACATATAAATAGATGCTGACCTATTTTATATGCTCACCTGAAGTTTCTCACATTTAATTTCATTTTTGCTTTTGACATCTGATAGAATGAACCTTTTCTTTTAAGTTTTGTCTCTCAAACTTTGTTAAAGAGTGATTCCGTCCACATAAATTACTATACGAATTGAAAAAATCTTCGCTTCACTGGTGCCATCTCCGAAAAGTAACATCACAGAGAAAAGTTCAAAGTCGAAATTCGATGTGGAACATAACCTCAATTTGGTGCCGAATGCAAAAATGAGCTAAACCATTGTCTCTGTCAATTTTGTCTTAAAACGGCGTTTGCACTTTTAAACCAGTAAATCAGAGAAGCTTGGCATTATGGTAGAAAGAAAAATGGAAATTATTAAACTTCATAAAATTTTCTTAATCTGATCTCAAAATTTTACCAAAAATTCTTTTCCATGTTATTTTGATATTTTTGTTTTGATATGAACAAATTTTAATTACAAAAAGTTTTCAGTCAAATGCTAACAGCTTTCTGAAATTGTCCACTGAGTATTTTGAAAAATATTTTTAATAAGGACAACTTTAAAGGTTATTAAAGTAGAGGTATTTTAAAATATCATCAGCTACAAAAAATCAGTCCCACAGACATTCCTTTTTACAGCGTTTTGCTAAAAAAAAAGATTATTCGCTCACATTTCTTTGCGACCACATCCAATAAGCACCGCAATGTAAGATAGTACGGTTCGAATTTGCGGCGTATTTGCAAAAATATTCACTTTGTCAACTTTTTTACTGTGTTTCGCGAACCTTTGTCACATCTGCCATGCCAACTCATGACTGATACAATAGCGATAGTTTTTGGAGTCAATGAATCAATTAAAAATAATAGAGTCACAGGACATTTTAATCTCCCAGCAGTATCACCTTAGATTCCGCCAGTCTCACAATGTTCAGTGAAAATTTAATAGAAACTGAAATTCATGCAAAACAGTCGCCTACATTAACTTTGCGTATTTGCAAACATTATGCAAAATCTTCGTCACCGGTACCATAATGTGCTAACAAAATATAAAAATCTCCCGATTCCGCCCTTTTACTGAAATTTTGTAAAAGACAAATTTAGCGCTGCAGATTTCATTGCTTATTGTGTATTAATTACTTCCATTAGCACTTAAGCAAGCTAAGGGTTAGCAGCAGACTATTTAGTGTAACGAATGGTAAACAGTCGCATAAGCGTGACATTTATAGTAAGTGCAAACCGGTGACTTCTTAGCTTCACAGAGTAATAAAAATTATACACAGTTGAACTTCGGCAAAATTCAATTGGAGCGGTAAAATAAATGATAATTTAAAAAAAAAATAATACTATTGCTAGCCTAGAAATAAGACGATAAATTATTATACTATCTAAATAATCACAAACGATTTTTGTTTGATAATACCGCAGAAATCGTTCTTATGAAATGCTTGCAATCTTTTGGTATATAATTTTTTATGTCTTTAGTTGATAAATTAAGGAAATTATATTTGCTATTGTTGGTGAGAGACAATGATTTTATAGAAAACTTCCTTATCTTAAAAATCATTGTCTCTCAAACCATTTGACCACTTGTACCAACTTAAGTAGCTATGCAGCTAGATCTTCTGTTCCGAAGAACTTGTGGTTTTACTCGCTCTTTCGCATAGGCTTAACATTCTAACGATCATCATCACTTTTCAATGAAAACACCATTGATATAAAAAAATGTATTGTTAAGAAAATAAAATATTTGGATTAGTGACTTATAAATGTTTATAAACTATCAAATGACAGAGTTTTCTGCAAGAATAATGTCTAAATCTAAAAGTTATATCTGGAAAACGTAGCAAAAGCTGGCTTTACCTTAATATAATTAAAAAATATTTTTAAGACGATGTCCAACATGGCGATATTAACTCATTATAAGCCGATTTCTGTTGACTTTAATCACTGCTGTAGTCAGAACTATATTGATTGATTTTTCTAATTTTTATCTTGACTAAATTTGAATAAAATGGAGTTATAAATAGTGACAAATAATAAAAAACAAAAAAGGACTTTTATAAACAAACACAGTTTTTGAATTTTATTATTTTATTTGGAAATATATTTACTGGATTTTTTCACTACAATGTGTATGAATAACAACATCTCTCAAGTAAAGACAAATTTCGTGCGCACAAATATAGCATTTTCAATGATTCAAATATAGCGTTTCGATTTCTAATCATCGGATTTTGGCTTAAATTTTCATCTTGAGTTCTGAAGTTGTGCGAGGTTCATTAATATAAGTCAGTTCTATCAAGTAGCCCCACCCCACCCAACAACTTTTTTTTTTCAATTATCCGTTTAGCGAAAATCATTGAACACAGTAGTTTCATACTATTGAAACCATACTTCTTGATTATCTCGACCACAAGACTTAAGCAATTTTCAAACAGTGTTCTATTTATTACACCCCCTAGTTTCTTTTTGGATCACCTTGAACATTTCCAAAGGATAAGGGCCAATAGCTCTTATCGACATATCACTGCTCGAAAAACTCTATTTTTCAAACCTCAAATACAAATCCTTAAGAAGTTTTTCATTGGCCGTCCTGCATATTATGAAAAAAATCTTAAGGAAAAGAAGTACTAATGTCTAATGCTTCTGGCGAGTTAATGGAATGTATTCAAATTTCGTTGGAGGAAAGGAGTTTGCGGATAAGAAACTAAATATTGATCACCATGATTTTGTACGATTTTGGTGAACTTGAGCCCCCTAAACTACAACATGTTAGCTGTTTTTATCGATAACGATTAGTTGTAGGAAAAATATTACAAGTACTTAATTGTTTTTAAATTTTTTTAGCCACAATGAAAGATGGAAAAGACTTTGTCAACATTTTCTAACTTTTAGAAAGATCAAAATAATATATTACATAAATTTATGGCTATGTGTTCGAAAATATATATTACCTTTATTCGTATTCTAAAAAAAAAAACAATTTATTATAAAAAATTGTTGTCAGTCTACGTAGTTAATAGAAAAAAAAATTATAATAAAAACAATTTATTGTATAGACGTTGAATAAACATAGATACTTGTTTTGTTAAAAATAAGTGTAAAGTACCCACATATGTAAAATAAACGTAGGTACCTTACGTTGACAATGAAAAATTTATAATGATAATAATGTATTTACTACAAAATAATCAAATACAACAATAAGTGGGATTTTATTATATCACTGTACTTTTGTAATTAGTGCCATTTACGTAAATAAAATATGTTTTTTTTATTATTATTAGGACTTAATGTTAAATAAAAATATCAAAATATATGTACAGTATGTTGCGTTTCGCTAATATCGCCTCATTTCATAAAAAAAATTAAAATCGCTTTTAATGAAATTGAGAAAATTGACAAAATCAAACTATTAAATAAAAATAATCATATTTATCTTAAAGACCTTGTTAATTCATAACATTTGTAGAAAAATATTTGTGTGCGCTAGTTTGTGCTTAGGCATGAGCGTACTTAATTATCAGTTGATGTAACGTTGTTGTTGGAGTGTGATTAGTTATAAAAATAAGGTTGACTTAATGTTACCTAACCTTTTGGGTCAATAGAACTGTTTCAGAATTGCTGTTTAAAATGTTGTCAAGCTAAAAAAACTCAATGTCTTAAAGTTTAATTCCAAACACTATTTTTTTGGTAAAACGTTAAAGAATGTAGTGCCCTTTATTTGGCCTACCTTAAGAATAATTTATTGTAGCATTGTTGACTTTCTTTTTATATCTTATACTCAATTTATACATGACGCATGTTGACCTCATTCTACTTCGGTTTGGACAGCCACACACAGTTTTTAGTCACAACAAAAATAATAGTAAAAACAACAACAAAAAAATAACTATAACAGTTACAAGTCCAAGTACAAAACCATGTAATGAGCATGATGTTTACGACAGTAACGTAAATTCAGTCAACTGCCCGACAAGCAACCGTTTTCAAATTCATTCAAACAACTATAATGCCAAGCCGTCTATAATCCTGCGTATATGCCCTCTTGTCCCCTTTTGTGTGTTTTTTTTTGTACTCAACGCACGGCTTGATAATTGCTGTAGGCGTTAGAGACCTTGGTGGAAAAGTGGCGGTGTCGTAAGGGGGGCAAGTGTATGCGTGTGGGTGTGTGTAAGTTTGTCACCCATAATTTGACTTGACTGTTATACCACGTTGCGGGCTGTCAAAAATTACGCGAATTCGACAAACATGCGCATTGTTCACTTGTCAGTGAGTCTGTTGGTTAGCTAACAATGGAAGGATTGCCATGTGGGCGTATGTTTTCATTTAAGTACATATATTATATGTTGTATAATTTGTGTAATATTCAGCTTATAATTTAATTATTTTAATTTGAGAAATTACGACGTTGCAACTATCCGGAAAATGCTCATTTACCGGAAAGATTTGACTTCGTTAACAACAAAAAAAAAATTGTTGGCATGTATGTGATTTGAGGAGTTTGAAATTTTAGGCAAAGGAGCATTTTCCACTCGATTGACAGTTCAAAACTCAAATTTTTGAATAGCGAGCATTTTTACTTGCGGAAGAGAGAAATTTTGTACTTGATGGATTTGAAAAGTTTGACCGAGAGCACTGTATCGTAAGTTGAAAAATATTCGGAAAGTGATACACGTCACCGATGACCTTGACCTTGAAATATTTTATTCTTGGGGATATTCAGAGCAACTGTAATATATATATGTGCGCTCGGACCTTTTTCATATATTTTTTTAGCTTGAAAATAGGATTTAGTTTGCTATGTTCCGAAAATGCAGCACGCACCGATGAACTATACTTTTCTATGTTATTGGTATATTTGAATTTTCATCGAACTTTTTCGATTTGTATCATTACTTGTTACTATTCCTTTTCGATTCTATATATTCGTATTATTTTACTAAATTTTGAAAATGTTCGATGATTCAATGCTTGTAAGCTCGTTTGGATCATTTTGATTCTAGTTTTGTCGATCTGTTCATACTATCCTTTAGACTTTTATCAATTTTTCAGAAATTCGACTTTTATTAAATTATTTTGATACTATTCGATACCTTAAGACTTTTGTCGACTTTATGAAACTTCTTCATATGCTCGACCTATATCCACTTTTTCGATGCTCTGGGATACTTGTCATTTTTTTCGTTGCAATCAAATATTTCTGGAGTCTTATCAATTCTTTGATATCGGCATCGACTATCGAATATTTCGATATTAATTGATATCTTCAGAATTATGTGCACCAAATTTTTGTTATTTTTTCAACTACATTGACCTGTATCAAATTATGTATAAATTTCGACACTTTTCGAAATTTTTCTGCACTTTTTGACACCTTAAAACTTCCATAGATTTTTATGGACTTTTTCGATACTTAGGTAGAGTATCTAAATTTTTATTTTTGTTTTGCTTAATGCATACTTTTTGAGTTCAAGTGCAAGTGCAACTGCCTAAAAAGATGTTTTGTAAGTTAATTATTAATCAAGGAAACCAAAAAAAATTAGCATTTTTTGTGGAATCCAAAAGACTTTTAGTGTCAATCAATTATTTAATTTCATTCAAGTTTTAATATCAAAAGGTTTTTCTAAACAGTTGTGCCCTGTATTATGAAAAACAAAATTAGAATAATACCTCATCACAAAACGAATCGGTAACCCTATTGTGGCTTGGACGTAACATATCTGACGTCACATTGGTTTAATATTAGAAACCATTTCAAAGCAAGAATGCAAACTAAATATTTCTCACACATAGCACTAAAAGAAAAGTAAAATAACAAAAAGAAATCGCGGGAATAAAATCAATTTCTCATACGTAATGCTTTTTATGCAAACCCTATAAATGTTGTACTTATCATAAGAATGCATTTGTAATTTATGATAATGTTAGCATGCTCTTGAAATCTATATAACAGATAGTTAGTAAATGCAAAGTTATTGTTTACAATCAAATGTTTACATACTTCCAACGCAGTACAAATAAACAAATAGTTCGATTAGGAAATACGAGATATCCAACTATCAATGCTATTTTTGTACTAATTAGTCTAGTAAGAGTTTGGAAAATCATGATAAAATTAAAGTGCACATACTATGTGGTTTTTTTCAAAGAAAATTAACAAAAAAACTTAAAATTAAAATTTGTTCACCGCGAATGTGGGTGATTTGTATCAATAGGAAATGAAATTGTACTGATATTTGATAAGGCTGCTAATTATGGAAATTTTAAAATGTTAACTCTAAATGCGGATGTGTTTCACACTTACGAAATTTAGAAAATAAGAATTGCAAATTATGTACAGATTTTTGTTGTTGCTTAAAAACTTACCTTCTACGCTATGAAAAAAAAAATAAACCTTCGAAAAACTCACCACGATCGTTCCGAGTCTTAAAAATATCACTATCGATACTTTAATGCATACATTTTTGATATAACGATATTTATATGTATCGATCTATATACATTTTTTCTTTTTTCTTTCCATTTAGATCTGTATATATATATATATATTTATATTTATATTTATATATACCGATTCATAGCATTAACATTGGAGCCCACTAATATTAGCAGCGTGCATTTAGTTCCGTTTAAATGTTTTTTGTTTTTCATTATACACAAAATATAAATTGAAATTCTTGCTAAATAATTAAATTGTAAATCAATAACTAGTTTTCCATTTCGAAATTCAACTGCGTAAAAGAAAATCGTGTAAATGAAATTTGCACTAAAAGTAAGATGTCTCGTATGTGTGATATTTATGCCTGTGCTACGAAAACGTATGACAGTTCGTTATTACGTCTCTATCAATTTCAGCCAATGCATGTCATACACTAAAAGGCTTTTGTTTACAAAATAAAAATTACATTCATATTTATTGCAATTATACAATATATATAAAGGTAGATGCTACCGTTCCACTTGTGAAAGTATAGCTAATTCAAAATAAAATTAATGGCATTTTAAAGTAAAATTTTTTGGCCTGGTCGAAACTAATGCATCTAAAATAATTTGTTTAAAAATTGCTACTGAGCCCCGGCACCCATACTTTGTAATTTAAAGGTGCAGAAAACAAAGAATTAGAAGTTCCGAAAGCTTTTTGTGCTTGATAGAATTCAGACGTGATTTAAAGAAGAAACTGACATCGACTATTAAGCATCTTTCGTATCTGTTCATTAAAGGTTTTT
This sequence comes from Meiosimyza decipiens, assembly GCA_963680825.1. NCBI lineage: Eukaryota > Metazoa > Arthropoda > Insecta > Diptera > Lauxaniidae > Meiosimyza > Meiosimyza decipiens. The sequence continues at coordinate 24,492,283 of OY804258.1, read as the reverse complement.
TGTTGATGCATTCAATAATAGCTAGTATCAGATCCTTGAAGGTGGTGGGGGTATCAATGCCCTCTCCAGCCCTACCGAATAGACACCACTGAGCACGTATAAACCTAGAGCCAGAGAGTTAAAAGTGCAGATATCAAGAGTTTACTAAAAATTGTGTGTTGAAAATACCAAACAAGTTATCAATGATACTAGACAAATCGAATGTACGATTGCTGCTTTATCTGTTGAAAAAAACTAACTAACTAGTACTACTACTTATTACTAAAAAGAACAACTTTAACCTCATTTTATTGAGTAGTACTTTTAATGCACTTATACCACTTCAGTTCTAGGTCCCTAATATATAAACAAAGACAGCATTGCATAACTATGGTAATATGCACACACCAGAAGTAAAATGATGTTTTGAACTTTGTTGTCATATAAAATCAAAACAATAAATGAATTGCTACAAGGAAGACATCGAAAAAGTCGATAGAGGTCAAAATATGTCGGATAGTGTCTAAGGAAAGCATTGAAAACTCGTGTTAAAGTCGTATAAAATCGGAATGTGTTGAATAGTAGTGAAAAATTTCGCTAATTATCGATTGAGTCGAGAAAAATTCAAAGCGTATCAATAAGTTACAATAATATATCGATAAAGTCGTTATATAGAAATCAATGGTCAAATCGCGTCTATTGAAAAACATTAAAAATTTCTTGAAAAGTGAAAAGTATTGAGTAGCATTCAAACATATCGAAAATTTCCATAGCCTTTCAATAGTTCCAAAAAAGTCGAAGGAATTTATAAAGCATCGAAAAGTACCGAGAAGCTATAAAATTCTAAAGATATCGAAAAACTCGCCGACTTCATCGACTTCGAAAAAGTTGATGAAAGTTTTCAAGAAAAATTCGACTTAAGTTAAGAAGTAAGGACAAGTAAGCAAATAATAATATTAAAGTCTATATGTTACTATTACTCTATCTACTTTCATGTAAATGTAATAATTTGATTTGTACCTTTATTAGTTATATCTACCTCATGCAGTTTTCTACCTTTAGTAGTTTTATACTTTTTGTAGTCCTCTACTTTTTTTTGGTTTTCTACCTTTTGCAGTTTTCTACCTTTTGTAGTTTTCTACGTTTTGACGTTTCGTAGTTTTCTATCCATTGTAGTTTTTTACCTTTTGCAATTTTCTACTTTTTGGAGTTTTCTATCTTTTGTTGTGGTCTACCTTTTTTAGTTTCTTACCTTGCGGAGTTTTCTACCTCTGTATTATTCTATCTTTTGTAGTCTTATACTTTTTAAAATTTTCTGGTTTTAATAGTTTTCTACGTTTGTTGCTTTTGTTCTTTATCCAGTTTTCTACTTTTTATAATTTTTAACCTTTTGTAGCTTTCTAGCATTTGTATTTTTTATAAATTCCAGAGCATTACCGCAAAAAAATTAATATTTTATGGTATGTGTGTGAATAACAGTGGCGTTATTGACAAGATGCTATCACATACATGGCCCTAACTACAGATTTTGCTAACCTAAATATCCATTGGGCATGCGCGTAGATGTCATCAAAAGAAATACCGATACAGATTTTGCAAGTAAATATTGCTTCAAACATTATAGCCGACTTATGAACATACGACTGCTTAGTTTTGCGGCATCGATATATGGAACTACGTCTTAATTGTTTCCTTCATTTCTTAAATTGCGCATATCAAAAAATGTTTATTTTGATCATTTTAATTTTTGCCAATAGCAAAGAGTTTCAGGACTTAACAAATAAGTTTTGCGAGATTGCTGTGGTAATGAATATCGTATGGAGGCTGAGTAGTGGCGTATGTACAACAGCAATGCAATGTAATTTTTATTTTATTTAAAAAGCAACACTATAGTTCATTTACATCCAGACAACTTTCAATATGTATATGAATCCAGTATAAAAAATTGTTTTTCAGACTTCTGGATATATTGACTTTTTTTGCCACTATTCTGTGTGTAGGGTTACATAAGCCCTATTTTGAGGTGTGCGCTTTTCCATTATGGTTGTTATCAGTATCACCTAAGCTGTTGTCTCCAGTGTCAAAATATTTATATACGAAATCAAGATTACTTACAGCTCACGTATTGATTTAATTACTTTGTTTTATATTTTATCATTATTTACGACAGCGCATGTGAAATGGAATTTGAATTTAAAATTTTATTTTTTTCATATTAGAATACTAAACAAAAGAAATGTTATCTTCAATTTGACGAGTGTTTTGAAATCTGAAAAATTTTTCTGACTAATATATAGTCTTGGTTTCTTAAATCTTGCTCAGAATTTATTATATTTTTAATAACCAAGTAAATACTTACGCAAACTATTAGCATTTTATATTTAATTCAAATTCGCAATCTACGTTTATTGTTTCAATTATATAATTGGCCGTAGTAATTAAATAATTTAGCTAACTTTTTACCATTTTACTCGCATTCGTTTATTTTTTAATGAAACCGCACAAAGTGGTTTATGCCATTAATGTATCTACATCCTGTGAACTTGTATGTATATATTTTTGTACGATTATGTATTTCTATGCCCAATCAAATTTCTGTAAACAGAATTTAACTTAACTTGTTATGAAATGTGATATTCATTATGACTTGCGTTTCTTGTTTGTTTTTGTATTATAGATATTTTGCAAAATTAAAATTTGCATAATGTCAGATGAAAAAAAAAAATGTTAATTATTTGAATGGCCCTTCAGACTTCATACTTCTAATTCGATAGAATTAGGGGGGGGGGAACAAAATATTTGATATGAAAAAATTAGCTCCACAAAGTTTTTGCTAAAAACTGTTTTTTTTTGTATTTTTTTAAGTCACTAAAAATAGCGACGTTCTTTTACTTGTTGTTACCTTATTAAGCAATAAGACTTTATTTACTTTCTCCATTTTAATACCTTTCATACTAATCGTGTGCTGTAAGAACATTGATCCCAGATAATATAAAATAAAATCCCTTCGATTTTTACACTCAGCACAAGTTTGGAAAAGTATATCGTGTATATTTTATTTGATTTTTCTACGTGCATTTAGAATAGTTTTAAAAAAATGCCAACAGTAGAGTCTCGTCGATCCAAAGTAATGTGGGTATGAGGTACCTTCCATAAGCGTAAAATTCGAAAACTTTCAAAATGGCAATCGAATAAAAAATCCAAGTTCTTTGTAATATACGAACATGCGGATCACTCAGTACGCTCGGTTGCCTCGGATATTGCGGAGCTCCGGTTGATCTTAGGCCGAATAAGCGAAATTCTATAGCCAATTCTTCTGTAACATTGAATACGGAATAAGAACTCGATTTAACCAATTTTCTTCTTAAATTTCCAACTCAACCCTTTTACTAGAATTTAAGTCTTAAAAATAAAATATAGAAATAAAGATTGTGCTTGTTTCGTGTAGATAATTCCGAAAAAAAATTTAAAATGAAATCATTTTAATGTGAGAAATAACAATTTTATTTGAGCCACACATTTTGTTGCCATATGAACTTTGCTTTTTATGGATATATGTTGGCAAAGTTGAAATTACACTGTGCATTAAATAGTTTCAAGAACTTGACTTTCGATAATTGCATGTTAAGCATATATTGAGCTCAAAGTTTTCACATCTCGCTTAGCTTACGAGATATCGGGCAATTCATTTATATCAAATTAGGTTTTTGCTATTCGTATTATTAAATTCTGACACCTGTGGTCTCATTGACGATGCATGCTGTATTCAATGATGAGAATAATCGATCATAGGATATCAGATCAGAATGAGATGGTTTCTTATACTACTATCAAAAATCAATATTGCAAAGTAAGTCATTCAAAAGCGACCACGAAATAAAATCCACTCAATGTATAGAAATCGTCATACCGGAACAGTTACCATGACAAACCGTCCCAGCAAAGCTCTCCCTTCGAAGCTATGATCTACAACAGCCTGTGGTCTATCAATTTTCTGAAGCTCAAAACACCTTTCTGCACCCAAATCGGGCTTAAGCACATCGGAATTAGATATTAGCATATTTATTTATTCAAATATTTTTTAAATTTATAAAACTTTTGCACCTACTGTTGAATTAAATTAAAAAATAAATAATTATAAATATATACACTGTTTGCTTATGTACATATACCTATGTATTATCAAAATAAAAATCTTAAGTTGAGGAACTTGTGTCCTTGAAAATCAAAGAAATTTAATGAAAATAGATTTTTTATGTATGGTTGGCAAGTAAAAATATTTGTCTGCAGCGATAAAATTAAAATAAAAAAAAAAGTATTTTTTAAGAATGTAAGGATTTTTGGACGCACACCAAACAAACTTTTGAGGGGCGCGACTGTTTGACGCACTTTGAATTAACCAAGCTAATAAAATGTATCATCACTAATCTCATTTGCTTAGCAAATTTTTTATAAAAATTCTTTTCATCTATATTTTTTGTATTAGTTTATAATTTTAATGTTTGCCACTATAATTATAAATAAAATTACAAATTACAGTCAAAAATAATTTTTGATTCAAAATTATTCCGAGAAATTAAAAAATAAAATTGTTCATGTAAGTCGTCGATGACCGGGCGTTGCGCAATTTTTCGTCATCATCATATAATTGAAACGTTAATTTCTAAAAAGTATTGCAGATATTGTAGAATTCCGTCCATGATTTGTTATTAAATATTTTTAAATAAAATCAAATGCTTCAGAAAAATCCGCTCTACATGAAATTCCCGAATAGTATTAACTGAATTCACAATAATGCAAATATTTTGACAGAGATTCGCAAATTATTCATTCGATTGCCAATCCACAACCATTGTAGGTGCCATAGATTCATATCTACCAAATCTTAGACGTAATCAATTTTACCCCAAAAAGATCACGCGGCAAAAAATTAGAATAAACAGAAAAATGCTTTTCATATGAGTTAAACAGCAAATGAACAAATAATAAACAAAGATTTCAAAAATAAACTTTGAAAAGAAATTCACGTGAAAGATACTCTATTTCTATTTGTACATACATACATATATACCTACATGTTCTATTTTTAAGTGGTGTCAAATGAAAAAAAAAAATAAACTTAACCAAAATGTGTACACAAAATGTAGAAAAAAACACATTCTCTAAAGGCTGATGAAATTTTAAAATGCATTACGAGCTACTCGTACATATCCGATAGCAAGATGTTGAATACGTAGACCGTCCGTGCGAAGACTATGAAAAAGTTGACATTATTGTTAATGTATATCTATGGTATTGTGTGTTTTAAAATGACATTGTACAATTAGTTTCATTCATTAACGAAAATTGAGTCAAAACTAAGTATTTCATTAAGGGAATTCATATAATCGGATAAATTTATCTAGCATAAGGCTTATGTATGTACTGTACAACGATCAGCTGTCTTATAAATTTCTCAAAAAAATTAAAAATATTAAACTTAAAGCTTAAACTTAACAATCAGCTGTTTACAAATATCTCAAAAAATTCAAAAACGTTAAACGGAAGTTTTAAACTTAAGGCGTTTACTTAGTTTAAGTTTTCATATCGTGTGGATTTGTTAATAATAAATCTGATCAAATTGTTGAGTTACTCTAGAGATTCACAGATTTGAGGTATTCTAATACGATAATAGCATTTTTCAGTATTTATGTGTTGAATATCTCAAAAGCCTGAAGTGTTACAATATTTCTGTGGCCAGGCTTAGATACAATATTCAATTTTGATGAAAAAACTTGCTGTGCTTTTTCTTCGTCAATGGCTTCCTTTATGAGTAATCTTAACAGGAAAGCTTTATTAAGTTATACAGCTTATGTGATTTATTTATTTGTGCATACAATGTATCATAAAATTTATGATCAGATATACACAGTAGGGTTATACGAGTTCTTATGAATCCCCTTATTTATTTAATTTTCTTGGAAATGCTTATGACCCAAAAGTAATTACATATGGTATTTTTCAACATTTCTTGTTGATGTTATTGTTTTTTTTGCTTGTTTTTTTTTTTTGTTCCAAGAATTCTGATAAAATTCTAAAACTCAGCAAATTTCCCACATGGTCGCAATTAACTTGAATTTGGCAAATGATAAAACCATCAAGGTTTGAGGTTTTTTTTTTCAAAACAATATTTGTTTTGTCTGTTGTAGAAGTCTTTTTTAGCGTTGTTAAAGATTTTTCACATACTCACCGGCTCATATTTTTAAAATAAATAAATTAAGTTTTTGCTATCAGACAAAAATTTCATATTTTTAATTGAAAACTTTTTAACTGCGTCTTATAGAAAAAAAAAATATAGCCACTTACACATGGAACAAATAAATTATTTTTAAAATTATTAACAGCTGCATTATTGTTCTTCATTTTCTGGCAGCTGTCATATAGTCTGCACACGTGATGTTTTAAATGGCTTAAAAAATACAATGTAAAAGCCTTATTCATAATTTACAATTTTATAATCTTAAATGAATTTTTTTCTTTATGATAATTCAAAAACCAATTGTAAATGATAATGAATAAGAGTTAAAAAATTAAACTTTTTATTCTATTGTATTGTGTGTTAAACCACAAGTATGTGGCTTATGAAATGTAATTTTACTTCCTATTTCAATTTTTGGAAAAGCTGATGATGAAATCGTAAGCTTATTGGTATAATGACATCAACATTTTTTCTTATGAAAGTTGTCGAAGTTTGTTTTCTATGAGTTACAGAGTTCTTTGCTTGAAGAAATTCTTAAAATAAATCACATTATGTATTTTATGTACAGAGAGACAACACTTGTTGCCAATTCTCTGTATTTTGCTGAAACAGTGCAACATCGTTCAATAGTTGAGAAAGGGTACTATTAATATCTTAAATTAAAATTGAGAACGAAATGTGGCTTCATATTTCAACTCGATTCTTGTGGAATGATGAAATGCTAAAAATTATGTTAAAAGATTTGGACTTAACCCAATTCTATAAATATCTTGCAAAATATATATGTAAACATATAATGTGTACATTTAAAATCATATACAAGTGGATATATTATATGTTTTTTTGGTCGTACTTACCAATGTGAAAGCGTATTTTTGAAAATGAAGTATGCGAAATAGCAATGCAATCAAGGCCGCCGTGAGGGTGGTGCAAACTGGGCTTTGTTCCTGTGTACGCCAGCTTTTTGCTGGCATCTATTTTTTTAGGCGCCCGTAATGTTTTTAGATGGGTTTCGTATTTTCCATTAAATTTTGTTTGGCTTACATTATTCATACTAAGGATCTATTTTCAATAATAGTCAGTTGAAAAATCAATAAAGCAGCCATTTGAATTACAGTACTAATGATCAACAAATCGCATTAATGTTAAGAAAAACGAATTAATATTTTTCGCAATTTTTTCATAAACTTTTACGAAATCTTTAAAATATATATGTAACTCCTATTTATTGTAATAAATGCTGTAGAATTTCAAAAGAAAAGGTAAACAGTTCATTTCCTGGATAAATTTTAATATAGTAAAGCTTCTTGACAAAAACTTTCAAAATGAGTTCGAAAAGGGTACATTTTTTTGAAAACAAAAGAACAATCGTTTACGATGTGGTTGGTTGGTTCAGTACGCCAAATCGCTTTTGAAACTTTTATGATTTCGACTACGATCGTTTTAGGAGCCGTCCATTAACTACGTGTGGTGTTTTTTTTTTTTTGAAAATTCGAACCCCACCCCTCCGCCTCCTCTTGGTGAGATTTGGTGAGATTTGATGAGACCCCCCTCTCTTTCATGAGACTTTTAAATATTTACTTGAGATATATTGTTTCATTTTACTAAATACCTAAGTGTTAACACTGATGTATTATATAAACTACATTATTTTAATAAAATCAGAGAAAAAAAACTGAGGCTGCTTTTTAGGTGCAGTATAACGATTTTTATTAAATTTAGTTCACGTAACAAGAAAATAGACTGAAATACCATCTTTCCTAAGTTTTCACTCGCTAGATGGACATTCAGTTGCTTCCTCTATACATGACGTCCATGTCTTTTGGTAAAGTAGGTAGTATATTAGACGTATGTAGATATCTCGTGCAATCACTCCAGTCTATCGTCCGCATCGCACAGCAGCTCTTCAGTCCAACGGGTGATAACACGCGTTGGGCGAACCCTGACCATAGATGCACGCTAATATTGCTTACAAATACTAAAAAGTAATGTTAATTCACTTGTATTCTCCGATTTTAATAATATTGTTAAGCAGGTAATTTTGAGTCAAAAGTTATTTGGTCAGTGTTGCATGCACCCGTGTTTATGCAGCTTCATGCGAGATGCAAAGTACATGCCACACGGCTTGTAGCATCTGCTGTGCATAGGTGAATGATGCGATACAAAATGTAATATGCTAAATGAATGTATACTCCCTGCATTAAAGAGTTGACGTGAGACTTTTATTGACACCCTCTCCTCCTTGGTGAGATTTGCTGAGATTTTACCGGACGCCCTTCGCCTCTATTTTGACTCACGTTATTAATGGATGGCCCCATATACGTAAATTATTCGAGAAAACAAAATGCATTTTTTATCATACCTACATCTCAAACTGTTCTAAACAAACGTTCAAGCTTACCCACATGTGTATGCATGTCTATTATGTATATTTTAATGAAAATAAAAAACACTTGCTTATATAGGGTGTTTTGTTTAGTGTTAAAGATTGGAACTACACATATTGCTATAAGCAATAATCCAGTAGTGCCGTACTAAGTTGGTTCTGGTTGTCAATTGATTTCATAATTGCAAAAATGAATGAATTCTGAGTGATTTTAAAGTTGGAAAGTTTTGTGAATTTAGTTAAATTTCCGTAATTTTCAAGCGTTGTTGCGGTGTCAACATTTTCATGACGAAATGGATAATTTTACTGCACATAAATACGTATGTCAATGACACAAAAGTTGCCAGACTTAATGAAAATTGTACTTTCTATTCTTATTGGAAACTATGACACTCTAAAAAAAACACCCTATACATAAAAATAGAAACAATTAAAATCGCCTTATAAACATGTTTCTAGACATAGCAAATTGAGCGCAATACTTCACTCTACAATTTAGTATCGATCAGCTTTGGCGACTACCTCAATCTTTTTTTGCGCTTTTGCTAGTACTCGTACGTACGTTTGTATAATGTGAGTCAAAGATTTAACAACTTCTATGATTTTCATTCACAACATGGCAAAGTAAAAAATAAAACAATAAAAAAACAAGATAAAAATCAAAATTCAACGGGTTATTTATGTAATAAAAGGTGCGATTATATTACCACTTCAAATTGTTACCTCTTGTATTTATAATGAAGATATCATAACTCTGTTCTTTTTGTTATTTTCTGTTTTATCGTTATTTATTGTAATAAAAATGCAAATCTAAATTGTGGTTTCAGCGCATTGCTATCATATAACACGTCAAACACTAAAAGCCAAATACCCGCAGTTGTGGTTACTAAAGAACCTTCACCTAGTGCCGTTTGAAAAAATTTGGCACAGAGCGTCTTTATGTCTTTATTTTTAGTTCTATTATTTAGAATAGCTTAGTAATAGCAATAAGAGCTAAAAAAACTATTTTTTTTTTGTCTGACAATTTGTTGAAATGTTGATTTTAAAACAGCTGAGCGAGTATCGGTATTTAGAGCAGAAAATTTTAATTTATTTAATTTTAATCTGTTCTTAAGTTTTAAATTTTTCCTTAATCGTTTAAGTGGTGTAGAGTAATAAAAATTTATTTAATTTAATTAACTTAGCTAAAGTGATGTAAGAGTTGAGAATTTGCTGAAAAAAGTAGCTACAAATCAACTAAAAGGATTCGACGTGCCGCCACACTTCTCTCACTGAGAGAAATTGCCAAAAATTTTAAGTATTACATCAGCAAATGTTCAGCATACGCTTAAATTGAAGCGTTTTTAATTTTAGTAAAAGTTATAGAAGTTATTGGCCAAACATGCGATCTTACTCTAATAATAGACTTTCCTCTCTTTTCCAAGTTTCTTTAATCAGGGAGCTTGGTATATCTTTTTTAACGAGCAGTATAGAGCACTTTATTACTTTATTACTTTATTTATATAATTGCTTTAAAGCAATTCGAGGAAACATAAAAATTTTGGCTAAAAATGCCATGCAGAGAGTTCGATCTAATCGGCAATTCTAGCAAGCTAAGACATTAGAAATACCTAGTTCCAATATACTGATATCTGCAATATGACAACCCCGGTATAGTATATAGTTGAGTGATGGAACGCAATGAAGTTGCATCTATGGTCTATGTACAATGGGATGACCGTTAAGAAAAATTATTTCTGAAGCGCAACTTTATGCTATAGATAATGACGTAATAATGATGGGAGAGCTTTTATTCTCAATCTTGTCTAATAAATAGTGCCAAAAATCGATTTAAGTCGAAAAAATATTTTTTTTTTGTGTATCTCGTAATTTGTGCGTCTTTCAAAACAAATTCTAATATCAAATGAAAGCTTATAAAATTCTCTATAAATCTTGTTTGTTCAAGAATCCGTCTTATTATACATAGCGTCGTATTTATAATAAGACGTACCTTTTGTATTTGCAAAGGAAAACATCGAGATTTTCGGAAACGCGACTCAATTCATAAAATTGTTTTGCCAAATTTTTCGAAAATAATTAAAATAAACTAAACAATTTAATGTACAAATGCATAGGCTTAAAAGTTTATTTTGATTGATTTTTGCGCCATCACAACAATTGTCACAAAATTTGATTTGCAGTTAAAGCAAATTCGAAGTCCTCCACAGAAAACAATTTAATTAAATCGAAACTGCAAGAACGCAAAGGAATCAAAAAACTGCTGCTGGCAATAAAACGATGGCAATGAAATATGCAAGCAAATTGATTTTACAGACATAAAATAAAAATGCGGTAAATACAAAGCGAGACATATCAGGCGCACAGACGACAGTGGTACAAAACGACAGACAGCAGAACAACATAAACGTACAAACTGTATGTTGATGAAGAGTACATTGCATCTCTCAGTACTGAATAACTTTCAATTTAATCATCAAGAAAACTAAATTTAAGAAATCAATTCAAATTATTTGGCGCCTAACAACTGAGGAATATATGTAGTTGAGAACTTTTTGTGACTTTTTTTTTTTGAACAAATCAGATCACACGATTTTATATAAATTGTGATTTCTTCGCGCAATTTCATTGTTGTTTAATATGTATTTTTTGTAAAAAAAAAAGTACACAGTTGAATCTAAAGAGTGGCAGCAATAAAATCGATAGCCAATTTCACATGTGAGTTAGGCTAGCGTTATAATGAAACTGTTGGCTGTGCTGTGTGCTGAGCGTGACTCGAAAATCGTTTACACATGTTCTTGTGAGAGCAATTGTGAAGCAGTAAGACAATTGTACAGTACAGCTAACAGTTTTACTATAAACTTACGCTACACTTAGAATAAGCACTTTGTAATACGTGTTAGTCTTTTTTTATAGCACTAAAGAATAGCTTTAAAATTAAATACCTTTTTTCGGTTTCAGAAACCATTTTTCAATTTGCTAATCCTCAAAACTTATTTTGTAAAATGTACTCTTTGGAAAATCAATTATTGTTTGAGTACTAACTGATATATAAAAAACAAAATTCGATAAGTTATTTCATTAACTTTTTCCTGCTAAAAGTGCACCGTGGCAGTCCATGAACTTCAACAATTGTATTACGTAAAATTGCCACCAAGATACCAAGGGAGGCATCTTTCTCCTAATTGTTTATATTAATCGCAATCGCGTATCTGTGAGTATAACGCTCTCACGCTAGAAAAATCACTGGTTAGTTATGCTCTTAAGTTTGTTGTTTCTTTCATTACAAAAAACGTGCTTGCAATATGAGCAATATATTTTTTTATTATTTATTGCTGTCTCACATATATGTAGTAATTTTTTTTTTGGTTTTTACATATTTAGAATAATAAAAGATTAGATTAGCGCAGAAGCTACTTTTTAATCCGAAAAAGTGATACACCTTTCCCACCACCCACACAAAAAAAAAACACTTAACAATATATCTGGGTATGTGTCGCAGTTACAGTTGAATGTAATTTAACAAAGAGGCGTGGCATCTGCCATGACTGCTCTAACTGTGAAATTTGAAACGTATATGTGCTTTTATTGTCTGCATTAAGGATCTACCAAATATGTGTGACAGTAGACAACGAGGCGTGGCATCTCCCATAAAGTAACAACAACTTAAACGCTTTGTATTGACAACTACGGCTATGAAATTTTTTACATAGTCGCATTTCGTCTGTACGAAGCATATAGCAAAATGTGGGCTGGATTGGAAAACGAGTCGTGGCACCTACCGTACCGTAGCCTTATATCGGAAGATTTGAATTATTTTAACTAATTTTAAATAAAATTGTGATGCTTCCATACATTTTAATATAAAAAAGCTTCATTTAATTTTGACGGCCTCTACATACGTATGTTTGAATACATTCGATTTCTGAAATTTTGCTTGTCTCTACATATTTAGAAGAAAAGTACATTATAAATTTGAGAAAAAAAAAAGTTTTTCAAAAGAATCTCTAACTCATAATACAATAAACAAAACTATTTTTGATATTTAGTCATTTGTTGTTTTTCTTAGATTTATCTATATCTATTTTATATGTTTACATAAAGTTTCCTATACAAATTTAGCACAGGACAAGGAAATACCTTGATTTAGAAAAACATTTGGCAAATTTTGCCAATTTTTGGCGCATTTTCTTTTAAAATGCCTTTAAAGTTTATACAATGTATGTCAACTAAATGACGAATGCCCATTTAATGTAAAGCGTAAAATGTATCGATTTACGACGCCAACAAAAACTTGTCAATTTCATATGCATAATGTAACAAATGACAAATTTACGAGGTTACATCTTTAGAACTGATAAACAGTTGACATACGGAAGTCATCTGATGTAATAACTGTAAATTACGTGTATAAAAACTTTAACCTTATCTGAACCAAGGATTTAGTATAAGTTCTCTCAAGTGAATTTTTATAATTCTCTAAAAAGATTAAATATAATTTCTTTACAAAACAATTGTTTAGTTAAAAAAAAAGTTTGCTCAAGGCCTTGAGTGCAATAACCTCATGTATCAAATGTAATACAAATTATGCTAATTCTAAGAGATAATGCTAAATGTCACATGGTTATGCAGGTCTGGCAAGTTTTTGCTAAAAGTCTTTTTCAAAAACAAATTGCATTCTCTTTAAAGTAAAAATGTTAATTGATAAACAATTAATTTTTATTTTAACGATAACATTCATTTTACAAAAGTTTAGTTATTCTTCCTTCAACTTCCACATTAAATTAAAATTTAAGACAAAATGGTTTTAATAGCTGACGTAACTTTTTTAACTGGCGTAAACTTTTTCCTATAACTATTGATTTTTTTCAATAAACTAAAAATTTATGACTTGTTTTTTTTTTAATTTCCTTTTTTCTTTTGTTTTTTTGTGGATTTATCAAATGACTTGCCTATTGGGCCAGTGAGCAGAAAGAAAAAATACCTTGCAGTAGAATATATGAAACTTAGTCGAATTCACCAAAAATAGCTATAATGTGAATCCTTGTAGAAAGCTTAAGTTTTCGAAGTTGAGCAAAAGTGTGAATTTTTAGCCGCTTCGTTTCAAATGTGCCCAAAATGCTCTTTTTAAGTGTATTGTAATGTGATCGAAAAATCAAAGGTCCTCCTATTTGATTTCTACTAGAAGCACCACAAGGCCCTTGTTCTATTTTAAACCCCTAGCAAATGGCCTAATGTTCCGCTACTTAGGAACTTGACCATTGAGCTCGGGGCTCGGAGCTATAGTCCTCCTTAATCCGTCACTACTGCCAGTCTTTGTTTTTTGTCAACGACAACAAAGCTGAAATTGTTTGAGTTAAACGTGAAGCCATTTCTCTTATACGGCTGTGATAGCTGGTTAGCCATGAGCACTGTGCTAAACAGTTTACAAAGGTTCACCTAGGGCCATTTCTAATGTTGAATTGCAGACCATATGCTGTCAAGATCCGATTTTCATTGAAATTAAACAGCTAAGGTGGCAATGGAACACGTTGCGGAAATCACCAACTGAAGTCTACCGGCTAGCATTGGAGTTTAATCTTTGGGGTCGCAGAAAACGCAACCATCCTTAAATCATCCTGGAAATGTTTACTAGAGCAATAGGGAAATGTTGAAGAAAATTTAAATCACTCGCTACTGATCGTAGGGGAATGTAACCTGTTGTGGGCCGGGTTTCGTTTTTTGCCTGTAATTTCTATGCAAGTAAAAATTTTTCGGACTTTTTGATACTAATGGAAAGGTAGAGTCAATAGCTAACTAAAAATGGAAAAATTTTTCATTATTTTCCAAAAATCAATTTTTTCCACACATATTGTAAAAGAGCTTGTTTTTTACCAAAAAAAAATTTGTAACCGGTTGTGGGCCACTCCGGAAAATCAACTAGAAATGCGAAATCATAAAGAAAAACCAACAAAGAAATATAAAATTTTGGAATTTATTCATCGATGAAGCCTCTAGGGGCAAAAAACATCAGGAAAATGGCACTTTTTCAAATTAATTATCCTCCTCGTCAGTTTCGCAATTTTCGCATGTGAAATAGCTCTTTGTCATAGCAGCGCATTTCAAATGCACAAATCGATCGCAGCCACCGTTGCATTTGATGGAATTAGCTTTTGTCAATTTCGATGGCAGAAGGTCTAAACAGATCAGACAAAAGTCCAAATCTTCTTCGTCAGAAGAATTCGGCTTCTTGCGTTTGGCCGACGGTTTGGCTGGTGGCGTTGCCTTGCGTTTAGCTTTCTTAATGGGCGTTGGAGCAGCTTGCTTTTTTGCAGCTTTTTCATGCAAAGTAGCAACGGTTTCTGGAGACGTTAAAATGGCGCTTTTCATTGGCTTTCGGCCGCGATTTGATGGTTTTTTGGGTGCAGCGGCCTGTAAGGGGCCGATTTCATCCAAAAGACAGCTAATAGAAGTCGATCGAGATGACGGTCCAGGTGTTGTCGGCACAACCTCCTCACGTCCAACAAATGGCGCAACCACGATTCGACGCTGATCCTCTTCATCGATAAGCCCTTCAGCGGAAACCTCTGCCTCATTAGCCTTAACGACTTGAACAAAGTCGGCATCAGAAAAAATGTCCGGATCGTATGGACATATGCCGGTCGCTCTAAAACCAGACTTAATCACCGTAGGTGTCAAAGCCAGATCAAGAGCCTTACACGCCAGGCCAGCAATATGACGTATTTCTAATACCTAGAAAAATTTTGAACGAAAACAGTTGAAAATTGGCGAAAGAAAACAAGTTTTAAGAAGAGTGTTACCTTGTTTGCATTGTTCTTCTGCCAAGCAGAACACTGGGACTTGTAATAAGCCTTCACTGGTCCAAACACAGACACGTCCAATGGTTGTAGTCTGTGACTACAGTGCGGAGGAAAAGTGACGATATGAACGCCATTTTCAATGGCCAAGTCAATGGCTTCTACAGACAAATGTGAACAATGATTGTCCATCAGAAGAATCACTGGCGAAGCGAGCGATGGTTTCGCGAAGGCGATGAAATGGCGCATATAATGAACAAACTCTGGCTGACACATCCAACCTGAACCGTTTGCATAACCAACTGTTCCAGACGAAACACTGTCCAAAAAGCTGCTCTGCAATTTCTTCCTCGGGAAAAGAAAAAATGGCGGTAAGCTATTGCCGGCAGCACTCACTGTCAATGCCATCGTGACCATCGTTCCCCTTTCTGCAGCTTCCATTTTTCCCACGCGACGCATTCCCTTCAAAGCAATCACTTTGCCTATTTTGGACGGCACGGTAGAGAAGCCACTCTCGTCCATGTTGAAAATATTGGTTGCCATAATGTCATGCTCCGAAGTGAGAACCGAATTAAAATTTTGAAAAAACAGATCGACATTGGATTTACAAAATGCTTTAGCTCGATTCATTGAGGTTTGTTCAGGTGTGCGTAGTACGAGTTGGGGGTGGCGTTTCATGAACTTATAATACCAATGCCGTGGGGCCATCATTTCATCTTCCCAACCTTCTGGGCAAACATCAATTTTTTTGGAGAGCTGATATGCTAATTGACGGAGCTCGGTGATGCTGAGCCCGTAGTAATGACCAGCACATTTCAAAATGTATTGGACGAGACTCTTTTCTTGATCCTGGTTGAAGATCTGTTGGAAAATTAGAGAAAAAAAAACGTTGAAAAAAGTCTGATGTGTTAGTGGAAAGTGCAAAAAAAACTACAAGCAAGCTTAAGACTTTCAAACGCTTTCATAAAAAGTGTTTGAATTTAGAGTGTTTACATTTAAAAAGCCGCTTTAAATTCACCGCTTGAAAAGTTTCACTTCAAATACAAACCATATTCAAAGGTGTTCGTTGGCTGCATTTACGGAGGTATTCCATCAATCCACTATCTTGTACGGTAGTAATGTCATCAAATTTGTCACTAACTTTCTTAAGATACCGCTGCAAATTGGTGCGGGGAACATTGTAGGCTCGAGCAGCCTCTCTGACGGGCATATTTTCTATCGAACAACGCTTAATGGCTTGTACGATCGCATTAAAATCAGTTTCCTTCGGTTCGTCTTTTTTTCCCTTCGGAGTAGACATGGCTGAAAATGCGTAAAAATGCATAAATTAAAAAATAAATGCGGTTACAACAGGTGGCCCACAACCGGTAACGGCGGCCATTTCTTAAGTGACTGTCAAAATTCGCGTAACGAAAAATTGTAAGCAAACCCGATATAAAATCGAAAAATCTAACGCAAAAACTGCATACAAATCCAAAACAATTACCTTTTCGCAATATCTCACTTCACTATATCACGCTCACAACATAATCAAAATTTACTTTCTTGTAAATTTTTTCGTCGATTTTTTTCGTTTCTTTGTAGCGCGCATCAAATGCGTCCTTTCACTTGTGTGTTCGCACCAATACTATCTGTCATTGTATACTACACAGAACCTCATACTCAGATCCGCCATATTTGGTAAACGTCAAAAGATATAACGGGTGGCCCACAACCGGTGATGGCCCACAGCCGGTTACATTACCCTACATGTAAGAAGAGTTTTTTTTGTGGAGACGCTATGCTCCGTAAAGAGAAAAGAAACACAACAGAGAGAGTTGAGAGGAAACAAAATATATTACGTGCCGAGCGAGGTTAAACAAGAGTCGGTTACTTATGGGCCACTTCTTAATTTTTATGTTTCTTGTAATCTTTGGAAAGTGGTGAACATATTGATATTAAAGGGCCATTATCCGAGTTTAATTTAACGAATCAATCTTTTCATGACATTCGATTTTTATAGCTTTTCATGGCAAAGGCAAAAACTATATATTATTTAGGATTTTCAAACTGTCAATCGAATAAAAATTATTTATTTGCCACAAACTTGTGAGCTAGTATCATTCCGAGGAATCACTAACACAATTTTTGTTTGATTGGGGTATAGGCTTTCCGCCGATAGAACATTTACCAAATACGTAGTCATAAACAATTGACGCGAGTTCACCCATTCTTCGGCCACATACATTAGTTATACTTTTTTTGAGGTAGGACGATATTCCAACTGACGACACGAAAACTATTGCAATGTGAAAAAAAAAACTGTTCACTTTAGCTTTAATTAAGTTTTTTTTAATAATGTCACACACCTTTTATTTTATTCCAAACAAAGGTGTGTATTATTTGATGAAGTACAAAACAAATTCGTTTATTTTGTCATTGAGACCTTTTTTGCTTTAGTTTTCATTTTCAAATTTCTACTTTTGCTTGGAATGCTTTCAAGAAACTTAGAATGAAATGGGAATTCCATAAAACCACGTGTAATTATAGCAAACGCAAAACTGCGCCAATAAAAAGAGAATACAAATTCTAATAAATAAACGCGTAGATACATGGAGAGAAAAAAGGATCTCATTCATGCGAAAAATAATTCAACTTAATATGCGATGCATTATTGGGCAAAACTAAATTTTTAGGTGATCGAAAAATGTTATGCGGCGTCGAAATTTTGAATTTAGTACAAAAATCACACTCAAGCGAGCGCTTTTGTCAACTTGAAATGATAAGGCGTTTGAAAACTTTAAACGCTATATACTCAATATGGATTTATTTTAAACTCTGAATTTATAAAGCTCATATCTTTATTAAATTTGGTTTTTTTTTACACACATTCCTCTATTAGTATATGGGTAGTTACAGATATCAGACAGCGTTTTCTAGATCACTTCACATATCATATTAATTTTAAATTCAATCAAAAATAGTTGAAGATCCTCTTAATATCACACTTACATATATCAGTAACATTTTCTTACTGTGTACCAATTAATTTTTGTGCCAAATATTACTATCTCTTCAGAGAACACTTTACAAGGTTATCTAGCACTCTTCCAATATAATTTCTTGCTATCAATGTGGAACAACATAATTTGTAGATATAGTCGTGTAAATAAAGATAGCTACACGTTGATGATGACGCATCATCATAAGAGCGTTTTGGTCAAATGCCATTTAAACAAATTCTTTTTTGTAACGTAATCAATTTTTTTTTTTGAACGCTGTTTGTCAGTTCTAATCGATAATTTCAATAAAAATAATTAATGGGATTTCAATTTGAAATCTGTAACTTAAACAAAATAAACCACTTGCCTCAAAACACGTGCGATATTTAAATACGTAAAAAGATTGCAATCACAATATTTTTTACAGCGTCAATATTTTTTAATCAACGAATTAATGAATTGATCGGTATTATAGACGTAAGCGGCAACGTACAAAATAAATTTGTTGAAAGTTGACTTTGAATTGTGCTATGTTTATGATCTTGATGGTGCTGTTAGCTTCAGGTTCAAAGACCTATAAATACATTAATTTTCTCATAAATCATTTATCTGTGGGTTTGTTAATGTACATATGTATATATGTAAATATTTTAGAGATTTGCTTTGTTCAATGTTTTCTTATTACGATATTGGCAATTTATTCTTCTTTCATTTCCATGATGCAGCTTTGAACAGAAAGTATCAATAATGTGTGAAAATTCTAGAGGTTGAGAGTGCTTATAAATATGTTAAAGTACAAGAATTTAGTATCGACTTACAAATTGTTTCTTTTGTATTTCAAATGGAAATTGACTGAGTTTTTTAAATCCAATTTGCTTTAATCTCTTTGTATTTTGATATTGAAGATATGCCCAGCATTTAAAACATATGTATGTATCTTGTGCGTTGGCGCTGCTGTTAACAGAGTTATAGCCACTGTTAGTTTTTTATACATATCAACATATTTTTAGCATTTGACCCAGTGGCTTCAAGTCGGTAGAGCTGGGGAGGGCATTGCCTTCCCCCCAAGGACCTGATACCAGTTATTATGCAATACATCTATTCAATAAAACCATCTAATAGTGCTGGACAGGGCCGTAGCGAACAAGTGGCAGGCGGGACTTTGCCCCAGGGCCCCCGACGAGAAGGGGCCCCTTCTCGTCGACCACTTTTTTGGTCCTGAAAGAAATTTACTTCGGTAAAGAGTTTGGGATCTCCTGAAAGTGAACACGAGAAATTGAACACGGTGGTCTCCCAGAATAAAACAATTCTACATTTTTTTGTAGTTTTATTAAATGATCTCAAAATAACATACTTCTGATTTCCCGGAAATCTTTTTGGCTTCATTTTCTTTTTTTTGTTTTGCTTCTCTTTTTTTCGCTCCACTAAGATAAACACGTTTCATGGCGCAAAATGACAATTATGTAACTGTACACAGAATAATTACATATATAATTCTCTAATCCGATTGTTATTGTCAATAGCACCTGAATTGAGCAGCTGATTTGCGGTGATCCAGGTATCGAACAGTGTTTGCGACCCCTATGCGCGTGGGAAATTCAGACGTTCTACATATGATAAATCCCACACTGGGAAAAACAGTTCCATTAACCGGAAATTCCCTATGTATCATCTAGAGAGAGCCACGCTAACTCTTTCCCGTTCTGTGTTGCTCGAACGGGAAAGAGGTAGCGTGGCTCCCTGCTCCCTCCCGCTGATGGGCCGAGTTTTATCCCAGTGTAGGTCAGTGTTCGTAGATTGTAGTAGAATTTGGTATATAATTCTATAGAAATTCTACTACAATCTACGAACACTGATGTAGGGGTAGTTTAAAATTTGAAAAAAGATTTCCGTATGGGGGGCTCGAAATTTACCACCCTGGTGGTGGAATCATAATTCGTGCCTCCCCCAAGGTTTTGGTAAAGTGACGCCACTGATTGGACCTTAAAACTTTTCTCACAATATTTCAGCTTCCTAGATCTAACTTGTGAATGACACAAACCGTTTCTTTCCATAGCTGTAGCTTTGCTTGTAAAAATATGATTTTTTCAATTAAATTATAAAACAAATAATTTTAATGCTAAGTTAATGACAAGTTTCTTTAAATCAGTATCCATCATCGTAAAAGATGACCGAATATTACAGCAATTAATTTTTTTTTTCAAATCTACAATGCGAAAAAAAAGCGTCCATGAATAAATTAAAGTACATATAACAAATATCTGGGTCTTTTAGAAACTTTTTTTGGTAATTACTAGAATCAGCAAGCACTGAAAAATATTTTTTTGTATTCTTTTTAAACAAAAAAATGCTCTTATATTCCTTCCACATCATCAAATATCTTGAAAATATGTAGAAATGATGGGCAACTCTTACATTAATTGAAAGAGAGCAAAAGTGAGTAACTTAACAAATATTAAGTACATTAAAACTCTTAAAAATTTTAATTACACAGGTGCTTAACTTTTTTGTTATTGCGTCTTTAGAAATTTCCTGGAATAATTAGTTAATGTTTATAGATTACTAGTTATCCGTTCCTCGTTCGTCTTGTGAATATTTGCATACGAATATATACGTACTTATGTACATAAGTCTATTAATAGTACGATTTAATAGAGGCTTAAGGGTCTTGCTTGTAGGGGGGTTACCACGTTCACTTGCTGAAATCGACCAACTTCGAGTCTTGCTAATGCCACCAAACGTTCTTGCACAGTAAAACCTCGTTTATTCGAGCTAATGTAGGGAGGATGTTCTCCGTATAAACGAAAACTCGGATAATACGACAGAAATAAAAACATTCTAAAGTTTTAATCATTTCTCATGTATTTGAAATGGTTTTCCTGTGCTCAACTAAATTTACTTTTAAATATCTACATCAACATATCGTTTTGCCTTTATGTAAAATTTCAAGCTTTCTAACATCATCATTGAAATTTTTACTTGAGACTCAATGACAGTGAGTCCTGAGTTTATATATTATTGTCATAGGTTATCTTCAAAGTTTGACGTATCAGATATACAATGCGTTGTTTTAGTTTATGATTACAAAAAAAAATAATCTTTCGGTGTCGGTAAAACCATAAACGGTAGTCTTTTCTATTTATGGACGTAATCCAATGAAAAATTTTATGACAGCTTATATTACTAAGTAATTAAATTCTTACTTATTAAATTTGTTTTATTTTCTCATTGCAGTATCTTATATTAAGAAAAAGCAGCCGAAAGTTATACTAAAATAAAAACAAATTGAAGTATTAAGAGGCCCTAGGCTATAAAACTTAAGCAAACATGGTTAACATTACAGTAAGTATATTAATAAAGATATTAATAAAAAAAGACTTAAATAAATTTCTTTTTTCAATTACTTTAGGATAGCGGCAATAAAAATGCCTCACAAGAAATGCAACAATTTTTACCCAGCGATGGTCCCGATTCCGTTACAAAGTAAGTAAAACACACAAATATTTATAGTTTTCATTTGCGTTATTGATTTGAAAATTGCCGAAAATGGGAGGTTCTAATTAATTAAATTAATATTAATTAAAATTTCGTGCTAGCGTAAGGAACTTTTTGTGTTATTATAATCGCATGTGTAAAGAATTATGACCAAATTGAAGTTTATTAATAGTTAAATTGATAGTTAAATGTATTAGGTTTGGAAACTCAGCCATATGCCATTCATTTGGTGACATGATATATAAAAATTACTTGATTGTACATACCTACATACTCGTGCCATAAATGCGTGACTTTACAAAAATATTAAAAATTTTATTACGCGTGCAAGACATTTATTTTGTTTCAATTGAAATTTTAAGTATAAAAATTTAGATTAAGAAAAAAATACATTTTAGTATGTACATTTATACACTCGCGTAGTCATTAAAAATAATTGTTTACCCCTATGGCAAAAGCTAATTCGCACTGACGTAAACACAATGTGAAAACTTTCAACTGAAATCATAGATTTCAGCCCGAAAGTTTTACTTTGCAGGACAATTCTCATGATGATTCAAATGATAGTTGAGAATTGAACTTGAATGTCAATAGCACGTTTTATTGTAGGCAGCAATGCTTCCTAAGCTGAATTGTAAACTTTTCATGTTTGGAATTTTAAACAAAAACGTAGTCAAAGTACTCTTTTTTCTTAAAGAGCAAAAAGATTTCAAATAGATCCAGTTTTTACGAATCGTGGGTTCGAAATGAGGATTTTTGTTTTCTTAGAAAAATTTATTCAAATATCGTAGTATAAATCGAACTTTTCTTTACCAACGCATGCTGCTGTTTAAATAACACTTAAACTATAATAATCAAAAAAATAAATATTGAGTTTGACATATTTATATGAAAAAATAACCATATAACACAAGTATTTAGTGTTTGCTACGAAAATGTGTATACATACTCTTACAAAATGAGTTTTTTCTTTCCAAATTTTTCGATGTAATACACTTAAAAATGTAATTGATTTTTAATTTGCTTCCTGTGATTTATCACAATATGTCTGTCGCCTACGAGCTAAACCAGTTCATAGCGGTTAGATATTGTTATCGGAGGCATGGTGATGGCTCTAAGCTACAGTAGCTAAATGATAATTTGTAAGTGATATAAATGAAGCACTTACACAAAAAAAAGCAAACTATCTATCAATTTGGCCATTAGATTTGTATTTCACAGTTTTGTAACTTTTCTATTAAAAACAGCAATTGAAAATTTTCTTTAAGGATCTTTAGTTGGTATGCAAAAGTAGTAAATAATCAATGCTTATAGGGCTTTTACAATATTTAAGAGTAACTAAGATCTCGTCGTAGAGATTTTACTATTCGAAGGCCAAGCTTTTGAAACACAATAGCTATTAGTCTACAGTCCGTACAGATAAACTATTGTAACTTGGTATTCAACAAACTAAATTTCAATGTTAGTTTGGGTTAGTGCGATTTCTAGCTATAATTTTGGTTCAATTTACATGGCACACCGTGCTTTAAAATTTCAACATCAATTGTACAGTACAGATTGTAAATTTACAGTATGCCATGGTTAGTGTAGGTGCCAATTCAAACATTGATATCTGCCAAATTGAGCAATATATTTTTTTCTGTGTATGAACAAAAAATGATAAGAGTACAATTTATGTATGCATATACTATAATAAATAGTTGTTTTTGACTTTGCTGCTTTATTTAACATGACTCCCTACTTTATCACCATTAGGAGCATAGGCTAAATTTAAAAAAAAATTTTGTCAAACGTAATAAATTTTTATTTTTGTTTAGTCATTTGATTATAATCTCAATTCCCGTTCAATTAAAATAATTAAATTTAAAATTTTTAATTAAATTTCGAAACAATTCATGCCCACAATATAATAGAGTAGGCTTGCTGTACTAAGTGATGAATTGAAACATAAAAAAAAAATTTGTTGAAACGTTGTTATATACTCTTTATGTAAAGTTAATGCAAAATATATATTTTTTTATTTGATATAAGCAATCGAACTTTAGCATTTATTTATAAATACATTATTTTGCTTTAAATGGAAAACTAAAGTATTAAGTTTTTAATATATGTAAAGGCTAAGATCGATCTTTTCCGATTTATTAAAATCGAGTTAAGACACAAGAAGTTTTTTGAAAAATTATCCCTTGCAGCGCCGACGTTTCGAGGATTATTTGTCCTCTTCTTCAGGGCGTCAATTTATTAACTGAACATTAAAACATATAATAACATAGTCACAAGTAATGATACAACAATTATAAATATTACATAAATTTAGTTAACATAGATTGTGGAACAGTGTGAGAGATTTTTAAATTGTATTTTAAGCAGAAAAGCTATTACTAAAGTAAGAAGAAGAGTTAATGTAAAGCTAGCAGATAATTTGTGCTGATATTGTCACAGTCCTCTTTTCTGTTCATCGTTCTATTTATGTTTTTTTGTATGTGCAGACTCTCCAGCGTCATTCTTATGTTGTAGTTTGGCTCTCTGTCGACTATTGAGACATTGTCGAGGTCTGCCGAATGTCCAGAATTTTTTACATGTTGTGCTAAGGCTGTCGTTTCTTTCTTCGTTTTTATGTCATTCGCATGTTCGCCGATTCTAATTGCAAGCTTTCGCTTTGTGGTTCCAATGTAGATTTTATTGCACGGTTGCTCTTTACCATTGCAACTGATTTTGTAAATGACATTGAATTGTTGTTGTGCTTCAATTGGAGTTTTTGTTTTTGTAAAAATGCTGGTCAAAAGAGACATAGGTTTTTGTGCAAAAGTAATGTTGTTATTGTTGATAATTTATTTTATTTGCTTATTTTCAGTTATTTTTGGGATGTAAGGTATTCTTTGTATTTTTTATTTGTTATTGGTGTTGTTGGGATTATTGTTTTGTACAAAAATTAAATTTCTAAAATTAACGCCATCTAAACTAAAATAAGATATCTAAAGTATTAAGTTTTTAGCATTTTAATTTTTTAAAAGTTTATATGTAGAGAAGGACATATTTTTTTCGTTACCACAATGCAATATTTGTTGATAAAAAAAAGTTATTTGATATAAACTTATTAAAAATAAAATCAATTCTGTAGCGTTTTAACGCAATTTAGTTTTATCAAATTTAGCATTATTCTTTAAGAAATTTGAATTAAAAAAAAAAATATTATATCTTATCAGCGTAGTCAGAATGTCAGACATGTTAACGCAATTTAGTTTTATCAAATTTAGCATTATTCTTTAAGAAATTTGAATTCAAAAAAAAAAATATTATATCTGATCAGCGTAGTTAGAATGTCAGACATGTAAATGTGCGCATGCGTAACGCAACGATTTGCCTTCTTTATTTACAATGGCTAAAAACAACGTTAGGACTAAACAAAACATTTCGTTTATTGCTATGAATTCCAATTATTAAGGCGTGCATGCTTGTACCAAAATATGTGCTGTGACTTATGGAAATGATTCCATGTACTGTCTTTTTTTATTTTAAGTTTTAAGTCTTAAAAAATAACACTGAAATTTGTATCATTAAAAGTTGCGAGTAAGCTACAGAACTTATTTGATTTTAATTTTTTTTTAAAAAAATCTAAAATTTTTAAGTAACTTCTATCTTAAATTAGTAAGAGCTAACATGCTAAATCTCATAAACTTTAGTTTTCTAGTGTATTGCAATTAAAAAAAGTAATACAGTGTATTACTCTCGAATAAAACAAAGTTTTTATTAAATTTTTCTTAAAAATATTTCTAACTTTATAACATACGACTCAGTTCAGAAAGCCTTGACTTGACTGTATATAACACAATTTAAATTTTTAATGTTTGCAGGGATTTCTGTATTTACTATGTTGAGAAAAATATTGTTATTTGTTTTGTTAACTCGTGTTTCATTTATTTTGAGTATGTGTAAAAATACAATTATTTCTTATCAAATGCTTAACGTGTGGCTACCACCTAATTATTACATGCTATAAGTATTTATTATGATTAACTTGTTGATATGTACTTTAACCGACAAACGTAATTTTGTGGCTTAATAAGCGAAATTAAAAACCGATAAGATTTGCAAAATCTAAAGTTCATATAGGTTAAAAATTTAAAATATTAGCTGGAAAACATTTATATTTGCACTTTACTCGGTTGTTGCATTTGCATTTATTGTGATATTATAAAACTGAACTAAAAACATTGAAGGCCAACATAACTACACAAATTTCAAATGCTTTGTAGATTGCGAGCTTTTTCTCTTTGGGACTTTGAGATATACCACCATACCTGGAAGTGGAGAAACAAATGTGATATTAGATATATTTTGAGCTATATCTCAGTTTAGATAACAAATAACTATTTTCTTTGAGTTTCTTAACCAAATCTTTTGCATTTATTTTTCTCTGTATTGAATACAAATTTGTCTGCGTATTTTTCTAAGAAGTCAGTTTATCGAGACTTTTCAAGCTATAGTTCTCTACGACCAATATGCTTTTTGTTATGATGTGAACTCTTGCTTAAATTACACAGTAGATAATTGGCCATATTTGTAACTAAAGTAATTGTAAAGTAAGCCTTGTAGATTATTTTGAATATCGAATCTATAACTGGGTGCTAAATTTTTCAGTAACTCAATAAATATTTCAAACTTTTCAAGATCTGAATGATCGAGATCGATAGACTCGTTGACATTTTAAGAATATCTTAAAATCATCGATTCGAATTTTGTATTTAGAATATAATATTTTTCATTCAGACAGCAAAATTTTGTTAAACTGTGTAATTCCATTAAGTTGAAAGTTTCTATAATAGCCACTGAAAAGATATATGAAACAAATGCCTAAAAATATGCAACACTATTTTTATACTTTTAGCAGATTTGCTGCTCAATTTATTTTTTCAACGAAAATTTTTTACTTTTAGCATCATGAATTGCTGATGCAATTTAAAGCTGAACTAAGTCACCACGGTTTTTATCGACGTTGAACAATTAAAAATGAAAATCTTGCAAAAGAAATTAAATGCTGTCCAGCATTTTTCCACAACGGTCGCTTCTTATTAATTGATAGTAGACATTGTACGCATTTATTGTTGTTTCTATTGGATCGTGCCAGTGACGTTTTAAGAATTTTGCTAAAGGGGATCTTATATATATGATATAGGAAAACTTACAAGCTTATCTTGTGCTTCCCCTAAATCTAGGGCCGAGATAGCGTTCTATTTTTGTAAATTTTCTGGGTGTCCAATTTACCTCGCGACTAATAACTGAAAAAAAAAATAAAATATTATTTCACAAAAAAAAATCTGATAAAAACTTAACCATTTTTAAAAATCTAAGCATGGGTATTATAATATTTTTCAGTAAAGGTCATTTGGCGCTGAGTTTTCTTCTTCCCATAGGCTACTTATATTTTGATCAACGAATTCGAATAATTGAAAACAAAAAAAAAAAAAAAAACGTATACGAGTATAAAAAAAAAAACATGAAAAGATTATTTCTGCTAATTTCCCCAAATTATCTTGAAAAGTATCTTTTAAAAAAATCTTATAGTACCAACACGCAATTGTACTACATTCAGTTTCTCAAATCTTGTCGGAAATGAAAATTTATTTTTTTGAATTAAAGGCCAACAATCAAATCGCCGAAGCCTGAGTTTTGAAAAAAATTCGGTTTTTTTATTATTTTAAGTCAACATTCTTTTTTGATTTGACGTTAAACTTGAAACGATTTTTTTTTAAATTTGGGCTCTGAGAATTGGTTGGAGTTTTGGTGAGCTTTTGTCTTAAAAAAAATTTTTCATTTCCACATAATGTACCAAATAAAAATGTAACCAAAATATATTACCTGAATATTATCTGTTCGTTTGAAGTGACTACTAGACCATTCGAATTTTACCGGAGCGAATTTCTATTATGCAGAAAATTTGGCCACACAAACCACTAGTTTACGCAAACAATTTTCTACGGACCAGTCAGTATATTCTGCCTGAACTTTAAACATGAATTTTAACACAAAAATACAAAAAAAAAAATAAATGTTTTGATTTGAACAAAACCATTTGTTCCAATGGGTTCGTTGACTTCTAGTCCATAGTAATTCAAGAAAATTCCATGTGAATTTATTTCATTTCATATGAAATCTGTGATGACTGATTGATAGCAAATCTATGCAATTAGAGAGAGAATGATTATGTTGAAGAAAAAATCCAAAAACTCAGGTGGATGATAATGCCTCTCCCAACAAATTTTGCACGTGAATTACTGGTAGGCAACTTTTGCATTATTAGCACGCGATCTGAAAAAATATCTTGGCTTTTGACCCTCACTGATGCCCACTCGCTCATCAATCTCTCTCTCTCTCATAGCCAATTTCTTACTATTAATTCAAATATCGCAGATTTTCTCAATCATTTCTGTTGCGGTGATCTCGATTGGGTAACTGGATTCAAGAGAAGTTAAGCATAAGCTGAGTGACGCAGTTAATATACATATAAATTAATATTTTTGACGCCAACACTTACGGAGTGCTGATATTTATCATATGACCTCTGTATAACTTTTTATTTTTTGTCAAAAGTTCGATTTGTGTGGGGCACTAGCCTCTTAAGTCTCCCTCTGCACTGAATATGTCATTGACTTTTAATTTAGTTAAATGCCATGGTCTAGTCTCATATTCCGAACCATATTGAATTTTGAGCATATATGGCGGCAGTTGTGGCATCTAAATCGAACATGATGTTTACAGCAAATTTCTGCCAATGCAGCAAAATTTCTTTTAAATAGGGGTCATCACATGTAGTCTTGTTTTGGTGTTATATTATTAAATTGTACATTAATCGAAGCTTACAATGTAATAATTTAATGTGGAGTTTAGTTATTTAAGTCTTTTTTACGCTCTAATTATATTTAATTTTAATTTTTCATTTTATATTTATTTTTACTTTAATTTAAATTATATCTTTTAGTGGGAAAAATTAAATACATCTATCTTGTAGCATTAAGTCAAAACGAATTAAATAAACAAATGAAATTAAATGTAACTTGTGAAGAGCCTTAGTGTTTTTTCTTGCCAGAATTTCACTACAAAAACATGCACTCCAAGAAATTGCAGTTTATTTGTGCAAATCCATTCGTAGAGTTTATAACTGTGCAAAAAAATTGAAGCGACCAAGCAAAACGAAATTATAAATTAAGAGAAAAAAATAATAATAAAAATTATTGGGTTTTTTTGAAAAATGCCTGATGACATAGTTGATAAAACTGAACCACTTGAAATGAGGTAGAATTTAAAGATCAATTTATATTAATAAAATACAGAAAATAATTTTTGTTAACGATGAACCATTTCTCTATTTCAGGTATAAAATTCAACCTCGCAAAGATACGGAAAGAGCTTTGACATCGCCGGATTTTGATCCGTTCGCAGAGCGACAAAATGAGCATCCCACCACGTAAGTGTACTGCTAGATGTAAAATGTTTAACATACAGAGTACTCGTACAAGTCCATACTACAGTAGAGAAGATTTGACTTTTTTTTTGACGACAAGTCTTTTTCGACAATTTAAAGTTGCGGCAAAAGTGTACGAAGTGGTGTTAATTCGACCTCGATTAAGTGATTTATAATACTAAGAAATGTAATGTATCATTTCACATTTCCTATCATATTTTTTGAAGTGTTTCCTTGTTACTACTAATAAGAAAACACCTGGGACGCTGTTTTTTTGAAAACCCCGATCCATGTTTCGGAATAGTTTAGTGGGCTTTTTTACCTAAATATTGTTTCTTTCTAACGTTTTTCATAACAGAAAAACCATCATTTAGATGGCTTAAGTTTTCAGAGGTGTGATTTCGGGTATCTCATAGCTGTGTGAAGACTATTTTTTATCAGCAGGTAGAAGAGACAAATCTGCAGATGAATCTGGATATAATGTCAAATAGTGATTTTTGTGAGGAGCGATATGAATATGGACATATTTCAGCACTTTCTTTTAAATTAGGTATAGAATTTTTGGTATGAATTCGCTTAGTGGTGAAGAGATTGTCTATATGCCCTACTTAAATTTATTGATAAGTGGACAGACTCAAGGAATACAGAAGTGACTTTGAGTGGCATGGACGTAAACGATTTATTTATATTCTACTATAGCTGCTTCTAACGCTTATGCAAAGTTGCCACATTTGAGTGAGACTTATGTAGGACTTGCTATTTGTGTTACACTGTTACACTTGTACTACTTTTGCTACATTTTCATAGTAATTGCTACATTTGTGTAACACTCAGTAAATTTGTTAAACATTTATGAAACACTCTTTACATTTGTGTAGCTCTAATGTCAGATTTATATTACACTTTTTCAATTGGTGTAACACTTACGTTACACTTATGCTACACTTTTGTGAAATTTGTTTCAAAATAACAAGAAAATCTTTCTCTTTGATAACCTACTTTGAATTCTCTTTAAAACAAAACATCCTTATTATTTGGGGAAAGCTATACGCAAAGCACTTTTGTGGAACATTCCAAATTTAGAGACAGAAAGTGTTAAGCAATGTGCTTGAAGTATTATTTGAAATATCACACTTCGTTTTACAATTAATAAAATCGATAAGAAATTCAAAGTTATCCAAAGATGAAAATTCGTACACACGTACTATCTGTTATTTGTTAAATACAAACATTTACAATATTACACTCTTTTTTCAGTGATTGTGATACCCTAACACATCTTTTGAAGGCTTCTCTCGGTACTGGTATTCTTTCGATGCCAATTGCCTTTATGTATTCCGGTATTGTTATGGGTATTTTCGCAACTATTTTTACCGCCCTCATTTGCACACACTGCAGCTATGTGCTGGTGAGTACAAACAAAAAAAAAATGATTTTTGTAATATAAAAATAAAAAAACAGAATTTTTAAGTGACAATGCAATTTCCTTTATTTATTTTTACATAGGTTAAATGCGGTCACAAACTTTATTATCGGACACGCAGAACAAAAATGAGTTTTGCAGAGATAGCAGAAATCTCTTTTTTAAACGGACCCAAATGGGCACGTGGTTTTGCGCCGATTGCTAAATTTTCAATACTCTTCGGGTTATTTCTAACATACTTTGGCACCTGCTCGGTGTACACTGTTATTGTGGCGAGAAACTTCCAACAGGTCTTGGAATTCTGGATAGATCGTGAGATTTCGCTGCGCTTGCTAATTGCAGCGTTGCTCATTCCACTTATTTTACTCTCATGGATTCCCAATCTCAAGTACCTAGCACCAGTATCGATGATTGCTAATGTTTTCATGGGTCTCGGATTGGGTATTACTTTCTATTATCTGGTACAGGATCTACCACCAATACAGGAACGTGCATTTGTTCAAGTGTCAACACTGCCCGCCTTCTTTGCTATTACAATTTTTGCGATGGAAGCTATTGGTGTTGTTATGCCATTGGAAAATAATATGAAGACACCACGTCATTTCTTAGGCGTTTGCGGTGTACTGAGTCGCGGCATGGGTGGTGTTACTATGATTTATATGTTCCTTGGTTTCTTGGGCTACTTACGCTATGGTGATCTTACAGAAGAAACTATTACACTGAATTTGCCTTTGGATGAATGGTAAAATTTAACAAAATTTTAATATTTGTGTATGTTATTCTATTAATGTTTATTTTATATTCTAGGCCAGCTCAGACTGTTAAGGTATTGATTGCTTTGGCTGTGTACTGTACATTTGGTCTGCAATTTTATGTTTGCTTAGAAATTGTGTGGGATGGTATTAAGGAAAAGTGCACAAAACGTCCAACACTTGTCAATTATGTGCTGAGGTGAGTGTAATAAAGAATAACAACTTTTATATCGATATCACATAGCTAACGATATATAGTATCTAGGAATATTTTATCATCTGTATATAGTATATACGCCAATTCAATTTTCATTTCATGATTTCAGAACTGTGCTGGTTACAGCAGCCGTTGTGTTGGCTATCGCTGTGCCAACTATAGCACCATTTATGGGTCTTATTGGTGCCTTCTGCTTTTCCATTCTTGGACTCATCTTCCCGGTAAGTTAATATTATGCAATTTAAAAAAATCTTATCTTCATGACTAATTTTTGTTTGCACAAGATTAGTTTAGGATGCTTACAATATCGCCTCGCAAAAATCAAGAATGATGCTTCTGAAAAAGTTTCGAAATTAGCTATTGGATTTAATGATTCCATACTTTTGCAATTTCATAAACCTTTTCGAAACTATTTCAACGTTTTTTCGATACTCTCCAACTTTTTCTAAGTTTTTCGATATTATTCGTGGCTTTTAATACTTTTGAACTCTTCGATTTTTCCAAATTTTTAAGTTTTTCGATACCTTAACTTGTGTCAACTTTTGCGATGTTTTATGGTATTACTGGAACTTTTCGAATTTTTCGATACTTCCGTCTATAATCGGCAGTCTCAATGTTTGTTGATATTTTTCAACTTCTATCAATTTGTTCTATGTTATGCCATACTTTACGGCTTATATGAGTTTATCACTACGAAACTCCGATTTTCTCTATACTTTCCAGTTTTGCAATGCTTTATGATACTTTCAACGTTTACCAATTTTTTGTATTATTTTCGAAACTTTTCGACTTTTACGATATAATTTTCGATACCATTCAATTGTTGTTATTCAATCACAAAACCTTTCGTAAGTATATCGTCTATAAAAACAGTGAGGTGTTAAATAGTTCCCGTTGTACTATGCATTTTAACTCAACATTCAACGTTTTTCGTTCAGGAATTACTTAGAAATTATTATTGTCAAATAAATTTTTAATACTTCTTTCTAACTATGTACTTATTTCTTAAAATTTTTTTGTATAATTATTTCAAGTCAATCTATATTGCTTTTAATAATCCGTTTTATCCCTTCAAGTATTTCTTCTTTATAAACATTCAAGTCTTGCTTGCAGCATAACGACTTCTTGCGGTTTTATGTCCTTTGGACCCGAATTCCGTTTCGTTTTATTTTCTAATCTTCTGATTAAACTCCTGAAATAGTTTTGGCTCAAATTTTTTTTAATGTAGGGTTGTGCTATTATTTTTAAAAAAAATTTATCAGCAAATCAAGTATTTGTCTCAAAACTAATTTTTATCTTAACTCTCAAAAATATTTCAGGTCCTGATTGAACTGATAACCGATTGGGATAGTGGTTTTGGTGCTCTGAATTGGGTACTGTGGAAAAATATTATAATTGGCGTTTGCGGTGTGCTCGCATTAATCTTTGGTTCTCACAGCGCCATTAAAGATATTCTTAAAGTCTACTCAGATGCTCCAGAAAGCAGTACATAAATAGAAATGAATTAATTTTATTAAAAGTGCACGGAAGTTTTGAATTCAAATCAGTTATATATGAAATTTTTTTTAAACCGTAACTTCTAAGCAGAACCTCAAACGAATGCATACGCTTAGGAATAAAGGCATTTACTGAATTTTATTCATTTCAATATATTAAATGCTTTGGATTCATAAATACAAGAAAAGATTTTTTGACATCGATAGATATGTATATTGAATTCGAAGTCTTCTCCTTGATAACTGAATTACTTACTGAATGCATTCTATTATTAATAAATACATTTACTGCATGAATATAAAGTAACATTTTAAATATTTATTGACAAAATAGAATCCATAAAAAAAGCTTTATTCTAAAATAAATCCTATAAGTTTCCATGACATTTATGTATATTTATTTTTTCCGTGTGCTCAATAGAAAAAAGTACTATGCTTTGTAATTAGTTTAAGCAGATAAAAAGACATAATGAATTATACCAGATATTGAATATATTGGTTGTAATGCATAATGATGCTGCTATATTTTAGAAGTGAAAATAAAAATTTAAAAAAAAAAACTTTAGCCAGTATGAAAACCAGAGTTATACTGTAGTTCCAAATGCAAAATATCTAACTATTGTTAGATGAAAAACTAAAAAAAAAGCTAACAAACCGAGAATTTTACATGTAGTTAAAATTATTTTACTGTTCATATATATGTATATGATTATATAAATATAGTATATATGTATATAAGTATTTAATTATGTATATGTATTAAAGACATTTTGTACACAAATATTGTGTACGTTTTATAGGCGTATTTTTGCAGAATAGTGCCTCTTGTAATATTTCTAAGAAAAGTTTGCTTTTGCACGAAATTTTAGCCACTAGTTAGAGGATTTAAAAACCTAAAAAATTAAACCAAAATGACAACCGGCAGCAAATTTATTTCGAAAAACCAATAATTTCAAGTGCATTAGAATTGAACAGAATTTAAAAAATATAAGTAAAAACCAAAATAGTGTATTAGCGAAAAGAATTTATAAATTTTAGAAAAACTATAATATGTACCAGCTAGATAGAAATTAACAACACCTCTATGGATATGTATGAAGTTTAATGCTATATAAATTTACATTTAATATTCAATATCTCATTGTAAAAACAAAAATGCTATTTAGTAAGAGTTTATGCGAAATAATATAAAGAATATAGAGTATTATATTATATGCAATGCTAATTAGTTGTTAACATATATGTAAAATATAAGTAAACAGCGTAGAATAAAAAAACAAAATCCAAAATTAACTCAGCCTATGCACTGGAAAAAGGTCTGTGCTAGAAGAGTTTTCCCTAAGGGTATTGTCGTGTGTTACATTTAATTTTTAAAAATGTTTTAAATAATATTGAACTTATGGTTGTCTTGACCTTTTTCCAGTAATTGTCCGTAGCTAAATCGTTTATTAATATTTTCCCCATAGAGTCCTTGCGTGCATGACTGCAGCAGTTTTATAATGCTCACTAATAGCAGCTATAACTGAACTTTCAAAGCTTTCTTGCACGCATCGGCTGCTGTTATGTAATTTCCAAAATTTTATTTAATTTTTTTTTTAGTTTAATATATAATTTTTTCACTGTTTTGCATAAATTTAAAATTTGTGCGCTTCGAAATTCTAAATTAATTTATTTAAATTGTATCTTCTGCAAATATCTAAACCAATAACAATGATGTGGATCTATGCATTTAGCCCTGACATAAACAATATATATCATATAAATATTAAAACGCAAAAACTAAGAATCAAAAGGAATAATAAATTAACGAAATGAAAATAACGAAATATTTCAAAAACAACGAGTTTTTCTTAATTGTTTCATAATATTGAGGTATGTGAGGCACATGTTATAAATATGTACGTATAACTTTAAATTTTAACAGTATGTATACACTTAAAAAAAAAATTGTCCACTAATTGTATAAAGAACATACACATACATATGTATTTTGATTTGAAAACAAATAATTTTTTAATAAATAATTCGATATTTTTTTGAAATATTTATTTTTCTTAAATAAATTTGTTTTTATTAAGAGATTGTATTTTAACGATATACCAGAATGAATTGCAGTAGTGCGGAAAATTTGCTCTCTTAAGGAAAAAAGAGCTTCCTCTTAAAATCTTTCCACATCTTCAGTTCTCGCATCGTATTCGAAAATTTCAAATTTTGATACAGAAAATATTTTAAATATATTGGAGTAGGTCTTAAACTCATTGGGTTGTTTAGATTTATTGTATATAGCATTTTTAAATCCTATCTCTTGCTTCTCCAAAGTGCGGAGTGTTTTTACGCCAAAACGCACCAAATGTAATAGGACGAATCAGAACCAACCAGCCCTACGCCCTACCCAACCAGCAATCACAACAGGGCGTGGTAACCTCTACATTGCCTCAAATCTGTCACATAGTTATTGAATTGTTTGAAAATGGGAACATCACAGAAGCCAGTTTTTCTTTTACTACAAAAATCAGTTCCGTTTTCTGCAAAAGCTGATTGGCAACAAATCTACGTGAATTCTTTTCCTGCTGACAAAGTAAGACCCCACAAAATGGAATCTCAAACCGATGGAAGTTGTGTTGTGTTATAAGGTACCCAAGTTCTATATAGTAAAATGTGTTAAGCTTAAAAATAAATTTAAAGGAATGGTAGGAGCAAATAGAAAAGTTTCTGGTAGAGGCATGGCAGAAGCTGAACAAAAACGAGTCAGCAA
Organism: Meiosimyza decipiens; assembly: GCA_963680825.1. NCBI lineage: Eukaryota > Metazoa > Arthropoda > Insecta > Diptera > Lauxaniidae > Meiosimyza > Meiosimyza decipiens. Next base: position 24,456,305 of record OY804258.1, on the reverse strand, counting down.
AAACACTATATTACCAGTGTGAGCGCTATTTATAAAAATGCAATGCAAAAACAAGATAATTGAAAGACAGGACTTGTGCAATGTATATATATGTTTAAAGACATACTTTTTAAGTTAATTTGCAAACATTTTAAGCAGAGTGATTTTCAGATGATTTTCAAAATGTGATTATATTAGTTATTTCTTTCTCTTAGATGTCGTTGAAAATGATGTGCAAGTATTTCTATTACTGCAACACATAGCGCTATAATTTGACATAGCAAAAACCCAGTAAAAATTAGCGAAAATTTTTCAAGTCCTAGAGGACTGAGATGGTCATCACACCTTAAAAAAATATCATTATGTCGCTTAAGAAGCTTATACCTTAGTTCTAGATCAACATCAAACCATTTTTGTATCAAACCTGCTTCACGTATTCTGCGTAGAGCTTCGTTAAAAACGTCACGCAAATACGAGTTGGCCTTGAAATAGGCACAACTTTGTTGAAAACGTAAAGGCATACGAACAAATGATAAAACATCAAGACTTTCACGATTTCTTATGTAAAATAAATATCGTATATATGTTGACAAAATTGCAGCATGACCACTCGATTTTTCCAATGATTCAAAGAGATTATCCGGACTATTCGAAGCTAAAAGCCGTACATTTGCCATTGATATATTCAATTCCTCTAAGACAAGTGAATAGTCAGTACTATTACGCACGAGGAAAGTGTAATTATGCAACGTTAGCTCCTCAACGTTGCTCAAAAATGGTACGAACTTATGACTATACGAATCAAATAATTTAGCATGATATGCTGCACTAAAAATAAAAAATCCAATATTCCAGACAACAATACTAAATCGTATAGAACTGTGCACTGCTGTTGTGGTTTGTGCCACGCCTAGCATACTCCCGACTATATTAGTCCAAGATTGATTATTCTCCGGAATATTTAAAACATAACGAAAACGTCGAAAACAGGCCGAATTCATTAACTTAATCAAACTGATCATCAATATAATGCAAGCCAGCAGGCATAACCATGTTGTCCAATGAAATGGATTTACAACCCAGTTGGAATTATTTTCGGAATTGTTGTTTATTTGTTGTACAAGAGCTACCACCTCAGATCCTAAATAGGAAATGCTCTGCGAAAAGTATTGCACGCGAGTTGGTGTATAAGAGAAATGACCCATTAGTACGTCAACCATGCCTTGCTTCAACATCAGATATGGTCCTGTTATCGTGCCATTCCTATAAACATCACCCCAATATGTTGCAGTGCTTCCATGTAGCTCTATTTGGAAATTTAATTTTTTCGCAACAGCCTTTAGTGCTTCTGCCTCAATGCCATGAATAGCTCTGGGTTGCGGTGCTGTATCGTTGAATATGAAAAATGGTCCAACATTACGTGCAAAAATTCGCACAGTGCAATTGTTAAAATTTTTAAGTTTTTTAGGAAATAATTCATCGTTACGGAAATGTCCATTCATCCAAGCGTTCGTTTGAACTAAGACAATTTTTCTACATTGATTTCTTTGATAGGGCTGATAGCTATAGCCCAATATCTGACCGTTTTCGTTTCTTAAAAATATGATAACATTCACTATGCTGCGTTCAAACATCATTCGAAAAATCTTTTTAATTTCAATTTTATAGTTGGTATCCTGCCGTTGATAATCACTCAATTGTAGTAAAATGACATATGAACCGACCCCATCACGATAATATTGCTTGGAATCTGGAAATATTGCTCTAAGAGCAGAAAAAAAAACAATTTTTTATTATGAATATAAAAATTGTATTACATATAAATTTGCCAAGAGTTAAAGAAAAACTTACCTGATGGCATCAAATGAGTTCACATACCACAGATTATAATGCATTGGTATTATTTTCTTCAGTGTCTTCTTAAATGTAATGCTGTAAGTGAGTCCTGTGCTATTGTAGAGCACATTAGTCAAATGATCGATAAGTCTATGTCTTCCTTGCGAAGACTCTGTACCAAATTGTACGTGTATGTTGAGAAAATTGGTCTTGGTTTCAAAGTAATTACGTAAAGCTTCACCGAAACCAGTATCGCGTAAGTTTTGATACGTTAGCTCTTGATTGAAATGACAAACCGAACATTTCATAAGATAATAAAAAATCCACACTTTAAGGAAAACTACAAGTGGACTAGACATGATTACTGGAATGCTTGTACTGCAGAAGAAATTATAAAACATAACTTTATATCCACCATGAATTTGAAGACTTAGAACTTCAATGTTAGAAATTGCAAAATCATTGAATTCGATTGCGGAAAAATCAATTAGAACGATGATTGACAATGCTTGTTTTGTGCACATTTTTAAACTTTAAATTCATTTATCGATTAAACTTGGGAACGCTAATTATAGGTTAAGGGTCGTACCGAAAACACTTAACGTTTTACCTACGTTTTAGCCCCCTTTATTTGTGCCTTTGTTTTAGTTTGGGGATTAAAAAAAGAAAATTTCAGCTTCCTCGCTCAAACGGCGCAAACAGAGTTTGTGACCAAATTCGTAGAAAAAAATCTGCCTTTGGTCCCAAGATTCGCTGTATTTTTTATTGCGTGGAATGTGCCACCCCTTTTTGTCTAACCACGCCTACATTATTTGTGTGTCTGAAAATGCGAACAATATACATGCATTCGAAGGTGGTTATTTTTGCGGTCCTATAGACCTATATTATAGAATTGGTTTTAAAAAAAGATTTCTAAAAATTTCAGCTGCCTAGATCAAACCTGTGAACCACGCAAACAGTTTGTTGCTCGTACAAATAAATCCTTTAAAGGCTTTCCTCCCACAAAGTCACATTAAAAGAATAATTGTTTTGCTTCCAGTGCCCTCAATAAATAAATTTGTAATGATACTTTATTTCTAAAGGAGCTTCGATAGTTAGGGTGCCGATGGTTGAAATTTTTATGCAATTTTATCATGCGGCAGACGTTGAAAATCACGAAGTTCTAAATGTAAACAATCTCTGTCATTGCGTTGTTTCTGTGATATTAATTGAGAGCCATTGAAACCGATAAAAAAGGTACCATAATCAATTTTATGGCGTCTGCCATTTATTTTAAGAAATTTGTCTAAGCACAAAATAGATAAATGCAAGAGGCATTAAGAGAGTTAATTTTTTTTGTTAAGCTTTTGAAATACATATTTGAATGATTTTATCGCCTGGCAGATAGCGATAATTATAAGAACTGGATCATAAAAAACAAGAGAACAATCTGTGTCATTTAGTTGTTACTTTATTAAAAGCAAGTAATTAAAAAAAAAATAGCTAACTGGCTCTTTTACTTACACAAAACGTAAAAATAGAGAAGGCAGATGATTTTAGCGCTAATATTTCCAAGGCAGACGTTTTTGAGCACTTAAGTTTTATATTATTAAGGATATATGTATAAAACTAATAATTAATATGTATATGAGGTATTCCAACCCATATCGGACATCATTTTGCTTTTACATCTCTAATTTTTTTTTCTACTACAGTGCTGGTTGAGACTGGCCAATTTAAACTTTTTTCTACAAAATACCGTAAATTGAAGTTTATTGCACAATTCTACATAAAGATCTAGGTACATAAGCTATCGTACTGTATGATAGCTGAAAAGTATTATTTTGATATTTCTGGGAAAAAAATCAATAAACTTTCGGTTAAACTTTTCAACTATATAATTAGTTTATATAAGTCCAACCCCATATATAGTGAAACAGCTGAAACCTACACGTCTGCCTCTTATATTTTCAGCTACTAGCGGCAATATAGAAGACAACAAAGTTCTGTTAATACATCGAAAACAAATTAAGCTTAAGAGGGACAATTTTTAATATGTCAAAATTCAATTTAAGGTGTTACAATGCTACAAATATATAACAACAACTTTTGTGCAATTTTATTAAGACATAAAAATTGTGAATAACACTTTTTTATAATAATAATAATAAAATAATAACAATAATAAAGCTTAGCTATTGCGGCTATTAGCCTCCTTAGCTAGTATAACTTATGCTGAGTTTCTAACATACCAAATTTTACTTTTCACCAGCTGCTTAATTCCACATTTTATGCACCAGAAGCTCCAAAATAAAAACAGCGAATGTCAAAGCCTGCATAATTATGAATCCAATAAAAACCGGTTTTAGTTTTTCTACTCCCAAAGGTTCTGGCAAATTAGCACCTCTCAAGAATCCAAAATGTTCATTTTTTAAAATTTTATATTTTAAATCCAAATCAAGGAACCATTTAGTTAATACACCACTCTCACGTAACGATAGCAAAATCATATCCAAGGGATATTTTAAATAGGAATGACGTTTATAGTACGCACAGAATGACTGCCAATGAAGAGGACCGCCAGTAAGCGTAAAAACGTTGAAAAGGTTATGTTCATTCATATAGAATAAAAACCGTAAGTATGTGGATAGCACAGCTACATTCCCAGTAGAGTTTCTCAATATTTCATAGACGGCATATGGCTCATTCGAGGATATGGTTTGGGTGTTAGACTTTGTAATATTATAAAAAATTGAGCTATCTATAGCTCCACGCGATATAAATGTATAATTCTGTTGGATCAAATCGTCAATGGAACCAAAGGGGACTTCCTCAATTTCACTGTAGGCAACAAACAATTTAGCTTGATAAGTAGCATTGAAAACCACATATCCAATACTCCAGAAAGCAATAATTATACGTAATGAATTATTTGCAATCGTTAGTGTTGACCCAGTACCTATCATAGAGCCGATAATGTCGGACCATGAGTAATTGCGTCCCTGTATATATAATTCACGACGATAATGCCGATTATATGATGACATGACCAATTTAATAAGAACAATCATAAGCAGCGTATAGACTAACAAGCATAACCATGTAGTCCATTTAAATGGATTCCATACCCAAGTATTATCTGTAACTGGTTGCTCATCCATCGAATTTCTTATAAACGCGAACACCCATGAGCCTATGTAAGAAATACTCTCCGATAAATAATAAACACGAGTTGGTGCATATGAAAAATAACCGAAGAGCATATCAACTTTGTTTTGATCTAGCAATAAATATGGTCCAGTCATAGTGCCATTTTGTGTAACTTCACCCCAAAATATATCGGGACTACCATGAAGCTCTACGTGAAAATTTAATTTTTTTGCAACAGCTATCAGCATCTGTGCTTCTAAGCCAAAATACTGGCTGGGATATAATTCGCTTTGGTTATAGAGGAAAAATGGTCCAACATTGCGCGCAAGTACACGTAAGGTACAATTGTTAAAGTTATTCAATTTATTTGGAAAAAGTTCGGCATTTCGAAAGTTGGTTCCATTCCAGAAATTTGTTAAAATCGGTTTAATTTCTCTGCAGTGATTTTTTCGAAATGGTTCATAGCTGTAGCCAACCAGCCCTTTTGCGTTACGTAAAAAAATTATAACATTCACGATGCTGTACTCAAACATGATATTAAATATTCTTTCCATCACGATTTTATAGCTGCCGTCTTGACGTTGAGTGTCATTTAATCTGAGCACAACTGCATAGCAGCCGATGTCGTCCACAAAATATTTTTTTAAATTTGGTAGAAGCGTCCTGGCAGAAAAAAGTAAAAATATTTTGTTATTTGCACAAAAACATAACGAAGTCCAATAGATAAACACAATTTTGAAATATTTCATTTTCAAACGGTGTAGTCAATTAAATATCAATTTTCAATTAATTAATTTATAAATAAATAGTGGTATGAGCAATTCTTAGTTTATAAAGAAAAAGGTCAATCATTCATCACGAGTGTTCCCAATTTCGTATGTGTGGAAGAACATTTTCAATGAGTATAATACTACAACTACCATTATTATCCTATAACTCTGTTATAGGCTGCTACGATCCCTGGCTCATTGGTTTATGTTTTGTCGGTTCGTTGCATGCAACGAGTCTTCCTCTGCAGCTACATATCTCTCTGCGGGTACCACGAAAGCTCTGACCGACAAGTTTCGCTATTGTCTATTCTGATCATGTGCTCTAGCCATTGCCAACGTCTTTTAATAATCTCAGTTGAGATGGTGGTATGGTTGGTAACCTAATTGAGTTTGTAATTCGAGTGGCGGCCTAATCGTTGAGTTATATGAGGTTGGTTTGCAAATGGAACGAACTTGATGACAACAAGACAATTTTTGATTTCCAGTGCATTTCAAATTGACTTTCTATATATGCTATTGAAGGCAGTTATGAAGTCAATTAAGCAGATATGAAGGTTAGTTTTTCTTTCGCATAATGGCGCTAGGATAATACAGAGTGTGACTATTGATCCGTATATTAGTGGATATGAGCTATTAAAAGGTTGTAGAGCAAAAAGTTCTCCACTGATTTGGTCTCGGGCAATATTTTATGCATTTGACTGATCTTTATAGTGTTGTCGAGTAATGAATCGAATTTTTTGATTGCTGAAAAGTGCCTATACAATTTATGCAATGTATTATATGTATACGTGCACCAAATGCCATTACATTATTTTGCTATATAAATTGAAGCTTGGGATGGTGCTACGCCCTAGAAGTGGCTTTAAAAACTTTAAACATAGTGCAATCTTAATTTGTTCAAATATGCACCAAGTCTTTATGTTTCATACAAATCGCTACAGCCGTTTCGAAAATAAAGTGGTAATGTATGTTGGGCTTTACATAATAGTGCCATAATAAATACAGCTAGCAATCCTCACTCTTTGCGCTCCATCCCAAGAGCGATCAAATGTATAATATATAGCCCAAACCTAAATTTGTAGAGAATTTTATGCTCAACAGAATTTTAATAACTCTAAGTGTCAGAGCAAACGAAACGAGATATTTACAAAAGAACGGCATTCGCAACCTTTGACCTTGAATATATTGACTCGCATACACGATATCCTAACTTTGGACTTTTGGGTTTTACACAAATTTACATCTTATTATCTTTCATTCCGAGATTCAATCCATTTTCCTGGAATTTCGTTAAGCTTGAGCTGTTGGATGACCAGTTTTATTTCTTTAAGAGAAGAAGGCATGTTTTAATTGGGTGACTTGTTTCCGAAAGTGTTTTCAGAGGGTGTGATGAATATTTCAGTTATGGCATTTGCTATTGGGTTTTTTTTTTTCGTTGCTATGATTCAGCGTGCTGGTGCAGATATCAGACCATCTCCCTAATAGCGCGGGTTTGGATCTTAATATTTGTATGTGTTTACTATAATATATAGTCATGTATATACTGTCCGAGCAAACAATAAAATTCTCTTAACAAACTATTTTCTTATAACTAATATATGTCTCCTTTTTATCCAAATTTTGAAAAAGTGCACAACACTTACATATGTACTTCAATTAATATTATAATTATCTTACATGACCGCTTCATACGAATCCACAAACCACAGGTTATGATAAAGCGGTACTTTCTCCTTCATCACATTATTGACATTAATACTAAAGGTGAGCTTGGACGAATTATGAAGTATGTGAGTTAAATGTTGAACTATCAAATCTTGCCTTCTCAAGGATGAATTTAACTGTAGTTGAACTTGTATATTCAAGAAATTTGTCTTAGTCTCAAAATATTTTGCTACAGCTTTACCAACCCAATTATATTGAGAATAATCAATATATGTTTGAGCCTTCAGGGCATTATGATACTCGCAGTTTAAAGTTTTAACACTAATACAGAAAAAAAGTAATAGTAGAAAATATTTGCTATACTTTAAAGAACCGGCACCAGACATGGTTACTAGAAAAATGTCACTGTAAAGAAAATTCAGCATAAGTGCATTTTACTAAAATTTTAATTGATTTTAAAGTAAAAGAAACTGCAAAATCATGAAAAATTATTGATTGTACAGCGCTGAAGTTTGACTTCCCTTTCGATAGTGTAATTGCTTAGGTAGCTACTTATTTTATATTATCTCAATCTGAAAAGGGTTTATATATGTATGTATACTATAGCATAAACCTAATTTGAGTTTAATCTTGTTGTGGTATCTTTGAAGGGCCGTTTTTTTACTGCATTAGATTTATTTAAAAGATACAGTGTGTACCTTATTGGTAGGTGATAAAAAATTATCCCACGCTCGCAGTGAGTTGTACAATTTTTATGTCAATATAAACCAACAACATCACTCATAGCATAACAACCAAAGTAATCTACTCTAAATTCTGTTGGTGTTGCAAATAACAATATTATGGCCGTATGTCATTTGAATAGCATTAAATTGGTCTAAATCAACATTTGCTATAAATTTTTTAACTGCCATATAGAGAAAGTAAAATAAGTTTTTTTTTTTAATGGCTAATATGTATGTTGTCAACATACGAATATTTTAATTGCTTATTGGTCATCGACTGAGCGTTAGCAACGTAAAAAGTTGCATAGTTTTATTATGACAATTGCATTCATCTGAGCTAGCGAATTCAATTTTATATTTTATGAAGAGAACTCGATCATAAAATAGGCGCCATATCATATTTGCGTCGTAAGTAATATTTACATTAGCATAGGAATAAAAGCATTTTTTTGAGTAAAACTTCGGTTTGAATTTTTGGGCCCTGTTTGTAACCGGATATAGTGAAATGTTAGTAAATGCGTAAAGCTGTATATAAATATTGATTTATATCACTTGCTTTTCTAAACTGATTTTAAGAAAAAAGTTACCATTCTTGTTGGAACACTAAGAGCATACTGATACTAGGGGCGCTGTAAGCAAAATAAGCACATAATGTTTGCTCCGTCATAGTGTCTCAACTAAGAGTCATGAGCTTATGACCCTCCGAAGAATTATATTTTATATAGACATTAAACGAAATGAGGGAAGAAGACAGTCACTCACGCCTATACTATACTTTTAAGCGTGAGCCCCCGAAACGAAGTGACAAGTTAGTGCAGCAGGGTCTCACAATGGACTCAAATTGAGTATTCTTGGACAAAATTCAATTACATGCTCGCAAGGTTTTTTGATCGTTGAACATGGATTCACCGCAAATTTCTTGCTTAAAGGAACGCAGTTTTTTAAATTTATTCGAAAAGTATGCCTTAAATAGAAAAACACATTATGATCTATATTGTGGAGGTGGAACAAAAACACAAATTTTAAGATTTGATTCAGCTATGATGCTATGAAGTTGGTTTGCCTCAATGATTTCCAGTAAGTATAAGGAAACTTAGGAAAAAATACAAAAAAACTTGAAGTTATTGGTTAAATTGGGTATCGAATTATGATACAACAACCCGCAGTCTGTATGAAGGCATAATTTGGTTTGAATAACCAAATAAAAAGGATATTTAAAAAAAAAAGTCTTGCATCTTTTTATGGAGACAAACCATATACAAAAAATAATTATTCACCTTAACCCCTAACATCCTAACTCTTTTATTTTGAGCTGAAAAAAATATACGTTTTAGACTTTATGATTCTGGACAACTTTTATTCCATCATTTTTTTACAGGTTACAGACACGGCCCCTAGGTACAAGTTACATGGCAGGTCTCTGGTGGAATCACCAGAACCCCGAACTTCAAAAACAATTTTGCAAAAGAAAAATTTTTTTTTTATTTTATTTCTTATAATATATTGAAGACTTCGATCATCACCTTTTAGAGGCTTCTCTTTGAAATTTGATCGACGACATGGAAAGACTCATCGACACAAACTGCCGGAACTCCATCGAATCCAAATGGCAAAACATCAAATCTTCATTTAAAACAGCTAGTGAGTCCATACTTGGCTTTGTCCAACGGAACAGAAAACCTTGGATGAGCGATGCTACTTAGAATACCATTGAGAAAAGGTGAGCCGCAAAACGCACTAGTGATGAAGTACAAACAAGAAACCAGAGGCAAGACGCTGTAAGTAAAATACTGTGGTAAAGAGGACAAGCGAGATCAGAGCCCTTCGTATGGTTTACGGAATAACATACAAGATGGCAAGCAAAAAATTCAAGAAAAATCGGATAATAAAACACCAAGACGGGTGCCCATTAACGACTTCAACTGCCCAGCTGATCCGTTGGAAAGAACATTCTTCAGAGACCATCAACCATTCAACTCTACCCTTCCCTACTGGAACCCGTTGAATTTTTACAAAAACTGTGTTAAAAATAAATATCTATTTTTATTTTTCATACTCACAGTAATATCTGGAATCACAAAATTTACCGACAAACTAATAATTTTGAAATGCGTAATATCACAAATTGCCCTTTGGCGAGATGCCATCACTCAACTGAAAAAAACACATGACACACGAAGTAAATAAAATGCGAAAACCGAACTGATCTTCAGCACTTGGAGCTGACCTTACAACTTTTTTTTTTTCTGCCGCATAGCTTCTTAAGGCATGGCGGTAAGGTAATATTTGTAATTAGAACTCGCACGTCTTAACTTCAAAAAGGATTCAAAACACAGAATGGAGCACAGTTTTTTATTATTTTTTATCATTTTAAAATTTTGTAGCAAACCACTTGCTGCACCAAACTTTAATATGCCTGATCGTCATCTATTTGTCAGGGCTTAAAATCCTTTGAGCAATCAAACAATCAATCAAACATGAATTACTTCTTATAATTAATCAATGAACCTTTTAATTATCTAATCAAATACTTAGCAGCCATAACCCTGATTGACTTACATGTTTTTGCGGAACATTAATAAATTACTTTATAATGTAATGAAATGTTTGCGCTTAGTTTTGATGCGTAGGCGCAGTCTTGTAACGTCCTAATTATAAAATGACATCGATGGTAAAAACCATAAGTAAAAACTGACAAATAAGTGGACAATACTTTTTGGGCCAATACTTGACTGTCCATTGAAAAGAGAAGACAAAAAGTACTTAAGTCATGTTACAGTCAAATGAAGTGATGTCAAGGCCAATAGCAATTACAACAATTAAACGAGTGATAGATATGTTGTGATATTTATTTCTTTGGTTTACTTACAATCAAGGTTTACCGTACCCTACCAATTAATAAAGCGATAAATTGCGATAAATATCATATTTATTAAATAAAATATAAAAAAGAAACAAAGTTCGACTTTTTGTTTTATATGTAATAATTCAAAATTAAGTATTGAACTTTACATTTCAAAGTACCTTGTTAAAATTGATACTAAATTTATGTTGAAAAATAACAGCAGACAGTCTATGTGTGATGAGCCTGTTCTGTCAAAATCTAAAAAACTTTGCTGAGGTCAAATACTCGCAATGAATGTGAAAATTAATTTCAAATGGCTGGGTAAAGTGCTCTTCTCCTACGTTTGTGGAACTCTTGAGTATGTTACCATTTTAACGTTAGTACCATTGAATTGTGGGCTGTACATGTTGTAGTTGGAACTTGTTTTAAAAAATGTTAATTGCTTTTATCTCTGCATGAAGTTAGTTTTCGACAAAAAAGTCTGTCAAAATGTTGTTTTTTTTCTTTAATTATCATTAATGATACTTGCAAGAGACATTTAGTATGCGTTAAGGTAAATGAGTTATGGTTTTGTTTCTCTTATTATTAAATTTACATAAAAGTAGAAACAATTTCAAAAATGCACATAAGTAGCTGGCAGACAAACAATTTGTAATCAATAGTGATTTATTCCATGTACCGAAACTTTTGAAAGGTGTTTGAGTTTTGCATAAATGAAATAACACCCAATGAGAACGAATGAAAGAAACACTAATTAAAATGAAATAGTCACCGAATATTGGATATAACACTCAAAAATATATGAAAATTCATTGAGATTTTCTTATAAAATTTTTTGGGGCTGATTTTGTGAGTAGCTATTTTGTAGTGCCAATCAAAATAAAGCAAACATTATCAAAAATGCTCGAATTTTGGATTAAACCAAACCATGAGTGTACTATTGTATAACAGAAACATCAATGCGGATTTCCAAACCTTTATTACACTTTTAAAATTGCATGCAGTATATTAAACCATGTTTTGTGTGAAATAACCAATATAACACCTTTCGCTTAAGTCTTCATATACTCAGCTTCAAAATAAAAACTTTTAAGATTTTACAGTCAAAAATTAAAAACTACGTACATGCTTATGCTGATAATCACCCAAGACGGTAATTCCTTCTTCATTTATATAAATCACTGTTAAGAGTCTTGTAATTAAATTCATGCAAAGGTAAACTTAACATTTTATGGATAACATCACTGAAGTGATTTAATTCCACAAAAAAAAAATACAAAGTAAACGAAAGTATTTACATATATGACTTATATACACGGAAAAAACAAGAGCTCGAAATTCTTGTAAATATTAATCAAAATTACAGAAATATTATTAGAATTTTTAGTAATCTAGAAACGGTTCGAGTTTCTAACAAAAATTGCTTGCATCTTCGTTCTCATCAATTTTTCGAATGCATGTTTTAAATTTTTACAAAGTAGATATTAATATAACTAAATTCACGTACTAAATTACTGAAATAATTTATTGAATTTTAAAAGGACTGTACTATTTTTTCGTTAAGAGATGTACTCGTAATATTATTAAAAAGTACATTCTAAAATTTGTATGATGAAATAATTAATAACTGAAGTTGATTTTTAGAATTTATTACATCAGCTATGTAATTTTTATATACTTTATAGAAATTTTATGTTCAGTACTTTTAGTGCAAAAACAACAAAAAAATTACAAGTGCAAAATGCATTAATTGTTGAAAAATAACGCCAACAATTGCAAAGGAACAAAAAATGGGCAACCAGCTGCTTATACTAGTTTCAGTGACAGCTACGTCACATCTTCAGTAAGCTTTGTTAGCCGATTTTAAAGAGTCTGCAAACACACTATATTTAAGTCTTTCACTGACCAGTTAAGAATCATAGCAAACAAAACACAGTGCGACAAAACTCTACTCTACTCTACAGAGAAATGAAATTCAATATAATAAAAATTTCTTATTTAAAATATTAATATGCATGTATATGAATTAATTCAATCATACTTTATAACATAAGAGTTTGTAAAAATTATTTTCTATAAAATAATTTTTCTATAGCTACTTTTTATAAATTATAAAGCGGGAATCATAAATTACAATATGAAATATGCTCACATTGATGATCGCTTTAGTAAAAATTCTATGTCGCAATTTATTAAAATTTAATAAATTCTTTGTATAATTTCCAACTTTTAGGTGATAAATAAAATGAAGGAAATTTTTTTTAGTATCTATTTATGTAAAATTAAATAAATTACAAACTAGAATAGAATCTTTCATAATGATTTCTTATTTATTACTGTAAAAGAGCAATATTTCTTATCAGCTTTTAATTTTTGTATTCATCTATTAATTTTTGCTAAAATTTGAGCTAGTGTTTTCTCCGTGTAGTGGTATATATCTGTATATATTTATAGGTTAATGTACTATGTATATTATATGTATAGTCGAAAATTTTAAGTTTTCCCCTTATTGAACGTTTTTCCTGTTAATATAGTCAGTGGCTCATTTTTATATATACACATATAACCTTTTTTTTAATGCTGGATACCTGGGTAACTGCTTATTACAATCATCCATCCTCGAAGCATAACTGACTGTAGTGTACTATATAGTATTTTATTTAGATCAACCATCAAGTAAGTCCTTTTCCAGGCAACAGCTAAGTCAGTAATGGTATTGTAAATGAAAATAGCAGTATATTATGTATCGGAGGTTTGCCGTGGTATCTCTCCGTTCTTACATCAGAAGCAGAAGCCATTCTGCAAGCTATCAAAGTAGTGCAAAAGAAGAAAACAATATGTATCATGTGCTCAGGTTCACTATCCATTATACAAGCAGTTAAAAACATTAACGACAAGAACTATAGCATATCCGAATTAGTGATATTCTGATAACTACGCCATGAATTAAATTACTATGGGTTACTGGACATATTGGAATAGCAGTCAACTTAGCCGCTGAAACTAGCGACAAAATCAATAGCAACTACTTTCTGCCTTAACTTAAAAAAAAATGTATACTAAGCAGTCAGTGTAAAAGTTTCGGAGGTTAGAAAAATGTACCTGACAGAATACACCTACCACTATAAAAACATTAATTCCAATCAAATTCCCATTGCTTACCCAATTACAATAAATAGGAAAAAAATAATAGCCTACACCCGTTTCCCACTCACCAGACTCACTCACCAACATTACTTTTCACGAGATGCAGCTCCCATCTGCCTGTCATTGTCACACAGAAATAGTCTCAATCCAACATATAATCTACAATTCCCCAGTAATAGAGAATATACGAAGTACAACCAATATCCATAATACTACTACTTTCGAAATTTTAATAAAACATCACTCAATGTTCTGTTTGTAGTGGTATCTGTCATTCACATTTGAATCACAGAATTGAGTTCACAGATACAAAAGTTTAATCGTTGTAACGTGGTAACTCAAACTACTTTTATGCATAGGTCCACCATGAGATATATCATTAAAATTTTACGAGTATTTACAAAATCAATAATAACACCAACACAATATACATAAGTAGAGTTATCGATCTTAAGTAGTTTATGCATAATTAGTATCACTTTTTACTATAATTGTACGTACGATCAAATTTATAATAAATATCATTTAATTATAATCTGAAAGGTTAAGCAGATCTACTTATACATTTTTTTCTTTAAATATGCATTCACTTTTTTCCATTATAATAGACCAGACCGATTAAGTTGAAGTGATCCGCCATGAAACAAATAACAACATTCAATGAACTGCAAATACTTTTCCATGCAGGCATCATGATCTCATTCATTATTGTCAACATGATCATCATGTTGTTGTTTACTATGGCTGGTCTATTGCTAAAGTGATCATCAGTCATAACAAAAATTTTAAACCTACTTTTTTCACCTCAACCAAAACTACAACAATCTTAATTGTCAGAGATTGTAAGATAAACGCCCGATAGTTGCTGTCTGTCAGGTCAGTTCGGTGATCCTCGCGCAATTGCATAACAAAAGTAATGCCATTGAAATAAATTAAAATTATAATAAAGGTAAGTGGTCAAAAGAAAAAATCGAATAATTTAATAAGGTAAGTAATAAATTGTATTAACACAACTTGTACAAATTTCAAGCTCAAGTAACTATTAGTGAAGTCAAGCTACTCAATATTGTTAATGTGATCCTCAAGTAAATATAGACAAGCCGTTCACCCAGTTAAGTTAAAGAAGAAACGTAGCAATTACAACTAAAACGTCAAAAAAAAAGTCACTAAAAAAAGTAACCATAACAATATGAACATGATCAGCATCATATTACTTAAAAGATATTATCTGTATCATTATGAGCAACACGATCATGAACAAGTAGAGTTTATAGCGTTTGATTACCATACCACAGTGTGGCTGGAGAGAATAGATCTGTGATTTTATTTATTTTAATTATAATGTGCAAAAATCAATTTTTGTTGGTCGATTTTTGAATAAGTCTAAAAGCTTTCAATACTGAAGTGTTCCAAATAAATAAAGTTTTAGCATGATTTTGATATCTGATATCAATGATAAATAACTCCTCTGAAAGTTGTTTTGAAAACCACAACTAATGCATAAGTACTGTAAAATACGCTCTGAAGGTCTAAATATTGAATACGAGCTGCCAGTTCCCGCTTCAATAGTTAAATAAAAAGTTAGTTTTTCAAGTCTTACCTTGTGTGGGTGGTTTCACGCCCACGCCAACATTCATCTTTATCACCAAAAGTTTTATACTAAATTTGGTGACTTTTTTGGAGTAGTCTTCTCAACACAGCGGTTCAAAGCTTTTCCTTGTATAGGAGGTGCCACCGCATTTCACGTCAACTTGTTCAATGATTTTGTGTGACGGAAGCCTAAGTTTCCATATGACTTTAATGTGCGCGGCAGAGGTTGAAAATCATGAAGTTCGTTGTAATATAAATAATACGAACAATCTCTATTATTGCGTTGTCTCTGTGCTACTAATTGACAACCCTTTGAAACTATATAAAAATGTGCCATGAGCAATTTTATCCCATCTGCCTCTTATATTTTAAAATATGTGCTTACACTAAAACAGATAAATGTAAGATGCAGACGTTTTTGTTGCTTCGTTTAAGAGTAATAAAACTTTTTTCAACATTTTATATATGCTAACTCAGGCAGATTGAGATGTAACGATTATATCATTAGAAACGAGAGAAATACCCTCTACCACTTAGTTAATAATTCAACTCCCTATATTTTTAAAAAGCGGAGATCTAAACGTCTGCCTCTTGCATTTTCAGCTTCTAGGGCATTACTGAAGACAACGAAATTCTGGAAGAAAGCGATAAAATTATTTAATAATTTTTTTCATATTAACAATTGCTCTTATGAAAATGCAGCAGTATGAACGTCTGCCTTTTATATTTTCGTTATCAATATTATACCCTTCACGCAATATATCATAGGCAGACGCCATCAAATAATTAAATTTAAGTTTTTTATTTGCATCTTCAAAGTTCATTAAAAAAAAAATCGGCGCCATCTCCACTTAACTCTTAGTTTTTCTAATTCGCATTGCATATCAATAAGAACATTGCATATCAATATCTAAAATGTTCACTGGCTCCCTAGCTAGCTATGAACACTGTGTACACACGGTGATCAGGAACAGCATTATTTTAAAGATATCACGGACACTCTTAATTTCAATTCTTTGATATACGATTTTCTATGATAGCTAAAGTAAAAACATGAAATGGAAATCCAGGCATAACTATTTATCAACAAATATTACAGAGGTCGAAAAAAAAAACGCTTAGCTCAATAGCCCGAAAAGTAAGTCTCAAATGAAAAAATAAATTAAAGCCAAATTTGTTAATGAGTTAAAACCACTTCGATTTCATGCCGGAAAAACCTGCGTACAGTAAAAATTTCATCCAGTTTTCATCGTTTTAAAGTTTCTAATATTTCACTCAAGTGCTGCATTTGAACACCGTGTCAAGTGCGGAGCTTTTTGAACAGATTTTTATCGATTTTTAGTCTTAAATTATTTTGTCTAAAATTATTTAGTCTTAAATTATTTTTTGCAATTGAAATTTAAATGAAAAAATTTTAAATGGATTCCCTCCTATGATTTGTTTTGTTTTCAGCAGAACCGTGTCGCAGCAATAAGCTGATTATGAGTCTTCTTCTTCTTCTTCAAATACCTAATGCAATCTTTGCGTTTACCATGCGCTTGGTTGCAAAAGTGAAGAAAATAAAAATTTCAATTACCCACAATGTGGAAACATATCGCCTGCAGATCATTGGTATTACGTCTTTTGGATGTTTGTACTTTTTAACAAGTCAGTCATTGTTTTATTTTGGTAGCTTCCGTTGTTGCGATCGCATCGCAAAATTTGGCCGTGGTGTCTTCATAGACTGCGCTCTCGATGATCGACTCTTTGTTTATTTGTTGTGCACGAATAGAGTTAATCATTTGCAAAATATTAAAAGTCACAAAAAATATTTAAATTACGAGTATTGAAGTTTCGTTTTTATTTTAGTTTTTATTTTTTGAAAGAATTATTTCTGTTGATCGTGCTGGCAGTGTCATAAAACAAAAATTGCCATTGTTGCTTGGTAGATTTTTATTAAAGAACTCTAATGTTGCATTTGCATCACGGTGCCTTAGCATTTTGCAACTCTTTGTGAATTCATTTTTACGCTTTGTAGTCGCATCGAAAATCAGTCACTTTTGTATCGCGTTTTGCCATAAGCTGAAATCTTTACTTCGATCATTGTAGGAGTTTGTAAAGTGATCTCCGCGTAAACCTTGATGTGCATCTTTTTTCAAGTTATTTTGTGTTCTATTGATTGTTAGATAGTCGAAAAAAGTAATGCCAACGGTTAGTTGTGATCATTTCGTTCAACTAGTTAGATCGATCTTGTTTAATCTTAGTAGTTTTTGTGCTACTGTTTGATATTTGAAATCTTTGCTTGTGTTGCATATTAATGTGAAAATGCTTACTAAAAGTATTATGTTAACAGTGTTGTTTGTGCTGCCTGCAGTCCTTGCGGAAAATAAAAATCATAAAGTGAGTTATTTTGCTAATGAAGGATATGTATGCATATATTATGTTTTAAGAAAAGATCGTGGTCTTTATCCTGTTAGTGAAATATTTTTAACACTGTACTGAGTGAAGTATTGAAAATCAATAAAACCATCGAGCGTGTGAATAAGCGCTAAAGCAAATTTTTCTTTTGAACTTGAACCAAGGCTGTATATTGTTACCAATATGTCTTTAGATGTTTCTGGACAATATCTTTTGTAGAGCTCTAGACCAAAATAAACGTTGTATTCAGTGGGTATATCGAAGACCTCGCTTTGATAAAATTATGGTAACAGGGCTACTAAGTCAAGGCACTGCAATCAGATTTTTGAGTCAGACCTAGCTTATTCTTGAGCATTTCTATGACTCTTGAGGTGCTCAGAAACTTAAGTAATTTTGCTGATTTAGTTTTGGCCAGAATTTTAGGAAAGCTGATCGCATGCTGGATAATGGCTTTCCCATTCCCATTCAGTTCGAAAATGTTCAGAGATTTCATCATCTTTAAGATATTGTCTGCTGGTAGTATTACTAGGGAGATTAACTTTATTTAGTTGTTTAAATATATTATTTTATAGTACCTGCTTATTATTTCTTCAAAGACTCTAAGCTTATACCGCCTTAGGTTTATCGGGAATTGCATCTTCTTACTTTCATTTCAGGTAACTGATTTTTAGTACTTTCTTGCTCATTATTCAGCCAGAATGTATTTTATTCCAGTTAGATTTCAGGCTCGAATAAGGTTTTTGAAGATAGATTAGCCAGCTCCTCAGATAGTAAATTCTGTTTCAATAATATTTTTTCAAAAAATATATTTGAAACACAGTTCTGGGAAGAGAATTTCACTCCGATTATTAGCTCTTGTTAGTGTTGAAAGCTGACTAGAATACTCTTAGCTAGCTTAGTAGCCACAAGACGAGTTCCGAAACATAGCTTAAGCCCCAATTACAATGATGACGAGCCGACGGGACGAGATCGAGACGAGTCTCATTAAAAATGTCAAAATTACTCGTCCTCATGTAGTTAAACACAATACAGTTTGGCTCGCTCTCGTCCCGTCGCCTCGTTCTCATTGTGATTGGCGCTTTATATTTAATATCGCCGAGTCCAGAGCATTTAAGACGATCTGACTTTCGGAGAGTGTGTAGTTTTCTAAATGAATAAGAAAGTTTTTATTGGATAATTAAAATCGGATGTATGTTGTCGAATAACATACTGAATTCTGTCATGGCCTTCAAATTGCTCAGCAGTGAAGAGTGATGTCTAAAAATGAACCTAACGACTGAAATCTTAATGTCAATCATCTTCATATGAAGATATATTGGTGTCAATCCGAGGATAACATTCCAAGTGTTTGTAGAATGGAGCCTAGGAAGCTTTGAAGCTTGTTATCCAGATGCTATACGTGTGAGCTCAAGCTGTCTTCATTCTAGCCCACCAAACATTAAAGACTGACCTATGATTTGAAAAATCTTCTTTGGGATGTAT
This sequence comes from Meiosimyza decipiens, assembly GCA_963680825.1. Lineage (NCBI taxonomy): Eukaryota > Metazoa > Arthropoda > Insecta > Diptera > Lauxaniidae > Meiosimyza > Meiosimyza decipiens. Next base: position 24,436,740 of record OY804258.1, on the reverse strand, counting down.
ATTGTTCGCATTTTCAGCCACACGAAAAAAGTGGGCGTGTTTCGACAACAAGGTGTAACACCTCTCATACAACTTAAAAACTTAATACGCAATATCTTGGCCCCTGTGACACATTTTTTTTAAGTCTTAGTAATAAGGTTTTTTTTTCAAATCGCAATGAGAAACAAACTCTGTTTGCGCCGTTCACAGGTTAGGATTGCTTTTAGGTACACTGCTATAATATTGGCCAAAAATAAAATAAAAAATTACAAAAAAATACACGCTACTTGTGATAAACACACATCATTTGCAAGGTGCGTCCATATGAAATGTTGCTCGTAAAAGTATTAAAATATGCAGCATAGCTGCTTACTGGAATTCGCTTATCGCATTTCATAAATTTGATTACCCACAAGGTTCCATTGTTTAAGTAATTAAGTGTCAAAATTTTACAAAATTTTGCTGACTTTTTTTTCGCCCAACCCACCTAGCTGTGCAATTAATTAGATTTGCTTTTTTCACTTTATTACAATGGCAAACATTCAATAAAAACTATGGTGTCTAGATTAAATGTTTCGTCTTATTAAATAATTTATGAGAATATGATTAATTACACGGTCTAGTAGTGGTTTTGCAACACAGCTACCAAAACTCATTCCTGAATGAGAAGGTAATGCATTTTTGGGGAATAAAGCTATAGACCAGAGCGTTCTAGATTTTTTTTTTCTACCTACGATTTCAGATCAGATAGGTTGACCTCCTTAACACAATTTTTGCAAACTTTTTATTAACCTCTTACGTCAAATTTCTGAGTGGAGTATAGTAATGAGAAAAACTAAATGGTGCATTATGGAAAAATATTCACCATAGAAAAATAGTTTTGGGGGATTATTGGCCTATAACAAACTTTATTTAATAAAATTAAGGAAAACAGAAATATCTCCATTATTCGGCTTAAGCTGTTAAAAAAAAAATTGATATGTATTAAAAAAAATATAGAGTTTTTTAAATATATAAAGAGCGATGGGTTCTGCCAAATTTTCGATGTAGAATATTTCTGCCACAGACACCATAAAAGTTCTTTTAATACCCAACTTCATGTAGAAATTTTTCTTAAAAATTACTCTGATCAAATTTGTAGAGGAATTGAAAACACATCGATTTTGTCCACGCAAAGCCTCAGTATGAGAAAATGTGACGGACTTTTCATGATTTTAAAACCAAGCAAAACTCTATTCCGGCATATTTAAGCGTCAGCTTATATTATGTATATTTCGCCAAATGACTTAATATTTGGGACACAATTTTTAGCATAAATAAAATATTCTAATAATTAATTTTTTTTACAGAAACGCCAAATTTATCGCGAACAAGTGTTGCCCCATGCAGGTGGTCGTATACCAGATACAGCTTTCCATACAGATCGTTTATTTTTAAATGGTCTACAAAAGGAAGGTATTGCAGTGCCCGATGGTGTAGTGCAGGAGCAACGTAATCCACAAGTAAGCTTGAGGAATAATTGAATTATAACTATGTATATACTAGCAGTGTTCATGAAAAGTATCTAGACTACGGGAATGTATTTAGGGTATTAAACTTAGATATATCGTCGCCACGGATCTATGTGGAAAAAAATATTGATTATTATAAATTCTGAAAGTTAGTATGCCAAATGAACCTTTTTATATATAGCTGTCTTTGGTGGAATGTAATTGCATATTAAATATTTTGAGTTCGTTTTTTAAAATCGACTTTTAAAAACTAAATTTTGACAATATACGACAATATTAGTTGCTTGAGAGTTATTTTCCTATATATACCTAGTAAGCAATTTTTAAAAATCGAGCTTACACTTCAATTAGCACAGTTGGTGAAGAAGTAGAATATTTAAAACGATATTTCGTAGTTGGAACGTATTGGATAGCAAAGCTTTCTGTACCAAATAGCAAAACCTTCGGCGAAAAGTAGATAATTCCCAAAGGATCTTTTTTTTTTTGAAATTGTACAGGGTGTTTTTTTTAGAGGTTTGTTTTTCGAATAGAGATAAAACTGGCATTTTATGGTCAAATCTGGCAACTCTAATGTCATTTATGTTCAGTTTGGTTTGCCATTTCATCATGAACAGGTTGACAAAAGAACAACGCTTGCAAATCGTGCAAATTTATTTCGAAAATAATGGTTCAGTTCGCGAAGTTTACCGCAAGCTCCGTCCATTTTATGGTCGACATAATCGTCCATCAGAGCAATTAATTCGGTTAACCATGGATCGTTTTCGCACTACGTTTACTCTATGTGATAATACGCATCCGCAGAGACGTCGAACAGTGCGCACCGAAGAAACAATTGCCGCTGTAGAGCAAAATGTTGAAGAGGACCCGAATGAATCGATTCGCCACCGTGCACAGCAATTGGAGCTTTGTCCATCAACTTTATGGAAGATTTTGCGCAAAGATCTTGGCTTGCGACCTTACAAGATCCAGCTTGTATATGAATAATATCTGACCAATATATTTGATTTTATAAATTGAAAAGGTTTTTTCTTTGTTGAAAAACAGGCTGTTAGGTCAATTTAGATTTTATGAATAAAACAATGTTAAATTCATTTGTTCACCCGACGTTTCGCTTATGGGTTTTAAGCATCCTCAGGGGTATGTCAAAATTCTTTATTGAATATTTACATCACAAGCAAGAAAAACATTATTTGAATTTACAAAAATATTAAATTAAAAATTAAAATAACAAAAATTAGTAATTTGAATATAAGCTTTATAGCACCACACTTCTTGCTTGTGCAAGAATTAAAGCCGCGAGACCATGCAATGCGTCGTGATTTTGGTGTATGGGCCGAAAATGAGATTGATCTCGATGCTGATTTTCATCGCAAAATTTTGTTCAGTGATGAGGCTCATTTTTGGTTGAATGGCTACGTCAACAAGCAAAATTGCCGCATTTGGAGTGAAGAGAATCCACATGAGACCCTTGAGACGCCATTACATCCACAAAAACTGACTGTTTGGTGTGCTCTATGGGCTGGTGGAGTCATTGGGCCATACTTCTTCCGAAATAATGCTGGAGAGTCAGTTACCGTTAATGGAGACCGGTATAGAGCCATGATAACCGACTATTTTGTTCCCGAATTGGATGGCATGAATGTGGATGAGTTGTGGTTCCAACAAGACGGCGCTACATGCCACACAGCGCACGTCACAATCGATTTATTGAAGGAAACATTCGATGAGCGCATAATTTCGCGGAATTTACCTGTCAATTGGCCACCAAGATCGTGTGATTTGACACCATTGGATTATTTTCTTTGGGGATATGTGAAGTCGCTCGTCTACGCCAACAAACCAGAAACGTTAGGGGACTTGGAAGCCAACATTCGTGGCGTTATTGCCGACATACGGCCCCATATGCTCGAAAAAGTGGTTCAAAATTGGACCTGTAGAATTGGCTTTATTCGAGCCAGCCGCGGCGGCCACATGCCCGAAATCATATTTAATGGCATAAAATTATCCTTCCAATAAAGCCAAATTGATGGACATTAAAACGATGTTCTTGTGTTTTATTTCAATTCGAAGCTCTATACCTCTAAAAAAAACACCCTTTAAAATGTCTCGTAAGGTGTGAGTGAACACAACGATGCTTTTCATGCACACTGACACATTTAGTAACTCTACAACTTCCTTAGGTTTACCCATTCTTAAACAAACCATCGCGACCTGTCTTTCGAGTTGCTCTTAGCTCGGACGCTCGTTACACGCCAGAGGAAGGACGCTATAGATATAAGGATGTACCAACGGTAGAAACAACATATTTATATCCTCAAATTTTTGGACAAGATTTGCGTGTACCACCAAATACACCAATTTATCCAGTATACAAGAAAACAATAATACCCAATCCACAACTAAATCAAGTGAAATTTCAATCGAAAAAGAAAAGTAAATCTTATTGCACAATTAAATGTTAGTTATCTATGTTTAGTTTATTAATATTTTTATTTTATTTATAGCGCAAGTTCTAAATATAACTCCAACAATAAATGGCAGGAAAAATCATCCATCCTTCAAAACTGAAACATATCAAAACTTTAACATTTTTAATACTCCAGTTGCTCCGCCTGCGCATGCCTCAAACGGATATCACTATTTGCCAGAATATGAATCTTCTAAGGTGAGTTGCTGCTTCAAAAATTTGTTCCTAAGAAAATAAGATAAATATTTCGGGAATCGTAACAATTGTTTTTTAAAAACTTAAATTTTTCATTTGTAGATCTTCAATGATTTGGACGATTTATTTAACAACTTTGATTTGCACCAATCCAGCGCCCGTTATAATCCTCGATTCAATCAGTATCCATTGCAGCATTTAAGATATTAGCACTGCCATAAAACCGATTTTTTTTAACTATTGCTTTTGGCCATATTGTAAAGCAATTATGTTTTTTAGTATTTTATTAATATATAGTTTTAGATTTGGTTAATAAAAAATGTTGAGTATTAATAAAATGTTTATTTGCTTTTGTACTGTTTTGTAAAACTTTCAAATTCATATTTAAGTCAAAAATTGAAAACAATCAAGTTATGACCTTCGACCTTTGATAGGTCACTATTTTGTGACGAGCGAAAAATCATGCCTACGTGTTTAACCAAACGCCAAATTCAACCGATTTAGTACCGTCCCGAAACTGAAATTGGTGCTCAAATCTTGTTTTCTCGAAGACATAGATACCATTAAGTAGATCGTGGTATGTCAGACATATCCACGTAAAGACGGATTCAAGAAAAAGCTTTATACATCTCAACGTTAAGTTAAGCGAACTTTTAACTTGATATTAACCTGATGATGGTTAAAAATACATTCGCTGTCCAAAAAATACATTCCCACTCTAAATCTAATACATTCTCAAAAAACGGAATTGGCATTACCACGATTACGCTGCGTTCATTAGCTTCCTGTTTGATGTTACTTTTTGATTATTTCTCATTACATACATTTCAAAGTGAAGCAATTTTTATTTCATTTTTTTCGTGCATACTTTTTGGCTCAAATCTAAAAGCAATACACCGTAAAGTTTTTTTCGTATTGCAGTCCAGAAAATTTGGCAGAGGTAGCCGAACTTCTAAAAAGTTTTGTATGGTGCATGGGTCTAGATGTTTAGAATAATACATCAAAGTCTCCGCTTATAACGTGTAAGGAAAACCTTCTACGAATACATGTCCGAAAAGCTCACAAAAATTAGTAATTTGCATTTTTCTTGCAAAGCTCTTCCATGTGAAATTGACGGGGACGGGGTTTTGAAAGATAAGAAAGTTTTTAACTGAGGCCAACGCAATAGTTGTGTCTGTTTATTCCCCAAAAGTTAACTTAAGGCGCTTTTTGTTGCCGAAATCTGCCTAGCTTGAAACAGACTCTCAAATGCAATTAAATGAGACTGTGAAGATGAGAGAAACAAACAACTGTGTTCACTCTCTCTCCGAAAAATAGTTAACAGAAATAGCAAAAATCGCTTTAAGAATTTCTATACTTAAATTTTGTCAAGTGTCAAAAACTTAATTAGTAAATTAATTTCAACTTTTGTATCTAATTCTTGTGTTTACTTTGTTGATAAATCTCTCATTGAGAGCAATTCCCCTCTCACTCTCTCAAATTAGTTAACTAAGGATTTAACCAAAAATTTAACTATAAAAGTAAACATACATAGCTAATGAGAATCATTTTTCTGAAAAAAAAAAATTTTTTGGCCGTAGCACCGCCCAAAGATTAAAGTTTGAATGTTTGAGTTATTGTTACAAAATTTGGTAGGTAGGTAGGAAATACCATTTACACTGTAAGAATTAACCATGGATAGCGCTATCATGCGTTCTCGATTTCGAAGTCTGATGTCTTCAAAAACTTGTCTCAATTTGAAAATGAGAATAGTTTGCAATAGTTTTGCAATTTTGAATATTGAAAATAGTTGGGCAAGAAAGGTTGCATGATACTTTTAGTCAATCGAGGTAAAGAGATACAATTTTTTGAACGTTATCTAATTGTTTCTCAGTCATCCCTAAAAGTGTGTGAATATTAGACCTGTTCAAAAAAAAAAAATTCATGTTCTAGAACTTTTCGGGAACGCTTAAAATTAGAAAATTTATTCATATTCGCGTGTATCCTCATCTAAAAACATAAATAAAAAACTACTAGGGCTGTTACCAGAGCTGCAAAGTATTCATTTTTCGGAATTTCAGTAAACAAATTAAGAAAATTATACTTTTTTCTTGCATAAGCTAGTGTTATTAAAATCGGCATGAGACTCCCAAAATTTACAATATTTTACCTATCTACTGTTCATACAAAAACAATATATGTTTATACTCACGATAGAGGCCGCAAATTAATTAGTTGGTTAAAATGTTTTTAAGTGCAATTTATTGATCTGTTTCGCTTTGGTTAAGAAATAAAAAGTAAAAGTAACCATACCTACATATAGTATATACAATTGACTGAACATAACATGTTACGGGTTTGCAATTCAAAGCTTCATTTTTTCTTCAAATATCCAAGAGTTAGACAAACGTGAAAATGTACAAAACTAAAGCAGCAGCAAAATTGCAGCATCAACTACTGTTACACCCTTGAAAGCTTTAAGAAAATAAAATGCTATACCAACTTCTGCAGGTAAAGCTGATGAAGCCTACTTGCTTTAGTTTATGTTGGCGCAAGTTTTATTTTCAGTTCAATTTTCCAACTCTACGAAGGCGAACGCAGCATACTTTCAAACTTATAATATCGAGTTGAACAAACGCATTTTGCAGTAATTTTGGACGTGCCAAAGTTATTTAGAAATGAATACGCAACTTGTAACTCTTACGTTTGGCCTAATTTTAGCCATTGGATATGTAGTCTGTATAGAGGTGCAGGTAAGTACGTACGTAAATAAGCATATAAGTTGTTGAAAAGGACTATATCTATTTATTTGAGTAGAGAACAAATTAATTACTTTCATTGCTAGTTTAACTATGTTGGTCTTAATTTAAATTAAAAGAATATTGTTATTATTAGTTAAATAGCCTATTCCTTTTAACATAAGCACGTTCACTTTTAACCCAAAAATAATTGGAAACATTTTATTGGTTAATTGATTAAATTTTCTACTGCAGAAATTGCAATCAAGCAGAACCGGTTCAAATTTTAAATTGTAACACTTTTTGTTGTTTTGTTTCTGTTCAGATTGTAACAATCAAAAAACTTGTATTTTTTGATCCAAACGACAATGTTTTTACTGTACATATGTACATACCATATGTATATGCTGCGTTTTGTATAAAATGTTATGTCTGTTTGTAGTGACAATATTGAAATTATTTTCTTACAAACTATAAAAACAGAAAACTCTGATCCTCAGAGCTGCAAAAACATCAAATAAAAATTTTTTTTTTGATGTGTGAACATCTTTACTGGCGGATATGGAAAAAAGTCTATATTGCAGTGAATTGGCGGAAAAGTATAAACAATGCTCATGTTTCGCTTGTGTCATATTTTAGATTTTTATCGCTCTTCTCAACATTTTTTCTATATCCAAAGTTTTTCGATTTTATTTTTCTATAATTTTTCCGACGTTGACTTTTTTCAGCACTTTACTACTTTTTCAATATTTCTCAAATTTAGCAATAATTTTTTCGTTTTTCGAGCTTATATATATATCTCTCAAGTCTTTACATTTTCTATACTACAACTTCATGCACATTTGATTATTAGTTATTTAATTGCAAAACTTAAAAAAACTTACCCATATTCCTATCGCTTACTGTAGACATATGGACATCTTTATCATCCACCCGCAGAGGAAGAGCATTACAAACATGCTGAAGAAAAACAAGATTTAAGCAAAATTCCTGGTGTAGCTGGCGTCGATTATCCAATTTACCATGAAGTACCAGAAACAAATTTCCACTGTGCCAACGTACCAGCAGTTCCTGGAATGTATGCCAATGTTGAAACCGGCTGTCAGGCCTATCATGTTTGTAACGATGGACGTGAGGGACATCAGGGTGCAAAGTTTTTGTGTACGAATGGTACGATATTTAATCAAAAGGAATTCACTTGCGATTGGTGGTATAATGTTAAATGTGAAGAAGCAACCAATTACTATCAGTGAGTATATTATTTATTTATTTTACGAATCAGACAAATAAATTTTTACTATTTACAGTTTAAATGCCGATCCGGAGCACAATCCATACTTCCCTAAGAAAAAGCATCTAGAAAAGGAAGATGATTCATTTCTAATACATGCTTAGTGTGGAAGTCACTGAAAGCTAATCAATAAATTTTTCACGAGCTGCATATTTTTTCACTCACATTTCACTTACAAAATCATGTTAAAATTTATTTATCGCTTGATTAAGAGATTGTAACACACAATAGTTAGAAAAGAACATATTTTCCATAATAACAAGAGGTATTTATTAAATTAAAATCTGACTTAAATAAAATTTTAAAATCAAAACAAGGGTTTTTTTTTATAAATATTACGTGGTATGCAAATGGTAAAAAAATCAGTTCAGCTCCAATGGCTTTCGGCTTATTTTAAATACAAGTGTTTATGTGGAATTCCATTTCATTGTGTCTGTAGAGTATTTGCTGAGGAATTTCAAATATTTTTAATTGAAAATGCTCACGTTCTTAAAGCTACATATTTTAAATTTACACATTAAAATTGATGAACATTCGAAACAAGCAATTTATGAAACTGTTGTTGATTTTAATGTGAAGCTCAAATCATGTATGGAATTTTGCAAAAATGTTATTAAACATATATGTGGTACCAAAAAAATTGTGGTTTTGACTTTTATTATTTTAGTATTTTGTGAACGGGTGAATAATATTCAATATTTCCAAAAATTTGGATTTTGTTCCATGCGACGTTGAAACGTTGTATACCAACTTTGCAGCGTAGATAGCGGCACCAGAGCTTCATTGTTCATCAACGGAACTTGGCGTGAACTCACAGTAAAACTGGATGCGTAATTAAAAAAGTTCTCTAACATTTTTTGGCTAAATTGCAAATTTGCATCGGCATTTGACTGTAAAGAAAACCAAATGAAAGCAAATTATCTTTCTAATTGAACATATGTGTGTATGTATGTATTATATTTTTGGGACAATTCGTGCAGCACTAGCAATGCAGAAAAGTCTTCAAGTCATAAGAAATTGATAAGAACTGGCAGTGTCCCGACTACCGGATGTTACCAAATTTATAGATATTCTTAACAACTTTTTGCAGAAGTAGCAGCTGAAAGAATCACTTTAGCACCAATTCTATATTTAATTTATGAAATTTGGTGAAATTTTCCATTATTCTGGGTTTCAGACTTTTTTTTAAACATTATAAAAGTACCTAGACATCTTATAATTATTAGCAAGCAGATTATCGAACCAAAGCAAGAATAGTCACGAACTATTTCCACATCAATATAAGTTTCATCTGAAACCTCTTTTCCATGTCAAAAACTAGCGATTTTTTAATGTTAATGGAGTCAATTTTTTCGCTTTATATCATATCAACATTAAAAAATATTATTGAAGTACGCTGTTTAGTTATGTACTGCTGTAGATTTAAAAAAAAAATCGGTCGAAATTTCAAAAAAATTGTCCCATCTCCAAATCTATAGATTGAACGTGAAATATTTTATCGCATTTATTGTAGGTCATTAAAATATCATTATTATGACACCCATATTTCTGATATCTATTCTAGGGTTCTAAACATGTAAGGCATTTTACAAAAGATATATCCGCAATTTCCGATGGGTATATCTTTGAAACTGGATCCCAGCAGCACTTTTTTTTCATATTTTGATTTTGCTTTTAACCCATTACTCCTTAAAAAAATTTCCAGAGTAAGCACGTATTTTATAACAATGTAAACAACTTCATTATATACCATTGATGTTTATGTACTTACCACCGATGGTGTTAACTGTACCACCGACATTTCCGGCTCCACCGATATGCCAATTTGTGCGATGTGTGAAATTTCTTGCTGTCCAAATATCATCGCGTTTTGTTGAACTTCAATTTCATGACTTTTTCTTAATTGTGATATTTTAAATATTGCCGATGGTTTTGAGTTGGAAACGTGTCCTAAATACTGCCAAGTGGGTGCTAACAATGGATCGGGCCAACTGAAGTAGACGGCAGCGGCACTACCTTGAGGCAGAGGTGCGGCGCCTGTTAGAAAGACTACAATATAATTGACTTGGTCTATTTCGGGCACATTGATGACCACTTTGTTATCGTCCACAGGAGTAAAATTTGTTTCTGGCTGTAACCAACGAGGAAAACAATTTCAAATTCATTAATATTTCTTTGATTTTAGCATTTTAAGACTTGCTTACCATTCGTCCTGAGATAATTAGACCAAACATTTTTATTTTATAATATTAATAGTAAAACACAAATTGTAAAAAAAAGTTTCTGGAACAATTTAGATGGCTGAAAGCAACATAAAATTTAGATTAACGCCAAAATGCGTTCGCGTTTGACAACATGCATCAGCTGTTTATGACAGCAGGGCTGCCGCTACTTTTACCAATTCAATTGTCAGTGACCAATTGAATAGTTGAACACCGACTGGAACAGCTTAGTGCATTTTCATGATTAAAGTTAAGGCAGACCCAAAAAAAAATCATCGTTTGTGTTTTTATTGCGATATTGCATCCAATAACAAGGTGTTTTCGAATTAAATAGAATAGAGTTATCACACAATTATTTAGTTGACATCAATTTTACTGTTCATTTTCAATTTGAAATCGCCCCATTATGTAATTGTAATAAATTAAAATGAACTTAATCGCACAACTATGTAGTTGTATGTGCGCGCAGCACCTAACAGTTGGCCAATTATTTAATTACGATTATACAAACCTTCCTAAACTAAACTTTTTGAATTTGTGTGAATAATTCTCTCAGTAAAGCATTTTAAAGTCGTCGTTTCCATGGAGGGTGCCATGTCCACTTGTAGAAATTCACTATGTTCTTGTCCTCGAATTTTCCAAATCATTCCTTCTATTGTGTGAAATATGGTTCCATTACTTCAAGCAATTCTCTCAGTATAGCGTTTTGCAGTTTTTGCTTGTATGGGAGGTGCCACGCTATCTCGTCGAAATTCGCTCAATTTTTGTACAGAGTATGTCCATGTTATTTTTAGTATACGTGAGAAATTTGGTTATGCTACACCAAATAACTCTCTGAATATATAACTTTAAACGGTAGGTATGTCCGTGAACCGATTTTTTCGATTTTCAATCCCACGAGCCTTACTTGAAAGTGCAGTCTGCGTACTAAACTCCATTCAATTATCTTTCTAAGCTTTGCCAGAGGCAGTGGCATTACTTCATCAAAACCTTGGGGGGAGGGGGGCGGAGCGAGAACTATAATTCCAACACTATTGCAAGGTTTTATTAAACAATAACTAATATCAGATCTTTGGGGGCGGGGGCAATGCCTTCGCCAGACCTATCCAATTGACATCACTGGACATAGCTAAATAGACTGAGGTGATGATGCTGATCAAGAATACAAATAAGTATATATATATTGTTTTCTATAACTGCCACTCTCCCGTCTATGCGTTACAAACGGAATGACAAAGTGAATATACCTATTTGATAGGGCTCTCTTTAGCTCGGGACGCTGTACATCAATTACGTACGACGTTTAGTGGGAACAGGGTCAATCATTTTTACTGTCTCAAATAATGCATATATTTTTCATACTACAATATCTTACGTGGCGGAGAGATCGATCAAAACTGCACCATTCTCATTCATAGTCATCGTACCCATTACGCATTCAATTCTATTGTTCTTGTGGTATGGAGAGGAGATATCAACTTATTTACTTTTAACTTTAAGATCCATGTTCATGTTAATTAATTTCAAACTTTTCTAAGGAAAAAGAATTTTTTTTCTGTTTTTATTGTATTTAGTTTTAATCATTTTGTTCTTTTGTTTGTTTTTGTACAAGTTTTATTAAAATATAATTTCTAACAAAAGGGGTGTTAGCATGTCGTCTTTTTTTGGAGCAAGTTTGTAGAATTTACTAGAAATTTTGCCAGTACCAACAATATATATCTTGGCTCTAACGATAGCGTAGGCACTTTTTCTCTCAAATGACGTTTTATGAATTTATGAGCGACATGCAACACCCATAACTTCTGGATAACATATTTCATTCGTTTATTTTGAAAGTAGCAGATATGTTTTGTTAATCTACTATTGGTATGTATTTATTTATCTTTAATCTATTAAACGTTAAAGCTAATAACCATAAAAAATGTAAGCTACTTTCAAAATAAGCGGCTTATTTAATTTACTTATGAAATCTAATTTGTGTTGCTGTTAACAGTAAAATCACACTAAATTTAATTAATGGGAGGATCAAGAATTAAAAAATCTACTACTTATTTTTAGGTTTATCATCAGGTTTTTTAGCCGTTGAGTCTTTTGCTTGATCTTTAGCTTTTTCATTAGGTTTCGTTACAGGCGGTTTATCGTAGTCGGGGTTTGGTTTCACATCTACTTTTTCAGATTCAGCGTTTGCATCATACGGCATAGGCTGATCTGGGTATACAGCCTTGACCTGGGCCACAACGCTGATTTCCATTTTCTTCAATTCCTCATCGCTCAGATCACCCATAGTATCCGATATCAGTTTTTTAAATTCTCTTTTATGTTGAATTTTACCACCAGTTGCTGTAACAGCAAGAGGTTGTCGGCCACGATACTTTATGTTGCGGAATGTACTGTAATACAAAAACAAAACTGTTATTTACAGACCAAATAGAATAACTTAACTGTCACGATAACTTCGAATAAATTTGGTTTTTTTAAGCTTTTGTCTTGTAAAATGTGGAGCAATATCGATTTTTTCAGGTTAATTCAGATCGAGAGACCAATGAAAAAATCAAGTTTTCGATCTTATGGAAGGTCAATATTTTTGCCCACCTTGGTTCATATGTGCTAAAAACACATTTCTTTATTATAACTCCTAAAATAATGATCCAATGAAAGAAATGATCATAGCAAGCTTGAAAAGTGCAATAAGTAACCACATCATTTGCTTAGACATTTTCTTTCAAAGTCGAATCTGAATCTAACCACAACAGAATGGAGAATGCATTTGCATTCAAAGTATGGGGTAGGATGAATCATTTTTTTTTTTTTGATCAGTTCGTTTAAGAACTCATCTCATTCAACTCATTCACGAATTTAATCTAAATAAAATGATACGAAATCAATAAATTTTCCATATAAATTTTTTATTTTACAACAGACTATCTCGAGAGGGCGGAATTGAATATTAGCAAGGGATACATTTTCATGAAGTATTTAATTACTCTTTTAGATAAAAAAGGGCGAATATTAATTTTGAACATTTTTAAAACATTGTCAGATCGACGAGACAAAAATTAATGTGAACATCACCAACCGAGAGCGTTTGCGGACCTTGTGAGAGCCTTTTTTAGGCTATTTTCTAAAATAAGCTTCAGATATTAACGAAGACGTTAGCAAAATTTTTTTATTAATCAGTCGTAATATAATGTCCAAAATATATTTTTGAACATTATTAATGGCGTAATTTTTTTTTCAAAATGTGTACCAGTCCATTTTGAAAGTTGAAGTTGAACCATGAAAGTTCGAAAAACTCATTTTTATGTTCCACCAATCAATGCGAGTTGTTGTATAGGATATTGGACGTCATTTAGGCTTAACCGTTTTCAATTTGCAGAGTATTATATTAGTGGGGACAATTGTGGGCAAAGATTTCGACACTATAAAAGAGGTTATGCCATTGTAAGGCTTCCGTTTGTCAATACTTTTTGCTTATTTCCATAACAAAACATAAACGGAAGGGAAGAGGTATTGCAGGTGAGTAACACTTTTAATCCATTTACTTCTGGCTCCCGAAACGAGTACAAATAAGTGCTGGAATTAAAAAAAAAAAAAATAGAAAGACGTGGTTCTCCATATTAGAGTGTTTTTGTTTGTCATATGGATAGTTTTTTCGTTAAAGGGGAGGTATTGCAGATCAAGAATATATTTCAAAGGGGACAACATTCTTTATAATAATCGAAATCGTTAAGAAAGGAGATGGAAACCTCTTTCCATGCGATCACCTCTTAACGTACTTAAAATATAAATATAACTATGGATAAGTTGCGAATAAAAACTGTGTTATGTGGGGCACACATTTTTGAATTAAAAACGATAAATCATGATAAAAAAACCATGTTCCCATATCATAAAATTTCTCTTTACACAAAATTCAACCAGAATTCTTAAAAAAAATTATGTAGGTAAGAAATTAAACTCGAAGAAATATTGAGGACAGCCAAAGATGTATGCGGATGTTTTTGGATATATTCATAAAAGTTTTGTTTTTAAATTTCAATATCAAACAACCGAAATGATACCGCTATTATTAAATTTTAGGGCAAAAACATGTCTGCTGATATTCAGCTTCTCATTATTATCTTCGTATTATGAATCAAACACGAACTTTTCGTAATACAGTCAGATAAAATGCCGAAAAAGAAAATATCGCTCGCCGCAACGTGCTTGTTATATTATTTTCGAAATTCGGTTTTGTTATTTGGTAATTTGATTTAATTTCTTTGACAAAACATTTTCTTTGCCATTGCCAACATATTTTGTTTAATTGAAATTTATGAATTACATTTTTCCTTAAGTTTTCTAAATTTTTTGCTATAAATATTTTGTTTGAAATGTTGCCAATAATATTTGTATATACTTTGTATATATGTTTGGCGTATCGTAATACTCTTCTTAAAAAAAAATTCCAACACATACCATTGACAGAATATGACGAAATTAATTACTCTGAAAATAAGTTTTGAATGACTTTTTTTTAACGTGCGACTTTTTAAAAATATAAGTTTAAATAGGGTAAACGACTGAATTAAATATTTTTATAAAAATGGGATTATGCTAATGTGTTCGTTTGACATACCTATACTAGAAGAACATTACCATTTTAGATGTCCGGAAATTAGACTTTTAGTACGTGGAAAGATAAAGTTAGGAAAAGTTTCCAGCTCAGATTTGTGAGGAATATTTAATATCAAACTATGTAAAGATTTCATTACTTTAACTAAGTACACACGTAGAGTTTTTCATTATTTAAACATTACTTTACTTACGATTTAGTTGATTTTTGATGTTGAGTCTGTGATGCCTCTCCCTTATCGCTACCCGCACCAAATAAATGTTTAAATTTTGCCCAGCATGTTTTTTTGGATTCGGAAAATGGAGGCTTAAAAGGATCCCTGCAAAACAGAGTTGTTAAGGAATGCATTTATTATTATTATTCTTTGAAGAAAAAAAAAATATTTGAATTCACTTTACATCAGAAATATCATTCAATTTGAAAATGAACTGAATGCATTGATTCAATCTCAAATTAACGAATTCAATTTTGAATAGTTTGAGTCATAAATTCTTCTGATGTCTGTTATGACTGAAAAATTCAGATTCGAAATTGCATACCTCATTTAAATGAAACTTAAATAAATGCATTCGTTTACAACTCTGCTGCAATAATAAAAGAATCTTATTGGGCCCAGTAAAAAATGAATAGAACTTTTGAAAATTTTTTCTTGTTCTGAAATTATAGCTTCAAACTAAAGGAAATTCTGAATTTGAATATTTAGAGGTCACCAAAGTCCAACGAAATCAAATCAAATGAATAAAACTTATGTGGACATCATAATTTTTGCTTAAAATAGGGAAAAAAAACAGATCAATATTTTCAGATATAAAGGTACTGTAGGCATCGTTATTTTGATGATTTACTGTTCTTTAAAAAATGTCATGAGACAAATTCAATCATCATAATTATAGGCTCTTGAGTCAAGTTTTGGTCAGAAATCAGTATTTACTGATATTTATGGCCATGCAGTTAGCAAAACATGTTCATAACAAATTTAAATAATTTGACTCGTGAGTCCAATGTAAAATCACTGTATATCGTACTGTACTATATATCGACCAGCATACGAAATATACTGGCTGATTTTTAAGGTTAAAAAGAAGCTCGACGAATTGCAATACGTAAAGATGCGATGGACATAAAGTTCGCTTATTTACGGAAAATGGGTAATGGTAATGGTAAACATTTTATCATGTTAGGAGAGTAGCACGGTCTACTTCTAAACAAATACATTTCCTCAGGGTTCAATCCATCTATATACCAATCTTCATCGAAGTCAGTGATATGCCCACTAAAAGTTTACGTAATACCAAATTTCATCAAAATCGGTTCATTAGTTTAGCCGTGGAGAAATATTTTCCTGTTAGAGGTGCGGCGCTGGCTACTATTAAAAAAATACAAATTATATTCTGCACTGTCCCAATTCACAGAATTTCCAACAAAAAAAAATCAAGTGTTGTGTTAGGGCAGTTGAAAAGTAATGGAACCGTTTTGCCACTGCCTATTTATGTACATATAGATTAAGAACTACTACTAGATATAGATTAAGAACATAGCATTTTTTAAATAGAATTTTCACGAAGATGCTTTTTAAATGTTTATTATAGTCTATGGAAAGTTTTGGAAACTTCCGTTTAGAAAAATGGGCGATGACACGCTCCCAAAAACAAATTAATCATATCTCATCAACTACTGGACGCAGACGAATGGGACTTGGTAAATACATATGTACATAAAAGGTACGGGCAAAAGTAGGTTTCAAAGGAAAATATGGGCTGTACCATGCCTCCCATATGCGAATAAAATACCATTTTGTATGTCACATGCAGATGAATGCGACTGACAATATCTGCCAGGGCTGCAAAGATGAACAGTTACACTTTTACATTCCATCGCATTTTACAACATCGCGCCACCTACCGCTTGCTAGTTATATATACTTTATTTAATTATAGTTTGGAAAAAAGCTACTATGCTGCTATGTATGTTGGTGACTAATACAGCGCTGCAATTAAACTTTTTTTTTTCTATGTAGGCCCAAAAAATATTGACACAGCATTGGAAAGAAACTTCCCATGCACACAAAAAGCTTGAAAGCAACAGCAAAAATGTTTTTTTAAGTAATGATAATTTAACTAAATCAAAGATCAGTTAAGAAAATAACTCAATTTTATGCAAAATTTGTCACTCGCCTTAGTCTGCCGCTGGAGAGCCAACACTTTTGGGCAAAATCCTAAATTTGACCCTGAGTCAAGTCAGTGGCTTCATTTAAACGAATTCATTTAAATATTTGGATTTGGAATTCAGAAGGGAAACCGTATCCTAGTGTTTTTGTTAAAGAAATATCTGACAAAAGTCGCTGAAGCATTTGAGCATTTGCGACTTTAGCGAAAATATGAACGTATGTGAGAGGAAAACTTACTGCCCTCACTTATGAATTTGCTAAGGATATTAAACATTCGTAAGCAGTGAGTCATCAGCTTATAGCTAACCCCATAAACTTAAGCAAATTTTTTAATTGCTTAAGTAAATTTATACTAAGTATTTATGTGACTACAATTTGTACGAAATTCATTTGATTGCTTATAAAACTTGCTGCCATGTTGTTTCGTCTGCACACTTTCTATTACACTAAACTTAACCTTAAACCTGGCAACTTTACAAAAATAAACGCGAGAACACAAAACAATTGTGCATTGTACTTTTACAAGTGCAAGACTGAAGGAAAAAGTACAGAAATTGGCAACAGTCAAGGAAAAGTGGCAACACTGTATATAATAAAAATTTTAAATTTTTTCTTTTATTTTTAAAAGAAGCTAATAAATAGCCAAAAGCTGAAAGAAATATTTGATTATTTTTTTTTATAGGTTCTTGTCGCCATTATAAACCAAAAAATAAATAAAAAAATTCAATAAAATAAAACACAAATCACAGCGGCGTTGAAGACCGTCGACAAATTTTAAGTGATTTCTTTAAGCATTTTATTTATTTATTTTTTCTTAATGCCATTGTTTAGAATTTCCCCGCAATTTTAATTTATTTGTGGTTTTTATTTTTATTGGTATTGCATTAAAACGAAAATTGAAATTGCAATAAAATTTCTTTCATCAGTTGAAATCTCAAATATATAGACGACAAATGTACATTTTTCGTGTGCCGGAATCATTTGTAAAAATAAAAAAATTTGGTCCTGTGTAAAAATTACAAAAAAAAAAAATTAATTTGGGGAAATTAATTCAAAAAATATATTGCTATAATCAGATTAAAAGAAAGTGTGAGAGTGAGTGGCAGCAAAGTAAAAGCAAATACCGTCAATATAGGTCAATCACCATCCAAAACGGAAATTCCACACCCCATCCCAAACAACAACCCTGCCACCAATAGTCATCTAGAAAGCTGCAAAACGGAAATAACATCCATTCAGCGTACAAATAAAGTGGAAATGTTGGCAACAGATGATGATGATGATGATGTTGTCATGGCAGATGATGACGATGAGTACCGTGCGACGGAAAAACCGACGCAATTAATTAAATCTTATGTCACGGATCAAAAGGAAAACAACATTATGAATGAAAAATATGATGAGTCACATGTGCATGTGGAAAATTTCACCGAACCGGATGTAAACAAATTGTCATGTGACTATGAAAAACTTAATTTTCCAACTAAAGAGGAACACTGTGAGTTAGCTGAAGCAAAATTGATAAAGAAGAAGTTTCCTACAGAATACGTAAATCAAAATTTGAGCAAAAAAGTTTACAGGAAGCCACAGTACAAATGTTCAAAACAACTGCATACTGACATTTCTACATTAAGGTCATATAATGCTCGTCCGACTAAAGTGTTAAGTGAAGATTTTAGAAACTTTCCCTTATCTGATGTGCAAAATAGACGTCATACTTTTCCATGTACATTGTTGGAGGAGATTGAAGCTTTTAACGATATGCAGCCAGCTATATGTAGTTTACGACTAGCAGCGACTGATTCATTAAATGTCCTGCCAAAACTCAGTTTTCCCAGTGACTGTTCGATGAATGTGCAATTTAAAGAATCGTCTACATCGAAAGTGTTGTTAGGGAGGTTTCCTATTTATTTTTCAAATCCAAATGTTCACGAAGCGCCACAGTTTACAGAATGTATATGCTTGCAGCAGCTGTGCACTGCTATTTGTGCTTTAAAGTCTAATTTTTCTGCTTCCTCTATAGCATCAATTGAATATCTTAGAAAATTTCCCTTATCTGAACGTATACAAATGCAAAATAGACGTTATACATTTCCTTGTACATTGTTAGAGGAGAATGAGTTGAAGTCTGTTGGACCACTCAAATGCACTACAGATTTATTATGCGAACAGCATTATCTTTTAGATGTTACAAGATATTTAAGGAAATTTCCATTATTAAAGAGTTGCCATACGTGCAATAGACGGTGTTCCTTTCCATATGTTATGAAAAATGATGAGGAGTTTGCTACAACTTCAACTTTTGCTGTCAAGTTCCCAGTATCTTGGCATATCTATGAAGAATTTTTAAAGTCCCTCAAAAATAAAGAAAGCAAAGATAGACAAAGGTTATACAATAAATCGAATCTTTGTATTGCGGACCTTACGGTCTTCCACAATAGGACAAATGTAGATGCTAACAATTTCAGCACAAATCTGTTGTGTCACTCATCTTTTCCATGTATTTCAGCGAAAGTTTCCAATGACATACCTAACTTCGCAAATTTTCCAATACAAAAGCTTAGCAACATTTCACTTAATCCTGCTGCAATTCGCTCATATTGTGGGCACACATATAAAACCATAACACTACCGTATCGAAATCAAAACTATGACCATGCTCGAGAAATTCAAGTTCAACTAAATCAAGAGCAGCTAGAAGAAACTGCACAAAATAGCGAATTGCTTGAACATAGTAATTATTATTTAGAACAAGAGCAACATATTAATGACGCCGTTTATTTGGCAAGAACGACAGCAATAACAAAAGCTATAAATACAACAGAATCAAGTAGTAGTCAAAATAATGATGGCGATCATGATTATGATGATGATGATGAGAGCAATATTTCCGTTTGTGTTGGTGGAGAATCCACAAATGTGCTCACATCAACTGGCTCACAAATGAATATCAGCAGCCGCTGTCGCCGCGATCATAATGAAAACAATGAGCTAAATTCTTTCGACACAGTCACACCATCAACACCCCCAACTTTAGAGAATTTAGAATTATTGAATTCATATACCAATTGTACAATAGAAAGCGCCGCAAATCCTCATAACACACAATCGACATCATCACCCTGTTCAGATGTACGCGATTCGTCTTCGCAAGAGGTTACTTATCCTCTAAACGTGAATGTGAGTTGTAGTGAACGGTTGACAACAGAAACGCGTTCGTTGATTTTAGAAGAAATCGCAGAAGCAGCGTCAACGGATTTGGTAACGTTGCCAAAATATTGCTCGAATAATACGGAAGTAGATGCAGGTTTAATTGAATATTCGCGTACCGCATCATTAAGTGCCCGTGCCCAAATTTATGTACAAAATCTACGACAACAGGGAACGGAAATAGCAAAAGGTATCGATGAAGCGATGACTTTAACGGAAATTGAAGACAGTGGGAATTTAAGTGAATTCGGTAGTGTATTGGATGAAAATCTAAGCCAGCAAGATATAGTTGATATTGAAGAGCAACAAAGTAATGAAATGAAGATAGAAATGAAAAATGCTAGAAGTAGTCTTTCATCAGTTGATGCAGCAACATCAGCACGTCGATATATACAACTTAAGAATGAAGAAAACTTAACGAACGCGCGCCACCCAACGGTGAATACATACGGTGCTGGTGTTGAAAAATCCCCGTCGGAAGGTGGTGCTTTGATGAGAAGTCGAGAAATTCCTACACGTATTGCAAGTGCGCCAAAAGAAAGCGTTCTGGGGGCAAATGCACTAAGAAGACATTCCTTGACAGGAAACTCAACACCTATAACGACAAGTTCTTCTAGAAAAAGTTCTTTAACAGGCAGTATATCAAGAGCAAATGATACTTTGATAAGTGCTAGTCCAGGAATGGACAGAGCTACCTTGAGAGGGTCAACTTTAACTGGAACTGCGGCAATCGATACTACACCTACAGCGAAAAGTTCTAGGAGAAGTTCGTTAACAGGCAGTTTACCAAGAGCAAATGATTTTTCAGTTGATACAACTGTTGGGAGTAGTTCAACTAATATTGAGCCCAGAAAGTATAGAAGAGCCCCAACAAAATATGTGCCGTCGTCAGAGACCAATGATGTTCCACATTCGCTATCTTTAGATGCGGCAGATTCGGTTTTGCCGGCGCGTACGCTGTTGCGACGTCAAAGGCGTATGCGTTCGCAAGACTCATATGATGAGACACCTGAGACTACAGTTGAACGTCTAAATCGCCTGCGTGCACGTATTTCAGGAGCTTTAAGCGAAGTCAAAGGTGTGCTTAAGCATTACAGCACAGATGTGGAAGAAGCTAATGAGGTGGCAGAAGTTACAAATGTGTTGAAAAGGCCAAACTTGCTGACGTATACAACGCTTGAGACGCAAGCTCCAGAAAATGTGACAAAGAAATCTACAGAGGTAACAGACAAGGCACTTGAGCAGCATGAGCCGGTGAAGAAAGAAGATGGACCGGTTTCATTTCGATTTGTAAAGTTAGTGCGTAGAAGAAGCCTTTTCGATGAAGAAGATGAGGATAGAGAAAAAGAAAAACAAGCTGATGTGGCTGTAGCTGCTGAAATTAATAAGCCAAACGATGAAAAGACTGGGTCAAAACAAGCAGTAGTAAACAGTTCAGAAGTTTCAAGGCATGACATTAAAAGTTCATGCAAATCAACAAGCCGAAACGAGCAAGAAACGGATATTTCCGAAAGAAATGTTGCAGAAGAAACAAACTTAAGCCCGAGCGAGAAAAAAGAAGGCGTACCCAATGAATTGTCGAAAGTTAGCTATGAAGAGTTACAAAATGAAATGCCCGAATCAAAAGCTGACGTCGAAAATGATATTGGTGATTTAGAGCATGACATCCAACATATATCTACGCAAAAACTACTGAAAACTGTGCCAGATGATAACTTTATGAAATGTAGCTCTGAATCAGTCGAAACAAAAGATCAAGTTGAAGCCACAAGACCCGAAGTGATTCCCGAAGGTGCGTCAGAAATAACAACGAAGTTAAAGAAGAAAGCAAGCACCGGCGAGACAGCTGAAGGTCACAAGAAACGGACAATTCGACGTGCCTCCATTGCCGCTGTGGAAGCTTCTAAAATTGAGCCGCCCATTAAGATCTCAATTCCATTAGATATTAAAAAACAAAGACGTCCATCTGATTCTGCAGCAATTTTGAAAAAGAAAAGCGTCAAAGTGAAAACGACTGAGGCAAACGAAGCTGATGGCGAATCTACGCCAAAGGTTAAATTAATCAACAAAGTTAAACGTCCGTCCCTGAAACGTGCAAATATAGCCACGCAAGTAACATCAGAAACAAAAACAATTGCAATGACAGACGATACAAACTCAACGCCAGCATCGATTACGAAGAACAACAGCAGTGGCAGCGCTGTAATGCACGCCAAGAATAGCAACAAGGATGCACTGAAAACAGCAGCAGCAGCAACAGCAGCGGCGACATTGGCAACGCAATTAGTGATCGATGATGCACCATTAACAATCGGCCAAGCAACTGTTGCTATCGCTGACAGCAAAGCAACAAAAGAATGTTCTGTCGCCACAGATTCAGTTGTACCCAGCGACAATACTATAGTGACAACGCCGATAAGTCCATTGCGAGCTAGCGAACAGAGTAGTCAATTCAAGAAGTCTACTAATACTGAAACTCACAAGATCGCGGAAAATTTAATATTCGAAACTCCAATTATTGTCGTCGGCATAAAAAAGCCTTTAGAGATAGTTCCCACGGAAAAAATAGATCAGTCGAAAACTGCTAAAATTTGTGTGGAGGCCGTATCCAATAGGAAAGAAGACAGTCAACAAAGTAACAACCGTGAACTCCAAAAAGATTCTATCTCTAAAAAAGCAAAGGAAACAATCGAAAAGAGCGAAATTTCTGGTGCGGTAGCTGACTTAAGCGAAAGCAAAAAACGCATCAATCAAAAAGTGTTACTGACAGTCGTTGATACGATTAATGAACAGGTGAGAGCAACACCAGAAAATCACCAGGTTAGCGATGAAATTCTGAAAGTGCCAGCCTCCATTGCTTCTGTCGCAAATAACGTCATCACTGAGTCGATTGAGTCGACTGAGCCAATAACAACAACAACATCGGATGCGCTGTTGTTATCACCCAGCGTAGAAGCTACAAAAGCAAAGGCGACTTCTGCAACAACTCACAGTTCGGCAGCAACTGGTACGAGTGAAGCATCCGCGAAAGCAATGCCTGAGCTTCAAGTGAAAGCAGCACAGGTTTTTATTGAACCCAAAGAGTTAGCAGAGACCAAAGAACCATTTAATGTAACAATAGAAAATGCACAAAAAAAGAAGGTAGTGCTTCTTAAAAAGTTGGTGCGTAAGAATTCCACTGAAAAAGCACAGCCGCAGGCAAATAATAAAATTGACGCTGCCAAATCATTGACGATATTAAAAGACAAAAGTAAAAAGGATACCGCCGCCATCGAAGCAACAAAAATTATAGAGGATGTGGATAAATCGGAAGAAACAACTACAATAGATACTGAAGCAACAGATAAAGTGGCAATCGATGAAAAATTGTGTGCTACCGATGTAGAAGAGCAAAATGAAGAAGCTGTTGAAGAATCTCCAGCGCCAGAGAAAAAGAAAAGGAAAATTAAAAAGAAGGTTATCATTAAAAGACAGCAGCGCAGACTGTCCATAAGTGAAAGTACATTTTTTAAGACTCCTGAAGAAGAACCGACTTCTCCCATTGAAGATACTGTGGAAAAACCTATTGAATATGTTAAGGTAGCATCTGATGAAGAGCAGGATTATGAAGTAATTCCAACAACGGTAAAGCCAACGAAGAGTTGTATGAAAGTGCGCGAATTTCAAGTGGGTGATTTGGTATTGTATGCAGAGCGTTATAAGAAGACTCTAGTTCGATGGAAAAGGGGCACGGTTATCGAGCGTATTACCAGCATATCATACAAATTGGAAATTGAAGGTAAAGAAGTAGCGGCACATATAAGCTACATCAAGAAATACACAGGGCGTAAAGTGAGTTTTGGCGGCAAAGAATATTTGGAGATTGACTATGAGCAAATAGCAGAGGAAGAAGAAAAGCAGCGCACTTACAGCATTTGGAATATGGTCTAAATGTAGGTAAACAACAAAATTATTAGAGAAGGAAGTGCAGGAAAGAGGCACATTTCCGACACATTATTTTTCAAATAATGCTTGTATGTATATATTGTCAGAGCATTAAAAGTAAAGATATTTTTTTTTTTGTTTTGTTTTAGGTGACATTAAACAACTGCGTATCGTAGTTTTTTAATGATCCTTTATTATATTAAAATCATTAGCATGATTACATCAATAGTTGTTATAGTGCTTTAAGTAGCTAGATATTAGATGAAGTTGTTCATACACCAAATTTTTTTGTTAATATTCTTACGTAAACTAATCGTAGTTTGTAGCCGCAAGAGCTTTTAAATGGACATTACAAACTTTGGTGTACAGAATTCAAAATTGAAAAACTTAAATGAGGCCACCCTTTATTAATATATAACACATTTTTACCAAAACCAAGCCAATTTTAAAAAAAATATATGAACATCTTTTAATCTCAAAAAAAAAATCGTCGATAATTTGAAAACTTTAAAGATCTGATTATTTCTATATAATGAAGAGGCGATCGCAAGAAAACTAGTGGATTAAAATATAAAACAAAATTATCAACAAAATAAAAGTTAGATAAAATTTATGTTAATCTAAGCTCTGTTAGCCTGGGAGCGTCCTGGCTGACCACCGCAATACACTTCATTTCCGGTGTGACTTTTTAGACATCTGTATCAAATCAAATATAACATAATAATTATTTCACTTAAGAGATATAGTTTTTTGAGAATATCTTAAAACCACGTAACCGGTTTTTGTACCAAAGTTTCGAATAATTTTTTTGTTATAAGAAAAGTAAGCTACAGACATACAGCTTGATGTAAATACTTATCAGTGGTCAAGTGAATTTAAAAAAGGGTGCACCAAAGTTTGAATGTAATTTACAGCTCTTGTAGCTCAAATTTTATATTTTTGTTTTGTCAAATGTGTACATAGTCTTATTTTATTTTTTTTTTCAAAGAATTAGTTATGGTCTTAAGTTCCTTGAAAATTTTTTATTTGCTTACCAAATTTAACAATGTAACAATTTAGCAAGTACAAAAATACTCATAATATGTGGATAAATAGCAAAAAGCTTGTAAATACGCAATTCCAAAATTGTTTCTTTAATTTTTTACCTTTGCAAATATCACGTAGTCTTAGCAATAAAAAAATTAATGTAAATTGTAAATATATAACTATGTAGATGATATATTTTTCCCAACCAATGTATATAATTTGTAAATATTTAACTTTATGTAAATATAACCTACCACCTATCATTGTTGTAATTTCATGCAATTGTATATCATTAACAATCACATTATTTTCAATAAAAATATTATTATTTAAAAAAATAAAAACCTAAAACTTGGTTAAATTATTCATATGTATTTATGGTACATCTTATAACAAAAATTTTCAGTTTTATAGCAGATGTATTTTTCTTACATCACACGTGCATATGTAAACAAGGCAAAAATTCTAATTCGATTACTCACTGCAATTTATTGATCATCAGAAATTTTTTTATTAAATTAATAATACGAGTTCAGAGCGAAAAACTCAAAATACTTTTGAATGAATTAAACGAAAAGAGAAAAAAACGCTGCAAACAAGTGGAATACCATACGAAAATTCAGTTCGAAAGTATAAAAAAAATCTGAATTTGGCGGTCATAATGAGGCGATGAACGACGATGATGATGAAAAGTGTTCATGTTCAGTGTTGGTCAAGTTTATAGAATCAAGCTATAAATATAAATTTGTTATATGAATGTAGGTATATATTATTTTGATTTATTTTTTTTTTGCCATGAACATTTTATTGTAAGCATTGTGAATATTTTTGACATATCTTGAATTTATCATACAGGGGGTGAGTGTCCACAAAAAATACAATAATGACGCCGAGAAAACATTTTTAAATCGTTTTAACTCTTTTTTTTTTTGTAGTCATAAAAATCATATAATTCTTTTCAATTCCGTATGCGTACATAAGGTAATAAGCTTTCCAAATATTTTTTTTTACATCAGAGACAAAAAATTTGATTTAGTTTCTTAGCATAGTAAATTATTACTTTTCAATTTAAGTACTTCTTTTGACAATGTTTTTATGATTAATGACGGAACTATCATAGTTTTGTTATGGTTTTCCAGATGTTTAAAGTACGAATTTTTCATCATCAACAGCATGCAATATAATATGCATATCCGAAGTGGACGGCAAATATTTTTAGGCCTATACTTTTAAGCATATGCATCCGTTACTGGACCCAGAGCCATTAGCGTAGTCACACTTTCATTAGCCTCGACACCTTTACGGGTCTCCATAAAAAAACATTCTTAAAATATTTCTTAACTTTTTTTTAAAAGTAAGCTTTACATCCCATTCTCATTCTTGTCGCTTTTCTATTACAGAAGATGTTACAGAATTCACACAAGATTTGAATTTCGCACCAGTTGTGCGGTGAAGTGTTGATTTTGAAAAAAAGACAGCGTGACAGTTGACATTCAACGGTGAAGAAGTCATAAAATGTTGAAAAAGTCGTTCGTTGAGGAATTCAAAAAATGTCGATCAAAGTCTAATAATGTCTGGCATAATGCGTCAATCTCATATTTCAGCCAATTCACTCCAGTGTTGATTTTCTATCATAGATGTTCACACATCAATAAATTTCATAGTTTTCCAGTTGGAGAGCACCTAACGCCTGTTTATAACAAGGCCTTCTTTTTACCAATCATTTAAATCTCTTAAGCATGCTATTATGCCAATTATCTGACAGCAGACATGCTATTCAGGGAATTCAAGAATGAAGATTTATGATTCGGAAATGTTCGTGACTATAAAACTAAAAAAGAAGTGATCAACTTAAAAAAAAAATAGCTTTTCACCATTTTGAGGAAAACTTTTTTTCTTTTGGGAAGGCTGAGAGTTAATTCTTTTCAACTTGGCAACCCTGGTTAACGTAAAGAACTGTCTAAATGTCATCAGAGCTTTTTTCAAAAAATCTGAACCTGATAGCTCATGAGACATTGTCTTAGTAAGGTAGCACAGAACGACCTTCTTTGCTACTTTCTCAATAGAAGCAGGCGCGTCGGGGCTGCTTTTTTCTTTTCGTTCTAGAAACGAGTTTGGTAGACCTACTTTGTTTCCTTCTATATAAAAACCAGCACGTCAGGCCTTGACGCCAATGACATCATGTGTAAAATAGAGGGAACGAAAGAATTTAGAGCGGCATAGCTACTGGCGTCCAGAGAAGGTAAGGCTTGATTGACTACTTCATTCTCTTACTGGGTTGCTAAGGGACAAATACTAACATACCCAAGGCTACCAATCACTGCCGGATTTACAAATCAAGGGGCCCATTGGCACAAGAGTGGTGGGGGCCTATCTGGACTGAAAAAACGAAACCGAAGTAACCGATCGATTGCTTAGTCAAAGTTGAAAGATACGTTTCGCTACGAAAAAATGCACGAGCTGGGTTGATTCGGTTACTTATAATTGATTCGGTTACTTATAATTGATTCGGTTACTTCGTACGCTGGGACTTTTCTTTCACTCGCAGCCTGAGTCATTCCTTCAATAAATTATTTTTACTAGCGTTATTTTTATATTGGTAGGGGCCCTTATCGGAGGGGGCCCAGGAGCACGTGCCCGTAGTACCAATTGTACAGAAGCATTAAACGGTTGTCACCAAAAAAAGTTTTTTTTTTTTTACTTTAAATAGTAAAAAGTTTAACTTTTCGTGAAAAAAATAACAATTTTTTATAAACTAACTCCGCTTTTCACTTGATAATCTTTTCTAGGCGCTGCAAGGGATAATTTTTCAAAAAATTTCTTGTGTTTTAACTCGATTTTAATAAATCGGAAAAGATCGATCCTAGCCTTTACATATATTAAAAAATCTTTTTTTTTATTTGCTCATTTAACAAATTCCTACCACGCCCGCCGCTTTGACATAAAGTCCTCAGGTGGGCCGGTGACAGAAAATATTTGACCATTTAAAAATTTTTCTTTTATTAAAACATAAATAAAGGTAACACTTTCTATTGGCATATTATGTACACAGTGCGACAATTTTCAACGTAGACTTTAAGCTCAAGCCTAATCGTGTGGCGCCATCTGTCGACATTATATATCACTGAAAAGGTATTACTTTCTTCTATTTAACGTGATCTGCTGTCTGCCAAATGAATGAGCTATGAGACTCCGCTGGACAGCCCAAAAAATCTTGTGTTGGCAAATTAAAAGGAAGTAACGCACTATCATAAAACTCCAAGTTAAATCAGGCATAAATGCAAAAGGTTCTCGGCGATGACGGCTTAAGTCGAGCTACAGTTTTCGACTGCGATAAACGTTTTCGCCAAAGAGTTACCTCAAAGTCACCCGGAGAAGCGGACGGGGAATACTATGAATAATAAATGAAGAGTTTTAAAAAATATTGAATTGTTTGGATTTTATGAGGAAAGTCTGGGTGGAAAATTGTCGCACTATGTATGTACGTTTGAGTGTAGGCAGCAGTTTTAGACAAGGTCGCAAACTTTAAAGCGAGAAAATAAAAGGTAAATATCAATGTTTTTCAACTTTTATTGCTTGTATGTATATTTCAGCACATATTTAAGTCAATAATTTTTTAAAATTATTGTATGAAAGTTTGTTAGTTTTATGTAAGTATGTAGTTGTGTATGTCATCATGGAATTCCTATACAAAGTCTGTGATAAATTGTCAAATTTGAACGCACTTCATTAAAAATTCTTCTGTACGAAAAATAGCTGTTGCTTAAATTTTAATTTTTGACTGCTTGCCGGCTTTTAAATGTTTGAAATATGTGTGAAAATTTCTTCTGTCAACTTTTGTTTAATTCACAGTAAAATAAATCTTCTAAACTATGTTTTTGGTTTTATCTAATGCCTTCTTTCACTTTGCATGAAATGCGTGAAAAATTTGTCTTGAATGTCTTTCGTGCAAATGAAATTTGTGCCAAGTTTATTGCGTTTAGTGTATAAAACAATGGCAAGAGGCCATTATCAATATCGTGAAATTTTTGTGAAACTTTTATTTATTTGCTTACTGATCCGGTGACTTTTCATTGATTTGTTTTACTAAAATTTCGTTAATTATAAGTCATGGAATAAAAGGCATTAAAAAATTAGTTAAGAGTACTTTATTTTCCACACCATTGCACCAAATTTCACAACTTGGTATAAGCACTAAGAATCGCAATTTAACTGTTTTGGTTGTATGGAAGGAGCCACGCCCAAATACGAAATGTCTTGCACATTTTGCAATTATTTGGACACAATCAATATAGTACATCCATGTATCTAGTTTCACAACTGTAGCTGTCATAGATGCCAAGGTTCTCCGCCCCGCTGTCAATCGCGTCCATATCCACGAATTTTTTGAATAGTTAATGTACACCCTTGTTCCAAATTTTAAAACTCTTGCTACCAGAAGTTATCGTATATAGCGTGTTAATTGTTTTTATCGCATGAAAGGTGCCACGCCCCGTCGTCTATTCTCGTTAAAATTTTGCGAGGTGCCTAGCATAGACCATATGCATCCTAAAACAAAATTTTTAGACTTTTGCTATCAAAGGCGCGAAGATATAGATTCTTAAGTGTTTTTATTTTATGATAAGTGTCACGCCCGGTTGCATGTACCCGTCCGTATTTCGTGAGGTACTAATCATAAGCTATTTACATCTTAACACTAATTTTCAAAAATATCGATAACATAGGAGCCAAGATATAGTGTTTTAAGTGTTTTTGTTCCATGGAAGGTGCCACGCTCCCTTATCTAATCCCGTCTATATTTTGCGAGGTGCTTGGTATAGACCATTTGCATCCTACCACAAAGATTTAAGACTCGAGCTATTATAGGTACGAAGATATAGCGTTTTAAGTATTTTTGTTGCATGTTAGGTGCCACGTACCTTATTTTTATCAAAATAAAATACAGCCTATGTCACTCAGGGACAGTGTAGCTTTCTATTGGTAGTAGAATTTTTAGAATCGGAGCAGTAGTTCTAGAAATACCAAATCACAATAGAAAAAAAGCAAACTTTACCTTTTTGTATATTAGTAAAGATACATAGATATAGATAACATATCGATATCGTCACCTCTTATAGAAAAATTTACATTACTTATTAGTGGTAAAACTCAGAATAAAAAAAAATAATAAACTGACGATAAATATGAATATAAAATTTGTGCTCCATAGTTTTTCAAATTTCCTAAAGAAACAAAAACAATTGAAAATTTTACAATTTTCTCTACAGTACTACAATCAATCATATTAACTGCAACATTTTGTATTATATATTAAAATATTTTAATTTGTATATAATACTGAAAGAACAATTGGAAATTTCAATTTATCCTCTTTGACCAGTGTGTAGTAGAATATAAAATTTCCTTCAACATTTCTACGTGCACTTTTTTGTATAAAGTTTTCTTCGACTATGATATAATTTTTTAGCATAAACTAACTCTTGAGAGATCTAAAAAAAGATTTTTTGATTCATTTGAAAAGCCTTAATCTAAATACCGAAGGCTAACAGCAGAAATGTTGTGAGTGAAAATTTGTACATTTGAGAATACAAAATTTTAAATATTTCTATTTATTATAATTGAAAATTATTTATGTAAATAAAATCGTGCTGCTTGCAACATCTGGAATATGTTTTTAGTTCCAATCTATTGGAAAATTCATTTACCACTAGTGCGCAGAACTTGTATAATATAAGTTATAGTTTAGTTTAAATCAGTTTTTCCAAAATTTTTCTCTCACAAGATTTGTGAAGTTAGTCGTTGATATATAGCAAAATTATTAACAATTCAATCAAGAAAAAAGATTTAAGAATTTGAGTGAGAAAAACTACTTTGATAAATATTTTATCACTCTTGATATTTGGCACACTATTCTCTTTTTTTTTTTAGTATTTCTAGACACAATTGAATGAGCCAAAAATATTTGTTTTTTTTGTTTTAAATTCTATCTTAACAAAATCAAAGTAATGACGCCATAGATATAAAAGTGTCGCATGTGAATTGCTTTTTTACCATGTAAATTTATTAGTAAAAATGTTTTTGGGATTATCTTCCGACGTTTGTTTCAAAGAAATGCATCAGTCAATCAATGAATTGTTGTGTACATACGTACGTGATTTCGATGCAAGTTTTTACGTAAAATCTTAATATCACTTTGTTTTTTCAATTTGTTGGCGATTTTAAAAGTTATTTTATGTACGCCATTTAATTTGGCGCAATAAAATCATTCTTAAGAGCAACGAAATTGTTCAAAATTGAGCCAAGGAAGGCTGGCAGCCACATTGACTGGGTGGAGCTAAATATTGCAATTAATTAACATCGTCAATTTAGCCTGTGAAGTGAGACATCAGTAAAATTGGCGGCGAGCTACTGACAGCGCAAGGTGAGGGTCACAAATAAACAGAAAGTTAATGTTTACAACATTGAACTTTGTGAGCGAGATGCTTTCTTTCTTTGCTGTAATTCAATTGAATTTTTTTTTTTTTTTGTAACGATAAAGCACGAGTAAGAGCTTCATCAAATATCAGCTATGTACCTATATATATGAGATAAAAAAAACACTTTATTTTCAATTAGTTTCTGGAATAGTTTTCTTTATTTACTTTAATATTTTGGGTGCAAATATATAATACATACTATATATGCGTAGCATACTTTAAGCTTTAGTTTGGATAAATAATTCCAATTTTTCTTTGTCATACAATATTCGTGCAATTTTTTAAATTTATTTTAATACACTTACATTAATACGCATATTACATTCTTAATGTAGAAGGGAGGTACTTAACCACTTTTTAGTTTTGTTTTTGTTTTCACTTATTAAATATATTGGTTGATTGCAACTATCATGCCTACCACTAAAAAAAAGTAACAAAAGGCCATAAAACCTTAAAGGCTTAACAATCTTTAGGTTTACTATTCAACATATTTGTAAGTCATGTAGTATGTTTTCTTAGCTGGTTTACTTGAATACTATAACAGTGACAAGTTCTATTCAAAACAAATTTTGTTTAAATTTACTTGAGGTTGTATGTAAAGGGTGATTTTTTAGAGTGATAGAGCTTCAAATCGATATGAAACGCATATAGTTTGGGTTTGTACAATCTTAAAACACCATATCGACTAGATTCTCTAAGGTACAGATATACTCTTTCTCTCTTTATATATTTTTTGCACCATCATTCAACCATATGATTTGTTAAATTTTTTAAAGATTTGAACAAAAACTTTGAAAACCATACTAAAAATTTCTAAAAATATAAGAAAAAAAATCTGAGTTGACTTAAAAAAAAAGTGAGAAGAATGCTGAAACAAATTTCAAGTTCTTTAAGTCTCTGAATAAAAAAAATCTAGTCTCCGAAAGAAAAATTGCTCCTTGTAAAATTTTAATTTAACCCTAGGAGGTTCATCCAGGTCTGTCGAGACCCTTTGTACATAAATGTGTGCATAACTTTTTTGATTTGCGTGTTAGAAACAAATCCGTCCATGACTTTCTAGAAACGGCTACTGAGAACCTCTTTTCCTAGCATTTAACACATTTACACACACTTTTAGGACACCTACCTAAGATTGCTTATGGGCCTTATGTGAGCTCTTTATGAGAGCAAAAGCTCCGAAAATTCATATATTATTCTTTTTCAATGACAAACCATTTTAGTAGAAATAGTGGGTATTGTCTGAGCATTTTAGAATCGTTTATGAGTATTATATGAATACTTTCTGAGGATGAAATCTCCGGAAACAGTGTCACAAAATACTCATATGGTTAAATGCACTATACTTCAATTTATAGCTGAAGTCTGTTAATGATCTGCAAATAGAAGTTGAGCTATAAATTTAACTTTTGCTACGGAAACTCTATTAACCAGGATTGTCATTGGCCATTGACTTCTGGGTATCATGCTCTGCGGGTTTAATATCAAATTGAGTAGATTATGGAATACTACTTTGTTCATGCACTGCTTTCGCAAAAATTATTTAAAATAATTCGGTTAGCCCTTTTTCATAGCTTTGGGGGAACTAACAAAAATTCACCTATGTAACATTAAAAGATAAACTGTATAACCTTTATATAGGTAGAGTACCACTATGTGAGCAAAAGAATTTACCAACTAAAGTATTGAGTTTGTGGTATCACTATGAAACTCTGTAGTCTGTGTAAGGCTATACAGCCGCCACCCATTAGAAGTAATCGTAGTGGACCTACGCCAAAACTTAATTTCATAAAATAATGTTTTTTAAACAAAAAAAAATATTTGATTCACTCTTAATTTATGTGTTTTATTTTAATTTAAAGACTTGTCACTAAAAAAAATCACCTTTTATAACCGAAACTATAACTTTAAGCCGAAAAGTATTTTTATTTTTTCTTTGAAAACAGGTTTGATTCCGATAATACGCTCGGTAAATTTGAAACTCTGACCGGAGTACTGGACCATTGTTTTAATACGAATTAGATTTCAATTTCGATTCTAGAGTGGATTTAAAAATAACTTTTTAACTTTTTTTTTTTTCTGCATTAACAATTTTTCAATCTAACATAAGTTCAATTAAATATCATGAGGCTTAGTTTATCGGCAACAATTTAAACATGAAGTAAAATTAAAAAAAAAACACTTACTAAAGTGAACTGAAACGAAATTTTTATATGAATTGCTGTTGTCGAAATCGTTTTACGAAGATGCTCTGGTAAGTGATGCGTTCAACAGAGAAAAGATTTTAGCACTTAAATAAATTAATACATCATTCAGAAAGCATTCCCGAGGGATTTTTTAAATGGTTGACCCTTGTTGGCTTTTTAAAGAATATTGAATTTATGACCTAATACAATTTGTGAACAAATAAGACAGACCACCTCCGTAAATACGGCCAAATGAATGGTCGTTGTATTAACTTTAGTATTTTGACTTACATTTTGAAAATGATAAAAAAGTTTCGTAAAAAATGGATATACAACAGCTCTCAACTGCATAAAACAAAAATCATCTCAAAAATTTTCATTTTTCGCCATTTTAACTTACATTCTAATACAGATATTTTCAAAAATTGTACAGGTTTTTGTTTTCAAACGATCGGATTAGATTTTCATTGAGTAGATTTCGTAAGATTTTTTTTAACAACTAGTTAATTAATATTAAGTGCTAAGAAATTTTGAGGGTTTGTGTTGATCATTTCTGAAGTTTATTTTATTAGAAATTGGCAATTAACACTCCAATATTGAGCAGTTAATTGCCGAATTCCTTGCTAATGTAAAATTAGCAATAGTTAACTTTCTTCTGAGAAAATGACAATTTTCACAATATTCAGTTAACTTTAACTGGCAGCTACAAATTTTCTGTCATACTGCCAGTTGAAGTTACGGTTAAGGTTTGAACCTTAACCGCATTCAGTAAACAACCCACAAAAATTTAATACCGATTAAAAGAAAAATAAAACATAGTTTTAAAAATACAAAACAAACTTAATTCAGTGCAGTAAGATCGGAACCTTAATGAAAAATCTATATGATACACCTATATTCAGACCTACGTCTGCATTTTTGGTCACCTCAATTCAAAGGAGCCCAAGAATCATTTTTTTATGTATAATTCGTAAAGCGATGATACTACAACAAAACTGTCTATGACGAAATGGAAGAGGACAATAATCTACATATTTTTCATTACTTTTTTCCTAAGTCAGAACAAAGAACTAAAATATTAACAGTAAAGATATAGAGGTCAGAATATGAACATAGTATTTCTTTTTATACGCAGTCTTATACATATACGTATAATTGCTGAACTCATAAAGAAGAGGATATATAATATCTTATGCAAACGCACTTAGGGTCATATTTTATAATTATTATTCTTCTTAGTGCCTAAAGAGTTTTTTCGCTAAAAAATCCATCTCTACCTACATTCGAATACTTTTTTAACTAATCAAGGCATCTTTGAAATTAATTTTTCAACTGTATCTTGTGGTATAGAGTTTCAGTTATCCAACAATGTACTCAACATCATTTCTTTTGCAGAAGGACCTTTGTTTCGTATTCGTCTATGTAGCTCTCTTCTTTCTAGGAACTGTCTACAAAGTTTTGAAGTATGCTTGTGAACGTTGTCGTGCTGCATTATAAATTTATTTTCAATTAAGTCAAGACCGAATATCAGAACATGTTGTATAAGTTTGTAGTCTTCTTTTTTCATTGTAATTCATTTGCAGAATCCACCACCACATCCACCGTGGGCACTGAACAATCTGGCAGCATTTCTTCTGCAGCAAGACGTTGTACTTTAATCCGATTTTTTGAGTCAAAGGGCTTAAACAGCGATTCGTCAGTTGAAAGAACTCTCTGATGTCATTTTCTGCCCATGATTGATTGTTATATTTTACAATACTCAAAACGTTGGCCGGTCGAATCAACTGTTTTTGTACTGCTGATATATTTTTAAACCGGTACATATTGATTTCAAAAAGGAATTCTTCTGTTCCACTTACTGATTGTTCTGTTGAGTGTTTCGTCTCTGATACTTATAATTCTCGGACTCCCAGATTGAGGCTTAGTCTGAGAATTCTTAACCGCTATCGCTTAATCGTACTGTGAACTTCAGTCTAGTCCGGTCCGATATATTTACTTGTACTGCAAATTTTCGCTCACTTTTACCTTTGTTGTAAAGAGTATGTTTTTATTGCTGAACGTGTTGCAATACTAATGTCAACCTTATTATATAATGTAAATAGACTAACTGTTACTTAGTGAGGGGTACTTATTGATATAAAATAAAATTCCTTCTTAACACGAGCAAAAAAAAGGACTGAAAATAATAAAGCCAAAAAAATAAGGAGAGTCCGCAGGTCATAAAAACCCAAAATAAGAGTTTTCTCTATTTTGAATATTAATGATTCACATTTGTCAAGTGCACAAGTAACACCCATGGTCTTTTATGTTACATGAATACTACTTGTAACAATAGTTCAGATAAAGTGCTCAAAAAAGTTCTTGCTTTGTGCACAAAAACGTTTTGTTACCTCTTTTGGTTTTGAACTTTTCCACAGGCCTAGGCCATTTGACGTCTTAACACAAAAAACAAAACCAATTTACATAAAGCTGGTGATCACATAAAGCCTTGTGACCAAAAATATGAAAACCAAAAGCAACATGATTTAAAGAAAACGAGATTCATAGGAATATTGGAAAACTTTTTGAAAAAGCTAAAATATCGGGTTGTGGTGTTGAGATTTCGCATTGCCCAAGCGCTATTATTTTTAGAAGGAATAAAGAACTTATAGGATGCTTGTTATGGCAAAATAAAGTGCTTAAAATAAATCAACCCACTGTAGAAATTGGGCCAAATAACTGCGCTTGAAAAGCTTTTCGACAAAATCGTGACAAAAATGTCTTATTTGTTAATAAATGAGAATTCATTCATATTGTATTGTACAAGTATTCAATACTTGACAAGTTAATTTCTTTGAATTTTTTGTGGATCATATAATAAGTCATGTTTGTAAATAAACAAAAACAAACTCAACATAAAATAAAACAAAGTTTCCAACAAAATTAAATAAATTGTGACTATATTTTTAAATTTTTATTTAATATCAAGATTTTAAATACTTTTTCGAAAACAACTATCTATTGTTGCTATTTTTATTTGAAGATTATAGCACTTAGCATATATGTATGTAGGTATATTGTGGTAAAATTGTGGTTTTAACTAACACAAAAAAACTATAACAACTATAAAATTATTATGAAACGCAATTTAATTAACGTGTTACAGGTTTACATAAGATAAAAACATATACATATGTATGTAATTTATAAGCACTTAATATGTTGTTAGCAAAATTTGCTTCAACTCAAACACTTTGCAAAAAGACGCTTACAAAATTATTAAATCACTATGCTTCATAAAGAGGACTAGAATATAAGTAGCCCTTTTATTTTTATAACTAGAAACACCATTTAACCATACTTGCTGGCTGGCTAACTGTATAATAAATTAAATTATTTTTTTTTTTCAATAAATACACAAACAAAAAAAAAATAATACGTTCACTTTTAAATCCCTGATTAAGTATTAGTTTATTTTTTGTTTAGCTTTATCATTAAGCAAATAAAATAAAGAATGCAACCAATATTTTGCTTGATTTTACGTTTTGTTGTAAATTTTAATGGTACTTAATTAAATCATAAACAAAATAAAGTTGTTAAAAATAGAAGAAATCTACAAAAGTTGATTTATATGTAATAATTTAATAAATAATAAGCATAAAATTAAAATTGTTTCACGGTTTTTTTTTTAAGTTTTTCTTAGCACTTTTTTCGCTATTTCATTTTACATTTTTGTTATATTTTGATTTTTTTTTTCGTTAACAAGTTTTTTTAAACATTCTGTTTTTTTATTTTGCATGTTTCACTAAAAATGATGTGTCTACTAAAATGTTTTTATTCATTTATCTTAGCTAATAATAGTCATCATTTTGTTTTCATGAGTTGTATAAGTTGTAAATTTTCTAAATTAAAGTTTAAGTTTTAATATTAACATATGGTATTTGATTCATGTCGTCGTCGTCATCGTTAAAAGAATAAACAGCGCATGTATTGTAGCTTTTATGATCTCAAATCAATATCGTCCCTATATAATGTTGTTGATATAATTTGTGTAGAGTTTACGATGTTGGGTGGTTGTGTCGAATAATTTATATCGAAGTAGCATCGCCTAATAAAGAATTAAGTTCACGAATATGTTGGGCCTTAGATCCAGTGGCGGTGGAGGAGCTAGTAGCACGTCCAACATAGCTAAAAATTTTTAAGTTTCACACGTGATGTGAAGAGTATAAGTGGAAAATGAAAGGAATAAAATTGGAAAAATATAAAGAAGTACCTTTATTAATAAAATATTAAGTTTTGCTTTGGTTTTGTTTATGCGTATGTATAAAGTTTTTTGATGGGACATTTTATTTTGTAAAACAAACGATGAGCCAAAATAGCAACAAAAATATAAGTAAATAACGCAAAATTTTTTCTTAAATAATTTGTTAAAAACTAATTTATGGTTGCATAAAGTACAAACTGAATATACAACCATACACACACATTCATAGCATTTATTTTAGTAGTAAATTTCTTACAGTCTAGCATGCAAAAATGTTAGTAACACAATTAATTAAAATGTAATAAAATAGAGTTGAAAATTGAATGAAAAATTTAAATGAAGGATTAAAAAGAATACATTTAGAGGGAAAACTAAGTGCAATTTCTAAGTTTAAACATTAACCAGAAGAAGAGCCTATCTTTCGTACAGTGTTGCCATACGCTATTTTATAAATGTGCTACTCTTGAAAAGTCAATTGTGCTACTCGTGCTATCCAGGCTCGCATTAAGTGCCGTCGTATGTTGAAAACTAGTATTGTATCACAAAATTGTAATTGGCTTTTTTTAAAATTAATTAAAAAACAAACAAATGTTTTCCCTAATGTTATGCTCGATTTTGGCAACTAAAAAAAGAAGAAAAAATTCTAGAAAAAACTATAGAAAAAACGCAACATTTGGCATTGTGCTACTTTTGGATGGAGTGTGCTACTTGGGCATCCAATTGTGCTGTGCTACTAAAAATTTGCAAAGGCAAGAAATTCGGGAGTAAAAATAATATGTTTTTTTGGAAACTTTGAAACGGATCATCATGAAATGCTTTTAGACAAATTGTTCGTATAAAAATGCCACTTTGTCCGCAAAAAATAAAGCTTTTTCTGAAAAATCTGTAACAGATTGTTTGGTGAGCTTAGGTAAATAGACCTGGCAGCCACCATAAAAATTTCGAAATGAAAAATCGATGGATCCATTGCAGGCATAACCGAAAATGAGCGAGTAAGCCTAAAAACGTCATAGTGTACCCAAAGGTCTTGTTGCATATCATGGCGCTATATGTGACCGTCCTAAACCATAGTGGAAACGATCGCTGGAACAGGAAATACGTGAATCGGGGAAATGTTGGAGAGAATTGAAGTCACGCGCTACTGATTGAGCGCTTTGGAAGAGATTTTTAGAGTAACTATGTTTCGTGAGGCGATAAAGGACACATGTGGATACTTAAAAAAAAGTTTATATCTAATTTTTATTATCTGTTTTCAATAATAGGCAGCGCAATTCTAAAATTGAACCTGTCGCTATCGAGATATCGCAGTCTAAAAGTTCGATGCAGCATCATCTGTATGATGGATTTATAAGGTAAGATTAAAATATACTCGTAAAAGATAAGTGATTGTTGTAATCTTTCTATCGAACGCCATCCCATATATTACGTAGCTATTGAGATACAACAAAAGCAAATATCAAGGCTTGGGTGCCCTTAGATTCTTGACAAAGTGGAAGTTTCGATATTTTATTTTTTCTCATGTACACCTCGGAAAGAGAAAAGTAAATAGAAAAAAAAAGCAAAAAGCCGCAAAAAATTCGAAGAACATTAAGGGCATTCAGTCGTTGGTATGATCTGCATAAAGAGACCTTATTTTGTCAGAGCAAAGTTTCCGCATAGCTAACTAAGTGTCGTCCGTGTCAAAGATAATGCCAAATTATGACATTGGATTTTCTGCCATAAGTTATCCACTCGACAAATAAATCAAGATCATACATACATGCGTTTGAAGACATTAAACTCATTAATATCTTTAATAGCTCATAACTATTAAATTTTTAGTTGGTAAAGTGGATACATGTATGTAGTTCCTTTACGCACATGGTATAGCACTAGTACAAGCTACTTATATTCTGCATATTTTTTAGTAAACTGTCAAAAAAGTAACAATATGATTAAATTCAAAACTAAGTTCCTGATGATAAGCGATAAGCTTTTTTTTGCTCTCCTTGAAAATATTGTATGGGAAGGTAATGTTCCTTTTCTTAGGGTCGGTCGTATATGCTGTTTTAAATTCCAGAGAAAAAAAAACATAAAAACATAGGGTGCAGAGTTGCATTGTTGTTTTAATTTCATAGGGAAACCAACAACAACATTTTGACATTTTAAAATCATACCAAATACGATTAATACGACCTTTTGTGATACCATGTGAATTCAATATATTGTAATTTGATTTATAAGAAAAACATTTCGAAGGATTCCATGGAATAAAATCAATTGAATCTTTATACATTTAATTCAAGTTTTTTAGTAAAATTCATAGAGATGATTAAAAATTAACTATTTGAAATTGCAGTTGTGTAGAAATTGGCAACTGATAAAGTTCATCAAACTAGTGTTCTTAGAACTGGTGTCAAATTGTTCAAAATATGCATATTGTTCAAAATAAGCATTTTCAGGTTTATAATTTTTTTCAAATCAAATAATCTTAAAATAACTAAAAGATTATTCCGTTGTGGCGGGTATGATACTAAAATACATTTTTAGACAATTTTCAAAATAATTAATGAAACTTTAAAATATACAACAAAAGTATCGGTCTTTCCATTGCAAACACATCATTTCCAAATATAATCTATAAAATGTTAATTTTTTAACTTATACTGGTACAGAAATTAAAAGGCCGAACTCCTAATCTTTCTGCATGTCTGCTTATAACACAATGGCCAGTTATGCCAGTACCAACTGACGAGACACTACGTCTAAAACGGGATATCAGTGATATTGAAATATCACTTAATCATTTAGTTTGGTGCCTTCCGTGTAGAAATTAAGACAACTTTTTATGAAAAACTTTAAGAATTATCCTTCTATGACACTCTTACTACCAGGGTGTCATATTTTTCAAAAAGTCTTTAGCCATTTTTTTTCAACACATCTACATTTCTATTAAATTAAATGCCTTATTGACGAAACTTTGAATAATACATCAAAAACCAAGCGAGATGCAAAGATTGTTTTTTTTTTAGTATTCTGTCTATTGAATTGTATAAATTGCATTGGCCATATTTTGACAATTTCGACATGTCCTTGTAAAAGTTTTTCGACTTTAAGCGCAAATTGTAAGAGTTTTTTGAAGATTTGCGAAAAAGCTGTCAACATTTATTGTGCAAAGTTCTAAAATGCATATTTTTTTTGTGCATTACTTTTTCATTTAAGCAGTGGTTCACTAGAAAAATTAATAAAACTAGTTTATTTTGGGTAAATTAAGGGATGTACCCCACACTTCTATGTTGAGGACTTTTTAGAGTCTACTCTTTAAACAACTGTGATTATTTAAGGTATAATTCGAAATAAAATTCTTTCTTTTAAAAAGTCAAAATATTTCTATATCATTAAATTAATTTAAATTAGATTTTCCTTCATAGTCTTGAAAACGATCACGTGAAAGAACTTTAAATTCATCCTTAAGTAAATGGATGCGTCGCTGCTCTGGTCAACGACCAGAATGAGAAAAGATATGAGGTTAATTTATTTAAAAAAATAAATAATTTATATATGAAAATAATTTTTTGGAGTAATGAAAATCTTAACAAATGGGATGAACGAACATTTTTTTTCAAATAAAATAAGTTCTACTTTTTAGTATTTTATATTGTTTAAACCAGCGATGGGCACGTAGTGGCACTTTCCGCCCTCATGGTTCAAACCGTTATTTGACGCACAAATAAGCAAAAACCAATTCACAGTATTTCAACACTATCGACGCACAGCGTTGACTTGAGTTCAAATGAAAACAAAAACAACACACAAAGGCATTAGCGACGGATCCGAATTGTGTCTCGACGAATGTAGCAATTGTTTTTGTTTGTAGTGCAATGGTTTTGGTTTTTTTGCGCTGTTGGCGAATTCGGAAATGAA
Organism: Meiosimyza decipiens; assembly: GCA_963680825.1. Classification (NCBI taxonomy): domain Eukaryota; kingdom Metazoa; phylum Arthropoda; class Insecta; order Diptera; family Lauxaniidae; genus Meiosimyza; species Meiosimyza decipiens. The sequence continues at coordinate 24,394,611 of OY804258.1, read as the reverse complement.
ATCAAAAAAAATTTTAAAATTTCATTTTTGTGGCTTGATTTTGTTGTTGCGCCCTTTGCAAGATTTCCATGCGCACCTCTGGTTTAAACAATCACATAGAAAAAATAAACAGTTCAACATAAAATTAAATTATGATAGGTACAAAAAGACAAAGAAACCACTACAATTTTAGATTTTAACTGACCAATCATTTTAAAACAAAAATTCAAGCAGCATAAACTAAAAACTGGAGATTGCACCGAACATAAAAACACAATTTTTCAATCAAATTTTTAACATGGAACAAAAATCAGGTGAAGGAAACAAAAATAAAAACAAAATTTTTAAACACATAAAACAGAATGGTATTATATATCTATATATGACACAATTATAAAAATGTTAGGAAGGCGCATAGGCTTTTACAAGCGGGCAATTTTGCTGATAGGTAATTATATCTTTGAACAAACGTGCAAAACAATTTAGGGTATAGGCAGGCTGGGAAGCGGACATTGACGGCGACAAACAATTGAATTCTATGTTTATCGCTCTATTTACACCCAATAACATCAATTTACTTATTTAACTTTAAATTAAATGTAAGGAAAAAATAAAAAGATGGTATTATAAATTGTCAATTGAACTCAATTAGAATTTGCCATTGAAATAAAAAAAATATTAGTACTTTTGAAAAAATTCAAATTTAGATATGCAACAGAAAATAACATGAAAACTTTTTTTTTGTTTAGGTTAAATGCCCCAACAATTTACATATTAAAAATATGCTATATATAATATAAATTGTGAGATATTCATATACAGGTTAAATATTGTATTGTTTGAATATAAAAAAAACAAATTTTGACACGACTTTTGAAATGATATCAATCAAATCTTATCAGTCGCTCGGCTCCCTCACCTAATTTTTCTTCCAGTTTTAGATATACGCAAGCCAGGGGCAGGAGCATTTCCAGCTGGTCTATTGAAATCATGACCCAAATTTTTCAAATCGAAATGCTTAGCGGCATTAAAGCCACTACCAGCGGTTGCCGATTGCTCGTTCTGATTGTTGGTTTCATTTTGATTTGGGGTAAACATGCGGCTCAGCCAAGGTTTCGATTTAGTATCAGAATCAAAATCACTTTCATTGGTAGTAGACTTAGTAGTAGTAGAAGAGGAAGAGGATTTCTCATCACTTAGGCTGGAACAACAACACACACACACATACAAGAAATGGGCTTTTTTTTTGTTTTTGTATTAAATTGTAAAAAATATTTTTCCATATTGCAATAATTTTCAAAAAGAGAGTTAAATTTTAAGTAGAAGTAATAAATTAGTATTAAAGTTTACAGCATTAAAATTAAAAGCGAAAAAAAGTTAAGAGCAATTTTTTTGAACCAAGAAGATAAGTAAAAAATGCTGAAAATTAATAAGCCATGCAGGTGATAATGAAAACATCACTAATGAAATATCAAATTCCTATTCAAAAATTTGTATTTTTATAACAGAGACATAAACTGCTTATGGGGGGCAAAAATGAAAATGATACGACTTGATAGATTGAATTCTAGTGTGTATTTATTCCACAATAGTTCATTGCAGGTGGTTGTTCAAAAATGCGTTCTTTTTACCAATTTTTTAGGTATTTGTTTACGATGGCCGGGCTACAAGATTTTGCACTGAATTTAAATTTAAAGCTTATTTTGCCGAGTCCGAAACCGCACTCGGGTTTAGTGACCTCAGATAAATAATGAGCACATCGTAGGGACAAAAAAAATTTGGTTCAGGTTCAGGTCAAAGAAATAAGCAGGTGTATTGTTTACTTTTCCAAACGTATATAGCTTTTATTTTGTATTAAATCATTTTGATTTACTTCACGCATAGGGCTCTCAAGAATAACGAAAAACATTTTTTTTTTAAAAAGGAAGTGTTAGCCATTCCAAACAAACGTTTTATATAAGACTGCCAAACAGTAATTGACTTAGCAATCTCATGAATATGTAAATTCTGATCACTCGACGGAAAAATTAGGCTCCACTCAAAGTTGCACTTAAAAATATTAATCACGAAGGGGACCAATATCTGAACTTTCCGCTGAATGAATTTGCCGACCAAATATTTAGCAAGCATTGGTTTAACGCATCATTTTCATTTAAACTCAAAAAAAAGAGGTTAGAATTTACCTAAGCTTTGAATACAATAAAAGATTTTTTATGTAAAAAAAAAATAAAAAATAGCAAAGAGAAAATATTTTACAAAAGTTACACTTTTGGCAAATTCATTTTGTTTAAGGAAGAAATAAAAGGCTATACATAGTTAAGTATAATGGAACAAAATAATAGCAATTGATCAAACAAAGTGTAAAAAAAAGAGGTTTTGGTGTACTCGTATGTTCAACTAGGATAAACATGTAAGGTTTGGTAAAATGATTGGTTAATGCAAAATAGTTTATGATATTACATAAAAGTTATAATAGAAATAAATTAGTAGAAAAACGCACAGCAAAGTGCTTTAAGTCACAATCAAAGAAAGCTTAAATTAAAAAAAAAAAAATTAATAACACACACACAATATTACTATTGTATTGCTCACTGGGAAGCAATAATTTAAATTGAACTTATTATTTCATAAGACATTTCATGACACTGCATTTTATTGGCAACGAATAAAATGAATATATGTATGAGCAAGGACTAAATTAATTAAAAAAATTCAACTTACCCTACGTCCCTGCAATGATTGAGAGCGGTCAAGAAACGTGGTTGCACATAGGGCCATGCACCTTGATTTTTGTGCTCTTCTTGAGCCCAAACTAATTCAGCATCCTTGTACAACTCAGCTTGTTCTTTAATTAAATCGAATGGGAAGGGCGAAATCTGTTCCAAAATTAAGTAGTTAATTCAAAATTCATTGCTATTGTTAATATCGTGTACGACATACCTGTTCAACGCGTACAATAGCTACTTCGTTTTCTAGTTTTTTAACGCCACGTGCCTTTTTCAAATCATAATAAACTCTTCCAGAGCAGAAAACTACTTTCTTTACAGCTGAAGGATTGTCTTTAGCTGGGCCTCCATCAGGAATAATGCGTAGGAACTCACTGCATTCGTCCATTTCGCTAAGATGACTCTTGGCCTCTGGATGACGCAACAAAGACTTTGGGGTCATGAGAATTAATGGTTTGCGGAAAGGCAAAGCAATTTGACGCCGTAAAATATGGAAGTAGTTAGCAGGTGTTGAACAATTCGCTACAATCCAGTTAATATCGTGCAATTGACGAATGGCAAATTCATCCGATTCAGGTGGGAAATAATCTGGATCATCAGATGACATTTGCAGAAAGCGTTCAAGACGTGCCGATGAATGTTCAGGTCCCATACCTTCCATGCCATGTGGTAAGAGCAACACTATACCTGATTGACGGACCCATTTAGCTTGACCACTAGCAATAAACTGATCTATAATGGTTTGTGCTGTATTAGCAAAATCACCAAATTGTCCTTCCCACAGAACAAGTGCATTTGGATTGGTCATTGAATAACCATGCTCAAAGCCGAGTACAGCGAATTCAGAAAGAGAGCTGTTCGAAACAGAGTACGGCGCCTGATCAGGATACATGTGTTGTAGTGAATTGTAGGTGGCTTTATCTACTAATTGATGATGGAGCACATGATGACGATGTGAGAAAGTACCACGCTCTACATCCTGACCAGAAAGACGTACATGAATGCCTTCTTTGAGTAGTGAGCCGAATGCCATAGCCTCTCCAAGTGCCCAATCAATATATTTTTCTTCAACCATATTTTTACGAGCAGCTAATACACGCAGTAGACCTCTGTGCAAATAGAAAATTTAAATATATTACGAAAAATATCATATTTGTAAAAGAAGTAATTTAGAGCATGTCAAATCAGTGCGATAACTTTATAAGTTCACGGCAAAGAGACCTGATCTTCCTATTTCTCCAAACTGAGTGATATGTGTATTCTTACAAAAGAGCCTGTTGAGCACGATGACGTTTTCCAAATCTTTCTAGAGCTTAACTATGCTATATCAAACATGATGACCGTCCCGGCGACGAATAAGAGATATCTTATCGGGCAGACCATTTTTTTGTCCTAAAGTAACGCGTATCACCAAATGTTTCTACACGAAGTTGGGTAACATTGCTTGGATAGATTTCTTATTATAGTGTTTCAAAGCTCATAGTTACATACAATATCTGTGAGATGTCACACCCAAATGTTTGTCGGTACTTGCCTGTGTCACTAATTGCTCGCGCCAAATTTCGTAAAATTGCTTGAATATTTTTCTGCACAAACCGTTACAAAGTCTTCGCTGGTATAAGAGTTGCCAATCTTATTTTACAAAATCTGCCCACAATTTTTATGTCCCCAACATTCCCATAATTTTTGAAAAATTATAGCGTTTCTAAGTTTTTACTTGTACAAGAGGTACCACGCCCACTCGTCCAACGCTACCCATACCAAATATGGTTATATTGGCTATACACCCCGCTTAGTGGCGACGTTCTTTTACTTTATTGAAATAAAATAGAGCATATGCCTTTAATATGTTTGTATAGATCACTTTACAAATTCATCGCTAATACCTCAAATTAAAAATTAAGATACCTTGGCTCTGGGAAACTTGAGCTTAATAGAAGAAAGGGCAAAACAAGCACAAAATTCAGATTTATCGAACAAATAATCGTAAGATAAACATGGCTCAGTAGACAAAAAGTATTTTTTCAGAATGCTTATTGCAAGGGAACAAATAATTTTTAAATTTTTTCTTTTCTTTAGTTACTCGAAATGTTGATTTGACTGATTTGAAGTCATATAAAAAAATTTAGTTGATAAAATACATAAAATAATTACTTGTGTATCACAAATTCAGCAGCATTTGGTGGTGGTTGAGAAAATCTATTGCCAATATGGATAAGGGTCTCCTCCTTAACGCCTGTCGGTGAAACCTTCAATGGGTCCTTGCCCTCAAAAAAGCCAGACCATGGTGAATCGAGCCAATCCTTGTACTTAATATGTGTCTCTTTCTTAGCTAATTCAAAAGCTTCTTCACAGATCTTTTCGTATTTATCATGTACAGATTTTACTTCTTCGCCAGTTACAGTACCTTCAGCAATTAACTTATCAGCGTACAAGTCCAAACAATTTTTATGTTGTCTGATCTTTTGGTACATAAGCGGTTGAGTGAACATTGGCTCATCAATTTCATTGTGTCCATTACGACGATATCCGACTAAATCAATAACAACATCTTTGTGAAAGGTTGCACGCCATTCAGCGGCCACCTTGCACACGTGCATGACAGCTTCAGGATCATCAGCATTTACGTGGAAAATAGGTGCATTTACGACACGTGCCACATCTGTGCAGTATGGTGAGGAGCGTGAGAAACGTGGATCGGTAGTAAAACCGATTTGATTATTGGCCACAAGATGAATGGTACCGTGTGTAGTGTAATCTGGTAAATCAGACAAGTGCATCGTTTCATATACTACACCTTGACCGCAGAAAGAGGCATCACCGTGAATGAGAATCGACATGACTTTTTTGCCTTCCTGATCACCGCGATAGAATTGTTCAGCGCGTGTCTTACCCTGCACAACGGGATCGACAGCTTCCAAATGAGATGGATTAGCAACAACAGCCAAACGAATGTTTTTGTTTGTAACGCGATTCAAGCGCTCAATATAGGTGCCCAAGTGATATTTAACGTCACCAGAACCCTAAAGTAATACATAAAATTTATTATATATATAAATCATACAATTAAATATATCAATTGAAATATACATCGTCAGCAGCCTCCAAACCAGCAAATTGTGTGAAAATATGATGCAATGGTTTTCTGCAAACGTTAGCCAATGTATTAAGACGACCACGATGTGGCATACCCATAATAACAGACTCAACGCCCAGGTTAGTGGAGACATCAATGAGTTCCTTTAAGGCAGGAATCATCATTTCACAACCTTCCAAGCCAAAACGTTTTTCAGAAGAGTATTTCTTAGCTAAGAATGCTTCAAAACTAAAATTATTGAAATTTTGCAAATTAATTAATAGGTATAATTGAAAATAGTAATATGGCTAACTTACCCAGTGGCACGTGTTAAGCGAGCCAAAATCAAACGCTTGTCCTCAGGTGTAAAGTTCATGACGCCGGGGGCTTCAAAACGTTTTCGAATCCAATTGCATTGTTCCAATGAGTTGATAAACATGAACTCAACACCAATTTTATTGCAATATACGTTCTCTAGACGGTTCAAAATTTCTCTAAATTCAAAAAATGAGGATAACATCAAATATATCTTTATAATCATTTAACATTAGTTACCTCAACGGTAACTCTTGTTCATTTCCTCCAATGTATGTTGTGCTAGGAAGTTTGAATTTACGATCCATATCGTTTTCACCTTGGAAAAAGAATTATTAAATTAGAATGTTTTTGTTTTATTAAACTGATTAATTCACAAGTATGTTAGAAAATTATTTGAAATTCGGAGAACAAATCGGTTAGAACATGCTAAAAAAACATAAGGGAATATTTTGTAAGTGATAGGTTGAGATTAATCAAATCAAAAAAAAAACTTAGTTTGTACACAACTCTTTCATCATGTTTTAGATTGAACTAAAGCTATCATAATCATATACCTTTTTCCTTTGTATTAACTAAATATTATTTATCACAAATAACAAGTCTATACTATTTTAAATTTACGTATTGATTATGATTTTTACAAATAAATATATAATGGAAACAACTGATTTTAGTTTTTCTAATTAAAATTTTTGTTAAGTTTTTTCTCTGTATAAAAAACTCATTTTTTATTTGAATTTTTTTGATAAATAAAATAACCTTTATTTTTGATTCTATTTTTTTCGATCCTTACTTAAATACTGATTTTTAATTTTATTTATTTTTTGTCTATAATAATCATAGTTAATGAAAACAGTTCATCCATTTAGCTCTGGGATTTTTATGGGGCTAAGACTCGTAGTTCTTCAAATATCATGGTACACTCATCATTACCATTACGTGGTTTTCATATAAGTACGGTCCAATTACGGAACTAGCCGATTCATTTCAAATTTTGCTATAAGAATGCGAACAGATACTAAACCTGTCCGATCAACGGGATCATAATCAGCTCAGTAACTTAGTTTCTACAGAATTGTTATTTTTGTGGCAAACGTGAAGAGATTTTATGCGTTGAGCGGTGGTAAAACCATCCATATTGTATCATATAGCAAAACGCGCCAAATCATAACCAGTTGACTTTTTACAAGCAAGCAATAAAGCTATCAATTGTGTAAACTCGCTCTTTTAATACGAATATATAGGTTTTTCAAAAAGAACAATGTAACAATGCTATGCAATTGCAAATTTTTGTTGCTGTAGTTTGTTTTTAGTCAAATGGTTCCAATGATTTATGTCCTTAATCAATAGACAACACATTATTGTAATGAAATGATTTTATAACATATTTTTCAACCAGTCTTTCATTCTTCAATCCATCATGGTTTGTTTAGCTTGAGATTTAAAAAAAAACATGTGGTTTATGGTATTTGTTTCAGCTATAAAATTTAGGCCAAATCAATATTTATTATGGCCTCTTTGGTATTTGTATGAAAATGTACAAATTTAGCTTAGGAACTTAAAAAAAAAAACATACACAATATGAAAGAAGAATCGGAAACATGGTAACACCCACCAAAAGCAATAAAAAGTTTATTGTCAAGTTATTATGACAGCAAATCGCATTAATTAGTTTAATTAGTTGTATGAAAAATAATGTTTATTTTTACTAATTGGCTTGAAATAGAAAATTTTGCATAAAAATGTATGCCGATTTTTTCGAGATTGGATATGAATAATAGAATATCGTCAGCTTAAAGTATAACAAAACTATAATTTTAAAGGGGGAAAAAATATGTAAGTGAATGTAGCTATTTTACTCATCACATGTATAGCTCAGCTTACGAGTTGAATTCCGTGTGGGTGCACAACTTTTGGTCACATGTGAAATAGGACAAAAAATTAATTTAGCAGAGCAACAACTAGTGGATTTGGCTGTTCACGTGCCTACAAGTTGGATTTCATATATTCATCTATTATTACTGCATAATTCGTTTTTTTTTTCAAATTGTTTTAATGTACATACAGTTATAAGTATAGTGAGGCAAAAAATAAATTTTTATCTATGTAAATACTATGATTATGATATATAAGCTCTTTATATCTTCTAGCCATTTCCCATTTCTCACAATTTTTAAGGTATAGGAAGAAGAAGTGTCAATAAAAACTAAGTTTAAATAGAAGTAAAAAATTCCATTAAAAACGAAGCGAAGGTCAAAATTAGTAAAAAAAATGCCTCAAAAATAAAAAGGAAAATGTTCAAATAAAGTTTTATGGAAATCGAAAGAAAATGTATCAAAATTTGTCATCTATTTAATAGAAAGTTTTGGATGATGTTTCATTTTAGAAATTGTGTTCGAATAATTTACCAATTAATGAAAAGTCAAAATCTAAACTACATATTATGTTTTACAAATCAGCAATATCGATATTCCTGTAAAACTTATAAATCGAATCAATGTTCTATATTTAAAAGCAAAATGTCAAAAAAAAAACTAAAACTTGTGGTAGTGCACTTTAAATTTAATGCTCTTGGTGTGTTGCCTTTTATTGTTATGCTTTTTTATTAAGGAGACAACAATGAATCGATTTGTAAAATATAACAGAAATATTTAACGTTCCTAAAAATAAAATATAGATATAAAATTTGTTAAAATTAAATTATGCATTATTGCTATTCTAATTACAAATTTTGATATCATCTAGTTATTTTGACAAAACTTAAAGTCCTCTTAAAAAACCAAAAATAGGATGATGAAAGTAAACAAGTAACATTACAAGGAAAATATAAAACAATTTGAAAAACTTTACAATATTAAAAGGGAAAATTTGCTAGCTAATACATACTATATAATGACAATAAAGTTTTTTTTACAGTTTATATCAACTACAGCGAGACCACTAACTAACTTACTTACCAAAACTGAAATTAGCATATATAGCTTTCGTCGTGCTGTTGTCAGGTAATTCAGCGGTATTAATATCAAGAGGATCAAGGTGAGCAATGTTATGTCCTCGAATCTATATAGATTCATTTTAACATTTAATTTTTTTTTGTGTTTTATTATTTATTTTTTAAGTTTGATGCACAATTTTTACAACATACGTTTAGAAAAGAAAAAATAAATTTTAAAGAAATAAAAAATTTTGCAAACAAAGTAGATAATTATAAGTTAAGCGTAAAATATAAATTAAAAAAAATGTAATTCATAAATTTTTTTTAATAAATGTAAAAAATGAAGTTACAAAAGTTAAATACAAACAAAACACAAAATATGAAAATATTAAAAACATGACTGTGCGTATAAGATATGTTAGATGAGTGTTTAACGTTTGAGTCACGACTAAGTTATTTGTATCGTGTGTAAAATTGGTAGAAAACACAAATTATGTGACAAATGGAACATTAGAATATTCTTTTGTTATGCTTTTTGAAGTTTTCAAAGCTACAAAAATGGTACGGCAAATAGTAAAAGCAGTCAAAGTGCAGTTCAGCAAAAAGATAAGAGAAAAATAAAACTAGGATATATTAAAAACAACAACTTGGTGGTTGATTTAAAAAAATGGCTTGGTATGGTTTGTCAACAATTTGCTATACTCCGAATTTCAAAGATAAAACTATAACACATTTTAGCTATCGTTTGAAAGAATCACAAAGAAAATAAATTACCAAACTTAAACCCATAATGTTGCCTGAGTACATCTTCATTAGCACGACGCCTGGTACCATCTTGGCCAATAATATCTGGGGCTGAAACAATTCCTAGTGGATCCAAGACTGATGCCAAATGGCCACGTGCCTGTTTTTCATGATTGGTTTTGATAATTATTATGTGACATTATGTTTTCATTTTCATGAAAAGTTTAAAAGATATAAAAAATAAAAATGTTGGTATGTGAAATTTTTGTTTAATTTTTTTTTTAATGTAAGCACAAGCGTTGGTTGGCTTCAAACTTTTGAAGGTAATAAGAAAAATGTAACTTATTTATCGCAATAAAAATAATAGGTACAAGATATAATACTGTTAGTTTTTTTAAAGTCATATACCAAACATTTAATTCCAAATAGTAAGAAACACCCATTTGAGTAAAAGATACTATCGTTTTGAAGATTAACGAAAGATATGCAATAATACTGTGTTTGAAGATAATAGCAAAGGAGAGTAAATTTATACAGAATCTAGTATTATAAAAAGGCGACAACCAAGAAGTTTTTTTTTATATTAACTTAAACTTATGTATACCCTATATTTATTTAAATAGAATATTAAGAGAAATAAAATGTTCTCATATTGTGCTCAGAAACAAATTGCTACTGGACTACTTTGCAACCATTTTAACATTATCTAGTCCAAACTTTATTGTGAGTAAAATTTAGGAAACTTTCATAGCATTTTTTCTAGGAAGAGCAAACGAAACTAAATATATCAAAACTAATTTCGTGAGGATTGATATAATAGTGCATAACAATGTCCAGTTACATAAACTGCAATGATTACGATATTACAAATAAATAGCAGCAGGGTCCTTCGTTATTCATTGATTTATATTTTTTCCATCAATTCATTTTTAATTCAATTATTTCTATTTATTCGAATCTATTTATTTATACAATAACATAATATTTTTCCCTTTATATAATTTAATAGGCTGTCTAAAAAGAGATGAAGCACTTGTCTGTACCAGATCCGGAATAAGATGTCGAAAATTATTGAGTGAATAAAAACATTTTAAAAATATATTTTTAAAATTCATATTACAAGCAAATTTTATTCTTTCAAAAGTTTTTTTTTAAGCGTCCAGGGTAAGATTTTATACATTACTAATTATAGTTTGTACGTGATTCATATCACTATATACATATCAATTAAAATAATCACGCCTAGGCAAAAACATTATATCCTAGTCATATCGTCTATGTAGCACAAAAAGTCACATGTAGATAACATTGTCATTTTTTCGAGTAATAAGGCTGTTTTAATACGTTTTAACAATTAATGTATTATTCAAACGATTTTTTCGATCATATTGAATTTTCAATGATAAAATGTAAATTACAGCAACATAACTCGAAAACATGAAAACGTACATAGTGACTTTTTGGTTCTACATAGAGAGTACACAAAAAATTGATTTATGGCTTGCATAAGACCGAATGATTTTAATCTTTGTCTTATGCAAAAAGGAACAGCACTACAATAAAAAAATCGACTACTTTTGATATGACGTAGTATGCATTTACTAATTGTTTTGTTCGGACAAAATTGAACTTTTGATGAAACAAAAAATAAAATCAAATTCAAAGGTCAAAAAGTTTTCTGACTTGAAATGTACAATTTCATGCAGGTTGAATATAAACTTTAAATTCGTATATATGTTATAGGTACGAGTACATGTGTGGAGGGTAAATGGGCAAACAAGAATAAAATGATATATAATGAAAAATCCCAATGTTGTGCATTATAAATAATACAATATTTTAACTGCATAGTAACATAATATTTTGAACAAAATCGCATTCAACACAAAAAAAAAAAACTAATTGAACAAAATTTGAACTAAATTTATAAAAATGAGAGCACTATAAACTTAAGGCACTTAATGCATAAAATGATGACCTAATGAATTAAGAACTTTGTACGACCATGTAAATACTTATATACTATATCAACGTAAGACATCTTAAATTTTTTAATAAAGTAACAGACAAACGCATACCTGATAACTTCTTATAATCGCTTGCACAGCCAAATGATCATCAATGGTTTTTGCGTCTGGTGCAACACCAGCAACAGCACCAGAACCAGCCCCAGCACCTAAACTAGGCAGTGACATAGAATGCAATTGCACGGGTGAGAGGTTTGGTGGTCCTTGGTAGGAGTTGCTGCGGAAGTAAGCATCCCAAGACTGAAAAAATAGAAATAGGAAAGTTTGATATACCATAATAAAGAAGTAACGACATTATGTAATATTACTGTATGCACTGATGCTGGGTCACGTAACCAAGAATTGTACATTTCTTCGACATAGGTAGCAGTTGTGCCATTCGCAAATGGTTCCGCTGCAGCAGAATTGTAAGTTCTGGCTTGAGATGCAGCGGCTAGAACATTTTTGAGGATCTGCAAAAAAATATTTTTTTATTATAATACACTATACATATATGTATTTGTTATAAGCTTGTTGTTAACTTATACTTGCCATTTGATTGCTGGCCTTTAATAGCCATGTTGCAAAGTTTTGATGTGCAATTGGCGTTGCCGCCAAAGTGAAGGCTGTGTTTGCTCTATGCATTGTAGAAAATTTTTAACTGAAAAAAAAAAGAAAAAAAAACAAAATTTAATTATTTATTTCAAACTAGTTTCTCATTTAAAGCAGGTCTTGTGATTGTTTTGTATTAATTACGATAATATCGAGACACGTTAAATTGTGCCATTGCCATTGTCAATAATTTGTTCAATTTACAATTACTTTTTTTCAACTGCTGCTAAGGTTTTCATATTAACAGCTCGTCGGGTTTGAAAAACTTCAAAGAATTTAATCGCCTTAGTCAAACAATTGGGGGAAAGCTATGAGGTAAATCGTACCTATCTTAGCAATAAAAAAATATTAAATATTTTATCTTTGTTATAGTCCTACATTGCGATTTAATTTAAAAAACATTTGAGCATAAATAATGAACTTAAGGTTTTATTGGCTCCATTAAAATTGATTGATATTGAGCTAAAACTGACATATAGAGGAAATAATATGCCCTTATTTGAAATCAGCGACCGCAAATTCGCAACAATAACTTCGCGGCATATTTTAATACACACATTTTTGTAAGCTTTTATCTTTAATCCGTTGCATAATTTATCATTTTTATATTTGAGGCAAGGTAAAGCAGTTATCTTGTCTGCCTTTCGCCAGACAAAAGACAATTTAAACAAGTTCTAACTAATCTAAAAGCTAATCTTATTATTCCATAACAAAAAGTTTTAAGTGTTAAGCAAAATTAGATTCTTATATTATAATATATGATAGCGATCTCGACGTAAAATAGCTAAATAAAATAATTAAAGCAACGGACATATTAAAAAAAAACTGAAGTCAGGAACAATAAAATTTAACTATGTTAATATTCTGTAAATTCTATTAAATATGCCGATCCTTTTTTTAAGTTATGTTTCTTTCAAACCCTATAGCTTGAGAAAATCTGATACAACTTTTTGAATAATTAACTGCCCAGACAAAAAGTTAAAAATTATAAATATTAGTTGATTTAGAGTTCATCTAATGTACTAAATATTTATGGTAACAAAATCTAGTCAAGTGAGAGTAGAGCAGTCGCAGCACTTGGTGACGCATGCGGTATGTTGGACACTATCTTCACATGATTACTTTACGTAACAACAATATGATTCACACGTGACGATGACGTTATCAATTAAAGCGAAATTATTCTGTGTGTTTTGTATTATTTTTATTTTTATCAACACTTATACATTTGCAAACAAATTTTTTCTAGTTAAAAAAAAACCGGATTTCGGTATATACGAGTTTTATGATGCGCAAAAATATTAAATGCTGACGTAGAAATTTTTTATGGGGATTCTTATCTACTACTCGCATGGAGTTTTATTTCATTTTTGTTATTAAAAATTCAAATCATTTTGGTGAAATTCATTTCTTTTATGCGTAGCAATAAGTAAAAATAATTTGCCTCATGTTTATCAAATGCTTGATAACGTTTTATGTCTAGCATTTTTTGGCCACAATATGCGTTTACCCAATTTATGATACTATTGGAACGACACCTGATAATATTTTCTTCAAATTTCTTGATTGATATAACAATATACAACAACAAAAGTTTTCGACAATTTCTGATTTTATTTTATAAAAAGGGTTTCAATTGGTACGCCTGAACTCTGAAAGCTGATTACGGTTATGTTTGAGTTTACAGCGCTGCCTTTCTGCGACATTTGTGCTATGTCATAGCTGCCTTAGTCTTCAAAAGTATAAGGTTCGCCAAAGCTTAGAAGCATTAAATCTTAATAAATTCACAAAAATTTTATATCAAAGTTTTCATTTGTGGAAATGGTGTTATCAATGCTAATCCAGATCGTGCCTTTATAATTTTTTCTTTGGAGCAACGGTAAGTCCTTTGCCTTATACCAATAACATCATTTGAACCCATTCTGAAATTTAGCCAGATTTTTGCCAAATCGAAATTGGGTATCTCGGATTATATTATGCAAACTAAGCTACGGAGGGTTTTTGAACGATGTTATATTTAAAACATAATTGCATCGAGTGTATTGCAGCTTGCAATATAAATTTATGCCGTACTTTAAATAAAACTTTTTGTTTATTTATAAAAATAAGCAATCTTATTGGAACACGCTGCATGTTAATGAAACCAGTGAAGAATGTTACGTTTAATGTAATTTTAATTTTATTAACTGGATTTACATTAATTTTGTTTTGCGAATTTATTTGTATTACGAAATTTTAATTTTAAAAGAATAAAGGTTGCATATTGTTTTGAAGATTTTTATACAAACAATATTTTAAACTTGACATACGAATAATAATTGTTAAGAAAATACTTTAGAGAGAACATTGGGCTTACAGTAACTAGTTAATTTTAATAAAAGCAGGTAACACTCTCTACTTTTTACTTGAGAACGAACTGTTAAAAAGAAAACGAACTGTTAAGACAAAAAAAAATGTGGTACTTCAAAGACAATTCAACCCTAATTCGTATTGTTGTATTGGTATTATTTATTAGTAGTTTTTATATCCTTTTTCTGATAATGAGTAATTCACTATAACTAATTACATTAAAAAAGAAGACGCGTAGGAGCTAAGCATTGATTGCTATTGTTTGCTTGAATGTTATAATTTTTAACTATCACGGTAGTTAAAAATAAAATTTTTGACAAAGTTCATACAAGAACTCATCTTATTTGCATGAGAGCTTGATTTACAGATTTTTCTAACAGCTGGGCATACAGGCATTATAAAGACGGTTGCAAAATTTTTTGAGAAACATTAGGAAACCTGATAAAAAAAAAATTGTATATTAAATGATAAGAAAAAAATTATATGAAAAAAGATTTAATCTCAAATAAATATTTATTGTGCAATTACGTCATGGTGCGACTTTAAATAGGAAAAAAAGTCATATTGAGATATTACAAAACATATGTTAAGCAATAACTGCAAAAAATTGTCATAAATGGAGATAAAAATCAACTCTGTTTATACACAGTCAAAACAATAATATAAACAGATTGGATTGGCTGGAAAAATTCAAGTACGCAATTTAATTAAATAAACAATAAATTATTATAATCTAGATATTTGCATATACAGTTGTTGATAAGGTTACCAATTTTTACAAAAAATAATTACGAATACTAACACCATTTGAAGCTATAGATAATTTCGATCACATGCTTTTATTGTCAGCCAACACTGGTACCGACAGTGCTTCAATGGCGCAAATTTCGGCTTAATAGTATAAACAAGTTATTAAGACCAATTGACAATAGCATGGTAATTGGCTTAATAAGGTAAAAACAAACAAATCAAGTAAAGAAAACTGTAGTGCAGAAATGTTCTTTTGATTTAAATACGTAGATAAAAAAAGTAATAATGGTGTTATCTTTAACTTCACCAACAATTGAATAACCTACACTGCATTAACAGCATAAGTGCACTTGAAAGTTTTAAATTTCATTTCATAGTGTATTTTTTCGGTTTTGTGGAAGGACTCCGGAGAGGTATCGGTACTCTGCTATGTATGCACTACTTATTTATTGCATTAAATGCCATATTTTACTCAATTTGTAACCAGTTTTTTTCATAGCTATTCTTCGATTATATAGTTTTAAAATTTTGTTATGGTAAAAAAAACAGCCCACCTTTTACGAACGTTGGCTCGAGTTGCCAAAAGTCATTCCAAGATTTATAAAATTTTCAAGTTCATTTAGAACTTATTACATAAAAATTTAATTTTTTTTATATAAATTTTATTGACTCCAGTGTATATAGTTGCTATAGCTTTAATATATAATTATTTTAAATGAATCGAATTGCAATTTTTTCTTATTGAATTTAGAAATTGAACTTTCAAGTCCAATTCTTTTTTCATTGCGCTGAACATTTTAAGAAATAAATTGTAGTAAAAAGATTGCACGAAAATTATTTCGGATAAGTGCCGAAAAAAAAGAAAAATAATTTAAGTAAAAACTACAGTTCTAAGTTTTTACGCAATAATTATTGCAAATACTTTTGAAACGTGTTGATTTATATATAGTATATTTTTTCGCTTATTAGATTTAAGTATATTAGACCGTACAAAAATTGTGAATATAAAATAAACACGTTCAAGAACTTCTACCTAATTACAAACAAGTTTAAATTTGCTTAGTACCCACAGCTTTTAAGTTTTTGTTGTAGAACAATTTAGAAATTAATATTTAATTCTTAATGTTAAGAATGCGTTCAGTAAATTGATTAAGTTAGCCGTCATATAACAAATTAAATCATATTATAAAAAAATTATATCTGCATTAACTAATTGATTTGTTGTGCTTTATTCTGCTTAAAAATTTAATATTTCTTAAAGCTTTCACTATCAGAAACCAACCCCTTTTTATTTAATCAAGCAATTGCTTGGTTTTCATAGCATCGCATTTGAAAGTATTTGCTAGTCGAGAATATCTCACTTTCTTTCCAGAGCCTGCTGGTATCAGTAGCTAAAGAAAAAATACTTTCATAAGATATAGATGCCATACAGTCTGTCATATCAAAAAAAAAATATAACTAAATTATTATATACTGTGAAGCCCTTTCTAATAATGCATTAGAAGAATTCATAAGATGAGTGCAAATTTTTTAAAACAGTCGAACATCTAAAAAAAATCTCAAGTCGGCACAACTTTATTGCTTAGAAATGTGAAAAAATGCAAAGTTATGTAAAACTTCTACAGCTATAACTTTAGAGTATCCTATGCAATTAATTCCATACACGCCGCATCTCTTAACTGGTTTTCGTTTTAAAAACGTATTGGTAGTGGTTTTTGGTATGAATGTGTTTAAGGTTTGAATTCATTCGAGGCATTTAGCAAAACACATTAACGTTAGCGTTTTTATTATAATAAATAGAGTATATCTTCGTAGTAAATATTTATGAATTATATTTAATTTGTTATAAATTATTATCATAATATGGCCGACGGACATTATAGTTAAAATTTCTGCGAATTTCCCCATATTTATAAAGGCATTTATTATTAAAATAAAACAGAAAGTACGAGAATCGCAAAAAATAAGTCATTGATTCTGTTGCCTGTTTTTGTCTGCTTTAAACAGAAATGTAGAAAGAGTTTAAAAAAAATCGATAACAAAGCACACGTTCATAAGTGTTAAACAAAAACAAAATAACACAAAAATAAAACCACTGACTATCGCATGACCTTGGCCTTACGTTGTCTGGGGTTGGGTTTTTTCAAACATTTGTAAGCGAAAGGAAACAGAACAAAAGAAAGGCACAATTTTTTATGCATCACTTAAATTATTACAACCTTCTAGAAATCAAATTATATAAACTTTGCAAAAAAAACGGCTTGGAAGGTGGAGTTGTCAAATGCAAGCCAAAGATTTGAAAAAATTTTAAAAAAAATTTAAAAACAAACAAAAAAAAAAACGATTATGTAAATAAAAGATACTTAACTATAATATAAAAAGTGAAAATCAGTTTATAAATTAGAGAACAAAAAATAAATTGAGTTTTGTTTTTTAGTATTTACGTTTTTAATGATATTTCTTTGTTAAGGCAAATCTAGCAATTTCTCTTAATAGCGTATATGTACAATACCTACAAAATAAAGCAACCTCACAGTATTACATAAGAAAAAGTTCGCAAAAAAATATAATAGAAAACAAAATTTAAGTTCATTGTGCAGTTAGCTAATTCCATACAGTTAAGCAAATAAATAAAATCCGATGTGGTTAAATTTTTGATTAAAAAATTGAAGTACTGGTTATCTTTCAAAAGGAAAAGATTTCACGTTCCACTAGCACAATTTTTTACGAGTAAACATATGAAGATAACATATTCAGGTCAAGTAGGCGTTTACTCGAAAGTAAACACACGCTACGTAAGGTACTTTGAAGAATCATAGTGCAACAAAAAAAAGTTGAAAGTGAATTTGAAACTCTTTCTTTTAAACACTTAAGTATTTACTAACCACGACAGTACACGAGATCAAATTTGTGCCAAACAGTGTTTCTTTTTAATTTTTATAAAGTAGCACAACACCCAACGCGCTCACTAATTTTTTTTTTTTTGCACACTGACTATAGTAACTCAATGAAATTTTGATCCAATCGTTCAAAGAGCCGCGAGAGGACTGAATGAGCTCCACAAAATCTAGCAAATAGCAGAGCAGTACGACATAAAAAAAGGAAAGGAAGCAGCAATGAAAAATACCATATGACACAGTTGTTGTATAAGATTTGCTGAGTGAGAGGCTACTTGGGTACATACCCAACTGTAAATACGAGCGTTGATGACTAATATTTTATCATATAAACTAATTAATTAAGTTTTATGCATAGAATTTTTCGAAAGTGAAAATAGTGAATCTGAAAATTGTGTAACGAAATTCAATGTGGTTCAGTTAATAGCAGCAAAAGGAGTATTTATTTGTCTAGATCAGTATTCTCAACCTTTTTTATTCAGGATTCCAAATTAACAACTCCAAAAAATATCTTAGTAAAATTTGGCAATCCAAAACAAGCAAGATTAATATGCTATCTAAAACAACACGCTTAAAAGAAGCACGACCTCTCAGAAACGTCATTAACTTTCGATTGAAACAACGTCTGCATCAGCACAAGATAATTTAATTTATTAAGGGTTCAAATTAACCAAATCAACCGAAATTGAGCTAGATTCGAAAATAGTCATGTATATAATGAGATAATGTATAATCATATCTATTATAAACGCCAAATTCTTAAAGTTGTAAGGTAATAATTTCTATGTTTTATAAAGTAAAATAAATCGATCAAACACCAGCCATTTAAAAAAACTTTTTTTTCCAAGTCCTCAATTTTGGATTTCGATGCTACTTTCAATGAACGAAAACCCTACCAAAATTGAACGAAAACAAAAAACAGGTTGCGATTGATACTTTGAAAAAAAAAAATGGAATTATTTTGAATAGGATTTTGGATGATGTGTTTTTTACAAGTAAACAAAAACTAAAACGCTGCACAGTGGGACCATATTATGTTAATTAATCGCTGGTATAAAATCGAATAACGATTAGTTTAAGTAATTTAATGAAGTTATGAATTCAGCGATCTATTTCTATATATATACTATCAAAAAGTCTTAAAAATGATAAATGGTCGATATATTTTCGAAAATACCTAAAAAATTGTAAGAATACAATGCGTCGTGACTTTGCAACAAATTGAATTAGAAAAATACGTGAGGTTTCCTTGCGCAAAACGTTCAACTCATTGGACTCCAAATAAACAGCTGATAATATGGGCAGATGACCAAAAGCATGTACTTCAGTGCGTTTCAGACGATTATGTTTGAATTCAGCGAAAGAAAGTTAAGAATGGTTCTTTCTCCCATTGAGAGTCATATATTTATGATATGTGTTCACACAATTAAGCTATTGGAGAAAATTCTCTTTTTGCCACTTTTGTATCATTAAATAAGAGTCCTTTTATTTGACCAATCATTAGAAACATAACACAAGAAAAAAATTCCAACGGTTCTCAGGAAAAACCACAAATTTTTTGTGAGAGGCAAATTTACAAGCCTTACAAGCCATAAGAAGACGTCAGAGTAAAAATAATTGAATCGTCAGTAAAAACTAAAAGTATCAAGAATAATATAGAAAATTGGTTACAATTCGCCCCAGAGCATTATTCCAACCCGCCAACATTTTAAGAGACACATTTTTTGAAATAATAATAAGCTGAGCGATTATGTGTTTTTATTTTTGAAAACTCGATTGCTTAAATAATGGGAAACCAAAGCTAAAAAATTAAAGTAGCAAAAGAAAAACGAAAAAGTTTATACTACAATTAAGAATTTGTTCCTCCGATGGCTTAATTATATGAATTAAGCCTTATATTTATTTATTTTAGCCTTTTTCTAAGGCTAAACCTTCTCGAAACCTTTAAAATATGTAAAAGTTTCACATTAAGTTGTAGGCCTCTCTGCAAATTGGGAAACAAATATTAATTGCTAGGATCTTAATCAGTAGGATACTGTTGTACTTTCAAGCCCGATTAATCAATTTTAACCATTGCTTTTAGTAAATTGTAAGTTAAGTACTGATTAAATTGTGATTTTTTGTTCTTTAATTGGTCGTTCAAACGATGCATAAAATACTCTTTTTATTGTTAATTTTCAAGATATTCAAAAAATATTATTCCATGCATATCGCAAAAAATATGTAACATCACCTTTACTTTCGCCAACTTTCTTCCACAAAATTCTAACCACTGTGCTTACTATTGAATCAGATGAATACTAATGAATCAACGTCAAAACTCATTTAGCTCATGCTCATACTAAGTATTCCAAATCTCGCTTTCTGTTCTTAATTAATTGTTAGTGAATGCGGCACTCTTTTTACAGCAAGCTTTCTTGTATTCAAATGTTCGTGTAGTCGAAATGCTCTTTTGAAATGTTTACGATTTTACTTTACTCTTTTAAAAAGCTATCTTTTATAATTTCTAAAGTTGTTACCTCTTCTGGATTTCTGGAATGTTTGGTAACACTTGTGCTGTGCTTGAACAACCACGTAAAAGTTGATTAACACGGAGCATATGTGCGCAAAACTTTTGGGACCTGCTAATAAATATTTGCGGCTTTAAGTAAAGTATTTAAACTCTGTTTGAATTTCGATTTTTAGAAGAAAAAAACAGGTTTACTAGCAAAAAAGATATATAAGTTATATTTTACAAATATTTTGAGAACAAGCCAAGCATAAATTCGATTCACTATTGAATTAGTCTCTTACAACTTGCGCAGGCGGTGGGTGAGATGATTTTTGGAACCTTAAAAAGTTTTACTACTGGGAAAGCAGATTTCATAGATATGTAAGTGCTCAGATATACAAATTCATGCAGTCATATGTTTTTATATAAATTCAGATGATATTGAAGAAAATACCGCTTCAATGAGCAACAGTTGATTTATTGTTGTTGTAGCGTTCGCCGTTGGGTCAAAATCATATACTTAGTTAGATTTTTTTTTCGCAATCATTTAAGTAACCGTTCGTTGGTCATGAATTGTAGCAACTACTGGAATTAAGTTTCAAGTTAAACTGTGAAAATGAATAAAATTGAAAATTGTTATGTATTCATTTTTCTGAGTGAAAATACTTGTTGGATTGCAACTGATGTCGCCGCAAGATAAGATAAGCTAACTAATATAAAATTTAGTAGATAGTCACATTCAATGTCACTAAAATAATTGAGTGAAAATTATTAAAAATTTGTAGAGCGATCACTAATTGCAAATTGCTTTCAGTTTCAGTGGTTGTTATGCAAAAAATTGCACACTTTTACAACCTTGTTTTTGGTTAGCAAACTATTGATTTCCACAAGTAAGTTTCGTACTTTTTCAAAAGTTTATTAATTTTCAATTTATGCCATTAAATTGGGTTACACTTGTAGCAATCTGGTCTAGACATTTATGTAACTACGACTGCGAATTTAAGCACTCACGGAGTTTTCTTGGAACTAAGTTCTTTCCATACGCACGCTTTGCAGTTTAAATGTGCAAAGCCCAATGCAGTTCCAATTCCATATAATTCTTAATTTATTTGCCATAAACTAGTCTACACCAAAAAAAAAAGGCTTGTCTGACTGACTCAACTTGTCGCAGTTTCGATCACCTGAGTTTTATTATTTTCTTTATCGCTAGCACAGTTTTTAAACCCGTTCCAAAGTCTTGTATTTGTCGGCAAGGTATGGACATGTGGCCTCGTATTCGATTTCACAATACCTTTGATTTCGTCCAATAATGGTGGATTGGTATGTGTTTGTATTAAAGAGCGCGCTCCATTGTTGTTTTTGTTTCCATTTTATACATAGTTTCAATGCTTAAGGAGGCTCGTCGTTATTTGCATTGAATTTGCTGAGTTGGCTTTAAATAGAAATCGCAAATTTTTGTTTAAACTTTCATTTTTATGTCTTTGTTAATAGTTATAACAATATTTTGCTTATCTCAACGATATGATTTATTGCTTGAATAGCAGTCTTTTTAAATAACCTTTTGCTCTCGTTTAGTTTCTATTTTTTGATTTTTTTTTTTAAATAAGTTTAAGAATTTAACTTCAGAACTTTAACGTAAAAAACTTATGAAACATTCCGCCGAATATGACTTTAATTACTTTCTTATTTGTTTCTTCAAAAATAATATTAGTTTCTACTACCTATACCTATCTGTGACAAAAATTATCAACATATTGAGCACAGTT
Organism: Meiosimyza decipiens; assembly: GCA_963680825.1. Taxonomy (NCBI): domain Eukaryota; kingdom Metazoa; phylum Arthropoda; class Insecta; order Diptera; family Lauxaniidae; genus Meiosimyza; species Meiosimyza decipiens. The sequence goes on along the minus strand of OY804258.1, from coordinate 24,371,962 downwards.
AAGACAAATGGAAGCCAATTTCCAATTAGTTTATGGTGAAATTTACTTTTGACTTTTGGGTATTTTTAAAACCTAAAGATCAGTCATGGAAAGAATTCATAAACCTATTCTTAAATCTAAAACAGTCATGAGCTGATGTTTTGGAGTGACCTTCCCAATAACCAGACATCAATTCAATAGGGATCCTTTGAAATAAGCCAACAAACTAAATGCCTGAAACATTGTCCAGGAAGTTTGGTACTCGTACTCAAATGTCAGAATTGAACAGTTTTATGAACATTTGTTATCAAAATATTACTAATAGTTATGTATAGTTTAATTTTTAAGTGACATTTTTTAATTTCGATTTTGGATTCCTGAAATGGAATCGACGAAGGAATGCAAAGGAGTCGATTCCATATACATCATTTTGTCGTCGTTAATATTAACATGGACTGTACTTTACATTTCTGCGTATGGACTTAATTGGACTAGTGGGCATGGCACTTTAAATTTCATATTGCAACGGTTTTTTAGGAGAATACTCGAAACTCGAGACAAGAGCTTTTTGGAACATGACATCTCCCATAAGAGCAAAAATTATCATATCACAACTGCTTTCCAAGAGAACACAACAATACTCAAGCCAAGAATACTATGACAGAAAAACTTTTCGACCAAAAAACAGACGAAACGCAAAACGAACGGGCTTATACAAGTGGCCTTGGCGCCGCCTATAAAAGAAAAAAATAATTATTTAAGAAAGTGTAATGAAACATAAGTACAAACACACGATATGACTACGGTGACCATCCGTCCTTTATTTCCGGTCAGTTTTTTTTTTGGAACGCACAAATGCTCTGTAATTTTTCTAGTTCCACGTTACCACAATTAATTATTTAAATGCAATTTCAATGGGGATGGGTTTTCTTCTCGCTTCTCCTATTTGCAATTTTTTCTCAGATTTCCTTGTAACTACTAGTGGTAGAAACATAATCAAATGTTTTTGTGTTAAGTTCTTTAGTTTAGGTTTTGTTATTTAACGAAGGCAAATGTTTTGTTTTAAATAATTCGAAAAAACATTATTTCTTTCCCCACCTATAGCTTGTAAAGATTAAGAGCCTAAATTTCTATATTTTAGTTAAGAGAGCAAGTGGATAATTTTGCAATTTTTTGGACTTTCGACGGCCGGCTATAATTACTTTATGGTCATAAAGATAATTTTCCCAATTACTTTTCATTGTTCAAAAATTCATTCCACAGTACAAAGTAAAACAATGGTTAAAACATTGGTCATATTATAAGTTGCCTACACTTGCCGTTCAAGTACAATTTTCTACCTTCTACATATGACATAATTTTCTCACTTTCATGGAAGCTCTATTTTTATCGGCCTTTTTTTTTATAAAAAGGAAAGTAAGCTTAAAAGGAGTTGCAAAGGCGTGATCCTACACAAGGAAGAAGATATAATAGCGCTTCTTTTTCCAGATTTTCCCTACTAGGTGACGGAATGAAAACTTGTACAAAAATAAATAACAACGAAATGAAGGCAAAGGCAATCAAATGATCCTAAAACCAAAATTACACGCAAAATCGAAAAATATTAGTTGTCAATAAAGGATGTGATGCCCTAATGTCCAGATGCATTGCGTCGTCGTTGTTATCAATTAAAATTTGACAAGTTACGATTATGCAATTTTTATTTGGATTTTCCAGTTTTTTTGAATTTAAACAATACAATTTTGTAAAATTCATGGAAAATTTCATCCAAAATTTCAAATTCCCGATTTTTTTTCACTTTTTTTTCGTTATTTATAATCAAAAAACAACAACAAAAATAAAAACAAGCAAATGCAAAAAAATCCCACAAGAACTGATTTCCCAATTTTCTTTTCACAGCTGGCGATGCCGCTATGCTGCCACGGCAAACTGTCGTTGCTTCCGCGCCAACTGAAAGCAGCAGCAGCTCTCAATAGTACTGTCATTCCATCGTCGCTAGTGCCCGTACCCGTACTGTTGTTGTCTTTTTCGCGGCGGCAATATGAACTTGCCCGCTGCTGATGTCGCTGCGGCTGCATTATATAAGCACACTATGTGAAAAAATTTTGTGTGTTGTTGCTCCAATTTTGCTCCAAAATTTCAGTGTGAAAATTCAACAAATATTTGATTTTACCTGCGTTGTATTCTTTAATCCAAATTATATTTCAATTTTTTTGATTCTATACAGTTTTTGCTATTTTTCATCAACTTGCACTCACGTCACTTGACCTGAATTCTTTCAATTCGTATTTAACATCACTTTTGGCTTTTGTTCTATGACACTTTTATTAACGTTGCTGATGTTTAAATCACTCTCTTTTTTTCTTACAAATTGTGAATATATATTTTTTGCAAAACTTTTCTTGTAAATTTTAAAATTTTTAATTTTTTACCTGTGAGCGACTGCGACCACGAATTTCACTCGCACTGAAAACCGAATTGGACTTCAAAAATTTCTGCTTTATGAAGTTTCGAAAAAGAGTGCAATTTTCATGTTTGATTTTCTACTCGTTATATTACAGTAATTACTCGTTACTACGTTATGTTAAATTTAGTTAAGGTCATGATCTAATTATACAAGTACTCACAAGCTGTCAAAATAACATTTGAAAGTGTGTAGCGTCGTGTACATCGAGTTCGAAATTGATAATCAAAACAAAACAGAGATGGTATACTTTCACTAAACTTAATGGGAAAAATACACCAAAGACACACAATCATGTGTGGCTCATTTCATATGGTCTTCTGTTATTCTTAAACGCGGGTTAGCTAACGCGCGTTGAAAAAACGCTCGTGTAAGCCGAGCCTAATGCGTTGAAAAGAATTGGGATAGGATTGGATGATTCAGATTTATTTCTATTTTCACTGTTGGCAGGCGACATTGTTGAATTTCGAAGCAGCTTGTGTCAAATTTTCCGTTTACGTTTGTGACGACTTTTCAAAGGGCTTGTTTTTGACAGCGAGTAATCGTTGCCGATTTCCCGACCCGTCACAATTCAGTTGAACACATAAAGCAGATCTTAATAACTAACACTACCGGTACAATACTGTGTGTTGGCCTTAAGCGTTCCGGCGGTATTTTGCGAGGTGAAAGTTTTTGACATCAACTTTGACAGTGGTGAAAGTATCGGTTTAGGAGAGTTCAGACCATCAAATTCAAAGTAATTATGTATGTTAAAATTGATAATTTTTGTTGTTTGGCGGCAGATTAAGTCAGCTGTGACAAATCAATTTTGTTTGAAAGTAAGTCGGTTTTCTGTTCACTTTTTCTTTTTTTGGTCTCTGAAGGCTGCAAGATGGCTTCGGCGATACAGGCTTGGACGAATGGTTAAAAAGTTTTCATTTGATTTGAATGAAGAAAGTCGTGCATTTGCTAACCCCAATGCCGTACTTTGCCAACATGAAGTATAGAGCAGCAGTGCTTATGAGGTATAAACTGATTTTTTAGTATAGTTTACCCATCCATTACTGACTTTCTTTTTTTATAAAATTCAGAACAGTCAATTATTGAACAAAATGTGAGTTCACCAGTAAATGAAATCGCAATGAGCTTGGTCATCTATAAATCGAATGTGTGTGACATGGATTAATTTATATGGTGCTGAAATGAACGGCTAATAAAACAAATGCATGGTTAATAACCATACAATTTGTGCTGCGATCATTACGACCATAGCACCGCAAGACCTGCAGGATTCAATTTGAGGTAATTTTCTGCACAATTAAGACTATAACATGGCCATAGCTCTAAAAATAGAGGATTGTATGTGTAAACATGATCTTCCACAAGAAAAATTCCAACGGCATTTCATTCTACAAATAAACTTAAAAACTAGGGGATACTAAGAGGTATTCTTTTATCATGTTTATATATATAGATTTAGTAGATAAATGTCATGGAAACGCCTAAGTTGTAGTTGATAGTTGCTTGAAAAATTTTCAAAAACCTTAATAAAACTGATTTTTTTCAAAGGTGGAAAAATTCAAATAATTTCGTATCTATATAATAAAATTGTTTTCAATGTCATGGAATTAATTTTGTGATGTTATTATTTAATTTTGTGATGTTAAAAGTGGTGACATTTTTTTTAGTATAAGTTTTTTATTTTGATGGCCGGCTTATAATTTTTTTAAGACAAAGGACAGGGGCAGGCAGTCAGGAGCAAGTATAAAACACGGCGAATTTTCCCTTCGGTGACCTTAGAACATTTGATTTATATATTTAACTGGAATGCCCTCCCATGTGAAGATTATAAATTTTAAATAATGCAAATTTTTGAAGAGATCTCATTTTATTTAACTGAAACTTCTTTCAGCACTAAAATAAAATTTTGAAAAAACTATAGCTTTTTTGATTTAAAAGAAACCCTATTTAAATTCCACTATTAAACTATTTAGCTATAAATATAAACTGCTTCAAATAGTTTCATGTTTAATGTGCTCTATTGTTTCACGCAGTAATAAGTGCAACTGCAATGCTGCATTTGTTGGTACACTTGCTGAACTTGTAAAAGACTTCATTATCATTATAATTTTGATTAGCAAAATCATAGACAAATACGGGTATTAAGTGAACAGGTTCATCAGTTATGTTACCGGCATAGTTGATAATAACAACAACAGATTTTTCAAAAATGCACATAACTTGTTATATTATACCAACAACAATAACAACAACATTAGTCACTATTATGCGAATGTGTAACAAAAATTAATTTCACTGTAAATGAACTTGCGACATATTAAACAACAGTAGCATTAAAAAAGATGTGGCATGCAACAGCTTTTAGGTGCAATGATAAAATACATCAATTGTTGGCGTTGTACAAAAGCCGCCCGAATAGCTGCTACTTTTGCAGTCTGAAAGAAAGTGAATTTTATTTGCAAAATCTGTGATATTGGAGAAAATTTGTTTCATTCGTAATATTGAAGGCGTGTGGAAAAGTTGCGTTGAAAATTTTTCGTTAGTGAAGTTTTTGTTTCAAAAAAAAAAGAAAAACGTTAAGTTTAAGAATAAAATGGAAATATATTTATGTCTTTTAGTAGTTCTTATATTTTTCAATGCTGATGTACATGCACAAAATGGAAAAACAACAAAGGTTACGTTATTTTAATTGTTTTGATAAAGTGCAAGTTTGTGCCTTAAACCTTAGCTTTTCAAATGCAAATTCTTTAAAAAACTGTACACAATTTCAATTACTAATGTAAACATATTTGGGAATTGGGTAATTTTTTTAATTTTATCTAAAAATTAACCTTGGTTTTTCTTTAAAACTGTACGACTTTAATGATTTTATGCAGTACAATATGGAAAATGAAAAATTTTGAATAAATTTAAATTTGTTTTTGCCTATTTTAGAAAACCAAATGTTTGAATCCGCCCCGCACAGCACGTCGTGTTGAACTCGTTATAAAAGAATGCCAAGAGGAGGTGAAATCAAAACTTATATCTGGTATGTTGTTCAAAATATCATATTATTCCATAACATTTTTTTGTACTTAAGAATTTATGAATTTTATTTTACTTTCGCATAACAGAATATTATTTGCTTAAAATGACGAAATAGAACTTTTTTTGCAGAAGCCTTCCAGATACTCAAAGAAGAAATTAGTAAAGAACATCCAACTTTTGGTGTAGATGACGACTTAAATTATGAGTCAGTATCTTATACAGAAAATACTGCAGAGCATAAACAGCACACTGCGCAGCAACAGTCGCCGCAGCTTTACGAGTTTGAATCCTACAATGATATACCCACAAAGCGTATGGCGAGACTAATTCATCGTATACGACGCGTAGGTGATCTTTCCAGTGGAATCTATCATCCTACTTTGGTACCGTTCGAGGATAAACGTATTGCAGGGGTAAGGTTTATTAATATTTGGGGAGTGTATTTTAGACTTACTTTTTTTTGTCTGACCTGATTTGGAAAATTGAATTTTAATAATAGCTGAACTTTAATGTAACCGAAAGTTTCAAATTTTCACAAAAAAACTGAGTGAGTTGTTGAAAAAGTGGAGTGTGGCTTAATAGGTAACCATCCGGAATAATTGTTTTATATAATTTGTTGTTCAGCTTAGAAAATGTTCAAATTATATAAGTGCTCGAATTATAAATTAAAGAAAAAATTATACAATAATGCAGTGATAAACAAGTCGAATGTACAGTAAATGACCATTTATTATCGCTTACAGATTGGCCTCTTGCTATCTTATTCTTTTTTAGAAATTGCTATTCCACAATATTGAATTCATATGTTAGATCTATGCATACTTTGTGGCATGATTTTAATAACAAATAGTTTTATAATTTTTATGTTACCACTTTAATTGTAAGGACTAAATCTTCAATTTTGTCAGCAAATTGAGTATTCATTTTGCGAAGAAAAAAATAGTTACAAGAAAGAAAATGTTTGTAGCCAGAAACAACCTCCAGTAGAACCAAAACCGCTCATGAAACTTTCGCCGATCTAAAACAAACATTGTACAGAAATCGTTTTTAACTGACCATTTTTGCTCCCTACAATTGAGCCAGACCTAATACCCATCCGTGCTCATACACTAAAAAACAAATAATGCAAATAAACTAAATTCTACGTTCAAATGTTAAGAACTTTCGTGTAGGTACATATATCTTCACAAAAAGTTCGTAGCTTGAGTCTTTTGTTGTGTGTGCAATAAAAAATATATAAATAATTGTTTCCAATATTTTTTTTAAAAACAATAGTAATTTTTAAAAATTTGTTCAATTAAAAGCAGCAAGTTAACTCTTTTAATAAACAGCAAAATAATTGCGCCTTCAATTAAGCTCAATGGCAATGTCTCTAAAACTTTAGGACTTTTCTTCAACGGCAGCGTCTTTCATTGATAACTTTCAATTAAGTTGCATGCAACTTCAACTTGACGTCGACTAAAGTCAGGGATTTTCCAACAATTAAAACCAACAACAACAGTTAATAATTAGCAACGGCTGCGTAAAATATTTGCAGTAGAATTTCTCACATTTATTTTACATTTGGCTTTTTTTTCATTATTTTATGCTTGAGCTAATCAGAATAAATGCATTTTAATAAGACCTCTAACTTCTACTCAAAATGAACCAAAATAATTTACTCGATCTCTCTTCGTTTACTCTCTCATTGCAGTGTTTGCTGCATTGCGTTTATGCTAAAAACAATGCAATCGACGCACTCGGCTGGCCGACCCTTGATGGACTCGTCAATTTTTACTCTGAGGGTGTTAACGAACATGGCTTCTTTATGGCAACACTGCGTTCGGTGAATCTTTGTTTGCGTGCCGGAACACAAAAATATCACGTGAATCGTCATAAGCAACCGGAAAAGGGCGAAAGCTGTGATTTGGCATTTGATGTCTTCGATTGTATATCGGATCAAATAACGGGTTATTGTTTGGATCATTATAAACATTGAGTTGTGCTGTAGATAAAAAAAAACAAATTATGTTGATATTGAAGCGATAGTTTTAATGGCTGGTCAACAGGATATTTTGCTGTGTCGACGTCATTCATTGACGGAAATGACTGTTGAAAGTAGTGATATGTTATTCAATTATTTATTTGTGTTTGGAGCAATGAACTTAAAGTTGTTGCTATGAAATTACCATGTAATTAATCATACATATGTCTTGTTTTAATACAGATGCATACATAAGTATGTAATACATGTTATATATGCAAGATAGATTTAAAATAACTTTTATTTTAGATTTAGTTTCTATAAAGTTTTTTTAAAGTTTACTGTTTCTGTTACTTAAAGTTTTTTGTCACAAAATTATCATCTCAATTAAACGATTTTTATTTTCGAACAGTAAAATATTTAGACTGGAAAACTGGCTTTCATATAAAAGATGTATAACGTAGGTTAAAAAAAAAATTCTACATTAACTTTTACAATTATGTAGAACTCGATCATCAAAATATTTGTTTTTTCATATAAATTTTTTCTTCGTTGCCGTACCGTATTCACCATTAGAATGCATAAGGGATTTGCAGCTTTAATTAATATACTCTGACCTAATTTCAAATTTAAGAGACGTGATACCTCCTCTTCTAGCAAAATCTTCAAAAAGTAAATGTAAAAAAAATCCCCCTTAGTCAAAATATAGGCTCACTAATTCGGAAACAACAGGCAGATTTCCGTCAAAACAGATAGTATATTGAACATTTAAATACCCTTCACATTAACGTGGGGTAGATATATAAGTAGTAGGCCTCCTTACATTTAATTTCAAATCAAGAGTAATACAAAGCACACAACTTACTGATCCCTTTGAGTCTGCGTTAGCTATGTGCCATGGTTGTTTGCTATTACTAATCTTATTTCTAATAGATTTTGGCGACGTTCTCAGTAGAGCTCTGGTCTCTACAGATCTTGACATTCAATGGACTTTCTGCGAGCATCCGGAAGACCTCCCTTATACCGATGGCATATGCTTATTTGCCCTCAAGTAATCCGACATACGAAAAAAACTTATTGCCGTCACATCCTTTTTGGAGGAATTACGTCTACAAATCAACATTATTAAAATAAAAACCATATTCATTCATCCAAGCAGCGCCAGCAGTAGTTTCATGATAGGAAAGTTCAACACGGAAAGAATATTAAATTTTGAAAACTGCAAAAATTCATACCACCAACTGAAATCCAAGCATTGGAGTAGAACTTTCAGGGTGGCAGAAAAGGCGGCTATCCTTTATAATCGTGGGATCGTTGAACAAGAAATGCGTTAATCGAGAAATGTTGGAGAGAATTGAACGTACTTAGTTTTGATCGTGCACGTTGAAAGAATTTTGTAAAGGCTAGGGGCTGTACAAAACTTCGGTCGGAGATATCGATACTACTCTAAATTTAGGAAATGCTTCGTTAAAAGGAAATATCATTTAAAACTCAAAACTCAAATCAATGCAATCAATATTATTATTTTAATTTCATTTCATTTATAAAAAAAATTTTTTAATTTATACCAAGGAAATTTCTTTAAACAAAAATGCAGTTGTTATTTTTTGCCTTAAATGAAGCATATTTCGAGAAATTAAACACCTAACCTCCTGTACTTTGAGATATTTGTTTCCTACATAACAGCACATTATCCCTCAAATAAAGTAAATTTATTATATATATTTCTTCAACCGAACTAATTACTTTTTCGATGTACTTTTGAGAAATATGATTTTTAAGAGAATTTCTGTACTCTCCCTAGTCAAAAGTTTGGCAATTCATCGAATTTCACTCTAAAAAACGTTATCTCGTAAACCCTTGAAACACAAGTACAACAAACTACAAAAATAGGTGTGTTTTTCATTAAGGTATTGAAATCATTGGTAATATGCTTTTCCCTATTAATTATCTTCAATTCTACCCAAGAGGCGCTGAACCATCTCTAATCTAAGGAATGTTAATTTGCGCACATTCATTCTAAAAAACTCGATCACGCAAACTTTCGCAACCGTATCACAAGAAAGTACAGAAAAGGGGCTGTCTTGTACATTTATGGGTTGAGTGAAAATGGTATTAATTCGGCAAAACGTAGAAGATTTTATCAATGGTCTAGTGAAAATATTTGAACAAAAAAATATCCGTTAGATTAACTTCTTCTTTATCTAATGACATTTCACACACGTGGCCAACTTACTCGAAAAGAAAGCCTCAAATCGAAAGACATAACATAAACAAAATTGTAGCGAGGAAGAAATATATTGATTTTTCTATAAACTCAAAAACACGTTCAAATTATCGTTGGTTCTTCATTTCGAAAATAAATGTTTTACACTTTGCAAAATTAAATGGCACAGTTGCTTAACCTACTCTTGAGAATATTATTCATTATCAGAATGGAATGCCATAGAAAAATTAACCGCACAGTAAACTTTGAAAGAGCATTTGAAACAACAATTCATAACAATAAAGACATAAAATCAGTCAAGTGTATTTCCTTAATCATAACGAATTACAGAGAATTAAAAACCAAGAATCTACAGCATTTTCCTATATGGTCAAAGCAACAACAATGGAAACATTTAACATATGTGGTATCGCAAAGAGCGGTTGCAGAACTTAATTGTGTGCTTTACTTTGGTCATATGCTGCGATCAATTGGGCTGAGTTAATGAAAACCTATGCTAAAGGAACTTTAAAATCAGTAGGAAAAACACTTAAATCAATGAAAATATCATTTAGGCGATTAATTGTTAAGATGGCTTAAATTTGTATTTCCTTATTACATCAATTTTGAAACTACAAATAATGTTATCTTTTTAAATACATTTTAATGAAAAAATTTCAATGAAAATCTTCTTCAAGGAAAATTAAAAAAATACATTGTTTCAATTAAAATTCTTCAAGAAATGTAATATCATAGAATGCTTCAAGTAATGTTTCAATTAATCTTAAATACTTTCAATCACATTCAATTAAGAAAAAAAAAATGCTAATTAAAGCCAGCTAACGGCAAAAAAGGAAGCTGACACAATGTTCTGTTTTAAATTGAAACCTTAGTCTAGGTCAGTGTCTAAGCCGGTTGTTTTTTTAAAAATTAAAAAATTGTAAAGTTTATAAAAAAATGCATTTTTACAAAAGAGACTTACGGATAATTCAATTGTGGGCTGCTGGCGTAGGCAATGAAATAACAATGAAGAAAAAATGCAGCGTGCTGTGAAGTTTAAGTGCAATTAAATGTAATTATTAACAATTCATTGTGTCGGCGGCGGTCAACACTTCCATGGTGTTAAGTTGTATCCCCGTGTATGTATGTGTGTGTCTCTGTATTGGCTGATAAAGATGATGAAGATTTTGGAAAAACAAAATTTTGATTATCTGCGCTATGTTTTTGTTGCAAAAATTCTTATGTTATTTTTAAATGTTTCCTTGCAAAATTTTTGAGTTCATAATATGCGTCATATTTCCTGCACTGCAGCATTTTACAACAATTGAGTGCAGTTTCGATGCGAGTCGTCGTTTTAGGTATTTTCTACTTTTCAACGTTTATGATTTTGAGTGGCAAATGAATGTGTTGTACCTTTTAAATTGACTTACTATGTATTGAGATATTCCAAAATTAATTTAACATTTCGAAAATTTTCGGGACTCGACCTTCTTAGACTTTGGCTAAAATTTTGTATTGTCCAAAGAGTTTTAGTTCACGTGATATCGAGCCTCAACGGGCAAAACTTTAATACTGTTCTCTAAGCCTTATACCAAGGTGTATCTATGCAAAAGTTGAACCAAATTGGAGAAGGTCGTTGTTAAAAAAAGTTTGGAATAAGTATTTTCTTACGAATTGCATGTGTTCAGATATTTTAAATTCTAAAAATAAACAATACAAATACCAAATGTCCTCTTCAATAACCTCTTTCAATCAGGAAAACAACATTCAACTAACAGCTACAACATAAACACTAATTGACAGTCATGTTCTTGGGCGCCAACATCAACAGCAGCAACTTCAACACGACGACGATGGCGACGCATATCAACAGCTTTCCTGTTGTCTCTTCAACAGAGCAACAAAATCTTCCTTTGTTGCCCATGGAGATTTCAGCGATGTAAATTTTTCTTCAACTTTTCCGAGTATTTCAATGGATTTTGTTGTAAATTCTAATGCTTATTTGCTGAACATTCAGCAGCAGCAACAAATTGCGTGTGTGCATCATTAGAATAAAACTTTTCTCTCACCACGGCAGGGCAGGGAATAAATTGTTTAGTTAAAGATTCTAAATGCTTTTTTGTTATTGTTATTGTATTTACTTTGGTGGGTGGTCAGGTGAAACAACTCTGCAGCAGCAGCAACAGCAGTACCAGCAGATATAGCATCTTACAGGCAGCAAAAATAGCAATAGCTGGCAATGTATTTAAATACGCCAGCGCCTACTGTTGCTGTTGTCAGTCGTCCGCGTCTATTGTTCGTCTTCGGTTCTTTTTGAGTTCTTGGTCTCAATGTGTTAACTCTCCCGTGAGTTAATTTCAATTCCATTTGAGAATATTCAAATAAGGATATTTTTATTGAAAAATAAGTTTTCATGTTTCAACATGTTTAAGTTATATACAAAGTTAATTTTGCTTGTGTTGCTTCTTGTTATACAAAATGCTATTGTGCAATGTGAAATCGACTACAATACGATAAATGAAGATGGATCGTTTTCTTTTCGGTAAAAATGATTTTAAAAATATTTTAAGTAACAAAAATAAATGGAAACAATAAATAATTTAAAAGAACTAATAATACTTTGCAAAGAACAAAAGTTTGTGGCTTGAGTCTTTTGTTTGGAAAATTGAAAAAAAAAAAACAATTGATGTGAGAAACCAAAGAAACTCTAAAAAAAAGTTTAAAACCTGTGCAATAAATTTAGAACTTAAATATCTACTAAATTTTCAAACATATTTTGTTTTTTCTTAAAATATTTACTCATTTACATCAATAGAAGAACAAAAGCAAATATTTTTCCTTCAAAGTTTTTTATCAAACAAGGACTTTATAAAAAATATCTAAAAACAAGTGATATATTGCCACTGCTGGAATTTTATATTAAAAATTGAAAAATCACTAAAAAATTAAATAAATTCGTACCTCTACTTCATAAAAACTTAGCAAGAATTAATAAACAAAATATCGTATTTCTATTGTTTTAAGGAAGAAATCACTGGGATACTTACTAAGAATGTAGCTTAAGCATGGGATATATCGTGCTAGCAATTCAGAGTTTTTAACTTTCCCTTAGAGCCCTACATTTTCATCAATTTCATGTCAACTCAAAATGACTATAACTATTACGAAGAAACATCATAAAGTACCATTTCAAAGCTCATTTTAAAGGAAAAAGATGGTACCTAATGATGTTTTTATTAGAAATAAACTGAACTAATTTGTGAATCCTATACATAGCCTCAAAAGTAAACAAAAGCAAAATAAAACATTTTTTAAGTATTTCATCTCAAATATTTCAAAATCCTGACGCGATGGGCCAATTCTGAGGACAGATTGAGTCTGGAATCAGCAAAAAATCATTTGGAATTGATATTCAACTGCACTTTAGCCAACTCTAAGAATATTTTAGTTTCGGTATTATTTACGATGCACTTTTTTTATGCAATATGAACCAAAAAAGTGTACAACATTTATAAAAATCAAAAATCCTTAGTCCCTGCCTAAAATATATATCATTTATAGGGCATGCGTTAGTACTAATTACTATGAATATCTTTTTGTCATGAATCTTTAATGAAACGCGGAAAATATCATTTACCTATATACAGTTTAGTCACAGGATAAGTCCTTATTGAGGTTCATAGCTAAGTATTGAAGTACCATTAAATATTAAGAACGAGACACACATCTTTAATATTGGAAACTTTAAAAGTCATTTAATACTATGAGTACAGAGTACGGAATTGTTGAATAAAACGAAACAAAATTATTTATTCAACAGGATGCCACTATACATCAAATCCCTAGGAGATCCAAATCCGTTGACAAAATTTTGGGAACGCTATTATTTTAGAAACTATGATGGAAACAATGCTGCGTGGCACCAAACTTCTTTTCAAAAAAAAAATAAAACTTTGGCATATTAAAGGGAATGAAATGGACTTTAATTAATGTTTTAGAGATTTCCAAAAAAAAAAAAAAAAAAATTTCATAATTATTTAGCTATTTGTTTATAAATTTGTAATCTGAAAGACCTGTTGAGTAAAGTTTCGAGTCGCAATTATTTTAGAAATTATGATGAAATTAATGAACGCTACAGAACATCTCGTATGCCGGTATAACATGCCGCGCAGCATTGTTTTCATTGCTTCAACATTTTGTTAACGGATTTGGATTCCCTAGGGTTTTGATGTATAGTGATGATTTATTCAGATTTTTGAAAGATCCATAGAACCAAGAAAATAAATTGTTTATAATCAATTAATTAAGAAACTAAGGAAAAAAAAATATATATTTTCGAAACTTTCAAATGATTAATTAAAGTGCAATTGATCCCCTTTGATTCAACATTTCGATAAAAATAAAGATAAAAATTTTATTTATGCCAATGCCTTTAATTTTCCAACAAACATAAACCTAATCAGGTCTATTCTGATTCCGATTTAGTTCGCAAGTGGAATTGAATTCCGAAAATCAATGTCAATAGCTTTTCTAACTGAATCTAATGGTCAGAATTTACTATAAAGATTTTTTTTCAACTTTGAAATTGAGCTGATATAGTTCCAATAGTCCAAAAATTCCTCGAATAATGTTTTATGAATGATCTTGAATAAAAAAATTGAATTTCAATTACGTTTCCAAAGCCAATCCGTAACGGAATCAGTACAGGCCTGAATAACAAATTGGTTCATCTTCGTTTTATTTTGATATAAAATGGAATTTTCTTCTACAAAAAATCTTCTTTAAAATGATGAACTTATTAAAATTATATTTTATTCACAACAAAATTTTGAGTTCAATGACCGTTCAAATACCAATGAACACACCAAATACGATATATATGTAATGATCTTATGAAAATTTATCTTGGAATTTACTGCATCCGGCGTTACAGTTTAGCAACGTTGCTTCCTGAACTGTTTGTTTTTTTTTTAAATTCTTAAGATTCTAACACATTAGTAGATATTAATAAAACCATTACTTTTTATCATAATTTTGTTTTGTTTTTGTTTTTATTGCCGCAACAACGCTCATTCACCAAAACCACTACCAACCAACAACAAACAAAAAACATTATAACGCACAAAAACAATAACATACCATAGCCATACAAATGATGACATTGGCGGCTACTATCACTCGGCAACTGGAAGTCCAGACAACATCGTGCGAGGTCGTTATGGTTCGAGAAATCCAGCAACCGGACAAGTAGAAGAAACCGTCTATACAGCTGGACCACGTGGGTAAGTGAAAAAGAAAAGATAACATGAACATATTAACAACAACTAACAAGACCAACAAACAATGTGCAAAAATCTAATAAACAAAATAACAAGTGTTTCAAAAATAATTGAAATGTTGTGGGTAATTCAAAAGATGTATGAGAACATCAATACCATTTCACAGTGGGACTATTGCTTCTGAATACTTATTAAAATTTTGAGTACTTAGAAAAACCAATTGAAGCATATGTAAGTAAGTGAAGGCGCATGAATTCTCAAGCTCTCGTAATATGAATAAAAGGATGATTTTTTTTTGTTTCAAGCAGGTTTAATAGTACAGGTACATGCAAGAAAAATTCTGATGCGAGGAGGACTCATAGTATTAATATGTCCATTTTTTTATAAAAAAAAAATAGTCCGGTACTTTTCTCAATCTTCGTAGTAGTCTAAAACCCTGAAAGCTAATAAGATAACGATATATTATCTCTACGAAAATTATTTTTTATGGACAATTTTATGCTTTTACCAATAGTGGAAAAGTCACAAATAGCTTTATTTGCAAACATAATCATATATCTCTCACATGGTAAATTGGTTCAGTGGCCAGTTTTTGCTACAGCCAAATTAATAAGAATAACGGTTTTTGGACAACGATTCTCTGTCTCTTACAATTTTTCATATTTAGACCACTGTAAGTACTGCACTGTGTAATAGATTGGTAGTGCGAGCACTTATGTTTGGTAACTGAAGCATGAACAAAGCAAACTTTTTTTGTTGCTACCATTTTATGAACAATCGTTTTTTGTAAATGGAGTTTAGTTCTTCCTACTAAATTGCTAGTGAAAAAAGATGCAAGAGTCTCAAGTGTTGACTTCAATGTTTTTGCAATGTCCGGAATTTGTTTTATTGGAACACGTTGAAAGAAAGCAAAAACAAAAAACAAGTGGCAACAAATTATGAACAAATTTTAAAATCTCAGTACTTATGTGTAACGATATGAAAATATATTTTAAATGCAGTGATGGTGCAAATTATAAATAAACTATTTCGAAATTGTGTTCAATTTCCAGCTTTGGTTAAGATTTCTTCAGAGTTTTTCAGAGCTCATGCTGATATAGCCATCAAATCGCTAAATTCATTCATCGGCAAAGGGTGGGTTTTATGAAAACATCTTAGTTCCAAAAAAAGGGTCACCCTAGCGGTTGAAATAACTGGCAAGCAACTGTGTGGGGCCGAACAAACTAGCAATATTCATACTGAATCGTTTGAAAAAATATCGTTACTCGACGAATGTACCCATATAGATCTTTTCCGAGCAGAATTGACTAGCCGGATAATTTTTTAGATTACCGAAAAACAAAAAACTTGCCCTCTGAAAATTCAAAATCGCCTAATATATATATTTGAGTTGTTCAAGTACCGCATACTTACTATTTTTACGTTTGCATGAATTGTAGTGGTAGAATCTCGAAAACGAGGTAATGTATTGAAAAGGTCGATTCATAAAACTTAAACAAAAACTCTCTGATATTAAAAACAAACTAAACGATTTTCTATTGGTGTTAGATATCTTAAGATTTGTATTATAAGAGCGCTTTGAACGACTCGAATGTTTTTCATTTTTCGATACTATAACAAGTTTTAGGGAATGATCTGTATAATTTTGACACTTATCAGAGTCAACCTGAAATTTACAGTGAAATATCACATAAGAAGAATAGGACTCTACTTTTGAGAGTTGAATTTTTTAAAGAAATGTTCAAAAAATGGCCCGCCGATTTTCATGATAAATTAAGTACAAGTTTTACTAAATTGGCTGGCATTAGCAAACTAGCTGTATACCCTAAATCAACGCAGACTGCATATTGCGTATCGTCACGTGGATAGGAGAAGTATTGTGACACCCCAAATACGCTCTGTATGCCATATCAATATTTAATTTCGTTTACAATCAATCCAAAACAAATGGAAAATTATATTTGACAAGGCTTCAAATCGATATTTTCAATACGAAATACGCAGTTCGCATTGATTCAGAGTACCTACACAGTAACTAAAGTCAATTCGCGAATTTAACTGGGAATCGTAGTTCTTGTAAAGTTTCTGCAGCACAGCAATGTAACGAAATGCATAGAGAGTGTTTTGGAGTAGGAAATGTTTAGAAATTTGCCGGCTTGTTGATACGTGATAATTCATTTAATCAGTCATTTACTTATTAAATATTTTCAGAAATATTTTCGCCATGAATAATAAATATTAACTTTAAAAAATTACAAATTTTAAAACAAAACAACATTAAATTGAATATGATTTTTCAAAAAGTTATACACTATCACGTGCAATATAACAATAATTACAAACTACATCGTAAAGTTAATTTTTGGTTGATTCTAAGCACAATGCAAAAGTAGAAATATTGATATACTGACACGCAAAACATCACATAGTAAAAAAACAAAATTTTCCTACAAAAAAACTCATTATAGAAATGAAATTATTACGGGAAAAATCATAAAAAAATAAGCAACTGCAACAACAAAATCTAACAGCAATATAGACAGATACCAATCTTATCGCTGCAACAATGAAATCATTTCTAATGAATTTGTAATGCACCAACGTTAACGGTTCTATCGTGGAGTCTACCAAGAATCTGTAGTATACAACAACAACAACATAAGATATTGAAAGCGGAAATACAGCACATTGAGCAGATTGGAGAAGCGCTATCAAGATTTGCAACTTTATGGATGATGGCGCTAAACAAGCAAATTATTGTTCTAGAGCACAAGTTGAAAGAAAAAAAAAAGTTCAATTCAGTCATTCGGTTAAATTGCAGTTGTGAGGTTACTAGAGGAGGCACATGGTATCACACTGACTTGGTTCAGTTTTTTTTTTTCAATGTTAAAATTGTGTTATTTGATCGGTATTTCAAAAACAGCAATCTGCTGCATTGGTAAAAGAAAATTGAACTCGTAAATCAATCAGTTTGTAATGTGGTGCTAATGCGATATGCTCTATGGCGATGATAAGGTTAGCGGTATGATGATTGATGATGTAGATATTAACGAGTATGTGTTAGGCAGTGGTGTTATGGTTTTCTCATATTGTTGATTTTACCCTACTATATGATTACATCATGACATACGTATGAATTTTTGTTTTTTATTACAGTTTTCGAGTTAATGGACCCAAAATTCATCGAAAAATGGATATAGCTCAATTTCCAGTGCTTCCCAGAGGCAGTCCCGATGATCCACTTGCTGATCCGTTTGATGATCCAACATATAGTTTTAATTTTCGAACACCAGATCAGTCACGTTCAGAAGATAATGATGCGACCAATAGAGTTCGAGGTAGGAAAGCAAATCATTCTTCAAGCGACTCAGAGCCCAATTTTACTCGTATTATATTTTGCAGGTCTCTATTCTTACATTGATGACGTGGGTGAGCGTCATAGTGTGCGATATGCTGCTGGCGCTGGCACAGGTTTTGAAGTTTCTAACGCTGTACCTGATAGTCCGGCAAGTGTTGCCTACTCATCACCACTCTACAAAGCGCACCCACAAACACGCGGTAAAATGTCCGTGCAACGTGGCCCTAATGGAAGCTACAAGTTGATAGCAGCAGGACCAGATCATCGACGCGCCGAAAGTCGTGGCAGTGACGGCTTAGTGCGTGGTACGTATTCTTACTTGGACGATAAAGGTGTGCAGCGTACTGTAGAATATATTGCTGGTGCAGGTATTGGTTATCGTGTGGTACAAAATAGCATTGGTCCAGGCACACATGTTAACCCTTCGGTAGCTGATTTACGACTGAGTGATACAGATTTCAAATTGGCCAACGAGTTTGGAACTGGTGCAGGTGGTGGGCTTTCTGGTGGTGCTACTAGCGGTAGAGGTAGTAGTGGCAGAGGTAGTAGCAGCAGAGGTAGTGTCGGTGGCAATAGAGGTGGTGGTGGTTCAACAGATGGTGAATATTTGAAAAAAGCAGGTTCTGGCAGAGACAGACATAAGGAAGGTGATGAAGATCAGGCTGGCACTTCAATTGGTGACGATGAAGAAGACGGTGATGACAATGATGCGCGATCTGATGCTGGTTCTAGGGAACGATCTAAGACCGATCGCATGGGCACCGCTGCTGGCAGACGTGGTGGCACGCGCTACAGAGGAAGTGGTAGTAGTAATGGTAATGGTGCTGCTAACAATGGTAATAGAGACAATGACTTTGATGATGGCAAGGGTGACGCAAACTTCGATGTTCGCGCCGGAAGCCGGCCCTCAAGTAATCGCAATTCTATAGCTGGAGACAGTCGTGAAAGGGAGAGAACACGTTACCGTAACCGTGATCGTGGCACTGGCACTGGCAGTCGTGGTGGTTCTTCATCAGCATCTGGTGGTGGTCGTGGTGGAGGTGGTGGTGGTGCTAGTTATGGTGGCTCATCCACATCAAATGATAACTATAATTTGAATGATGATGACGTTGGTTCGTTACCACCACTTATTACTGCAAATCGAAAGATACTCGAAATTGATCGTGACCGTGATTGGGTCGAAAGACATCGTGACTCCACAGTTATTAAAAATGTTGGGAAATGGTATATTGGTCTACCACCAGGACAAAGTGTCCGCGCGCATGTGCAGAATATTGATTTACTGCCGCTGGGTGGACGACGTGTGCAATCGCCGTCAGAAGCATTGCGGCAGGATGAGATTGCAGACATGGTTGCTTCATTGGAGTCTTCTGGGTCATCGTCATCATTGTCGTCTGCGTATCGTGGTAGTTAGAAATATATAATTAATTTGTAGAATTAATAAATATGATTTAAAATTTTAAAAATTAGAGCTACTTAATAAAATTAATTTTAAAAATTATTTCATTAAAGTGATTAAATAAAACAAATGTGATTCTATGATACGAATGATGACATTCGTATTTTTGTTCTGTTTTTGATCAGAAGCTGTAATAAGACATTAACATACACATAATTTGATAATCGAATTATTTTGCAACTGATTTTCATCTTTAAATATGTTTTTCAAAACGTCTCTGGTAACCAATGGTGGAAAAACGCTCATAAATACTGACAAGTTTGCGAAAGAATTGATATATTTACCAAAAAAAAATAAAAATATGAAATTTTTCCGAAATATAAATACGCCATACAAATAATTTACTTAGTATATACAAAAAAAAAGTCTCATAGCTCGTAAATTACTTTGACAAGTGAAGCGTTATTCTTTTTTATACATAAAAACTGTGTTACTGTGGCTTAAAGTTTAAAAAAATTGTCCATAGAGAGCTCTGCAAGCAAAAAAATAATCTTTTTATCAACATATCTGGGGTACTAAAGTACACCTTTCAATTTTATTTCAGATCTTTGACACAATCAGACTTTTATCGCATTTTCGATGAATGTATATCGAAGCTATTTTGTCGACTTTTCTTAGTTTTTTGTTGATCCAGTATTCGATTTCTTTTAAAGGGCTTTGATGTTTTTCGATAACTGCTGACATTTACAATACATTTGTTCAGTTTTTGATTGCTCTGACGTTTTTCGTCACTCTTATGGGTATGTACTTTTCGACGTTTTTTGGATAATATTCGATACATTCTAACTC
Source organism: Meiosimyza decipiens (assembly GCA_963680825.1). Lineage (NCBI taxonomy): Eukaryota > Metazoa > Arthropoda > Insecta > Diptera > Lauxaniidae > Meiosimyza > Meiosimyza decipiens. The sequence goes on along the minus strand of OY804258.1, from coordinate 24,351,438 downwards.
TTATTTATTTCTTCTATATTTTTCAATATAAAAATAAATGAATTTGAATAAATTCAAACCTTAGAGACTTATTTTTACTGTTCTATATAAATTGATACCTATGATAAACTTAAATTGACATTTTCAATACTTTTCTTAATATTTTATTAGCTTCACCGATGGTATTAGTTACTCTTCCACTGATATCGATTCTTTCAGTCTTAAATCAAAATGCATTTGATTTTTATAAACTTTTTTGAATCGATGCAATGTTTTCCGATATTTAAAGTCCGAAAGTATAAAAAGAAGTCAACAAAAGTCCAAAAGTATCGATAAAAATCGAAATATCCTTATAAGTCGTTAAGTTACATAATAGTTTAAAAAATATCGATAAAATTCGCATGATAAGTCAAAGACTGTTTAAAAAGTATCGAAAAATTCGATAAAATTTAAACACTGTGCAAAAATGACGAAATTTTGCGAAAAATGTCGGAAATCTCAATAGAGACCAAAAATGTTGAAAGGTACTGACAAATGTCGACTTTGTCAATGGTCATATGAACTTGCTACGTGATGTGTCTCTACTCAAAAAACTAAACTCAAAATAAAACTAAACTACTGACCTCTAACAAAGTTTCAAGAAGTACTATAGACAAATTTGAAACTTGGAATGTAATTTTACAGTTCAATGGCAGTTCAGACATGGCATTCTTTCAATTCCATGACACCAATCGAAACTTAAAATCTAAAAATTTCGATTCCATTCTATGGAATTGTATTTCGCAATCGACTTGTCAAAATTAGGAAATTTATTTTGTTAATAAGTTTTTAGAAGTTTTATGATTCCATTAATCTTGAAATAACTGTGTGAGACGTTAATTAAGAAATGGCTTTCATATAAGAACTTAAAAAAGCAACGGCTACGTCGGAAAGTCATAGATACATTAGTTTAGGACTAACGCGAATGAGTGAAACAATTGCCAACCAGCAGCGATACATGCTAGAGAATATGCAATGTAACATTCAACAAATTTATAATAAACAAGCAGAAAGTCATTCAAAGCCCTTGACAACAGCTGTTGAATTTTCAGCATTATGTTGTAGCAGCAATATAATCTTCTTAGGATTAGGTACAAAAGATATTTAAAAAAAAATATCATGGAAAACTTGTTCTAAAACCCAAATCACACGCATATTTTTTACCCTTAACCAAGTTTTGCGGTTGACAATAACACTATGATGAGACGTATAAAAATTGCTAAATATCTCTAAATTGCAACAGTTAGTGAGCAGCATTCAAACGCCAGTCATAAGCAATATTTCAAATTAAATAATGAAAAACTTAAGGAGAATGCAGCTACCGCTGTTGCTGCTGCTCTGGCTTGAATTTATAGCAGCATACACCGTGCAAGGACAAACAAGATCAAAGAATACGCAATCCGGAGAAACAAATTATTTTTATAGACAACCAACTGGTAGCTACGAATATGAATATAAAGCTAACAAAGGATTCGCAGGACAACAAAATGCAGACATGCGAAATGGGTACTATAGTTATTATGAGCAAGGTACACCTTACAATGCCAAATATAGCACTGATGCGCAAGGATATCGACCGAAAGTGCTTACAGCAGCATATAAGGATACACCAGTGAGAATGCCATTCCAGCGGGTGTATAAAGAGAGTGAAGACTTAATGAATGCGGCAAAAACACAATCAAAGCGATTTGTAGAGGATGCTTTGAAAAAATTTATAACGTCACAGAGAAGAGTTATGGATAAAAGTCAAAAATTATCACCAATGCCGATACAATTTGTTCACGATGCTTTAGAGGCAATGCAGACACAACCAATGCAAATCTCTTTTAATTCACAGCATGGGCAAATTAATGATATATTACCTATGAATTCAGCAAAAGCAGTAACTACATCGCTTGATATGTTGCCAAAATCAAGTTTACCTTTGGCAGCAATGTTGACAGTGCCTCGGCAACATAATGTTAATTCTCAACAAATGCTTTTAAGAGACACGACCACATTCAAAAATGATTTGACTGCGAGAGTAAGATCTCCAGGCATTAGATCGTCTATGCGAAGAATATTGGGAGCACCAGCTCAGCATTCACTTCAGTTTGTGCAAGATGCTATGCATTTAATGCAGACGCAACCAATACAAATTTCTTTTAATTCACAAAATGCTTTACTTGACGATATGAATTATTCAAAATATATCCCATTGAACCCAAATGATATGGAGGAAGTAGACGATTTTACGTATCCCTACAATTTCTCTCACAATTCAGATTAGTCAGCGCATAGTGAAAGTTCCGATAATACAGATACCGCTCGAGGAAAGTATTCCTACTACTATGACGAATTTGTTGTATTAGGTGCAAGTTTGGTAAATAAAAGTTCATAAGCAGTTTATAAATAAAATATTACGGTTATTTTAATACAAAAAAAAAAAAATCTAACAGTAATTTTGATCGAAATAAATATAAATTTGAAATTAATATGCAATTAAAGGAAAAATTAATTTATTTTGTGATTATGTGTGACATGGAAGATTAAAAAAGTATTGAAGAGATCCTGACGTTGTAGTGCAAATCTGGCAATGTATTCAGATACCGCAATCTACTATCAATAAAAAGACTAACATACTGGTATCAAAAGCAACACGCTTCTAATATATCTCGTTTTCCCATCGCGTTCTTAAATATATAAATTTTGATATTAATTTTTAAAAATTATATAATGCATAATTGCATTGACTGTAAATTTGTTAGGTGAAATTTAAAGTTGTTAATTCCACTAATTTCGTCTTCTGAAAAATTTAAAGTTGACTGTAAATGTTTTTTTCTGTGTGATATTAATGTTACAGTACGGTAGGTGTGCATTAAAAAACTATTGCATACACTTAGGCAGTACTAATATTGCTGCATTGAACTGATGTCGAGTTTCGTTGCGGAAACCGATAGGGTTGACAGCTATGGACATAAGTGAAGAGATAGTGCATATAAATAGGCTGAGCTTATCTGGTTTATTAAAACTTTATATTGTACTGTACATTTGACAAGCTGGCTTATATCACTGAAAGCAACAATAGTATGAATTCTGTTCATGCTACCAAGGCAGTATACTATAAATCTATGTAATTTTAATTTGATAAATTTCTACCGTCAACAATATGGCTACAACTTATCGAAGCAGTATTTTGCATAATTAAAAAAAATTTCAAATGTAACGACGTAACAAAGTGATATTTGCCAAAGACTATTAATTTTCTAATCAATTAAAAATTTTAGCATAAGAAGTGTCAAAAATAATGTGTAAAAGTTTTTTCAATTGCACTATAGTTTACACATCTTTGCTACAAAGTTAATCAAATACACATAGTAAATATCCAATATGTATGTCCAGTCTCTATTGAAAAAACTACATCACTTAAATTAAAGACATTTTCGATTTAGTTTTTAAATCATTTAATTGCACCAATTTTCAAAATAAGTGATGGAAAAACATAAAGAAATGACTTGAAACTAAAATATAGCTTTTCCACAATTTATTTAAATATAGGTACATATGTGTCTCGGTTTTGATATCCATCGACGTAGCACATAATGATAGAATTTTTATGACATAACATAAATAAAAGGTTGGTAACATGATGCAACAAAAATATCGTAAATGGAAAGTTCTTTGTCAATGTCAATGATAAGAACATTTAACATTTATTGTCATCGATTTTTGATTATGCCACAATAGAGGTGTAAGCCAGTTAAAGCCAAAATTCTCAAATGAAGGCATTCATGAAAAACGAAGACATCTAAGGCTTGTGTTTTTTTATTTATTTAATTTTATCAAGTAAGTTAACGATGCATTTTTTGTTACTTAATTGCATATTTTTAATTTGATAAATTCATACCATTAACAGGAAGGCGTGAGTTCTGTAATTTATGGAAGTAGTTAAGGAAATCAATTAGAAAAAAATTCCAAAATCAAATTTCATTGAAGTTACGTAGTTCCAAAAAGATCCAAAACAACATAATTTTAATCTCAAAATACATACAAAAATTTTTTTTTCGAAATTTTTCTTAAAAAACGATGGAAAGTCCAATTTGACAATTAATTGACGTGAAAGTTGTAGAGGAAAAAAAAAACACAATTTCATGTTAGAAAAACTTCCAATTTTGACGAAAGTTGTGTTTTTTGTTATATTATAGTTTGTGACTAACTGGAATCAACTTCCATATAAGTATGTTCTTCAGCAATTTTGTTTGTAATATATATGAAAATATTCGTAATTCATTGGTTTCAGAGGAAAATTGAAATAGACATATGCAAGTAGGGAAAATCATATTACAAGAGGCTTTATGAAAATCGATTCGCTTACCACTGGGGTATGGGTCAAAATATACTTTCCATACTTTTCTGTTGAGAGAAATTCCGAAACATTCCTACTGTTTGTGTGAATTTGGTTGCATTACTTTAAACAATTCTCTCAGCATAGCGTTTTCAAGTTTGGTGTTCGTCTCTTACTTCTTGAAACTCTAAACTAGTGGAACTTTAAGGGTTATCCAAAAAACTAGCTGATGACGACGATATCACCTTATTGTCATTAACATCATTCTATATGCAAAACAACCTTACACATATCAGTAATCAGGCAGTCACTCTTTGATAAAGACACTCCTTCCAAATTTTTTATGAGCGAGATAACAGAAGCATCTGAAAATTGTTATTACGACTGAAAATAACACCGCATTAGACTTTTTTGCATTAAAAATTACTGACAATCACCGAAGCCAGATGTAAGACTTTTTCAGTCGGCATCATCGGAAGATAAGGCCTTATAAGATACTCTGTCCATTCAATTTATATTGAATAGTAACCTCTTGAGCTACTCTAAGCTACTCAAATCCTATATGCAGATTTTATTTTGCATAGAATCACACAAAGTTGGTTGCTTAAGTCTTTTGTTTTTTTTGTATTCTCAAACTTTTGGCTTTTCACTTTTACATAAGTTTCTTTTATTAAATTTCGCTTTCTTGTTAATTTTTAAGGCATAAACATTAAAAGCCTAATTGTATTTTAAATTAAAACAACTAAAATTTATTTATAGCAATTTTTATTATCTTCCTAACTGCAATGGAAACCATGAAATTGGACAAGTTCAACGAAGAAGACAACGATACCTGGCAACAAGCAACTGAATTATTTTTAAGCAAAAAATAAACAACAACAAAAATGTTAATTAAATATGAAGAAAAAACATCAACTTAACTGTTGTTCTAAAAAAATTAAAGCGCAGCACGTACACGGATGATGGTCGCAAAGAGATTCGTGCAAGACGGTGGAGTAAAAGTATGCAAAGAATTAACAATAACGAAAACAAAAAATGAAAAAAGGAACTTAAGAAATAAAAATAAATTAAAATAATAAAAAAAAACCTTAGCAATGCAGCAAGTTCACTGTGACATTGTCACACAACATTCGCACGTATGCCAGCCGACCAACAATGATAGCGGTAGGCGTGTCTGAAAGAAAAAAAAACATGACACTGATGCTGCGTTTTTATGTTAATGCACTGCCTGATTTGATGCAATTCTTTGCTCGTTGAATCTTCTTGAAATTGTTCTTGAAATTAATGTAATAAAAACTTAAAAGAACATAACCATAAATAATTAGGTACGCTACAGCACTAGCGATCAGTCAACCAACTATGCCAAATTTACAGTGCATTTCTTGCTTAACTCTAGAATGACGTGAAATATCAAATTGTCTCTTTGTGTGCTAATCTCGTCATTATTTTTTTTTTGTAACTGCAAAGCAATGAAAATCATTTAGCGAATATGTTGCCAATTTAAGGCAAAAAAAAAATAGTCAAAAGGAGAACGTTATGATATGTTTGTGCACTATCCTATGAGTATCTTTACGTTGCTTAAGCAATGCAACTACACCGCATAGTCGCAACATAAATTTGAAAGTCATTGTATATGCCGCTTCCTTAGCTTGCAAGGGTTAAATGCTCAACTATATAGAGTAAAAAGTATGCCAAGATTGTGGGTTCTATAATTAGGTTGCAATCTGATTTTATACGGATCAAGCCTAAAACGTGAGCTTCTTGAATTTTGCTATTTTTTTGTTGTGCAGGTTACATTGTTGCTGTTAGCACTTTTGAGTGACTTGCTGAACTACATTCCGTTGGGTTTTTCTTTGTATTTGCTGTTTTGATAGTGTGCCAACTGGCACAGAAACAGTGGTATTGGTAGTGTCTGCATATCCTGTGAGGGCATTCCACTACAGCTCGATCCGTGTTACATACGTGAAGGTCATTCAAAGTTGCGGTTTCTTCTTTGTTTTGTGCCGTAGCGCTTATGTTAATGTTTGGCTAAAAATAGCAAAAGATTGCAGCTAAAAGGAAGCTAATTAAAATAAAAACAACAGCATACATTGAAGGCCACAGTCATCCTTTTCTTGGTATTATAGTTGATTGTCCTCTGGCAATGAAAAAGGAAGTGTTTTAAGGGCGCAGTTAATAACAGCTTATATGGTAGTTATGTATTGTGGGCAAAGTAAAATTAACGATTTAACGATTAAATCATGTGAGCACAAAATAATTTAATGCTCGTAAATTTTAATAACAAATTTATTGGCACATTTTTACAATGGGCTATAACAGGACACATAGTTCACACAAATTGATAACAAAAAATGACTATACGCTTATGTAGTAATGAAGAAATGGCAATAATGCTGGAAGTCTGGCTCATGAATAAAAAATATCGAATAGGTAAACAGTAGTGGTCTGTACTAATGTTCTGAACAAAAAAATACAAGAAGTGGCTTATTTGATGGGTAATTTTTTGCACTGAAACTTTTTTAAAGAATAATACCACATTTGTCGCAAGTAACACTCCAACTTTTCAGCTAAAATTGGATCAAAGTTTTACATTATATCACATTTTTCTCCTAGACTATCAATATATAGTAAAAATTGCACTGAGTAAAAAGTTCTTAAAATTGGTCAAAGAATTAAAAAATATTTATTTTTTACTGTAACAATTTTTTTTATGACGTCATAATTTTTTCCTAAATTTCATAAAAAGTTGGCAGGATTATAAAGTAGGTAATTAAAATTGGTCAAATACCAAAGAAAAAATCTTAGTTATTGTGAAAGTTTTTTTTTTTTTAAATTAAACAAATTTGGCAAATCCCGAACTTCATTTGGCTGCCAACAAAAATTCATTCTCAACTGTTATTATGAAGAGGCAATGGCAGTAAATGGTCCACACGATTAGAAAAGCCGCTAGAGGGCATTTTGATCAGAGCTTTTGTAGAATCTGCTGGGAAATTGATGCAGAAGACGAGCCAACAGCATCATGGTACCGAATAATAGTAAGTGTAAAGTCATAGATTGGAACGATTGGCGCTGCATAAAACAACGATCTAGACATCGAAATAGCTGTAGAAATTATGTATATGTCTTTAACTATTAATGGAGTTCTGGGATAATAGTCGTAATAGTACTAATTGCACCAAACGACATTGTAAATACGTCGCTAAAATACAATAAACTGTCTTTGTCATTCTTTACTTTAAGATTCTTGTCTTGTACAAAAACTCTCTTACAGCTCTCGAAACTTAGTTCTGCTCGTCAATTCAGTTAAACTTCACCCTCCAGCAGCCCACTATGGTTGTTATTGTGTGGTGATAAAATTTGAGCACATACTTTTCGTAAATTATTTTTAATAACCAGCGATCGAGAGTCCTTTACACTATTAACTTAGCATTTTTATCTATAATAAATTATTAATCCGGTTTTCATAAAATTTTGCATTATTATTATCATAATAAATAAATCGCATATCAACTTAATAAAGCTGCGTACTGTAGATCCAAGCATCTGCTAATTTGAGGCAATCAGGCTTCTTTGCACAAAAGAGGCAGTCCCACCAGCAGTCATATTGAACTTGAAAACATAATCAAGGACTACCAGTTTAGAGAAGCAGCCAAACAGCAGTCATGTGTATGATGCAGATATGGCGTAAGACAAAGATTTTTCATCGAGAACAAGACAAATTAACTGTTTGTTATGACTATGAAAAGTATCTCTTCATTAAGCATTTATAATAAATTGTTGTGGGTTTTTATTTGCGTGTGATTTATGGAGCACAATGTTTGTTAAAGAAATCATATTCTGCTTTCTTTCGAGTAGTAATTATATTTTGTACATTGTATAAGATAAACATAAGTATTTATATTGCCACCATCTCTTGTCAATATCTGATCACTTTTGGTATGGTGCTTGTTCAAACTATCCCTTGTAAAAATAATCAATTGTTTTATAAAAAAACTGTCTACATTAAATAAAAAAAAATGTTTTATTAATAGTAAATTGTATTACCATTAATTTGTTACACACTTTACCATAGTTGATATTCAGATAATTATTTGCAGCAAAGCTAAGTTTTTAATAAACAAATTACAAAATTCAGTTGTTGCTTGAAAAATAAGCTCAGTACATATAAATAAGTTGACTACTGTACGACTTTAATGCCCTTGAATACTTCAGCTCTTGCAATGTCCTAAAGTTTAACGCAACGCATTCCGTTTGCAATGGAAAAAATAAAAAATACCAAATTTAATCACAATGAATTTATTGGTTCGCCAACTATTTCGATTAAATATCTCGTACACAATCCACAGCAGACGGACTATGAAGTATCAGACAAAAAATATAAACAAAATAATGGAAAACCACATAAAAAATTGCGACAAAACGTTGCGTTTGTCTATAGAAATGACCCATGCACAGAATAACAATAAACACTAAATGTTGTTGTGACTTAAATAGCCAAAATTTAAATTTGCACAACAGTAAAAACAGCAACAAAATAACGCTTAGGAAGGTTGCATGTTAATTGCATTAAAAAATTGAACTTTTGGACAGTTTATTGAGGAAGGTGCAAAGTAAACAAAATGTCTTAAAATTTGTTATGGACTTAAGTTCCGAATGTGACGCAAAGTTGAGTTAACACCCTCTATTGCCACAAAATCAGACCTGTTTTTATGATAAGTATTTTCTGGCTCATTGTAGGTGTACTCGATTTACATATGGTCTTCAACCTACTTGAATCACTTAGATATTTTTTTTTAAAGTTCAAAATGGATTTTAAATCCTTTCAATACAATTAATCTTAAGAGTTCAGCGAAACGCTAATGGTCGAAAGCCTTTGTGCTTACGTTGTGCTTTCGCAGAATAAACAAATAACAGTTTCTGGTTTTTTACTCAGCCTCCACGCAGTGTTTGCCAACACCGAAGTATTCAGTTATGTCATCGATATACGATCATGCTTATGGGTACTGCCAAAAAGGCCTAAGCCTACAGTGATATATTTTAGGCATTAGAGTAACTATGGCGGAAGGGAGAAAGGAGCTGCTGTCCCGGACGCAACGGGTAATGGGCGGCAAAATGGTCGTCGGATTATGAAATTCGATTTTAGGTTTTAGCATGAATGCCAATTTTCTTAAATTTTTTAAACCTTTTTGTTTTTTAGTAAATTAAAATTGTAAAATTTAGTAAAAATACAAATACAATGCCTATCATATGGTTTACAAAATAATTTAAATGAAATAAATGCCATTTTGCTAAGGTTTTTGAGAATAATGACATTTTTCTCTTAGGACGGCAAATCAACTCTTCGGCCGAGCACCAAATGTCCACGACATGCTGTTGATCTTAGGGTACAAAGCTTTTTAGCCAAAACTTCACGTATTTCAAAGCTTAAGATGTAATAACGCAAATATTTTTTATTTAATTATCATGAAAGTTCAAAGCTTACAGAAATGTAAATAGAATTTTCAGAAAAATGCTATGAAAATGGTCTAAATTAAATCAACCAAAAACAAAACTTTAACTTAAGAATATTTATGTAAACACACTATGATAGGTTTTTAGAAGACGTAAATTTGTTAAATATAATAGCCCTGAGATCTATATTGAAACCACTGGCGGCTTTCCTTGTAAATTCACTAGACCTTCAGCAAAGATAGGGTGGTTTATATTAGATCGATAGAACTTACGCTTGGTAATTTTTCGTTTGTTCAACTAACTAAAAGCGTTCTTTCGAAATTGTCAAATGACCACTAGTGGGAGTTAGTACCAAGCTACCTTGTCGGGTTTTAAACACTAAAATTTTAAAACTTTTACATACTTAATTTCATCAATGAAAGCATTTTTTCACAAGAAAACATTATACATATTGGTCCAATATATCTCTCCGAAATTACAGGGTATTTTTTTGGATATTCACGCTAACTCTAGTATTTCTGAGAGTTTCATGACAGAAATATAGCCAAGTCAATATAGGATTTTGCTTTGCAAACGTTGGAACAAAGTGGAGTCAGAGCGTATATCAAAACAAAACCCATATATAACTTAATTTTGCAAATTCAAAAGACAACAAACATTTTTAAAAACATTTTAAACGAAACTAGCGACCTCTAATTTTTTTATAAAGTAGCTGAAATTTTATTGAAGTGTTATGCAACACTTTCAGACAAGGACCTCTAAGCATTTTAAGCAATCGATTTTTTGCTGTCTCCCTAATGTTTAGTGCCGACGTTTTTATTTAATTAATTTATCAGATAGTCAAGTGTTCTGACACAGCTGAGTGGTTAATTTATTTTAATTGCGGAACTTTTTTTTTTTGGCCAAAGTATCACGCATGATAAAAACAACCAAAATTTTTTGTCAATTTAGTTGTTGCGCTTGACAAAAATCATTGGTTCTAAAGAGCTTACACTTTCAAAATAAATGTGGAAAAGAAGTTGAAAAACACATGTACATAACTTCAATACGAGCGGAGAATATGAAATAAGTAAGGTGCAAAATAGTTTTATTTCAATGAAAAATTTACATGATTAAATTTTCAGCATATCGACAGTGTGAAAAATACCAGTCTAAGTTAAGGTGACTTGAGCAGCAACAACATGTTAAGGTATTTAAAAAGGTAATCAAAGTTTGCAATACGTGCAAAAAGTTATCAATACTTAAGAATCAATCAACCTTAAGACAGAATACCGACGCTTGACAATGATTTTTGGCTTGACCATTTTATAAATTTTACTTCAATGTATATCAGTTTATAAGCTAACGAAAGTTTATGTCTTAAGTCTTTTGTTTCGTTAATTTTTATTTAATTTTTTCAAATAGCTATAAATATTTAATTTTAAAGTTTAACACAGCATATTTAGAAGTCTTAACTCCTTTAACTTAGAACTTTTCTGTTTCTTACTCTTTATCATTTAAGCCATTTCTCTTGCTCAACGTATTTCTCTTATTACTCGTATTATGTTAATACTCACACTCTCACCATCACGCACTTCTTAAAGAGTCAAAAAGTCAGCAACTTTAAATTCATGCTGCGCATCAATTCTGGAATCCGTCGCTCAAGTCATTGCTTCTGCTACCAACTTCGCATATCGCTTGGTAATGAAAATGTTATAAACTCATGTCTGCAGCGCCCCATATCACAGTCAGTTTTGAGCCGTCGTCAAGTTGGTTGATGTGGTTGCTACTTCTACTTCGTTGTGTGTTCTTCTTTTTTTAATTGTGTGTGCACTGGCTGCTTTTGCAGACCATTAAAATCTGGTTAACAATAAACAAAAACAAAAGCCAATGAAAAAGGATTAAAAATAAAGAAAACGTTAAAAAATATTAAGTGCAAACGATACGGCTTGTTCTAAAGAACAGATTTACATTGTATTTTTTATTATTTGTGAAAAGAAAACAGACAAGAACTTTTAAGTGCATTTATTTTATTGCTGATTTATCAAAGAGTTTTGCGGCTTAAAGTCAATAAGGAGTTAATTTAAATTGACAAAAATGAAGTCCTTACTTGTAAGTTCAAAATTATTTTAGAGAATTTAATTGTTATTCAAGGACTAAAAAGGATATGCTATTTATATATGTTTTTTAAAATTTGGTGTTTTTGAAATTTTTATTTTTTTTTATGCAAATTCACAAGATAATTATATAGTATTTATCAAAATAAGTTCAATTGCAAGGATATTTCCGAATTTCAATACTTGGAGGTTGCTCAAAGTCGAGGAAACTTGAGACTCTGCAAGCAAAATATTATTCGGTTTTTAACCAAAAGTTTCAATCACAAACAATTTTATTAGATTTTCATGAAACTCAATAATTTTGAATCTACGTTATTTTATTAATTGTGTTTCAGAAGACTTCAGTAAAATTTGTCTAAGTTAAACCGCTATCATTTTTGATTCTGATGTAACTTTAAGACTTAAGTTTTCATTAGGGAAAACTAGCTTAAGGATGAAACGTAGTGGAAATTAGTGGAAAGATTAAATCTCATAAAGTCTGATTAAGTTTATTCTAAACTTGGTGGCCGTTTCAAGAAGTCGAAAGAATGTTTTTGACCACTTTTTCGAAAAATGAAACATAAAATGATCACAGTTGTAGGTAAGAAAAAAACTGAAATAACTTTTTGTACTATAGACCTTGTAAGAGAAGATCTAAGTGAGCAGTATTTATTTTTGTCTCTTAAAATCCGGCACAATTTTTATAATTGTAGTCTATTTCTTGACTATATTTGGCCGCTATAAAAATGATTAAAAATAAACTTTATTCGATGGGCCAAAATCACTTAAAGAACTCGACGTGCATTTGTTTTGGTTATTTGAATAATTATTTTCTTTTCAAAAATCAAATTGAACAAAAACCTACTTTCATTGTAATTTACTGAAATATGAAATTTTTAGCCTGTCGTATATAACTTCTGAGTTTAGTTTTTTAGTAAAATTTTTAGTTTAAAACAATATGATTCGAACAATAAACATTCTATTTTGAATATAACAAGCTGTCCATCAGAACATGCAGCATCGGCGCCTTTGTAACAATCAACCTACTGTTAAAAAACTTTTTCTTTCTTGTCCAGCATCACTGCCTCATGTAGAGCATATAAGTCAAATTTTCTGAAAAAATTTACATACGAGCCAAATTTTAGATTTAAATTTCAGATCTGACGGCATTTTATCCCCGATGATATAGTACAAGTGCATCATTAAGCTTAGAGAAATGTTGTTTCTTCAAAATTAAATTATAGAGGAGTCGAGTATATCTTTTCTGATTTTATATTTTCAATGTCATAGAGCCCCTGATTGAGCAACATAGAATAGTGATTGATTCTGCAAGTCAAAATTGAAGTGTTGATATAAAGATCACTGTACTATTATATGACCTTGAAAATTAAGGTCGAAGTCAGGTCTACACGCATTTTTGTAATTTCTTGCATCAACTTGTAGATGACTGTTCTTTTCTTCAATTAATTTTCTTTTAAGTACTTTAGATAGAGAATTGAACATCTCAAAAGATTTCCTTGACAAATGTTCTTTGATAAAAATGCTGTCAAAGACTCTGTGATTGTGGTTTTAAGTTAAATTTCATAGCCAACGGATTAAATTTTTAGAATTTAGATTCTAGTCTAAGAACTTGAATTATCTCTACCTCCTATAGAAAAAAATATTATTTATCACTGTACTAAATATAATGGTAAGATATTTTAAAATGGCTACAACTTTTGCAAAGAATGATAAATAAATAATTTTAAAATTGTTTTAGAGGTAAGACTTTTCAGAACAATTTAATTGAAAAACTACGATAGTGGCTAAGGAGCTTACATAAAAATATAGATCTCTGAGTCTTTAACATCATTTTCTATAGAACCATTTGACCAAAAAATATTTTTTGAATTTGGCAAGACCGGCAGTTTATTACTTCGATTTATTCATGACGTATTATTTTTATAAAATTTTGATTTACGAAAATACGATTAATATAAAATTGTTCCGTGCAACATGCAAATATTGATTTCTTATGTTTTCTTTGATAACAACAATCCTATGTACGACCATCGTAGAAGGCATAAAAATGCTCACTACAATTTTTTGTTAATTAAATAAAGTAAACTTAACAATGGCATATAATTATTCATTAATTTGTTTCTGAATAATCGTCATTAACGCGAATATAACATAAATATGCAAAATACCACGATAAAAGCGATTGTCTCAATTTTCCGGTCATATTTTCCATTGCAGTATACCGTTTTTTTTAGCATTTATCAAAAGTAGACAAAACAACAAATAAGTGCGCCAAAACGGAACTCCGTAGGTGGTGTAGTTTTAAGAGGAACAGCAGTTAAGAGCTTCGGCTTTTTTTAAATCTTAATTAAGCAACAACCTCTAAATACTTCCGTCTGAAAAAATTACTTCCTTTGTGCAATATTAAAAAGTATATTTTGTCCAAGTTTTATCTTCATAGAAATTTCTTTGTCAAAGAAAAAAATTAAAAACCGGTTTTCCGCCATTTTTTCGAAAAATGTTGAGGTTAAGGTAAAAATGGTTTGAACAAAAGCTGTAGATCTTTTTATTTCCTACAACTTTTGCACACAACTTTTTTCGATAGAATGCAGAGTTTAACAAAAATTGCAAAAAACGGTTTTCTATCCCTAAACATCAACCTCATTCCTGCTGTCGGGTCTATTTATTTTTTCCTTTTTTACAAGAGCTTGTTTGACAATATTCCGCTGTTAAAGTGCTGTAACCAACTATTATTTTTTTAGTTTTTACGCCTATTCATGCTGGAATATTATATGTTAAAAGAAGAAACAGAATCATTAGGTTGTTTCAATGCTGTAATATTTTTTAAAACACTAATCGATTTGTAAATTTCAAATTCAATGTTATCACTTCAATTGTAATCAAAAATCTTGTTTTAAATTAAATCGTCATCACTAATTAATCTCTTATATACTGTCTCAAGACCAAAAGAAATATTTTACCAACAAAATTGATGAGGACAGAGGAATAGAATTAATAATTTTTCAGAAAAAGTTTACCGTTACTGTAACATATATTTTTGCTATCGTTCACATTATTCATTCGCATTCACATATATTTAAAAAACACTTATTTGCATTTATAAGAATTAAAACCACCAGTTCACACAAAAAATTGGGTCAATTCGTAACATCAGGCTGACGCGCGAAATGTTCTTGCGTGATAAAATGCTTTTTTCTTAACTCTCTTCGTTTAATCTATTTTAAACAACAACAAATACAATAAATAAAAAAGACAAATAGAATAAATCAATGAACTCAACTGACAATATTTGTTCGTTCTCTTTAAATTGTAGTCTGCGGTTGCTATAATCGTTAGCAACTAGGTTCTTTTATAAAATCAAGTTTGCAGCTTAAGTCTTTTGTTTTGCATACACAACGCACATTCTACGTTAATCAGCTTGAACTTACCGCTACTTTCACTTGATTGCAAGCCAAGCCATCGTCACAATTAAAACAAGTTGTGAGTGAGGTCACACACAACCAAGGGGGAGCATAGAATTTAATTTTCATTTTTCATAAATTAAGCGATTGATGTCATAAAAAATCGCACAGCGAGCTAAGGTGATTAACAAAAAAGGGAATTAAGCTTTCTTTTCTTTTTATCTAATAAATAGAAAAGTTGTAAGTTGTGGAAGTGAAATATTAATGAATTTTCACAGTGTAATTAAGTATTACTCGTAAAAGATATTTTTTTTAGTCTGGAAAAAAAGTTATAAGTTTTATGATCTAAAAACAATTTAAGAATATAAGACTTTGTTTTATTTACTGGCAAAATTGACTTTCTTTAGCAGAATGATTCAATTCGAGCACCTTATATTGGAAGCCTTGTAAGGCAGATAGCTTTCAATTAATATTCTTTATGCAATGTGAATTTAATGTTGCGGGAAGACTATGCTCAATATTATCGTTCTCCTCAGTGAGCAATTCGCAACGTAGTGAATACATCTGGAGAAACTAAAATCGTTAGAAGTGATTATTGTGGAAGACATGTGGTTTCAGAAAGATGTTAAAATTTGCCACATATCGGGTACAACCCGGGTAGCATTATATAACGTTTTGGTGATGTCAATTAGCCGCCAAGATCATGCGACTTAATGCCGTTTGACTATATTTTCATAGGTTATGCTTAAGTTATGACTGATAAACTGCCCAAAATGATGGAGTAGTCATCAACAATTACTATAAGTAATGGAATACAAAAAATATTCGATTAATAAAAAAAATCCAAAGATTCTTTTATTTACTTTTTTTTTTTGGAATACGGATTATACGGAAATTTGTATTCAAAAAACCACACCTTTCAGATTAAGGAATCAAAAACAATGAGCCTACCAATTAATCAAAGTTGCTAATAATGGCGAAATCTTCGTCATGAATTCCACAAAAAATAAAACCACAAAAAAGTTTTTATTAAAAGAACAATAATTGCTTATAGCACATATATGGACAAGGCAATAAAAAATTAAAAGAAATAAATGATGAAAATGATTATACAATGAATTATAAATTCCATGAACGGAATAGAAAATACCCTAAAAAGCATGGCACGTGACTGCGTTCAATTCAATCATAATTATAGATATATTTTGCTGATTTAACTTTTAATTAAAATTCCGAAAAGTAAAATTTTATGTGTTACCACGCATAATAATTACAATACAATTAATTAGTAAACGCAAAAGGTACACAAATTATCGTGAAAAAACATAGTCGATTGACGTTAAACATTTTTACTTAAATAGTAAGGTACTTAGTTGGCACATCAGTTTTGTTTTTTTCAAATTGGAGCACCAAATTTGTTGTCAAAGTTTTTATTGGGTCAAGTTTATATCTCATTGAACTACATATAAAGATGATCCAGTTATATAAACTTATCAAGAAATCAACAATTTTCAGTATTCCTTGAAAAGTACAAGATAAATCACATTTAATTTATTCGACATTACAGACATGTGGTAGTTTCGTCTTCCTAATCATAAGCTTTTGAAAAATATATATTTTTCACCCAGTAGCTTTTTAAGTCGCCCTATATTCTCCTAACAAGTTTCATTTCAATACATCATTCGACGTGTAACGTTTAGGAAACCTTCAGAAATCCTTCAAATGAAGTCATAAATTGTTTCAGCTACTTTTCAAAAAGCTTTCTGCAATGTCTCAATGTTTGCTTCTTTATTTCATTTAAAACGTTTCTGAAACGTTGTAGATTTATTGTAAGATCAAAGGGAACATAAGAAAAAATTATTGCGTTTATAACGTGTCAAAAAGATTTCATTTGAAAGATTCAGGCAACGTTCAATCTGAAACCTTTCAAAAACACTTCAGAATGATTGCAGGTGGAACATTACAATTGAAATACATAAAAGAGATTTATGTAACGTTCCACTAGCAACATTTCAAATGAAACCTTTCTGATACGTTACATACTATCTCTGATACTTTCTGAAATGTTACATGCCGAGTGGGTAGACATTTTTTTCAATATTGAATGGGAGGTGTTTTTGTCAGCACGAGTATTAAATGCAGCAAACCAAAATCAATTAAAAAGATGGTTCGAGAGCATAAAAAAAATTTTAAATTTTATAAGTCGTTACAAGTGATTTTTTGCAGAATAATAAATATGATTCGCTTAGCTTTAATTTGGTACCCGTTTGGCATCATTGCCATTGCATATAACAAAGGTAAATATACTTGAGAGCCTGGATTTTTGCATTATCTCGAAATGTCAGAAGTAAAGAGAATGGTATTCGGTACAATAAGAAAAATTTTAAAAATAAAGCAATTAAATTTCTATATTTTTTGACAGAAAAACTCAAATTACAAATGCTTACAGCCACCCTCTATTTTTTCAGAAATATTCTTCTGAAAGTGTTAATTTTCGAATCTTGAGCAATCCCTAAAATAGTGTTTGTTGACAGGATCCATTAAGTATTCTGTAAGCAAATATGTTAATATGTATTGGTATATGGAAAAATACAATAATCGCACTACAGTTTTCTTTCGATCAATCAAAAACCAATAATGTCAAAATCAAGATAACTTCAGTATAAAAAAAATCAATTAATTATGTTGTTACGAGTAATTGAGTGAAATATATCAACGCCCTACTAATGCTTTTCTAAATAAAATCAAGAAATTCACTGTTGACAGTTATTTTCATAGTTTGATTGATGTTTATGGTGATTTTTTGTTTCAAGGCAAAAAAAAAGAAAAAATTAATCATCCCACCAGCAGCTTGTGATCTTAATGAATAATAATCAATCACAAATAAATTCTTATATACCGTACACCAGATTATTGTGCAATCATATAAATATCACATTTATGAAACAGGTATGCTATAAAAATCTATTTGAACACTTAAGAATGAATTTGATATCCTAGAGTTCAATGACTGCTGCTCTCGCATGAGAACAACAGGTATCAATCAGGCTAACGTTCGTTCTCTTACTTGCATTCAACTGTCAAGTTGACAAATCATTTAATTATTGTTGGTTTATGTGCTGTAAATGCTATCTGTGGGAATGTTTAAATCGAAATATGTAAATATGGTTTATTTGCTTGAAGTTCTGTTTTATTTATCTTTCCATATTTTTGTGACATCATTTACTTTCCTTCATATAAATTTTGCTTAAGTGAGGGCTTGGATATTTTCATCGTCTTGTTTCAAACTATATTACTCGTATATATGACAATATTTGCATTTTTATTTAGAACGAACAGTGGATTGAATGAATAATTTTTGTGAGTTTTTGTTTAAAGTGTCACATGATGGTCTAAATGAAACTGAAAAACTTGAGACTGAAAAAGCTAATGCAAATAATTATCTATATATTTTGTGTGAAACTTCATTAGTGGTACTTAGTTACAATATTTGCGACATATTAAAGCGGAATTGAGAAATTTTTAATAAACTGAAAAGCATAGTATTGCTTTCAAAAAAACCTTGTACTTCATTGGCCAGATCCTGACTATTAGCCAAAGTTTTGATAAGTTATTGGAAAGTGGTCTAAGGTGTTTGTTTTTAGACATAAAATTTCCCAGAAAAGTTATAGAACAACATTGTTACATTGTCATTTTATTTTTCAAGTCGCTTGAGTCAGCACTTTTGTCAAAATATAAGAAAGAAAAAATGTTTACAACATTCAATCATATAAACTTACAGGGAAATAAATTCAAATCGAGGACGCTGAGAACATTTCCATTATTTCGATTTTTGGGGGTTAAAAGAATTTTTGGGTAACTGCGTTGTAGCTTACATTTTTCGGATGCCATCAGCCGTCCTTCTCTAAGTTTTAGTATTCGACATATGTATGTCTCTCCTTGCAGAAAAAGTTCAGCGACTGGCCTCAAGCCTGACTTAATGAACGGAGATATCAAAGGCTTCAAAATCTGTCAAAACCAACAAATTGTTGCTAAAATATTGAAAGCGTTCACGAAGTTAGCCGCTGTACTTTTGTATCTTGTACCAAGGGCAATAGCATTTATTACGTAATAAGTTTAGGGACAGAGGTCAATCATTTTCTACTGTTTCATATAATGAATATGTATATATTTTTTTACTACAAATTTTGGCGTGGCCCCATAGGGGTTTCAAAAATATTAAAAACCTCCTTAAATAAAAGTGTGCAGCCCCATATTCAAATTTCGGAACAATAGCGCATACCTGGAGGATTGGTGAAATTTCAAATAAAGGGATCATATTGCTACGCCTGAACGGCAGGGTCTTTATGATATTGTCAATTCTATCAAAGATCCTGATATATGCGTATCGGAAAAAATAAGAGAGAATAGAAGGCACTCGCTGTTGATCGTACACGTTGGCAAGAATTTGTCGGATCTTATTCTCTGAAGAAATAATGGAAACAAGAGATTAGGCTGAATTTCATAGACTTCCTTTATACAGATTTGCATTTGATACTCAGATCCCAAATCGGAACAATAAGTATCATTCAAGCAAAGCGACTTGCTTACTAATTTATCTAGAAATCATGAAAATAACCATTAATATTAAGTTAATTACCTACAAAAAATACAATAATTACCACCGAGATCTATTTGTCTCCAATAAAAATTCATTTTGTTCCACTGTTCTATACAAAAATATTTAATATTAATGCAAAATTCTTTTTGTCCTACAACTTTAGCACCATTCTTACTCTGATTGATTTTCTGTTAATGATTATGTTAATTTTTTTATTATATCAATAAACTATGAAAAGATGTTTTCTTTATTTAAAAAATTCTAAGTATCATTCACAACAATAATAATAAACTCCACGATAAAAGAAATTCTTATTCTCTTGACCGCATTTCTGAGTTTCACAGTCATTCTTAAGGGCCAAACACGAGCTACTCTGCTTAGTTGAGTTCTCTGAATTCTCATGAAGAGGATTAAGTGGAAAAAGGTAGAAAAAAAATTCTCAAAACTTTCATTTCAGCAGATTAAGCAACTTGAGTACAATTTTGCAATAAATCGTACATATTGTAGCGAAATTTGCAGTATGCCAGTTCTCGAACGCCCTCTGGCAGTCATATGTGGTTTCTGTACTAGAAATAATAAACTGAATGTCGCTGCAGTATGCTAGATAGTTCTTGAACAATTATCAAAATCGATAAGCGCCATCTAGAAGGTAATGAATAAACTGAATGTCGCTGCAGTATGTCAGATAATTCTTGAACAATTATCAAAATCGATAAGCGCCATCTAGAAGGTACCGGAAATGACATTCTGGATAGCGGTCGAACTTTCAAGAAGGAAGTGAGCTTGCTATAAAAGGCTGTCATCTGAGCTGTCGAGACTTGTTTTGTTTTGCTTGTTTTTAAGCAATAGAGTGATACAGTCGTTTTTAAGCAATAGAGTTATACAGATGTTCTTAAGTAATAGAGTGACACAGTGGATTTTAAGCGATAAAGTGAAATAATTGTCTATACAGTGCCAGTTTAATATTAGAGTTTGCATATCGATAATTATAGGAAATAAACAATTGTACCGTTTAAAAACTAACGCTTTTGATTTAAATAAACCATTTTATAATTAAATA
Source organism: Meiosimyza decipiens (assembly GCA_963680825.1). NCBI lineage: Eukaryota > Metazoa > Arthropoda > Insecta > Diptera > Lauxaniidae > Meiosimyza > Meiosimyza decipiens. The sequence continues at coordinate 24,330,488 of OY804258.1, read as the reverse complement.
AAGTTTGTGTTTTTAATTGCTACACAATCCAGTGATTGAACTCAGAAAAGTGTAAGAGATCGAAATTATCCTAAAAAGAGACAGGAAATTTCGTAACAATATCAACGACGATGTTATACTTCCTACGAGTACATACTGAAGAGCTTTGCCCCAAGTTAAATTTGTAAAAATATTTGCAACAAAGAGCTCAAACATTAAATAACACAGTTCAACAATGGTTATGCAACTACATGTAAACTACTTAGAAGAGCTATAGGATTGACAAATGACACAGAATTATTTCTTTTGGAAAGTTTCCGAATTTTGGTTTTATATGAGCCACCAATCTATTCACTATTTTTTCCGTACATTTTTTAACCAAATCTTGATTATATGTAAAGTATTCAAAAATGTTTTAAAGTTTCGTCGGAAGAAAAAGTCTTCATCGAAAATGGGGGTGGTCATAAAATTATTTCAGCTAAAGTTAATTTTTAAATTAAATTTAATAAATGTAGTTAGTTAATAAAATGTCACTTGCAAACTTCCAATCTATCTTCAACTATTAAAATGTTGGAAACCGTATCTCTCTATGAGGATTATTTTCCCCGAAGGCATCATAATGTTATTGAAAATGGAAGGAAGGGGACTCATAAACTTTCTGATTTTTCATTATAGGTCGAAAAAACTTGGCCATGCTTTCTTCAGGAATAATAGTCAGATCATTTCTCTTTTTTTAGTACAATGCTATCTATGGTTATTCTATTGTAACATAAAAACTTTAATTTGTTGTACTGTGTAATTTATCATTTGCCAACTTTTTATTTTTTTATGTCAAATTTATAAGTGTCGGCATAATGGACGATATTCTGGTACATTTGACACATTTGCAATACATTTTTTTAGTAAATTTTTAATTTAAATTTTAAAATTTTTCTCGGGTATTTGGCGAAAAATATATTCGCTATACAAAATATATATTCTGAATCTAAGTCCAATACATTCTCAAAAAACCGAAGTGCCAGCATTGCTTTAGGATATTTTCTACGGTCAGAATTGAATTTGTTAAATTTCATTCAGATTGTTCAATGTCTGAAAAAATCTAGATCATGGACACAGATACCATTATTGGCAATTAAGAGATAAATATTTCAAAGTGCCTTCGGTCTGATATACCAAAGTATTGCGTGAAATATTATCTTCTTTAAATGTGAAAATGCGTGGAAAATGGCACCAACATGATTACAGTTTGAAAACTGAAGTTTTTTGACCTTATGAGAGATTTTCCCATATGAAGAAAGATTATTTTAAGTAAAATTTTGTTTAATCAATCCATCACATCTAATCATTATATTTTTTTTTTAGCTGACAGTTCTTGCAGTACTGCTTGCTACAGCAACAGCGAAGCCCACAGATGGCAGAGATGCAATTGTCGAGTAAGTAGAAAATTTATTTTTAAATTAAGTAATATTCGTTAAGTCGTCATTGACGCTTACGCTTGAAAAACTTCTTCTTCCTTCTTTGCTATACAACTCTACTGCTTTTTTCTTGAATTCTAACCTTCTGGAGAATGCATGACTGCATGTTAGTGTCTAATGAAAATCAAACAAAGTCTATAAAAAATCATATGTAAAAAGTTCATGACAGGGTTTAAAAAAGCAAGGAATAATTCATGAGGTTAAGAGTAGGTTGGGAAAAGCACATACTTGCTAATACACATTACAAATAACTCTCTGGGTCATAACTCAGCGTAATTAACTCAAAATTAACAACATTAATTCACAAACAAAATATTTTAATTTAAAAATAGCTTAATACTTACTTTCAATGATTTCCTACACACCCACACAATCCAAGAGCATTTTCCCAACTTACTTTAAGTTAAAAAACCAAAAAATATCCTCAAAAGTCGAAAACTCATGTCAACAACCTTGCTTGAAAATTTTGTTTACAGAATTGAAAAACAAAGACTGGTCAAATTTCCCGATGATGAAAATCGACCAATAGAAATTTCGAATCACACTGACAAAGTAGATGAGGCACAACGTATCTTAGACGAAATTGCAAAAATTAACGCAGCTTTTGGTTATACCAAAAAACAACCTGAACAACCAAAGCTACCGCAGATATTAGACTCAAGTCAATATATCTTCCCAAAACCAGCCTATCATCCATTCCATTCACAAAAACATCAATTCGAAGGCAGCCATGGAGAAACATTGCTGTTACCCTCAATAAGATCATTAAAATTTGAACGTCAGGGAATTCAGTTGTTGGGAGAAAATAATATGCTCGCAGCTTACAATGTGCCACCAACAAAACGCGTCCAACAAAAACCAAATAAGCTACGTTCGGCATTGGACAGTGGCAACTTGCAATATCAGGCGCAGCTAAAAGTGCAACCGCCTCCCAAATATTTTTATCGTCCAAATGAGGTTTTTGTATCAGGACGAGAAACGGAAAATGAACAGCAACAACTGCCAACACATTTCATCATACCAGTGCGTCTCTACAAGCTGAATAAAGAGGAATATACGCAGCGTCATGCAACGCCGGAATATCGCGTAAAGGGCTATAAGATTGTTGGTGATATAGACAATTTCTATGGCAAAGCAAAGAATAAGCAAAAATTGGACAAAGCCAAACATAAATCTACCGCTAAATATCATCTTTTCTTTTTACCACGTGAAATGGTGCTCAACGAGGACGCCTTATTTCAGCCAAATAATGCGGGAGATTCATCCTTTTCAAAAGCTGATGGTCTAGCACAGGGGGGTACAAATTCACGTGACAAAAAATTGGCTGGCACCTTACGTCCCTTCAGAATTCAGACTAGCGCAACAACCAACAATAGTCCTAATGGTGTTGCAACCAACACCACAGCATCAACACAGATTGTGAAGAAGCGCATTATACCGAAACCTTTACGCAACAAAGAAACCAATATACAATCGGTGGCACTGCAACAACAACCAGGTGGCCCTGTAGCATTGTCTGCCTCAACCATAAGAATAACACCACCGCCTATTCCCATGAATACCAATAGTAATGGCATAAATGTAAATTTGAATGGCAATGGTAACATCAAACCCAATGTGAATGGGAACAGTGCACCTAGTACGGCGCCTTCTATCGCCAACGAATTGACTTCGTTGGACAACAACAATACATCCTCCACTTCCAATGCCATCAAAACTGCCTTCCAGAATATCTTTAAGTTTCCCTTCCGTCCACAGACTAGGCCTGCACCTGCCAATACTCTAAGTGACTCAGGCCCTGAACTACAAAATGTACCACTACAAATACCACAGAAGACAAACTTTTTCGCAGCAGCACAACCATTTTTCACACAACAGTTTTTACCACAACCACTCTATAGCGCCGATAATCCCAATAGCCCGAATACCAATAATCATCAATTAAGTAGCAATGACTATAAATGGGATGATGAATCATCAAGTAATAGCGCTGCTGAAGACGTGGATGAATCTACCGAAAACAAGCCGCAGGAAGAAAAACATATTTTCGCACATCATCATAAACATCAGCAAGCAACGGAGCAGGAGGCGCTCAAACAGGGTGGCATCATCATACAGCGACTGAAGGTGCGTAAGGGTGGTATTGCAATTGCTGGCCCTGGTGGTGTTGCTACTGCCGGTAGTGGTGGCACAGCTATTGTTGGACCGGGGGGTTATGCGTTGACGCATCCACGAAGTTTGACCATTGCTGGTCCGGGTGCTAAAGTTATTGCGATACCGTCCAGTGTTGATCTGAAGGATGCATTGCAACGCACAAATTTAGCATCAAGAACTTTCCCACGTGAGGGTAAAATTGTCGCTGTAGGTCCGACGATTTACTATTCGCCTGGTACGGGTACGGGCACGGGCACAGGTGATACTGTGGTATCATAAACAGCGTGTTATGCAGTTAATTTGGATTTTTTAGCTTAAGTATGTACTCTTTTATGTTATATTTTTACCGACTGCAAATTGTATGAATTTATGTATACGCAAATAGTTTAAATTTTAGTCAAAAAATTATTTTAAGTTTTTGTAGAAAATTAAAATTGGAGATTTTTCTGAAACGACTAGCTTTTATTTGAGAAATTCGAAAAAGACTTTTCACGAAGAGAATCCGTAGGAAATTATACTTGAAGAATAATAGGATACCAATAAAGTTTGCTATATGATATGATAATAATTTAATTTCAAAGTATTCAATTTTACGCTTTAGTACCTGATTGATTTATTTGTTAGATCGAGGTTAGAGGAATTAGTACTTGTGGCATTTCAAGAAATACTTGTCATCCGTGGGGTTTGCAGAGTCCGAACGTAAAATTGAAACTACAGAGCACAAGCGCATATTTTTCTGCACCTCTTAGTAGGCGTTTAACTTTAAGTGATTCTTTCTTACTTATGTACATAAAACCGCTTCACCAGATCCAATAGTTTGAATACGAAAGGTAAACGGAAAAATTTTAAATCCTTTTACATCACGATAAATTGAATTATGTAATAGAAGCATAATAGGAAAAGCATGTCAGTACAAGCACTAGCGGCGTAGTTCATGAAATTAATGATGTTTCGGTATGTTCGTATAGAAAATGTTAGAAAAGTCGAAAACGGTTGAAAAGCCCAAATAAAGTTGATAGATAATGGTGTGGTGAAAAAGTCAAAATAAGTTCAAAAAGAGACATGTCAAAAATGGTGAATAATTCGAAAAATGTCAAAACATTTCAAAGATGTTGAAAAGTCGCTATATGATAAAAATTTTGAATAAGTCGAAAAATGTTAAAGAGCTTGAATAATGATAAGTAACTGGTAAAAAAGTTGGAATAGATTTCACTCATCAATATTTAATTTGTCACCTTTTGTCCTTCATTCAGTCCTCCATATATTTTTCGTTAGTGGGTTGATGAAAAGCCTACAACCCGATTAGCGACTTTATCACTTTTTGTGCTTGGCTCATTTTTAAGGTGCTTTTGCGAAGACTGTTGGATAGTTTGCATGTCTTCTATGAAATCTACCTTCATAAAACACATAATAGCTAACAACTTCACATGAGTCAAGGGTGCCCTTAAAACAGGTCACCAAAGAAAAAAAGTTCGCTGAAGGGACTGTGCGCTCTTTCTCAATCAGCCTACGAAAAATGTAGGGCGGAGTAGAGCATACCAGCGCGTAGTTATATTGCAATTGAAGGCGACAAAACACATTTTGATAAAAAATAAGTTGCTTTGCTACGATTTATCTAACATTCATCTATGAAAGTCACCAACAATAAAACTATTAAAATAATTCTATAAAACACAAAAGTGTTCACACTGAAGAATTAATCTTTAGAAGATATTAGGTATATATTAAACAACAATAAAGGTTAAAATATTGTACAAATGAAAATATTGCACAAATGCAAATACTCCACTTTACTCTTAAGTCTTTAAACATTTCCAGACTATTAGTTTGTGATAGACGACTATTTTGATTTTTACTTCTTAAGACAATAATGAAGTTTTTTAATTTCTGGGAGATGTCATAATTCATTAGGATTCGAGTTTTAAAATTTTATTTTCAAATGCCACTTCATTTAATCATTCGTTTTTCTAGAATGAACAGTTTGACCTTGAGGATGATTTTTATGAAGTGAAAAAAATTAAATTTTGAATTTTTATGCGTTAAAGTTCAATCTAGAAAAAGCCATCTTACCCGTTTCTGGAAAAACGGTTTATTCTAAGCTTGTACAAAGAATCTTATGTATAGTGAATGAAGTATTTTCTATATTTACGTATTAAAAGCACGGTATAAAAATTTTCATAGCACTTATATTTAATTTTATTTAACCTCCTAACATACGCACATGATCTGGATTCAAACTGTTCGCAGCGTTAAGCATTCAAACATGTTAAAGAGGGTGTTTTTTAGAGTGTCGTACCTTAAAATAGTTACATAATATCAAAAAGTTCATCAAATTATTTGTATGTGTTGGCAAATTGTGGAAGTTTACTTAGCTTCTAAAAATGTTACCATTAAATTTAACTTAAGTTCACAATATTTCTTCGAATTGTGACTAGAACTGGCATCAAAAGTCATGTGATTATTATCTCTGGATTATTATCTTTGGGGATACATAAAGTTCTTAGCCTATGCGGATATTCCAGCAACGTTAGAATATTTGGAAGCCAAATTTTGTCTTATTATTGCTGTGATACAGCCGAATACCCAAATAAGTTTAAGTGGCGCAGCACTATACTAAAAAGGTACAAAAATCCTTACAGATAAAACCAAAATGCGGGTCATTTCGAGTTTTATTTCAATTCAATACTACGAGACTCCAAGAAAAACTATAAGATATAATGATTGTATAAGCACTTAGGGTGCTGTTAATTTAAAACATGAAAAGTTTGTGAACAGTAATTTAGTTCGAGAGGCAGCATTGCAAATCATTTCTTCCCGTTCGATTCCTATTTTAGCTTATTCCTTTCGGCAGCTACTTTAGTAGTGGGCTGGTTGTGAGAGGAGAAAAATAAAAAAGTTTGATCAATGTTGTGAAGGAGATAAGACACATCAATTTCATGCCCGAATAATCTCCATACGACAAAATTTGACCCACCTTTCATCGTTTTAAAATTTCCAATTAATACTGGAATTATGAAATGTTGGTAAATTATTGTCATACGGACACTTTTCGGGCGTGAAATCGATATGTTTGGATCTTTTTTCCGAGTTATTGAGCAACATTTACTTTCCGGCCTCTTACAAGCAGCTCCATCACGATTCTATTGACTGACTTTTGCTTCGATTATGAGCCATAAATGAGCTATCAATTAGAGAAAATACTAAGCGGAATGAAATAACCCTGAAAAATGCAACTCTACCTCCCGGACTCATAGTTGTACTAACACTTATGTTCAATGTAAAGGTTCAAGGTTTATAATTCTTCTAAATTGGTGAAAGTATTAAAGAAAAACACGTAATCATTGCTGTACATACAACTCATACATATAAACCTTTTCCTTTTCCTTAAATATCAACAACAACACATACATTTCCAAAAACAAAGTTGGCGAACAACAAGTTTAGAAACTTGGCCTTTACGCAATGCACCACTTGTAGCCTATCCAACAACAGCTTTATCGGCATTTTCTGCACAGCCGCAAGAAGACGATAAAGTTGGAGTTCAACTAAGTGCGGAACAAAACCAAGTTGAAGAGACTCAAGGAATAGCAGATACACAACAACCACAATTGCAAGAATTCGTACCACAAGATCTACAAAATATACAATTGCAACAAATACAGTTCCAACCTTTATCTCTGCCACATTTTGCTTTTGCTCAACCAAACCAATATTTATATTGGCAACCAAATTTCGTTAATACAGCACCATTGACGCTACCACAATTAGCAGTGTTGCCGAATACGGTAACCACAGTAAATAATGAAACAGCAACAGCAACAGCCACAACAACTGAGGTAGCAGCGAAAGAAAAAGAGCGAGAGCCCACAACTGCTAGACCCACTATAAATCGTGATGCTTTAAGAGTTGAACCTTTGAAACTGCAATTAGCACAGACACAATTCCAAGCGGCTCGTGAGCCAGACTTGCGCAGCGATAAGCGTCTGTTAGCTGCAGTACGCAAAATAAATCCGGAGTTTATAATTGAAGATATCATTGCGGTGCCTGGAAGACATGTCATTTCAACAACTAGCACTCAAAGATTGAATAAAGTGAAAGTACCACATCAATCTCATAGTTCAAAGGTAGCCACATACAAGCAACAACTAATACAGCAACAAAATAATCCTGTTCTGCGCCAAACCACACAGTTCGCGCGTGCCCCACAGGCACCACACTTGCCACAATCTTTACAGTTTCAACAAGTCTCACAGCTGACACAGTCTACACAATTTCAACAGCCAATGCAGAAAAAATCTACGGCCATGCTAAAAAAATCTAAGCCTGGTGAGATCAAATCCAATGTTAAAGTGGAGGCTACAGGCAAAACTTCCACAACAGGCACCATACCACAAATACCATTTCAGACATATTTTTTACCGTACTTTTCGCAAGGTGTCATTGGTGGAGATGGAACTCCGGGCAGAAAGGTTGCATCACTTATCTTAGAACCACATTCCAAGGCAGTGGTAGGTAATGGTGGTACTGCAATATCGACACCAATTTCAAAAGCTTTTCTCAAGCGTGGTGTGCCAACAAATGTTTACTTCAATCCGGAATCGGTTGCTATAGCAGGTGTTGGTGGAAAAGCTCATGCGCAGGCTGATTTAGTGTTGGATTTAATAAGTGAACGTAATAAGACTGATTGAGAGCAGTAGAATATTGGACTTTAATAAAATAGAATAAACTTTGTAGCTTTTTACTAGTACAGTTAATGTTAAGCTTTTGTAATGAGCTTTTATTTTGGGCTATGTACATACATACTAAATATGTAGTTGGATATTTCAATTAAATTTAGTAGTTTACTTTTTTCTAGTGCTATGTAAACATTCCTATTCATGTAAATAAAGTTAAATTAAAATTATACGTTACTTTTGTAAAAAGTTTTTATCTTTACATCTCAAACTTTGTAGTGTCTCTCTACAGTTCTTCACAAATTTCCTGTCTACATTTCAGTGCTATTTAAACATTTCACTATGCACAATAATAGATTTGGGAGGAGTTCGGAAGTTGTGATGTCATATGAACATATCGCGCATAGTTTCAAGAGGAATTCAAATTTTTGTGGGCATATATGACACCATATTACATATTAACACTACCTGAAGCAAAGGAAATATGTATATATGTCGTGGCTCGCTCCCAAGTTTTCCGATTTTAAGCTCAAACTATCAAGCTAAATTCTTCAATTTCGTTATTTATTTTATCTTCAAAAACATCATGACACATTTTGCACTCCTCCCACTCTAAAGCACATATCACAAAAAGAGTAGTTTTTGTAAATTTAATTTTGGTCCCCTTTGTCCTCTCGCACACACTCATGTAGACATAGATCAAATGAACCCATTAGCTTTGAGGAACATACTTTCCCATACTACGGTGGTTTAAGCGGTCAATTTTTGCAATTTCAAAGGGATCGTGATGGTACCGTAAAGACCGTTGTACTAGCAAAAGCACCAACGATGTCAGCAGTTGGTTCCAATGTTGTCGCAGTCGGCAAACCAAATCCGATAAATACCGCATTTGAGCAGGACTTTAACAAAATACAATTGGCTGCCGCACGACTTGTTGCAATTCAAGAGTTGGCGAAAAGTAAGGGGTCTTTTAGTGAATCAGATAATAAAGTTTATGCTGACAGCTTAAATGAATTGGGACAGGCAGCTCAAAGTCTTGCGAAATTGCAACAAACCGGACAAATCAAAGATTTTGGTATGCTTATACAACCCGACATAATGATGCCTGGAAGGCTACCATTTGCACCATTTGACGAGGCTAATATAGGCAAAGTTGAGCCACCAAAAAAGGACGAAGGAACCGTACAGCAGTTTACAGAGGATGATCTTTTACCACCCAATGCGGAAGATCCATATGAGGATGTTTCTGATAGCGTCGCGGTAGCAGTACCCAAGAAGGATGCTTCTGTTGCTGAAGCAAAGCCAATTGGTGAGTATATTCTTTCAAGACAGAATAGTATTTTAAGTAGTGTTGAATTTCTTTTCAGACAAATGAATTATGAGTTATTATTGAAAAAATATTGTAGAATTGAGACTTGAAGATATCAAAAACGATATTAAACTTACATAAAATTATCTTCTTTCTAGGTCTTTCGATTGCTGGCGAAGGTGGCGTAGCCTCGTCTAAGCCTAATGCAGTTGCACTTTCTGGACGCAATGGTCTTGCAGTTGCCTCTCCTAAGGCAACAGCTATTGCTGGTGTTTCTGCCGATGAGGCTGCTGCTTTCAGTGTAAATCTACCACAACGCAATCAATTGGTTATTAAAAGTACTCAACATTCATCAAATCATCGTGATGGCCTAGAACGTGTTGCATATGATGACTACGATTACTCGTATGGCGATATGGTTCCAGTACGTACCGTGCTACGTAATATTCCACAAAACCGCAAGACTACAGGACAGTTGCGTACTGGCAGCTCAACTCCAACATTAAGTACTGCCGACTTAGTGTCTTCACCAGATTTTATTAGCAAGTGGAAAGTCGCCATTGCTGAGGATGGTACCGCTCCAATATCTGAATATCGTTCTACTAAGTCTGATGAAAAGAAAATTGTGTTGGCTAAAAATAAGTTAGCTCTTCGCTCTGGAGATGGTCAAACATATTACTTTTTCTAAAAGATTAATTACTGAAGTGTATTTTAGGAATCATTGATTTTATATATTTTTCAATAAAATTCGAATAAAAAGACTTAATAATTTTAAAGTAAAAAAAGAGCTATGTTATGGAATTTTATTTATATCAGAATTTCCATGAAAATGCATGTCGAGAATGTTAGGTATAAGCAATTTTGCTATGTAGGTATCATCAGCTAGGTCTATCCTTAGCGCCTTGCATATCAAAATGATAACTTGAGAGGCACCATGCTCTTTTGCAAATCCCTGTCCATATTTTGTCCGGTGCTGTCCTATGTCAGCAAATGTTGTCGTACAAAATTTGGTAAAATTTGCTGGTACAGCTTTCCTTTAAAGACATTTCAAAGCTTTTGCTAGTATAGGAGGTGCCACGCCCAATTTTGGTTAAGATATACTTTATAGCAAGTAGACCACCGTAATAAAATCTTACGCAACATTGGATAACGGAAATTGCACCTTCCATACAGTAAAAAACCTCAAATTTAATATTAACTGAACTATAAATTTGTTGTAACACAATTGGTCATTTTGTGTACCGCCCAAGCTAGGAAAAACTAAATGATTTGTATGCCTGAGTATAAGCACCGACCGAAAGCCGCCCACTTACCCTTACTTTTATGTGGAATTAGTGTGGCTAGCGAAGATCAATTTGAACAAATTTGAGGACATAAGTCCTGATCCAAACTGCCCACTAGTCAAGCATACGATTACAATGAAATTGAGAAGTCTTTATTGTTTTGCTTTGCTTGCCATACACAGTACTAAGGGCTTACATCCTATGGTATGCAACTATTTTAAGGTTTCATTGCATATTTTTATGCGTAGCGGTAACTAGCTTAGTGTAAAATTAGTTTAGCTGATAACATATAGTATAAGCGCAGTTTAATAATATTGATCATGGTCTATTAGTTTGATTCACAACGTTTCTTATTTGACGTCGAATAAAACATGGTTTATTCTTGATCTACTTATATATATCTTTGCGCATGATTTCTTAAATCGTACTCAATTTTAGGTTCACATTCTGTAAGATTTAATATAAAGTGTAAAAGATTTATTTTTAATTGGATATCACCCTTAAGAACATGAAATCATTCAGACAGTAAAGAAAATTTTTCTTGCATATTTCTAGGTAAAAGTTAACAAAGAGTTAACAACTTAACTTAATATTTTGTTGCAAAGTTTCAGTGAAACCATTTTCCTGTTGAGAGTTAAACTGCAAATTTTAGATATGCAACATATTTTTGCATTGCAATAATAAAGGAGTGAATAGCACATGTTTTTTAAATAGGCTGAAACTTTTTTCAGTGATTGGTCTATTATGTAGAGGATATGAAAAAATTCGATAAAATTTTTGACTAATGTTATTGCTTAAAAAAAAAGTTTTAAATGGTGTTAAAAAAAACTCGTAAGTAAAACAAAAAAATTCATTGATGAATATAAACAAACCAACTCAGTCCAAATTAGCTTTTATATTATTTTTAGGTGGTTGTGTACTAGTAAATGACAAAAAAACTGCTAATCTGAATAAATGAAGGCCTGAACGTTTTCTATGTGGTTAAAGATAAAAAAAGATCTTCCAAGAAAACATCAATTTCCCAAATACTCCATCATCAATTTCAGCTGTTTTAGGCTCAAAACTTTCAAAACATATAGGAGTATCATTTCTGAAAATTTCATTCATTTTTATTGACCTTATTTCATTTTACAGGCATCTAAAGTTAAGATTAAGGATTTGCAATGTAAATCAATGAATTTTTTTGTTTTACTTACGAGTTTTTTTTTAACACAATTTACAACTTTTTTTTAAGCAATAACATTGGTCCAAAAAAATTTTATCGAATTTTTTTATATCCTCTACATAGATAGACCAATCATTGAAAAAAGTTTCAGCCTATTTAAAAAACATGAGGGTAATGATAGTCCCATTATAGATGGAATGACCGATATCAGACTAAATAATTAAATTGAATTGATTTTAATTATTTTCTCCATTACCAGATGCTTATTATATGCTTGCAAATATAACAAAGTTATTGACACAACACAAACTGGAGTTACCGAACATAAAATTTAGGTAATGGCATTATAGCATAAAAGCAAATAATTTACGAAACATAAAATCATATAACGTGCAAACAGCCAGCCAAAGAATGATGCGACAACTACAAATACAAAAAATACTAGTTCTATATATCCCAAATAAATGTTGCAACTTTTTTAACTTGACCATTCTTAAGTCATTAAAGCTTATTCAGCACAAATCGGAGATGGAGAGATAAAAAATAGTTAAAGCAAAAATGCAACCAATGCTGCGCATCTGTTGGATGAATTTTTCTTTTCTTTTTTTTTCTTTTAAATATTGCTTTCCATTCTTCTTCGGGCATGTTATTTTTAGCATAGAACACTAAAGCCTTCTGCCGCTGTTGTTGCCAATCTTGCCAATGTTATAAAAGCTCTTGCGGATCATAGTAACGCTGCAGTTTCCTTTGAGTGGTAGTAGAGTTAAGACTGAACTAAATTTTTAACTTCCCGTGTATTGTGATATTTTCAACTTTTATAATTTTTTTTTTAAATTCATAAAAAATTTAATTTTCTTTGACCAATAAAAAGTAGTAAAAATAAGCAGAATAACGAGAAAGACTGAAAAACAATAAAAAACACATTTAAAGTACAAGTGAAATTACAAGTATTACATAGAAAGGTAAGCGAGAAGATTAAATAAATAATTATTTCATTGTTGATATTTAATTACTTTTGAGTCATTTTTATTAAACCTGAAAGTCATATATGAATAAGGTTTCTAATACTTCATTTCATTGTTGAGCTTTGTTTATAAACTTTTAATTTTATGGGTATTTCTGGACTATTGTTGCTGGAACTGGTACATATGAAGTGTGTTTGGCAACACTTTCAGTGCAATTTTATATAAGAAAGTATTTACTGAGCATTATTTGCTGTTAAGTCGCGGAAATATTTAAAAATTGAGGGTTTATCTAACGACCTAAAACTATAATTTTTCGTCAAAAACAATTTTGTTTCCATTTTACTAATTTTACTATCATACCTATCAACACATCAACAAAATGTGTGTATATGTATGTATCCTTATAGAGAAATTTACATTAAAACTAATTTTTTTTTAAACTATTTTTGATTGGATAAAATAGGATTGGACTCAGCGACCCAAAACGCATGAAAAGTAGTAAAAGTCTAATTCAAGTAAATTAATAAACTACAATTGTAAAAGTTCTTTTGAGCTGAACTTTTTTAAAAGTTTTATTTTCTCAAATCAAAATACTTCTTACTTATTGATTTCGGGTCGAGAATATCAAACCCATTTTGCCGTGTCGGTTATATCCAAAATTTATTTTTTGTTGCTACTAAACTTAAATTAAATATGCTATTTTGACCCTAGATTTGAAGTATGCTGAGTACTTCGTATTATTTTCCCCGAACAAATATCTCGAAAACTAAGTAAGATTGTGTTTTTAGTAAAAGTCATAAGGTTTTTAGGTAACCAAATACAAGTGTCCCTTGACATTTCGATAATGTCTACTTAAAAAATCATAGTTGACCTCAAATTGACCTTGAAAATTAGTTTAAAGGTCAAAAGCAAAGTAATTTTTTTGACCCCCTAAAAACCTTATAGCTTTTGTCAAAAACACTTACTTAGTTCAAGACATAAAAGCCTTAAATCCACCTCCCTCCGCTTACCATCATGAATGTCAGAATTTTTTGGTCTTCAACGTGTATTTAGCTCGTTAGCTAAATGTTTGCCAAATTTCATTGAATTAAAATTTATTTCCTTATCTACTTGGTATTCTTACAGTACTTATTTTTATTATTATTTCAAAACATTAAGAATTTTACACTTTCTTTTTGCTTATCGAGTTTATTCACGGAAAAATTTCTACTCGAAGAGGCGGTATATATTTAAGGCCAACACTTCCAAAACTTATAAGTCCGTCATTGCTTATGTTATATGAAATAACTATGAAAATTTCCATTAATAAAATATAGTTAATCTACATAAAATGTGCTTTCTTACGGTACATAATGGTAATAAGTATATTTCTAGTTCGGTAAATCCCTCAGAAATAACTTAGTAGTAGCATAGTTTCCATAATTTTTGGTGTGTAGACATGTTAAAATCTAACATTTTTTATTAAGTAAAGATATGGGGAAATTAACCTTCAAGTCAACGTTTGTTATAAATCTCTTGACTATTGAATGCTTGAACTCTGGGTACAAAATTCATCTAATTGTAAATCCGATCAGCTCATTGATATTTTATGAGACAATTTTCAGTTCATACAAATAAAAAAAAAAAAACAAAATAAGAAATCTTAAACACAAATAGCAGCTTATGTACGAGTACTAATAGCAAGCACTGTATTTCTATAGCATATATCTTCCAACTTGACCTCACACAATACCTTCGCAAAAGCAACTGCAGCTAAAGAGCACCAAAGCACCAAAGCACCAGCAAAAAACTGTGCTGCAAACCAGCATCTTCGCCGCTTTTAGCAAAAGCGGCAAATAAAAATAGTAAAAATACACAAATAACAAAAAAAAAATCGATTTTATATAAAGTTGATATCAAGAATTTAACAAGAAACCGGTTTGTTGATATTTTATATCCTTTGCTGTTGAGTATCAACTGTTCTAGCCACTTTTTATATTATCGTACGCTCCCCTAGAATCTTTCATGCGAACCATGCCGAAAAACATTGCATTAAGACTTGATTGGCTATAAATAAACTGGTAATTTTACCAGTTCAGCTGCTTATTACTGCATTCACTCTAGCGCATCCTGTTTTTAGAAGTTTCTGTCTTTTTAAATAGCACTTTGCAAAGGTTTTGGCATAAAAATGTTGCTTAGCAGCTGGAAAATTGGCAGCAAATTGTAGGTAAAAAAATGTTATGTGAGAAACAAAATAGGGCGATGAGTATAATTTTGTATATAATTTAAGGCAATAACAACAAGAATGTGTTAAATAACAAAAAACTTAAGCCGTAAACTTGATAAAAAAAGTTACTAACAACTGTGTGTTCTTTTGGGAGGGACTCTTTAAATAGATTTAAGCTTTCACTATACCATCTTTCAATTTATTAATTTTGTATTCCTTAATTTCTTGCTTTTTAGATGTTCCATTATTTGCTAATCTACTCACTTCTGGCTCATGCTATTTGGGCTAATCCAATACCGCAGCAAGCACTTGCATTAGGTGAGATTGCCTCGCACATTGTAATTGTCACACCACAGGCACAAGTGCACCTTGAGCCTGCGCTGAAGTATGAAACTCAAGCTATTCCATTCATACAACATCTCTCACCACTAGCACGCTTTGCCACACCCGCACACGAAGAGACTATCGTTTACTATCCTGCTTCAGCAGCAGCTGGACCAATTCCACCCGTTGAGGTTACATCTGTTGGACGCGCTGACTCTGTCCAACCGAAACAAAGTTTTATTGAACAAATCGAACAAGCCATACAAATGGGTGCCTCACAAGCACCGCCACAACTTACTGAAGCGGCAGCTGCTGCTGCTGCGGCAGCGGCAGCCGCTTCTTCTGCAGGTGCAAACCTCTTTCCTGCACTTTGGCCATCACCATCAGCTTCTTTAGACAAAAATCAAGAAAAGCAACCAGAATTGACACCAGCAGCCACTCAACCGTTGATTGCAGATGCCAGACGCTTCTATGCAGTACCACAAATAATTGATTTTGTGCACTCACCAGTTTTGGTGCATCCACTGCAAGCAATACGTGCACGCAGCATTGCTAATCCTGAGCTGGCAGTGGCATTGCCAATACCTGAAGCTGCTAAGCCAGAGGTACTGCCACTAAAAGCGATCGAATTGATTGAAGAAAAACTAATTGCTGCGGAGAAGAAAGAGGAGGAAAAAGGCCGTTTTTTGGAGGCAGAAAATCCGCCAAAAGAGTTGGAGCAGAAACCTACAGAAATTGAGCCAAAACTGGATCAAAATATTAAGACCGAGAGTAAACTTACGTGCAGCTTAAAAGCATAAGAAATAATAAAGTTGTCCACTCTTCTTTTTAGTTTTTAAGCCAGATGCACCACTCGAGCCAATAGCTCCGGCTAAGTTGAAGTCTGCCGCTGTCGTTGCAGTAGATGAAGTGCCACAATCAAAGGTCGCCTAATAAGCAGCAATTTTGCATCACTACATTACAAAAATACACTCACAAATGCACATACTATGGGGTATCTTTGGTAGCTTTTTTTTTTCAAAAATACACATCAAAACTTACACTACAGCACAAAATACTAAATGTCCAAACTAACAAATTTTCACAATTTCCATATTAACAACAAATAAAAATTGCACGCATTATTGACAAATAAAAATGCATTAAAAAAAGCAAATAAATTATCATACATATATACACATTCATCAGCATTGTCATCATTATTCATCAACCATAAAAAAAATAACAGAACAGAAACAAAAAAAATCAATAAAAATAAAAATGAATGTAAAATGTAAGAACCGTGCGTTTATTTTACACCATAAAACAAAAAACTTAAGGAGCGAACTTGCTTTTTGAAAATTTGTATGCAAAATGTTATTTAAATTTTTCTGATGTTTAGTCGGATGATTTCAATAAAAATTTGTTTCAAAATCTTATATTATTATTATAAGACCAAGTAATACAGCTTCTTACAGCATAGTTCAGGCATATCACGAATCTATTAAAAATTGCAAGAAAATCCAGCTTACAAAAACTGTGCGTGCTTTGCACTCCATATTTATGTTCATTTGCATTTCTGTGCCAAATCGTTTCAAAAATAGATCTGCTGGACACAACATCATGCCGTATGAAAACTTTTAGTATGCTGCTGACGCTCTTTACCACAAGGGCAAAACCCAGTACTAACACTAAGCGCCAATCACTTAAAAAAATATCATACACTTTTAATTGGTATGGAAATCGCTGACGATACTATTATTTAAAAAATTTTTTTAAATATTTTATGCAGGTGTATTTTTAGGATTATAAATGAGACTTTTTTTAAACAATGGTTGACCAATGACTTATTTTTGCAACTTATAACTTTTATTTTAAATCACGGAGTCTTGATTGTCATAGCTTTTACACTTTCATAATGATTTTGTATAAAAAAGTTCTTCAATATTTTATACTCGTATTAGAACTCAGCTATGTTGTCGTATTCAATGTGGTCATAGTACTAGAAACCTTTAAATAGAAGACCTGTAATGAGACTATCTGACCCCAACTGCGCAGATTCCAAACTGCGATTCTCTAAAACTTAAGAAGTTACCATACGTGACAGCTCTAAATGAATCCTGCACTTAGGTGAATTTTCAGTGTTGATATACTCAATACAGTCACAATACAATCTCATTTCAAGAAACCTGTAGTAATATCGGTTCACGGACACGCCTAGCGCACATATTGTAATCAATTTCGAAAAAAGTTGCAGCGATTTTGATGAAACTTGAGGACTTGGTGCACATGTACACAAAATTAAGGATAAGTTTTTAAAGACTCCTACAGAGGCGTGGCACTGCCCTAAATTCAAATTTTTATAACGGATATACCGCAAGCCATGCAAGATATTGAGATGAAATTTGGTAACAGGATGTAGATCTTATATGTGTATCAAGAAAGGAATAAAAAGTTGGCGGAAGTCGCAAAGTGGGCGTGGCACTTCTCAACAACTGAAAATTTTGTTTCTGTATTACTTAAAATTAGCCCCTACGATTTTGATAGAAGTTTTGCAGATAATACCACTGAAAGCCGTCATCAATATAACCTAAGTCAGTGTACTCGCAAAACTTGATGAAGAGCCCACAATACTTATGAACATTTTCTTTTTTTTATATTACTTTATATTTTACTTATAACTAAAATTATTCAGTTACATATAAAGATAAATTGGCATGAGTAACATAGGTCTTCGGCTAAA
The DNA here is from genome assembly GCA_963680825.1 of Meiosimyza decipiens. NCBI lineage: Eukaryota > Metazoa > Arthropoda > Insecta > Diptera > Lauxaniidae > Meiosimyza > Meiosimyza decipiens. Next base: position 24,312,233 of record OY804258.1, on the reverse strand, counting down.
AAAAACATCCTAATTGTTATGAAATTTAATGTGGCACCTCCCAAACAAGCAAAACATGTTAAATGTTATAGTTAGTGAGCTATAAAACTAATCTTCATAAAATTTGGTGTAGTTGGATTGTCGGTTACTTTAAGTTTTGTAATTATATGTTAACTAAATTGAATTAGTCAAAAACTGTTGAATATTTGTCGAAAAAAATTCGCAAAATATCGAATAAAGCTCAAAAATGTTGAAAAGTCGTTAAATTGGAAAATTAGAATAAAGTCGATAAGTTCCCAATATTTCGGTAAGATCGACCAAAGTTGAAGTTATTAAAAAATCATAAAATTCTAGCGTGATTTTTAACATCAAGGTTTGTATTACATTTTAGCCAATTCACTCGCATTAAGATTTTATATCATACCATGCGGAAAAAATATTCAAACATCAAAATATTAAAAAGTCTTTCTACCCAGGAAAATGACTTAAAGATTCGTAGACTTTTTAATGTGTGAAAATCTTTAGTGGAAGGTATGAAGGAAAATCCATGCTGGAGTTATTTGGTGGAAAAGTAATAGTGATGCACACAACATATCAGCGCTATTCTCATATTTAAGACTTTTCTCAATATTTTCAAAATTTTGCAAAATTTTTCAAATTTTACAACATTTTTCTAATTTTCGAACATTTCTACGTTTGTATATTAATCAACTTATTAAGAAAAATTAAAAATTTAATGTTTAAATTTTAAAGTTTATTAACATAGGTACTTAGAATATAAATAAATAGCACTTAAAACTTATCAGCAAACATGCTCGATGTTAATCCTCACCCACAATAATAAAACCATCATTTTCACCAATTGAAATAATCTCTACGAATTCTGCATCATCAGCAACTGTAGTATCAGAGCTCTGTAATTCATCACCACCACCACTGCCTTCTACTAACACTGCTGAATTGAGCTGTGCATTGTCCGCCAAAAGTGTTGCATTAGTTTGCGCTTCCGTTTCCGTTTCCACTACAGCTACAACAGGTCGCACTTGACTCGTGTCTGTGTATTTGTATACTGAAAAATATGATTGTATGCGTTGAATGATGTTTTCAAGAAATGGTGGGAAACGATGCTCAACTCCTTCACCATAAATTTTTATGTTGAATTTAGTGCTGCCTTCACCACCATCTAATTGTGCGCCCACATTATGCTGGAACGGTGCTGCTAATTTAATGGCATTCAAAATCGTCTTGAAGAGCAACAAAGTTTGTGCGGTAGCATTTGTAGCTGTTGTCGTTGTTGTTGTTGCTGGTGATTGAAGTAACAAAGTGCCATTCGATTGATGTTCAAGGTAACCAAAGTTGTTTTTGATATTGCTGCTAGTGGCTGTACCCAAATTGTTGGACTTAATGAAGGTCAATGGTAATATGGCCGCTTTTGCTGCGAAATTGCAACAGTTCAATAGGATTATGAAGATAAAAAGTTTGCTGAAAACTTTAAAAAATCCCGCTTGATGTATATAAAAATGCATTTTTTAATTTAAATTATTTTATTTTAAATCACGCTACTTTAAAAAAAACTAAAATTTGTATACTATTTCAGTTCAATTATGTACTGTGTTACTTCACCGACTAGTGCCGCGCATGAACTGATTTAATTATCACCATAGCTGAAATTTCTGTGACTGTATTAAAAAAAAATTGTATTCACGTCTTGTTTGTTTATTTTTGAGTTTGTGGCGCAACGTGCGAGTATGCGCTCTCCAACACATTCACTCGAAAAACACTCGACAATGCGTACTTCTCTCATGTCCACTCGACTTTGTTATGTTGGCGATGCGTTTGTTGCAATTGCTATTTTTCAATTTGTTGTTTGATTTATTTAATTCATTAAGTATTATTTGCATTTTGGCCGTTCAACGTGATTTTTGTACGCCAAACAAAAATGGTTAGTAATTAGGTAATATCCGAGTACACTCGGAGCATTTTCAGCACATTCGGCCATATTTATCAAATTTTGATTTGCGTCAAAGAATTCCAAATTACTTAAGTACATACCTGAAAAACCGAAATGCCATCACTGAGTGAAATCCTATAAGAATTTTGTTCATGTCATACGTTCCAAATGGAGTCTTAGCTTAATAGTAATGAAATAAGTTAAAAAGTATTTTTGTGAAAAAAATGAATGCTTTTTTTGGGGAGTTACATTGTTCAAAGATTGAAATTTGAATACTTTACCTCATGCTTACTTTTGATTATCTCTGTATCTTGAAAGCTGCATGTAGGCGTGGCCTAAAGTGGTTTGTTGTTTCAAGGAGTCGTTGTTGGGTAATAAGAGTTTAAGATTGGTGTGAGGTCGAATTCATCTTAAGCACCCAGAACCGTTAGTTTTTCGCGTAATGGATATAGGAATTATTGCCCGAAATATCGTCTTTTTAGTAAATTGGTCCGTGGCTAATATATTTTCTTCTTAATTATTGAAATCTCAAAGAAAAACTTGAGAGAACTACAGGTAGTCCCCGACTTACGACCGAGATAGGTTCCTAGTCATCGGTCATAAGTCGATTAAGTCGTAAGTCGAGTTTCATAAAAAATAACTAAAGAAAAATATTACATACATACTGTACTACTAGTTCCAGCCATTTTTGGGATGATATAAAATTATTCACTTAAACAAACGTATTATTTGTACTGAAATAAATCGAATCCTTGTACATACTACTGTTTTTTTTTAAATTTTTTCTCATATACATATTTTAGGGACTCCCCGAAACTATTTTAAGCATTTTCTATGAAAAAAATTGAAAAAAAAATTGCTCGTAAGTCGAACGGTCGTAAGTCGGGGACTACCTGTATTTTCATTCGATTTAAAACGTTTGGACACTCCTAAGTAAAAAAAAAGTCGAGGTCGAATTCATTATAGGTGTCCATAGTAAGCAGTGAAAGTAAAGGTCTCCCGTAGAGGGTTAATATCTCGAGAGCTTTGAAAGATATTATTACGAAATTTTGTAAGTAAGTAGAAAGCACTATTGCTGGCTGACAAAAAAAAATTAAGCGAATCACATAGGTGTGCGTGGTAAATTTCGTGCTTTATGCGTCAACAATTTATGAATTACATGGTAGGTTTGAACGCTCATTAACACAATCTCGTTGATTTTTGGCAACTGGTGTTCAGAGCCTATCCGACCCATTTCTAGTATTTTTGAGAAATTTGGTCGCATTGCATTAAATAGCTCTCTCAAAACAGCGTTTAAACATTGTTGTAAATATTTATGTACATTATAAAACTCACTAGCTAAAATTGGAGATGAAGCAAGTGTACCAAATTCGCCCGTAATCCATAAAAATAATTCAATCACGAATTTTTGAATTTCATTCTTTTACTTAATTTTAAACTGCAAGCACTATAGCTGAGAATGCTAGCAACTGTGGTAGCTGTTGTTATAACAAAAATCGACTCTCGAATATAAAAAGTATACTGTAAGTAATTTTTTGTTCCTATAGTTTTGAGTCTGTACATTTCGTTTTAGTTTTATTAAACTCACGTTTCTCATCTGTTTGTTTTTTCAACGTTTCGTTCATTATCGTGGATTTTCCGTTTATTTTGAGAGTGAAAGTCTTTTACCGGCTAAAGTGATGACAAGATTCAGTTGCAGTAGATGCAACGACTCATTATAAATCTTACATAAAAGCATTATGTTGATGTAACCTTTTTGAGAACAGTGATACAAAAATCGAATACCAAACCATAATTCAAAGCAGTTCATACAGAAATCAGAGAAGCAATAGTAGTGGTAGCACGTCACGTTATCAAAAAACTGAAAATATATTTGAGATGAATTTTGTTTAATTTAACTTTTTTATTATTAAATTAAAATATATCATTAAATGAGGTTCATTCACAATAATAAATTACACGAAAATCAATAAATTAGGCAAATAAATTAAATTTAAGCGTTTTCTCAACCTAACATATACACAGGAATATAAATAAAGTGAATATCATCATCATCTTTACTAGAGACACAACCATAAATTAAATTTCATAATTTATATATTAAATTATATCACTACAATTAATTTGATGAATGAAATCATTCTTCGTCCTTATTGTTAACTGAACGCAATTGTTCCAATTCTGAGCGTTCTTGCTTATTACGCAACAGTGGTACATTGTAATCGAAAGCATAGAAGAAACCTTTTGGTTCGCCTTGTTCCTCTGGACCGGGCACATATGGTTGTTCTTGATGTACATATTCTTTGTATTCTGCTTCAACAGGTTGATAACGACCTTCTTGTTGGTATTCCTCTGAATATGGATCGGGATTGTGACCAGCAGCGGCGGCTAATTCACCCCACAATTTGAAATGTTCTTCCTCGGCTTTAAGTACAGCTGGTGTCTTGGTGGCAGGTACCTTCTCACGGGCAGGACGATTATCTTCAACATGGAAACCGGTATTATCAGCATGATAGACAGCAACGAAGTCACGACCATTTGGTTGAACATACTTGTAGCTACCACTAACAGTGCCAGATTCATCTTTTTGTTCGTTTTTACCCTGATTCCAATCTTTATAGCCATAGACGTATTGACCAAGACCATCTTGACCATGAAATTGATGAGCATCATAGTGTTCCTCTACATAATCTTCAGGATGTTCAATGACACGACCCATATAAACAAAATCTCCTTTCTCATTGCGTGCTTCCGGTAGTTCATTTTCACCAGTCTTGGGTGCGAATTCAATGGTGTTGAGGCCACGCAAATTGGCGCTCTTCAGAAACTCTTGTGCCTCTTGTGGTGTGATATTAATTTTGAATATATTCTCTGCAAGGAGAGCAGCTGGCAGTGCCTGTAAGAGAAAAATAATTAAATGCTTTTTTTTATAAATATTTCAAATGAGTATTTGTGAACAAAATAATTCTAGTTTGGGTTGATAAAAAGATTGTTCAATTTTTAGAATCCCTTGGATGCTATTCATATTTTACAGTACTATTAAAGAATGCGAATTTTTCAACCTATTAAACAAAATTGAAACACAGTAAAAATTTTTTTAGTTCCAGAAAGTTCTTTGATCATGCCAAATCTACGAGAAATATTCGAAAAGAGACATTGCATTTAAAATGTCAAAAGAGTCTTGTAGATGATATAGGAATTCCTTTCTTTAATTTGGCTGAAATACTCCATTGAAATATTTTATTGCTCTCAGTTTTCAAATGTGAAAATATTGGTTCCATTGAACAAATATAAGATTTTGTATTTGACACCATTATAAAACAAAAGATTTAAGCCACAAATTCGATTAAAAAATGTATGTAAATGTTAGAAATAACAACACGAATAACTTTTGCTTACTAAGTACGTACAACTTATTACAATAAGTCAATAAACAGGAAATATTTAACGCTTGCAAAGTTCGCATAGTTTTTCAACCTTGGGCTTGAACATAAGATAGTCATGTTTTTATTTTTTAGAATTTCTCCAAAGGCTTGCATCATATCTTAAAATAATCTCATATCGAATATCACATTAAAAAAATGGGCACAAACTCTACGCTGAGCTTAGCTCTGTTGAGTTCATCTCTCATTTGAAGCAAAAAAATTAATATTTTTATTATGGCATTTAAATTTATTATACGAATTCTTTTCAATACAAAAATGGTATTTGCTCGTCGTTAAGTGTCTGCTCAAATAAAGATGAAGCTGCAACATGGCGCGACAAATTTCAAGTAATAGCTTTTTTCAATAAATTAGCATAGCGTAAAAACAATTAAAGTAATTACGATTTACTAAGCGAAACGATAGATTTTGCGGATGCAGCGAAAAACTGCGCACTTTTCCGAATAGTACTCATTGTTACTTTTTTGTTATTGGGGTTCAGAAAATAGCGGTAATTATTGTTTATTTATCATTAGTAAATTTATGTAACTTTAAATTTTAATTGCTGTTGCAAGTTTTTTTTTATTCATTGAATTTTTTTTCTTAGCTTCACGCTATTTAATTTAATTATTTTGTTCACTTTGTAGAATTTTTTTTTTATAGAAATACAGCATTTAAAAAAACTAAAACTCTTTTCAAAAAACTTTTGCGTTGAAAATTAACAATAAATACTAACCAGCAAAAACACACTTAAAAGAAAGCACTTCATTTTATGTAACTAATTAATGAAGTAAAAACGAAAGATTTAAGCAAAGAACTTGATTTATATTTATTTAATTTTAAATTATAGCTTGGTTTTTTCCGTCTGCTGCTTTATTAGTAGCGCACTCGTCTACTAGCTTTTAACAAATAATACCGATCTGTAGAATCTTCTAACTTTATATAGAAAAATAAGCAACAAAAATTAGTTAGTAGCTCTGCTCCGGCAAATTTACTTACAAATTAATATTCACAAAATTAAACAACAAAAAAAATTTTTTCTGTGCTTCAGTGAAGATGAATTCTCTCGCCAGCGGCTAGTAACGTAGCACCCATTGAGCATCATCAGTCGCAGCAGCAGCATCAGCTAATAGCCACTGTCTGTCAATCTGTTTATTTGAGTAGCGCATCCAAAACACATGGCGGCAGCATGGCTCTGTAAGCAGGTTTCTTACTCATTATTTTTATTTTCACACTTGTTATATGAAGCGTGCTTTAGTGTCCAAATCATTTTCATATTGTTCTTGTCTATTACTTAATGCTGCTTGAAATTAATTGAAATTTTTTTGTAAATGTTTGAAATTATCAATAATTAATTGTACTTTAATGTTAACAATTATTGAAGTGTGTTTTATCTCACTACCCTTATGTATGCAAATTTTTCGAAAACGTTGATTTTTTCAGTTGCGTACTTGATTTTACAATTTGTCTTAGAATTTATGTAGGCATTATACTACTTACATTCCCTGATGTTTGATTGAAATATTCATCATAATTGATTTCCTATAAAGTCGGAAGTTAAATTACTGCATTTTATACCCATATGTGTAGTTTTTAATATTTTAATTTTATTTAAAAAATATGATTTGCTGCCTTTTTTAAAAGCTATTGCAATAGAAATTATGACATATGCCACCACACGCAGTTTAAGGTATATCTAAAATAATTAATAATACTATCCGCCAGAGATTTTGGCGCAATAATATTTCCTATGAAATTTACATAGTTCGTTCATGGGAAGTATTAACAGGCTACATTTTCGTACAAATGCATGGAAATTTAAGGAATGCTTTAATTAAAATTTTATTTATTCAATATGTTGTCAGAAATGTTTTACCAATTTTTAGAAACCATTCTATAAATTTTGGTTTACTCTAACAAACTTCAAAATATTATTTACGTTCGTTGCTATTAAGAATTAAAAAAAATTTTTAAGCAAAAACTAATGCATGAAAAATGCAAACAAAAAAAAACTAAACCATTTTTCTTAAAAACTCGATTACTTTCTTAGAGCTAGGCAGAGTTTAACTGTCTTTCTTGGGCCAGGCCAGAGTAAAAAGTCGGTTTTGTTGAACTGTGATATTTTTTGTGATTTTTCTTAAAGTATTAAGTAATTTGATACTCGTGCAATGTTCACATTCTAAATTTTAAGGAACTCTCACTTTTCTTAAGAATTTTAGCAAATTTTTTCATGTCTAACAATATATACATACATTTATTTAGCAAACCACAAACCACAGAATTGAAATTTTTGGACATTAAATACTAAAAACATTTATTTTTTAACTGCTAGCAGCAGGTTGTTAGTGAAGTTAGGCATATTTGGCAATAAAACATTTTTTGTCATAATATTTGTCATCATTTTTTTTTTGCGATTAGCTAAATTTAATTTATTAAATTTTTAAATTTCTATATAATGCTTGTTACATTTTTATATCGAAGCTGTTAAAGAAATACCGCTTGTCTTATTGCATGATTTCATTAGCTTTTTGTCAAGAAAATGTTACTTTTTCAATAAAAGGCCACAAATGAACTGAGCAGTAGAGATAAGTGGTAAAATATTACCTAATAGACGAGAACCCATTTAAAAATGTTGAAAGATTTATTTAAAGAGCGGATAATAACCGCTGAAAACTAAAATTAGTTTTGAGTCACATTTGAAATAATCTCACACTTTTCATCTTCTCAATAAAATGCTCCCTGCCCAAAATATCTTTTGTTTAATTAACAATTTTATTTGCGTAATCAGTAGTTGATTTAAGAAATTTTTTTTTTGATTCTTGTCAACTTTGTTTCCGTTTATTTGAAATATCTGCATATATATGTAAGAAACTGAAAATTAGAAGTGTCATTCTAAGCTATGTTTTTGTGAAAATTAAGCTAAGTTTAAATTTGCAATGACATCTTTCATTACCTGGCTTTAGATATAGTAGAGCTTGTATTTAAAGAATGTTCGCGAATTGTTTTAAGAAAGTACCTGTTTTAGAATGAATTCATTCTTATTTTGTTAAAAAAAATAATTTACTTTTTTATACATATGATCTTAATTGCAGTAAGACCAATTTACCTTACCTTATGTTTAGTATCTTTTTGTTGTTAAGAGAACATTAATTCTTTTTATGATGCATTTTACAGTTCCGTTATATTTTGTTCATGCTTCACATACTGTCTTATAAATGTACTCTCATTAAATGTAAGAGTTAGTTAACAAAGAACTGCGAACGGGTAACCTTCAAATATTAAAATAAAATTGTCTCTAAATCGAATTGCTTGTCGTTTTCTATTTCTATTTCATTGGTGCATACAGTCCACTAATTTTCATACAGTACCATTTTATAGATTTTTTTTTTTTTTGAAAATTAAAGACTGACTACAGCACCGCACAAGCCTCTTAGATTTTTCTCTACAAGTTCACCAGAGTATTTGCGTATTTTTATATTTTAAGTTAAGTGATACAGGAAGTTACTCTATTTGCTGATATTTGATTTGCAGAAGAGAGTATCGGAAAATTTATATACTTTACGCAATATTTTTCCTTGAAAAAGTATGTGTTTCATGTCGCGAACGTCATAAAACTATTCATTAGTGTGTTTTAAGCTTAAGCTTAATAATATATAATGCTATCATTCAGAATATCAAAGATGACACGCCCATTAATGCAATCTCATAAATTTTCGATCTAGGAAGAAAAGATGATAACCAAAAGCTGTGTACCATATCTTAACATATTAGCTAGTGTAGTTTTCTTTATGATGACTTTAATTTTTAAGAGGCGGAAATACGCCCCTTATGAGAGAAAATAGCTCTATGTAATATTTTCTTTTTGGGTTCTTATCGAAATTATCTTTCAAAATTTTAAAAGAATAAGCTTATGCAACTTTTTATTTGTATAGGAACTGCCTCGCCTACTTTTCAATTTTGTCAATTTTTTACCAACCAGTGTCGGGTGTTTTCTGTCTACACAAAAATTTCGTAATATTATTTTCAATTGTTCTTGATATATTAAGCATATTTTTTTGTTCCTTTGTTATAATTACATACAACAGGTCGTATGAATGATTGTCATAAATCTGCTATGATTAAACGAGCTAAATACGGCCCGCGCTTTCAACAAAGAACTCATATGTTCCAAAGCTATGACGGGAATTTAAACATTTTTGTTTTTTTTTAAATATAAAGCATTTCACACAAAAATTATTTCAACGATTTTTATTTTAATCCCCATAGACTTTGTGACTTGTATTTCGCTTCAAAAAATGTTCAAAAAAGTCTAAGCCAAAAAAGTTTGCAGTTATTCAATTGATGATCGATAAATATTTTTTGTTTTCATATTTTTTGATATTTCACAACTCTTGTACTAAGTAGTAAGCTCATTAAATTATTAAATTACTGCTCTGTTTTTGTTGACATTTTTGCGCATTTAAACTTGCTTCCAACCAGCCGTCATTTTCATTTGGCTCTTGTTCTATCGAATTTAATCAAAAACAACATGAGTATGTCCAGGATACGAAACGCTTAGTCACAACAAAATTCTTTTGAAATAATTTGTTTTTAAAAATTATACAATTTATTAAGTACCAAAATCAAGTTAATGCAGTCATCGAAGAAAGGAATAACACGCTTTTAGAACATTTCTATTTAGAATTCAATAACACCAAAAACAAGTTAATATAAATGCGATACATTATTTTTTTCTCAAAGACTTTGCATAAATTTCAAATGAAGTTGCGGAGCGCTAAACTAAAAACGAAAGATGTAAGAAGATTTATTCAGGGAAATTCCAAGAAATGAACACCAAGCGAACAACGCGCTCTTTAATTTATGATTTGTTTTGCATTGCTATTTAAACTATGGTTAAATATGTTAAGAACTAAGCAAACGTGCTAGTGCTAGCAACATTGGCAGCTAAGTATATACTTAGATGAGACCAAAACATGTTACTGATTCATTCCATAGTACCTCGACGATTCTTTAATTTTTAACATTTTTTCATAGAATTATTTTAAAATATTTAATTTTAATTACAACCACAGGAATATCTAAATAAATAAAAAACAAAATTGATCGAAAGTTTTTGGCACGTGCTCATAAAATGTTTTTGTGTCACTAAATCTAAAACTGACGCTGTAAAGTCTGGCTAAAATCACAAAAACAATAACAACAAGCAACACTTATTTCTACAACAAAAACATAACTAAAACATGTTTAACATTTAATGAAGCTTTGGTTATAAATCATTTTGTTTTTGGTAAAACTACGTCATGGAAAAAATTAACAGACTAAAATTTTTAAATGTATCAATTTAAATTTTTATTGTGTGAATATTTTCATAGATAAATACGCCACTTCTTGTCAAAACAAATATTTTTTTCGAGTTTTGTGGCTTAAAAACAATTTTAAAGTTTTAGTCGATAAGTTGACCTTATAACCAATTCACATGGCGCTATTTTGGTAAAAATAATATTTTTAAAACAACTCACTTTACTTGATTATATTCTAGAATACTCCATAGAAATCTACATAAGTTTAAGTATGGCAGATAAACTTGAAAATGTATAATAAATTTCAATTTACGATATTGATGAGTACATCATTTTTACCTGCAGTTTAATTCTATAAATTGATTGTGGTCTATTGGTCGAGTATGTAGTAGAGGAATATATTTTAGCTCGTAGAGTTAATCGGACAACAGATTAACGAAATTTTCTTACACTTCGTTTAAAAGGTAAAGTTCATTGCATATGCTTACGTTTTTAATCAAACACTAACCCCAATAATCAAGTGTAGAATGCGCTGTACTTGCGAGTGTCACAAATTAAGCCCTTGCAGAAGTGGTCTTCCCACATACCTCAATCTAATTGGCAATTTACACACGTTAAAGATCAATGTTCTCTATGAAAAGATAACAAAACTAAATACTATTTGGTATAACCAAAACTCAGGTTATATTGGCGCTAGTATTGTCTCACATAGATTACAGAAGCCCATAGTAATGAGAACAGTCATATGATTAAGAAATATAAGATTTAGTTTCATCCTCAAAATATCATCCAAACCTTTTTTTAAGGGAACTCTTAACGTTTTGTGCAAAGATAACTTTGTAACTTTTGCAATATCAAGTTAAAATAAAAGGTAACATTTCAGGAATATTTCATGTCAGTATTCTCTTTTATAACAGGTGCTTACTTTAAAGATTAATAATCTAGCTACCGTTCATTTATTTATAAAAAAAAACACAAATAAAAAAAACCTTTTGATTGATTTGTGTTTCCTTCGTTCAACAATTCATTTTATGTATTTGCCTAATCATCTTCTGAAATAGAAAATGCGAATTTATTTGTTTGGATTTACTTCATTCATGCGCAGTAGCTATGTTAAAAATACTTACGATTCACTATAATAATCCTAAATTAAATCAATTAAAATTTACTTTGCTCATGCAAAAATATTAATTTCATATTTTTATTAAAAATTAAAATTAAACAAAAAAATTGGTAAGAACGTACCCAGTGGAAAAGAGAATATCAGTTAAGCGTTACTTTTTCTTACCAAATACGTTAAGTGCTTGCTTGCGTTCATAAGGGGTGTTCCAATTAGAGCACTGGATTTAGACTTTGATTATTTATTCAAAAAATGAAAATAAATTTATGATATTAGAAAGTGCAAATGTTGCGTTTAAGTATGACGCAAAATATTAGACAGTTCGTGTGAAAAATTTTGATTTTTTGATGACATTTTCAATGGCATTGCATAATTGTGGTTCGATTGTAACAACAAAATGTTGGATCACCACCTTAAGTTTAGGAATTGTTTGTGGCTCATCGGTGTATGATTGTGAATTGAAAAAATCTCTTTTAGTTTAAAAATTTGACCTTAAACTGTTGATATCAACCTTAAAACCTTAATTAAATTATTTGCATTTCATTTTTAAAAGTTCAATTCCAGATTTTCTCATTTATACAATTTTAGACAATTTAAAAATAGTCATAACAAGTTTTTTTCTCTTAGGGGCCATCCATAAACTACGTCACCGAAAAAACCTATTATTTTAACCCCTAACCCCTACCTCCCTATAGTGACGATTCGTGACTTTATATATCCAAGAAGGTATGTGCTCAATTAAAGTAATAATTTTCTCTATATTTAATTGTTCGTCTTCCAGTTCAACAGCTTCTACATCTTCTATATCTTCTACATCGATCCACTCTGGTGGATCGTCATTCGAAATGATACATAAACGTTCTCCTGATCGCTTACTCAATATTCTCAAAGGTCGAACTCTAGAAACGCTATCTTCAGATTTATGTATTTCTTTTCTAAAATGATACGTGGAGCTTCTAAATTTACTACTTAATCTGGACGTTGAATTTGAAAACTAATTTATATTTTTACAGTTTGAAGTCACGTAGTATTTCGCGAAACCCCCCAGCCCCCTGTCGTTACTTTTCGTAGTATTTTTCATGACCCCCCATTCCCCTAAACCGGTCACGTAATTTATGGATGGCCCCTTATAACATGCCATATTTATCAATCGCAAAATTGACAGATGTAATATATGAAATTTTTAGAGCTGGAAAAGTAAAAATTCACCGCTCTTATTGAAACACCCTGTGAAAGCTTGTATGAAAATACTAACCCAGACAAGCAATAAGAATTCTATCTCTTTTCAACCTAATAGTGGTTATGGATTGCCAACACAAAAATTATTTCTACAGCTATTTTCGTGTGAAGGCGAAGTTATCACATTTGGAAAAATATAGAACTTATTCATAATCCTCCGAAAATGTTCTACAAAATCTATAGTTTGATTAATGCCATAAATTAAAGTTCTGATAATTTATGTAAAATATACTAACGAAACTTAACGCCTAAAAAGTTAATTGAATTAAAAATTAATTCATCTTCATAGTTTATTTAATTTGATCCGAAATTATGAAACGTAAGAATTCAAAATCAACTAACAGAACCAGTTTAAAAGTCCAAATATTCTGTAATCGCTATTTTAAGCTGATGAACAGCGGCAATTGATTAAATGATATCAAATAACATTATTTAAATTTGTTGAACTAAATACAAAATTGCTTTAAAATATCGAAACAAGTATAATAAAAATCAAATTATAAAAGTTATTACGTTGGGTTGAATAATTACCACATAACAAGAAGTATTCATTAAATGTATGATACACATATGAGCCGTTTACTTTGATAAAACTTAATGTCGAAATTTGAATCCGCCTTAATTTTTGATATATTTAGCGTTGAAGTCCAAAATATGCACTTCAATGGATTTGTCAAATGTTGAGTCTTAAAACGAAAATATCTTATAAAGATAAACAGTTAATGAACAATTTAGGGCAATTTTATAGTGGAAAGTTAATCAGCAGTTAACAGCTCAACATTGGAGTTAAATGCCGGTTTCTCAAATAGAAAAAGTCAACTGATACAACAACGCTTGTGAACGCAATAAAAATTAATTAAGAAAATCGCTGTCTATTTTTTAAAATAAAGTGTTTGAATGATGAAGAAACCAGTGATGCAGTCGTGAGTGAGATGGTTGAACCAATCATTATGCATTAACTACAAATTTTATTTGTAAAGATAGCGTTTTCAATAGATGATGATGTTTTTCGCTATCTTTGATTTGCGTAAAAAGTTTACTCCTCACTATGAAAACAAAAATGAAGTTATCGATTTTAACTCTTGAATCTCAGTTAAAGTTATTGTTAAGTTAATTCGTCATTGTGAAAATCGTCTTTAAAAAGATTTCTTGTACAGAACGTCGAAGTCTATTAAACTTAATCTATCAATTCTTATTTATTAATTATCTTTATTTGAATTATCTATATTTAAATTACCATTTTCTGAAAATTTATGTTCTTAAAAAAAGTATATTAAAAATTAATACTGGAATTGTAATTCCACCACTATAAGATGGTTTTATTGACTTGTTGTATTGAATAATAACTTGACGCCACTGCACAGAACTATGTCCAAAAACACAGGGCGGTTAGTAAGTTTTATTTTATCTGAAAAACCAATTTATCATTAGCGTTAATGACCCTCAGAGGCGGATATTGAGATCCATGAGCAACGTTTTCTAATGCCTACAAAGTGTCTCCAAATACCTTCTCAGCCTGAACCTCGGTCAATTGTTCTTTAAACGCATTTGAATGTACTCGTATATTCGTAATTTCGCAGATCAAGAAATTGTTTGATGAAAAAGAGTTCAAAAAATGCTTGACCGAAGCTCAGGCTGAGAAGGTATTCGGAGACGCTGTTCATGGACTCTTGGGTAACAATGAAAGTGTGAACAGCCGCCAAATGATCCAGAAAATGATGAATGGATGGCGTAAGAGACCGTTTATTGTAGGTAAAAGTTTTCATACGAGAAAAAACGGTAACACATTTTTCTCACAAATAATTTAATTTAATATTACGGACCAAAAAAAAAGTTTTTGCATTTTAACAAATTTTTTGTCTTTTTGAAAGGCCGTTAGCTAGTTATTTTCAACTTGGCAACACTGACAGTACAAATGAATTATACAAACATTAAAACAATATATTTCACAAGAAACGATATTTTCAATTTAACGTGCATGCATTTCATTGAAAATACATTTTCTGGGCATTTGGAATCTTTTAAACCGAATTTGCTTGCAAAAGGTAATGACTTCTACAAATAAGATATGTATAGTCGATTAGAATCAGTTAGGATACGATTCCGTGAAATTTTTCATCATATTCGTCAGCTCAATGAACAACAAGGTCCACGGACATCTTCCAAGCGCTTGCATGCAATTTGTTCGTGTTTTTAGTGCTATGTTCATCTAATTTATCCATATTTTATGGCTACGGTTAAGAGAGCGATAGAGACAAATATTCTGAGGCGTTTAGAAATGTATTGAGCGATGTTTTACATATTAACATTCATCCACGCCTGCAAAATATGGTATGAAAGTGTGAAGGCTCTACGATTTGCAATCATATTACCCCATGACGGTTTTTATAGCGGAAAGCAGTCTACTGAGGAGCGTCAAGTGAATCAAGGGCAACAATTTGTATTGGATTTGGTCCAGCAGACTTATAGAATATTATAAAAATCACTAGGGCTTAAAAAAAAATAGAAAGTCCCTAGGAAACTTTATGGTCATTGACGGTTTAAAAAGTTCTCGGTTATCGGAGGGTACAGAAAAACCAAAAAAATTATAACAGTTTAATTTTTATGAGAACTTACAAAAATTTTATGGAATATTTAGTTTCACCAAAATATTTGAAGAAAAAATTAAATAAATTAAAAGAAGCTTCGTAAATGCCAGAGTGCTTCTGCAGGACAGGGTGTGCCATAAGTAAATAAATATTGTGTAACATCTCCTACATAGAAAAATGTTGCGCGCTTTTAGGTACACAACTATTACTTTCGTTTTAAAACTCACAAAACTAAATTACGCCTATTTGCAAACGTGTACGGAAAAAATCTTTATATGCTTAAATCAATCAATAAAAACACAATTTTAATACTCAATTTCGTTTATTTTGTTTTACTTTTTATATAATATAAAAACTGTATACTATTTTTAATCTTTTTTTTAATGTTTTACTAATGTTAAAGTTAAATTTAAATATTATTCTAAAATACACATTACGAGGGAAATTCTAAACATAGGTTTTATGCATATTTTTTTATTTGTTTTATAATTTTTTTTTTTTCAATAAATGTTTGTTCTATATTTTTAAAATTAGGCTTAACTTTAAAAATTTAAGTTTTATACTTTTTATAGATTATAAGCAATACATTAACTTTATGTATATATATTTATATATATGTATATTAATTAAATTTTGTATTTGTATGCATAGTTAATTTTACAATTCATTCATTAAGTATTTTGCTGTATATATTCATTTAAATTTAAGATAGAAACAAAATATAATTTAATTATTCAGCAAAAATTAGCGAGTACGTGTTAGTAACACAAACATATACATACTACAATAATACATACTAAATAATTACTACATTAACAAATAAGTTTTTATTATAAATTGTTGTTCAAATATTTCCATTACACTTTATTTTTGCTTTGCAGCGATTGTTTTTATATTTAGATGCTTTTATTGCCCAAATAAAATTGTTGTGCGTTGTGTTGTTAGTTAATATGAATTATTGCTAGGGCGATGCTAACACGTATTTTAAGTTAGCTTATTTATTTAAACGAGTAATTTAATTAAAAAAAAAATTAAAATGCATATTTGAAAAACAATTATTTTATTACAACCAATAACAGCATTGAAGAGGCAGTGTTCGACACTTTTAGTGAAATGCATTACTTTAGCATTTCGAATAAAAAAATTTTATAAAATACGATAAAATATTTTTAAGCATGCAAATAAATGTAATTCTTTCTGTGTACCAAAAATGTCGAAGTTTGTACAAAAAAATATTTTATTTTGTTAAATTGCTTAAGCTACGAAGAAATCATTTAACTTGGTATGAAATAAAAACTTTTTTATAAATTGCATAGACTTGGACATTAACATCAAAACTATAAAAGCTTAAATTCATAAAATTTTTTATTTGAAGAAACTTTGCAGCAACAAAGCTTCGATTAGCATTCAACATTTTTGGCAAGTAAACTACTTTTGAATTCATGAAATTATACTTGGTCATTTTGAATTAGAAAACAATGGAATACAAAATTCATTACACATCAAATATCGCTATGTATAAGAAATACGTCAGCATATTTTTCGAATTCATCAAAACCATGTTAGGAATAAAGGATCAGCACATTTCGAAATACTTCAGGGGAATCCATTTCTCAAGGATATAATTTTCTCAAGAAAAAAAATCGACATATTGAAATTAGGAAAATAGAATATTGAATTTCAGAATCAGCTGTTTGCAGCTTGTTGACGTTTCTGAGTGGGGTGTAAAAACATTTACTTAAACTGATAAATTACAAAAAATAAATTAAATATATAAACTCTCAACAAATACCACTTTTCCGCCAAATACAGTTCTTCGTCTTTGAAGTTCATTAAGAAAAGGAGGAAAGGGAAAACAGAGTAAGTTACCGTGATGTTTTATTCAGAATAGAAGAAAAGGGAAAAGTTTCCATTCAGAATTGGGTTGGATTAATTTTGCACACGCGAAAGTAAACTGCTTTCATTAAGTGTTTTTTTTTTCAACAAAAATATTTTTGGAAAGTGAATTTTCCTTATAATTAAATAGAAAATCTATTTAAATTTGTGAATATATGTTGATAACGATTACCAGTTATCACAAAATAAGTAAGTTTCGATTTAAATATAGAAGAAAAAAATATGCGGGACATAAAATGGACTGGATTGAGCAATTGGCTATAGTATTTTCACAAAATATAAAATCTAATATCGTCAGAGTAAATAAAATAAAGCAGTTTATACAGACACTTTGTGATACTCGTATATCAAACAAATCAAGGTGGATATGAAACTTGATAAAAGTACACTATGTAAAACAACTCTCGGTTGTTGAGTTAGGATTGGTAAGAATTTTGAGTGAACATTTTCTGAATTTAGTAAACTTCCACAATTTGCAAGCGTTGTTCTCTCATAAGTTAATTCAAGATGAAATACTTAGTAAAACATACTGAGCAAAAATCATCTGTCAGCTGTCAAATTGACTGTCACTAGAAACAGTGTATCAATTTAAAAACAAATCCTCTAAAAAACACCCAATACAAAAATAACAATACTTTTTGAGAAACCATACCATAAACTATTTGGTAATAATGAACAATTAGTTGCAAAAAAATGGGTGCGATTGCGCAAATTCAATTTTTGTTACATTGGTAGAATCCACAAACCCACTTTCACGATCTCGCAAACTTTTTGTTCAATGAGTGCTTATATTGCACAGTGTTTATCAAGTTGCATTATTATTCATATTGTCGCCTTGCTTAGCACTAGAATAACCGGTTAGATTTGAATCAAATAATTACGCTAATAGGGATAGTTCATATAATTTAATTGCAACTTTGGTGTGAATATAAAATTTTAAAATATTAATAGTAGAGAGAAACATTTTCTAAAACTAGTCATACTGACCATTCCTTCTAGTGCTAACAATGTAAATAAAAATGTTTGTTTCTATAGGAAGTGCCATACCCATCTGCACAATTCCGCACACTTCTTGTCAGATGTTACTAGTGGCCATTTACCAATGTAGTTGTATTATAATCATAATCATGTTATCGGTGTATACGACATAACGAATAAAATATCTAATACTTTCTCAACTAATGAAGATTCTTATTGGATTTTGTAATAAAATGTTTTATATAATTGTCAGTCAGAAAATTGATATCATATTATATAAAAAGTAAAGCATTTTAATAAGATAAAATTCAGAAGAGACCTAACCAAACAAGGGATACAATTTTCGATGCTTTACAGCCCTTTGCGTTTTGACAAGAGTATTCGAAATTAAATTTTCTGCGATTCCAGCGGTGTAGTGCAGACTAAATTTCTTCGAGAAGGGCAAATGATAAATAAGGACTTTTATTAGTACCTAAATTTTACACAAATTAAATTATAAAACATTTTATGTTTTGTAAAATTAAATTGAAATGAAAGTACAAAGGACAATCAAGAATACATAAAAATTAAATAATCACATAAATTACAAGTGAAACAACATGAAATAAATGCTTAAATATGGCAACAGCAAATATAATTTTGGAAAAAATGCTAAAGGATTTTGAAGTAAAACCCATTTTTGTATTTAAACAATGGCAGCGTTTCGAAATATGCAAAAACAATTTTTAAATTACAAAACGTTTTAGGATTTGATTTTAAACAAATTGACACATATTATAGTATTTAGACTAGGGTCTAAAAATTACTATAACGCGCAACTATATTCGCGAGATAATACTCTATTTTGAGATGCAAATAAATATGATGTAAAATGTTATTTTAAAAATAGGGAATCATAAAATTTATTTTAATTAACAGATATTAAGCACAAAGAGATCGTAATTTTGTTACTCTGGAAATCGTATGTAGACAAAAAAATGCGTATGATTAATCGGTGTAAATTTGTAACTTAATGATACAAAAATGGTTAGTTATCGCATTTTTTGGACAAATCTTTAAGGGGAAGATTGCTAAAAAGAACCGCTAGTAATAACATACCAGGACATTGCATATCCAATGAACCACCCAATGGTGATATTTGCAAACATATCGAACATGTGTAACTTAACCAATAAAATTCTTCAATTTGCTTGTTTATTTTTAGTATAAAGAAACGATATTTAGATACGATATTAACCTGTCTGAAGACGTAGAAAAAATTGAAGAATTTGTGATACTTTTTTCATGAAACGAATTCGGCAAGAACAATGAAGTTTATCCTATGGGTCCCGGGGCACATACATATGTACTATGTAGGTATGAATGGTAACGATAGAGCTGATGATCTGGCGAGAAAACAAGCTTCACCACTACATCCAGAACCACCTCTTGGAATTGGACAATGTAAGATCTACGGATTCATTTTAAAGGAAGTATTCTTCTAACAAAAGGAAATAAACCGCAGAGATTTACGGCGAAATAAAGAAGTTTGTTTTTAATTTTGTATATTAATAGATTTCGTATTTTTTTTCTGTAAGATATTTAAAATTAAACTGACGCTAATTTCCTAAAGCTACGCATCAGAGTTCTACTCGACTAAAAGTCATAAGCACATTTTAAAATTTACATATTTTTAAATGTGAGATCAGCTGGGATCAGCCGGACCAATAAAAATGTCTACTTTTTCTAAGAAAACTTTTAGAGTTAAAAATTAGCGCTGTAAAAGTAAAAAATATTACCTGTGAAAATTAAAGTAGGTTCGCAACAAAAGGTGGAATGGAATAAAACCAGAATTTAGTAAATTAATACTAAAAAATAGTCGTGGCAAGGCATTAATTGTGCATTTATAATGAGACAACTTAGGCAAAAAGAAGCAGAGTCCTTTAAAACATCAGGGGAAGTGAAGAGAAAAATGTGCCTTAACTAAAGATAGTGGTTTAATCTAAATATTTTCTGAAAACCAATTTGAAGAAAAAGCTTTCAAATACATGATTATAATTAATAAATTTTTTCTGTTTAATTTTTACAATATTTCGTCACCTGAGAGTTTTTTCAAATTTTCAAATGACAATAAGCCGGACCTAAATTTTTAATAGACGTTTTGCTCAAATTGTTATTCTTTGTAAGGGGTCATCCATAAAAGACGTCCGCAGTAGGGGACAAGGGAGCACGTTATAAAAACGGACGATCAGGAGGGTGGTGTCAAAACCAGGACATCCACTTTTAAAATTTCACTTTAAAATTTTATCGTTTTTACTGTTCATAAAAAAAGAGAAAAAAATTTTTAAAAACAAAGAGGTGTAGCGTAATTCTTTGTGTTCGTCCTCTAGGGTCGGGAGAAATTTAGCGAAATCAGACAAAAGTGGACAACTAAGGGGGGCGGGACTAAGATTCCAAAATTTTACGAATGTCTTTTATGGACTACCCCCCATTTTACTGCACGATTAGGATTTTAAAATGTATCCCTAACGACTTTGTCTTAAGTTTGCTGGATTATAACGAACAATTTCACTTAAATTAATATTAAACTTTTTTTCTTATTTTTTGCATCTTAGAAAATAAGGCAAATTACTGTGTTGCTTTTAATGTTTGTTGTTGCACAAAGTCTATTATTCTTCAAGAGCGTAAAAATTATTACAAACTTTCAGTTTTAGTTAGATATTATAGATCGATTTTTTTTTAAATCTGTTCAAGTTACGATTTTGCAAATGGCACATTGTTGTTGTTTGTATTTATTTTTAATTTAAATTTCTACTTTAATTCAATTAACTTATGTAGTGATTTGTGTATTTCTTGCATTGTTTAATTTTTAATACTGCTGTGTGATTGATGTTTGTGATGTTGTGTAAAACTTTATCTGTTTTAATGATTGTTTTTTCGTGATATCGTGATGATATTTTTGCAATTACATTTAGATTCTGTTAAGTTATCAAACTAACTTAATTTTTTCCAAGTTTGGAATATATACTTAATACACATCGGCTTCAAAATACGCTCGTTACGTCAGGATTTTGATATAATTAAATTGCATTTTTGTCGATTTTTGAGGTTATGTATAGGGTTCAAAACGAAACCTAACGCGTTTTTCTTTATCGTCATGTCCAATCACAAAAATCATTATTTCTTTAGTTTTCATAGCTCATACAAAAAGAAGTGATTCTAATATTTAAAAAAAAACCACATGTTTGTTGGTTTTTTGGATGATTTTTGCAAGTTAAATTTTTCAAAAAAAAAAACAATGGAAATCATGTGTGCTTTTTTGGAGTATATTGTATTTAGTTTGGAACTATTTGCAATAACGCACTCAATGCTGCTTAATACCTATAGAATATTCTTTTTAATTTTCAGACAAGTCTGTCTATTGAAGTTATGATCATGTGAAAACAAAGCGCGTAACTGAATGAAATTTGGTATGCAAGACTACATTGCGATTGAAAATGAGCGTAATCTATTTAAGGGAACGCTTATCACCCACACAAATCAGAGTTTATCTCGAGAGTATTTTCTTAATTTCCGTTTCAAGGCATCTGGTTTATTAAATTTCCTTTTGAGACAACTTTAAAAGTTGAGATCAAGACTTACTAACAATATATAAAGTTTTGAATAGAGCCAATGTACACAGAGTTCGAAGGAAAAATGCGGTAAATAGATAGTGAATACAAGAAAAGTTTTTAGGAACAGGTCGGTCTAAGTCATATTCAAGTTACAATTAAGAATCTTAAGAAAACTGAGTTTTATATGAATATATTTTCTCAAGGCTATCTTCAAAACTATTCAGCATAAAAAAAAAGTTTTCGTCTCGTCAAAGAGAAAATCAAATGAACTTAGTAATGGTATAACATTTGTTTTGCTATGCGATTTTTGGAACCTTAATATTGTTTGATTTTGCACACTGGCACATAGCCACATTGGACATCGCGAAAGATCTTAACAGCCCAGAGTTGTTTGGAATCATTTATATAAAGTTCGTGTCGAAAAACGGATTGAGTTTAAGTAAATAGTAATAGCCTCTCTTAAGACTATGCGTATGGCATTTTAAGGCTTAACAGAATCTAACTTTGTAATTGCAGTCTTATTTTAATGAGTGAGTTTCACTAACTAGAAGAAACGCTGCTAATAAACTACTTTACGACGACGAGTTCGTGTTTCTCGAATTGGTATGTGCACATTACATTTAAGTCTATTTTCTATACGAGAATAAGTGAATGTTAGTAAGTAGTTTTGTTTTGTTTCGTTTTACTTTATTATAATTAAAATTACCTCTAGCTTATGTAGTTAAGTGTAAGTTTGTATTAGTGTAGTTCACCTTTTACAAGTACCATTTACCTTAAAGATTCGTTTCCATTACTGTTGGGCGCATGTTCAAGTCTTGCCCAAGTTATATCTTCTATATCAACACAATTGACCAAGTACAGTGAATAAATGTATGAATGAGTGAGTGAGCTTTTGAACGTTAGCTGCGTCTAATGCCAATTATTTGGCCGCCGCCGCTGCTGATGAACAAGATGATACTTTTAGTTTTATAAACATATTTTCGTTATTTGTTGATGAGTCGATCTTATTTAGATCAAGTTTCTCAACTTCACTCTCCAAGTTAATGCAATTCTTTTCATACTGGGTTTTTGTTTCCACGTCTGCAGCTGCTGTACTTGTGTTCTTCTCTACCGGATGCTCAATTGGTGCAACTTTTTTCTCTTTACTTTTCTTTAAAGCATTGAGCAGAGTTTTTTCTTTAGGTTTTGATTCCTTGTCTTTATCTTTATGTTTATTATTTTTAAAACGTGGAAAAATGCAACCATTCGGTAGAAAACCGCCTAATTTTTCTTTTTTTGTTGGTGCTGGGGCTGGTGTTGCAGCGGGCGTTGCAGTGAGCGTTGAAGCAGCGCTGGGCGTGGACGCAGCCGCAGTGTTTGCTGGTGTCGTTGGTGAGGTTGGTGTTGTTGCTATTGTTTTACTATTAGCATTTTGCTGTTGTTGTTGTAGATTGTCCTTCGTACTATTGCTAGCATTTGAGGCAGTTATGGCATTACTTGAATGAGATTGCTGTTTACTTCCGCCGATGCTGTTCTTTGTTTCATTTTTATCTTTTCCGCTCTTTAATTTAATATTTGCATCTATTTGATCGCAGCTTCCATTTTGTTCACCATTTGCAACAACGTTGGTAGCTTGGCTACCAGACATTGCTTGCATATCTTCATTTAATCCAATTGCACTGGTGACGACGGCTGCGTTATTACGTTGTTTGATACCTCCTCCTGCATCCCCGTTTGCCTCCGCTGTTGTTGCTGTTCCTGCTGCTGTTGCAATTGTCGCCTTGTTGTCCAATTGCTGTGCCAGCGTTGAAAGTTTTGTTGCAGCAACATTTGCTGTTGTTGCTGTTCCAGCAGTCGCCTCTGTTTCCGACGTTGCTTTCGCTTTTGGTGATGTTTCTTCTTCCGATTTTTGTGTTGTAGTCCCAGTTGTTCCAGCGGTAAATCCCTGCTGTTGTTTACTCCCTGCCACAATAGTAGATTCGCCGGATTTCGGAAACATCTGCTGTGTCGTTAGATTGTGGTAGTGCTGTTGCTGTCGCTGTTGCATCATTTGCTCTTCTCGTTCGCGATCACGTTGTGCCTGCACAGCATTCCAAACATCTTTAAGTTCACCGGAGATATCGCGATCCTTGAGGATGACAGCATTTCTGCGGAAAATAGATTGCACATTAATTTTTTCGATTAAAAATATCTGTAATTTTTAAACTTAATGCTTTTCAATTAGTCAAATTATTTTTAGTCAAAACGTTTGGCAATAAGACAGAGTAGTTTTTCTTTAACGCGCAAGAACATAATAGCAACTTCCACGATTGATAAATTATATTACAGTGGCTACCAGTTTTATTGCAGTTCAAACAAAGTAACCACTGACATTGTTGATCGGAAACTTTGGATCCTTTAGAAGTTTCCTATTTCTCTAAACTATTAAAGTAAACGATTTTTTCTGTGATGATCTTATCATATGAGCCAAACGTTTCACCGCCGAGCTATTCCTTCAAGTTTGGAACATGGAAATTCAGAGCAGTCTAAATATGGTCCATATGGCGGAATGAGGAAGTAATTCGCACCCAATTCATAGAATTACGCTACGAAGACCGCACTCGAGTGAATTCTTGCATTGTATTTACCAAATGGACGCTTTCCTTCAAAACGCAATGAAACGGTATAAGTTAGAATATATTTTACCTAAAATCATGCATCTATACAAAAGAAAGTCTGGTCAGCGTACATCCTAAAAAAGCTGTGGCAATGATTTTATTGAAAGATAATAAGACTCATCCTTCCTCTCCCTTTCGGGTGATCTCGTCTACATTTTATGTCTTCTTTTTCATTCAACTTGCAACTGCTTAGGCATCCAGACAATTAATGGTGCTGATTTTCGGGCATCTAGTAAGTTTTCCTCTTGAAATGGCGGTGTGATTCAACTTAATTTTAAGGAAAAGGTGCACAATAATTTCTCCTCCTTTTCGCTAACTGCAGCGGTGCTTAAACAGCCAAAATTGCGTGCTTCAACTGAGCTTAAAGAGGACTGGAAGCTGAGTTTTAGCTTAGTGAAATAAAAAACTGAGTTGAATTTGCACTGAAAAACTGGCTCTTATTAAAGTTTTCATAGTAACTATGGGGCACATGATTTTTTATCGGCTGAATGAAATATCGCTTCACACACGATTTAAAAGGTAAGCACAAGAAACTAACACACACACTTCTGACATAGTGCCCATAATTAGGGAATTTTGATCTGTTATGTATGACACGATAAGTACATTATTTTTAGTCTAATTACACAAGAGTTAAATTGTTTAAAGAAGGGGGGAAAAAACAAATAAAAATAAATTCCGATACATTAATTTTAGAACTTATATAAAAATAAGTTTGATATGTCAGTAACATAGCATAAGTATAATAATATTTTTTAATTGCCCCCTTATGAATTTGTGGCGTAGTTTTAGGAAAAATATTAATAAAAACCTCTTCTCTAAGCTAAATTACTTTGATATTGCGTTATTATCCCAGAACTAAATTCAAAAATAAGTAAACCAGGTGATAATAAATAAGACCATGACCTTCAAAAATAAAGTTAATGTCCTCTTTATATGCCTTTAAAATAAGCTCTGTCATTCGTGGTTGTAATTGGGCTTTCCCTCATTTATTATTAATTCAATTAATAACTCGTACACGAGCTTTTCCAACTTATTTAGTTATGACGTAAAAAGGCAGCACTAACAAGGGAAGGTCATTACGCTAATCAATATTACTTAGAAGACTGTGATATGTCAGCAACAAGTGTGGGGAAGAAACAAAGTTTGAAAACTTAATTGGATTTGTTGGATGATAAATAACATGCACTTTTAAAATGTTATGGTTACTGGGAAATATTTAAATGCATACTTCACTTTTATCTTTCAATTTTTAGTTAATTTTTCGATTATTGTAAGAATTTATTTATTCTTTAAACTGTCCATACCCAGCATAGGTTCAGCTAAAGGAACTGACCAAAAACGAGCAAGGCTTTAGGGATGTTCCTTTTTATAAAAATGATTGACGTGGTTATTTGCGTCATGTCGATGGCTAAACACAAAATTGTTGCTAATGCAAATTTTTTTAATTTGAGAGTATTTAATTTTAAATATTTTATCAATCTAAGATTAAACTGCTTATAACATTCAAAATGCCAAAACTCATTTTCAGTGTCAATCCATTCAAAAAATTACTTTTCACCAAAAAATTTATCGTACAGCCTGCTTTTCACTATTACTAAGTAAGTTTATCAGAAGTGAACATTTTTTCAAATATTTTGTGAGCGGGGCAAATGCAGCATATGAAAATCCTTTTATTTTAAACTTTATAAAATTGCATTTCTGTAAATAAACACGCAGTTGAATCTTTATGAAAAATCCGCTCATTAAAAGTAATGTTTTTTGAAGCCTGTTTCCTAACCAAACCCTGTTTGGTTTCAAATTTTCTTTCTTACCTCACCAACTTAACACCAGGATTCATGGCTTCTACAAAATCACACATTAACTCAACCATGGCACGACGTTCCTCTGGATCTTTGCTATGACGGCCAGAGTCTTTAAGGACCTCTGGATTCGCCATAACGGCAAATACTATAGGCGGACTGCGTGGACTTCCAGGTGGTACCTAAGGGCAAACACAATGATTAACATAAACAAAAAAATATTATTGCGCAAATTGAAAATTCACTTACACGCATACCGCCGTACAGCGGTATTGGATCACTTGGCTCTTGCGGTATAACAATGCGCGTCCAACTCAGTACATTGATAAATAATTCTTCGCCCACCTCTGTGGTGGTGCGTATACACATGTGTGGCTGTGGCGGATTCTTAAAATGACGATAGGCACGCGAATGGCGATAACTATGTGGTGGCGGTGAAGATTGCATTAACGTGGTATTTAAGTTGGTGGTTGTGGTATTATTGGTGTCTCCAAGGTCGCCGTCGCCATTCGTATTACCACTGAGGCTAAGATTGGCAGTAGAGGCTGCTGAAACTGGCAATGAGCCAGTGACAGACATTGAAGTAATATGGTGGTAATTGCTATTGGGTAGCGGTTCATTGGGCTGAAATGGCAGTTCCATAGCTATATCCATGGCTCCTTGGGGCAGCTGATTTTGTTGTGAGCTTTCAAATTCTATTGTGGCAGTGGCAATACCGGTGCTTCTGCCGCCACCAAGGCTGTTGGCAGTCGGTGAAGTTGCGGACATGACGATACTTTGCGGTTTTTTTTATATTTATTGAGAACCTTTTTACGCTCTATCTATCGCACATACAAAATGAATTTAATTTCTATTAAATTGTGCGAATTTAATGCCTTTTTAATGTAAATTTATTTTTCAAATGTTTCGCTTTTCCCTTTTAAATTTTACTATGTGTTTCCTTCGCCCATCATACGAAATGACAAAGCGACACCACTAAAACGACAATAACAAGAGTGGTGGCTGCTGCTCATAGCAATAAGGGTCACCCTGCGTTCCCACTTTTTACTGTTGTTGTTGTTTTCATACACAAAATATGTCACTTTAAACTCGTACTCTCCAGCATTTGCTCTTTGCCTCTCTTGATTTTTGTTGTTTTGCTACTTGCGCTGCTCTCTGCTACGTAGCCCACTTAGTGGTTTTGTTGCAAGGATAAAACAACAAAAACAACGCCGCCTACTGAACAACCTCTTTCTTCTTCTGTTTAATGACGATGACGACAAACTACTGCTGGTGCTGCTGCGGCTGAAGCTGCTTCTTCTTCTTTGATTTTAATATTACTTTTTGCTGTATTACTTCTCTTCATTTAGTAGCGTCTCCTTGATTAAGTTGACTTTTTGCCAAGTGGTTTTCCAAGTTTTTTTTTTTGTTCGCTGGTGCACCCTCTGTGCGCTCGCACTTCTTACTACCGAAATTGGCCAAGCAGGCGACCTTTAAATTAATTTAGTTTCCATTGGTGTGTGCTCCCTAAAATAAAATAAGGAATTCGTTGAGAGTTGTTTGTGTATTGACTTTTAAAATAATATTAGCAGTATATTTTAGAAATGTTCATGCTGTTTGTCTTAATTTTTTGTTAGACAAAACCATATATAGTTACACTTTGTATATAGTAAATATTCCTTTTTTTGTGTTTATATTTGATATGAGATTTCCTTATGTATTCGGATTTGAGCATAGGATTCGCAGAATATAAGATTGGTTAGAAAAAAGGTTTTTTTATGAAAGATGAATATCTCCAAACATTAATATTTGCATTATAGCATTTCGAAAAATAAAATCAGTTGGATTTTAAAGAGAGGAATATGTGCTGTCTGCATGCATCAGCTTGTATAATTGTAATCAGCTGTACAAATTACAACCGTTGTGTGTTCACGACTTTTAGACGAAGTGCATCATAGGTGGAGCGATCAGCTTTTATATTATTTCACATTGATCATTCGATTTTTTTCAAGCCGAAATCTCTTTTGATCATAAAAAATTATGTCAGATTTATAAAGGTACAGTTTAGTTCTTTCTTATTCTTATTTGAGTAATTTTACCGTGTTGCTTGTTCAATTTTTAGGAGATCTAACTTAATCAAAGTTATACCATTTATAAGGGATTTAGTAGGAAGAGTAAACACATATATAGCAAAATTTGGAACAAAATTTTAAAACATGCGCTGATTCTCAAATTTTGTTCATAAGAAGTCTTTTATGCAGAGTGAATGACAATCAATGCCCAGACCAAACCACAGTTCCTCCTAAACGCCTAAGAGTTTATATGCTCCTTTCCGAATAAATACTAACAACATTTAATGAGAAATTCCTCGAAATACAAAACATAAAAGAAGGCAGGGCTTGTCTACTACACCTAAGACATGCAAAATTTCGCATTATCTAAACAAAAAACAAAACACTTTATTTCTCACTGACGGAATAATATTAAGTAATTATCGAGGAAGAATTGACTAAGTGGACGGCATTTAAATACTGAGTTTTAAAAAGCTGGACACATGAAAACAAAGTGATACAAGTCATTACAATCTGTATAAAAAGGCGTTTGGACAAGTGGGTGTGCCACCACATTAAGACAATTTTTCAGGGAGCTACAATGAACAAAGATTTATTAGCAATTAGTTAGTTTATTTAGTTTATTTAATTTACATTTTCTTTTAGAGAAATAAATGTGTTAACTTAAACTAGAAGGTATGTTTACAAATCTAATAGTTAATAAAGATTTTATTAACGAAATTCAAAAGGGCGTAACAACAAGTTTTTGAGTTTCATAGAGCAAATAGACATATGTACATAGCACACTGGCATGAAAAAAAAAGAAAACAAAACACAATGTTTGAATTATTTTGATAACTAAGTAAGCTTTGACTCTTTTACATAAAAAAAATACATAACAATATATTTTTCCAGTATACGTTTTTTGCTTCTCCTGTATAAAACTAAAAAGTGTGGTTACGGCTCTTTGGATTTTAGGTGACGATATGGTTACATGTATGTGCATTCATTAAAGCGGTTAAACTAAAACTATAAAACCCAAAAAAAAAAACATATATTCTTAAAAAATATTAAGCATTTAAATGTTGCTCGAGAAGCGTAAATTAGCAATATTTAAAAAAAAACTTGACGTGGTAGTTCTTTGACACTAATTTTTCATCATTTCAGTGGTATAAGGCAGAGATGCATATTAAAATCTGGTTACAACAACATTAGTTTGGGCAAAAAACTCAAAAATATTTTGCGAAAAAAATTCGAGCTTCGAGGTGTGCATGCTTGGTATAAGGGACACGCTTTCTTCATATTTTATGAATATTTCTTAGTTCTAATTAATCTTAAAATTGTGAGGAGGACACAGCACTAGTCACTATTTAAATATACTTAGACAAAAAAAAAACACACGGTTTCCTAAACAAAATAACTGGCGTTTGTTACTTACATTTAAATGGTACTTCTGGTACCGATACTGATACGAAAAAAATGTTTACAAGAAATGTAATACAGCTTGATACATGGACAGTAAGTGAGACAATAATGTTTCACAAACCAAACTGAAAACATAATTAACTTGGGTATGAGCTTGTATGAGAGGTGTCATGTCAATATGTCCAACCCCACCTATTATTTGCTTATGGAGCTTTTAATGCTAAATCCAAGTCTACAAGTAGGTACCTACAAATTTTTTGAGCGCGACAAAATTTTGAGTTATGTTATAGCTGCCAGTAAAAAAAATTGTGCACGGTAAATCAAAAGTATATATTTCTGGATGTGTTAAATGTATTTTTGGTCGACGAGTTCTTCGATCACGTAAAAATTTTGAAATATTTAATCCAAACATACGAAAAATGCCTTTTTTGCCTTTTTATAACCAGATTTAGATTAAACTTTGAAAAATCCATTTAAAACAAAAAGATTTAGAATATTGAAGAGTTTAAGATTTATTTGTCATGAACCAGTAGTTCATGCTATTTTTGCCAATAATGGCAAAATAAATATCTGAAAGTCCTGACGTGATGGAAAAATTTTGACTTTAGATTCCGCCTGCATCTGACATCCCAGCTAGTAACAAAAAATTAAGGACAAATGGTATATCAATCGAAAGCAAATTCTTTCAACAATGTCATTTTTCTAAATAAATCGGTTAAATTTACAGAAAAATCGTCATATCTCCAAAAATATTTCATACTATTATGGACGAAATTTAAGCTTTTTAAATTATATTGAACGAGTCTTATGTTTAGGAAATTACTTCAGGAACTCCCAACCTTTTTCGATTTTGTAAAAATCTCTATAAGGTAAATGTACCATATTCCGGACTATTAAGGGTTTTTACACTTTTGGATTTATTTTGTAATTATTAGAATAAAAGTAATCATGTAGCTAATATCTAATAATAAATATGTAGCGGTTGTGTTTAGAATTTTATGCATTTCATGCATATTAAATAACAGTTTATATTTTTTATTAATAAATTTACAAACCCTTTTATTGTCTCTAATTCTATCCTTCAGAATTTCAAGCTGCGACTAATTCCGTACTAATGAGTCCTTAATTCTGGTCTATTTATAAAAATTTCAGTTTTGCGATATATGAAGACACAATTAGGTATATATAATGAATGTTAAAGAATCCAATAATAAATAATGTAGTTAATATAAAATATATTTCAAGCACTTAAAATAGAAATAATTTGTAAAAATTATAACTCTCAATTTAATAACAGCGAGATATGAAATTCTGCGATTAAATATAAATAATAATGAATTCAAAAAATTTGGCAGAGAACATTTTCTGTTATAATCACAGAAATATTGACTGTTTCAAACTTAAATTATAATTATTTGGTTCAAAAAATATTGGTACGTAATTACCTCATACGTATTTTAGTAATGTGCTTTGTTTGTAAACACAATTATACCATTAATTAATTTAGAAGAATTTATTTAAAACATAAAATGAATATTCGATCCTATATCCTAATTCCGTTCCAAGAACGGAATAATGTACAAGCATCAAAAAATCAAGAACGTAATTCCGTTCGTCAAAAGAACGTTGTTTTTAATGATGAAAACACACAATGACGGGTTTAAATTATTATTAGTTATTAAATATAATCCTAATTAATGTAAAAAACCACAACACCACATCACAGATGATGTCTTGCTATTTTATTTTGCAGAATATTCAATACTTTTCTTATTTAATAGATTAAAAAGTAATAGACCGTAATAGTGTACTAGGCCGGAATATCGTACACTTATCTTAGAGCTATGCCTTCGAAACTTTTTGTTTATTAATTTTGCTTAAAAACACTAAAAAAAATGGCACCAGCAGCTGAAGGAAAACTGCTGCGGTTTTTTGTGCGGAGGTGATGGGTTCTGCGATTACGCACATTGGAAGATTATATCGGTAACTCAGCTTTACAGCTTGAAGAAATACTTAAACATATCGAATAGATAGAAATTGAAAAATTTTCGTTTCACCCCTATTTGAAGTCCCGCATATTAATTCAGTCAATCAATTTACAAAGAAAAATATTTCTAATATCCTTACCAAAATTCGATACGCTTTTGTAAAACTTTCACTCCCATGGCACTACCACCATCTTCCATCCACCACTGCAGTTGTTGTCCACAAACTATCGAACGACTCCTTTTGTGTGGGTGGGTGTTTCTGCTGTTGTTGTTGTAGTGTCACAGAACAAAAACAAAAAAATTTTAAAAACTCCCTTTTGAGTTTTCACGGAAAATTCTATTCTCTGTATTATGGAAAATGTTCACTTAATGGCGACTGCGGTTTTTCACTTCATCACACACTTTGTTGCACAATTTTATTGCACTAAAAAATTTCCGGAATTTTAGAAAAAACATTTTTTGTACAAAAGCAAAATAAAAAGTGCACCAGTCGTCGTCGTCGTCGCTCTTGTTGTTCCACTTTATTACCAGCCTGGTTAGCAGCAGGCAGGCATCCACCTCAATATCGGGCGGCGCAGCAACCTAAAAAAAATCATCATCTCCTCGGAAATGTTTGTATTTATATTTTTAGCTTTTTATGCTGCTGCTGCTGCTAAGCTTTGCTTTTTTATTCTTCTTTTTGTTGCTGTAACTGCTGGTGCTGCTGTAGAAAAACAAATTTTGTTTATTTTACTTCTTTTATGTTGTTGTTGTTGTTGTAAAGCCTACTGCTTCTTAAATAAACAATTTTCTTTGGGTTTTTTTTTTTGTGTGTGCTATGCTGATGGTGATGCCTGCTCTGAATACATTTGAATTAAAAAAAAAAGTTTTTCACTTGATACTTTTTTCCTTTAAATATTTTCATTCACTGTAGCACTCGTGCATTTTATCCGTAAATGCATTTACTTTTAACCGTCCGCTGGGCTCACTTTTTGTCGACTGACGTTATCGTATGTTGTTGTCGCTGTCTTTCACTTGCTTTATTTATGTGCCTGGCTGGCTGGCTGGCTGGCCGCTTTTCTGTTCGTCTGTCGGTTTTTCTTTATTGCTTCGCAAATGTCCATTGACTTTGGTTGGCTTTTGTTCGTTTAGTTGGTGTTTGTCTTTGGTGTTGTTTTTACTTTTTTTCTCTTGTTCACCCATCTTTGCGTTTTCTTTGTCTATACATTTTCTTTGAAAGCATTGAAAAGAGACAGATAGCTGAAAGCTGAGCTTGAGTGAAACTCATGCTTACCTTTTCGAATTTGCTCAATTTTGACAACTCTGCGCTAGCTACCGACAGATAGCACTCTGCTGCTTAAAGTCAACTGACATCATTGGCACTAATGGCATTAATGGAAATTTTGAAATTTCCATCAGCCGCTATACAAAAAAAATTATATAGTTTAGAATTGCCAACGCGTGATATAAAATAAATTATAAAAAATATATAGTTTTCAAGTCACTTATCCATTGTTAATGGATTTGACTGCTCGTAACGTTAGTGTGGAACATTTTTCGAATCTTAAGTGACTGTGAGCGGTTAGTCAAAGTGTGCTGAAATTATTGTTCCATTTATAATTTTTTGGACTTTTTTTATTATTACTAAACTTAGCTTTCTAGCTACTGTCCTCGTTTTGAGAGTTTCGACCTCTGGATTGTCATGCACTCAAAAATTATTGGTTTATTCCAATCTTTAAAAGGCTTTTTATGTCCCTATTAAGTTTAACGATTTACTTAAGAACCATTTTTAATTGAATACTCTTAACAATTGTCAATTGTTGAACACACATAAGCTTTCTTAGTTTTTACAATTAATCACTGCTCTACCTTCATGAGAAGAAAATTAAAAAAT
Organism: Meiosimyza decipiens; assembly: GCA_963680825.1. NCBI lineage: Eukaryota > Metazoa > Arthropoda > Insecta > Diptera > Lauxaniidae > Meiosimyza > Meiosimyza decipiens. The sequence continues at coordinate 24,278,413 of OY804258.1, read as the reverse complement.
TGGATACGGGGAGTACGGAGCTTTTTCTAAAAGCGGTATCTCAAAAGCCTGGGGACTGGGGCAAGTGGCTCCTTTCGCGGTACGGCCCAAGGTGTATTATGCACTTGTCTTATGTGCTGAACTTGACGGTGCACAGTTTGCATCATTTATCTTGATTATGGTATTCTCATGAGCAACAGGCATTGATGTATGACGTTTTCCATTACGTCGCTCCAACGCTACAAGTTGTGCGTTTGCAGATTCGTTTTACTTTTGTAATGCACTACATTCTACTACACTACATTTATCGACTTAATTCTCTGCGTGCGAACATGTCGCCTCTCATACGAACTAACAGGCAAATAAAAGATCTAATAGGAAATTAGAATAAAGACGTAATGTTACTCATTTTGCACTTTATCTTTGGATACACGAAATAACGAATTAATTTTTCTGAAATTGTTCATTTGAGCTTTATCGATAGTAAATAATATCAAAGCAAGGTGATTTTGACAGATAAGGGCAGCTCAAGGAATGAAGAAGACGAGCTGTCATCTGGAAATGCTGCTACCATGGTATGTGCATCAGCTTATTGCTGTAGTGCTAAATTCGTTAGATGGCGCTGAGCTCGCCTTGTGGTAAAATCACTACTGCATACTTATAGGCTTAGGTGAGTTTCAGTTTAGGTTTTAACGTCTTGACATGCGCAACAAAGTTATGCTGAAAACGTTTTTATGAATCTCATTTTAAGGCGAATGGTGGCTAATGGTTCACTAAGCAATACTATGAAACTTTACGTTTCGTGTAGGTTTCATAGGCGATCGATTACTTGGATTTGTGTTGAAATAAAATGTGGAAATATTAGATTATATTTTTATTTTATTGAAAGCATTTTTTTTTTCATATTTTTTTACAATGTAAACCATTGAAAAAAATTGTTAAGAAGTGTAAACTGTCATATATTTTCAAATTCTTCCAGTTGGATGAAGTTGTAAATACGCCAGTTTTAGCAAGATAAAAGCAATAATGACACCACTGTTTTCAAAACGCAATGCATAAGAAAGAATTCTTGAATTAAAACGGAAGACCCAAAAAAAAACTTAAAAGAAAACATGCAAAATCAAAGCTTAACTTTGGAAAAACTGCAATGGCGTTAATGATGGAAAGCTCAACAAAAAAAGCATTCTCTCCAAAGCTAATTAAAAGTCAAGCTTTTACACTCTTTGAAAACTTTAACTTGGCCCAAACTATCAGTCTACTTTGGGCAATACGCGACGCAGCAACGGACTCAAGAACACGCCGGATCATACGATAAAATCACGGCTTAAATCGCGTGAACGAGAGCGCAATTGAAACAAGTGCAAAATTGAAGAGGAGAAAAAGAGAGAAAAGATTTGAGCCAGAAGAAAAATAAAAAAAGTTAAAAAAAAAAAATCAAACAAAAAAAGAAATCGAAAAAATGTAAAGCACTTAACGCGCAAAAGAGGCGTTCGCGGGGCGTTTTGTGTGGAAAACAAAAACATAAAATAAATAAAAAAATCTATTTTTTTTTTTGGGAAATTGTGTGCTTATTTATAATATTTTTTTTTGTTATTTTTTTGAAACTGTTGCATTGCAAAGCAGGTCAGAGCACAATAAAAGCAACAAATATAAAACGAGCTTTACGCGTAAATGCGTTGTAACGTCGCGAGTGCGCAATGCGTTTTGTATTCGCGAGTAACTAAACATGCAGCAAGTGAAATCGTTTTAGTTTCTCATTCAAAACAAAAACATTTCGATATAACAAAACCAATTTGTTTATTTTTACACAAAATTGTTATTGTTTTGTATAGTTAATATTCTGAAAACAACAAAATTCCCCAAAGAAGCAGAAAGTATCAACACAGCAAAATATCTGACTCAATGGTGTATTTTACAGGTGCTTAGTATATACTACCTGCTGAATGCTTTTAATTCTTAGAAGTGCTAAGCAAATGTCGTTTAATTACTCGTAGTTGTTCGGCAATGAAAACAGAAAATCTGTGCTTGTAAGCAGCCAAGTCATCAACAACTTTTTCTTGTGTTTTCGAGATTTTGTTATTTGTTTTTAATCAGAGCTTCTGCATGTCGATATTCATCCGTACGTACATTCTGTGATAGTGTGTGTAAAAAGATTTTTATTATTTTTTCCGTAAAAAATTAAATGGTGTCTTCAGTGCATTTTTGTTCTTCAATGGATTATAAATATTTTGCATTATTATTGGATTAAATTTCAAATGGCCGCTAATGTAAGTAAAGACTTAAGCTTAATATGCTTTTTTTTCAGCGGAAAAATCTTTTCCCCTTTGCTTTTTCTAAATTTTCTATAAATTATTTCTAAAGAAAACTTTATGGAAGGAGAAAAAGTTAAGAGGATTTTTATTAAATAGTTTTTGAATAATAATAATTCCCAGCTCTTTGTGTTCTAGAAATATGTACATATGTATGTAGGTTAAAACACCCAGCGGGAAAATGGATCACTCTATGACATCCTGGTTCACTCCTTAGGGGCTACGGGATCATTCCCTTAGTTTACCATACTTAAAGTATTTTTAACATTACCAGTAGTATCAATGTATAAGTGTTTTGTTTTTTGTAACAACATGTTCTTGGAAATGAGGAACTGAATATGGTATAATCTATTCCTTTGATAAAGGCAAGTGGCTTTCGAGCCACTGTTTTATTTTTCGCAAAAATTCAAATATGTTGTTGGTCAGACTCTTTCAGCAGGTACTTATTATTTTTTTCCAAAAAAAATTTCTCAACCCTCAAATTTTTTTGACCCTTAAAAATTAATTTTTATTTTATTTTCGAAACACTCGAAATTTTCACTAAAACTTACCGATTTTGAACGTAAATAATTTAAAATGTTCATAATGAACTATATTTTAGACGCGTTGCGTAATATTATTTTTTAAAAAGTGAAAAGAAATTAAAACATATAATAACTTATTTGAATTAATAATTTTCTTAATCTCATTCTTTTTTCTTTAGCAAAAATATTTTTCAAAGAATACATCAATTTCTTTGAGTGGAGACATGATTTTTTAAACGAAAAATCGAATTTCAGGATTTATATTTTACATTACAGAGGTTAAAACTCATGAAGCTTTAAGTGTTATAAATAATACGAACAATATCTCTGTGTTATTAATTGAGTTCCCTTTGACACTGTTAAAAAAACACCATAAATAATTTTATCGCATCTTCCTTTTATAATAAAAAATGTGTCAATACCCAAATACAGGAGAAAGAAATTTTATAATTTTTTTTTCAAAATCTTATGATACATACAAACTTAAGTGATTTTATTGTCAGGCAGATTAAGATTCATAAGAAACGAGGGAAACAACATCTGCCACTTAGTTTTTGCCACATTTAAAAATTACAATACTACAAACATGCAAAATAGTTCAGTACGAAATCATTTGATAGCGTCTGCCTCGTGGCTGACTGCCTCCTTTACTTATAAAAAATATAAATATAGAAAAGGCAGATGATTTCAGTGCATCTTTTTCGAAGGCAGACGTTCTTGAGCACTTGGGATGCATAATAATAAGAATATATCTAGTTATATAAGACTAATACCGTGTATAATTTTGTTATTCAAGAGAAAAAAAAGACATCGATATACATATGTACATAATTCAAAGTGGGTTTTGGGTTAAGCTTTTTAACTAAAGAATTAAATATATATATGGCGTCTCTAAAACTAATATACGAATTTGAACAAAATTGACGATTTTGAAATATGTAATCCCAAATAATTTAAAAAAGCAGAGACCTACTACTTTTGTATTTTCAGCTTCTAGAGGCAATACTGAAGACAACGAAATTGTGAAAGAAAACGATCAAATTATTTGACAGTTTTTTTTTAATATTCACAATTGCTGTTATCAAAAATGCGTCAGTGTGGACGTCTGCCTCTTATATTTTCGTTATCTATACTCTGCCCTTAATCAACCCAGAGGCAGATGCAATAAAATAATTTAATATAGTTTTTTTTTGAAAATTCAAAATTCATTAAAAACCAAACGGCGGTAACGTCACTTAGTTCTTAGTTTTTCTAATTCGCATATCAATAGCAACGAACCTAAAATCATATACATAAAGTTTTTGTAAGGGCAAATATAAGTCAGCCCGTATACGATGAAGAGAAGACGTTAGGGATAGAAAAATCGCTAGGGCAGCGTTTTGATGAAACAACTTTTTAACGTGAAATACTGAGAGTTTCATCGTGTAAGAGCTGCGCGAAACTTCAAAAAGTAATGTCTCATGCAGCTAGTCATGTAGCATTCTCAAAAGCTCATTCACTTTATAAATCTGTCTTCAAATTTCATGGTTTTTAAATCTATTGTTGTCATTAGCTGATGCTACCTTAACTCAACGCCTTATATGAAACTACACAACAATACAACTTATAAAGTCAGTTATCTTCCTTAAACTTTAACGATTTATTATACCAGTTTAACAGATTTCATCTATTGGCGATATCTAGTAACCATTAATCAAGCAATACTTTAGAACATAAATTTAGTTAGACATAAATATTAAATGTTGATGTTTTTTATGATTTTAATTAAAATGAATAGTTAATTTTTTTCGCACAATAAAAATTTGTATAAATATTTTTTTTTTCAAGAAGAATATATCGTTACTATAAAGTTGTTAAACATTTTCATTAGGTAATGAAGTCAATTTACATTTATGCATATTAGACTATCCATTATTTCCAAAAGTTTTTCTAGTGACATTTGTTTTGTTTTTGTATTAAAAGAAATAAAATCCAATTTTTTATTTTACCGCAAAGCCGCTCGTAACCGAGCACTTAAAGTAAGTAAAAAGAAAAAAAATGTCTCAACACTTTGTCTTTTGTTTAATGAGTTTTTAAAGAATTAACATTTTTTAAGTAAAGTTTTTTAAAAGCACATAAAATAATAAACTGGAAAATTTTTAACCATTTTGAGTAGTAAATTAAACACAAAAACTATGTTTTTTTTTGAGCATGCAATTTTTTGCTTCAGTCTTTCAATTTAAAAAAACTTGGAATATAAGGGACAGTCTAATGTGTTTGTATAAGCAAAATCTTATTATCTCCACTCCTTTAACTAACCATATAAAATAGAAGTTTAACATATTTTCAACTTGTTGTAGTAGTGCAATTTTATAGCATTTTCTTTGCAACTTTTTAGTTTATGTTCAACAACTGACTGATGGAAATTGCTGCGAGAGCATACAGTTTAGTTACACTGCCTTTTGCGCGATTTTGTGTTGATTTTATTATTGCACTCGTACGTACTGATGTTTTTAAGTAGTGGTAGGTGTTATGGCTGCTATAAATTTTTGGTCTTTGTTGTATTTAAAATTTTGCTTACCGGTATTTTAAACAATAAGTAAATTGTAGTTAACTTATGCAATTAAAGGGGGTTCTGTTCAGCTCACTTTGAACTAAAATTTTGATAAGACTTGGATAAAAAAATATTCACACAAAGCTTGGGTCCACCATCTTCTAATTTAAAGTAAAATTTTAGAATCAATGTGCAGTACACTTATCCCCCGAGTAAGATAAGTTCCTCGGAAAACCGTGTAAATCGAAATTGAATATATTTATACGTAAAACCGTGGAGAACGATATGCAATGCAGTTCTTGTCACCCAGATCTAAGATTGGTTTTGAATAAAAAAAATGTTCAAAAGAGTATGTCCCAGGAAATGATACTTTTGAAATATCCTCGAACTAAAGCTTAGTCGTACAAACAAAATTTATTACACAAGAATTCCTCATTTTCTAATTTGTCAAAAATCACCATTTTCTGTGTGAATGTTATATAATTTGACTTATTTGAGCTGCTTTTTAAGAACATTATGCCTTTATTTTTTCAAAAAATTCCGTTTTTGTCGCCTTATCCTATAGGTTTGAACTTTTATCGATTTGTTCGATATATTTTGATGGGTTTCAACTTTGTCGATATTATTAAATTTTTTGTTTTTAATAGTTTAATAGACCTTTTCAATATTTTTCGATAAGTTTCCAATTTGTACTTATTGATGATATTTTTCGCTAATTTTCAACTATTGAGTTTTTATTATAATATTTATCAGAATGTTTCAACAAGTACCAATTTTTTCAATGCTTGTCGAAAACTATCGCAAAATATCGAAATTTATCAATAATATCAATAATTGTCGCAAGTTATCGAAATTTACCGAAAAAATCGAGCCTTATCGAATAAAATTGGAAAAATCAAAAACACTAAAAAGCCGAAATGTATGGTAAATTTTGAAAAAAGTTGAGATATATCGAATAACATCTACAACAATTTATTTTTCGCAAACTTGAGAAAATATTGTAAAAAGTCAAAAGCTTTTGAAATTCATCGATAAAAGTCCAAAGCTTTAAAAAACATCAAAAAGTATTGTTTGATATTGAAAAAATGGAAATCAAAATTGTCGGTAATTTCGGATCTAAACGGACCACGATTAATTTTGATATAAAAATATAAAAATTCATAGTTCCAATTATTTTTTATGTGTCAACATGTACAGTTGTGGTCAAAAAAATAGAAGTGCGATACACTTTTTGATTTCAAAGAAAATATTTCGATCAAATTTAGTTTTTTTCCTTCTACTCTTCCAATATACGGTTTCTTGATAAGTACATAAAATAAGCACATGATAATTTGTTCCAAAAATATAGCGGTACTTTCTAAGTTCGCCATTATATTGAGTAATTTGCAATTTCGAGTGGTCAAAATAAAAGTAATGCTCAACTCGCTTACTTCATAAGTTCGGCTATTTACTTTAATTTAAAAAATTTGTTTGCATAATGTCGGTTTTATCATTTTTGTATATCATTGTACATTGCATTTTAGTAGGCTGTGGGAAGCATTCTACGTCAGTACGCAGTAAAAGTTTCATTTCGCAAGGTGAAATTTATAGAGAAATTCAAAATTCTATTGGATGTTGCCCGAAAGTGATTTCGAAAGCGATAAATTATACAAATAAATGAAAAACACGAGGACGAAAGCCTTCCATGTTCCCTAGGACGTGAATCGTGCAATATGGGTTTCAAAACATAATCCGTTTTTGCCTGCTAGGCTCAGGGAAAGCAATTTGGGTGCCCGGAGCATACGACAAGTACCATTTTAAAAAATAAATACATATCACAAAAAGATCGAACTTTGCGTAAGGGTACTTGGTATGGCCATGTGAAGAAACATGTGGAGCGATGAGAGGAAGAGCATTCCGGGGATCATAGTCTGTGTTTTGGCTACGCCTTACATACGGACGAGTACTTTTCTACCAAATAGACGATCACTCCAAATAATGCTTCTCACTTATTTTTTTAGACATGGTCCAGTTTTGAACATATGTCGTTCGTTGTGGGGCGATTTTATATTCATTGCTTAAGCCTCTGTACCCATGCGGTTTTCCACGAGAGAAGATTATTACATACAATACAATAAATTATATCATTTATGCTGTGTAGCGGACTTAAGATACGATCTGACCATAGATGAAGCCTCCCATATCTGTTTTTTTTTTTCATTTTTCTTACTTCAGTTCATAATTTTTACTTTGCTGCTGCGTGTTTGTTGTTAATTTTTACATGCTTTAAATGCTAATATTGTTGTTATTATGCTACTTTTGTTTTTGTTTTGATATATTTTAATATTCATAAGTTTTTGTTAAACTATTTTTATGTAAAAAATAGCTACTACGTTTTCTTTTTTAATACGTCTATAGGAGTTGCATTTTTAAGCAGCAAAAACTCAATGGAGAAATCGCAGCGTTTTTACCTTAAATATGTTTTGGGTTTAATTTGTTTATAATAATAAAAAAAATTTAATATTTCATACATTTTATTAATATGTTAAGCTTTTGCGCACTTGGAATTTGAACGGTTTTAATTAACTTTTATATTATCAATAAATAGGCTGCTGTGCTAACTTTTAATTCTGTTCGTAGCTTGCTAATAAATTAAGTTAATATTTGCGTTGTTGTTCAAGTTAGATTTTATATGTACAAATAACTACCTGCGCCCGCATTTAACTTGTTTTCTTAATTAAATTTTTTTTGATTTTATTTTATTTGCTTTTTCTGAGTAAATGTTACTTTTGTTAACCTTAATCCAAATTTTTGTTATTTTTGCAAACATCATTTTATATTTATTTGTTATTGTATTATTTTTTTTGTTTTTCTTCTTATAATTTTATATTCACTTGATCAATGAACTCGCTTGAATGGTCAATTGAAAATACGCGCTTGGCATGCGGTGAATCTGTAACATTTTTTGCCTTTGAGCGAGTTTATTTTTGCATTGTAGCTTTTTGCCGTTTGACTTAAAGGGGAAAATTAAGTGGTCTTGGGAAAGTAACAAAATATCTACTGAAAAAAAGACAGGCAAATTATTAAAGCTTTGTTGTAAAAAGTTGTCAGATATTTAACTTAAGATAAAAATTATTTTCTGTTTTTGTTCTATTTCATTTTGCTTTCACTGAAATCTACTGATAATAATTTCTCCATGTTTTTTAGCACTATATACGCCTAAAGTAAAATTTTTTATTAAGATAGAATGTAATACATAAAGTGTCAAAAAAAACCAAAAATTCATATAAATTGCTTCAAGACTTTGCATCGTCTATGATTTTTAACTCACTTCGCTTTTGATCGATTTTTTCAAAGCAATACTGACACAAAAAATATTATTAAAAAATTTTCTACAAAAGATATGACAAACGAAATTTTTTTGTTGGTAATTTTTCCATAAATTTAAAGAAATTTTTTTATTAAAACGCGAAACTTAGCCTTCATATTGGAAAATTTATTTTTTAGAAATTTTTTGTACATCCTGTATAATAAAAAAAGTACTTTGGATGATTTTTTCAGCATATGATATATAGAACTTTCTCAGGATATGTATTATATCTCGCTCAAAAAAAAATATTGAAAATTGCAAGAAAAAATAATTGCCAAAAATCTTAAACCATTTTTATTAACAATTACTCCCCCATTTTATTGTTATTTTTTAGATTTTTCGTCCAAAAATGTTGTTCTAAATAAAATTAAAGTCAGTTTTGTTGAGGAAAATTCAGCAAAAATCCAAAGAGATAGAAGGAACCAAAAAAATTTGATCGAAATTCAAGACAATATTACCTATTAACTGAAAACCCAAATTTGTAAGAACAATTTTCCCATATTGAATTGAAAAGCTGTCTAATTTTAAGGTTAGCCTTTAAAGAAAATTAAAAAAGATTAATATTCCAAAAAGATTAAGTGATCGCTTAAAATTTCAATCAAGTCAAGTGAGACCCATTTTTGTTTGAAATTATTTGGAGCGAGTTTTTCGACATTTTTTGAGCGATAATATTTTGGGTAATTTAGTTTATACCCATTAGAAGAAGAAAAATAGTAATTCCAAAAAATTATGATAGGAAAATTTTCTTAAAGTATTTTAAAAAAGTAAAAAGTTGCCAGTAAAACTTTATAATAAAAGACCTCGCAATTTTCGAATACTAACTTTTTTTTTGGTAATACATATTACTATCTTGTCAATCCAAAAATTGAAAAATCAAATCAAATTTGGAAATTGCCTTTAAATTGGACCAACATTTAGTTTAGTTTTCGGAGTTTCCTTTTTTCGTAAGACCATTTTTGTTTATTTTTTACTTTTCTAAGTAATATTGTCACTAACCAAATTTGTTTTCAAGAAAACTCTAAATACAAAAAAATAATTTAAGCTCCGAATCGTTTCGTTTACCGTTTTGGCGAATAAAGTTAAATTCTATTCAGAGGCGTACCGTGCACATCGGGCGCTAGGGACAAAAAACTTATTTGCCGCCCCTACCAAAAGAAATTTTCGTGATTTTGAGCAAAAATTTTAATAACCTTGCCACAAAAAAAAGTCCTCACTTTTGATATTTAAAAACTCTAGCAAAATGAGATATATTTCACTTTAACTTTAAAAATTTCCACCTTTGCATTCAAATTTACTACATCTATTTATTTTCATTCACTAAAAAAAGAAAAGGTCCTCATTTTTGACTTTCAAAAACCCTAGCAAAATAACGTACATATCTCGATCATTTTGTCGCCCTCCGAGGCGACCACATCCTCTGCCCCGCCCTAGCTACTGAGTCCATTTGTTTTCCAACCTGCATTTCAAAATCAGTAGGGTTATTAGAAGTCATCAAAAGTAGTTAAACTTGAAGGGCTACAGGATTAATGTATGTGATAAAACTAATCCTCAAAAGATTATTTTAAGGTTAATATTCAGCTCCTCTCTTTACACCAATTTTTAGGATTTTCCAGTTAATTTTTAGTAAAAACTTTCCACAAGGAGTTTATTATTGAGAAAAACTTTATTATGTGTTCGAGAAAAATATTTCACAAAGGGGGTCTTTACTAAAAATGCATTATTAATAAAAAATCACAAAAAATCTTAAACTTTTCAAAAGACACCTTTGCTTATACCGTCGCAGATCAAAATCAGTTATAAGGGAAGAAGGAAACAAGGTTGGGAAAAGTAAAGAAGCTGAGTGAATAAAATACTCTATGTAATATTTTTCACAAAAATTATGTAATGTGAACGTGGGGCGTCTTAGACACTACAAACCTTCACCCCTCTTTTATAATGAAATTATCAAAAAATAAAAAAAAACAAGAAAAATCTGGACTGAAATTTTATTTAGTAAAATAAATCAGCACAATGTTCTCCTTGAGAATTATATAATGGTTACTCTGATAAAACACCATTATTGAACTGTACAAACAGTGAAACTAACAAATTAAGCGCAAAATTTCAGTTCATTAAAACTACCTTCCTATATTTTAACGTTAATCAAAACGATTTGTCATTAAGAGACACTTTTGCACACAATTAACATGAAATTTAGCTTTGTTACTATCGAATTTATTTTTTTTTTGAAAATAAAGAATAATAATCCCATTGTTAATACTAATTACATGGAGTGAATAGATTTTTTAATTATTTTTTTTTATAAAAAAAAGTTCTATAGATTTTTATCAAAAAAAAAAAAATCTTCTGCCTTGCAGCTGCAACACGATTACAGCGCGGGCGTAATTACAAGTGTGGGATTTTTGTGCTTAATTTATTTTTAATGAATTAATGAACGTATGGGTAATGTTGTGTTTCTCTCTATTTTTGTAAAGTTCTTGAATAAAATTTTACGTAACGTTGCGCAATTAAAACGAAAAGTATCTACTTGAAAGTTGGGTTTTTTTTTCTGAGAAGCGAATTGCCTGAGCAGATACCATAATTGTATATTACGTACATAAGCAAAATTAGCTACGTTTGAGTGTATATTATACACAGATACAATACATCAAAAAGTAGCTACTTTTACCGTTAACGACATTTGCTAGGTTTTTGTTTTTAATACATCGAAAATGTTAGCAGCAATAGCTTTAATTTCAGTAATTAAAGTTCAAAATTGTTTTGTTGCCGTGGGCAACACAAATCGCCAAAAGTTCCATAAGTCATGTTGCAGTTATATAACGTTTTGAATTAAAGAAAATTAATTTTTTGCACATAATAACATACGTTGGGTTATCGAAAGAAAGAAAGGTAAGAAATTTCGTTTTAGCCATTCAACAAATGAGTTAACTAACGTTTGTTTTCAAGCCTTATGAATGTTAATACAAACGGAACTTCTTTGAACGAAAAAAATATAAAAAGCCTGTCAGCATGCCTGTTTGCCTTAAAGAGTTTATAAATATCATTCTTTTAAGATATTTTCTTTGAAATTAATTATAAGAAAAGCAAAATATTTTAAAAATACGAAATTTATTATGTTTGTAAAGAAAAACACAAAAAAAATATCCACAGCTCATCTGAAAGAAAATCTTTAGGTAAAAAGTCTTGCACGATTCTTTCTTATTGATGAATTTTCTTTATTTTAAACTTTGAAAGAACATTGCAGGAAAAAAAATTGCTTGACGCTTAGTTTATTATTGAAAGTCAAAGGACCATGTTTTGCAGAGCTTCAAAAACTATTGATTTTATCAATTTTAAGCTCAAAACTATTTGCAGAAAACGCAAATATCCACAATTAAAGTTCACGTATTATAAAATCACTAAAAGTCGTAAAAAATTGTTTTTTTTTTTATTGCCCATGGTCAAGTATCACGAAGGATTTCTGAAACAGAACTGATCCAAAATACTTTGCAAAACAGCATCTGTTGGTCAATATTTTTGATAGATATTGCCAATACTCATCTCTAGTTTTCAATAATAAAATATGATAATATGCACGCACCATTGTCCTTATTCTGTCGTTATGCCGAAAAGCTTTAGAAAGTATCGAGTAGTATCGAAAAATCGATGACAGCTGAAGTATGTCGAAAGTAATTAAAACTACAATATAGCATCGGTTTTGCCCAAAGATTGAGTGGTGAGTAGCAGAAACAGGGACTTGCAATTATTTCAGCACTCTATAAAGTTCTTCGGGGGTTGTGACTATCAAGAGAGAATTTAATGCTATCTTGATTGAAATATGTCCTGTTGACGAAAATATTTATCGAACGTTTCTTAAAACTATAGATAAATACACTCTTTTATTCGCGTTACTCATACGACAAGAAGAACCACAGACAGATGAATTGTTGATCTCTGAGGATGCCAGAATTTTGTACTTTTTACTACCAAATAGCATCAAGCAATTTTGAATATTCATTAAAAGTGGAAATACATTTATCGATAGTCGACAAAAACCAAGAAGCAGTAAGCAGTATCAAAAAAACTGATTATAGACAAAAAGCATTAAATATTAACAATAAAACAATTAAAATTTCAAAAATGCATCAAATAATGACGAAAAATCGATAAATGTCAAAATATATGAGGTAAATCCATTTATTTCGGCAAGTATCGAAAACTCGGTAACCGTTGAAAAGTTCCGAAAGTAATGAATAGTTACGTTAGTATGGAAAAATTTCAATAAATCCAATAGCTACGCATATCGGCAACTCGGTCAAAGTCAAATATTGGAGTTGTTGATGGTTGAAAAATATCGAGTGGTATCGAAATATCAAAAATTTTACTTCTTGATCTTTATTGTCGTCTTTTCCATTTTATGTTCATGATACTTTTGAATATTATTATATTTTTCAACTTTTAATAATAATTTCTGTTTAGACTTTTTTCTCTGTTAAATTGGCATCAGATTTTGAACATGTTAATGAAATGTGTGGTTTATCTTACAAAGTCTAAAGCAAAAGTTATCAGTTGAAACTTACAGAGCTCTCTAAGATTAGTATGGGAAAAATATTTAATATAAAAAAAAACCAAAGAAAATTGAGGTGCAGTCAAAATCGCCCGAAGTATTTTATAAATAAAACTTTGTGTATGCTTAAAAATTATTTGTCTAAGGAAAAAAGCCCAAAAATGATGAAGATTTTTTGTTCAAAATTAATGAAATATCTCAAAATTATAGCATGAAAATCGAGCAAAATAAAAAACAACATTTGCTGAGTCATAACAGACCTAAAACAATTTCTCCTGAACAAATGACCCCCAAAATCTAAAATTCTTTATACAGAAAATTTTTGTATACATTTTTTTTCCATTTTCTTATATAAAATTAAACTTAAATTTAAAGGAAAAATTTTTTCATGCAAATTCATAACATTTTTTTTCCACATTACATCCAACGAATTGGCAAAAATTTTGGGCCATCTTTCATATAAAGTAAGACTCAAAAATTTCGTTTGCCGTTTTCGTCTGCAATAAAACTTTTCTGCAGTACATGTTACTTAAACATATTCAAGCATTTAATAAATTAAAATTTTAATATTGTTATCTTATCTCGAAATGAGTAACTACAACTTAAAACAAATAAACAAAAAGCTATCAAGTAATAAAACATATAAATAAATATTTCGTAATTGAATAATTGCACAATATCATGTATTTTTTAATTAAATTTATTCACATTTATGAGATAAAAGGTGAGATTTCTTAGTTGCACAAGAAAAAGCCAAGATTTATTATAAATATCAGTTTCACATTAATGTTCATTGAATTTTCATTGAAATAAAAAAAAATCGCAAAACACGACGTGAGCACGCTAGAATGTTTCTGACTTTAAAAGAACAGAAGAAACAAAAACAATAGATAAAAACAAAGGTGTGTTGCATTCAACCATTAAAGATACTCTATCTTAAACTGCAACTTTTTAATAAAAGAATATTTTTGAGATGACTAAATACATAGCTATTCTGAAGTGATGACATAACATTCGAAAGTCCTTTGAAACTTTTTTATGAAACCTCAAACCTGTGGGTGTAGAGTTATAAGTCAATTGGCAACAAAGGTAATATACATAACACTTAAGTCTATTTTGAGCTGATATTTTGTTCAAAGCCGTTTACCAAACAGGTACTCCGTGTGGTGCAATTAGAATTACTGCCACTCTATATCGCTACTCCATATTGTTTTGACTTAATTTTTTTTTAATAATAATCTCCGAAATTTACATACAAAATTAGTGACATGATGAAAACCATCATAAGTCATCTGAATCAACATATTCAAATTCTCTTTCTTAGACTGAAGTGCCTCTCTTTGGTTCTATTAATTCCATTCGGCCACTCTCATATTTTTGCCATCACTTGGAGAAAAATATGCATTTTATTATACAAACTTTATTACTTATGGACAAATTTTATTACCTGATTTCAATGGTCATGTCACATCATATCCGTAATCAAATCACCTTTTAGCAGCCAGTAGTAAGTCATAGCGTACAGGAACCATCAGTCAGTTTTTCCATAAATTTTTAATTATTGATAATGAAAAAAACTCTGCTTTTGCAATGACGTTGCACGTTCGAAAAGCAGTCTGGTATCTTACAAGAAAAATTTAAACCATCTGTTTAAATCGTTTACAGCACAGAACATATGACATATTGAATTTTATTTTAGAAAAGACTGTTTAAAACAAACAAAAATTGAGCATCAGTATGTTGTGATTTAAAGGTGGTAGCTCTGCTCCGTGGGCTCCAGAGGGGTAAACGAAACGAATGTGTTTTTAGCATTGTCATGGCTATCAATACATACAAACAGAGGAAAATGCTAATTGTACTGTGTTACTGATAACGACATTTATTCCGAAAAACTTAATTCTTTGAAAAAGGTGTTTTTTTTTAGAATGACAGAACTTTAAATTGGTATGAAACGCATAAATTTAATTTCAGTACAATTTTTTTCATTAAGATAAAAGGCATAAAAATAATATACTAGATATGTCCACTGTAACAAATCGCATTGTATTTTGACCACTTGTGACCAAAATTAGACGAGCTATGTTGATTTCTGAAGCTTAAATTGTCATATTCTCATAGAAAATAATCGAACAATTAGCGCATTCGCTTAGTACACCGACCTTTATTTCAGTACCTACCGATTTTCGTATTTTTGTTGCAGTTGTATAGAATTGAGTATATGATATGTTGTTTGAAGTTTCTAAATAACTTACTATATGATTAAAATTATTATTAAGCAATACATGCCATAATATAATCTACAAAACTAAAAAAAATATTTATGTTAAAACGTAATTAAGGCGTGTTTTATTTTAATTTGAAATTCTATTAGTAAAAGATATACCCCTTATAATAAAAAAACAACAGAGTGTGAGCTGTAAAACAGACTTAGTTTTTAAGTAAAAATGAAGAATCGCTTGCGCGAGAATCTAGTGGTTGTTCTATAATTTTAAGGAGAAAAAGTTAGCGTGGTAGTTCTTTAGGCTTTTGCTTTAATTTTTTACATTCTTTATAGTTATTCTGTTTAAAAAAGTCTTTGTTAAAGTTTGCTAAATTGATATTAAAGTTTTCTAGCGTGCTGCTTGGTGCGTGTGGTTCAGGTAACTAAAACAAGGAACATACAAGGACACATACTTAATTTTTGCTATTTCGGTAATAATTGTTAACTCGGCGAGAGTGTGGCCGGGTGTAACATACCCACCCTGTTACTTTTATGTGTGTGGATTTTTATTTAGCTATTCAAACGTTTCATTGTTTTGAGAAACTGGAGTTAAAGGGATGTGGGAGAGGATAGTGGCGTGATTGCAGTAACGCGGCAGATGCGCTCGAGTTACTCGCTTGCTAACAACGCTTGGGTGCGTAGTTGTGAACTAGTTTTCTGTTTTATTTTTTAGATTTCAATTAAAACGATTCTTTTAGTTTATGTAGTTCTCGATTTCATGTTCGACGAGGTTTTATAGTTTTTTTTTCATAAATATTTTTTTTTATTTCTTTTGTAGGTTTTATGAAAGAGCCTAATTTTGGGTTTGAAAAGCTAGGTAATTTTGTTCATCTTCGACTATAATGTAAAAAGTATTAAGCTGCCACAGATGTTTTATTAAAATTAAATGATTATATTGCCTATTACAATAAAACACATTTACTTTAATGCTATCTATTCGGTAAATGAGTTAAAGAGTCAATTTTGTACGTGGGTATGGCATACTCTGCCACATACTCTGTGCAACATTTTGTCACCACACTGCCGTTGGGTTAAAGCAAAATGATTTGAAAAAACAAAAAGTTATGTTGACAAAAAAATTTTTGAAAAAAAAGTTCCATAATAAAGATCTAGAGTATAGAATATTTTTTGAATTAGTTTCATATAACTTTTCCATTAGTTTTTGGGAGATTTTGAATTTTTATTTAGGTCAAAGTTTTTTCTGACAAGATATTTTTTTTTTATATTAAACACAACATGATTTGTTATGTCAAACACATTTCGAACAGAAAAATTAACAATATTTTTATTTTATAAAATATATATGGCATGAATCCAATAAAAACTACATTTTACTTCAGAAAAGCCACTATGTATTAAATAATAATTTCACGAACATATTCGCTTAATATAATTTGTGCCACGACCACCAGTAACTGATTTACTGCACAAATATGGTTTGCAGAGGGTGGTGATTAAAAAATAAGCCCATTGTAAAACTTTTGAGTGAATACGCATTGAATTACACAATTTACTTAACTAACATGCTGGTAATTCCGGCAGGTTTTTTATTATTTCTTACAAATATGGATTGTACAACACAATAGCAAATGTAGAAAAAGCTGGGAATTATAAGTAGCAAAATAACTCTTTTTGTTTTTATAAACAAAACACGTATTATAAGAAATACTTTAAACAAATCGAATAGAAACAAATTATTAATAATTCAAAAAAAAGGTACATACATATGGCATGCATTAAATATGAATTTTTCAAGAACAAAAGCTGACAACCTTCAAGATGTTGATGGTGTTGGTTTATGCCAAGTCCATATATGTTGTAATTAAGCAATTCTAATAAAATACATTTAATTAAAATGAAAAAAAAAAACTCAGCACTCTTTTAGTGTTACTTTTATTGCTTTAGGTAAAGAATTAAAAAAAAAAACTATAATTAAATCATAACTACATGCAATCACTTGATTGAGCTTACAATGCAGCAAACAAAATTTTTATTAAAAGTGAAATGTAAAATTTAAAAAATTATTTTCTATCTCCGGATATAAAAAACAGCATTTTGAATAATTTCATTAAATTAATTATGAAATGTTTTTTACTTATAAAACACTAAGCAATGTTACAATGGTTAAAAAAACTAATTTGACTTATTGCTGCAATTAAGAGAAAATTTTTTTCTGCCATACATCATACATTGACATAATTTATTAATTGCGTTGAAATTGAAACACGATTAAGTAATCATATATACCAAGATAATTATTGTTTTCATAAAAATTTTGCTCTTTTTGCACAATTGTTGTCAATTAGAATGGTTAGGTCAAATGTTATACATATGTGCATATGTGTATGTATTAAAATTCTCAAAATTATTACAAGTAATAAAAAATAATTGTTTCATAAACAAATTCACGCATTCTTTATGATCTGTTGGTCAACGTTGCGCATGCTCGCACTGGCAAAACAACTTTTCAACTTTATTCTGGCAAAAATTTTCACACACTTGTCGTCTCTGGCTTGAGCTTCAACACAGCTGACAACATTCACTTTTTGGCATATTAAAAACAAATTTTTTTTCTTCTTCGTTCTTCGCAATAGAATTGACCAATTTATTTAGTTTATTTGATTTGATAAACATTTTTCGGCAACTTAAATAAATTTTAGATATCAACAACTACGTCACTTCGAAGTGTTGTGTTATTGTTTCTGTAAATTTTATTTTTCTTTAGGAAAATTCAAAAGATATAGCATTAAGTTTAATACTAAATTGTCCATCTTGTAAAATTACTTAATGGAAATCACCACTGTGTCTGGTAACAGAAAACAATAAAGCAGATGAGTCCAAGCACTCGCGTCGATATTTGGTTTCTGATTTTAATATACAAAATACGAAAAAAAGTTGAGCAAGTTGAAAAATGATGAATAAGTCGTAAAATGACAAATATTTGAAGAAAAGCTGAAAATAAGCTGAAAAAATAAAATAAAATATTAAAAATAGTAAATTAAAAAAAAATATGGAATAGGTCCGAAAAATTTTGAAAACTCTGAAAAAGTTCAAAAATTACGTAAAAGGAGAAAAATGTCGTATAAGTCGATAAAAGTTCAAAAATGTAACACTGATATTTCGTTAGCGTGAGCGTTACTTTCACATCAATAGAGATTTTCTCTCCTTCATTTTAACGTTAAAATTTGACAGTGCAACTCCTTTTTAAATTTGATCATTAGAAGATTTTCACCAAAATCTCAATAGCTTAGTTTCGACTTTTCACTACATTTTGCTTTTTTTCAATGTTTTCAATACTAATAGATTTTTTTTTGTCTTTTGATACTACTCAACAATTTTCAACTCCCATGGGCCAGTCAAATTTTATTGATTCCCATTGACTTTCATTGATTTTCACAAACTTTTCCATTGTATTCGATATTTTGCAATGATTTCTACACTCAGCGGGTTTTAATTGTGTTTCTAATATGTTTATCAAATACCATTGAATTTTACCGAGATTTCAATACACATCAACATATGCATATCGACTTCATGTTTTTTTTGTATTTTCGATATATATTCAGTCGTATCGAAACAATTGGATAAGGTTTAAAGCTCTTAAATTAATCAAATTTTACAGTAGTAATTAGCAAAGACCGATCGATATTCATGTTAACTTAAACGAGTAGTTCGATTAAATAGTGTGCAATTATGTTTAAGTTCACATGTATATCGACAGTTGCTTATGACTGTGAAGTTCGATAAACCAATGTTCAATTATAATTCATAATAATCAGTAGACAAAAAGTAGACCCATAAAAAGTTCTTTTAAATTAATACTTAAGAGACTTTTTGATAGTTTTTAATACTTTGAATAAAATTCGATAGGAATGATGCTAATGATGGTCCACATTTATCGATTACTATCAACTTTAAATTTATTTAACGAATTGTTTAATACTTTATGTCTTTTATCGAGTTTTCGATACTATACTATACCTTTTGTTAATATTCAAGACATAGGATTTTAAAGACATCATGACAATATTCTTTAATTTTCATTTTGAAAGATTTCTATCAACATTTCGTTTCTCTTTTTGGCTGATATTGATTTGATGATATTTTTGACACTTTTCCGACTTTTATCAACTTCTCAATGCTATGCATTTCTTTTCAGTACATTTTGACTTTCATTAAATTGTCGGCTCAAGTCAAATTTTCAATGCAAGTCCACAATAAGGATACCCTACCACAAAATTACGTGTAATCAAAATTTGCAACACACCAAAGTACAACTACATTCACATACCAAGCTCACATGCTGTTTTGTTCAATTGTTTATATTCTGCCAAGATAGTTGTTGCTATGATGTCAGTCAAAAGTATATGCAATTATTTGTGGAATGACCGGAAAAATATTCCATTTAGTAAAATTATATTTGCCATGCAAAACGAATGACTAAAGTCAATTGCTTTTTAACAAAACTAAGATATTTTTCGCAAAACATTTTAAAATGTAAATAAATTCACAGCTATGAGACGTAAATAAGCTAAAATTAACAAATACAACAACAACAAAAAACAAAAAAAAAAGAAATAGCATCAATAAAACAATAAAAAATGGCAAAAGTAAAAACAATGAAATCAACTGTTGAAATAAACTATAAAGTAAGAAAAAATAAAAAAACACATGGACTATAATTCAGTTAAAATGAATAGAAAATAAAAAACTTGAAGCAAATGTTGCACTTTGCGGCAACAGCGTCATTAGCCATGGTAACAGAATCTAATGCCATATTAAAGCCGCTTTATTTACACGCTGCAGGTGAGTTGATTTGAAAAAGCGTAAAAAGCAACAACACAACGCATTTCAGTGAGGTCAGTAGTGGTAGTAGTGGTGTTGTTTTAGAAAAGGCATTAAAAAAAAATTATTTCAACTAACAACAACAGCAACACTACGATCTGCCAAACAGTTAACGAGTTTCGAGTTTCTATAGTATGATAAATGTACAACAAAGTTTAGAAAAATTGCAACAGCGCAAGCGTAAAGTTGTCTGCAATTTGCAGATTTTCATTTTGCTGCAGCTGTTGTTGTTGTTGCTTTTCTAACATTTTTCTGTTTTTCATTGTTGGTTGTTTATTGGTCGGTCCAATGAAGTCTGGTTTATTAAAACCAGTTTAAAAAATGCAACGGTACCCTATGGTGCAGCAGTCAGTGAAAACAACAACAGCAAGTTGTGGGTTGCATTTTTCGCTTAAACAGCAACTGACGCGCCTGTGTATACTCAACAAAAGTTGTTAGTACATTGGCTGAAAGAAATTTTTTAGGAGATAACATATTTGCATAGTCGGGGAAAGCCAGCGACATTTTAATGTGTCACATTTGACCAAAGATGTAATAAATTTAGTTCGACAATCTAAGTGCAGTACATCATGCAAATCGACAAGTTAGGCACACTACCGATATATGACCGCTTAAAGAGGCCGGAAACAGGTTTTTGCCTAATAATTCGAAAACAAGCGCCATGCTTATGTAATAAACCAGTTTTGATGATATTTTGTTAAGCAGAAGACTGAACCCTAAATAAGTGTATTAAAACTTTTTGTTCTTTTAGTGGGCGTGGCACCATTCCTTATAGAAAAATCGCTCTTGGGGCTAAGCTGCTACAGCGATATTGAAGAAATCTGATATGTAGATAAATACTTATATTCCTGAGAAAAAATATTTTTTTTAATGGGCGGTGCTATGCCCCTAACCTGAAAATATGTTTTCAAAGTTAAGATATTGAACCGATTTTGATGATATGTGGGCATTTAAAATTTACCATTAAAGGAATTTCGTTTTTAATATAATTAATAAGTAAAATTCACTCTTGCGCAAAATTTTGTGCCCTGCGCGACTATATGGTAAATTATCTGAAATCATTGAATTAAAATGCGTGAAATTTTTGACATATTTCGCAATACTTAGCGCATGGGTGAACATTAAGCACGTAAAAAATGTGATCCCAAATGTGCACTTTTTCGAGTGTTTTTGACAAAACTTTGTGCAAGGTTGAATCGTTTGTTCATGTTGGTTAAACATACTATGTTGTATAAAAAAATAACACGCAATTGTTAAAAAAAACTAAACGAATTTATTTATTCATAAACATTAATTTTGTCACCTTCAATTGGTAAATAAATAATATTATTCAGGCGCCATGAAGCGCTTGCGTGAGAATATCCTCCGAAAATGGCCAGGTTTGTCCAAGTACAAATAATGGATTTTGCACTACAACAATGCACCATCTCATAGAATCCACATTTTGTAAGAATATTTTACTAAAAAGTATCAAGTCGAGGAATACGCTTTGAGTTCATTGAAACCATAAAAGCAATTTTTCTGAAAGAGCACTGGATCAAACGCTGTCGTAGTTGTATTCTAAGCAGTGAGTCCTCGGGCGTCTCGCCTCCTACCGAAAGAAAATTTCCAAAATTTCATATTATGCTAAAAAACAATTTTAATTTCATATTACGAGGACTAGTTCTCCTCCTTCTCGGGCCCCCCGCTAGGGACCCCACTGTCTCTAATTCATTAACAATTTATCTTAACTAGCTTTGGAAACAATATCGATTAAGTGACCGCCATTACTGGTGAGACAAAAGCCAGCTCTTTTTCTAGTAATTTTTCACACATTGGCCAGCTTTTCGCTTGATATCGCTGACGTTTTGGCTCGAATGTAGTTTCGAGCTCTTCTATGACCTTTGGCTTGTTGGCATAAGCTTCGCTTTTCAAAAATCCTCAAATAAAAAAGAACGCTGGAGTCAAATTCGAAGATCTTGTTGGGTAGTCAATATCGCCGTTTTTCGATACCATACGTCCAGCGAAATTTAGATGCAAAAAGCTCTTTGTTGAGCGCGTAACGCGTCGTCTTGTTGGAACCAGAAGTCCTCCAGTTATTTTTTTATGCATTTGCGGTAACACAAAGTGCGCCAACATCTTCATGTATCGATCATCATTACCAGCTATGACGAAGAATATCCCAATAATGGTTTTGGAGCAAACATGTGCCAAAACAGTCAAACAGTTTGTAAATTATTTGAGGATTACCGGTGCCCCAAAATCGACAAATTTGTTCGTTGACTGCGCCAGAAAGTGTAAAATGACCCTTGTCCTCTCATCAGTGTTTTGACGATGTCCACGCTTAGTTAACACAACTGAGCGATTACATTTATCGTATATTGATTAAAATTTTACTGAGTTGAGAAATGTGAAATTTATTCAAAATTTCCTTGACAAGATTGAGATTGCGCAAATATGCAGGAAAATAATAAAAACTTAGCTACACTATTTTTGAAATTTGATTTTGAGTATGCATAATATTAAGTAGCTTGGTCAATTCTGTTAGCCTCATATTTTGGCCAAAATAACTATATGTTCGAAAAATGTGCTTGAATGAATGGCATGTGGATAAACGGACACTAAATCAATATATTTTTAGCTCTTTTACAACTTTGGACTTCGTGTACTTTTCTATTTGACATTGACTTTTGAAGTTGTTTAGCAAAAACTTTATTTTAGCCTCTTTAAATCGTGAAAAAGCTTATATACTCTTTGAAGCAGCAATGGTTTTTCTATTATATAGTCCAAGGTGTAATGATAGACTTAAAAGTCCTGTCTCATGATCAAGCATCTAATTTGAAAAATCAACTAACGACCATTAATTTTGAAAATGCCCACATACTAATGGCATATATAAATATATTTAGCTTTACTAATTATTTCTTTTTAGCGTGTAAAGTTGTTGATGTCCGTATCGAGATTTTGAAACAATCGTACAGTTATGTCAGTCTGGAAAAACTAACAAATGGCGCTTAAGTTTTTTGTTTTACTCTCCTACAGGTCTATTAAAGCAGCAACAACAAAAGTTCAAAGGTGCATAAACAGAAGGACGGTTAAATGAATGGACTTTAAAACGCAGCATTAGATTGCAAAGCCTTAAAGCGTGAGAATAAATTAAAAAGGGGGGGCTCAATTGAACCAACTTGTGATTGTTAATAAAAAGTAAAACATTTCGGTACATTTTTTTTATGATTACTTAACTTAACCATGGTTGTTCTCAAAATGTCATTATTGTTTTTATCGTTGTCGTCGACGTCGCCACCGTTGTCGTTCTTGTTGTCGCTAAAACCTGGCAGTTTTAATGTGTCTGTGTGTGTGTGTGGGTTCAGGGTTAATTGACAGTAAGTTAAACCAAGCTTAACTTCTGTTTTTGCAGTCACTATTAAATTGAATTGATATTAATTTTAATTAAACTGCAATTGAATGGTGTTGAAATTTAGAAGAAAAATTTGTGATTTTTTAATTATTTTGCTGTGCTGTGCACACAGGAAGTTCCTTTCCTTCTTTAAATCAATTGAGTTTTCATTAAGCTGCTTTGTTTTTTATTTTTAATTTTTGACTTGAAATTTGTCACCATAGTTTTGTTATTTGAAAACTTTATTTATTTTACCTTCATGGCTGAAAACGTTTTTAAAATATTTTAATTGCTTTTTCGTATTGCCATTTTTATTGCTATTACTGTTGGCTGCCAAAATTCCAACAACAAAATGCGCACGTCTTCAGTTTGACAATTTTTTTTTTTTTGTTTTTTTAGCTTCTTAAGTTTTCTTATTTAATTTGTTGGTTTTTTGTTTTATTTATGAAATTCAGCAATGCGTAGCATACAAAATATAATTGAATATTAAAGGTATAATGACAATATGGGCAGTAATTTTGATTGCGTGAAATTAAGCGATTTCCTCATATCAAATTGTTTATGGTCGATGTTTTTGTAACATTAATCAAAGGTCTATTTTTTTTTGATTTAGCAATGTTGTAATAAAGATTCAATTTTTTTTCCATTGGTATATTAAAAAAAATTTAAATCGTCATTTCTTAATCGAGAATTGTTTTTTTCTTTTTAACCACCATTAACAATTCAAATTAATGCATGAGTAATTGAGGAGTAAAGGAGTTGAAATTATTTTTGAAATGGGTGACAAGGTGTGATCCACTTTATTGAATAGATCCACATTACATGAATAGTAACGTAGTTCAGCGAAAGTGGCACTAGGCAAGCCTGCAAGTTGGATAGTACCTAATGGTATTGAAAGACATTGAAGCTTTCTTTCATTTCCCCAGTTCTGTGGCTAAATGACCTTTCGCTTAAGAACTTTGAGGGTCACAGTTTATGGGTTGTTTCTATAGTGTCCAATGTACGCCGATCCATCCAGGGTTTGTTCGCTGGTGGCCACTCAAACAATTTTCAGTTTTCCAGTTTTCCAGTTTACGACTTGGAACTCTTCCATTGTAACAATCACAAATGAGTAAGGGTACATTAATCAACATTGGCGTTTTTTTAGAGAGTGCGATGTGAGTATATTTTGCCACGGAATGTTCAGGGTGTCTTTGGATTCGACCAAAATGAAATTCAAGACTGAAATCGCATAAGTTCTGTTCTCTCTCTCTCAGAATATCGGCCATTGAAATGACTACCCTCAAAGGCGCACAGGGTTTCAAGGTCAGATGCAATTAAATTTGAGTATGTTGAGGTCAAAAGGAGAAATGACAAGCTATAATTTGAAAATTTAGGAAAACTCTAGAGGTTTAGTGCTCAGAGGTATACAAAAATGGCCAAAAGCGTCTATTTTGGGGGATTTCCACCACTATTTCTTCAAAAACTATATGTGATGAATAAATTTTGAGTCCAGACTCGTGTTCAGCGTGCTAAAATATATCGGTAGCACCTAGTCAATTCCTATTATCAGACTCAAAGCTAAAATTTGCAGACCAGTGATATCGAAGAAGTCGATATATATCACAAACTATTAAAAAGTATTGAAAAAAAAAATCTATATTAAAAGCATATACGAATCAAAAAGTGTTGAAAAACATCGAAATAGTTGAATCAATTGGTAAATTATCGAATATTATCCAAAACATCGATAGCAGTCGAAAAGTATCTAGAAATAGGGGTGGAAAGTATCGAAAAAGTCGAACTAAGATGGAATGTATCAAACCGTATCGAGGAAGTCGATGAAACTCTAACAATGGAGAATCTCTCAAGAAAGCCGACAAAATTATAGAATGGCATCGAAAAAGCACAGGAAATTCAACAACATTACGAAACACACAAGTTCCACACAACCCACCGCATTCACAAAATTTTTCTTTGTAAAATTGTTCCACGGTACATAGAGTCTATCTCTGTTTTATAATGATATAAACATGTAATATGAGCTAATAAAGTATTTAATTCTTAAATTAACTCATTAAGAGAAACATATCTACCTGTGCTCAACTTAATTCATAATGTTTGATAACCTTTAATTTTAGTAAAAGTATACATAGTCAAGCAATTAAATATTCCTTTTAATTTCATTACATATTATAAGTTAATTAATCTTTCTTTTGGCATAAAATTTGATTAAAAAATTAATATATAACTCAGCATAACCAATAAAATATGCTTACAATGATTTCATAAAGGCCACGCATTAAAGCCAAATTATCAATGGTCTAATAGCGAAGTAAACTTTAAGAGTTCAACACAATAAATTCGCATTTCGTATACAATTTTTGACATATCACTGTTTTTAAACGCTTAAAAAATTTGCTTAAATTATTAACTTTTGTTCAGATAAGTGAACATAAATTAAGATTCGTTTGAATATTTGATAGGGGTAGAGTTCAAAATTTGCGCTACAAGAGTACCTATGTATTAGTAAAAATATTTCGAAAAAGGATAGATCAGGGTAAAACCAAAGAGTTTGATGATTTCATAGGCTGATATGTTTATTTATTGTTTATGTTGTATTTGGCTTATGGGCTTTTGTCTAAGTGCTATGGCTTTTTTTCTTTGCCAGAGGTACTTCAGCTTATGAAAAATTAAACACAGGCATTAGTTTTTTTGGACTTTTTCTTAAAAGGCGTTACAAAAGCAAACTAACCTTTTCAAGTTTTCGTAACAAATTGATTTTTATTGTTGGTTTTTTTCTTTTAAATAATTTTTATTTATTGTATTGACATGCGTGGCATTTTGATTGTTGGAGTAATTACATGAGGTCTACAATAAAGCAGACAGCTGGCAGTACAATACCAACAAGCAACAAGCATATGAAATTGTGTCTTAAGTTTTCTTTTTTTCGATAATTTGAACTTTTTTCGAAACTCAAATAATTAGCAGAAAAAAAGGTGTGAAATGTTTTACAAATGCAACAAAAACACTGAATTATATTAAAAAAACTAATAAGAGGAAGGAAAAAACCCGCTGCCTATTGATGACCTGAAATGTCAATCATTTAGGGTTTCATGCTGAAGTATTACGAATTTTAAAGTTGTTGTTTTTTTTTTTCTTATGGAATTTCAATTCAACTTTAGACATATGAAAACACCCGCATAATTAACGCATTGAAATCGAATGATTTTTTATATTAATTTTTTTTTATAATATTTAATATTTGGCTAAGCAGTTTTGAGCTTTTGAGTGCTTTTCCGGTGTTTAAAATACTTATTCTTGTTGTTGTTACTTTTGTTGTTGTTGTAGTCTCAAGTTAACGAGACTCAGGGTGAATTGTATTTAAGCAAAGTTGAACTTTGTAAGTAGTAAAACTTGACTTGCACGATAAATACCAGAGTGGGGAATAATGTATTTAATTTTCAATGCATTATCGCTTCCACTATGACTAAACTTTGCTAGTGAAACTCAAAATTTACTATTGCTAAAAAAGTTGTGTGGAAATTTAGTCGAAGCTTCATGGAAATTCATATCTATTAGGAATGTCCGCATAAAAAATTTTTAATTTCATGGATAGTAAAAATATCTCTTGAAAATATTTTTAGTGCCAATGTAATTCGACTTGCACACCATTAAATATTTAGTGATGAATCTCACCAGCCCTTAATATTAAGTAACAAGAAACTGAACAGTTGGTGCTACTGGTAGTTGAAATTGAAATTCATTACCACCGAGTGTTAATTTGTAAAAGGGTTTCAGTTCTGCTAAGTATTTTCTGGTTGTGGGATATAATTTGCACTCCCACTAAAATGTTAAGTGGTAATGAATTTTTATCCCACTATTACTTAAGAAAATTTTGTATGAAATTTAGTGCGCTAGTCCCCACTCTGATGAGTAATTATATAGTAGAACATGAGGAAATTGTCGAATAAAGGAGAACGCGTAATTAGCGGAGCAATTGAAAGATGATCAGCGGATTATATGAATACACACCACATATTAAAAGTTAAATAAATAAAAAAAATATTTAATAAATTTGTAGCATTAACATTCGCTTTGATTCTTATGAACTAATGCGAAATTTTTTTTCACTTTTTTTCCGAAAGCCACTTCTATACTTTTAAAATGAAAAATATATACATCCTGTGTTTTAATTTTCTCCGTTTCAACTACAATGCATTACAACCTTAATAGCAAATATTTTCGTAGCTGTTATTTCTAATAAAATTTTACTGCAAAAATTTTTGCCACTTACACAGCATTTGTTTTTCCATTTATACCAGGCAACTTTAATTTGTAGCACGAAATCACGTTTTTTTTTGTGCATTTTTATTTTTTTACATTCAGCTCAAATTCTAAGCCTGATTCCATGGCGCCACTGCCAATGTTAAAATTGTGGTTGAAATGAACAAAAAAAAAAAAAAAACGCTAAAATATGGTTTTAAATTAAACAAGTGAAATTTCAATGCTGTTCATGCAAATCTTTAAACTCGATTTCGTGTGCAACTTTTGGATTGCTACCGATAAGCAACGCCATAAAATTCGTTTCTTTAGAAAAACATGCATATATACTCTAAATTAGCAATAAAAAAATAACTAAGTAGTTTGTTAAATTCAAATGAATGAAATATGTGAGAAACAAAATTGCATTTGTTAAGGAAACCATAAAAAATCAATTAATTGGCACGAGAATTGTACAACTCCAACCCCGTATCGAAAATGTGTCATTGCTGCCGCACCAAAAGACGCAAAAATAACGAACGTGTTTTAATTGCATTTTTTTTGTGCGATTTCACTATATCTTTGTGATGTGGTGGTGTGTGGTGTTATCCAAATTGGTTTTTTTGGTGGAATGCCACATGTCGAGCGTAACAACACTCATTCGATGTTCAACAATCAACAATGTAATGTACAAATTTTATCACAAACCAAATTTGCGCGTGTTTTTCACTGATTTGTGTAATAACTCATTAACTTTTGCTAATTATTGTGACGTTGGTGGTGTTGGGATACGCACGTCACTTTCATGTCATCGTTTGAAAAGTAATTAATTTAATGTCTATTTTTTGATTTTGCTGATGATGATTTTAATAATGTTCAATCTAAATATTTTTGTGCAAAAGGATTTTAAAAGTTTTTTTTTGTTTAGCCACATATTGAAAGCATTTTGCAATATCGCCACTCTTCCGAACTTTCGAAGATAGTGCACCACGTGTCAAAGCTTTGTTCGCTTAGGTGTTAGTTTTTTTCAAAAAACAGTGAGCTTATAAAAGTGAATGTGTAAATTAATTAAATAATAATAAAAACAAAATCGAGAATATTCAAGTACGTGCACGATGTGTTCATAAAAACGATATTTTCGAAATTATATTTAACTTTATGTCCATGTTAAATAATTTGGTAAACGTTTGCTTGAAGTAATCCTTTACATTTTTTATTAAGTCCTATTTTTCTGACGTCGATTTTAATGTTAATAGTGAGTATACATCAAAATTTAGGGGAAGCATCCAATATCAGAGATAACAATGTAATGCGATAACAATGTAAAAATGTTCCAAAACAATACCTTAAAAATTAATTTATGATAATTGGTTGAATAAGACTCTTCTATAAAGTCTCGCAAATACGTCACTTTGTAAAAAAGATGACAGGACCACTGACGCCGGGTCCACAGGAACACAGGGATTCAGAATGAGTGGTTTTCTGGCCACCTTACCTAGCCAAAAGGATGAGTGGACTCTCTAGAATCGAATTTAATACTGTTTGTTTTTACTATGTGACCTAGTAGTTTTTCCAAAAACTGTTCATGAAAACAAAAGAAGAGAAAAAACTCACTGTTAAAAAGAAGCCACACAAACCCTCTCCTAATATGGCCGTTTTCATCAGACCATTTTCGAATTTCAGCGCTTAAAGTTTGACGTCTTGGATCTCAATGAAGAGCAATATATGCTCTGAATATGATAGTTAGTATCTACACTAAAAGCGTTGAAGAGCTCTTGAAATAAAGACAGTCGCTATTCAAGTGGCAGCAGATTTCCTCCAGAATTATCACAGCACGATTCGACTCCAGAGTAAGAAAAATAACAAGTAAAGAAAAATTTTTTTTTTCTAAGCGGGACACCGCGTCACTGCTATTGTCTCTTCCAGCAAATATTACATTATTATGGACGATTTTAAAGCTAGCATTAACAACAACATTGAACATGTCACTGTTAGCAAAATCTTTGCAGTTTTCTGTAATACCCATAATGGAAATTTGGTGCAATTTAGTTCTTGCATTAAAATATCGATTTTTCTAAGCGCCCGATACATAAAGAAACAAATTTGAAAGTAATAATAGGAAAGCATGTTGAGGTCTTCTATATATGATAGAAATTGCTTTTATCTACCCTACTTTTTAAGCGGTTTTTAATGCTGAATTCAAATCTGGTCGTATAAATTTTCTAGCACGTCAATATTTTGAGGCCTATTGCCTAAAGTTGCCAATTATATGCCAAAAATTACATTTTCAATTTTATACTTCCAAATATCGGAAAGAATATTGACGTGCTAGAAAATTTATATGAATTCAACACTAAAAATTTATAAGTTAATTTATGGGTTAATTACGTATTTTGAAACCCACAGGCCTGACCATTTCTTTTTTGCATTTTCGAATTCAGTGCTTAAAATTTAATGAAAATATATGGTTCTTAACACTAGATCAAGGGCCCTATTCGGTAATGCGATGCGAAAGCAGTGCGATTCGAAAGACAAAATTATTCAATGCATTTTAGAGCGCAGTTTATTCAATTGAGTATCGCATTGCCTTCGCATCGCAATACAGAATAGGGCCTGAGTAAATTTTCCTATGACAAATTAATCTTAAAAATTATCGATTGCAGTACATTATTTGCTGTGGTGCGAAGGCCTACAATTCGAAACTTTTTTTCTTAGGTCTGATGTTGAAATTTCGCTTTTTTGTCCTTCCCCATGGAATCACATATGCTGAGCCGTGTTGCCTTTTACTTTGACGTTAAATGGGCGATTAGCGGGTAGCTAAATCAAAAATTTAAATCGGTATGTAAAATAAAAATAACTATTTTCAACCGGAACAGTTGGCTGGCAAGCATAGTTTCGATCATGCTATTTGTCATCTCTAGTAATGTTCCTTACCCAGTACTGATGATTCCCTGTGTCTTTCTTTTATTAGAAATAAGAAAATTAATCAAGATTAATTTTGGCACCGAGAAGAAAAAAATCGAATTTGAATTTTTTATATTTAATATTTTAAATTAATGAGTTCTTGTCATCTTCCCATTGTTATTTGCTTTGTTTTTGTTACTCTTGGCACTATTGTATGTAAAATGTCTTGAGCAATTTGTAAATTTGTTTATACATTTCACCAAAATAGTACGTATGTGTGTATGTATGTATGTATGTAAGAAATGAATATTCTACCAATCAAACATTTTTTTTTTTCACAGCAAAGTTCTAAATTTACAGTCATGGCAATAATTTTAGGAAGTTCTTCACAGACACATTCGCAAAAGATATAATTAATGCTTTTGACTGATCATTAAGTGCGCGTGTATTTGTTCTGTCTGTAAATCGAATTTGAAGAGGATTTCATTTTGTACCTGTGTCAATTTTTTGCTCATTAAAGTTGAATTTTTTTTTTATAAATCTATTTTTTTTCACTTACATAAGCTTGGGTAAAATTGCTAAGAATTAAGTTTTCATAATATTTTTTCTTTCGTTTTAGAATCGTTATTTTTTTAATATCATCATCATCTAAACTTATAACACATTACAAAAACAAATAATAATTTCCAGATATAAGTTACGAACATTGTGATTGACATGCTTCAGTAGATTTCTGTTTAGCTTTATTTTTGTTTTTGTATTATTTTTTACGTGTGTGCGTAGAACTTTGAGCATTGCGGCTATTGAGTTTCAATAAAACCTTGAGCTGGGCTTAAAATTAATAACATTTTAGTTACATTTAAGAAATTTTGCTTACAACAGCATGACAATTTCTTTTTAGAATTTTATAATGAAACGTTTCTAAAAATTGTTTGAAAAGTGATATGAAATTTTTGTTATCTTAATTAGCAACACGAGGCAAGACCATTAAGGACTTAAGTTGCGTGAAAGATTTTACATTGTTACGCGATGAGCTACAGAAAAAATCTGTACATCACTGGTCTACTACCATTTTTTGTTTTTTGTTTAAAATTAAAAACAAACTTCTTTTGTAAAAAGATATTCTTAAAAATGTTAATTTATTCAAATTAAAAAGATAGCAATCACACTATTTTTGAGGGCGACGGCATTTTTGCTAAGTAATATTAGAATTGTTGGGGTAAAAATTGTAATGTAAGAAATAGAAATGTTGTTATGAGAAATTTCTCATCAAATCGGTTTATATTTTCATTCAATATAGTTTATGTCGCCTTTCTCATATATTGTTATGAGCTCGAAATCATATCATTGCCAGTTTTGAAACTATAGAATAAGCGCTGGGATGGGCTAAACTTCTGGACTTGAGGTGTTTTCGAAAAGGAAGACACTTTTTTATTTAAATTTAAAAGATTGTTACCAAATATTTCATTATAAAGCCCCTAATACTTTAGCGAAAACATATTTTTGTATATATTTTTGTTTTAAAAAATTTTTATATCCCTAATATCTCGAGCAACATGAAATAATTTTTGTGTTCAGATTAATTAAGACACACGAAAGCTCCTTAAATAGTTCGGCCATATTCTATGGGTTGCAGAAAAAAAGTCATCAGCTTATACACCGCAAAAATCCTCTTCGGGTTTCTTTTTTCATTAAAAGTGCATATTTTCGTGGCATTGTGGGAGGGGCTAGGCATAGATGCTCTGCTGTGCTATGCACTTTGTTAATACCACTTACATTTATTGTAGTTAACCGTAGCATATTTGCTCGCCGATTACACAGCTTAAAACTATTCTTGTAAGTGTAGAAAGTGGCAAACCAGCCCACTTCTTCTAATACTATTTTAAGTCACCAAGTGTTGTCGTACAGAGTTTTGTAACATAATGGGTGGCACATTTATCTTGAGACTATGTAATAACTGCAAAAAAAATATAAATGATTTTGTATCCAAAAATTTTAACAAAAATTTAACCGTTTTAAAAAAAAATTAAGTCGATGATATTTTTTTTTTTTTTGTGTAGCGTTCCCGCAGCTTGGCACGCGCACGTCCTGCTGTGTTTTTTAATATAAAAATTAGTTTCTTAACATTTCATTCTATTTTTTTTGTCTTCAAAAGTTAAAAAAAAAAAACAATTAAAAGAGATTTTGTTCTTTAAACTTCGAAGCCAAATACAAACGGTACAAATAAGTAGAAAATAAAAAAAAAACAACAATAACATCACAGAATTCAAGAAGTAGCATAGCCATAAATAACGAAAAATCTAACGATAATTTTTGAGTGAGGTTGTGCAAAAACTTAATTCTAAAAAAAAGGATATTTAATTAAGAAAAAAAAACTAAGTATCTTATTTAGCATAAACATGTTGCTTTGAAAAAAAATTATAAAAATCAGTTCAGCATATTTTGCACCAAAGCGTTACAAACCATTTCCACATGAGCAATTTAATGTGAACAGTATAGGTTATACTCAAATTTTTAAGGTCATTTGAGGGATGATTTTCGTATGTTAATATGAAATCAATATTTTCCGTACCCATGTAAAATAGATTTAAGTTAAGTCACCTCCCGAAAAAAGTACCTCTGAAAAAGTCCTCCTATTTATAAATTTTGTGAAAAGAATTTCAAAAAATGTTGGGAATTCAGATAAAAAACTGTTTGCTACGTATGCAGCGACGGACAACTGAAATGTGAATTTCGTGGCATAGGGTGTTATACTGGGAAGTGAGGAACTTTTTTATCTTATCAAATCACCGTCTTGAGCAGGAAAAAATCAAGCTCTTAGTCATTAGCTAAGGGTACTTCGAGATCTTTTCAGTTCGTAGTTGAATAGTTGTTTTAAGAATTTAATTTTCTATACGACTTTGAGAATTTTCTGTATTATTTAACTCGATTTTAATTGAAAGCTTCACTTAAGTCCGCGCTCGCGTCGATATGAAACGAAAAAAGTACAAGATACCTTTCTTACCATATGCTTTTGAAAAAAAATTTAACTATTCAATTAAGCTCCGGTTTTGCAAAATATGAAGTGTCGTTCTATCTGCATTATTGTGGAGATTAATAAAAAAATATTAATGTTTTAAAAACTTGATTGAAGAGGGAGCTGTGTTCAATATATCTACTTATGTACTTGTACCTTCCGAAGTCGCAACTGCTTAACCGATTTTGACAAATGAGATGTCGTTCTTCTTCGTTCACTAAGCATAATGAAATGGATATAATAATACTTTAAGAATCTGTCCAATGCAAAAAAATATCTTATTATTTGACACGTCATTATTCTTTAACCGATTTCGATAAATGAAGTTTCATTGTTTTCGTATTACGAAAAAATTAAAACGAGTTTATTTAGCTCTAAAAACTTAAATAATTTTAATTTTCCGTCTCAAAATATAGCATGATTTAAATCATTTTGAAAACTGCTCACAAAAGTTTGAATAGCAACATAGAAAATGAAGCATTTTTTAGCTAGAAAGCCTCATGAGTCAGCCATCTAATCATAAATTCAAAACTTCAACTCAACGCAACTGATGATATTCCATATTTTCTCTACCTCTGTACAGATTTCAATGCAGCAAAAATTATTTCCGAAACAACAAGAAAAAAGTCGACAACAAGACTTAAATTATAGCAACAGCCACGCCTTCCCAACAAGTAGCAGCCACCCAAACAGCAGCTGTAATCTAAACAACAACGGGAAAATTCTTCACAATTATAATTACAACAATAGCAATAGCAACAACAATAGTAGATGAAAAACTCCAACCGTTTGATTAAAAATTTGACAACAAGAGACAATTGAAAAATTAACTGCAACAATAACAACAGTAACAGCAATAGCAACAAGAACAACAACAAATTGCAAAAGCAACTAACACAAATTGAGTGCTATGACAATGATGAAGAAAATTCATCGTTGTCTTACAGTGGCGGTGCTTTTATTGGTCCTATTTAGCAACAGCAACAACAAGAATTGCGTACTTTCCCAACAACAAACGGTGCTACCAACTACAGCAATATTAACAGCAGCAGCAGCAGCAGCAGCAACAACAACTACAAATACAACAGTTAGTAATAAAAATTTAACATTAACATCAAATGGTCATACGAATGCAACAACGGCAACGAAATCAAACAGCAGCAACACAACAAGTGAAATTTTAAGAAATTTCGAAAGCGATGAAGATTTGCTCGAGAGCTCAGCTGAAATTTTCAATGATTCAGATGGTAAGCGATTTATTTTCATTTTTGCTTTTTCATTTGGAATTTTTGTTTATTTGTTTGTGTTTTTAAAGCAAAAATTAGTAAAAAATTCAAAATTAATTTAGATTGATTAGTTTTGTGGGGCCTTTCGATGTTTCGTTGTTTTATAGCGTCTTTAAATGGACATTAAGTAGGTGCTTTCATCTGATATCTTTAAGAGTGTGTCATAAATAGTTTATTACCATATTTGGTTGTGTAAAATGTGGTATTGTAGAATATGAAAATAATTAAAAAACGTCAAACGAACAGTAATAATTAAAATTTTTATCGACGAAAAATATTTCATTAACATATTTTTAATGTAGTGTCAAAATATGATTTAAGTGCGGACGCTTTACTAAATAAATTGAAATTTGCTTTAAGTTTGGAGATAATTTAAATGTGTACTTTATATACTCGTATTTTTCAGGCAAGAAGCTTAAAAAAATAAAATTATGAAACCTTAAGCTTTGATAGTTTTCAGGGTGCAAAAAAATTTCGTATTTAAAAAAAAAATAATACATACATGGGTGCGTCCATTGATAGCTGACCACCTGGCGAGCATTGCTCTTTTTTTTCGACAAAGCGCATCGTGAACTCGCTCGTAATCGCATGGTAGCTAGAAAAATAATAAAAAAAACTTATTTGATTTTGATCTGCTCTTTGCATGGTGCCATTAGTTTTTACTCAAAACCATTTTTTCGTCATGAGAAATGAGTTCGAAGTAAGAGATGCCTCAGATTTACAAGAATCAAAAGAACAATTCTTCAGCAACACTTTCATAAATTTTCAGAATGGGATAGCTAGAGATGTGTAAATGATTTCTTCAGTATTGAGTAGTAAATGTTGCTTCTTTGTAATAAAGCATACTTTCATCAATATAATGACAAGTTACTGTGATTGCAAGGATAAATATATGTACCTTCACGCGTGGGTAAATTATATGTTCTAAAAGCAGTAGCGTACTTGGTAGGGAGGCGAGCGCAAGGCTTGGGGGGGGGGGGGGGGTGGCAAAATGGTCGTGAAATATATCTCACTTTGCTAGGGTTTTTGAAAGCCAAAAATGAGGACCTTCTTTTTTAAGTGAATGAAACTAGAATGTGTAGGTGAAAATTTTCACAGTCTTAGTGAAATATATTTAATTTTGCTAGAGTTTTTTAGTGTGAAAAGTGAGCACCTCTTTTTTTTTTTGGTGAGGTAAATAAAATTTTTGTTAAAAAGCACGAACATTTTTTTCGGTTGGGGCGTCAAATATTTTTTTTTGCCTCGGGCGCCCGATATGCACGGTACGCCTGTGTCTAAAATTAGCAAATTTTTCCAATAAATATTATGTGTTACGTTTTTAGAGAGTCCTCTGGAATAGTGAATGTCATAAAAAAAAGTATGCACAGCACGCACAGTAGCTCTATGCTGTTCGAAATATAGCTCCTAATTATCATCAGCTGCTGGGCGTCATAAAATTTATAAGAAGACTTTTGAAATAAGGGTCGATAATTCTATCAGCCAATTTCTTATGGGGTGTCGGAACAGATAATCATTTATACCTATTTTGCTGAGCTTAATGTTCAGTATAGTGCGTGATAACGCAAAAAAAAAAACAAACAAAAATTGCTAAAGCTAGTCACATAGTTTCATCTATTACTACATGTAATCATCAGTGACCCTTAGGTCTGTGAATAAGAATTTCTAAGCCTGATATGTTTTTCTTTTTGTATAGATTTATTGAGAACCGAAGCCAAAGGAAAACAAAGCAAAAGCTAAATTTTTTTTCTGTTGTGTGTCTTTGATTTCATTTCTCATTTGATATAACACTTTTCTCGCAAGTGCTTCGTTGCAAGCTTTCTTGGCGTATCAAAACGAAGTAGCAAGCGCTAATCGTATAAATCGGTGAGCTCACCGAAAGGTAATTTTTTTTTTGATGTATCGGAACAGAAAGTAATTTTTTTATTGTTGTATTGTTTTGTTTTCGTATTTTTTTTTTGGTGCTTAATACACTGTACTGAACAGTAAGTGCAGAAAAATAATAAGAAAGGTGACATATGGGACACTTTGTCGCGGACTCCCCGACTTTCATGTAAAAATTTTCATTAAAAGCGATTTTGTGATATTTAATTGATGATGGAAAAATAATCACTTTATAATAATCAGTGCGGCAAACAATTAATTTTACGTCCTTGTTTGAAATTAATTTGAAATTTTTCCTTATTTTGAAGTATTAATTTGGACAAAAAAAACTGTATAATTTGGGGGAGAAAAATGTAGATATTAAGATTCGTATAAGAGGTTGAAATCTAGGAAAAATCATAAAATTATCGAAAAATTAAGTATTTCAATGATTTTTTGTTGTATAATATCGTCGAATTTTCAATATAATACACATTATATAAATCTGTCTTCCTTAAGACTGAAAGTGGTATGAAATATGTATTCCCATATGCACTACCTTGCAATTGTGACTTTATATAATCCAGCGCTAAGTAATAACTTTTTATTTTTTCGAAATCAACCTTAAAGCGTCAGCATGCAAAAAGCATTAGAAAGCTGAAAATCACTACGCCAAAGTCGAAATGCAGCTTAATCATAAAGTTGGGTGTGTGGTATTGTGTTAAATAAACTTCCGGTATATGTTAGCCAGCGAAGCAAAAAATTCCAATTTTCTGAAAACCATTGGGCAGTAAACTTCATTACCAGCAGCAACAACAATGATAATAATTACAGCAACGAACTGCTAAATAGTTAAGGTGGGCCGGATATATGGTATTTTTTCTTTTATTTTATAGTTTTGGTTTCACAATTTTTGTTTTGGTAACGTAGTTGCATGCACGCAAGCTGCAGCGCACAAAACCAAAAATTGTTGAATCAAAAATTTAATTCAATAAAAAATAAACAAAAAAGGAAAACAGAAAAAAAAGCAGCTTCAAATAATTGTAATTGTTATTGTAGTTGCAGCTACTTATGAGATTGGCCAAGTGGAAGACTCAAAAATATCAGATAAAAATAATAACTAAATTTTGAATAGCGCAGCTTGTTGACCGTAATTTTTTCGTTTTTAATTTTTATTTTTTTTTGGTTTCTTAGCCAAAACGTCAACAACTTAAACGTTAAAATTACATCACTTTAGTGAGACAACAACAAACCTTGCAAATGCACTTTACTCTCAAGTAGAGGCAATTTTTTTTTTTATATATATTTTGCTCTTGGTTTGTACCATTGGTGAGCTTATTTTTGTTTTAGAGAGGATGCCTTTTTACAATGAAACAAATATATTTAACCATTGAAACTAATTAAAAATAAATAAGACCAAATATTGCTTAAAATTCAAATTTTTACTCATAAAAACTTTTTATGAAAATTACAAAAAAATTACAAGAAATATTATGATGTGAAAAAAAAGATTGTTACAATAAAAGGAGAGATCTTCATCATCCTTGTCTAGCCTCTAAATTTTTGAATTCGAAAATTTCTTAGAGGTCGATTTCCTTCAATTTATGTTGGTGTCGTTGATGTGAAGGTGAAGTTCTGCCATCGTTCGGGTAAGCACAGAAAAGGTTGGCAATTGCAAATGAAATGTGCATGCACTTACCAAGTGATTACAACGGAAATAAGTTAATCACTCATCTTAAAGTTTTAAAGTCGAAATCTTAGCATTAGGGATTTTTTTTAGGAGCTTAGCGATTCCATAATGTGTTCGTCATGTGCATCCAAAGACTTCAAGTAAGCGTGTTTTTCCAACAAGCCTTTAAAGACTAAAATCGAATTTTCGAAATTTTATATTTGAATATGTGTTTTAAAAATCAATTACATAAAAGGTTTAGAAGTTGTTGCTCTCTCCGTAGAGTTACCGAATGAGCGAGAAGGATAAAGTTGGTAATTTAGTTAGCAAATCACTTTCTAAAAAGAGTGTTCACTATTTTTTCGGAAACTTTTTTTTGAATTAAATTAAAGTATACGATAAAGTAAAATAGCCAGCACAAAATTTTTCGATATTGCTTGGAATGCACACAGTATTAGTATATGAAAAACTATATAAAACAACTTAATAATTTCATCAGTCTTTCTTACTGTCAGCTGTCACAGTGATTAACTCATTAGCAGTAATTAATAATTTCATAAAAATTAAATACAAAAATAGAAGCGCCTTTTATGAAAATCAAGTTGTTGCAATTGCTACTGTCGTCAACGTTGCTGTTAGCTGTTATATTGTCATTACAAATGATGTAATTTTACGTTGAACTCAATTTATTTTGATTGCTTTAAAATAAAGCATGGTCAGTTGCTGTTGTTGTTGTTGTTGTTGCTGCTGTCACAGCGATATATTATTGACAAGCATTCATACATACATAAACGTATTATATATATGAATTTAACTGTAGGCCTAAATAGACTAAGAAAATGCAAGCAACATTAGCTGTGCAGTGTTGAGGTAAATTTGATTGTCAGAGCTGTAAAGTACTACTCATTGTCTTGGTAATACATACTGAACTGAATTTCTAATTCAAAAAAGTTGTATATGAAATAAATTTTAGTTTTTTATGGATGATTGAGCTAAATAATAAAAAAAATTCACTTAAATTTCTCTGATTCATTATAATTGAAAATGACTTAAAATGTACTGAAAATATTCGTAAAAACATGATCATTGATGTATTTTCGAAAATCGTACAAGCTCAAAATGTCAAAACTTTCTAGCTAATTGAGTTTGAAAAGTTCTTAACACATCAGAAGCTTATCTGCTACAGAAATTTATCAACAATTCAGTTTTAGGAGAGGGTCACTTTTTCCTTAGATATGATAAAAAAATCAAGATATATACCAATATAAGTTTATCACGATAGTGATATCATTGTGTTAATGAATCTTTGTAAACTCTTTCTGAATTTTGTCAATCGATTTTTGCTTATCGATTTTTTGTGCAACGACTTTTTGTGTATCGATATTTTGTTAAATGATTTAATGCATATTTAATTAATTTAAATTCATATATTTGCGGTACATTGTATCGAAATAATCCTTTATCGATTTTTGTTAATCGTTTCATGCTTATCGATTTAATTTATCGATTTTTTACTTAATTATTTTATGCAAAAATCTAACATAAATTTTTTTTAAGCACAATTCAATTACAGTACATCTCTGATGCTTCGCAGCATAGCAAGCACATTTAAGGTTAAATTTGTCTGTGGCAATTGAACTTTTATTGGTAACATAATGAGTTAAAATGTTGCTATCGCTATGTTGCTTTGTTGCCGCTGCTGCGGCTGTTATTGGTAGCATCCGTTTATTGGCAATTGTTGGCAAATTTTTGTAGCAATCATTGCTATTGTTTGTTATTATAGCTCCTTTTGCGTTATTGTTGCTGTGCGCACTGAAGCGTATTTTAATTTAAGTCTACAATTAAAAAAATTGAAAAACGGAAAAATAGGCGTAACCATCATTAATTTTCCACAGACGGCTTAAAACGAACGTTAGGTAAACAAGCCGTTAAGTACCGATTAGTAAGCAATTAGTTGTTAACTAAACTTTTGATTTAATTTTTACGATTTAAAATTAATAAAAAAAAAGGAAATTTATTTCCAAAGATTAATTATATGTAAATGACACATCATTAGTTTTGCTGTTGCTATTAATTGTTGTTGTGGTTTTTGTCATTGTTTTGAAAATCTCTCATTATGTAACTAACAGTTGCTAAATTGTCAACAGTATAATTTCCTAATGACAACTGACAAGTTAATGAACTTTGAAGTTATTAAAATGATTTTTTTTCTTTCCAGTAGAGTTTTGCTTATCAATGCGAATTTGAAAGCCGTTTTTATGGTTTTTAACAAAACTTTTTTTTGCAGTACAAATTATAAAATAAAATTTCTTAATATCGAGTTGAATCTCAACTTTGAGGTTTGCAAATTAAATAAAATTTCTTTAATTTTTTCCCCTAAATTACCAGTAGAATTCTTAGTTAAATCTATGATTTAATTTATTTGTCATTTAGTCTTTATAAGTTTTCTATAATCTTTAAACTGTCTAATCACTAAGATTACTCGAGCTTTGGAAATATAAACTTTTGCAATAATTTCTTAAAATTTGATGAACATCCACTGAGTGGTTTAAATAGAGAAAATG
Organism: Meiosimyza decipiens; assembly: GCA_963680825.1. NCBI lineage: Eukaryota > Metazoa > Arthropoda > Insecta > Diptera > Lauxaniidae > Meiosimyza > Meiosimyza decipiens. Next base: position 24,237,151 of record OY804258.1, on the reverse strand, counting down.
CTTGGAAGCAACGCACTTATTTTGAGAAGTTCCTTATTTTGAATAATAATGTATGTTACATATAGTATAACATTATGTTTTAAATATAGGAAACTTTTCACGTCGAAAAAAATCTAATTTTTAGATGATTTTTGTTTGGTTTCCTTGCTAAATATAATTTGGAATATAAATGCTAAGACTTGTGTGAATATTATTCTGATGTATATCGTTTGAAAAGACTTTTAAGCTCAATCATTTATGCTTGGAGGACACTACAAAATGTACGTAACAGGCCCCATTAACCAAAATATGTTCCAAAGAGAGTTTATACGCATAGACATGGGCAAACCAATGTTATAGTGTGAATACAAATTGATACTACGAGTATATCATTTCAAAGCCCCTTTTGATCCATTCTCAATCAACGACCAATACCATAAGTGTTACGTGAAAAGCCCCATATTATCTTAAGCCGAAAGCTGTGGATTGATGTTAACCGATTTTACACTCTAGAGAATCACTGAGTAAAGATAGCCTGAAAAAATATCTTAAATATGAAACGAAGAAGACTTATTGGTACACAATATTATATGGGTAAAAGCTTTTTTAGACCGATTCGATAGGTATTTGCTTAAAGGAAGAGTTATGTTTGGACATGCAGTTTGACAGAAAACTTTACTTTTTTCTCAAATTATTTCTGAAAAGTTTGGAACTGAAAATTTCAAAAATTTCTAAAAAAAAATAATTTTTTGCGTACTTTGAGAGATATTAAAGGACTCCGAAATAAGAATCTCAAATTATATGTTATTTTTAGTACATCCTTATAAATCTTTTTAGGGCCTGGCTGCTTGTTTTTTTATTATTACGCCTTACTCGTTAGTGGAATAGGTGGACTTTTTAATCAATTCTTCAGATTTTTTTTATCACTAAGGCCTACGCGTTAGTCGAATAGTTGGATTTTTTTATCAATTCTTCAGTGTCTTTGTTGTGGCTTCTTTGAGTTTTCTTTAAGTAAATTAAGCTATTGAGTCTGACAGATTCTGACGTCCTTGACCTCTCAAAAGTCATTTATAGTTTAAGAAGCAACTTTGCCAACTGAATGATTTGAATATTCAAATGCGAAATAACTTTTGATTTCTTCAGCAGTTTGAACGCAACGGTAACAGATTGTGATTCTCTTCAGACATTTTTCTCGTTCACCGCATTGTGCCGAAAAAATCTGGTAAAACCTGCTAAAATCCTGGCTGCTATGTTGCAAAATACATATGCACGTATTTTCGATAATAATCGATGTGATAAAAGTAGAAATCTGCGCCCTTCGACGCACCACATTATTTGATCTGACTGACCAAACCGGCATAATGCGAACTGCTCAACCAAATGTTTCTTTTTTCTTTTAGCCGATTTTTTGTTTTCTTTGTACCACCACAAACCATAAGTTGTGTGTACTTTTTTTTCCTATATGATGCAATGCCACGCCTTCTATATACAGCTATAAAGCGAGAAAATGTGCATTACAAAAATAAAAAAAATAAAATAAATGAAGATGATGTTGCTGGAAATTGTAAAACATATTTTTCAACTTAACTTCACTAACAATTCATCATCAACTGCAATAACTTGTTTTTGTTGTTTTCTGAAAATAACAACACTTTGCAATTGTTGCTGGATTTTGCTTACATTGCTGTTGTTAATGATAAGTCAAGTAAGCAGAGCAAAAGAGAGAAAAATAAAATGAATTTATAACAACAACAACAGTAACAGCACAAGTGAAAATTTCTAATGTGGCACACAGAAAACCACACAACAAAAGGCACAGCAACAAAAGCACTGACAAAAACAACTTGCTGCAATTGAAGAAGCAACCTCCGACCATAATAATAGAGCAATAAATGTTGTTAAAACGTCAGCGTCATCATTGCAGTAAGTAGTCAATGTGTGTTGTTCGTTAGTTGTTGTTGCCGTTGATTGCAACCAACGCAATTGCATACGTAAGAGACGACATCAAATGTTACAACTTGGGGAGAAAAAGCCTTTTCGATTTTAATAGAAGTTGAGGTTTTGTTTTGCTATTTAACAAAAAATTTTCTGTTTCTTTTAACGCGCAACATTGTTGCAAGAGTAGACACATGGATGTGTGTATGTTGTTGTTATGTTAACATTGTTGCGTTTTTTTTTTTTTTTTTGATTGTTATGTTATTTTGGTATCGTTGTCTGTTGGTTTATTACCAATGTTACCTCAGAAACTCACTTAGTTCCAAACATGGCACTAAAAACTATTGTTATTGAAAAGTTTCTCTAAAAATAATAATTATTTGGGGAATCCTAACGTGATCGGAACTTTTTGAAGAAACAAATTTGAGTTGCAAAGCAGTAACACAGTGTCTGCAGTTGCAAAATAATGACCATTCATTGACACTGAGTGGCAAAAGAAAATCTTTGAGTTTTAAATATCAGTTAAAATTACGATTGAATTGGTGGACAACTCCTTATCTCTTATGTGAGGGCTGACATACCCGATTTTCGCATTCTTTTCGATCCCCTAAAATCTATATATGACCATTGTATAATTTTAAGCTGTTGATCACCACGACTAAAAAGTATTAGGTTATTGCAGAAAAAATTACTTAAGTGCTTATTAGTTCGGTACTGCTTAAAAAAATATAAATTGACACTCAGTATTTACGAATAGAATTGTTAGATGGGAGCTGTCAATGCAGAGCCTCTTCTATGATATAATATCTCTAAATACACAAAAATTATGATTTGTTTTATCTCATTAACAATCCCTTAAAATATCCTCAACGAGTATGATTGGGGTCATTTCGCTTAATTAGAACGCAGTATTTAACAAAATATTTATTCAGTAATATTCCCATTATAATATGTACATTGCATTATGATCGATTTTTTATCACATTATCTTTTTCGGTCTTTTTTGGCCCAACACTTTTGGTTCAATGTTCATCTTTTAGTTTTGGCCGATTAGTTACACAGCGATTTCCGCTTAGGGTACAATTTATTTATATTGATAACTCATACAAACAAATTTTTACAGTTTAATGCTTTTTCCTTATTTATTTAGGGTCACTTAGCAGGAATGTAATATAAAAAGTAACACCTAATCTGTATATAATTTTTTAAACTTAAGACTATTTTCATAAATTTTTATTTGTTTTTGTCGACTGATTATTATTAATTATAATTGAGCTTTATTTTTGTTGAACTTCACATTCATTAGCAAACACCGATATTCAAGTGAACTATCACAAATCGGTCAATGGAGCATTTTAACCAAGTAGTCGGCGATATATGTTTCGGCTATTACCACAAATTTAAATATGTATGTATTTACATGCGTATAGTATACATACCCAGTAGGCAAGGGCAGGAGCTTGCTGTAAGATTAAGGCCTTGCCACCTCCTTTCAAACTTACTTTTTTTTTTATATGAAACGTCCCGATAAAATAGGCCTTCTTTAGCAGGCCTTAAAGAAATACACTTCAATCAGGCCTTCCTACATCGCTTGCGTCAAGAGCCCTTCTAAGAGCGTAGAAGGGGTCACAGAAGTACTTTGAAAAAATAAAATTTTAATACGTCGTGAGACTCTTAGTTAAATATTTTTTTTTTATCTGCGTCAACCTCCCTTGCGTTAATATTTTTAATGTTTATTTCTTGTGACGTTTTCTTTAACATAACATGAAACAGAAGACCAGCCTAGCAACATGCACACCGTTCCTTATTTCTAACCATTTATCTATTTTTGATGTCGTATAAGTACAATGCAATAACAAAAAAGTAGTGTCGAATCATAAAACATTGCAATACATGAAATAAAAAATACATGAAGTCCTTCTTCTTTGAATTCCAATATAAGGCCTTATAGCACTGCTGCTGTGGGAAGGCCTTATAGCACTGCTGCTGTGGGAAGGCATAATAGGATGCCTACTGTGGTAAGGCATAATAGCATTTCATGAGTATACACTCAATGGAGTGTAACTATTCTTCTAATTAAAATTTCATTACTTATAAAATTAACTTATTTTTAATAATGACAGATTGCAAATAAAAACAAAAATCATAATAAAAAAAAAAAAATAGCATTCATGTTTTTATTTGCATGAAAATTTAGTTTGGAGAAGGCCTCTTACAATCGGAGTAGTGCTAGCAGGCCTTCCCCGGGGAAGGCCTTGCTCAATTGCCTGCTGGGTAGTCTCATCAGACAAGTTTTAGTAAATTTTGTACATGAATCAGAATCCCGATCGTCTATGCTTTATACTTAGACGGCCGCTCTAGCACTTGAGCTATTGGGTACTGAACGAGTCTTGCAACCAAACCAATCAAGAAATGGCGAGAATATATAGAGTTGTCGAAGTCGCGTTTTGCAGCAGTAGCTTATTTTTGCACCATATTTTTGAAAAATTAGAAGTGTATTTAGACCATTTGAGCTATGAGGTCTCATAGATGTTTGGCCAACGAACACAATGGTACTTAAATCACGACATGAAATTTTTGAGCTTAACGAGTTTTGATCACAAAATAACTGTCCTAACTCTTATGACAAATCAGTGCTAAATAACATCAAGATATATTAGGAAATGTGGGAAAAAACATTGATTCGGAACCAGCACAACGCCCGCAGATACTTTAACGCCCCTAACTAATCAAAGTGATTAGTGAGATAACTAAAAAGGGTAGCAGCTCACCTTCAAAATGAAAACACAATTTGGCCTACAAAGCTACAAAATTTAATAAAATTGAGTACAAAGTAAGCACAGTTAAATAAAATCCTCAATTCAAACAAAAATCATAAATCATTGCCATGAAAAAAATTTGCATAAATGACAAAAAATATCAGAAAGTTATATAACAGAAAAATTAAAGTTGCTTGTTTCCTCTTAACTTGGCCAAAATGTAAGCATACAAACTGCATGAAAAAAAAAAACAAAAAACAGAAATAAATGAAACCTCCGTTTTTTTTTGTCTTCGTCTGTCTCTCTGTTGGCTTAGCATGTAATGATAAACGCGTTGTTAATTACTAAGCCAAGCTTAAACCACAAGCTTGAAATGGCTATCAAAAATACGCGTATATGAAAAAATATTATTGAAAGTGTTAAATTCGTTTGGCCGAAACGTCGTTGTTCATTAAAGGAAGAAGCAGAGTTAGCACTAGCGACGAAAGAGCCCACGAATTTTACCAAAATCAAAAAAAATCACACTTTACTTTTAGCCAAGTATACTATGGGTACATAAATAAGAGTTAAGTGGACTTTTTTTATTTTTTTTATTAAATATGTAAGTAAATAAAAATTTAGTAAAAAAAAAAATTGATTAACATAAGAAATGCGTTAAAATTGCGTAATACTTAGTTTGCCATAGCACTCACGAAATGACGTGCTTGAGTTTAAGCATTGAAAATAAGCGGGAAGAGCAAAGCGTAAGCTTTATGTACACACTTACAAAAAAAGACTGGCAAACATGTAACTAAACGGAGTATGCAGGTGGGTGTTATGTTGACGGAAGACGAGTCTAGACGATGAAATGCATGCAGGTCAAATGAAAGTGAAAGACACAGTATATACTCTACTTTATGCAAAGTAGTTTTAAGCTGATTTGTCACAGATTGTGCAAAGTTTTAGTTTCGTCTTTCTGAATAAAACAGTGTTAGCTGAAAAGGTTTTCACCCAAAAGCTGCATACCTCCAAAAATACATGGTGCTATGTATTGGAGGTACCTCATTTTCCTGGAAAAAAAATAGAAATCTCTCAGGTTGTTCGTTACTAACGAGCTGCGTTTCTTATGATCGGGACTATATTAAATCTCGAATTTATTTTTCTATTCAAAATGATTAAAGTACTGCTCTTCACCTTCAAAATCGACTTTGAACTATGTCGATACATATTTTTTTCCGTAGTGTAGTATCGTAAATTGAGTATTTGGCTTGATAAAATTTTTTTTCATAATTGTGGAAACACTGATCAAACTGTCAAATTAGAATTTCTTATTCATTTACAGATATATGGGTGTTCCCGTAAACCCATCGAGTCTTGCACGTTTTGCGAGTTTTCGTAATTATAATTGTATTTTGATATCTTAAATAGCTCTCGCAATATGGCCTAATGGAGTTTTTATTTTGTAGGAGGTGTCATCTCTCTTTTTTATTTAGTCATGATCCAAACCATTCATTTGTCAGTATAGCGCATTGCAGTATTTGTTTGTGAGAGAGGTACCACACCATCTTGCCCATATTTTCCGAAAGTTCGTTCAGAACTTGTGCGAATTATTTCTTGCAATTGTGCGAAATATAGTTGCAAACTTTGCTAGTAATAGCAGCAACATGCTAAAACACGCCCAATTCAAAAGCATTTCTGGAATTTTTTCCAATTTGGTTGCATTACCTTATATGTGCCTACACTCGTAACTCTGTTTTAGTTTAGCTTTGTAAATACACCCAATTCTGTTTTTATACGATAGATACGTTCCAGACAAAACCGTGTAAAAAAATCCCGTGTAAAAAAACACATGAAGTACGTATGAAAATAAATTAGAAAGGGAAATTCCCGAACTAATTTTCTAAAAGATTACGGTTACTATAAATATTTTTCTTTAAATTTTCATTAAATAGCTTTTTTTAATCGTGCTAAGTCGAAGGAAATCGTGTTAAAATGGAATCAAATTTTTTCTAGACCGAGTTAAATCAAAACAATGCAAATAAACTGTGTAAAAACAGAATTGAGTGTACATATATTATTTGTATGGAGAGTAGGCGTATTCGTGAACCGATTTTGATATCAAATCCAGTAATTGGTGATGTATCGATTGTACCAAATTCCAGAAAATTGTTTGTATCAGACATGTTCCACAATCCGACTGAGTGAAATGAAAGCGAAAGTGAATTTGTATCTTAGCGAATTTCTATTTGGTGTTCTAGAAACCGAATGATTTAGCATTTGCAGTAATAGCGAGTGAAATTGAAAAGTAAATAGTGAAATAAAAAAAGTAAAAACTGATATATAGAACACTATATCGTATCCCAGCTATGTGTTACAAACAGAATATCAAAATGAATGTACTCTGAGTGTAGGGTAAAATAAGCAAAACTTTAAAGTTGCACTTAAAAATAAAAAAATATTCACGATTTTAGCTCATAAACCCAAAAAAGCAAAGGAATTAAATTAAAACAATAAATCGATATTTCGTGTTCAAATTTAAACTTAGTGACCTTTTTTTTTGCAAACAAACTACTCGTACATATTAACGTAACGTTAACGTTTTTACTCAATTGTTTAAAAAATATTGTTGTTGTTGTGGTTTTTGTTGTTTTTGCCATTTCATATTTCACTCTTAAAATTAATTTCCTCAAACAAAAAAAAAACCACGAACGAAAATGCAAATATTCAGCAAAAACGCTGAAAAAGAAATGCCAATAAAAATGAAATATGAAATATAACTCAAGTGACGTGACTTTGCCGCTTAGCACTTGAAATTGTTGTTGTAGAAATTTACTATTAACGTCGCTGTTATTGTTGTCTTTTGAATTTTATTGGAATTTTTTATTTAGTTGCAATTGCCTACTTTTTTTGGCATTTCTCTTTATCGTTTGCTGTTTGTTGCTTACGGATTTATTTATTTATCTCTTGAATGCATTTTTTACTACGCGAAATGCAGTAAAATTGCTGTGACATTTCGTTTTTGCTTAGAGCTTGAAATTTCCAATCGCTTGAACTGTGTGCTTAGTACTATGAAGATGTATAGAATTTTTAAAAAAGTATCGAGTATAAAATATCGAAATTCTGGACTTTGAAATTTGTATAAATAAAAACTATTCAAAAATATCTCAAAATTTTGAGTTTTTTATGTCATTTTTGCATTTGAAATTTTAAAATTTCTGAAGAAATTTGAATCATTTTCAAGAAAATTCAAGTCGGTAGCTATTGAAAGTTTGTTACAAAAGCATTTTTAGCACTCACCATGTACTCGATTGCTTAATCATAATCCTAAGAATATCGATATTTTTCATCAACTTTAAAACAAATGCAATATTGAGAAAACAAAATAAAATCCAATGAGCAAAAAAAAATCTAAACCAAGAGTGGTTTTATGTAAAACTTAAACACAATAACAACAACAATCAGAGTAAAAGTAAAACACCAAAATACAAAAAAAAAACTTTTTATTTTTTCAACTAGAGAAAGTTTTTTGGCTTTACTTTTGCATAGCGTGTAAATGTCGCTATAACTTTACTTGTTGTTATTGTAACATATGAGCCGCACTAAGGTTTGGCCACAAGCTTGGCTCAATGGAAATTTATATGAAAATAGAGCATTTGTTAAAGAAAGCGATTTTTGAAAGAGATGAATTGAGTTATATTACGCTAAAAATAAAGCATTGCAAAGATAAGACATGAGAGAGAAAATAGAAAACGTTTTTTTATTTATTGCTCTATGCGAGTCTTTTTAAAGCGCTCAAGCTTCATCTTAAGTAACAGCGAAATCAGAGTGTGCAGTTTTATGGATGAACCTTTAGGAAATAAGAAATAGTTAGTCGTTAGTCTAAAAATTTTTCAGATTAAAGTTGATCATTTGAAAGCTGCTGCTTAAATTTGTGAATATAGTTACTTCGCTGTGCGTTTTAAATAGAGAGTGAGAGTCACTTAGGTCAAAGTATGTTCCCATATTACTTCTATGAATACACTCCACTTATGGAATTATTTCCTATGTAAATATTAAGCAATACATTTTTTATTTCAATATTTGGTATTATTAACTTTTAAACTTGAGTCATTAAATTGTTTTTAAAAAAGTTTAGTGTTTAGAAAAGCTTTCATATAATCTATAATATCATTTTACTAGAACGACAAAATATGGAGTGTAGTAAAATACCAATTCCAGTCTGTAGAGCTGAATGAACAAAATTTATGTGAAAGACCTATTGATAGCCCTTTCTGTACTTAAAAATTCCCCACAGGTAAGATATATATTGTTAGTGTTGAAAGGATAGTTGACATTGTACTATATCTACAGGTATGATTGAAAGTTACATGTTTTAAAATATTTTTACTTGTGAAGCCTGTCGTACGCAATATATGTATACCATCTATTACTATAATATTATTAATATGATACAAGCGCTTTGATTCATAATATTTCTTCATTTCGACATATTTTGCTCGGCAAAACAAGTTGAATAAAGGTTTCGCGGCTAAATATAACTGATTTTTTAAAAGCTTGTCTACAAAACTTTTCGCTCAGCTTAAGCTGAACTTTGGAGTCGCACTAGTTCCAAATTTTGCAGACCCCTTTTTTTTAAAGGTTATATGTAGTAGTCAATGATACACGCAGTTTTTGGTGGGTTCACAGGTTTGATTGAGAGAACTGAAATTTTGGCAGAGTTTGGGAACATTTTCTTCTAACCCGATTCTGTAATATATATCTATGGGACCTGTAAAAAAAAAGAAACACCCACTTCCGTTATATATTGTTCGCACTTCCAGACACACCAAATATGTGAGCGTGGTTTTAAAACAGGACGTGGAATCTCCCATATAACTTAAATACCTTAAATGCTATATCTGAGCACCTACGACAAGATCTTTCTAATTTTAAGTAAATCCCTTTTTTTTCATATTTCAATGAAATCGGACACAAACTCCGTTCGCGGCGTTCATGGTTTGGGATAGTGAGCTGAAAATTTGTGAAACTAAAAAATTTTCAAAATAAACACCCTAAAATTATATATATATGCTTTGTTTGTCCTTAACACTTTGCAATTTTGTTGTTTTAGATGATTTTCTTTTTCGGCTTAGGTTGCTTTCGAAAAATATGAAAATTTATTGAAAATCATATGAAAAATATTTTCCATACATAAAAACTTATTAAGGATTTTTAAAAAAATTTAGTTACACTAAAAGTTTTCTCTAAGTGCATCAGGAGAACATAGTTGAGAGTTTTCTTTGTTCCGACAAATTCAAAAACTAAAAAAAAAAAATAACCCAAAAAAAGTTAAGAAAAACGTTAACTGCATTCCAACTACCACGACAGCGGCGACAAAAGCAAAAAAAAAAAAAACAAAATTGTTTTTTTCAGCCCAACATTACCGTGCAATGCTCCGCGCCCGCCTTAGCCATGGAAATTTCATTGAAGTCTCAAACAACGTGACGAGTCAACCTAATGTTGCCGTTAATTTTGTTTGTTGGTGTCGCTTGGTTGGTTGGCTCGTTGATCGCTGTTGCCGCTGTAATTGCTGAAGTCACAAAACAATGATGCGATGGTGATTCAATTCACTCCGTTGGGGGGAGGGGGGAGGAGTGTGGAGGACGGGTGGAAAATTATTGTTGCTCTGTGGCAGCCCCGTCCGAAAATCATGCTCGTGAGCGATGCTGCGGCACAGCGCGACTTTTGCCTTTAACCCCGACTTCATTTAAAGTTGACGCAATTCTATTCTCTGCTAATTTTTGTTGTGTACCAAACATTTTTTTGCTTAATTTAAAATTAAAATTTTTGTATTTATTTTTGTTTTATCATTTGGTTTTTGTCTATCTAAATCTCGCGCGCTCAGTTTGCTGTCAGTTGAGCTGTCAGTCATGCTGAAAAATTTTTAGCGGTTTGCTGTGAGTTCTATGTTGGCTGGCATGTTCGCGTCTGTAGTAGCGTAGCGTAACCTTGGCCTAAACTATAAGCCAACGAACTAAATTTTTCTGTTTATTTTTTTTTTAATTAAATTTCAAATATTTTTTTCCTACGCAAAAATAGTTTTGTTGCTATTGTTATTATTATTGTTGCATTTGTTTTTGCCCTTTGGCTCTGTTAGCCGAAATGTATTTGCTTACTAAATATTGGATATTTTCTTAGGATTTGTATAGTGTGTTTTAACTCTGATAACGCCTCGTTCTCAAAAAAAAAAAGACGAATATTAATTTACGGATATTTCCTCACTCCTGTATCTTAAATTAATTTGAGTTGCTGTTTTGGTAAATCCATTCAAAAAGTGGATTTCTTTCATAAGACCGAAATGCGTTAAAAATTAACTTTGAACATGACCAGCAGCGCCGCAATATTTCAAAGAGGCGTGTGAGCATTTTGACAACATCTTCTATTAAAGTGATCAAGGGCCAATATTCAGCAAAATCTCTAATAAATCAATGAACTCTTCATAGCATCAATCAAATATTCATAAAATATTAAAAGAACTTTGTTAATCAGTAGGTACAAAATGTAAATAAAAATGCTAAAAAAAGTCATAGCTCTTTAGAATTCATGCCAATAAAAAAAGCGCAAAATAGTTTTGCTGTTAGCAAAAATTAAAAATTTTAAAATTTCAAACACGCCACTTGCGACACAAAAACAGCTAACATAAAAATCAAATTACGGTTTCTATCAACCAGCAGCAGCTAATTTTTTTTGGTAAGCGTGATTATGTTTGTAAAAGCCAAAACAAATTCTTTTATTTCGTAATTTTTTTTCACTGTAATTTGCATGTATTTAACTATTTTTTTTTTATTGTTTTACCTTAAAGATATTTGTACACAATTTATTTAAATTATAATATATATTGTTGTGAGGTTCTTAACATGATGTCTTAGCTGTATTTTTGTTGTTTTGTTTGGTATAAGCCAAAAAATTAGGGAGGACGTTGGTTATAATATACAAATTAAATGACAATTGAAGTAGTTAAGTAGTGAAGCTATGCCACTATAAAATGTTGCAATATTACAGCGTTGCCGTACTTATATATCGTGTGGTTTTTTTAGAGTGTCGTTATGAATTAAAATATAACCAGACTAAATCTCGTGATTCAGACATTTGACTTTAGCCATGTGAGGACCGTGACTGGTTTGAATATAGCGCAGTCTGTTGGTCTAACTTTCAGGCAGTTTTTTGAGAATCTGTTGATGGAATAAAACAGCAAAAACTGGTCTTACGTCACTGGCTTATCTGCAAATCTAAGGATTTTATTTTTCTCCAAAAAAAATATTTCAAACTCGTCAATTCATACAAAATTGAGAGATTCATTTAGCACAATAATTTTATAACCGAACTTTTCACTCAGTAGATTAATTCTAACACGTCCTGAATAACATTAAGCACAGACCTGCTGGAGCCACATCTCCAAAGTATTCTTGCTACACAAGCGGATAATCAAATAGTTAAGTACCGTGGCATTATAGCGTTCACCCTTAGCTGTAACGCTCTCGCCGGTTTTATTTCTGAAGAACTGGGGCCCGTTGACTTCTTCAATTCATAATGCGTTATAATGGCGTATGAAGTCTTTTATGGATTTTTTTCTCCGTAAAAATAAAGTCAGTGGGCTTGGAACTATGCCGGCGAAACTATTTATTTAAGCAAATTTTCAAAACCGTGCATTCGAGGAGAAATTAAAATATTACTAATAAATAAATAAATTACAGCTATTCTTCGGAAAAATAGGCTTTATCTGTTAATGCAGTTTAGGGCAATTAATTTTTGCCAAACAGATAGCACCTTAGCTTGAGTACTTTTTTTTTGATAATTAATCGTTCGATTAAACCACTAATTTTAATTGTTTCGTCTATATAGTTATATTTAAAACAATTTATATTTTTACTTCATATAAACACTTGAAAAACTTTTGCTTGGGTACAATATTTCGTATTACTCAGATCTGGCAACATTCTTTATTTCTAGCTGTCGTGATTGAGTCTCGTTGTTATACTCAGATCAAAAAAAAAAATAACTGTTTATACATTGGCAACAATGGTCACAATAAAACACTCCCAAATTAATGCATGCATGTACGAGCATGTACGTGTTGTTTTTGTTAAACCACTGTTGTTTCTACAGACAGTGAAACATTTTTATTTTATTTAAATTTCAGTATAAAATCTTCACAAGGTTAAATGGATAATATATAAATTAAAATGAATATATGTGAAACAAAAAACAATCGAAACACAGTAATTAATGAAAAATCGCTTAAAAAGTCAGGGCTTAATAAAAATCATATAAGAATTTAAAAAGATATTTTGCTCGAATTAAATGCAACAGTAGCCCAAAAATCTATGAAACAGCCATTTCCGAAAGTGAAGTGTAAACAAAATCTCACAAATAGTAAAATAATATTTGGTTAAGTTTGTGCCAAGCTCTAATATGAAAAACGGCCTAAAGTTCAAGGTCATTCCCTGTGAACTTCACTCACCAGCCCCACGCCTCCGCGGTCTTGGCTTTTCTGACACTACCCTTTTTGGCTGCTCCAAATTTTTTTGTTTTATATATAACAACTGGCTTTTACCTTTCTGTAACAACTAAAAGTATGCAATGGAATTTTTTTGTCAAACATTTATTTTGTTTTGTTCTTTAATCATTCTCTTGTCACTAAACGCAAATTTCCGAAATAGAGTATAAAGTGAAGATGGCTTAGAAATTCAAGAGATGAAACACTGAAATATTTAATTTAGAAGAGGTTTAAGATTTTAGAAGAGTTTTTATTAGGAAATGTTACTGAGTGAATATTTTCGGGCTCTAGTTTAGGAAACTGTTCACTTCACGATTCTTTTAAAACAGAGGTTGACAGCATAGGGCCTGAATAAAAATTTCTAGACATGATACGTTGTTATCTGTAGTATACATTGAATTTATACACATAATTTTTAAAAATGGCGACTGAATTATGGCTCATGCCCCCTTTAGTCGCATAAGCCAGATTCATAGATTTTTTCTTTTTTTAATTTTAAAATATAGTTAATGAAACAAACTAATTTTAATTGAGCATGTTCTGATTTTAATAACATAATAGCTTTTAGAAAACTATTAACAATGATTGAGGCTGTCATCAAAATCTGTAGCTGGTAATTAAAAGTCATAAATTTTTAATTTGTCTTAAAATTAACAAAGAATTATCCAAAAAAAAAATAAATGCAAAATCATTGCCTTACCTTTGTTATCCAATTTAAAGCTTAAAATTAAAATGGCTTTAATGACTACTTCCTTGCAGAATTATTGAGCAATTAAATGCTTGGTAACTAAATGCATGTGTGTTGTTAAAGAAAACAAAGAAACAAAAATCTGATTCATACAAAATAACGTTATAAAGTTTATAGCAATAAAACTGAAATTATTTTCAGATACAATTTAAAATTTAAAAATGCATAAAAACTTTGTTGAAATGAATCAAGAATATTTTAAAAAATTTACAAGTGAAGTCTTTTAAAAAAAAATCTATGCTGACCACGTAATGTGCGCGTATTTGCTTTAAAGTCTGACGCTGTCAAAAAATCTAAAAAAAAAACTGAAAATAATGAAATATATTAAGCTGAAATGCAAACAAAGTAAACATAAAGTTGAATGAAAAAATCGAATTGGAATTATTGTAAAAATAGCGTGTAGGGCATTAAAAACAAATAAAAAAAATTGGGTTACACAAAAAAAAAATGTTAAAATTTAAAAGAAATATATATTTCTCAATATCAATTCCTGATTTTTTTAGAAATACATCTCACTCTAAAGCTTATGACTTCCATTGTTTTTTTATCAATCGTTTTTAAAAACAAATTTCTTCAAAAGTAATTACTCAACTTCACCAATCATGACGACATCAATAATTCTCCAGTGTATTTGTCGCAGTGCATTCCCATCCATCAAATATAAATACAAATTGCGCGAAATAAAATTAACAAATCGAGCTTCATTTACTTCAACCAACAAGCTCTTCGCTAATTGACTGATTTTTATGGTCATAAAACACTTAGATGAAATGTTGAATAGCCAACAACAAACAAATAAGAAAGAATAATACATTAAATAAAACGATTTAACAAACATTTTAACTTTAAATCACAAAACAAAAGCTGATACACAGTTTTTTTCGTAGAATTTAGCACCTGCAATAAAATTTGGAATTTTTAGAATTTTTCAAATGCTGCCAACCAAATTTTTTTTTTTTTTTTTACTGACTATAATTGTTTATTGTTGGTTTGATTTTGGTTTTGTTGTTTGAATTGATGTGTAATCGAATTATTCAACAATTTGCTGTCGGCCCAAAATTGATTGTCTATAGATTTAGCATTTTTTATTCTGTCCAATTAAGGGTTTGTTCTAAAATTTAAACTGATAATACCATAGTTGTTCATTGCAGTTGTTGCTCTTGGAAAAATTCATGTCAAGCACGTGTTTGTTTAAATTGATTGAGGTTCAAGTGCACTTCGAATTTGTTAAAAAAGAAAAATGTGTTCTAAAAAAACTTTGAATTGGTTTTATATCGTATCTTTCCCATTTTAAAATCAATAGAAATCATCAGCATTCGGTGCCACAAAATTAGCATAAAATCAAAGTAGATAGACAAAAGAACATAACAAATATAAGAATAAAATAAAAATACTGAGAAACGCGCGCCAGAGTCCAGCAATAAAAAGAAATGCGCAGAGGAGCAAAGCTGTTAGAGTGCGAAACCCCTTAGTACAAAATTATATCAAAAAATTAAAAATAATTGTCGCATAAAAAAAGGTTTACCGGTGAAAAAACCAAGTTGAGAAAATTTAGTGACTGAAAGTAGAATCCGTTACCACTGTACCTGCTTAGTTCCCGTAAATAACCGTTTAAAGAGATCGAAATAGTAAAGGGTGATCCAATATGAGGTCCCTTTTCCAACTGGGTTGTTTTGACAGCTGTCATGTGTCAAATGGCTTGTACATAAGACGTTTGTGTTCAGTATTCAATACGAGTTAATCATGAATGGACTTAATCCTGAACAACGTTTATTAATTGTGGAAACTTACTACCAAAATCAGTTGTCAGTTAGAGAAGTTCTTCAACATCGTTTTGGTCGTTATGAGCGTCCAACTCAGCGCACTATTCGTAACACCATCACCAAATTTCGAACCAATTTGACACTATTGGACATTCATCATGTAACCAGAGTGCAAACAGCCCGTAATTTTAAGAATATTTCTGCAGTAGCAGAGAGTGTTCGTGAAAACCGTGAACAATCGATTCGTCACCGATTTCAGGCTTTGGGCATCTCTTATGGATCATTGTGGCGTATCTTGAGGCGTGATCTTGGTCTGAAGGCCTGTAAAATACAGCTTGTACAAGAATTGAAGCCGACTGATATTGGTTTACGTTTTAATTTCAGCTTATGGGCCTTACAACAAAAGTAGGAAGCCCTTATTGGATCACCCTTTAGTTTTGATCGTTCAACCGAAAGGTATGTACAGGACTAAGAATTACTTCGATATTCTGCCCAAAAGGCCAGACTGAGCTACGTTGAATTTAAATGACCACAGGAACCTAAAACTTTGCATTTATAGCATCACTATCAAGAGTCTATAAAGATAAAAAGTCTTTATCATAAATATTTGGAACTTTTAGTCGCTGGAGGTGCATGAAACTCAAAACGATTTCGGCAGCGGTTTTATTTCTCCTCCATCAAATAATTTATTTTAATTAATTTTATTCAATTTGTATCACATTTAATCCTATTCCATCTAGTTTTGCGCCTAAAAACTAATAAATACTTTTTTTGCTTACTTTCAGTTGTTGCCCAACCAAGCATCATTGCAACCACCTATCGTCCGGCACGTCCATCCATAGCACCACACAACTCTGCGCAAGAACGCGAACGCAAGTTGATGAACGTGCTGGCAGCACGACGTAGCGCATTACATCGTGGTGTTGGATTTCGTACACGTGTTGGCACCACCGGACGAACGGCAATCTCATCTGCAACATCTATAGAAACAACCTCAAAATCACCCACCGATCCACGTTCGATATGCATACGAAATTGCACAAAGAACTTTACACGACGTACGACAGCAAGTTGCATGCGACAATGCGCCAATTTTCAGCGAAATTTCAACAACAACAATAATAGCAACGCAACAGTGATAGTTAAGCCCTCATCGAAGACAGGCATTGGTACACAAACAGCTGATCGTGATAATAATGAAATACTTTTCACTGATGAATCTTCACATGGACTCTTTGTGGTGGCCAAAGAACAAAATGGCACCGCAAATCATATACCCGATGTAGATGTGAAGGGCGTCGCAGCTGTGGTAAGCATAGATGGTAATAAGTTGCCACCAAAATTTAGATCACGTGGCAAGCCTGCTGCGGCATTTGCAAATACCGCTGCATCGTTGACTTCTATTGAAGACGATGATATAGCACCGTATTTGTATTTTGGCCAAAAGCTGCCACCAATTAAACCAGCAGCACTAACCATAACATCGGTGAGTGATGAACATCCCAGATTGCTAGAAGTTTCAGTAGCCTCTACGACGCCTACACCAATTACCACATACAAGGCGACGCTGTCAGCGGTTGAACGCAGTCGATCGCGCTATAAGTATAATATGCGTGAACGCGGTACGGTGGCCTTTAATAGAAGACATAGCAGTGGAAGCATTGTAACGGTGACACGGCCAATAGCAGCAGCATTGCTGATGAATAATAATACAGCAGAGCTTAAGCCAATAGCGGTAGCAGAAGCAGCAATAACAACTGCAGAGACGCCAAAACACGAACATGCAGTAGATCGGATAACTTCATTTGAAGAGAAAGAAACTTCTAAGGAAGTGCCCATCGTTCCAAGCATATTACCGAGATTGGTAATGCCAATTATGATAGCAGCACCACCGAGCCCTACACCCCTGCTTATAACTGTATTTGGTGAGGAAGATGAAGTAACGCATTTGGCGAAGCTTGAAAAGACGACAACAGAGGTACCCGTTCCAAGCAAGCCTAATAGAACAACAACTACAACGACAACAACGGGGCCTTCAATTACAACAACAACAACAACAACAGCAACACCTAAGACCACCACAACAACAACAACAACGCCGAAGCCTACAACAACAACCACCAGTACAGCAAAACCTGCTACCACTAGCAGCAGTACCACCACAACTACCCCGAAAACAACGACTTCCACTACTTCCACGACAACCACTGCTAAGCCTTTACCCAAAATATCCACTACAACTACGACTACAACTACAACTACAACAACAACTACCACCAGTACAACTACCACACCTCCGCCTGTGGCATTACCATCTACACAAAAGCCCCTCAGTGAAACCGATGTCGAAAAATTGCGCGCTTTAGTTCCTGATCTCAAGCAAGAAGTTAATTTCGATGACCAAGATAATATCGTACGTTTCTTTAAAACAGTTGCCATTGATCCTTCGACCACCGAAACTGCAATACTACGAACTACCGTCTTATCATCTGTACGTTCAACGATAAATCCACGTCCAACTGCGATACCAAATGATGCATCCAAGCCAAAAACAGGTGTCAGAGACGGTGGCATCAGCTCCACAATTGTCAGCGATGAGCGTGAGGTCACTATTGAAATGCATCGTATTAATGTGGCAACCTATGTATTGGTCGGTATTGGCATCTTTCCGCTCATTGCAGTTATCGTTTACGTGTTGCGTCATTACGTAATTAAACGTCATAGTAAAGATAATGATGTTTTCGATGTTTGCGTTACGGATCAGCAACCTATAAGTCCAGTGAAAAAGCTGGACTCTAAATATTTTAATCATGATGATGACGATGAAGATGAAGTAGATCATCATCAAGTGCATCATCAGCAACAACAGCAGCAGCATCATCATGTGTCGTCATCATTAACACATAAAAAGCAGCAAAGCGGGCATCATAAGCGGCAGCTGTCACGCGATGACAATTACAATATTAACAACAGTAGCAACAATAATAATCTCAACAACATCAACAACAACAACAATAATCGTTATGATGAGCATTGCTCTGTAATGAGTATTGATGAGTTCGATCGCAAGAACTTACGTCTGAAAAGTCTTTTGGGTGAGGGTAATTTTGGTCAAGTCTGGAAGGCGGAGGCAGATGATTTGAGTGGACATTTTGGGGCAACACGCATTGTTGCTGTGAAAACAGTGCGCGCTTGTAGCGCTCAGGTTGGACTTAAAGATGAGGCGAATATCATGCGCAAGCTTGGTTCACATCAGAATGTGGTGACACTATTGGGTGCCTGTGTTGAAAGCGGTGAGTATTTTTAATATTTCTCTTTTTTCAAGAGCTTGTCCTTTCTTCACTTCATGCACAAGATTTCCGAAAGGTTTGCGAAACGTTACATGAAGAGAAGGATGAAACTTCATGTTAAAGTAAAGCACACAACGATAAGCTGTAATTCATCAATTTTGAACATGAATTATTTTATTCACGAAGTTGATGAGTTATAATCACTGAATAAAATATCGGTGTTCTATACAAAAATGTTGATAATTAGAAATTTTTAGCAGGATATTTATATTAAAAATTTGATTTTATATAATTACAGAACCTCATATGCTTATTATGGAGTATGCAATGAGAGGACGTCTACTCTCACTGCTACGTGCAGCACGCAGTGCAACCAACATATTACCCGCATCAGTACCTGGCGGACGTAGTCTGGCACCACTTTCACCACGTACACTGGCTGGTTTTGCTTTGGACATCGCTTGTGGCATGGAATATATAGCCGATCGTAGGGTTAGTGCATTATATATTAAAAACAATTAAGCTTTTCTCACTATCTTTCTCTTATTTTCAGATTGTGCATCGTGATCTCGCTGCACGCAACGTATTGCTCGATCATAACGGAGTCTGCAAGATATGCGATTTTGGCATGTCCATAGATTTGGACATTGAAAGATCAACAAAGACAAAAGCTATGCATAGACGCAAAGAAGAAGAATTGGCAGTTAAGAATTGTGCCAATGAAGTTATGCGTAGTAATTCACAAAAATTCAAATTTGATTTTGGCGGACGCTTTATTATGCAACATTGGAATAATGGCTTCAGTAGTGGTGCCAATAATCAACAACAACAGAAAGATACGACATCAGAAAAGAAATCACATGGACAATCACCTGATACTATAAGTCGTCGACCAGCGTTGCCGATACGTTGGATGGCTCCTGAAGCCTTACAATATCATATTTTTACCACCGCCACTGATGTATGGGCTTTTGGTATTGTACTCTGGGAGATTGCAACTTTGGGTAGCTAAATCTATGGAATCTTTAAGAGCTCTTGTGTACAAATATGAAATTCCACTAATCGCGTGAAGAAATCAAAATTGAAATTGAATATTGCGAAGATTTTTGGCTTTAATTTTGTGCAAAAATTGCTTAGAACTTTGAATGAATACACTGGCTCATAAGTTTCAGGCTCAGAGCATAAGCTAAATATTTTCCAATGACTTTTGCGACTTTATTTTGAATTTTAAGTCATCATGCTAGGACTATGTTATATCTAACTGTATTGCTATAGTTGTAATAGTAATTTATATAATTGTGGGCCAAATTTTTTACAAATAATAAATTTCAGCAATGAATGCAAATGGTTTGCTGCCACTCTGACCTTTCCTTACTATAGTACTTTTTAAATGATGTACCACAAAATAATTGTATCTCTGACACATTAAGTGGATGTTTTTTTATGCTATCGCTTTTTTGTTATGATCGTCTTAAGCAGGTAGTGCTGCCACTCCGAGCGAAATTGTTTCAAAAGCTACTCTAACAAAGTTCAATAATTTTTTTTTGTAGAACTATCATTAAAACTGCATATCTATCTATCAAACGAAAGGTAATTAATGAAACATTTTAAAAATATGTAAAATAATACATATGAATGCGGGGATTTTTTTTCGTGAAAACTTAATATTTTATTTTTTCGTGACACATTTCGTTCTCTAGTATATTATTATTCATATTTTTACAATACTTGATTAATTGTCTTTCACATGATGTATTATATGCTATATATTACTTGTCATAGTGCTGACTCTGCTAAAAATCTTTTAAGTTGCTTATATGAAGTAGTTTCTGAGAAGTTTTGCTTGACGGCTGCAACATTATCTGTTAATGGCAATATAAATCTAAAACAGATACGGTTTTTAAAAATATTGTCATCTGCAATGTGACTTAAGGTTCAAAGTAATTTTTGTTTAGAAATCGTTTTATCCAACGGTGCACAAAAGAATTAATTTTTTAACAAATTATTTGGATGGAATTAAAATGAAAAATAAAACGTGGAGTTTTTTCGCTAAGTCGTGTTCATTCCAAAATTAAAACAACATTTTTCAATCGTTCGATAATTTTTCC
The DNA here is from genome assembly GCA_963680825.1 of Meiosimyza decipiens. Lineage (NCBI taxonomy): Eukaryota > Metazoa > Arthropoda > Insecta > Diptera > Lauxaniidae > Meiosimyza > Meiosimyza decipiens. Next base: position 24,216,054 of record OY804258.1, on the reverse strand, counting down.
ATTTTCCTATTAAGAAAAACTAAAAAAACGTTTGCGTATTTTTCCCTTTTGGGTCAATTTCCCAATCATATTAGACGCACATTTACTACTTCAGTTTTGTGTGTTTACATTTTATTCTTAGGACTTTTACAGTGCTATAACTTTTTGAGAATAACACTGTTGCCAATACCAAATTTTTCATATTCGTACACAAAAGATTAGACGTCAACAAACGAATAAGTCTAATATTCTTATCCATTCTAGGTTCAACACCATATTCCCACATCACTGGGCGTGAAGTTATACGCAACGTGCCGAATGGTTTACGTCCAGATCTACCAAAAGAAGGACGTCATGAATTCTATAATTTAATGGCACGCTGCTGGCATAAGGAACAACATTTGCGTCCAAGTTTCACGCAGGCACGCTTAGAAATCTCACGCTCACTCGGCAAATGGGTTGAGGATGAATCAGCAGCCAGTGATTATATGGACGTTAGTGGTTTCAGCGAAGACTTAGAGCATGGCATGGTGTATTTCAATCACAGAATATCAGAATTTGAATGCGAGATATGACGATAACTGAATTCAACCCCTCCAATTCGATCACCAGTATAAACTGAACCTTAATAACTATACTCTCATTTGCACTTTCTTTTCCAACCCATTAACTCTGTTTTCATTCGAAATTCATTTGAAGTGCTTGAACCAGTATTATCTACATACCCACGAAACATGCATAAAATCATTGGAGCAACAAAACTCTTTATCTTTTTCGAAAATTTTCAATTCTTATCTTAATTTTAGCTTATTCTTCTCATGGCATTGTAAATAAAATTTTATGGTATTTTAATTTTAAGCTGCAAATATTTAATATGTATTATATTTTATGTATACAATATTAAAACTTTTTTTTTGTTATTAAAAACTGCAAATTTTAGTTAGTTTCGCCTAGTCTGTATTTAAAAATCATCGGTATAACCAACTTTGTAAATTATTTTATGTATTTCACGATTTTAACCGTTGTTTTTTACAGACTATCTGTCTTAGAGACTTTTATATATATATTCGTATGTATGTACAATATATTTTTAATTATATATATAAAGTAGCACACGCACATATTTATACATATATGTATTTAGTTTTAGTCTTATGCAGATAATTTTACTCTTTTGTAAATTATTTCATTACAGTGACACAATGTAAGGTAATACGAAAATATTTTTGTTCCACTGTAAATGTTGGTACTAAATAATAAAAATTAAACTAATATCACTCGAAAAGTAAATCTTCTTAATTAATATATTTTCCAAAAACAGAACAACATATTTAGAAAGTTCATCAAAATCAGTACTTATTCCTTTGCCGATTTCAACAACATTTTTTCAACATATTTTGCATGGCCCAGTTCAAAGTTTAGCCTATATTATAGACCGAAAGCAAGCAAAGGCCTACATATTTTGGGGTGGAATTTCAAATGCTTTTTTTTTCAAGTTATACATATCGATGTCTGTCTGACGAGTGACGTTGGGTATCTTTGGTATGAATCAATTCCGGGATCTTTAAAACATATTTTTTATCAGCTGTATAGGTATGTAGCTCAAGCAAAATATCTTCTCAAGTGTTTTCACTTTATCTTTCAATTATAAATTGAAAATATGATTCTATTTTATATTTATTATTCCAACTGTGTTGATGCCCTAAGAAATGTATTTTAAATGAGGTAGATATCCTTGGAGAAAAGCTAAAGTTTCAAGTACATAGAATTGGGTTTAGCAGAAAAACGCATTGTGCTTAGATAGATAGCTTGAGCCAGCTTATTTCCAGAAGATGACAGTCATCAGAACATAGCAAATTTGCAACATTTCGATATTTTTATGAATTTCAAAATGGCGATCTTTTGATAAAAATTAATCTAAAGAGTCGAGGAAGCAACTGTCAAAAGTCCTTCAGTGTAACAGAAGAAAAGAAAACCATTTCATTAACACTTTTGCAACTACAGCCTGTGCATTGATCTCTGCAGTTGGGCAGACTAAGCTGGGCCGAGAGTTTGTATACACAATTGTGTCTCATTATTACACCAATCAAGATCCTCAGATGAGTTTTATTTACTGAAATCAGAATATTGTTTCTTTTGGCAACGTAAGATAACCGAATTGACCTTGACGTAATAAACGTCAAATATTAACCGCACGTAGGCACTGCAAATTAATGTTCATTTAACTTGTGTTTATTCGCGTTTTTAGGGGGTATATGTAGATGCCACATATGTCAATCTCTGAATTTAAGTTAAATGTTTTTTCTTTAAATGTTTTTTTGTCTGAACCATTTCACGATACCAGAATTCCTTAAGCCAAATGACATCAAATATTGTTAGAGATGTGTTTATATATATGTAAATATGATAATACATTAAACACATTACGATATGAAGAAATATTTCAACTTTAAATTATACGTTATAAAAAATTAGTTTTCTCCTACTGTGCTTTTTAACATGCCTTAAACTATGCAGCAAAAATAAACTTACACGTTGTAGCACCAATGTTGCCACTTGACTTTCTACTGCTATGACTTCTAAGAATATGAATTTATGAATGAATTTATAAGCTGCATAGGTTAAACTTTTAATGTTAACGGTAATGAGTTAATCAAAGAACTATTTTCTGGGAACTTGTGAACTCAAAAAGTAGGTAGGTATTTGCTACGTAGTTCTTAACTTTGTTAACGACTAATTGAATAATAAAACTATGCAAACATAGTGCAGTTGTTAATCGAGTATATGTATGTATGTGTATACATCTGAAATCGAACGTAGCTACTATAAAAGTTAGCTCAATTTTCAAAAAATCCATAGCTTGCATCGCCATGTTGTTGTTTTTCCGAAGAATGGACAATAGTGGAAATTTAGTCTCTCATGGGCAGTGGAATTTTGCAGATACATACATATGTGCAAGTGTTTCAGTTTCAAAAGCAGCCGAAACTTATACCATAATCAAAATTTTAACAACTTGTGCATATCTGGATACAGATCCTTATGTATATACCAAGAACACACATTGGACGATCTATCTCCAATAATAGGTACTTAGAATTGATAACGTCCTATTCCAAAAATTCATTTTAAATTTAATTAGTTTTTTCATCTGTTTTATATTATAGTGTGACTGTAAGCCTTTAATTTTCAAACTTTGAAACCTAGTGTTCTAAATTTCACACAATTTTTAGCGTTAGACGCTTAAATACTTGTGGAAAATATATTTTTCTAATAATACACGTTTAGCATGTTCATAATGTTTAGATATGCTCGACTTTCAACATTATTCTACTTTTCGTAACATATCGGGTTTTCCAACAATTTTGAAATTATCAACATTGAACCATCTAAAAATTTCAAATTTTTTTACAATAATATCAACTTTTTTCGAAATTTTAAACGTTGTCGTAATTAAAAAGTGATCGTTTAGCATAGGACTTTTTCTGTTTAATTTGCACTCTTAATGATAAACTCAATATAAAAATCAATGAAAAAACTTTACCAACGTTCAACGTCACCAGCACTAAAAGTTAATTTTTGTTATTCACAGTTTTTCATTAATTCGTTGTTGTTTGGATTTCTTTTATAAATTTGCACCTATTGTAATTGTTTTAGTTGTAAAAACAATAATTAAACTATAACAAAAAAACAATAACTATCATTAAATGCTTAACAACAATAGTCATGTGAAAATTAAGAGCATTTACTATAGAAAGCCTTTCACTTTTCCTCGTCTTTTATGGGTTTAATTGTTTGATGTTTCTTTTGTTGCTAAAAAAATTTCATCAAATCTTGTATGATATGAGGAACGATAATATTCAAAATCATAAGCGGAATAATAAAAATAAAAATTTTTTTGAAGCAACATTTAACATGTTGACCTAAATTCTAGGTTATTTCCAACTTAAACATCTTGCTGTTTTTTTGATGTTGTTGGTGATTTTTTTCTGAGCGCAAATCAGATAAGCATTTGATTTACATGAGCATTAACTTTTTATGTTAATCGTTCACTGGTTTTTAAGCTAAGCAGCTGTTTATTCAAAAAAGAAATGAATATCTTGCTATCATCTATCTCAAGACTATTGAAGAAGCTAAAGAACTACTAAATTATAATAAGTATTGTTGTGATAGATTAATTTCATAATTTTAGTTAAAAAATTTAAAATGCAGACATGTACTTCTATGCTTTTCACAACTTCAGCTTCCCTCAATGATTGATTCCGGGATAGAACATTGCTCATTGTTGCTTAAAGAATGTTTGTTGAAACAACGTCATTGATTTTGCAATGATTGTGGAAATATTATAGGTTGTTATATTTGGAATCTACACAGTGTGACAATTTCCCACCCAGACTTCATATCTCCCGCCTGAACGCGTAGCACCATCTGCCGACATTAATATCGTTGAAAAGTTGTTACTTTCTTCTTTTCAACGTGCTTTAGTTGAACGCGCTTGCTTGTTAAATGCGTTGAAAAAAGTTTACGGCAAAAAGTTTACCGCGTGCAGCATTTTTTGACAGAATATAAATACCCGGAAAGTTGGTTCTTGTTGCACTACTATAAAACCCTGTACCAGTGACATTGGTGTGAGTTTTGAGAGTCATTAAATTGTTTGGGGCTTATGAGGAAAGTCTGGGCGGAAAATTGTCGCACTGTCCATACAAAAACTTTCCAACAAACAACTTTGGAAAAGCCTTTGAAACTATTCGCGTACATTTTTTAAGGAATGTTTATGGGTTAAAATCATAAAAGTTGAAAATTTACTGAAAAAATTTTCTCATGATATTTTATGGTATAAATCATTTTAATATATTTCCATGACATATTTTTATTAAAATAAGAAGTCATTAAGACAACGCTTACGTATATTATTATAGAAAGTTTATACAATTCAACAATTTTAGGGCTATCAAAATTTTCTATATTTTTTGATGCTGAACGTTTTACGACTCATGTCGACACTCAGCTCTTATTTAATACTGCCAGATTTTATCGAAGATTTCATAATATTATTCGAAACAACTTAATACTTTTCAAATTTTGAGACTTTTCGATATCTCTTCATACTATTTGTTTATTTTGATTTGATTAGTAACACAGACCTGCGAAATTTTAAAATTTTTTTTTCCTCTGGACAATGAATAATTGTTTCTGAGGTAATTTTTCGCGCTGAAACCGAATCCGTGCTCAAAATTGCTCTATCACGTTTTTGAGATACTCAAAACTAAAAGTGCAAAATCACGGACTACATTTATAAATATGTTGAATGAATTATTTCATATTTTATATATAAAGAACACGTCAATTCCTCCAAATTTGCTCTGGGTTATTAGATTTTCATCGGTTTCTGGGTACTGTAGCAAACAAATTCTTTTTTTTCAAATTATTGATGAAAACTCATAACTACTTAGACGATATACGTTTGTATGTATATGCTTTTGTTTTTCAATATGTCGATAAATTGATTTGATTTTTGTACAATATATAAATATTTTCTCTTATTGCCATTGCTATAACTTCCTGCCTGCAATGATCAAAATAACAGCAGTGTACCAAATCATATTGAACCAAAGGCGCAGAAAGAGCCAACAAAACCCGTTTTATCTCCACGTTGTAATAAAATGCTCATTTTCTTCTTTTACCCTTCGGAAGCGTGTGGTTTATTGAGCGTTAAAAATCACGTCTAGATTATCGGTAACGCTTGGCTGATTTGTTAAACAGTTAAAGCAATTTGGATTTGGCTTAGCTGTCTTATTGCTTTTGTTGTATTGTTGGTACTTTTATTTTTTATTATTTCTAAATTGCACGTTTTATACACACACCAAAATTGCGATAGTAAACACAGATAAAGCAATAAAAATCTAGCAAAACATCATTGATCACGTATCAGTATATCAAATCTCCATTGTTAGTCTTAATTCTATCAATTTTATAGTGACTTTCTGTATCTCGAACTCTATGTACGTTACTGTATCATATACCATACTGTCTTAGTCTTACTATGAATATTATAGCAAAAAGTAATCCTGATCTTTTAATTTAAAGTTAATAGTGACCTTGAGGCTTTTCAGTTGAAGCGTTAAGTTTCTTGGTTGTATTTCTCTGTGTCGAATAGTTCAGCCCAGATAATTCAACCGGTTAAGAGCAAAGAGTTATTGGCTGTGTACACTGGCTTTTTATTCGCGTGTAACTACACCATAAAAGCATATATTCTAAACATATATTCGTCCATTCCTTAAAAAAAACCATCAGACTCTTATAAGACTTGAACGAGTAAAGCCATTTCAATGTTTCGATCGTTTACTGTTCCCCTATGATTTTCGATACCTTTAAGTCTCTTTCGATTTGCTATTGTCGACTTTTTGGCTTCAATAGAACTTTTCGGCGATTTTTGATGCTGTCCAATACTTTTCTACTTATGTTGACTTTTTCGCTGTTCTATACCTATACCGAATAGTTCGATGTATTTCGATATTAATCGATATTATTGGTCTATAATAACCTCGTTCGATTCTTATCGATGATGTGCTATACTTTCTGGCTGTTTAAGTCTTTCACGACTTTGCTCTATACTCTTAGATTTTTTCGATGTCATCGATACTGTTCGATGGTATTCGATACTTTTATCATTTATCAACCTTTTATTTACGGAAAATTTTTGCTATTAAGCTTTTAAGGCTCCATATGTCACCACACCACGTCCTTGTATAAAAAAAGAAAACACTTTATTTTTATTTCATTGAGTGTAACCATATTGGTTACTCTGCATAACAATTTTAGCAAAGACAACAAACATCAAAGTCAAGGTGTAAATAAACCACCTCGCGGGGTTCATGTTTGGGTGCAAGTAGCGGTAATTTAATTTTATTTCAATTAAGTTTTCACACTTTAAGCTAACAAGCAATAAGCAAAACAAAAAAAAAACCCCAAAACAGCGAGATCAGCAGCAACTTGTTAGCAACTTTCGTTTTCATTCTAATTAAATAACCAGAAAATACAGCAACACCTCTTAGATTTTCACACCTTTTGGTTAGAAAACTTTAATTGTAGCCCTCTGAGGCTTGGAAATTGTTTTTCCTTCTTCTCAGTCACAATTAGTTCCAGCAGCTTAGGTAAAATTTACAAAAAAATCATCATATTTTTTCCAAATTAATTTATTATAATTTAACTACCCATTGAGTTTTCTAAAATTTTATGGCTGCAAGGTGTTTTTTGTTTCTTTACTTTTTTTACTTTCATAATGACCGCGCTGTTTGAGCTTTTAAAAACAATTAAAAAAAAGACGCTTTAATTACCTTTAATAACAAAAAAAAAAAAAAAAAACAGCATGTCTTGATTTTTATTTTCTTGAAATTTAATGCTTACGCGCAGCGCCGCCTTCTGATGCTTCTTCCGATCGGTCAAGACATGCGCTTAAAGAAACGCTTTTAAATCGTTTTCCTCAATTTATTTAATACCTTCATATTTCTTCTTCTTGCTGTTTTTGTGGCTGCAGCTAAGGCGCATGCGTACGTTATGCACATGCAGTTTTTTCTGCTAACGTTGTTGTTATGTTGTTGAGGAAGCTTTTTTGTTAAATAATTGCATTAGCATTTTCTGCATTTTCATTTTGCATAATATGATGTTAATGAAAATGATGAACAGCCTTTAAGAAGAAAATGTCTTCATCATTATCATTATATATTGTTAAGACATAAGGCTGGATTAAGTGTTACTGTTTTGGGTTACAGTGACACAAAAAAAGTATTATTTTGATATATATAATATATATATATATATATTATGTATTTGATAGTTTTAAATTTTTTGACTCAAAATTATATTGAAAACATAATCCTTATAGCAATGGTCGTACAAGTTTTGGAAGAAGTTGCTGCAAAAGCTTTAAGAAATTGCTTAAAGCGACACGGTTTCATATATCAAAAAATCAAATTTGTGTCTACTAGTGGCAATGCTCTCTTTACAAGCTCCACCTTTCTTGATTACTCTTCTAAAAATGTTAAGCTTGGGAGTTATATCGAACGCGTAAAATTTCTGTTGCGTACTTCAAACCTGGTCAAACACATTATTTTGATTCATAGAATGCAGCAGAAGTTGCTATGCTGACCCAGTACTTATACAAAATGTACTTAGCATTGTGCTATATCTAATTTGTCCTTACTGAACCTCTTATAAAAGAGGCCCTAAGAATTGGTGGAAATGATCTCAAAACATTTGTTTTAGAGAAATGTTTTTTCTATAATAAAAAATTGAGTTAATGAATCTGAAGTTTTTTGATATACTACGAATCGCAGCGTTCCCAATCACAAATTTTTGTTTAAAAAGTATAAAAAAAATTGTTTTTTGTTTTAGTTTTGGTTTGTCTTCTATATGAAAAAAATAAAACAAATAATTTGAAGTCTTGCATCCCCATATAGAACAAACACACAGAATCAATTCTGTGTATACAAGTCTTGATTATAATAATGGAATAAGAAATCGATTCTGAAGTGATAAAGCAAAATGTGTACCGGATACGAGTTAAGTGATTCAATACCTATATTAAAGAATTTTATTGTTTTGGAAGTGATGAAAAAAAAAGTTTTAATACATAACTTTTAAGCAGCAGTTGTTATTAAATTAAAGCCAGTTTTCACAATTGAATTTTTTCAGTGTAAAAAAATATCAAAGTTTCTTGAATATCATTTTATCAAAGTTCAAATTCAGAGTTGCTATTTAAATAAAAAAACACTGGTAGCAGTAAACTAATACTTCCGTAAACTGTGGTTAAACTCTTAATTACCAGTTGTTGACATTGGTGCGTTAACTAATAGTATAAGATTTTTTTTTTAAAATTGATTAACTGTTTCGTAATTTTGCATTAAACGCAAGTTTTTTTGCAAATCAACTTAAGCAAAAAAAAAAAAAAGAAATCTAAAAGTCAAAAGAAAAACTTTTGAATAGAAATTTCATTTAAAAAAATGATTTGCAGTATTTTGCTTTTTCTGTTTTTCTGTATTAATGTGAAGGTTAATAAACCTTAAGCTACTGCAAGATGTATAAAGAGGAAAATAAGTGTAAAAATAATGCAATTATATTGCAATGATATGCAAATTAGTCTAATGCAATTGCTGCTGTTGGCGGCAAGAATAGATTTGTAAATACTAACACCAACAACAGCAGAATTTCCATAATAACTAAAACAGCTGTTACTAATTCAATCGACTCTAGCATTGGTGGATAACTTAAATCAGAAAAACAACAACAGTGCTAGAAAAACTTATGAATGCAACAACAGCGTTGGAAACAATAGCAACATCCACTTTAAATGTGGTTAAAATAAGTGAAAAAAATTTACTCATTGTTAGCGCAAGATGATGGTCTGCAACATAGTTTTGTTGCTTTCACTGCTGAGCGCAGCAACTTGTTGCTATGTCATTGTTACTCTTTTTGTGTGATATTTTAAGTTTATTAACAGCGATTCTTAAGTAGAAAAACTTAATCTTGAGAGATTTTTTCATGGCTGCTTGAATAACTTAAGCAAGTTCGTTTCTTAAGTCTTTCGTATAAATACGAACATCTATTTTGCTTATATTAATTGACATTTTAGATTTTTTTCCACTTTTCCATTTAATTGAACATATTATTTGAGAAAAATTCCTGCTTAGGATTAATTCTGCTAGAGAAATACTATAAGTACAAATATGACGCAATAAAATTAAAAACTTTCCGTCCAACGAAAAAATGCATTTGATTCTGGGACCGCCTTCTCTAAGCATATTGATGTGCATATGAAAGTATTCGGAATTGATTTAAAAAAAAATTAAACTATTTATACTTCAAATTTTATTTTGTAGCCTTCAATACAATTACACCAGCGCGTGATTCAGTCCTTCATATATTATTCGTAAGATGATAGAGAGATAACCTTCAGTTCGATTGGCTTCTTTGACTTTAGCTTTTGGATCAGGAAGAATTGATATGCAGCCATATTACAGAAATACGATGCTTAGTCGATGGACATTCGTTGAGTTTTTTGTTAAGCACTTGTCGGATGGTACAATGACTTGGTGCAAAATCCATGCGATATCCTTCCACAAATTTGGCTGTGGTCGTCTTAATTTCTTTACAAAAGTCGTAAAACTAAATAGCTATGTACATTTTTTATAGTTTTAAGTATAAAGAGCTGTAGCTAAGTATTGCAGCAATGTAATAGCTAAAACGGAATTAGCATCCATGCTAAGTAGAAATGCTGTGCCAAAGGCGATATTAACACTAACACCAGCAAAGCCGATGTTGGACATACTGGAGGATGTAAGTCCTGAGCTGTGGCCGCAGGCCGCCTACTTAAGTACTTTAACTTTTAAGTGTATAGACTGACCCGCGGCCCACTTACCGGCTAAGCTGGCCTCTATTTAAAAGTTAGGGTAAATGGGCGGCCTTTGGCTGCAGCTCAGGATTTACAACCTCCAGTAAGTCCAACACCGGCTTCGCGCAGGCCTTCGACCGCGTATCGGTTGCCCATAGCGAAATATCAAAACCTTTTTCATTTGGGAAATATGCCCACTTATTTGGGTGTTATGAAACTTTTTCCCAAAGTTTTGGGCACTATGACTATTGTTGGGCGTTATGACATTACTTCACTTGAGCATTGTGACAAATTCATGGTAGCGTAACACCCAAAAATATGATAGAGCCTAATGTTTAAATCGAAAATGTCACAATGCCCAAATAATTCCGCAGCAACAATTTATATGGAAAATGTTTGGGCGTTTTGTCTTATAGGAATTTGAGCGTTATGATTTTGGGGGCTATGATGCAACGCCCGACAAATGTTGTAAATGTCAATATACATATGTTGAAAATGTCACTAAAATTCTTAAATTTAACGCTAGCCTGAGTATATCTGTGAGTGTGACTTCTGCGCCAAATCACTGCAATATATGTAGATTTTCTTTGGCGCGAAATATAACAAAATAGTATAAATACTTGTATAAAGTTTTGCTTTAATTTACGTAAAGGACCCCTATTAAATTTATCATTTTCATTCAACACACCTTCAAATGCAATTAATCCTTACACATTGAAATATAAGTAAAAACAATGTAATAGCTTTTCAGAAGTTTTTTAACTGTGGCTGGTTAAAATGCTCTTTTTTTGTTCTCCTTATAGTAACATTTTTATCTCTGTAGATTTCTAAATTCGTATTTTATTTCACATAAAAAAAAAATTTAGTACAAAAATTATTTCTCTGAGAGTTCGCTTCTTAAGTCTTTAGTTTTTAGAATTTCGTGAAATAAAATGTTTACAAACAATTTTTGCACTCTCATTTTCTGCTTAGTTTCTTGCTCTTTTCTATACAAAAAAGTTGTCTGCACGGCCACCAACACAGAGCTGTTTGTTGCCAACATTTGTTGGTGCTCAGGTGAAGATAACTTTCAGTGCTGGCAAAGTCAACAGTTTACGGTGAGTCTTAAGCATGGCATGACGTGTTTTTGTCTTAAATATAATTTATACGAAAGCATGCTTATATGGTAAACACATTTTTTTTTATTGTAAATTAATGTGCAAGAATAGAAATCTGAGTGATTATAAAAGAAAATATCAAGTAAGTGGTGGAATGCATTTGTAATGAAAGAGTGCAAGAATTAAAATAAAGCATTATATGGCTTTAAAGATTAATATATCTAAAAATTGTGTAAAATATTGCAATTGTAATCCAAAAAATATAAGTAAAATTGATAAGAATAGTGCGAAAAATATAGTATAAAAAAGCATTATTACTACATAAAAACAAAAACAATTATTTAAAAGCACTCAAAGGATTAAGCAGCAGTTTCCCATTAAAAATACAGGTAAAACTATAAAAAAATGAAAACTTTTTACTTAAATTATAAACACTTTCTATAAAAGAATAACGAAAAAACAGCAACAATACTAAATATTTAAAATTTCAAAAAGAAAAAATTTCTTTATAGAAATTGTGTCAACTTTTCGCTTTTACTATGGTGCGTCAACGAGTTTCTTGCTTAAGTCTTTCGTTTTGTTCTCGAACACTTCGAACGCATGCATATCAAGCAGTTTATTGATTTCTTGCTGTTATTGTTGTTGCGTTTTTTATTTGTTTTTTGTATTTTTTTATTATTAAAAAATAAACAATAATTTTTCTCAATGCACAAAAAAAAAGAAATTCTTGAAATTCAATCACTAACTCAAGCAGCCGCAAACAACAAAACTGCTTAACAAGTTTGTTAGCAATTGTTGTTGTTGTAGCTTTTTCTTGCTACAGTTGCTGGCTTCTTTTTTTTTGTTTATTAGGTTAGTCGGTTAGATTTGCAATGTCTGGTGCTATTTTGTTTTTGTAGTCTTCAATTGAAAATGCATTGGCTGCAACAGCTTAACTAAACAGCAGCACTAGCAAAAGAAGACGAATAAGCGGAAACTGGAAAGGCAATTAAAGTAGAAGATTTATTAAAAGCTTGAGTAGCAAAAGCGATAAGTGTAGAGCAGCAACAAATTTAAGGCGGTAAAACGCATGCCAAGAAACGGCTTCTTTTTTACTGCTTACTGTTGTTCAAGTAAAAATCAGTTTTTATGTATTGGATGATTCTTTTTTTTCTTTTAAAACTTACATGGCAAAAAGGTACACCACGGTTGCTGAATTTTAAGTATGGGTGTTGTATATTGCAAATAACTGATAAAAATTTCACATCAGAACTAGCACGAATAATTTTTGTTTGTATCATACAATCAGATTATATTCATTCATTCACTCAGTATATATTGTCATTCCGTTTTCAGCGGATTGAAGAGGAGGGACAGGTATAGAAAAGAAATTATATTCTGGATAAGCGTCACCAGCTGAGTTGATTAGGCTATGTCCGTCTGTGTGTATGAACACAAATAAATTGTATATAGTGAACTTAAACTTTTTTTCTTTCAAATGAACATAAAAGTTGAAGCAAGTCCTTTGTTAATAGTATCAAAAGACTTTTATAAATATATTACTCTTTCCCAAAAAAAAAAAAAAAAATTGAAACTATTTATAACGCCAAGAAAAATTTAAGATTTGATAATAAGCAAAATTGTCTGAAAATATGAGGAAAACAAGAAGTCATTCGTACCAACATGTGAAACGATGACCAGAAAAAAATGTAATATTAGGTGCGCAATAGATGGCGCTAGCGGTAAGAGCACGTCGATTTGGTTCATATCGAAACGTTATGAATCTAGCCTAAACATTTTGTGTTTTCATAGTCTGATTATGGTTGCTCGAAAATGACTGATTTTGTGCTAAATAATCGTCACTTGCGGGAGGTGTTGATTTTCTGCTTTCTATCAAAGAAAACGGCGTCTTACGCGCATCGAGAGCTCCAAAAAGTTAACGGAGATGGTGTTCTGAGCGAAACAACTTGCCGAGATTGGTTTCGTCGCTATAAAGACCATGATTTCGACATCGACAATCGATCACGTGAATGAAGGCCAAAAACCTTCAATGATACGGAATCGGAGACATTGCTCGGTGAAGTTCGGCCTAAACGCAAGAAGAGCTTGCTTCAGTATTGGGAGTTACCCGAGAAGCCATTTCCAAGCGGAGCACTGCGTGAAAAACGGCGCCAATACGAACAGAGGCACGATAAAGTAATCATATTGCATGACAACGCTAGGCCTCACGTTGTTAAACCAGTGAAAACATACTTGGAAACTCTCAAATGGGACGTCCTACCCCACCCGCCGTATTCCTCAGATATTGACCCGTCAGACTACTACTTGTTCCGTTCAATGGTACATGGTCTGGCTGATCAGCAGTTCAACTCCTAAGAAGACCTCAAAAAATGGCTTGATTCGTGGATAGCCTCAAGAGACGAACACTGCTACCGTGATGGCATTCGAGCTCTACCATAAAGATGGGGAAAAGTGGTATCTAGCAATGGGCAATTCTTTGATTGATTCATCTATAACTATTTTTTGACAATAAATTTGCATTTGCTAACAAAAAACAGCGAGAACTTAGTTGCGCACCTAATATAATTTTGCTGAACAAATCAAAATCAAATTTTGTCCACACATTAACATTGATTGATTTATGTTCTGTTGGCCGATGTAAGCAAATTAAATTTTCTAAAAAAAACGGCAAACGGCAGATCAGTGCATATTTACTTTTTCCCACTGCACACAAATGTGGGGAAGCAATAAAAGTAGTAGGCGTCATATCAAAGATGAGTTCAAAATGACCTTGAAAATTTGTTGTAACGTCAAAGGCAAGGTCACTGATATTTGACCACTTAAAGCTGCATAGCTTCGCCGAAAACATTTGTCACTATCTTACTTTGGTCTTCAGATGTATGTCTGTTAGAACATATTTTTCGTAAAAATTTTTGTATATTTTTAATTAACACTTTTCATTATCAATTTAAAGGTAAAAAGTATTTGGACTAAGATTGTAATAAATCAGTTTTTCACAAAAAAACCTTACAAATTTTTTGTGAGACTTATGGCTCTCAAGATATCACGGAAAAACTCCTTACGTCAAAGTGAAGGCTTTCAACCCCGTAAGCTGAGTTTTATACTCACACTGCCCAAATTTTTGTAACATTTTCATAGACTACAGCAATAAAATTGCCTAGTAGCAGTAGCTAAATATTTTACTAAACAGAAAAGTTCGACAAAAAAACTTCACTCAAGTCAACCAAAAGTTTTAGAAAATATTTTTCTTCGTGTAGCTGCATATTTTTTTCTCACATTTTGGTGAAATTACTGTTATGCATTTTTCATCACGTCTTGTTATTTATTTCTTGTTCGAGTCAACCAGTCGTGCATTTCGCCTTCAACTTGACTATGAATTAATGGATGCGTTGGGTGAAAAAAAAATCAGTCGTTGAATGCTCATAGTTAGTTGCTGCATTTAGTTTGATAGACACTGCCAATAAATAAACCATTAAGAAATACCGCTTAAGCGATTAACATGTAAATTGTTACATTATGACGTGCTGATGATATACGAGCATGAAATTGTCGTTTAGGCTTTTAAGTAGAGTCTGGTTTGCGTATTATGCTTCGTTTTTTTATTTTTATTTTTTTTTTTTGCTTAGGTGGAAGTGTTTTTCTTTATTAACTTGGATTTTTTAATCATTTAGTTTTATTTATATTTTGCTATATAGACGCACTAGCTGTTCCCGTGACTTTGCCCGCTCCCTCCATGTTACGCAGTCCTTGTTGCAGAGTATTGGGTTCAGGCACCCAATTTCACAACTTGGTATAAGTACCAA
Organism: Meiosimyza decipiens; assembly: GCA_963680825.1. Lineage (NCBI taxonomy): Eukaryota > Metazoa > Arthropoda > Insecta > Diptera > Lauxaniidae > Meiosimyza > Meiosimyza decipiens. Next base: position 24,200,788 of record OY804258.1, on the reverse strand, counting down.
GAACAGCAGATTAAGTTTTTTTTTTTGTACGGTAGGTGCCACCCCCCAACTTCTAATCTCATTCATATTATGTGAGTAGTTTGGCATAAGCAATGTATCAAGTTTCACAACTGTAACTGTTATAGATGCCAAAATAATGCGTTTAAGGTGTTTTTGTTGTATTGAAGGTGGCTAAGCGTGGACCTAGCCCATCTTGGCTACCGCTTGAAAATTGTCATCGTGATAGACTGAGACCCAGCTTGCCTCGGCTATCGCAACACAATCGTTTTTAATGTACTTGTTGTGTCCATGGTGGAAGACAGGGGCCTAGCCCGTCTCTGCTACCACGCCAGCTCAGACCGGGACCTCACTCGTCTCGGCTGACAATTAAGCAGTGGGTGTTAACTAGAATTAAGAGTTTACAACTTATCGTTAGTCTTTACGATTTAATGGGATAAAATAAAAAAAAACGGAAAAAAGGTTTTACAAAAGTAATAGCGGCTTAAAAATTATCTTCTCATAATTTATTAAACTGCAACACAGTTATTGTGCTCATACGACGTGTTTTGTGTATATGACAGCAGTTTAATAACCTTTATTTAATTTTTTAACAGCAGTGAACTCTGTAAAAATTATCAAAAATTAATTTTTGTGGTACTAATTTAAAGATGAATCTTCAAAATTTTTTGGCAATAATTTGAGCAAAACTAAACGTTAGGAAAAGCATTTGCAAATCTTCACACAATAATGACATGTGTATGTCATCGTTTACCCATCAAATGTGCTTAATACCAACATTTTGAGTGGAGGCATAGATGCCTTAAATTAGTTAAGATTTTTCCCATCAATAAAAGCTTTCTCTGCTAACGCTTCTTTGATTCACAAGCCGAAAGCGTTTCAAAGGATCAATGGTCTTTTCAAACTACTGATACCAGATTACAGAAGACAACGAAAGCTTTTTTAAGCAATAGGTTAACGTATGCCAAACAGAAAATTGGAGAAATCATTACGTGAATAATTAAGGGCAAACTAATTAATTACATAGCTGGGTTGTCACAGGTTTAAGACGGCCAGATAGTACCAGTCTATTTCAGAATAATGCAGAAGCTTACAAAGCATTAAGAATAGAAAAATTCAATGTATACACAGAGTCATTGAGGCCCAAATTAAGTTTAAACTAAATTATTTGAATGGGAAAAGATATTAAATTAACTAAATCACAAGACCGCACTCACACTTCCAGAGCATAGATTTAGATACATAGAACACCGAACGAGGGAGCTAGTTAACGAAAAGAGGAATACTTCTGAGGACAATTCAATTTGAGCAGGAAAATAAAGAAATAAAATTTCACATCGGTTATCAAAAAACTTAAGAGAATGAAAATCAGAGGGCTTAAATTCAACTTTTAACTCAACAAATGTTAGGGCGCGTATTGAGTGGTGGTTAAAATATCGACTAAATATTTAACGAAAACTTATGATGTGAAAATTTAAGTGCTTTGCTGAAAACGTAATTACTTCGAAAATTAATAGTTTGAAACAAATATTTTCCTCCAATTTAAGTCATTAATCTTACTATCAGACCTTAACATCATTGCAAACGCTCTTGGTAAATTTTCTCAACTTTTCTTTAGCCGAAAAATTTGTCCTGCTGGGAAAATCAATTTCGAGATGTAGTTTTATTTTTCAATAAAATCAAGTTATTTTCTTGTTTACCTTTCGATTATCTCCAAAAGTTAATTACCTGACGGTCATTTAGAAAGGCTTTTTTAGTTTTAATTTTTGATAGACCGATACATCGTTAATTAAATGTCAAATGTTTTCGTGCGCTTTAATTTTTATTTAGTTGTTTTTTGGTTTGCTTGTCAATGAACGCAACAAACTTTCTTTTATGGACTTCCAGGCGATATTGCCAATATTTACCGATATTTATTGCAGCTACCACACAATTCACACGATTAAACAAAATAAAGCAGATGTGCACATCACACATAAGCTACCTAATAATAATAGCACCAACATCATCAGCAACCAAAAAAAAAAAACACAACCGAAATATGCAACTGCAGCATCTTCCACAGGTGTTACTCATAATTCAAATAGAAGGCGGCATGCAGCGTTGCAATCGCCGCCACTTACCAAAAAATTTATATGCAGACAGCAAATTGTTGCAACTAGAGATGTGTTGCTAATTGAAAAAAATACATCGATACTTGTTTGCAAAAGGATATATAAAAATCTTTTATATAATTGGTATTTAAATCAAAATATATAAAAAACGAGGAAACTTTGCCGTAATTAATGAAAAAATTGTTTAAAATTTAAAAGAGAAGTTGTAGAAAATATCTTTTGATACCACAAAAATATAGTTCCAATGTCGAAATTTTCCATAGTAAGGTTCCAAACATTTTTCATTGTTCGGAATATTGTGCGCTGCTGAGAGGAATTTCTAAGTTTACTTTAAATATTTTGAACAATTTTCAATTTTAATATTTTATAGATAGTTTTTTCTTTGAAACTTTTTGGCCAGTTTCCCATATCCTCGACATTCGCAAGCATCGAAAAACAATATTGTGGTATCAAAGAAAATAAGATATTAAAAAAGCTGCCCTATCATTTCCAAAAAAAAAAAAAATGCTGGCATATGTTATCCCACTGTTATTAGCCATAGCATATGCAGCAACATCACCAGCAACACAACAGCAGCAACAACAACAAAAATTATAAAGAGCAAATGAAAAATCGTGAGGATTCACTTTTCATTGTCAGATAACAGCAGCAGCGATTTTGAAAAAAAACCGAATTTTAATACTAGACAAAGTTATGTGGGCATCAGTAGTTTTTTATTTTTGTTTTCTTAGCCGCCAACTGTGCAATATTTGTTGCTGTTGTGTTTCATTTGACTGCAGAGTTACAAACGCCGAACAAATGAACTCTAAACGAATGCTTTTGCCTCCAGAGAATTTCACTTTTCAAAGGTCACGGCTTTAGCTGCCTGCAGACGATTTTAAAGAAGCAACACACACCAAGGAGAAGACGCCACCACCAACACTAAACATTAGTTATATCTATCTAGCAACAGCTTTAGGTGACATTACTTTGTTGTACCGTTTTTCTTTTTTTTTTTTTTGGCATTCAGTGAAATTCACTTTCAATGGTCGCAGCTGTGCGCGTTGTCTTGAATTTCAATTAAATTCATGCGACAAAATAAATTTTGAAAACTTTTTGTTGTTGGTTTTGCATGGCGAATTGGCAAATGCCGAAAATTGTTGCGTTTCGCTTTGGCAGGTTTTAAGACTTTCAACGCTAACAATTTTTCAAAATTGATTAGAATCATTGGTTTTTGCATGGGGGTTAATGTTATCACCAAAGAAAGTTTGCTCATATTTTGGCATTTCTCTACAAATAATAACATGAATGAATGAGTGAATGAATGAATTATGCTGTCGAAAATTTCAGCTCATCAAATTTTATAATCTGTTTAGTGAACATGTGAAGTATTTATTTACACTTGTAATTTTTAAAGTGACATTTTTTTGATATTTTTAAAATAGGTATGGAATTGCAAATAGAACAAGAAATTTTCTGAATTATAGATCTGAATTAGATATAGTCTAAAAAGATTAAAATTTGCTTACATAGAAATATAATTGGAATATAAATTTCGTTATAAGAAATTTCATGAGATAAAAGTTACATGTGATATAAAACGACTTATGATAAAATATTATGTTATATAAAACTTCTAAGATGAAAATTTATTGCGATAAAAATATCTTGTGATTATCAAAGTGTTCTGTGGCAATAAATATGAATCTTCTGAGATGAAAATCTCATGAAAGAGCGAAGTTATGCTGTATGCAATTTTTAAAAAGTATTTTAAAGTATGATTGAGGCAAGCTTTCTACTCTCAAGAGTATATCTGCTTAAAGTATTGATAATTCATAGTGATGTCCGCAGTCGAGCCTATAACCGTTTTTGGTTAAAGTTTCGTTCGAAAATTTTTTTTTCCCCAGAAGCTTTGGATGTAGAAAAATTGATAATCTGCCGAAAAAAAATATTGAAATTAATAACATAAACACAATATAATAACGGAAAGCCTAAGGCCAAATAAGCGATTTTCCAACGTCAAATTTCAAAAATCTGCTCAACATACTTAATTACAGAAGTTTTGAAACGTGCGGAGTTTCACAATGGATCGATCAGTAAAGTTGTTTCTCTTGCATTGAATCAACTTATTTCCCTCTAAGCTTGAGACACTTCAAAATTTTCGACCAAAACTTTTGAAATGTAGAAGATTTAGTTTTGTTACAGAGGAAAAATTAGCTATCAGCAACCGTGCTGCAATTTTAGATAATGGCACCGTCGAAAAATCAACCTAGCCTGATTTGTTTTGCCCCAACTGTTTAATCGTTAAATTATTTAAAATAAATTCTAAGCCAATAAATAAAACAAGGCAGCATTGAAGAGATTTTTTTTAAGAAGTGCAAATTTTTTAGTATTTTTTCGGCATACTTGAGAATCTCGGAGAGCAACAGTCATACAAAGTTACACCCCAATTTTTCTGAGTTTTTAGATAAAAGACCATAAAACGATAATATCATAAGTTCCATCCCAAAAGTAGCTAAATCGAAAGAAGGAACGAAAAATTTATCTTAATTGACCTAATGTAAAGAAACATCTTGATGGTAACACTAAGTGGGCCTAGACGGAAAACTGACAATAGCTTGAATAAGTCAAAACATATGGGAAAAGTTTATATATTTTGAAAAATTTGAAAAGATTTTGAATGAGGACGTCAAAAAAATGCTGAAAAGTTGAAAAATATTGAAATAGTCAATAAATATTGAAAAATTATATGAGCCGTGTATTTTCAACAAATTTTATTCAGTTGACCTCAAGTTAATTAATTCTCTTCTAACGAAGAAGAGACTGCTCCAATTTCACAATAAAGTTGAAAATTCGAAAAATGTTGAAAGATTTTAGGAAAGTAAACAAAGGTTTCAATAACTCAAAAGTGTATAAAAAAATTGAAGTTTGAGTGAGTTGAAAACTCAAAAAATATTAAAAGTGTCGATTATTGTTGAACACGTTGAGATTGTCAAAAAATGTGTAAGCAAGATCGCAAGATATCGTATCCCATTCATTCAATAAAGAAGTAACTTTTTTCAAAACCGTTTTTTTATAACCACCAGTAAAACATTCACACATTAGAAAATGAGTTCTTTAAAAAAAAACGTTGCCCTTAGCATAAATATCCATTTGACAAATTGACAAATTAATATGTCATTTTGTAATTTAAAACTTATTTTGATTTATGTGGAAAATTGTGGTTTTTTTTCTTTGTCATTCGGTAATCAAAGTTTATTTACCTTCATTATATTTATACACATGAAAAATTATTAGTATTAATATCATTAATATTGTTCAACTATCGATATCTTGAAGTACATAATTGATATATGTTTTAAGCACTCACATTGCATTTGTTAAAACTATTTTCACTCTAAAGCCATTTTTTTACTGAAATCACATAGAAAATTTTTAGGAAATTGGCATTCCGTATCTTGTTTCGATTCTTATATCAGTGAAAATATGATATCGTAGTATTTTCGTACTTAAATTTAGGTTTAGTGTACTAATAATATTCTCCGCAGTGTTGCGACTTGCAACATACCACTCACTGCCTTTGGATCATTAGCTGTTAAATCACTTTTATCTGTGATTTTATCATTTATAATTTTTCTTCATTTTGCCGCACTGAACTTGAGCTTGGCTTTAAAAGAGTCAGTTGCAGTAGCAATAAAGTAAATAGTGGCAGCTACTACCAACACCATTTGCCGGTTTTCAGTTGCGGAAATTATGATTGCGGTGACGGTTAACGTCGTTGCCATCTATTTTGCTACATTAAAAGGTACAAGCGTTGTGTGCTTTTTGGTGCCACTGTGACTTTATTATGGGTTTTCCTAAGTATCTAAGTTAATGACTTGATTAACAATTTAAATTTTTTGTTGTTGAAAGCTTTTACTTTTGTTGAGTTTTAAACTCATACGAAAATTATGAGGGCTAATAAACTCTAGTAAATTTAAATAACGATGTGATAGAATTTCTTATTGTTTTTTTTTTGTTTTTGTAATTAATTAAAAACTCATTTAATATTTAATTGTACCTTTGATAAAATTTCACTTTTTGTTATAAGAAAAAGAAACTGATTTTAACAATATTAATGCAGCTCTTAATTGTTTTCAGTATGAGCGTGTAAGTTAGGTCAGTAATTTCAATCACGCTTTTCACTTTTACACGTAAAGGTCGACTTTTGATATGAAACTCGAATTTCGCGTAAGCTTAATGTTGCTGTGATGACGAGCGTGTAGTCGTTTTGTTTAGTTCCTTTCAACTTTTTTAATGTTTGACACTGAACTTTTAGAAACCTTCTAAACGCTTAGGTAATAATCAACAGGTGTAAATTTGTTTCTCCTGTGAACGATGACGAATTGATGTCCTTGGCTTTTTCGCGACATTTGTGCCAACAGCTGCAATACTTTCACTTGAACGACCACTACGTTGATAAATTCTGCTGTTCTGATCTAGAACTGAACCAATTTTTTCAAATCTATCAATGATAAGTGAAATAGCACGGTTTGTTGGAGCATTTTCTCTAACGTATTTTGAACGAAATCTTCTTCTCACTTCTGAATAACATTCAATATATTTAAAATAAGTTGTTCCTTCATGGCACGATCTTTTTAATTAACCGAAATCGATTTATTTAATACTTAAAAAACATCGGTGTTATCTAGTACCTACATGTAAGAAAAAATAGTGGATAATTTAAAAAGACACCACGAATTTCAACACCCTGTACAAAGAATGACTTAGACAAACACCACACAAAATGTGTGCAACGTTAGACAAATGGGCACCGCAACTCCCAAACAAGCCAAATCTACTATGTTTAATTATTAAAAAGCCTTTTATAACTTTATTATTAATTTAGCTTTTGTTCTCTCTCCTTACAGACTATGAAAGCTGATGCGTCTTATTGCTGCCTTTTCGTGGCAGCACTCTATTGCCTGCTATCAACAGCATGCGCCAGTGATGATCAAGATCTAATGGATTTTGATTTTGCCGATCTAAAAGAAGTCGATTGGAGTTACAATGATGGCGATAGTACAGTTCCCAATAAGGCTGCTACATCAGCAGCCTCTTCAAACAAAATGGAAAAGAAACTACAGAATAATAAAGTGACATTTGAGGACGATTTCGATGAGAATGCAAATCAAGTGCATCCTTTTAATTGGCGTGAACGCGTTTTGCGCACAGCACTGTCAAAAGCATTAACAAATAAACAGCTGCGCCAAAGGTTCATTGAAGTGATGCCAATACTGCGAGTGCTGTCATCACAGCAGCGCATAGCGTTATCTGCTTTAATTTCTGCACAGGTAAATGCACGTCAAGGACAGCAGCTCAAATTGGAGCAGGTGAGTTTAATCTTGGTAGAAGTCAACTCTCGATTTTATCACAGTTATAGGAAGCGGTTGCAACGCACTCGTGCCTTAGATCTTTTGAAACTTTTACGCTTCAAAGTCAAATTATATTTTTTTTCATTTTTTAACAGGTTCGCATGATGTTCGGTAATGACAGAAAGCTATTGCTACCCATTGTCTATGATATAGCGAATCTTGTACGCAATTCTGCACGCAATTATTTGCATTACGATGGAGATGATCTCGTGCCAGCAGCAGAATATAAAAAGTTGCAAGCACCTGCTGCTAAGCGCACAATTGAGCTAACTTCAGCAGAAGCAGCCGATGATGCTGATGATATTGGTGTTATACCCATTTCGGCCAACGTATCAGAAGATGATTTCTCATCATTGGAAGATTTCTTTGTTGAAATGCCAAGTGATGTCTTGGATCCTCAGCGAATAAACGAAGAGCTACTGCCACCAATTGCAAAGGTAAAGCAACCAAAGAGTGTTAGCAAAATAGAAGATACAACTACGAAATCACCATCAACATCAACAACAACAACGACTGCTATACCTATTACACGTCGGCGACGACGTCGTGGCACCGGAATTGAAGCAACAGAATTTGTGCACAAACTATTACGTTCGATGCCACTGTCAGTAAATGAAGATGATCTGTTGCGTGGTGCGGCGGGTCGTACAATGAGACTGAATACAACAGCATTTGTGCTGCCACAAGAAAGTCAACAAAAGAGAGAGGCTGCACCAAGAACAACCTCTACAACAACGACAACGCAAACACAATCAACAGCGGCTGTAACAATTGTAACACCATCACCGAATTCCCTGCCTGAACTTGATAGCGATAATTCCGAGTTGCATGCACCTTATCATGAAATTGAAGATTTGGCCTTTGCCAGTCTTAATGGTAGTGAAATCAACTTGAGTTCAAGTGCCACCAATTCTGCTCCTGAGATAGAGACTGCCGCCGGTGGTGAGCCTCTGCCAAATCCAGAAGAACTCATTGCTGGTCCACGTTATCGCATACATGGCAATCATGTTCGTTTGATACATCCAAAGGTGGCAATGAAACGTAAGCGTGTGCAGGTGAGGCCACGCCCAAATTCACCTCTACCGTTGCCATCCAAGCATGCGCCCATTGTTGTGGCACCAAAGAAATGTGAACGTTTCACCGCATCGATGTGTATACACGCCGATGATTATCCGCTGTAAGAATTTTCTTTATTTTCACCACCACCAATCCCTTTGCCCTGTAGTTGTAGTGCATTTCCTGTGGAAGTTGTCATGGAGAATCTTTTTAATTTATTTTAAAAATTATTTTTTAATTTGTGATATTTCTAAGTTGAATAAAATTCCCTTTATTTTTAAAAATTTTTATTTTAATTTTGTTTGGTAGCACTGTAAATAGGGATGTGCATATCGATTTTCATTACAGACGATTAATTCCATAAGATCTTTTGTATATTGTGATTTATGGTTTTGGTTTTTCAGTTGTGTATTTATTTTTTCTTAGCTCTAATTTTGCTAAGTCTGACTTAGCTTAGCGAAATATATAGAAAAATGATCGTGAAGGGCTGAAATGGGTTTTGAAAGTTGAAAATTGAATAATGTCTTATAAATCGATGAAGGCGTCAATATTGTGATAAATGGCTTAGGAGTCAATAACCCTAGATAGCTAACCTTTGTCATTTTGACGAACATCAGTCGCTCTAACTATGGCTACTAGCTAATGTACTCTCACACCAACGCTGAGTTTGATGAAAGCAAAACTTTGTAGCTAGTAATAAAATCATTTCGTCAAAAAGACGAATGGTAAGCTTTTAAGGAGCATGAGGGAACATTAAATAAGAGATATCTTGAGATGAATGTCACATTATGTTAAAAATTTTGAAAAAGCTTAAAAATCAGTTGGATATGTTCAGAAATTCGAAAAATTATCGTAAATTGTTGAAAAAGTCAGAAAATCATGAAAATATTAAAAAATTTTGAGAAGTCGATACATCAAAAATTCGAAAAAACGTTGAAGAGATCGAAAAATTTTGATATATTCGATTGCTTTTTTAGCCAATTCTTTCACATCCTCCAGTGAAGATGTTCAGTTCGACTGTAGCTTTTTAAATGAATCCAATAAATTTTGACCTCCTTGGTGTAGGTACACTTAGTCGCATTTAGAGCATTGTAAATAAGACGTAGAGTTTCTTCATAATCCGATAAAATCAAAATTTCTTATATGAATTGGCGGTAACTTAAGACGGGTGTGGATAGCTAAAAAAATTACGAACGCCCACTAATTTTGTTTTTTTTGAATCTATTTTACAACACCTTCAATGATGCAAAAAGTGATGCAATTATGGGCAGCATACGAAGGCACAAAAATGCAATGTCTGCACTACTGGCAGAATATCATGACAATATTGGCGATATGGAATTTAAAGATGAATTCGACGACTATCCGTTCCATAAGAAAAGGTTCAAAGCTATTTAGTATTTAGTGTTGAAATATTTTAAAATTTTCAATTTCTCCTTCTTAGACGTGAAGATGGAGAAACTGGCAGCAGCAGTGGGATGTGTCAGAGCATTGTGCGCTATGCAAGACCACAGAAAGCACGTTCAGCCAGCGGTGAATGGAAGTATATCGTAAACACGGGACAACACACACAGACGCTGCGTTTAGAGAAGTGCAGGTATAACTTATTACTTCATCACCATTGAACTTTTAATATCATGTCTGAATATATTCTATTATTTCTTTAGTAATCCACAAGAGAGCTGCTCTTACTTGGCACAAAGTTATCGCTCGCACTGCTCGCAAGTCTACAACTACCATCGTCTACTCAGCTGGGACAAAATGCGTGGACTTCACGTTGATATCTTCAAAGTACCGACCTGCTGTTCCTGTCAAATCGATGGCTATCGACAGCAATTCCCACCATTAAACACCATCAAGGCAAAAGACTACTCACCAGCTATAAGTGCAGATCTGTACTCTACGATAAACGATGATGATCTTGATTACAACGATCAAGAGGAAGATGATGATGCGCTGAGTTATCCAAATCAATATGGTCACAATTACAATCCACAATCACATAAGCGTGAGAAACTGCACTCTTATGATAATGATGAATTGTTGATTGCCAGCAATAAGGTGCGCACCAAAGCGCACAAGCCAAAGCCAACCGTTGGCTCCTATTTAAGTCCACCTGGAGGGGATGAGTACGATTCTCAAAAGAATTTCGCCTACAAGGGCTCACGCAGTACTTCGACGCCTGTCCCAGCTGCAAATAACCTACTACATCATCTTGCACGACGACGACCCTACAAAAGTCTACAGAATGAAGATCGCGTGGATCTGGAAATTGCACCCAGCGAACAGCACACGGAAAAAGAGGTAAAATATTATGGCCGCAATAGTGCGGCTCAAACGCCCCTAGTGCGTACAAATCAACAACGGAAACGTATTTATACTGTGCCCATACATACAGCTTCCCCCAGCACCGGCACCAACAGTAGTCCAGTCTCCTCCTCCATCACGACCACAGGCGTTATCAACAATGGCGGCGGCTACGGCAATAGTGAATCCGCAGCAGCGCGGCCCACGTACTACACGTCCAGCATCAGCAGTGCTCACAGCAACGGGCATCAAAACATCCTTGCCGTTGCCGCATCACACCTACCACCATCGACGGCGTCATCCGTTGCTCCCCCATCGACTTCCGGTGCATCATCGACATCGCCGACAGAATCCACATACTACACATCAGCGATACCGCCCAATTATCATGTGAATTCTATTTTTAGCACAAAATATGGCGGTGGTGCTGGTAGTGTAAGTCCCAAGCGTATCAACTATAGCTATCATCCGATAATTGACTTTTTCGAGACCAACAAACGTGCGGCCAATGCGGTTGCCAATATCGATGCTGATGATGACGACTTAGCTTTAGCTGCCTCATCATCATCGTCTTTGGCGTCGTCATCACCAGCGTCACCTACTTTAACCTCTGATCTGTTATATCATCAAAAGATACCGAAATCAACACCAAGTACGGTATATCAAAGTAGGGAGCGTAGAATTGGTTTCGGTGCTGGGGCTAGTGCGGATGATAATGCATGGCGTCCAGTGGTTATGGAATCCTAGTTTGACGTCGTGCTTAGCATGTCTTTCTTTTCAAAAACCTTTTTAAACTCTCTATCTGATTTTAATCTTTTAGTCTAACATATCGAAATAATCTTTGTATTATTTAATCTAACGTTAATTTCCCTTAAAGGGATAATGTTTCATAAATATTTGCATGTGCTTCTATTATTTATTAACTGCTTGAAAATTATACTGAAGTCTATTTTTAATTATTTATTAGATATTTTATTTATTTAATTTAGTTTTGCTTGCTCTAAATTTAAATCAATTGCGACATTTCAAAAAGTTTTTAAAAACCATCTTCGGCGAGACCTAGAAAACGGTATGATAGTTGAGACCTATTGGTAAAAGTCCTATTTAAGGACCAAAAAAATTATAAAAAGTAATACGAGTTATGAACGATATTTCTACAAATTTTTACAAAGTAACTAACTAATGGAAACCTTAAGCAGATCAAATGAAACTCAAAATGAGATAAAAAAGGAAAGTAGAGAAATTTGGGGTTCTTGAAAACTTTTATTACGTTTTTTGTTAAAAGAGTTGATATAGGGTTCTTTTGTAAATTTTAATGAACTTTCAAATTCAAGTTCAGATGCCAAAATTTCAGATTTTGTACGTTGATATCTCAAGAACTAATGCTCATGTTAAAAAACTGTTATACTGTTTCCTAAGTCTTGAACGTTCTGCCCCGAAGGCTTTGCCCAAAAAAGTTTTAAAATGTCTCAAGTTCTTTTGAATTTATTACGTACTGGGTTCCTCCTTTGATCCAACTCCTAAAAAAATAAGTCTATAAGTCTAAAACTTTAATCCTAAGTCTTAGTTTTACTCAAACAACGCATTACAAATTTAGTTTATTAATAAATTTTTTTTATACAAAATCATATTAAAACATCTTCTTTCAATTGGTTGCTTTAAAGCACCTAAAGGAACGCTGTCAGTATCATTTGCGCAATGAAATCATCGGGTGTAATCAAAATAAAAAACATGAAGTCCAATATATTAAATATCCAAAATGTTCCATAAGATTGACATAGTTGTAGGACAAGGTTCAACATTTTAGTTTTCAATATATAAGAATCATATAAGAAAATATCTTGAAAAGGGCGAATTGAGCAAAACTTGACCGTTAGTGGATTTGGCGGTTGCTTAGAATTTAATATGGTACATGTTTTGTAGAGCAGTGTTACACCAAAATAATTGAAATAAATGCCCTTATCCCTTGTCAAATTGTACCGCATATTATATATAAAGTAAAAACAATAATATCGGTTAGTATCGTAAAGGCCTTAAAAATAACAATTAGGTCTATACAATAAAAATAGTTTCGCAGAATAAAGAAAAATTGTTAAAAAGGACTAAGATGTCAAAAAGTGCATAGAAAGATAGCAAAAAGCACCAGATTGTACCAAAAAGCGTTGATGAAGTTGATAAGAATTGGAAAATATCAAAAAATAAATACCAATCTAAATAGTATTGAATGGCATCGAAAAAATCGATGAAAGTCTAAAAGCATCGAATTATAGCAAGTATACCAGGAAAAGATAATTAAATTCTTAAAGAGTTCTCTAAAATAATGCACTCCAATATTACGAAAATAATAGAAATGCCACGGGTCAAACGCTCAACAAAAAAATATGCGGATTTGGACACAAATTTTATTAAAATCAATGTGGGAGCGCTTGTCCAGAATGCACTGGACATAGAATGGTCCAGTCTGCGCATATAGGGATGGTATCTCACTAACAAACAAAAGACTAAAAGACTAAAAGACTTATATTGAAAATGCTATTGAAGTAAAAGTTACGAAACTCGGAACGATATTTGGTGCCAAGGTATGCTTTGGTGACGTGGTACTTTATGTACTGGTGGCTTTTACATATAGCTCAACATAACAGATCTACCGCGTACCTCCAATAAAACCGAAAAAGTTATGTAGCATTAACATTTTTACATGTATTTCTAATGCAAGTGTAGTTTGGGGCACAAGGGTTTTTAACTTTTTTTTGAGAATTGCTACGCTGAAGGCTCTGTAAAGAGTTTAGAAGCACTGACAAATATGCTTTCGCACTATCAAATGAAAAAATTTACATAAAGCTGCATACTTTTAGGCTTATTGAATTCTTTGCATTACAAAAAGTTTATTCAATTTGTATTCAACGGACAGAAAAGATAACACTTTTGAAAGTACTGCTCTCTTGCGAATACATATAATCTATGCTTAGTCAAATAAATCACTCTCTTAGGTAAATGTTATATACAGAAAATTTGTAAACAAATATTTATTAAAAGCAGACTTAGAGATGTTGGCGATGAACGTAAATCAGCGCCGGGTCGTTTGACTTGAACTTGAAAAGTAACAGGTAATGGTAAGTAAGAAAATATTAAACAAAAAATGTTTCTTTGTGTTTTTCCCCCTATACGTCGTTATTCAGAAAGTTTTAGGTCAATGATGAGAGGAATGTATTTCCAAAGTTAAGTCCTTAGAACATACACAATTGCCTCATAACGACTTCAACAAAATTAATGTATGAAAAGAAATTTGAGCGAATTTTCTTTTGATTTTGACTGTGATCGAACCTTATATTTACATGTGCCCTATTTCTTTTGGTGATCTAAGTTTTTCTATTATTGATTGTGATCTTAATTATATCTGAAAATATATTAAATTGCATCATTTTTAACTCTTTGAAAATAATGCACAAAATCTTTATCCCTTTTCAGAATTCATTTTTCAATATCTCTGTTCAACTTTTTTGTCCACAGGCTTTGCTCAAATTTATAAAGTTTTTTGTACATTATATACAGAGGGTATTTCACTTTGTCATTCCGTTTGTATTGCATTAAAGGGGAGTGGCATGTATGGAAACGCATATAAATTCTTAATATGCGCCACCACTTGGGTCGATTCATGCATTTGTCTGACTATGAAAATCACGATTTCATGAAAACCAACCAATATGATTGAAATTCGGCACACAACTCACCTTTAAACGATCTTCTTGGGATCGAAAATATACGGAATCAGTTTACGAACATGCCTGCCAGTAAAATAATTAAAACGCTATTTAGAGAGTGTTCTTTGATGTACTTAGTGTAGCAAAATTTCTCAAAAAAGTGAGGAAAAACTTAGCCCTGCAATGAACAAATAGTTGACGAATGTTGACGAGAGGGCGTTGCACTTTCCATACAAACGAAAACTTCAAAGCACTAAGCTGAGATAATAACATAAGGTAATGGAATGAAATGCAAGAAATATTTTGGTCTAGACAAAAAAAGTTGTTAAATTTTGGCAAGAGGGCGTGGCATTGCCCACATAATCAAATATCTCAAAATGCTTTACTAAGAGAATTGTTTGAGATAATGGAACAAAATTTCAGGCAAACAGTAGGTGTGATCCAGAAATGCTCTGGACAAGAGCTAGGCGAATTTCTGAAAGTGGGCATGATTAACTGATTCAATCTAACTATCTGGAAAATTAACTGTCATCATTCACAAATTATTCCTTGGTAATGAAACTACTACTGCTTTCTAATTATCCTGAAAAATAGAATTATCCCACTGTGCAATTTACATACATACGTGACAACTTCCCCTTTCATTGGCAGAGGAAAAACAAATTATTACCATGATGCCGCCAAAGTTGTTGTTATTTTAGCTGATTTTTTTACATATTTTGCTAAGACAGTTTTCGCTTTCATTGACGAGATCAAAACAAAAATGAAAACAAAAAAGAAAAAGAAATAAATCAACATACCCGCTGCTTTATGAACCACAGCGGTAAAACTGGAAAAACTTGGGAAACTCTAAGGAAAAAGCAAAATATTTATAAATGCGAAACTAAAGAAAATTTGCCATCAGTCGGTTACTAAACGTCGCAGCGTGAAAATCAAAGCATTCATCAGACTAATCGGATAAATTGGATCGGTCAAAAGTGATTAGATATTGAAAAAAACTGTTGATTCAATACGAAATGGACAGAGTTAATACGGCACTTTCTATTATTGTTATAACATTTCCACTCATCTGCTGCATAAGGATAACTGACGATACACCAACAACAGCGATACCACTACTCGTAACAACAAAAACTTATCGCATCTCAGTGCCAAGGCCACAACAACCCTCGAATCGTGTTCCTTCTCATTTGCAAGATGTACGCGCTGGTTACGTGGATGATGATGCTGATGATGTTATTCACATCATTGAACCACCGTCATATTTTCAACAATTAAAGCGGCAAGTACATCGACAGCAAGCATTTCAGGTCGCCCAACCGCAATTGACCATTGATACACCAAAAAAATCATCAATGGATTTATTGACGCAAGAAACGCAAGAAACGCAAAATATCGCGAATGCCGTAAAAATGACACAACAAAAAATTAATTTTGCTACAATTTTGCCAATGCAATTGGTGAAATTGCAACAGCAGCAACAGTATCAACAACAACAGCAGTACCAACAACAACAACAACAGGAGTACCAACAACCACAAAATGCCGTACCATTTGAATTGTTAGCATCAGTGCGTCATCAAGATCGTTTTTTTCAGCGCAGCAGACCGTTGGCCTTGCCATTTGCTAGGGAACGCATTAGAGTGAAGAAAGCTCAAACGGTTTTAATAGAGCAGGGTTACGAGCAGCAACAACACGATCGTGGTCAACAGTTGAGTTATGGCGTGCAAAGGAGAGCAAGTGGAAAATTTGGTGTAAGGAGTAGAAAACGCGTTCGTAGAAGCGATGACAACTTGACGAATGATTATTTGGAAGGAAAAAGTGAAGGTAGTGAATTGATTTAATCAAATGGATAAATGTTGAGGCTTGAGGCAGCGGTGAATGTCTCATTTTTAAATGAGATGTAGGTTGTTTTATGTCATTTCAAACGTCAGGAAACGAATGTTTGGTGTGCAAAATCGCTTGGATCAAAAACGGACCAAAATATTAAATTTAAATTATAATTCGCCTTTGCCACTAGGATTCTTACTCCAAGCTAAGTTGTTCCAGTAAAATTTTTAACATAAAAAAAATTCTTTTATAATTAGCAAATCTTCATTGAATTCGTGTCAGTTATGGTATTTGAACTTTTCGCAAATGTACTGAAGTTTGAGTCGGAATGTACTTGTCCATTTTTTCCAAAACTAAGCATTAATAAGCTTTTATCAATATCAATATTAACAAGATAATGCAATTACTTATATGACATTGCATATATAAAACTAATATTATTAGTCAAAATTAACAAATTTAATAAGAAAATTTAATATTACAAATGTACTGACTTAATATTACTCAATGTACCGAATGTAGTGAAAAATGTAAAATTGTACTGAAAATACCATTGATTTGCATGGTTCTTTCTGATCAGATATTTGTTGGAAAGGAGAAGTTCTTATTAAAAGAGGGTTTTGCTTATAACTCATTTTCCCCAGAAGGCAACTTTTATAATTTTTATTTATCTGTATGTCTAGCTGAAATAAAACATATCTATCAAAACTATTCATATAAATACATATGCTTCCATATATAATACTTATTGATTTATTTTTTAAAAATTAACATGAGCTCAGGACTCGTTTGCATTACCATATCGCATAGTTTTCCAGTTCCAGTTTAAAATTTCCCAAAAAGAATTAATTAAGAACTTCAAACGGTTAGACGTTTATTTAAATATTAATATTGAATAAAAATCTTGAGCCTGATCTTAAACTTAGTCCTCACTAAAAAACGGTCCCCGTTCGGAGTTACATTAATTAATCCATACTGAAAACCACACTGTTCTTTTAGTCGCTTGCTTCTTGTAACTCTTAGTGATGATAGATCTGAGGTCAGCGGAATCGATGTATTGAAAACAATTGCAACTTTTATACCCAATAATGGGACTATCTTCGCTTTGTCATTCCATCTGAAACGAATAGAAGGAGCGTCGCAGGTATAGACGAGCATATATGTATATTCTTGATCAGCGGCACCACTTGATTCGTGTTAGCCATGTCCGTCAGTCTGTCCGTTTGTCTATCTCTCTGTAGAAAAGACGATTACGGAAAAACTAAACAAATAATTACATAAAATTTGGCAAACCAGGCCACATCTTCAAACAACCTTCTTGGAATCGAAAATGGGTGAAATCAGTTTACGGACAAGCCAACCGCCCATACAAGTAAGACATTAAGAATGCTATGTTGAGAGATTTATTTGATGAAGTGTAACCAAATTTCTCAAAAATACTAAGAAAAAGTTAGACAGGCTCGAGAGAAAAGTTGACACACTTTGATGAGAGAGCGTCTTACATTCGATGTAAGCGAAAACTTCAAAATGAAATACTGAGAGAAAGCAAAGTTCACACCAATCCAAAAAAATATATTGGCCAAGCATGAGACAGAATGTTGATGAATTTTGGAAAGGGGGAGTGGCATCTCTCATACAAGCATAAGCTTTAAAACGCTACACAGAAAGCTATTTAAATAAATGTTGGCGAATTTAATGTGGCTTAGCCACATAAAAAAAAGACTTTCCCGTAATTTTACTGTTTAATCGGAGTAGGATACTTAATTTTTGGCGAAGCCAATCCTTGAATTGTTTTTTTTTAAACAAGCCTTTAGTAGGTCCGAAAGCTTCGCCGATCATATTCAAAATTTAAATTTTAACTTCAGTAGCGATTAGTGGAAGGTGTTTTTTTCTTCAAAAATTAGCCTTGTCTTTGAATAGATTTTGATATTCCCTATTGACTTGGGCGGTAAAGTGTTTGCTGAATGACTGTAAGTTCAATGTTATAATGTTTAATATAATAAATAAACAGTCGGTGAAACCAATTTCCATTAAAGTTTTCTTCTAGAAATCAGTCCTAAGCTGATCCTTGATATGATGTTGGCACTCCTGGTCGTATCCAAAATATAGTTTTGATGATCCCCACTGTTTGATTTAATAAAACGTTTTCTCCAAAAATGCCCATATAACGGCCACCAGCCATGTCCAAAATTTATTTTGGTACCACATAATAATTATCCATAAATGAGACACAATGTTTTTGAGGGTTAGGTGCCAAGCGGTAAAAGTGAAATTTTAGGTCAGTTAAGTGCAGAAATGAATATCATTGTGTTGACTAAGTTGTTTTCATTACAAAAAATATAAACATTCGACATCTTAAGACTAAGGCGTTTTAGTTTTGAGAGCTTTGTTCTATAATTAAAAATGGAATTCCATATTTGGCTACTTTCCTCTAAGAAGGTGACCAAAGTAATAATTTTGATTAAACTCATGTCCTTAAGAACAACTTTATATCGAAGAATTCATACCCATTATCAATATTGTGCAATTTATCAAAACTATACATTAAGCCTTTCATTATCTATTTCTACGCATTAAATTTTAAATTAATTTTTGTTATTCCTAGGTACAGAGTTTAATATATCATCTCAAAAAACCAACAACTTAAGTCAAAACACAACAGAGCAAGAAACGAAAGGAATTAGAGCCGATTTTTGGCGACGAAAACATGATATTGCAGAAAGTAATTCAAGAGTTCGAAAAAGAAAGAGAAGTAACAGAAACAAAGTGGGCATTGAACCAAAAAATCCGCCAATAAAGAACTCAGATATTGCCAAGAATAAAGCAGAACTGTTACAAAAATATGCACAACTCAAAGGCAACGATTTAATAGATCATATAACAGAGCTACTACGTAATGCAACGGAATATACAAGCGAAGGACTAAGGCTCATAAGACTTCCTAGCAATAATAAAACAAAAACTCTGAGTCAACTAAGAGAAAAATTTCTCATTGGTGAAATTGAACCAACAGTTGTTGCTGCCGAAATCAAATTAAAAGAAAAAGAAGTAAGCCAGATATTAGAACAATCGATAAACACAACAGATGCAATAATGGTTGCATTACTCAACTACACAAAGTTAACGCCAGAACAATGTCCCGAAAATTATGGCAAAAGTATTGAGCCAAATGAGCGCATGCAACATTTGCAGTCTCGCATTAATTGCATACGTCAACAAATTAACAATAAAACAACACCGCAGTCACCCACGACCTTAACAACACGTAATATTAAGCATTTTGGTGAACGGTTGACAACAATTGCTCCAACTATTGCTTTAAATAGAAATCACCGAAAACAACAGCGCAATAATTTGGCTACAAATTTACCAACTTTGTTGAGAGCAAACTTACAGGGCCAACCAGATAATGAACTTTCAACAGCAACTTCAAGCAACATATCGGCAACTTTGCTGTACGATGATGTTATGACCAATATACGCAATATGTTGCAAGCCAAGAATCTTGAAGAGCTAAATGATGAACTCGATGGTAGTAAAAATCAGTATAATTCCCAGACGACAGATTTTAGCTTGGAATTGTCCGCACGTTCGATTGAAGATGCCACAAAGAGTACGGACTTTGGTGAATTCAATCATTTGAATGAATATTTAAATGAATTGCAAAAAATTGTTAGCGATTTCGTTGTGAAGCCTGCAAATGAAAGTAAGAGTGGTCATAGTACCACCACAGACTTGTCACTTAATTCCCGTGACTACACGAGTTCTAATGGTACTACAACGGAATCGTTGAAAAATTGGTATCTCATCAATAACGATGGGCAAATTTATCAGACAAATTTGTCAGATGATTTGCATCCAACTGTGTCAGTGTTTCACCGCTTTCCTGATATACCAAAGGCAGAGATTTATTTACAAAATCATACCTTACTCACGGACAAAACCAAAGCTTATGAAATTTTATAAATATAATGAATTTTTTATTACTTATGTTGTTATTTCAATCCCAACCTCATGAAGGTATTTGGTTTAAAATTTTATTATTTATATTTAATATAAAATACTTTGTTTCACGTAAAAGCGATATATAATAAAATTTTCAAAAACTAGTGTACTTTCAAATATTTCAAGTAGCTTCGTTCAAGTCAAAACTATAATCTTAATAAGACCCACAAATATCGATTAATTGTGTTGGTTTAATTGGAGCAGGAAACTTCATTTCATTTATATCAAATAAAAAATTGAGTTTTAGATTTTTATAGTTGTCACTTGATTATTCAATAAATATACTTTAAGGAAGCCAAAAAAGAAAGCGATAGGCTTAGCCGATGTCGTTAAGCTGCGCATATGACAACATGAAATGCGCAGGTTCAAATCCCAGTGGATGCGGAATAAAAATTTCGATTAAAACGCTTCCAAAGAAGCACATCCGACTTGCTCTCCTTAGATGCTGCATTCAGATTTTCCGTTGGGTAAGAGATGGCAATTAGTGAGTAAAGGTAAAGTATCGAATGTTTAAGGTATGCACGAAAGGTTAATGAAAATACAGGCCCACTTGAAGTTGGCAGATGAGGTACTATGCCGTATGTCATTTGGGGTATTCCGAACGAATCCGGCGTCCGCAGAATTGTTCATTTACTTCAGGCTTTCGAGGCATCCTGAAAAACATATACAGTGGACCCCGCTCTATTGATTCCCCGGTTAATAGATCCAAATTTTTTGAGCCTAAGCGATCAATTAAGCGGGTCCTACTGTAGCGTGATGAACGCCTCTTATCAGTTATTGGCAGTGAAGACACTTGCAAGAGGATTAAAATACAGCCCTGTATATCACTATCGGTTTCCACCTCACAATCAGTGGTGACAATTAGTATAAAGAAGCCAAACCACTTATTTTCAGAAAACAACTAAATAATTTTCAAACAGCTTCTGCTTACATATCAACTGGACCATTACCATAGTAGAATCCTAATCGAAATGACTTACTCACTACGAAGTAAATAAAATAACATTCCCAGACGAAAAGAGCTGATTGCCAAAAAGTATAGTGTGGTCCTTTCAGCCTCATATTCGGTAATTTACGTATTCACTGAGTAGGAAGTGAGCTATATCGATGAATAAATTTTTTACGAAACACCATCCATTAATGTCATAATGTGTCGTAACAAATCCCAATCGCTAAGTGCACCATGGGATCGATAAATTTGGATATATACTTTCATTAATGACACCGATATTTTCAAACCATCCAAACTTTAAAACACATCCAAAATAAATTCAATTTCTTATAATTTTCGAACTGCGCTTGAAATCGTTTACTGTGTGAGTCAATTATGATGATTATAATCTCCTCTTAAAGCACGAAACGTGGTCAAGGCAGATCCGCCATTATGGTAGAAAATCTAAACATATACAGGCGAAGGTAAAGGAGTTACATCCCTTTTTAACTACCAAAACAAAATATAATCAGTTAATTTTTTTTTTATTGGAAAGGTTGTGAAGAAGAGCAGGGCCGAATGTAATTTAATTTTTAATAATAAGGGATGCCACGCCTCTAACAGTAAAATACGTTTCATCGGTTAATCTTATGAACTGATTTTGATGAAATTTAGTACAGGAATACATTGAATCATAAAAAAGGAGCGTGCTACCGCACTTAATAGTGAGGTGCGGTAGCACGCTCTTGAGTAAAGATATTTGGAGTGAGGGATGTCACACCCCTAGTCACATAAATATTTTTTTACAGCTATACTAATGCACTGATTTTGATGGATTTTGGTATGGAGATAGACTGAACCCTGAGAAAATCTATGTATTTGATTTCAATTAGGGCGTGGCACGCCCCTGGAAAGGAAGTGTGTTTTTACAACCAATCCGATGGATCGATTTTGACGAAATTTAGTATAGAGATACTCTAAGTTGAACCATAAGGACATTTATTATTAATGGGTGATGCTACGCAAAAAATGTTGGTAAAATTTGGTATGGAGATATATTGAACCTTAATAAAGGGAAAGAGATAGCGGTAGGGCAACATGACTTGATGGTTTTTATTCAAATGGTACTGAACTATTTGGTACTATATAGTCAGTAAAATGCTGTACTTTCTAATATGGATAACCATTAGTTAAAAATGAAATTAATATTTTCTCTTAAATAAATAGAATTTTAATCTTAAAAGTCTTTGCACCACCCTGTATAGATAAAGTATTTATGGTATAGGGCGTCATGCTGCATAAATTTAACACGTTCTCTGTGACATAACATGTAAGCATATCTGTTAGCGTCAACCGTCTCTGTAAACTTACTCCCATTAGTATTGTATTTATGCCCATTGCGAAAGACATCCTAAATGTTATGCCCAAAAGGGTTAGCAGTTTAAAAATCTTATTATCCAAACTACTGTTTTGAAGTAAATATTTACACAAAATTATTATTCTCGGTAAGCACATGTCAAATTGTTAACAAACAAACCATAAAAATCGCTGGACGATTCTTCAAACTTTGCGTTGAGCAAATATCTAAAAAAATAGAATGTTAAACCCCTACGGCTAGATTTTTTCTGTTTTATTTAAATATAACAATCCTTAAGTTCAAAGCCTTTTACAGAAAAACATAATTAATTTCAGTCATATTGTAGGCATCTCTGCTAACCCATATTGAAATTCCTTTGGCATAACAACAACCATAAAACTTTTTATGATTTTCAAAATTAACATTTTTGACTAATGGATATCAAAGGCTTCGTTTAATATCAGCATTTCATTTATTTATTTTTATCTCTTTGGCATCAACCAACAGAAATTCGACAGCCTCTGAAATTGATATCGATATATTTTACCTTAAACTTGAAATTTAAGAAGACGCATTGTTGTTGCTGCTTCAAAGTGTCTGTGTCTTTTTCTCAGCTTAACACTTATTAATGATATCTATAATATCATCTATTGCTAATTTTTATTTCATTTTTTTGACTTTTGTTACTCTTGAATAATTATTTTGATAACAGTCATCATTTCATGATTAATGTGTTTTTTATGCGCTGATCTTTTCAATGACTCATTTTAAATGCAGGTAGTTTTCGGTTGTTGTTATTTTAATGTTCACATTAAATTGCCTGTCAGATGTGCCGTTTGTTTTTCAGAGTCTTATGTTGGTAATTAGAAAAAAAAAAAGGTCAACAAAATTTCTTGGCACTGTGTTTAAATGGTGGTGGCGCCAATGCTTAAATATATTTGAATGCAAATTAATTTCTTTTATGCAGTAACGCTTTGTAAATTAAGTCAGACCAAAATAATTTGTGGTCAAAAATGGAAAACAACAAAATTTGGCTTAGAATGAATTAACATTAATTTTCTTTTTTGGTTAAAAATTGCAAATATTACAATTGCCTAAGTATATATATAATGTGCGCATTTTTCAAGTTTAATTAAATCAATTCTCTTCTCGATAAGCTATAAGTGGTTCGAAGATGATGGTCCAAGGAGGACCACCTCATAAAATCTTTTCCCACACAACTTTTTTATATGCAATTACATTGATTTTTTTAAGGCTTCTGCCATGATTAAAAACTTGGCTAAGACACAGCATTATTGTTCAGTTCAGTTTCATTTTCTTAAACTTGAAGTTTTATTTTTACAATGGCACTTAAAGCATTAATTTTTTTGCTAGTTTTACAAAATTTATTGCTATTCATAAATTATTTTCCATCTTATTTAGGTTTAAAGAAGTTAGGGTAGATCGATTACATAAATTTAAAAAAATTTGCGCTTCTATTTGAAAATGCAAATATCCAAGAATATGTAAAATCTCATAGATGATCTTGTAAAAATTAGTCAAAGGTCTGCGGAGTTTTCGCTTAAGGTTGTTCGGGGTTTTTATTTTGGTTTGCCAGAGTTTTGCGAGAAAAAGCAAAAATATTGGTAATGTCCTTTAAAAAAAGTTTTATAGATATGGCGCTTGCAATACAACTACGCTTCTAAGAATCTTTCAGCTTAGGGAACGGGGAAAAGTCAGACGGCGCCATATAAGATGAATCCTCTGCTTGATCGATGACATTCCTTGAATTTTTGGCTTAAAGCCAGAGATGGCATTTTCGGTGCATTTATGCTTTTTTCAGTACATTTGTGTCCTGAAAAATCGTCTTTAGTACATTCGACAAGTCTTCAGTACATTCGGTAAATTTTTTGCATTTTCAGCACATTTTCCGTATAGTTTCGGTACATTTGGACAATTTATAATATTAACCATTTTTGAAGCGATCGACAACAATCGCAATGTGCTGATTTATAATAAAACTAACTTTTTTTAAGCAAATGAAGAAATTATAATAATCGTTATGTGTAGATTTTGTACTTTACTGCGAAATATTTCTCAATTTGTTTGGGTTTTTGAGATGGGAAAAGTGAGGACTTTTTTTTTGTTAGCAATTTGCTTGGAAAAATTTCGCACATTTAAGTAAAATTGGGTGCTCAAGATAAAAAAGTACATTCGACCTCTAAAAAGTACATTTCAAGGCGCGACTCAGTACATTTTCACTAAACCCAAATGCCATCATCGCTTACAGCTCGTACACATTGATAGCTTTATGAGTTGTTCTTAACAAAATCTGGCTGTTTTCAGTGGACATCTTCACGCAAGTAATTCGGGATGCCTATTTTATATTTTGTATTCACCATTTACCCTACAGGAAGGAATTTATAATGAAGACTACGATAGAATGCATATGGTGCTTAACGTTAACCGGGAAACATCGCGTTGGGTGGTGAACTTTCGACCAAGATTAAGCTGATAAAGATACAATTTCTAAGCCATGCAAATAGGTCAAAGTTAAGTTGCAATATAACTACAAGCCGGTGAATAAATTCACCCTACCCGTGATTGTTGTTGTAAATCAGTACAAAAAATAAATATCTCATTATTTAATATATAATGGTATTTAGTGAAACAATTTACTATTTTTTTTAATTGATCCAATTAATAAATACTTAATTAACTAAATAATTCCGACAGCAATTTTTTTCGAACTCGCCCTCACAAATAATATATTCTACACATGGATTTTTTCAGTCCAATTAATTTGAAAGTTCAAACTTAAGGTACGTACATGTGGATCTCAAATTAAAATCACCATAAGTGGTAGATCAACATTCACTGCGCGAATATTTATCAAGTAATCAACGATCCAGAGGTAATAAAAAAACACTTTTTATTATTTTGCTGAATAAAATACAGAATTAAAGATTAACTTTACTAACGAAGAAGAAGAACAGCACTATAAAAAAAAGATGGAAAAAAGACAGTTCTTGCCAATGACCTTGAACGTGTACTATGGACATACATTTCAGATAACAATGTGGAAAAAATATCAAAATGTGGAGCGTTCATTTAGTTGGCTGGCGGCAAAAGTTTTAACTATCGGTTACACAACATTAATTTTTTTACAAAAAGGCAAAATAATACAAATGAACTTTATGAAATACTGAATGATTCTAAGCTAAGCAACCTCGTTAAGCATTTGTTGTATGGAGAGGTGTAGCTAATAAAATATAAACCAGCGGTTATTTGTTTGCTAAACTCTAATTAGCAGTGATGTTAACCACAAAAATAAGTGAACTTTATTCCCATTTTCGTTATAGGAAGTGAAGTACTTGGGCCATACAATTGTAAATTATGTAGGTGCGGTTTGAAGATTTTAAATGTTAAGTGCTTCGAAATTATGATGCTTAGTATTTGATGTCTTAATTTTAAGAAACAATGTAATTGAATGTGGTGTATAATTAAGTGGATAATGTCTTATGCTTTCTGTGGCATTTGAAATTTGATATTATACTTATTACGTAATAGTGACCTAGAAACATATGTTGGTACTCAGGCGAGGAGAAGACATCAAAATGAATACCTTAATAAACCATAGTTGAATGAAATAAAAGGTAACTAAAAATTAGATGATTAGTAGAAATGGTCAAAAAACTATTGGAAATTTACGAACAAAACTAAAATAAATTTTTCACAAAAATACCATAAACAGGGGAGTTAAAAAAAAATCGCTTGAAATATGGCTAAAATAAATGGCAAAAATAAGCTTACAAGAGTTATACGGATATAGCAATATAGCATATATATAATACGGATAGCAAATAAACAAAAATCAAAATAGGTTCATTAGTTAAGCTGTGGAAACATATCTTTCTATTGGGGGCACATCACCGTATACTTTATATCAAATATTTTTCCTCAGGACTCAATCTATTTCTGTACCAAATTTCTTCAAAATCGTTCGATTAGTTTGGCAGTGAAAACGATTTTTCCTGTTAGGGCGTGGCACCGCTCACTTAAAACAAATGCCTGTACTCAGGATTCGATCTATTTCCATACCATATTTCATCAGAATGGGTGTAGCGATCCAGCCGTGACAGCGTTTTTTCCTATTAAGACTTGTGCCACGCCCCTTTCAAGATTTTTGAGTTTTTAACAATCTATCTTTGGGTTCAATCTGTCTCCATCATCATTTCATCAGTCCATTAATTTAACCGTAGAAACATATTTGCTGTAAGAGGCGTGCCACCGCCTACTATTGGAAAAAAATTACATACTACACTCCCTCTCTTCACAACCCCTAAACGTTGTGTTATGGCTGTTAAAAAGGGATGGTACCATTCTGTAACGTATTTGTATATAGATTTGCAAGCTGTTGACCTATTGACCTACACACGATTTGTATTTGAACTTAACTAATTTGTTAATACTTAACTCTAACGCCACACAATGCGTCACCCACAACACATTAGCTTGGACAACTACAAGAAAAAGCCATACCAAAGAGCTTATTTATTGTTGACTTAAGTTTTTGTTTTTCAGCTAATATTCACTGACATTGGCCTCAGAATGAAAGAAATTAAAATTAAATTTAACATTAAAGAAATTAAAGAAAAACAACAACAACTTATAGCTAAAACAATAATTAGCAGGCGGTCATGCAAAGCAAATAATAAAAAAAAATTTAAATAAAAGAAAAAAGCTTCAAGTATTCTCATTGTAAGCAGCTGCAAAACGTCAGCTTTGGTGTTCATGTTCCGCCTTAAGAGTCGCAATGTGACGTATAGCCCTTCGTGCTTCCCCAATTAAAGCTGCAAAAAAATTTAAAACAAAAAAAAACATTTGTTTGAAAAAATCGGGCCAACAGCAAAAGTTAAGTGCGTTACGTGTGTGTAGACTTTTTGTTTTTGCTGTTAGGGTCACCAAACGCGCGCCATACGCTAGCATGCAGCGGAGTTGTCGTCAGCGGTATATGGACAGCGGGCATGAATTTTCAATTTCAGAGCCAATGATGCACACGTTTTCCACGCAATTGCTGGAGGGTTTTGTTTAACGCAAACAAAAAAGTATTAGCGAAAAATTGTGTACAGAGAGAAATATCTACGAAAGTATCATGAATAAAATTCGCATGCGATGTGAAAAGTCTTATTTTATTTAGAATGGACACCAATTTCCCGGAATATCGTTTCTGATTTTGATGAATAACATAATATATGATGCGGAAAATTTAATTTTTTGAAAGCCTCTATGAGGTCCTAACTAAAAAGTGACCTTTGGAGAAAAAATCGAATGAAGATGAAATTTTGACCAAAACTGTTTATGTCATTAACGCAATATCTAAAACATTTTCCGATAACTTTAAAATCCTTCAGCTAGGCCTCTTTGTCTGGGTTGGTCCATTTGACAAAGAATGACCCAATGTACATATATGTATATTAGGGCATGCCATTTTTGAGCAACTTTTTTATTTCAACTAAAAATCAGGCTTAAAACTTTCAGAAAGGTGAAAAAGGAAGCCTCTAAAAATTTTAGCTCTTAATATTAACATTAAGAGGTGTCTGTTTCTAACTTTCCATTTTCCATATAAATTACATGGAAAAAAAATTGTTTCTTTTTCTTATTTATTTAGCTTGACATGAGAGCATTGTAAAAATGAACTGAAGGATTATTTTAGTAGGAAATTGAACGCTCCAAAAAAAAAAGCCCTTTGAGCGCGAGGTACGGAGTTCTAGTCCTACCCACTAGTCCTTGCTTAATATATTAAGCCAACGATGGGCACAATACAACAAAGACAAGCACTCTGCGCTTTTGTTATATATTGGGACTTGCATTGTTGTTGCATCATTTAGAAAGAAAAAAAAAGCCAGCGAGCAAGCAAACAACATTGGGCACATTGAGGACAAGCTACTCTCGTTTCGTTTGATCAGTGTGCGAGAAATTCTATATCAGCGCTCATGTTGGAATTGGCTTTTGGTTTAATCGCTGAAATTTTCTTTGCTATAGAGATCAAATTTATGGATGGTCTTTTTTCTATAGTTGTAATTGTTGCTTTTTTTTGTAAGTGGCACTTGCTTCCAAAGTCTTGCTCATGTGGGCATTAGGTCAAAATTTGATAACATTTTTCCCATAAATTTTGAGTGAAATACTTTTTCTTTTATGGTTAAATTTAAGTTTTCTATTTTTCGGCGATCTTTCTTATCCGAAATGATTCAAAACTTCCAAAAACTTAAACATTAAAACCATTTACATATTTCTCACAATGTACCTTATAATGAAAGCCTTGAAGCTTTCGCGTATTCTTGCCAACACGACATATTGGCAACTATTGTTGTTGTTGCTATTGCTGTTGTCTTCATTACTATTATTAGCATAGTTTTTGTTGTTGTTGTTATTATTATTGTTGTTGTTGTTGTCTATAATGTAATTTTCCCAATATTCATTGTCTGAATCAAAATATTTACATGTATTTATTTGTATAGGAAAAATTGACAATTTAGTAGGTATTGTTGTAACTCAGACTGTGTAGCCAATTTTGTTTGTTGTATAAAAGCAAAGTTCTTTGTTGGTCAACTTGTTAGTTGTTATCAAAGCTTTGTTGCATAATTCTAAGCACTTTTCGCATTATTTTTTTGGTTTTACCAAACGAAGGGTTTTCTGATTTTCGAAAAAATGTTGAAATTAAATAATGCACTGTGTTTGCTACTTGTGTTGGCCTTTGTTCTATCTAAAGTAACAGCAGCACCGCGACCTCAGCAGCAACAGCAATCAGTTGTGGAAGAAGCAGCAGCAGAGGACTTAGAAGCTGGCGTTGAAGCTGAAAAGGAAGATCTACAAGGCTCTTCTTCATATGGTTATGGTTACTATGGAGGTTATCCACATTTAGGTGGATACTATGGTGGATTTGGTGGATTTGGCGGATATGGTGGATATCCTTATTACTCTAGTTATTCTGAATTAGGTAAGTTATGATGATTTTGAGAAGTTCTTTCAAAAATTTAAAATGAAGAAGCATGTTTCAAGTGAAATTATTTACAAGAAGTATACAACGTTCCTACGTGTGAAAAAAACTATGAATCAGGAATTGCATTAATGTTTCATTTGACCTTTAAATTTTAACTACAAAATATTGTGGAATTTGACATTAAAACATTTCATGATATCATTATTTTCTTACGTACTTAAAAATAAATTAATAGTAATGTGACCCCCTATAGTGGCCGAGGTGTCATGTTATTTCAAGTATATGATAATTATATACACGCAAAGACCATTCTCAACCATTTTGATAGATCATGGTAAAATTGTTAACATCTGCTTAAGATACAATTTAATCTGTTAGATTTTACGTCAACAAAACATTAGGAATTAAAATGACGGAAAATGATTTATTGTTAGTTACTGTAGAAAACTGCATAGTTTTTCGAAAAAATTTCTTTAATCTGATAAATCTTAGCAAAAAGTTGCTTTAGTTTATGCCGAAAAAAATAATATGGAAACTAAATGAAATTTGGTGAAATGACGCAGGGTTAACGTATGGTTAAAATTGGGTGAATTGAAGAAAGCAGTTCTATTAAATCAAGCCATTCGTGAAGTGTGAGGGGCACCTTGCTCAATGAGAACTGTGACTGAATTAAAAATATATATAAAGATGTAGAGCGGATTACTGCAATTAATTAATTATTACTTTCAATATATCAAACTATATGTACTTTTTTGAAATAAGTATTTTGCAGTCTACAGTTATAAAAATCAATTTCCAATTTTGCTCCTTTTGAAGTGATTACTTGGCAAAAAAAGCTCTAATAAGCCATTTAATTGAGATACATAAATGCCTCTTGGTTGCAATGTTAGGGTTTTGATTTACTGATGGATTTCTTGACGAACAGATTCGGAACCCCTGTATGGTTAGTAGTCTATCGCAAACGGCAATCGGAAGTAGTCCAAGACTACTTTTTCTGAAATTTCTTACTTTACTGCGTAAATATTTTGATCTATTAATATTATTCCACACTTTAGAAAATATTTTGAGCTAATACTTTATTTTTATAGGATATCCATATTACGGAGGCTACGGGCTATATGGTGGATACCATGGTGGATATAATCATGGTTATCATGGACATTACTTTTAATTAACGAATTATTTTTTTACGTAAAATATTAAAAAGTAAATTATGTTTTGAAATACAACCAAAGTTTATAGGCTAAATATTATGTTTCTAAGAAAAAATTATTAATCAATAATGGTGACTTGAGAATAATACATGAATTTAAAAACAAAAGATAATTTCAAAATTTTAAAACAAAAATATATAAAATTTTCCACTGATTATTTGAATTAAAATTGATCACATTTTTACTACAGTATTTTCCCAAAAATGTTTATCTCGAAGTTTTAAACTGCTTTCTAAATAAAAAATTATTGTAAGACAACAAATTTCACAATTTACATAGAAAAAAAAAAATAATAATAATATATAATTAATTTATAAATTATTTAACGATTGAATATTTTTATTGAAAAAGCAAGATAAAAAAGATTAACACATTAAATAAATGTGTTTCAGAATTTTAACACACATGGTTTCTAGATCTGTTCCTGAACAGCAAATTAAACATATGCACAGATATATTTATGTATATTTTCATGGGTGAAAAAGGCAACTAAAAATGTTAACATTTTAAAAAGAAACAAATAAGAAGTATTACTAACTACCCACATAAATCATTAAAAATTAAATAACTAAACATTTTGTAGCAAAAAGAAGAATAACCATGTATTTTATTTATTAAACGTTGTTTTTCCAAGTAATATTTGTATAAAAAACAAACCAAAATCAATTCTAACATTTAATTAAGTGGTGATCAAAAGTGCCGTAGTTTAATTTTGATAATTTTATCATAAATACAGAGTTATTTATGTTCATTTAAGTTTTCTTTTGTCAAGTCATACTCAAGTAATCACGTATTCTGCTAAGCTAATGACTATGTGGAATTCAAAAACAGTGTCTTCTTAGGTTATCTATGCTGTATCTTAAATATTGAACAAGCTGTTA
The DNA here is from genome assembly GCA_963680825.1 of Meiosimyza decipiens. Classification (NCBI taxonomy): domain Eukaryota; kingdom Metazoa; phylum Arthropoda; class Insecta; order Diptera; family Lauxaniidae; genus Meiosimyza; species Meiosimyza decipiens. The sequence goes on along the minus strand of OY804258.1, from coordinate 24,169,020 downwards.
ATGAAACGAGTAGGCCACCAACGTATCTATTTTGTATTTTTCTTTAAACAACGCCTACGTTGCGTATTATTTTTGAGATTTTTGGGAAGAGTCGTTAGTTAGAGTGATTTAATCACTCTTAGCTGAAAGAGGCACATTATAATAAAAGCAAGCAAAATTGCTAGAGAGCGCAAGTCTTGTAGAAAATAAACAAAATTTTTTTAATAAAGCTAACCAAAATGTCAACAAATGGTCAAAGCTCGAGTTCTAAAAAAATTTTTCGTTTAATATTAAAGGCCAAAAACTAAAATTTTTTAAATATTTATAGTTCAAAAAGTGTAACTTCCGATCTAAAATAGACTGCACCTTTTTGCAATTTGTGTTTTGTAGATATCATGATAAAGAACAAAAAAATGCTTTTTTTTTAATTATTTCTAGAATTGAACAGCATGTTAGAGCTATCGAAATAATTAATTTGCTATAAATGTGCATTTGATGACAATAACATTTTTTTTTTATACACAGCTAAGGGTCTAAAGTATTTTTTTTTTCGTGGTGGAGGTTGTGGGAACTGTGTTGCATTAACCGTGCAATGTTCTAACCTAAATCTACCGTCATAATCTTTGGAGTGTGTCAATTCACTAAAACCCACTTTTCAGGCCTCTAACTACCCTGGGACTGCGTTAGCATTTCTTCGGGGTATTGCCCATGATTTGTCCTCAAATCATATACCTGCGTCCAGGTCCCACTTTTTTTTCTGAGAACATCCTCAGTAAATCTTGCAACTGCATTCCAGTTTTTTTCGCTCTGCAGCGGAGCATTGGCCGACTGATTCCATCGTTTCCATATATACAGGAACTGAAGTATTAAATATAAAGTAACTGACATTGATCCGATCAGTAAAACTGGAGATAATAACATAGACTTTAAGTATGAGAAGTTATTCTAAGGTATATATATAAGCGTACAAAATATTTCAAGCTATTCTTAAATGTCAAGTTTAAATTGATGTGTGGTTTGTACAAGAATGACCAATATAATGAAATTTAGGGAAAGTATTCTTTTCAATATTGTTAAAGATTTTGATGTGTCAATATACAATACAATAGTGGATAATTGCTTAGATTAGTTAAATTGATTGCATACAGATAGGATGATTTCGTTAACGGAAGGGAAAAATATCAGTTATCATTAAATATCAGTTCTATTAGATGACTCGTAAAGATTCATTGTTTGCTAGAATTCCTAGAAATATCGGCGTTTAGCACTTTGCCCGGCACATTGGAAATAGTAGGTAAGATTTCGAGCAAGCGTGATGGACCTCTACCTTTAGTTCTATTGGCAATGGTAGATCTTACTGATATTAAAATTCCTGCTATACCTCTCCCCACCGATTGGTAAAAAAGCCATGTCTAAGATTATTTATTTAATTAGAAATCAGTCGTTTGCCATTAAATTAAAAAAAATTCAAATTCGATACTTTAATTCAACCTGCAAAACTTGAGTTAGACTCTACAAAAATTTCAATAAACTCATCACTGAATTGAATTTAGGACTTTCTTATGTCGTATAAAGGTGAATTTTGTAAAACGATACTAGAACACTACAAAAAAGCACTTAGTAAAAGTTGAAGTTAGGGTTTTAACTCAAAAGGGCAGCCTGGAAATGGAATCGAAAAGTATACAATACATTACTACACAGTAAAGATTAACTAGGCTGGTGACTAAAGCTAATTCGAAAACTTTATATTGATTGACAAACTTTTACGCGTTTTGGGAGCTATTTAATTGTCTTTTAATCAAATATATAAAATTGTTTTTTGCTGACCGATTTCAAAACTTGGTAATTATGCATAAAAATTGAGTTATTTTGATACAAAGCGCCAAAAGTTTTGGTGCACCCCTTTACGACTAGAGCTTTCATTAATTGTCAAAACTCAAGAAACGATTTAAAGTCATATAAACTAAAGGCAACAACAACACACAGTATCTAATTCATTCCATCACATGTTACTTGCATTCCGTAATCCATAAAAAGAAAGAAACAAGTTACAGGTTTTTTTTTTCAATATAATAAAAAAGCTAAAAAATGTTGAGTTCCAATTAGGATTATAAAGAAATACTTGTTTTAAAAAAATTAAATTAAGAAAACATTTAAATTGTATCAAATTTACTAAATGATCGTAAATTAGAAATTATAACAACAGCGTATTTTAAGTGCTGACGTTTTCGATTTAACATACAAGATATATAGACTAGAAAGTAAACAAGGTAAAATCGATTTCAATTAAAGTATCAATAATTCACAAGCAAATTTGAAAAATTTTTTCGTTTTTTAAAAGAGGCATTATGACAAAGAGATTTTAAACGTAGATGAATGGTTTTCAAGACTAAATTTCTTAATGGTACCAAACTTTATTAAGTTTAAATACAAAACTTCTTAATGTCCTCATACGTCAATTTGCATTATTGATAATTTTTTTTTTTTTGTAGAAATATGTTACCAAAATTAAAACTTATAAGTTGCTTCATCGGTTTTTCACTTTATATGCTAGAAATTTTCGTGGGTGTGATTAACAGACATTCATCAACATATTTGGTTTTGGCGACGTTTGGCAATATCGATATTTTTTGTTGTTATAAACTATTTGTGGCTCAGATTAATTTGGTAAAATCTCTACCGCATATCTAAAATTTTGGAGTTTTTATTTCAAAATTATGCTTAATTCTGTTATAGACCATTGTTTTTTATATTTTATGTTTGGTCTGTACGATAACAAGAATGGTTAACAATTATAACCAATCAATGATGACGTTTATCTCGCTATTGAACTTGATTGTGATATTGACCGTCAATGTAGCGTTGTCGAGACAAAAGTAGCCGTATAAGGAAGGTTACAAAAAATAAAAATAAAAATATTTTCATGCTTTTCAGTTAAAAATAAATTAAATACGTAAAAGAAAAACACAGTAAAATAGCAATAAGGCAATAAGCCAATGAGAAAAGATCTTCACAATCAACAGTTTATGGTAGCTACTGTCTTAGCAATGACTTGTATAATTTATGTCACTAAAATTATACACTAATGCGATTAAATGTAAGAACACTTTTTCATTTAAATTATGATGATTTTATGTTTTTGTCAACACTTTGTTAGATTTACATGCAAATGGCAACTGTTAATTGGGCGCACGCATTTTGTTTGCCTAATGCGGCGTTGCCAGACTTCCGTAATTTGTGTGTGTCATTGTGTTAATCATGTTAGCAAATTTACTTTTAATTGACGGTTATTGACAGTTCAGTTGCAGTGATCTCAATTTTTGTTTTCGGTAATTTAGTTAAATGTTGCGGTAGGTAGTACAAAATTAAGATGATGTTTGCTCGTTAGTGGTGATTTATTTGTTGCCTATGATGCAGTTGCTTTGAAGGTAAACTTATTAAAAATGTTAAAAAAATTATAAATTTTTAATGCATTCATAGGGAATTTATGTTGTATGTTAAGACTTGGTCTTCAACACTAAAATAACACAGTGGTGTAGAGAGAACGATTTCAAAGTTTTCCAACTCAGAACTGTAGTTATTTCTCAGGATGAGCATCACTGAATTTGTAGTTAAAATGTTGATTAAAGCGGGAATTTTTCTTGTTCACGAAATATTTTTGTAAGCCACTGCTCAAATGAAAGAAAAACATTTGACCTAAGGCTCTGCTTACTAAATATTCAGACAAATTTTTCACGTCACATCATTAATTACTCGGAACTTGCGTTCAAAGTTAAAAAATTATCAAAATTCAATGCGCTGAAAACGCTACTATTTTTGCACCTCGCTTAGCTTTTGTTATATTGAGATTGAAAAATTTAATTTTTCAACAAATGGTCAATTTATTGAAGACAGTAAGCCAAGATATGAATGAAATATCTTATGTACCTCAGGGTACAGATCAAAATATCTTTAGCATCTCTAAAATTATCTGTTTTGTAAAGGATGGATATTATTTTGAATGATAATAAAATTGCCTGCCAAAAAATTTATTTTTTTGATACATTTTTTATTATTAAAAATAAAGTAAATGATTCACCCTATACATAGAATTATTGAAATGCCAAAGCACTTTGCTACATGACATCAGTATACTTGCTTGGAAAAAAACTTACTTTCTGTCAATCATTGCATTCTTCTTATTCTTAATGTAAGTAAATAGTTGATTTCTTATCATAAATATCGTTCAGTTTTAGTTTCATTCTTTTTCGATCACATGATTGTTCCTATAAATTTTTTAATTTCTTACTATAAATAACGATTGTTAACATTTTATTAGACTTTTTTATATTAAGAATACTATAAAGTTTTGATTTGTTTCATTTTTAAACATTTTTTTATTATAAATAACAGTCAGGGTATTTGTTTAAGTGCAATGAAACTGAGTCAATAAATAAAAATTATCAAAGTTCATCAAAATTACATTTAAACGAATCATTTTATAATGATTATAGAAATACTATCAAGTTGTTAAAAAATTTTTTGGTAAGGCCTTACAAATTCTCAAAAATAATAAAAATAATTAAAAAAAGATAAATAAAAACGTATGCCTCCAGTATTTTTACAACTGCTAAGTGGCATCGTTTCATAAAATAAAATCATTAATTTAGAGACTCTAATGATAAAACATTAAGTAGCATTGAACCCAATTTCGGGGTGACTTAATAACAAACTTGGGTCTGTTGTTATTGAAAAGTACAAAGCTAATTATTAACCAAATAATTTGTCTCTGTTTTCTGACATGTTTAACCAATTGATAGGTTTATTTCAAAACGAAAGATTTAAGACAAAAACTTCTTAGAGTTTGCAAACACATATAATATATTGAAATTATTGGGTGGAAAATATTTCTTTAAGCCATTGAAGTTATAAGAAAATAAAAAACAGAGATAAAAAATACCGTAAAAATTTATTTATTTATCAAAAGATTTAGGAAACGAACTTATAGTGCAATAAGACTTAAAAACAAAGAACATTTTCGTTAAGAGAAAAAAAAAACAGAATATTGTTTAGTACGGTTTAATTACAGCACAATAAAGTATTATTATTAAAATTTTTTTTTAAATTTTTCAAAGTCTTACGCACTTAGTTAGAGACTAAGCGTATAAGTTAATGTGTAATTAACACTAACTTTTGTCAAAAGTTCAAAGCCTTAATTTAGTAAGCATCCTCCACCATAACCACCATATATTTTAGTTTGACCAAATGTAAGGAAAAAGAGTAAGCTAAAACATCTGATACGGTTACGTTAATTAAATTTCATTGCCAAAATGCAACAATTCGAGCGCGCCAGTAGATACAGGTAGCAGCAGCGCAAGCAACAATCGAGACAACAAAGTCATTATCAAAGTTTTAGACAATAGCGCACACATTAAATGTTTTGCGGTGCCACCATATTTTATATATTTGAATAACCTATTTCTATAAGGTATTCAAGCCCAACAACTAACTCTCAGTCTTTTTTAATTGTTGTAATATTTAAGTTTATTACATGGGTCACATCTTGGTTATGCGCAATTAAAAATCATAATAGTGGTATCTGGCTCAATCGTAGCACAATACTTTAACTTAAAAAAAATAGCCAAAGTGTAGCATTTTTGGCCATCTCAACTTTATTTTAAAGAGCATTACAACAACGCACTTGACACTGAGTATCAGTTACATTTTGAAATTTTCGACTTGATGAAAAAGAGCGGGAAGTGGTTAGTAATGCAGCACCCACTCAAAAAACAACATCTTAATTTCCTTTGTTAATTTAGATGTAAATGACATTTTAAACTCTCCAAACTTGAACATAAAGTCAGTCAGCGTAGTATAAAAACTTGCGGTCATTTATTGTCTGGGTAAATTGAATAAGTTGTTTATTTCTTTTGAAATATTTAAATTTACATTTAACAAAACGCAAGTGTAGCGGATTATTTTTTTAATTTTATTTTATTATTTTCCTTTGTTTTTTTTTTCTGTAATATATTTATTCATATTTTTTTTTGTTTTCGTTAAGGTTGTTGTTGGTGGTTGCGGTGTCTTTGGTCAGTTTAGCACCGTTGACACCCAAAACACTTGAGTTCAAGTGCAATGCGCAATTGAGGTGGTGATGAAGAAATAAAAATAAATTATTGTTGCGCGTTGAAAGTTGAATGAAATGAATATTTTTTATAATATCACAATAAAAAAAGATTGTATGGTACTAAAAATTAAAAAAAAAAAATATTTTGGAATCATCACTATTGTAACAATTAAACAAATTCACAAAAGTATTTACATACACAGATATATGAAATGACTTGAATTATTTTCGGGCTGTGGTTTATTTAACTGTTTCACAAAAATGTAGGTTATGGGAAAATATTTCAGTAGTTAGCACAATTGCTAAGTTTTATTTTATAAATCTTAAGGCAAATACGATTTAAGGCTAACCAGAAAATAATGTTAGCGAAATAAATGTTTTTTCAGATGCGTAGAGAAAGGGATTTGATAGCTCGCTATCAGGTTTGTATCTCAAGTCTTTCGGTTTGATCAAATAAGTCTTTAACATGTGATTAAGCAAGTTTTACAATTTTCATGAAAGTTTGTGCCTAAAGTCTTTCGATTTGCATTTCAATTTGCATTGTAAATAAAGTGTTACTTATTTGTAACTTGTCAATTTTATTACATGTAAGCTTCATTTACAAGTACTGTGATGTTTTCTACACCTGTTATCATTTAATTACCGATTTATGAACAGGTTTGCAGCTTAAGTATTTAATTGGTACCACTAAGATTTAAATTTTAAGTGAGATGAAAAAATTCAACAAGTGTTAGTTTTTCAATTTAATTTTAATTGAAATTTAAATTATGTTCTTTTAAAGGGTTATTGATAAAGATATGTGCGATTAAAATAGCAGTTAATATGACATTAAATCTAAAATTGCTGAAACTAGTTAACATTTCAGATTTCAGCTTAGTTATCAGGAAATTAATATAAATCCATAATAATTAACAGCACATTCTATGCATTCATTGAAGAGTATACATGCTTCAAACATATTGTATGTTCTTACAAAATTATTATTATAATCTGGATATATTACTTCAATAGTATGTTAATCTTTAACTTGGAAATTTAAAAATTAATTTTTTTTTCATTACGAAAATGTGCATTGACGATCGTCTGATATTGTAATCGAATGCCATAAAGTCAATAAGAATTCAGATTACTACCACAATTTGAGAAGCAAATATCTATTAGTATGTGCCAAACAAAAACAAATCAGACGTGCTTTTACCATCTTTGCATATGACGGGAAGAGACACGAGCAGCTTTTGCAACGATAGTCAGCTATCACAGTCAAATTAAAAGCAAAGTTTACACTTTTGATAAAATATGGTTGTTTTAACCATATTATAATATGATTCATGTCACTACCTGAGAATTCTACATCATTTATAGAGGATACAATCTATTTAGTCATGGAAATCAAAACCTGATGAAATGTCATTTCATTCAAAGTGTAGTAGAAATAGTGCTTGGATGGCGCACAGCTGAACAACCGAAAGAAACCGCAGATCCTGTGGACCAGAAGCAAAAAAGGTCACAAGACTAGAAAATGCTCTATTGTTTGGTAATAATCTGATTGCAATAAATGTGCTGTACCAAAGACAATCTGCATTACTTACGAAAATTTATTAAATTCATTTTATTCCAATAATTATATGCACAACATTTAAAACTTAGTTAACTACCCATTCCCAATTTGTAATAAAATTTCATAACATTTCCTTAGAATTAGAGCATTGAAAAATTCTTTTATGGTGGATATTGACATTATATTTTTTTTCTCTGCGATTGATAGTTTGGGACTTTTTTTTGTTGGAAACGCTGTAAAGTAGAAATGTGCAGAATATATATTTGGATCTAATTGTAGGTGCTGCCACACCTTTAAGAGGAAAGCATATTTCTAAGGCTAAACTAATGGACCGATGTTGATGAAATTTGGTATGGAAATAGATTGAGCTCTAAGGAAGGGTGCTACGAGTAAAGTAATCTTTTAGTGAGCGAGATATCATAACTAATGGGAAAAAACGCTGAGCTGCTGAACTGATTTTGATGAAGATTGGTACAAAGATATATTGAAACCTAATGAAAGGTATTTGTTTAAAGTAGACTGTGCCATGCCATGATTTTATTTTTGGGAGCGTTGACATTTAAGCAGGTAAGATGGTACTGAACTGTTTTGTATTGTTTCTAGATTGGTTGAATTTCAACCAGTGGGCGAAACTTAGGGTAAATTATTGCAGCTGTCGTTGTCGACACATACTTGGAATTATTTTTTACAATAAGTGTCACAAAATAATACCAAACTAAACTTGTATGTTTTATTTATGTTTTAACTTCTATAGCTTTAAAAAAATCACCTTTTATTTAGATATTAACTACAAATGTAAGAGAAAAATATTTCAAAACTAAAATTCTTGTGTAAGATGATTTTAAGTAAAATTTATTAAAATAAATCACTTCAATGGCAGCATTTGTTAAATTCAAAAGGAATGCGAACTCCATGATTTAACAGCTTTTGTTTTATACAAATTTTAAAATAATTAAATTGGAATAAAAAGACGGCATTCAAGATTTTATTGCAAAAGCTTAATAATTATAACACTTTTACTTAAAGCGCTATTAAAACAAAAGACTCAAGTCGCAAACCTGCTACGTTCTAAAATTAAATACATGTCATCAATATAACATTAATTCGAATTCATTTAAAACAAGAGACTTAGCACACAAGGCTGCGAAATAAATATCATGAAATATTTCTTGCATTTATTATTTTGAAATAATAAATCGATTTTTTAATTGCTATAAAAATCAAGTTCTAAAACTTGTGAACATAGTGAACATATAGCGAACCTTTAAAGTGTCCTTACGAAATCATAGTATTGAAAGTATCAAACAGCGAAATATTGTAAGGTTATTATTTAACAGTTCACCGAACTCAGTTATGCTGTAAGGTCCTTTCTACATGCACGCATAAAGTTGAACATATTTTGATGTTCGAATTATGTAATGACCTTCACAAAAAAAGGTCAACGAACAGCAGCGCTTAAGCATTGCAATGATATTGACTTGAGCTTGCAACATGTTGCTTCCGTCAATGAAAACAGCAAAAACTTGTTGAATGCAGCAACAACAGCAATGCAGCAAAAATTTCATAAAACAGAAACTGCAATCAAAAGTTTCATCTGCTTTTTTTATTTTTAGTTTTTATTTTTTCTTAACTTTGATGTAATTAACTTTAATTTATTGCTTTTTTACCAAAATAATGCGATCAAACACAAAAGTTCACCTTCATTTTTTGACTTCCCTGCGTTTTGATACTTTTTATTTACAAAGTTTTTTTCTTTTGAATTAATATTGACCTTTTCTTTCTTATTTATATGACCAGTTCTGAAAGCAATTAATAGCTTGTTAGCAAAGCTGAAGTAAAAATTTTCATGCCACCCGCAGTTAATGCCAACCCAAAACTAACATTCAAATAAACTAATTAACCTATTGCGAACATGTAGCAGCTTCGCTTGAAGTTTTTTTAAGATTTTTGATAAATTTAAGTGTACTATATTTGGTCTGCCCTTTTAGAAGTTATGCCTTGTATAAAAAATCATATACGAATTCATTCTATCTATAAATGTTGCAAAAAATCTCTGCTATAGCATTGCCTCTGCGCTAATATTTGAGAGCCCATTAAAACTGCATAAAATGTACCATAAACAACTTATTCGCATCTGCCTTTTATATCAAAAAACGTGTCTATAAACGAAAACAAATAAATGCAAGAGCCAAATGCTTTTGTTGCTGCGCTTAAGAGTAATTAAATTAAACTTAAGTGATTTCATCATCAGGCAGATTATGATTTTTATAAAGATTATGTCATTACAAACAAAAGAAACAATCTCTGCCACTTAGTTATAGCCACATTTAAAAATTACAATGTTACAAAAATGTGAAAAAATATTGAGTACTAAATAATTTTATCGCATCTGCCTCTTGCTTGACTGGTTCTTTTACTTATAGAAAACCATAAAAAAAAGAAGGCAGACGTTTTTGAGCACTTTACGTATACATTATTAAGGATACGTCTATATTAACTTAATATCGTACAAATTTTGATATTCAAAATTTACTATTCGATCTCTTCGGTCATTTATATTAATTTTTTTAAGTTTTCTAGTTGTGCATATGGTCATACCACGCCGAATCTGACACCGTTTTGTATTTGCATCTTTGATTTTTGTGTAAATTTTTTTCCTTTCACTTCCATAACTTTTTTCAATTTTTTTTTCACCGATTTATCGATAATTAAAATTTATTACACAGGGTCGCATACAATTCCCAGTACGGAAGTATAACTAGAAAAATTCAATTTACAATGACCTGAAGAAAAAAAATCAATATAATAGAAAGTGAATACTTATATAATCAAATTTGGAAATTTAGTGTATTTCAAATAAATATACAAAATAGAATCAACGATTTTAGCACAAATAGCATCATATATTACGTAAAAGCATAGATTTACGCGTCTGCCACTTGTTGCAATACTGAAGACAAAACGTAAGTCTGTACAAAAAACAGCTTAATTATTTAAAGGATTTTTTTTTATGTATCAATAATTGCTGTTATTAAACATGCAATAGTTTGGACGTCTACCTTCTATATTGATAAAACTACACATCGTCGCCCAAGTTTTCTTTCGCTCCATACCCCACTTTTTGACATTGTGACTTCTGTAGGGTTTGAAACATTATCTTTCTTGTGTTTTAAATACAATATATCAGAGGCAGACGCGATAAAATCATTTAATAGAATTTTTTATTATATATATTATTAAAATTTAAAAACTTAATGATGAATTTTTTTCAAAAAACTAAATCTAAATTGTAATAAAAAAAACCGACCTCGTCAAGGCACCGCCACCGGCTCGTCTGACACGGACCGGGAGAGTGCGGCAGCAGGAGAGTTGGAGCAGTGAGCTTTTAAGCAGACCGGGACCTAGTTCGTTTTGGCTACCACGACACAATCGTTATCGAGGTACTAGTTACCTCCATGGTGGTAGACAGGGACCTAGCTCGTCTCTGCTATTACTGCAACACACACCGGGACATCGCTCGTCTCGGCTGAAAATTAGTCAGAGTAGGCGCAATAGTCAACAACTATACTATAGATGGATTGTCATGAATCTGTCACTACACCACTGCTCCAACAGGTTATCCCATTCTCACTCACCGCAATTGCATCTACTTTTTTGAGTCCCACAGAGCTTACAGTAACTTATTACAAGGCATATACCAATTTGTATATAATTTGCAAAAGTTTAAATTTGGAATAGTAGCTTATAACTTTTTGTTAGTCTTTGCAATTTAAATAAATACAATAAATAATAAAAGAGCAAAGTAAAAATAATAAAAAATTGTACTAAAACTGTACAAAAAAAAAAATTAACTAAAATAGAAGCGATAATATAAGTACAAGTATTAGAATTATTACTTCACAACTGACTTGCGTTACATAAAAGAAATCCTCAGCACCTTTGTTCATATTTTTAATTTCCTAGAGAATCACACAGCTATTATCAATCACTTAAAGTATTGTTATCATTTTATTGTAATTTCCGTCTTATATATCTGCAAAGGTTTCAAGTAACAATTCTCTATAGAAATGTTAGCATTTTATTATTAAATTTCCGCTGCTTCTGGGTGCGTTACTAACTACTTAGATACATATATATTCTATACACATTAACAATTGATAAATGACTGCTTCACATATAAATTTGTTTTGTTTTTTGGCATTTGCATAAATTAGTTTCACTTGCTTTAGAAACTTCTTTTTGCCATTTAAAGAACCTCCAACACTTAATTTAAATTTGAAAGTTCAATTTATTATTATTTATTTTATTTTGTTCTTACCTAAGCACATTTAAAAATAAACCATATTTCTTATTGAAATTTTTCGGTGTGGGTGTTTCTTTCATTCATTATATTTGTTCTTAGTTGTTTACTTAAGTGGACACAAAGATTTGTGATGTCAATTTTTATCGATTAAAGCCGACTTAAGTCAATATAGAATAAATATAACAACAGATTTACTTTGCAAAAGGTTATATGGCTATTTTCTTGTCTTAGAGTGTAAAAAAAGAGACCATTAAAAAACCAATGGAATTTCAAAAGATATATTAAATTTGACACATATTGTGTTCCATAATTTTTAATTTAGTAAATAGGTCAATTTTGTCAAACAATAATGCGTCCAAACATTTCGAAATTTCTCAGCTTTTGGTCATATGAATGGTTAGCAATTATTCTGCTTAAGAATAAGGGTTTCTGATTGTAAACGCATAATATGACAGGTCTATAACTGGCCTTAGCGAGTTATTCAACATTATTATTTCCAAATCGCTTAACAAGGAAACGACAAGCCACTTTATAATCTAATTTACAAATATTTTAATGATAAAGTCCTATTAATGTTAATTCGGTTGGTTCATTGAACTCTATGCAACTTTCAAAAATGATTTGCCTACATTTAAATTCGATTCGTAAATACCCATGTGTAATCGCATATCTTATGCTTAATGGGCTATGCAAATTTCGATCAAGATTTATTTATATTTCTTGTGAATTTTTAATGATACACAAAAATTAAAATTTACCATCACGTGGTGTTACAATTTATATAAATTAAAAATATCTAAATGATAAGCAATTATATGGTATTCAAACTGATTCATTAATCATAAATTACTTAGGGCGCTCATGGTTAATGTGCACTAAGCAAATAACAGTGGTCAAGTGAGTTTTTTGTATTAACTTAATTAAGGGCTTATGGTTTTTTGTTATGAAACAAAAAATCCAAAAATTTATTAAAATTATTATTGTAAGTTGTTGGAGCTCTGAATACAATGTATTGGATTTATTTACATAATTAAGAGTTAATGACCACCATTTGCAATTAAAGACCAAAAGTCTATTAATTCGAATTCGAGTAGAATATTAAATGACAACTACATCCCACATTATAGCAACTAATGAGAATTTTTATTGAACTCGTTTAAGGTATGTTATAGTCATTTAATTGTTTATTTCAAAATGTCGAGATTGCATTGCCTTAGTGCCATATATTGCACAATATATGATGATGATTTTTTGGCTATGGTTTATTTTAATTTTACTATCGCTCCCATTTACATTTTTATTTAGACATCGAAAGTAACTACTTGCGCGAGCAACAATTTAAAAGAGGAATTAACTAATTTACTTTGAAATTAAAAAAAATACAAAAATCTATTTTTTATAGAACAATAGACGAGCATGTTTCCTTCCCATTCTGTTAAAACTGTTAAAAATAAAAGTTCAGCCATTCTAATTACACTAGCTAAAAAAATTTTTATTTGTTTTTTTTCTTCTAAATGAGGTATATAAAAATTTTTGAACTTAGAAAAATATTTAAAAATAAATAACTGGGCCCTTGTAGTTTTCTATTAGACTTAGCTATACAAGTCAAAAATATGTGCTTCACAAGCTCAAATTATATGGAAGCATATATTGGCATCATTCTAAAAATGCACAAAAAGTGTTATGGGCAAAACTTTCTTCTAATATAAGACTTTTAAATGTTTTAAGAGCGGGATTTTCAATATCTCATTTTACAAAAAAAAAAAATTATATTTATATTGGATAGCTTTATTTGTTAAAAGTTGTAAGATGTTGAATGGTCGTTAATTTGAGACATGTTTCACATTTTGAACATAAGGAATTAATCGATATAGACAAATACAAATTTTCGCAGAGGCAATGTTTGAAAATGAAGGAAACATATTGAAAACTTGAACTCCAACTGAATGATTTGTGAAATAAGTTGTTCAAAAATTCTAACCTTTTTTTGTCAGCAGTATTTAAAAATTAGAAAATCTTAAATTTTTGTGTGGCAAAAATCTGCGTTTCTTTTTGCACGTTCAGTAAAACTTTGAAGTCCATGTTACAAAAATCGTTACTCCCGCTTTTAACGTAAAATTCCGGGCTTGGCCTGGTAAATAAGTTCACTCAGTAACCCTGACAATGACTTTTGACCCGAATTAAGCATGGCATAAATCTCTAAGTAATAGCGATGAATGAAAATACTCGTAAATGAAGTTTGAAAGGAGCTAAAGTGCAAGATATGTTGCCATAATATTACATGGATAACAGATTTCAATCCTTTCCACACTCAAAGCACGGGAATTGCCTCTGGTTTGAAAACTTAAGTACCAGCAAACCCTTAAACGGTACCTACGCATATCATTGTTGGATAAAATATTTTTTTTTAAATAAATTTTTGGCGCAAATTTCGAAAAGATCCTTCATCCTTATTCGGAATTGCAAAAGAAATTGAAGCAAAGTTCTGTAAAGCTGTCGAAAGCAAAAACTTTATTATTTTTTCAAATTTTTTTATTTTCGATCTCTTCCCGGAATCCAAGTTTTTAGAATTGAATAAGTGTATGGTTTTGATAAAAAAAAACGTTTGCATATGAATTTCACTTTCGTGATGTAGGATGGCAACAATTTGTGTGAGTTCAATTTGAGCAAAATCACGAAAAAAGAAAATTTAAATTTACTAAAACATTTTTTAACGATCTTTTAACAAAAAATGTTAAAATAAAAAATAAATAAATAAAAATCATGTTTTTTGTGGTTTTGACGTCTGTTCTGAGAGAAATGATGGAATAAAACTTTAACAAAACATCACTTCAGTGAATATACCACATTAAATCCAGATTTGTACTGGTTGAAGTTGTTAATTACCTATTGCACTTTTTTTAAATTAAACGTTGTGGTCGTCATGTACATAGCCAGCCAAAGGGCTCAAGCCACCACCCGCCCGAAATTGTGACAATTCCAAGCAAGTTTCTGGGCACGGTCTTGGTGTCCATTTGACTTCTTCCCTTCCATTGTTACTTGAACCAGTGGCTATGGATAATTTGTTGACACACAATCCAAGAAGTGTTTTCGAGTAGCAATGATGAACGAAATGATGTACATAAGGCAATAGCTCACACAACAGCTGACTACTTCTATAGCACAGCAAACATCATTTCAAGTCTCATTATTTTGTAGCATTTGGATCTATGTATTTATTTCAACTGAAAAGTGCGGCCTGCCTTCTTTAACACTCTCCGAAAATTCATAAAAAAAGATATTTATTGGAACACTATATAGACCAAACATGAAGCATAATTTCAATAATATAAGAAAATTTCATAAAATTCAAAACTGGAATTTTCAACCCAAATTAAACATTTCCTTTTGTACCAATGCAAGCGAATATTTCATCTAAATAAACAGTGTTAAGTTTTTTAACTCACTAACAGTAACATCTTTTAAAATAATAAATAGGGCATGTTTCTGAACATAAATCTGTAGGTCACGCAACATAAAAATTATATAAGCATTTATATATATGTTTTTTTTTTTTTTTTCAATTCAAAATTAACCGCACTTCTACTACAACTTAATAGAAACAAAAAATTATTATATATTTTTTTTTTGTTAATGTCATTTTGGGCATAATTCAATACCATTTGAAATTCGCTTAAATGCTACCATTATAATTCTTTAATTTTTTAATTTTATAGCATTTGTTGCCCGGCACGAGTATGGGTTATATTATATAGCATATGATTTGCTGCTCCAACATTTCATTAATTCCGCTTTTGTTTCTTTTCTGTCTCAAGGTCAACATTAGACCAGCGCAAGCAAGAAATTCCGATCTGATACCGTGACTATTGATGGTTCTATTGTTGTATTCTTTTTGTACACAATGAAGTGTTGAAGAGTTCATTAAATGCCGCTTAAAGCATCGATATTATTTATGTTATTTGATAGATACATTTTTCTTAAATTTATAACATGTACGATTTTTTTTGTTATATTTAAATGGTTAATTAAATTATTTCCTTAAATGTTTTTTTTTTTCATTTTTGTTGCTTGAGTTTTAAGTAAAACATAAATTGAATTTTATTACTTAAAAAACATAAAAAAATTGCAGCATTTTTAATTGTATTTTTTTTTCTCTAATGATAAATGTTTTAAATTCCTTAACAGTTTCCTTCTTAAGCTGCTCGTATTACGCAAGCGTGGTCGATTTTAAAGTTCATAGTGTTTGGGGGTCTTTAAAAATTGTTCTTCCTCAGTTCTTATTAAATTAATTTGACTTACATTTTTTCTTTTGTTTTCTTAATTTTTTGAGTTATGTTTTCCGTCCGTTAATTAAATTCTTGGCAGCTACAATTAATCGGCGAATAAAATCAAAATTATTTATAAAAAAAAAATACTTAAATGTTGGCAAAAAAAAAGAATACCAAAAATTGGCTGCATAATTAATAAATAAAACTGCCATTGGCTGCATTATTTATGACTTTTTATAGCAAATTAATGACGTTCAACGTGCACTTTGGTTAAATAAATTGTAAAAATTTTAGGACACTGGATTTTTTAGAAATAAAATTACACTGCAGAAAAAAAGTAGGTATATGTAGGTAAATATTTGATATGCTTTAGGCGATATATGACGAAAAGAGCTGCAGCTTGTTATATAGCGACAGGTTCAAATTTAGAGGAATGTTTGAAGGACTAATATTTGGTATTTTACATTTGACATAAAAAATTATAAATTTTGGTTATCTTGTTATTTGTTCTTATTTGATCACCCTGTAGTGTGTGTATTGTGAATCTCGTTGGCACTTCTAAAAGTTGATAGAGGTCGCACTAGGATGTAGGTATATATTAAACATAGTGCCATAAAAATAAAACATTTAACTGAAGCGCACACCACAATCAATTGAGAAGTCAATAAATCTGAAAGTATTGAAAAATTTTCAAAAATAAAATATATTTAAAAGATTGAAATGAGAAATTGAAAAATCAAATAATCAAACATTTTCTTAAAAATTGGAGTTTATAGAAAATCATCGAAAAATATCGACTAGCATATGAAAGACTTGATCTAAGTCACCAAACATCAAACAGTAGGTATGGGAAAAAGTCTATAAATGTCGAAATAAAATCAAAAATGGTCCGAAAGTATTGAAAAATATCCAAAACATAATACTCATTGATTAGTATTTGTGGATATAGAAGTTTGGTATCGTATGGCATCGAAAAATATCAAAAGTAAAAATTACATAAATATTAATACCATCGAAAAATATCAACATAAGGGAATATTAGGGCGACAAGAAATGATCGATTGTTTGAAACATTTGCGTGTCTTTGTCTGAAAATGTTCCATGACACCCTAAGTAAACCTCAGTAATATATCAGCTGTTTCTATTAAGAATTAAAGGTACCTATTGAGTTAATAAAATGTTTATTGAAAGCCGGTAAAATTGGAAACAAGGAATTATTTCATGTCGTTCTAATATATATGACAAACCAACAACAGAAGTTCGAAGTTTTGTATGAGTTCGAAAAGATTTAGATGGGCAGTCTGAAATAAAAATAAATTAAAGAATTTGAAAGAAAGTTCGATAAAAGTCGAAAAATATCGAATAGCATCTAAAATGAATGAAAGTCTAAAAGTATTGTGCGTCGAAAATATATTCCTAAGCGTAAAAGAGCCTTGAGAATCAGATGCAATGCGTCAGAAAGACCTTAGCTTAGAATTTTCGCTAGAAAAGTTTTTGAATGAATCTTAAAAAAAATATTTTTTTATTTATATTTTTCATATGAACATACATTTTAACTTACTTAATGTAAAAGATTTTCCATAAGAAAGCGAAAAAAAACTTTAGATTCATTCGCGAAAGATTTCAATTCTGAAATACATCGATTAACTAATGAAATGAATATGCCATGTAATTCGGTTTTCGGGGGCGGGAAGTCAATTTCTCAATAATATCTCGAAAATTGCTGGACATGCCAAAAAGCTAAGATTCCTGCGATGAAACTTAACTTTACTAAATTTATTTAATTAGTCCATATTTTTCATTTCTCTGTCAAAAAAATAAGTAACATATTTAATAGAAAAACCATTGAACTCTTCTAAGGAGCATATGTTATTAGAATAATAACATTTTAAAATTTTTTTTCATAAATATTGCCATTTTGACCTTATCTATCTCTAGAAGTATTTCCATTAATTTGATCTGGTAGCTTGAATAGCAATTTTTTTCGTTGTTGAAGATAAACGGATTAACGTTTTTATAACAATTTTGTTCATCGTAGCTAGTCATAAAATTAGCTACTAACTCAAGAATCGAGTCAAGCCTTTATCAATTTTGAGATCAAAAATAAAATTCAACATCAGAATCTGGGCTACACTATATATTTCCAAGTTTAAAAAAACTCTCCTTTCATATAAGTACATACAATTCTTGAAAGCTTAGATAGTATTTAATCCAAGTGCGGTATGAGCCCGAGATAGTTTTCCCAACTTTCACGCGTGAAATTCGTTTAAGTAATAAAGTTTTTATAAACTTTGTATTAATTTAAAAGAACATAGGACTCTGAAATTTTTAAAAGTTTATAAGGCTTCAATAAATGTTCATTCTACATATACATATAGAAAAGTAAATCGTGTAAAAGAGATTTTTGAAAAAAGCTGAAAAAAAAGTTTTAATAAAAATACACGATGTTTGGATGTCGTCTTGCATATCAATTATCTTAACTATTAAATACTTGTGAATTAATGAAGTTTTATTGAATTAACATTTCATTATCATCCTGTTCAGGTTTTAATATGTGTAATACGATTAAAAAAACGCATACCGGATAAAGCTAGAACATGTTGTTTGGGGTAGGTTAAGCATAGATAAATTTTTATTTGATTTAAATTTGAAATTGTTAGAACATTGAGAAAGCATACTTATCCATTGACATCAAGAAATGAATGAACTATCTAAGTATTAAGACAGACTTCTTCACAGCTAAAAAGCACTGATCATGTGATGAAAATGGTACCAAAATGGACAAAACATTTTTTTGTGGGAAGTCAAGTCACAGAATAATTATTTTTGGAAAATTAATATTAAAATATTTTAAGCCCTAGATACCTTAAGGTTCAGTTCTTGAAACTTAAATCGCTATCAAATGAAATTATTTACATAGTTTCGCTCTGAACTTGAAACTAATGTAATTTTTAATTGGAAGACATCATAATGCAGCGGAAACGGGTGCATCTTTATACAAAAACAAAGTTTAATAAATGCAATTAAGTGTTTTGAAAGCTGTTACACTTGATTTGGCTATAAATTAAAAATTAATCATTTTGAGAATTCTTCAGCTATGTAAACATTAAAGTCAATATGCATAAAAATTGAATTAAAGAAATTCTATTGTTTTTTTCTTGCCAAGAAAAACCAAATAACAAGATGAAAATGAAATTAAACATGCATGCATGTAATAAATAAATTTACACTGAGCAAAAATCATAAATGTAATCAATGGAAACTTTTTCTATGTTGCTCTGAGTTGAGGCAAATGTCATATTTCTTGATGGTGAAAAATATAACAATTTTCAATAGTTCAATATTTTCTTAAAACCTCTCCATAATTTGCAGATATATCATTAATAATTTTATATCTCCGTGTAAATTTATTTAAAGAACATAATATTAATGCTTATAAATTGAAATTCATTGACTTGACATCAAGTGCATAATTTGTTCTCCTTTATTCTCTCAATTTGCAATTCAATGCTGCAAGTTAAAGCACTAAATTTTTAATTCAATTGATTTTTCTGACTTATCATCAAATCATACGTCATAATATTTTGCTACATATTCTAAAAATAGCAACTAAAAGCTTTGTTCGTTTTGTGATTGATATAGGGTGCTAAAACACTCAATGAATTTTCAACTAATGCGAATATAGACAATATATATTTAAACAAAAGAATAAATAATTTTACAAGACACTCGCACAGTTATTCGGTTTGATGCTAGTGCTGGAAAATTTAAAAAATAAGTGCTTCTGATTTAATTGTCGTTGTAGGTATATGAAGAACTAAGCGAGAATTATGTCAAAACATCGAAAAACATTCCATGACATAATTGAAAAAAAATATTATAATATCAATATAGTTAGCTACTACAGCTTTTAGCCTTCTTAGCTATATAATCGAATAAAAAATTATCTATTTAAAAATAAATATAATAATAAATAAATAATTCAGCGAAAGTCGATGGCGTTCCCCAAAGGGCAACCAATTAGCTAAAATATCTGGGTGCATCTTTATGTCGTAAAAATACGATAGGGCAAACACGTCGACTGGAAACTGATGAAAGCTTAAGTGCTGTGGCTTAAAAGTTTTTACCCAGAAATCTTCCGTGCATCTATTTCATAGCGACTGCATTATCAACTAGAGCTGTCTGGTATAAGGTGAAAGGAAATCTCAGAAGGGCTGAATATCACAGCTGTTAAGTCTGCTTAAGCTTGTGCTCTTATACTTAAATAACACTTCCGGATATATGGAATAGCTATACAAGAAGTTACGTTCGGCTAGTGGTGTTAATTCTGTAGGGCTGGGGACGGCATTGGCCCCCATCCCAAGGATCTGGTACTAATTATTATTCAATATATCAATTCAATAGAACTAACATATCTAATAGTGGTTTTGGTGAAGTGACACCACTGCGTTTGACACAAAATAATTCTAAAACGTTCCAGTCCTGCCATATAGTACAGCCAACTAGGGGTTCACTCTTGGAATGGAAGATAATAAGCTGTATATTTGTGAAAAGCTTTATATTGTTGTCTCTAAAGCCTCATTGAATATGATGTACGTTTACGTACGTGAATACCAGTTGACCTCTAGAATTATCAAAATATCATACAAGCTGTTCAGCGATTATCAATTGTTTCGTTGGCTTGACCAACTGCAAACTGTGGCTTTCATAGAAATTGCAATAAGTTAGCAACATCTGTATCGGTTTTAAAAATATAGCAGCTATATTATAGCTATTCAAAAAATACTAAGAATGGCTTAATCTCTAACATTACACGCACATCGCTGAACAATATGAGTGTGATTAGAATACTGCTTGAGGTCACTGCTTCCGTCTGACAACATTTTGAGACGCACTGTGTATTCTACTAAGTATTATGTATTTCTGATTATGATATTTAAATTTTCGTCATTGGTCGAAGCAAATTGGGTTAGCGTTACCTATATCCGATATACTGTGAACCAATAATTTTTGAAAAGTAAAATTTTTGAAGTCGTTCTTTGATACAAAAATTTTATTGAGAATCAACTTAAGAAATTGCAACTAAGACATAGATTTGTTTTGATAACATTTTGTTAACAAGGAAAGAAATAGTAAATTGGCTATTGATCATATTAAGGCAAAAAATGTTTGTATTTTTTATTTGCCTGAGGGTTAATTAAAATTGTAGGTGGCTTTCTGTTACCCCTATAACTACATACAAGTATTTAAATGCTTTTTTTTGTCTTCAACAACTTTTGCAGTTTTGAGTTCAAATTAATTAGTTCAATTTATTTGCTTTTTAGCAGTTACTTTTTATATTGTTGCTAATATTTATCTTATGTTTGAATATTGTACCATAAATGAGTTTTCAATATGAACAGCAATACTTTGTTCAATTTGGCAAGTCAAAGCAAACAAAAAATTAGATGAGTGCAATAACTTACAGCGCAATGTGTTAACTTCATGATGTTTCGTTATGTTGGCTTAGAATATCGAATAAGTGGATAAATACTGAAAAATGTAGACTTAAATATAAAAAAACAAAGACTATAAACAAATTGAAATCATCGTCCTACCTACTACTGGTAAGGGCAGAACAATGTCTGCCAGTTTTGCTAGTGCTTATACTTATAAATAAAATGATAACTAGATTCCTCGCTGTGCGCGCATCATGCAAAAGCTACAAAGTAAACTTTGATCAGAGATTTTTAGTTTTATTCCAAAGGCTATTGGTCATTAAAATGATGACTACATAAAAGTTGGGTGGGGCTGTACAATGCAGAGTGCGTGGGCATAATCGAGGGTATAGCTAGTAATAAATATTTAAATGATAATGAAAATATCTGAGAAAATTCGTCGAGAACAAGACAGATTCAAAATTTTTCGTATGAGAACGAGTACGAGACGATAAGCTTTACGCCACTACGACCACGAAACGATAATTTTTGAAGTATCGTAACGATCCCATATCGATGAAACACTATAATTACAGCGAAGTCATACATTTTAATTATAAACATTTCTTTGTTGTACTTTTAAGTTTCATTTTATTATTTCTATAAACTACACTGTTGCATCCTGCTTCACCATTATCAACATAAAAAACTTTACAAAACGACTTTTCTCAATTTTCATTAAATTTCCGCGTTCTTAAGATCCGTTTGGCTCAAGCATTAACAACCTTGTCTGTAAAACGGACACTTATGTCTTTTTTATCTTGAACAAAACTCATACCACAAAACAGGATTCATTCGCTTGTAATACAAAAGTTGTTAAACATCAGTTTTTGCTCACATACATATAATAAACGCAAAACCTTAAGCGCTCCTTTCTCCAATTTCTGTACGACCTTGAACTGTCTTAAAGTGAAGATTTTTTCCTGTTTATTTTTTATATTTCGCTTGGTTTTTTTTTCAGTTTTTTTCTGCTGCTCTGTTTTTCGCTCAATTACTAACCATTTCTGCTATCATATATTAAACTTGTTGACATAAATTTGGCGTCGTCAAACTAAAAGCGATTCAAATTCGTTTGATTAGAATAAAAATGAAATTTTAGGTTTTTTGTTGTTACGAAGAGCACTACTGAATTTTTAATTTTTTTTTTTATATCAATAAAGCATTATATGTATATCGGCAGCGCAATGGGTAATTAAAATATATGTTTTAACAAACCTTTTATTAGTTTAGGGTTTTTTAAAATAATTTTATTTATATGCGCCTTAAGTTTAATAGATATTGGTCATTTCGATCCTCTCATCTCTACTCCGCAATAGAAAGTTTACTTCATTTAGGAAAGATTTCACAAAATTTTAGTAAAAAGTGTTCTTTTTGAGCCTAAAGTGATATATATCAAAACACGCTCTCATGATAAAGCAGCAAAAATTTAAGTTCGAAGCCTTATGCCTTATGCTTAGTAAAAAATTAACAGTAAATAAATAAAATATTTAAGTTTCGTTCATAAATATAAGGTTTAATATAACGACATCTACACTTAAATAAGGCAAGATTTCTTTGTTACAAATGCGAGATTTTGAATCGTGCAATTTGAAATTTTTTCTTTAGTTAATTATTTCGAAAATTGTGGTTTGACATCTGTTGAATTTATTTAACAATTTTTTTATTATTCAAGCAAAAATTTCGTAATTGCTGTTTTGACAAAAAAATTATATGAAATCCCCAAAATATTTAATTAGCAAGTAAATTTTTAAGAGTATGGATATGCGAATACAGCAGACAGCTTTAAATAAATTAGAGCGTTAAAAATCTGTAAGTGTTTTAATATTATTACTGTGCCAGGGTGAGCTAATTATATTTCATCTTAGTAAGAAAGAGGTGGCAGACACCACAAAATGTGTAAAAAAATGATAAATGAAATAAATATATGAAAAAATTAATAAAAAAATGTGCTCAAGTAATTTGTTGTTGAAATGGCATAAACACATATAAACATGTTTCTGAAGTCATTTCAAAATAGATCATTTCATTTTAATTGATTTCAAATTTAGAAATGGCTATTCGCCATGGCATAAAAAATTTGGCGAAATTTTAGGTGATAATTGGACCATATTTAGTTGTTGTGATCGATTTGTCGTACTTGGTTGGGATTTATTACCCACAACTATTTGAAAAACTTAGTTATTGTTATATTAAGTTGTGTCACACAGAATACTCTACAAAAAGTCCACTATACAGGGCCGCATTATGTTTTTGCCGCCTCTACGGCAGGCAACCCGTTATTACCGCCCCATGTATGCAATGCACCACAAAAACGTGACCATTTTTGATTTTTCTCATCAATATTAAGATTACAGTTCTATGTGTATGTTTTAGTTTTTATGACTTTTCTGCTTTAACCCGGTGAGAGTGTGGCCGGGTATGGCATACCCACCCTGTTAGTTTTTTGGCGCATGGATTTATATTTAGATATTCAAACGTTTGGTTGCTTTGAGTGGCTGCAGTTAAAGGGATGCGGGAGCGGATAGAGGCGTAAACACAGTGACGTTCGAATTACACGCTTGCTAACAACGCTCGGGTACGTAATTTTTAGCTGGTTTTCCGGATTTGGAATGGTTTTTTTTTGGTTTATATAGTTCTTGATTTCATGTTTTATAAGGTTTTGTAGTTTTTTTTTTTTGTTCATGGAGACTGTTTTTATTTCTTTTATAGCTTTTTTGAAAGAGTCCATATATTTCATTGAAAAGTTAGGTAACTTTGTTTTTCTTCGACTACAATATAAAAAGCATTAAACTGCCACAGGTGTCTCATTAATATTGAATTATCATATTGCATTTTACAACAAAACGCATTTAATTTAATTCTATCTATATGGTAAATAAGTTTTAGAGTCATTTTTGTACGCGGGTATGTCATACCCTGCCACATACTCTTTGCAAGATTTTGTCACCAGACTTTCGCCGGGTTAAGTGCAAATTGACCACATGATAACCACCGTGTTGTTTTGAGAAATAAATTATTTTGTCTCCCATTGTGAGCCTAAAAACTAGTATTCTTCTAAAATACCACAAAAACGAAAACTAGTATTTTGATAAGTGAGGCTTCTTACAGATGTTCAATTATGTTACTTCATAACTAATTTAAAATTTCTTAGCGCACCCCTAAAAAATTACTTCATAAAAGAATGTAGATTGCAGTAACATATTTTTTTTTTTAATCTTGAGCATGATGTGCATACATAAAGAAAAATACAAAATTACTTGTCATTCAGAACAATTTGTTAATTTCATGATTTCAAAAAATGCCATTAAAATAACAAATAAATTTGAACACACCTCAATGCAAAATTCAATTATACCAACTTCATAGAAATATTGCACAATTTCATGCAAAACTTTTATCAAATAAAAAAGAACTAAAAACATTCAAAGTGATACTTTAAATGTTTTTATTTCTGCTATAGCGCTATAAAAAAAAAAATAGTTGTTTCGTAACCTCAGTGTTGCCAAGTGACCGAGATTGACCCGGCCAAGTCTGACGTTTTTTGTCAAAGCCGGGTAGAAATTCAATGATTTCTGAAATTACCGGAAAATGGACATGTTTTTTTTAACGAGCAAAAAAAAAGGTCATCAAGGGAAAGAAAATACTGAAAAAAAGGTGAACTCAGTTACGTAAATTATAAACAGAAATATTTGAGAGTCTCGTACTCACATTGTTACTCAGTCAACTTACACAAAAAACAAGATACCTTCTAGTACTTAAGATCCAGGCGAATAAAAACGAAATATATGAAATTTTTTACACCCGCCCTGGAACAGCGGAACGGAACGGAAAAAACTTCTAGGCTTCTGGCATTAGTTCTTTATATAAAATAAGTCAAAGCTCAGAAGTTTGCCATTTTAAATGCAGTGCATCGACTTGGCTTGTAAAAAAGTTACAGCTACAGAGTTAGGAAATATAAATGCAAAGTTTTTATTTAAACATATTCTATTGAAATTTTTTTACTATTTCTCTGATATATATCTTTCGACAAGTCGGTTACATAATAGAAAAAATAGGTATTACTCGAAATATGAAGAAACTTTGTCATAAATATATTGATTATAACTAAGATCAAATCCATGGGTAGCTAAAGAAACTAAAGATTATCATGTATTAACACCAAATTTGCTAAATGATATTGAAAAGCGTAGTGAACATAAAACGTAATACACTATCCCCGTGCCTGCTATTTTGTTCTATTACATTGCAGACTTTCCGAATTTCATGTAATAAAATAAAAAGCTTTCCATTTGCTACTTATTCTCGTTTTGTTTTAATTTTTTTTTTTATTTGCTTGTCTTTATGTCTTGAATAAGCTTTCGGAAGTTACATAGATAATTTGATAGTTCGTTATACGGCTTTCACATTGGCATCAAAAGCAGCGTGTTTCTTTTATCTCGTTTGTGAGCCAAAAACGGTGATTTTGTGAGCGAATTGTAAGGGGTGGTTAATTTTTCGTAGTTATCTGAAAAAGTTAATCATCAAACAGCTGTTAAAAAGAAAGGAAGAAAAACAGTCGTGTCTGGATATTGTGAACACTCTATATAATGAACATCTATATAGTGAACACCAAAAGTTTTAGATGGAGTACTCTAAATAGTCCAAAAGTCAATTTCTGAACGCAAGAAGCAAACATCGAATACGAATACTTTCAATAAACATATGTTCTTTTCTATTTTCCTACAAATTGATTCTAATTAATTCATTTACATATATAAAAGTATATTTTAAGCAAATATAACGGGTTTTTAAACAAAAAATGTCGACCTTGATATAGTTAACAACCTGGATACTGTGAACAGGCCTTGCAAAAATTAGTTCACCATATCCAGTCCCGACTTTATAAGCAAACGAACAAAACAAACAGGAACAAAATGGAGTTAAAGAGCACTTTTATTTGCTAAATTATCAGATTTTAAAGGCAAATATGTATATTAAGAATATGTATGTATAAGTAAGTTTCGACACTTCTTTTAAAAACGAAACAATTCCAGTAGGTTAAGTTAGGTTAGGCTAGGTAGGAGTGGCAGCCAGTTACCAAATGGGATTACAGGGTGTCTGACTATACCCTCTCTTTGAACCAACCAGATTTCGTAATGAAACTAAATAGTTGACCTATACTAACATGTCTAAGGTCATCCAGGTCATCAAATAAAAACGACCCAAGTGTTTTGTGGCGTTTACTAGCAAGTGCGGGAGAGAAGCAGAGAAGATGTTTAATATTTTCCTCTTCCTCCACATCTCCACAACTTCTACAGAAGTCAAAGGACCTAACACCTAATCTCTTCGGCAGTGTGACAGACAAAATTATGTGTTTTTATTTTTTAAATTTATTTATATAATAAATCTACTATTGAAATAAATTTATGATATGCAAATTTAAAATTACAAAATGCATCATAAATGTCGTGTGGAGTTTCCCTAGAAAAAATAAACGCATCATATAGTTGTTACATAATATTAAGTTTTAAATGAAAAAAATTCATTCAATGGCATAAATATAATAAATTCTTTAACGTAAAGTCAAGGCAGTTGCATTTGAAAAAAAAAAATACTTCAAGTGCAGCCAACGCACTAGCACCGCCATAAATATTTTTCATTAATCATTAATAAACTTTATATATAAATTAACAATAAAGTACAAAATATGAAACAATTAAAAAAGCAGCAATAAAATAAAACAATTTATAAAATCAAAACAATTTATTAATGAACATCAAAGACAAAAACTGACCCCAAGTGTTGTATTCTTTGTTTTTTTTTTCTGTTTTTGTTTGCCTGCACTGTGGTGAATATTTCAAAGTTTGCGAGCGCGCGCAAATTTTTTAACGTTGCCGTCAAAGTTTTGATGCGCTGAACTTGTTGCGGTATATTGTTGTTGCTGTTGTTATAACAACTGTTTCTGCGCGCACTTGTTTTGGCCGCAACACACCTCGCTATCACAACAACAACAGTGAAGATAAAACATCTCAAAAGTTCTCGCGCACATTTTGCTCTGCTTGTAGACGTCGCTTTGCATGCGCATGCGTAGCTTCTTTCTTATAAATACAGCGAGCAGTGGCGGCAAATTTGTTATTTGATGTCTATAAGTGTTCGAGTTCGTTTCGCAGAAAAAGAAAATCGAAATTGAACAGTCAAGAGAAAAACGAAAGCAAAAGTGTAAAACTTGGCTGTGAATTTTAACGCGTTCGTGTGCGTGCGGTGTTTGACGCTTTAACGCGTTGGTGGAATACAGATAAAGAATTTTCTGAAGAAGCTTGTCTTCTTACAATTATTTTTTATAAAAAAAAAATAAATTTTATATATTGGAACATAAGCAACACAAGTGGATTATTTTGTTTTTAGTTTTGCAACGCAAATTAAGATGGTGAGTTCTAGTGTAGTGCAAAAAAAAGGAACTATGACAGTGTTGTAATATGCAACGAGAGAACTATTTTTTTTTTATTTTGAGATATCTAGTTTGTGTTTAACTAACATTTGGTATGCAACTCAAAATTGTCTTATCGAAAATTTGATCAAGGAATAAGTACATTTTTAATATGTAGTGCAAAAATGGTCATATTCTTTTGTTCATTGCATCATATGCGGCGGCGTATAAGTCATTTGTGTGACTAACAATCCATTGTTTTGTTTTGTAGAACTTTTTATCGAAGCGCCCACAAGTGTTTTGACCTGCATTTTGCTTAGCGACAACGTCAACATCTGTTAAATACACAGAAGAAAATCTGTAGTGAACTTTGTGTTATATTTTCAAGAGCATTTATTTTAAAACTATGTATAGAATTTTATGTATTGCATAACGTGATCAAAAAATTCTTCACCGAAATACGGAATAGGAAAAAGTTTCTGAAACTTTTTTTAAGATTCGTTTGTTTTAACTGCAAAAAACTTTATGTACTAAAAAAAAGGTCTTAATTTTTACATCCAGAAATCCGTAGCGAAATCAGATATTACCAATCCAATTAATTGCATTTTTAAAAAAAGGTCTCCTCACTTTCACCGAAGACCCTAGCAAAAGGATATTATTATTTCCAATGAATACGCGGACTGCGCGAAGCAGAAAATCAAAAATGTGACTTGCTTTGCGAAAAGCGGATCATATGGTCACGTTAATACAGCATAATGTGTAGATGTCTCATGTATTATTACTTTATCATCGACTTTTTTAGTTGATATCGATTAGTTTAGGCAACTCAATGATATATTTTTCGATATTTTAACAAATGGTCAGTTTTTCAATATAATATTGAAAATCCAGAAGAGTTCTGAAATCACCATAGTGCTCGGCAGGTTTTCGAAAGTATACACCGATAAATTAGTTTCTGGAAAATGATAGATAATGTCCCTTTTCTCATGGACAGTAAGATACTGCTGTTTCGTCCTCGATTAAGATATTGAAAAGCGAGTCTTTGTTTTTGTTTGACTCATCGATTTCGATAACGTTGGGTATAAAAGATCAAAAGCGGAGAAGCAAAAGGGGGGCTCAAAACCTGTTAAGACGTCCATTTTTTTATATGACACTCTTGCACCAATTCCGTGTTTTTCTTTGCACATTAGAAAAATTTAAAAAATTAAGGGGGGAATAGCTTAATCATTTATGGAAATCCTTTAGGTCGGTTGTGAAACCGGACTGAAGTGAATAAGCAGGGGTGGCTAACATTTCAGAATTTTTGCGGACGTCTCTTATGGGTAACCCCTGTCTCTTACTGATTTTGAACATAAATATCTCAAAATTACTTAAAATGGAGTGGATTCGTTTTGACTAAGTGACACATATTTATTATTTCGAGCGAAATTGGTTATTACTAGATGTTTGATGTGAACAGCAAAAAAAAATGCCAACAGTTCTGATTCTATGATCAAAGAAACAAAACAGACATCATATATCTTTCACTGTTGATTCCAAACGAATACCACAAATATCAAAAACTATTACACAATGTCAGTAAATATTTGAAAAAACGTTGCTTATGGAGGCCCCGTAGGTTTTTATACGCCACAGAGCTCAAAGAGCTCTAACCAATGCCATCGTACGATGACGAAGCTTGCATTTAGTGTGTATTGCTTTAGTCTCAGAAGTATTTCTATATCGATTATTAGCATATAGCAGTGCGTGTTTCAGGTCAAATCTTATTAAAGTTTATATAAATGTTTGAACAAACACTTGGTATATAAACGAGAACTCCTTCGTTACGCCATTTGTCTGTTCGCAAACTTACGTAAAAGATAACTCGAGCAGACCTACTTATGCATTAGGGCGGAGTGAAATAAAGTTAAGAATAGATTTTCTGAACAAAACTAAATGTGATGCGTACCTCAAAACTACCTTCTTTAGACTTTAATATGTACAAGAAAAATATATGCAGAACAACATTATCATGGGCAGTTAATTCTTAATATATTGGCCCAATGAAGATTTCGAAAATGTAGAAAACTTACTTATCATACCATATATGTAGAGGTAATTTGCATTTATAAATCTGTTCGAAATTTCTCGCGGTGTATTCGAATTGTTTGAAGTTTCCATACTATTTAGACGCTCAAAGCAAACAAATGTTTATGTTAAATGTCTGTCTGTTGGTTTGCACATATATACGTTTGTCTGTCTTCGACATCAACATAAAAGTTACACAATGCAATGCCAAATACTTCACTGAACAAATTTGGACTTTAAGACAAACAAAACCGACAAGAAGAAAACCAGAACAATTTAGACAATAGGAAAACCCAATAAAAAACTCAACATTTCGCGCACACAATATGCAAAAACCAACAAAAAAATATAGTCAAAAATTTAACAAAAACAACAAAGCCCTGGCCAAGACAAGCCTTCGTCGTCAACGCATCAACGCCACTTGACGCCATTATTGACCGGAAGTTCATTATGATCGTCCAAAACAATCATGGTAAGACGATACAAAACGATGTGATGCGCCGCCAAAAGCGGCAGCTTTTCACGCTTCATATGCACATATGTATGTGTGTGTATGTGTGTAAAGGTTTCCAGCACACATGGCGAATTCTATGCTTGTGGGGTCATTTCAATTTTAGTGGAAACTTATTTAGGAAAATCTTGAGTTATCTATGAAATGATCCACATAGAACAACACATTCACGAGTGCGGTGCGGTGCGGTGCGGTGCATGCGTATTAGTGCAAAAATTAAAAATTCATTTTCATTTAAATGTTTCATATGAGTAATATTGTTAAAAAATATTTTGTAATCGCTCGAGTAATTTTTTTTTCTCAGGCCTTCGTACAGCTCAATTGTGCGTTAGTTAATGTGGCTTAAACTCGTTGTGTTGTTGTTGTTTTCATAATTTTTGCCTTAATGTGCACTTTTGACGCGATAACGCTCATTGCGCAAGTTTCTAGAACAACTTGAAAAATTATAACATTTTCTCATCATTATTATTTAAATTACAATAATATTTTTGTAGTTATATGAGCCATAGTCATATATTTGTTGTTAGTATGTCATTACCAATCGCAGCTAGCTCTCAAGGTCAAAGTAATTTCACTTCTCTATTCTATTTTTCTGACTTGCAACAATAATTTTACGTTTAATTGCAGTTAAGGCTGCCTCATTATGCATGCGTAATGAAAACATCCTCTTTATTGTAGATAATAAAGGGGCATTATGCAACAGTAATTGAATCTTAATTTTCGAATTATGGCTTAAAGTTGATATCTATCTGAAATGTTCCGAAGACGATGTGAGTTTTAACAACAAGACTTTGAGCCAATAGGTTTATTAAAAATTTCCACATTGAAGTCTTACAATGATTTTTGAAATCGCTTAGACATTACCTGTAGTTTGCCACTGAGTTCTTCCCAACTATTTATTCTAGCAGTGCTATCAAAATTTATATCCCTTGACAGAAGTATATCCCTTTGTAGCATTTCGGTTCTTAAATCGAATCAGTTGCTTAAGTTTTGCCAACATATTAGTATATCAGGCATAAAAACTTTAGAGTGCATAAATTTCATTGATTTCCACAACCTGTTCAATATTTTTTAATTAGAGCAACTATCATTTCTTGAAAACTTTTCGATGCAGAATTGTATTTTATCTTAAAAAGTTCTTTCGAACGATTACTCGATGTCGGCTTTTTGGATCTCCCTTATTTGAATATTGGACAATTTGTTGGATCCGCATGCTGAAGATTCTTCCACTCGAATTCTCTTTTATTTTTGGATATAACCATAGCTTAACCCGTTGTTGTCATCAAAATAAAAAAGCTCGTTGCATTAAAAGTGATACGAAGGATTGATTACTGAGCAAAAAAAAAAAAGAAAATGGTCCTTCTGCTCCCATGCTGGGACCTCTCGAGGTGTAGGCACATGGGATCAGAACCTGGTAAGGCCGTGCTCTAAGACATGCCAAGTGATCGGGATTGACCCGGTCAGATATTAAAAAATTGGACGTTTTTCGCAACTTGAACTTCAACGTTTTGTTGAACGGGCAAACAAAAACAGGCCATCAACTTTTTAAGAAAAATAAAAATTTTATTTTTTACCATTTCAGGGAAAACTTTTTTTTTTTGAGAAGTCCGGGAATTATTTCTTCTCAACTTGGCTACCCTGCTTATCATGTAGGATGAATTTTTGTTTAATCTTGAAGTTGTGTAGGAAAATGGCGCTCAGTCCGGTTTGATTTTTTATTTTCCAACAGTTTTTATAAATCTTGTAACTTCTCAGTAGTTTTCATAGGAATAAGGGCCACAGATTTTGCCATGTTGATTTATACCGACATTATTTCGTTTGCTATTTATTTATGATAATTTGATTTGACAAAACAAAATCTGCTAGATCTCTTTTACAAAACCCTAAGTATCACTGTTTGGAAAATGCTTATACTCTTGTAAAAGGATTTTCCTCAAAAGGTGTGCAATAGTCAGTAGCGTATAGAAAACGCGAGTGATTTTTTTTAGTTCATTTTTATTATTTTTTTTTTTCTGAAAATTTCAAAGTTTTTCCCAAAATACGGGACGATAGTTTGATTCTTCGTCCCGGGCGCTAAGTGATCATGCTACGTCACTGGCAATAGTGAGTAAAGTGAGGATTTTGAGTCTGAAATTTCCGGTTCAGAAGAATACAATGGCTTGAAGTCTGGTGAAATCGAGAGTATTTGTTATGGTTTGGGGTTCAAACCCTATTCAAATGCAAAAACATCCTCTCAGTCAACACTGAAGTTTCTATGTATATCATAAAAGATTTGGTTCAGAATTCCACAACCACCACCATTGCACCACAATAAAGTTCGGAACGTTGCTTTTTATCGAATCAAAGTGTCTATTAGTTCGGGTGTTGCTTGATGCTACTCAGTCTAATTGAAACATATAGGGTATATTGCTAAGTACAGAACACTCCTGTCTTGACCTGAATTCATTATTCGTAATCGTATTACCTTAAGGCCCAGGCTCCAAAACACGAGTGGAGAGCGAACTTTTGTGGTTCAAGTGTGTGGTACTAATGGATTGATACTCTTAGTATTTTCGAACGTGATTTAGTTTATTATCTAACGATATCAAGCTTAAGTTTACACAGATAGTGTCTTACGGATTCTGTTATCATAAGGGCAATATAGCCAACGAAATTACCCAAATATTTTTATATTATTTTATCGAAAATTGACCAATTTTTGATCAACGAACGTTTTAGACTTCGAGACACTTTAAATAAAGCAAATAAGACAAATTGCAAATTTATTTATGTTCCTGAGATATATTGGAAACTTTCCAATATCATACAGAAAAATCAAATTTTGTGTAGCAACAAAAAATTATCTTAAAATATTAGTGAAAGTCGAAATTTGTTCAGCATTGCAAGGTCTAACTTTATCTTATGTTGTTTATTGTTTAAAAAACCCTTACATCACAGCTTAGTCCTAATCTAAATTTTCACGCATTATATCATCAACATACCCCATCAAAATTGATGCATTATGTATATACCGATTCGGAATTTTTTTAGCCTCAATAACTCTAATAATTATTTAAAATAATTTTATACAAAAGAATAAGTCACTTTAAGCCGTAATACGTCGCTAAATGTAAATAGTAATACAACAGAAATTTCAAATCAGAGATAAAAATATCATTGGATACAAAGCTGCAGCATAAAATTTAAAATTCCATACTTGCAAAAATTTTGCCTTAAGTTACAAAGCTAAAACTAATCATTTTCAGCAATTAATTTCAAGTAAGGTTTTTTAATCATTTAAAATGTTATTGTCTCTATATCACATCATTTTTGAAGATTAAAAAAAATTCCTCAATAATATCCCACTCGGAAGTGTCATAAAAAACATCACATTTAAAACATCACTGATCGAGACGACACATACATACTTAACAATTAGCAAAGAATTTAAATTCGACAAAGTAACTGCCAAGACATTCTTAAGCCTTTAATTGTTGCCATACAAAATAGGATTTCCTGCAATCTCCACCTTAAAGCAATAAAATACAAAGATTAATGTGATTACACTATGAGTACAATAAAGCAAACAGATTAACAAAATTCACACAAGCCATATGGAATTGCATACGTACTAAGAATCACAAGTGACAGTGACAATCATCAACGTGAACTTAAAATAAAAATGATATTATAAAAAATGCGAAAAACTATTTTTATCTTCACAACATTAACTCAACAAAATACTAAAAAACAAAACTGAATCAAAAACAAAAAAGAACTGAATTAATTATCGTACGTGTTAAGAACAACAACTACTGTACACGAACTGAACCCAAACTGAGGCACGCAACCAAAAATGGTAACCAGTACCGATTTTTTTTTCCATTATGGTAGTAGCGTGGTGGCATATGTTGTTGTTGAGCTGCACAATCATAAATATAATGATGTTGTTAAACTTGATCATGAGCTTAAGATGAAATGAGATGATGAGTTGTTGCGTTGTGATGTTGAGTGATCTAAAGTGATTTTCCTAAGATTTTATCATCGCAAAATGCGAGTATCAAGTTATTCAAAAAAAAAAGTGTTGGCACCAAAAACAAAGGTGTATATGGATAATTTGCTGCATTGTTAAAAAAATTAATTGCCAAGATATATGAGCTCTGCAAAAAAATGCTATTTTGACAGTTGAA
The DNA here is from genome assembly GCA_963680825.1 of Meiosimyza decipiens. Classification (NCBI taxonomy): domain Eukaryota; kingdom Metazoa; phylum Arthropoda; class Insecta; order Diptera; family Lauxaniidae; genus Meiosimyza; species Meiosimyza decipiens. The sequence continues at coordinate 24,134,176 of OY804258.1, read as the reverse complement.
ATGACAGATGGAAACACAGTTATGTCAAAACAAAAATACTCTTGTACGTGATAATGTTGTTGCGGTTTGTGGTTAAAGGAAACAAATTTTCAAGGAAAATGAAACTGATTTCGCAAGTGAAGAATGTCCCAAAATTCACGCAAGACGTAGTTTTTATAAAACACATAGATTTTTTATTAAAAAATTACAAATTTTTTTATTGATTCATAAAGTATACAGTTTGTGGTTATAGTATACCGGGTGAATGGCATCCAGGGATTTTTTTGACCGTTTTGCTTAAATGTGGCTCGATTTGTTGATAATGCGCACAATTCCTTGCTTAAAGTCATAGGTGAAGTTCGCCGGCGATATGTCGCATGATCTGGGCGGCAAATCCTGATCTCGGAAGCGGGAAAGTAACACCACCAGGAAATGACTCATGCAGTAACTGAATTTTCACTTGGGTTGTATGGGATGTGGCATCGTATTGTTGAAACTACATGCGGTCGTCATACATATTTTGCAATTTAAATAAATTGCGTTTTTTTAGAGGTTTGTTTTTCGAATAGAGATAAAACTGGCATTTTATGGTCAAATCTGGCAACTCTAATGTTATTTATGTTCAGTTTGGTTTGCCATTTCATCATAAACAGGTTGACAAAAGAACAACGCTTGCAAATCGTGCTAATTTATTTCGAAAATAATGGTTCAGTTCGCGAAGTTTACCGCAAGCTCCGTCCATTTTATGGTCGACATAATCGTCCATCAGAGCAATTAATTCGGTTAACCATGGATCGTTTTCGCACTACGTTTACTCTATGTGATAATACGCATCCGCAGAGACGTCGAACAGTGCGCACCGAAGAAACAATTGCCGCTGTAGAGCAAAATGTTGAAGAGGACCCGAATGAATCGATTCGCCACCGTGCACAGCAATTGGAGCTTTGTCCATCAACTTTATGGAAGATTTTGTGCAAAGATCTTGGCTTGCGACCTTACAAGATCCAGCTTGTGCAAGAATTAAAGCCGCGAGACCATGCAATGCGTCGTGATTTTGGTGTATGGGCCGAAAATGAGATTGATCTCGATGCTGATTTTCATCGCAAAATTTTGTTCAGTGATGAGGCTCATTTTTGGTTGAATGGCTACGTCAACAAGCAAAATTGCCGCATTTGGAGTGAAGAGAATCCACATGAGACCCTTGAGACGCCATTGCATCCACAAAAACTGACTGTTTGGTGTGCTCTATGGGCTGGTGGAGTCATTGGGCCATACTTCTTCCGAAATAATGCTGGAGAGTCAGTTACCGTTAATGGAGACCGGTAAAGAGCCATGATAACCGACTATTTTGTTCCCGAATTGGATGGCATGAATGTGGATGAGTTGTGGTTCCAACAAGACGGCGCTACATGCCACACAGCGCACGTCACAATCGATTTATTGAAGAAAACATTCGATGAGCGCATAATTTCGCGGAATGGACCTGTCAATTGGCCACCAAGATCGTGTGATTTGACACCATTGGATTATTTTCTTTGGGGATATGTGAAGTCGCTCGTCTACGCCAACAAACCAGAAACGTTAGGGGACTTGGAAGCCAACATTCGTGGCGTTATTGGACCTGTAGAATTGGCTTTATTCGAGCCAGTCGCGGCGACCACATGCCCAAAATCATATTTAAACATTAATGGCATAAAATTATCCTTCCAATAAAGCCAAATTGATGGACATTAAAACGATTTTCTTGTGTTTTATTTCAATTCGAAGCTCTATACCTCTAACAAAAACACCCTTTATAAGAAACTGGACTCTCATGCCACATTAGCGAGCCCCATTGACTGCTATAACCTGATCTGATGATACCTTCATTCCAAAGTCCGCATCTAACAATGACACTTTACGTATGCACTTGTTTCTCAAAAATCGCTCTTGGATTTCAAATGTGACAGTTTTAACGATTAACAAAGCCATCAAGATGAAAATGAACCTCATCACTGAAGAAAATTTTGTTTGAAAAATCAGCATCCACTTTTTGTTTTGTCATTATCCATTGATCAGCAGGCTTCAGTTCTTGAGTCAATGGTACTTTGTAACCATGAAGATGCAAATCTTTCGTCAGAAAACGTTGTATAGAGCATATCGAAATATTAAATTCTTAACAACGATGCCAAATTGATGTTTTTGCACTCCCAGCAATGCCGTCACGAATTGCTTTGATGTTTTTTGTAAAAGGTATTTTTTAAAGAATGTGCATAGTGTAGTCTGTCTCGATTTTGTCATTAATCTATTCACAGTAGATGAAGTTAAATCCAAACTTTTGCTTTCAGGGATAATAAACAAAAATACATGAGGTAAAAGTGAAATTAAATCGAAAAATCAGAAATAATTTTTAAGATTTCAGATTTATAGTTGATGTAATGTTCCATTTTTTATGTCATTACTTATGTTAATTTTACTGTAACGATTTCCAAATACTCATGATGTGCACATACCAAACCAAATTTTTCATATTTTAAAAATGAACACTATTTTACGACACATTAAGTTTCGGGTCGATTCCCGCGATTTATCAACATTTCAACTTCGAAAAAAAAAATCTAATATATTTGTTAAGTTTTCTTGATTTTTGCAAAGCTCAAATGACATTACTTTTCATTATCCGCATGGAAGCTTTGCACTTTCGATATATTGTGTATCTCATACAGTCAGATCTTCATCTACCATAACTTTAAAATTTTTCTTGCAATTTATTTTAGATTTTAAATGAGTCTTAATAATATTTGTAGTTAACGACAAAGGCAAATAATACATATTAATGATTTCACGAGAACCTTTATTTGATTTTGTACTAAGTATTCTCTCGCATTGGAGTTTTTTTTTACTAATGTAAATAATTTTAGTAATATTTGAGAAATTTAACAAAGGAATAATTGAAAGTTCTAGCAATGATTTTGACATTGTTTTTTTTAAATTTTTGCATAATTTTTAACGTTATATTAAGAATTGTATTTCTTTAGATGCATCTCGATAGAATTGAATTAATTAGCAATGAATAACAATTTTGATTAAAATTACTTAAAAGCTTTTAGAAATACCAAGACATGAAATTCACTGGTGACTGAGCTTAGATTCTTTTAGCTTTAGATTTATAAAAACAATTTATAGTAAGTTGAATTTTGTAATACATAAGTGGCGTTTTAATAGGAAACAGCTTCTTAAAAAAAGATATTGCTTAGTGAACACTACGTTGAATTTGAATCAATTACTCGGTTTTCCAAACGTATAGCGAAACTCATAATCGATACACAACAGATACAAAAATATCAGATGTGTATATGTATAGGTAATCGAGTTTAAAAGTTCCACTTTCTGTAGTATCACAATGGATCAATGCAGTCAACTTACATTCTGTCTTAGATCTGAAACTCTCTTTGCTACGTTTTCATTTAGGCCTTTTCTGATTCCGATTTAGTGAAAGTAGAATTGAAGTTCGAAATTGAGTGTGAATAGCTCTTCTAAGTCTTATGGTCAGAATTCGCTATGGATTTATTTTAAACTTTTAACTTGAGCTGATACTGTTCCGATAATCTGACGGATTTCTATTTTTCCTGTGATTCTGAAATAAATTTCGAATTTTAATTCCGTTTCCTAAGCAAATCCGTGACGGAATTAGAAAAGGTCTGATTATTCTCTTAGTTTTTCTATTTTCAATGTACATAGGATATTTATAATTTGAAAAGTAGCGTCAGTTACCAAATTTTGCTGAAAACACACCATACACCTACATATTTTCATTTAAAATGGTCCCCTTACACATTTTACTAAGTTAAAATTAACTATGAACTTTTATCATATTTTTAAAATCACTGCTACTAATTAGAAAAATTATAATGAAATAAAAATATATAAATAATAACCAAGCAGCACCATCAAGTGTGGGTGCTCCAAAACTCGACTAATAAAAGTTACATTCATTTAATAACGTAATCAAATTTGAAAATCTGATATTTAACCTCAATAAAGTGATTGCTTTGTTTCTCATCTTCTTGTGTGTTAACTAATATGAGATCATTTTGAGCTAAGATATTGTATTTTAATTACACAACATTTCATATATATTGAACATTAAAATTAATTGGCAACATAACTTTTTAATGATTAGAAGATGTTGCACTGCCTAATTGATCTTGTTCTCATGAGCGATGTTATTTGAGCAAAACGACTGATTTTGATTGTTCAGCTATGAAGAAACGTTCGTGGTAGAAATCAATTCAGAGTATTATTTATTTGTTTTTTTTGCATAAGATTAAAAAAATTGTAAGAAAACATTTTATGTTAAAAAAGTCCCCTACTGTATGTAACGCATCAACAGTTTCCATATTAATTCGCTGTTAATCAAAGACAAATAATATCGCATTAGATTCTTACGAAAACTACGGAAATTCTTTTGCATAATTCTTGATGCTTAGCAAAAATTTAAATATTGGTGAACAAAAAATAGACAGACCGTTTCAGCAAACACTAGGGTTAAAAGCCTTCCCACGATGAAATTTCACGAATTTGCAAATTTAACATAACAAACCGCTTGACAATTAGCACAGCTGATAGTTAGTTGTCATTAGTGTTGACAAATTTTAATGTCAAATGACATTATCTTTAACTTGCAAAGATTAAGCATGTGACATATCAAACAATTAAAAACGAATATATTATATACAGCACAGCATATGTTCTTTCTTGGTATAATCGATTTTATATGTGAAATTTTTACAAGCAAAGTGAACACCCTTTTTATTTATTTTAATAAATAAGGTGTGCTGGTATAATTCGCATATTTTTTCCAAGACATGAATGATGTATGCCATCTTTAGACTGTTTTCAGATCATTTCAAATAATTCAATCAAAATGTTGTAGTAGAGATTTTTATGGCGCAATAATTGCTAACAGTTTTGGTTCAATAATTTGATAAGCTTGTTTTTGCTAGGGAAAACAATACTTCAATAAAGTTCAAACTTTGTTTGAACTCAACCTATTGGCTCAACATTGTGTGAACTTGTTGTAAATGATTTGGTAGAAAGACAATTTGATTATTTGATATATAAAGAAAAATAATAATTGCTGCTGGCATATTCGTTTGACCTTTAATGAATTTATTTGAAGAAAATCAATCAATTTGGCTCAGATAAACTTTGGCTTGAACAGAAATTAACAATACAAAATAAATAAAAATTGATTGATTGTAATTGAATGATATCATCTGATAATTACTTAACGTTAAGAACTAAATTTGTTTCCTCAAATTAAAGTTTTTCTTGCACAATGAATTTTCCTATAGAATAAATACTTTGTAGAGCAAAATGATATGACATTAAAACAGAAAAAAGTATTTTGCTATGTGTAGACAATCTGAGAAATCAGCGAAGCAGCATAGAATATAATATAATGTAAATACCCATTCTAAATATTTCTTAATGTATCTTCTTTTTTTATTTCAGAAACTTCATCTCTGCGCTCTTGTGCTGCTTGCAATTGCAGCACAAGCCAGTGCTCAGTACAACTACGAGGAGCCACAGCATCAAGGTTATAGCTATCCAAAGCCTAATATACCATTTCCACCACCACAGCAAAAAGAAGCTGGCTACAATTATCCAGAACCATCAGTACCGTTCCCTCCTGCACCGCCAGCACCTACCAGGGGCTATTCATATCCACAGCCAACTGTGCGCTTCCCAGAACCCACGAAATATGTACCACCACCACAGCCAACTCGAGGATATTCCTACCCTCAGCCGAATGTACCATTTCCGCCACCACCAAGACCAACTCAAGGATATTCATACCCCAAGCCAGAAATACCATTCCCGCCACCAATACAGCGACTTCCTCCACCACCACCACAGCCGACTAAGGGTTATTCATATCCTAAACCAGAAATTCCATTTACAATAAGTCCACCACAACCGAAATATATTCCACCAGCACCCAAGTATATACCACCACCACAGCCAACGCTTCCGCCAGCACCTAAATATATACCACCACCACAGCCGACACAAAGATATATTCCACCACCACCACAGCCACAGCCCACTAAAGGATATTCCTATCCTAAGCCATCAATTCCTTTTCCACCACAACCTAAATATTTGCCACCACCGCAACCACAACCAAAATATATACCACCCGCACCACAACCAAAATATATTCCAACTTTACCGCAACCTAAATATATACCGCCTGCACCAAAGCCACAACCAACCATGGGATACTCCTATCCTAAGCCAGAAATTCCATTCCTAATAAATCCTCCAACTCCAAAATACATTCCACCACCGCAGCCAAACTACATTCCACCCCCACAGCCAAAATATATTCCACCTCCACCACAGCCACAACCAACAAAGGGATACTCCTATCCGAAGCCAGAAGTTCCATTCTTAATAAATCCTCCAACTCCAAAATACATTCCACCACCGCAGCCAAAATACATTCCACCCCCACAGCCAAAATATATTCCACCTCCACCAAAACCACAACCAACAAAGGGATACTCCTATCCGAAGCCAGAAATTCCTTTCCCATCCCAACCAAAATACTTGCCACCTTTACAACCAACCATCCCACCACAACCTAAGTATTTGCCTCCACCACAGCCTACAAACCCACCAAAACCGCAATATATTCCACCACCTCCGCAGCCAACTAAAGGATACTCCTACCCGAAACCTGCAGTTCCATTCCCAATAAATCCACCACAACCGAAATATATTCCACCACAACAACATATCAACCCACCAGTACCAAAATATATTCCACCACCGCAGCCACAACCTACTAAAGGATACTCTTATCCCAAGCCAGCAATTCCTTTCCCACCACAACCAAAATACTTGCCACAACCGCAACCAACAAGTCCACCACAACTTAAGTACATACCACCACAACCTCAGTATATTCCACCGGCACCTCAACCTAAGTACATTCCTCCACAACCCAAGTACATACCACCACCACCGCAACCCAAGTACATTCCACCACCACCACAACCCACAAAAGGATATTCTTATCCTAAGCCCGATATACCATTTCCTCCACCTAAATCTGGCTATAGTTATCCCGCACCTGCGATTCCTTTTAACTTTTAAAGACGATCAGGTGTCTGTTTAGGGTGAATATCTCAATATTTAAAGAATTTTTTTTTGTTGCAAAAACCGTGATCTTAGACATTATGAAATTTTTTTATTAAATAAAACCCGATTTTAACGATGTACCTGGGTACCACTGGCCATTGTGTTCAGCGACCCAAACGAATGTTAGTCATTTTCTGTAAATGTATTTGTAATGTTGTTTGCTTTGTGTATGAATTTAGTTTTCAAAATTATATGAGTACTTACAGTGTAATATAACTTTATTGCCGATGTATTTTAAATATGTTTTGTTTTTGTTTTACTTTATCATTTGCATTGTTGTAAATTTATGTTTGTAAAACGAGTATGTGCTCTAAGTTTATATAAGTTATATCTTTTATATATTTTATGTTATATTTAAAAAAAAAAAAATGCGTAAATTCTTTTGTAAGAAATTAATATTAAACGAAAATAAAAATTATAATAAAATATTAACTTTTATTTTTCATTCATTATCATATTTCAGATGGTTTCGTCGATGTAAGCAACTGGGATATGTTGAGTCTTGTCAAGATTCAAAATTTCATAGCTAAGAAAATAAATGTTTTTGTACCAGGAGGATAATAGAATTTTTCAAATCCAGTTTAAATTTGGAACATAGCGTTGTTCCTGGGTGTGTCTGCTTTGAAATCTAATCAAGAGCCAATGCGATTTAATGCATTTAAAAATACAATTTTTTTAATTACGATAAGACTTAGTTTCAAATCTTATTATAGAGTAGAGTCCGTGGCTTGGCTGCACCTTCTTGCATCCGTAGAAAAAATTCGTACAGTGCGGCCTCGGTTAACGGAACTAATAAAAGCCAAGCATGTTGCAATAACCGCGGAAGTTGCAATGATGGAGTCAAAAAATCTTAGGTAGCCGGGTATAGATATTTAATAATAAAAAAAATTAAATATAAAACAACGTCAGTTCATCAAAATAAAACTATCATTTATTTGCTTAAGAAACTATTTTTATAAACATCTTTCCATCTTTGGGTATTTACAAACTCTCGACATTATTCGATTTCCCAGGACAAATGCTACAGATAATATTCAAATGGCATATATTGCGCTAAGCGAGGTAAAATTTGTTTGAAAAGTTTTACTTACTGAGCATGTAATGAAAGAAATCTGCTCGTTGCGAGCATTGAGGAGTTACAGTTATCGAGGGTTGCGTTGACCGAGGTCGCACTGCAATTTTATTGAAATTAAAGCTCATTATAAATAGTTTTCATAGAACTTAGCTGCCTTTTGTTATCAAACAGAAAGTAGACAGCAACTTGGAATTTAATTTTTTTTAAACAGAAAGTGTCCAAAGTATTTTGGTATATATTTTTGTTGCTCCCAAAAACCTTGACCCATAGTGGATGTATAGCTACTCAAAATTTGGTTAGGTAATTTTATAAACAATTTAAAAATTGGTCGTTTAATTTTTAAGAGAAAATCAATTTTATGAAATTTTGAGAGTTTTTTTTACAATAATTGTTATCTATCCGTAAAAAATTTATTAGTACCACGCCACGCAGCATTGCTTTCATATGTTCTGTTTTTGGGTTTTGTGTATAGTGACATTTTTACCAGATTTTTAAAAGGTACAACAAGTTTATAAGGATAACAAATATATAGAAGTATGATTTTGAAAGATTTTTTATTTTATTTCTGTAAGTTACACTCATTCTCACGCTTGTTTTTTAAAAGATCAATTATTTCCCAACAAATACAAAAAAAAAGTATAAAAATCGATACGTAAGTACAAAATAATCTGATATGACGTTATGACATGAAATCGCTTTGATTTATCCTTCTCTACAATTTTGTGCTAAACATATTTTTAGATTTGAGGTATACTTTCTGAGTTAGTGAGAAAACACCACTTTCAACGGCGACAGAAAAACTATACATAAATTCTTCGACTTTTTTATCCTAGCAATAGGTCAACCGTTCGGAACAATCATTGGAATTATTGGCGTGATTTCCAAACGCCACCAGAGTATTTTTATAAGAAAATTGAGTTAACTATAAATTCTTTATAACGTGTGATTTTTTGCTATTTGTTTTTTCAGTGCAAGTTATTTGACACTTGACGTGTGATTTGTAACATTTGTTGATATTAAAAATGCTCAATAAAGTTTGCCATTTTACCATAAATAGACTTACAAACAAACAGCGCTTGCATGTCATTAAATTTTACTATCGATATTCGTGGTTTGTGAGAAATGTGTTTTTAACGAAAAAATTTCTTCAGCGGCGAAGCTCATTTTTGGCTCAATGGGTACGTCAACAAACAGAATTGCCGAATTCAGTCTAAAAAGCAGCCAGAGACAGTTCAAGAACTGCCATTGCACCCTGAAAGATACACTGTTTGGTGCGGTTTGTGGGCCGGCGGCATTATTGAACCGTAATTTTTCAAAAATAATAAAAATGTCAATGGAGCAAGGTACCGTGCGATAATTACCGACTTTTTTTTGCCCAAAATGAAAGACTTGGACTTGGTTGACATGTGGTTTCAACAAGACAGTGCCACATGCCACACGCCATGCGATACCATGGACCTATTGAGAGGCAAGTTTGGTGAGCAATTAACCTCATGCTTTGGAGCAGTCCATTGGCTGCCAAAATCATGCGATTTGACCCCACTAGACTATATTTTGTGCGCCTACGTAAAGTTTCTCGTGTATAGGGACCAGCCAACCACAATTGCAGCCCTGGAAGACCTGAGATACCGGCCACAATGCTGGAAAAAGTATGCCAAAATCGGAGCTCAGGCGAAGCCGTGGGCAACATTTACATAAAATAATCTTAAAAAAATAAATGAAAGGAATTGATATATCGCTCCAAATAAAGATTTCATTCACTGTTGCAAATTTTCTGTTCTTTTTTAAATTTTCAAAAACCAAATGCTTAAAAAATCACCCTTAAATCACCAAGGAATCTAATGTGTATGTTGCTTCAAATTTAACTTAAGAACAACTCTTTCCAAAACGCGAGACAAATGATAAATTACCCCCTAACAGTGATGTCCTGAAAAATCGTCGTCAGTACATTTGACAAGTCTTCAGTACATTCGGTACATTTTTGGCATTTTAAGTGGATTTGACGAACTTTCAGCACATTTTCAGTACATTTTCGGTACATTTGGACAATTGATATTAATGACCTCTATTGTTTAGTAAATGAAAATCATCGTTATTTGCAAATTTATAATGTCCTTTTTTTTGAAAATGTGTGTAGATTCCATCCATCCATCAGATTCGAGACCGGTTAACTAAATGCTGAGACATAAGGTTAGAAAGATTTCCTATTTTTTCAATTTTTTCATATACACTGATTAATTACCAAAGCTTTTCATTTTCATGATTGGTGCTCACCTTTATTTTTTAATAATTTTATTCGTAAAATTTGGTTCTCAAGAAAAAAAAGTATGTTCGGCCTCAAAAAGTATATTTGAAGTCTCGATTCAGTACATTTTCACAAAACCCAAATGCCATCACTGCCCCATAAAAAATGCATGTACCCATACAATTATTTTCCTCCCTAGTCTTCATCGAAGACTATTTTTTTGCACAAAATAATAATGTAAAGGCCTTACTTTAAATATTTATTTTTGCAAGGGGTGGCGCTTTAAGAGATATGATATTTTAGCCAATCCACTAACCACATAAACGATTTTCTTCTTTTGTTCATAAAAGCTTTTGTTTACCCTTTGCAAAATGGCGATAGGGAAAAGAAAGAAATAATTAATTGTATTTATTTTTTAGCAGAAAATAAGTGGATAATTTAACAAATGCACTTTATGGTGAACACTGCACGAATTTGCATGAGTATAGGTTTAAGCAATGAGCACAATTGAATGGTACAATAACTCACCCATCTCCAAGAAATCTCGTTAATGCTGTGCCTCCAAAAATGGTGTGGTATGCACTTTAATTGTTTTAGCCAACATTTTTTCTAACTCTTCACTTTCACTTTTTTCATTTGTTTCATTAATTACTTCACTTTGTATTTAACACGTAATGTTTTTCATTGTTAACGCAACCAGCGGAAGTCCGACCGCTGCCAATGCGAAAGGTATCACTTTTAGTATGTGGGTTGCCACTGCTGAGAAAAAATTAGAGAAGCAAAAAAGGCTAATGGCTCGGTTTAAAGTTGCACTGCATTATCATTACAAATGGAGGATTAATAAACCAAGTGCCATTTTTCTTTTTTCACACTGTTCTCTAAACTGGCAAAAACTCACACAAACATGGATATAATACGTAATGTATGCAGTAAATTTTTTTCATCAAACCATGTGACGTATTTATCGTCCAACTTAGTCAGCAAAAAAGTCCTGAGATTCGTAGGGAAATAAGCGGGTCAGTAGAGGCATAACTTTATCCAATTGGCTTAAGGACGTTGATAAATGCACATGCTGATTGAAAACTTTCTGAAGTTTGTAGAGGATTAGGTAAAATTTTTGATGTTACAGAAAAAATTTGTCGCATATGTCGGTCCAGTATTAATATAATATTTTCTACGGTTTGTAGGGGCATAAGAGTATCGAGAGCTTGCGTGCCTTGCTGAAATTTAGATAACTGTTTTATTGTCAGACTCAGACTCTCAGCTGATGAGTTCACTTGTTTCAATAAGTTGGGCGTTAAACGTTTCACTTCACTCCATCCCTCATACGGCCCTGGGCATAATAATAGTTTGTTCATTGTGTCCACAGTTATACGTCACATTTTTCAGTACATTTGCGTCATGAAAAATCGTTGTCAGCGCATTCGGTACACTTGGCACATTTTCAGTACATTCGGCGAACTTTCGGTACATTTTCAGTATATTTGGACTATTTGTAAAAGTTACTATATATTTTAAAATTCTAATGACAGCGAAATATGCTTGGAAATTTTGTTGAGTTTTTCATGATCATGTCGAAAAAGTACATTCGGTATGTAAAAAGTACATTTTAATCTGCATTGAGTAAATTTCCACAAAACCCGAATTCTATCCTTGCTGGACGATACTACATATAATTACGTTGTTTGCATCATAATTTTGATGTCTGTAATAGAGCGGCTCAAAACAAAACTGTCTTCAAAATGAAGGGGCACCGATGAAAAGCTGTATCTGAAGTGTTTTATTAAAGCAGTTCAAAGGGTTCTGTTTATAGTTAAGATCCCGATTAGCGATATCAATTGTAGTTGACCTAGTTTCCAATAAAAATAAAAACAATACTTCCACGCAAACTTTAAACTAATATATATACTCCGTAACATACATACATATTTATGTCGCTCTCTTCCGATTTCAACTTTTGCCTTTAATTTGGTGTCGTTTATGGGCTGTTTTTCATGACAAATTCGAATCAGATTTTTTTTTGTTTTGGGTATATAATAACTTTTATTGATATACCGACTTTCAAGACTACCTACATAAATAAGAATAATACAATACTATGTTACCAAAATAGTAGGAGTGGAATGTTTTTAATACGATGGCAACTCACTTACTAAAAGTGATTTGTTCTCTGCTTGAATCAGTCGTGACAAAATCGGACCTCCGCTGGTTACTCACATAATAATAAAGTGTTAAAAAAGACGAGATTTCGTGGCGATGGGTGAGTTATTGTAGCACTGGAAGATTCGTGCAGCATTCACCATAAGATGCATTCATTTAATTCTGCATTTATTTATTTTTGGACAAAAATCAAAGACAATTTATTTAATCCTTTGCTATTGCCATTTTGCAAAGGATTGACAAAAGCTTTTTCAACCATAGAAAGAGAGCGCTAATGTGTTAGCTAAGTTATCATATTTCTTTAAGCGGCATCTCTCGTAAAAATTTAATATTAATCTATAACCATTAAACTTTGACAGTACAAATCTGTAAAAAAAAGGAGCATACTCTTAGGCATAATTAAAAAAAAAATTATATAGCAAATGAAAACACTAAGAGTATTTGAAAAATATGCAATAGTCCAGCCTAGATACATGCAACACTTTTTCGCAAAGCTAAAATTCTCCACTGATGCCAAGAACAATAAAATATTTTGTTTTATTTTATTTCTAATTTTTTGCTGAAAGTTCGTCAGGTCTAACATCTGCCGCCGCAATATTAGTTCAGCGTAGATATATGTAATATCTTATGTACAGACTGAAAATTTTTGTTCTTGCTACTTGGTTATTCCAGTGATGCCAGATCAATTTGAGTTTTACAATACAGAAGCATTGCATAAACTGGTGAGCTCAAAAACCATTCGCTCTCGGGTATTATCTGCCATGCTGGTTTTTCAGTGAAAAGCCGATGCAAGTCAACAAAACCTTGGTGTCATATACTGCCGGGTGACATGGTACATAATGTAGGAATTCATTATGGCTTCTAAATGGAAACATTTGCTCATCGATGGTGATATATTCATATAAGTGATAGTATTTTTGTAATAAAATAAACAATGAAAGGTTATTAGTGACATTCACATTAATGATCACTGCTATTTGCATCTGACTTCTAAAAATTTCCATTTGTATATATTGCTGTTGGCGGATTATTCATTTTAGTAGCATTCTGTGAAAATATTCAAAACGAAATTATTTATCCATCAAAATTTATTTTGCTGCCTTAACAGCAGGCCTCAACTTCTTCAATACAAATACGCCAGTGCTTGATCCAGTCTTTCATAAATTTTTCATAGGCTGATTGAGGATTAACCTTCAACGAATTTGCTTTTAAGGCCTCAACCGACTCAAAGCGCCTTTCTTGAAGTCGTAATTTTAACTTGGCCAATGAAAATCGTTGAATTTTTGCTTAAAGACTCACTTGCGCGTTGATGGTCTTATTCGATGGTGCGAAATCGATGAGTTATCCTTCGAAAAATCTGGCCACTATCGGTGGACATTCACAAACGTGCGCTCCCAAGTAAAGTACGCTATAGATCATGGGAGCGTAGAACATATGAATTTTTAAGAGAAACGTAACGCATTTTTTTGGGTGGGCAACAAATTTCAACTACGCATTTTTTTAGGGTGCACAGTAAGTGTTATAAATGCAAATGCGATCGTAAGTTTTAGTTTGTAGCAATTAGAGCAAGAGAACACTTCGTTATACATAATTTTCTCACTATTGTTTTAAGGTATAATCATGATTTGGTTAACTTGCTTCAAATTATTATTCAACAAAATCATTTAACACATTTCCATAAGTTATTCATATTAGATCTTCCGAAATTATATGTGATAACCTGGGGCCAATACAACAGTAATTCTTGTGCATCACAATAATTTCAAATTATACCGGAAATCTATATGTCACGTATTTCGAGATCAAATTTAAGTGTATGTTGCATAGAAGGCATTGTTGATATTGAAAAGAAAAACGAAGAGACAATCGAGTGGATGCAAATAAATATATAAAACCTTACAGCGATGAAATTAATTAGGTTTTAATTAATAGCATCAAGAGATATTAAGTCATATCATGTTTCGGCGCTCTTTGAATTGGATTATGGATTCATTGTTTGCGCTTGTACATGGTTCAAACGCTGTGCAAAAAAAGAATAAGGTCAAACTCAATTTACTCACTCGGAAACTGTCTTTTTGAAATAGAAAATATGTACCTGTTATAATGTTTAAAAGACTTAAGCACATTATTTTCACCATGAGGATAAATTAATTTTCAATAGTCTGTAAAGATATGCCAACATGAAACATGAAGCTAAACAGGGTTGCCAAGTGGCTGGTCTTGCTCGCAATTTCACGTCAAAGCGGTGGGCCCGGTAGGAATTGAAAAGTTTCTTATGAAGCCGGGAATGGACTGATAAATTTTTTATAGTATAGTAGTTGCCAAAAAAAAAGCGGTCATCAACTTTTTTCCAAAAGAATTATTCCCATTCCAAAAAAAAAAATCTACTCTTTAGCATTTTAAGGAACATTTTTTTTTTTTTTGGATGGGCGGGAATTTCTTTCTTTCAACTATGCATCACTGATGCTAAAGTTCACCAAGTAGAAGGATCAAAACCCGAATACTTACTGTTTTCCTGACTGATTCTAAGATATCTTTGGTGTTTGAGAAAAATACCATATTTTAATTATTTAACAACATTAAGAACAAATCGTTCGATCTTTATTCAATGACACTTTACTACAAATTAAAAAGAATTTGTGTTGAAATCTTCCATTACTCGTTTAATGTCTGTGACGACGGAGGACACGACGACGGTTAGTTCTATACCTATAACCTTCGCTTTGTGAATAGCTGTGAGCTGGTTCAGAAGCAGCGCTCTCATAAGATGGAGATTCATAGGATGGTGCAGCTTCATAGTGTGCAGCTGGTGCAGATTCATAGTGTACAGCTGGTGCAGCTTCATAATGAGGAGCTGGTGCAGAAGCAGCTTGAACTGGAGGCAAGTAATCGTTAAATGGTACTTGTACTGAGGCGGCGCCTTGTTGGAAGGGTGGCAAGTAGTCATTGGTTGGCAAATGGCTGACATCGCGACGACGACGTTGACGGTAGACAACACGACGGTTGGTCTTATAACGATAACCATCGGTGGCAGAGAAACTGTGAGCTGCTTCTGGTTCAGAGGCAGCAGTTTCATACTGAGCAGCGGGCGCAGCATATGATTGAGCTGGAGCTGAAGCTTCAAAAGATTCAAATGAAGAACGAGATGGGAAACTTTGAGCGCCGAAATTTGCAGCTGGAGCTGAAGCAGCAGCTTGATATGTAGGTGCTGGAGCAGCACTGAAAACTTGTGCAGGAGCGGCAAAAGATTGAGCTGGAGCAGATGCAGCAGCATGATATGTAGGTGCTGGAGCAGCATGATAAACTGGAGCAGGAGCAAAAGTTTGAGCTGGAGCAGATGCAGCAGCATGATATGTAGGTGCTGGAGCAGCATGATAAACTGGAGCAGGAGCATAAGTTTGAGCTGGAGCAGATGCGGCAGCATGATATGTAGGTGCTGGAGCAGCATGATAAACTGGAGCAGGAGCAAAAGTTTGAGCTGTAGCTGATGCAGCAGCATGATATGTAGGTGCTGGAGCAGCATGGTAAACTGGTGCAGGAGCAAAAGTCTGAGCTGGAGCAGATGCAGCAAAACTAAAGGTAGGAGCTTCCTGATAAGTTTCAGCAGGAGCTGAAGCAAAGCTTACAGCTGGAGCTGAAGCGGCAGCATGATAAGATGGTGCTGGAGCGGAGGCTTCAAATTTGAATGATGGTACCGACTGGAAGACAGGTGCAGCCTCTGAAGCGGCAGCATGATGATGCTGAGTTGGTGGCAAATATTGATTCACCGGCAAATGACTGACATCAGCTGTAACAGCGGCGATGGCGCAGACAACGAGTAATAGAAGTTTCTGAAATTAAGATATTAGAGCGTTAGTTTAATCCAGCAATGACTACAATTGACGAAATCACGAATTCTTCGAAGTATTATTCCCAAACTATTTGCTCTTCAACTTACCATTTTAAAAGTGTTTGTCTCCTAACAGTTGAAGATTCCAAACGGAAATGATACTGCTTCCAAAAGTGTGTCCGCGTTTTATATGATTCTATTTGGCTATCAAAGTTATTGCTGCAATTATAAAAAAAGTTAATTCACATTAATTTAAATTCGACAATTTATGACATTTTGACAAAGCGCATTGATTTGCAAGCCGGTTTTCAACTTTTGCACCAAGCCAATCCATTGTTAATAGTGCAAAGGTTTAATATAGTCATTTACTTTCATTTTTACTTTTGCATTCAAGTTTGATGTTCATGACAATAGCAATAAAAACCAAAAACCAAAAATATTTCATAACAAGAAATGGGATTTAATAGAAGTTACCACCTAAGATTCATTAAATCAGATGTTTTTTTCTTTTTCTTATTCAACACCAAAATAACTGGAACAACTTGCTTAGTTTATCAGTTAAAACCGTTTGAACAAAGATGCATTTAAGAAACGAACAAAAACCAAGCACTAAACTGGCAGATACATAGGAACAAGTTTAAGTATGGATTCACAATAATAGAAAATGAGTATAGCTACTTAATCATATTTATGATTTAGCTGAATACGTTGAATTTCTGGTTTTAGCCCCAAATTCGAATAATACCGAAATTTTCACCTAGTAACCTGGCTTATAATGTCAATGCACTAACCGTCTATTTAACTTGCTCTGTCATTATCTTTGCAAAGTTTTTTAAGAATAGTTTTTGGAATTATTGAATAATTTTGTTTAATGAAATCATAAGTCGGTTGAATAATTTCCATATTCCGAGAAAAAAATTTGTTTCTCTAAATGGAGAACTTTGCCCATGACCTTAACCTATGCCATTCAATGTCGATTATATCGAGTGTTTTCACAAGTGTGAGTACATTTACTCTATGGTAATTGTTTACATGTCGCACAGTAACCAATTTCGAAAAATAAAATTTTGACTTTTCTCGTATTAGTTTTTATAAGAAAAGTCAAGGGCTCTTTTTATAAACCTGAAATTAGTTTTTATTTATCTCTAATAGTTTTTGACAAGTTACTAGACAACGAAGAAACAAAACGAGGACGCTCAGTAATATTTAAGATTCTTACTTCGGTTGACATTAATAGCCGGTTTTCTTACCCAAAACAAAACGTTTGCATTATCATTTTAGAAAAAATAACAAGAAAACAATTGATCAAAATAATAATTTTATTCATCAAGACTATTAAGATTTTAGGTGACAGAAAAATAAATTTTTTTTTGTGTTTTTTTTATAGTTTTAGAAACGTGCTATAATATTGCACCTTTTTTCAATATAATATTTTTTTTTTATTACCAGTATTTTTGAATTTATGATTAAAATCACTTTATTTTCATACATAATTTTGATATAAAAATTCCTATATTTCTCTCCATGTTCTAAGTTCGTTTGCCTCAATAAGCTTACAGGACATAATTCTGATGTGGGTAATTTTAATTCTCAAATTGGCACAAAAAATAACCACATCGAACTTCTCATAAATAAAAGTGGATTCTGTGGTTCGGATAAAAGACAATTATTTTAAGTAGCAACCAGACTACCCCCCCCTCCCTTTTCGAGAATGCCGAATACGATGGCGGTGCTTAAAACTCTTTTGGCCAAAAATGCCATCTTCAGGGTGAACAATTTTTTTTGTTGTAAGCGAGAAAACTCGCATCACCCCTTATTTTCTAGAATGTTAAACACGATGGCGGTGTTTAAAATTATTTTCGACTTGAACCGCACCCCTTAAAATGGTGAAAACTAGTTTTTGGTCATTTCTGCGTGAGGTCAACCACAAAAGAGTTTTAAGCACCGCCATCGTGCTTAGCATCGTTGCAAACAGGGGCTGACCAATATTTTACATTCCATTTTAAGGGAGGTTTTTGGCCTTTTTGGAGGGTGGAGAAGTCGGAAATAATTTTAAACACCACCAACGTTCTCGAAAATGGAGGGGGGCTTACTCGTTTACACCACAAAAATGGATCACCCGAGAGAGCCGTTTTTGGTCATTTGGGGGGTGACAAATATTTTACCAATAGAAGGGGCGAAATATGCAATTTTCACATTTTGAGTTCGGTTTTTGGCCAAAAGAATTTTAAACACCGCCATTGTCAGTATCCTTGAAAACTGGCGGCAGGGGGAGGTGGTCTGGTTGCTGTTTGTGACATTCAAAATAAATAAATTGTCGACATTCCTAAATTTATTTATTTATTTTTTTCAGAATCTAACACTTTAGGACATATCCCTTTGACAAGTGGTGTATTAGCTTTGAAAGGGGAGACTGAAGAGTGGGAATGAGGTTAACATATATGTGCATATATATTGCATATATATTGCCGATGTAGTGTACTTGTCTTACCACAGCTGAGAAGCTCAAAAGCTCGAAAAAACTTTCAGAAAATTAGAGAGAGCAGAAGGAAATATTTACTTGGAAAGAAACAAAACTTAGGAACTATAAGAAGCGTATTACCATGCCTGAACCGGAAATTGAACCGGTGGACGATTTTTTTTTTTTGCAAAAATGGTCCATGAAGTGGCCGACTGCGCAACTTTTAATGTACAAAATTGATTTTAGCATTTCTTCATCAAATGCAGCAAAAAAAAAATCCAGAGATTCCCTGTTTATATCTAAAATTTATCATTAACCTAACAATAACCATATCTCTTCGTTTTTGAAGTTATTTTTCTCGACCTCATGGAGCGCTCTCTGATAACTCTATGTTCGCTATTTCAGATATTCTTGAATTCCGTTAATATATTTTATTCCTTGTCTGCTCGGTCAATTTACTCCGAGCACATAGAGTACGATCCGATCACGCACTGACACCAAAAATAAGGACAAATTTCGGCTCTGATTAATAAGATACTCACGTAACTCTAAGGATGCGCTGAGCTAAGAAAGAAATGACCTGGTTACAACACTGGAACTTTAAGAAGAAGCTTACTCAATAAATATGCATCATTTGAAGAATTTTGCTACCTCCCCAATGAAATTCAGTTGATTTTCTTTTTATATATATTTCAGTGATTTTTAGATTCACAACAATTATTGTGAATCAAAGCGCAGGTATGAAAAATGTTAACAGTCCTAATACTAAATACTGCACTCCAAAATGAGCGCATTTCAATCTTCATCATCTACACAACGTTCGCTTAATGGCGACGGTAGACAACACGGCGGTGGGTCTTGTAACGGTAACCGTCTTGGGCAAGTTCATGAGCTGGCTCAGCTTCAACTGGAGCAGAGTATTGTTGTACTTGTACTTGAGCAACTGGTGCTTCGTGGTGAACTTCAGCTGGAGCGGAGTATTGTTGTACTTGAGCTACTGGTGCTTCGTAGTGAACCTCAGCTGGAGCAGCTTGCTCTTGTACTGGTGGCAAGTATTCGTTTGATGGCAAATGACTGACATCACGACGATGACGACGGTATACAACGCGACGATGAGTCTTGTAACGGTAACCATCATCGGCGAGTTCATGAGCAGGCTCGGCTTCAACTGGAGCAGAATATTGTTGTACTTGAGCTACAGGTGCTTCGTAGTGAACTTCAGCTGGAGCAGAGTATTGTTGTACTTGTGCTACTGGTGCTTCGTAGTGAACTTCAGCTGGAGCAGCTTGCTCTTGTACTGGTGGCAAGTATTCGTTTGATGGCAAATGGCTGACATCACGACGATGACGACGGTATACAACGCGACGATGAGTCTTGTAACGGTAACCATCATCGGCGAGTTCATGAGCAGGCTCGGCTTCAACTGGAGCAGAGTATTGTTGTACTTGAGGTACTGGTGCTTCGTAGTGAACTTCAGCTGGAGCAGAGTATTGTTGTACTTGTGCTACTGGTGCTTCGTAGTGAACTTCAGCTGGAGCAGCTTGTTCTTGTACTGGTGGCAAGTATTCGTTTGATGGCAAATGACTGACATCACGACGATGACGACGGTATACAACGCGACGATGAGTCTTGTAACGGTAACCATCATCGGCGAGTTCATGAGCAGGCTCGGCTTCAACTGGAGCAGAGTATTGTTGTACTTGTACTTGAGCAACTGGTGCTTCGTAGTGAACTTCAGCTGGTGCAGAGTATTGTTGTACTTGTGCTACTGGTGCTTCGTAGTGAACTTCAGCTGGAGCAGCTTGTTCTTGTACTGGTGGCAAGTATTCGTTTGATGGCAAATGACTGACATCACGACGATGACGACGGTATACAACGCGACGATGAGTCTTGTAACGGTAACCATCATCGGCGAGTTCATGAGCAGGCTCGGCTTCAACTGGAGCAGAGTATTGTTGTACTTGTACTTGAGCAACTGGTGCTTCGTGGTGCACTTCAGCTGGAGCAGAGTATTGTTGTACTTGAGCTACTGGTGCTTCGTAGTGAACTTCAGCTGGAGCAGCTTGTTCTTGTACTGGTGGCAAGTATTCGTTTGATGGCAAATGACTGACATCACGACGATGACGACGGTACACTACACGACGGTGAGTTTTGTAACGATAACCGTCTTGAGCGACTTCATGAGCTGGCTCTGGTTCAGGTGCGTATTGAACTGGAGCTGAGTATTGGATTGGAGCTGGGGCAGCTTGTTGTACTGGGGGCAAGTAATCGTTGGATGGTACTTCGACAGCTTCTTGCACTGGGGGCAAGTAATCGTTTGATGGCAAATGACTGACATCACGACGATGACGACGGTACACAACACGACGATGAGTCTTGTAACGGTAGCCATCATCGGCGAGTTCATGAGCAGGCTCGGCTTCAACTGGAGCAGAGTATTGTTGTACTTGAGGTACTGGTGCTTCGTAGTGAACTTCAGCTGGAGCAGAGTATTGCACTTGAGCTACTGGTGCTTCGTAGTGAACTTCAGCTGGAGCAGCTTGTTCTTGTACTGGGGGCAAGTATTCGTTTGATGGCAAATGGCTGACATCACGACGATGACGACGGTACACTACGCGACGGTGAGTTTTGTAACGATAACCGTCTTGAGCGACTTCATGAGCTGGCTCTGGTTCAGGTGCGTATTGAACTGGAGCAGCGTATTCAATTGGAGCTGGGGCAGCTTGTTGTACTGGGGGCAAGTAATCGTTTGATGGTACTTGGACAGCTTCTTGTACTGGGGGCAAGTAATCGTTTGATGGCAAGTGGCTGACATCAGCAGCAACAGCTGCGATCACGGCGAAGGCAATTAAGAAAAGTTTCTGCAAGAGGAAAACATTGAGAATTTTGTTAGTTATATGTTAAGCCTAAGAAATCTAAATTAATTTTGTTCCGTAAGCGCACAACTTTTTTGGAGACCTACCATTTTGGATGGCTTGCCGCTATGTTAACAGTTGGAAAACCTAAACTTCAATGATAAAATGGAAGAACTTTAAGGTATTTATATCTATTCTTCTTGACTTGTAACAAACATATTCGCTAATACTCTCTTGTAAAAATTCGCATAAGCCTTCATTTGAATAAAACGCGACGACTCAGAACCATAATTTTTTTTTTGTTTTTGCGTGAATATGTGTGCGATTGTGGTTTAGTTTTTTTTTTTTTTTGTTACTCTTCTTGTATACCTACCTAAGCATACGGCCTCTTAATACACAAATACCAAGACCGATATACTCTGATAGCTATGATGAGCAGCACTCTGTGTTCGATGTTGCTTTGTGTTGCTGAGTCTCTTAATTATTATGTATGTTTGCAGGTTTATTAATATTATTCAAAATATTCGAGATTGACATGGTAACGGATAAAATTTGGTTTTTTTAATTTGTTGACACCTTCTCATTCATTACGCTTTCGGCATCAAAACTTACAACATCAAAAAATTCAATAAAACGGATTATTGTTATTTTAAGTTCTCATTGCGAAAAAAGACCGATCCAAGTTGTTTGTTCAATATCGAACGAATTGTTTTTTTTTAAGCTCTTGAATATTAGTAATTAGATAATTGATCTGTTTTGTTATTAATGAATTGGATTTTTTTAAATTTTTTCTTGAAACAAAACCCAAAATATGACGTCTGCTAACATGAAGTGTTCGTTCAGATCCTGTTTCGGAAATTGTGCGAGTACCGGCCAATTGTTTGTGTTACTTGAAATATCCGCATTTTATTTGACATACATAAATTAAATTTATAGTTTCTTTAGTTATTTTGTGAGCTGCTAATGAAATATAATTTTTAAGTGTTCTACAAAATATTCTTTGTATAAATTTTAAAATGTTGCAAAACAAGTTCATAAACGCATAGAAACAGCAGTATATTTAAATTTGGCATAATAAACTTGTTTTGTTTCTCATATGAAATTTTGAAACAAATTGATTTATTTTGTAAATTTTACCTATTAAAATATGCAAGATATCGATCTATTTACGTTTTGATTGTACCAGAACTATAAAATTTGAGAAAAACTATTCATTTGTGTTCAAAATATTCAACTCTTTTCAAGGCGAGCTGATTAAAGTATTTCCCTATCGATTGGTAACATATTTCGTACTCAGTTCTAAATTTAGGAAGTTGTTAAACCGTTAGCTCTTGATGTTTAAAAATTTCTTATGGGGATCGATTCTATTATTTCTCCTGTGCATTAAAAGCTGAAAAACTTAATACGGCATTTTACAGAAATCAACAGCATTGAGTGACTGACTAACAATACAGTAACTGAGGCTGTAAGTAAAACATCAGAGGTCCCACGGGTCGAAACAGCTAAAAACATATTTAAATCACTCATAATAATGATGTATAGACCGTCTAAAATGCTTCTAGTGCTGTGATTTTTGTAAAGGAGGCAATCCTGTAAATTTATTGAGTGAGACACAGCGGGTCAAAACAAGTTAATAAAAAAAATTACTCCTTTTAGAATACAGCAAATTATAAACTTGATCTCAAAAATATAGAGATACTTCGCGTTGAAGATAGTTTTGGAGATTAAAATTTTTATTCTATTCCGAAACACAAATGCCTTTTACTCATAATCATTGCCATCACTTGCCATTTTTCCTTGAAGTTTTTATTTAGACACACAAGTATTACTTCATATCAACGGTAGCAATTTCATGGAACTATGTGCGATTTAATTTAAGATTTTGATGACCCAATTTATCGAAATTTTATAAGTTCTTACAAGTTAGGAATGAAATATTTTCAAAAAAAAAAATAATTTCAATGCGAAGAAATTCAACAAACTAACCTTATTTTCAAAAAGTTTTGGCCAAAGCTATCTTAGAATATTTTGCAAAAATATAATAATTTTCGGTGAAGAATATCACATGCCAAACTATTTACTAATATTAACTTATTAAAAACTGTAAGGAAAATTGATTAAGTCGTGTCAAAATACAATTTCCTTAGGTTTGCATTGACTTTATGCATATAAAAAAGAAAATGTCCTTTACTGGAGTACAATTTATACGACAAATAGCGACAAAAAATGTTTTAATATCTGCTTTAAACAAAGAAGGTCGTCTTGCTATTCTGTCAATTTTAGCAACTGTCGTTGAACTCACAAGACTGGTCAGCCGGTCATGTATTAACAATATACCCTATTTCTTTTATTCGTGCGGTGATTTTGATGTCTTGCAGTAAATAAAACCTTTGCAAATTGTTGCGCAATATCTATTCAGATTCAATGATATATAGTTTGAGAAACCCTTACATATTTTTTAAATATAACTTGTACATTTCTGTTCAGTAACCCCAAGGTAGTCAGGAGACATAAGAATGATATATTTAAAAGGCAGAAAAAAAAATATCCTTACCAAATTTGTTTTTACTCATAGAATGTTAAATTGGATGCGAAAATGTTATAAAAATAATAGAATTTCTAATAAAAACTAACATTGTACACGAGCGCAGACACTTATGGCTAAAAGTCATAAAAAGTGAGACATGTGAATTCTTTTAATTAATTTCAATTTGCTACACGTATTTTAGTTTGAAGACTCATCAATTTTCATAAATTGAGAAGATTAATGATCTATGTTTTGGCATCTAACAATAATAATCATTTCACGTAGAAGATGTCTAAGGCTTACAAAGAAAAAACTTCTTACCAAATATACTTGATATATGTTTGTACGCTATACCCTCTTACATTACCACAAACATATGTATTGACGTAAAGAAAACACTTTCGTTCAACAAAATTGAAAACAAAATCGTAATTATGAACTGAACGATTTTGATCCGTGTTGAAGAGTTTCTGTTATTTTGTTAATTATACGCATATTTGTTTAAATACACATATTTGTACATATTTATTAATATAAAAGAATGAAATAATTTAAAAAAAAACTACTAATTTATAAGCTTTACTTCTAGATTATGAAGATGTTTTTTTTTTATTTGTGTAGTTTTACTTTAGCGTATGGTAGGTAAGTTATTCTTTACGACTGTTTTTGTCTTGTTCAATGACGTTAACTCAAAGTCAAGGCTAATTTTTTTAGTTATTTAAATAATCAATTGGATATATAGATATATAACTGAATATAACTGAAGTTAACAGTTACTGAGGTATTTAACTTTATAGAAAACTAATTGGGGTAGTATTTAATAGCGTCTTGCGATGCGTTAATATTTGAGTAAGTAGACATAAGTATATTTGTTCGTTCGGTAGGAAAGTAAGAAACATTTATTCAGAACATATTTATTTGTGACGTGCTCATGTTAGTCGACATGAAATCAAAGTAACACAAATACTTATCGAAATCATCTCTGATGTGTGGAAAACTTTGTCTTTGTCCAATAATAACACGGTCAACATTTATGTAAAATAATCTTTAAAAAGTAAATGAAAGGATTTAATGTATCACTTCAAATAAATATTTTGTTCACTATTGCAAATTTTCTATACTTTTTTCAAATTTTAAAAAACCAAACGCTTAAAAACTCACCCGTTATAAGAGTGTCCCAATAAGAGTGTACTTTTTTTATTTAAATAAAAAACACATATTTTTTAAGTGAGTTGTGATATTTTTATTGCAGTGTAAAGTAGACTTATCCCGATCAAGTATAAAATAAAATATCTGGCCAATGGCCACCGCATCTCTGATGGCTAGTCAAATGACTGGTGATGTTTTCGGGTTTTCAGCGAGACTCTCGCTTACAGCAGCAATGGTTTTAAGAGACCGACCGGAACGTCGATGCTAAGTCCATAATCGACTCAGTTTTTTGAAATTTTTTAACAAATCTTCTAATTGTTGACACATTATGCCCTTTCTTCCTGGAATTTTGCGAGTGGTCTTAGCGTAACTCTTCCCATTTTTGTAATGGGTTTTCACAATGATAACGCGTTGCTCTTTTGCGCTCCATTTTTAATAATTGGTATGATAGGTTACAGCTGTCAAATTTTAGAAAATTTACAATTTTTAAGAAGTAAGACGTTACTCCTTTGAAAATAAAAATAGTTCTTTCCTTAAAAACAAAAGTTACCAACTAAGGTTCATCAGCAAATTACATAAAATTTGGGAGTTTTTGCTCTAAGACAAATTTTAATTTGATATTACGAAGACCATTTTGTAGCAATCTATGCCAGAGGCCTGTGGTTCTTTGGGAAAGGAACTCTCAAGATGAGGCCCGAATTTGTAGATTAGTATTATTGATCCTATTTAAGATCTATATGCACCAAAACCGAATTTTTGCGCTTGAGAAGAATGAAGAAAATAAAGTTTAAGGACAAAATAAATTGAAAAAAAAGAAAACTTTCAGAAAATTTCAGACTTATGGCTAAACAGACGGTCCACGGTCTTATATCATTACATATGTTAATTTAATTGTAACCATTTCGGTAACCATTAGGTTTAATCCAACCACGCTTTTCATATATTCAAATCATTTCTATTTTTTGGCAAATTAAATTTTCAAAGCGGGTCAATCCCCCCGATTTATCAACATTTCAACACTAATTATTTATTTCTAAAGTTTTATTAATGTTTGCAAAACCTCTATGGCATCGTTTTTCATTACCCGAATACATAATGGAAGCTTAGCACTTTTGGTACATTGTGTATCTCCTACAGTTAGATCTTTATCTACCATATCTTTTAATACTTTCATATAATTTATTTTAGAATGTAAATGAGAGAATGTCTTATTCATTTTTGTAGTTAACGACAAAGGCAAATAATACATATTAATGATTCCACGCGAACCTTTATTTGATTAGATTTTGTTCTATGTATTCTTTCGCATTAGAATT
Source organism: Meiosimyza decipiens (assembly GCA_963680825.1). Classification (NCBI taxonomy): domain Eukaryota; kingdom Metazoa; phylum Arthropoda; class Insecta; order Diptera; family Lauxaniidae; genus Meiosimyza; species Meiosimyza decipiens. Next base: position 24,107,389 of record OY804258.1, on the reverse strand, counting down.
TTTATTTTTTGGAACTTCACCGCCATTTATTTCAGTTTTTTTTTTGTCAAACTGTGTTTTTTTTTTGTATAATCCTTAAACGCGTCGTTGTGTCTAATCAAACCATTGCTAAAATAAAAAATTTATGCAAATTTTATTCTTAAAGTTTTATTTATTTAATTTTATACTATTTTTTGTTTTAAACTAAAGTTAGTTCTATTGGCTTAAGTTATTAATGGCACTACTTTGTGCGCTACATTTTCGAGATAAGTCTTTTAATTTAATTGTTGTCCCTATATATGTCAGTCAGAGTACTATTACAATTTTAAAAGAGAATGCTATTTCTTAAAATTTGTCAAGCAATTTCAGAGTACAGCATTGGTTAGACTTCCCATCAAAAGGTGTCAGATTTGGAGAATATGGTGAAAAAGGTCACCAAACAGACATCTTTTCCATTTTTTTTTTTTAATTAATTTCAGCTTTTGAAGTACTTTGAGCCGGTTCATCTTTTTTAGTAGATTGATCTATTGAATTTAATATAGTTGTTCGAAACTAATTTCTCATTAGCAGTGATGATTTTCTTCAAATATGGATATTTTATTTTGACGTTTAAGAAACATATCACTTAAGTCAATGCGACCAAGTAAATTTCTTTCTGTAAGAACATGTGTTACCCATATAACTAGGGTTGCCAAGTTGAAAAGTGCAATTTCCGTAATTTTCTAAAAAAAAATTAATATTTCCCCCAAATTGTAAAAAGTCAAAAGCAACAATTTTAAAATGGGTGGCATGCATGATGGACGTGTTGGCATTCTAAAAGATTCCTTTATTCCGTTGATAACGTACATACCATAAGTCTTCTTTGTTGAGATGAAAATTGTAAATGAACATACAAAAGTTTAATGGCAAAATTTCAGTGTGTTAATATATGTCTTGCAGAAAGTCAAATTTCGTCACGAGTGTCAAGTAAATCCAGAAATGTCAATATTTTTGTCATCCACAAAGTGTGGAACTTAATACAATGTAGACGGTAAACTGAAGCCAACCACGAAATCGAACAATGAAACTGTCTCCATACTGTATCGCTTCGGAGATAAAAATCAGTATCATACCAATAAAGATGCTTTTAATTTGTGCGACCCTACGCAATTGTGTAGGGTTCTCAGCATTCGTCAATGTTGAAAATATTTTTCAAAGTCTTTAAGCCTTATGACCAATTTATCAACGTATCATTATTGTCTTAGATTATAACTAGTCTAGAAACGGGTTTACATATGGAGCTCATTAATATGCTTTAAGACAATAGAAAAAAAAATTAATGAAACAGCAGAACAAAAAAATAGCCGTTCGTGTGGCACTTTTAATTTTATGAAAACTAATAAATCTTAGTAATTAATGGCAAATTTTAGAAAAATTAAGAAACTCTATATAGTAAATGTACAAACTCAACTTGTAACACATAAAATTTATGCTACCAATTATATGAAATAATATAACGATTCCCCAATTTATGAATAAAATACAACGCTTAAAGTGCTATTCGAGCATTTGATCTCTTTTATTTTGAAATCAACACCTCATTGCTCATTAATTATAGCAATAAATAATTTAAAGCTACGCTATTTTTATTGAAAAGCATTATTCATTGAAGAAGATTCTACTTTTCTAAAGAAACAAGTTTTGTTTTGAACTTTCAATGAATTGCCTGTTTCAATTGCGTAGCGTACTTTGTCTTTTTGTATCTAACAATTCTTCATTAATCAATTAAGTCTCAAGAAATATGTTAATTTTGAATAAACACAAACAGATAATGGTTAAAATGTGTTGAATTGGTAAAGAAGTACGGCTTAAATCATCGAAGCATATAACGCCAAATTGTTTAATGGACTTCGTTTCTATGCCAAGATTTACAAACCAATTTCGCGTTATAAAATACGAGCCACGCGTATAGTTCTTTGCTTTGCGATATGAATAGACCAATTAAAAAAAAACACATTTCTTTGACTAATCAAACAGTGCAATGAACTCTTTTTGGATTTTTTTTTAAATTAATTTGAATAAAATCTTTGCTTGAAATATACTTTGAAAGACTGTCTTAAAATTCTAATGAAAAGACTGCGACTCTGCCCGCGTGCGCTCCGATATCAAATGCTCCCTTCACTTTTCTCGATGCTTAGTACATCTTTTATATATCAGAGATGTCATAACCTGTTGTCCAATTCCACTTACATTTGACATTGTGTATGATATATTCAATATAAGTCCATTATGAGTTACTTATACCCTACACTTTTGGTATATCCAGATTCAGTTCAAGAGCTGCCAATGCACCTGGAAAAATTAGTGTTTGGTGCAGTTTGTGCGCCGGCGGCATCATTGGACCGTACTTTTTCAAAAATAATGAAAGTCGCAAAGTTACAGTCAATGGAGCAAGGTACCATGCGATGATAACCGACTTTTTTTTTTTTGCCCAAAATGGAAGAATTATACTTAGTTGACATGTGGTTTCAACAAGACGGTGCCATATGCCACACGGCACGCAATTCAATGGACCTATTGAGAGGCGGTTTCTCACGCAATTCTTCTCACGTTTTCGATCAGTCTGTTGGCCGCCAAGATCATGCGATTTGACCCCACTAGACTATTTTTTGTGGGGCCACGTAAAGTCTGTCTTGTACAAGAACAAGCCAGCCACAATTTCAGGCCTGGAAGACAACATTACAGCTGCCATTGGTGAGATATCGACCGAAATGCTGGAAAAAGTATGCCGAAATTGGAACCACCTCTGGCGTAGCCACGAGCAACATTTGCATGAAAAAATCTTTAAAAAGTAAAGGAAAAGTAAGTGAAAGGAATTGATGTATCGCTACAAATTAATATTTTAGTCACTAATGCAAGTTTTCTGTTTTTTTTTTCAATTTTCAAAAACCAAACACTTAAAAAATCACCCTTTATGTGTATTATTGATCAGCGTAACTATGTACAATTATGAGAAAGTCAAGCGAGACAGTAAAAATTTTACTTAGTACGTAGCCCACGTCAGCAGCCATAAGCTCGTGGGATTGAAAATGGGTGGAATCGGATTAAAACACTCCTACCGCCTATACAAATGAAACATTTTAAGACCACATTGAGAGAACTATTTGATGAAGTGTAAACAAATTCTCACTATACAAATAAAAATTCGGGAAAGCTCGAGAAAAGAAGTTTGAGTTTCAGCAAAAGGGCGTGGAACCTCCTCTACAAGAAAAACTTAAGAACACAATAATGGACAGTTGTGCCAGGTTATCAGGCCAAATAACAGGAATGATTTAGAAATCTCTATACAAGAACCACGCGAAATTCTACAAGTGGGCATGTTACCCATTATACAAACCACAGCTTTAAAATGATATAATTTAGGAGTTTTTTAAGGCAGTTTTCCAATGCAAAAACAATTTGTTTGAAATTTGAACATTTTTGATAGTACCATTGTTTCAGCTGCAGCTTAGGAAACTTAGTCTCAAAAAAATTGTCGTTTCCGCTTGGATTTGCAAATAACCATTTCCACAAGATAATAAATCTTGACATTGAATTTAACATCAGTATAAAATATTTATGACTTAACGATATCAATAAAAGTTATCTAATTAATTTTTAGCTGCGTTAACTTGATATCAAAAAACACTGGTCTACAAATTGCTACTTTTATTTCGAATTTCATATTTTATTTGGCATCTTACAAATTTGGCATCTCTAAACACGAAAAAATAATTTTTTGAAAATTCTGAGAAATTTCTGAAAAAAATGCATACGAGATGCTTGTAATCTTTTTTCCAAAAAAATTCACTTAATTCCTCCATAGTTTTGAAAAAAGATTATGTAAAATTTTTGAAAATCTAATTCCTACACATTTCAAACATAAAAATTAATTTGGTTGGGAAAAATCAAGACTTGAAAGTTATACCCATTGAGAAACTTGAACCACTTTTCGTATAAAAATTTCAAGCAGCGCGGATGAAGAGATTCCATCTTGTGTAAAACATGGAGCATAAAATTCATTTTCAATACAGTGATGATATTCGTTTGAAATTTACTTGGATAAAGTCAACAGTATTCGGGAAACATCCATAATACATGTTATAGCACAAATTATGCGAAAATATTTTTGATATGTTCCATATGATTGTACGAAATTTAGCTTACATACGATATATATGAGTTATATGTAAAACAAAAATGTTGTTTACTAGTGTAATCAAAAAATACAATAAAAAAATTGCCTTCTGCTGAATTCTTTGGTTACCATGATATTTGCATAGAGTGCAAAAAGAATAAAGACATTTAATGTGCAATAACTTCTGATTAATAGAATTTGCATTTTTAAATATTGGAGGCAATTTTGGTAGACCAAGGTGTATAACAAAGCGTTTTAAAATTGTGGGGATTAAAATAAAAACAAGACCACAAAAGTAAAGAAATAATTTGTCAATTTTTCAAAAAATTAAGAATTATTTGTCTGAGCAGCTACATTGAAATGAATGCCCGGTTTCATAGAAAAAATTTTAAAAACGCCAGAGATCATTCATTAAATAAATGCAAAGAAAAGACACTTCCATTTCCATAAAACATGACAGGTCCCCCTTGAGCTCGCTGTTCAGGGCTAAAGTCTCCCCTACAATATGGCAGCTATTAGTATTGATCAAAAACGAGTAATGACAAGAAAGAAGCAAAATGTTGCCAAAATCAAGTTCACATATCATACAATTGGTCATATTGAATTTTAATTGTGAATGGCTCTTAAACATAACTATTCTTTCATTCATTCATCCATTTATTAATTGTTTTAAATTGAAATTACAAAGCAACTACTAATTTCGCAAAATGTTACCAGTTCAAAATGCTGTCTTGGTATTGTTATTAGCAGAGTTGTAATAAAAGTCACTCAAACGATAGAACAAAACGAAGTGTTCTTGAGTGGAATAATTATATTTTAAATGTTAGTATACCATTTTAAAGTTTTGAAGCTCTATAAATATCGTTGGCAGCAGGCCTCTTGAAGTGCTTGGAATTTAATTTAAATTTGAGCCTTTTTCTAAAAATCAACTAAATAAATTTCGTGACCCGATGAATTGGTGAAAATTAAAAACGCCTTGGTAACGATAAGCAGCTATATTAGCCTTGTTAAAACAGTTGAGCAGCGATCCGATTTCAACTTCGGCGAAATTGTTGAGGTCATTGAAAAAAGGTTTTCGAAGTCATTTAAATCTGTTTCACGCGTGGGACTTCCCCATGTGGAATTCAACACAGCAAACTTTGACTAACACTGAAATCTTTCGCGCATATTTTCATCGTATACTCATCCGCGTCGATTCTGTGCCGACTTGGCGGTACCTATTCGATACATTTTTTGTCAAGTTGGCACTGCCGTTATCATCGTGGCTGCCATGATCGAATTTGACGTTTCGATTGGTTTTTGCAATCAAGGCTGCCCCACACGATAACCAACATAATAACTATACAAAAAAGTGTATCGAATAGGGATCCTGAATTCTGAATAGAATCGGTGTCAACCTACCGGCTCGCAAGCAGTCATTCAAACAGCGTGCTGTGTGCTGCTTGGTTGATACGGAACCGTAGCCGAACGGTAACCGACTGCTCAAATTAGATCTAAAGGCCTAAGGACATATGTGTTTTCCTTAACAGAATATGTACTTCTGACAAAATATACATTTTTTTATGTATACCCGCTTTTAGAACGCTATGACGCCCCTGGACTGGATAGCTGCATAGAAAGAGGTCAGGGGAATCTTCCTCATTTGCATTCAAGCAGTTGCGGATTGATATATGTGTTTTAATAGACATAGTCCATCTCAGGCCCATCGGAAAACATAGCGTTTTCAAAAATTAAATTTATGTTGAGAGTGCTCTCTTCCCCTGAAGAGAAGAAGTTTCCACGCCTTGGAAATTTTACCTGAAAACTTTTTTGGTATGTGAAACATGTCATCCGTTGGGGATTTTGAAAGTTCCACAAGCCTTGAATTTTCAACACTATTTGACTTTTGCAACAAACATTCTGAAATGATTTTATTCCATTCAAAAGCTAAAGCATTAAGGCATTCTTTATTCCATTTATAGTAAGGCTTAACCCACTCTATGTGTTCTAAGGAATCGTATGTGTGACCTGTTCAATGGAATAATTCTCCACCTGATATAGACTGAAATAACTGAATGGTTTCAATGACACATTCAATATCAGAGCGCTCCTATTTTTTTAAAAAGTAGTTCTGAAAAAAAAACTTCATTAAAAAGTTCGTTTAACTTACGTAAAACTGCTCTAGTTTTTACAACTCTGTTAGCTCAGTATCGCGGTATCTTTTAAGTCAATTTTGAATAACAACACAATTGCCTTAATGAAAGCGTGATATAGATTTATGTAGGTTTTTTCCATTTCATTGTTATTTAAATTTTTCTATTTCACTCATATTAAAATCTGTGAAGAAAAATAAGCATGTTTTTGCATTAATTTTATGTTAATATTAATAATTCACAAAATTGTACAAAAAAAGAACTAAAACTACTCTCAGAACGTGTTTTTTTTATAGAATAATTTAAATTGGCTTAAATGTTTAGCACACAAATTGGTAACTTAGTATAATAAAAACTAAAACTGGTTTGTTCTTTTCAAAATAGATATGCTCGCTCATTTGGAACTAAATAATATTATTATATTAATTTTTATTTTAATCTTAGATAAGCTTATGCCTTTTAAAAATGAAAAATGTGATTGTGAAAAAACAACTTTTATAAGGTAGGTCCAGAATTTTGGATGGTAGGCTTTTAGCAAATTTCCATAAATTTGTTTTGCCAAAATAATTTATTTGCTGTTGTTTTATATTAAAATACAAAAAAGGACATTCTTTTGCAGACTCAAACAATTGAATTGTTAACTAACTTTCTAAAAATAAACTAAATTAAAATAATATTGTGATTAAAAAACTGTTTGCTCTTTGATGTTTTTTAAAAAACAAAAATAGAATTTGACGTATTAAGATATTTTGGTTATTATAAAATTGTACTAATCTATTTTTTGTTAGTTTCAAGAGTTTCGAATAAAAAAAAAACATTTTATATAAAAAAACTACCTAACTATTTTTAGTGCACCTAACTAAGTTTATATTGTTGTTAAACCCTATACTGAGAGTATATTCACTTTGTCATTTCATTTGTAACGAAAGAAGTGGGCGTGGTAGGTATAGAAAAGTATACATATTTTTTCATTTGTTATATTCTTATGTTCTATTTCCTGGAATAATTTATCATAAAGGAGAAATGGTTGATTAGTCTGAGTCCCATGGTGATAAAGCTGCTACTTTTAAAAAAGATTTTAAATTCGGTACAACATACACACATAACTCAAGAATAATTATTGTGGATTGTGAAGAGAAAAAGTAGTTTTTTTACCCCATTAATTGTTTTATAAAGAAAAACTACTTTTCGATGTGATATATCCTTAGAATATCTCGAAAACTGAAACTAACAGAGAAATTCCGTTCTCAAATTCGAGGGTCAACGCGTCGATAACCTTCCGAAAAGTATATTTAAGATTCAAATACTAAGGTTTGTCAATCTGTGTAATCAGCCATTGAAAGTGAGTAGAGAGAAAAGTCACTGAGAAGTTGAGATCAAAAAGTAGTCAGGTTTTTCAAAATGATAAAGATATTGACATGGATCGCTCTTTACACACAACCTCGCTTGGCATTCAGATAAATCAAACCTGCTTTCTTGTCAAAAATGGCAAAACTCGCGATATATCTCTTAAGCAATCACTGATTCAGGTAAAAAGTTGAAATAGCTGCAATATGAGACCATTTATTATTCGAACAAGCTTAAACAGTTAAGTTTAATCTCTAATTGAAACATGCAACTTAAACTTATAATGCAGACTACCCTATAAATTATAGAACTTTGCCGGCTACTTTCACAATAAAATAAAAGAAAGAAAAAAGCAATACCGGCAAAAGTCAAAGAATAATAAAATCAAGTCATTTGACAATAAGAACTAACAATAAACTCTAAATATCAAGTTATTTTCATTATACTTGTCGACATGCGCTCTCAATTGAGAAATTTTATATGAACTTTTTATTATTTAATTGGTTAATAAAACATTAAATTTGCTCAAAAATAACATTTGTTTTTGATGAATGCACAATAAATTGTACAGGTTGAATGCTCTAATAATATAGTTTTTGATATATTATCATGTTAATTTGGTTCGTAGTTTGATCATTTAGAGATAATCGGATTGCCGTATGGATATGTTTATGAGGAAATTTTCTTCAACTATGACCACGGGGACTATGTTTTCTTCCCAATATTAACATTTCAGTTTTCGAGAATGGTTATCGCATTATATTTTGGATATTCGTAGAATATGATAACGCATATGTTATAAATATTTAAAGCAACTAATACACCCTTAAGAAGAATGAGGCCTCATACATGAGGTAAATATAGTCAAAAAAAGTATTAAAGCACTAAGATTTCGAAAATTTCACAAACTGTTAAAAAAATGGTGTTTCTATCAAAGAAGGATGTTAGTTTCATGAAAGTTTTTCATCTTTTAGTATATAAGTACATTTCTAATGTTTCCCAAATTTCTTTCCAAGATTCTTATGGTACTTATTTCAATGTTTTTTCTTAAAAAACAAACAGTAATTTATTTGAAAATATCGTGAAATGGAATTTATTTCAGTATAGTAGTGGTATTCACACTGGCTTCGTTAATTATTTTCTATGTGAATTTTGTTTTTGTAAAATTATCGAAGTATTGGACTAACGAGTAACTATGTTAAGTGGCATGCCTGATAGTTTTCTACTAGTTTATTGTCAAAAAAAAAAATTAAAGAAAAAAAATTCTAAATATTCTGTTAGATTTTGCGATTGTGTCTGCCATTTTTAAGTTTAAATTTAAAAATACGATTTACTTTTCAGGATAAAAACACTAAAGCAGTTGTACTGTCAGGTAAACGAAACAAAACAAAAGCGATGCCTTCACAGTTAAAAGACTTACCGAATTACCAACTAACGATTGAACAAAGTAACGAGGGCGATGTGAATACCACTATAAGCTTCATAAAATAAAAAACATAGAGCCTAAAACACTTAGAGAGATAGTTTTTGAGTAAACTGAAACTTTTGAATTTACTGATTTCAATTGCTATAATACCTAAATGTACGATCTCATACCATTAAAACTATTCATATCAAAACAATGCATTTGAAGTTTAGTAAATAATATTAAAAAAAGTTAACGTTAATTTAAAGAAATAAGTTCAGTGCTTAGTGACATTCTATGCTGGGCTAAAATAAGAATTTATTAGATTCAAACCTTTTTTTTTTTAACAAAAACATTGATATTGTGATCTCCTTGATCAAAGAAATTTAAGAAAGTGAGGAAAATGGGTTCAAAATATTAGACTTACTTAATGTATTCGGAGTGCTCATAAAAATTAATGTAAAATAACATATAAAATGATTAAAGATTTCAGATGTTTATTTAGTTATAAAATATGAGCTAAGCCTGTAAAACTATACTGTAATATATGAGTTCAACGCAAACAAAATTATGTAATTTTTCGGCAACTTCTATCAGCAATCAAATGCAATTCGAAAAATTGTTATTTATCTCCGTAACAAAGCTACTGTTTCGTTGCGTAAAGCAACTGGGCTTTGCGAAAATCTTTTCGGTTATTTTTGAAAGTGTTTCAATTTAGTGGAAATCTCATACCCACTTGAATTTTGTTGCAACAATTTTTGTTCTTGCTGAACACATGCTGATATTTTACCAAAAATTTATAAAAAATAGTATTTCCTCTAAGTGTTCTTTCTTTCAATTCTGTTGCTAAAAACTAATCGGTTGCATTATCATGCGATTCTCTTGTGAGAACAGCTGCGTACACCAAATCATTAGCGCTTCACTTCCGTTCTCACAAGTACTAATGGACATCATAACACACACTACAGTTGACAGTTTCACTATATTCGCAACTCCTGAGCTTGACAGCTTCGGCTTACTATAGAGGCTTAGATGTCGGATGCATGTAAATAAATTTGTCTACATGCTAATCAATTAATCGAAGGCTTTTCATTCGCATAATAAGATGTCACGTCTTTAAACTAATGCTTCCGTTAAAATTAAAATATCTACCTATATTATACAAACATGGAAAAAGAAACAAATTATTTATATTTATATTTATATATTTTTTGAAAAACAATGCAAGAACCCAAACTTCTGCAAGGTTGAAGATAATGACACTCTCGGTTGTTTGTTTATCACAACAGTTTTTACATAAAAAATTAAGTGATGTAAGTGGCCGCTGTGGGCATCACAAAGCGGTAAAGTTTTAATATAAATTCTTAAAAATTAAAACAATAAAAAAGGAACTTTTTTATGGCTTCTTAAAAAAAACTAGTTTTTTATTAAGTAGTTCATGTGCAGAAGTTAAGAGCTCATTAAAAATGTTGCTATTGATGTAAACATAATGTTCTTAGTTGATGTAATATATTTTATAGCAAATTTTTTTCGGAATATGGAACAAGTTATTTAAAAAAATTCATATTTGAAAATAATTAGGTAAGCATTTATTTTAATGACAACTTAAAACCATTGTATTTAAGTTTCAACAAAAGAATATTAATACATTAGAAAAATACACATGTATATAATTTAAATTTAAATAAAATAAAAAATTAAAATAAAATAAAACCCACAAATAAAAACCAGCTTCTCCAGCTTTAGTTATATAATTTCTGAGTTTATTTAATGCAAATCTATAAATGACATAATTTATTGTTAAAACTCAAAATTAAAGCAACTAGATTTTTATTAGTCGAAATAGTCGAAATGGTCAGCGACTAAAGAAGCCAAGAGTTGAAACAATTAAAATCTTTAAAGCAAATTGCTTAATTTGTATTTTTGCCATAATTATTTTAGCACCTTATCGACTCCACGTTGTCTACCAAATTAAGTATGCAAATGAGCCGAAACGAAAAAAAAGGCTTTAATCAGAAGACACGCTTTTTTACACAGATCATTTGGAATTAAATTAAAAATTATTGCTACGAATGAGAAATTTAGAAGGAGAGAAATTTGTACGACAAAAGCACTCAATGTTTCTCTTAATACCCTACACACAGGCTATATTCACTTTGTAACTCCATTTGTTACGCATAGCAGCGAGCTCTGTCTGTATAAATCACGGTTATGGGAATATGAAACGAGATGTTAACTATAGTCATAGCGCCGAGTTGCTCCACGGACACGCCTGCCGCTCAAGCAAACCTAATCAACTTCAAGATTTTTCCTAAGCGTTAGAGTTATTTAGGAAAATACTGAGTCAAATTTTTTTAAATTTTAATATCGTTAGAAATCGTGTATTATTTGTAGTAGAACACTTTAACATGTAGTATTTTCAAGGAGCGTGGTAACTCATCTATAAGCAAATGTTTTTAGAATGCTATTCCGGATAGAGCTGATAGTTCTGACAGCTATGCTCGTTTTTTTTTATGTAGAATACCAATTTATTGATATTTTTCATTAATAAATAAATAAATAAATATTCCGGACACGGTTTTTTCATACACGATCTACAAATGTGCATCAATTACAAAAAATAGGAATGTGTGCACAAAATGGGGTGACTTCACTCACACAAGCATATTACTTCAAAGCCCAAGCTGTTGAAATCAGCAGCGATAATATTAGAATCCAAGTTTCATCGAAGTTTAACTATTGAAGCTTGGATGGAACATTTTACAGAACTTTAAAACTATTCTACTCTTTTCTAACATCAGTAAAGATAATATAAATAAATTAATATTTCAATATCATTAACACAAATGTTATTGCAAGCATCGATCGTAGCAAACGAACTTCTCGATTTTTATTGCTGACAATTTTTCTAATCAGATAAATACATAGGTATGTATGCAGGTCTATTTAAAAAACATATCAAAGAATTCTTTTCGAGCGCTTTGAAGGTATGGTCCCATTTGGCATCTAACGTTTCGTAAACCTTTCCAAAATCTTCCACACATAATCATGTAAGGTTTCAGATACACTTCAGAAATCTTTCAATTCCATTTCAGAAAGCTTAGTATCAAAATACGCATTTTGATTTCACGTGAGACGTTTCTTAAACGCTACAGAAATCTTGTAAGATTAAGGGACAAAGTTAGAATTTTTCATCCAATTGTTTTTTATTCTGCGTCACTTGTGCCGATATTTTCTTCATCAAGCAGAGAATCTTCCAACACTTTTTAAATTTCCTTAAAAACAATTCAGTAGACATTATATCTGAAACCTTTCAAAAACACTTCAGAATGATTACATGTGAAAGATATAGTATGTAACCTGTCAGAAAAATTTAAGATTTTGGAAACCTTAGGAGACGTTGAAACTGGAGCCTTCCAGAAACACTTCATAATTATTGCAGGCAAAACATTACAGCAACATTTAAAACAAACATTTCTGGTAAGTTACGTACTATTACTGAAACTTTTTGGCACGTTCATGCCAAGTGGGGTAGCATCAATTGTGATTATTTTGAAATGCCTTAGGTTGCGTGGTGGCATCCAATGTGTTGATTGTTTTGTGATTCCCTTTGTAGCTTGGAGAAATCACCAATTATTCTTCTGGGTTGCCTGGTGGGATCAATTTTGGTATTTCTTAAGTAGGAAAATATTGATGATTCCCCTACAAGTTTATTCTTAATGTGGGAGTCAATATTGATTTGTGAAACCGTTTTCGGAAACATTGTGGCATCGTTACATTGATTTTCTCAATGATGCTTTGGTATCAGCGAAATTGATGAAACATCAATAACGCATTGATGCTCTAGGCTGCTGAAATTTTACGTTCAAACAAAATTACAGCCAAATGAGATATCTCGAAACTCTTTAATTTCTGTGAGAGGACATTTCATTAACTTTGGTCAAACGTTCACCGCGGCTACGTCTGACAAAGCGCATTCTGTAAGTTCAATTATCGACCACTTTCTCAATCAAACTGTATAACCAAATTTCACATGATATCTAGAAAAGGGTGGGATAAACAATAAACAAACAATAGACAGTTTTTGGTAAAAGAGCGTCGTGGCACCTTACACACAAACAATATCTAGAGTTACTGGAACTACATTCCCCACGAGAAAAAAAGACCACGAAATGTCAAATTGAGTCTTACTGTTTAAAGACTGTAGGGTGTTTAATTTTTGTTACGGCCAAAGATAGCACTCTAGTGATAGCTTATTTTCGCGGGAAACGGAAACAGTTAACAAGATCGAAGCTTAAATTAAAGCTCTATTTAAAGTCTCACTCAAATATGTACTTTGCGTTTGCTAGTATAGATGATATTCAAAGATTTAGTTTAAGCTTCAGCTAAAAGCTCTTATTTGCTTAATACATTTTCGAACCGGGAGCTAAACTTTTAAGACCTTAAAGCTTTGCACACACTTGCTACTTTATTTTAAATTAAAGTTTCATTCCTATTTTTAATAGGTATTGCTTTATTTATGTGTGCTTCTATATTAAAAAATCCTAAAACTATGCCAATATATTAATCATACTAAGCCAAGTGCAATTTCCTGTATTATGAACTCTACTGTTTTGGTAAAATCTTTTCTTTTTTTTTTCGTTTTTTGCATAAATAAAAATTTATAAAATCCATACAAATCAAAAATGAAACCATCTCTATTACTCACTTTTCGAACAAATGCGCTGCATTTAAGCAATGAACTCTTAAGATATTGGAGCAAGAGCACTGAATGAGCTCTTTTAACTTCTTGACGAAATATACCCTTCTTCGTTGAGCAGTCTGACGCTTCAGACTCATTCAGTTTGATGTTCTTCTCTTTAGCATCCTCAAGGAATCGTTAATTTTTTTGACACGACACGTATCTTCACAGCATTTTGATCAGTGGTGGCATTTTCGGTACATTTGTACATTTTTCAGTACATTTGCGTCACGAAAAATCGTCGTCAGTACATTCGACAAATTTTTGAGTAAATTTGGCGCATTTCCGGTACATTAATAAGAAAGTTTAAATCTTTTTTGAATTTTAGAAATTTTAAGTAACTTAAGAATCTTTCCATGCAAACATTTGTTGGCGAAAACAATAACGACATGCGGGATACGGAAAAGTTGGAGATAAGGATCCGTAAACATCTCAAATATTACACTTTTTCCTTTCAAAATGTTTGTAACAATACAACTAAACAGTTGTAGAAGTCAATATATCCAGTGTTAATAAAAAGTAATAATAACCTAAAACTGGTATATATATAATCTATGTATAGACCCAACGTCTTCCGACGTCACAGGGTTGTATTATGGGCTATAATAAAAACATATAACTAAAATTAAACAGCCAAGTAATATTTCAAAATTGTCTGCTGACCACTCTTCTGATAACATCTCTTGAGGTTTGCAATTCAGAAAATTGTATTTTTTAATAAACTTCGACCTATGGCATTTGTCCACCATGGTTTTTTTTAGTAATGATCAATGGTGCAAAATCATGAGTTGCGATAACGTAAGATGATTGATTCTAATAATATACTAAATTTTGGCTTGTGGGGCCTCTGATGTAGACCATACAACTTTATATTCATAGCAAAAGTTGTAGTACTAAAACTTGCCTTTAAGAGATGGTATATATAATAGATATTAAAGACAGCTATCTAATGTAAAATTCTAATTCTAATGTCGAGCTTATTCAGTTTAAAATTTGAAAAGCCTTTAACTTCTAGAAATAACTTTTGAAAGAAAGCACCAAAGGGAAATTTTTGTCTCTGCCTCCATTTTTTCGTCAATGTTGATAAGAAACAAGCAAAACTGCTTACGGCTACTTTTTTGTAAGCTTACTAGTTTCCGCGTTGATTGAACTGTATCTCTATTTTAATTTAAACAAAAAATAATGAAAAAGATATTTCAGTTATTGTAAGATTTCAATATAAACATTTTTAATTACACAAGATGGTGTAGTATTATATGTAGCCTATGGCTTAAAATTAAAAAGTAAATCTAACGCTGGGTTTTTTATAGCGGTAACCATCAGCACGTAAATCAGTATCACTGGCAGCTACCGATTCGTCTTCGTTGCCGTTTTCACGCAATTGCACATCGTTAAAGTTGATATCATCACCTTGCCTGTAGATAACTTCTGGAGTATTGGCGGCACTTGGTTCATACTGAAAATCATCATTATCATAATACGGTTTGACATAAGATGACTTCTCTTCGACACCACTGTAAGGACCAGTTTTACGAGTATATGAACTCTCCACGTTTGTAGCAGCAGCATCATCAGCATCTTCTGGAGTACGTAACCGTACTTGACCATATGTTCTTCTACCTAAAATATTACCACCAACAATATTAACACCCTGTGCATTACCCGTGCTGTGATGCAAGAAAGTACGTTCCGCTAAATCTTCATCAGCGACATTACCCTGTATAACATTGTAGCCTTGTTTATTTTCTTTTTGTTGTTGTCTGAACGGTGTCCGAACGGTTTCTATCCTATTTGATGCGCCAATACTAAGAACACCAAAAGGTGCATATGATCCATGGCCTGGTTTGCTGCCACTACCTTGGGTACCAGCATTGCCTGGATAGCTGCCACTACCTTGAGCATTGCCTGGATAGCTGCCACTACCTTGGGTACCACCATTACCTGGATAGCTGCCGCTCCCTTGGTTACCACCATTTCCTGGATAGCTGCCACTACCTTGGTTACCACCATTTCCTGGAAAGCTGCCACTACCTTGGGTACCACTATTACCTGGATAGCTGCCACTCCCTTGGTTACCAACATTTCCTGGAAAGCTGCCACTACCTTGGCTGCCACCATTTCCTGGAAAGCTGCCACTGCCTTGGTTGCCACCATTACCTGGATTTCCGCCATTACCTTGGGTACCACCATTACCTGGATTTCCGCCATTACCTTGAGTACCTCCATTACCTGGGTTGCCGCCATTACCTTGGGTACCACCATTACCTGGAGTGCCGCCATTACCTGGCAATGTAGTGGCACCTGGTGCCTTATCTGGAGCTCCGTTAGTAGGAAGAAAACCTGGCGCTTGCTGTTGCCCATTACCCGGAAGAGGAGCAGCAGCACCAGTTGTCTGTTGACCAGCATTTGTGGTGAAATCACTATCCTGCGACTGCACATTAATCTGAGTATGGAAAAGTG
Organism: Meiosimyza decipiens; assembly: GCA_963680825.1. NCBI lineage: Eukaryota > Metazoa > Arthropoda > Insecta > Diptera > Lauxaniidae > Meiosimyza > Meiosimyza decipiens. The sequence goes on along the minus strand of OY804258.1, from coordinate 24,091,169 downwards.
AGTGTGGTGCATTTGCGTAAATCAAACCACTGCCCTCAGCATCATTGTCACTTCGTGCTTGATCATAGTTGTTGTCTCTTCGTGAATTAGCTGATCTATCGTAAGTGTCAATGCGATTACTGGACTCAGCAGTAAGTGCTCGCGCTTCCGAATGCCTATAGTCCTTGTGAACATGCTTGTTATTAGCGTGCTTTTGTTCGTGCTCGTAGCCAGGTTGCTCATGCTGATTATACTTGTAATCATTGTTGTCATGGTCGTGCTGATTGTGATGATGTTCATTTTGGTGCTTATAATCACTCCTTAATGTTTGTTTCACTTTGTGATTGACATGCCCCGATCCATCTCTATTCAAATCTGGTGGCAGATAGTTTCGATTCCTATTGTTATGTTGCAAATGCGATACATCAGCGAGTATTAGTTGCAGTATGCAACCAAAGACCAATAGGGCTATGATAAGTTTCTAAAAGAAATTATTTTGTTTATATTAAATTTTCTAAAATTAATTTTTCAATGACTTACCATTTTTCGATTCTTAGCTTGTTCAACTCCTTACAAGCGCTCTGAATGAAATGTTGTCACACCTGAATGCAACTCACATTTTTATACAGATTAAGAATTTAAGAGCATCTGCAAAATTATTTCGAAATTAAAATCAATTGCCAAATTTGAACTTGTTTGCACTGAAGCTTTAGTTATTTATTTAATTGTTCAGCGCTTCTTGAAATTGTTGTTTTGATCGTGAGAAATTTGTGAAATTTTTTTTTCCACCTTTCTTTCTACAATGATAAATAAACCATGAAGAAAGAATTGAACCCGAAAAAACCGGTGTTTAATTAATGATTTAATGCAAGAGAAATGTTGGATACACTGTATAGAAATGTGGTTACGATTTAATTAAAAGATTATTTTGTTATTGAAATGCAATTGCTAGCAGTTTCAAGGAAAAAATTGTCTTCGCTTTTATAAACATCTGTGACGGTCTTATTAATTAAGTCCGCTCAGCTAGGCGATAAGCCATTGTCTGTGATGTTGTGAAATTGCTGTTACTTGCGCTTTCATAGATTTGGGATTTGACCTCCTCATGCTTCGATGTGAACCAATCAGCTTTCGATATCAGGAATTATGACAAACCTCCATCTCCACTTCTTTGATGTTAGCTATCATTGCTTCTATTCCTGGATTCGGTACTATCTGCTAGCTACTTTGATGCAGTTGAGCCTGCTGTTTATATGCGCTGTAGTTTGCGCGGCAATATTCCCAGCTCCCTTCAATCGCTTGCACGAGACTTCAGTACTCGCTTTCAAGTGAAAGTGTGAAAAGTAAGCGTTCCACATGAATCAGCTTCAGAATATCTATATACTTAATCAAACCACCCTGTATATACAAACCTATATCTTCAGGAATTTGGTGTTTAACACTTTTCCAACTTTTGGAAACTTCTGTGAATCGAACACTTCAAAAGCTGATATTTTGACTTGAATTGTTTCTGTAGCGTATGGCGCATACAATCGAAAAATCTATTAGGCATAAGAAAGTTTCAAATACATATATCCTATTTGGCAAAGGCTGGGAATGCAAGTACCCCTTAAGTGAATGGATTCTTATCATTGATTACATTCTATCGAGACGAACTACAAATAATCGATAGTCGTGTGTCGAAGTCATTAAAGGTCATAATATATCTTAATTGAAACATTAGATTTGGGATATTATCTGACACATTGATCCTCTCGCATTAACATTCTAAATCTATTTTCATTTTATTTCTTTTAACATAAGAAACTGTCTGTAAGTTTGAAAGTATCAAATTAAGAATTCATAAATTAAAACGTTCGCGTCACTTTGATCGCTGATAAAATCAAATAGATATATGTACATATCTTCTTACATTTTATTTTTGCATTATTTTAATGCTTTATATACGAATATACACCAAATTTATTATCATCATTTTGTCGCTAACATGATAGGTGCTGTGATTTTAAGCGAACAATTTATTAGCAAGCGAAATACACCGTAGAAAAATTGTGTACGCGATTTTAATTGCAATGCAAAATGAATCGCTCTGAGCTAAAAAATTCACATGATATGAATGCACTAATTGCGCGCGCTATTTTAAATATAAACCTTAAAAAACTTCGCTCGAACAGTAATTTAATTGATACGTAAAAAAAGCGGAAAAGATCTAATGATAATATTTTTATCGTGCGCGCAATTTTTAATCAAACATTTTTAATTTTCTAACATCGCCAAATACTGCTCAAAGTTTAAAAAAAAATTTTAAAATACAACATAATTTTAAAGGGAATAATTAAAGCTTTCTTAATATGCTAATAAAATATAGATTAAATTGAATAAACCGATAAACGTTGAATGAGTCGATATTCAATCAACAATTGAAAAAGTCGGAATATGCTAATGAGCCGAAAATGTTGAAATCTCTGAATAACGTTTAAACAGTCTGAAAATGCCAAAAAAAAGTTGCACAACTGTTAAAGTCGCATTACATACCGTTATGAGCGATTAAAATTTGCATGAAAGGCAGCACAACTTTTATTTATCTCAATTTTACATGTCGATTTTGTAAATAGCTTTCACACTGGCATTGTCGCGATTTTGCTGAAATAAGGTTTTTGTGTAAAGTTACTTCACTCTTTTTATTTGACATAACTTAAATTTTGCTGACATTAGCTTTCTGTTTGACTTTTATTGAAATGCAATGAATCGATAATTGGAGTGTGTGTAATTACAGAGGACGAATCTACTTTAATTTTTATTATGGGCCCCAAAATATACAAAAATTTTCTTAAATTAAAAGGCAAACCTATATATTCTATTTAGACGATTCAAGCTCTATCACTTGGCATACATTTCAAGCTTTTATCTTCATTAATGAAAATCGACACAAAAAACCAGTGGAAATCAATTTTTGGGACAGGATACAACAATGCAACCTCATGTATTATGTTTAGGCCTCTTCAAATTATATCATTTGGCATACATATCGAGCTATAATATTATACAGTTTTAATTAAAACAACTAAATATGCTAAAATTTGAACATTTTTGGGCATAGGGCTTTGGCAAGGCAACCCTGGTTCATTGATTTCACCAAAATGCATAACTTTCATTTCCGTATATCTTATCCTTTAAAAATTATTCACTCGACTTTTCTACAGCGCACTCTTCGCCCAATAGATAGAATTTATTTTTTGCAATCGAGATCGAATTTATGGTTGGACTTTTTTCTGTTCTTATAAGTAGCTCCTTCTTCCAAAATTTTGCCCACCTATGGTATTATATACGATTTTACCTCAGTTTGCAAGTTTAGCAGCTCTTCGGCAGTTTACAACAACCTACGAGCAGCAACAGCAATAGACATACGGAGCAATTCTATGCTGTGCTGTTTTCATAGCTTTCGTACGTACTCCGGCTGTCAAGGCATCAGCACACCTGAACGAACAAAAATTGTAGCTGTGCTGTGGCTTAGCTAAGCACAGCCAAAAATGTTTCAATAAAAAATAGCTTCCGCAGGACAGAGGCAGCATTTCTTAGTGCTGTTGCTGTTTTGCTGATAGTCTTTTAAACACTGCTTAAAACAAATGATTCACATTAACTATATGATGTGAATAAACATAGAATTATGGTCACTGGTTAATTAATTTAATGTTTTGTAAATTCTAAATAGTTCTATCAGAGGAACAAGTTGCTATCACTGTTTTTGGTTAAGTAAGTCCAAGTCCAAATTTAGACACCAAACTCAAAGAAGACAAAAATAATGTAATATATCATACATTTATTGTTTAGAGAATCAATCGAAAACAGCAATGTTTTCTTTAATACATAGCCTTAGATACTAAGCGCGATGTCTGTAGACAACACGACGCACGGTCTTGTACCTGTAACCTGATTCTGTAGCTTGTGGCTGTGGATAATTGTATCCATGATCGACTGGAGCTTCAACGTGTACTGGAGCAGATGCAGCTGGTTCATGATGTGGCTGTGGTGCTGGTGGTACATAAGTTTGCACTGGAGCCGATGGTGCTGGCTCATGATGTACTGCAGGTGGAACATAACTTTGTACAGGCGCCGATGGTGCTGGCTCATGACGTTCTACTGGTGGAATGTACGTTTGTACAGGAGCTGATGGCGCTGGCTCATGATGTATTGCTGGTGGTATATAAGATTGTGCTGGTGCTGGCGCCGATGCAGCTGGCTGTGGATAATTGTAACCAGATTCAGAGCTACCGACATTGACGCAGGCTACAAAAACGATAGCAAGGACGAGGAACTTCTATAAAAGATAAGATATTTATTTAAAAAGTTATAGATAGTTTTTCAATGAGCTGTTACCATTTTGGAAATATTTCTTCTACTTAGTATTAAGTTGTTCGAATAAACAAGAGATGTTTGCGAATGTTTAAAAAAGCCATAAAAATGGATATTTATATATTTCAATATTCCGTCCACTAACGGAAGCAAATCATTCAATAGAATGAGATATTAATTGATTACAAATATAAAACAAATATTTGATCGATGACCCTTACTGTTGGCAAAAATATCTAATTTTTGTCGCCATTGCACTTAAAATGTTTCGATTTTGTTTTCTATTTTCGTTTATTTTTATCTGCTATACTCCTTTTATTGGTTTTTTGTTTTTAAGTAGACAACGCAAAAAAAAGTTATACAAGTTTTTAGTTTTGTATACTTGACTTTGGCGTAGATGACTTAATGTTATCTCAAATCTATATTTGCAGAATACTTGAAGTTTTTTATGGCGTGGGCTTTTGTGTATATCACGCACTGTTGAATTTTAAAATTTTAACAGTACCTTTACTTTTGAAATTCGCGAACCTTTTGTTTAATGCTTGAACGAACTATTTCTTGTATTTGTCTAAAAGTTGGTTTCATAACCTTTAAAAGCTCTCTCAGTGTAACGTTTTAAGGTTTTTTTTTATGCAGGGTGCCACGCCCACTTGTATAAATTTGTCTCGTTCTTGCTTAGAACTTTTAAAAATCCTTCTGTTTGTGTGAAATTTGGTTCTTAAATAATTTTCTCAGAGTAGCTATTTGAAGCTTTAAGTTTAATAGCAGGTGCCACGCTTACTTCTAAAAATTCACCGACTTTTTGTCCAGAGTTTTTCTAAGTTTCCTTTTGAGTTTTTGAGAAATTTGGTTACACTATATCAAAAATCTTTCTCAATATATCGTTTTAAATGGTTTACTTGTATGGCGGTGTGCGTGTTCGAGAAGCAATTTCTTTCATTTTCAATCCCACGAAGCTTGTTTGAAGATGCAGCCTGTGTACCGAAGTGCATTGACTTATCCGACTTGCTATTCCCGTAATACTGATTTCTAAAGATAGACTAAATAAACTCATGTGGTGACGCTGATCAAGAATATATACATTTTTCAATATCCACCACGCCCCCCATTTTTATGCATTATTTATGAAATGAAAAATTGCATATTCGCTGATTATGAAGTATATAAAGGTAGAAACTGAACTCTTGCCTTATGGCATTATTATGAACAACAATTTTTAATTCAAAGTTCTAATGAACTTTTTGTTTCAGGATATTATAAGTGCGCAAAATCAGAAAATGTTGATTTAGGTTATTTTTCGCAATTTTGTCATTTATGTTAATATACCAACATTACCATTGAAATGTTTAACAGATTTAACAATTGACTTGAATTCATGAAGTTTCTTGAAAAATCCGACTGAAATATTTGATTCAAAAGAAAAACCAAGTAAATTATATTCTTTTTTTTGAAAAATTTATTCTTAAACCTATAACAATATTATGTGAACAAGGATGTGTTTAAGAATATTAGCAAAAGATTTGCCGAAACAATGATCCACTACTGCTAAAACAAATTCCGTACCCAATATAAACCATTTCTGAGCTCAATATAGACTAAAGTCAGGGTGCATGAAAATCTGTCTCTTTACTGTTGACCATTCGCGAGTATCCAAAACTATATCCCAGATTTTAATGTCACCTTCTATGTAAAGCATATCGACGATATCCAGTTGCACACGATATTTAAAATCCATTAACCACCTACGATTAACATACACTTCAAAGCAACGTGTACTACAATAAATGGCCAAGCTAAATGTCCGACCAGGCTGAAATTCGTTATATATATCAAAACGTATCTCTCTCGACCAATGACCATCGAAAAATGAGTTACAAACCACAACTTGCTGGTATGCTGAGGCTTCAAATTTCTCCAAGTAACGTGGACTAAAATGAAATGCAATATTAGCACGAGGCCATGTATAATGCCCCTGTTGCAAATTTATAGAAAATGAATGCGGTAAAACTCGAACACGACCTTCAATCTTAAGACAGCATCCAACAGTCAGATTTGGGTCCAAACGGCCATAGTAAGGCAAACTATAGACAGCATTTATTGAGTGCCGTGATGCTCGATTCTTACAATGCTTTCTTATTGTTTTGAACTCGTCCGGTATATTGTCAATATTCATATCTTGAAAGCCAAATTCACTTAAGGTGCCACGTATAAATGACGTGTCCACACGTATACGTCTATACATTTCGGCACGTATGGGATATGTCTTAACAATTCGGCGTATCATATCAACATTCCGAATGTCGCCTTTGACTTCAATGTAGTTCACAGTTTTATACGGCAATCGATGTTTGTACTCGGCAAAATGATGACCATTTATCGATATCATGTAGCATTCTTTGGTAATAAGGATTTCCAAAGTGAAATGATTGCCACGACGTAATATAAATGGTAGACTAGATGGAAGTTCTACCTCATGCCAAATGTTATTTATCCTACAATTACGTATGACATAGTTATGCGGTATACGTGGATTAATGTGTAGTGCTATATCTTGACTTTCTTTATTGAGGAAATCAATTGTGAATCTATATTGAAAGATACTGATTTTGAGCAAGAAAGTATAAGTATGTATATTGAAAATTGCACACCTTTCGCAATCGAGTAAAAGGTATCCAGTTATATGGTAGCTAACTCCTTCTTGTAATTCACCAACATCTTCAAAATCATATTCAAAAACATGATCAATAAAGAGATTAGCGTATTCTTCGTAAGCCAACTACAAAGAGAGGCATGAATTATTTATGTCACTGAGTAGACTCATTTAACTTACGTTGTCAAACCAGCGGGTATTTGATGCTCGATGCCTTTTTTTATGCAATAAGCTTCTGAACCAATCCATCATTTTTATATTTCAATAATGAAATTACATAGAATAAAAACAAAACTTCAAAATCTTTGAAATTTTGACAGTCTCTCAAAATTTGAATATGTGAAAGATTCATTAAGAATTTGATGTTACTTGCTTAGTGTTGCAAAATTTCAATTGAAAACTTTTTAAAAGGAATAAAACATTTTGGACTGTGTTCGACATGACCCAAGGATCCTCTAAAGTTCTCGATTAGAAGCAGCTGATTATCCTAATATATATACTACGATCTCAGAAGGCTTGACAATTGGATAGACTCACAAGCATGTGCAGTGCTATAACATCTGTAATGTACTTTGTTCTTTCGGTTAACATGTATGACCGACCAAGAAGGAACCCCTCAAGGGTAAACATGGTTTCTCAGTTTTTGACAGTTGTATGTACTTTGATGTCTTAAGAATCATATAAAGGAATTTCAAAGGAAGAAATCAGGTTTGGAATACCCAAAATGTAAAATCAACAGACGCGTCTGTTTAATCGTATAGTTCGGCACGGGAAATCTCAAAACGCATGTAAATTTAATGGTAAGAGCAAAATTAAGTAAAAGTGTTATCTTCCGCCAGGCCGAAACTCACATACCCTACACTGCATTGAAAGTACTTTTTAAATAAATATTAATAAAATGTTGAAGAGGTTGAATAAGTCGAAAATAATGTGAAAAGGTTCAAAAATGTTGAAAAGTGTTGGAAAAAACTGAAAATGTTGAAAAAAATATGAAAACCATTAAAGTTGAAAGAAATTGAATAAGTCGAAATATGTGAAAAATGCTGTAAATGAATAAAGAAAATGTCGAATGAAATTGAAGGAGAAAGGTAAAAGATTGAAAATGTCAAAAGAATATGAGAAATATTGAAAAAATAGAATAGAAATGAAAAACACGAAATATGCCACGCCCACTTATCCAATACCGCCCACTTTTGGTTCAATAAACAAACCAAATGTTAGCACAATAGCTTGTATAGTTTGCGATATGTGCCGTAATTATTCCTAAAATTTAGGGCGGTGACACAAATCTCTTACACCAAATTTCAGTATGATTGCTCATATATTTCGATAGTTATGCCACTTAAGGTATTTTAAATGTATGGGAGGAGCCACGCCCACTGATGCAATCTTTTCAAGTTACATTTAATTCCGAAGCTTATAGTAACCGACACTTCTACACAAAATTTTATGAAGATTACTCTCATAGCACACATTAAACGTATTTCGCTTATATGGGAGGTGCCACACCCACCGGCGCAATTGTGACAAAACTTTGCAAAAAGACACCTTTTAGCAAGTATATCCGCCTTATTAAATTTCATAACTATTGCGTTGTTAGTTCTCTTTTTATAACGTTTATAAATATTGTAGGCTATGCCACGTCCTTAAAATAAATTTTTCAGTATATTAAGGTAACCTGTTGACTACTTCCAGTGGTATCACCACTAAAATTTTAATGAATATCCTATGTGCCATTTTGGAGTTATACGAAATCCAAATTTTTAATTGTTAAAAAGTGCCACGCCCACTTTTACAATTCCGCCCACTTTACAATTCCGCCCACTTTATGCGCAATTCAAGATTCATAACATCTGTATTCGTGTAGCAAATTTCATCACAATATCATTCACGGTTTACGAGCTATGGCGTTATAAAAAAGAAAATTTAGGGCTGTACCACGCCCTTTTAAGAGCCTTTGCAAACTTAGAACCTAGCTTAATCTTAATTTTGTTCTCATCTTCACTAAATCACCAATTTTCATCAAAATCGCAGCAACTATTTCTCAAAATGGACTTGGGTATATTTACATAGAGTATGGGCGGAAGGCGTGGCCGTTAACTGATTTCGCCCATTTTTATATGCTAGCAGCTTGCAAGAAAGTGTGACCTTTGTGCCAAATTTCATTGAATTAGCTTGCTTAGTTTTTTTGGTAAACTTGATTTCAACAGATTGACACACAGACAGGCAGACAGACAGACAGACAGACGGACACAGCTACATCGACTCAGGTGGTAACGCTGATCAAGAATATATATACTTTTCCATACCTGCCACGCCCCCTTCTATGCGTTACAAACGGAATGACAAAGTAAATATACCCTCTGTGTAGGGTAGAAAAATAACCTTTCGATAAAATGAATAAAACTATACCTGAGTCTTTTTCCGAAAAAGAAAAACAGATTGAGTTTCCGTTTAAGGAAAGTACGAGGATTTGGTTTCATTCGTTGGTTTTCACAACTTTTGAACTTCTGTAGACGCCAATCCCTATTTTTTTAATCTCAAGTGCTATATTTAAATGCATGATATTTAAAATCTAACATTTCCTTGAGCATCATTAATCACCTTGCACGATTGTATGATAATCAGACAAAAAGTCAATAAAAAAGAGTATTTGCTACCGTTTTGTAATATGAGAAAAAAGTTAAGTAAAAAAAGAAATAAATATATCGGAGCTAATCATACGGTTATAACCAGCTGCTGGTTCAATAAAACCAAAAAAATAAAATAATGATTTATAGTTTTCTGCTGCCTTTGCAAAACAGAAAAGCAAAAAAAAAAAAAAACAGCTGGATAGTAAAATTTTTTAAGTGATGTCTTAAATTAGATGCGACCTTATCTGGTCGCTTAATTTCAACTCATATACTTTGTGGCTCAATAGTTGGTAACAACAACTACAAATACAATTTAATTTGAAGGTTAACAAAGTTCAAATTAATGTCGAAGGCAGCCAGCCATTCGTTTTTAATTTGGAAATTAAATAAACGCATAAAATTAAACAAAATACTCAACAGCATTTCAAATTAAAAACCAATAAAACGAAATAAACCTACCTGCCGCCTTGATGAATGCAATGTTGCAAGCCAAGCTTAGCACTTGACTTAAACCAAGCTTAGCCAACGCCAATCTACATACACTTAGCAGCATCAGCTTGACTCAACTCTCTTCAGCAGCGGCTTTGCGCAGGCGCCCTTTTGTAAAGTTGGTAAAGTGCGCGTGCGCAAAATCACAAGTGCCGCCAAATTTATCTGTACTTTTTCTCATTGTCGGTGTTCATGTCTACAAATTTAGTTGATGTTTTCTTCTATGAGTTGTTCAAGTGGCGGTTTCTATATGAACTGCTGCTTTGCGGCAAAAACTCTTAACACTTAAGTGGCTAAGTCTATTTTGAGTGGGCATTAAAGTGTCTGATTCAAGTGAACTCTTCATTTTGTTATACAATATTATTATGATTTTCGCAATTAATTTGCAATAGTTGCAAAATTTTACTATGAAGGTCATTGAAAGTGTAAATATCTTTCAAGGTAATTTGAGTTTCAGTGATATTATTGAATTGGAATGTTAAGTGAAAATATAAAGAAGCTTGCCAATTACTGCTAAGAACTGCTAAGAACTTATGTATCAAAAGTACATAAGATATTGTTGTAATACATTTTCCTAAAACTCTAATAATGCCAAACCGTCGGTTGGTGTTGTGTTTTCTTTGGTCCGAACTCATCCATATATTACCGTTATATCTGACTCTTCCATAAAAATACTTTTTCTCTAAGTAAGGCAGAATTGACGAAATGTTAAGATTGGAAATTGAAGGAACTCACTACTGATCTTCAAAGTTGGAAAGGATCTCTAGAGGCCTTATGATCTTTGAGAAGATATAAGACACAAGAGAATGCAAGTTGACTGTTGACTTTATAAAAGTTGTACAATTAAAATTACTGCTTGGCCAATCATTTGTGACGATCTACTTGCTCATATCTTTTGATTAATTTTACTGCTCGAATAGTTTAAATTTTGAACTAAGAACGGAAATGAAATTTGTCGAAAATTTATGCAAAAATTGTCAAAAAGGAATAACTGTTGGAACACATCTGCTGTAAAAAGGATATTATAAATGCTATTTGTATAAAATCTCATAAGGGAAAATAGTTTGTAACGCTTTGGCGCAAAATGTACTGAACCGATTTTAATAACTTATTTTTTACAAAGATATATTTGTGCTAAAAAAAGCAATTGCATACTTATTTTTAAAAGTTTTTGAGGTTGAATATCCTTTTTTTAGGAATAAGATTTTGAAAATCATCTCACAAATATTGTCATTTGTTTTTTTTTGCTTATGCTGCTTCTTGAACTCTGTGTTGCTACTGTTGTTTTTATTTTCTTCTCTTTTTTACCGTTTGTATTTGGCTAAGAACTTAAAGGAACAAACTCTCTTTCAATTGTTTTTTATGTTCCTTTGGAAGAGAGAAGACAGAGTGATATGCAAAGAAAGTAATTTCATTATGAAAAAAAATCAACACGAAGCTGCGCGTACAAAGCCGCGCGTAGCACTAGTAACTTAAAAAATATTGGAAGAAATACCGCCCTGAAATGAGTAGTATGGAAATCGGTGTCAAAATTAGGTGAGCTTGGAAATATGGCTTAAAAATAAAATTAGATAACACTACATGTGGAAGACGCTTTCAGGATAAGTGTTAAGGTTAAGGGTACTCTTTCCAGGTGCTTGGAAAGAACAGACTCCAACGGTTTTATAAAATAGTTAAGTCCAAAATTCAGTTTATAAAATGTTAACTTTATTGGTCTCTATCAGGTACTCAGCGTTAATGTATTCATTTCGAAGAAAGTTACTAAAATCCTTAGGCGCGATGTTTGAAGACAACACGACGAACGACATTGTAATGATATCCTTCATCAGCTGATTCAGCGGGGACTACTGGTGGAGGAATATATGTATCCTTTGGCTCTTCAATTGTTTCCTGTGGTGGAATATAGGTATTTTTTGGTGCTGGTGGTGGTGGAACATAAGTGTTCTTTGGTGCTGGTGGTGGTGGAACATAAGTGTTCTTTGGTGCTGGCGGTGGTGGAACATAAGTGTTCTTTGGTGCTGGCGGTGGTGGAACATAAGTGTTCTTTGGTGCTGGAGGAGCTGGTGGAATGTAAGTTTTTTTAGGAGCCGGAGGTGGTGGTGGTGGTGGTGGAACATAGGTGTTCTTTGGCGCTGCTGGAGGAACATAGGTATTCTGCGGTGCCACTGGTGGTGGTACATAAGTATTCTTTGGCTGTGCCGGTTGTGGATAATCATATCCTAATTCCGAAACATCAGCATAAACGCAAGCCACAAAAGCAACGGCGATGAGTAAAAATTTCTAAAAATTAAAAATTATAAGTTTTTTTAAAATTTATTTAACGAAATTTAAAATAAAAATAAGTCTTAAGCTTCATTTACCATTTCAGTTGATTCTGTTTACAGATCCGCACACAAAGTACACAATGATGTTGAACATCTTGTGCGCCAATATTTATATTATCGATATTGATTGGTATGCACGAGGAGCGTGTGTCAACTACGGAAGTTCTGCCTTACAGCAAAAATATTACTGGGCCTCGAAATGAATTTTCAATTAAAAACTGATTGGTATATGATTTATTTTTGACTGCAGGCGTAACAAAAAAATTAACCATCTTTTGCTTTGATTTGAACTTCATGAGTAGTAGGTACATGTCGAAAAAATTAGAAAAAATTAACATAAATAATAATTAATTTGATGAGGCTGTAGGCCAACATCTTGGATGAAGTAGATATATGAAACATTAAAACCAATAGTGATTAAAGAAACATATATACAAAGTTTTAAATGCAAGAAGTAAAGAATTAACATATTTTCATCAATTATTTCATATAGTGACTATTGTGTAAGAAATAAGGTTAGTTTAATTTTGGTCATAAGTATACCCTACATTGTCGGATAAATTCAGTTCAGTGATCCGTGTAAAATACACAAAAAAAATCGATAAACAAACAAAGCGAAACGTTCACTTGAGCAATTCAAATATCGCGCAGAATTGATTTCAATAGCTAGTATTGCTACAACTAACTCCTTTCCATAGTATGTACATATATGATATTTTCCAAACATTACTTGGAGAGTAGAATGGTTTAACCGGACTTTAGGATTTATATCAGACAACTAAGGTTTCAAGGACATTATTTGCCAAAACGAAAATCGTTGAACCTTGAAGTTTTCGAATTAATTGATTTTTTTTTTAATGGTTTGTATCTGACATGTTGATAATAGTACGATAAATCATTTCTGTATAAGTCGCACCATTATTGCGCTACAATTTTAAAAATTTATTAAGACAAAATAATTACAAAAAAAAATTAAAATTTCGATAGCCCCTTTTGATGGCTCATTTTTCAACGCAAAATAGTATTAACCCTAATAGAGATAAAAATTTTTCAAATATTTGTTTCTAAAGAACAATTACTTCTTCCATTTAATGTTCCCACAACATATCTCGTTGCGTTGATATAAACAGAGACACATGTGCAACCTGATTCGCACAACATTTTGGTTTGCATCTCAGACGTTTTTGAAATATATCAGTGTCCACTGATATATTGATCTGAAAAGTTTGACTCTGAGGATTTATTTTTATTTAAAAAATTCAATTTTGTTCAAAATGTTTCTTTTTTTTAGCAAAGCTGATGATGCTCTCATACATTTCTATATGAACAAACGTTATCGACCTTCAGCGACCACTATATACATTGAAAGATTTCTTGCAGGTCAATTTTCCTTTGTACATTAATGAATAATTATCATGTACGTTCGATAATAATCTTATCAAACAATATACAAAAAAACGAATGTTCAAGGAAAATAAGAAAAACATAATATCGAATCATAATGTGCTGAAATATTTAAATTTAATAAAAGCTTAAAAGTATGCAATAAATTTAAATTTTATTCTTCTAAAAGAATTATAAACATATTGACTGAGACAAATATTTTGCAGCATTTCATTACAAAATTAATATACCCATCCCTTAAAACATAGGGTGCAAGCATAGATTTCAATTGACTAACGTACCGGAATGGCCTGCAGCTCTAAGTTAACAGTCGAAGTAAAACTGACTGTTTATTGTTTTATAATTTTATTTTATCTTTTCAGCAACAAATTTGAATATTAAATCAATTTGGCGCCATCATATTTAGCTTAAATCTTTTATTATAAATATTGCTTACATTTTATTACCAGTATGAAAAATCAAAATCTAACAATAGGATTTGAAGCATAGAATGATGCGACAGTGAGCAAGAACTGTATTGTTTTACATTTTAATTTACATAAAAGTTAATTTTTAATACAAGTTTTGACAATGATTCTCGTAAAATATACTGATAAAAAATTAAAAAATTCTTTCCGAAAACCAGTTATTATTTTAGTTTTAATGTGGTATTTTGCATAAATTTCAACTTCCACCCATCATATAAACAACTAAGTGAGACATGCTAATTTTAAAATAGAAAATCTTTCAAGTTACTGTAGAAAAGTATCAAGCATTCACATAAAGTATCAAACTAAATATCGGCAAATGTCGAAAGATAGAAAAAAGCGAAAAATTTTGAAAAAGTCGTATAGTTAAACAGTATTGGAAAATATTGAAGAATGGTAAAAAAGTTCTAAGATGTTGAGGAGACGAAACATGTTGAAAAGTTGTAACGAAAATCCATACATCACGAGCAAGAGTAAGGGATTTTTTTTAATTTTTTTTATTTTAAAAAGTTCAATTGAAAGAACTCCAAAAAAATTTAGAGTGAAGAAGACCATAAAGGTTGAATTTATTTCCTTCCTCAAATTCACAATATTTTAAGCTCCATTTGAGGCATGAAGCAGCCAGTTCTTTATTTTCTTACGTTTGGTGTAAGCAAATGAAAATCGTTATTTTGGTGTTTTTTGCCTACTTCAAACTATCGATACAGTCAAGAACTTATCTTTAATATTCTTACCCCAAGGGCAGAATTAACTCTCTTCTTTTGTTTAGCATAAAATTTATGGGTTTTTAATAGCCGCTGGGTCTGAAACTACAAACTACTCCCTCTTTGACGCGTTAACACTGATTATATAACACGATATGGCCAAGTGTTTGTCATTAAATTTTAAGCGGAAAATAATCATAGTAAACTGGTCTTAAATTTTACATGTTTTTATGTAAATCAAAGATGTAGTTCTTGTAATAAGTTTTAATTTTGTGGAATGATAGTGGGCTATACGGATGTTCGTATAAATCTTTATAGGTTAGCACATACAATTAAAACATGTTTCTGTAATACAAGTTGGTTGTAACTAGAAATGGGCTTTTGTGTGGATTTCAACTTACGATCACGTATGCTAAAAATCATTTTCAAAGCAAAAACAATGAAATAATTTATTTTAGATGTAATCCAATTTGAAATAATACTTGTGGCACTGCTTTTCTAACCGAACTGAAATTTTACCAATCAATATTATAGCCTATCATTTCAGGCTTTGAAGATATTCTAATCTAAAAATGCAAAATATATATCGATATTTTGAAGAAAAAAAGGTATGGATGGATGTAATTCAAAGTATGTTTCGAAGAGAAAGAGTAGTACTTCACACGACGTAACAAGTTTTGATGAGAAAAAATAATTCGATTCACGGTGTAGTATACTCTCGAATATATGTAGCAAACAAACGTGTTTGTGCATTTTTAAGTTAGGATTACCCGATACCCGACATGACAAACTATAGCTTTGTTCGGCAAAATTGATCAGAGCAACGTCCTCTTTCAGGATTTATCCGTGGTTACTCTGTTATAAAATCTCCCAAAAAAACTAACACTTGAATTTAAGCCAGTGCATGTCAAAGTGTGCGTCGAACATAATGGAGTGATGTTGAATCGTATTTTGCGGCGTACACGACGAGTACATATAGACGCAGCCTCTGCTTTAACTCTGCCGGAGTTGCACGCGGGACGCAAAATGCCTAATACTGATCTAATCTGATTGATAAGCTTCAAATTAAAGGAACAAGTTCCTCAACTTAGACAAACAACAATCTTGTTAAAGACAGAAAGTTTTCCAATAGCACATGGTGTATTCGTCAAGCGTGTGTCAAAATGTAGCCGTCAAGGGATATTTTATGTGAAATGCTAACCAGTGATGGCATTTGGGTATTGTGGAAATAAACTGAATCGATTTCAGCTAAAATGACATCACTGATGTCGACATGAAAAAATGAATGAGGAAACTTAAATAATTTTAAGAATTTTTTCTTATTACGCCTTTCATATCCTTAATAAAATAAAATTCAAAGAATTTTTTTCGTAATGAGTTTAATTGCAGGAAAAATTACAAACAATAATAAAAAAATTAATATTTGTAGAAAAATTGACTTTTAACAACTTTATATGCTCAGCGCATATAATAATAGTCTCTTAGTTTCAATATGGAACTATCTCTTTAGCCTCCTTAGAAGCGTTGTCTGTACTTCAAACGACGTACAGTCTTATATCCCTGTGGAGTTAATTCTTCAACTTGTTCGTATTGTGGTTGAGGTGCTGGAGGAACATAAGTATTAACAGGTTCTTGAACATGAATGGGCTCTTGAACATGAACGGGCTCTTGAATATGAACTTGTTCTGGCACATGAACGTGCTGTGGTGCTGGTGGAATGTAAGTGCTCACTGGAGTGCGAACTGGTTCTGGTTGGTGGAAAACTGGAGCTGGATGGTGATGAACTGGAGCTGGAGCTGGATGGTGGTGAACTGGAGCAGGAGCTGGATGGTGGTGAACTGGAGCAGGAGCTTGATGATGTACAACTGGGGCTGGATGATGCACTGGTGCTGGTGGAATGTATGTATTCACTGGCTCTGGTTGACGGAAAACTGGAGCTGGATGATGAACAACTGGTGCTTGATGGTGCACAACTGGAGCTTGATGGTGCACAACTGGAGCTTGATGGTGAACAACTGGAGCTGGATGATGCACTGGTGCTGGTGGAATGTATGTGCTCACTGGGGTACGCACAGGTTCTGGTTGGTGGAAAACTGGCGCTTGATGATGCACAACTGGAGCTTGATGGTGAACAACTGGAGCTGGATGATGCACTGGTGCTGGTGGAATATATGTATTTACTGGGGTACGCACAGGTTCGGGTTGGTGATAAACTGGCGCTGGATGGTGCACAACAGGAGCTGGAGCTTGATGATGCACAACTGGTGCTGGAGGTTCATAGTCGTAGCCTAAATGTGAGACATCGGCAAAAACAGCCGAGACAAGGGCCAAAGCAATCACTAGAGATTTCTGTAAAATAAAAGTTCAAGATATAGATTACAATGCTATGTAGTTAAGTTTAAGAGCTTGCCATTGTTATTTCCTTAAGGTATAGTTGCTGAATCGAAGACTTCTTATTGAATGATATCAAATCTTGTTGACAAACCGAATTTATATTCGCATCTGGCGTAAAAGTTTCGAGCGGAAGTCTTCTCGCCAGCTGTATGATAAAAATTTGAGCTCAACTGGTGGAACATCAGTAACAACATTCAATATCTTAATTCCACTTCTCGTTCTGCATACCGACATACATTTTTTTCTTAATTAAAAATCATTCACAGTACACTAAATCGATTAAATTAACCAATCGCATTAGGTTGCCTTGTTAATCGGGGTTCATTTAGTTCAACATTTTTTTTATTTCATTTTTTAATTAATCACAGTCGTAGTGGTTCAAGTACAAGTCTTTAGTTGAAACAAGCAAGCCTTGCTAAGTTAACGCCCGCGTATACGAAGAGAGGGAGAGTTAGAAACAACGATTTAAATACCAATCTAACGTATAAAACTAAAAATAGTTTCTTGTATCGATGTAGATTTGTAAGATAACAACTTAAGCCTTCTATATTTACACAGTTTTTATTTTAAATGGCATTTCAAATTATAATTCTCTCATGGGTCAGTTATGTTAAGACTCATAAGTTGTTGTCAATAGAGCACTTGTTTCATTGCCAATTTTCGCGGAACACTTAATTTGACGGCAAGAGAGTGCGCATCATAGAATTTGAAAGGAAGAGCTAAAACTGTCAAATATTGAAAGGAAACAGTTTATTTAATGATTTCATTGATTTCATTAAGTGTTTTTTTGTTTATTTTGACGATGTGTTAATCATTTGTTTTATGTTTGACTTAGCCAACAAGCCTCTGGTAGAACGTGTCTTTGCAAAGTGGGTATTCATGAATTAATACATAAATTTTCTTTTTTTTTGGTTTTACTATTCCACGAGCTTACGTTTTACTATTTAAAGTTATGAGGCTGAGTAAAAGGTGGCATGTGCAAGATTTCTAGATACTTCTAGCGTTATTAATAAACTACGACTAGCAAGCGTTTAACTTTGAACAGTATTTAAACGGATGATCAATCAAAAACTGTTTGATAAACACTGCCATTCCATTGATTGACGTTTAAAGCTCGTCCAAATACTTAGACAACGACCGATGGCTGTTTAACGAGTGACCCGCGGTTTTTATCAAATTTTCTGTCAAAAAATGGCATAGATAAATTTAAGGTTTGCTTTACTTATAAAGTTTATCTGTTATTTGCTGTAAATAATTGATCAATTAAATTAAATAAACAAATTTCAATTGATTGTAATGTCATTTTTTGTGATGTTACCACATTTATTCCACATATTTTTAGTAAACATTTGGAGCAATTACATGTTAGTTTTTTATTATTTATCAGAAAATTTAGGTACAGTCTAATCAGCGTTCCAGGTGTTGTCTAATGAACTTAAGTGTTAAGCTTGGCGCAAACGGTTGAATTGGTGTTGGGAAGTAAAACACCGAAGAGGCTAGCTATGTTTGTACCTGTAGTGGGTAGTTTTTTTATGTGGCTTCCAAGAGGTCAAAAAATATATGTGGGCAAATGTGAGCAAAATTATGCCTCAATCAAAAAATGTGCTTTGTGCAAAATTATAGAAGAGCGCAAGACAAATAAATGATAAAAAGCTGTATAACATTTGACTGAAGCAGTGCAATAGTTACACTTATTTGGGTATAAAGCTTAAATTCTTAATCACTTATAATTTATATCATCTGAATGTACGAAAAGATTAATAACGTTACGGTTATAACATAATATTGCCATGCATAAGATTATAATACGATTAAAATAAAAAAGGGGAAGACATACATATTACTCATTCAAAAAATGAGATTTTAATCGGAGTGAGTTAACAAAATAAATTATAAATATTTTGGATAAGGTAACAACTTGCAGAATCAAAAAAATCGCTAGTATTGTTACCGTAGATACGAAACAATGAAGATTCTAAAATTTACGTTCTAGAGTTTCATAACAAATTAAGCATCGGACACTTTGATCAATTTTATATAATACACCTTTAATGCAAAGGCGCAAATTGAATCTTTGACAGAAAAAAATTGTTTCGATAGGAAAGATTATTGCTTATACTTTAGGGATGGCAGTTTGTTGCAATTCATTGCAGTAGAGTTTGAACAACTTAAGACATCCTAGAATTTAAGATATCTATCATAACGTTCGAATGCAAGTTTTTGTAAAATTTCAGCAAATGCAAGAACTTTAGTGTTTTTTGTGGATTTTATTCAATGAGGAATAAACAATAAGTAATAAGTAGTAATTGAAAATAAGTAAATGAAAGTAAAGACTAAAAAAAACGGGAAAAAGTTTAAAAAAAAGTTTAATCTTACTTTGGGTCTTATCAAGGCGGAATGAGAGGTATTTTACGTCGAAACAAATGATGCATATCGGTTTCTAACAATGATCGCATCAGTTGCACGTTTTAATTTTTTTCCAGTGAGGACATGCCCCACAGTGCTATACATCTGGTACCGGCCAAAATAGATAAACTAGTTTTTCCTAGGCCAAACTAGTTCATCCGAAGCGTATATGTCATGGTATTTGGGCAGCCTTTGGCCGCAACTCAGGGATTACATCATGCCTAAAATCTGCTTTGCGGAGACCTTCGGCCGCGGCACACTTTAGTATATCCAACGCCGGTTTATTTCCGACGAGCGTATTGGCCATAGTACAATAAACCGCGGCCAAAGGCCTACGCTAAGCCGTTATTGGACATATTGGAGGATGTATGCCTTGATCCGCCGCCAAAAGGCGATCACCTACCTTAACATATTAAAATTTCAAGGCATTCGGGAGTAAATAATAAATAAAAAAGGTAAATAATAGCCCTAGTTCATCCTAGGCTAAACTGGTTCATCCTAACACGCTTGGGATGAACTAGTTTGACCTAGGGCAATGATTTGAATAATACACAACTTTATTTGGTTAGATTTGAACCTGTTTTGTTTTTAGAATTGTCTGAATGCGACCCCGTTCGTTAGCTAGCTCGGCTGCAGAATGCTGTTTTTTTGTTAGACAAAATTGAATATTTAAAATGAAGTTGAGAAATTCTCAAATTCTTCAAATTGAAGAAAACAATAATAATGCGGTAACATGGAATTAATAGTAAAATACCATTAAAAACCACATTGAATATCTGAATCACTTTATAGTAGACGTAGTAATGGCTCAAAAATAGCACAAGTCCTATTAATTTTGAATGAAAACTATTGTGCCAAAGAGATTTTAGCATTATTTTCTAAACTATGAAATCAGGAGGACCATAATTGATGGGTTATAGGATATTTTCCCCTGAGCGCATGAGAATTTGAGCTTCAATATATCAAGGTCAAAAATGATAGTATAGAAAGAAAAAAAAAAGAAAATCTTTTCTTTAAGCATCGTTTTTAATTGTCTTTATCGTAATAACACAGTAACTTTTGAAAATCAAGATGCTTGTTATAGTTCTATTTAATATAATTCGTTATATTCTAAGGATACAATACAATATTATATGACTAAAGATCGTTTAATGGCGTTGACGAAGTCTGTAACGACGTTGAGTCTTATAATGATAACCATCAGATTGCAGATTACCTTCAGCTAAACCATAGCTTGGTGCTGATTGAAATACTGGAGCCGACTCATGATAAGCTTGTGCTTGTGCTTGCGCATGATGATGAACTGGCGCTGGTGCGTGATATACTGGAGCTGGTGCATGATATACTGGTGCAGGTGCGTGATATACAGGAGCTGGTGCATGGTATACTGGCGCAGGTGCGTAATGAACTGGTTCTGGTGCATGGTATACTGGAGCTGGAGCATGGTACACAGGTACTGGTGCATGATAAACTGGTGCAGGAGCATGTTGTACAGGAGGCAAATAATCATTTGATGGAACTGGTGCTGGAGCATGATATACAGGTGCCGGTGCGTGATATACTGGTGCTGGTGCTTGATACACTGGTGCTGGGGCGTGATACACTGGTGCTGGGGCGTGATACACTGGTGCTGGAGCGTGATACACTGGTGCTGGGGCGTGATATACTGGCGCAGGGGCATGGTATACTGGAGCTGGTGCATGGTACACAGGTGCCGGTGCATGATAAACTGGTGCAGGTGCGTGATACACCGGAGCTTGTTCATGATATACCGGCGCTTGTTCATGCTGCACAGGTGGCAAGTACTCATTTGAGGGCTCATTGTAACTAGGTGTATTTTCATGGGGTGGAAGATAATCATTGCTTATACCACCACTGACAGCGGAGACGGCACAGATGGCCAATACAACAAAGATGTGATTCTAAAATGAAAAATCAAAAGAAAATTAGCAATTATATAAATTTTAAATATAAGGAATCTCATTTAATTTATATTTTTCATTCCATGTTTTGCTAATAACTCACCATTTTTCTTGTTGTCTGTTATTCTACGATACCTGAAGAATTGAACGAAATTTGACAGCTACACCTTTTTATATGCGAGTAGCTTTACAAAACTCTTGTTTAAATCCGTGTATTTCTATCTATTCAACCATCAAAAGTATTCTGAGCATATTTTATGCAAATTTTAATGTGTTTCTTTTTTTCATTCCCAACTTTTCATCAGCTCATTCCGGTTTATGCAAAAACTATCGTTTAAAATAGTGGCTTGTTTTATCTTTAAAACTTTTGCAAAAAATTAATAAAAAAAAAATACAATGGAACTTGTATGAATTTTGATTTTTTCGGCAAGGTAATAAATAATGAATAAACCATATTTGGGCAAGCGCGTTATACCGCACAATGCGTGGTATATTTAGTTTATTTTATCTTTTGTAACACTTGGAAAAAGGCGTGGCTTATAAGTATATTAAGCTATATACATATGTATTTCAGTGACAACTGATGCCTAGCTAATCCGCCGGAAAGAACATTTTTCGGAGACCATTAACCTTCCACCCGGAAGCGGTAAGGGCTCTTGTCAGCTTTCACTAACAAAGAAAACTCACTGTCGAGTTCAATGTTTCTATTGACATTCTGCGAGTCATCACTACACTCGCATAAAACAGAACGATCACATGACATGACTTGACTTCGTTTCTACTCTGACTCGTACTTCCTCGTCAACGTTGTTCAAGCCGAACAAAATATTTAAAACACTGAACATGAGAAAAAACAATGAATGCAGTAAGTCAACTGTTGTATCAATGTGTCGTCAAACGGGTGAAGGGTAGAGTTTTTAAAGATTGATTATATGATATGATTTGTTATGCGTTCGTTTCTTAGTGGCACGCGTCATTCAAATTGATATTGATGTTCAAATTACCTGCACAAGTGCACTCGATCAGACCTTTAAAATACTTTAGTAAAAACCCTAAAAAAGGGAACACTAAAATAACAGGGGCATTTTGATACTATCAATCCGTCCATAATCTTGACCTTCACGAGAGTTAGTGAAATATTAGAACCAATTATCTGGAAACAACAAGCAGCATATCTGAAATTGCCTTATAATAAGGAAATCAATATAAAAGCGAATACAGACAGATACATACGGCAACTTACTATAAAAATTGTATCGAAAAAATGGAAGATCGCTATACTCGGTGTAACGCCGCCCTCAAAGGAAACTATGTTGACTAAATAGATCGAATTTTGCCAAAAAAATGTGTTTTGCTATGGTAGCCTGGTGAATTTTCAAATCACCTTTTATAGCGAAGATGATTCTAAGTAGTATGGATATCCTTGAAGCCACCGCTATCCGGTGTTTTCACGCTGCTCAAGTAAGTAATAAGTGATTGGACGAATCAGAATGCGTTTTGTTTTGCTTACCTCAGAAACGTGATATTTTTTGACTTACCTTTCGCCATCTTCGAAACATTTCTGCGGCCTATGAGCAGAATGAGGTATAAGGTATTGAAGAAAATTTATTAATTTAGTTAAGAGAACAACGGGCAACAGTTTTCATTGAATATAGTAATTACCAATAGGCAGATACATAACTAAAAATTTTATTCATAATGTTCTGTATTTTCTATAATTTTTAGAAAATTTTTCGAAAATTATATGCAAACATACTAGGGCTTTATAGGGACATAACAAGTGAGTTTTTTGCTATTTGTTTTTTCAGTGTAAACCCAAATCATTGAATTTTACTATCGAAATTCATCTGTAAATGCACCCTGAAAAATGCACAGTTCGGTCGGCGGCATCATTGGACCGTACTTTTTCAAAAATAATGAAAATCTCAAAGTTACAGTCAATGTACCGTGCGATGATTTCCGACTTTTTTTGCCCAAAATGGAAGAATTGAACTTGGTTGACATGTGGTTTTAACAAGACGGTGTCATATGCAACACGGCACGCGATACCATGGACCAATTGAGAGGTGAGTGAGGTGAACAATTAATATCACGTCAGATCATGCGATTTGACCCAACTAGACAATTTTTCTGGGGTTACGTGAAATCTTTCGTGTACAGAAGCAAGCCAGTCAAAATTGCAGCCCTGGAAGACAACATTGCAGCTGCCATTGGTGAGACCAGGGCCGTATCTAGGGGGGAGAGATGCTAGGGGATAGAACCCCTCCCCCCGAAGTATTTTGACGGACACTATATAGAAACGATTTTGCATAGTAGAAAAAAATCTCAAATCCACAAACCCCCTTCTTCCCTCTCCCCCGAAATAAAATCTTGGATACGGCTATGGGTGAGACACCGACCGAAATGCTGGAAAAATTATAAAAAAATTTGAGCCAACTTAGACGTAGCTGCGGGAAACATTTACATGAACTAATCTTTTAAAAGTAAATGAATGGAATTGTTGTATCGCTCCAAATAAATATTTCATTCATTATTGCAAATTTTCCGTACATTTTTAAGTTTTCAAAACCAAACCCTTAAAAAATCACCCGATGTACTCAGAATTAATGAAAGTGTTTATGATAGAAAACATTGGATGTGGTCAAGCAAAACATCTCTACAAAATTTAGCTAGTTACTTCTTGAAGTGGACTGTCGTATTTAATACGACAAACCGAAGATAGGGTATTGAGATTTTAATCAATTGAAAAACTAAAATGTTAATAAATTGGCCGATAGGCCATCAAAAATTATCTCAATAAATTTGAATACAATATGTATAATATTTGCAAATTTTGACTGAAACATTAAATGATTAGAATAGCATGGTTTGAATGGAATATAAATTAATTGTTGATGTTTGCTAAATTATATTTTTCTTATGCTCATTACGTCATTAGTAAGACAATAGTTCGTTTGTATGGAAATTATGCTTAGGATTATACAAATAGTTGCTTTAAATTTAAGGCAAAAATATTTTTGCTAAGACTAGTTCTGCAATATTTATGGATATTAGTTTTTTTTAAAAATTTAAATTTTATTGTTGCGAATTTTTGAAATATTTTTTTATTTTAATTTATGTTATCATTTGTATGTGCGTGGTCAGAGAAGTTGCTATGTACAGTTTCTCACAGTGTCAAATGAAATCCTTTTAACTTTATTAATCCGGCCAAAAGGAGAGGAGAGGAAGTTGTATTTTCCTAAAATAATAAAAAGTCAAGTTTTTGCTCATAAAATTGAAAATTTTGAAACGAAAATCATAGGCTTGGACTTCAAATTTTTAAATGCATATGTTAATATTCGTATCTCTCTGAAATTTTTCGATCTCAAAAATGTAATTTGATGTAAATTTGTGTTAACACGTCGCCTTCTCGTTTGTTTTATTCTAAAATGTTTAGATATTTATAACCTCTTTGTTTCTCATCAAAAGACGCTAACAAGACTTTTATTGTCGTTGGTCTGTAAAGGGCTTTAGTCAAAATAAATTTTAAAAAACATATAAGCAAAAAAAACCATAACAACAGCTATAATTTCATTTTAAATTTTAAATTATGCCAATAAGTTTTCGGTTAAATACCTTGAACAAATAAAAATATGAGCTCCAATGGAAGTAGAATGAGAAAGATTTTGTATTCCTTTTAAGAAATACTTTATTTTTGTCTGCGTAGGGAAAAATGCTTTTCAATAGAGTTCTGCATGAGTGCACTCGAAGCGACCATCAAACTACTCACCACGTTGCCAGTCCATCGAGCCCTTGTCAAGCAAGGTGAGAACTGCATTTGCAAATAAATCGAAAATAAAACGTTCTACAAGTTCAAAAACTCGAAGTGTATTACTTTCGGAAGTTTATATGATGATCGTTTCGAGTGCACTTATAAAGACCTCTTATACGCATCACTTTTTTACTATCGAAAGGTGGCTTCCGCTATGTATTAACCCATCGCGTCTGTAGAAAATGGATTTTCGAAAGTAGAAAATAACTTTTGCCTAATTATACCCTACACTTTGTCAGTCCGTTTGTAACACAAAGGAAGGGGCGTGGTAGTTTTAGAAAAGCATATATATTATTGGTATGCGTCACAACTTGAGAGGATTTAGCAATTTTTCTTCTTTTAATTTCATTCATTCAACCATCAAGATTACAGGAAAATCCGGACACACCAGGAAATCGGCCACACAAATGAAAAATTAAAATCGTTTTATTGCGAGAGTTATATAATGTGGAGTATTCGAATTTCTCACAAATAACTTGGGCAGGCTTTGTACTAAAAGTTCACAAATTTCGAACTGAGGACGTGGCGCTTACCATACAAGCAAACACTTGAGAACACTATAGTGTGTGATTAATTTATAGGAATGATTCGAAAATTCTCTGGGCAAGAACAAGGCTACAAAGGAACAAAAAATTTAAAGTAATACAACCAAATACTAATAAGAAGCTATGGTTCAGAACCAGAAAAAGTGTTGCTTTGAATAAAGGGCATGGCAACTACTATATAAGTAAAACCTTCTAGACTTACCTTAAAAATTTCAAGTCCTACGCGCGCACATTTATTGAGTTTATAATATTTGACAAAGCCGTAACAACAATTGCTAGATTTTTTTTGTGTTAGAATTTTTTCGGATGAATTTAGAGTATTCTAAAAAAAAATATAGAAGTCAGAAATCTCCTAAGCGATAATGATATAAAAATGTGCTGAAAGCAAAATGTAAACTTTATTCCTTTACCTAAGCTTTAAGTTTTCAACGTTGAAAGTGTTGCAATATATCAAAAGCAAATAATTTACTTTCAACTACCAATTTTTCAGAAGTATTCAAGAAAACCTGCGCCAGTTCCGTTAAAAAACTCTTTTATCTTTTCTATTCTATGCAATTATTCATACTCAGAGAAAATACCGGAATTTTTCGTTTGACAATAGTTGCCTAATCTGACCTCAATTCAGAAACGTCAGATTCTTTCCCATCCTAGTAGATAGCAACAACCTAATTTACAGTATTTTGTTTTAAAAGTTTAACAAATTTTTCCCAAAATACTACATACTTATTAATGATATTTTGATATTAAATCCCCCAAAGTTGACATTAATAAATTTTATTTAAAAATTGAAAGTCACAGATTGTTGAATAGAAAATATAAACAAAAATGCAACATCATAAAAGAAACGAGTTCATATAATGTGTGTCAAACTACGGAACTGTAGTTTTGATTCATGTGTTTTTTTAGTTCGCGTATATGACAATGAATGGCAAGTGCTTGCGGTATAGTCCGTGTGAAGTTAAAGATTAAACGAATTCAATATGAAATGAGATTTGTTCGCAACCTTTATTTATGTAGCAAAATTACAAAGTACTGCTCAAAACATCTCTCATATAGTCGCATTTGTAAAATCCGTTTCTTAAGAAAAATACACTCACGCGCCTAGCTCCCGCTTTAGGTTGAAACATTCCAGACATCTCTCTCAAACTGGAGTAATTTTCCTAAACATTACTCGTTTTCGATGCATCTGTTTCACATTCCACATTTGTACACATCGTACATATATAAAAAATATACTTTTATATTCAGTAAACATTTAATTATGTTCTGCAAACATTTGGTATTGACATACAAACTAACTTATACCAAGCATCAATATACCAAGAATAACTCGACTTAAGCAGCCAAACAGGAAATAATTTTTGCAACAATTAGTGATAAAGTTATCATGCTATCTGAATACTTTTGATATCCAACTTAAAGATATAAGCTTCTGTTTTACGATATTTTACGATTGCGGCAGGTGTTGTCTTCTTCTATTTGTTTGTTTTTGCTATTTACAGTCAATTAAAGCGCATTAGCAGATTAATAAGTATGCACACAGCAAGCTATTTCCTTCAATATAAAGGGTGTTTTTTTTAGAGGTTTGTTTTTTGAATAGAGATAAAACTGGCATTTTATGGTCAAATCTGGCAACTCTAATGTCATTTATGTTCAGTTTGGTTTGCCATTTGATCATGAACAGGTTAACAAAAGAACAACGCTTGCAAATCGTGCAACTTTATTTCGAAAATAATGGTTCAGTTCGCGAAGTTTACCGCAAGCTCCGTCCATTTTATGGTCGACATAATCGTCCATCAGAGCAATTAATTCGGTTAACCATGGATCGTTTTCGCACTACGTTTACTCTATGTGATAATACGCATCCGCAGAGACGTCGAACAGTGCGCACCGAAGAAACAATTGCCGCTGTAGAGCAAAATGTTGAAGAGGACCCGAATGAATTGATTCGCCACCGTGCACAGCAATTGGAGCTTTGTCCATCAACTTTATGGAAGATTTTGCGCAAAGATCTTGGCTTGCGACCTTACAAGATCCAGCTTGTGCAAGAATTAAAGCCGCGAGACCATGCAATGCGTCGTGATTTTGGTGTATGGGCCGAAAATGAGATTGATCTCGATGCTGATTTTCATCGCAAAATTTTGTTCAGTGATGAGGCTCATTTTTGGTTGAATGGCTACGTCAACAAGCAAAATTGCCGCATTTGGAGTGAAGAGAATCCACATGAGACCCTTGAGACGCCATTACATCCACAAAAACTGACTGTTTGGTGTGCTCTATGGGCTGGTGGAGTCATTGGGCCATACTTCTTCCGAAATAATGCTGGAGAGTCAGTTACCGTAAATGGAGACCGCTATAGAGCCATGATAACCGTCTATTTTGTTCCCGAATTGGATGGCATGAATGTGGATGAGTTGTGGTTCCACCAAGACGGCGCTACATGCCACACAGCGCACGTCACAATCGATTTATTGAAGGAAACATTCGATGAGCGCATAATTTCGCGGAATGGACCTGTCAATTGGCCACCAAGATCGTGTGATTTGACACCATTGGATTATTTTCTTTGGGGATATGTGAAGTCGCTCGTCTACGCCAACAAACCAGAAACGTTAGGGGACTTGGAAGCCAACATTCGTGGCGTTATTGCCGACATACGGCCCCATATGCTCGAAAAAGTGGTTCAAAATTGGACCTGTAGAATTGGCTTTATTCGAGCCAGCCGCGGCGGCCACATGCCCGAAATCATATTTAAACATTAATGGCATAAAATTATCCTTCCAATAAAGCCAAATTGATGGACATTAAAATGAGTTTCTTGTGTTTTATTTCAATTCGAAGCTCTATACCTCTAAAAAAAACACCCTTTATTAAAAATTATTTTATTTAGTCTGTAATCGGTTGGAGTGATTTAAACTAGCATACTTCAAAAGATAACAATATATATAATTATGTTTTGCTAATACGACAAGTTGATGTTTTCAACTAACTTAGTTAGCTTCTATTTTTGTTTCCGTTTGTCCTTCATAAATTTCCATAATATTTATTCGATCTTAAGTCCATGAAGCTTTGAGCATTCTTGGGTCTTTAGCAAAGATCATTAAGGCTATACAGAATTGTTCAGAGTAGGAGTTCTGTATATAAGGGACAAATGAGAGTAGCAGCTCCCATACAAAAAGAAATCAAACTCAAATCGCTACACCTTGGCACCTGCGAGAATAAGCAGTTTTTAAATTTAGTACATCGATGTTTACAGTCTGCGCTAAGCGCCTTATAAAACTTAAGCGGGATCTAATAACAAGGCGGGCTTCTTAAACAACAATACCACTCACAAATCTTAGCACCCATGACAACTACAAGCTTGAAATTTGCTATTTAAATGCATAAAGCTAGCGTCCAGTTACTCGAAAAATATAAATCGGGTGTGGCTTTTCACATACATTTTAAACATTTAAAATGCTATACCTTAGCACCATTGCAGTTAATGTTTTGAAATTTGATGTACTATGTATGTATGTACATATGTATATTAGTTAACGTAAGCCAAAGTTTTTATTTCTCATTTTTACCATACCTTCTCTATTGCTGCTTATTAATTGGAACTTATTGTTAGTTTATTTGTATTGCGTTCTTCAAATTTCAAATGAGAACTAAAATTTTCAGTAGAATAAACTATCAGGATATCTATCAGGATGCAGGTTAGACAAAACTTTAAAAATCCTAATATTGGACTCTAATTTTACCAAAATATCTGATTTGGCTAAGGTGACCGGACAAGCCTGCATTGTTCTTGGCTCGGCTACATAGCTACATAGGTTTTTGTAGAGCTTTCCATAAAAAGGCATAAATGAGGCTAGCCAGCTCGGGTACTTACCCGAATCGTTCAGTTCCGTTAATGATTTGGATAAACTGATCAGAAATGGACGAAATTTTATAAGGCTTTCCCAAATAGGGCTGCAATATACATAACTAATCATTCCCA
The DNA here is from genome assembly GCA_963680825.1 of Meiosimyza decipiens. Classification (NCBI taxonomy): domain Eukaryota; kingdom Metazoa; phylum Arthropoda; class Insecta; order Diptera; family Lauxaniidae; genus Meiosimyza; species Meiosimyza decipiens. The sequence goes on along the minus strand of OY804258.1, from coordinate 24,061,109 downwards.
TACCTAATCCGGAATTCCTTAATAGGTTTTCACCTTTCAGTTACTGATAATATTCAAATATGGTTGCCTTTGATGGGGTCCGCTATTCCTAGCCAAGTCTGGAGCTAACTATGATAGCAATTCCTACTCGAAATTGTATTCTCTGCTGGACCTACTAGACTAAAATATGTAAGGTTATCATATCGAAGAGTTAGATCCGATTAAATTTCTTTTGTAGCTATTAACAATTTCCACTCACCCGTCAATGTGAAAGTTTAAAAACGGCTTAGTGTAGGTAGATGGTTTGAAAACTACATAAATAAGTTGAAGCCATAAATTTATAGTTAATAGATGATAACTATGATTTGAGTTCAGGCTACATGAATATTGGAAGAAATGAAAAGGCTGATAAGCTAGCTATCCACGGCTCTCATTTTATATAAACTGAGTCGGACCTTAATGCAACGTATTAATTTTCATTAAAGAAATTCTGAAAAAGCTTTGATTAATTATAGCGATTTATAAAAGTTTCAGAAGTAAGTAAGTTAATAAAAACTTGTAGTATTTTTTATACAAAATTTTGTGTGATAAGTTTTATATAAGTCGCAATACCGCGCTTTTAAAATACCCTCTGGTGGTTAATGTTAGCAACTATTCGTCAATACATTTGTCTGAAACATCTTATGATCACGGTAGCTCATTCTTTTCTTGATGTCATTTGAATATTACTTAGATTTTGAATTTTTGGATACTAATTATGATAAATCGCAAAATTCTAAGAATATTATAAGTGTAGTTTTCATTTTACGAATCATTTTTGGAGATTAGTTTGGTTATGAAAGCCAATCTTTGAACAAGGAATTTGAAAATTTAATAATAAATTTTTTGGAAAAATTGTCACCGAACACGGCCTCAAAATTATTGCAAGGCACAAATTTTTTCTTAATTTTTCATTTTATTTTTTCGTTAATCCATTAAACTAAACAAAGCAAGGGTTTCAATAATACTCTTTCAATTTTATCAAATATATAGCGAACTGCCCTTTAGGCACGGTGTCTGAATCTAAGTCTACGAACAGTCTTGTATCTGTAGCCATCATCAGATAATTCTTGAGTATGAGATTGAACTGGAGCTGGGGCAGAGTAAACTGGACCCGGTGCTGGAGCATGATGGACTGGAGCTGGAGCAGAGTATACTGGAGCGGGTGCAGAGTAAACTGGAGCTTGGACAGGTGCTTGATAGCCATATCCTTGATCTACTTGAGCTGGAGCATGGTGAACTGGAGCTGGTGCAGAGTAAACTGGAGCTGGAGCAGGTGCATGATGGACTGGAGCAGGTGCATGATACACTGGAGCGGGTGCATGATGGACTGGAGCGGGTGCATGATGGACTGGAGCGGGTGCATGATACACTGGAGCGGGTGCATGATGGACTGGAGCAGGTGCATGATGGACTGGAGCAGGTGCATGATGCACTGGAGCTTGGACAGGAGCCTGATAACCATATCCTTGATCTACTTGAGCTGGAGCATGGTGAACTGGAGCTGGTGCAGAGTAAACAGGGGCTGGAGCGGGAGCATGGTGGACTGGAGCTGGTGCAGAATAAACTGGGGCTGGAGCGGGAGCATGGTGGACTGGTGCAGGTGCTGAGTAAACTGGTGCCGGAGCATGTTGAACTGGTGCAGGTGCTGAGTAAACTGGTGCTGGAGCAGGTGCATTATACGCATATCCTTGGTCAACTGGAGCTGGTGCATGATGGACTGGTGCTGGAGCTGGTGCATGATGGACTGGTGCTGGAGCTGAGTATTGTGGTGCTGGAGCTGAGTATTGTTGTGCTGGAGCTGAATATTGTGGTGCTGGAGCTGAGTATTGAGGCGCTGGAGCTGAATATTGTGGTGCTGGAGCTGAGTATTGTGGTGCTGGAGCTGAGTATTGTTGTGCTGGAGCTGAGTATTCTTGTGCTGGAGCAGGTTCTTGATAATTATATCCACTACCTCCTAACTCTGAAACATCAGCGCAGACGCAGGCCACTAAGGCGAAGGCAACAATGAAGAGTTTCTGCATAATTAAAAATTTCAATGTTATTAATGGTCTCATTGAGTTCGGTTTGTTTGTCTTGTTATCTAAAAATAAAACATAATTAACTTGAATACATACCATTATTTTTTAAATAATTATTTTCCTATTGAAATTTGCTAGCTGACTCCAGAGAAGACGAGTTAGTGAATGATGCCATCAAGCTAGAGTTTATTATTTATATAGAGATGTTGATATCTATACACAATAAACTAACAACTATTGTCTTAGTTGGTTGGCCAGTCTGTCTGTCCGTCGTCTGTACATGTTTTCATATGCGTTAATCCAACCGTCTACTAATTTTTATCATATTCTTGCAGAAGAAGACGCCTGAGTACGGAAGTATTGACTTCCAACTTCTATTTCATTTTCAATAGACCTACCCTTTGCTTAGCCACTGCGTATAATGTTGTACCGTACAATCTATCATTGATTTTTTTAAAGTAAAATTTGAATATACTAATGCTGTTGCCAGATTGGAAACTAAGTCATTGGTGACATACTTACAAGACTTTTAGTCTGTTAAAGAAAATATTAATCAGCCTTAAGCAACGACATTGTTGAGAAGGAGAATTGGTCATATATATAAATAAACCACAACGCAGGTGCTAGCGGTAAGTCTTAATTGCTCTATCAGTAATATTTTTCCCAGTTAATAAAATACTCGCATCTGCTTAAAATTTTAGAAATTGGTTTTTTTTTGGTTTGAGAGTATATGTGGCAAGACGCAATAGTTTTAGCGAGAAATTTGAATATATGTCTGGTGATCGTCAGAATGACGACGGTTATCTTAAGTTAAAGAAAAATAATTATGATCGAGTGTATTTATATACGCTTAATTGTAAAATAGAGCTTGAAATTTTCTTCAATAGCAGATCACACGCGACAGTTATGGCGCATTATCATCAATTCACGACCAAACTTCAGTTTTTTCACTAGATTTTAGCTACGGTGCAAACGTTGAAGATTCTGTTGACTCTGTGACTTATCAGCCGAGTGCTGAATACTAGCTACTGACACTCGTCGATAATTACTCAACAGCGTTGACCCATAGCGTATGCATTGTTCTAGTTGACGAGCGAGAAAATTAACGACGGGTACTGGCTGTTAAATTGAAACGCACTTTATCATATGAAACTGCTCAGATTTCCGGCGAAGGACATTTATTCATATTTAGTTAATCAAGCGGCTATGAGATAAAGTTACATTTTTGTTTTTTGTACTAGTATCTTAATGCTAGTGTTAGTTTTTATCCATTGTAATTGTGTCAAATTTACCAGGTGCGCTGCTAACCGCTGTGTTTCGAGCGAGAGTAAATAAGTTTCTAGTAAATAGGTTTCGGATATACAAATAAAAGACTTCGAGTTTGGTTTTAAAATATGTTTTATTCCTCAATATAATCTCCTTTAACTTCAATACACTTTTTCCAGCGATTCTTTAATTTATGTTTCCCATTTGTACGGCTTCTTGCTTCTTCATTTTCACTGGAAAATTTTTTTTCTCACAGAATTTTCTTGAGGCATAGGAATAGAAGGAAGTTAGATCTGGTGAGCCAAGTGAATGTTCCAACAACAGGTTCGTTGTCATGTTGATACATCATTTTTTCTTCGCTAAAGTCAGTTTTTCCTATCAAATTTTCACATCCAGCTTGTCGAAAAAGCTGTGATAACAATCGTCTGTTATTTTTTTCTCAGTTTCGAGGTAGTCGATGAACTAAGCACCGTTGGCAGCACAACCATAGTCTGAAACGCTTTAAACGTTCTTGAAAAACTTTCAGACGAATACGTTTTTTGTTCCAAAGTTAGCAAATGAGGATCCCATCTTCACATTAGTAAAGATCTCATGAACCATGTGAAATGCATGTGGCCTCAGCTAATTCCTCTTCAGTTAACCGGCGGTCTTCCAGTATCACATCCAGTATTTGGGCAACCATTTTTTGAAAAGTAGCTTTGGAGCAACCTTCGCGCTCGATATCTGCAATGCTAGTAAGATCACTTTTGAAATCTGCTATCGTGGTACTGAATCCTATTGATTGAACGTATGCTTTTTGTATGAGAAACAGACAAAAAAATTTCGTAGACTTCACTTTAGTTTGTACGTTTTTATGATGGTTTTCTCCAAACACTATATTTATACATTTCTTTTCTTCGAACTTCACTCGATTTATATTCTTTTTTTGCTTTCGTTATTGACAGAGCAACATTTAATGCTCCAAGTGTAAAAATTGCCAAAATTTTTGTTTTCTTCTTTCATTATGCGCTTCTCTTCTGACAATGAAAACTATTTTATATACTAAAAAAGTAACTTAATTCTAACTTTCATTAACAGCTAAAAATATGCAATGGTATTTTTCATTTCTTAAAAAACTAAAAGCATGCAATGGAATTTTTGTTTTTCTTTTATATAGTATGTTTTATTCTTTTGTCTTCTATTATACGCAAATTTTCTAACACCAGAAAATATTTTATTTAATAAACAAACAAGGACTTTCAAATCGGTTTCCTGTCAGTTAAAAGATTAAATTAGACAGCTACCACTCTAAATGAAACACATAATTTAAAAAAGTTGTCACTAACGCATTTAAGCAATTCCTACTGAGCCACATATGTTTTCACAAATATTTCACACCCTTCAACATTCAAAGAGACACACAAAACCGGCAAAGATCGAACTGTATAAATACTATCAACAACAACAACAATAACGACAACAGCAACATAACAAAACGCAATCAGTGGTACAACTTAACCATGAGAGTTAAAATTCATTTATTTGGTAAACTCTTTCTATGTTGTTGCCTTCTCTTGAATAAAAAAGTTTTTTCTTTTGTTTTTAGCTTAAAAGTAATGTTAAAAAAAAAATATAGAAAAAGAAAATATATTTAACAATATTTGTACATAGATATATACAATTTTTGCGTTTATTTCACATGGTTTTTGAAGAAAAAACATTGTACATTGTCTCATCAAAACGGTGTTCAAACTCAAAGAGATGACGACAGTGAAGAAGTTGAAGACGAGTGACTTCTTGCACTCGATCATTAATTTTAGTTGATCATTTAAAAATTTAACATATGACAAATAATGGGAAGTGGTTTTCGACAAAACTTATCCATTAGAAGACAAGCAGAGGTAATTGCTTCACCAAGTGTTTAACACAAAACTGCATTTCATTGGCGTAACAAGATATTTTTCCTGGGGATATCGGTTTGTGAAAATGTCGCATGAGTAACGTGTTATGGCAAATATAAATAGAGAAAATTTAACGATTTGCATTAAAAAATTGATTTAAGATTCTCTAAGCATTCTCAACCAGAGCTGTTCAACCCTAAGCTCTGCACGAACCATTTTGAAATCTTTTATCCCCTTTAATGAACCAATTCCTTCATATAATGCTCGCTGTAATCTTATTCATCTTGAGACTTTAGAAAAACGACGCCTGATCCAAAGTATTATGTTCATTTATGACATTATTAATGGTTACACTGATTACCCGACTATTCTAAGTTATATTTCTTTTAATATTCCCTTGAGAAATTACTATGCCATTAATGAGCCAATTAATAGAACTCTTTTAATGTTAAATAAACTATACAAAGGTAGTTCTTTTGATTTTTGCCTTTCAAAATGCATCTTGAAGTCTATTTTGATCTCATTAGTTAATAAGCTTGTCATTTAATCTATAATTAAATTTAAGTTTAAAAATTAATCCTAAGATATTATGTTATAGTCTGTAAGGTTTTTCCATAGACCGAATAAATAAATAAATGTGGAAAATGTTCAAAAAGGTTAAAGAAATCTAAAAATTTTTAAAAAAAAGTTACCACGCCCATATCGAAGATTGACCAAAAAATTCAAAAATTTCGAAAAATGTCGAAAAGTCTAATTATGTTGCAAAAGTCGATGGAAAAATTCTCCAAATTCGAAATATCGTCAATTTTTGGTAAAACGCCTGAAAAGTTTGAACAAAATCCAAAAAATATTGAAAAAGTCGAACAAATCGAAAAATTTAATATCAAGTTCAATCGTTTCGGAAAACGTCGAATAGTAAAACAATAGTTTAAAAAGTCGAAAAGTGTCAAAAACAGTCAAAAATTTTCGAAGCGGGTCGAAAAATTCGAGCAAAAATTGTGGCAGATAATCGTTGAATGATAATAGTTGTTAAAAATTTCCAAAACTGTGATGAAAATTGAAAATTTTCGATTAATTGTCGACCATGAAAAAAAGTAGAATAAAGTCGAAAATGTCTACAGAGTCAAAAGATGACGAAAAATTATGAACTACGTCGAAAAATATCAACAAAACATATCGAAAAATCAGAAACAATATCGAGAACTTATTGAGGAGTCAAAAAAGTGTTGTGTATGTTCAAAATAAGTTGAAAACTTGAAAAATGTTCTGCATTTGAATACCGTGACATATATTTCGTGCTAATGATAAACTTTTCTGAGTTATCCCTGGGGTGCTATGCCCCTCTAAGCTCTACCTAGTTAAGCCAAAAACCATACCGGCTATTTGGAGGTTTTGGTGCTCAACGAAATTGTTGATGTTTATAAATAGATATGTCATGAGTAGTTTATCGCTCGACTTGTTATCAATAAACAGTAGTAAAGTAGTTAACAAGTTGTTTTTTAACTCAAATCATGTGTTGATGTGCAGAAGTTATTGAAGATATAATCAATAGGTAGTTAGTTGATCAAATGACATTGATTGATGATTTAATATGGTGAGCTTATTATGGATCATCAAGTTAATTGAAATTAAACGTATCAAATTTAAAGATGGTTAGATGGTCCCGCATGCACCTAAATGTTGAATTGCCCTTAATTGAAAGAAAGAGGCGAAAGTATCAATAGTTCAAATTGTATTATTGTGAGATTAACAAGATGCTTGAGATAATATATTTGCCTTTTAAAAATTACAAAATTTCGAGCAATTTTTACCTTTACCTCATGCACCTTGACTCTTCACTTCCTAGAACGAATTGAAATTTATGTTTAGGAAGCTAATGTCTATAATTATTACCATACAACATTTCTGCCTACCAGATATATTAACATACCTGTCTGCGAACAAGTATCTTGAATGTTGTCTCCCTTATCTTTTGCGCTTATCAATTTACATAAATTTATGCAATATATTTGTAGTTTGAAATAAACTACTGCTAATTATGCATATTATTTTGAAACGAAACTTGTTTTGACTTTTGAAAAATTAAATATGAAAATTTAAGTTAACCAACCAAAGCAGCAAACAAAAAAGTACAGTTTGGCATGCTGAAATAGAAGGGTATGTATTTTAACTTGAAAACTATCATGCGGAATGAAATCTATTGGACAGCAATGTTGCAGTGACGTCACTTCTTAAGTAAGTGCAATTTGTAAAGTACACCGGGATTTTTACAAAGGCATGTAAGCCAAATGGACTTGAGTCTTTTTTTAGTTTTCAGCTAACCTTCATAGCAACATAATCTAAAAAAGACACATCAAAAGAGCTCTGGTATCGGAAATCATAATAAGGACTTTACCCTAAAATGTGTATCCCCAAAACTTCTCCGTTTTTGGAATGAAGCTATCGATTATAATCACGATTATTATCACATTTACATATTAGAACGGAAGTCAGCAGTCTTAATTCTAGTCACAAGCAGCTATATCAGTATTATTTCCACTACCAATGATTGTCTTCATGTGTTGTATACACCTTCTTTGCACATAATACGGGTATTCATCTGAGCGCGCAAGCTTCTCATTGCTGCAAATAGGCAATTTTACGTGATGTGTTTCATGTGACAGTTGATGACCAAACATAGAGCTTTCATAATTAAATTGCCGAAAGAAAGCGAGAAAGTTTAGTTTTTTTTTTAAAATTATTCGTTTGCGAGGGTTGAAAAATGCACAGTTTGCGAGGGTTTCGTGTATTTTGATGAATACGCATAAAGAATTATATTATTGATACATTGGCGTTCTGTATATAAATTAATTTTGTTCTTGCTATTAAAATACAGACTGTGAATTTGGTATCATTTGCTACCTCGAGCCTTAAAGACTTTCAAAAGTTTTATTTTTGAATACTCATGAAAAATTCAGAACTTATCGGCGTCTTATTTTAAAAATGATAAAAAACATAATGCATGCGTGACATATATGTTATATTCCAACATTTTTTCGTTTTTGTGAATAATAATAGTCCTAGCCGTCTTGAAAAAATAAAAATGTTTATTCAATAAACTCTTTTGATTCGTAAAAATCAAAAAAAATTATGAAAATAATGTGTAATGTTTTTTAAAAGGCCCGTTTACACTACGAACACCCTATTCAAAATATTTTTGGTGTCAATGTGTGACGGATTTATGATAAAGATTGACAGCTAAGGCTCAGAAACTGAATTTTTTTTAAATATATTCATGAGGAATATTAAAAAACGTTTTTAAAATAGGTGCAGATTTGAATGCTATAGGAAGTTTTGAACGTTGAGGTAGCGGATAGCCCCAGTTTATCGGGGGCACGACCAGTGCGGGCAATCCGTAACAAAAAACAGAGAAAGTATTCCGGAGCACGATTTAATCTTAACTATGGCAATTTGTTTTTACTTGCCATATTTTCAAATGGAAATAAAAATCAAAACTTATCAAAAATTACCGGAAATTTGACAATATTTGGTAAATAGTTTAATGTAATGCCACGAATAAAGCCCAGTCTGGAGATCCAAATTTTTCATCCTTTTTTTATTTCTTTAGGAATGTGGCGAACGTAGGATTCCAAATGACCTAACTTCGCTGACTTATTCGCACTGACTAGGAACTTGATGTGTCCTAACAGATAATAATACACATCTTTCAAATCACAATATCTTTTAGGCTAATGCAATTCACAATTTCAAGAATGATTAATGATTTGTTATTTTAAGGCTCAGAGGCATGTTTTTTGTTATTTCAGTATCAAGTTCTTAAGATGGAGTTTACTTTTTTATAAAAGTAATTGACAGTTTCAGTAGACTTTTTCGAAATTTTAATGTTTTGAGTCTCTGTATCAAGTCTCTTTATAATTTCCAAATTTTGTTTAATTTGATTTTTGCGTGAATTTCGTTCATTTTACCAATGCCGCAAAATTTATGATCAAAGTTATTCTTTTAATTTTTAGTATTTTTGCTCAAAAATGTCTTCAATAATGGCGGTTGTACAATGAAGTATTTTTTGACAGGTGTCTAAGCATAAGCGTGGCCAGGAATTTTTCGAATGGGTTCCAATACTGAAAATTGCGCCCTATACAAAGGTCTTAACCTTCTATATTCTTAAAATTTTTTTACAATGAAATTTTTATGAGATATTTGGAATTTATACTTTTTTTTTAAATTTTTAAACAAACATTTCAAAACTGATTTTGATATACACAATTGTACATGCAAATATAGAAAATAAAATTACTAATAATAAGATCATGTATTGAAACTTTTAGTTGCTCGATTAAAAAGAATATATGATTATAGAATTGGATTGAATTAAGGGAACTAACTAACCGATTTTAAATAATTTTTTCTCAATCAGATGTGAATAGATTATGTTGAAAATATGTTTTTGGGACTATAAAACTATTACGAAGAGAGTAATAGAGCCACGTTTTTAATATATCGAAAAGAAAATTTCCATATATCCCCACGTTAAATATTCGGTAACGTAGGAACCTAATTTCAAAAAATTATTCAGTTAAAAAAAGCGCGCTATTACTTGCTTCAAAATGTTGTAAACGGCTTGTAAAAAATTTTCAGCTTAATCCGTATTAAAATACCTCAAAATCCTATCTTTTTGTAATACAGTTGCTTTTTCAAATAAAAGCTTTCATGGAAGTTTTTCTTATTTTATTTACATTTTTAAAATCAAAACATTCTCTATTGTAATATAAAACAATAAAACAGATTGGGTTGTGCCTGTAATCAATAGTTTTTTAGTGAATTTGAATATGATTTTGCGCCCCGCAAAAGTTAGTGTGGGTTACGAGGAACCCACGGAACCCACTGTGGCCACGCCTATGTGTCTAAGGACGGTTTCGTTACAAGTAAGGAAAATGAAAATTTTGAGGCGATTTCAGAATTTTGAAATATTAATTTTAGTTTTTCTTTAGTTACCAGCTAAACTCAATAGATTTCTTGTTTGGAAAATTTTCTCAATTTTTTTCAACATTAAGTTCTAATTCATGGTAAAAGTTTTCAAAAAAGGTCAAACATCAATATAGACGTAGGTTAAGTTTTACAGTTATACACAGAGATAATTATTTTGAGATTATCCCCTATGAGTCATTATGTTAAAACACAAAAATGAACTTTTTTTTTCAAAAAAAGCAATCGTGAAAAAATATCATCCATCAAGCTTCAACAAATACAACAGTGTTAACAGTGGCTCAAAATTCTGGGTGGAGTGGGATCAATAACTCAATTCATATAAATTATACGTTCATATTTTACTATCGATGGGTCTGTAATCTGTTAAGCACTATCAATCACCAGAACCCTACAAGATAAATTTAAAATCGAATATAGCTTTTTCTTAGCATAACAGGTACCAAACCCACTTTACAAAGCCCATTCCTATTTCCATCTGATGCATGCAATCTATCGCTAAAGTCTATGTAAAGATATCGTTTTTAAGTTTCGTTTATTTGATAACTTGTCAAATATTTCGCTTTGCAGTCAGAGCGGCTATTCTTAATCAGAAATTAATTTTCATATAGAATCTCAATTTGGGCAAGAGACAAAAAGTTTCTAATGGTCAAAAATTATTAAAATATTTGCAAAAAGTTTGAAACATCCGAGATAAAATTACTCTTTCAATAGCAAATTATTCAAGCAATATTTTAAAGTATTATACAATAAAATGAATAACTTATGAATTCAAAAATTCTAAGTTTTTTATGCAAACATTGTACTTTTTTTAAAAATTTAATCAAATTCAGTTGCATAAATTATGAAAATTTTAGAATTATACAAACAAAGCTGTAAAACAAATTTTTCATTAAAATTTATGAAGCATCAATTTTATAATTTTTTTCTTTTGTTGCCAAAATTTATTATGTCCACATAAATTAAATTTTTGCTATGCAAAAATTTTAAGGTTAGAAATTAATAATCTAATAAAAATTTGCGTATCCTTTATTAGAAGAGGCAAAAAATAAAACCGAAATTTTATAAATTTGCTTTTTTATATATATTTTTCGCCTATTATCTCTTACGGCCACTCGACGCCTTAGTGCCATGAAATAATCTGTGCACATGCAATTTGCTGTCATCAATATTTATATGATTTTTACTTAAGAAAAATCCCCTCAAATCCACGAAAAGTTTCTCAAAAACTTGTTTTACCACATGAGTTATGTGAAAGAAGAACTTAATATAAATGCTACTACCTATGTACCATCATTAATATTAATTATCAACTGAGTGATTTCATACAAAAATGCAGTTGTATTGCCTGAATGCGTAGTCAAGTTCGGTTTGGTCATCATGCTTAGCTTGTTATGCTGGTTTTTCTTTCTTTCAAAAGCGTCTTCTGATTTAATACCCATCATCCGGAAGTTGAGCAAGTTAACTTGCTATGTAGTAGGTTCTGTTTGGATATTCTGGTTTTTACTGTAGTTAGAGCTTAAAGCTCATTTATGATTCTACATGTGATATTATACTGGGTAGCTGAATACTGTGGATCTAAACTTGAAATAATAATAAATCGTAAGCAATGTGGTAAGGTAGAGATAAGTTGGTGTAGATGTACTCTAAATTAGTTTTGATTTTTATTATTGCAGCTTAAAATCAAACCAATTTTAGCTTAAGCCACACTTTTGTTACCTTTTCAAGGTAGGGCTGCTTTAACCCATGGGGCTCAAAAGTATGTCAGTTTACCCAAACTTACTTCGATATTCGATCCACAAAACTGTGACACAAAAGAGGTGTTACTTTTCGCTATATGGTCTTGGAATCAGGTAATCTTTTCAATAGAGTCTTCGCCATTTAAATTTCTTGGTTAATTTTTATCTTTCAGTAGGCAAAAGCCAATCCGATCGCAATTCTGCTTCTTTTTGTCAGCGTAGTAAAAAAATTTGGATCGTTTTACGGTGAAAGTCAGTACCTCTCGGCAAAATGTCTAATGCTCTTCGGAACACTGTATCCATTGCTACCAATAAAAGTGATGCTGAAAATATGCACTGTCTGCTGGATTACGGGAAAACCGAAAGAGATAATTGACTGAAATTTTGTACACAAGAAAAATTTTCTTGAGATTGAAAACGAACGAAAACAGTTCACGGACACGCCTACCGCTCATACAAATTAAACATTTAAAAGTGGGAGAGTTTTTTCATGTAGAGTAACTAAATTTGTCACAAATAATACTAATAATAACTCGGACAAGCTATAAACAGAAAGTTTGCAATTTTTATTAGGAGGTGTGGCACCCCTTATAAATACAAGTAAAATCTTGAAGACTTATAGAATTATTCAAGGTAATACATGCAAATTTCACAAAAACGATAGGAATGTCTTGGAAAAGCTATAAATCAAAATTGAATATTTTTCGACAAAAAGCCGTGGCACCTTCCATCGAAGCAAACACTTAAGAACATTGTATTAAGCGGTTATGAAACCAAATTTCATGTAAATTCATTTAAGAAATATCTCAGTCTAGCGTCAGAAAAAAATGGGCGCATTTTAACGAGAGGCAGTGTCAACACCAGTAGGACCATAAGCTTAACACAGGCACTTGTTTAAATAAATTAAATTAAATATTTAAACTGATTAAATTAAAAATATTCAATTTATTTGCACCACTGTGCAGCTATCTGAAGGCTGACCAGTTGTTGCCAACTTGTTTAGATAAATGTGCTCGTGTTAATAAATTAATTTGTTTTTTTCTTCATTTAAACGAAAAAACAAACAAACAGAAAACAAAAGTTTAATTATAGAGGAATATGAAACACTCGATGAGCATAAAAATTAATGTAAATTACGAAAATCCACGTAAGCCGAATGACGATAATTTTCTGACTATTTTTTTAAGATGTCAAATCTTCAAATAAAAAAATTATAGGTTTGATGCTGATGATAATAATTTGTGCCTTTTCATTAAGACGGGTAGTTAATGCAAAAGACTGGTCACACCTACGGTTCAATGCACCGCGAGCAGTAGAGTTAAGTGACAGATCGGTATAAAATATCACTATGGAGATTGACAGAAATGATGAAAAATCCAATATGATTTTTAATAAATTGGCTAATTTGTCAAAGACAAATCAAACTAATGTAAATGCGAATTTAAGAATATAAATTGGAAAAAATGCCAAAATTAATTAAGAAACAACTCGAAAAAAAAAAATATCGATTCATTAACTAAATTAACTAACAGTAAGTTTATAGAAGAGACAAATCCACAAGATTGTCTCTTATTTACTTTATTTTTATGTATCTATATACCAGTTAAAATTCATTTCAGACAAGTTAAAAATTTTTGAAAAAAACTAGAAGTTGCATTAACTAAAGTCAACTTTTTTTTTATTTTCACAAGCCCCCATTTGTGTGATTTTTAAAAATGTTTTTATATGACTAATTTACGATCTCTTGATTGCATGAGATTTTTGTTTTATTTCGATTTTGAAATATAAACTATAAATTGTTTCCTTTAAAAATTTTACTAGCTGCAAAAAAGTATAACACTTAATTGGGTTTATTTAGCTGTTTTATGAACATAGTGGATACATTATATATCGCCTTAAACTTAATTGCATTTAACAGTTATTTCGTTTGTATTAAAAAATCACAAGATTTTCAAAAGCTTTGAGAAAAAAAATAGAGTACATTAGACATTGAGAAAAAAATGGTTGAGCGATTATTTTTTTTTTCTGTGCTAATGAGAAAAAAAAGTTTCATATTAAAGTCTGCAACGGACGAAGGAGGAATATATAGCTCCAATCTCAAGTGGGCAACCATCGTGTCTTATGGCAAACGGGAAACTTGTTTGAATTGGTCACACTGTCATTAAAGAATAGAGGTCTGCGTGAGTACACCCGCTTTGTCAACCGATCAGTGTACTTGCTGTTGAGTACAATGGTTTTGTTGACATTGTGCAAGTTATTAGAACTCTACGATTTTGTTCGCATCTCTTAGCAGCACACGCCGCTTAGTTATTGTAATTTTTTTTATAACTTAAATAACAAACTAAAATTTTTACTACGAGTATCTCTGATCACATTTTTATGTTGTTGCAATAATTTACAACAATAATATTTACGGTAACCTTAAAATAAATACTCATAATACATAAATTCAGGTGTAGGTACTGATTTTTAATTTATATGATTTAATTTCGTGCCATAAGAATATATTAAAATTTTAACTCATTAATCTTTGGCTAAGCCTGGGCATTGCAATAATAAGTTCGCAGCACAAAGCAGCACGTCATAGCAAATCTATTGTCTTACCAAACGCAGTAAGAGACAACAAGTCACACAGTGCGGAATGCAATAAGCTACGAGTGCTTCCACTCGCTTTAACTCTTATAACATTTTATTTTGTTGGTCCGAGGGTAGAATAGGGCACTCAACTATTCTTCATAGCTTGACGTCTGTACCCTCCAAGTTGGACTATGTTGTTCCAGGAATCTCATTTAACATGGATTACGTATCTCATATTCCATCTAGGGATGACTGGATGGGTGGATTCTCGGGGAGAAGGGGTCATATTAATTTATACACTGATGGCTCCATGCTAAATAACCAAGTGGGTTATGGTATTTACTCCAAGGAACTGAAGTTAAGAATTGCTGCGAGATTACCAGATCATTGCAGCGTTTTTCAGGCGGAATTATAGCAATAGAGGAAGTAACATCCTGGCTAAATAGGAATGTTGTATCCAAAAAGGATATAAACATTTTCTCAGATAGTCGGGCAGCTATCAAATCTCTAGAATCAGTCTTCCTAAACTCACTAGTGGCCCAATAATGTCGCTCGTCTCTAAACAAGATGGCTCAACATTTTAACATTTGGTCTAAGTGAGTCAGTTTTTTTTAACCTAACCCAACATTTTATTTGTGAGTGCAATACTCACCTCGCTTACTTGGCCTTTTGGTTTATTTTGATTTGAACGCAAATCACGAGCGTTCGTTAGGGCCCGATAGGGTCGCAGCCGTGGCGAATTGCTTGATGGTGGTTTCAAGCGAACTCACCCAGAGTTCTAGTAAAGACTACAAGGAGTCCCTTTGACAGCAGCGTTTCAATCGTTTTTATGATTCGCAATAGCAAAATGTATTAATTTAATGAATATCCTTTTATTGTTCAAAATCAATGTAATTTTTTATATGAAAAGGAGCTCGTTGTCAGTTTATAGCCACTGACCTACATGCGGCGTTGTTTTAGGTTATTTAGCAAAATCTCAGCTAAAAATTTGAATTTCGATGTGTTGTAGAACAATTGTACATCTTGTCATAGAATTTTCGGCTATGCATTGAAATTTTTCTATGAGATTTCTCTCCATGTAGATATATTTCGTTTATTTCAATTAGATACGTAAAAAATGCAAATTAATTAAAAATTATAAGTTAAAGATTAAATCTACTTATTTTCCTTGGCGGTTGTAAAAATCTTCGAAAACCAGAATAAATGGAAGCAAATAAACAGCAAAGTTTTTAAAATACTATTATTTGAACAATACATTCTTTTGATAAAACCTATTCACATAATATATCTTTCCAAAATATATTTATTTTTTATATTTAAAGTAAGAAAAATTTGTGCGTTATTGTACTAATGCATAGTTAAATAACCTGTTGCAATGTTTGGTCAAACAGCTAATTTCGTTTGTCTTTACCCAATGCTAATTTACATTAAAATTAAACAAAAATTTAAAAAAATAACAAAATCGCGTTAAAATCTTTTAGTAAAAGTTAAAACACGTGTATTGTTTCAATTAAAGATGTCATTAAAATGAGAGTATCAAAAAAGCTGTGGAATGGAAAAACCGTATAACCATAGTTAAATAAAATATTTTTCTCGTATCTGAATACAGCCGTTATATTATAAAGACAATAAGCTAATGCAGAAAAAAGATGTATTGAAAGGCAAGGATACTTAAAATTACTAGAGTTCCCTTACAGGTTGAAATTCAACCACTATAGGTACAATACAAAATGGTTCAGTAAAATTTTATCTAATTAAAAATCATCGCACCCAAAAATTAAAACTATGGTGCCATGTTGCCCTATCTCTATCACTTCGTTAGGGTCAGTTAACTTTCAATGTTAAAACCAAAACAATTTATCTCCATACAAAATTTTATCAAAATCAATGTAGCAGTTCAGTCCTGACATGTTTCCCCATTATGGACGATGTCACGCCCACTAAAAGCTCACAGCGTTTTCAATCTATACTACACTTAATCAAAATCAGTCTATTATTTAAGCAGTGGAAACGTATTTATCGGATAGTGAAAATAAAAATTAAAATAATAAAACAACATTTTGCACTGCCGCTCTTCAGAACCTTTCAATCAAAAAATAATCCAGTTAAAATGGAACTAATTCACCTTCGCCTATTTACATATGCAATGTAGATATGCGGCCTGGACTACACAAATTATGGCCTTGTGCAAAAATACGTCGTTTTCTAGATATTGAACCTCATTTCTTATGTATGACAATTTTTCTGAAATTTTGACCGATTTGTTTCTTTTTCGGTATAAGCGTAGTAACCAAAGCTGCATACTCAATGAAATTAAAAAAGTGCAGCTTCTTAAAAATTTTGGCACCTTAAAGCCAAGGCTGATATATATTAGATTTCGTACAATTTCTGAATAAAAGCGACTTTTCGTAATACACGTAATTAGAATTTCGAAACCATAATTTCTCTACGTCTTTTCATATATTTAGATATGTGTCGTCGCCTCTGATTTCAGTCAAATTTAATCTGTGAAATTGATTTTGAGGTTTGGAGCAAACTATGTTAGGCTAGGTAGGTGTGGTACACTGAGAATATAATATGTTTGAATATAACAAGCGTATATTGCATATAGAGCAATTAAATATTTGATTGAGGCAAACATAAAATACTTCAACCAACACTTACCACTATTTGATCCAAATACAATATGTTCGGCTACAATAAATATTTGATTGCTCTATATGAAATATGCATTTTTTATATTCAAACTTATTGTTTTCTCAGTGTAGTGTGTTAAAAAGGCGCTGACTTAGCTTAAATGTTGATCACATGTGGTATCACAAGGTATTTAGCTTTAGCTTCTTGTTGAACGAACCAGCTTTCGAAACAAAACTAAGTAGCAAACGTATACTAACATGTCTATGGTTATCCAGATTATCAAATAAAAATGAACCAAGTGTTCTGCGTCGTTTTGTAGCAAGTACAGGCCAGCATCAAACGAAAGGTTTAGAATGTTTCGTAAAAAAACGATTAACTTTCGATGTTGCATAACCTAAAATATCTCTCAAAACCGTGATAACCACACTTTTATGATAAAATTTCTCGAAGACCGGAGCTATCAAAGAAATGCTGATCTCGGACTCAAATTCAGCCTGACAAAATCCTACGCAAATATATAATCTGGTTTCTAGGTAAAGAATTTCTTGGACTGTGTTACTGTCTAATCGTAAGTAAGGTATTAAATGAAAAATGGCTTAGTTTCAGAAAGCAATTCGATTAATTCTTTTAGTCTTATTTTTAGATACGAGTATTTATTAATTTTAATATTATTTTTGTTACGCAAGATTATCGAATACCTACATACAAAGTCAAATTGATGTTATAACTTACTTTCGAAAAATTTAATAGACGTCATCGTTTGTTTTTAATGTTAAATAAACATTTTTTTTTATTCAAACCAAATAAAAACTTAAATATTTTCCTCATTAATTTTATGAGCTCTAATCTTTTTTACTTAAATTAATGAATTTTAAAAATATTTTTGTCACCAGTTTATTCCATTAATATGATATTAATGCAAAACAAATTGGTAAACTTGTTTAAATTGGTTAGTTCTTTAATGAGTAAACTCGATTTGGATTTTGTTTGTCACAGCCTTATAAATATTATTATAAATTGTGACCAGCTTAGATTAGCATATAATAGATTTTTTACTAATTTCATGCATAGATTACATTCTGGAGTGTACTATATACTCCCAAGTTAGATTTAATATTTGTAGCAATAGTTTCCTGTTCACTTAAGTATTCTATCGCAAAATACTTAAGACGCTAGAAAAGCGAGCTAAAAGTGATATTTGTGTTTCTTAAAATTTTGTAAAAAAAATTGTGATCTTAAGTTTCATTCTTTTGGATTGAATTAATAGCCAGGAAAATATTTTAAGGTCAAGCGAAAAGCCGTTTCACTTCTGTATGCTGCTAAAGTTAAGTAATTTGCTTTATTTCAATGCTTCCTTTTGGTTCGATACAAATTTCAGTTATATTGCAAGCAATATCCCATGCATGTGTTACCATTAAAACCAAAACAGCAAAAATAACTGAACAGAACAAGCTGTGACCTCACTTTAATCGATAAAAAAAAAAAAAAATTGATGACCACATCCTTGATGCGTGTAATTGTTTTATTAAAACAAGTTTCGCTTTCATCGAAATGTGCATTCCTTTTGTTTTTATTTTATTTTTAGCAAATCTCGTGTTTTTGAACGGTGCCACAGTTACCCTTTTATAGTCATATTTTTTATTTATTTTTTTTTTTTTATTAAAATGCTGCGTTGCCAGTGACCTTCTTAAGGTATACAATACTAAGAGCATCGTTAACGTTTGTGTGCGGACTCTTTGCAAAAAAGGTTTATCGACACTTACATACGGTTAGCTTATGAAATATAATCTATACGATAAAGATCGACAAAATAATCAAAAATTCTGAATCTGCATCGAGTGCTTGAAAGGTTATGAATGTTTGTTTTGGGTTTTTTTATTATATGGATTGTGTAGTGTTAAACTTAAATAGGTCATACGGGAACTATAATAAATATTAGAATAATTCAGAATGCAATACAAATAATTTTCTAAAAAAAAATTTCCAAATCCATGGAAAACCATGCCTGCAGGCCTATTTTATGTTTCATATTATATTCTTTGTGGAAAATTAATATATTGCAGTATGCTGAGATTTATTGGATAATTGGAGATTGGGTAGTTTTGTCAAGTTTTTTCCCCTCCACAGTCTTTTCAAAATATTAAGTTAAAGAATATGTTCCACATCAGTGTTGGCATTTTCGGTACATATGAACTTTTTTCAGAATATTTCCGATGTGAAAATATGCGTCAGTACATTCGACAGATTTGTAGTACATTCGGTAAATGGACAAATTCTAGTACATTTGGAACATTTTTAGTACATTTTCGGTACATTTGAATTATTTTTATACAATAACCTTTGCTAATTTTATTAAATTTTGGTGAAATATGCATAACAAAATCCAATAACAACTTTTTAGTAAATGTTGGTTCCAGAAAGTACATTCTAAGTCCCTATTCAAAACATAAATGTTATCACTGTTCCACATTCCCTTTTTTTTGTTTTGTAACAAAACAGGCATAATGGCTCGACTTTTCCGGGAATTTTTTTTTTTTTTGTATATTGAAACATTTAGTGGTTGACCTATTTAATCACTGACGTTGTTAACATGTAGCTAATTAATATATTAAAATTATTTACAGTCTATATACAGTCTCTTTCAACTGCCCAAAGCTTCAATCAAAATAAATTTTCAAAAAGGGAATTAGACTATAAGAATTTAAATGATATCAGATATAAATGGAGAAGATCATACGATACTGTCAACTAAACAGCTGAAAAAAATCAAAAATTTTTAGAAAAAAAATACTATATATCTGTTGATAACTTTAGTTTATTTATAGTCATTGTGATTAAAAAATAACAAAAAAAAATGATATTGCTTGGGAGTTTTTAGCTATCCCACTACCAATAAAAAAACATATATTAATCACCATATATTGATAAAATAAATTAATTGCTAAACGAAACATTTACTAAAAGCATTTGTCTCCATTTTATACTTTTTCAAAAATTTCAATTCTCTTTTTAAATAATGACTTTAGAAACTTGCACAAAAATAATCAGCACAAATCTTAATTGCAAACTTATTTTCAAACAACAAGTTTGGCAGGTGGGCGAGTAACAGTAAATCACTTTATGTCAAAATAGAGATTAAGAATTTTTGTTTCGTTTCATATTTATTGAGACAAAAACATTAGAAGGCTTTAAAGCATTTGCCAAAATTGGCTTTTTCTGACTAGGTGAGATCAGCGTTGTGTTAAGCCATGATTTGAGGAGTGCAGCAAACATCTCTTGTGACCTGTATCCCTTTCAGCATATGGCCTCCATAAAACTTTTCGAACGTGCAGGATCAGAAGTGAATACTCTCCCACATTTTTCTGATTCAAGCATTTCTAGCGTTCGTTTTCACGATGGTTATAATGACCTCGTTAACTGCTACCCGTATGACTCCACTCTAATGCTTGCAAACATCGGATCTGAATGACATTTGGTGAGCAACTCAACGTTAGAAATAGTCCTTGACCACCAAATTTTCAGAATCAGCGCAGACCACACTTTTTCGCAAATAATGAAAACCCCAAAGTTACAGTCAATGGAGCAAGGTACCGTGCGATGATAACCGACTTTTTTTTGCTCAAAATAGAAGAATTGGACATAGTTGACATGTGGTTTCAACAAGACGGTGCCACATGCGACACGGCGCATGGTGATACTATGGACCTATTGAGAGGCGAGTTTGGTGAGCAATTAATCTCACATATTCGAGCATTACATTGGCCTCCAAGATCATGCAATTTGACCCCACTAGACTAACATTTGTGGGGTTATGTGAAGTCTCTCGTGTACAGGGGCAAGGTAGCCACAATTGCAGCCCTGGAAGGCATCATTACAGCTGTCATTGGGGAGATACTAACCGAAATGCAGGAAAAACTATGCCAAAATTTCAATCACCTCCGGCTTAGCCGTGGGCAATATTTACATGAAATAATCTTTAAAAAGTAAATAAAAGGAATTGATGTATCGCTCCAAATAAATATTTCATTCACTTTTGCAAATTTTCCGTTCTATTTTCAACTTTCAAAAACCAAACGCTTAAAAAGTGACTTAGCCAATAAAAAGTTATGACTAAAAACCAAAACTCATCTCATATCACGGAACAATCCTACATAATTTTTTTACGCCAAAGTTAATACGAGAGTTCTAAGAAAAAATGGTTGATTTCATTTGAATCACTCAAAGCTGCACAAAATATCACACAGTAGTACACATACGCGTTTGGTAAAAGTGACAAACTTTTCTAATCGCTATGCAATATTCATATAATATGAATTTTTGCTTTGTACTTAATATACGAGGGGGTTTTTTATCAACCACAGAAGTTTGTACATTCCAAAACTCAACAAAAAGCTTAGCATTTGGTACTTCTTTGATATCCGTGATAACAATTATTCTTAAAAGGTTACCTTGACAGCATGCTAATCGTTGGAAGCTGTTGACGTTCTAAATTATGACTACGTCTAAGATAGCTTTCAGAAGATATCTATTTGCAGCATTCGATACTAGAGATTAAAAAAGCACTATACATTCAACTTATGCTAAACATAATGAAATATAATCTAGAAATAGAAACCAAAACTAATTTTTTATTATTTAACAAAAAAGCAGCTAAATTTTGATAAAATGATTTTTGTTTTTTGATTCTTTCCTACTAAAACATACGGCATTAAAATCCTACAAAACTTGTATTAAATTGATGATATTAAAATATGTAGCGAAACAATGGAGTGGCCAACTTTGTTGGTAGGAATAGAAGCGCAAACTTAGAACATGGCAACTTCATAGTGATCGCAGCGTTTTAAGCCGCTTTACAGCTATTTATTATGCAAAGATGTGTGTGCCTTTTGATTTCGTTTTAGCCATTTGACAACCGTTTGACTTCAATTTATAGGATTTTTGGTTTTATTTTTTTTTTGTTCGTTTACATTATTTTACATTTCAATGACAGCAAACGGGCAGAATCTTGTTGGAGATTGTTGTTTTTTTCTTTTCAAGTTTTATACTCACGCTTTTATTTGATAAGCATAAATTTTGCGTGTATTAATTAAACCAAAAAAAAAAACAAAACAACACTAAAAACCTTAATAAAGATGACTAAAAAAGGTCTATATGGTGGTATATGATGTTGAACCTAAAATTAAATTTAAGTTTTTGACTTGGTTACTAGCGACAATGTGTCTTCCTCTTTGGTTGATTGGTAGGTATGTAGCATCTGCAGCGTTTTGTCGTTTTCGTTTTTTGTTTTTCTTGTTTTATTTTCGCTTATTTTTTCTTCTTCTTTTTGTTTGTCTATATGCTATTAACATATAGTAAGTGGTTTTTTTCTTTTGATTTTTGCCAAAAAATATATGGTTCAAGAATATTTTATGGGAGTTGTTCTGCAAAGCCGGTTCGTTGGGTTCTATATTTAAGCTGTACATCCTTAACGCAAGCATGCGCGTTGATATAAAAATTTTCGAAATCACAAAAGTCAACACAGTCTGTCGTCAACATTCGACGTGTGGATTATAGAACTTAACGATAAAAAAATTAAATAAATTAATGATGGTAAGCCTTGATGAAAGCAATATTTAACGGTTAAAGTGTTTAGTGAAATTGTGTTTGATAAGGCAGAGCAAAAAGTGTTGGATAACGTGAAATAAATTTTTTATTTAATATAAGGAAAAGTGGAAAAAATTAAGCTAACAATTAGCTTTGGACTTAGTTAAGACTTTTGGTCTTTTGATTAATAGAAGGTGTCCTTTTCAAACAATCAATCATGGGAATTAAGAGATTGCAAAATTTTACAGTTTAGTTTGTATAATGATATAAAAAACTGACAAGAACTTTTGCTGCTTAAAGATGTATCCCTTTACTTTAAATATAAATCTTAGACGTAATATTTTGTTAAAATTTTTCAATTCTTTAAAATCTTCTTCTTCTTTTTTTTTTTGATAACATAAATACTTGCCAATTTAATACAATATAAGTGATTTGTCTGCTACGGACGTGACACTAAAACCGCGGATCAATGGCTAAAATTAATTGTAGTGCAAATAATTAAATGGTCTGACATATGCAAACATTTGTAGGCATTTTTTAAAAGATTTTTTAATTTTTTTTCAAAGGATTCATGTAGTTTCAACGATATTTCCCTAAGCAAAACCAATTTGCTATATACAGTTGACTAACATTTGTGAAGTTTCTATTTTGAAATATTTATAGAGTTTACTCGCAGTTCACGTGTGTGCCATGTGCGCCGTGTGTAGAAAAAAGTATTGGGATATGGATGAACTCATAGGGTGCTTGGCAAACATTTTTCTTGAGATATCAATACGGTTGGCCTTTTTATTTTGGGCATAAGTGTTTGATAAAATAATTACAAAGTTTACAGAACTCAAACTTAGGCGTAATTTTTAAATTTAAATTTGTTTTTTCAATTTGAATAAAAGTTTTATTAGAGCTTACTGGTCTTAATAAAACATTTAGGTTTTTATTCCAAGTTTACTTATATTTCCTCCTCTACTCCAATCATTTATATAACTAACTCTATTCTCTGCCATGTTCTTTTTTTGTTTTCAGAAATTCCTCATTGCCTTCGCTTTGTTGGCAGTCGTCAGTGCTGACGTCTCACATTTGTTTTCGCATAGCGATAACCTACAGGAAGATGGTTATCACTATAAACAACCTGCACAAAAATTTGAGCCTACTCCAGTTGTAGATATTCCTGTTGTGCCCGAACGTGATTACTTGCCACCTCAGCAACCTGCCCGTGCACCAGCTCCTGTATATCATGCACCAGCTCCAGTGTATCATGCACCTGCACCAGCTCCTGCTCCAGTGTACCATGCACCAGCTCCAGTATATCATGCACCAGCCCCAGCTCCTGCTCCAGTGTACCATGCTCCAGCTCCCGTGTATCACGCACCAGCTCCTGCTCCTGCCCCAGTGTATCACGCACCGGCTCCTGTATATCGTGCACCAGCTCCAGCACCTGCTCCAGCTCCAGTGTATCATGCACCTACTCCAGTGTATCACGCACCAGCACCAGTGTATCAAGCCCCTGCACCAGTACACCATGAAACCGAAGCTGGTATTCTGAAAGATGATGGCTATAGTTATCAACTACCCAAGACTCCTTTTGAGCCAGCACCAAGACCACAACCGATTCCAGTTGCTCCAAGACCACAACCAAAACCACAGCCAATTCCTGTTGCTCCAAGACCACAACCAAAACCAGTTGCACCAGTCCAAGAGTATTTGCCACCAGCACCCACCAATAGACCACAACCACCAGCACCAAGACCACAACCAATTCCAGTTGCACCAAAGCCTGCACCTAGACCACAACCAATTCCTGTTGCACCAGTACACCATGAAACCGAAGCTGGTATTCTGAAAGATGATGGTTATAGTTATCAACAGCCAAAGACTCCTTTTGAGCCAGCACCAAGACCACAACCACAACCAAAACCTCAGCCAATTCCAGTTGCTCCAAGACCACAACCAAAACCAGTTGCACCAGTCCAAGAGTATTTGCCACCAGCACCCACCAATAGACCACAACCACCAGCACCACGACCACAACCAATTCCTGTAGCACCAAAACCTGCTCCAAGACCAATTCCAGTTGCACCAAGGCCACAACCAAAACCAGTCCAAGAGTATTTGCCACCCCAGCCTGTTGCACCAAAACCAGTTGCACCCAGACCAGTCCCAGTTGCACCCAGACCTGCTCCAGTGAGACCAGTTGCACCAAAGCCCGTTCCCGTTGCACCAAGACCACAACCTAAGCCAGTTGCTCCACCAGTCAATGAGTACTTGCCACCACAACCTCAGCCAACGGAAAAAGGTTACTCCTATCCCAACGACCCACAGCCACCATTCTATTTCTAGGCTAAATCTTTTTAGAGTATAAACGCGAGTCATTACTTATATTTTAGTTTTAGGAACTTTTTGTTAAATAAATTGATGGTGGTTCGTAGATGATGAAATAAAACATATACAAACATTGGATAAAAAAATAATAAGAATAAAAAATAATTAAAAAATATAACATGTATTTGATTTTTAATTTATCTGTATCTGTATGTTTTTGAACGGCAAAAAGTCTAAGATGGCCAGATTATGTGTAAGATGTAACGTCAAAATCAAAAAACTGGAAAAAAGCAAATAGTTTAAAAAGAAATTTATATAAAGATAATTCTTTGTCCAATGTTAGAGCTTCTTAAGATGATTTAACATGAAAACTAGAGTAAATTTAGGTTTTCAAGTGCTATTGAACAATGGTATCCTCGGTTCCCACAAGTGAGGTGAAAAACAAAAGTTCACAGACGATCTAAGCTTCTAAGCCGAAAAGGTGAAAATACAGCGCCAGTGCCTTTACTTGCTGTTTGATGTGTGAAGATAATGCTACTTTTGTGTTTCGCTAGAGATAAAAGTCGAAAATTATCAAAAAGTCTATTTAAGACAGTAGATAAAAGTTCAACGTTATCGCTTAATATCGATACAGTCGAAAACTGTTTGGAGAGCTGATGTAACGAAGTATATTTCGTAGTATCCAAAATATACGAAAAGAGAACAGGAGAAAAGAATGAAAACTTTAATCGAAAACTATAGAAAAATTCATAAAAATCAAAAAAAAATTAGATAGAATCGTTATCATCTGAATGTACATAACAATTCAAATGGAAGCGATAAAATTAACGAAGATGAAATGTGGCATAAATAGTTAGAGAGCATTGAATTATGTCGACCTGTCAATAAAAATCGAATGGTATCGATTAGATTCAGAGAAGTCAATGAAAGTCGATATGCTTAAGGAGATTTATTCAATAAATTCTTCGAACTATGTATCAAAAAGTAGCGAATACTATCAAAAAACCATTTTCAAGTCAATCATAAGCTCAAAAAATTTCAAATAGTATCGGGTTGAATCAAGGTGCAACGATGTGTATGAATTATATAATCGATTAAAATCGGAGAATGTCGATATCTATATAAGAGTCACTAGTGGTTTCATATTGCCTTGAAATAGCAACAGTTTCAACCGTTTGGCATGAGTTGAGAATGGTTGTGCAAATTATTCTTTCTAACATTTTTACTTGAAAGTAAGTGGAGATCACTTGCAGAGTCTGTTTTGGTGTTAATGTCGCAATCAGAACTTTCAGACAAACTCTGCTGATTTCCTTTGTCTTAAAGCAATTTTTGCTGCGAATCTTTAAGCGTAAATATCAAGTGGCATTAGGTAAAACCGAATTTCAAGTTTGGAAGAACGGGCCGTATTTAAGATTGCGCCTACTCCACGGTATACATTCCTGGGTTCCTGGGATTGCTTACCGAAATCATTTCACCAATGATCTAGTTATGGATTAAGACATACGCAAATCAAATTTTCCTTTCAGCAGGAAGCTTTCCCAAATACTGATCAAATAACTAAACATTTTGCTGATTCGGACGAAAAAAGCTCATTTTAGAGCATGGTATTCAGAGTATCCTTAATACATTTTTCTTTTCCAAAAACATTTATGAAGTTTCCTTCCATATCTAGAAAATTAGAAAAAGTATACCATAACATTTGAGGCTATTTCCTATGAATTCTCTTCCACATACAAATCCTGTTTCTTGAGTAACTCATGTTTTACTTCTCATTCAGCAGTTCAATATTATTTCAAATGCTTAAAGCCAGAATCACAGAGCTTTAATTTTCTTCTCTTTCTCTTTTCTTTCAAATTAAAGTAATCTGTTATCAGAATTTTAAGAAATCTATGATACTAACTCCCTTAACCTCATTTTCAATTTTGTAGAAAAAAGATTTAGCAACAACAAATCCCACTGCTATTTTGTGGTGACTGTAAATGAGTTTTACTTTGAGTTCCGAACTATTTTTATTACCAAGAACGATTAAACAAAAATTTGTTTCCGGCTTTTGTATTACACATAAAAATATGTTGAATCAAAGAAGCCTTAGTCAACATATTAAGAAATATGTGATAAATTAATGACTAACGTTTAAGTAGACTTCAGGCCACAGAAGATTAAGTGTTATAAAAAGGTGTCTAGAGTTATTATCGAAAATAACATTTTCACATGAATACTACACATAATTTAACAATAGCCATAAATTATATTAAATTGAACAAGAATTTGAGCTGTAGAAAAACTGCGAGTTATGTGGAAGTGATGACATTTGAACATTTCGCGAAAACTCTAAATTTTAAATCGAAATGTACTTTTTGGGAGTCGAGTGTATTTTTATCACAATTTCTCATAAAATTAGCGTGATGAAAGTTTTAGATTCCTTTTTAAGTTAGCAACTCGTAAAAAATTATTAATTATAATGGATTTATTTAAAAAGATGGATGCATTTGTAATTCAGAAAAAGCACTTGAATTACACTGCAAAAAAAATTTTGTTTTTGGCGCCTTCAAACAAATTATATGTCATCATACTAATTTGAGGTCACTGAAGATGCTAAACAAATTTTCATATCAGCCTTAACTTTCCAAATACGTGGGATTGTCTATGTCGAAATCGTCAATTTTGGTCAACTTCGTATATTTATAAGTAATTCATAATTCGTATTTGTACCTATTTCAGTTTACGATATTTCGGAAAAAAAATATATATATATATATATATATATATATTTACATAGCTTCAAGTGCATTTTGAAGGATTAACTTTTTAACTACGAGTATTGTTACATATATATGTTCGGAAATATATTGTGTCCCAAATATACAATTCGAATATTTCGACACATATTTACAAACCACAAAAATGCCGAAGGACATAACTCTAATTCATTATTTAGGAAATATATGAGCAGAAAATTTATTATTTATTTTCTTGTATCTCTGTACAAAACAATTCCGACACTGTGCTTGTAGAGTTTTCCAAATTTTTTGTATGGAAATCCTTCAATTTAATTTTTTTCTTATGAATATTAAATAAAAATTGTTAACAATTTAATTTATGACCTTTGCATATGTTGTGATAGAATTCATTATTTGTTATCAAATGGAGTTGTCCGATTGACGGTTCACCAAATAAAAATTCCTTAATCAATAGGACATTTTATTTTTAATTTCCAATACATTTCGAGTTTTTCAATGTTCTTTGACCTGTTCAAAACTTTCAAATAATGTTGGAAACTATTATCGACTTTTAAAAATTTTTTGATTTTGACAACACTCAACAAATTTTGAGAAAATATTTCGACAATATTTCAATTTTAAAGCTTTATAAACATTTAATATAAGGACTGTCCCAGAAAAAACTTGCGCTTTGCGTTTTAGTTATAAAAAAATACCCAGTAATTTTTTTGTTTTTATTTTTGTTTTTTATTAATAATGGCTACTATTCAGAATATAAATAACTAAAAACTAAGTAACAATTTTTTTTTTCTATAAAAATTTCGTACTTTTTTCTTAAGGCCCTTCATTAAATTTTGCACAGTTGTTTCATCGACAGTACGGTACGATCTTTTCCACTTATGACTGAAGGCTTGTAAATTGAAGATCTCTTTTCATAAGAGCCCAATATCTTTCAATTTGGCGAAGCTCTGGGCAGTTGGGCAGATTTGCTATTTTTGGAACCAAACTGATCTTTTTACTTGCATACCATTCCATCGTAGCTTTAGAGTAATGAGAGGTTGCTAAATCTGGCCAGAATATCACGGTACTCTCATGTGCACGAATAAATGGTAGAAGACGTTTTTCGAGGCACTCGTCTATATAAACTTTGGAATTGATTGTGCCTTGCGTAACAAAAAATCTGCTTCTGATACCACAGGTGCATATGGCCTGTCAAACCACATGTTTCTTTTTCGGTCAAGCATTATATTCGTGCCCAGGTAGCTGCTTAAAATCTGCTTTGACGTAAGTTTCGTTGTCCATAATACAGCAATCGGATTTAGTCAGGTACCTTTCATACAATTTTCGGGCTCGCATCTGAGCCATCAACTGCTTTTCATCAGAACGGTCTAGTACTTTTTGAGTTCTACTTTTCTCCTTTATACATTAGATTTTGATGTACCTGCTCTAGCCGCCATATCTCGCACTGAGGGGTTGGGATTCTGCTTAAAAAGGCGCTTCACCTTCGTCGCTACCTTTGGGTTAGAAAATTCTGGTTTTCTGCCTGGACCTTTTTTTCGTGAAACAGGTACAACCTTCTTATAATTAAAAATAACTATAAGGACAGTTCTTTTTGATGCACCAACTAATTTTGCTATAGCTAAATATTTTAATTCTGGATTTTGCAGGTATGTGGGCAAAATCAGTTCGCGGACTTTTTGTTGTTTGCTAGACATCTTTGTCGTCAAAATTTGTATACATCATATTAAACGTCACTTTATATAGAACAAATATTGTGTATTTTTAGACCTAAAAGATTATCAGGTAGAGCATCATACAAAAAATAAAAAGCGCAAGTTTTTTCTGGGACAGTCCTTATGTACCAAAATATGGATACATCAGTATGTTCCTTTGACGTTTACAGTATATCTTTTATGAATAATATCTGACCAATATAAATATTTGTTTTTATAAATTGAAAAGGTTTTTCTTTGTTGAAAAACAGGCTGTTAGGTCAATTTTGGTTTTATGAATAAAACAATGTTAAATTCATTTGTTCACCCGACGTTTCGCTTATGGGTTTAAAGCATCCTCAGGGGTATGTCAAAATTCTTTATTGAATATTCACATCACAAGCAAGAAAAACATTATTTGAATTTACAACAATATTAAATTAAAAATTAAAAATTAGAATTACAAAAATTAATAAATTGGAAAATAAGCTTTATAGCACCACACTGTAACTAAGACAGTCTTTATTATTATATAAATCAAAATTGACCTAACAGCCTGTTTTTCAACAAAGAAAAACCTTTTCAGTATATCTTTTAATTATCCGATTGAAGTTAAATGATGTGACTTCCCATGAATATCAGTCATTACTCAACAGATATTATTTAAAGGACATACAAGGATATATAGACTCTAAGAACTATGTAGATGTGAACTGGTCTTTTTTGCCAATTTTTACACTAAACTACTACAGTTTTCAGCAACAACAAAGATTTTTACAAAACGAATACATTAGAAATTTTCTTAAAATGTTTTGATTGCGCTTACTTATAATCTGATCTGAACAATTATAAGTCTCATACACTTTCGAACTTTTCAAGGGGTGAATATACAGAAAAAAGTACAAAGAATTGTACTGCAAATACCACCACTGATATGGAGTAGATTTATTAGACATCTTTAAGAGTTATTTTCCATTTACTTGATTAAGCTTTTGAGTATGAAGTAGCAGTAATTTATCACATTTATTTAAGAAATTAGCATCTAACCAATTTGAGATTTTAAACGTTTCGTAACCTGAGCCAAGAAGTGGTGTATAAAGTTTAAGCATTGTTTTTATGTGTATAGCACCATAAGATATTTCGTTTTTCCCATTTCGTACCTCACCTAATTTTGTTACTTTTGGGTCTTTTTTTTATGAAAAACAAATGTAAAGTATTTGTAAAGAGTTACATTATTTTGTATGGAAATAGTATTAATGTTGAAAGGTTTAATATTTTTATGGCTTTACTAAAAAACAAATCCTAAATGTAGTACAAAAAACATTTTATTATATTCAATTTTGCAAATTTAATTTTCATAAGTTAAAAATTCTTATACAATGTTTAATTTCAAAAATCTTATTTGAAATGAAAAGTTCTCATTTGACAAAAAGTTTCATTCTGCAATTAAAAACATTATCCGAAAACACCTACTTTTTATATTACTTCATATACATTTAGACTGTCTTATGCGAGTTTGTTAAAACAGCGTTTCCTTTAGATTTTAAATTGCGATTTTAAATGTAGCTTTCACACTGATATTATCGCGTTTTATGCTAACTTTGCTTTATGTTTGGCAGCTAGTTTAAAAAATTATATTTGGCTTGAAAAGATGTGAAAAATTGATTCAATAGAGAAGTTTTTAGTTGAACGCGAAGAAATAAAAAAAATATAATGAAATATTTTCTAAATTTCACTGTGGTTGAAGTGCGAAAAATTAAACAGCCCTGACAATTTATTACACTAGTACTGGTTTTTCAGCAAAATAGAATAGTTTTTATAGAAATAGATGTCTGAAATAATTCTGTTCGACGCTTGATTGGTATTGAAAAATAGCTGTTTTTGGCTTGTTTTTTGACTCCAAGTCGAGATAAATGGATGTCGAGCTTATTTTAAGATCAGTGTGAAAGTGTTCTTAGATGTGAGGTAAGTGAGATTTTACGTAACAAAGTCTGACAACATAAAGAAATCATATTTTGAATTAGATGAAGAATATTAGGCAGACACCTTCAAGTCATATATCTTTAGTTCAAGTCTTAAATCATTAGTTAATGATATAAGACTTGAAGCTGTCTGCTTAATTTACTTAACCTAATTCAAAAAATGCTCGCATATACAAAAAACTCTCAAAGTTAAATCACTTTATATTATTTTCTTAAAAACTTGAAATTCAAATCTCGCAGATCTATAGTTCAAGATAGTTCACGCTTGAACTAATTTTTTTGTATATGGCAAATTTTCTGTATTTTGAGCGTTTTTGAATAATTTGGATTATGATTGTTACTTTTCTATTTTGCATTATAATATTAATCAAATGAAATATTAAGCCTTACAATACTAAAAACAAACTCACATTTTATACAGAGCGCTTAATTCAAACAAATGATTAATTTTATTGTAATTAATTCTTTGATATTCAAACGATTAATAATGCATAAATTTTTGAAAATAAAATGTATTATTATTATTTATGCAAACATATTAAGTATTATTAATTTTTAATAACCAGAACACGAGAAAAATTGAATAAATTAATAACACGTGTATTTATAATGTGATATGCTGCGAATTATGACGAAGAAGTAAACAAACGCAACAGAAAGGAGACATTAACCCTTTGCAAATGTTACCATGAATTGGAAATATTTTTATAAGAACTAAGACTTTTTATTACTAATTAATATACAGGACTATATTGCTCTGAAATGCCTAAAGCTATTTGGAAAATCATAAAAACTATTGATAAAGTTTTCGTCCAATCCAGAATCTTTACTTAATTTCTATGAAAAAACTGAATTTTTTTTTATGTTTCAAAAAGGGCATATTTCTGAAAAACATCTGGATGTGATATGAAAAACAAAGTTGGATATTCAAATGGTTATGCTTTCAAGACGAGCCTATGAACAAAATTATAACGAAAACCATACAAAGTGAACCAGACTGACTTTACTTTTAACATGAAATAGTGACGAATTAATAAAATAAGACTCATTTGAAAATCAAAAAAAATATAACTTCTTCATTAGAGGTTTCTTATATAATGAAACTCCTAAATGCGTGCTACACAATGCGAACAACTTGCGCAACATTTAAGAATCTTTATAATATATTTTATGAATTCAAATCCGAAAAGTATGCAAGCTTTTGACGGCTTTTTTGATTTGTTAATTAATGAAAAACAAAATTGAAAAAACAAACAAATTAAAAATACAATTCGTATAATAAAACGGTTCAAAAAAAAAAAAGCGAAATTTGAGAGCAACTTTGAAAAAAATTTGTTCAAATTATGCAACAAATTAAAAGAAGCATAAAAAAAAATAAAAATCGTGATCATCCATGAAGTGCCAGTAAAACAAGTTGAGGTCAACACGCGTGACACTCAAGTGTCGAGCTTCTGCATAATTGCAGGCATCTTAACGCACGCGAAAGGCGCTCAAAAATTCAAAGTCGCGCGATAAATCAAAGACATGACGTTGTGGTTAAATGACAAAAAAAAATGTTTTTTTCTATTTACTTTATAGGCAAAAGGGGATAAACAAACAGCAAGTGGAGAGGAAATTTGGGATTTGAAGTTTTTTTTTCTACTTCAAAACAGTTTTTACATAAATTGTAGGTGAACAAATTAATGGAACTCCATTTCGACTTTTTATACACTTAGAAATTTTTTCGGCCTTATATCAAAAATCATTTGGATTAAGTCAGTGTAAATGAAACGTTTGTATTATATGTCCTTTTTTCTAAAAATGGTGTGATTTCTGAATGGATATAATTTTGCTTGCGGCATGCCATGGTGTGTTTTTTCTTAAAATTTTGGCTACTGATACGGAATACCATAGGCCCCGCACTTTGAGAAGAGCTCGCACATCTAGAGCAGCATCGTGTTTTTTTCATATTACGTTTGCAAATAAGGTATATTGGAAGGAAAGAAACTTTTTTTTTACTTCTCAGTTTGAAAATGTTGGTTGTTCCCAAAAATAAAATTTTATATTTTTGGTCCTGAACCATGATCCATTTTTGTCATATTATCGCCATGAAGACTATCTATGTAATAATATGTAACAAAAACTTAAGTAGGTATGTAATTACATAGCTAAACAGCTTTTAAATATCTTTCGGCGCTTTAAATATAAACAAATTATTATTTTTCTAATAATTTTTTTTTCGTTTTTTAATTGTAATTTCTACCCAGTTTTCTTTGCGTGTATTTGCGCTGCATGCTTAGCTGATTCCTTTCGCAATAGATATTGACCTGCATTAACTCGTTACGGTATTTCAATTTACCATGTCTTTCACACATCTCCACTTGTGTAGTCTTCAAGTGTTAATTTTTGCACATATAACGAGATAAATGGTTTAAATATTCAAGTATCTTAATAAGATAAGATGAAACAAGAAACTTATCAAGGCGAAGGTACCATTAAACCGAATTAAATTATACTCTTAGGAAATAATTTTTAAGTTAACCTTGAACGGAAATTGGAACTCATTGGCATCTGATGAGCAATTCCATATCGGAATTGGTCCTGTGCAATCAATTTTTCAGAGTTCCGTACAGACAATGTTGGCAAAGATTTGCAAATTGTGTAGCAAAGCGCGGTTTTTTAGCCGTACAGCATAATTTTTGACTTAAAAATTTTTAGCAAAGACTTTCTAACGTAACAATATTCACGTATTTATCCGATAACTAATTTCTTACACTGTCCGTAATAAAATAAATGCTTACAAATTTTTGTCACACTATCAGTGAAGCACATCACTGTTTAATGTGGTGAATCAACAGCTAAATTCATTTTGATGTTACAGATAAATTTTCAATCAAAACTTAAGTTTTTCGTGCCATAAATTTGCGTTTTGACTTAAACTTTGATTGCTGCCAAGTGTTTTACGTGTAGGCCAAAATCTTGCATAATGAAGCTGCTATAAATGTGAGACAAAATGTCTGCAGGTTATTTATATTAGCAAATATATTAACATAATTTTTTTATTTTTTGATGATTGCAAAATATATCATTAATGCCCTTTAATTAATGATAAAAATTGAGCTGAAATAATTTTGTGACATTATAAGTTTTTTACGAAACTATGCATATAATTTTATGAAAAAAAATCTTACGATATTTTCACATGTGTAGACATGATGGGATTTACAAACATAAACTTTTATTTGTGCACAGCTTTTGAGGTACGCTGAGTTTTACAGACTCACAATTTTTTGAAATTCATATATATCACTTAAGTTGAATGACTTTTTGAGTTTTAAATATTTTTGTGTCATTTTAACAAAACCTTAAATCATAATCCAATACAGAGACATACAACTTGGATTTTTCAAATTACTCAGTTACATTAAACACTTACGAGTCGGTTATGTATGAAGTTAAAAAAGAACATTTGCTAACAATAAATTAAGAAAACTGTAGGGTAACTCGAAATCGACCTTAACCCTACATATAAAATTTGTTTATGTTGTCATTTTTTTTATATCAGCTTTAATCGTATTATTAATATTTTTTTAATTAGCAGCATAATTTACATAATGCTTCCAATATTTATTTTAATTTGATTTTTATGTTGATATTCTGCTAATAATCATCATCACATACCCATATTTATTATTAATATACGAATTAATATTGGCTATAAAATAAAGTGATTAATATTTGTGATAACTGTGTATTATTATCATGAAGTTTATCTCTCAAAATGTTAGCTGGATGCATTTGATAGCTGCATTTGAAAATATTAAAAATAAAAATGAATTAATGCTAATGATTTGACCTTGAACCTAATCAAACATTTAGTTTCGAACGTAACCGAAAGAGTTACAAAAGATTATTTGACCCCTCGCAATGAAAATCATGATACTTTTCATATACATACATATGTACTTTAGGGTGTAATGAGCAATGAGAAAACCAGTTCAATCACCTACCACGTCTTATTTGGAAACCTTAACTCCGGAGTGCTTCAGCGTAATCTATTTATTTTTTTTGCTCTTTAACGACCCTGTAAAAACTGGAAAATAAATTTTTTATCATAACTTTGTTGTTTGATGGCCGATTTTAATAAACAAAACATTTATGGAAAGCTCTTCTCAAGTAATCCTCTCTGTATATTGACCTGCAATGTCATTCTCAGCTAGTGACTTTTATAATCCAATTTCTTTTTTCGAAAAAGCCGTAGTTTTTTTAAAAAAACTATATAGTTAACCTATAATCTTACCAACTTAATAAGAAACCCAAATTTATTTCCCCATTATTTAATATGCAAACTGCTGCATACTTTTCTTTATCATACTAATCCGAAAGTTTTCGAAGAACTATCAAATCTACAAAATATATTGACTTGTTTTATAGCTATGTCTGTCAATGTTAAGGCATATATGAAAATAATTTTGGTTTGTTTATAAGAACACAACAACATGAACAAGTTGGAAGCCCCTGGAAAGGAGCAGTTAAGGCTATTTGGATTAAATAACAAAGTTTCAAGGTCAATGCGCGGGCTAAAGACATTAATTACAGCAAATTATTTTTACATGGATATTATTGAATCTATTTAGCAACGTTTTATTATTACGCCATATCGAAGTTCGAAAAAAAACAGTTTTTATAAGCCACCTTACCAAATAGTATATACAGCATAAGCTGAAACGTGAGCCTTATCCATAATTTAACATTGTTGTTGCATATCTTATCTATGAAGCTGATCTGACTAATTATAAATATTCGTGTTGATTTCCCATAGCTTGAAATTTAAATCTCACTTATCTTTTTCTCAGTACATAAATCAAGTAACCCAGTTCAACTTTTTCGTGAACTCAACATTACCAAAATTTTTTTGTTCATTCAATACGATAGTATCGTTAAGATATAGAGTAATTTATCATCAATTGTAATCAGGGAAATTAAGTTTAAAAAAATGCTGCAAAATATACTAAGACAGTGATGGCATTTTTGGTGCGTATGTACTTTTTTCAGTGCACTTGCGTACTTTACTCGATTTAGTACATTTGCCAAAAACCCATATTCCATCACTAGTATAAAAGTGGCAAAATCATGCTAGCGTAGTAATGACACAGAAAACATAGTTTGATGATTTGAACTAGAAACACATCATTTCTTTCTATTATAAAAAATCGTATACAAAAATAAGGAGAAAACAAAAGTTCCATTGCATAATTTTAGCTGTTAAAAAAGGTTAAAATTAAGTTATTAAATATAAAAAGAAAGTTAAGTATTCCCATAAACGTAAGCCAGAATTTCCGAAGTGTGCATAGACGGTGAGTTGGTGAACGAAGGGATCACGGGCAGAGCCCCATATTTATCAATGCAAAAATTTTAAAAAATTTCACTTTTCTGGGAGTTGTCATGTTGGTGTTATAGAGGTGTGATAACTACACCATACAAATATTCATTCATCGTAAAACAACATTGCGATTACTCATCTTATGGCC
This sequence comes from Meiosimyza decipiens, assembly GCA_963680825.1. NCBI lineage: Eukaryota > Metazoa > Arthropoda > Insecta > Diptera > Lauxaniidae > Meiosimyza > Meiosimyza decipiens. The sequence continues at coordinate 24,024,165 of OY804258.1, read as the reverse complement.
ATATTAGGACTTGGAAAAGTTTGTGGACTTTTATAGGCGCCAAGCTTACTGATGGAAATCGGCTCAGTTTTGTTTCAGTAAAATCTTATTGTAACTATTATAGCATTTTCGCAATTCGGCTAATATAACATTTAAGATTTTAAATTTTTATAGGAAGTGCCACGCCTATTACTACAATCCCTTCAACATTTACCTCAAAGATAACTGATAGAGAGATTACCACATGTTATAGCAATTGCTTCAGCAGTTTATTTCATAAAATGGTAGTCATTTTTTATGTATTTGGAAGGCTGAACGCCCGCTATGCAATTTTGATCCATTTAAGTTTAATGTCAGTTTAATAGCAATAAACTAGCAATAAAACGCCCAATAAATTTTGGAAGAAATTAAGTTAACAATTACAAATAAAGATATTAAATCATCTAAGTTAAATTTCAAAATAATTATATATAGGATCTGTCCCGCCTACTGATTAAATTCCATCCAAACCGTTTTTTTTTAATTGGTTATAAACTTGATGTTATTTAACCCTTAAAGTCAAAATTCTCTTTTTTGAATGTTACATCCCAGAAAGGTTATTTAGTGTGACCGAAATTTTATTTATCATGGGAAATCTATATATTGCAATCAGATTTTCGGGAAAGTATATGTAGATTAAGTGGACACGGGCGAAAATGACACATCCAATAATTGTTTCCTTTGTCACTCGGCATAGCTTTTTTCTGTGGAGCTTTGCTACACTAACATGCAAGTAAGTAAAGTACAGATTTACTTAAAGTAAATTTAGACTAGCTATGAACAAATTTATTCGGAATGATAACTTTACATGTACATTTAAAAGAAATTTGTGCGTTGTCCTCTGCCTCCCCCTAAAATCTACCACTGCAGATCCGGGTTGGTTGTATTATCGAATGATTTGGAATTTACAAAATGCGTCTACTTTTCATAGATTTTCTTTTATTTTCTAACCTATCGTTGCCCGAGTTCTCTAATTTTCGGATCATTTGTTTTAATATAAGGCTCAAACTCTCTTTTTCGATTTTCTTGGAATACACCTTCAGGCGCATGGAGCAAAAGAGAATTCAGGCGACAATATACAATATTAATAGGTCAACAGAACTTGACATTGTTTTATGAAAACATATAAAATTTACTTCCTCTTGTGCATGCCACACCAATTTATTTAAAACAGTACCAAAACAAACATCGATTTTGAAAAATACGTGAGCTGATAAAAAATTAATGAAAATTAATGGAAACTTAAAGTGACTCTATTAAAACTTATAACCGTAACAGTATCGGATTTGCAATGCTATAGCCATAGCTCAACCGTTGAAGTTGCCACTATTTTTAAATATTCGTAAACAAAAACAAGTCAATTCATCACACTCCGTTAAACCTTCGATATAATTAAATTTAAATTAAAATCTGTCATGCGACTTCTTAAAGGACGTATGTTTATAATAATGTCATCAACATCATCCAGTCCAACTAAGAAATCTTTAATGCATTTTTGTGTCTGCATGCCGCTGAAATTCGAATATGTCAATACCCAAAATTATTCAATCCAATCAAATTTTCAGAAATTCATTATGACCTACTGCTCATTAGAAAAATCAACGAAAAACATGTAAATCACAAGAAAACTTGTTTCATTAACAACTATATTTGCGTCGCTTTTATTTTGGGTACCCATACTATTTGTCGTAGCTCAGAAGCTTGAGGCACTACGGCATGTGTGTCGTTGTAGTTCGATGTTGGCGTTTGAAGATTTAAAATTTCAAAATCGCCCCTCAAGATAACAGCCAACGATGGCTTAGATGGCGTTGTTATTGTTGTTGTCGATGATGATGAGCTGACCCTTCGAACATTTTTCAAAGCAATTCATCGGCATCTTGTAACCACAAATTAAAAATTATTTTGTAAATATTTCTAATAAGCGATGATGATCATGGGCACTATGCGGCTGCAGTTTGAATTTGAGTATAAATAACATGGTACCACATTTTATTGCTATCATTCGCTTAATAAAGTTGGTTGTGGTGAAACAATAAACAACATAACACAATGGTAGGTAACAAGAGATGAAAGAAAAAATTAAATCGATTGGATTAAGGAGAAATGGATATTTCAAACAAATCACTAGTGACATTCTAGACAAATGGATTAAAGTTCTTGGAGTTCAAGATAAATTTAATTAGAGCATTAAAATAAATATCCGTCACAATGCAATTCGGATATAGAAATTGTGTTTTTATTATTATCAATTTATTCAACCTGTATTTTCTTTTTTTATTCACAGAAATTTTTCATCTTAACTCTTTGCATTGCTGCCATTTCGGCTGATGTCTCCCATTTGTCACAAGACAATGGATATTCATACCAGAGACCAAGTCCATCATTCGATTCTGCACCACAGGCTCCATCGAATGAATATTTGGCACCAGCGCCACAACATTCAGCACCAGCACCACAATACTCAGCACCAGCGCCACAATACTCAGCACCTGCTCCACAAGCTCCACAATACTCAGCACCAGCTCCTCAATATTCAGCACCTGCACCCCAATATTCAGCACCAGCTCCTTCAAATGAATACTTGCCACCAGTAGCTCCTCAACAATCAGCACCAGCTCCACAATATTCAGCACCAGCTCCACAATATTCAGCACCTGCTCCTCAAGCTCCACAATACTCAGCACCAGCTCCTCAATATTCAGCACCTGCGCAGCAACCATCCAATGAGTATTTGCCACCAGCACCTCAACATTCAGCACCTGCTCCACAATACTCTGCACCAGCTCCTCAATATTCAGCACCTGCTCCTCAAGCTCCACAATACTCAGCACCTGCTCCTCAATACTCAGCACCAGCACCACAATATTCGGCACCAGTGCAGCAACCATCAAATGAATACCTACCACCAGCACCACAGCACTCTGCTCCAGCTCCCCAATACTCCGCACCAGCTCCTGCACCTCAATACTCAGCACCAGCACCTCAATACTCTGCACCAGCTCCTGCACCACAATACTCAGCACCAGCTCCTCAATATTCCGCGCCAGCTCCAGCACCCCAATACTCTGCACCAGCTCCTCAATATTCAGCACCAGTGCAAGCACCATCTAATGAATATTTGCCACCTGCACCACAACACCAACAACCAGAACCACAATACCAACAACCAGAACCACAACACCACCAACCAGCACCACAACATCACCAACCAGCACCACAATATTCTCCACCAGCTCCAGTCTATTCTGCTCCAGCACCAGTGCAAGCACCATCTAACGAATATTTGCCACCAGCACCACAACATTCTGCACCAGCGCCACAATATTCCGCACCAGCACCGCAACATTCTGCACCAGCGCCACAATACTCAGCACCAGCACCACAATATTCAGCTCCAGCACAGCAATACTCAGCACCAGCTGCTCCATCAAATGAATATTTGGCACCTGCTGCCAGCTCTTCTGAATATCAATCTGCTGCTCAGACTGGTGGTTATCAATACAATGCACCGGCGAGACGTTTCCGTTTCCGTTTCTGAATTAATTAATTCAATAGAAAATTTTTAAAATTTTATGTTGTTAAATTTTGTTGTTACTTAGAATAATAAATTGTAGAAAATGCTATATTAAATATTGATCTGGCTTCAATTGGGAACTCCGGGGTACAAAAATTCTTTCAGCGTGGAAAATTGGAAATCATTTCAAAAGTCGAAAAAAGAGAATGTAAGACTTTGAAAAACGTTATTGGTTGAAAAAGTACAATTAAGTTCAGTAGTTGAACAAAGCTGAATTAGCCGATAAAGTTTAAGAGAATCGCAAGAAAATTGATACGTTTAAAGAGTCAATTCAAGGTCAATGCGACGTAGAAATTTCAAAAATGACAAATATGTTGAAAACGGTTGAAATATTTGAATAAAGTTGAAAAAAAAACGAAAAAGGTTGAACAAGTGGAATGAGGTTAAAAAATTTAATTCAATTGAATTAGTCAAAAATTGTTCAATAAGTCAACACAAGGTATTAAGCCACAAGACATTGAAAAAATTAAGCTGCGGTTCCAGTGAATGGTTTGCGTTATAGAACGACGATAGCTAATATTTTTTAATAAAATTTCATGATTTAGATCTTAAAGATATGAGGATCCATCAGGATTGTGCACTCTATCGCAATGGCGCAATATAACTGATACTCTGCGAAAAATTGATTGATCAAAATTGGTTACCAATAAAATTTTAATTTGCTGACACGAACTTCTAGGTGAAACGTTTGAAAGAGTGATTTCACAATAACTATATTGAACAAATGAGAGAGAAAAGGAGCAATTTTCATAATACCTTAAGATACAAAATTGTTCCAAAGCTTTGTTTCGAACCATAGAACTGCACAGAAATTGTAATTTGATATGTTTGGTATGATCTTGGTGACTTTGTTATTTTTTCACTAATACTTTAAACATTATTTAGCAAAAATCTCACTGCCAGGCTTACACTTGATGAAATTCACTACAGAATATCCACTTCGCACTGTGTTCTTTTCACAGAGGCATCATCTAAAGAGCAAAGGTGATAATTACGGTGTCTCAGAATTCATCTAACTTTGCACTCTCGACAACCACGCTGGGTTCATGAGTAGATTCCTATCTGATGACTACTTCGGCTAATGGTACAGCGTTTCTTAAAGTGTAGTCTTCTCTCTGTGTCACACCAAAGTAAAATGTACATGCAGTATAAAACAATTTCTAGATGGCCTCTTTACTTTCACAATGTTTTTAAATTGATGGCAAACAAAAAAGATCCTCACATTTCAATATCATATTTATAGAAAAACTAAAATTTCATGAACCACGAAGACCTCTTGAAAGGAAAGAAGGTTCCGCATATTATATTCTTCAAAAAGAATGATATATTAAGTAGCTTATCAAAGAAGAAAACGGCTAGTCCGCATATACGTTTTGTCATTTCGGCAATTTTCGATAGCGAAATGTCTCATTTGAGTTAAAGGCCATATCAATATTCCCCATCGGTTTAGATTTTCGGGTCAGAATATCAAAGCTTCAGATTAAAAGTTCAGACAGAAAATTTTGACTGATCTGTAAATCAAGTTCTTTGTGAATTACTGTGACAAGTTTGATGGCTTTATAAAGCACCTTGAAGAGTATGACTTTAAGCTGTCAATTTAATATAAATTTAGTATAGCACTACTCCTTGGTATAATAAAGAACTATTTCCTTGGAGTTGGAGTCAAGCACTTAGGCTAAGCTTCAATAATATCTTACAACGAGACCCTCCAAAATTATGTAAGTCCTGTAAGAAATTTTATCAATCTTTTGATTCCACTAACAAATATTTTGGGCTTAGAAAAAATTATCACCAAAAGATCAGACAGACTTTACTTCTGGGCTATTATAATCTTTCTTACCTACCGACAAAAGCGGAGCAAATATTACAGCTACCGTAATAGGTACGAAGAAAAACTATCAAGTGGAAGGTAATGGTACAGATATTGATCAACTTTGTAATACTTTTTTTGGAAGGGATATTCATAAACAGCCTTGGACTTAATTACATCTTAAAAATTTGTTGACTTGACAAACTGATTTTTTTGGGTTCAGTATGATGAACAAATAAATAGTCTTAATATCAATACTGATTCCTGCCTAATCAACTGATTTCGGTTGATATTTATGAATGAGTCAAAATAATATATTCCAAAATAAATGTCTTAGAAATAACTATATTAACTACAATTATCATGTTGGGGCAGCAAAAACCTAATGAATTGCCAAAGCTTAACTAAATAAAATCAAGACATTAATACACATGTCAATTAACCTAATGATGGATTAAACCACTTGATGGATTTATCAACAATGAATAAATTAAAAGAGCCCTCTGCAAATGCTGCATTCATGTTACATTTAATAAAAAAATATTTTAATTCAGAAATAAAATTCATTCGCAGTGCATAGGTTTGCGCAAAAGAGCGAAAAAATTATATGCAAACGAAGATCTTCAATTATAAATGCAAAAATAAATCTTTCGAAATTATCGGTCAGCAGCAGAGTTAAACGAGACCATTTAAACAATATGCAGAGAAATGTAAATTTTTTGCCCAAAATGCAAATTTTGCATCGAATTTACCAAAATTGATATAAAAACGATGCACAACGCAATTAACAATATCACAAACGTTGTACCAACGAGAGCAGTTGGATTAGAAAGAAGAAAAATAGATCCACAATTTAAAGCGAATTAAAATTTGTTCAAAATCCCCGAAAAAAAATGGTGAGTACTACAACGCTTAGCTTGCTTGAAGTTATTGAAACATGTGTTTTTCGTTTCAGAAATTTTTCGTATTGGCTTTGTGCTCCATCGCCGTTGTTTCGGCTGATGTCTCGCACTTGAATAATGACGGTTACTCGTATGAACGACCACAGCCGACATTGAATTTACCATCACCTGTGGCACATCATTTTTCAGCACCGCAATCTAGCGAATATTTGCCACCAGTTCAACACCATGCACCTGCTCCAGAATATCATGCACCAGCTCCTGAATATCATGCACCAGCTCAGGAATATCATGCACCTGCTCCGGAATATCATGCACCAGCTCAGGAATATCATGCACCAGCTCCCGAATATCATGCACCAGCTCCCGAATATCATGCACCTGCTCCCGAATATCATGCACCTGCTCCCGAATATCTTGCTCCAGCCCCGGAGTATCATGCTCCAGCTCCCGAATATCATGCTCCAGCTCCCGAGTATCATGCTCCAGCTCCTGAATATCATGCACCCGCACCACATAGTGAATACTTGCCACCAGCAGGTCCAGAGTATCACGCGCCAGCACCAGCTCCCGAATATCATGCACCTGCTCCCGAATATCATGCTCCAGCTCCTGAATATCATGCACCAGCTCCCGAATATCATGCTCCAGCTCCCGAATATCATGCTCCAGCACCTGAATATCATGCACCTGCTCCCGAATATCATGCACCAGCTCCCGAATATCATGCACCAGCTCCCGAATATCATGCACCTGCTCCCGAATATCATGCACCAGCTCCCGAATATCATGCTCCAGCCCCCGAGTATCATGCTCCAGCCCCCGAGTATCATGCTCCAGCTCCTGAATATAATGCACCCGCACCACATAGTGAGTACTTGCCACCAGCAATTCCAGAGTATCATGCGCCAGCAAAAATTCCAGAATATCATGCTCCTGCACCAGCACCAGTTTATTCGGCACCAGTAGCTATTCCAGCACAACAATATCAATCACCAGCTGAACATCATTCAAATGAACATTATTCAGCGCCAGCTCAAGAATATTCCGCACCAGCTTCACAGACTGGTGGTTATCACTATGGTGCGCCAGCCAAACGTTTCCGACATTAAGTTGAAAGTATAAAAGCGACGTGGCTTCTTTTACCAAAAAAGTGGCATTAAATTCCATTTTTATTGGAAATTATGATAATGCTGCTGAAAGTTATTTAGTTAGTAAGTAAAAATTGTTTGTTAATTTTGTTAGTTTTAGAATAATAAAAAAACCCCAAAAAAAAAGAAATTTAAAGATTTTTTCGCTTGGAACGATGAATGAACTTATGAACATATGTGTTTCAATAGTATTCTCTATAATGCAGAATGCATATATCAGTGATAACAGACAAAAACATTAATAAGCGCAAATATGCAAAATAGGCCATAAATCGGAGAATACAAAAATTTTCCAAATAATTAATTTCAAGGAACATTCAGTAGTTAATACTTTAATTTGCATAAATGCATTTTAATGCAAAGTATGCCTTCATAAAGTGACCGCTTGCATTTATCAATATTAAAGAATAATCTGTCATATCTCAGCATTGTTATGACCCCAAAGTATTGGTGTATAAGCCTTGACAAGCTTAGGCCTTCATGGACATTTTCATTATGCTGTTCAAATTTATTTCAAATACTTAAATTTATGCAAATGTAAGTAAGTGAGCGATCAAAACTTTATTATGCTAAAAAAAAATAAATCAATTCATTAAAAAATGTACCACATTAACATATCTGCTTATAGCTCTTTATTTAGTTTGAAAGTTCGTATCTGTCAGCATTTGTTGATTTTCGCAAAATTTTGTTGTTAAAACATCCCATCAATCTGCTTAGGTGTCATTGACTTAATTTTATTGTTACAAATTATTAAAGGTGCTTTCTGTTCAGAGGAGAGTCAGAGGCATATCTGGGGGAGCGAGTACGAAGGGTGCCGTCACCAAAGCTTAAAATTTGTGTGGGTAAATGGCGAAAAATATATGTTCTATATGCCTTTTGCGACAATTGTTCAAGGTACGCCATGGTGAGGAAATGACTGAATAGTAACGACTGCGAATATAGCTGAAGTCAAAAGCAGAAATGTGAAGGTCTGAGTACAAAACAACAAATTGTGAGCATTAAGTTTTCTCTTGCAAATACTGGTCTAAGCCTTCAAACTTCGACCTGCCTACTTCCCTGATATATCACACAATGAAATGCGCAGCAATTTTTTCCTCCTCTCTACATTTACAGAAATCGTCGCAGTTAATCAAAATTATAAACAAATTGTAGTTCAACAGTGCGTAGGTTAGGTTAGGTTAGGTTTACACGTTCAGAGTGCTTAATTCATCATAATTTTGGGGAATCTTTGTTTACAATCTTACTCACTCTTGGCAAGGAGTTTATATGCAGCTAGGGATTATTCAAAAAATTCTCAATTGAGACAAGGTATAGAAAGTTTGAGCCAAATTAAATAAAACAGCTGAACTAACAAACGCAAGTTGGGAAGGTTAGCTCCATTTAAATGTTTTGATGTAAGATTTTTATATACCTGCCATTAATGAGTTTTCAGAATCTTAAATGATATTACTAGAATTTCTTTCTCTTTCTGTAAGGCATATATCCGATAAAAAAGTGTTTCGAGGAAATACAGGAACCAAAAGCATTTTCCATGACATGTCATCTGGATTAACGCCGTAATTTCCAATTTCAATCCAGTGCTGACTTTCAGTTTGTGTCAGTTTAAGTGTACTGAGTATTCTCACCAACATCACCACAAGCTAGACAACTGCAGATGAATTTTTTGTATCCAATAAAAGTTCTTGGATACAAGCTTCCATAGTTTTCCACATCTCCACAGTATGGCTTTCGCTTTTCCTACTTTCCAATCAACATGCTTGCCCCAGCTTTGTCCCCTACCAAATATTCTACCTGAATACAAAACTCCTTTGACCGTCTTTAAGATAATGACGTACAATTTTAGTGGATAATTATTTATAGCATAGTAGTTCCTTCTTGTAAACATAAACATTTTTGTTTTCAAGAGGTGCACAGATTGACCTTTTTCACGACACAAGGCAAAAACGTTTTCAACCAACATTATCAGCCAACGTTGTCTGCATCCTTCCGGTCAGTTTGTTCAGCAACGAGTCAGCATCTAGAGTCCAAAGGAGATGAATCAAATCTAAATTTTAAGGGCAGCCTTATGTGAGGGCTATTAAATCATAGTCCCTACCACTGCCTTATACAATGCAGCATCTTCTATTTCAATAAAGACCCCCAAAATTAGAAGTCACTTTTATTGAATTTTTCTTTTTCATAAGAGTGTTGGTTTTTAGAGAGCAGGTACCTAACTAGCGTATCTTCCTTCTTTAGCTAAAAGCATATTGTCATACTTTCATGCAATGCTATGTGTAAAATATGTGCTCATGGAATAGATAAGATCTTAATATAGTAGATATGTCACTTTTGTTTCTATTTGAATATTGCCTGATGCTCCACTATCGACTCGCCGAATAATAGTGCTGTAACTGTGTTTTCAAATATCAATGAAGATCCTATATTGTATATGGTGAAGTCATAAGCAGAAATTCAAGATTTTCCTTGCTACAGTTGGTGTTTTTATTCGAGCTCTTCTTTGCGAAGTGAACTTAGTATATTTTTCTCTCATCAGTGTATATGTTTGCCTTGATGTCTCTGGCATCGATTTTATCTTCTCACAAAAAGTTTGCCAGGTGTCTTTGTTCCCTTTTCAAGAGCTCTCTTAATAATTGTGTGACTATCCCACGAGTAATTGTTCCGCGGATTACTTCTTAGGCTAATCCAGTTTTCGGTTTTACCAGTTTATGACCGCTTTCATTATATTGGAGGTTTCACAGTTCCCTTGATAAGTTGAATTAAAAATCTTTTTAAGTCCAGCTAAGCTCTAAATTTTTACTAACCACATTTTAAATTTCTCTAAATGTCGCTTTTGGAGTTGCCGGAAAGACTTCGTAGTTAATTTTTTAATATTTTCATTTTCCATAATTAAAAATAACTCTAAATATAGCTAAAAACAAAGCATGAATAATTAGCGCTATATTAATTTATGGTAGAACAAATTTTTTATTTAATTCAATTTATTAATATCTTTGGTTTCCTCTTATCATTTATTAACTACTTTAGAACAGGTTGAGTAATCAATTAAAAGAAAAAACGTTAATTGTGCGTTGAATTATGATGAATCCGCTGATTTATTAAATGAAAATAAGTTACTCATATTGATACACTATAATTTGAACAAGCATACTTACATATATAAAATAGTTTCAATATAGATGAACGATATGTTTCCTTAAAATAAAAAACCAAATTCTTGAATTTAATTAAAATTCACTAATATTATGGAAAGTTTTGCATAAAATAGAACAAGAAACTTTCTTGATTTAAGCTAGAAATTTTCTCAGTATATTTAAGAGCCCTTCAAGTAGCAAGAAGGTCCAATGTTACAATTGCCAGAGCTTGTACCTAGTGACGTGATCACTTTCGAATAAAGGAGCAATATTGATTTAGACTGTCTGTGTGTTAGATTGTCACATTTTTTAACAATTAAAATTATAATAATGCAATTAGCCAAATATGAAAATTTCAGATCCAAAAACAACGTTCATTGGCCTCACTTAGTAAATATATGAAACTATTTTATGAGCCATAAGAATTACCATTTCCTAACATAAGCTATGAACAAAATAAATTTACTTAATGAATTGCAACGCGACAAATGACCGTCAAATAAATTATGAAATCAAATGAATATCTATCGACAAGAAAAAAATTATAAACTTAAGATAATTCGCTTCATTAATAATAAGGTAAAGACTTTATTTCGAAGCAATCATTAATTTAACTTGAAATTAGTTGTGATGAGGATGGTCAAAACAAGTGTTATATCAAGACTACTTTCAAAATTCTACAAGATCCAAAATTAGATGCCAAACGTAGCATGTGTCCAAATTCATTATAACAATCAGCTGAACAAATGAAACTGCTTGTACTTAATAATTTTAATTATTTTTCTTTAGACACTGATCATATATCAATAATAACAAGAATTGGCTTATACGCTGAGAATGTCTAACAAAGAGAGCAATACAAATTTAAGAGAATCGAACGCAATTCATTCATAAATAATCTGAGAAGAGAATGATGGTAAAATTAAAAATTAAGTACTACGTTGACTGCTATTGATTATCAATAAATAATGTGTAGTTAGAATTTTGCTATAAATAACAATATCATAAAGTTAAAGTGTAACATTTTGTATTGTCTTCGCGTTCAAGATAAATCGTATGCTGAAAAGAGTTTATTTTAATTAATTTTTAAATAATTTAATTTTGTGCTTTGAATATTTTGGGCTAATAAAATGGTAAGAATATAAACGAAACGGCCTTACAATAAATCGGAAATTGCATTATTTTAAAGAAAATGTTGACAAATTGTCAAACATATTTGAGAAAAAATCTGGTGAGTGCAAGCATTCGCGGCGTTATATGCTCGCGGCATGTTGTGTGGATTCAGAAAACTTACGCTGCTGACCATATTGTGTCTACAAGGAGGTTAAAGTTATAAAGTCAACTGAGTGGAAAAATTTTGAAAAATTAAAAGAATTAACGTCAATGATATCGAAAAGTTAGTTAACCGGCGAATAGATTTGAAAAATATCAACGATATCAAAAAAATTTTAATGATATTGAATAAAATCAATACAAATCCAATGGTTTTGAAAATACTTATCGAAAAGAAATGCGGAATTGTTTTGAGAAGCCATAGAACGTCGACAAAATTGGAATGATATCAAAAAAGTCCATGCATATAGTTTGAAAAGCACAGCAAAAGTTGAATACTTTCTGACACAACAAAGGAAGAATCTTTAAACCGGAACACTCCACTTTAAGATAAAGCAAAATACTTTCATTTCAACTATTTAAGATGCAGTGCGTACAAATCATTTAAAAATGAATCGATTGGTTTCAGATGTATCAACTGACTACAGACAGTTCTGTCTGTGGCGCCCTCTATGGACAAATTTTTGAAGTTTTAAATATCCTTACATTAACCTAACTTATAAAACATTTTTAAGAAATTAATACTGATGATAGTAAACGTATCAATAGTCCTTGCAAAAACCAGTAACCGGCAATGAAAGAGGCCTGTTAAAAGATTGGCTGAATTTGAAAGTAACCAAATTCAAAAATAAAAGTTCAAAGAAATAACCATGGGTAAATTAATTGGTTGAAAACAATAACCGTTAAAAACTTGCCATCTGAAAAATTAAACGATTTGAAGAGTAACCGGATATAAAGTAACAATAAAATACAAAAAGAGTAATCATTTTAAAAAACTTTTAAGAAAATAACAGTGCAAATAACAACTACTAAATAATTATTGGCTGAGAGGTAACCGCAAATACTATTACCAGATATATAGTAAGAAAAGCTGCGGGTACTCAACAAGTACCCGGTTAAAAAAACCGGTTGTAGAGTAATCGGTTGCAAAACAATTTGAAAGGAAGTTAGTTTTTAAATGAGACAATAAAATGAAACTCCTTCAAAAATTGATCGTGTAAAAAGTATCAAGAAACACAAAAAAAAAACATTAGAAAACCCACTTCAGATATTAAACCATTTAAGGATTTAACCTGTAACTAAGAATGCAACTGAGTAGATACCAATTAATGTTCACTTTTTTGGCTCTTATGATATGGAAAAAGCCTTTATTTTTAGCACATATACAATATACATAAAAATCCAAAATTTCGGTTATTGTATGAGACTTATTTATATTTCTTTATTTTTTCAATTTCAGAAACACTTTCTAATCGCCTTATGTTCGCTTACCATAGTTGCAGCGGACGTTTCACATCTTTTCGCAAACTATAATCGACTAGACGATCATCACAACGATCATCATCACGAACATGACCACAACCATGATCACCATCACCACCATGAAGGTTATTCTTATGAACCACCAAGTATTCCATTTGAGTTACCCAAACCAGTAGCAACTTCATATTTGCCACCGCAAGAGTATATACCACCAGTGTTAAAAACGACAACAACGAGACGTCCATTACCGCCACCACAAGAGTACCTGCCACCAGTTGTAACAACGAAACGTCCATTACTACCATCCCAAGAGTATTTGCCACCAGTTACGACTACCAAACGTCCGCTACCACCCCCAGCACAAGAGTATCTGCCACCAGTTACGACTACCAAACGTCCGCTAGCACTCCCAGCACAAGTGTATTTGCCACCAGTTATGACAACCAAACGTCCAACCCAACCACCAACACCAAAGGTTGAATACTTGCCACCAACACAGGTACAAAAATATCAGATACCAATTCCCATTTATGCGGAAATCTTAGAAACCAACTATTTACCGCCAATACATGAAGATGTAAATGAGAATCTGCGAGATGATGGCTATCATTATCAAATACCATTGAAGCCATTTTTTTATTAAAAAACTTTAATTCTAGGCAATTTTTTCAACTTTGTTACTATCAGTTATGATTTAATTTATTTCAATAATATATATAAATATGAAACAAAAAGAATTAAAGAAACGATGTGTTTTGACTTGAATTTTCTATGTGGTAAAAATGCGAAGAAGTCACAAAACTATATAATTATATACTATATATTAATATCTTTAAATAGTCAACAATTAGTGATATTTGAAATTGGCAAGACAACTTGCTTTGTATTAGATAACATTGAACAATGCTAACGAATCAATAATATATATATGATTATAATTACTAAACCTTATTTTGGTTGAAACAAATATTTCTTGGTCAAGTAATTTAACTACATTGTGAATTTGTTCAAATAAAATTTTTTTTTCACAAATACAACAGAATTAAGAAAATGTTGTCAATGTTAAACTGCACAAATTAGGAAAAGCAACAGAAAAATAAGCCCTTAAAACTCACTTACCACAATATAGTTGTTATGTAGGTGAAGTCATATGCAAACGAGCTAAAGTTTTTATTACTACATGGTACTTCTAAATACATCATAATTATCTCTACCTTCATAGTTTACAAATGCACTTAAAACTGTCAAAACAGAATTATAAATTAATCAAGGCAAATTCATATAAAACTCTAATACCAATTATGATGTCATTGAACTGTCATTTAATGTTTTTCTATAAAGTCCGTTTCACTTCAATGTCTCTAGCACTTTGCTCTTGTAAGAATACAGATTACGTACTTCACATGCCTGTGCATGATCCGATTTAAGAATCAGCAGCTTAGTTCCTATAACCCACGCACCCACTTCAGTTTTACGTAAAAACCGCACTTTTCAACATAGCAGTCAATCAAAACACTTGTCAGAACGACTCAAGTGACCAACAAGAAATCAACGTACTTAATTGTGAATTGTAAAGAATCTCGAAAAAATGTTTACATTAAAGTGCAGCATGTTATAATAATTGCTATATAATGTTACTGTATATGGATCGCCATTTCATAATGTTATGTATAAACCTGAAAAATGTTATTTAACCGGTAAACCACTTCTTTTAAGGCAGGGTTCTTTGTACCAGTACTTAGGCAGCAGTTTAGTTGCCGGAACAAGTATAAATATATATGTATGTTTTTATGAGAAAGAACAAAAACAGAGTTAATTGTTTGATTATTTCTAACATCATTTTACAAACTCAAAATCTTGAGTTCATTAATGTAGGCCATGTTTTTAATCTGTGCAATTCATTTCAATTGCAACCCAAGATCTAGTTCAAGTAGAATCTGTGCATCGGCACTTACTAAGTAGCTTCTCATTAACTCTCGTAAAGGCTTAGAATTTATTTGCTTTCAAATTGAAACTACCGACATAGCTTTGGAAAAAAAAGTTTTTGTTGGAGTTTTTTCTTTTGTGTTTTCTTTTTTTGGTTTTTTCTTAGTCCCTTGAGATCGATAGGGTCACATATGTCCCCGAAATGTCTGCTGAATATGGTTAATAAAGCTACCTAGCATCTAAAATCACCATTAGGCAGAAAACTAGCTGTTGGTACGATTTTTTGGCTCGAAAAGTGTATTGCTTATGTTGGTCAAGTATTTTGGTTATATAGAGTATCGAATGAGGCTTCGGTCTCAAGGGGATAAACCTGTGATATTATTTGACAAAACGAAAAGAGCTAGAATTTGAAGTCTCCCATTTTGCTGAACGTTTTTACTAGGAAGTATTTTGTTCGTTGAGAATTTACCAAAAATCAATTCATCAAGTGCAAAATTTTTAAAAGTTTATGAATGTTAAAACAATTATTTTTTTTCTGCAGAAATAAATTTTTTTCAAAAACTCAGTTAAATAAAAGATATTGAGATCTATGAAGACCGTTTTTGGAGCAGATCTTAAAAACATATTAATAAATTGAATAAATCGAAACTTGAGCTTAAGCCAATCTATTAACATTTCATGTCCCGACGAATTTTTCGCACAATTGGTATGTATTGAGGAAGATTTGAAGCTATCGAATCTTCTTCAAATTAATAGAAAGTAAAAGAATTATTTTTATAAATTTTCTTTTACCTCCGTAAATATTAACGAAATTATTGTGAAATAAATTGGTAGAACTTAGCTAGTGTTTAGAAATAGTAATATTTTTGCATTGTGTTTATAAAAAAATTTACTCTTGAAATATTTTTATTTAAAACAGACAGTACTTGTAAGTAAATAGTCGAAAACGAAAAATTGAATCAGTTTTATTTTCGGGCCTAACGATTGAGACCGATTTTTTCAAAAGCTCTGTGTTCCTTCCATGCATCGTACGAAACGAAAATCTGTTAAAAAAAATTTTTTCTATGCCTAAGAGTATGCTTCTTTTTTACAGCTTTGTCCCAACAAAGTGTTTTACGAGTAATGACGCTTTCAAAAATATGATTTTTCAGTTAAGCCATCAACCACAAAAGCGCTTCTTCTTATTGTTCATAAAAGCTTTTATTTATCCTTTGCAAAATGGTGAAAGCGGAATGAAGGGAATAAATTGTAGATATTTGATTTTGGACAGAATGCAGAAAACTTCAGTACTTATTTGCCACAA
The DNA here is from genome assembly GCA_963680825.1 of Meiosimyza decipiens. Taxonomy (NCBI): domain Eukaryota; kingdom Metazoa; phylum Arthropoda; class Insecta; order Diptera; family Lauxaniidae; genus Meiosimyza; species Meiosimyza decipiens. The sequence goes on along the minus strand of OY804258.1, from coordinate 24,007,755 downwards.
TAACTCACCCATCTGCAAGAAATTTGGCGACAGGAAATGTAAATGTTTTGGCTGACTTTTCACTTTCACATTTTTCACAATTTTTAGTTGTTTTATTATTTATGAACTTCACTTTTTATTGAACACAATAATTTCTTGTTATCCAAGTACGCGCCGGAAGTTCGTATTTTTCACGACTAATCCAAACCGAAAACGAATCACTTTTAGTGAATGAGTTGCCGTCGTCTTAAAAATATTCGATTCCTACTATTTTAGCAGTACATTTTTAATTCGTGAAAGTTTTTTCGAATAAGCCCACAAAGTAGGTGAAGTGGTTTAATTTTTGCTACAATCAAGTTTCTGAATTTGAAAAAAGATTTGAAATGCATATTTATATATATTAGCATATTTATATATATTAGCATATTTATATATGTATATTAGCACAAAAATCAGAAAATGGCGCTAAGTTTTTCATTTAACATACATACATATATATGTATGTAATTAATTCGGAGAGTGAATTATTTTAATTCCATTGTTTCTCATTATAGGAATTGAACTGATGAGTAGAAACAACTTTTAATTTCTTAAAATTTACAATTCAGTCCTTTCGCGTTTACGAAATCAGCGATTATTTCCCGATCCAGGTGCAAGGCATGCCAACTTCATGTATAAAATCCTAATATATTTTATTGTTTAAGTCTTCTGTGGCTCACATATTTTTTTCAGGCTCAGTAAAAAAAATTGTTTGATTGCGTTGTTTTGACACTTACATATCTAAAATTCTATTTTAACAAGAAATTACAATTAATTTTACGAACCATTGTTATATAATACAAGCATCAAAATTATGATACAAACATCGTAACAATAGTACCGTGTAACCATAGGCACAACGAATATGCTAATATTAGTATTACGCCCAGGCCCGTATCATAGGAAGACAGAGTGCAGCGAGTCGTTCAATACCCTGCCTTTGTCGAATTATTTGGGTGTCTATCAGTACATACATATGTAAAAAAGTGAGGATTTGCTCTTAATCATCAGTTGAAATTTTCCAATAAATGCTTTGTGGTCCTTAAGATAGTAATACATTTACATTGGACCCAAGCCCGCAAGCTCTCGATACAGTCATCGACCAAAAACCCGTACATAATTTCAAATTAGTACTATTCCGTTATATTCAACAAATTTACCCTTAATACCAAAGGCTTTTTCCTTAACATCTTCTACAAACGTCAAGGAGTTTCGTATTACCACGTGCATTTGTGAACAAACTAAGCAACGTCTTAAAATTTATTTCTTTTTTGACCTCCTAATTAGCCCCACGTAGCCAAATCTATTTTTTTTTTAATCAAGTTGGACAATAAATAAAAGCATAACAACGAACTTCAAGTCTGTCAGATGACTGGATAAAAAATTTTCGGCTCAAGTCACGTACTATGCCCATGTTTGTGGGCATATTTCTCAGTTCAGATAACATTGTGGAAATGAAAGAATATGTTATGATACTGCAATGTATGAAAAGTAAGTATCAATTCAGTAAAAAAAAATTTTAGTCCTCTAATTTTATTTTTTTTTAAGCAATGGCAACCCACATACAAAAAGTGTTTCGATTCGCATTGGCATCAGTCGCAATTAATACGAGCTCCCACCGGTTGCTTTTATAATAAAAAATAAAAGTTAAGTGCTAATTAGAAAGTGAAATAGTTATAATAAATATGAAATATGTGAAAAATGTGAAAAGGAGCAAAAAGTGAAAGTGAATAGCTTAAAAAAGTGGTAGTAGAAAAAAAAAATAATAGTGCATTTTTGATAGCACGGAATTTCTTGAAAATGGGTGAGTTATTGCAGAATTCAATGGTCTTTATTTCTTAATACAATATATGTACATAAAAATAAATTACAAAATTCATTATAAAATAATTCTCTGAACAAAATTATAAATTATTTCATTTCACTACTATAGAAGTGTGTAAAAAAAAACGATATTCCGAACTTGCATCGTAAAGCTTCAGGTGCCCAAAAGTAAAACCATCGGCGGACACGTAGATAATTCCCAAAGGATTTTTTATTTTGAACTTGCTGAAGGAATTTTATTATTAAATATCCCAAAGCGTATAAAACGTAATGTATGTATAAGAAAATAGAAACTGAGTGTACTCATTCGTTGGCCGAAGGTTTTAATTTGGCACGAAGTTTTATGATGTCGAAGTTTAACGGAGTATCGAACCTTACATGCAATTTTTTTGGCTTATTCCACTATCGCCATTTTGTAGATCCATTTTGTAGAAAAAAACTTTTATGAATAATAGAAAGAAATGGCTTAAGTGGTTGAAGGCTTAGCTAAATTATCATATTTCTTAAAGCGTCATTTGTCGCAAAACATAAATATCTAAAGTATGGCCTTTAAACTTTGTTTGTACCAAGCTGTTAAAAAAGGAGCATACTCTTAGGCTGAAAAATTTTTTGAAAACAGAAACTTTTTACTGGCGCTCTCAATTGTTTGGCAGGAAAAAAATCAAAATCCGATATAATTTCTCTTTTCGACAATTTCCTCACAGCTGTCTGTTGTAAATAAAAATGTTTCAAGAGCAAGTTTTTGAAAAACATAAAAAGCTTCTGAAGTGATTCTTCTTTTAAACATGTTTGCATATAGAAATGGTTGTGTTGTGAGGTTTAAAGTTCAAAAAAGCAGGACTAATAACGTGTATAATTTCCCAAAAAATATTTACTTTTCACCATTTGAAGGACAAATTATTTTATTTTGGGAAGGCCGTGAACTAATTTTATTCAACTGGAATAACCTTGAAAGTTGACCAAAAACTCAGTTTCTTAGCTTCTCAACCTCAAATATTTCAAAATTGAAATGGGTCTGATTCGGATTCAGTGCAAAACATTACTTTGAAAAACAACCCTCAGTAGCCCAATAACTTTCATAACTTCTTCATTCACAGAGCTTTTTAATAAAATATAGTTTGATCATACAATTTACATTTAAAACTTACAGTCTTCGACGAAACTTTCTTCATATCATAAACTTAATTTTCCTGCAGCATTAAAAAAAAAAATTAATCACCCTAATGTGCTTATGTTATTATTTTTCAACACGAGCTGCACTTTAATCAAATAATTATTTAGAGATTTCAGATGTTGTTGGTCACTATGGTAAGTGTTTTGATTGACTGCTATGTTGAAAAGTGCGGTTTTTACGTACAACTGAAGTGGGTGCGTGGGTTATAGGAACTAAGCTGCTGATTCTTAAATCAGATCATGTGCAGGCATTTGAAGTACGTAATCTGTACTCTTACAAGAGCAAAGTGCTAGAGACATTGAAGTGAAACGGACTTTATAGAAAAACATTAAATGACAGTTCAATAAAATCATAGGTATTGATATTATAATTTTATGCGTACAATAAATGAGTTTTACAAAAAATGCCTTAATTAAGTTATAATTCTGCTATGACAGTTTCAGGTGCTTTTGTAAAAAATGTGGTTAGAGATAATTATGATGTATTTAGAAGTATCATATAATTTTCGTAGTAATAAAAATTTTAGCTCTTTTGCATATGAGCACTTCACCTACATAAAAACTATATTGTGGCAAGTGATTTTTAAGAGTTTGTCTTTTTGAACTAAACATTGAACGAATCAATCGATATGAGTAAGATTGTATCGTATCGAATGAGACAAATTGGAATTTTTTTAATCCTTCAGAAGTTTTCAGAAAAGAAATATTTTTGTCAAAATTATTGAACTTATTACAATGTACAATGTTTGAGCAATACGTTTTTCAAAAATGAACTCATAATAAATAAAAAATAATTTTTTCATCAATATTTCCATTTTAGTTATGCAAAATATATCTAAAGTACAAAAATTGATTAATGGTAGCTGCTTCCATAAAAATAAATGATTTGTTTTTATGGCTTTGGCTTAAAAAAAAATGTTTCATTTCATATTATTTGCTTTGATTTTGCTAATAAACGACCTTGGTATCAATGTTGCTGTTTTTTTTTGGCAACCGCCTTCTTCATTAGAATGTGATCTGATTAATTTTAGGAAAAAAAAAAATAAGCGGATAAAATTATTTGAGTCATGCGATCCAAATATTTGTGCAACTTTTAGTTTTATTTGTGTAAAAGCGTCATTTCTTTGCCTAAGCACGAAACGCAAGAGACTTGATTATAAATATTTTTTTTTTTTGCGTAAGCTATGCTTATAAATTTTTTTTTGCATCAGGAATGAGCCAATTAACATTCCAATATTCCCAATATGTTTTAATGATCTCTTCCAATTTGGCTATAAGTCATGAAAATTATTAAAATTAGCATAATTTAGTATAGCACCTGCGAACGACACTACATTTATGTTATATAGGCTTTAGTTCACGAGATTTTAAGGCTTAAAAGCTACACTTTCATCACATGGATTATATGCTTAAAATTCACACAAACGTCCTATTCAGCAAACAAAATTGGAAAGAAATTAAAGGAACCCAATCCACTTTATTGTCCTTTTATTTCGTTGCTGTTCCTTTTAATATGCTTTAATTTTACTGTATGAAAATTGCAAAATAAATTAACTACTTTCTGTGGTCGGGACCACAGTGCCGTCTTTTTTTAATAATGATTATAATCATTCAAATCGGTCATAAAATTTCTCGATATTTTGAAAAATATTTGTAATATCGCAGTATGTTTCATATGATGAATAGCAGGCTCAGTACTTTCTTCCTACTCTTTGCAGCAACAGCTTCTACAGAAGTTATTGCAGAGAAAATCTATCGTATTTGCCAAATATATTGAGAACAACAAGAATATAAATCACCCATTTAATCTCCGGTTTCTCTAGAGCTATCAGATCCTTTGGACACTTATAATCCAGTGACGGCAATACTTAATGAGTTTGCTAGCCCCTTGGTATTTTTGTTTTTATATTTAAATTGCAAGTGAAAAGAAGTATGCCCGCCTTATGTTCTCGTGTAGTAGAGGCATTAATGTTCCATGGCTAGTGAGCACCTCAACACCTCCATGCTCTGGCATAGAATAAGTATTAAATTTTATTGTACTCGCATTTGGGTGTTTCTCAAAGAAGTGCCATTACAGACAAGCCATACCAACATAAGTATTTAGAGTTGCAATGAACTCCTTTGGACTATAACTTCTTTCAATAACGAAAGCATTTAAGTGTTTATTCCATGTCACTTTTTTTCAGTTTTACATTACGAACAGATAAAACCGCTCTTCTCCATTTTATCAGCATTAAAAACATTTTAAGTAGTCTTTTAGTTTGGGCCAGATAATGCTTTGATATAACAAAGTTTGACAAATAAATGTAAATTTTTTCACAAATTTATTGGAACCATCATTGAGTTAGTTTTTTTGTAAATGACAACGAAATCTTAAAGCATAAAATAAAGCACCAAGCACTATTTTTCAAATGAGCATATCATATATAATAAATTATATCATATATAATAAATTATATATGATACGAGTATGAGAAATGAATGATACAAATATGTAATAGCTATTGGGTGCTTTGAAACAATAATATTTTTTTCTGTGTATTTTAAATAGCGCCTAAAAACATATTTCAAATTTAAAATTTTACACTTGAGCAGTATAACAGTTGAGATCAATTTTTATATAAATACATAACTTCAACAAAACATGATCTTTGTTTTTTGATTGAAAGACTGAAATGCTAATTTTATTTATCGTTGCATATAAAATGTGTTGAGTTTTGCGGAATAGAGCAAAAATAAAATTTATCTTATATAGATCAGCAATTTGAACTGCTATACTGCCCTCAGAAGAGAAAAGGGCGTATATAAAAAGAAAATATATTCGTAATTCTTATAGCATCGGATAGCTTAAGGCCTTACGCATCTAATAAACTGCGCCAAATGCTGGTACCTTAGTTCAAACCTATAAAGAATCTCAAAAATCAAAACATCAATTATTTCGAAACTCGTTTTTTTGAGTCACGCCCTGTCCGCTTATGAGAACAGTATAGATCACACAAAAGGTTTGACTATTTACTTGCATATATGCACATAAATCACCCACAAAATTGTACAGTTTTTTAAAGAACTAAACTTAAAGTTATAAGTAAGTAATGTATAACATAGAACTTTGCATACTATACATATTCATCTAGAGGTTTTTCCGTAATTTTCGAATAGTTAAGCCTAAAAGTTTTTGTGACAACGAAAGTGGCATAAAATAATAGTAGACTTAAGCTGTGAGCTGCATTGAAAAACTTTTTCATATAAAATGAATTTATGCCGAAAGTTCTTGTGCTCTGAGCAAAGCAGTTAAGCTGAGAGTCCGGTGTAGAAAAGTCGAGTATATAAGGTTACAGGATAAGCTATACAAAAAATATATAATGCATATTTGTGAAACTTATCAACCAGAGTTGTCTTGCCAAAGCCCATGCCGTCTTACACACTTTCAATTTAAAAAAAAAAATGTTATTTAATTTTGGGCATTTTCAGCAAACGGGAGAGGCTTTGGCAAGGCAAACTGGTCAGTTAGTTTAAACAAAATGCTTCACTATGTTTCCTGTAAATTCCATTCTCTAATCTTATAATTTACTATAGCCGGTTCTTGGGCTAAGTAGAAAAACAAAGATCTTGGCAAGAAATTTTGGGTTTTCAGAAAATACGAAGAATATTTACTTTCAGAGAATTGATTTAATCAAAAGACCAAAATACTTTGTTATTCAAGGAAATCTACAGAAAAACAAGACACAATGGCCCAAAATCTTGTACTTTTAAAAACTTTAGTAAAACGCGAAACTTTTTACTTTCAGAAAAACTGTATATAGCCAAAAGAGTTTTGTCTATACTCTCAAAAAATTTTGGAAAAATGAAAGGTCAAATTTACAAACTTTTAAGCCAAAAACCTTGCTTTGCATAATAAACATTTTTAATGGATTTTATGATTTTTTTTTAAGATTAATATATCTATTTCCAGTATAATATCGTGCGACTAAATAAACTCCAATTGAGATCAAAGCTATCAAATGACTTAGAAATCCTTCAGATTCTGCTTGACTCCTGATAAAGATAGCATTTGCATACAAAAATAAGCAACTTTTTATTAAAAATTTTAATTTGAATAATCCAAACTAGTTTTGTTGCAACTCAAAATATATAAAAATAGAGTTAACTTTACTAACGGAAACTAACGAAAATGTTAAAGACAATTAAGCGGAAGCGTGAAATGTAATCTGCCATAGCTAACAGCATAGCAAAGGGTTATCATATCACTCTAAGGTTTTTGCCTGTTAATATGGCAATAAATTGTTGAAATTTTGGTGTATCAAATTAAGTAGGTAAGCATTTGATTTAATGCCGACAAAGCGAGTTTGTAACTTTTGTTGTTTCAAATAAGATCAAAACTAAATTTTTAAAAATAAATGAAGATATGCAAATTAAGTGAATGTGTGCTAAACAAATAAAAAAATAAATTTATGCCTTGTACAAGTTGATTCTTTATGAAACACGTTGTTGACAAATTAATACGCTGCCAGGCTAGAGAACAAGTTTTTATTTCTTTTTTTTTAGTTTTTTATTATTAATTTTATTACTTAATATGCTAAATTAATTAAATAAAATGAAAATTTGTTTGGTTTGTGCATTAACACAGATGCTCAGATTAGCAGAGAGTAACAGAGATTCATATTTAAAAACATTCATAGATAATATAAGTAATTTTTAAGTTGTTTTGCAAAAACAATAAACTTTGATGTTTCTTTTAATAAATCACAAAGAACACGTTTTTTTGCAAAGTGTCAAACATGTCGGCTGTCGGTGCTTTTTTGTTCATAATTTTTTTTTCACAACTTTTCAAACTTTGACCGCTTATACGGGGTTGGCTTTTATTTGATTTATGTAAACGCTTCGATTTAATGACAAGTCTTCTTTTAAATGTTTTTGTATTTTCTGCAAAAAATGTGTTCATAAATATCAATTTAAAGGCCTTTGAAAGCGCTTTAGCTATGGTAATTTATGCTTCCGTGTTTAATTTAATGATTTGTCGCTTAATTTATTTATATATTATTAGCTTTAATTAAATTTATCAGCGAATAGTTACAAATTATAGTGGCATGGATCTTTGTATTAATATCATTGAAATGAAAATGCATTTTATACTGACTTTCTTGCTACTGAAAGTTCGTTGCCTAAGTTTTTTGTTTCACTTATATGAATATTCATTTAACAGTGCACTTTATTTGATATTAATGTGTGTGTGCAGTGAATGTATAAAAGCGTACGGTGCTATTTATTTTATGTTCTTAAGTTACACAAAATTATTGGTTTTTCATTTCATGTGCAAGTTTGTTGCTTAAGTCTTTTGTTTGATGCCTAGAGTTTCATGTTAACATTTTTATTGTTTCATGTTATTATTTGTTTTCGCTTTATTAAATTATTTTAAATATGTTTATTCTTCTATTGTTACTCTTTATTGAAATACATTTTTGCTCTACGTAAATTTATTTTACTTTTGTTTACATTAGGTGTCTTAGCGAAAATATCAAAAATATTTGCACATTTTATGTCAACCTATTGTTTGTTTAAGTTTGGCGCAAAACCATTGAGAAAATATTAACGAATTTCTTATACATTTTTTTATTTTAATACTGACACAATATAGTCAAATTTGTACAGGTTCGGCAAACTTTCACACCTTTTCTGTTGAAATAAACTTAAAGCAAATATATGTTCTGCATAGCTCTAAAAGTTCTTAGTATTATGGAAGTAATTTTCAATTTGTTTTCTATGGCATTTATCTCAAGTATACTTACACTCATAGAGAGAGTACGTCATATTACGCAGACCCATAAAAATTAATAATTGATTTTACCAACCAGATTTACAGTTCCTATATATATTCGCTGTTCATGTTGATAATATTCTTCACTTAATGAAAGATAGCAATGTTAGTAATCAAATTTGTATTCTTGCTGATTTTACCGTAAACAAAGCTGGTTGGTCTTTTTTGTCTAATAGCAATTCACGAATGCCTTCAAATATAAATCAGTAGCATGAAATATTCTCATTGATTCTTTCTCTGAAATTGATTTCGCGTAAATATACCACATAAGTTCTATTACAAGCTTAGCAGATTGTTGGATATGATTATTATTAGCAATAACATTCAATTTACTTTACTTCAATGTGCCTCTGATTTTGTAACTCGAATTATATGAATTTGTGAAAATTGGTAAGATCCGAGTTTTGAAATTTTTGCAAATTATTTTACGACCAGCTTTTGATCAGTTAATAATGAAGATGTACAGGAAGGCATTTTGAGTTAAAAAATACTTTAAAATTTAATGTAAAAGGTATATCACCATTCCTTAAAGTTAACGTTGTAAACCTTTAATTTATCTGTTTGCTTTTTCATAAGTCAGTAAAAATGTATTAATTTATTACTATCCGGTATAATGCATCCATTACACCCATTCATAGAGGTGGTAAGAAAATTATGTGTTAAATTTAAAATCGTTTTCTCAGTTTTCAACTGTCTCTAACGTCTTTGAAAGCTTTATCCAGGATACATTATACTTTGACCATTTCGACATGATTTTGTGGCTGGGCGTTCAAATTTTTGTACCTGCGCTTTTGAGAGAGGCTTGGAAAGTGATACAAAGGGATGCTCAAATTAAAAGTATCCTTTTTAAATTTTGCGTCATTTTCTTTGTATTTGCTAAATTACATCGATGTCTACTTAGATATAAAGTATATACAATGTGGTCAGTTAAAATGGATCGTTATGTGAGTGAACAATTTGGTTTTATTATTAAAACTTATTTTATATATGGTGAAAACTATTCAAAGCTTGGAAGAATGAAACAAAAACGGTATTATGTGAATTTTGGATCGAAAGCTCAATATCCAGAGATGTTTAGAAAATTTTTATGAATTCAATTGGAAGACATTGATGTGTAGAATATGTGGTTCTAACAGGTCCTTGCGACATTTCACTCAGCAACGGAATCATCAGATCTTTTAAAAGAGAAGTTTAATAATCGAACAATTTCTCGAAAGACTGACGTGAATTGGCCAGCACGATAATACGACTTAGCTCCATTAACACTTCTTATGGTGTTTTTTCAAGAGTAAAGCTTATGCGGATAGTCCTCACACTGTTCAACATCTCAACGACAACATCATCGAGTAAATATCACTTATCATTATGCAAAAAAGTTATTCAAAATTTTGGTAAAAGATTGACAGCATGCTGAGCTAGCAGAGCACTTGAGCGATAATCTTGGTCATTATTAACCGGAACCAATGAAAAAACCAAAAAGTACATTCATAAAAATTTCACACAATTTATGACTCAAAAGATGCCTCAAATTTGAGCAACCTTTATTTGTACTGATATTTGAAAATTGATATTGGATGCAAAATTTAATTTTCATTTTTGTTTTCTTCATTGGGTTATGTCATGCCTCGAGGGCAGGTGTTTTGTGGAAGAGATAAATTACATCAAATCATTGTCCTTTATTGCTTCTTTGGGGTGCCACAAGAATGAATTATTTTCAAAGTTTATGCGGATGCAGTTTTTCCGTCGTCCACTGCACTTCTGCTCCACTTTACTTTGAGCAGACAAGTGTACAGATTATAATTTTGACGGCATTTCTGCTGTCCGACATAATTCAGTTAAGCTATAAGCCAGCAACGTAAGATATTTTGACATCTCAACGTTTGCTGCATTGTTGCCTCAAAGGTTTGATAGCACATATGTTCCAAAATCGAAACATCAAACTTCGCTACATAAGCGCCATATCCATAATCATATATACGAGTATATATATGCTATACCCATAATCATATTCAAATGCTAAATAAAATAATATTATCTGCCAGATGAAGTTAAAATATGTGCATGTCATTTGTAACTTTTTTTTTATCATTTATTTTAATTTTAATAGCTATGAGACACTCGGAAGATAACACTCGATACTTCTTTAAACAAATCATGTGTCAAAAATGCTTCTGCTTGCACGTTTAATAAACTTGAATAGCTAAGGTATGCAAGTTCCGGTGTACAGCAAAACATATATCATTTTCACATAAGCTCGCACTTGAAATATGCATTCATTAAGTATTTAATACAAACCTTGCCCTCAAATCGTCTTAAGACGAAAAAAAAAAACACAAATAAAATAAGAAGAGCAACAACATAACTTATTATAAATAATTTATTTAATTATCAAAGTTTTACGCTAATGTCAAACAGCAAAAACAAAACTATAAACTTAAGAAAAAAAAAATAAGAAAAAGAAAAAATTGTTAACTTTGTTTCCAACAACATTTGTCTCTTTGTACCGTACAATAGCGTGCAACTAGAAAACATTCAATTACTCCGAATTTTAAAGTTTTCTCAATGAAAAATAAAAAAAAAATTTAGAAAATTTAAGAAAAAAATTTAAAAAAAAAAAGATTAATTAAAACTAAATCGCATAATACAATTTTCGTTTGTTTGGTTTACGTGTGTGTTTGTGTTAAATTTGTGCAGTTGTGTTGTGCTGTGTAGTCGGCGTAAAAGTGTATGTGTGTGAGTGTGTATTCTTGTGCATGTGTAAATATGTCAGTTATAAGATTACTTAAGACAATTGCACACTTTGTAATCATAGTTTTCAGTTAATCTCAAATAATATCAACGAAATCTCAAAACAGCATATGTACATATGTAGTTCCTGTTTAGCAGTTCGCTTTAACCACTACATTATTTTTTTGAAAAAACCAATGATGTTCTATTTGCACCCTTGCCTTAGCTGACATTCATTTTATTTTTATATTCTAAGCTTTTGTTTTTGCATTTTTTAATAATCTTCCTTCCGCTCTAATAACGTCTACGATAGTACACACGTCTAACGAACACGGGACGTCTGTATTGATATCCTGATTGCCTGCTGAATGTATGTCCTGGCAGTGATTGTTGTAGCACTGGCGCTTGATAATGAAATTGCTGTTGTTGTTGTTGTTGTTGTTGTTGTGGTGGCGCATACGATTGCGCAATCGAACGTGCAATGGAAAGAGGTGCTTGTATGGGACGTGGTGCAAAAGTACGTGTCTGTACTGGTGCCGGTGGTGGTGGACCAGCTGGCTCAGGTAAATCGATGTCGATATATTCTGGCTCTGGTGTAGCAATATCTTGTGGATTGGGTCCTTGTGTGGCAGAATCAGGCACTTGTGCGGCAGCTGCAAAGCTGATGAGAACAGCCAGTGTGACTAGGAAGAATTTCTAGGATTAAAAGAGAGTAAGAGAATTTGGGTTAAAAAATATAATTATAAATATCGTTTATTCAAAAGTCAGTAAAGTTATGATAAAATATTGTGCATAAAATTGCTATAATAACAAAATATTTTTTTTTTTTGGTGTATAACATCAAATAAATTAGAGATTTTTGTGCATCCATTAAAAAGTCAAAAATTTAGTGGAAAAAGAACAGAATAACAAACATTTAAGTATGTTGCTTAGATTTTACAAAATATTATGAGTGGAATTGATAAGATTTATCTAAATATAAATAATATTTAAACATATACTCATATAGTATGTGCATTTTGGTAATTCAATTTTAATTTTTTTCTTAAAACAGGCTAAATAGTTGTAGAAAGAAAAATGAAAGAAAAATGTTGGTACAAAAATAATATCAATAATTAATGGTGCATTTCTAACAATCGATTTTATGACATTTATTATATAAAAAACTATTTTTTATGAACTATCTTATTTAGAATTTCAAGCTTTTTCTATTGGGCTGAGAATTAAAACAATATAACAAAGTCAACTCTTATCTGTTGCTTATTTCAAAGTTGTTCCTCTGCCGTTTCTTCATCGCCCATTTCGTCAACAGCACAATTCAAAGCTAAATCTTCTAACATTGCAGCTAACGCTATACGTGGAACATATTCGCTAAGGCCCAAAGTATCACCGCCATCCACTGGTAAATTCTAACACTTTTCTCAACATTTTTCATATTCTGTCGCCTTTTTCATTAATTTTCAACCGTTTGAAACTGTTGTATTCGGCTTTTTCAACCTCTTTCAATTTTTTTCTCTACTATTTCAACCTCTTTCAACTTTTTTCGAGATTTCAACCTTTATCAACTTTTTCTAACATTTTCGATATATTTACGACTTTTCGACTTTTTCAGCCTTATTTCAAATTTTTCTACCTGTTCCACTATTTTTCAACATTTCCTATGTTTTTTTGTACTTTTACAATATATAGTTCAATATGTTTCGTCCTTTCAATCTATTTCAACTTTTTCCAGGTTTATAACCTCATTCAATTTTTTTCCACATTTCTGATATTCTATCGACCTTTTTTTAGTATTTTTCAACAGTTTCAACATTCTTCAACCTCATCCAATTCAATTTGTTTTTCATATTTTACAGATTATTTCAGCTCTTTTCAACACATTTCAACTTTTTTCGAGTTTTCAACATCTCTCAACTTTTTCAAACTCCGATTTTTATTAAAATTATATGTGACCAAATTCTCTTGGGTCAATAAATGTCGAATAATATTGTATCAAATTAGTAGATAAACATTTGGTAGTATCGGAAAACTTGATGGAACACTTTTATGACCAAAGTACTGACAACTTTGTGTAAGACAATGGAATTCTTTTAATGATATTATACAATGTTTCATTGAACTTTTTCAGTCAGTTAGCAAAGGCCATTAATACTGCAAGTTCTTACAAGTTGATCAATGCTATTTCACAACAAACATGACAATGATAACAAGTGGATCAATTTAACCTGGTAATTGGTGACATATGTTTCGGCAATTAAGACATATATAACAGTCTTTAAAACAAAAAATTAATTTGTTGAAACTCTTTTAAGCTAATCGAAAATCTGAACTTTTATTTTTAAATCAAAAAATGTCACATGTGTCACTCAAGCTAAAGCACATCATAAAAAAAAACCTTTCAAGCTTTAGCCATGCCTTCTGATCTTAAAACCACTTACTTTTTAAAACGTGTTTGCTATTAAATTAATATGATAAATTTTGTATAGAACGGATTGCTGGATTTTTAGCACAATAATATTAGAAAACTAATTATTCATCTGACCAAAACCTTAGATACGCTACACATTATTTATGAAAATTTTTATAAAAGTATTTCCTAATTTTGAGTTCGTTGATTTTTATTGTGTATTGTCAAACAGAATTAAGGAACAACTAAATGTACAACAAAAAACATGACAAAGTTTCTTAGTTTGCTACTCGTTTGTGAGTACTCGCTTGTTGTTGTTTCTAGTTTTTCTATTCCAAACATTTACATTTTAAACGATTGTTTTTCCGAGAAATAGATCTTCTTTTCATTTCAAAATGGACAATACACAAAATACAGATCTGCTCGGCAGCACTGACTTTGAAGCAACTTGCTTTATATACATACATAGCAACTATAATTTAACTCGCTTATTTTGCCCTTTTTTCTTTTTGCTTTCCCATACAACTATCGCAGCTAGCTATAGCAGCGAGATAGTTTTACTTTTTCTGTCATCTATTAGGTACTCAAAGTTTTCAAATATTATTGGTAGTAGTCATGATATGTGCCAGTGGTATTTATGTTTTGCAACGATTTTTATTTTTTCTAGATCACATCGATGTATATTTGAAACTGCAACTCTATTTCCTAAAAAGTACGTCGATCGTATGCCTATCAAAGTATTTTGATTTTTTATAATCATATAAATAGGCGTAACCAACATGACCTAATACACATATATATATTTTTATAATTTATGTTAAAATTATAATAATAAACATATTCAACTAATCCTGCAACTATTAATCCTGCGAAACATGTTAAAATAAATAAATCCAAAAAATAAATTTGGGTTCTTATTCGTATTTATATTGAATTTCTCTGATGATTGTCAAAAACTTAAGAAAATATTTTTTTTAAAAAAAAATTCAATCATTGTCATAATTAGACTTTTCATAACTGTTAACTGCATATTCCAGCACATATTCCAACAAAAACAACATTGAACATTGTTCTTCTAAGAATTAGCGTTGTTCGTGTTATAATCAGAAATAATTAATATCCATATTTAACTACATGATTTTTTAACAACACATTCACATTTTTTAGTCCATGGTTTCTTTAATTAAAAAGCAGCTCTTCACTTCTACAGTTTTTTCATATATTTTTCAAATTTGCAACATATAAATCACTTTATTATCCTTTTTATGGTTTTTGGGTCACACAATAGCACGTATTATATATACAAATGTCTTTTTTAACACATACCATTTTGATATTATGGTTTTTTGTTGTTTTCTGAAGAATTTATTTTTTAATCCAAAGCACAAATTTTCAAACGGAAGAATCGAATTTCTATGAAGAAGCAAGCGATAAAAAACACTAAAGAAGTTCAAAGCACAAATGATGATGAGATACCAAAATACTTTGATATTTATATGTGGACCAACAAGAGAGACAATCGCAACATCTGAAAAAAAAAATAAATAAAGAAACAACAAAAACTATAATAAAACAAACTAAATTCATCGACCGTCAAAAATATGAAAATTTAAAGCAACTTTTTTTTGAACAGCAGCGACAGCAGTAGCAGCCATAGCAGATAATGTTGTTGATAGTATTGCTGTTACTGCTGCTGCCTGCTGTATGGTAAATATGATAATGATGATGATGATGTTAATGATGTTTATGTGCAATAAAACAACATTCACTTTATGTCGTCATTGATGACGCAGCTATATGCGAAGTTTATTAGTGTAATAAAGATGAATTAGTTATAATTAAAATTATTACGAGTAACCGGTTTTTTATCTAAGTATATGAACATGGCAAAATGTGATCCAAATCTAAAAATTTTCGTATTAGATTTGATTATCGAATACTTGCTGTATTTGATAACTTATGAAAGATAACATATGCCCCTTTTTGTACTTTTTGTAGTAATCAAAGTGATTTTTTATCTCTTCTCTGACGTTTTCGCACATTGCGGGCGGTATTTTGAAGAAAGTTTTACGAATGTTGGCTTTTAGGTGCTTCAATGCTTTGAATTTGTGGGTGAGGATATTGCATGATATAAATATTGAAATATGCGACTTGGAAAATTTTACGCAAACAATCCATTCTTGCAATTTATCATCTGACACTTTGAACGCGCTTAATATCTGCCAGCTATTTTGTTTGCAGAACTACCTCTCAAGCATCTGAAAATCATAGTGCATGTAAGTAGCATTGTTGTTGCGCTTTTCAAGCTGAAATCTATGTTATAGAACAAGGAGCACCACTTATGTGGAACAGAAAGCTCACTCCTTCCCTTATAAACATACGTTTAGACAATCAGGCAGCGATCAAAGCATTGGATACCATAATCATACAGTCTATGTTGAATTACATAGTATACTATAGAGCCCGGTCATAAGGGAGAGAGAGAGAAGAAAATGAGAAGGCTGGCGAATGTGTGCTAAGATAGGTACAGAGTAACCGGAGAATCAACAAGTGGTAGACCTTAGAATACCGCTGGAATATCTATACCATCGGATAGACTACACAATCAAGAAATACACGAACAGAATGTAGAGAACTACCGCCGCATACAGAACGTTTCGAAACATGTGGCCTAAACTGCACACAGAAAGGACACAAATTATTTTAAGGCTCAGCGGAGAAGACTTAAGAACTCTTGTTGTAGTGCTGATGAGGCACTGTCTCATTAGCCATATGATTGCCAGATATGGTGCCCATTTCAGAGACTTCTGCAAAAGTTGTGGAGACCAAGGCTCAGAGCTAATAAACCAAATGAACCAAATATGTTGGTTTTTTTTTCTTTAGTGGTCTTGAAGAACTAGCCGAATTAGAGCTCACCAGTATCCTCAATTTCACAAAGCTTCTGGGTGGCTCATACCCATTAAGTGAGAGAGTTTCAGAAGGAGGGAAGAGAATTTATATAAGTATAGTATCACAGTGGGCAAAGTGCCTCCGAATAAAAATTTATAGTACTTGGCTTTGAAAATGACTATAGCTACAAAATTCCTAACTGGTTACTAATAAAGGTAGAATAATCTTGAAACTCCAGCATTTTCTTCCTTTTTTTAGTAAAAGAAGATTTCTTGGAACAACAGACTGAGGCATCTGCTTTGTGAAGCTAAAAATTATGAAGTTATCTAACATTGATCAAAAGAACTCACTCCATAAAAGCTTTTTCAAGAAAGAAATATGGCTTTAACCGCCATCAAGGATTCATTGGCCTAAGACTATTTTCTAAAAGAATTTTCCGGTCCTGGTTACTTAATATCGTATTGTGAGCGTCATTGTTTATCGTTAGCATCGTAACATCAAAGCATCAGTTTCATGGTATATAATAGCATTATATGCAGTAACTTAATATAATTTGGTGAAAAATGTGTTGTAATATCATATTATTATTATCGATTTATCGTAGTATTACGGAATCATAAAATCAATGTGCCAAATATTGATATTGTGATCTGATTCCAAAAATCGGTTTTTTCAAGTTTCCTCAATAAGCCAACTCTAGCAGTCGTCGATCATGATCTTGTCGATGATGACAACATGATGAAGTAAATAATGATGCTGCTGTCAAATTGAATTCACTCTCCAAAACTCTCATATAACTTGTGCATATTTTTCTCTCAAATTCATCTCACAATTAAATTGGTTTACGAAAAGACGCGTGGCTTTTAGCCAATACTCGTAGTCATCATTGTGCTCTATGGTAAACCAATATTTGTTTTTGTTGCATATTGTTATTGTTGCTGTACTCATAGTTATTTCTTTCTAATATTTTTGCATAACTTCTTTTTTATTTTTTATCTCTGTTGAGTTTCAAGTTCAAGCTCAGATCGGTTAGGTAACAAAATCGGTTTTGTTTCTTCGTTGCTATTTAGAAATTAGTTTTTTTTTTGTCTTCATTTAAAGTGGTTCTTCAGTTTTTGTTGCTGATTTACTGTTGAGAAGTTTTGTTTGCTTTGAAATAAATTCTATTTCTAGAATTTTTGCCTTTGATAAAAAATTGCTATTTTACTGATTCTTGTAGTAACATTATGTTAATTATGTTGATTTTATTAAAGACTGATACTTTTAATTATGTACTTGTAATTTCAAGTTTTTTCTTTTTTTTGTTAAAGTATTTTTAGAGGTAACAGTATGTCCTTTAGATAACCGGACGGGAATGAAAAAAACGTTAATTTTATTCTAAATATGTTCCTGCTGCGTCGATAAAATGCTGGGCGTGGTCAGTCATTGTTCGCCATTGATTTTTGCATACCAAGTTTCTCAATGGCTTTGGCTACCCTCGTCATAATCACTTTTATGACTTCAATATCGCCGTACATAGTTACTTTCATCGCGCAGCCAAAAACTCACGTACAATGAAATTTTGGAATGAATATTCGCTCTTTGTTCCAAGGTGTTTTTGAGACAACGTACTGACGCTGGAAACATTATATCTCAGAAAGTAATCTGTCGAGTTCCAAGAGATTTGACATGAATATCAGTCGTTAGTTACCAGATGATTATTTAAAGGACATACTGTAATTATGCGGCTTTTTTTTAAAAGAGAACTTCTTTTGAAAGCTCCATTAGCATTGCATCTGATTAAAGAAAATCTAGCAAATTAATCGAGATTTATCGTTTGTCACTATTGAAGTATTACTTCATAATAAAGTTAAGCTCACAAAGGATCGGAAAGATGAGACCCGACTTGATTTCGTATTAAAGATTTTTTTTCAAAATTTTATTATATATTTTTCCAAATTTTTTCAAATTTTCGTTATAGAAATTGAATGAAATAAAGAAGGCACTTTTAGATATAAAAATTGCTTAGAAGTTTATATTTTCTTTCAAGTCAGGTTCAATATTGGTAATGCGGAATTGTGCCTTGTTCTTTTCATTTCCAAGAAACTCTTAATCTCTTTTTTCATACAGAATCCACAAAAAGCCTATTAGTATGTTGGATCAAAAAAATAAGGCCTTCATATGTGATACGTTCAAAATTGTGCTCTGCAATTTTTGGTAATGATATTCAATAAATTTCATAACACAAGTTCAAAGAAGCCTTCAATTGCTTTTTAAATAAAATTGATTCTAATTGACGTCATTTGCAAAGTAGGTAACCCATTAATCATCTTTTGCCACATCCTCTTATAGCAAGTAGTTGTACCAATTTATATTTAATAATTGACTCATTGTGCACTTCACAAGAGCTGCCTCATCATTTAAAGCAATAAACACGAATTAGAAAAATGCTTACGACCAATTGGATCAATTCAGGTTTCATCTTCATCATTAGCTGCAAATGGGTTTTTTTCTTCTCTTTGACATGGCCTATTGAAGTGGTTTACCAACAAAAGCAAAAAATCGATCTATAAAAATAATGGCAACAATAACATTGACGTTGCTGATTTTTTTTGCTTTTAATTTTTTTCAAATTTGCCTGAATAAAAATTTTAATAAATTCCAAAAGTGTGCAGTTGTTTTGTTTGCTGATTTGTTTGTTATTTTCAACAATAATTCGATTGTTTAGAAATTAAATTTGGATTTGCGCAGCTTGAAAGTTTGGCATCTATTGTGTTCAATTTTTGGTAGCTTCGATTAAGTTGTAAGCATTAGGTTAAAGTTTTTTGCTTACACTTTTAGGTCAGTCATTCAATGCATTTGCAAAGCAAGGTAACTAAAAATCTAAAATATCATCTCACCTTGACGCATAATTGGAATGCAGAAATGTAATTTCTGTATGTTATTGTGGACTTTTGCATTTCTATTTGATTTGGCATTTTTTTTCAACTTAAGCAAATTTTGTGCATGATGATCACTAAAAAACTGAATGATAATAACAGAAATTAACTCTTACGAAATAAAGTTTGTTTTTTATATTATTTTATTAAGGAATATCATTAATGGGGCTGTGATTCACCCTCTCTCTCTCTCTCTCTCTCTCTCTTTCTCTCTGATTCAGTCTCTTCAGACTGGGTGATTAGGTTTCATATCAAGCTGTCGCTAGATATTCAAATATTGCCAGTATTTTCTTTGAGTTTATATAATTAATCATCCACAGGAACAGAAAATCTCAAAAAAGATGCTCCATTAATTCAAAGAAGAAGCGTTTCTTATTTTGTGTATCAGCAGAAACCATTTGTTTTAAATGAAATTAATTATTGCTACGAAAGGATCATAAAAATTCAGTTCAGTTGAGAGAACAACAAAAGTTAAGAACGGAAATGCCACAAAAATTATGCAACCAATTTTTTATCAATCCGTATCCTGATACCAGATAGGCATATTGGAACGGTATTTTTGGCTCATTCCCTAAGCAATGTTCAATACAATAAACAAAAAGATATACGAGCTCTGCAATCAATAATTTATCCACCAAACTTGTAAGTATGTTCCCCAGATCACTAAAATATATGAAGTCATCTCCGACAACAAAAAAATATTCAAAATATTACTTTGAAAAGTAAATGAATTCCCCTATTGCCTTCATAATCAGAAACTGGATACAAGATGGATGCTTATTGATAGAATTATCCAAATAAATTTAGATGAATGTGAAATTTTTGCGGTCATTACCTACTGGGAAACTAGGATACTCCCTAGTAGAAGTTATTTCACCTATACTATGGTCTTTAATAGTTGCTACTTCATTTATTCTAAATTGGAATAAGTTCTTTCAATATAAATTAAGTCAAATGCCGGAATTTATACTCTTGACAGTAAACTACTTTAGAACCTTGACATGGGAAGTTCCAGGCTTATTTCTCCTGTGTCACTTATATCTTCACGTAGCAGTAGACCTCCACAAAACTCATACAACGAGCATGATCTGTAGCTAGTGCCTTCAAATTTGTCCAATATTTTTCCGATTAATGTATTTCCTATATATACGTATCTATGGTAACAGAATTAGCCTCAGTTCTAGCCAAATTATCTGGCCAGTATAGCATCTACAGTTTGATTCCAAAAAAAAAGTGTAGTTGAAGCATTTAAAAGTTCATTGCTCTTTTGTGGGGTAACTTTCACTGCTCGAAAATCTGAAGACCATAACCTTAAAAAAAACCCAGGCTTCAGAGTAATGAAATTAATTGAAGTTAGGCTTTGGTGTGGCGTTTCAGAGTCGCCTATAGAATAATACGAATGTCCAAAAAACTGATACCGATGAATGGCTCTGAATTCATTGGAGTGGCCGCTGAACCATGGTTAGCCACTACTAGTCGGTAAATCATTCCCTGTACCTACGTAATATCCGCGAACTCAACTCAAACTCATTGCTCCTTGCAACACAATTGAGTTTCGCCTAACTTTCACTTACGATCTTCGAATAGCTACAACTACAAACACTTATGCACAAGCCAAATTCAAAATGACAAAGATCTCCCTCATGATAAGCATTGCCATCTCTGCTGTTGTATCAGAATACCTAGTATCGTCATCTAGATATCACCCGACACCCATTCCAAAGGAAGTTTTGGAACCATCTGTATAGAAAAAATGAGTAAGGCCGCAAAGTATGATCTCTAGAGTCTTCCTTACGATGGAAGCCACGGTTGGATCCATTTTCATGAAGAACGGTGGACAGTGGTGCTCCAATAACTTTCTTTCTGTTTGTGCCCAATATAAACATCATCATGTCAGATTTTATAAAATTTGCGCTAGCACGTAGCACTCATTACCCCCTGCTGGACTTGAAAGTCCAGAGGAGGCAACTCAAGCAAGACATTAAAAGCGTCACCCAATCTGGTACTATTTCTTTCGGCAACGAAAAGCTTTAAATAGGCATATCTTTTAAAATTTTTGATACAAAAAGAAGTAAATAGGCGTAAGTATCAATGGTTTCTATTGTTATATTCCAAACATAAATACGCCAGCGATACCATTATCGCCGATTGAGATGAACCTCCATGCTCGTACATCCCAGAATATATGCAAATGAATTTCTATGTTAGCGATATTCTTATTACTATAAGGAAAACCTTTATAAAAACTATATTATCAGCCAATCTTTTATTACTCGCACGTTCACTACATAAGAAGACCTCCGCAACAAAACAGAGCAGAAGTAAATAAAAAATAAATGATCCAAAAGTGAATGTAACTTCCGAACATTTAACGCCCGCGTGCTCCACCACGCATCATTTACATTTACCGTATCCAGTTGAGACCTCGAAAAGCGGTGGCCTCTTCAAAATTCCAAAACAATAATTGAAAAATTTTTCAATTTATTTACTTAAAAATTTACATATGTCTAAATTACACGCTGTCTTCAATCAATTTGTTAGAAGGAACATCAGGTTTTCTGGTTAGTGCACAATAACGTTATTATCTCTTTGTTGGATCTATAAAAATCATCTTTAATTTACCCACATAAATCTTAACTAACAAAGGGTCAATGGAATGGTCATTTTGTTTAGGTATTGAACATCATGTTTGTTATTATTGTAAGTTTTGATTCAGTCCCTTTTGTTGTTGCTGCTGCTGCTGCATAAATTCTGCATATTCAAGCCAAAGTACGAGTATCATTGATATTGACGCGGTATTTACAATTTCATTTAAATTTAATCAATTAATTCAAATTTAAGCTTTCATTAAACCATCAACGCTTAGGTTTTATTTATTTATGTTTTCGTTTCTTTTTATTATTTTGAATACAATGCCTCTTCAACTTGATGCTCGTATTGTGGTCTGAGTGTTTGACTGTGTTTATTGAACAATGTTTTGAGACCCTTTTCCATCAAGTGGCTCTGATTGAATAGCAATCTATGAATGTGGTTCAGATAAGGTCATAATTGATTTGGTTTTTTGTCTAATGCATAATGATGCTTTTTCTATCATTTACTACTTTCTGATGTTAACAAAATGTCGTTGCCTTTGGTCAATAGAGTCTCCAGTAAATAATGAATACTTAAAAGATTTAAATTATTTAAGTACAATAAATCTACAGGTCTGCAGTTCTATGAACTCATTTTTGAGCCTGGCGCCAAAAAAAACGTGTGTGCTTACGAGCTTTAACTCTGTCGAGACTTTTGAAGTTATCAGAATTTGGCCGAAACAAAGGCAGTTGCGAAAGATGGTTCAATTCAGGTCTTTATTGCAAGAAAGTATTCTGATCGTGATTCCAGCTTAAATTCCAAAATCTTGTGAAAGGACCGCAAAGTTTCTTGTTCACCTCTGAAGAAAGGATCAGCGACTACTGGTAGGGCTAATCACACGACATAGTACATGCGGAAAGCACATGTCTAACATAAGGGTTGTCAATGAGCCAACATGCCAATCGTGCCTTGAGTATGACTAACCCAATCTCTGTAACTTTCCTTTCTGAAGCTTCTTAAGGAAATGAAGGAGTTTGAGGAAGAGTTACCTCTACTTTACATCTTTGCTTTGCTTAAGCAATAGTCTCTAGACCATTTTCACTACTTGAGTACAGCTTATTTTTCTTGATTCATTTTTACTCAGTTTAAAGTGCTGAACAAGATTAAGCCAACAAATGTTAAGTGACAAGACCTGTCATAATTAGTTAATATATCGTCAGCCTGTTCAATTTAAATTGAGTTCTCAACACCATACAACTCTTAGCTGCTTTCTAAGGGAATATGGGCAGCATATTACAAAACCATGATTCCGCTGTTCAGCCATTTACCTTTCCGCAGAATTCCCACATTACGTCAAATCATTTGTCATATACCGTTGCTACCGTTGTTATTAATTGCAAAATGTCGGCACATTTGTAAGTAACATGTTATTTTTACTTAAACTTTTTTCCCGAAACTTTTGTTATGCGGTCAAAACAAATGCCGTTTTGACGCTTGCCAAAAAAAATATAAAAAGATTAATTATCTTCAATGTAACTTTACACAATATGGCTGTTTACACTTTTAGTAATTTGAGCTATTGTTCTCGAGTTTTTTCTTTCGTAACATTTATTTTTGTTTTAAATAAATTTTACGGATATTAAGACACATACTAATTTTTTTTCCATGGCGGATCTATTCATTGCTTTATTTTTTCAATTAAATTCATTTCAAAATATTTAAAAAAATAATAATATTTATGTAACAACTTTCAAAAAATTTAAATTTTCATCTCTATACTCGTGGGTATAACACACTTAAAGTCGTGGATTTTGCATAAAAAACTCTAGGTTAGGTTAGTTTTGAGTGGCGGTCGCATAACCTCACTTAGACTACAAGGGTACATAGTGTTACCACAAATTTTGAACTTCAGCCTTATTAGTAAACTCTGATGCTTTCTTTGTGATGATCGGTGAATGTGACTGTTCTTACAGCGAATCTTTCGATTTCAGCTAGGCCAGAGAAAGAAGGTATTCCATTATTTGCTCATCGTCGGGTTTGATACTATATATGCACGACCTAAAAGAATGATACTTTATAGAACAGTGGCCAATTACAACCCTGGTTAATAACTGCTGCATTCGCTCCGAGTTAAAGATAACAAATATTTGATAATTATTTTGTGGAAGCGGTGTCAAAAACGTTTTTGAAATACTGCTAGTGAAAGAGAAATCCCAACTCTTTACAGTTATTGAGATAATTTCTCTAAATATTAATCGATTTATATGCATCCATACATGGAAGCCAACGTGACTATGGACGCCTAAAACCTTCAAGCAGTTCGAAAAAAATTGGCTATGCCAAGCCACCCAAAAGAAAAATAAAAACCCATCAACTATTTGTCGCAGATGCATGTGACTTGGTGCAAATATAAAAGTTACGGGCAACAGTAATTTTCAATAAGAATAAATTGGACGATGCCTCGCCTTCTATGTCAGGAAATACTAAAATTTTTACATTTCTACAACTATTTGAAGCAAATGAATAAAATTTTGTTTTAAGTGTCTTATGATTTGTGGAAGCCTCTTAGCATAGTTTAATTTGAAAAAAATAGGCAATGGCACGCCCTACCATACAAGAAATAAATCATGTAACATAAATCGCAGCAATTTTTCCCTGAAAGATGGAGCACTTTGTCCGCAATTTGAATGATTGGTTTTAGCTGTGGTTTGAGATGTAGAAACCAGTTCCCACTGCTTTATTCATTTTGGAACCATCTTTAAATGTAAATCTTTATTGCGTCTGTTGAGCTCTCTTCCGGGAATTTCTGATTTACCTTGTCGCAAACGTAATAAAAAGTTTTCTCGCAATGTATAAAGTGGTGAGCATGTAATCATGGTTAACAATTAGCATATCAGCTACGTGGCTATGACAATGTGGCAGCTATCTCATGCACTCAGTTTCTTAAGGCCTAAGTATAGCTTTATCAGCATTACATTTACAAAACTCTAAAAGAATCAATTTATATTCGATTGTTGAATCATGAAGTACTTGGCATTTCTATAGGAGTTTGATGCGCGGTGTTAAATCTGGTCTCCGATTAACTCTGTTAGTTAATTTTTTTTAAGATATCCGCAATGAAATGCTCCAAACTTTGAGTGGAATTAAAAAAACAAGTGACATGACAGAGGTATATGTTGCTTGAAATAATTGATCACCGCAAAATTATCTTTTCAAAAATAAATATATTATTCCTGCCAATTGTTTTTCTTTTTTTGTTCCACTGTGTAATCAATTAGTTTTGCATAGAGTGCTTTGTTTGGAACTTTTTTTTTCAATTTAACCAAAAAAATATCTGGTTATTTTGTTTTCCTTAAAATCATAAATTTAAAATGCGTTTCAAGATTTCAAGTAAATTATTAGCTTGCAATTTTAACACTTTATATTTTTTTTTCTTTTATTTTTTTGCTTTAATAAACGTCTGTTTGATTGATATTTAATAACCCGCTAGAGGGTCTTCTGCTTGTTGCTGATAGTAACTGCTATTGTTGAAGAGTTATAGTACATCAGATGTGCGAAATTAAGCTTATGATAAATTAGTTTTGCAAAAATCTACGTTCTTTATATTTATTCAAATTATAAAGATAATAAAGTTTCGAAAAAACGTCAAAAATCCACTACTCGCGCTGACGCAAACAATTGTCAAATTAAGCATTTTATTGACATTTGATTTGATTTAATTAACTTCATTTAAGGAGTGTCAACATGCTTGCGCATTTCCTATATTCTTTTCATCAAAGTTTTATTGCAGCGTTGATTGTTTTCTCAAAATTTATTGATTTAAATAATTTAGAAAATGCAAATTCAATTTAGCTAACAAGTTTACTAAATTGTATGATTAGCTTTATGACACCTCTTTTTATAAATGTAGCAGGTTCAAAACAAGAGTCACACAATATAACCAATTTGGCGGTAGAATTTATGTAAAATTTGTTTAACAAATTTCAATTTCCGACATTAAAGTTGAGAGGTTACTGTGGTGTGAGGGCAATAACATGAAGAAATGTCTTAACATATAAAGGGTGTACCAAAATTTATGTAAGATTTAACTTTGTGCCATTTGTGTGATAATAAGACAGCGTGACAGTTCAGGGTCATTAAAAATGGAGCGCTACACGCAAGACAAACACGATGTCATTATTAAACAATATTTTTAAAATAATGAAGGTTCAGAGTTTTCGTACAAAATATGATCAGTATAGAGACTTCATCAACAAAACTAGATCAATTATTGATCTTCGAACATCCAGCCGTTCTTCAAAGAGTCGTTCAACACAAAACATCAAACAGTTCGTGAGAGTGTTGCTGACTATCCAGAAGCATCAATTCGGCAACATGGTCAAGAATAAAACATTTCGAAAAGCTTTCTATAGCATATCTCACGAAAGATTTCAAACCTACTGAAACCAAACAGAGAAGAGAGTTCGTTAAATGGAATATGGAATAGCTATGGTGCCATTTTCAATAGAACGGCGGAAGCCTTAGATAGGCACGAGCTCCGACCATGAGTTAAGGTCATGCTCATCTGCAGGGGTTAGAAATGGTGCCTTCAGGAGCTGGTCGATGGGTTGTCGCTCTACGCGTTGTTTTGGGTCACCGCACCGTGAAATTAATAGAACTCAGCAGAGTTTCACGTAAAACACCAGAAAAATTTTGTACACATCATCTGAAGAATTGAAGTGTAACACTGAATTAAGCAGGAGCAACAGACGTCTCAAATTATTCTGGTGCTGTGTAACCATAGAAAAATCAATGCTAGTGCTTTAGATTTGCTGGTCCAATATGTTCCAGCACAAAAATTATTATTCAGAGAGATTGAGCAAGTTTTTCGATTATTTAATTGGTAGTCTCAAGATTTTATTACTTCGTAAAATTAAATGAATGTTTTGTCTTTAGTTGGCATAAGTTGAAAAAAACTGCCTTTGTTTTATAAAAACAACATACATACATAAATAAAAACATTTTTTCTGCTGACAAATTTGGCCATTTGAGATATAAATTCTCAAACAAATTAAAATCTATTTGCACATAAAAACATCACTTTTTGTTTGTTTTTCAACTTTTAAATTTATGTTCCATATTAAATTGCAGCAGTTCTTCAAGATCAGCCACTTTGCATTTCGTTTCGCAACAATTAAGCAATAGAATACAAATCATTTTAATGTTTTGTTTGTTTGTCATATTTTTATTATCATTTATTTTTGTTAGCAAATCAACGTTTCAATCAAAATTATAGCACACTTAATATGCTAAACAATACTGAGCATTTTTTTTATTTTTATTTGAAAAATATTTAAATTGATATTTTCGTGTGACTTCCTTTGAATTAAAGTTAAAATAACATATATAAATTTGAGTATTTCTCTAAGTTATTATCCTACTTCGGTCTAGAAATGTTTGAGCTTTTAAAACCGAGTGGCTTTTCGCAAAAAATTAAAATGATGAACCTGATATGGTGGCCCAAAGGGAAGAGCTTCAGAAAATAATATTCTTTTATTAATTAATTGTTATCTTCAGATCTGTTTATAATAATTTAGACTATATTTTTCTAGTATTGTCGTATGACTTAAAATATAATTTTTCCTAGAGGCTTTCGGTTAAAGCAAAGTTCTTGCATAGAGTTTTAACATGACCTTTATTGCAATATTCAGTATGGCTAGAAGTCTTAGATAAAAGGGAGTGGCGTCAATATCTTAGAGAATGACCCATATGTATGTGTGTACAAATTAAGGTTTGAAAGTAGATATTCAATTCAAAAAACAAACAAACTAGTTTATTGCAGCTTATTCAAACGTTTCTGGCATCATTTTGATACATATATATTTTTTTTGAACTTGTTCTTTATGTGTGAACATCATTGGTAACATCCGCACAAATTTTAATCATAATTTACTACAGCTTCAGATCTAGTTTACTTAATTTTTAAAATAAATTATTAGCTTTAACGATTTTTTTCTTGATTTTAGCATACTGTATGCAATAATTATGAAAAAATCACGATCATCCGCATTATTCGCTTGAGATTATAATTCATAAATTTACGGGCAGCTAATTAGGAAGTGATCTCAAACATGGATACATCAGTTCCGTTTTAATCTAATTTGTCATATGTATAAAAGTGGCTCTAATTATGTAGATAAAAAACTTAAAGTTGTTTCACAGCAATATTAATTATTTCAGTGATAAAACCAAAAATAATGAAAATCGCAACGTTACAGTCAATAGAGCAAGGTACCGTGCGATGACTACCGACATTTTTTTGCCCAAAATGGAAGAATTTGACTTGGCCGACATGTGGTTTCAACAAAACGGTATTACGTCGCATGGTGATGCCATGTACCTATTGAAAGGCGATTTTGGTGAACAAGGTCAATATGGAAATATTTCTCCTCAATGATGAGTATTTAGAAACCCTGGCGAAAACTCAATAACCTGATCCACCGTATTGGGTCCACCATCTTAAATTGATTCGTAATCAGTGATTCCCAAAACCCCCGTATACCAAAACCAGTACAAATCGGTTAATTTTTAAAAAATATGTTTGCCATGTTGGATTCGCCATATTACATTTAAGAATTTTGAAAACTTAAGCTCAGATACGTAATCGGCGGCCAGCTTCTTTGGGGCGACCAACAGCTGCAATTTGAGGTAGTATATAACCCGAACGGTTGGGAGTTTTTATTTTTATAAACTGTTTTTGCTGTACACTCGATTTTTCTCCAGCTTAAGGTCGCCATATTGGATTTGCCAAAGGCGCTTTGGACACTGTAAAATCATATTTAATAGTTAGGGGCATGGCATCACCTACTTAATAAAAAATATTTTTCCTCAGGTTTCAATCCATCTTCATCTAAATCGGTGAATTATTATAAATGTGAAAACATAATAATGATAATAATTATCTTCACTCAAAGTTCAATCTATCTCTGTACCAAAATTCATTTAAACTGGACTATAGGTTCAGGACTGAAAACGTTTTTCTCTGTTAGGGGCGTGATACCGACCAAAAAATCAAGCATTTACGTTTTGTTATGGCAGTTAAAAAGAGTTGAAACCGTTTAGCCTTTGTCAATTTATGTATAGATTCATGTGCTACGTTTGTCACAACTTTTTAATTTTTTAGAATATGGAAAATAAAATCTATTTCATGTTGAAATCTTAACACTTAGTTTTTTATTTATTTGGCTATTTACGAGTGTAGCAAACGTTTAGCGACATTCAAACCGACACGCTCCAGCTTCAAAAGTTTCCTTTATTAAGTAATGCATTAATTACTTTTTTAAGTGATCACGTTTTATACACAAATTGCCCATTTACATGACAATTTTAGATTACTTCTTCGCATTATTAATTGACACTGAACATAATTAACCTTATTTTCAAGAGTTTTTATGAGTTTCATGCTAAAAATCGTAAAAATACAAAAATGTTCCTAACCTAGGCTACGCAGAAAAGAGTTAAGCATAACCTTAAGATAGAGAAAAATAAATTTGTAACTAATTAACACCATTATTGAGGCACGATATGTTTGGGAAGCACGTTACTTCAGAGTTTTTGTTTCATAAGATTCTCATTTGACGCAATTCAGTGTTAAATCTCGTTTAGTATTTTTCACTTTGAATTCTTAATTATGACATGTAAATTAGTTCCGAAGCGACCAGTCTTTTATTTAAAACTTAAAAAATAAAAATGTTTTAAATAATTCTATGTCTTTTAATTTAATGTTAATTCCGATTTCTCAAATGTTAGCTTTTGTTTAAAATATGCATAAGTTTTGAATCACTCACAGGTTTAAGTTGAATTTATCAATATGGTCACATTTTTATTTTCATTAAGAGCCCATGTTGCAGATTGACTATAATAAATGTGAGTTTTGATTTTTAAGATAGCTATCATCTATTTGGCATATATTCCTCAAATGATTTCTGACTTTGATTTTAATTAGTTAACAGTTCTGAACCTTGTGATTAGTTAAATTTTGTTAATGATTTCATATAGGTTCGATATTCATGGGGTTTTATGTTTATTGAGAATTGATTTCAATGATATTTTTAATATCTTTATGAGACTGATACGAAACAAAAACGTTAAAATTTTCTTGCTCACAGACAAAGAAGTTTTATAAGCATTTCTGCTAAAACATAGCAAAATTTTTAGATTCAATACTTAGAGAGCACTAGTACTGATTTTGAGTCACTGAATTACTGATAGTCATTACAATAACGCTTCAGATATTAAAAAATACAATTCTACTGTCGAAACTAATTAATACTTTTATTAATTTTTTTTAACGCAACCGCTACTAGTGAATGTCAATAAATGATTGCAAGTAAACGCATTTGCCCATCGTTTTGCATTTTTGGTAATATAGAATATGCTATGACATGTGAGACCTCTCATATTCGACTTGCAGAATCAGACTTTGGGCAAAAATTATATATTTTAAGAATATATTTCAAATATTACACAGATTTCAGGTATCCCTGAAATTTTTAACTTACATTTGCCCACTGGTCTTTTAGGTAGTTTCGACACATTCTATCAATTGAGCCCCTCATAAGCTCAGACGAGATGTGCTATCTCTATGAAGCCTCTCAATGGGTGCATTTATTACAACTATTGAATTTCAAAGACTTGCTGTACTAATTCTGATTCACGTTAGCACAGGTACGATAAATCCGTAAGAGAAATGAAGTGATATTAACGGTAATAGTGTTTGTAACATTACATATTTCTTCTTACTTATGCCAGTCATATTGATTACTTATTTATTCAACTCACATTCATTCTTATTTGTACTTATATATGTTAAGGAATTAGATACACTGAGAATACGATTTCTTGAATATGACAAACACAGATTACATCGAGATCAATTAAATATTTGATTGAGTCAAACATAAGATGCTCTTAGCACTATTTGATTAAAATGCAACATGTTTGACTCAAACAAATATTTGATTGCTCTAATTGATATATACGTTTGATATATTCAAAAAAAATCGTTTTCTCAGTGTACGCACTAATTTTAAGAAGTTAGGAGATAAATTTGTGTAACCATATTTGAAGTTAATTTAAGGATTGTATCCTCAATACAAGGCTCTCATAATAACAATTGTGGCCATTGTGCTAAAGACTGTTGAGTAAAATGTTAAGCAGCTAGAACTTAAGGACATGAAAATAAGCCCACTGAGAAAAACATAAAAAAATGTCACACGGAAGACCGAAACTTTCTATCACATATTATACATCATGAATGGTTTATATGAGACTCTAAAATGTTTATTGTTGCTGCTTTTTTTTCCCCTATTCTTCGTTAATTTTTTGTAATTTTTTATATCCGACACTCTGGATATATTCACTTTGTCATTCCGCTCGGAAAAGTATAAATATTCTTGATCAACGTCATTAACTGCATCAATTTAGCCATGCCCGTTTGCATTTCTGTGGTATTCACAATTATGGGAAAACCGTGCAAGATTAGAAAATGATAAATGGTACCCAGGCTTCTCCTCCAAGAGAGGTTTTGGGACTGAAAATAGGCAGAATTAGCTTGCACGTCTGCCGCTCATACAAATATAACATATATTTTAGGGTGTGCCATTTTTGAGCAACTTTATTTTTTCAACTAAAAAACAGGCTTAAAACTTTCAGAAAGGTGAAAAGGGAAGCCTCTAAAAATTTGAGGTCTTAATATTAACATTAAGAGGTGTCTGTTTCTAACTTTCCATTTTCCATATAAATTACATGGAAAAAAAATGAATTTTTTTTTCTTATTGATGTAGCTTGACAAGAGAGCATTGTAGAAATGAACTGAAACATTGTTTTAGTAGGAAATTGAACGCTCTACAAAAAAAAGAAATGTCAAGGTACAACAATAAGAAAAAAATCATTTTTTTTCCATGTAATTTATATTTCCATTTAAAAAATGGAAACGTGGAAACGATTCGGATAAGCTCTTGACAAGAGCTAGACGAATTTCAACAAATGGGCGTAACACTTACTGAAGAACAAATCCTTCAAAATGCTACACTGAGAGAATTATTAAATAACAATGACGACCCCTTACAAGTTTTTTTTTAATTGTTAGGTGGCTCTCTCAGCTCTCTCCTTAATAACGATTTGTTCTATTTTTCATGTATTTTTTTTCAAAATCTATTCAAATATGATAAATAGCTTTCTTTTAAAAAAGCTTACCCACGCTTGAAAAATTCAAATATTTTTATTAATATGTTATATAATAATTTTTCTGGAACTAAAATGTATGTAATTAAGGTATTTTAACACCTGTAGTGTTAAAACAATTAAAATTAAACCAAAAATTAAGCAGATAACAAACCACATTGTAATTTAAAGTAAAATTTTCAATTTAATGGGTTAATTTCAATTTAATACATGTTATTGAAAATAACACAATTCAGAGCATATGCTCAGCCATATGTTCTAAAAATAATTCATCAACTTACGAAATGCGCTCAAACAACTGTCCCATAGCTAGCGGTATGCTTTGGTAGCTTAAAAATGTTTAGCTCATCACCGACATTGTTGTGATAGGTGATTGGAAACCTCACAGCTATAATTTAAGTTGCGCTAAGATTTCCGCACTTTTAGAGCATGACATTAATCAATGTGCTTGGCTCATGTTGTTTTCGAAAGCAAGTTTTTTGTATATCGTTAACGTGAAGATTTATTTTAAGGGCAGCACGCTATGTGATTTAATATTCAAAATTAAATCGATCTAAATGGATTTTAAATAGATTTTTATTTAGTGTGAAATTTATTTACGCTCTAGGAAAAAATAACAGATATGTTTTTAAGGTTAAAGGGACGTAGTCTATGATGTATTTTATAGTTTACCATAGTAAATAAAAAAATGTGTGTGTGATAACATTCCACAACACGAAAATCCATGTATCATCAATATCTTGTAAATTGATTTTCAAATCAATTAATTAAAATACAATTTCAACAATCAAAAGCAAAAACTATTAAATTTTGCTTTAAATTCCATAGCATCTTAAAATACTTTTTTCTGATCCACTTCTAACCTAAGTAGTAAATGTTTATTACTTCCGCATGTCTTCAGTTAAGAGACACTTAATGTCCATCTATTAATTGCTACAATTAATAGGTTTTTGAAGATGAATTGAAACGAAAATGTTTCATTAAATGTTAAAATGCTTATTAAAAAATCTTTAAAAAATAACAACAAAATTTTGAAAAACTTTGTTGGCTATTAAGCAATTAAAACAATAAGTGCAGCGCTGCTGTTGATTCATCCGTCCGTGCTGAAATTGATTTGAATGTTCGTAATTGAATTAGATTGTTTGGCAAAAACGTAGCAGAGCAATAAATAACAATAACAAAAACATAAAAATAAAATTAAAAACAAATAATAGAAATCCAGATTAATTTGATATCCAAAATATACAGCAGCAACCACACACGCCGCCGGATTTTGGTAACAAGATACTCGAGTGTAGGTCAAGTAGCTTAAATACGTTGGCTGAAATGTTGGTGGTGATGGTGATGGTGTTGTTAGTAGACACAAGTTAGTCTTCGGGCGAATTGAAAAAAAAGTGCTTTAGATTTCGAGTTAGGTACATGACATTTTAAAGTTAGTTACATAAGCTGGAGATGTA
The DNA here is from genome assembly GCA_963680825.1 of Meiosimyza decipiens. Classification (NCBI taxonomy): domain Eukaryota; kingdom Metazoa; phylum Arthropoda; class Insecta; order Diptera; family Lauxaniidae; genus Meiosimyza; species Meiosimyza decipiens. Next base: position 23,973,732 of record OY804258.1, on the reverse strand, counting down.
ATTCGATTGGAAGAACTTAGGTATATTTTTCATTCATGGGACATTCTTTGCCAAAACATAGCTAGACTTCAGTATCTCCAATAAGATAAGTTCCGCAAAATTATTCAAAAAATGTTAAATAACCTCTTTTTGAATCACCCTATTAATGCATCGAACCAATAAAAACTAAACCATAACAAAATATGAATTAAAATGTGAATTTTTCCTTACTAACTCGTTCTGTTGTTTATTGAATTAAAAACTTTTTGGCGGAAATGTTAGACAAAACTAAACAGTACGTAGAGGGGGGAAGCATTATGCATGTGAAGAAATACATTTTATTTTCTGTGTTGCCTTTATTATTGTGCATGATAAATTGAGTATATTAAATGTTTTGTATCATAGTCAAATATTTGTTTTTTCTATTGTTTATTTTAAAGATTATTTAATGCTGTTTTTTTTTTTAATTTTTGCGTTACTTCTTTGTTTTGGTAACGCTAACAGCGGGTGTTGAAACAGCAGCCAACAAATCTAACAGTTTGGTAGCAATGATGGTGTTGGCAGGAAATATGTCTGTGAAGATCAAGCAATCGTTTGATTTATGTTTGATTTATAGCTTAAAAATGTTTACTACTTTGTATAATGAGTTAAATATAACTCACTTTTCGGACAATGAGAAAAAACGATTTATTGGCAAATAAAGTAGTTTTTTTTTTTATTCGTAAAATTAATAATTAAATTTTGCAGTACATTAATTTCAGTTATTTATTGCATTTAAAAAGACCTTCGACAAATTTGTTTAACATTTCTTTAAGCTAATAAATTTAATTTTTGCTAAATTATTACTAATGGAAAATTTAAGTATTTTTTAGAAAGAACATTAATTTTTAATTTCTTGTTAAAGTTTAACCATGGGTTTTTTAATTACTTGATAACTTTTTTCTCTAATATGATTTCTTTTGTTAAAACTTTATAGCTGTATGTGCATTTAAATTATTTTTTGAAACATTCCGTATTTTTAATGTAACAAGAACGTTTTCTGAGAAAATATTAGATAAGGCATGGTATTATGAATCACTTCAAAAAATTGAGTATAAATAAGAAAACACATTACAATAACGAAAATGATCTTTTTTACTTTAAAATTCTAAGACACGAAAGAGTTCACTTTGAAAGTGTATTCAAAAATCAGTTAATCAGTTTTTCATTTAGCACCTACATGTTTTCTTGTGATTAATGGTTTTTAAATATATTTATTTAAAAAATTTGTAAAATTACAATTGTGATCGAAATGCTTTCAAGAAACAGAGTGAAAATTTCTAACAGAAAAAACTAGATTTTTTATATTAAAAAATCAAACATACTAGTACTTAGTTGAAATATCAATAACAAGTTAAAAATAGGAAGTTCAACATATTTTAAGTCATAATTACAACGTTTTATGTAGAGTTTTCATAAGTTGCTAAAATAAAATAGAGAAAATAATTTTTTCATGGGAGCAATATATTTCTATCGCTCCAAGAAATATCAGACAATCTTAACCAATGCTGTGAGGATGTTACGGACACATAAACTAAGTACTAAAAAAATCGTTCATAAATACTGCGACTGCCTTGAGCATAGCGCAGTCTGGAAGTTCAATTTCGGGCCAATTTTTTGAGTATCTGAGGCCTTCTCTTGGTAATAATGTGGTAAGCAATGGGTTTCAAATGGTCTAAGGCCACTGATTTACTTACGAAGTGAATGCTTCTACGATGATTTAGGACGACCGCGTTATTTGCTGGCCATAGGATTCCACTCGATGGCTTATCGGCAGACTTTAGTATGCAGTTTTCGCAACTTGTGTCCAATCCATTTCTACATTGCAGTTTGATTTGAGTGGAAATCATATCTTGACCAAATTTTTACAATTCTTCAATCGATTTTTTTGGTTTAAAAATTGCCAAAGATCGCATATCTCAAAATACTCGATTTGTGACCACTGTGCGATTGGGTGAATGAAAATGCTTTTGGTTTCAATTATTTTGATTTTTAGACCTATCTCTTCCGAAAAAGATCTAACGGCAGTGATTTTATTTTGCATGTCATACTGCTAGGTATCGAGAAGTGTGGTATTCTAGATGTTCGTTGAAAGTTCATTGAATGAATAAGAATATCATCCAGTACTATCAGAAACAAGATTGGTGACAGCAAACAACTTTTGCGCACAACTGAGCTGAACCCAAAGGGATCATATATATGGTGATTACCTTGATCAAAACATGAGTTGTTCGTGCAAAAACCTATGGTATTTGTTGTTTTCAGATAAAACTTTAAATTTTTTCATGGATTCCGATGAGTATTATTTTCGTCGGTACCTTGAACTTACTGTCAATATCATGATGCCCATGTAGTTGGTGATGAATTTAGCGTTAGCAAACGCAGTCCCAAAATTTTATTACCGTTGTTGAGAAAATACTTAGAAATTGAAGGATATTCAAATCTTACTTGCCACCTAAAGAATCTCTCAAAGAGCATCATATTTAAAGTTCAATGATTTTTACATATGAAAATTAAAAAAAAACATGCGTTTATTGTGCCAAAAGAGGCATACTAAGTCGAATTAAAGAGCTGCTCTTGGCATAAAGATTTCCTTGTGACGCAACAGCAATCTGAGTTTAATCCCTTAAATCAGATCATTCAACTTAAACTGCTGTTCGGGGATGCTTTACTTGGTTAACCACAAAAATAACCTGGCAATAACAAGTCAGCTGGAAAAATTGTGATTTGCAGGAAGATGGCTTCGTTGATGTCCTATATCTCAAAGGAGATGATTAAGATGAATTTAAATGCAAGTGAATGGTACTAATTAAAACTTTAAACGAAAACCTTATAAAATTTGTTATGAGATATTTTGGGTTCATCGGCATTAATTAACATAATGGATTCCGGATCAAATCCCATTCTTATCTAATATCATTATTCAAAATAGTTTAGTCTATTTAAGTGTTTTTCTTTTTATCCAAATAACAAACTAAAAGTATTTCATTGATAACATCTTTAACACATAGAAACATGAAAAAAATAAAAAACAAATAAAATGACCTCGATTTTCTTTATTCCCCAGAATTTATAGACCATTTATATTAACATAATTAAGTAACTATCACGGAAAAAAAGTTTTTATTGGTGATTCACAATATAGATAAAAAGAGCATCTCAAAATCAAAATGTGATTGACATTTACTAAATCACACCCAGAGGCAGAAATCCAGCTATTAAAAAACTAAATAAATAAAGCCGGTGGTCTAAGTCACACTTAACAAATGGCAGCTATCAATTCTATGAAAATGCTAAAATCAATAAAAATTATGATAAATATAAAAAGACAAAGCCAAGAATAATATATACGCGGATAAATAAAGGCGACAAAAGCCACCATAAAGCGCTAATGAAAGCAAATTTCTAAATTAATAAAAGCAAAGAGTTATTAAAAAAACAAACAGGTTGCTAAAAATTAATAAAAATCGATTAAAATTTGCAAGTCCGGTTGTGGTTCGATAGATAGATAGACAATGATTAGATAGAACTTTAAGAAGTCGATAACTTTGTTTCCTAATGAATTTTTACTGTTTGTTCTTATGCTCAGAATCAAAAATGTAAATTCTTTTTTTTTCCTATCATAGGAATTGAGCCCGAGCAGGTACAACCAGTTGGCAATTCGCAATGTCAACTTTTGTTCAATCATAAAATTTACATACAATGCAGGGTGTTTTTTCTATGAAAGAAGTTAATTTTAAATTCAGACGCACGAATTGTCTTAAGAATGTTGCCATCAAGTCTGGCAGTTGTTGTTTTATCATAGAAAAACAACAATTTCAAAGAAAGATATTTTATTTAGTTTGTTTTACATAATTTTAAATTTAAGCGTTGGTTTAGTTTTCTCATCAATTTCAAAATAAATTCAATTGAAATCATAAGAGCGACCGGCTTTTTTTATAAAATTATTCAATTTCTTATATTCACATCTAAAAATAACTTACCTTTTTATTAATGCGCTATTTTTGGTAAACGTTAACGTTGTCATGTATTACCGCCTAGTTTTTCTTGTCACATTCAATTAAAGTTGAGATTTGTCATTGTGCCCAAGCTGTCAATTTTACAATTTTTTGTTTTTCATTTTATTAGAGAAGCATAAAAAAAATAGACAAGCAAAACACCAACATAAACAGGTTAACTGAAGCTAAGGCCAGGGTCACTTCTTCTAAACACCCATGATGTTCCGATAATGAAGCTGTTTTTGTTGTAAAGAGAATGGCTGCTGTTTTGTTAGTGGCAGCTACATATTTGCATATGTTAACTTTGTTTTTAAACGATTGTTTTTGTTGTACTTTTGTGTTAATTTGTTGGCATTATTGTTTGACAATTTGAACGTATTTGAAACATCAAATTCAAAGAAAAAGAAGACAAAATGCTGCAGCACCAATTATCTCATGTACAAATATGGAGGAAGGTGAATGTTTTATGATTCGCTGCTATTTGTTTTTTTGGTCCGACCAACATTTTGCACCAAAAAATACTTTTGTCCAAAAATGTAAATTTCAAATTAATTTCACGTTTGATTCAATTTGTCTAATGTGAAGTTAATTGAAGTCATCTATCTTGAGTTTAAAACAAAAGACTTCACAGCTTTGTGATACATTTTTGGCGCTATTTGACAGCTGAAGAGTTCAAATTTCATAACATAAAAAAATATATAAAATTAATAAAAAGACAATCATGTTCCTATGGCTATGGTTATAATTAATCCATTCGCTCTTCGAAATTTTGCAATATTTTCAACACAGAAATTTAATTTAATAATATATAATTTAGTACAGAAAAGATCCAAAAATTTCAGGTATTATTCAGAAAGGTAAAGTTCCGTTGCATACTTTTGATTCTTAAAGCAAGGTAAAATGAAGTGCGTGCACAGGCGGGAGGCTGTTCCAAAATCGAGCAGAAAATGCTCTCGAGTCTGTTAAATAAATAAAAAGTCTCTGAATTAAAGTTAATTAATTAATTTAATATAAAACAAAAACCGCCTCTGAATGGTCAGATTCTGCCAAGTTATCTATACTTTCATATAAAGAGGCATTGTTTTTTTTTTGTGTATAATTAGTAATATCTGGACCTACTGCTCCGTTTCAAAAATTTTTCTACCAATAGCATGCTACATTATCCCTCAGTGACATAAGCTATATTTTATTTTGATAAAAATATGGGGTGTGGTGCCTTTTATGTGATTAAAATACTTAAAACGCTATATCTTTGTACAAATGGTGCAAATGGGCTATGCCAAGCACCTCGTAAAATATGTATGGGGTTTGATAGGGGGAGGCGTGGCACCTTCATTGTAACAAAAACACTTAAAACGCTTTATTTTGGCTCATATCACAGCAATACTTTTGAAATTTGATTTTAGGATGTTTATAGATTATGCTAAGCACCTCATGAAAAATGGACGGGATTGGGCCACGGGTATGTCGTACTTTTCATACAACAAAAACACTTAAAATGTTATGTCTTCGTACCTTCGATAGCTAGAGTTTCAAAATTTGGTGGCAGGGTGCGAATGGTCTATGCCAAGCAACTTAGAAAATAAGGACGGCATTAGACTACGGGGCGTGGCACCACCCATGCAGCAAAAGCTATTAAAACGCTATATCTTGGCTCCTATGCTATCAATAGTCTTGAAATTTGGTGTTAAGATGTACATATATAGTTTAAGTTTAGTGCTTCACGTGATATGGACGGGAATCTGCAACGGGGCGTGCCACTTTTCGCACCATAAAACACTTAAAGCGTTATACCTTCGCTCGTTTGATAGCAGGAGTCTAAAAATTTCGTGCTAAGATGCATATGGCCTATGCTAAGAACCTCCCAAAGTTTTAACGGCGTGGTATCTTCCATGGGATAAAAACAAGATTTCTTAAGATTTCTAAGAGCCTCATGAAATGTGGACGCTATTCGACAACGGAGTATGGCTCCTCCCAAACAACAAAGACACCTAAGTTGTCATGAAATTTGGTGAATGGACCCAATTGTCTGCAGTAAAGACTGCGTAAAATGTAAGCAAGATTGCACAATGGGAAGTGAGCGGGCAAAGCCGCGGAAACAGCTAGTTACAATGTATGTTGATATCAGAATATCTAATAAGAACTTTATGAATGATTTGGCATTCTTCGCTGGATTTGCAACATTTTCAGATAATCTTTTTAAGCTCAAGACATAGTTCTTTTAAAGTCTATTCTCAGTGTATATTCATTTTGTCATTCCATTAGTAGCGGAAAGAAGGGAGCGCTGCCGATATATCCAGATACTTTCTTGACTACTTTCACCAACTCTGTCTGTCCGTTCGTCAATCTGTTTGCATGCCTGTAGAAATCACAATTTCAGAAACCATGCAAGATAATTAGATGAAGTTTCGAGAGATTGAAAATGGTCATAGTTGATTACTGGACACGCCTACTATCCGTACAAACAAAACATTCAAATCACCTTGCAGAATTTTTTGTGGCTATTCAACTAAATTTCACACAAATACGAATATTATTTGGACATATTCTGAACAAATATTTCACACATATTTATAAAGGGTGATTTTTTAAGCATTGTTCTTTGTGAAATTAAAATAACACAAAATGTGTGAATGGTAAACAAGTTGTTTTTTTTTATATTAGAGAATGTTCCTAAGCCTAAATTTTGTATAATATTTCATTAATACGGCCACGACATTGGTTCAACCCAATAAAGCTGCATGAATATCATGGAGTACATCAAGTGTTCGTTGTTTCTCTGAAAATTCCGATGCGTACCGCCACAAAAAAAAATGTTAAATAAGTTGACTATCAAAAATTTTTTTATTTAAATAAGTTAACTGTATTTGTGCTTTGATGTTTTTAATATATGCAGTTCTATCATGATAACCAGCATTTTTGCGCCTTTCAAATTTAACGCTTTAAACAAAAAATAAAAATCTTGTAATCATTAACACCTTAACACACCGTTTCAATAAGTTAAGCCACATTTGAATACTTAAATATGTAATTATTGTATTTAATTAATGAATGTATTCATTAATAAAAATAATTTCATGTGTAACTAATAGTAAAAGCAAACAGTTTAACGTATTGTATTGCATAATCCTATCTACGATTTATTTGGTCACAATTTACTAAAATAAATAATAAAAAACTCAAGGTTTTGCATTGCCCAGAGTATCTAAATGAACTTATTGATTATAGCAATGTGCCCAAATAATAATATATATAATGAAATTAATTACTTTGGGCTGCAATTTAAAGGGTCATTTGCATAAAGTTTGTTTTGTAATTAATTTCTTAATTCTTGGCGATGAATTGAAATTTCATGCAACCAAATGCCTTTCAAGTTCGAACCAAAATTATGCATAGATGCCTAATGAAATTATGTACCTAACTCAAAAATGCAAGGTCAATGACCACAAAAAAAACTATTAATTTCACTTAATTATAAACATTTGGTCATAAAATTACGTTTTATTTAAGAAAACTTACATTAAATTTGATATGCTGTACTAAAACAATGACAAAATATTCAAGCTGCCAAGATGATCGCCAGAGGCCACTAAACAGCAATATAACGAAATTTAAAATGATAATGTTATGGTGCCAAAATGTCTGAACTGTTGATGAGTTGGCGCAGCGACAAGTGATACCTATCATTAAAATTTGTATTTGTTTTGGTTGGGCTTAGAGCTTAGCTTAATAGCGAAGCATTTTATTGTACGAATGTATCCAAGTTCTATATGAAATGATGAATCGCTCGATGTCACTTGGGCGTTGCTGAATTCATTTGACTGTTGGCGCTTGTTAGTCTAGAACTAATAATATTGAAACGAGTTTCTTTTACGTTGAGGTAAATATGTTAATGGTATTTGGTGTTTTTATGATAGCTTACCTAAGCGAATTCTTTGAATAAATAAATTTTTGACAGTTGTAACGTCTAGTGTTGCCCACATTGGTAAGATGTAATAGAAATTTGTCGTTACGAAAATATAACCAATTTTAATGGGAACTGCTTTGGTTTTTTTTACTTTTTATTTGAATTGAATGAACGGCATTGATGTTGCAGTCATTTGTAAGGAGCGATATTATTGCAAATTGATTAAATTTAATTTGCTTACTGCCATACAGGTTCATTGTTGTGCTTGGATTGGCACAGGAACACGACATTGTATTTCATGTAAAAATTCATGCATGAATTTAAATGGCTAACACGCGTTACTTTACAAGCTATAATTCATAAAAAATGGGCCATGGAAAAAATAACTTCTTATAGATAATGGATTTAAAGGAGTAGTCCTTAGAAGAATTAGTAAAAATTTATCCAAATCAACTTAAAAAATTTTCTTAATTTCTCTTATCAGAGAACTGCATTGAGTAACTCACTGAGTGTTTTGAGCCACTTCCAAAAATATGAGACGTAAGTGTGCACTTTGCATGCAATAATGAGTGTAAATTTGAGTTGCATTCACTAATAGTGAATGCATACATAGCATGCTGCTCATGAATGTGAATGCATGTGAAGCTCATACTCACATGCATTCAACATTTATGAAGCAGTGAATGGCTTGAGCGATTTATGTTGAACTGAAGTAAAGAAAATCTGTATTTTTTTTTCCAGTCGATGGGGAAAAGATTTTGGACATCACTTAGGAGTCCGGCTCCGTACCCTGAAAAGAACCATATTCGATCCATTTTTGGGAAAGTTTTTTCTCCACGAATCGATAACATCACTTAGGGTGACTCCAGATCCTGGAAAAGAGCAATTTCGACCCATTATCGGAAAAATTTTTTTTTGCCACAATCGATAGGGAAATATCGAAAATAAATTTTAGACAATACATAGGGTGGTTCTGAACACTGGAAAGGACCGTTTTCGACCCATTTACAGGGGGAAATTTTGTTTTTTCGAACGAAAGATAGGTCGAAAAACAGTTTTGGACATATTTAAGGGACTCTAGAAAGTTCCGTTTTCGACCCGAAAATTGGTCCCTGGACCATGGTGCCCATTTTTGATCATTTTTTGGGGTTAGAACGGTTCTTTCTAAGGCTCCGAGCCTCTCTTAGTGATGTCCAGAAGTATTTTTCTAGCTATCTTTCGTTTGAAAAATGAATTTTTTTCTAAAAATGAGTCAAAAATAGTCCTTCTCATGGTACGTAGGCAGCCTCAGTGATATCCAAAATCCATTATCAACCTTTCCCTATCGATTGGAGTAAAAAAAAAAACCTCAATTTCATAAGTAGCTCACGCAACTCATACGAAAGGAAACGGAAAGAAACGGCATTCACTAGATGTGATTGTGAAACACCCACATATTCACATACCTCACCATGAGACGCAATGGAAGCTAGTTTCGCAAAATGTTCTGTTAGTGGTGAATCTGTGTGAATCAGCTGAAATTTTCAACAGATTCATGAGCACCAAAAATGATGAGTGGCTCACTGTAGCTCTCTGGTACCTATATAAAACTGCTGCTGAGCTACTTAGTTCCGATTTGAATGATAAATTAATGTGCAAAATCTTTACAAATAAAAAATTTGGCACCAAATCAATTAAAATTAAACTGTTCGTTCTGGCAATACGCTGACCGAAAACATTTTTAAATAGATAAATATTTTTTTTATTAAATGTTTTTATAAACGCTTGCAATTAATTTAGACGCAAACCTTAGTATTTTAATTTTTTAATTTGTGTTTTTCTTTCAACATACAAACATATGTTTCTTTATAGTTTTACTTCGCTCATTAATCATACCTTGTTTAAAGAAGTTTTGCAAGTTAAAAAAAAATTAACTATGCACTAAATGTGTTAAGTTTTGTTTAATTAGAAAAAAAAAAACATGAAATGCTCTGCAACTAATAATTTAGCTAAAATCTGTTAAAATATTTTGTGGGTATTTTTTATTTATTTAATTTATTTTAAAAATGCAACACTGTACGCTTTTTCAGCATTAAATGTCATTAATTAATTTCCAGGACTGCTATTCATATGCTGGTTGTATTTAGAAATTCTTAAGTCTAGCATAAATTAAGGAAGTAGAATTGTCTTTCGTTCAAGGTTATCAACCTGTTATAATTAAGAGATTTTTCTAACCAATTAAAGTACAACATTTAAAATAACGTTCCTTTTAAAAATTTTGCTCGCTTTTTAATATATGACTTTTTTGCAATGACTCATTGAATTTTAATGATTTAAGCGGTTGCAATAAGAACTATGAAGTTTTGGCCTTTAAATGAAGTGCAGAAAATACTAAATTAAACACGTCAAATAATTTCGTACTGTATAAAAAACTTCATGGTTACGAAGTTAAGAAGCATTATAGCGAATTTGCTAACAATTGCTTACGCCCAAATTCATCGAAAACGATTAGTGAAAAAGAAAAAAGAAAGCAGTCCTTGAAATCGACATACTTCAAAAAATGTTGAAAATGTCAGAGAAATGTTAAAAATAAACAGAAAAGTTCATATAACGGGTGATTTTTAAAGCGTTTGGTTTTTGAAAATGGAAAAAAGAGCAGAAAATTTGCAAAAGTGAATAATACCATGATCTTGACGGCTAGTGAACTGTTCTAAAACGTGAGATTAATTGCTCACCAAACTCGCCTCTCAATAGGTCAATGGTATCTTCATGTACCGTGTGGCATATGGCTCCGTCTTGTTGAAACCACATGTCAACTAAGTCCAATTCTTCCATTCAGTAATTATCGCACGGTACCTTGCTCCATTGACTGTAACTTTGGGATTTTCATTATTTTTGAAAAACTGCGGTCCAATAATGCCGCCGACCCACAAACCACAACAAACAATGCATATTTGAGGTCGCATTGGCAGCTTTTGAACTGTCTCTGGCTGCTCTTCAGACCAAATTCAGCAATTCTGTTTTGTCGCTGAAGAAAATTTTTTCGATAGGAAATTGAATCTTTACCCACTTTTTCTAATGGCCATCCAACAAACAAACGACGTTTTGGAAGGTCACGTGGCTTTACTTTCTGCACCAGCTGTATTTTATATGATTTTATACTGAGGTCCTTACGTAAAATCTTCCAAGTGGTCAAATATCAAAAGCCCAATTGTTGACAACGGCGACGATTTGACATATCACAATCTTCATCGATACAGCACCAATATTTTCCTCGGTACTTACTCTCCGCATACGGGTTGGTGGACTAATGTCCAACAAAGTGAAATTGGTGCGAAATTTGATTGGTCACAATACCTTGGATAGCCTGTTCGGTTGGTCGATTATGACGACCATAAAATGGACATAGTCTACGAAACACATTTCTCACAGAGCACGAATTTTGATAATAAAATACAATGATATGGAAGGGCTGTTCGTTCATAAATCTATTTGTGGTAAAATGGCAAGCCTTAACAAGCATTTTTGGTGGTAAAATATTTTAGAAGTCGCACGCATAGTGGCAAAAAAATCACACTAAAAAAATAAATGGCAAAAAAATCATCCGATATCATCTTGAAAGAGCAGAAAAATTTTCAAGTATTTGAAAAGTCTAGAGAAAGTCCAAAATAGTTGAATAAATCGAAATAATGTTGAGAGTTGAAGAATGTGAACTAAGTTGAAAAAATGTAGAAGAGTAATTTTAATATACGATGAGGTCATCCTTTCTAGGAGTTTTAAATAAATAATCCTTCAGTTCGACGGTTAATTTCCCTTCTTTCCAAATGGCTTCGTAAAGAATACGAAGAAAACTAAATTGAATATAAATGCTTCGACTGAACAATCTGGTGCTTTGTGTAGTTAAAGTTATTCTTCTGTATTCAAGCGAGATAGGCTTAACTGCGTATTATTAACACAAATATTTCCTGTATTAGGGATCTTTCTAAAAGTTAAAGCTATTTTTGTTTCGATTTTCACAACATAGCATTATTTATTTTTATAAAACTTGTAACGATTTTGTACATAAAGGGTTAGTAATAGAATAAAATACAGAATTTTCGAAAAAAACTATTTTATGGAGCATGTTTCTCCCTGTAAATTCAAATTTAGAAAATATGATATCTCGAGAAGTATAATGTTACGTAATTTGATGGGTGAGTAGATAGAACTATTGACAATGGCTGACAAAAAAATCGATGGATGCAAAAAGCAAGAGTTGCAATTCTTGAATAAACAAGCATTCAAAAGTTTACTCTCGAACATTACTTGCAAACTTAAAAAAAATAAATAGAACTGATGTCGTTAAGGGGCAAAAACTTCGAAACATCGTAAGATTACATAAAAGAGCGTATTTCCACACCATAATAATTTAAGCCATCATAAAACGAAAACTATACAAACTTTATGCTCTATATATAAAGGGTGTTTTTTTAGAGGTATAGAGCTTCGAATTGAAATAAAACACAAGAAAATCGTTTTAATGTCCATCAATTTGGCTTTATTGGAAGGATAATTTTATGCCATTAATGTTTAAATATGATTTCGGGCATGTGCCCGCCGCGGCTGGCTCAAATAAAGTCAATTCTACAGGTCCAATTTTTAACCACTTTTACGAGCATATGGGGCCGTATGTCGGCAATAACGCCACGAATGTTGGCTTACAAGTCCCCTAACGTTTCTGGTTTGTTGGCGTAGACGAGCAACTTCACATATCCCCAAAGAAAATAATCCAATGGTGTCAAATCACACGATCTTGGTGGCCAATTGACAGGTCCATTCCGCGAAATTATGCGCTCATCGAATGTTTCCTTCAATAAATCGATTGTGACGTGCGCTGTGTGGCATGTAGCGCCGTCTTGTTGGAACCACAACTCATCCACATTCATGCCATCCAATTCGAGAACAAAATAGTCGATTATCATGGCTCTATACCGGTCTCCATTAACGGTAACTGACTCTCCAGCATTATTTCGGAAGAAGTATGGCCCAATGACTCCACCAGCCCATAGAGCACACCAAACAGTCAGTTTTTGTGGATGTCATGGCGTCTCAAGGGTCTCATGTGGATTCTCTTCACTCCAAATGCGGCAATTTTACTTGTTGACGTAGCCATTCAACCAAAAATGAGCCTCATCACTGAACAAAATTTTGCGATGAAAATCAGCATCGAGATCAATCTCATTTTCGGCCCATACACCAAAATCACGACGCATTGCATGGTCTCGCGGCTTTAATTCTTGCACAAGCTGGATCTTGTAAGGTCGCAAGCCAAGATCTTTGCGCAAAATCTTCCATAAAGTTGATGGACAAAGCTCCAATTGCTGTGCACGGTGGCGAATCGATTCATTCGGGTCCTCTTCAACATTTTGCTCTGCAGCGGCAATTGTTTCTTCGGTGCGCACTGTTCGACGTCTCTGCGGACGCGTATTATCACATAGAGTAAACGTAGTGCGAAAACGATCCATGGTTAACCGAATTAATTGCTCTGATGGACGATTATGTCGACCATAAAATGGACGGAGCTTGCGGTAAACTTCGCGAACTGAACCATTATTTTCGAAATAAAGTTGCACGATTTGCAAGCGTTGTTCTTTTGTCAACCTGTTCATGATGAAATGGCAAACCAAACTGAACATAAATGACATTAGAATTGCCAGATTTGACCATAAAATTCCAGTTTTATCTCTATTCGAAAAACAAACCTCAAAAAAAAAACACCCTTTATTAAATGGGTGTGGTACTTGTATATATCATAAAACCGCTTCTTTTGTCTTATTTATATTTAAAGTTCGAATATTTCAAATACTTTACGTTATTATTGTATAACATTATTTTTACAACATCTGAAAACTATAATTTTAGGCAGAAATATAACAAATTACGGTGATAAAATATCGAAGGTAACAAACACATTAATATTGATATTATATTTAATTAATATGTCAAAGTTAAAGAACGGTTGGCATATGCAAATAAAAATCAATAAAAATGACAACGTTAACTTAATTTCACATTAAACAAACAATATAACCGATCAATGAAATCAGATTTGATCAATGAAATTAATAATTAACATGACAATCATGACGAACAACTGTCGCAAGTATCTAAATATTTTTTAATATTTCTTTTATTTCAGCTTAATGAGCAAATTATATGAGACAGAAAATTACACGACTAGTTTTGTTACTATCAAAAAAAAAATAATAAAAATACACACACACACACAGTCTAACTAAAATTAGTCAAAAAAATGAGTGAAATGAATACAATAATAAAAATGATAAATGTGGGTTAGTAAGCCAAGCAAAGTGCCGAGGGACAACAAACACAAAAAGTTTAATTTTAGTAGCAATTTATTTATATCATTAACAATTAATTGAAATAACATTTTCATAATATAAAAACTAATGAATGAAACTTAAAAGAATTCCGTTTTATTATTATATTTTAAATACAAGATAAGGAATCTACAACTGAGTTTTTGACAGCACGCACAAAAAAAAAACAAAAAATATTTAATTCAGACTTAACCAAAATAACAACAATTTTCAGCCACACCCGCTGTCATTTTGTTGCTATTGTTAGAACCGTTTATGACACAGGCCGACAAAGTGTTAGAAATGTTTTTAAAGCACGGTGTTTTGCTATATTTGGGGTTGTGATATAGTTTTTATCCACATGAAAGTGCTATTTATTTCCATGGCAATTTATCAAGAACAACGAGTGTTTTAATTGAAGATAATTTTATTAAATGGTCTCCATAGTAATCTTATTCTAAATAGTACGTGATATTGAAAGAAAATACTAAAAATGGAGTCAGCAATATGGATTTTCATATTTATTGAGATCGAAATTTGTCGGAATTTTTAATTTTTATTTTTTGTATTCCAAGCCATACTTTTACAATGTAATTTGTATAAATGTTGACACTTACCGATGTTGACTTTTTCGATAGCTTCCAAACATGAAAATTATATGATGTTTTTTTTTAAGTTTCAAATATAACATTGGAACAGTCGTTAAATGCCGAAAAACATCGTTAAACATAAAATAATCGAAAAATGCGGGCAACATCGCAAAAATCTAAACTTTTTGAACAACTTTTACGAAGTCGAAAACTATTGAGAACAATTTAAAAACATCAATAAATTCGCAAACTGAAAAAAAAGCGATGACGGTCCAAACCTATGGAAACAGTTGATAAAATCCGAAGCTTTTCGAATCAACAAAGATCAAAACTTATCGAAATTCATCGAAAAAAATCGATTCATGTCAGAACTTGTCTAAAATCATCGGAGAAGCCTCTATCAAAAAAGTTATAAGATATTGGAAAACTTCGAAAAGTCGAAAAGTATCATATAACTCCAAGAATATCGAATAGATTTATATGAGTATTTGATCTATTTATATAAAAACTTATAATTTAAATAATTTTGGATCTATAACCATTATATACCCAAAATAACCATAATTTTTGATCAAAAATCAAAAAAAAAAGTAGAAATCCAAGATTACGTTTATTTGTGATTTTTAAAATAAAAACCACAAAATTAAAAATGATACCATAAGTAAACATATCATTCATTGCGATTTTTATTTTTATTTACCCAAATTATTGAAAATATCAATTATTTACGGTTCCTGGAGAAGCTAAAAATATATCTCATTTCCAAATTCCAACATATTTTTTATTCCGTCTGCGATACTAAATGCCTCACTCTGACTTTTGCAATCCTTTAAGTGTGTAAACAGCGTTCCCGCATAGAAGTATTAAGAGCAGTATTTTCACACAGAGTCTTGTTGCAAAAAGAATACAGTCTGGTTCTGTTTTAAAAGATTAGTCATCTTGTGTCGGCTTGTGTAATTTATAGAAGCAGCTACCACTGTTGTTGCTATGAACTAAGGTTTTCTGCAGGTTCAGTGATGTGTTTTATGTTGGCAGCTTAGGCAAAATTAAACTTCTAATTGGTAATAAAAATTATATTATTTTTATTATTTTTTTTATGCAAAAAAGTGTTTAGCATCAACATAAAATGCTCACGTATTTTTAATAATTTTTTAATTTACTTAAATGCTTACAAATCTGTTTTTGTTTATTGGCATAAAAACTTAACTGTAGCTAATTTTTTTAGTTTTTTTTGTAATTATGCAGTTGTGTGATTTATTTGAGGTCACATGTGTTTGACATTAAAACGATATTTAATAATCTAGATATTATTTTCGGGTAGCTAAAAATATTATAAGCAAATTTGAAAATGTTCGGTACACAATCCTCACCAATTTGGTGCATATTTTTTGCATTATTATTTGGAATTTTTTTCATATTCCATTTCATATTCCATCTTATGTTAAATTGTTTCGAAAAGTTTGATGTAAATTTTCATGAAGGTGATTAAGTAGTGGTACTGGAGAAGTAATATAAACAGAAAAAGGGTTTCATGAACAACCACTTTGCCTCAGAGACAAAATCTCACAGCTTTGAAATACAAAACGTTGTAGAAGAGCGTTTGTAACCGTGGAAATAACTGGTTAATTTACCGTAACTTCGAAACTTTAATGTGCACGTCAGCAGATTCGAGCTTAGCGACTCGAAAGTACATTTGTACTTTTTTCGAATTATTTGCGTCCTAAAAAATCGTCGTCAGTACATTCGACAAAATTTTAGCATATTCGGTACATTCGGGGCATTTTCAGCACATTTGGCGAATTTTCAGCACATTTCAATACACTTTCGATATATGTGAAAAATTAATAATAATTACCTTTTTTTAGTAATTGAAAATAAAATTATTTTTTGATCGAATTGTACAGTCTTAGCAGAAACCGATATTTTGTGTGAAATTTCACAAATCGGTCAATGCTTTTTTTTAACAAACATGACAGAGACAACAAATGGAACAATTTAACCTGGTAATTGGTGACATATGTTTCGGCTATTACCACGTATATACATATTCACATACATATATACATAACCTCATCAGACCAGTTTTGGTTAATTTGTACACGGATTTGAGCCCCAACCATTCCATGAATTATGTTTGGACAGCCGCTCTTAACACTTGAGCCATGAAGGGAGTTCTTCAAGACGTGTACAAAGTGCAGCTTTTGCATTTAAGCACACAATGCGCCACCTGTCATCTCTTGTCATTTCTTGTTTGCCATAGCTTTGTTGAACCATTGGTTCAAAGACTTGCTATGATGGGATTTTTCGTACAGTTGTGATTTGCACCACTTATGTATATGAAAATGGATGATCCTTCCGGTATAGAAATTTTATTTGTTTTAGTAATAGCCGAAACATATGTCACCAATTACCGGGTTAAATTGTTTCATTTGTTGTCTCTGTCATGTTTGTTAAAAAAAAAGCATTGACCGATTTGTGAAATTTCACACAAAATATCGGTTACTGCTAAGACTGTACAATTCGATCAAAAATATTGTTCAATTAATTAATAATAACAGTCGATTAATAACAAATAAAATTATTCGAGATAGTAATCGCAATGTGGTGGACATTTTGTAATTTTTGTGAATTCTCATTTTGTTAGGGTCTTTTGAGATACCAAAAGTGGTGACTTTTTTTCATTTTTAGTTATTTTTAGAAAAATTTTTCTAAATTTTAGTAAAATTTTGAAGACAAAAAAAAAAGTATACTTAAAGTCTCGATTCATTCAATTTCACAAAACACAAATGCCATCACTGCTACGGTCGAATTTCCTACAAAATGCAGGTTTCAATTTTGCACACAGTGTAACTTTATAATGGCGTATTCCAAGCCAAACCGGATACCATTTTGCTTTTGTGTCTCTGATTTTTCTATAAAATGATTTTCTTTTAGTACTAATTGAGACATGAATTCTTTCAATTTTATTTCACCAGGCCATTCCAGTGATATGAATTTTTGGAAATCTTCCTGAGTGAGTTCTTTACTATTTGGTAGCTAATATGATCTGGTGTTGTCAATCACCTAAGCTTTGAAACAAAGTACGACCAATCCTTTTATTTTCAAAACTGTCGGCTAGGAATTGAAGACTCTGTAATCTGAAACTTTGGCTTCCATTTGCTCGATGATACCATGTTTATGCAATTGACAGATTTTTACCATTTAAACGATATCCAGAATATTTAACAGCTCCAGGAGAATTATTACCAGACTTAAACTGCAGCCTTCAATTAATTACCATTTAATCTGTTTTTTTCCTCTTGCATCACTAGTGCCTTGTGATTTGCAAAGATTCAATCTGAAATTAGATTTTACAGAGTAATAGCTGGATGACAGCAGAAATGTCAATACTATCTGCATATCTTCCAACCTTCGGTTCCCAGCAGGCAATTGAGCAAAGCCTTCCCCAGAGAAGGCCTGCTAGCACTGCTCCGATTGTAAGAGACCTTCTCAAAACTAAATTTTCATGTAAATAACAAAAAAAAATTTTTTTTTTTACTATGATTTTTGTTTTTATTTACAATCTGTCAATATTAACAATAAGTAAATTTTATAAGTAGTGAATTTTTAATTAGCAGAATAGTTACACTCCATTGAGTGTATACTCATGAAATGCTATTATGTACTGCTATAAGGCCTATAGCAGCAGTGCTATAAGGCCTTCCCACAGCAGCAGTGCTATAAGGCCTCATAATAGAAGGAAAAAAAGAAGGACTTCATGTATTTTTTATTTCATGTATTGCAATGTTTTATGATTCGACATTACTTTTTTGTCATTGCATTGTATTTATACAACATCAAAAGTGGATACCTGGTTAGCAGTAAGGAACGGTGTGCATGTTGCTAGGTTGGTCTTCTGTTTCATGTTATGCTAAAGTGGTAGAGTGTTGTGTATTCAATGTGAAATTATAAATTAAGAAATCGTCACAAAAAATAAACATTAAAAATATGAACGTAAGGGAGGTTGACGCAGACAAAAAAAACATTTAACTAAGAGTCTCACGACGTATTAAGATTTAATTCTTTCAAAGTACTTCTATGACCCCTTCTACGGTAAGCGCTCTTAGAAGGGCTCTTGACGCAAGCGATGTAGGAAGACCTGCTCGAAGAGTACTTCTATCAGGCCTGCTAAATGAGGCCTTACTTATCGGGACGTTTCATATAAAAAAGAAAGTAAGTTTGAAAGGAGCTGGTAAGGCCTTAATCTTACCAGGTAAGGCCTGCTAGAAGGCCTGCAAGCTCCTGCCCTTGCCTACTGGGTTAATATGATATGAGTAGAAGTATATGGCGACATATGAAATCTATACCTTCGAATAATTCAATATCTAATACATAAAAACGTTTAAGTGAAAGCTGTATGCTGCTTATTTCATTAACAGAATATGCAATATTTTGCTTCTAGGGTTATAGTCAGTGAAGTTATGCAAAGGTTTTATTGTGATGTTGCTACTCGTTACTTTGATTTGATTTTCGTCATGCCTAAAACTATGCAGCAAATTTATAAATGTTTAATAAATTAAAGATAATATTTATCACAAAATTGGTGCGCTCTTTTATGATGTCATTTATTTAAGGGGCCAGTATGACACTTTCAAAAAATCGATTTTGTTTTTGTTAGCTTATTCGATAGCTTATACTTTCAAAAAGGTCGTATCTTGAATAGTTTTTGAATGGCAGCGTTCTAAAGAGAGACCGCTCGCAGGTATAAAATTATAGTTGAAACTTTAAACGCGTTTTCTCAAAACGACATTTTGCAAATTGCTGACATCATAACTCAAAGAGAAATTGACCCATCAACTTCAAATTGAAACTGAGTATTTTCGAATATATTTACTATACAATGACATACGATCTTTTTGATTGGTTGAAAATTGTCAATTTGGCATTGAAAAACGACAATTTTTTTACCCCAAAAAAGGACACTTTTCTTTAGAACAACGCCATTTTGTTAATTTTTGATATTTTTCAAAAATTATACGTCATTGTATAGGAAATACCTTCAACTTTAAAAATTAAAATATCTAAATTTAGATGTTAAAAGTTACAGCGTCAATTTTTTAAAGAACATAGTTTGAGAAGCTCAAATGTAGTGTCATTCTTGAAAATTAGAAATTCATAACTAACTTTTTGAAAGACGTAATATGAACCTCATTTTAAAGGCATTTCTTTAGCATATCTTTTGGTCAGAGACTAAATGCATAAAGTCCATACAAGCGCCGTCAGGGGTCGTATTATGACGAAATTCGCTTTAATTTTATGCGATGTATTATATTTTATCCCACAAATTCTCCAGACGAATTTGTTACGATTTCAAGTAACACCCACCAAGCATTAAGTCACTATTT
The DNA here is from genome assembly GCA_963680825.1 of Meiosimyza decipiens. Classification (NCBI taxonomy): domain Eukaryota; kingdom Metazoa; phylum Arthropoda; class Insecta; order Diptera; family Lauxaniidae; genus Meiosimyza; species Meiosimyza decipiens. Next base: position 23,953,497 of record OY804258.1, on the reverse strand, counting down.
CACAACAAAATGTTAATTCAATTATTGTCTAACTAATGCCTATTATTTTTTCACAAAATGTTTTTAGAAACGGCTTATGCCACTAAAACTATGTCGACACTATTAATGTAAATTTAGATTTGTCTTAACCAGGGCGTTTTTTTCTTTTCTTTGAAAATATTTATGTGCGAGACTTATTTGGTGACATTTCAGTATCCAAGTAAACACACAAACATAGGTCGTCTAGAGTCAATGAAAGTTTTTCATGCAAAAAGGATTGGGAATATCATAATTTTTTTCTTTTTAAGATCAGAAAATCAGAGCCAATTTTTCAGATATGATGTTCTTTCTAATGTTTAAGCTACTTAATTTAATTCACATTACATTTAAGAAAGCTACATACAAGAAATTTCTAAAATCGTTCAAGCCCAAAACCAAAACTTTGACGTTCATTATTAAATAAAATGTTATTGTTACGAAATTTCTTTTGCAAATTTTCGATGTATTTACATAGCGGACTTAAAAAAGCTCTTATTTTCAATGAAAAAAAAAAATATTCAACTCACAACTATGACAGTTATGAGCATCAATGACATCAAAATAAACACATCAGCAAAATAACTGCACGTAATTGACAGAAGTCTTGAAACGAAGATGCAGCAACATTTAACAGCAGCTGCCAGCAAGCAACCACAAAAACTGGCAACAATCAAACCGAACCCAAAAACCAAATACGCATTACGGGTCAAGGACAACTTGACGCCAAAATGAGAAGCAAAAGAAACAAAAACCAAACGGAGTTTACAAAATGCAAAGAAAAAATAAACAGGCGAAACAATCTGGTAATAACAATGCAAATATTCGAACCAAAGTAATGAACGTGCGTTTAGCTCTGCGCACCTCACTCAAGCGTGCTGTATAGTATGTAGCAGTATGTTGTTTCGTGATGCGCTACGCATGCGCAGATGCGCGCAGAATATCTCACCTTCATCTTGATGTGCTGTCATCTGCATTCAAAAAAACATTAAATTTAACACTCGTCTACAATTCGGAAATTGGACATAGCGCATGCGAGTATCTAAAAATGGATTTTTATGTTACATGCGCGAGAGGTTTTTGACTCTTAGTTTGTAATGTTTTTAAAGTGTCTTTTATGTGTAATCTATAGCTCATTAATGACTAATAGAAAATTAGTTATGCTAAATTTAGCTATGGTTACGAATTACATTTGAATTGAAAAATATTTGTCTAATTAATCTTTTCTTTGATAAGTCATTCCTCATTTAATAAAATTTATATTTCTTTGTTATTGTCCGCAATTTTCATTTTTTACCACATTAATGATATTCTTTGATTTTTACTTGACCTTTCTTAAAGATTCTTAATTTGAATAATGAAACCTTCACGTATTTAAAGGCCTTAGATATTGAAATAATAAAATTTAATTAAAAATAAATTTCACTAAATTCTTGTACATTTGTGCAGCGATGCAACGCAAAAAATGAAGAATTGCCAACAATCAGCACGTCATTAAAGCATACCTTACCCATTGTCATAATTGGCCGATACAAAATGCAGTGCTACCGCAAGTGCTACTTACAAGATTTAAAAATATTCTACAACTCAATAGTTAAGTTAATTGAGTATTTGGAGTACCTCCAAACAAAAGATAAAAATAATGAGAATGCAATTTGTGTAGTCACTTATTGTTCTTATAATAATAATGATTAAAAGTATATTTATTCTAGTTGTTATTTAAAATGTCCCGAGGGAGAGAGGGGCTTGCGAATAGTCAATACTGATGATAAGACTCATTAAAGCGATATAATAAATATAATCTTATAGCGCTCGTTTTAGTTTTGAAAATTGTTTTGAGAATCTATTAACAATTGTAAAGAATAAATTTCAAGCTCTTTAGATTTCTGTACATTATCTAAAATCCATTGAGCGGACTAAATAGACGCACATGTTCCTTTTACATGGTATGTAGGTAACAGTTAAGAAAAAGTCCTTTGGATACATTTACCTTTAAATGGTGTAGCACCTCCATAGAGAGGCTGCACTTATTTCAGATTAAAAAAAGAAATAGTTTCCTAGCGAACTGAATGTAAAAATGTTGGATTTTTTAATATTTGTATATCATATAATGAGCGCTAGTGGTGTGCCAACATTAGTACTGCATACCCTATTTAGAAATAATAATTTATATTAATTTGCACAAGAGTGTTAATAAAATGTTATTCTTAAGTTAACATACTGCTTAACCCATAATAATGCGGATGCTTTAGCTGGAAACTACGGCAACACCCGGATGAATATTTTTTTTACAAATTACTATTTTTTATTGCACAATTGTTGTTGTTGTTGCGGTTAATGTTTTTTCTCAGTCAGTGTGTCATTTACAATTTAACTAAGTTCTTTGGCTCGCTCGCTGTCTCTTTCGTTTTACTAAATGTATTCAAGTTTAAAATAAACACGCAAGGCAATTAATTTATCTCATTATTAATTGTTGAATTTAAATTTTTAAGTTTATAAGTTACATACTTACCTAGTAATTTATTTAATGAATTTTGGAAATTCTTCAGCAATAAAAAATTTTAATTAGTTTTTAAAGTTTTTGCTAATTAATTTATTCATAATAAAATTTATTTTTTCTTAATGTTAATAAAGTGTGAACGACACTGTGCGATTTTAATTATCTACCCATCCATATAGGGATGTTAGAACACCTCTGCATTTTTACGGTTTCTTGTGAAACATCTGCATCTGTTCATTTTGAGTAGTATAATTACTTTTAGTTTTTTATAGAATAGAATAATTGATTGAGTGGCTCAAGTAGATAAAAAATTACATTAGGAACATTAGTAAGACCCAGGTCAAAACTTTGTATAGTTAACTTATTGGTAGTATTATGGTGCACTAAAATATGTATATGAAACTAAATTATGGTATTCTTATTGAAATTAGAGGAAGATGGTTCGATAGAGACTTTGGCGCAGTATATTATTACCTCTCTCAGTTTTTATCGGGCCACGGATACTACCAGAAGTGTCTTCACCGTATAGGGAAAAAAAACCCTTTCTGTATATATGTCGACACTGATGAAGATGACCTTCTTCAACTGCAGTCGATGGGACAACGAAGGCGCATCTGGAATCGGCCAGTACTCCGCTGACAACGTGATAGAAAGGCTGCTGCAGAGCAAAGAAAACTGGAATGCAGTTGGAGGATTTACTGAGGACGTCCTTAGAAGAAAAAAAAGTCGGACCTGGACGCAGGTATATGATTTAAGCACAAATCATGGGCCCTACCGCAAAACAATGCCAACGCAGTCCCAGGGTAGATGGATTTATTTACTTACAATGAACCAGAGAATTGCATTTTGTAATATGGCTTATCAGAACCGACCTCAGTATTTTAATTTTGCAAATCTCTTTGCATTGCATAGAAAGGGCGTGGCAGATAAAATCAATGTCTGTCTGTCGTTCAGCCCATGTTGAAGGCTGTTTGATTTTCCGTTTACCTGTCTGTCGGTGGAAAAGCTGCCACAGTCGACAGTCGGACCAATAGGTGGCTGCTGCGTTAAATTGAATAGTCAAAGCAACAGTTCACGAAGATCTGTCGCAGTTGACTCTCAACTATTGCTACAGTAGTCGTAGCAGTTGTTGTCGCAATTGACTGTGACAGCAAGTGCTACGACTGCCAAAGCAATAGTCAACCGTAGACTGTGACAGTTCTTCGTGAACTGTTGCTTCGACTATTCAATTTTACGCTGCAGACAGCAATAGCCGACTTTGAGCTTAATTAAAAAAAGGTTTTAAAATGGTGCATTAAATAAAATAGAATTACAGGTCCTTCAAGTGTATATCAATGCTCTAAGCTTATCATTTTTTATTCTGATTTAAAGCAGAGACTTTGATTTTAAAATATGTACAAATTTTGCTAGAATACAAAATATATTTTAAAAAGTTTATGTCTACTACATATCCATATTTGCTTGACTATAACTCAAACTCCATTCTATGTGTATATGTTGCTGATTTTATTTGCTAAAAAATTGTCTATGTTACAAAAAAAATTGTCAGAAAACCTTGCTCTTGCTGTTCTATGACAACATACATCAAATTCAACTCAGCTAAATAGTTAAAAAAATCTTACTAATTAATTAATTAAAAATTTGGCTGCTGGCTAAATAAATCATATGATGTTTTTCAGCTATTTATTTAAATTTTCATCATATTATTAAATATTATAAATTAAGTTCTGCATATACTTGGTAACATAATTTCTAAAAATATATATTTAGCACTTTTTATGTTGCTGAATTTTTTATTATGTCAATATTTTTTATATTTTAATTACAACTTTTGACTGATTACACTTGTATGTTAATCAACAGATCTTCTAAAAGAAGTTATCAAAGTTATTGTTAACTTGTCGTTGAACTGATAGATATTTTTAAAATATTTGATTAATTATTTTTAAAATGGTGGGAACATAATCTGAGAATCATTGGAAATGAGGGATGAAAAAAGGTTTGATAAAAAAAGAATTTTTTTTTATCGAAAACTTTTTATATATTGCAGAATGGGTAATATAATTTTACTTCTCAACAAAAAATTGAATAAATCAAAATTACATAACTTTTTTTTAACATCAATAAAAACTAAAAAATAAAAATATATTTTGCCTAAGGGTTACATAATACTCGTACACATGCAATTAAAAATAGGCGTGCTCATGTTGGACGTCTTCATGACATCATTAAATAGTAACACATTTCAGTTAGCTGGGGTCTTAGTAATTCTAAAAGAAATAAAAAAACTTCAACCTTAGGCTTACATTATCCATATGCTATTTGTTGTTGTCATGTTGGACTTTTTGGTGACATTATTAAATGCTTACGTGCTACGTGTCAGTTGGCAGAAACTTAACTAATTTTAAAACGAATCAAACAACTTTATAAGTCATTTTTTTGAGTCGTAGATTGTTACAAGTACAAGATTTTACAATTATAGAACTTCATGTTTTTTATTTGAAAGTATTTAAGAAGAAAGCATTGACTTGACAATGTGTCATTGCAAAAGCTTTGAAGGACAAAATCAAAATCTTATTTTATTACACATAACGGATAGGAAACTTCTTGAGAAGTATGACTTATAGTTAGTAAGCAAGTAAGAGCGGGTTACCGAAATTTTTATATGATTTTATCGTGCGGCAGAGGTCGAAAATCATGAAGTTCTAGCTTTTATATACCAATGATCTCTGTTATCCTTTAAAACTTAAATAATCATAGAGCCAGCATTTTATTTTAAAAAATATGACTACACGAAAAAATAGATAAATGCAGGAGACAGACGTTTTTGTTGCTGCTTTTAGGAATAATGAAATTTGTTTCTTATAATTATTTGATACATAGTACAAGTTTATCGTCAGTTAGATTGCAATAGTTATAAGGCTTACGTCATGAAAAATGGAAAAAAACCTCATCTGCCTGTTATTTTTTGGTGCATTTGAAAATTGCAATATTGTAAACCAGTAAATTGAGTGAAAAATTGAGTTATAAATCATTTTACAGCGTCTGCCTCTTAGCTTACTAGTTTGTTTACTTATAAAAAATAGTTAAAAATTGAGACGACAGACGATTTCAGCGCTGCTTTTTCGAGGGCAGACGTTTTTGAGCACTTATGAATACAGATCTCTTTATTAAGCCAATACCGCGCAAATTATGCTATGCAAAATTTATAATTCTATTTTATCGGTTACTTATATTATATTTCTTTATCTATCTGGCTGTGTGTGGTATTCCACACCGAATTTTACACGATGCTTTTGCATCTCCAGTATTCTTGGTACTAATTGAGACTAGACTTCATATTTTTGTTTAATTATTTTTTTTCGAAATATCGTTAATTGAAATTGATGACAATTTAGATTTTTTTTTTTAAGTATGTTTTGTTTTTTATCAATTTATGCTAATAAAAATGCTGCAGTGTAGACGTCTGCCAATTATATTTTTATTATCTTACTACAAAATTAACGTAAAATCTCAAAGGCAGACGCGATAAAGTCATTTAATAGAGCATTGTTTCTGCAATTGAAAATCTAATTTTAAATCAGCGCTGGCCTTACTTCACTCTTAGTTCTTCTAATTTGCATAAATGTTAACCACATTACATATCAATGTCAAGAACTATGATATCATATCTGAGCTGAGCTGATATGACCTGAAAGTGATCACCATTTTGCTCAGTTAGCTCTTGGTTTTAGAGACAAAAGCCATAATGTTGCTTTAGCTGAGGTTATTAGGCTCCTAATAGACTAATCGAGGACGTACAAAAAAATGGATTATATCTGTTATTATCAGTGACTTGTCACAATTTGACAATAAAACATCACTGATGTGCTCAATTCAAAATTCTCTCAAGTAAAGCAAAATTTTACTCCACTTTTCTAATTACTAGATTAAAAATTGTGAAATTTTCTGCTAAAATTATAGAAAAAATTTGTTCAATATTCGAAAGTTGTTTAAAATGCAACTCATATGATCGAGAGCATTACTTCATAATTCAAAATATTACACTCTGGTCCACCAAGCAGCAACAATTGGAGTCATAAAGTTCTCACTCCGTCGCGCAATGACTCCATTTGTTTGCGCTTTTCGTTGATTGCCGTGTCTATTTGTTATTCTCATGTCTGTCATTAAGTGAGTTAATGCAGCAACAATTGGCGACGAGTCAATCAATTGCAGCGATCATTAAGTTGCTGCTGTTGCCGCTGTTTGATTTGATTCGGTGCTGCGGCTGCTGCTGCTACTTCATCTCGATGACTCTTCAAGTTGTGGGTCGTTATGCAACTACCGGCAACACTGGCATCGTTTGCAGCGCGCCAAATATGAATAAATTTAGGCCAACATTGATTTAGTTGTAATGGTATTTATGTTTTCATATGAAGGTATTACTACTGGAGTTGCGGTTTTTGTACTCTGTGCAACAAATCAATTTAGTGTGTGTACTTTAAAACTGATTGCAACACTGACCTTCAATCAACTTCGTAATCTGCGTCGGCGATAATGATGGTGGTGGCAATGTTGATTTTAATGGTAACCCATCTAATTGAACATTGGTTTTTATGTTGCACCTTTGCCCTTTTTTGCTACGCGCTGCAATTGTCAACAATTGTGTTGCACACAGTGCAACAGCAATTGAAAAAATATTGTTTTTACAGATGTAACAGTGAAATTTTGATAGATTTTTTAGTTGAATTTAACAAGATACACGAAACAGTGTACCAGTATTGTGAGTGCAGTATAAAGTGTCTACTGTTTATGGTTAACACTTTTGTTAACGTTTAAATCAACTGTTACAACTGTAATAATTCATATAGATCTACCTTTGCTACATTCATAGCAAAACGTCTAACGCACTGGGCTCAACCAAACACAATTTTTATCTTTACTTTGTACTTGTGATCTATTTAAATACTGTTACAGTTGTTACAGTTGTTACAGTTGTTACAGTTGTAACAAGTATGAAAATTTGCGTAGGCGAAATCAACCAAAGCATTATTACATTCAAATCACTGTGCAACAGACATGCTTTGATCTTGCGCCTTCATCTTTGCACCTTTATGTGTACTCACTCATATGCATTTTCAATGAGTTGTCATTTTCATTATTTATAACATTTTCACTTCATATTCATGCACTGTATATCTGTCATTTGCATTAATTTATAACTTTATTCATTTTCATTAAGTGTGCGATCACATTGATCGTTGCATTGAATTATGTCTTTTTTTAATGTTTATGGTTCTTCAATTCGTATTACCTCCGCATGATATGTGCTACGCAACCCTGTGACACTTGCACCACATGTGATGCAGTTACTTAGTGAGTTTGTGATGTAAATTTGTTTTAATATGTTAAATGAATGTGATGCTGGCGAAGATAGTTAAAGTGGTGTCAATATTAATGAGCTGACTGATAATGTCATCGTATGATATTAAAACTATTTGATATGATTTATGTATTTGGCATAAGAAAATTGGAAAAATATAAAAATAAGCTCGTTACTCAAAGAAGGGAACTAGTAGTCTGTTACAGTGAATGGTTCTTGTAATGGTGCATATCAAGCACTGAAATCATTTTTCTAAATCAACAATTTCTTGCATTAAGTCCATTGTTTTTAAGTTCTTACATTATTTTATACTTCATATTATAAAATGACTTTATTTTGAAGTGTATTTTACCATATCTTAGCAAAACATAAAGCCATCCTTAAATTAAAAACGCATTATGCGGTAGTAATCATAAGCTGAAAAATGTTCGAAAAATCAAAACAATTTTAAGAGAATCGACTGCTATTGAATATGTTATCTATACAAATAAAATGATAGCTATGTCTATCGATGTCCGCGCATCTAGCAAAAACTACCAAATCATTTTCGATAAAAATTTATTTAGTTTCACTCTTTATACGCTTGGTCTCAATCTCCAATAAAAATTGCAATGATATTCCTATTTTAATATAAGGCTATTTAAGTATAAAAAATGTTTAAAAAAAGAATGCTTGCGCAAATGTAAACAAGCATGCAAACACAACAAACCATTTTATGGCAGGTTAAAGAGTTTGTGTGTGTGCGATTGTTATCGTTTTTATCCATGGTGTATTAAAAAAATACCCAAGCTCTCATAAAAAAAAATAAGGGTGAAGTCATAAGAAATTTTGCTCGCAGTCACGGCAATCTCTCCAGTACTTGGTTACGTATGAAAGTCGAAGACCGTTTACTTAGAATACCCTTTTACTTAGATTGGCATGGAGATCATAAGTTTGCTGATCGCTGAAAATAATTTGGAGCTTTAGATCAACTTTTGCGCCTCCAGCTCTTTGCAACACAGCTGAGTAGATGCCGTCTAATCCTGCTGACTTGAAGGGTTTGAACGAACTTTATTATCACGTTGTTGAGGATCTGTTTCTAAAACATCTTGAAAATTCATTCATTGAATAATTAAAAATTTTTGTGAATACTTTAGTATTGAATTCTTAAGTCAATTTTTGAAGCAAGTTTTCTTTAAATAAGGAATAAAGTTTTGCTTGACACACAAAATCAACTGTGTTGCATTCAGTTGATTGCTTAATTTTCATACTGGGTACATCGGCAGTATGCCAAATGAAGAGATTAACCAAAACTCTTCTGAATAAGTCAAATTTATTACAACGTTACAACAGATAGATGGTGCTAATCTCTTAATAATCTACGTTTTTTTTTTTAAATTACACTGTACTATTCAAGCAATTTTTTAAGCGCAAACTTTACTGCCTTGCTTATTGACCAATGTATGAGGTGTCTTAATTCATTGCATTAATAGAAAAAGTCAAGGCTAATTCTAAATATTCTCGTAGCAATCATAAAGTAATTTATAATTACAAAGCAGACAATGACAGAAATAGCTTTGTCTAATAAATATTTATTAGCACTAGCCATGGCGCTAGTGTCAGCTTAATATCATAGACAACGATTTAAACTTGACCTGATGATGGTGTCCAATCAACAGGTAAGCGATGCGCCATAACCGGTACAACTTACATTTTTTCAAGCAACGATGTCATTAAATAAAGGATGAAATCATAAGAAAGAAACAAATATTTATTTTTATTTGGTATTTTAGTTAAAGTTTATTTTATTAAAAGATTTTGTGGTTTTATTACTTATACGAGTACGTAGATAAGACATTTGTGTTCACTATAAAATGGAGACTTTGTTGTTAAGAGTTGTTCTGCATTTTCTGACCTTCGGCATAATACTAGAGTAGGGTAAGATAAGCTAGAGAGTAACATACAATACTATAGCTTAGAATGTGAAAGGTCTCGATGGCTTGTTGTAATTGTAGCCATCGGGTCCCAGAGAACCAGCTTCATCAATTGGTCCTTCAGGCGCAGTGGGCTCAGGTGCTGGATATGATGGCTGTGGTGCTGGATATGATGGCTCCGGTTGAGTCGGCTGTGGTGCCGGATAGGTTGGTTGCGGCTGTGGATACGATGGTTTCGGCTGTGTTGGTTGTGGTGCTGGATAAGAAGGCTGTGGCTGTGTTGGTTGTGGTGCTGGATAAGAAGGCTTTGGCTGTGATGGTTGTGGTGCTGGATAAGAAGGCTGTGGCTGTGTTGGTTGTGGTGCTGGATAAGAAGGCTTTGGCTGTGATGGTTGTGGTGCTGGATAAGAAGGCTGTGGCTGTGATGGCTGTGGCACAGGATATGATGGCTCAGGTTGTGTGGGCTGAGGAGCTGGATATCCCGGCTGTGGTGCTGGTTGCGTTGGCTGTGGACGTGGTGGTTGCGGACGTGTTGGTTGTGGGCGTGGTGGTTGCGGACGTGGTGGCTGTGGGCGTGGTGGTTGCGGTGATGGGTATGAAGGACGCTCTGGTTTCACTTCATTTTCGCCTTGTGGTGGTAAATATTCAGGTCCAGGAGGTCTTGGAGCTGGTGGCTGTGGTCTTGGTGGCTGAGGCCTTGGTGGCTGTGGTGCTGGTGGACGTGGCTCGTATGTAGGCACTGGTGGTCGTGGCTGATATGTAGGTGCTGGTGGTCGTGGTTCATATGTGGGCGCTGGTGGTCGTGGTTCATATGTTGGTACAGGTGGTCGCGGTTCATATGTTGGTGGTGGTCCATACTCGGGAGCAGGTGTTTGCGGTTTTGATGGACGTTGTGGTGGTTGTGTTGGAGGACGTGGTTGATATGTAGGCCCCGGTTGTGTTGGTGTAGGAGGCTGTACAGGTGGCAGGTATTCTGGTGTTGGCTGTGGACGTGGTGGTTGAGGCCTTGGGGGCTGAGGACGTGGTGGTTCTGGTTGCGGCTTTGGTGGGCCATAACTTGGTGCTGGTCGCGGTGGCTGTGGCTTAGGTGGTTGTGGTGGTGGAGGTCCATAGCTCGGTGCTGGCGCTGATGGTGAAGGTTGTTCTGGTTGGTATGGTGGTGGTTGTGGTCTTGGAGGCTGTGGCCTTGGTGGTTGTGGTGGCCTTGGTGGCTGCGGTGGCGGCTGATATTCAGTTTCTTCAATACCATTGCCTGATGGTGGTGGAGGGAATGGCACAGATGGCTCTTGATAATGATATCCATCTTCGCGTAAGTCCGTACCTAAATGTGAGACGTCAGCGTTTACACTAGCTGCTGCTAGCAACGCTATCAGCGTAACAAAGAGCTTCTGAAAGATGAAAGAAAATAGTTATAAGGTGGTAAGGACACTTCTCAATATGAAATAAGTTCTGACTCACATCAAGCGAGCTAATAGAAAAGAATTTCACGTTTTTTCTTCGATTTTTCTCATTATCTAAGCAATTGCTAACTCATGACTAAAATATATTTCGATATTGTGTCTCGAAAAAAAAAATTTTAATATTTTTATAGAAATATTAAAAATACAACTAAACTCTAAATTGAAAATAGAGTTTCTAGGGTCTTGTTTTTGCAAACTCTTTATAACTTTTTTGCTTAATACATCGGGCTTGAACCTAAGCCCAAGAAAGGTATAAAAGAAAGTATAGACTCACAGAGAATTCAAAAATGTTTAAATTATTTTTAAGAAATTTCACAATAATTCGTAAAGAAATATCAAAGCTATTTTAGAAAATTTTTACATATTTTTTGTGGAACTTGGCTGCCCGTTTCTTGTTTATTAATGAAATTTCTTTCAGAGGGCTTTTTTAAGTAGTCTCTTCTTAAAGAAAAATTATTAATTATCGTTATTAGACGAATTATCTTCAAAAATTTTGCAAAATTACAATAATCATAGGCCCAAACGCTTCGGAAAAAAGTCAATTGAGACGTCGATTTCTAAAATGTACTTAAGGACAATTTTTTCGAAGTCAAAATTTTTAACTCTTTGTACTTTGTCAGATTGACTGTATTCAAGGAAACTTTCGCCTTAAACTCGCATCCCAAAAGTGCAACTTTTTCCAACTTTTTTTTTTAACAAACGTTAAACAAAATTCGCAATTCTGTAAAGTTTCATAATATTGATATAAAATTGACGTGAAAATCTTGCTGTAAATAGATATCTAATTTGAGCATATTGCTTATAAATACTTGGCATATCCTTTAAAGCATATTGATTTGAACAAATGAACTTTTTTTTTCATGAGTATGTGCGGGATTTTTTTTTTTTTTTTTTTGTTTGACTCATATATATATATATGTATATGTTTGACTCATATATTTTTTAATATTTTTATTAATTTTTCGTAAAATAAAACATCTAAATTGTTCATTTACACCAGAAAATTGGAGATTAAGCATATGAAATCTTAAAGGAAATTCAGACTTCAAGTGATCAGATATTTAGTGGCTAATTTAACTTCAAACTGTAATTTTTTAATGAAGCTGTATGCTATGTGACTATACATTCAATTTTTGAAATTAATAAAGAGTCCTTTTTGTGGCCTCAAGCCTGTTTTTTCTTCTCCTTTTTTTCTAAATTGTTCACCGAAAGTCCAAATATAAAAAACATTTCTACAACACTAAGCTTTGTATTATTAAATTTGATTTACAAACTTATAAATCAACAAAGTCACGACTGTGTAACTAAATCTTTTCACTTTGTTGCAACAGAACAAAGTCACTTATGTCTTTTGCACAGCAAACTTGCAGCAAGTTGTTTCAGTTGTATTGCAAAATCATCACCCTACTTCCATGGCTTAGCACTTCACACACAGAAGACCCAGAAACAATGCAACTGAGTCAAAAGTTGAGTTCAAAAATTTTTACTTTTTTTTCATATTAAGAAATTCGGCCCAACTCTTGACGTGATTTTCACAATTTTTCCTAATTTTTTTTTTTTTTTTTGGTTTTTGTTTTTATGTCTCTCATTCATGAACTCACCATTTTTACACAGTGTTATGCTTGCGCAATTACTAAAGACAATTTTCCGGCTTAAGTGAGCTTTTGATATTTAACGATTTTTTCTTGCACCAAAAACTACTTTTTCTTTTATTTTACTACTACTTTTTTAGGAGTTTTCCTAACATGCACTCATGCGCACGCGTCTCGTATTTTCGTAACCAAACGCGACAAAATCAAAATTTCGAATGATTTGCAATTGTTCTCCTAACGTTATTTTATAGAAAAAACCGCCCCTGTTTTATTTGAGAGCTATGTACTAAGAGTCGTAGGAATTTTCGCTATTGTAGTTGTTGCTGTTGTTTTTTTTTTGTTGCTGTCGTTGTTGAAATCATTATCACCACAATGTTGATGATGATGATCATCATCGTTTGTTGTGTTGTCTCTCGTTAGTAAGTGTTTGGTGGTTTAGGTGCCATTTACTTAGTTTGTTGTTGTTACTTAGGGCCCATCATAACACACACATTCATACTTACAACCACAATAACAAAAGTCTCAAAAATAACCACTAAAAAAAGCTTAGAAAATAACGTAAAACTTAAATTATTTCCTCAAACTCTCAGCTCCCAGTTGAAATTGTGATGTTCAAGTACTGTGGGACTTTTTAACTTTTAGCGAGATAAAATTTTTTGCATTTTTATATTAAGTTCAATTATATGTAGATTGGCATTGTTTCCACGCTCAGGGAAAAATAGAATTGCAAATTTGAAAGGTATTATTTTTGATAGCTCGGAATTTTGAAGTTGGAAAATGTAAAAATAATAATTTTTTAGTTCAATTTTAACGCAAACAACTTTAAATTCAGTTTGATCTTTAAAAGTATTGAAAATATCATTTTTTCACTTTGCTTTAATTGTAAAAAACTTTAAATTGCATTGTGAAGTAAAAATTTCATAATCCTTGTTTGAAGTTGCAAATTATTTGAAATTGTGTCTTGTTTTGCATATAAAACTTTATCACTACAAAATCACTTTAGATCAACGTGAAATCATTTCAAATCAAAAGTGATTCTCTCCAATTTACACATTTTCAGCTCTGGCGGTTAATCATAAGCGTCTATGGTTGAATAAACCATAAAATCATTGATTTATTTCCTAAGTGTATTTATTGCTTTCAAGCATTGTTCCCTCAGCATTGTTTTTAAGGGCTGTCCTTAACAAAGTTTTGAAGCATTATTCCGTAACAACTTATGATAGTATTGTTTCTTATATACTTTCAGTGAAAAACCGATCATCATATGATACAAGTTATTGCTTCAACTTCGCACGCAGAGCCAAGTAACAGAGTTTATTGTAAGGATATATGCACTGTTATTTCTTTGGTAAGTATTATTAATCTTTCTTGATTATTTATGTGCTGGACAAGTCACGTTTTGATTGTTAACATTAGATATTTTTTTCACCATAACCGTTTTAGTATGTCATGTTTAGTGTACAAAGGCCAAAAAAAAAATCGATTTCGTAAAGTTTTTACTTTAGCCTTATCCCTTAAAATATTTGAAATACCAGTTGATTTCAAAGAAATTTGCATTCAAAGGATCATAATTCCTGCCGCATTACAGTCAGCGGCACATCCGGCATTCTAGCAGAAAACCCCACTGTACGCCGGCATAGCTGGTATCATCAGCGGCAGTAACTTACTGTTATTGTCTGTCGCTTTTATTCTCCTGATGTTATTGTTGTTACTACTATCATCTCAAACAGCTCTAAAGATGACAAATCTCTTCTCGTGCTAAGCATGAAATCGAGCTTTGGCGAAAATAAACAAAAAACTAAAGTTGGTTAGTAGATTTTTGCAATGTTTTTGTACTGACGTTGACAATAATGATGATGTTAAGTTTTGCTGTTTTTTTTTTGCTTTTGCTTTTATAGTTAGTTGTTTTTGTTTTTTGTTTTTTTTTTGCTTGTCAGCCGCAAATAAAATTTGTTAATTTGTTTTTTTTTTCCAATGCGTGCGTGCCTTAATAAAGACATTAAGTCGAAGTGTTATCTTAAATTGCAATCTGAATCATCTGCTTGTAAATGCGATTGCCAGATGACTTGTGTTGTGCAAACTATCTAAATATTGTCTAAGCAATGCACTTAATCAAACATTTTTTCTTTTTAACACTTCTCATAAATACTTTCATAACATCTTCTTTATATCATATCCAATATCGTTTATAAGAGCAGTTGCAACCAAGCTTCAAAAGCTTTAAGCTATATAGCTAAGAATGCTAATAGCTGTAATAGCTTAACTCTATTATTATTATTAACACTGTTTCCAAGAATTGACTTAAAATATTTCTTATATGTGTTCGCTGTTTTCTTATGTTGTTAATGAAACTGAGAACATTTTCATTTATATTCCAAGAAATTATCACTGTATAAATATGATTTCAGCTCGGATATTTGTCAAAAGAGTTTCCCAAAATAACTATATTTTAAATTTATAACATCAAATCAAACATAATCGTTTTTATGAACTTTTGTTTTTTTATCATATATTATTGATATTTTGGACTTTTATTGTTTTCGATCAGTAATAACTGTAATTTGGGATTTAATTTTTTTTTTTTTGATCAAAATTAATTGTTATTTTGGATTTCTACTTCTTAGATTCAAAATAACGAACACTACACATCTACGCTGAAAAACATTTGAAATCCATCAAAAATTATCTATAGAAAATCGATTTAGCGGCACACCTCGGCTATAGAAATAAAATATGACGGATGTCATATGTATATATGTGTACCGCCATATTTGATCTAAGAATAAAAAAAATCATAATAACGAATAATTTTGATTGTAAAATCTAGAAAATCAAAATAGCGATTATTTTTGATTCGAAAAATAGAAACTAAAAAAAACGATTATTATTGATCGAAAAACATTAAAATCGATCGTAACAATTCTCTTTGGATCGAAAAATCATGATAAAATTCATAATCGTTACGGTACCTGCATTTAATTGATGCAATTCAAGCTGATCAATGATAACTCTTTGCTTAGAACTGGACAATATTCTGCAGTGAAATTTGCAATCTTTTCTAATTATGATTTCAATTTATAGCCTGAATTATGCCTTACATTCAAGAAACAATACCTGTCACTATTGTTTAATTTAGAAATCGTTGCCCACAGCTGCATTGCTACAATTGCACATGTCACATATTGTTACAATATATTTTCTGACAACAATTGTTCTTAATACTTGCAACTATTAATCATAAGCTACACGCAAACAGTATTTCTTTTGAAGAATTAACATATCTTCTTCTAAATCTCTCTGATTATTTTTAGTACATCTGTTTATATGTTTGATTGACAAATATTTGTTAGTCACAATGGTATGTATATACATGCGATATATGTGTATATAAAACTTGACAAC
Organism: Meiosimyza decipiens; assembly: GCA_963680825.1. Taxonomy (NCBI): domain Eukaryota; kingdom Metazoa; phylum Arthropoda; class Insecta; order Diptera; family Lauxaniidae; genus Meiosimyza; species Meiosimyza decipiens. The sequence goes on along the minus strand of OY804258.1, from coordinate 23,937,253 downwards.
TTTGATTGTAACAACTTAAAAGTCAGTCACACCTTCAAAATATCACACAAATCTCAAAGAAGTTGAGCAAAGATCATCATGGCAATGTGCGTCTAAATTAATTATGCGCTGAGAATATGTAGTCATTTTCGAATAGAAAAATTTGATGGAACAAAACATGGCAAGAAGCAAATGTAATATGTTTTATTTCATACAGACAGACAAACTGACATATAAACAATGGAGTACAACATTAAAAAAACAAAAAAAAAATTAACAAATAGAGCCTAACACATTCCGACCGACAGTCAGCCAGACAGTTAGGTACACAACTAAGTTGTTGGGATTGAAGATAAAATCAGCTAATTGAGTTGTAAACTGAATCTGTGAATGACTTAATGTTGGTTTAGTTAAATGGCTATTTCTCTGCGCTCCCTTTCTGACTTGTTAATTACTTTGCATGTAGTTTTGTTTTTAATAATTGAAATTAATTTTTGCAAAATTCAAATGATAAATGGAGCCACTTTTTTATGACTTGTTTTAAATTATGTTTTGTGTTAGTTTTTGTTTCTTTTTCTGTTTTCTAAACATAAATTTTATTATGTCAAGATTTGTTGCTTTTTACATAATTTTAAGAATTTTAATAAGCTGTTCATTTAAGTGGCTTTTAATTAATGTTTTTTAAAATTTTATTACTGAGAATCTTATGCCGGAAATATCAAATGTTTTAAAACTAACACAATTGGAATATCTATATTTTTTGGCAAATTTATGTGAAAACTTTTATTGCTTCGATAATTTTCGGTTTTGTGCTTTAAATATAATCTTTGATTTATGTTTACAACATTTGCGTACATCTGACCTTCAAAATGTGAAAATTCAAATTTCTGCGGTGATATTTTTGTTGTTTCAAATATGATTTTCTCGTGCTGGCTTGTTAGTTTTTTGTGTCTCAAATGCTTCCTTTAAATTAACGAAGATAAATTGAATTTTTTTTTTGCTATATAGCCAGGTAGTTTCTCTCGAAGTATAGAACTAAACTAAATTCGACATTTCAGTTAAATTAACATCTGCCAGATATTGAAATGAAATGAACACCAATTCTACGTAACATACTGTCACACCTCAGAGCTGTTCAACAGATGTACTTATTTAATTTTTGTATTGTTTTCTTGGGCAATTTCAAAAAAAAGTTGTACTTTCAACTTCCATCACAAACCAAAAACCGTATGACAAAGTATTGTTGCCAAAAACTATTTCAAGGAAACATTCTTGCAAATAAAGAAAATCAGAAACAATAGTTAACAAATTTACCAGAAATTAGTTCTTCAGTTGCCATTGCATCTTCGTTTAGCATCCAGTGAAATGTCGCTTCATCCAAATTGATACTTTCCAGTAATGTATCGATCTTTGCATTGGCCACATTTAGCACCAGAGAAACACCTGCCGCATCCTTATTCAGACACTCGAGCAATTTTGAACTAAGCTTAGCTTATTACTACGATAGCTCTCTGTACGGCGTCTTGGAGCTTATGCATATATTAGGGGTGCCACTCCCTCTTTTCAAAACTAGCCAACTATTAACTGATACCACCCCAAACCATTTGTGTGCAATTGCCTTAAATATCTCTCTCAGTGTAGCATTTTAAAGTTTTTATTTCTATGTAGGGTGTAAATTATAGTCTAAAGGGTGCCCCAATAAGAGTGCACTTTTTAAGTTTTGCTTAATTTTGTTTTCGTGCATGTGGCAACTCTGAAATTTGGCAGCTCTAAGCTATGATTGTTGCGATATATACAAAAGCATGAAGCGTTATCATTGTGCAAACCCATTACAAAAATGGGTAATGTAGCGAAGTGAATGCCGGTTTTTCGAAAAAAATTATTTTCACCATTGAAGCGCACTTCCATCTAAATGGCTTCGTGAATAATCAAAATTGTCGATTTCGGGGCTCAGGCGGTGTGATTGGGCCTTAGTTTTTGAAAATGAGGCCAGAATCGCAGTGACTGTGAAGGAACATGATAGCGGAGCTCAGCAGGACGGCGCCACTTGTGTCACCGCGTATAAAACAATCAGCTTATTGCAGCAACGATTTCAACTAGCCACAAAGATGAAGCGATTTTTTTGTGGGGTCTCGGACTTATGTGAATAATTTAGAAACAATTCCTGAGCTCAAGGCTGAGATCCAACGCGCCATCGGTGAGATACAGCCATATCTTTGTGAAAAATTCATCGAAAATTTCATGAAAAGAGCAATGGCCTGTCATCAGAGCTGGGGTGTTCATTTGCCGAATATTTCCATTTTACAATGCGATCAAAATATCACAACTCGCTTAAAAAATACGTGTTTTTATTTTTGAATATCTCTTATTGTGACACCCATTAGTTTATTTAAAGTTATTCCTTTAACATGCATTAGCCAAAATCTGCTATTTATTTGTTCTTCATTTAGAGGGCCTGTGTCATATCGTATATTTTTACTCACATTCGCAAGTTCTGACGTTTTGTCAAAAGTTTCTGAAGCTGTACAGGTTTTTTTGCTATGATTTTGTTAAAGTGTTTTCATATACTTATCTTTTAACTTTGTTTTACAGAGTGAATTCAGTACATTTTGCTTAATACATTAGATTTTTTGAGTAACTTTAAAAACATTATAATTTCAAATCTCGCAAAAACTTAAACAACGAAACGGTAGAGTTAGGGAGCAAAAAAAGCATCAAGACTAAGCTGTATCTTTGAATAATATGGGCCGTTTATGCATTACCGAGCTTAATTCCATCATAGGTTTCCGTATGATGAACAAATTGGAAGGAAGCGTGCAGTTGCAGCATCGCTCCAACGTGACATTACACAAAAGCTAACCACCCCATTTCGCAGTTTGTTTTAATATTGTAACTCCTTTCTTCCTTGCATACCATACCAATAGAAGAAAATTGAATCAAACCAAAGCAGTTGGTTTCTAAACCTCTGTAAGGCCTATGTGCAAATAAAAACATATGTTTATTTTTTAAATTTTTTTTAACTTCGCTTTTATTTCCGCTACATTTTCTTGTTTTTTTCTTCTAAATCTCTGTTATTGTTTTATCATCATTTTGTATTGAAGCACTTACAAATACGAAATTTTTCATCAATTACAGAGTTACACAAATTTTTTACCCAGATATTAGACTAGATAGGTACCAAAAGTTGTATGCGTTTCTCTAAGATATTCTAAGGGATATGAACTCGATTTTGATCACAATAGAATTATAGGTCAATGGTGTAACTAATAATTTCTTTGGCTAAAAATTTAGAAAAACTATCATCTCAAAAGCTATGGCGCAAACATTCCTTTGCTAAAAGCTTGTGAAACTCTATCATATGAAACTCATTTTTTGGAAATCGATCCCGCGGTTTCCAACTTATAAAGAATTTTAGAAAGCTATAGCCACCATTGCCCATCACTTGGCTCAACTTCAGATTGCATTTTAAATATTTTCTCCAGCGACACTACTCGCACCGAACAAGTGCTTCTAAAGGAAACCAATTGCTCAATTCAGCGCTGGTGAACTGTATGTTCGTCGATCAATTATATATAGAAAAGGTAGAACTAAATATTTTTTTTTGTTGCTCAACAGATCTCCGAAACATTGGGACGGAAATCACGTACTCTATTAAGTTTTTTAGTCAACCGTGGTAAAAAGTTCAAATATTTGTGAGTATCCTCGATATGTCAGCTAAAAATTATATCACGCTGACAAGATATTGCTTAGCTGATTTCTTTATTAAATATTATCTGGATAGAACGGAAGAAATCCTTCGAACCTACCTAGTCTGATCGCTGGGTATGATAAAACCTTTTTGTTTTTTGTGTGTCTGTACTAATTTTCTTTACTTAATTTTAGTTTTGTTTTTTTTATCTAATTCAACACTTGAAATTTTTTTTTAGTTTTTTATATAAACTTTATCTTTTAGCTATGTATTTTTACTTATCAATTAAACAATTACTTCAAATTCTGTTAAAAAAAATTAAAATTACAATCTTATGCGAAGACTTTTGTGGAATTGTATCTTATTATTGTTTCCTTGTTTTCGGGTTTGAATTAACTGTTTTTTATCAATTTTATTTTTTTTTTTTCATTTATTGATTTTCTTTTAGTACTTACTACACATACTCTTTAACTAGTGTGTGTGTGTGTTTTTTTACTTAAAACTATTTTGGTTTATTTTAGTTGCTTCGTGTTGTGCAGAATTCGTTTTATTGAGCTTTTTTTTCAATGTTTTGCCGTACATTTTAAAATTTCAAACGCTAAATTTTGAGCCAATTTTTGCAGGTGTGATATCAAATTTTAATACTCTTTTGCTTAGTGTGATGCGTGTTGAAATAACGCTTTCAATTTTTTTTAGTTTTGCAAATTTGTGTTCGTGTAGGTGATTGTTTTAATATTTTTCTGTATTTACTTTCCTCGATATATTTCAATTATTCGATCCTGATCAACATACTCAAAGATATGTGGCGCATCCATTAAAATACCAACAGTACCGGCAGTGGTGACTATGAAGAAGATGTACAATTGCAGCCGATCGATAACCATAGCGACATATTTCCAATCTTCACGAGTCTACAAAGTTTAAAGAAAAAAAAATTATTTTTTCGCATTTAATTTTTAGATCTACCTAGAAAATTGTACACAATATAAGAAGGTGCTCAAGGCAGAGGCGTACCGAGCATATCGGGCGTCCGGTGCAAAAAATTATTTGCCCCCCTACCGTAAAAATATTTTTGTGTTTTTTAACATAAATTTTATTAATTTCACCAACAAAAAAGAAAAAAAAAGGCCCTCACTTTTGACATTCAAAAACTCAACCAAAATTAGACACATTTCAATAAAACCTTGAAATTTCCACCTTTACCTTCAGATATACTACATCGGTTTAATTTTTTCGCCAGAAGAAAAAAAGTTCCTCATTTTCGACTTTCAAAACTTCTACCAAAATGAGATATATTTCACGACCATTTTGCAGCCTCCTCACGTTTTTCGCCTTTCGCCTCCCACCCCTCGATGGTACGCTACTGACTCAAGGACGATATTTAAAGACAATAAAATCCTTCACTACTATGAAATCGTGGACAAATTGCTGAAGTCTTATGCGAAAATTCATATAAAACACTCATTTTTTCTCATGTCTGTCTGACTGTGCGTGGAAATCACAACTACCGGAAAATCAAACAATAGTTGAATATAGTAGAATGAAATTCGGTACACAGGCCACACCTTCAACCAAGGTTCTTGTCATTGAAAATAAGCAAAATCGTCATCGCTATGTCTAGAGAGTTATTTGATGTATAACCAAATTACTTACAACCTTAGAAATAACTTGTGCAAATTCTGGACGAAAAGTTGACCGATTGCGACTAGAGGGAGGGGCACCTCCCATACCTAAAAAACACATATGTTTCTATATCTTAGCAGCTACTGTTGTCAAACTTGAGACATAAATGTACATTGTTTGCGCCAAGCTGCTCAAAAAATTTTAATGGGATTGGAAAATGGGACGGAGCTCTCCTATAAAACAAAAACACTTGAGGTACTTATACCAAGTTTTTAAATTTGGTATATGAACCCAAGAAATCTGCAGTAAGGATTGCGTTAAATACAGGCGGGGTTGTACAACGGGGAGTTCGCGAGCAAAGCCGCGAGTCCAGCTAGTAATAAATACATAAATGTAAATCCGGTGCCGACATGTTTGTACAAAAGTCTAACCTTAACCAGCCGAATTATGTACAATACATTGAATTAGACTTGTTAACAAAATGTTAAAACTTAACTAAAAACACTCAAATTTCATGAAAAATCTAAAATTATTAGTTATTTCTCAGCTTCACCTGTATATAAAGATCCTCATTACGCAAATGTTCGGCAATGAACTCCACCGCCTCCGTGGCTTTGCTTGCCTCTGGTGATAACAAAATGGAGTCCGATGACTCACTCTCTCGTCGGCAGGGATCACCAACACCAAGATCAGCACCGCTATTAATCTTACGATTTATTTTGCAATTCGGATGATGCAGATCTGATAGCTCCATCACCTCCATTTTTGATTGTTTTCCACCAATGGCGCTGCACAACGACAGAAAAATATTTTGCACCATAGATTACTCAGCGTAACTTACATAAAATTTCACTCACCTGATGTGTTTTGGCAGCTCAGTGGGTGATCCATACGATGGATGCGGATGCGCAGGCATGCTCATACCTGGCATTTCCATCATCCAACGCAGACGTGTCTTACGTGGACGTTTCATTAGCAGCACCGCTGGCAAATAATGCAAAAAAACACTACGTATCCACATGGGCATACGGTGGGTACGTGGACCCCTAAAATTCCAATTGATGATGACCACTGTAACCAGAATGGATACCGTATTCATGATGAAAGTGAATAGCAAATACTTAGCAATGAGTGGCAGCACAAGCGAGGTGGGCGGCAAAATTTTCGATACGAGCAATAGGAACACAACCAGTGACAGCAAAATGCTGATACCCAAAGTAACTTTTTCACCAGCCTCAGCGGGCAGGTAGAATACTAGCACGCAAAGGAAGCTAATCAATACTGTGGGTAGAATTAAATTCACGGTGTAAAAGAGTGTCTTGCGTCGTATGATTATGTAAAAAGTGATATCGGTTTCTGTGGGATGATTGCCGTCACCCTCATAGATGTTAAGGTAGGCTGGTACTTCGATAATGTCCCATGTGCCTGATTTCCAATAATCGGAAAGATCAACGAAATTTTTATTGTTATAGAGTGCAAGTGATACTTGATCGCCATTGAAGGTCCAAGAACCAAATTTCATGATGCATGTCTGTTGATCGAATGGAAAGTAGGTGACATCGATGGTGCACGAGCTCTGATAGATGGCGGGCGGCACCCATAGTACTTCACCCGTGGGATAGATAAGAACGTTGGACTTGTAGCGAACTTCGTAATTTCCGTCAGCGCTGTGAAGATAAAGATTGTGTTAAAATTGTTCCGTATAGCACAAATCTTAAATTATATATGTTGACTTCTTGACGCGCAGCTTAACACGACCTATCGTTTAATCTCTATATATGAAATTACTTTCCCTAATTGTTAGAGAATGAAGATCCAAACTAAACGGTTTTTATTCTAGAAACATTATATTTGGAGTATAGGATCGTTTTGTAATGTAGGTGTAAGATTGTAAGGTGTAAGGTGCATGGAGTATAGTCCTTCAATTTCAAAATTGCTTTTTTTTCTTGGCTAACTGCGTAAAATTTAATGGCAAGACCGAATTCTTTATTCAAAAATGGTGCAAGGTGTTCGATTTTTCGTGGAATGAACCAATTTAAGAATATTAATATATTTCAAATTCTTATTATAGGGTTATACCTATCTGATATTAAGTTTTCGTTAACATTTACTTTATATTTTAAACTTACTTGTTAAACAGCACAATATCCGGTTTCCAGACTTTGTCGGGTGGTAAACGCAACACCCCGATACCGCCATAATCAGCCTCATCCCACTGTAACTGATAATCGTACCAGACCAAACGCAGCCAAACGTTTGATTTCATAATTTGATTTTTCTCATTCTGAACGTTGATGATACAAAAGGCAAATTTTATATTAATAAATCGGAAATAACAACTTTTTGTAGTTAAATTAACAAATTTGATTTGTCCAAAAGAAAAGAAACTGTCAAATTCGTTCTTTTACATTTTCTTTCTTCTTAGAAAAGTTGATTGTTAAATGGTTTTTCTTATGCATTATGTACATATGTTAAGATGTTTGTAGTAGTACGAGTAGTATTAGTAGTAGTAGGTATAAATGTATGTATGCATGTTTCACACTTACGACATTGATTAGCTGTACGAACGCCAAACCAAATCTTACTCCAACTTTTTGTGTCATATTCTGAACAGGTCGAATGAGTTTGTTATACCCTCGAAAGAGGTCTCGCACCAAGCGTTCTTCATCTTCGGATGCACTTACTAAGGATAATACAGATATAACAGAGAGATATGCAAAGAAGTTTTAATGATGTACAGAGAGAGAGAGAGAGAAGAGATAGAGTGAGAGAGACAGATAGACAGTTTGTGTTGGGGAAAGAAACAATTATGTGTTTGTGATTATGTTTGTGCTCTGTTTATTGAAAAATAAAATAAAAATCAAATCAACTAATAATGGAATTTCGAAAATATTTTAATATTTTAAGAAATCAAATGATAATTTTTATGGTATTGAAATTATGATTCAAGGGTCGTTATTGAACCAACTTTAAGTTAGGTGTACTGCTCTAAAAGTACCCTAGAATTTTATCTTAGATTTCTATTATAGAGTTTGTTTTTCATAAAATGTTCATACAAAATGACACAAACATTCGCATGCAACAAATTTAACTGAAAACAACAGGGGGACACTTTGAAAACTTTTTGAAAAAGACATAAAAATTAATAACTAAAGAAATCAATTTTTCAAAGAAAAAAATTAAATTATGATAGTATGTTGTATTAGTTAGTAGAGGTTAGGAGAATGTTTTTGATAATTTTGTTGTGGTTTGCGTAGTCTATTCTCATGTGAATATATGCAACTGCTCACAGCTCAGCCATCGAATCTGCCAAGTTAATTCCGAAAAAACATTTTTTGGGTTGAAATCTCATTCTTTCGTCAGAATAAGATTTCTAAAAATCGCACTTTCACTCGCAATGTGAAACGAATTGATTTTTCATATTGAAAATTTATCTTGTTAAATTGGTTTTCGTTGTGCCACAATTCTAAATTTTTTATGGTACTCCAGTACGCCATCTTTATTCTGGTAGTAATTCAATAAGAGTCCAGAAGCATTAAAAACTAGCTAGCTAATGGTGTTAGCTAGTGTCGAAAAAGTCAATTACTGTCGAATATATCGAATAAGTTTTAAGCATTGATTGCTATCAAAAATCAAAAATCAGTGAGAGTTCAGTTGTAGGGAAATAATCGACCAAAGTCTAAAAACATTCCAAATTTTGGAAATTGCCTCTGAAGTACATTGTAAAGCATCAAAAAGTTCAAAGGAGTAAAGAGCATAGAATCGAATAAGTCATTTAATCTGGGTAAATATCAAAATGAATTGAAAAAGTTGGAACAAGCCTAAAAGAATCAAAACCTCAAGGAAATATCGGAAACATAAAATATTGTAAAACAAGTCAATTGGTATCGAAAGAATCGATTGAATCGGAAAGTATTGAAGAAGGCGTTCAAAGACTACAACTACCGAGTAATATCGTAGAGTACCGAAGAAGGCGATGTAAAATCAAATAGTATTGATAAACTTCGAATAAATATCGAAAAGTCTATTGGCAACCAGATCACAAATCAGAAAATCCGTGGCGTCGAATGAAACTTAAGCTTAAGACACCGCACAAAAGAATGATGAAATATCTTCGGTTAAAGGTTTTGAAACTATTTGATGTTTTTCATATAATTATGCAAAAGCATATGGACCACAAACTCCCTTCTTTGCCCTCGACGAACACTCAAAAGTCAATAAAGGCTTAATTTTTCAGGTTCCACAAACCAAATAGGCCGTAACTGAGCTTGCGATCTCCAACTCCGTTGATGATATCTTAGTGAAAATGCTTACAAAATCTTAAATTTGCCTAGAAGCAAAGTTGCATGAAAAGATTCTGAACAGTAAGCTCAATAAAATTATTTAAATTATTTTCTGTTCCGATATACCACAAAAAAGTTATCTTCCGATGAGCTAACCGATTCAACTACTTTGTTTTGTCGCGCTATGCAACAAAGCGCCTGCTGGAGAAGTGTCATATCGAATGATTTGCAAAAACAAAGATAAACAACAGAAAAAAAATAATATTTGCTCTGATTTGTTTCACTTTTTGGTTGAGCTCTCAACAAATCTATACAAAATGGATAACATATCAAGCTCAGAAAATCTCACTCATCGGCTCAGGGGTCACTGATGATTCCGTTAACACAATGAATGAAAGTGGTATGGCAAGCTTTAGCTCAGTTTTTCAGTTATATTTTTAGTTGTTGGGGATTTTTTGGTAATTGTGCTGAACAATAAACTCAATAAAATAATTGAAAATATATTCTATTTGGATACAACAGAAAAAAATTACTGAGTTTATCCTGTAGGAAATCTACGAATATATCTTATCAACTACAAAACCCTTGCTAGATCAATGCTTCGGCCAAGAGACTTCTCAAATAACATTCATCAAGTGCCAGTTACGAGGATCTCGCCCAGGCTCAATAAATATAATAGACTGCAGTATTTTAAGTCCTTACAATTCACATAGAGATATATAAATCTAAGTATGTAAGTATATATCTACACCAACACCAAAATTAATGCTAATGGAGTTGATATTAACTAAGTGGAGCAAGCTTTTGTTCGAGTTGAAAAATGCAAAACTTAATTCGTTGCGTAGAAATGACACAAATTTGACATTTCCAATAAATGATTCAACAATAATAACAATGAATTGTTTACGAAAAATGCATTCTTTTATAGCGCTGGCAGTTAAAAAAAGCAATTTAACCAGAATTAGTTTTAGTCAACATTAAAAAATATCAATCATGCATTGTCAAACACATATCAATTTCAAAAGTTTAACTTGGAATTATAATTAATTATAATTAATGACATGTTTTTTTTGTGAATTAGTAAACCGTAAACAAGATCTCAAAAGAAAATCAAAACTTAACACCCATAAATGAATGCAGAAAACAAATTTTGACCAATCAATTATGAAAGAAAAAACCAACAGATAAATAAAGTACAAAATGTATTGTCAATTAAGAAACGGCAGCCATAAATTATGCAAATGGATAACATTTATTGCTAATCAAAACATTCGCTATCTTATTCACTATCTATTCATTTAAATGTTAAAAATCATCTTTCAATTTTTCCAAACATATCGTTGAACAGTGCTTTTATTACACTGTGCGACAAAATATTCCAATTTTGAGTAGACTTGTCTTTTTACCATTTCATTTTCACCAACAATTGCCTTCGCCTAATTATAAAAATTGTGAAACGTTTGCTAGAGCAGGAAATACTATAATCGGAGATATTATGAAAAAAATTCATGTTGGAAGAGTTTTGTGGATACCCTTTGCTCCGTAAAGGTATCCAAGGGTATTTCGACTGCGTCATCGAAAATTTACAAATAAAGCTGAATAAAAAGGTTTTTAAAATCTTGACAAATGTATTACTATTTGGAGCTCGGATCTTGTTCGTATCTTAGAAAAAGTTAACTGTAATTAAATTCTGAATCACCACCACCGTATAGGGTAAGCCATTGAGAAGATGAACAACGGACTTAACGAAATATATTGCTTATTTAATTTTAGATGTTCGAAGACATCTACATTATCTCAGACTTAAATCTATCACAATATTTCCCTTCCCGAACTAAAATGGTTTCCTTTTTTAACTCCTTCGCCATACAGGGTACACGAGCAAAATTAAGGTATCTTATTATATGTACGTTGCGATATTCATAAATTTCAAAATTCATGAAAACCCCTATGTTTTTAATGATAATTGTAAGTGTCGAGAAAAATTGACAATTATAACAAGAAAGGCATCATATGAAGTAAGCATCATGATACAAACTTGACATTTGGCTTAAATGAATGTTACTACATATACGTAGAGTAAAGAAAATTGTTGACAATTCTGACATTAAGACATCCAAAAACCAAAAGACATAATACTAGTGTAACGGAATAAAAACATAAAACAGTAAAAAATGTAAGAGTGAGACAGATGCTGTATCAGTTGTCAAAATGAAACTGTCAACAAATTAATTGCGCTCACAAGGGATGAATGACAGGTACGGTTACAGTGCACGTAAAATGAGTAATAGAGAGAGTTAGTGAGTTTATGCTTGAGTAAGATAGGATGTAGGATGAAAGGGATGATAACAGGCGCATTAAGGGTATTTAGAGACTTTGTATTTTCAATTTTCTTAATTTTTTTTTTTTTTGTGTAGGAATTTGCCAAATGGTTTTTGTTCTGAGGTATGATATTGTGTTTTGAAAGCAGTTGAGATGTTTTCATAAAATTTTTTTTTGTTTTATTTTTTTTTTTTTTTTTGTTAGTTCTGAAAATGCTCGGCATCAGAAGGAGTATGAATTAAGATTCGGCAGTTGATACAGAAATCTTCATCTCCGCTTTTGCTTTATCAACTCAGGTTGCTGTGGCGCACACACACGCACACAATATCGTGTGTGGGCGCGCGCGGAATGCGGGCAGATGGATGTTTGCTTAGATATTTTTTTTTGTTGTTGTACCACTGCTGTTGTTGTTTCGCTTTATTCATTATATTTTGATTTATTGTTGGGTTTTTGGGAGGTGCCTCCCTTGCATCTATCTTGTTGGCTTTCTCATCGTTATAATCGCTGTTGTTGTTCTTGGTTTTTTGTTTAAGGATGCTGCTACTGACATCTATTGTATAGAACTTTTTACGCAACAAAAACAAATCATGCTGAATTATCGTTTTTCTTACATTTTTCATACAGTTGCCGTATACAGAATATGGTTAAATATTTAAAAGTGGTACACTAAATTTAGGCTACAACTATTGAAAAATGATACACAGAAGCAACTATTGTATTATTGGCAAGAGGAAGTAGGAGCGTAGCATGTGATTTAATTAAGGTTCAGTTGAAATCCACTGAAAACTAATTGATTTGCAGTAAGCTATTCGCGTAGGTACTTTTTTTTGGAATATGGGAAACTTGAAGGTTTTATTCACATTTTGATATGATAGAAATTTAAGCGAAAAAAAAAATACAGAAAAAACTTTTTAGTACCATTGACAAAAGAAACTAAAGGGTTTTAATAAAATCACTGAAAAAAAAATATATGTACAATAAATATATTACATAACTGGCAGGCAGCAATAGCTTTTTTTCCTTTTTGTTTTTCATTTTTCTAACATACCTCGTTCTATGGCCGCAGCGATCAATAGTAAACCAAATATGCTCCCCAGCCAGTAGCTGCAACGTTGCTCCATTTTTTTCGTTCTGCCAGTGGTGCAATTGTTGAAAAAAACTTAGTTTTTCTGGAAAGTGTTGCTATTTTTTCATGACTTTTTTATATTTTAGTTAAAAACAGCTTATGTAGGTCGTTGTTTATCGCTTGGATATTGGATTTTTCCTTTTAGTTGCAAAACTTTCAATATGAAAATTTCTTAATCTCTGGGGTGGCGACGCCTTTTTTCCTATGCTGAAATTTTTCACTTTTGGTAAATTTCATTTTGATGCTACATATTTTGTAGTTTCTATACTTTATACCTTAAAATTAAGTTGATTATTGCATTGATTAAATTTATTAAATTAATTCTATTAAAATTGCAATATTTGTGCACTTCCGCTTAATATGAAAAATTTTTCACTTTTGTTACTGGCAGAGTTGGGTGCGGATTAAAAATTCCTTTTCATCTAACATCTTGTATCTCTTGTGCTTCTCGTTCGGTTGTCTCTTTTTAGGGATTCTGTATAAAATTTAATTTTAAGAAAATTCTCATGCAATTTGCGCATGCCTGAATTTATATTGAGTTTAGCTCGTTTTATGCATAATTGCTCTCTTTTTTGAAGAAATATTTCGCTCATTAAAAATGTAAACAAACCAATTAAAGAGCGAAATTGTTGAGTGAATTTCTTTGCACTGGTCAGCTGTTTACGTTTTGTTTACATTTTTTTAATGAGTTTGTTGCTTGCGTGCGAAGCACGTGTGCTTCAGTTAACAAGGGTTGGTTGAACTCGAGATAATTGCGATTCCATTTGCAACATTTAAAAGTGTTATAAATGTGACTTTTTCACAACTCTTAATATGAATTAAAAGTCATTCATTCTATTGCAGTGAAAATCGAATTAAGGAAGGTTTTTTATATTCTATGCCGCTATGATTAAAGTTCTATGTTCTGTCTCTGTGACTGATTGCGATAGCTTTAAAAAGTTTTTAGCACCAGCCGTAATTTTTGTTACAGAATTTTGTTCGAGAAAATATATTGAAAAACCCAAAAAAATTACAAAATCGAGGACCTAGCAGCTGTTGAGAAACCATTTTCGCATTTTTTCAAATTTGTGTTTCATCTAACAAAAGTTTTTTGTCATATCACGTCTGATTATTTAGATCAATTCGAACAAACATATTAAAAATACTGAGGTTGACCCCACTTATATCAAAAAAAAAAATTTAAGGTCAGGAACTCCATTTAATACTTCTTCTACTTATAGAATCAGCTAACTTTAATGGAAGAATTACATATCGCTCGATTGCTGCAACACCGACATAACTCAATAATAAAGCTTTTCGAGAAATTTTGCAGAAATGTTCTCCATTTCATGTTTTATTTTGTGTGAGAAAATGAGAAAGGTATATAATAAGTAAACTTGCCTTGTGAGCAGAGTAAATATGCTTTCCTTTATTTTCATATAAATAATAATTTATTGAAAACTTTAAATGCGTTTTTCTTTAACTTTATGTTTTTTGAGTTATGACAGTCTTCCAGCAAATGAGCGATGTGTAATTCTTTCATTAAAGTTAGCTAATGTTTACTATGGAGTTTAGTCCTTTTGTACATCCAGCTATCCTGATTGCTAAGTTTCAGAGATTGGCTTATTTAAGTGATAAGATGGCGTTTAAAACAACAGCTACAACATTTATATTGACGTTAGTTGCAGCAGTGCTGGTAGCATGTCTTCTCTGGGACTTATGCTAGGATTATACACATAACATATGAGTTATTTTGTATAAATTTGGCCTTGATTTTGTTCGGCTGTGTTTGTTCGCATTTGTGTGTTAATTGGTGCTTAGTTTTATTTTTATAATTTTTTTTTTTCACTTTCGCTTTTTGGAATTGATATGTTTGTGTTTTTGATGTCTATTTATATTTGTGCTTGTTTATGTTTGTCTGTACTTTATTTTTATTTGACTTGTGTTGGTTGATGAACTGCTGCACACACTGATGTTAATGCACAGACAAATTCACCAGTAGCAATTCTTACTATTTGACTAATCTTATTTAGACATATATAATATGTTTGGAAAATAGTACCTACCATTAAAAAATGCAGTTACATTGAAAAATACGCATAAGCTGGGAAGTAGTGAAAAGTGTTAAATAGCTTATGGATATATCTTTCAAATGGTGGCTATTTTATTTAAATAAATTCATAGAATTTAAATTTTTTGTGATTTTAATAAAAAAAACATATTCCTGAACTTCCGATGTGTAAACAGTGCTGAGTAGTGTTGATAGAGGCGTATAAATTTGATCAATTTGACAAGCGCTATGATATACAGAGTAGTACGGATCATGTATGCCATATGAAAAAATTACATTCCTTAACTCGATGAGAATAAAAATTATATGTGAGAAGACTCTTACCTTGCACACCCCTATGAGTTACAGGGTGTTTAACAAAGTCACTTTAGAGTAGTGCCTACAAACAGAAATGATCTCATAAATTTCGCAGTACTTGTCATTAGGGAGGTTTTTTAAGCGTTTGGTTTTTGAAAATTGAAAAAAGAACAGAAAATTTGCAAAAGTAAATGAAATATTTATTCGGAACGATACATCCATTTTTTTCATTTATTTTTTAAAGATTATTTCATGTAAATGTTGCCCGGGGCTACACCTGAGGTGGTTGACCCGAAAACTCCATTTTAGCATACTTTTTTCAGCATTTCGGGAGCTATCTCACCAATTGCTGCTGTAGTGTCGTCTTTCAAGACTGCAATTGTGGCTGGCTTGTCCCTATATTCGAGAGACTTGACGTAGCTCCACAAAAGATAGTCTAGTGGGGTCAAATCGCATGATCTTGGTGACCAATGGAGTGCTTCAAAACGTGAGATTAATTGCTCACCAAACTCGCCTCTCAATAGGGCCATGGTATCGCGTGCCGTGTGGCATGTGGCTTCGTCTTGTTGAAATCACAGCTCAATTCAGTCCAATTCTGCCATTTTGGGCAAAAAAAGTCGGTGAGCATGGCACAGTACCTTGCTCCATTAACTGTAACGTTGCGATTTTCATTATTTTTGAAATGGAAGGGTCCAATGATGCCGCCGGCCCACCAACCGCATCAAACATTTCATTTTACAGGATTCATTGGCAGCTCTTGAATTGCCTCAGGCTGTTCTTAAGACCAAAGTTGGCTATTCTGTTTTTTGACGTACCTATTGAGCCAACAATGAGCCTCGTCGAGAGGAGCTCCTTCATTACACTCATGTCAAAGGACCATTTACAGAAGGTGTCACTCCCACTTATGTATATAAATATCCATTTTATTTATATTGCAGCTTTGTCGTTATACAAACATTACAACAGCCACTACACTAACCTAATTTTATTAAAAAAAAATATTTGACATTTTTTGCTATGTCGCTAATGTTTATGCAATCACTGATTTGCTTCAGCAAACAATATCAATTGTCATACTATCAGTTTCTATTAAGGTAGTTATTAGATTATTATAGAACAAACTACATACTTGTATATGAAATAGTCAATATGCATACAAGGTGTACTCTTTTATGAAATAAAATTTGTAAGTGAAAAACCCATAGATCTAGCAACTAAGAATGAAATATTTTCACGCTTAGCAATAACGATATTTTAAAATGTATAGGAAGATACTTTGTACGTGTATAGTTAATCATAGGTGCTATATAATCGGAATAACAAATATGATTAATTATATGAAACAAGTTTTGCTTATGATATGTTTTTATTCCAATGGATCTTTTATATGCCATTTATTTATAAAAAAAATAATTATTCAAATATTTGCTAGTAGCAAATAGCGTACAAAATCAATAAAATCGATGATCGCTGCCTGTCAAATAACTAAAAATATATTTGCATTAACAACATTAGTAGCACCATATGAAGTACGAAAGCTTTAAAAAGCAAAAAAGTCGCTACAGTAGCTCAAATTTAGTAAACATAATGGGGGAAATAAAATTACTTCGGAAGTGCTGCTACTGAAGATGATTAGCTATAGATAAAACAAAAAATGGGGGAAAAAAGTAAGACAGAATTTTAATAATTTAATGATATCAGGGAAGTTCTATGCGCAACTGACGAAATATGTGCGTGACCAAATTAAAGGTGAATGCTCATATCTAACTAAAAGTGTGCTAGCACTGTTCTGCAAAAAAAATTAAAGTTCTTAAAATTTTCACACCTAATCAGAATCAATTTTTATCAAAATATTTTTTCAGCAATGCTTTGTGTTGGTCCGTTTTTGTTCGAAAATCTTTTATTAAAAATTGTATTTTAAGACTTATTTACAAATATTTTCGGATGACAAGGGCCTTAGTAAGATTATCCTAGAATATGCACATTAGATGAAATTGAAAAATGATATTTTAGTGTAAAAATATTTTATTAAATTGTATATTATACACATTAGTTACAAGACTTTTGTTAACTTTCTGGAAGTAGCATGACTCATAAAACTACTGACCTATGTGGCCAGAAAACTGATCCAAGTCATTTTTAATGTCCTCATATGAAGTTTTGAAGGTCCCAAATCTAAGAAATATGCGAGGTATGCTACCATCACACACCAATTCAAGCGGAAAAAACTTTTGGCGAGCAACCAAACTTACATGAAGTAACGCATAGCCTTGGTGGAACACTTTGATTTACCTATTGATAAATTCACTCCTTTTCTGTTTGAGTAAACCACGAATCAATTTGTCCAGCTCAATTCAATTCAATTCCATTCATTATCCTTCAGCTTACTATACAATATATGTTACGATTGTCAAGTGAAATCAATACTCTGTAAACAGAAGACAAGTACCTTCAAAGTGACCTTTGATCTCTATATGTTAGTTTCTATTTCAAGCGAGGGACCATCGAAATGAAAAATTTTTAAAGTGGCAACTGAAAAATAACTTGCAATTCCTGTGTAAAAGTGCAAGCTACAAAATAAATAGCGTCTGATACAAAAAAAAAAAAAAGACTACAATACAATAAATTCTACAAGGCTCAATTTCCGTCAAGAGTTGCATGATTTATGATCAAAAGGTGCACGTTGTCAACGACATAAAGAAAATCTCATAAATCATCTGCATTGCACTAAAAACTTTGACACGATATGCCCAAGAGGTTATATTGGGCGTTACAACAACAACAAAAACTACAACGACGGTGGGCACAAAAACCATTTTTACTACTGAATCATATGAAAAACAGTATAAAAATTACTAAGAAATAAAAACAAAACAACAATAATTTATTAATGAATAGTATCAGTCAAACGAAAGACTTAAGCAACATACTTGCATTTTTTTTCTAACACTTGACGATTTGATGATTGCGCAAAAAAAGACACAAACCTAAAGGTCGTGTCAAGCTATATTGTTGTTTCAAAGGAGCTGCTGCATGGTAGAAGGTGTTCACTGTCACTATCTTGTTGTTGTTGTAGTTTAATAATAAAAAAAAAAACAACCACACACACATTGTAATGTACACGAGTAAAACGACAACGCTTCACATAAATGATTTCATCTATTCATAAATATATTTTTCTTTTAATAAGACTAAATCTTTTTTTTTTCGCAGAGATTTTAATGCAAAACGTGATTTTGATGCTGTATCAGTCATCAAAAAACTTCTTATATATATTCTTTTTTTACATTAAATACTGCAAAATTTGTGTTGTAAATTTTTGTGATTAAGGAATGTTGCATAAATTTCGTTTCTTTTTGTTTTTTGGTGGAGCGAATAAATTAAATTGAGTGTTTGAGCACATGTTAAAATCATGCTTCTTACTCATAATTTTAAATTGTATTTATTGCAATGTTTATGTTTTTGTGTCACTTTTGTTTGCTGCGCATGCGTGCGAATTTTTTTGACTATTCATCAAATAAATAACATTTGCTATTTAGCATTTTTTGTTTGTTTCATTTATTCATTAACATATAAAGATTTTATTTGACTTTTTGTTGATTTTGCATAATTTTATGCAATCGCAAAAAAAATGACATGCATTAACAAGGTTAATGACTTAAGCAAAATAATATATGAAAAATATTTTAGCCCACACTAGTTGCAGCACAGTAGCGAATATAGCAAATAAATATGGTTTTTGCATGTCGAAAACGTAATTATACAAATGTTTTAATTGGATGATTTTGATTCATTCGGGTAAAAATATAATTTTATTCATGAGAACCCTTAGTACTTGTAAACTATAGGTCTTTAATGTGTCATTCACACATAAATGATTTCCAAAGTTTCAGCTCAGCAATGAGTATTGGTCCTAGACCGATATGTAAGGGTCTGAGATACGAAGGTCGTAAAAGGTGAAAAGTAAAACGTATTTCATACTTTACCTTTTGCAAATGTCTCATCATTCGCTGAGTCAATTCTTTATTGACATAAGGCTTCATTTTGACAAATTGTTTAGAAATTGATTATTTTTCTTTAATAAGTTAAAAAGAAGTCATTGCATCAACAAATATAAAAAAATTATCTCTGAATTTTTCCAAAAAATTCCAAAATCAAAAACGATTTGACAAGTGTTTGAAAATCAACTGAAATCGAACGCAGATTCCTCCAAAACAGCAAATTCAAAGGAAAACTTTATCATATTATACTACCGTGCTTAATAAAAATGCAGTAAGTCTCACTCACATTAATTTAGAAAATATGAATTATTAAAACAAATAACATTTCGTATCACAAAATCAATCCTTCCGAACATACGTCTTGTAAAATCTGTGCTGCTCGCTGTGGAACATAGGCTGGAGTTACTAAACGGCTAGGATGTAGACACATGCATCTAATGACTGTCTTTCTATACTTCCAAACATGGGTGCCATGTGCCCAATCATAACAAAGAATTAAGAATTAGGGAAAGTGGTGTCACAGTCTATTTTTTACTTTATAAATTTAATTAAATTAAACATGGTATAATTTTTCACCAATTTTACAGAAAAACAAATGTGGTAAATATTCACATGGCATGTAACGTTTCGTAAGCCTTTTAGAAATCTTTCGTATGAAATCATACAAAGTTTCAGCTACGTTTCATAAATCTTTCACTTCCATTTCAGAAAGCTTTCTATACTGTGTCAATGTCCACTTTAAGATATAATTTTAAGATTTCTTAAACGGTGATCAGTGTAATGAAACAGTGTTCAGAAATACTAAATAATTTGTACAACATAGTACATTATTTTTAACGACATAATTTTAACTCCAATTAACGATCACTTACGGTTTTTACCTCCAAATAACGGTATCCTGTGCTGCCTACAGCTTTGGTAAGCAATTAACAACCTGGTGACGTCAAAAACGGCCACTAAGGAAAAGACTGCGTGTCAGAAATATTTTATTTGAGAGGTTGAGAAAACTTTGATATCTCTTTTTATAGGGGTTTATTTTATACACTCTGTGTAAAACTGCCACTTCGATATTGGGCGATTTTTTCAACATTTACCCTAATCGATCTTGTCAAACAAAAAAAAACTTAGTGTCATTTCAAGAATATATGGTTTTTTTTTTCAACTTCTTTTTTCGATGCAAATTATTTGCCAATACATGACAACCTAATTGCATAGTTAACAAAATTAATTACTTAGCACCTTCTAATGTGCTTGGTAGCTTCTTCATTTGAACACCACGCCTATTAGCACCTTTTTATAGATTGGTGCTGTTATTGTTATTGTAGCTATGTAAAGTAATCGCATGTGTCAGATATGTGCCAATCGATTGCAGCATAACATCATTATCGTATGAGTATTGTCGCGAGTGCATCACTGCATCTAATGTGCAACGTGTGCTGGCAAAATTACAACAATAACAACAAAAACAAGAAAAATATGAAAATCTTAAAAAATTTAAATCATCGCACATGCGCACAGCACTTGCAACATTTTTTTAAAAGCACTAACAAACAAATTAAAATTACGTTGTGAACAACAACAATAGCAATTTTGTCAACAAAAAAAAAAAATTTGAGGCAAAACAAATTTTATAAAAAAATAAAAATTCAAAAAAAAAAACAAATCTGTGGGCTTTTAAGTATCGAACATAAAAACTAAAACAAAATTTTGAGAAAACAAAGGCAAACACTTTGCAAGTGTTTGTTGTACAAGCAAAACACTTTGTGTATTTCCCTATTGTGATGGCATGCGTTGTCACGCTTTGACACGCTTAATGCCACCATAATTTAGGCTTCACTTCATTTGTGTTACTTCATAGACAGGCAGGCAGACACGGTGGCTGTTTTACTCCACATTTCGATTTCAACGTTAATGCGCATGCGGCACGGCACACATGCAACACTTGCATTCACTTTCGTTTTCAATGAATTGCACTTTTTAGTGCCACATGACACATAGCTCCTCTATAACAATTATTTGTCAATTGAACTTATGATTTATATGGGATTAAGTATTCTTTGATATATTGTTAAAAATTCATTGCATATCATTAATTAAGTTAACTGTTTCAAAAGCACTGTGTTTCATTTAGTATAAGCAACAGCCTAAAAGTACGCAACAATTTGTTTTTATTTGTTAAGAGAATTCTCGGAGTACAAGATGCCGCTGCAAGATCTTTGTTTTGATCGCGCTACTTCTTGAAAGTATTAAAAATTAAACCAACAGCCCATGTTGTTGTTGTTTTTTTTATTATAATCTGATGTATCAAGAACTTATTTATGAGCAAATGATGTCATTCAAAGATTTAGTACCAATGATGGAAACTGATTATAAACTGTATTAAGTTGGAAGCCTCTGAATAAATTTTAATAGTTTATGCATGTAAATAAAGTAAGCTGAAGATTGATGTACAAAGTTTAAATTGGCTGCGCATTTCCGAATTGTGTCTATTCTCTGCAAAAGAAAAAAAAGAAAATTAAACTATTTAAAAAGTTTAATTTATATCCTTCTGGAAAACGCTGCTATACTTAATTTTTCTATATTATCACTTGCTCCCGAAGATGAAAAAGATATTTTTCGAAATGTCGATGGTGTCGTTGTTTTTGTATCCAAAGTTTCAATTCCTTGAAATCGCAACCGTAGAAACTACATTCCTGTCAAACTCTGATGTGGAAGGTCTACCATGACCTCCCACTGGTTCTAAAATGAAAGGGATTGCATTAATGCGTATCGTACCTCCCATTTAATCCAAAAATTCGTTATCAGGAACCTATTTACCCAAATACTATATTATATAAAACAATTAAGGCAGTCGCATTAGTGGGTATGGTACTACCACGATGACAAACTTTTTTGTACATAACCTGCCATGCGATCATATTCAAAATCACCTATTTTTTTTGCCAACTGGACTTAAGTAAGGCTAGAGGGGGGAGGGCTATAGCTCCAGGCCCCGGCAAGATGTTATGTGGGTCTCTGCATATTTTATGGCAAACGTATATTTAGGTTTTCTTTTTGGTCACACCGTCAATATGCATGATAAAAGCCTAGTGGGTTGCGGATAAAAAAACATTTTTATTTGTTGATCGACCTTTTATAATATTACTTAATTAAAAAAAACTTTTTAATTTTGATCATAAAATGTTGTTATGTTAATCGAGATCACTTTTTAGTCTTTAGAGCAATATTTTTCACGGCTCTCGAGGCGGAGCTACCTCTCCAAACAAATTTTCACACAAATATTTTTTTATCTCACTTTTTTAATTATCTTTTGATTTTTCTCTGCGGCTTTCATCAAAATTGATAAAATCATGTTAAAAATAAAAGTAACATGCATTTTCACATAAAAAGACCCCTAAATACCACTCCGTCGGAGCTAAAGTAAATTTTCTGAAGCTATGGTACTACGTTTTCATGCCATTTTTGTTAGACTTAAGCCTACTTACTGCTCGACAAGTATTTCTATCAAAGTGTATTGCAGTACTTTGCTGCACGCCTTACAATCTACCTTCTACATCGAAACTTTTTCGAACCCGCACATTTTTGTAATAACATTTAAAAGTAGCGATAATATTAAAAAAAAAAACTGTAAACTGTTCATAGCAATTTTGAAATTCCCTTAAATTTTAATGTGGGTGACAAAATCAGATTTAAACACGAACGCTGAATTTGCTAGCGACGTGTCTGACATCAAAAATAATTAAAATTCTATTCAGCAAGAGCTCCTACCAAAAACAGAGATAAAACAGAGATTGAATTTGAAAATTTAATTCTCCTTATTTCTGTTAAGAGATCTTCGAAATCTTACCGACATTTTTTAAAGTATTTGTTATGAAAAACAATTCTAATATTTCTTGCTCAACTCATTGAGAACTTTCAAATTGTTTCAACATTTCCAAATTCTTGAATTATTCAATTGACTCAATTCGAACGCTATGCACATAGTTTTTATAAGAAACTTAAACTCACCTTAAGTTTGTATATGGTAATAATGCGCTCTATTGAAAAACAGACGCCATGATAACTCTAAAAAATATGTAGACAGGTTAAAGCACAAAATATTTTTATTGAAAAAATATTTTCTACAAATAAGAGTTTTCTAATATATTCGAACTTAAAATTTACCATCATAATATTCAAAAGTACAAAAGCGCTAAGTATAAATTGTTTTAGGTTTTCATCAAAATCACTTTATAATTAGTTATTAATACTTATAACTAACTTAAGCTAATGCATAGCAGCTGAACTATTCATTTCAAATTTATTTTTCTATATACAATTTTCTTATGAATTAATATCGTTCTATTCCTTATATTTTTTTTAATTAATCAATTTGTCCCTTATGTGTTATGTATGCATCGTACAAGGATGAATCCTTGTTTCGGTGTTTTAAGCGTGAGCATGCAATCATTAGTGCTGCGGACAATATGCACAACATCACAGAAAAAGTCGCTGTCATAGCCGAGAATGTCGATGTCTTGAGGCACGTCTGATGAGGTGAATTATCCACACGCCTAGCTTGCGAATATACATCGTCGCCATCAGGTTCACCTTCTTGTAGCACACGCAGTGATTGGAAGAGATTAACATTCTCAGAGAGTGGAACTTCTGGCTTAGCAACAATTTCTGAGGCTTCACCTAACGTCTGATTCGATGGTGGTATATTAGAGACATCACGTTTTGTTACCGCCTTAATGTTTCGCCAGTGGCAAGGTTGGCTCTGTAAAAGAAATAATGTTTTAAAATAGTTTTTGGAGTTTAATTGACTTTAGCTTAGGAAATTAATTAGCCAGTTTAAATCAATACTCGATATAAATATTATTGCAAAATATCTAGCATGTCACTCACTTTAAAACGGCTATAGCTTTGTAAATAAACTGCAGTAATGAATATCTGGAAACTCATTTGTAGATTGTCCTTACTGTTGAGAATGCCATGAAATCCATAAATTTATGCCTTCATCAGAACTTGTCTGAAGGGCAGTAATATTTTCATCACCTCGAATGAAGTAACTTGCATACGATTTGCAAAAAAAGAATGCACTCAAAACTTTACACATTACAACGAATGGTGATCACACCAGGCGGTTTGGTATGACCAGCAATTTTTAGAAGTGCACGAGATATTTCAAAAAAAGTTTGAAAGCTTCGATAAAAGAAATGGAAGTTTTTCGAGTGTAAAAGAAGTTGCAAATATATCTTTCAATCAAAATGCAGAAACATTGTCATGAGAAATCCGACCCAAATATTCTTATTCCTCTTACTTTGCATAACTTCATTTACACTCAAATAATTTATCCAACACTTAAGGCTGTTCTGAGTTGTGTTCATTCAGTGAAGCCCTATACATTTTTATGTGGCATGTCGTGGTATTAATTTTTTTCCCTTAACGTTGATCTTTTCCAAGTGGTTCTGGTCGGCTTCTTCTTCTGTTCTCCTGTGGGTCTGCTCCCATGAAGTAAGACCAATTTTCAATCTATCCTTTTTTTATTTGCACCCCCTTCATGAATGGCAATTTTCTGCTCTTCAACAAAAATGGAAAAAATTGTTTACAATGTCGTCAACCATAATAGAGGTGTTCATTTTAATTTTTTCTAAAAGTATTTTCACACACCCTCCGATAGGTCTTTTATCTTATATTATAGCTCATTTTGGACTGTAGTCTTGAATTCGAATTTAAAATTCGGCTTGTCTTTTGACACCAACTTGAATACTCACGCAGTAAAATTGATTTCATTCTAAAATAGCATTTTGAAGAAGCCTTCTAAATGATTTTGGTCTTAACCTAAGTTTTCTGTAATTAGCTAAATCAGTTTTTATTAATTTTTAACTCACCGGACATCTGCCATGGCACATGCGCACATCACACTCAATATAAAGCGCCGGTGAGCCAGTAAAACGGAAGGTCTTCATATATGCATAAACCTGTGTCTCAAAAACACCCGAATCTGACCAAGAACCACGAAAACGTGAGATAAGCTTATCATCTACAGGACAACCTTGCTCATCGATAAGTTGTATGCGTTTGTTGGCACCATTATGAGCATAGCAATCGTTGACGACAATATCAAAGCCATCTTTTAAACAAAACAAAATAAAATTAATTGGATACAGCTTCCGGAAAACATTCTCTTTACCATATTTGCTACGCATATAAATTATCAAAGTCAAGGGATCACCAACGCGTACAGGTCCCGTGACACGTGGTCCACCGATACCATAACCATTTTGTATTTCCATGTAACACTCAGGTGGACTAAGTGTAAAAACAACTGGATTTCCGGTGGCAACTCTAAATGAAGTGAATAATGATATAAACGATATAATATTGATTACGCAGAATTTAAATGTCTTAACTTACTCCACATCTAAGAACGGAAATGTCACAGTTTTCCAAAAGTCATAACCATACTCACAGGTTACCTTAAAATGTTCATCATATTCTTCTTCAATGAGTGGATTATATTGCACAGTTACTGTGTTCCACATAAAGTTCTTTAAATAAAGAGAAAATTTTAATATTCTAAGAAATATAACTTAGTTTTTAAATTAATCCTACCGTTGGATTTTTACGATTCTCCTCTTGCAATGCATTTTTTCCCAAGGTGCCACATCTATTCAGCTGTATATAGAACTCATAATAATCTCTACCCGAGCCATTTATGTACATACAATCGGGATCATAGGCATAACCTGCAGAGTAGAGCAAACCACCGAAGGTGCCATTGAAACCAATGCGTATTTTCATATAATCATCTTGACACTCGGCCTCAATATCTAAAGGGGAAAAAATGGCATATAAATGTTATATAAATGAAAATAATAAAGCAAATTGGGGCATCCTTACGTTGCACTTTTGTGCTATTGAAGGTAAGCTGCTTATTGTAATCTCGATCCCAGTACTCGTTACGCCATTTGTCAGTTTCATAAGGTGGTGCAGCGTGATAGCTTCCGCTTCCACTTTCACCGCTGCCACTTGATATGGAACCTGAGCCAGACCCACCCGTTCCATAGTCTGATGCTGGTATACGTGGTCGTCCAACACGATAAGGTATATGTCCAGATGAATCTGGTATGTGATCAGGCTATATATTATGAAAAAGATGGCATATATATATATATATATATAAAAATCAATGTGAGTGTGTGCTATTGATGGACTTCTAAACAATTTAAACGATCGCCGAAAGCTTTGTTACACATGTTCTTATGGTTTGCGAAAGGATCTTAGCATATTCTCGTTTGGTAAAAGAATGGACGATGCTACGCTCCTCATATAAGACAAAAATTTATTATATTCATCATATCAACTATTTGACGCTGATGAATGAGACTTGGTAAATATATAAAAGGTACAGACAGAAGAAGGTTTCAATGGAAAAATAAGCGATGTCACGCCTACCATATGAGAAAAAGCTGACACTTTTTATATGGTCTCATATTAAAATATGATTAATTAAAATATGTCTTCTAAGCTATTCTATGAAAAGGCGGGATCCAGGACCGTATGCTTCAGATGCGACCTCGTAAGCCTTTTTTTTAAATATGTTTTCAACGAAACCTTTCAAGTCAAAGCTTATCATAACCTTTTTAATATTTAATTAAATTCTTTATTATAAGTTTTACCGATCTTTTTTTTGTGTCTTTGAATTTTTGAGTTACATCGCTTTGAAATGTGAGTAGACCTTTTTTTTGAAATATTTCAATAATGGAAATATTTCGAAACTCAGCCTGCCTAACAAAAGATTTTAAAGTCCAAATACGAAAATATACTGGGAACAAACGGATACATATTTTTATTTGTTCTGTTTTATTTTTATTTAAATAATGTTCCGAGAACTTGTGATTTTATAACCTGTAGAAGAGGAATGAATCATTAACCCTTATTTTATAATTTCTCGAAAGCTTTTGAAACAAGAACCTACCAGAAACACCTAATAGGGTATATTGTAATATTTATTAATGCGAGTATGTATATAAAATTTTGACAGAAATGATATAAAGAAACTAAATTATTTTACTTACCACATCATGAAGTAACTTTTCAGATTTTGTGCTGATGCGTGAACGGTTTCGATTATCCTTCAATATCTTTACATACAAAAAATAAAAGTTAATTAAAAAAATAAAACCTTAAGCAATTTGATCAATATTCTTACCTTAGGTTTCAAGTCGCCCAACATGCCAGCACGTTTAGCTAATTTCGGTGACGGTTGCTGTGTCGTCGTCGGCCCAGCGATGTATGACTTTGATGAAACGGCAACAAGTGTATGCTTGACATCAGAAGCGCCATTTTCTTCAATTCTGTTATCATTGGTAGCCACTGTTACCGCGGGTGACAAAATTTTCGTTTTTATGCTTCTACTGGTAATGGCGCCTGCTTTACTTAACACTGGATATTCTGTTGTTAAATCCACATTTGACACTTGTACAGCTGCTGCAGCATGTAGCAGAAATAGCTGTAAATATGCAATAATCATAAAGTTCACTTTAAATTAAAACTGAAAATACAACGACTAACTAAAATGAGGAAATAGAGAAAATACAAAAGAGAAAAAACAAACTGAAAGAAGTCAATTACATTGCGAATTGTTTTTCACGCGCCTTTGCAATTTCCGTCTGAACACAACAGCATAAGAACAAAAGTTATAAAAACGGTTTCAGTTTCTGTTACTTGTTGCCGATTGCTACAGTTTAAAGTAGCTAAAGCAATAGTAGCATCATTAACTGCACCAATAACATGAATTGCATTACTTACGCACTCTCAGTTTTTTTCTCTTAATTTTTTTATCTTTTTTTGCAGCTTTAACGCATTTGAGTACCATTGTTAAAAGGCATGAAAATTGAATTTTTTCGCAGCATCAATTCAATTTCATTCAACTACAATGCCTGGTATTTCACGTGCAATGATTCATTAATTTAAATTATTGTTGCCGTTAACAATTGAAATTGAAACGTTTTATTATACGCAAACGAGTTCGTTGCTCAAGTCTTTCGTTTTCACAGTGCGTAAGAATTTATTATTTATTGTCTTTTTATGCAATGTAAGCTTCAGAGTGGTTTCGTAAATTTTCAGTTTTAAGTGCAATTTTTATTTTAAGTCTTAGCTATTTGTAAAGGGTGTTTCATTTTAAGTGACGGAAGAATATATGGGTCATTTCACGAGATATTTATGCCTTACAACTAGATTTGCTCAAAGTAATTCTTTTCTACTCACATAAATAGTCGGCATGTATTTTTATATATGAATGAATTATGCTTCGTATGTAGTGACAAACAAAATAAACAATTTATTGAGTTGTTCAACATATATACAATTGGCTCAAACACATGGCGTTTCTTAAAGAAAACGTGCTTCATAGAAATTAATATCCGTTTTCAAAATTTTTTTTAGAAAAGAGCAATATATTCCATGGAAAATTTTTATTTCCGAGTTACGACACAAAATCTTTGACAAAGCATTAAGCGATAATTTGATTATTTCTGGTATCGTGTTGTATTCAAGAATCCACTCGACAGATTTGATTAGGAAGTTACGTATTTTCTTTGAAAACATCATATGAATAGCTTATAAGTCATTGGAAGATAATTTTACTTAAAAAAAATTATATTCTCAGGAGAAAAACAATGACAAGAAATTTTAAGTTATTGCAGAACACAGAAAAAAAAACAAAGATTGGTAGAATTTGTTCATTAAATATTTTCTTTGTAACAAAAAATATAATTTTTCAATTAAAATTTTTATTTATCAATGAATCACTATTCAAAATCGATTGTTTATTTTATCATTGAGTGTATCTCGCAAAAGTCTTTGAATTATGTATGAGCTTTCTGAAGTAATATTTTTTGAACATAATTTAAGTTTAACACCCTAAATATCTTTTAAATTTTTGAAAATCGAAAATTTCTCAATAACAAATAGAACATATAGTCAAATTTAGGTGAATCTTATGATACTATTGAAATTTATTCATTTTCATTACTTTGAATTCATACGAAATTTGTGAATATTAAATCAAGTTCGTTGCTTAAGTCCTTTGTTTTCATCCACTCAATTGCTGTCTGCACTTCTATCATTAAAAATCACTTGGATTTTTGTTTCTTCATGAAAGCCATTTTCTATCGTTAGTTTGTAAGATCAACATTGTTCTTGTTCTTATTGTTGCAAATAACGAATAACGAGCAACAAAAACAACGACAAAAAATGTTAAACATGAACCGTAACCGTATTATTGGCCAATAGTTAGGGCAGTCTAACGCTAAACGGACGCAATATTGCGTATTTGCGATCGATGTTGCTGCTGCTGCAGCTGCAAAAAATATTCAATTCATTGATATTGTTGCTGCTGATGTTGCTGCCACTATTGTTATTGTTATTGTTATTATTGTTGCTCATAAAACTAACCGCTGTTCAACGCATGTAAATTGTAAAATTCCAGAGCAGCACAAGATACCGTAAAAACTTAATTTTTGAGATCCCTTTTATGTTGCTTCTCATTTTTAATAATACTGCACTAGTACCTGCTAAGGTGTACCTTATTTTCAACATGTTTGAAAAGTGATAGTAGAACTTTAAAAAAACTCTGCGTTTTCAAATTAGCTACATGCAAATGTATGCAGCACGTATTTGTCTCATATTCAGCAGAACTCCAAAAAATATATATATAAGATACACCCTAACTTAATTTCATTCATCCGCGTTTATCGTATCATCGTTTGTGCACTTTGGTTGTCAGCAGTTGCTGTTATTGTTGTTGGCGTTTGATGAAGCTGCACATTTTTTCTGCTTCTTTTTAAAAGTTGCATTTTTCGATATTTTTTGCCGGTTCTCGCATATTCTTATTTTTGCCAAAATTTCGAAATTTTTTAAAGATGTTTCTTTTTCTGTTTTTTCATACTTTTGTCTTTTGATCTTTTTTTTCGCTTTTTTGCGCCTTAAAATATTTTGGTTATTCATTTTGGTTGCATGATAAACAGCGTAAATTTATTGTTCGTGCATAGGTTGCTAGTCTTTTGAGTTCAAGTCATTGCTCCCTTTCCTCCCCAAATGCTTGTTATACTTACATTTGATAGCAACAGCAGCCCAAGTTTTAGTCGGTGATTGAGTAGAAATTTGCTGGATGATGGCTTCATTCGGTGGGCTCTTCGTGTTTGTTTTGGCATGATGCTACTGAGGTTGGTGTAAAAAACCCTTTTTCTTTGGAAGCCTATCTTGGTGCTTATTTTGTCAATTTTTCTGAAATTAACAAAAATAATTATTAATATTTGTGTTTCAATGAAAATTTAAATAAATTCGAATTGGTTTAAATTTTTATTGTTAAACTTTCAGATAAAAAAGCAAAAAAATTATAGAATCGAATGTAATTTTATATAACTTGCTACTAACCGTCGATGAGATTTGCAACTAATTTCCTAGCTTAAGGCTGTTCTGATTTAACTTATCAAGTTCAAAGCAAAAAAATAGTTCTGAAGCTTCTGAATAGTCTTGTAGGATATTGATCTAAGCTACGAAACAGATGATGAAAGAGACTTTCATTGATACTTGTTGTGTCCATTAATATGCGACCTACAGCTAACACAAAACTCTTTGATGATATTGTTGATGAAGTAAAAGTATAAACTGAATTTTGAACACCACAAAAGGTGGTTCGAGTAACGGCAGTCTGTTTTGAAAAATATCTTTTACAACTGTGAATGTTAGTTGAGGTTAGGTTAGCATGGCGTATGATAATTGTCATCATAACTTAGGCTGAAGTTGGGTCCATTATATACCCTGTTTATGAATTCATTTTCAACATATGCAAACCATTTCGAAAATTTTATTAGCTTCAAATGGATTTTGAGCGATGTCTTCAAGAGAGTTAACGAAGTGGAATCCGAATGCCAGTGGATGTAGAAAGGATAAAATCTCCTAAAGTCCATTATCAAACTCTCCACAACGAATAGAAAGTGCATAAAATTGATTTAGAAAATTTTCCAATTGAGCTCATTTCATCAATTCCTTTAAGTATTTAATTCCTTATAACAATTCGCTGGAATAGAATAAATATGGTCGCTTTCTGTTATGGCAACGATACAAAAAGAAATTTGGGTATCTTACGTTTTATCATGGAATTGAAAAAGTTGACTTCGAATCTCCACCCCTTGAATTTTTTTTTATTTTCGTGGAATTTGATATCCAAATGAATCGTATGCGGCTATAGAGGATACAAATTACTATAATAATATTCTGTTTTATCTAGAAAGAAAATATAAAACATTTCAAAAATCAGGCAAATTTTGATAATAAAATACCTGCATAATTAGACCACTTTCTTATGATTGTTGTAATTTAATTTCCAAAGCAAAATCACACAAAACGAAGAAAAATTAAGTGACAAAAAAATAGAATTTTCCGTTTTGCTTTACTATCAACGTCAAAGCTTAAGCTACAGGGTGTTTTTTTAGAGGTTTGTTTTTTGAATAGAGATAAAACTGGCATTTTATGGTCAAATCTGGCAATTCTAATGTTATTTATGTTCAATTTGGTTTGCCATTTCATCATAAACAGGTTGACAAAAGAACAACGCTTGCAAATCGTGCAAATTTATTTCGAAAATAATGGTTCAGTTCGCGAAGCTTACCGCAATCTCTGTCCATTTTATGGATCGTTTTCGCACTACGTTTACTCTATGTGATAATACGCATCCGCAGAGACGTCGAACAGTGCGCACCGAAGAAACAATTGCCGCTGTAGAGCAAAATGTTGAAGAGGACCCGAATGAATCGATTCGCCACCGTGCACAGCAATTGGAGCTTTGTCCATCAACTTTATGGAAGATTTTGCGCAAAGATCTTGGCTTGCGACCTTACAAGATCCAGCTTGTGCAAGAATTAAAGCCGCGAGACCATGCAATGCGTCGTGATTTTGGTGTATGGGCCGAAAATGAGATTGATCTCGATGCTGATTTTCATCGCAAAATTTTGTTCAGTGATGAGGCTCATTTTTGGTTGAATGGCTACGTCAACAAGCAAAATTGCCGCATTTGGAGTGAAGAGAATCCACATGAGACCCTTGAGACGCCATTACATCCACAAAAACTGACTGTTTGGTGTGCTCTATGGGCTGGTGGAGTCATTGGGCCATACTTCTTCCGAAATAATGCTGGAGAGTCCGTTACCGTTAATGGAGACCGGTATAGAGCCATGATAACCGACTATTTTGTTCCCGAATTGGATGGCATGAATGTGGATGAGTTGTGGTTCCAACAAGACGGCGCTACATGCCACACAGCGCACGTCACAATCGATTTATTGAAGGAAACATTCGATGAGCGCATAATTTCGCGGAATGGACCTGTCAATTGGCCACCAAGATCGTGTGATTTGACACCATTGGATTATTTTCTTTGGGGATATGTGAACTCGCTCGTCTACGCCAACAAACTAGAAATGTTAGGGGACTTGGAAGCCAACATTCGTGGCGTTATTGCCGACATACGGCCCCATATGCTCGAAAAAGTGGTTCAAAATTGGACCTGTAGAATTGGCTTTATTCGAGCCAGCCGCGGCGGCCACATGTCCGAAATCATATTTAAACATTAATGGCATAAAATTATCCTTCCAATAAAGCCAAATTGATGGACATTAAAACGATTTTCTTGTGTTTTATTTCAATTCGAAGCTCTATACCTCTAAAAAAAACACCCTTTACTTATGAAATAAATTTAATTTCTCTTCTGAAATCTACCGTTCGCTTAAGTTTTTTTATATTAAATGCGTTTCTTCACTTCTAATAAAATATAAAACACACTTCCAGAACACCGACCGAAACCACCTTGAATTGAACTTTAGCCTCCATAAAGAACTTATAACCTGTAACATGAGTTATGAGCTTAACTCATAAAAAACCTACGCAGTTGAGCAGTGTTGTTTAGTCCAATAAAAGAAAAAAAAGTAAAAACAGTTGACCTTCCAAAAATAACCACAAATCGACACCGATAAAAATATGTTAAGAAAAAACCGCCAATAACTTTTTCAAAATATAACACGCTTCAGCATAAGCGAAGAGCAAAAAAAAAGCTCTAAACGCACGCCACCTATGAACGTTATACAGAAGTAGTCATGAAAACAGTGAAGCATTGCCAGATTACTGATAAGAAATGTACACACAGTTGTTGTTGTGAGTAGCTGAATGTTATAAATATGACACTTGAGTGGCAATTCAAGAACAAAACAACAACTGTAATAACAACAACCACTAAGACAAAAGCAACAATGAAGATAAATGGCAAAAGAATGAAGGAACTCAGCCACACAATAACGGAAGCTTTTGACTTCAAATTAAAGCGTTGCTCATAATTAAATGATGATGTACAAGAAAAAGTCATTAGATAAAACGAAACGGAAACGGAAAATATAAAGAAAAATTAAAAGCATTAAAATAAATGGCAACACTGGAATGGGATTTATGTCTCTATGTTTGCGGAATTGAATTCTATTTATAAAAATCATTCTTTGAGCAGAATTATTTTACTTAAAAAATTAGAAAAAATGAGTAGTTTTTATCATTTGAGTTGACAAGGTTGAAGTCATAATGTGTTACAGTTGGTTACGTTGAACTTGTTTGCCTAGGTAAATCGCTCTTGAGGGTGAAGGCAAATACAAAGTCGTAAAATAATGATACAAAAATAAGTAAAAAAGAAGAAGAAATTGTATGCAAAATATGGTTTAAAATTTTGAAAGGCCACCTTAAACCAATTTTTCTTAATAATATATAAAGAAATAAAGTTAAAGCTAAAGAAAAATTCGCAAAAAACTTAAATTCTTAAGCACTCATTTTAGAATTTCCTCTCACTGTTGATGTTATCCGAGGAAAATTCGAGTATCATACCAACGCGTATCTCATTCCAAAAAGTTAATCGATTTAACACGACTCATTTTTTATTTAATTCAAATGTGAATTTAAATCAAATCCCTCTCTCTATATTTCAAAACTGTATCTTAAAATGTAAGCAAAGTTATTTATGCAGGCGTATTTAGTACCCACAAAAAGGGGTATATATTTTCTTGGAAGGTAGCAATATTAAGCTTCTTCTTAAAAAACCTTAATACACACAATATTCAAAATCGTTAATGTTGTTGTAAGAACTTCCCTGTAGGCATGATTAATGTGGCATATTGCACAAAAAAGTGAATAAAATTATAATGGGATATATGTATAAGGTCAAATTCGTATACCACCTCAAGAGAGCAAAATTCGATATACTATACGCCTAGCATACAAATTGTGTCCTAATATAGAAATGATTGATTTCTTTACGGTAAACTGACCTTATTGGACTTTTCTTCACCGAAGTGTATTGACTTTTGAGTATTTTTGTTCATAAAATCTTACCGGACTTGGATCGAGGTTCGGGAACAGAAATCAAACCAGTAATTTCTAATGTAAATGCATCATCTGACCTAACAAATTTTTGTGCTAATTTTTTCAGTAACAATAACAAGCAAATTTTGATATTCGGTTTGCTAATGGGAAGTGACTAGAACCATTCGATAGAATCTGATTTTGAGAAAATTTTGGTTAAAACCTCCGAAGAGGCGTTTTTGGACAATAAACAAAAATTTTATCGCATCTGACCTTGAAGCCTTGTGCTACTTTGAGCATAGTCGTGTCTGCGGCCGTTATTCTGAGTGAGTGAGGAGCTTATCCGTTTTCAATCATGAATTTAAGTTTTGGTACGACCCTGATCTTTCCTTTACAAAATATACGAACATAGCACCCTCTAAAAACAACCCTGATGTTGATTAATGTAAACTTAATTTTTTTGTGATGTTTACAATCTTTGAAGAGTTCATATTTGGAAACTGGATGGCAAAACCTTGTTTGTCCACCAACAAACAAAATTTGAATGTATCAGCGTATATTGCACCCTATACAAACAACCCTTCAATTGTAATCCTTAAAATTTGTAAACGAAAGATCATTCAGCCGCAGATCTGATGATTCTGTGTTTCCGAGAGCTACGATTGGTTTATTGATGTCAAAAAACAAAGAAACAAGCTTCAACTTAAGATATTTAAGTAGGTTCTAATGCTCAGGGCTTAGAGCTTATGATTATCCAAAAAGGGTCAAAATTCCATTTTTTGGAGTTCCAATTCCCATTTTTGCAAAATCTACACTTCATGCACAATTTTTTATCCCAGATTCGTATTGAGCGTGCGAAAACACATTAACACAACCTCTGTATTCCAGTGTAATTTTCCAAAAAGATATCTAATCAGAACACAGCTGACCTCAGTAATGGTCAGAGTGAAGAAAATATTGACTCGATTTTTTCAAAGAGACGGTCGAAGCAACTTGGAAGCAATTCGAACTCATAAGCGTCCAGTTCACTTACCAAATTTTCTAACTCCACTGTTGAACTTTTTTCATATTTAAGCCTCGCAGTAATATATTAGTAGTACCCTTTTTTTGGATTTGTTACAAATTCCACTAAGAATATGGTTGAATATCACAAATGTGAAAATTTATTACTCATTCTCCTGTATTCAATATATTTTGTGTTATTTCGACTTTTTGTTATATGAAAGTAATCAGTTTTGGTAAAGGGGCAGCTCTTACTTTGAAAAGTCAAAACTGTTGCGTTGGAGAAAATCGTTCAAAACATCGAAAAATTTGACAAATGTTAAGAAAGTTCAACATTTTGAAGATTCTTAAAGTGTTGGTTGAATAAGTCTAAAATTTTGAAGAACTCGAAAAATGTTGAAAAAGTTCGAAAAATGCTAAACAATCGAAATACATATGTATATATGTATTCGCATATACATATGTGGCAAAGTCAGAAAACTTTAGAAAATTCAAAAATATTTGAAACTCTATCATAGATTTTCTTTCATACTCATTCTTTCATATCTATCAAAAGCGATTTTCGTACATCAAAAACTTAAAGGTAGTGAGCTGAATTTTAATAATCTAAAAAATTAGATTATCAGTGTACAGTATGAGTAGCATAGAAACAGTTAATGATTTTCTTTTTTAAAAAACTTAAAATGAAAAGTACTACTTACTTAAGTACCGTTGGAAATTTTCTTTAAACGTTAACAACATAGCAAATGCGTCCAAGGTCAGAAAACTGCAATTAAAAATCATTTTAACAACAACAAAAACAACATTTATGGCAAACAGAAGACAACGATTTACGAAAAAGTTAAAGAACTCAAAAGAAAAAATTAAATTTGAGCATAAAAAAAGTGTTGCATAACAAAAATTGAGTACA
This sequence comes from Meiosimyza decipiens, assembly GCA_963680825.1. Classification (NCBI taxonomy): domain Eukaryota; kingdom Metazoa; phylum Arthropoda; class Insecta; order Diptera; family Lauxaniidae; genus Meiosimyza; species Meiosimyza decipiens. Next base: position 23,900,588 of record OY804258.1, on the reverse strand, counting down.
ACATATAAAAATCAACTACAACATCACAGAGGATGAAAAGCAACAACAACATTTGTTTAATAATAATAACAACAAAAACAATTAAAAACAGCTACTTAAACTTGGCGGCAAAATCAGTGGAAGTAAAAATTCAAAAACAAACAAAAAAATTCACGATGATGGCAAAGTTGTAAAAATCACTCGAGCAGTAATTTGGTTAAAAACTGAAAAAAAAAACAGAAGTTAAAACCAACAGTCGTGAAAAACGTAATGCGATTAACGTTAAAATGGAATCCTGCTTACGTTAGTGCGTTAGAGTTTTTTTCTATATCTTTCTTATTTAAAAGAGGTGTTTTTATTGCAATATATTGGAATTATGATATAAATTTTTATATGCAGCCTAAAATAACTGTCACTCTTGAGCTGTAGCCGCTAGCCGGTAGATGTAGAAATGTTTGAATATTGCTGATCAGCATCACTACTTATGTTGATTTAGCCGAATTTAAAACCAAACAAGATAATTGAATAAAATTTAGCCAAAAGGCTACACCTTCAAACAAGCTTTTGGGGATTGAAAATGGGCGAAGTCGGTTCACGGACATGCCTTCTGCGCATGCAACTATCAAAAAGCAAAGCGAATTTCAATAAGAAGGCGTCGCACTTCCCATGCAAGCTTTAGCTTCCAATATCTACACAGAGAGCTATTTAAGTAAATGTTGCCAATTTCAATGTGGTTTGTTTAGTTAAACCATTCCGCACGTGGTGGAAATGATGCATTTTTAATAAAGTTTTGAGCTTAAGCGAACTTTTACTGCTATCGCGGTGTGGGGTATTAAATTTTTGGCGAAGCGAAAGATAACACCCTATCTGTTTTTTTTTTTATGTTTTGTTTTTATTCAACAGCATCTCTTTAAGAATTCAATTACATCATTTATAAAGAAATCGTGCTGGCCTATTTTATATATTGGGTACCAAACATATTGTGCTCCAACTTTTGGTATTGCCAACTGACTAACATTCCACATCTATATCCCTCAGGTTGTACTTGCTTCGTGAAAAAGAATCGTTCGGGTTCCCAAGAGTGGAGAGTTAAATTTAATACAAAGAGTATTCCATTGTATTCTGTCTAAATAATAATGACGTTTTACACAAAACCAATTAAAGTCAAACTCAGACACTAAATATTTCTGGGTATCACACATTTTTAGCAATTGAACTTTTAACTCAACTATAGGCCCACAAAAAGTGAATATTTTCGCAGAAGGAAGTCCACAAAGAAATTGGTCTCTAACTATTACCACGGTTGAATGAAATAGGTTAACTCTTCGGCCTGTTAAGTACTAAGAGTTTTGGAATAGAATGTCATAAGAATGATGGCTACAACATGAATGGTAAATCTAAAGACATACCATCCAGTTTCAAATGCTTGGGCAGTGTGTATAAGTTAAGTGTAGTTTTCGAAAAGTAAAAAATCATGATTTCACAAACAAGATGCCATAGAAGAACAATCAATTTTTGGCCAAAACAATTCCTAAGTTAGAAATATCACGTGAATGGGCATCTTTTCATTTAAATGAGTGCATGGAACTTTACAATCAGCTCATTCTTGAGTAGCTGGCTGATCGCTGGCAACTATGGAAAGAAATACTGATGAGAGAAAACCAGTGGTCATCTAATCAGATTATTATATATCCAAATACAACACACATTTCGTCCAAGAAATTAAAACAACAGCTGAACCACAGCGGAAACTATGAAAAAAGAGGTCAACAAATTAAGAAAAGGCCTATGTAAAGTTTTTAACCAAAAAAGCAAATTAAAATAGTTCTATGTAATAAAAATTCTTCTTGCAAGGCTCTAATATTCAATGTAAGTGAAAATATGAATCAAATTCAAAATGTGTAAATTGGGCTCATATGAGACGGTCAAACTTAACTCTCTACAATTTCTACGTTGAGGACGATCTGGCCATATTATGATGATACATGAAAGTGATATCATTAGTAAGACAAAATCTTAAAATCCTTATTGGTGTCATTGCAGGACATTGTCTTATAGGCAAGCATGTCTCAATACTGGAGCTAAGTGATGAAATTGGAGATCTTTTCAGAGTTCTTAAGATCCTGACGTTGAAGATAATTTTCGGTGGCCAACCGGCAATTCAAGGTTGTCGAACGTCAAAAGGTTTTACTCAAAAGCAGCCAAAATCAATCTCAAAGTTTATAAAACTTTTGAAATCTGCCTAGTTGAGTGGAGCTATAATCCGGGTTTACAATGCGCTTAACTGCGGGCTAAGTTATGATGTAACCTGACATTTCCCGTGCTAACCAAATTTGTAGACTAAATTTTGTACTATGCAATTATTTATGTAAAATGTTCTCTCCAGACAATAACCAAGCATCACATTTCATGAAGTGAATGAAGAAGTTTCCAAAAAGATCCATAAAGTAAATATTCTTTCACATTGAACTAAAACTTTTAGGAGTTTCATTTAATACACGAGGATGTTACAATTAACGCATTGAGGCTGCAGTGATGTAATAACTACCATTCAGTTCTTTATTCAATTTCGTATATTTAAATAGTTTTGCTATTAATATTACATACGAAATAATAATTATTTTAATACTAAAATTTACCTTTAATGATTGAATCAAAGTATGGTTTTTAAGTTAAGGAGTTAACTACTTTTATATTAAATTGGTTTAAAATCAAGACATTGCACTATTCAAATCCAAAATACAATAAATTCACACATTTCCTCCAATAGTCCATTTCCACATAAGCAAAACTTTTCTATACAAAACACAAGATGACCTCTAAAAGTGGTATCAACGTCTTCAAGCGTTTAATTGAAAAATATTCAGTTATTATTTAACCAAAAAACGTTAAGCACCACTGAACACAAAACCGACATTAAATTTGACCGATTTTCTGAGCCACTTTAGTGTTTATTTCGGACACGCTTTGGAAAAATGTAACGAATAAATGAAGTTTTCAGTTTTCACTTTCAATGAACTTTTAATTTATGCGCCGCCAACATTTTACAATTTTGTTGTTTATTTTTTTCTTTGATTTTGTTCCAACATTTTTACATAATATTGCTATTTTGTTGTTGTGGTTAAATTTTGCACTTGTTTTGTTGGGATTTTATTTGGTTTTTTTTTTTTTTTGCCAAAAAATCACTCAAGTGCAACTTTTCAAATAGAATTTCAAACAGAGTCGTATGTTGCCCAATTCCACAATAGACGTTGTTAACAAGCAACAACAACAACAAAAAAACAACGAAAAACTTCCTTACAGCAATTGAATTTTTTTGAATTTATTTTTCGCCGTGTATTCGAAATCGGTTTGTTTTACTTCACGTGCAGAATAGGTGTGAAACGAAGCGCAGAACATAGCGATTTTTATAAAGAAGATGGTACCTTCTTCTGTATGGAGCAAATAGACGAAATACGGTGCGATATGAAAAGTGCAGAAAAATGGAAGCAACAAATGTTTTATGCCTCCGCTGCAATGTTGCAGAGTATGATGCTATGGGTATATGTGGAGGGTATATGTTTGTACTAAAATTTAGCACAAAAGCAATAGAATAAGAAGCAAGGTATCTCTAGAAATTGGCGAATATGGCAATTATTCAATCTGATGGGAGTAAGGAATACTTGAGTAAATCCTAAAAACAAAATAAAACACTTTTTAGAAAATTTTTTCCTCAGTTCTTTTGTGTAATAATCTTTTGAAACATTTTTCTGATTTATAGTAAAATACAGTATCAAAGTATAGAAAGTAGTCGTATGATATCATTAGAGCGAGATGTGTCCTACAATTTTATAGTTTGTGAGCTGGTGGCAAAAAGCTTTAAACGTTAATATCATGCAACAGTTGTTGAAAATGATGAAGTTCTGCGTTGTCTCTGCGTAACGAATTGATAGCCTTTTATGGCTGTTAAAATGTGGATCATAACTAATTTCAGCCCATCCGCCTTTTAGTTTAAGAAATGTGTTCAAACACATAAACAGATATAAACAAGAAATAACAAAAAATGTGATTTAATGTGGTGATTTCCTAAGCATTTGGTTTTTGAAAATGGAATAAAGAACAGAAAATTTGCAATAGTGAATAACAAATTTATTTGGAGCAATACATGAATGACTTTTAATTATAATTTGATATAACTGTTGCTCGCGGCTACGTCTTAAGTTGGTTCAACGATAAGCTCCAATTCTGGCATATTTTTTCCAGCATTTTGACCCAGGGCTCACAATTGTGGCTGGCTTGCCTTTGTATAGGAGAAACTTCACGTAGCCCCACAAAAAATACTCTAATGGCATGATCTTGGCGGCCAATGGACTGCTCCAAAACGTGAGATTAATTGCTCACCAAACCCGCCTCTCAATAGGTCCATAGTATCGCATGCTTTGTGGCATGTGGCACCGTCTTGTTGAAATCACATGTCAACAAAATTTAATTCTTCTATTTTGGGGAAAAAAAGTCATTAATTATTGCACGGTACCTTGCTCCATTAACTGTAATGTTGCAATTTTCATTATTTTTAAAAAAGTACGGTCCAAAGATGCCGCCGGGCCACAAATAGTGCATTGGCAGCTCTTAAACTGCCTCAGGCTGCACTTCAAACCAAATTCGACAATTCTGTTTGTTGACGTTCCCATCGCTGAAGAAAATTTTTCGATGAAAACACATTTCTCACAGAGCACGAATTTTAATAATTAAATTCAATGATTTGCAGGCTCTGTTTCTTTTTAGTCTATTTATAATAAAATGGCAAATTTTATTGAGTATTTTTGGCATTGACATATGTTACGACTCACACGTAAACTGTCAAAAAATTTACACTGAAAGAACAAATAGCAAAAAAATCACACGTTACATTTACTACGGAATCGATCTGTACACTCTTCACTTTACAACACAGTTGACTAGTGGTTCTCTTTTCACTTCTAATAGGCAAATGACCTTCAGTAATTCTGCTATGGACTATGATGGACAATATTACTGCTATTTTATCATCATCAACTTTTTTCTTTTCACTTGCTGCAATTGCAACCAACCCAACCACCGTTGGATTTTATCAAATAAAGCAAAGCAAACAAGGGTTAATTGAAATCCAGGAAGCTTGAACATAGCGATGTGAAGCAAATGGGTAATGTGATGTCAAAATGTTGCTAATGCACTGACTCCGGAAGAAAAATGGCCAATACGTTGAGAATGAAAATTGAAATGTTTACTTAACATAAACTTCCGCAGCAGAGAGAAACAACAAATAATATTTACTCCTATCAGAATTCTTGCAAAATATCATATGACAATCTTTGTTTGAGAAAAAATCATTAATCGATTTGTAAATTTAAAAGCATATTGCTCTATTCTTTTAACTGTAAAGTTCAATTTAAAATAGATTTCATGTTACAAAACTTATTTTTTAAATAAAAGGAGTAACGAGTCTTAGTAACCACAAAAAAACCACAAATTCTACATAAAGTCAACAATTAAAAAGTGTCGCTTGAAAACAAAGTTAATGACCCTTGGCAACTTATGCGCAATGTACACGAATAGCGACGCACTAACTTTAGAACAAAATTTAAAAAAAAGTCTTTTGTGTTATTTTATAAAAAAAAAAAAATTCTCTTAAGACCATCACATAGTGCGAAGGCCTTCAGCAGTTAACTGTAAAATGCTCAAGAATGATGTTTTAGTGTATTTTCCTGTCGTTAATTAAATATTTTGTAGTTATTTCTGTTAAATGCAATTTGTGCTAAAGTTTGTTTTCATTTTCATTTATGGTATTTGTTAAATTTTCAGAACTGTAAATGTACGCATTTTAAGCAAAATAGTAATTAATGAAATTAATAATCTACATTTATTCAAGCAATTAATAAAATATGTGTGTTTAACGAGGCGTATACGTAATCTCGTTTTCAGTTCTAATGGCAAGGAGAAACATTAATATTTTTGCTCAAATGTTAAATTTAAATTACAAATTCAAAAACTTAATTAGTAAGGGCGTTACTATGTTACATATAAAGCCTTACTTGCAAACGAATAAAAAAAGTATGTTTGAGTTTACTTGAAGAAATTCATGAATGAAGGTCTAGCTTTTGACCGTAATTTGACATACCTCCATATAAAGAGCTTTGTAGTACTTAAAATTCTTATTTAGATTACTACTGAACTAACTACATAAAATATATTTATAACAGCAGTAATAGTTCGCGTCAGTAGTGCAATAAATTAATCAGCATTTGTCTCAACGGTTAATATACCTTAATTTCCAGCAAAAGAACAAAAAAAAATCCTGTGGTGGCTACAATTTTTATTTTGTAATTAAAACAAAATTTCTCCACGTGGGTCAACTGTAACACTTAAGATTTTCTGAAACTTTTTGTAAAAATATAGCAAATTCCGGAAATTTTTGAGTACTTCTGACCTGGGTTCCCATTAACAATCAGAAGATTATAGAATCTTTTATAACATAAGAAATATAAGACCCATTTATATTTTATAGTTGAATTGACATGTAGTAGATTTATATGAAATTCAAACACTTCTTATTTTTTTTGTTATTCTACTATTTCGCTTCTGACTGTGTGCTTCCCCGAAAGTCCCACAATTTTCAAAAATTTTCATAAGTCATTTATTATTTTCATTTAATACAAAATGTGGCGAACATCATTCAGTCCAATATCCTTTTGAGATATTATTCTATTGTTTTGAAAAATTGTATTATATATAATAAAGGGTGTCCCTAATTTCACGCAATAAGTAATTTTGATAGAAAACACTGGATTTTCATTACAAACTTTAAATGTTTATTGATTCGTAACGTATGCAGTATAGTGATATCTGTGGGACAACATTTGACGTGTGTAAAGTGAAAAAATGTCAGCTTTCTTTCTAGAATATAAAAAAACACTAAAGTATCCAACTACAAAAAAAAATAGATAAATTTTCTTTTGATTTTGAAAAATCATGGTCAAATTTTGAAATTTTCTTAAAAGAATTTCGACCATTTGAAACACTATTGAGAAATCTATCGAGTGCACTTATGCTAAGAATTTTGCAGTACGTTCAATATGCGTATCTAGGGAGGTGAGGGGGCGGCGGTTTCCCATTTTACTAAGGTTTTTGAAAGTCAAAAATGAGGATCTTTTTTTTGTTGTTTTAGTGAATGAAACTTAATCGATATAGTAAATTTGAATGTGCAAGTGAAAATTTTTAAAATTTTAGTAAAATATATTTCATTTTGGTAGAGATTTGAATACGAAAAGTTAAGACCATTTTTTTTTTGTTGAAAGATACGAAAATTTTTTTCAGTAGGAGCGGCAAATAATTTGCTTGCCCCGGGCGCTCCATATGAATTGTACGCCTCTGTATAGCAACATTATTCTCCTCTAACTAAATGTCTCCGGATAAACACGGGATGTTTTTATTACTTTCCGTTGATCGAAATATTTTTCATACACAAAATGTACATTACATTACTAAATAGATGTTATACCTCTCCTCCCCAAGTTTTAGATGCAGGATTTTCCATAATATACAGAACAAATATCAGTATACATCACTAAAATTGAAATATAAGAGCGCATCTACTTATATGGAATCTTAAATTAATCAATAAATGGTTTTCATTCAACAACTCAAAAAATAAGCCTTAAATGGAATAAAATAGAGTTGCAGTGAAAAAAAAACACTTCGACTTCATGGCTAAAGAATCTCAGTATCCTAATGTTTGATTCAGTTTCAAATTTTCAACATAAATTTCAATTTTAGAATAAAAAAAAGCTATTTTTGCAAAAATAATGCGTTGAAGTTTGATTTTCAGAGCAGCTTTGTTGTATTATTTTTCCAGTATGTGATCCTGTTTCGATAATAAGGAATACCTCAAAGTGCCGTATTCTTTCACAAATTTCTTATGCAAATAAAGTCAAATCTAAACTCTCTATAGTATATATTTCAATTGAAATATCAATTTGATATATGTGATAACCATTACAAAAAACTACTTGTGGGTATTAATTTCATGCTGAATCGCTGAGTTGCGAAAATCTCGTACAGATTTTGTCAATTTCACAAAATTGGTCAAGTTAGTTAAGCTATTCATTCTTATTCAACTGTTCAGCTGTATGTTTGGCTTAGTGTTTTGTTTTGCTGTTTTTCTGTTTTGTATTTTTTGATAACTAATATCTGAAAACCATGAATAGTTCTTTTTAATTTAGGCTTTCATTTAATTTTCTGTAACACTTCAAATATTTCTGCTTCTAACATTTTGACTTGCCTAAAAGTATGCTTTCATTTTTTTTAACCGATTGATATTTTTATTAACCCTTCTTGTACTGTTAAAAGTTACACTAACAGGGTGTGCCACATGCAAATAAATATGTGACTTCACTCTAAAAAAAAAAGTTTAGAAAATGACAATAATACTAAAATCGTGGCCAAAATTTAAAACATTATCTTCTCTAATCAAAAACTCAAGTTTCTGAACGTTCAAATTACCGCAACACAATTAATTTCCATTTTATTTACATTGAAACTTGAAGCTATTACAATTTGCTCTAAGGAAAAACGAATTTTTGGACGGACTGGTTAAAATTAGAAAAACGACAACGACATTAGAAAAACGACAACGACATTAGAAAAACGACATTTTATGTTCTTATGGACCAATGAAATCAATATAACATTTTCACATGGAGTAATTACTTTGAGAATGAATCTTGGTAAGGTATAATATAAGTAAAGTGTGGCATTATATATTTTTTTGTTGTTTTCATGCTGCACTACATAACTGCAACAGCAAATAAACGGAAAAATATCAAGTGAAATTGAGTCTGAAGATTTCAGACTTTATTGAAAGTATACTCACCATATACTTTCGAATTCGGTTAACTGTCCTCGGAGTCCTTCCTATTCCTACAAAAATGTTAATGTTCACAAGATTTGGGTTATTTTCTTCGAGAATTGTTTCAAAATTCACACAAATATCTTGAAAAAAAATTTAAGCGCCACTTAGAGCATTATATGTAACACAGGTCTACGAATAAAACGGTCATGAAAGTTGTTGGCCAGATGGAACTCATTTCCAAAGTAATTTTTGGTGCAGAAACCGAATACGGCCAGGAATTGGCTCATCATGTCAGAGTTTTGAAATATTTGAGTTTTTGTCCAACAACAAAACCGCGCAGAACTGTGTTATCCAAATATCTCGCATTTATATAGGAAAAAATAAATTTTGTTTACATAATGGTAAATTGAGTCAGAGGCGGCCACCGCATTATTTGGAAGTAATCATACATTACAAAAGGAGTAATCGATAGTACTTCCTTGCACTCCGTGCGTCTTGCATTTTGTAGTCTATTTCATATTGCAGCGTCTTTACGGTGAAATAATGCTTTATTCACTCTTTGAGAAATTGTTTTCTGAATAGAGATTTGAACACACATTGTTGGAAATTCAAATATTTAAATTCCTCTCTACGCAATAAAATGTAAATAAAATTTGAAAAGGGTAATCATTTATAATAAAACATACATTATAAGTCCGTCAAAATTCATTTATTAAAACTTAAGCTCAAAATATTATTTCATTTCATTTCTTTTTTCGGCGAAGGTCCAACTATATCCTAATATCTTACGCCCCAACACATTTTTTCGAAAAGTCTATACATCAATAATGTTTCAACTAATGCCAAAATAATTAAATACTGTCCATGGAAGAAGATCACAAAAATCGGAGACCTCAAGTTGCAACTAATTTCGATTTATCGAGTTATACATATACCATAGATATGAAATAAAAACCAATTATGAAACAATTTTTTAGAAAATTGTCATATCTCTCCATTAAAGCTCGCAGTCTCTAACAACCTGGTGGCGAACCGATGACAAATAGTGACAATGTTAAATCAAAGGTGACAAACATTTTTTCGAACTTATGCATGAACTTTTAGAACAAGTGTTCAATATATCACTGATGACTTTTGCTGATAATGTCATGCAGGCGTCAGCGTGCTAGCGACTACACTTATGCGTACACTTCCCAGTGACTGTTGAAGTCACTTGTCATTTATCATTCATAATATCATTACACATAATGTCACTCAAAAACACCACCGGGAAGCTCAATCCATATAGACTAAGATAAAAAAAAAACATTTCTTTTGTGGGGTTTAAACAATACGTTTTTATTAATTTGTAAATCTTTTATTTCTATAAATTTTTTTCATATTTCTTGTTGTTTCCCTCAATTTATATTCATATAAAGCTGCACTCACACACAATAAACACATTTTTTTTAAATTATTTTTTGCTCTACGAAGATTACATTTACAATTCAAAGATTTGTAGCTTGCGTTAAATTAAATTACATACATAAGAGAACAATGTTTTTAAGAACTACAAATTAAAAATAAACATAAAGAATTAACACCACTCAAGGTTTGATGCATGAATTATTTCAAAGAAAAATATTAAATTCTATGCAAATCATTTGTTAAACATTTTTTTTCTGTTTCGTCATTTGATTATCTTGTCATTTCGATAAAAACGAGTAATTCAATAAACATTTAATTACTAGCGTAAGAAATAAATTAATATATTTTAAAAATTTAAAATTTTTTTCTACGTTTTTAATATTTTTTAAAATTTTTATTGCATTTTTTGTGGTTTTTTGTTGGTTTTTCAATTGAAAATTTGTTTAAAATTATTACTGCAATATCGGTTTTTGTTTTTTTTTTTAATTAAATTTCAATAATTAATCACACTTTTAATTTAATTTAATATTGTGAATATTCTTCTACCCGCAGGAAATAACAATTTAAGTATACTTTCGCTGTGCATGAAAAATCATTATTGAATTTTATAAAAATTCACATAATTTTCAAAATATCTAATAAAACTTGTAACTTTTTAAATATTAAAAATATAAACTTAAGATGTTATTCCTCGCTGGTAGATATTTAAAAACTACGCAATAATTTACATATACATATTTTTAAAAGGTTTTTTTTATTATCATTTTATTGGTTTTTTTAGTGTTATTAAAATAACTGTTTTTTTCAAATTTTATTTTATTTTAAATATATTTATTTTCTTTTCTATTTGATATCAGTTTTTGAAAATTTAAATAACTATTTTTTTTGTAATTTTTAATATTTTGAATGCGTTTTAAATTTTATTTAGTTTTAATAACTTTATGTATAAGATTGTGGGTGGTGGAGGGGTGGGGGCGTTGGTGACAATGGTATTATTTGAAGGATGTTGCTTTCCTTTATCAACAAATTTTGCGCCTTTTCAGCAGCGTTGTTGCTCGTGTACCAAGCTCGTGTTCTGCTCCTTAGCTTAAAAACAACATTTGCGATTGTTGTTGGCACCACTGATGACCTTGCAATGCTGCATATCGGCGCGACGCTGACGATTTCCTTTGCTTTGGAAATCACGGACTTTATTAGCGCGTTTAATGGCGCCACGGCAAATAAATTGACGGTCCTTTTTGTCATAGATCTGTAAAAAAGAGAAGATCATTTTTATATTATTTTATTTGTAATTTTTGGAGCTATAAGGAAAACTTAAGTTAATGCATTCGAATTTTTCCGAATGCAAAAGCAGCAAAAAGTTTCATATGGCTATTGAAGAAATTGTGAGAGCTAAAGAGAAATCAGTTCAACTGTTTAGTTCATAAGATTTCAACTGAAGAAACATCATCGCTGAAACTGATTTATAAACTTCAGCACAATGCACAAAAACCTTCTATCGAACTGACTATATCTTTGCAATTTTTTAACTCTAAACGAATGACAGTATTTTGCTTCCTTTGCATTTATAACTGAATTATTCTTATGATTTCCATGTGGCTTCATTTTTCAACTTTTTTTTTTTTTCAATTTACCTTTTGACTATTACGCGCCAATAGCTCCTGCTTTAGCTGAGTAGCATTAAAGTTATCCAAGCGCGCTGCTGATGAACGTTGTTGTACAGCGGCATTCTACAAATGAAAATTTACGTTGTAACATTCGTTTAAATTAATATATTTAGTTAAATTTTACCCTATCTGCTGCCACTTGCTGTTGCTGCTGCTCTGCTGCATGCAATTGAGATTCCTCCACCCCGAGATCAAGATTAACAAAACTTTCAGTGGTCTCTTGAGCTGACCTAATACTATGGTAAACAGACATGCTGCAATCAAAAGAAAATAATTATTATTTTAATGTGAACAGGTATTTTTAAAACATTCGACGGTATAGACAGATACTAGATATCTCGAATCACAATTTTGCGCTTAAAACTATACCGTAAGGAATATTAAAGCTTTTACAACATAAAAAACTAAACAGTTATACATTTTTCTATTGCATGGTTTTGGGCAGCTATTAAAATTACAAATCTCATAATTTATTAAAATCCATAGTGTGAGAGCTTATGGTTTCAAAGTCTCCATTACCACACATCCTCATATAAGAATATTTATCCAATAACATATCCAATAAAATTATAGGTACTTAACCTTCAAAACAGACCAAACGCATGAAATTCACATAGAAGATCGAGGAATGTCACTATGTTTCAACTTTCCCTCAGACCATGCCGAGAGCTCTGGAATAACTGTACAGAAAGTAGACATCAATTTCAAATTTTTCGAACTTAATTATATGTTGTCAGCAATACTCTATCGGGTCAAATGTATGTATGTATATATGTTGGACACGCTAGATCTTGTATATTTATCGGAAATCGTGGACATATAATTTCAAACATTCGATTTAAATAAGGAACCCTTATATTTACTTAAACAAAATTTACTGCAGCTGAAATATAAGACTGATGTCAATCAAGGGTAATTTGGGTAAGGCTTACTTTATGCAAATAACATAAGGGATATAACGTACAAAGGGACATAAACATTTACTCAGATATTCGGGCTGGTATAAAATCTCTAGTCAGCTTACCTAAGCACTCAGATGGCTCAGCAGTTTTAACATTCACCATATCTGGATGCTTACGCCTAGGGACATTCATGGTAACTGCAAAGCTGATAAACTTGCCAGGCATCGCAATACCTCAAAAAACTACTTTCAAGGTGAAGTTGTAAACTGATATGGTGAAAAATGATGGACCTAACGAACAGCATGTAATATAACAAGGCACATCTCGTTGAATTGGGATGCTAAGCGCTCTCTAGCACTAATATTCCACACTTGACTTAGTCTTCCCCAGTTCTTGCTGTGATAACTAGCCACTGTCCGATCGATAGACATGCGAAGATATTAGAAGTTCGATCTTTTTACTTAAGAATCAAACTATCAAAGCGGTTTTGTTTTAATTGTTACAGAAAATAATTTTGGACATTCTACTGAAAGATTTCTTTGAAATATGTAACTATTGACTCCTCAGTTATTTTGAATTTGGTATGATATAACATTTTCTTTACATATTGAATAAACATCTAAATCCTTCTTTCATAACACAAGCTTCTCATGCTTAATATTATTAACCTACCTTGGATGCTCAATTAATAAATTCTCAAATGGCGATGTCTCCATATGAATTGGTCCAATCGATGTGAAACATGGCGGTGGTGTCACGAACCATGACTCTTCCATCGAAATATTTGGACCAATATTATTGAAGGCGGCAATGGCAGCGGCATGTCCACCGCTACCACCGCCATTGTTACCGCTTGGTGAGACCACATACAGTGATTGAGTTACGCCGCCATCAGCTGATGTTGCGTCTGATGCTGCTGGACTGATGCCATTGCCGCTGATTACACTGCGTGGTGGACTTAATGCTGAAACACTTAGTGTTGTACCACTTCCTGCACTGCGACCACCGCTGTGGCGTGAACGCTGCAAGAAATTGCGTTGCTGTTGCGGCCGTGGTCCACTGTATAGGGAATGCGAGTTGATATGGTGACGACGTCGTTGCGATGCTGTCGGAGTTGGAGCTTCCACAAATTTCGATTTAACATCAACAATGGAAAGCTCCTCTTCGGAGTCAGTGCGAGGAAGGCTAACCTCTTCGTCTGTAAAGAGAAAATGCAGAAGAGATGAGAATTAGCTGATAAAACAATTAATTCAACTTAAACTCAAATTGATGTGATTGACCACAGCTTGAGATAAAGTTGAGTATACGAGATAAATAAAGAATATAAGTTTGATTAGCTTTAGAGACACACCTTCTTTTTCCACAATAAACCAATCGTCCTCGTCTAAATCTTCGTCAAAATCATCGCTTGGCGTCAATAATTTTGTAATAGAAGGCGGCTGCTGCTGTTGTCCTTGCCCCTTGTTATTTGCGATATTGCGATTATTTTTGCCACGCCTATTCTTACCACGTTTATTAATGTTATTTGAACGTGTTGTTGCACCAGTTACCGATGGAGTCGATGAAGTTACTTCAATCGTATTCTCAGCGTCGATATTACGTTGTTCTTGTTCTTGTCGTTGCTGCTGATCCTGTTCCCTAGTATCCCTTTGCTGATCCTGATTAGTAGTTGCAGACGTATTCGTTCCAAAAATAAACGATGCAAGACTACTAAACATTATACGCGATCAAAAGAGACAGCGACTGTGTGCAAACGGGGCGGGCGAGCGAGTTGTATTACAGAATGCTTAATGAAAGTTGTTCCAAGAGTTTACTATGTGTTGGGCGAGCTTTTTCCCTTGTACGCTTTGCAGGAGCTGCTTGGCTTATTTTAGTTTAGCCTTTTTATTTTACAATTTTAGAGGAGCGCTCCCAAAATGCTTGAGTTTGTATCCTTTGTTTTTCAAGCGGCACAATTTTATTGCTTCTTTGGTGTTATAAATAAAAGAGAACACAATTGAGTGATTGGAGAGAGATAGTTGGAGGAAGAGAGCCAGTTAAAAATTTTGTTGATTGCTTTTCCTTGTGGTTTTGGTTCTTTTTGTAAATCAAATGAGATCAATCAATTTTGTTCGCTTTGGGTCAGTCTTTTTTGTGCTTCACTTCTTAAATCTCTTTTCAAGAGCTTCTTTTTAAATTGTTCTGCTTTAATTCTGTAATAAAGGTAAGAAAAGAATATACATAAGTTACAAATTTTCCTTAAGCAAATTTATATTATATTAGAACACTTTTCTTTACTTAACAAAGCTCATTAAAATAAATAAATTATTAAAAAGGAATACAACTAATTTGGACATCTCGAAGAGGAGCTTATCCCATGAAAATTGAAAAAATTGCAATCAAATCTAAAAACTGTTTTTTTTTTTGTAATTTATTTATTTAATTTATAAAAAAGATTTTGAATTTTACAATACCCGCTTTGGTTGCTTAGTGAAAATAAATATAATTTTGTTTTATTTTTTTCAAACCACAAGGTATTAATTGTAAATAATAAAAATCTTCTAAAAGAACTTCCTTTTGATATGAAGCACGGTTTGGCTGGGTATAAAAAAGCTTACAGAAAACCTAAGTGTTGGTGTTTAAGCGTTGGGAAAAGTCGTATGGATGTAGTGCCTGTATGTAAGCATGGACCATGTCAGTAATATTTTCCCGTGCCGAGGTGCAAGCGATTGTACTTTGCATGAAGGAAAGTATAAGAAGGAACTGCAACATCCAGCTTAAAATTAACTTGAAAGTGGCTCCAGTTCCATATATGGTATTAGCAAGAAGAATAATGTTCAACACATTTTGGTGCTATCTCACGTAAATATCTACTATGAAATAATGCCTAACAGCCTCGTGCAAGAAAAGGAGTCGCTAGTCAATTCATATGACCAACAGAGTCTTTTGCAGAATTTTATGTGTAGTAAGTTTTCGGAATGTTTGATTAAACTTGACCGAAACTTTATTTGTCAGATTTTGTATGAGATCAAAGTACCAGTTAAAATACCGCTTGCAACTTAAGCGGATATTATGAAACAGCACTAATTATAATGTTCCCTACAAAAAGAATACCTGATTTCCTGGAGAGAAATCGAAGACAAAAGACAAACTAAATCATTCATAATAGAAATTTTCTCGAACTGATCAAAGCAACTGCAGGGTCTCAATAGAAAGATGTTTGTGCTTATAATGCCATAAACATAGTTCTACTAAACGAAACTCCAGAAGGATACCATGATTTCATTTTTGTTTGAGAGATGTGATAAGAGTCAGTAGGTTCTAAAGTACGAAAGACTTATTAAAGAAGTTTGCTAAAAAGCTTTGTAATGTAATTAACAAGCAGAAAGCAAAATGTAGGCGGATTTTAAGTAGTAGGCGTAACAACGTTCATGTGAGCAAATAACTAAAACGATTGACAATAATGTATAAAGAACATTCCAAATCAACCGGATCAATTTGAAGCGACGAGAAAATCAATTTGGATCTGAAACGTAGAAAAAAAGCTGTAGGCGCGCTTTCAAAAATAAATACGTCGGCACCAACATGGCGCCACAGCGGAAAAGGTCACATAAGATTTTTGTAAAATATTGAAAAAAAATGCAGAAAACAAATCAAAAAATTATTTTTTTGGATTGAGTTTGGATGATTTAGAATTTTTTTTGTATGGAAATAAAAATTTTGGTCAAAATCACCTTTTATCATTTGTTTCGATTAAACTAACAATTTTCAGTAAAAACCGCACTGTTTAAGTAAAAAGTTCTTACAAATGGTCATAATATTCAGAAAACTAATTTTTTTTTAATCTAGCAGTTTTATTTTTTCTACGATGTCATTTTTTTCTTTTAAATGTAACATTTTTCAACTATTTCAACCACCTTCGTGTTCCAATATGAGCGAGATTTTCAACCTCTCCACTTTTTTCAAGTTTTTCAACCTCTATCAACTTTTCTCAACATTTCCCATATACACAATATTCGACATTATCAGACATTTTCAACCGCTTTCATTTTTTTTTGTCTGCTTAAAGCTTACATAACTTCTTTCCTCATTTTATCGATTTTTTAGCCTTTTGCAACTGTTTCAGCAATTTTGAACTATTTTCAACAATTTTCAACATTTTCCATTTTTTCCGACTTTTTTTCGACCTTTTTTAATATTAGTGACTTATTCAACATTTGTAAAGTTTTTCAATATCTTCCATATTATTTCAACTTATTCATTATCCATCAACTTTTTTCAATGTATTTCATATTTTTTAACTTTTCAATCCTTACAACTTACTTTATTTGTTAGTTTAAAATTTTTTTGGCTCATTAAATTTCTTTCAGTATGTTCCATATTTTTTTCGACTTTTTCAGCTTCAACTTTTTTCGAGATTTTCAACTTTTTTCGAGTTTTTCAACCTCTTTCAACACTTCAACATTTTGTATAATTTTTCAGCTTTTTCAACCTGAAAACGAAAACCGAACAATGATCGGTTTCTCCTAGTGCTTTACATTACTCACAAAACTTTATTTACACTTTCTCTAAAATCAACAAGTTTTTGTATTAGAAGCTGCAAAAATTCTTTCATAACTTAATATCCATAGGTATTAACAATTCAAATTGTAAGCAGTGAATTTTAAAATTCTTACTATATTTTTTTTTTTTTTTTAAACCTTGAACATGCAAATTGCATAACTCGCATACCGCCACGTTCGCAACTGCATGCAACGCATAGTAAAATAGCAAAATGTAGGAATAAAAAAGTCAAAATCACTTTAATTAAAATCGCACTGAACAAAAATCTACAAGGGGTCGGTCGCATGTTCAGTGAATTGGGCTTAGGGTGGAGTGGGTTGATTGAAAATAAAAAAATGTGAAATTAATAGTAAAATTGTAGGTTAGCTTACTGTCGCGATGGTATAATTTCATATGACAAGTTCAAGGTTGTAATCATTAGACATCTAAATATGTATCTATACTTACTATGCATTTTAGAAATAACAACTTTGATTGTTGCACTATGTTATTATATTATACACTGGGGAAAAAATCAACTAGGACCTGGTTAATTCAACTAGAAGACGTAATGTTTTGGTGCCAAGGTAAAATATAGTTAATTTAACCAGAAATCTGATTGAAAATAACAAAAATTAATGTAGTTAATTCAAAGCTTTATATGGTTAAACTCAATTGAGGCTTGTTAATAATATTAACCAGGAATCTATTGAAATTGACATGGAAATTGCAAAAAAATCGATTGACACAACTCTCTCTTGCCCAGATTGGACCAACTTTAGTTTCCACCTACCATATTATATATATTAATATAAGTAGTCCTTTTTCATATAATATTCATTTTTTCTTGGACAGATCGGAATTCCGAGGTTAGTTAATTTTTTATTGGGCGTTCCAATAATGATGACCCACTATACTACGATTGACACGTACTTAAATGTTTGATTTCCCATATATGTTTGGCCCAAATTTAGTTTTATCAGATTACTGTTAGTTTATATTGTGACACACACAGGCGCTAGAGAGTCAGCCTGGCAGCTTTCACAGATCCTTACAGCTATGGAAGTAAAAATGTAATAACGCATCATGAAACATTATTTAGATTTCATTCAATAATTCATAACTAAGCTGAAAAATATGCAACATTTTCATTACAATGAAATCTAAAATATGTTTTATGATTCGTTATTACTTTTTTGCTTCCTCAGCTATATGTATACGACATTAAATTTAGATAGATTTCTATAAAAATATTCAATATTAACCAACGTTATAGTTGTTTCCTGTTAAATCTATAAATTTCTTAGTTAAAAATATTGAAACAAAAAAAATCAACTAAAAATAAGTTAACCAGTCTGTTTAGAAAACTCATGTGTTTCTTCTTTTCCTTCAGTGTAGTAGTTACAAGTATATTATATTGTACCCATGTGATTGTTACAGTTTAATAGTTATAAAAAATTTATAAATTTCCATGCAAAAGTTATTGTACTTGCGAACAAATTGCCTGTCATCAGACTGATATATATAATTGCAG
This sequence comes from Meiosimyza decipiens, assembly GCA_963680825.1. Taxonomy (NCBI): domain Eukaryota; kingdom Metazoa; phylum Arthropoda; class Insecta; order Diptera; family Lauxaniidae; genus Meiosimyza; species Meiosimyza decipiens. The sequence goes on along the minus strand of OY804258.1, from coordinate 23,881,712 downwards.
TGAATGAAACAATAGGTACAGGTGAGGTTGTGCAAATAGGCAATTCATTCTTTGAATTATTGCATATGCATGTCATTGAAAGTTTTTTTTTTATTTCTGTGAATTTTAGATTTACATTTATATGCAACTTCGCTCATTATTATAGATAGAAAAAAAAAAAGGAACGTATACTTTGAAATGATTCACAAGCAAAAATTATACATCACAGTTTGATAAGCTAAACATGACAGCTATATGTAAGATATCCCGAAATTGTATTTCTATCCATTAACAACTTTCAACGGTAATTGACTCTTTCGTCTTTATTTTTTGTCACTGACGCTCAAAACTTTATTAAATCGATATATTTTCGATGACATCAGAAAGTGCTATTAACTGTGAGATTTATGGAACCACGCTATAATTAATTCTAATAGAAACTTGTTTTCAAATGTAATGCAGCTTTTATTTAAGTGTTTTTTAATTGAACAATTAATTTAGTTAGGCAATGACACATCACAAGTTACATTTATTTAATTTATCTTCAGAGAATCGTTTACCTTATAGCTTTTCATATATATATATATATATATATATCGCAATAAAAAAATAATTGTATTTGAAAAATTAGGTCTAAGAAACATCACAATCGTTGAAGCTCGTAATTTTGTAGCACAAGATATTTTATTTAATAATAATAACTCAAGTAACATTTTTTCTAAGGAACTGGGCACTAGTGGCAGTGCTTATGGAGCTGAAATAGCTGCAGAAAAGTTCCCAGAGTGTTATGTTATTTCATTAACAACAATTATTGAATGCTCACAACAGTTTGTGAACTCTGAACTGAAAAATCTTCGCATTTCTGGATTTTTTATTTTTTTGGATCACGAATAATCGTTATTTTGGACATAAATTTTTTCGATCAAAAATAATTTTTAATATTGGACTTACATATTTTTAGTAAGAAATAATTGTAAATATGCATTTTAATGTTGTAACAGCAACCATATCCGTCATTTTCTATTTCTTCGAGGGGGGGCTTGTTGTGCCTTTGTTTGGCACTCACTCTGCAGCTAATGCGAAGTCTTAAGATAAAGGATGCTTTTCGGCTTTTTTATCTGACACTTTTTGATATTCTTCAATAGAATTCGATATTTTTGGACTTATTCGATACTCATCGACTTTTCGAAGTTTTTCGATGCATATCAACTCTCTTGACAGTTTTCAACTATGACCGATTGTTTAGTTGTTTTTAATTAAGTTCTGATATGAATCGATTTCTTCGATGAGTTGCAACTTGCCTTGATTTCTTCGAAAAGTTTCGAAATTTATTGGCTTTTTTCAAAGGTTTAGACTCTTATCATTTTTGCGATAGTCTTCGACTTTTCGAATTCTTTCATGTTTTCAACTTTATTGAGGTTTTTTAATAAATTACGATTATTTCAATAATTTTCAACTTTTATCGTGTTGTTCGACATTTTTAGGCATACATTGAATTAATCGATTTTTTCTAAGCTTATCGAAAAAATTCTAATTTTCGAAATACATCAATAAAAGTCAAAAAGTATCAAAAATCATCGAAAAAGTATAGCTTGTGATAGAAAAAGTTCAAATCCAAAAGGTCGGATATTTTGAATCTAAAAGTATATTACCAAAATATGGATAAATTTTTATCTAAAAATCCATAAATCTTTGATCGAAAAAAAAAACAAATAGGTATTCAAAATAACAATTATTTGAATTGTTATTTTGGATCGAAATAATGATTTCTTTGGATCAAAAGAAAACTACGAATCCATTTATATCGATTATGCAGTGATTTAAAATTCATAATTGCTGCGATCCTTGACAAAAAGCTAATTTGAATTTTTTAAGGACAATGTCAAAAATATAAAAAAAGATCATCACAACGTAAAACCTTCAACAAATTTATTATAAATGCAAAATGTATGTATGTATGTATTTCACGACAAAATTTTATACTGAGCCAAGAGATTACCGCAAAAAAAAAAATCTTTAATATTTAATTTTCTCATTTAAGTTCATACTATAGTATATACTGTATTGTATTAATTTTTAATTTCCAATTAAGAGCATTATGTATGCGACCAAAGTAAAAGTGATTTATTTTTACTTTTGCTCTATGATATATATATGAAGAACTGACGCAAATACAAACGAGCGCCGACTTGCAGTGCAAAAGGCATCGCAACATGTATGTATGTATTTATGAGCGACCTTGACTTAATAGACAGCTATGGCAAGAACGCTATAATTAGTTAAAGAAAAGTTAATCAAATATACAAATATAATGAACCATTTCTGTTTGACTTCAAGAATGTAAGTGGATTATGAAAGACTTACACACGTAAGTCTGTTTAAGCAAATTTTTCATGCATAAAATATGCTATGAACAAAGCACATAGGTAATGGATAAAGTTTTTAATTAGATAGAAACAAAATTAATTTTTTATGATCCTCGGCATTTTCTAAATAGACTTTAAGCTAACAACATCAATTATGATGTACATTATTTTTTAATGAAAATCTCAACACTCGAATTCTCTTAGTCAGAATGGCCCGAAAGCTCAAGCTACACAATCACACTTAGTCTTGTTTTTGTGTTAAAATTGCATGGTGTCACGCCTAATTCAACGATTTTGTTTGACTTATTTCTGTGATAAGATGCCACTCATTAAAACTAAAAAAAAATCCTTCTTATCGAAAGTACTTCCACCCAAATTTTAGAATAAAAATTATGAAAATATTATTTCTTAGCGGTAAATTATTATTTGAACAATGTTTTATTTTCCAAGTGCATGAGAACTCATTATATTTGTGTAAGAGCTTGATTGAAAACAATTCTTGCCAGCTGGGCATATAGGCTTTATATGCATCAAAGTCAGTTAAGCAACATATAGCTAACTGCAAATTCAATTAATATAAAAATTACATATTAATGAGTTATATAAAGTACATGAAACAGAAAACAGCAATTAACTTGACACTCAAACTGTCAAAATTTAAAAATGACATCAGTAGAGCTTCAAAAAAAAAAAGAATTTGTATGCCAAACAATTTGGTTACGCAATGGAAAAACTTGTTAGCTGTTTAAATTTTTTTTTTTTATCCCAGACAAGGTGTGAAAATATGTTTTTCACATGCAACAAAAATAAAATAAAATGAAAACGCGACAACAACAACAAAGAAACATTTTAACAACAAAATATTATATGGAATATTTTTTTTTTTGCTTGAGGAGACGTCAAGCAGTCTGTCAACGACATTTACAGCAGTGGTTGCGTGGGAGCTTTTGAGGGGAAGTAGGAATGTTGTGGCATGAAATTATAATAAAAGGGTTGAAAGCCGACCCCAAGTCAACACACGAATTTCACTTTGAATGCGATAAAAAAAATATGATAAAAAACTAAAAAAATTAATCCAATTTACGTGAATTTTAATGCAAATAATTTTTTATTTTACCACTTACATTCTCTTTATTTTCACTAATTTTTGACATTTTTATTTTACACACGAAAATGTGCAGCAATGACAATAGCAATAATACTGTCACAATAAAAAATTATATAGGGTAATTGGCATTATTTTCGTTATGTGAACAAATTTATTAACTTCCAATCAAAGTTAGCAAGTTTAACTAATAAGTTAACTACCGCTCGTTTAACTCGTTGTAGCAACAGCTCATTCCAGTCGTAGAAGTTACGAGTCATGATATATGCATGTACGGTATTATGGCTAGCTACGCTATAACAACAAAAAAACCATTTGAATTAAGTTCACAAGAGACAACAAATATGATCGAGATTATTATTGTCAGTGATTTTTTTTTCTAACATTTCCTTAAGCACTGAAGTTTATATTGATAAAATTACATGTTATTATTTCTCATAATGCAAGAAAATTACAGCAAGTTACTTTGTTTCGTTTTGTTGTATTTTATGTTGGATTTGTTTTTTTTCTTTTTTGCTTTTTTAATATTTGCCACTGTAAAAAGTGAAAATTTCCATGAAAAGTATAACGAACGCCTCATTTTACGCTTTGCCATTTATAATTTTTTTTTTTCTCAAGAAACTGTAAATTATTAAATTGTGTTTTTCCGTTTAGTTTTCTAAGAAAATTGAAAACAGAAAATTATTTTTCTCTGTCCACAGGCCGCCTGCTTGTATTTACTGCTTGAATGAATGCACAAATGCTGTAATTGGAAAAGCAAAAAATTGGTTTAATGGATTTCTAAAATACTGTCCATGAAATTGTTATGGGTTAATTGGTCCTGTTTTTTTTTCGATTTTATTTTTTAATTTGTTTATATCTTTTTAGTTTTTGTAAGCATATTTTCTTAAGTATCTTATTTTTTTTAGTGGCATAAATTCATTTAGTAGGCGCTAAATGGATTTGCCGCTAATTGGACAGTATATAATTTAGGATAGAGTTTGTCAACTGTTTACTTAATCAACGGTCAGATCTATGGCATTATTGGTTTCAGCTACACAGAATGTTAAGTTTTAGTTAAATTTGAAATAACTCATTCAATTTCTGCCGGCAGTGGGTATTTTGGGCCCATTCAATTTTATTTCTATCTGGGTTACTCTTCGAAAATTATTATTATAATATTCATACTTATGTATATATCTAAGTAGAAAACTTTTCAATATCTTTTAATACTTTTCGACCCTTTCGATGTTCTTCAATTAAATTTGTTGTTTTTGGACTTTTCGATCCCATACAATACTTTTCGATGTTTTTCGATATGTTTAAACTTGTTCGATAGTTTTTAATTTTTATTGATATTTTCAAGATTTTTGGGATGTTTTGACTTTCTTCTATGTTTTCCGATTGTTTTCGAATATTATCTATTTTTCATCACATGACCTAACACCTAATCTCTCCGCATGTCTCCCAATGAGGCAGTGACCAGTTAAGACTGCAACAACTGGCGAGACACTTTGTCTAGAGCGGGATATCATTTCTGAAGAACGCTTAGCACCCCATTTCGGCCAGATTTGCCTAGTTATATTGCAAATTGACCTTCGGTGAACTCAGTAAATTTCATAATGAAATGGTAAATTTTAATAAATACAAATGGCATCAACGTTGCGAGATTTGATGTTTTATCCTTTTTGGAAAGTACGATACTCTTAAGAAAACACCCTATATATCCGAGCATCTATGATATGTTAGTTTTTTATTGTCATATAAGAAAAATGGTACCCATAACCTGCAAATCCTGAAGAATCAATGACAAAATCCGATGAAACAAGTAACAAATAAATAATGATGAAATTTCCGAGATAGAAAATCTTTGTTAGAAATCAAATTCAAATTGAATTTTCAGTATAGCTGTACACGAATTGAGAAAAGTAATTTATTTCATGGATTATAACCTAGAAAACAATAGGAAAAAGATATAAAATTCAACATTAATCCGAAAAAAGAAAGTGCAACAAATGAGTATAGAAACAAAATTCAAAATAATTGCCAATCAGTAAAGCAAAGCAAAATCAAAACAGCTACAACAACAACAGCAAAAACAAATAGGTACACTTTATAATAATGGGTTAATAAACAACAAACAACAATGGCAACAAAAACAACGAACAGCAAAAACCGAACCATAAGAAAACAATCAAAATCACGGTCACTGCTAAAATCAACTTTGACTGCAATTTAATGGTGCGCATGCGCTACAGCGGAAAACCAGCTTATAAGGAAAAATCATGAGCGAAATCACATGTGGCAAAAAGTTTACTGCAGTCAGAGAACGATAATGAAATTGGAATTTTTTATTGAAAATTTAATTTAAAAAAAAATAACTAAAAAGGCAACAAATTTCAAAATATCCGAAAGAAAAATATATTTTTTTTAACTTTCATTTATGAAATTCCTCGAAATCCATGTTTCAACAAAACTATGGCATGATATTTTCGAAAGCTGCAAGATTTTTCAAGATATTTTTCAAAATCTACGATACATTAAAGATTTATTTATATGTATTTTGAAAATTTTTAAAAATTTCTTAACATCGAACATATTTTTCGAAGTCCACAAAATTTTTCAAATTCCTCAAAACTATAAAATTTATCTAAGTCTACGTTATTTCTCTAAGTGTACGATATTTTTCAAAATCAACGATGTTTTTTAAGTCATTTTTCAAAAATTACAATACTCTTCAAACAACATGGTTTGTTTCATAGGGTGTTTTTCAGAATCTGCAATGTTTTTGAAAATCTACAAAGTTTTTTAAAGTCTATGACATTTTATAAAAGTATCGATAATTTTTCTAAATCTAAATCTATTTATAATATTTTTTACTCTTTAAAATTTGTCAAATTTACGAAGCATAACTGCTTTATGCTTTATGAATTTTTCAAAATTATTTCTTTGAAAATCTACATTTCTGAAAAATATATGATGTTTTTCGATATCAATAAAAACTTTCAATTTCAATGATATTTTTCAAAGAAACGATATTTTTAAAAACCGATATTTCCTTTTAATGTATACGATTATCGTCAAAAAATCAAAATCATCGATATAAATAAACCTACGACAATTCTCCAATCACTCTACGATATTTTTCAAAACCACAATTTTTTAAAAACCTCAAGCCAATTTGAAATTTAATGGAAATTTGTATAGCCAAAACAAACAAAAATATCAGACAGTCGAAGAAAAATTGAACTTAACAACAAAATTTCCAACGGTTTACCTTAATTTTTCTGACGCGATGGCAACGTCATCTCTATGATATTGACTTGCAAACAAAAGACATCAAACCCAAAAGAAAATGCAGGCCAAGTTTTAACTAACGGTTATTTTAGTTTGCTTACCACAAAAGCAGCAACAACCAACATCGTTGCACTCATGTCCCACATGTTACCTAGAAATGTGGATACAATAAATATAAACAACCACAGCAGCAGCAGCAGCAACAGCAACAAAAACAACAACAGTGACATTAGTAATTATAGTAAAAATGTCAAATGTAAAAGAAAACAAATTTAGCATTGCACTAAAATTAAATTGCTGGCCTTTTTTTTCGCTTTAAATAGCGAGTGCAACAAATTGTAGCAGCAAATAAAGAAAATGAATAAAAAAAAATTTTAGATCAGATAAACATTTAAAAGTTTTAATAAAAAACTTTTGCTGACATTAGCTGCGTTTCTTGAATTAAATATGGTTTAAAATGCATGGGACATAAATGAGGCAATTGAGATAAAGAGAAAGCTAACCAGTAAAGGTGATATTTTCGTCTAGGTCGAAACTCACATACCCTACACTGCATTGAAAGTATTTTCTAAATAAATGTTAAAAATACATTAAAAATTAATTACCTAAAGTTTTCATGAAAATCGTATGTGCCAATCGTGAGTTACACGAAATCAAAATTTTCAATTGTTGGAAAGTGTCACGCCCACTTTTCCAATTCCGCCCACTTTAAGCACAATTCAAATATCTTGATCTGTATCCGAATAATTAATTTCATCACAATATCTTGCACGGCTTACGAGTTATAGCTTTCTAAAAATTAAAATTTAGGGCTATGTCACGCCCTTTTAAAGCCTTTGTAAATTTGAAACCAAGAACCATCTTAATTTTGTTTCATGTTCACCAAATCACCAAGTTTCATCGAAATCGCAGTAACTTTTTTCAACATATGCAAGTGTATATTTACATAGAGTATGGGCAGTGGGAGTAGGCGTGAATCAATTTTGCCTATTTTTACATGCTAGCAGCTTGTAACAAGGTGTGACTTAGTTTTCCCGTAAACGTGATTTCAACAAACAGACAGTCACACAGACAAACGGACATAGCTACATCGACTCAAGTGGTGACGCTGATCAGGAATATATACACTTTTCTATACCTGCCACGCCCCCTTTTATGCGTTACAAATGGATTTCATTGCTTTTATCAATTCGCTACAACTTGTTATGCATTTTAAATTCAAGTTAATAAATTTGACACACGTTATGAATATTCATTACCAAACAAAGAATATACTGCTTACTTCAGTCCTAATTTAGCAGTGCATGATGTTCATAAGTGCAATCACTGCGGAAGTCACTATGAAAATTGTTCATCAATTTGTAGCAGAAATTTGTTTTATTTTAATAATTTTTAAAATATTTAATGCCTTTGCTGCTGAGTCTAATTTCATAAAAACTTGTGACCCTTATTACTATCCAGTCTGCGACACAGATGGCGTGGAATATTACAATCAGTGTACATTCGAAAATGAGAAGAAATGCAGAAAACCATGTAAGTAAGCAAATGTACTTTATAAAAAACTACATAATAATCATTTTTGATTTTCTGTATGCTTCTATTTCAGTCTTAAAACTTAAAGATTGTAAAGGTCCTTGCTACGATATAGTTTGTCCTTACATTTTTGATCCAATCTGTGACACAAATGGCGTGATATATTCTAATGATTGTGTTTTTAAAGGCGCACTTTGCAAAAATCCATGTAAGTTTATGTTGGATAAAAGAATATTTGCAACTAATTTCTATTAATTTTTTTAATAAAATTTTACCAATTTTTTCCTTTGTTTTCAGCTCTAAAACTAGAAAAATGCAAGCTGTATATTAAACAAAATTCTACTTTTATAAATATAGACTATCAATATATTATCATATGAATTGTGGATCTTTAAAATTTTGTTTTGTTTTGTAAATATTTATTCTAAGCTAAAATTTCGCCGTCCAAAAGCAATATTTGTTATCAGAACTGGTGCAGAGTGCTCACCCACGTGAGTGCACTACGATAAATTCAATAAAAGAATAGTAAAATATAACGCAATAAAGTATTTTTTAATATAAAGTAGGGTGATATAGACAGAAGTAGGTCATGTTTTTATTTTCGGTTGTAAAATGGTGAAAAACTCAAAATTTTTAAAATTTTTTTTTTAATCGCAAGTGTATCCTAAGACGCAATTTTCTATCTTAGCTGATTTCTTAAATTCAGTTGTAAAGAGTTTTCTTTTTTTATGTAAAAGAAAAGTGTATTTCCGAGTTTTCTTAAATTGTAGGGAGAAGTGAGGATCAAAAATTAAAAAAAAACATGGACTTTAATAATGTTTATTTAATGTCTGGAAAAAGGACTGATAAAGTAGAAATTACAAAGTTGTTGTGAAAAAAACATTTCGCAGTGATAAAGCACAGATCCTACTCGCAATTGACGCACGTGAAGTCAGTGCGGTTGGTCATATCGACGCACTGTAAATGGAAGGGTCGGTCGCAGATGTCGCACTCGATGGACTTTTTTTTGTGAGCTTTGTCGGCATCAATTTAGTGCAAATCATACAAAAATCAATGTCTTCATCTGAAGAAACCGAGAACTTTCTTTTTTTGCCTTTTTTCACAGCTGGTTGTGAACAATTGACCTCTTTTGAATCTTTTGTTGATTTCCTTCTTTTTTTTTTGGAGGCATAATGGCTAAAATGATGAAAATGAGTAAATAAGACATTTGCATAATTAATGAAAACACTTTACTGTGCAAAGAACGGCATTACTCAAGTGGCCCATGTCTGTCCACAAATAGTGGCCCACTTCTACCTACAAGCCCCTTTTTTTGCATATGCATTCCACAAAAACACAACGTGAATGGACAAAAATCACTTTGCATTCCAAAGATAACATGTTTAACTAACATATTGCATATTTACCTGAGTATTTCTCGTAAAAATTCGATCACAAATCGTATGATAGGGTACGAGGGTAAAAACTTTCTCGCCATAATCTACAGCACGTTTTTCTGGACAGTGCGAAAGCAGGTTTATAACCCCCAAATGCTTATAAAAAGTGACCTCGCGTCAAAATACGATAATTAATGTGCGCGGTTTGACATATTGTAGATGTCACTAATATTAAAATTACTTGGATGGTCCACTCCAACCTGTGGCCCACGTCTGTCTACATCTGAACTTCATCTGAAATTTTTATTTAAATCGTTTCAATTTTCTTTATATTTCGCTTAAGTTCTTTGCAGTTTTCTGGGTAAATATTGAAAAATCGGGAATACAAAAACCATCGAAAAAGATTTAACTTAACAAAAACTTGACTATAGCAAGAGAAAACATTAATTTTTGGCCCAATTTTTATTTAAACAACCCCTTGTATGTCTGTTGAAAGTTTGTTTTCTATATCATTTTTATACCCTACACTCAGAGTATATTCACCTTGTCATTCCGTTAGTAACACATAGAAGAGGGTGTGGTAGGTACAAAAAGTGTAAATAATCTTGTCTGTCGTCTTCCTGTTTATTCATGGGAGTCACGATTACGGAAAAACTAAGGAAGGTAATTGAATGAAATTCGATACGCAGACTTTACTTTTAAGCAAAATTGATTCAGGGACATCCCTACGCCCATACAAACTAAATATTTAAAATGCTGCATTGAAAGAGTTATTTGATGTAGTGAACTAAATTCCTCCCAAATACTAAAAAGAACTTAGATAAGCACTGGCCAAAAGGTTAAGCAGATTCAACTAGAGGGCGTGGCAACTCCCATACAAGCAAAAAACTTCAAAATTCAATACTGAAAATATTATTATTCTTATTACTAAGGTAATGGAACCAAATTCCACACAAATTGTAGGAATGACGCAAAATAGCTCTGGATAAGAACTTGGCGATTTTCTACAAGTGGGCGTGACACATAGGCTTTAAAGCGCTATACTGAGAGAATTATTTAAAACTAAGAAACCAAATTTCACAAAATTACAAGAAATGGTTCGGTATAATATCTGAAAAAAAGTGGGCGAGTTTCAAAAGAAGAGGACAGGGCATCTCCCACACAAGCTTCAAAACGCCACACAGATTCATTTTCAACTCAACTATTTTTATTTTCAACTCAAATATTTTTAGAATGAATAGATAAGTATGATAAAAAACGGAAACTTTTCTACACATTTTGCTCAGGTGGGAGTTGCTACGCCCACTTCTACTGTCCAAACACATTTTTTCGTTAAATGCCTTGCATACATAAAGCTAACTTACTATATTTCATAATGATTTCTTTGTCGGTTTACTTCACATGAAGAATAAAATTTGCTACTTCTGTAGGAATGTGACGCCCATTTGCACAATACCGGCAACTTTTTGTCCCATTGATGCTTGAGATACTTAGTGTCTAGTTTTACTAATTATCGTTTATTTTTTCGACAGATGCAATGCCTGAATACTACAGATATTTCTTTTTTGTAAGATACCACGCTTACATTTTCCATTTCCATATAGTTTTCGTTCAGTTAATTAATTATGTGTTCATAGAGTTAAAATCTATTCACTTTAACAGTTTGCTTTATGTAACGAAATTCAATTTTTGCTTATAAGGGAGGTGGCACGCCCACTTGTACAACCAGGCCTATTTGTCGTTCAAAGTATTTCTTCTCGTAAAGTGTTTTTGTTCGAGTTTTTATTATGAGATAGCTAGCTCTGATTCATTTCAAATTTTTATTTATATTATATAAAAAATGTTGTGATTAGTTTTCAATTAAGTTCTGATTTAATTAATTTTTTAATTAAAAATAATTTGTTACACCCCCAGGCAATTAACTCAATACCACAGTACTATTACTGTTTTCCAACAATTTTCCCCAATTAATAAAATAAATCAATGCATTTTCCATTGAACAGAGGTATATGGTGGAAAAGTGCATATAGAGATATAGTATCATTTGTAAGAAGAAAAAAAAATATAGAAAACAGCGATTTCATTTTCCAGTTGATTAATTTTCATTGATTCGCTGCTAGCAATAACGTAGTGCTACAAACGCTTCGCCAGCTTTGTTGTCATTAACGTTGGGGTTGCAGCTACTGTTGCTGTTGCTGCTGCCAATATTGACAGCTGGTCAAAAACTCTCGCTGTGCTAGCAACAACAATTAAAATTAACGTTATTGATTTTCCATAGGCAAAAATAGAGAGCTCCGGCAAAAAAAAAAAAGATTCATTCATTCGTTCGTTAATTTATAGAAAGGAAATGCGTTTTTCACATGCGAACGCATTCAAATGGAAGCTTTAAGCCACGTTTAGCTGAACGTTACAAATACAATTTTGTAAGAAAAATGCGGCGGGGTAACAAAGTGGGCAAGTGAATGCCTGTAGAGGTAAAAAATAATGTTTAGTTGGCTATTGCAGTCCATTTGTTGTTGTTTTTTTTTAAATAAGGCTCTTGTGTTAGAAACTCATTGAGTTTTCGCTGAAGCGTGCTGCATGCTTTCAGGATTAACCTATTATTTTCTGGTTTTTCAATAAAATGATTTTATTCCTACTTAAAGTCAAGTGTTGAAGAGTACTTATTATGTACACAAAATTGGGCATACATTTTATGAGTCAATAATTTTACATTGAAATTTTTATATCCCATAATGCTCTCATTGCCAAAGTATTAATCTGCTTACAATGAATTGCATCTTAAGCTAAATTAATCTAAAAATTAAAAATTCTAAATTAAAATAAGATTTTATTTCTATGTGTGTGTATTTATTGAAACCATGCCAAGGCGGTATAAAATGCATTAACTGAATATTAAATGCACTTATACTACAAAAGAAATAATTACAATATTGTTTCTTGAGACAAAAAAATAGAGTGTGTGCTGCTGCATTTAAATGCATTTTTATCACATGTCAATATTTAAAATACTTAAATGCATTCTTTTCATAACTAACAATTTTATGGGTTTTCTGTTCATAGATATGTACGCGCATACATAAATCCGCAGTTACTATTTGGCGTACCAACGAGTAATGCGCATTATAAAAAAATCATTCAGAGATTTAATGCGACACATGCGATGTTTGCTATTTAAATATAAAATTTTATCTACGATTTTATAAAACTATGATGATGATAAAATCTAAAATAACAAAAATTCAGCGAACATTGACAGCAACAATGAACACATGTTTTGAACACATTGAAAATGCATTTTTCCCCTATGTAACTTTATCTATTCGAAAATCTCGGTTAGTTACTATTGGATTTTTTTTTAAAACAATGAACTTTTGAACTTATTACATTTCTCTACCTATGTATATTTGAGGCTTCTTCCTAAGAAAATTCATTTTTTCGAAAATTCGCTAAAAATAAATGTGCCTCGAATTTGATTTCCCAGACACAATACTCGTAACTTTAACTTCAAATATCATAAAAAATCATCAATCGAAAAATTGGGGGGCATGACCATATTTAAAAAGAAGTATTTAAGCTAAGGCAGTCAAAATTTACACAAGTTCTGGGAACGGTTTCAGCAAGCACTACGCTGACAAGTGTGCGACCTTTGTCTATAAGCAAAAATATTTAAATGCTATACTGAGAGCTATTTAAGTCAATGATGTTAAATTCAATACAGAAACATTTGGTGAACCACATAAGCATTAGACCAAAAGTGGGCGTTTTTGTCCTCAATAAGGCGAGGCACCTTTCACATAAACAAAAAGTCTGATATATCATATAGAGGAAGCTATTGAAGTCAATAACATATGCCAGCATAAGCAAAAGAGTTTTCCAATAAGAGAAATTTGTTTTTCACCAAATAAAATCGTAACAGTATTTTTTTCATTTTAAGTACGATCGATCCATACAATTATGTTCGAATTTGAAAGGGCGTTATCTTTATATTTATTAAGGAGCGATCCTGCTTTATGAGGTTCAAAAAATTTAATGTTTTTATTGCTTTAGTCAATACCTAGGATAATCAAGAATATGTACACAAAGTTTCGGAGGCCAATTCAAAGGGTCGATTGTATTTCCGCCAACTGATCTTCTATGTAAATACTTTGTATTGAAAAGTTCTGATATCGGAAACTTTGAAGTGCGTTTTCTTTAATTTAAATATTAACGATTTTTTCATGCTGTACAAATTTTCATTGGGGTCAGTTATCCCCCCCCCCCCCTTGCCCTTTTGAAAAGCGCTTATCGAAAATATCTTATTTCAGACCTCATAAAGTAGGAACGCACCATAACTAATCGTAGTAAATTTGTCAGCATTTACTTAAATAGCTCTCTGTATTGCATATTGAAGCTTATGCTTGTGTAAAAGGTGCCACATACTCTTTTCAAAATCCGGTAACCTTTTGTCTGATGATAGACAAAACCATTTCTCGTATTTGTGTGAAATTTAGATTCATTACATTAAATAATTTTCTAAGTAGAGCGTTTTTCTTAGTGTTTTTGAGAAATTTATTAACACTACGTCAAATAACACTCTCAATATAGCGTTTTAAATATTTTACTTTTATGGGCGATAGTCGTGTTTGTGAACTGATTTGGCCCATTTTTAATATCAAGAAGCTCGTTTGAAGGGAAAGCTAATGTACTAAATTCATTCAATTACTTTACTTGGCTTTTCCGCAATCGAAATTTTCACAGATGATGAATGAAGTGCTGTACAAAAAGACTATATTTCAATATAACACTTTCCAAAATTGAAACCATCTTCGGATTGTCATTGAATTTTTACATCTAAATCGAGTTTTATAGTTGTTTTTTAGGAAATTTTTAAAAAAAAAATATAGGCCATGATGTATTTTAACTTTGACAACTACAAATATTAAACGAATATTAAAAAAGTGATAGCTTTCCTAAATTGATTAATGGTTTTTATTGATATGATTAATTGCAACAAGAATTTTCAAGCTCTTAAAGTTTAGGTATCAAAGAAATTCAAAGATTTGCTTTATTTTAGTAGTTGCCTTAATGATTAAATTAATAATGCATTTATTAATTGAAGTTTCATTTTGATGTACCTATGCGACTCAAAATGATTAATTGTTTATCTTTTCGTAGATTAATGCCCTTTCCACTGTTGAACATTAAAAGAAAATATTATATGCATTTTAGTAGCTGTTTTTTTACTTTCGAAATATTAATTAATGTAGGTATGTACTCATGTACATATGCACTTGTAATATAAGGGGGCTCATGTAATCAAGAAATGTGATAACCTCATAATGCATTAAACTCCATATATACTGATTATTTTAATTTTATATGCCACAAAAATCGTTACAGTGCATTATATACCAAAAAAACGATTACTAATTAACTGATTACTGCATATGAAATTGTGACCAATTTGAGCAAATAATCAGTAACTTTGACAGCCCGCCTACAGACCCAGCGCAGCGCACAGGTTAACCTTGAATTTTTAATTTTTCTTTTGATTTTTTTAGTTCATTTTATTTCTAAATAAATTAATGATTTAATTCCTTTGTTAAATTGCCATTTAGATTTTGTTTTTTTTTATACTGTTAAAATTATAAAAGTAACATATGACATCAGCTGTGAAAAATTGCAAAACAACAACAACAACGACAACTAAAAAAAAAACAACAAAACTTGCAGCTGATTTCTTTTATCTCGCCTTTTTCTGTCCAAATATAATGTATGGTGGTGTATGGGGCTTTAAAAGTGCTCAGCTGTTTTTTGTTTATTTTTGTTTTTATATTTTTCATTTGTTTCATTTTTTTTTTCTTATTAACCTTTTTTTTCTTTGCTTTTAAGTTTTTGTGTTGTAGTTGTTATTGGCTATCAAACAGTAGCCAAGTTTAGAAAATTAAATTGTTTATTTTATTTTTATCATTTATTTTTATTTCTATTTCTATTTTATTTTTTGTTCTTTCTCATCAAGGCAGCTGACGGTTGAACGAACGACGGGAAGTGCACGGTTTTGAGAATTGATGATTAAAAAGAACAGCCAGTGAGCGAATGATTGGCTGATTGATATGCTGACTGACTGGCTGACTGACAGACTGACATAGTGCACTTTATGCCTTGTTGCTATTTATTATTGGTGCTCTTTAATCATCTTTTGTTTATTATCTAATTCTTAGTTTTCACGGTTTTTTTATTTTATTCTTTTTGGTTTGGATTTTTTTGTGCCTTTGTTCTCATTTAAATTTTTTCTTAGCTGCTTTTTTTTTGTTCAAGCCAATTCATAAGTGACCAGCATTAATTAAACCAAAAGTTAACGCTATTACTAATGTTTTAAAACATTTTTTTAAGTTTTATGTAGAAAATTTGTTTTGAGTTATTGCTGAAAAATATTTTAAGAACTTTATTAGCATTAGCATTATGTGCTGACATTGCTTATATAGTCCAGAAATGTAGTCAGAGAACATATTAAAAATTGGAAATAATTTGTAGCTTGAAATTTTCTGCAAATATCTTGAAAACGAAAAATAATATGACTTTCAGTCATGCTTTCAGAAATTCTATTTATTATTTATTTATTGGACATTTTTTTGAGGATATTTATGACGTAATAGCAAAAAAAAAATCACAATGAAATAATATATATAAAAAAATGTTTCTGAATATTTTAATCCATTTTAATAACTTTTTACTCAGTGTATCTAACTTCACAATAACCCCTCTGTCCACGCCAATATTTCACCTACATCAAATATACCATTTGTTAACTATTACCAAATCTTAATGCATTTAAAATATTTAAACTTTATTGTTTTCTATATGTTACATTTTTCAGCGTTAAAAGATAAAATTTAATTTTGAGCAAATTTGCAGTGAAATTAAGTAAATGAATATTAAGGAAAATAATCATACACTGCGCAAAACTTCAGCACTTAAATATGTGCACTGATAAAATGAATTGATTAAATATAAAAAAATTTTATTTGATTTGAAGCCATTTAAATATTTATTTGTGTCAAACATATAATGTTGCAACTAAGACTTTTCACGATATGAGCTGATCTAAGTATGTTTGACTTAAATAAATATTTAATTGCTCTTTTTATCAAATATCCGCTTGCTACACTCTAAGAAATATTTTTACCAGTGTACAGGAGAGCTCACACATATAATGAATTCATATAAAGGAATGTTTCAAAGGAATTTATACAAATGAGATAGAAACGTGTTACAAATGAGAAACTTTTAATGATTTTTTTAAAACGTTTGCATAGAATTGCGCTGTCAATTATTTTCGCAACTTGAATTCATTTGTGACACCCCAAATATTTTTTACTATGATTTTTTTTCTCTTATTTGTATATTTTTTGAAATTTTTTTCTCCATTTTTTTTTCTCAACTGCATTTTACGCTTTAATCATTAGTTAGTTTAACGTTATTCATTATTTATGCGATGTTTATTTATTATGCATATTGTTGTTGTAGTTTCTATTTCTTTTTGTACTGCAGTGTATTTGTTGTTTACTATGTACTATATTTATATCAGTCGGACTGTTAATGTAGCGTGTAATCAAAGTATCACAACCGATTCACGTGTTCATTAAATGATACGAACTTTACTGTCAATATGAGACAGTGCTGTTTTCAGCATTTAGCTGGCGACACACAACAAATTTAAGATATTTAAAATAAATATTAAAAAAACTCGATAGTTTACTCACTAAATATTATAACTAAACTTACCAAAAAAAATTGTTCAGTATAAAATGAATAGTTGAAATGATGCTTACCTGAAATAAAAAAAAAAAAAAATTATTTAATGAAAATATTATGCAATTACGAAACAGCTGTAAATATTCAAGAGGTATACATATACATATGTATGAGTATCCAAATTCTATTTCAAAATAGCAATTGACGTCGGAGCATAAAACAAAATGTTTTAAATCAAACAATCTGTCATAAATAATAAGACGTACGTAGGTACGTCGAATATTTCAGTTAATTTTGTTTTTTAAGCGTATATTATTGTTGATGAACTTAAAAAATTCACAATTTAATTAGAAAATGGAGAGCTTTTCATTACAGATTTATTAATTTTGAATTTGAATTTACAAAACAGTGTCATCAAAGGTCTTTCAAATTTTTAAAATTTCAAAAAAAAAGCGTTTTGTTTCTAATAAAAAAACAAATATTTTTCCTTAATTAATGCAAACTACATAAAAAAGAATGTGAACGTGCCGGACCAGTCATACCGCATAGGGTATAGCTTTAGAAAATTTTTTTAAATTACACTAAATATATTCCAAGACAAAGTGCACGTACTATAATGAACTTTACACAGTATGAACTGTAAAAAGTTCAGGTTTTCAATGATAATTTACAACGATAATATGCAAACAGCTAAGCGAAAATTTTAAGTCATTCATTGAAAATTAGTCACAGCTATTGAGACTAGTCTGGCTAGCTAAACAAATAAAAATAAATAGGAAAAATTATATATATATATTGTGTATTTACAAAAAAAAAAGTTTTAAAAACTAATGCGACTTTGAGTTGCAAAATATAATTTAAAATATCACTGCTATTTAACGAACACTAAAAAAAAGCAGCTGATAAGCGTCTGTCTGTCAATTTCAAGCACAAAAAATCCGTGCCGACAGCGTTATCAAAAATTCGACAGACTTGTTTTGAGAAAAGTTTTTCGCAGAATAAAAATATTAAAATTTCTTATTTCACAATTTAATAACTATCTGGGCAAAATTGTCTATTTATAGCAATATTACATATTTAAGACGATTAGCAATGAGCTGCTTAATTCAAACCGGAAACTAAATGTTTTCATTATGATCTGTGAATATTTCACTAGAAATTCTTGAAAAAAAAACGATTTGCAACCTCTTTAAATAAAAATAATGAGCATATAGTGCATTTACCGGATTTTATCTCCAGTGATTACACAGTGTCACAATATATTTACTTATTTTTGACAATAATGATAAGTATATTTTTGGGAATGAAATTTTGTGCTGTTCAACTTTCCTAAACAATAAGTTTTTCATGTCAAATTTCTTTTTAGAATGGAATTTTTCACAAACGCTTCAACAAAATCACTTAAAACGCATACACTTTCAATGCTTTTCACAAATTTAGAGCTTTAATTTAAATTTTTACAATTATTATGTTACCATAAGCATATTGATTTTAGTATTTTGAAAGTATTCAACAAAAAAAGTGAACTAGTAGAAAAAAATATTATTTCGGAAAGGTCATTAAAACCAAATTATCAATAATTATCATACTATCAACAAATATTTACCGAAAATTCTTCCACTATTTAGTTATATGCACGTTTATTTGAAGGGAAGACTCCAGCGAAATTTTTGTCTCAATTGAAGAATTGAAATGAAAAACTTAAACGTTCTTGGGATGGGTTGATAAGATTTGTTTTAAAAAAAGTTACAAAGACTTAAGCTCTAATTGTAAGAACCAGGGAATTAAAAAATCCGCACCTTGTCGCAACGTTCAAATCGCACAACCCAAACTTTACTTCTCATATTCATTGCTTCGCCCATTGATTCAAACACCAACCCGTACTATAGCAAGCAAAAGCAAAAGAGAGGAAAAGAATGGTAACATTCTGCTCTACGTACAAAAAACTTTATTCGCTTTGTTGTGGTTTTACTCGCGATTGCTATCCGAACCCGTAATGTAGTGATAGTTTTTTTTATAAGATTCGTATGATGGTACCAAGTTTCAGGGGCCCATTTTCGTGTCCAAAATGGTTTTTTTCAAGGTCCCGAGCCTACATAAATGATTTCCAAAATTTTTTGTGAGCTATCTTTAGTTTCGGGTCAAAAACAGTTCTTTTTAGGGTCACGAGCCTTGCTTAGTGACGTTACCATTCTGTTGCGCTCTCTCATGTCGCTCACTATGGTTTGTGTTAGTGTTTCAATGAATGAGTGAAATAAGGAATGCAGAGGGAGAAAGTTAACGCTCATAGAACAGAACGAAATCGAACCATACGATAGAGTTTTTTTTTTCATTCTCAGGTTAGTCAACGTTTACACAAGGAAATTCGGTGAAACAATTTCTTGTCTATCTTTCTTTTGTGAATTTTTTTTTGCGTTTACTCACGAAAACTAGAATTTCTTTCTGTTTGAAAAAGTGAAAGCATAATATCAGCAAATGGCGAGAATAAAAGAGAATTTCCGAGTACGACAAATTCTGTACACCACTCTTTCGTTCCTTCCCTCTTATCAAAAAACAAGAAAACTTTTCCTTCAAGAGTTGCTGTATGTAAACGTGCACTTAAAACTAATCAGAACTTATTTAGTATAGATACATTCTGAATTGTTTAATAACTGTGTGCATTCTCCAAATCAATTATTAAAATTTCCGATACACTACACAAAGTCAATGTTATCTAAGCACTTGAAAAAAAAAAAACTTTTTTTAAAAAAAAAATATCACTTTTATTAACAAAAACAAAAATATTATTTTATAAAACTTACACAACGCTCGTTAGTAAACAGAAAAAAATTACGTCTAATTGCCTTTTGATTGCAATTATTATCACATGTAAGCTATGTATAATTTCTCGACTTCATTTATGCAACTAGAGAGATATGCATTCAAAAGCACTATGAAATGTAATTAAGAAAGGTAGTGGTTGCAATTTGACTTCTGCTTTGTTTATCATATGTCTGCTGATAAGCGATAAAAAGAGAAAGAAAAAATAAACCTTTAACTTTATATGTACATAGGTGAAAATCGTTAGCAACAATGTTGACAACTAAAGCGATTTCATAACTATCAGAAATCTACAAAAAAAAAAACCTGATCAAAGAATTTCATAACTAAAAATTTCACAACTCTGCAGCAGATATTGAAAGTTTTGAAAAAAACGTGTAGATATAATCTTAAGGTTAAAATTAATTATTCAATATTTCTTTATTTATTTTCATTTATACAGCATCTACTCATATCATTATTTCACTACTACGCACTTTTTGTATTGGAAAGGCCGTTCGATCACATGAACATAAATTTTGGGAGCATATAGTTTTTGTAATGCTTACCAAAAGCCTCACTGAGCACGATAAAATCAGAGGACAGAACTTTGAGATATTGGCTAATAAAAGGCTCATTTTACGTGCATGCAAAGTAACGAATTTTTAGCTGTCAAGGAATAAAATAAGACTTTTATCTTTTTGCTGTCACAGAATTTTGTAGTACCCATTGAGGATATTGATTAGTATCACAAAAACAACTAATTCCCACAGTTTTAAAGAACTAAATATGTTTTAAAGCTAAGTTCAAAGTTCTGACAACCATTATTAATCGTTCAAATAAAAATTCATAAAAATTCGGACCCCAAACTTCATATAAAAATTGTAGACAATCATATAGGATAATTCTTCATTTTTGAAGTAAGTTTTTCGTTTCAATTCTGGGCCGTATTTTTCGATAATATATATTATTGAATTCACCCTTTTTTAGAGATTATTTTCAAAAATTAATTGTTCAAAATAAGAAGCTGTAATAGCTCACAGTCGATTAGTCAAATTTTATATCACTTGATTTTTTCCAAAAAAAAAAAACAAGAGTTTTATTGATTGCTGATTCCGTAGCATAAGCCAATGACTTTACATTTTTATATTAAAACAATATTCGAATAAGTTACAATATCGCATAACAGTATCGTATAAAATATCAGTGGCGTTCCTTGAAAATTTTCTACCTGGGACGAAAAACAAAATGCAGCCTTTACTGTACAACGTTTTGAAAATTAGTTTTGATTATCAAACTTTGTTTTACTATACAGACGTATGATGTGAAATCAGGGTAGAATAGTAATGAAATTTGGTTTTTAGTCTTGAGAATGTGCCTCATACGAAACCAAAAATAATTTTAAAATTTACTAAAAAAAGAAGGTAATCGGATTTTCTTTACGCACTTTTCTATTAAAAATGTACTAAAAACGCGACAAATGTACTCAAAATTCGTTTATCTTTTGTTGTTGCTATTGACTCGACTAGCGAAAAATTGAATGAAATTTATCAATAACTTATTACAGCTAGTGATAAAATAATCTGTTAATAAAATAAAAAATCGCTTTAAACTTTATTCTTATGTTTTAAATTTCAATTTAAAGTTCCATCACACACACAAATTATTTCCTTGTCATATGGTTCCTAGTCAATATTTCTTTATATAACTTTTTGTTTTCCGATTTAAGTTGTTCAGGTTTTTCTACACTTTTTTATTTAATATTTTTTTGCATTAAAAATATTTTTTAATAATTTTTTTTCAATAAGTTTTATAAAATATCTGACATATTTCATTTAAGATTTTCTATAAAAAGAAACACTTTTGAAGAATTATGCAACTCTTGGGCAAATATTTTGACGTCAGCAATGGCCTTGAGTGCTCAGGAATTTGTAAATAAACACGTATGCAATAAAACAAAGAAAATTGTAAAAATTTGTAAAATAAAATTAATGAAAATCAAAACGCCAACTCTAAACATCTCTTGGAAAGTTAAAGATATCATTCGAAAGTTTGAAAAAAAACAAAAAATAAATAAAAAAATGATAAAGCATTCAAAACAGATATATTTTGGTAAGACTATATATATACCAAAGTCTTAAAAAAATATATGTATGTAAAAAATGTAAGTCAAAAAAATGGAGACAGTTTCATAACTATGAAGCAAAGATATTAAGGTTTGTTGTGAAATTTGGCTTTAAATTTTTGGCTTTTTTTTTTTAGTAGCGAAATTTGTTGTTATTTTTTGTTGAAATGATGCCTTGTATTTCTATTAATAATATCATTTTTTACTATTTATTTCTTCTTACAATTTTTCTATTTAATTTATAAAATATTTTTCACTCTCACCTTCAGTATAGAGTCCTAAAGGATATTTTATCTGGGAAATATATGAATAGATTTTTTTTTTGCTCAAATAGAAACACTCAACGAAATTAATTTTATTTTTGCAATAAATAAAAAAAATTTACACACACACACGAAAGACGAGCGAACAACGCTAAGAGGCTACGACGGTTATTATTCCGAATGCAACGAAGTCGACACAATTTTGCCAACTGAATCCAACGGATGCGCAACGGAATTTTAAAACCAAAAATCGCTTTAATCAAACGAAGCAACAAAAGAAAAGTGAAATAAAAATTAAATAAAAATAAAAATACAAAACAAAAAAATAGACGCTAAACCAAACGACTTATACAAAGCGCATTAGAATTTATACGCGTAAAAAAGAGAAAAAATCAAATATACTAATTAACAAGTTTTCCATCTCTTTCATACACTCCACTTTTATCTTTTCGCATTGCTATTTTTTGAATGTTTGAATTCTTTTAGATATTTTTTTTTTCAACTGTCAAAAAAAAGTAAGCAACTGTAATTAATATAAAAAAAATAAAACAAAAATTAAAATTAATTTAAAAATTTTAATTAAAATTAATTTAAAAATTTTAATTTTACTCAGTATTGTTGCTTAATAACTATCCTAATGTCAGAAGAAATTAAAAATTTCAATTTTGAAAAGTGCGCAGAGAAGATGAAACATAAATTTTTATAAAAAACAAACGGACTCGAGCAAGTTCGCCAAAAATGTGGGAAAAAGTGGATCGCTTACGCAAAATTGAAGAAGTTTTAATGATTTTTTCTTTTCATTTGCTAAAAACGACAGACCATAGGTATGTTCTAATAAGTTCAACCGAAAACCTTGAACATACTTGAGCATATTGTTATAAAAAGAATTTAATTTTTATAAATAAAGATACAGGTAACACTTTGAGCTATTTAAATTTTTTAACAATATATTTTAAAATGGTTAATTACGGACCTATCTCAAAAACTTAAGGTCAAAAAAAAGTAGAGAAAAAAATTGACTAGTTATTTACTATGGTGTTTTTAACTCCGATTTTGATACACTTTTAGTATGGTATAATGTTTAATGCCAGTCGTGCTGATTAACTTAATATGCATTACTGTCACTCGACCATTTTATTAGTGTTATATTCATCGGAAAATGCGAATATGTTTTTTGCGAAAATTCGTTATGAATTGGGTGCACCTAAAAAAGATGTGAAATGAAACAGTAATATTTAAGAACGGTTGTATTTTTACTACCACTTAGGCGAGGCGTAAAGTGAGGCCAGTGTTTTTGTAGCCTATGTATAAAAAAAGTAAATAATGCTTAAAGAATTTTTCCTCATTTCATTTCAATAAAAATTATCTAGTTTTAGCAAAAGCTTCATGCTTCATGTATTTATTCTCAATACCAATTAGAAATCAATAAAATAGGAAAACTTGGTGACGCGACGCTAAATATCGCGTGTTGCTAAAACGCGTGGCAAAGTAATCAGACACGGTTTCTCTTGCAAGACCGCAATGCTAAGTTTCAGCTAAAAATAATTATTGCGAATAATTTATTTGGAAAGCGCATTTTAGCTAATTTCGATATCAATTATGTATGAATTCTTTGATGACTAAAGAAAAATTACCAGAGGCATTCAGGCAACACCATTATCACGTGATTCTTATAAAGTCATAAGTCTCATATCAGGTTGCCTCACGTGCATTATACACGCTGCTCAATTAGCACCTAACCTTAAAATAAATCACATTTATTATAGTTTTTGTTTAAAATACACCAAATTCGGCCTTTCTTTCAGCAAAAAAAATCTTTCCTAAATGAAACACTAGATTTTGGGTGGCATTTTGTTAGAAAAAACTGCCTGCAATTTGAGAAAAATTTCACAGCGGTCTCTTATGGGCGGCATTATTGTGGTATATATATGACCTTTTAAAATACTTAACATGGCAAATCAAATATAGCAGCCAAAGAAAATAAAACCTCATTTTGTTAAAAACTTTATTACTTCATACTCAATTAAAATGAGTAACAAACTTTTTAGACAGAATTCTGCATTAAGAAAGTTGTCGACGTGTCAGCTTAAAATCGAAAGTATAAAAATTTTACCGACTCTTTTTTTGAACTCTTTTTGACTCAAAGGTATTTTTTTGAATTTCAATTCTAAAGCTTTGAAGTTGTATATTGTAATAGTGTTTCAAAAGTTAATTTATCATAATTGTAACAGAAGTTATAGCCATTCAAATATTACGTACCAGCTAATTTAAGCGCAATGTGGCGTATGAGCAACTTTTTATTTCAGAAGAAAATCAAGGCATTTTTCAAAAAATATGATAAATTAATGACTTATGCGCTATCTCCAGAAAACGAAATTGAATCTGAAAAATATGTTGTAATAGCCGGTAAGTCGTCAACTCGCCATGTAAGCATATAATGCAATTTTTGTATCGTTAAGTTTTTAAGCATACCATAAGCTTCAAAAAACCGTTTAATCAATATTTTTATTAATGAGATTTCTCAGAAAAGAAAAACATTTCTTTGACGTGGTCGTCTTTGGACTGTTTAGTAGATTTTTTATGTATTAAGTTTTCTGAAAAGTCTTGAAAAGGCAAATTTTATGAGCTAATTTCTGAAAGTTCTGGGTAAAGCTTTGACGCTGCTGACTTGATTCGTCTCACAACACATTTAAAATTTATCACCACTGCAGACACTAAAACATACCAGAGGTACCTTAAAATCGGATTAGGAGTCCCAATTATTAAAAATTACAGAAATAAATGTAAGGTTTTCGCAAATTATAAAAATTGGCTACATCTTTTTTAATTTGTATGTCGGACGAGAGGTCTTACAAAATATTGATATTAACGTTTTTTAAAACAACTAATTAATTACATAAGCTAATAGAGAAATTCGCTTACAAGCCAATTAATTATATGTCGTTTTAATCTCAATTTTCATTTTAAATATCACTGCTAAGCCTAATAAAGGGTGTTCCAATAAGAGCGTCGGATCTAGTGTTGGAATTAAGCACATTATTTACTCAACAAGTGACCATATTTTTAATTTCTTTGTGTTGAAAAATGTTGCGATTAAGTGTGGAACAAAATATTGGAAAAATTCGCTTTACTGTTGCTTGCTTTTTCAATGGCATCGTTGCATATTGATCGCTTGATTATAACAATAACACGTTGGATATCCGGCTCTTCAGTCTGCCAACATAAAAACCACAACAAACAGTGACGCGAAATTGATACATTTACTTCTCATAAATAACTCTTGGGTTTCTCTACACCCCATACTCGAAAACTTTGCTTGTTTACATATCCATTCAGTGGAAAGTGTGCTTAATTTTTTATTGAATCTAAACAACGATAACACGTTGTCATCTCGTGTAATGTTCAATATTTACTAATCGAAACAGTGTCAGATGCCTTACTTGAAAAATTTTTAGAGCTGCCAATCTCATAGAAAAAAAAAATGGCGCAAAATTCAAATCTGGCGCTCCTATTGAGGCTGCCTTTACCTTATAAAAAGCAGAATAGCAAAGATACATAAATTTGTTCGACAAACTGAAAATTTCTTTGAAAATTAATAACTAACAAAACATATTTATTAAAAACAAAATATTTTGCATTTCTCTCGTAACAAACATCGTAGTCTTTTTATGGCGCACTTTAAACTGAGCATAGACTTCAAAACATGCTGAACTTTTTTATATATGCCAGAAATGTGTTAAAACGTCATTTTCAGAAGCATTTTTACCTTTTTCAGTATTCATTTACAATTGCAGTTAAATTTGTTGTTAAAATAATTCTTCTTAGCGATATTGTAATATAGCACTTTTTTTGAATTTTCTTTTTTAAACTTTTTATTTACTTATTTTTTTTGTATTAATTTGTAGCTTCTTTTTAACTTTTTTTTATTTTATAAAGTATTTTTCACTTTTTTACGAAAACTTCGCGTAATTTTTATCTTTCGAATAAAACGATAACTCTCTAACTTGTTTGCTTTTTACGTGATGAACGTCGAATGTCAAGGGGACTATGAAAACATCCAATTCAAAGCAAAGAGTTACACAAAAAATTTCAAACTAAAGCTTTTTTGTGACGATGCTAGGCAGTTCGCAAGCTTTGAAATAAAAAATAAGCAAAAAACAAACGAAAATAAATTATACTGAAACGTAGAAAACAATTTCAAAGAAAAAAAAATATCTTTGTTTACAATTAGTGTTTTATTTATTTATTTTCTACACATTTTAGTTTTTAAGAAAAACCTCAAAGAGTAGCGCTCCAAAGGAGAAAAACTAATTTTGTTTGTTCTGCTCATGACACACTTTTGTTGGTCGTAAACAATAACAAAAATAACAACAGAAATTACAACAATTTTCATTGTTATTATGTTTATTTATTCGATTGTTGTTTTTTTTTTTTTGTTTGTGAGTAAACGCAAACAAGAGCAAAGCTTTTAAGCTTTACGCGCAATTGAGAGCAAACGCGTGAGGAACTACGATCAAAACAAATAAATAATGAAAAATCCATATCTACCAAAAACAAAAAACAAATTTTTTTCAACCATTGTTAGTTTTTGTTGTTACTATAATATGACTAAGCTTAAAAGCAACGACACGTGTAGACGTTTTAAATAAAACGCTCTCTTGTTTTTTATTCTTTTTTAGCTTTATTGCGTCAACGATAGTTGCGCAGCCCCACTTTATTGTTGCTTTCGTGATAGTGCAAAGTCCACGGAGTTTAAAAATAAAATTAGTTTTTGTAAAAAAAAGACTGAAATTAAATAGAAATCAATTGAATTTGAATCTAAACTAAATAAAATAAAATTGAATTTGAATTGAAGTTGAATTTGAATTGAATTAAAACCCAATTGAAATTATAGTTTAAGTAATTTGACATTGAATTGAATTTGAATTGAAATTGAATTGAAATTGAATTGAAATTGAATTGAAATTGAATTGAAATTGAGTTGAAATTGAATTGAGATTGAATTGAAATTGAATTGAAATTGAATTGAAATTGAATTGAAATTGATTTGAAATTGAATTGAAATTGAATTGAAATTGAATTGAAATTGATTTGAAACTGAATTGAAATTGAATTGAAATTGAATTGAAACTGAATTGAAATTGAATTAAAATTGAATTGAAATTGAATTGAAATTGAATTGAAATTGAATTGAGATTGAATTGAAATTGAATTGAAATTGAATTGAAATTGAATTGAAATTGAATTGAAATTGATTTGAAATTGAATTGAAATTGAATTGAAATTGAATTGAAATTGAATTGAAATTGAATTGAAAGAAAATTCTGTAAAAATCCAGCTCTAAGCTACATAAATAATGTTGAACATGTAGTTGTTGCTGCTGCTCCACTGGTTGTGGTTATTTTTATTACATTAGACGCTTTTCTGTCTACCACTTCAATTTTGCACACTTTGCGCAATTAACACAACAACAACAATAGCAAGTACAATTATACTAATCAAAAATAATAATAACATTAACAACAACAACTAGTACGTACAGCGAATGTAGTGCAAGCACATAAAAAAGTAAGCAGTTCAAGTTGCCTTTTTTTGTTGCTTATGATTTTATTGTTGTTGTCTTTTTTTTTGTGTGCTGCTATTGTTGTTGCCGCTGCTAATATTGTGATTAGAACAATTTTTAATTTGCGATGATTTGCATTTTCTTTGTGTGTCAATGGAACGAGTGCAATTTACAGTGAAACAAAATCATTGAAATTTGTAAAATAAACGGGGAGTGACCATGAATAAAAGAGACAAGGAAGAGAAATTATTACAACTAAGCAATTGTAATGAAGTTAACAAAATTATGTTAGGCCCACAGAAAAACAACAATCGACAAAACGTAGCAGTGGTACATTTTTAGTGCCATCTTATTCAGAAAATTTAGTGGTACTCGTACTTTATGAAATGATCAAATTTTAGCCCTTCCCACATTTGAAGTTCTAACGGCGAGAGATATATTATTATAAGAGTAATATATGTATATGTATATACTCAGACTATGTGATCGATTGCAACCCGCCTCAATTATAGAATGCTGGGTGTACCAGCAGTGTTCAGGAGTTCATTAATTAGCTCTGAATTAAAAATGTGAATATGCAAGTACATATTAACGGGTGATTTTTTTGCTATTTTTTTTTTTGCAGTAAAAGTTTTTTGACACTTAACGCGTGATTCGTAGCATCTTTCAACACCAAAAATGCTCATTAAAATTTGCCATTTTACCATGATAGACCAACAAATCAATAGCTCTTGCAAACCATTGAATTTTACTATCAAAATTCGTGCTCTTTGAGAAATGAGAAGATCCAATTTTTTATCGAAAACATTTCCTTCAGCGACCAAGCTCATTTTTGGCTCAATGAGTACGTCAACAAACAGAATCGACGAATTCGGTCTGAAGAACAGCCAGAGGCAATTCAAGAGCTGCCAATGCACCCTAAAAAATTCACTGTTTGGTGCGGTTTGTGGGTCGGCGGCATCATTGGACCGTACTTTTTCAAAAATAATGGAAATCGCAGCGTTACAGTCAATGGAGTATGGTACCGTGCAATGATTACCGACTTTTTTTTTAGCCCAAAATGGAAGAATTGGACATGGTTGACATATGGTTCCAACAAGACGATGCCACATGCCATTTTGGAGAAGTCCATTAGCCGCCAAGATCATGCAAATTTGACCCCACTAGACAATTTTTTGTGTAACTACGTGAAGTCACACGTGTACAAGGAGAAGCCAGCCACAATTGCAGCACTGGAAGACAATATTACAGCTGTCATTAGTGAGATACCAGCCGAAATTTTGGAAAAAGTATGCCAAAATTGGAAAGTAAATGAAAGGAATTATATATCGCTTCAAATAAATATTTCATTCACTATTGCAAATTTTTTATTTTTTTTTTTCAATTTTCATAAACCAAACGCTTAAAAAATTAACCGTTATTTCAAACCCCTGTAACTCAGATGCTAGCTTTATTTATAAGTTTTAGTTGCTTGAAGACCATAAGATGCTTTTCTGGCAACTCAAATGCATGCTATACAAAGACATGAAATAGAAAGCTGTTACAAACCCGGAAATATCTTTAAGTCAAGTTGAGTGTCATGATTAATTATAGCTGGTACAATCTACATAAATATCTTTATATTAAATGATTTTCCCTTTTAATGCAATTGAACAGATGCATTTAATAACGTTTATTTTTCTTATTGGATAAAAATTTTCACACGCGCGGCGTTTTTTAAAGTGCGACATATCATCTTGGTGGAAATTTTGTTTATTTTTGTTAAAAAGCCTAAAAGTTACCATAGTATAAGTACCAAATGTAATAACTCGAAAACATTGTTTATAGTAAATAACTAAATCAACTATACACAAAATTATGATAAGATTAAGAATATGGATTTTGTCTGTCTAAACCATTTCCCTTGTCTACGAAAACAAACAATAAATAAATAAGTGATAAAAAAAAATTTCCTATCGACTACAGCTGGTTCTTAACAACAAACGAATGATTGCGTCAGTCTTAGGTATGATAGATTCTAAAATTCAAATAGTTTTTTTTAGTTTAATGCTTATAAGCAAAAAATGATGGTCCTGTGAAAAAAATAAACTTTTAAATTTTTACAATTATCTAGGTTTGGTTATAGCTATCAAATGGCAAGCATAAAATGCGAAATAAAAGGGTGTTTTTGAAACTAGACACTTGTTAATTAAGTTTAAGTACAACGTTTTTTTTTTGTGCTTATAAAAATAATGTATTGACATTTAAATATGTGTTATTTTAGCGGAAGTATTGGTAATTCTAATATTTTCGAGTCAGTCACTGGACCAACAACAATTAAAGCTTTCGAAATCAACACAACTCGTGTTATCATTTTTCAATTCGTTTTCGGAAGATATTCCATTTATTTTGGGAAAAAATTCCTTTTGTGGGATTTCTCATTTTTATTTAGACCAAAACAATAAGCTCATATTTTTATTTTTTTATTTTTCCTCGCACGTTTAAAAGAAAAAAAAAAACTTTCTTCGTAAACAAAGCCAAGCCTAGCATGCGCAGGTATAAAAGTACAGTGGGTTAAAATTTCAAAATGTTAGTTGATGTTGTTGCTTTTGTAGTTATTGTTGATTAGATTTTGATAAGCTATTATTTTTATGCGTTGCAAAAACGAAAACATACTGCATCATAAGAGAGAGAAAAAACTGCGCAAGTGTTTTTCTTTTTAATTTTTCCAAGAAATAACCAACAAAAAAAAAGAATCTAAAGGAATTTGTGACGTAGTACGTCACACGCGCCGAATTCTGTTTTTTGCTCACTTTTTGTGTTTATTATTTTTTTACTTTTTATCTACTCTTAGATTTTTGTTTTTGCATAACAATTTGTTTTGTTTTTCTACCATATAATAAATGTTAGCCATCCGGTGTTGTTTGATTTGTTGTTGTTTTTGTTATTCTTACCTGATTGCTATTTTTGTGTTTTCTTTATTTTAATCAAAAAAAAAAAAACATTTTTTTCTGGCACTTTAGTTGGCAGAGTTTTTTCGTTTCAGTTATTAAATTTTTGGTAAATATTTTTTTAAGAAAGAACCACCTTAAACGAAAATGGGTTTTTAAATAAAAAAATCCAAAAATGTATATTAATAAGTGCGAAAATACTCGAATTCTCAATTTTTACAAAAAAAAATGTGCCTAATAAAATGAAAATCCGCTCGAACGTATAAATAAAACTACGCCCAAAGCTAATTGAAAAATGACCATAATAAAAAAAAAAGCGAGGTAAAAAATAGGTACAAATTTTGGGTGTTAATTCTTTAGAAAAATTCACTTCAAATTCTTATAGTTTTCCATGTAAATATGGCTTACAAAGTATCGAATTTACTTAATAATGTTTGATTGATTTTAACCCATATCAAATCACTTTAGTCGGCACGTAAGACCACTAAGCATCTACACGGCAGCATAAAAATTTATATCAGAAATCACTGGGTGAGGGCGTAATTAGAACGGTTTATTTGTCATTACATTGATTAAAGAACAGGATGCGAATCTGTTCGCACGTGTTCTAACTATCAACAAACGACTCACATTGTAACTTTTTTGATTTTCTCGTAAGTCGTTTAGTTGCTGATAGGGGTCTCGTGGAAGAATGATTGGAGCGGCATGTGAAAGTTGAAGTGTTACTACTTATATAAAGAAAAAAGTACATATGATGTCATAGTCATTTGAATGAAGGTCAAAGCTAGATCTACTCACGTTTTTTTTCGATTTTTCGCCTCTACGTGGTAATTATACTCATTGTTTTTTCTTGTAAATTGTATCACATAGCTGTTGAATCACGCAAAAGATATATGAGTATCACTTCTGCCAGAGACACTATACGCCGTGTCCTATGAGCTGTGTAAACTTTGCGATCAAATCGCTAATAAAAGACGAACTATGGAACATAACATGCAATACAAGAAGCACGCAAGTTTTGATTTTAAAGCTGATTTGATATTTCACGCAGTGGCTTGCGTCACGCTTTCTTTTTTTATACGATTATCTCAGCAGCCATAGGACTCTCTTTATTGGTATGGCTCTCTCTTCAACACAAAATTGAACGCAACGTACTCGCGTAGGACACGGCGTAAAAGTTATGGTTATGTGCAAGAGATTTTATTCGTTACAAAGCACTAAGATACACATAGCGTTTGTGGTTGTAGATAATCATCATTATCCAGCAGGGTGAATAATTTTTAATCAACGTTAGATAAGCCTACTGTGTACGCTATAATCAGCAACCGAAAGACGAAATAGGAATACTGAACCCGGATCACACATCGGTTTTTCAGTTTGTATTTAAAAATGTTTATGTCTATAAAAATCAATGTAAATTTAAATGATCTATTATCAATGAGGAAAGTTTATTTGTGTTTTTGACTTTCTTAAATACCCTTAAGTATGCAGTCTACCCATGGTCTCAGATGTAACACAGCAGACCACCTAATCCACGCCGCTGCAAGGAATCCGCGGGAAAATTACCCTTTGCATAAAAATGTATTGCCATTACGCGCACTTTTTTTGCTGTTGGAGTAGTATAGGCGGGGGCAGCAAAATGGGCGTGAACTAAATCTCATTTTGCTAGGGTTTTTGAAAGTCAAAAATGAGGAAACTTTTATTTATGTTTTAGTGAATAATAATAAATCGATGAAGAAAATTTGAATGTATAGGTGGAAATTTTCAAAGCGAAATATATCTCATTTTCCTAGTTTTCAATCTGAAAAATGAGGACCTTTTTTTTTGGTGAGTTAAATTAATTTTTTCTTAAAAAAAACACAAAAAATTCATTCTGTAGGAGCGGCAAATAAGGTCGCCCGAAGTGCACGGTGTGCCTCTGAGCTTAGGGTATTTAAATTTTTAATATGGCCCAATATGACACACCCACTAGCTTTATATCCGTCTATAAATAACTCAAATTTTTAGTATCTCTAGCTTTGTATCGCTAAAAAACCTGTAGCACCACTGTTTCTAATTTACTTTGAATCACCTTGAACTTGACAGCCAAAGACTTTTTATTCCAAAAAAAAAACAGGCATTTTTGATATTTTTATTGTATTTTAAGTTATGTGAAATTTTTTGTTTACAAAACAAGACAAGTTTTCATAACAAAATATTTTTTTTTTTTTGTTTTTTCATAAAACGATAGAAAGCTAAAATTAAAAAATAAATAACGCATCTTCAAATATTTGAAAAATTGAACATCAGCTGATTTAGCTAATAAGCAAATAAGTTCGGTAAGCATAGCTGACCTAATTTAAATTAGCCACACCAGAGTATGCAATTTAAACGAACAATTTGAAGACACTTTGTTTGACGGAGGAAATTGCGATTTCGCACAGTGCACAGTGACAAATCTTATATAAGGCAAAAACTTTCGATTGAGTTACACAGAAAACCAAGTTCTATCCTGTCATGATCCGAAACCAACCAACTACAAAGCATCATATTTTGAGACCTCATCTAAGGTGGACTATTTTAACCAAAATGTATACAAGCTTTTCTTCTCTAAAACTTTGGACTATATGTATATTTTTTGACACCAAGCATATGCGAATAACTGTTGCAGTCTCAAATAATGGCAATTTTATCCAAAAAAGTCCTGTTTTTAAGAAATTTGAGAACCACCTAATTTGTGTAAGATCGTCTTTTGTCAAAAAATCAATAAATTTCTTGCTTATTTAATACCATTTTACATCATTTCATTTGAGCTATATTTTTTAAATAACTGACTAAGCCCCGCCTTGTACCTCGAAATTTAATTTCAAGGTCAGTCGTAATATCTTAGACACAAAAACAATTCAAGAGTCAATGCGCAAATGTCAAAATATTGTTTATTAAAATAATAAGAACTTCATAGATAACGATATAAATGATATCACAACGCACTTATTTATTTGTAATAATAATTAATACGTAATATATATATGAGATATATTGTAATATATTTTCCACACTCACAATTTCAAAGTTGAAATAAATATTTGAAAGACTTTTGAAATATTTTTCATGATTTTGCCACATAATTTTATCACACTGCCATTTCATTATCAAACTCGTATCCTATGTGAGTTATATCATCGTCTGGAATTTTAGCGTCAGGAGAATACACGAGTATACAATAGTCCTCATCATCTACTCCTATGTATGACGCTTTGAAAATTTTCAAAATTAAAGACAACATTCCTTAAAGTTCTCACGTAAAATCACTTTTTAAGTGTGGCTGACAGATGTATTTGTTCGGATTTTAGTTAGACACCTCTACTATTTATACCTCACGTTTTGGCAAACAATGCCGTGAAATGTGACAAATGCATTAAATTTAATTTTAAATGCATTGAATTCAATATTAGCCCAGTAAAGATGTAGTTTAATTTTAACTTTTCAACCCAATACAGACTTTTTGAGTTACAAAAAGGTAAAATGGAATTAAGAAAGTTAATATGAAATAACGAAATCAGTAACTTGTTAAGAGCAAAATCATTTTTCCACAAGTTCTCAACAAAAAAATCGTCGTTTAGCTTCTGGTACTTGAAATACTCTTAATATGGGAGAAACAAAGTTTTTAAAGGGGGTCCCCATAAGAGTTTTACAGCTCTAAAATTTTATGTATGACATCAGCAAGGAAAAATTAAGCGACAATTTTTCTGTGAGGTCTTGCAAAAACTTAATCTTGAAAAAGCTTTACATAACTTTAAAAAAAATTAAAAATAGGTATGCAGTAACCTTCTTTAGCAGAAGAAAGTTGTTTTAAAAAAGAAACTATTAAAATCGGTTCAGTATATTTTGCGCCAAAGCGTTACCAATCATTTTCATATAAGCAACTTTATATAAATAATAAATATTTGGAGGTTTACAACGCTGTAGCGAAAAAACTATAGGTTCTACGGAATAAATGCTTAAGACATGACTTAAAAGGAATTACATAAGCATTCATTTGATATTAGAATATATTTTGGAAAACGCACACATTACGAGATATGCTCAAAAAACTCATTAAAATACAGTTTTTCGTTTACTATCTATTTTCGACACTATAAGGATCAATCATAATCAAAAAAAAATAATTTTCCCATCAATATTACGCAATTGTTGAATTTACTGTGCGGAGTACACAAGAGCGGTTCACGAAAAGCCATTACATGGTGAAGTGGTTAGACCGTATTTCGTTGAAACTGCGGAAATAGTGAGTAGCAGTTAGCATTAAAATTAATAAAAATTTATTAAAATGAAATATTGGAGATAAACAGCGCTATGTTGTGTTATTCATTATAAATAATACCACCGTCTAAATTCAACCAAATATCCGAAAATAAAGTGAACATTTGCGCAGCAAATATTTGCCTCTTTTAAAGTTTGTTCAGTTTGTATAATGGGCGTTTTTCACTTGAGTGATTAGTCAGTTAGCCACACTGTAGATCCTCCAATCTGAGCCGTCTTTTTGAAGGTTTGCGCTATGAAGAAGTTGATTTTTGAAACCATTTTCAACCTTCTTTAAATGTTAAGTGTATGAGTTAAATGTCATGTATGAGTTAACTTTATTTAATTGTCCGCATGTTTAAAATAAAAGTCGTCAATATTTTATCAAAAATTATTTACGTACAAAATGCTGATTAGAATCTAATCGAAATGCTAAACAGCTGAAGTCATTCACAATAAAAAACGAAAACGCTGTTTGCTGTCATTGAACTTTCTAATCTTTTGCTTTTAAAATTAAAAAAAAATTTTTTTTTGTTTATTTTTTTTTTGTTGCAAAAATGCAATTAATGATGAGAACAAATTAGAGCAGTTCTCCTGGGGGGTGGTTTAACAAGTTTAATGCGCACTTTTAAATTTTTTTTTTAATAAAATTTGCGTAGTCTACAAAACGTCAGTTTAGTTATACTATTGCTGCTTCTTCAAGGTATTTGACACAATTATTTTTTTTTTTTTTGAATAAATTTTAAAAGCTTTAAATACGCAGTTTTTATTAGCTCTAAAAATACATTTATTAGATTGTATATTTAATTTAAATTTATTTTTTTATTTTAGATTTTGAAATTTTGACGCTGCGCTTAATAACTTGTACTACGAGTGTGCTAGCAATGTGATGGGTATGTTGTTTTACTGTTAAATCTATTTTAGGTAAAATTACTATTATAATTAAAAAAGCTTTTAAGCTTAGCTTTGTAATGATAATATGCATAATAATAATGCTATAATTAAAACATTAGAAATGTAAGGTATTAATAATTTATTCACCCCAAAATCGAGTTTTAATTTTTTTTTTTTTTTTTTTTTGTTTTTGACCAATGCACCACCTACCCACCTATTTTATTTAGTAGGACAAAAACCACAATAGCAATTAATACTAAAGTGTGTGTATGCGTTTGTATTGTATGTGTATGTTACTTGCTTTACTTAATTACATTCTGACCACAAACCTAATTGTGTATTGCTGCTTGGTGAAATGTATTTTTGTGGTTTTTGAAACGAAATGACTCAGGCATGGTGTCTGTCTGTAATGTGGTATCGTTTAATATTTACCTGCGGCAATAGTGGAAGTTTGCTCAGTTTGATTAAAATTTTAATGCAAAAAATTTTTAATATCTTACGCATGGAATCTTAATGTTTTTATTATTGCGCATGCATATATACAGGGTGTATGAATTTTTAACATTTCTATTAGGATAGAGATGTTTGCAAAACCCAGTTATAGGTAATTTGGGTAGACATGACGACGCACGATATATGTAAATTTAAAATATCGGTTTCAAGATCTGATTGCAAGGGATCATAGTATTTATGGTCTAGTACATTAACAAAATTCTAGTGCATTTTGCAAAGCAAAATATCATCCTTTAAGAGTTAAAATTGGCATTCTACCTCATTCAATTCATGAACTAAAAAATGTTTCATGCTACATCACCAAAATACTAGAGTTTACAAAAAAATTAAATACTTGCATTTCGTTTTATTAGAGTTCGTGCACCGGTTGACATTTTAGAACATAAAACAGTTCAGTAACCTTTTAACTGATTAAATGTCATCCTTCCCAAAATTAAAAATCATAGTATCATGTTGTCTTATCCATATAGCTAACCCTTTTTTAGGGTTCAATCTATCTCTATATAAAATTTTATCAAAAGCGGTCCATTAGCTTAGCTGTGAAATGGTATTTTTCTGTCAGGGACGTGGCACCGTTCACTTAAGAATAAATAACTTTCCTCCGGGATCAATCTATCTCAATACCAAATTTCATAAGAATCGTTTCACAGGTATAACTCAAAAATCTTTTTTAAGGGCGTGGCACCATCTATTAAAAACAAATAAATATCTTTCCTCGGGGTTCAATCTATTTCTTTATCGAATTTCTTCAAAATTAGTCTATTAGTATTTTCCTGTTTTTGGCGTGGCACTACCCACTTAAAACCAGTATCTTTACAATAGCAGCAATCTATCTTCATACTAAATTGCCTCAAAATTTTGGTTGCTGCTCAGCGGTGACTGTTTTTTAACCAATAAAAGAATACA
The DNA here is from genome assembly GCA_963680825.1 of Meiosimyza decipiens. Lineage (NCBI taxonomy): Eukaryota > Metazoa > Arthropoda > Insecta > Diptera > Lauxaniidae > Meiosimyza > Meiosimyza decipiens. The sequence continues at coordinate 23,844,066 of OY804258.1, read as the reverse complement.
GAGTTTTTAATAGCTTTTCTAAAAGTTCAATTATCTCCTTTCCGAATTTCATCAACATTTTTCTGTTAGTGCACGGCACCGCCTATTGCATCCACCAAAGCTACGAAACTTCAACTTCAGAGATTGAAAATATTCAATCGCAATCTTGCAGAGTTCATACGAAAACAAGGAAAATTATAATCGGTGCTGCCGAGTTTGAAGTTCAGAACGTTTTTCTGAAATTCGAAAGAACAACTCTTCACTACCATCTCCATAAGTTTTCAGAGTAGGATAGAGCAAGAAATGCGTAAGAGACAAGCAAATAAAGACGGCGGCGTCTAGTTTATGTATGCATTAGTACTCGACACATATTTACTTAGCTCGTCACTTTCTTAGAGCTAGCGAGTGTCGAGTACTAATGTATACATACTCGTACATGTTCTCTTGTTAACTAATTCAGCCCCCGCATGTACTTTGACAGTGGTTAAAAGCACAATAACATCAGCCCAGATAAAAGAATCGTATCTCTACTACGAAGCAGCAACATTTACTTTTATTAAGAATACCGCCTAACTTGTAATTTACTCTGATGAAGTTTTTTGGGTATATACCCTACAAATGCGTTTAAAAAACAATGTCAATATACATACGAGTAGTATGTACATATGTACAAACATTTTGTAAATATTTTCACAACATAAAAAAATCCATTATATTAATCAGCTCATGCTTGTGCAAACAATTGCACACAAACACCATGTAAATAGTGCCCCTACCTTAACCCTTACACATGAGGACAATAGACATTTACACTAACAACAAGTGTGAACAAAGTACAATATATACATCACCAAAAAATAATTAAAGGGCAAAGTTCAAAAAATTGTTGATACAGGATATGGTGGAAAAAAATGCTGTGTTCATGCACTTGGAATATTTAGTCATAAATGAAAATTGCAAGATTGCTTGATGCATTAGGCCTCGAAGTTTACACTTATAAAATTAATCTCATTTGAAATATATTTTTAAGTACTCGAACTTTAATAACGGGTAATTTTTTAAGAGTTTGGTATGTGAATGATATATTTATTTGGAGCGATACATCAATTCCTTTTATTTACTTCTTAAAGATTATTTTATGTAAATGTTGCCCGCGGCTGAGCCTGATGTGTTTCATCCGTGAGCTCCAGTTTTGTCTTACTTTTCCAGCATTTCATTCGGTATCTCACCAACCGGTATGTCTCCACAAAAAATAGTCTAGTAGGGTCGAATCGCATGATCTTGGCGCCCAATAGACTGATCCAAAACGTGAGAATAATTGCTCACCAAACTCGCCTCCCAAATGGTATCGCATGCCGTGTGGCATGTGGGACTGTTTTGTTGAAATCACATATCAACCAATTCCAATTCATATATTTTGGGCAAAAAAAAGTCGGTAATCATCGCACGGTACCTTGCTCTATCCGCGAAATTGAGAAAGAATTTATAATGAAAGAAACAGGACACAGATAGGATTAGTACTAATATTCTCATAAAAAATCTGGCATAAGTTATAAAAATTGCATCATATGTGCGCCTGGAATTCAAAATTTTGTAACATAGCCGGCCAAAAAAAACAAAACCTTTTTAATATTTTTGACCAGAAAAAAATGTCAAATTGAAGGAAATTTAAGGGAAATATTTTTTTGTTTTAGTAGGCCGGCAATTTCTTTTTCTACTTCGCAACTCTGTGCAAACATTAAAAATTATCAAATACGAAAAACATTATAGTTTAGATAAATCGATAAACTCGAAAAATATTGAATAAAGTTCGAATATTAAGGTTTTATAAGAGTTTAAAAGTAATGGAAACATCGCAAAAGTCGTAAAGAGTTTTCAAAGTTTTTTAAAACATCTTAATAAACATAATTTTAAGCTACAAATACTCTATTGAAAAATATTATACATGTCAAAACTTTAAATTCTAAAAGGAAATGTTTGTCGTCACATAACGCCACTCTGTATACAAATAAGTACCTTTTTTTTTAATCACGTTTGTTCGTTGGAAATCTGTGGCTTTACTTGATGAAAAGTAGTGAACAAGTCGTCAATACAACATAGACATAACAAAATGAAAAAACCAACCACGAACGGTTGTGGGATATAACAAAAAGAAAAAATTTGTAACATAAACGATAAGAAGAAAAAAAATTATGAAGACGAAGAGAAAATCAATAAAGCTGAAAGGTCCTTTATAGAAAATAAATGCATTCTTTGTTTTCATATGAATGCATTTTTGCATTCAGGTAGATATCGTAAAACTCCAACAAAAGAAATTCAGAAGTCAATTATCCTTTAGCCATCACCTCGTAAGCAGAGCTGAACATTTTATTTTCATAATACAAGTAATTACCAGTACCAGTATGGATATAAATATGTACAGTTCATAGAACTAAAGAGTCGGAAATACTACTTCGTAACATGTACTTCAAATAAGGGTAGCTTTTTGTCTTAGACGAGATATACCAGACCACGATTTGGTCTGGTTAGGATTTAAGTAGGATTTCTTTTTTTTTTTTAGAAAGGCCACATGCTATTCCAGCAATATGTGTCCCATTTGAAAGATTTTAGTGAGTTATTTGTTTTCAAAAATTTTATCCACATTTTCTCAACACTTTCTACCAAAAGTTGGCCATACTTAAATTATTTTATTGTATGTACTTACATCGTATTATTCCTGTTGATTGCCAGCCCAAGCTGAAAGGCTTATTTCTATATGTTACTTCAAATACTACCCGGGATTGGAATATATAACGGCAATAAATAATTTGTACTAACTCGGTGAATACAGACAGAGTCAAGTAAAATGTTTTAAAGCTAAAAATTAAATTAAGAAATATTGATTGTTTCCATTATATGCCACATTATTTTGATAAATGCACAACTTCGCATGTGCTTTTTGAAGAAACCGCTGTAACAATCGACTTGAAGTCATGAATTTTAAGTACCCATGATATGAGTACTATAAATGCGAAATATCCGGCGAATGAAAGGTCTAAAAGTGTTTCTAGCAACAATAGTTTCAATGACTGCCAGTTTTGTTTCAAAAAACAGCTCAAGTTGTAAGTTTTTTTTCATACAAATTCAGTAAAAATAAACTCTCCACCCTTTAGGAACTCAGCAACTGACGCTTTGATCGATTAACGATTTGCTATTTATGATAGGTTTTCCATTGATAATGAAGATGAAGAATTTACGAAAACTTCGTTAGGAAAATACCATAATCGTTCGAATGCTAACGAACGCTTCCTTACGTTATCATGGAGAAAGTTTTCTACTTAAGATAACGACAATGATAACTCTCTTTGGGCAAATTGTGCTTAACATTTTAGAAGTGGACGGTGGTTTAAAAATTTATGTAAACATCTGGCAACACTGTGCTCTTTGACAACCAACCATCTTGACAGGTATGCATCTTTGTTTATAAACACTGCATATTAAAGGCGAAAGAGAGAGAGAGTACAAAAAAAGGGTGAGCAAATTCTATTTTTAACTTAATTTTCAAAATACATTCTCCCTACATATTCTTTGACCCTCTCTCTCTTCATTCTATCTTTTTCAAAACTTTTTGAATTTCCCCTTTTTTACCATCAGCGCTGCTTACATATTTATCACTCTCTATGGTTTTACACACTATTTTGTTTACAAAATAAATCCTGCGCATTGAAGTACGTATCCTTAATATCCTTGTTATTTTTATTTTTCTATTTACTTACTATTTTTGTAGCTATTTTTATGTTGGAGCATAGCTAGCTACATGGAAGGTTAATGGAGAAATTTTTTTGTTGTACATATATATTCCCAAACAGATTAATGCTCCCAGCTATTCATTCATACTTTGAGAATGTCCTTGGAGAGTAATTGAGCTTGAATGGCAAAGTCACGAGAGCAAAACAACAAGTGCAAGTGCCTGCACAGAGTTTCAACTATTTCCGAGGTCTCCCTAGCATTGAAAAGTATTAAAATGTGTACCTTAAATTGGTTTATATTTAATATAATTGAATATTTGGACATTAATAAGGGTGTACCTTGTCCATTTTAAAATTTTTGCATTCATTTCATGTTGTTACAAAATTAAATTATTTAGCCATCTTCTATGAAAATTTTATTAACTTATTCAACAGTGCTACAGGATAGTTTGCCTCCATCATCTTTCGGAAACCAAGGTAAAATAAAATGATAATAAATGCCAGAAACCCATACAGATCTCGGAAGCGCTGTTTTTTTCGCAGGATAGAAGAGTAATATTTAGTTCCTCGCCAGTCAATAGCACTTGGCTTTCATTGTTCTCTGTTAATAAGCATATCTATGTTTTAAACTGGAGTATAATTCTGAAAGTCGAATTCGGAGATAGCAGAGCAGCTAAAAGTATTGTTTATTCTTTAACCCACTGACGATTGACTTTTAAGTACTCTAACTACTAGACTACCGAAAAACACATCTTAGGCTTATATTTTAAGAATAGAATTCCGATTTTGCAACAGAGTAACCATGATATAATCTTGAAGAAGGACGTTTTTCTTATGAATTTTGCCGAACATAGTTATAATACATCACGTCCCATTTTTTTATCTGCATTTGAAGGTTAAGTGATCATAAGAGGTTGAAGAGGTAAGATGTTGCAAGTACATACATATATAAACTGCTGATTAGCCCATTTTTAATACATATTTAGCTGTTTTTTAGACATTTTTAACCTTCAAATACAGATATAAAAAAAACAGGACATGCTGGACAAAATTAATATGAACAACGTTTTCCTTCAGGATTAAACCGTGACTACTTTGTTGCAACAAAAATCTTCATTTATATTAGACTGTGTAATTTACGTACGAATAAAATTAGTAACGCCTACTAATTGCCTCAAGTCAATGGCTTAAAATATTTTATATAGTATACATAATGATTTCATGTCAACGAACTATTATGTGCTGTTGTAAATTGCTAGGAAAAGCAACAATTCAATGTTTGTTATTAAGGAAAAATTGTGGTTGTAAGGCACAAACCGAAATAGGGTAGTTTTCAACCCTTCAGGAGTAAACTCAAGAAAACTTATTATTAAAGAAAATTGCGTCATAAATAAAGGAAAGAAAAAGAAATTTCCTTTAAAGTAAAATTAGCGCTAAAGTACTACTACTGTAAAGGATTTATATAAAAAAAATTATCTTATTGGATACTTTCATATTTGAATTTCGAAAAAATAGTAGTTTAATATTTTCAAACTTCACTATAGAACTGTATGTTAGTTTTTCTATTTGATGATGGGAGATAGGATCTGATCTACATAAATGCCAAATGAAATTGTTCTAAGCGATGCAGTTCTTAAATAATAAAATCAACATCTATTTTAAATTTTGTTTAATATTATAGTTTTGGAAAACTAGCATGTATCGAAATTTAGGTGAAATGCAAAAAGATTTATATTTCAAAATTCCAACTTTGTACATTTCTTTTAAAATTGGCAAGAATTTACTATGTACTCAATAAAGTAATGCAAAAACTTTGCAATACCAAACGCTTTCAGGTACCACAATTCAATTGGTTTGCGTGCTTTCCCAAAATTTCTCTTGCTGTAGGCGTAAAATTTATATTTTTGTTTGTTACCAAACATTTCAAGGATATTTTGATGATGGATAAGGGTTTCTTATTGTATTTTATTTTTTTTTTTTGCCTTTTATTAAATGTATCCAGGATTTTTTGCAATTCTTGTGTAACATAAGCAAAAACTGTTAAATAATATGTCACAAATGATTTACCAAGGCAACGGATGACCTCATCATAGACAGTATGGTCGAACGGAAATCTGATATTATTGTTGAAACGATGAATGTGTTTTAGGAAAAAGGGTCATTTATTGTTGTTGCACAGTTGCTATAGCATATTAACGGTATCAGATGTAGACATTTCTTATAGGCTTTTCTAAGCGACCTATAAATTGTTGTTGTACTTGTTTGATTTGTAAACAAAATTTTAATAAAAATATTTTTACAAACAATACGGTTGATGATTTCATAAACTTAAGCTGGTAAAATTGTAAATTTAAGTTTTAAGGCAGAAAAAATCAAAATTTAAAATCCAAAAATTCAATACGGCTTAGCCACTGATGTTGATATTCTTTTTTGATGGAAATTGGTTCTTCGCCTATGAGAAACAAAAGAGAGTTTAATCTAATGGCTTGTTTTCAAAATAGTGGTTAGTTTTTTTTTCAGGCCGTTTACACAGTACCCGATTAAACATTACTGGATCTTTAACTGATAGACTTTGTATTGCTATGCAAAAAATTAAGGTAACTCAAAACTATTTACTCGTCTGTGGGACAAAAGAGAGTATTATGTCTGGTTAACGTTAAAGTCAACCCGATTATCACGATCCCAACCTTTGATTGTTTTCAATTCCCTTGAGAGTATATCATGACAAAAAGTCATTGATAAAAACCAGAAAAAGAGTAGGGGACAGGACTGAATCATGAGGTACGCCAGCATTGAAGAGATATTATTTGAGTGTAAAAAATTCCAGCACTACACGCAGAGATCTTTTGCTAATGAAGCTGCGAAGTTGCTGGTTGGATAGCTTTACTTACACCAAGAAGGTGGACACATTGGTTCCACTTATAAATAAGGAACACTTTTCAATAAGGAACGTCGTTACATCACCAGTAGAACGAGTTCTTCGAAATCCATATTGGCGAACTTTCCAACAAAATTGAAATTTCCCACAGGTGTATGAACCCTCAACAAAGGGTACTGGCTGATTACAATCTGGAAGTGTAGAGTCTTAGGCAACCATATAAGATTACTATCTTAGCTGTTTCAACGAAGTTATGACTGTTTAATAAATAAGTTTACACTACCAAACAAAAAAGTCCTTTTTGTTATTCACAAATCTTGCAGATATATTCCACAAGATAAAATAATTTAAATTTCTTAATGCATCTGGTGGCTGTTCAAATAATCTGCAATAATCATTCAATAGAATAAGATGCAGTAAACAATATAATTAAATAAAACATAAAATTTAAGCAACGGATAAAAAAAAAATAAAATTCACTTGGAATAAAGCCAGAAAATCAATACCTAATGAACACAAAATTTATAATTTTATAGTCACTTTCGAAATTCATAGGAAAACCAAGAATAAACTTTTTTTGGGGATAAAACTTAAAAACACAAAACAAATAAATCAAGTTGGTCAATACACAAATGTTTTAGAAAAACAAAAACTCATTGTTATGGTTTCAAAAACAAAAGAAAAGAAAATATAAAGAATGTGTTCATACCAACTTGGCATTTGCTAACCTTGAATGAGGTTAAAGATACGCCAAGCGAACATTTTTTGGCAAGAAATAAAGTTTTACTAACTATGTACATTAGATAAGAAATTATATCTTTTTTCGAATTACGAAAAAATCCATTTGTTATTAATTCCGACAAGCATACGATATAAAAGCCTTAAGATAATTTTTAATGTTATTTGAACTTGAAGTTTTTTCTGTCAAATACTAAAAGCTACTACCGGAATTTGTGTGCCCCGCCTGTGGGTGCGGATGACGGTGGTAGTGAAAATTACATTTCCAAAGGTCGTTATATAAATCGATATTCTATTAAGGGATGCTGGTTTGCTGCAAGCTGCTGAGCAAAATCTGTACGGCAAAAGTAGGTAAAAGCAAGAAAAAGCATTAAACGTAAAAGCAAGCACCAACAGCTAGGCGAACAGACCAGCAAAGCAAGAAAATATTTTAAAAATACTCATACAATAACACACTGTCGTCTTGCTATAGCAATTTGGGGGCGAGTAGTTTTTTAGCCTTGGCAATGAGCTAAAACTTTGAGGGTCATCGCGTTAGCGCGAGGAAGTGCACAGTGTCCAAAAAAAAACACAAAGAGTGACAAATGTTGATTCACACCATAAAAATTTAGTTTTACATATAGGGAAATGTTTTTTAACTATTCGTCTGAATATCTAATTTAACATTTATGTAGCTTAAGAAATATTTTAATAATTGATTTTGGACTACAGTCTTGACCCACATGTTAAGTCTCTATAAGAGAAGTTCCTTATCGATTGCAAATCGTTCGTAGGATTCGAATCTGATTTAAGTTTTTTAGAAAAAAAATTTTTTGACTTTTTTAACATTTTACAGCGTTATTGGACGTTTTCAACATTTTTCGAATTTTTCAACATTTTTCAATTTTCTTAAAATTTTTCGACCGCTTGTGAACAGCCATACTAAAAAATTCGATTTCATGGTTCATTGTGAGTCAAAAATTGTGTGGGAGGAAGAAATTTATCTTGAACACTCTAAGATACAGGGTGTTTGACAAAGTTTGTTTAGAGTAGTACTTGCGAACAAAGATGATCTCATAACTTTCTAAATAATAGAGCTAAAGCTAGACCAGATCACCCTGCACATTGGCATCTTCAACATGTTACGACTTTTTGAACATATGTACCTTTCTATACAAATTTTTATTTTATTTTTCCAATATTTCTTGTTTTTTTCAACATTTCTTTACAACATATTACGGCATTTTCGAAATTTACTGACATTTTCAACCTTTTCACGAATTTCTCAACATTTTTCAACACTTTTCAACTTCTGAAATACTTATTTAATACTTCATATTACTCAACAATATTCGAGTTTAAACATTTTCCGACTATTTTTGATGGTATTCGACATTAATACTTTTATGTATTGACATAAAAATGGTGTAGAGATTTATATCCAAAAAGGTTTTTTGGCCAGAATCTTGAAGAACATCTCCAAAATGAGTGTCGAAGTGGTCAGCTTGGAATTTTTTTTCAGTTCACAAAGGAATATGGCTCATATGTAAAAGGTCCATATCATACGAAATCTATGAAAACCACGAATTTGAATGATCTGATCTGAATGAAGATCTAAGTTCTATAGTTACGCCAATATTTATGTTTTTTGGTCATTGCATAAGCATGGACATTTCCTTTCGAGAGGGCGGGCAAAATTTATGAATCCACACTTTAAAAAAGTGCAAGTTGATAGCATATGCATTATGCTATTTCATTGGCAATAAGTCAAAAGTCAATATTAACCAACTATATTTTAAAATGAAGAGAGATCAAATTTTCAAGAAAGTCAAGTAAATTATTTTTCTTGACTGCGACATAAGATATATCACGTACGGTCTTACTTACAGACTGTCTAAAAAATTTATATCAACGTACAAAAAGGTTTTCTTTTTTTGTTGCACTGTTCCTACCAAAGCCCCTGCCTATTCTATCTACTCTAAGTCAAACTGACCTGGTCTCTGCTACTAATTGCACACACAATTTGTCTACATATGGTAAGGTTAGAGATATCATTTCGTAATTTCGTTCTTTTCGACCGTCACTGTTTGGTGGTAATTTAATTCTACTTCAAAAATCTTTATATTTATTTCTACATTTTTGTTTTTTTTTTCTTGTTCTTTTTGTTTAGTCACAATGAAGCGACTATAATTAGAAAGTTAGCCATAATTTCTACCATACATTATTTTTTTGTTGCTGCAACTTTTGCATTTTTTTTTTTTTGTATCCCTGATATTTATTACTGTGTTGATTTATGACGTAAACAAAATGTAACATAAGTGAGCATTTCGTTAACATATGTGAGAATTTTTATGAAAATAAAAGTTAAATCAACAATTGTACATGCACATAGGTACCGCTTGAGGTAGAAATGTTACCCGCAAAGTCTCGGTAACTGGTAACGTACAATTTGCCTTAGTTGCGTGCGGTAAAAAGTAGTTTGTATCCTCCCACACAGACACACTTAAATACAGTAATTCACCTGCATTGGGTGTTACGATTGTAGGTAAGGTAACAGAGTATATTATATGCCTTAGCCGAATTGTTAAAAATCTCATACTTTTTAAGTATCGATACTAAGTTATTATTTTTGTGAACTTCTTTAAAATCATCAAAAGGCGATGCCGCCCGCGGTGCTTTTTTTAGATAAAAAGATAAAAGTAAAGTTTATTAAGCAGCTTTATACGACACATAATTAAAACAAAGACTTGTTTTTGCCAACAAGTCTTTTCTTAGATTTATTAGCTAACCCAGCGATGATTTGCAAAATAGAAAAACCATAGTGGCTCCGGTATATTAATTGTCAACATTGAAACCGGCTTTTTGCCATAAAAGTGCTTATTGATAGGTTATGCTCTTAACGCTACTTAAAAGCAATTTAAGCGCAAAGTGTCTACATTAGAGTGGTTTTTTGGAACTATTTTTTTTTTTTCGAAATTTATGTGATACTTTTCAGTACATAGTCAGAAAGAGATCCTACCTCAAGGAAGTTTCTGATTTTAAATATTTATGGGTTATGGTTATGGATGAATCATCACTTAGGTCTAAAATGAAGAAAATAAAGCTAAGTTTTCAATTCACATACATTAGCTATATCATCATATCAGTCGCTTTCGTCTGATATGCTATTTCCTCCTTTAATAGTTCCGATTTAGCTTTGAGAGACGATTTCTAACAAATGCAGTGCGTGGCTATGACTTCAATTGAGTTGGGCCGGTCGGCATAAATCTTACATGCAAACTGGTGTAATTTCATTGTGTGCTTGAAGAATGTTTAAGATATTTTGATCGCAATAGCTTATCACATAATTATGTACATAAGAACAAAGTTTTTTAATAATCAATTGAAAAATGAAGAGTATTGGCATTGGCATTGATGAAACCTGCTTATAATCATCTAGCAATATTTTTCCGGCCTCTACAATTTGATATAATTTCCACAACAAACCATGGGAAGAGTGTTCTGGTATGATGTGAACGACTTCATCCTATTTATCAAGTCTATTCGAATTATGATGTACACCTAGACAACTGTTGAGTGTATTGTATGAAGGTGGATAAAAAAGCTATGGCTGATAGATTATTAATAATATTTTCGACGACGAGTAATATTTCAAAAGTACAGGCAATGGCAAATTTGTTCGATTATTCATTAAACTTTCTTTAATTCGAAATCAGATCTTCCAAGCTTAAGTCAATGCGAATTCGAGACACTTTATGAAACTCAGAAGGATAATTTTAAGAAAAATTGGCTGTACTAATAAAAGTAAGTTAATTAGACGAGATCATCAATTAGTTCAAAAATTATAGGTATCAGATAAAACTGATTAAGGACAGCAATGGACAGAAACGTCTAAAATCGACATATGGTTCATCTTTAACCGAAATAATGCAGAAACAATAAAATTTACTGAATCGTAGCTGTGATAGTTCACTACATTCATTTAGTAGAGAAGCTTAATATTTGGAAGCTACGAAAAAGTACCAAAAAGTATTTTTTTACTATACAGAATTGGGATTATTTTGGAGTAATAGAATTTAAATAATTGCTAAAACATGACCATTGGTCGTACAATGATACATTTAATAAAAATCTATTGAGACTTATTGATCCAACCAAAAGTTGCTTATATAAAAAAAGCTGTTACTTAGGAATGCTCCTCTACTATACAGAAGTGTCTGAGTAATCGAATTTAACGCTATGATGAAATTGCAGTTAGAGTTACCTCAACTCTTTTTTTTCTTTTTGCATCAACTTGTGAAATAGCAGGTAGTGGAGGTTTCCATTTTTATCGTCTGAATATCTCTAGAAAAAAAAGTGTTTTATTGTCTTTTGTTATGCCAACGTGTTTCAAACTTAATGAATCAATTTTAAGACAATGGCAACAAATAAAAAAGGCAACGATAACAAAATGGGCAACATAAAAACAGTGCAGGCGTAATTACAATGGCGGGCAAATATGCGGCATCTTTAAACTGTCAACACATTTGGGTTTGCACTCCTCTTAAAAACCTGTACTATCCCTAAAAAGTGCTCAATTCAGTTCAATACTATTTGGTGGGAAGCCCGGCGAAACACGAAATTTTAAATTTGGAAGAATGTAGCGATGTTAGAATAAGTTAGTTCTGAGCTTAGATTCGTGTCCAGTGTGAGAGAACTTTTTGGAATCTCTATGTTACCTTCATTTAGCAGAGTGAATGTTAAGATTTGCAGGACAATACTTTGTATGCTTTTATAATTTCTTGCTTAAGACGGATATTGCATTTCGAACTTTATTCATTCTACGACAAATACTTCTATATATTTATTTATTTAGGCAACCATAGTTTATGTTCAAAATCATCCCAATCATTAAAAAACTATTTTTCTTTCTACTCCACTTGGGAGCATAGAGCTTCAACGTGACATTTCCATCTAATACGATTCGTAGGTGCAACTTTGACATTTTCCCAAGTTAGGTTACGATTTTCTAATTCACGAGTAACAGTTGTCCGCTTCCAGCTATTTTTTGGAGGTCTGCAACCTCTGCTTCCTTGAGGGTTCCAATATAAGGACATTCTGGTGATGTTTTCAGACGACTTTCGGAGGGTATGGCTGATCCACTTCCACTTTCTTCTGCTTATTTGCTTTAGAACAGGTTCTTCGCTTGTCATTCTTCAAAGAACTTTATTCCGTATGACGTTCGGTCAGAATATTCTACAAACAAGAGCGTTGATTTTACCCTTGCGTTGAATATTCGAATCTTGGTCTTCCTGGAAATTTTGGATGTTCTCCACATTGAGTACAAGCGCTTAAAAGCTTCCACTCCTCCATCTGTTGTCTTTATACACCCCAGGTAGCAAAAACTGTTCACATATTCGATCTGTTGTTCTTCAATAACGATTTGTCGACGTTCGTGTGGTCTATCCTCATGGTTTTAGTCTTCCTGATATTAATTTTAAGTCTAACAGTTCGTGCCAAGCTGTCTAGATGATCAACTTTATCCTGAATACAGCTGAGCCTATGTGAAAGGAGGCATATGTCATTTGCGTAATCCAATTCTTCAAGTTGACGTGACAGACTTCACGTAATTCCTCTTCTTTTGAAATTCATCCTTGTTTCACTCCTGCATTATTGCGGAAGGGTTCGCTGATGTTTCCTTTTTGCACATTTACTTTTTGAAATATCTCGAGCGATGTTCCAACACCTCGAATAAAAACATTTACATAATAATACAATTTCAATGAGTTATCATAAAATTTGCATGTGTCGTTTTTTAGATTTTACATATTTTAAGTGAAGAAAATCTAGTAATTTTCCATTTAATTATGAATTTTCTTCCGCGTCTCGGAATTCTTGTTTATATTTCTTTGTTCTACCAAATAGTAGTTTGTGTTCCATATAAGGTAATTGCAACCAATTTTCATATATAAAAATAGAACATAGAATGAATCAGTAACGATTTTATTCTGTACAATCAAAGTGTTCGTTGCTATTGTCTCTGCAGTAATTTTCCAATATGGTCTGGAGAGTGATGGTTAATCCAAGATACGGATAGTTGTAGGCAACAAAGTTTCTTCGTCTACTTGATTCAGTTCGGTTCAATTTTTTCTGTCTGTCTGTATGTCTTGATAGATGTCACGTTTACAGACTGTATACTAGCCTCTGTCTCAGACTGTGACTCTGTTGTTCTTCTCATCCAAGTGGCAATAAATAGAATCCCCCTGGATGTGAATTCCCAATTGTATTTGTTGTTAAAAGTAAATGCGTTTCAACCATGTACTTTGCTATCAGATTTTCAAGAACACGTTGCGCGTATAATGTAGACTTTGCTAACTACTGTTTAGGTTACATGTCGTACCGCATGTCTTATTTACAACACAAAATGAAAGCAACCCAGTAGAAAGTAGTTAGTGTGGACTTAACTTACTAAAAGTTTTGTAAGCTACTGATAGAGTATTGGCACCTTGACTAAAACCGAAACAAAGCTGTCGAAAGTGATAGTAAAAGATATATAGCACACGTAATAATTTTCTTATGTACTCGTATATGGCATTGAATACTTTATTTTCAATAAATTTTTGTATATTCCGGACGGCGTCCAGTTCCACTATATGGTAGCATTTGACATTTTGCTACCATAGTATAAATTACATAAACATATACTGTTCTGCATTGGGTCACCGATTATAAAAAAAAAAATGAATTTTTTGTGTACCGCATCAAATCCAAATGTGTACTACAGTAAGCAATCTTCACATTGGCATCAGTTTCCAGCTTCGCCTTGACTCTTTCGCAATTGTAAACAATACACGTTATTGCATCAGCTGCCACAGCCACGATTGCTACTCTGATCGTCTTGTAATTATTTTGTTAGCAAGAGAAAGATCGAATGGTCTGCGTCATCTACACTTTTGTTGTTGTTGTTGTTGTTGTATTCGTCGCCATCATCAGCTGTTCTTGTTTACGTTTTGTGGTCTTTGTTTCTATGCGTCCAAAGCGTAAAGTGACCAGATGGTAAAAAGTAATTTATATTGACATGTACTGAGATTTTGTAAGAATGTGGGTAAGTGATTGGTCTAAAAAATATATTAAATTAGCTACACAATAAAACACAGGCTGTCCTATATCATTTTTTGTGCTCAAAATCTGCACAAGAAAGATCTCATAGGAAAATTTAGCAGAGTATATTTAATGTTGGTCAAAAATTGAGCATTAACACATGAACGTGTTAGGGTAAAAGAAGTTAGGAGTTTTAGATTGAATTTGCAACGCCAAAAAGTTCAATTCATTCTCTTAACTCTTGGGCTACCTCCAACATATTATGTACTTATTAACCCCACAAAATCCAAAGTACTCCTAATGACGAGGAATAAAGCTAGCCTTGCTAATATTCCACCATTGTTTTTTGGCGTACTTTTTTTTTTCAATCGGACTTTTCAATAAAGTTAAAAATCTGGGATTTTTACTAAGGACTATGCTTACTTGTAATGATCATACATTTTAATTATACAATGGGAAAACTATATCGAATTTAAAAAGAAACTTGAGAATGAGCTTCAGAAAAATTGGTTGCTCAGTTGTCATCAGAATGACATCTGGTAAGCTTATCTAATGTAACAGTTTGCGGGATAAAGCTTTTCGTAGTTGTGATTTTGATACGTTTTTCGAATTGTAATGAATCTGGTTACTTCATCGTGCAGGTACCTGCTTTGTCTTATTCGGTCATGTTGGATCCTGTTTCGAAATGTTTATAGTCAAGAAATCACACATTAGTTGAACGAAATTTTCTGCTTTTTTCGTATTTCTTTGCTCTATAATTACGTCGATCATATTTTTGGTAGAGAAATCGGGGATACCAAGAAAAAGTTACAGCACAAAAGCAAAACACCTTTTATAACGGGTGATTTTTTTTTTTGCTCTTTGTTTTTTCAGTGTAAATTTTTTGACAGTTCATGCGTGATTCGTAACATGTGTCAACGCCAAAAATGCTCTGTAAGGTTTGACATTTTACCATAAATAGACGAACAGCGCTTGCAAATCATTGATGTTTATTATCAAATTTCGTGCTCTGTGAGAAATCTGTTTTTATCGAAAAATTGTCTTGAACGACGAAGCTCATTTTTGGGTCAATGGGTACGTCAACAAACAGATTTCCCCCATTTGGTCTGAAGAGCTGCCAGCCTCCTGCTGCACCCTAAAAAATGTACTATTTGGTGCGGTATGTGGGCCGGCTGTATCATTGGAAAGTACTTTTTCAAAAATAATCAAATCGCACCGTTACAGTCCATGGCGCAAGGTACCGCGCGATGATTACCGACATTTTTTTGCCCAAAATGGAAGAATTGAACTTGGTTAACATGTAGTTTCCAGAAGACTGTGCCACACGGCACGCGATACCATGAACCTACTGAGGGGCGAGTTTGGTGAGCAATTGATCTCAAGTTTTGGAGCAGTCCATTGGCCGCCAAGATCATGCAATTTGACCCCACTTGATTATTTTTTGTGGGGCTACGTGAAGATGCCAAAATTGCAGCTTACGGATGATCCACCTCAGGCGTAGCCACGGGCAACATTTTCATGAAATAATCTTTAAAGAGTAAATGGAAGGAATTGATGTATCGCTCGAAATAAATAATTCTTCCACTTTTGCATAATTTTCTGTTCTCTTTTCAATTTTCAATGTTGTCCACATTGAAAATAAATTTCTCATTTTTTTACTTGGATGATCATCCTGAAATGTTCTTGCTCACAATTATTTTTACCTCAATCTCCTGATTGCTACAGAGATTTTTTTTATAAAAGATTTTTTGTGAGTTTTAATTTCATGTCAGAATACCTTAAATTTAAGAGATATTCAATTTGGTTGTAAAAGTCGAAAAAGACATAAGAAGTTCAATGATTTCTGTAAGCAGTAGTGTCCGTCCAGGCAATTCCCAAAATGTCTTGTATTTTACGTCCGGATATCAAACAGCAAAGTTATATAATAATGGATTTCGGCAGTTTTTATGGCGTAAACGACGCTGAAACATTCTCCAGGTACATAAGTTCTCAAAAATGGATTTACACTTTAAACTTTTTTTCATGATAGACCCTAATATACAATCGTGTTCAGTTGATTATATTGCTTCATCATAATATTTCATAAATTTTTCTACCTTTAATGTGTGAGAATATGTAAATTATAAATGGTTTTGCTAATTCTAGATGTCAAACCCTTGTCAGATCTTTTTTGTTACTGTAAAACATTTGTTTTGTGGTATCTTTTAACGTTAAGAATTTCAATAAAAATCAAAATGACATATCGAATAAGTGCAAAAACAATTCCATACTTCATTAATAATTCATCGAGAAGTTGTTTTAACAAGAGTATTATGCCATTCATCAGCTGAAATGATTTAAGCTTAATTATTTTAACTCAAATGCTACAATAGGTCAAAGGTCAACGCAAAGTATAATATTAAAGCAAATTTATTTTGGAGACTTTAGAAACATATTTTGAGATATTAAATTCATGGCAACATTTCAACAAAATTAATTATAGTGCACACATACATACATACGTACATATGTATGTTTTTATATTAGAGAAGATCCACGTTCAATTTAAGGCGAAACTTGTTTAGAATCTTTTTATTCTACCAATTAATAAAACATATTGATTAACGTAGAAGAGTTTACCTATAATGCAATGAACTAAAACTAATTTGTGTCTTAAAATAAATTCTCAAAACTTCCGAAAATCCCTTATTTTTGTAAAGTTCATGAGAAACTGCAGCTTTAGTTGAAGTGCATGACACTTGAAACATGTTTTTAGAATTTTAAATTTTTTTGATTTTATCTCTTTTTTGCGCTGCTCCATAGCAGCGAAACCCGAATAGCTCCAAAGCTCCAACCAAATGTGATTCCAGCGCTCAGCTGCTTGTTGCCTTATGATATAAAATGCAGAATTTATGTGTATGATGATATACGAAAAACACAGTGAAGTAGTCGGTACTTTGTAGTCGGCAATACCAAGGGTATACATTAATGAAATATTGTTGCATAAAACTTGGTTTGCTAGAAAAAAAAACATAATTCGGAAACAGTTTTTTACATTGCCAGTGATAAAAATTGCGCTATACTCTAATAAAAATCGTTACTCAGTCAAAACAAAAGATAATGTTCAAAAATATCAATTTTTAGAAAATTTATTTTAAAGTTTTGAAACATTTAAGATTAATTTTGAGAGTGAGTTTTGAACTAAAACATAAGCGGATACTGTTTGGCAGCGTTAAAATTTCAAAATCGCTTTTTTTTAAACTCTCTCTTTGAAGCTCTCCTAAAAATGTTGTTATGGCAAGTACATAAGAAAGCTTTTCCAGATCGCATCACATACTTATGTATTACGAATATAATACACATTAACATCTCGCTTGGTTTTTTTCGAACACATTTATATATTTCAATGGCCCCCTTTTAAATCGCCACCACTGTGTGCATCTTTAGTGGATGTAAAATAATGATGGTATCATGTTCACTGCGTTTGTTCATGGTTTTTGAATTTGAATTCAGTTTTGTGGTTCTCTTGTAGTTGTAGACGTGCTCACTTTTTTTTTTCTTAACCTTTTCAGCAAGTGCAAGCAGTTTTTTTATATACCAATTTATATATGCACTTACTTGCATCAATGCAAACCCATTAGAATGAAAAAATAGAGCTGATAAAATAAAAAAATAATGACCTTAACGTGCGGTCGGTCATGTTGAAAAATTCAGCTTAAGGCTTTGTTTTTTCATATTTTCATTTACATATTTGATTAAAATATTAATATAATTATTTCCGCTTATCCATGCACATCACATCATTAACGCCTTATAGAAATAAATGACATCGAATGACATTTTATAGCTAATCGCATTAAATTTATTTGGATTTCTTGAAAAATCACCTGCAACAAAAACCAACAAATTCGTGCGGGCAACCCAAAAAAAACTTTTGACATTTACTGGTTTGTTTGTCATGACACTTTTGCTATTCACAGACACAAGAAGTTTGTTAACTACTCCAATCGGACGCGAACACAGCTTTGAATTTTATATTGGACTTTTTTTTTGCAAATTATAAACCTTTTTTTAAATGTCACAGATATTGTAAGGAAAACTTTAAGTCAAAGTTATTTCATATAATATATTAAACTCTTCATATCATAAGGCAATTGTAAGTTTGTAGTAATGGCTCAATTGAAAAAAAAATATTCTCAACTGAATAAAACGTATCATAATTGTAGTTTATTTTCATGGTAATCTCAAATCTGGCCACAGAATAACCATACCAAGTCAATATTTCGAAATATAACCTAAAACTGATCAAAATGTAATTCATGATCTCTAAAATTATCCTTTCCTAACCTTATTGCAACCATTTTTTTTTTTGTAAGTTCTTTTATAACAAATCTAACTCCAACAATATTACTACGGCACATCCAGATACTTTTCTGTTTGAGCCAGGTATTGAGAATACCCCGCACGATTTCGAATTACAAATTTCATTTGGCAAAGAGCCACACTCCTGTCTCAACTGAGATTATGAAAAAAGGTTGGCAATGATAAGCCACACAATGAGAAAAGGCCTAGTCAAATTTGTCGATCAGCACGCGTTCGTGAAATTTCGAAGGGAAGCATATACCAAAGAAAATGATATATGAAAAATCGGAGCAAACTGGCACAGCATAAGACGACTAGCAAAGGATCGATAAAGCTATTAAAATCTTGTTCTGGCCCTACACTTCTATTTAGCTATAGGATAGTGATAGGACTTTTAGACTCAAAACATTTGGTATGAGAAATTATCCTTTTATCACATGATCAGTAAGTCAATGACAAGTTCATCAAACATATGAACTAGCAATAAGTAAAAGAAGCTTTAGTGTATTTAATAAAGTAGTTTTTAGTAAGTTCATATGTGCTACAAATAGCTTCACTAGTAGTTAACGTTTCTCGCAATTGCCCATAGTTATTTCATTAATTGTAAAAAGTAATTAAACATTTTTTTTCTACATTAATATGTCAGTTACTAGTCGGTAATTTAAACGACTCATATCAATTATCTTTAAAGAATTTCCCTTGTCAATTACTCTTGTTATTAAGGATATTATGACTTTTAATTAACCTATTTTTAATGATTTCTCAAAACAATTCCATTAGGTTAGTATATAGTCATTTTATATTAAGTATGTGGACACATAATTGAAATATCTTTATTTCCAAGAAACATTAACGCTATGGTAAGCTCATCCGCTGTACTCAATTCTCTTTACTAGCATAGGGAAGAGAAGTCAAATAATGTTATGTTTGCTAACACATATGTGCATATAAATTTCTGCAATAACTAGGGAGTCACCAAAATAAAAGTAAAAAAAAAGCATTTAAAATTTTTCAATTCAAACTTCGTTGAGTTCTTAATAAAGAAAAATGAGACCTATAAAGCGACCTCGCAGCTAAGCCTCAAGAAGCCGCAAAATCATGAATCTTCGCACGATCCTCCAAAAACATGTAAGATGTCAAGCAGTAAATCCGGATTAAATGGGCCAATCAAAAGCAAAAACGAGAATCTAATAACTACAGTAAATAACCTACAGTAGATAACCTACCTACTTATCTGCTGGAAAGAAAATTTTTGGTAACATTCCACCTCCACAGCGACTGGCTAAAGGTAATACCATCTGGCGAAACGACCATACCGGGGCGGGACCAATGAGGACATCCGTGCTAAAATCGAAAAAAAACAAAAGAGGAAATGGACTGAGCTTACGTTGCGTAAATTAAGTGAACATTAAAGTGGAACCTTTAGGGAAGCTGAAACCATCCTAAGCCATTTTGGAAACATGGAAACGTGAAATGCTTGAATTGAGGAATACTTAGGAAGAGATAAGTGTAGGTCATTTAATCTGTGAGGAGATACAGGACACAAAAGATGAAGAAAATCCATCCTATAATCATGTTTCATGTGAAAAATAAATAGAAAAAACAAATTGGCAAACATTTCATTATTTGCCCTTAGGAATGTTATTCAGAAGATTGGTTTTTTTTAATTCGTACTCGTCGAAAGAGTTCCTAACCACAATTTTTTAACTATAGACACTGTATTATAAATCGGCTCGCAGTTGTTGAAGATTTCGGAGGACAAGTTCATGAAATTCATGATATATAATACATACATAAGCTGGCATTGTTCAAGTTTTAACACTCCATATTTCTAAAACCGTATCTATAGCTTTTACTTGAGCACATAAACTCTTTTCATCAGAGCGATATAATATGAATCTTAATTAAAGACCTAGCGGGTATTTTAATAAAAAATGGACTTTGGTTGAATTTACAAAATTGGTAGCATCATGTGAGCACAAATCTGAATTCAATTCGGTTCAATCCATTCAAAATTTTCTTGTAGAAGGTATACCAGAGTATTTGAAAATACCGTCCAAAATTTTATATCTTCTCAACTGATGGTTCGAATGATTTTTTCTTTGTTATTGTTAAACGTTAAATATTGGGTTATCTTTCATTGTACATCATCATCTAACTCTCCCCTATACATTGTTACAATTACAACAAAAGCATTTTTCGAATTGTGTACTTAAATAATTCACGGTTTTTTATTTGCTATTTAGGCTTTTCTTTATCAACTTTTTTCAACTCCCTACCACCGCAGAATCAAGTTGGTGTGACAGTGACACTGTGCTGGTCGCCTGCTCTTTGGCATAACAGTCAAGCCAGTTCATATGTACGTACATAGGATGCATGGTTGCACTTTTGATTTAAACTTTTGTAGAATTTTAATTTGCATTTTCATTCTATTTTTTTTTTTTTTTAATTTCATATCCATATTTGAATAGTGAAAAAAAGTGATGGCAATTAAAAAGCAAAAAATCACTCACCTCTGGCTCAGCTCATAAAATGTAAATATGTACTCGAGTGTATTTATGTATTACTTTTATGTTTATATGTACTCGCAAATACAATATATGTATATCCGCTTCCGCTTTTTTATTGCAATTTTTTTTCCTGTTAGGAATTTTATTTTCGATTTTCTCTTATTTTTTTTTTGGGGTTAAAACTTCATATCACTTTAATTTTTTGCTTTATTGATTTTCTCTTATAATAATTTCTTGGTTTTGTTTATTTACTTTTTAAAATTCCTTAGTTTTTTCACAAATCCTTTACAGTTCACCGTGTATTTAAAATAATTTTTAAAATTTTTTACTATTTTACAATTTTATTTTAACTCGCTCTTATTTTATGAATATTTTAATTTTAGCTCTTAAATTTCAATTATTTTATTTTTCTGCAAATTTTGCTAACACAAAAGATTATCAAGCAGCAAAAATGGTTGGTAACTCTTATTGGGCGGCTGTTATTATGTTGTACCAAAGTACTTCCTTTCGTTCGGACTGACGACAAGCGAATGTTTTCGCTAGGATTTTCTTCAGTCATCAAAGTGTTGCCTGGGTTTTTTTTCTTTGTTGTTGTCTTTTGCTGTTCTTCTTTGCCCTTTGTTGTATTTCCCCTAAGGTTTTTCATTTTATTTTGGGCTTGTTTTTCTACTTCATTAGAGATGTCTATAGAACAGTAGTTCAAAATTCATATGTATCGATACAAATATACACTATGTAATCCAAATCAATAAGATTTTTTTTTTGGAAATAATATGAGTTCTTATTTTGTTTGTGAAAGAGATGTTCCTATTTTACTGACTTAATAAGAAGAGAGCTTAATCAAGCTATTGTTTTTTGACGAGCAAATGTTATATGAAGCTTAAGCTTTGAAGTGAGCCGGTTGGCCACTCAGATTTCAGATAAGCTCTATCTTTTGAAAAAAAAAATAAATATATATTCAGTGAAATTCCCCATTACGGAAAGTCCTCATAGCCGGACAGCTCCCAGAACCGGGAACATTTCGGCGACACTCACTTTCCACACAAATTTAATGCCGATAGCCGGACGCTCCAATAACTGGATGCGGACACTATATTCTATATCATTTTGATCCATTTTTAACGGAAAAAACTAAATAAAAATTGTATTAAATTTCCATAATTCCCCTTTTTTTATAAATTCTAGTTCGTTTTGGTTTTGAAAGCAAAGAATTTATGGGTTCCGGTAATGCGAATGTGCCCATTCATGTCAAAAGTGTTGAGTAAACTTTTTCGTTCATTTTGGTTCGCTGGTTTTGACAAATTTTCGAAAATCGATCAACGTTTATTAACTGAAAACAACAATATTGAAGTACAATTTGAAAATCAAAGCGCCACTCTAAAGATAAGCGAGTCTGAAGACGAAGCTGCTGAAGAAATTGCTGACCCCATGATGAGGCATTAAAGCTAAAGAAGAGGTTTGAATCATTTTCCCAGAGATGATTTTGTAGTATTTCATCACAGAAAGAATAAAGAGACGCATTTTGAAACACAACATTTTAAACCAATTGAAAGTTTAACAATCTACTCACTAGATTCTTACAGCCAAATCAGTATGTAGACATGTGTAAAATGTCTGTAAGTTCGTTTAACAAATTCAATAAACGGCTATTTCCTCCCCCATAAGCGGACATCTCCCTTAACTGGATAAAAATAATGCGACGGTGGGTGTCCATTATGGGGAATTTCACTGCATAACTTTATTATATTCGAATTGCTTGATAGTTACTTAGTTGAGTATTATTAAGACAATGACGATTCCTTTTCAATTTAGATAACTCATGTGTGTATGCTCAAATAGACTTTTGATCAGGTAGCATACACTAAATCATACTTAAATTACTTTCGAAGTCATCGAAGTCGATTTAAAAGAAAAACCGCGGGAATATGCTCTCATGTATTGAAATCTATAATAGCCTACGCATACTCACTTACACTGATAATTTTTAAATTTACAAACTGGCCAAAACTCAGATTTTTGAAGAAGATAACATAAGCTACATCACAGAAAAATTTTAACCAATCAGGCCGAAACCCAATTTATAGAGAAAAAATATTGGGTCCTTCAAAAATTGACTTGCGAAAAGTGGGCTATTAGCTTGTTTGTACATTTTATGAACACTTGTGGACTGTTTTGAACAATAAAAAGTAATTTTTTTTTATTGCAGCACAATGAAGCTATCTTGTAGATGTACAGTCATAGTAACTTCAAAACTAAAAAATATACGACTTTGATTTTCTTATAGAGTTTTAATTGCTGATTTAGAGTTCTGTGATTCTAATTTCAGGTATCTATGATATAATTTCTTGTAAAAGTTTAGTTAAAACCATTCACAAATAAATTTCAGTTGATATTTGATACTTAGTATCGATACATTTTCATCAACTCTAGTTTGTTCAGATTTGCTTTGCACTTGTTTTCATACCCATGTTATTATCGTTTATATGTACATATGTGCTCTCAGCTGACTTTTGTTTGTACACAAAAATCATTTTCAAAATTCATGTTTATATTTTTTCATCATTTTTGTTTACCATCTCCACTTTAACATCAAATTTGGTTGCTGCAATTCCCCTGAAATTTTTTTCTTCATTTAATGTGTTAATTTTACGTTGAAGCAAAACAGAATCTGTGAGCTTTGCATATGAAATACATAATGGAAACAAGGCGCTGATTATAGATTTGTATGGAAGATGGCTTCAGCAATTTGATTTAGAATAAAAAAATAGATATGTGAACCAAATACAGTTTCATATCCTTTGGGACTGCCTATACATGCAACTAAAAAGTTTTGTGATTTTCATAAATATATTACGATTTATACGAGTGCGCAAGATTACAATCAAATACATACCTAGTTGTTAACCGATTTTTAATTGAAAAAGAACCGTAGTGTGACCGTCGAACAACTTATTAATTCGAAAATATCTATGAACATCTTCAGTATATTTTTCTTATCTGCCTTACCGCAATAATTGTATAAGCTATCAATATTACATTGATTTAATCATGAAAAAACTGCCAGCCCAGAGTGGCTTATTTAGATTTTTCTTGTTGCAGTAGCTTTTGGGGAAAAAACAACTTCTCCGAAAAAATGTCTACCAAAATATGTTTAAAAAAAATGTATTTTATCGCGCAAAGCCCCGTACTATCAGGGTACGGTCCAGCTACTTTTTAGTGGAACCAAGTATCAAAAGAAATCGAACAAATCATGGATAAATGATTTGACCCCAATAAATTATGTTCGCAATATTGTGACATGTATTGACTCCAATTTTTAATTCTGTTCACTTTTTCGATATTTTTGCAACATCGTTCTTAAGGCATCGATGCTGGTTTTGACTGCTGGGATACTAATTCTTGACCTCCATTGAACTGGTTAGGGTGGATCTTGTGCATAAAATATTTCCAAACTTTTTACATTTCAAAGGGCTTAGATTGATATGTAGGTTAGGGTGACTCAATTTTTTTTTTTTGTCAAACAGGTTTAATAGTTGCAGATATTTGAATAAAAAATTGTGGTCCAAAGAGAACACAAATTTCTAGATCTTTAAGATATCATACATGCACAATATTTGAAGTAACAATAAATTTGAGGATGGTTTTAGATGCTTTCGACATTTTTTTATCCCGAAGTATCAAACGATAAGGGTGGGTACCCAAAGTTAAAAACACAGTCGGAAAATAGCTTTAAATGATCAAGGAAGTATGTAAAATCATTTAAACAGAACCAAATCGAATAAATTAACGGACTGGCTGTTGTTGTGTGGAAGCAAACCATTTCTAACAAAAACTCACCATATACTCATCTTATCTCCAGTGTTGAAGTCTCATACAAAAATCTTGACAAAATCTCCAAAATTGAGATTTCATTATCATAATGATCTGAAACATACTGCGAAAATAACAAAAAAAAATATATTTTTGGTAGTAATTTTATATTACTTTTATAGAGATCCTTAATCTTGCTTTGAACTAAGAACTGTATCATTGCTTTGTATTTATTATGTAATTGTTTTTGATGTATGTGTGCATAAAGGTTTATTTTTAAATGAGTAAATTAAATGAAAAAAATTCAGCAAATACATTTGACGATTTCGATTATGAATGTTTAGTGTGTATTCTGCAAGTAAATATAGATTAAAAAAATGATTTCTTTACCAAAAGAAATGTTTAGTATAATGTCTAATTCATTACAAAACGTTGTGTTTTTTTAAATATCTAATGCGCTTAATAATTCTAGCTTTAATATTTAACGTAAAGAAAAAAAAAAATGTTTAGGGTCTGAACTTCAGATTGATTTTTGATTTACAACAAAATATATTGTTTTAGAAAAGTAATCTAAATATGTATGTAAAAGGTTTGAGCAAAGATGAAGATATAAACGATATTTCAGGTTTGGAACGTATTGGATCGTAAAGCTTCCTATCCAAAAAAGTAAAATCAGCGGCGTAGTAGATATTCCCCAAAACAAATTTTTTTTTTTTGAATTGCAGAATGAATTGTTCTTATTAAATATCCCAAAGAATATAAAACGTACCGCATCAGCAAACCGATTCTACCCATTTGTTTGCCTGCAGGTTTTACTTCTTGGTCGAGGAAGCTTTACGAACTAATACGCTCTTAGCTCAGAATATCATTCTTTATGTCTACTTCTCTGCAAACTTTTGAGAAAAATTGTAAGAGTGTAAAAATTGTCAGTAACATTTCGTAAGAATTTAATGAACTTATATGAGTTGAAGCAAGAGTGACACTTTTGTAAATAAATTACTATCTGAAGGTGTTACACAAAATTTAAGTACAACTGTAAAGCAAATATGGCCTTCCAAAAGGAAATGATTATAGCAATTGAAATTCCGCTAAAAAAAACTGCCATCAATTGTATCGTGCAATTCTGATTGAAAGGATTAAGTAAAAAATATAATAGTAACTTGAGAATATAATTTGCAGTTAGCAATTACATATCCACGTTAATGCAATAACCAATTAAAAGAAGTTTGAAATGTTACAATTGCTTATTTTTTAAATTGTTATAGTGTAGATCTTAGACGTTATATCTAGATTTATAAAAATCGAAGTTTACCATATAGCTTGAAAGTAAAATTATAAAATACT
The DNA here is from genome assembly GCA_963680825.1 of Meiosimyza decipiens. Classification (NCBI taxonomy): domain Eukaryota; kingdom Metazoa; phylum Arthropoda; class Insecta; order Diptera; family Lauxaniidae; genus Meiosimyza; species Meiosimyza decipiens. Next base: position 23,817,679 of record OY804258.1, on the reverse strand, counting down.
ATACCAATTTATATGCATTTTCATATATGCTTAAAATAATTTTTTATTTAAATCTTAATAATGCTACTTTTTTAAGATCTACGTTTCTTCACCTTGCCATTTTTAACTGAATGCAAATTATTTTTTGCAGATGCTTGCTTTTTTGTCGCTTGCTTATTCTTTGATTTGGTCTTTTTACCTATTGCATCAAAGTCAACGACATCATCATCGTCGTCACCGCCATATTTTTCCATCAATTTATCTAAGAGAGAACCAAAATTTGATTCACGTTCCTTGTGACGTTTTGATATTTGTTGTTCCAGGCTCATTTCAGTTTTTGCTTCCAGCTTTTTCTTAATCTCATCAGCCTCCAGAGACTCACGTGCATATTTCTTATGACGACGATTACGCTTTTGAGATTTTTCTTTGGTAAAGATTTCAAATTCTGGTACTTCACCGGCAGCAATCATTTCTGATCGAAAGAAAATTATTAAAATTTAATGCTAAAAAGCACAATTGATTACTAACCTCCAACGATTTTTTGTAAACGCGGTTCATCTTTAACTTGAATGAATGGTACTTCATTAAACATGTGATTGATGCAACCTTTTCCTGAAAGGTAAGCTTTCTTGATATCGCTGCGTTCTAGCTCAGAATCTGTTAAATTAATGACGAAATTAAGACAGTAATAGTTTCAAAAATCATAAGCAGTTCCCTGCAAATATCACAACCGTAAATTCAAAATTAAATGCGGGCGTTCAGAGCAATAACCGAACGCCACATCTTATCTAGTAGGAACTTTACACCCTTAACAATACAGATACCAGATTTCTAATTAACATTTTAACTCACTAGCATATTCACGTTGATAGTTATCAATATCCTCTGTGGTCAATGGTTTAAAGATTTTCTTCCATAATTCCAGCCAGTTACTTAATCTACTCTCATCACAGTCATCATCATCAATGATACCCTGTTCATCATAAAGTGCCTTTTTATCCTTATCGGTTAGTACCTGATGTAGCTTTGACAAAGTTTTGAACTTTTCAGTTGCAGCCTCTTTTTCGGCATCGGGCACCCGATCAGGATGCACTTTCAGTGAGAGCTTGTAGTAGGCTTTTTTGACTTGAATGGAATTAAACATTAAAAACAAATTTTACTGTTTGACTTTTTCCTCCAACTTACTGTCCTTGGGAAGCGCATCATTTTTGATCTCAAACAGTTTGTAGACATCGCGAGTACCGAAGTATTCCTCGCAAACATCCAGAATTTTCGCCATCTTCGATCTTTTAAAGTATTTCACAATAGAAGTTGAAGAATTTTAATTTGAAGAGAAAATTTTGTGTCCGTCGTCGATGAAAAAGAAATTGATTCGATAAACTCAAATTTGTGTCCCTCGTCGATTGAAAAAAAATTGATTCGATAAACTGAAAATTTAGAATTTTACAACTTAAATTGTTTTGACAGTTGGCGCGAATTTCCTTACTGCCGGGTTTGTAGAGCTGCCACCCTTCAGAGTAGTTAATAAATATAGCTGGCATACAACATATGGTATGCGGCATTTTAAGCACCAATACCTTTTTGAATAGGATTTCCGTTTTTGTTCGTTGATGTGGGTATAGGTACCCCGCTGTCCAGTCGCGTACTATTATTTGAACTAATAAGTAAATGGTTGCTCTTCATCACGTAATTTTGATAACCCGTGATACGTTATTAAACATTGTCATGAGCATCACGCTTACAAGAATTATTTTAAAGATAACTAAATTTATCGTCGATTATGTAATATTAAAACGATCAAAGTTACTGCATAGGAACGCAAGCTATGAAAAAACTACTAATCAACCACCAGAACAAGGGCAGCGTACCGACAAATAAACCAAAGAAGCAGTTGTCAAAAACAAGACAGAAACCGTGCATATTTTAATTAAGTGGTAGTAAGGCTATGTACGCATGAGCGTTTTTTCTACGCATGTTTTAACATAGCTCCAGTGCTAATCAAACAAAAATTCGTGGCAATATACTTTGATAAATCGAGCGGTGTTGGTGTGGCTCATTGCATATAATTTTTTGAAATGCAGAAACGCGCGTTGAAAAAACGTTAGTGGGAACCTAGCCTTAAATATGCACAGTTGGAGAAATTTCTGTTTTTTTGACAGATTCTTTTTGGTTCATTTGTCGATTCGATTTCTTTTTATTCTGACTTTAAGTAGCTCAATTGTTAAAAAACCATAAACTTCTCTAAGTCTACGTTTACACACAGAAACTTTTGACGAGAGTTATCTTGTTTCTTTGTATGGGGGAAAACTAAAGGGTGTTGCATAGAATTGGTCGCACTCGGAAATTCTCTTTCGCTCTGTTCGTTAGCTGATACAATGATTTGCATTTAAGTCTGTTGCAGTGGGTTGAGGCAGAAATTATTTTGGCATATTCAAGCACAGATAAATTCTAATTTTCGTGTATAAGCGCAAAACAAATACACAAAGTAGAATAGACAAGAATTTTTTCAAAGAATTTCTTTGCGTAAACGTTGATTAACTGTAATATATGCACGTCTAAAATATTTCATTTTATCTATATTTTTTTTACATTTGTTTTTTTGATTAATTTATATGTTCGCTTTGTTCTTATCGTGATTTTTTCAACTGCATTAAAAAATGATTCGCTGGAATTTTCAAACTCTATTCATATATGACATTACAACCTAAAGCAGTTGTTCGGGAAATATGATTGGTTGTAAGTGGTGGTCAAAAATATCGAAAAACAGCATAAGGTAATATATGAACAGCCACTATTGCATTCGATGGCATCGTCCGTCGAATAATTTACAAACACGAAATAAATCTTGAGCAACTTGATATATTAATAAAAATGATGCCATATGCATACATGTAAATACAATTAACTTGGTAGCAGCATTTCTAAATGACAGTAATTCTTCTTTATTCCTACTTTTCTTGTCAAAACAGCTTGTTTTGTTTTTTATTTTATTTCTTCACAATTAAAAAACGCGCGCTTGTCAGAATTTTTCTTTCGTTTTGACAAATATCTTAGGCAAATTCACGTTTGCTTAGTTAAAGTTTTACAAGACAGTTCTACCATGTATAATTGTACCATGCATATGAATATGGTACAATGGGTCACTTGTGATACTATTTTAATTTAATAACTATCTGGCCACACTACACATCAGCAAGACGACTGATGTTTGACAGCCGCCAACAATTATTTTTGGGTTCCTTTTCTTTTTGCAATTTGTGTCAACTGCACGTGTGAAATTTTCGTAATTTTTTTTTCGACGAAAAATTCGGAGAATTGCGTCTTAAATTCAATAATTTTTAAAAACGTTAAACTTCTAAATATTAAAAATGGGTCGCCTGAATCGTTCGCGTAAGCGAACAGATGAAATGAACAAAATCAAGAAGCTGCGCTATGAGGCGAAAGAACTCATTCGCTTGAAAAAGACGCTGGGGCTCATTGATGCAGATGGCAATGAAATCATGAAGGAAGTTGCGGAAGTGACCACTAAGAAAACAGCAAAGGAACTAAAAATAGTAAGAAAATATTTCTTCGTAAGTTTGCGGAATGTAACTTTGCTATTAAACTAGGAAAAAAAAACAAAAGAGGAACAAGAATTGGAGCACGAATTCCAGGAACAACGCGAGAAGGGCGAGGATATAAAAGTTGTCAACGAGAAGACTGGCAAAGAACATATCTTCAATAGTAAAACTATGCAAGATCAACACGGTTCTTATCCACCTTGGTTTAAGCCGAAGAAAACACCAAGGCGCATGCGTAGAGTGGCTCATGCACGCAAGAAGCAATTCAAGCAAGCGTGGACAACGACCAATGTGCCTTTGTAGAGTTTAGTTGAAATAGTTTGTAAGTGGTTTTTCTTTTTATTTTTATAAATTAATAAAGTTCAATGAATGCACAATGTTCGCATAAAGGAAAGATAGCTTACACTCTGAAATAATTTGCGCAAATTGGCTTGAGTCACCACGTTTGAGAAAATAGACAATACAATAATGCTTATTGCTTCTGAAAAGCATCCATCATGTTAGATCTTACTCAATCCAAATATTTCTGTCTTGAACGCACTTCATTTTTCATAGAGACTCAGCCCAATTTACGCTAATAATTTCAGTGTATCGTATTTATATTCCTATGGTTTAAATTTTTACTATCTTTGTTTCATTGGAAAGACAAACTTTCATCCTCATAACAGCCACCCGTCAAAAATACCGCTTAATAAAAAATAGTAACTTTTAAAATGAAAAACTACGAGCTGTAAAGAAATTTAAAAATGTGCTTGTCCTGTTTTTGTAGCTATCTGAGCTGAAAAATATCGTAAAGGCGATTGGACATGACATGGAATTACTGCACTTAAAACTCAGAGGACCCGGACACGATTCTTGATTCAGGCATGGTAGCACACTCCTTATTTCCTTATATTCGTTAGTAATTCAAAAGTTTAAAACCAAAACTAATTTTCTGAAACAATGTAAATTATCAGCACTTAGTGGACCAAAGAAAGTGCAAAACAACTGAAATTCAAAAAAATGTAAATCAATTATTTTAAATAGAATAAATGGGATTTTAATAAGATATTTATTTATTATTTTATTTACCTAAATAGTCATTTCAAAATACTTTTTAAACTGAGCGAGACGTTCAAATTAAATTTTAAATTGTATCTGGTAATATGGGAATTCCTGCAATTCAACAATGTACTCCACATAATTTCTTTTGAAAATGGACAAATATGTGTTGGACTCGTCTATCTAGCCCATACAATGGTTCTAGTTCAATGGATATAAGGTCGGTTGATTGCGCCGGTCAGCTCATGTATATAAAAATCCCTGCCGCTTCTTTTCTTTAGAAACTTACTTTTTTATATGAAGTGTGCTTAAGATCGTTATCCTGCTGTGATATTCGTTTTTCTCCAATTGAGCTAAGACGAAACGATGCGAAGTCAAATCTTTATTTTATTCTGAGGCACATCACCAAACCATAACGGAGCCATTACTATGTTTTGTCCTGAGTACTACACAATCCAATGCTTCGTACTATATTTCACTTAAAAAATAGCTGAAACTTCTATTCATTAGTCCCAAGAACTCTTCTCTTCTCTTGTTGCATTAATGCATTTTGACATTTTGTAAACATTCCTCCTTATTGGCCACCTATTACAACAACAGAAAAATTTTGGTAAATATTTATTAAATTTTTCTACGAACAGCGTAAATACTTTTCCTTCTCATACATTCTCATACATTTTAACTTTATAACTTTGATTGCAGCCGAAACAAAATTTCTCACAAATACTAACAATCAATCGGACAAAAATTTGAAGAATTTGGACAAGAGAGTGTGATGCCTCCCATATAAGTAAAAACTTTAAAACGCTATATCAACTGACAGCATTATTTAATGTAATGAAACTGAATTTCTCACTAGCACTAGATTTGGTTTGGGCAAGTACTAAACAATAAGTTTTGACAAGACGTTCCACCTCGGATACAAGCAAAAATTTAAAGTCGTCATACCATGAGCTATTTAAGTAAATATTGCCAAATTGAATATGGCAACGTTTGGTGCAACCAGCACGTGGTGTGGTAGAAAAAATACCCTTTTTTATATGTGGCTAAACCTGTTTATTTGATTGGACGATTTTTTGTTTTTGCTTAGTTCCAATTTTTCTTTTGACTTTTTCCTTTTTGATTTTCAACTATGAAAAAATTTATTTGATGACATGCAATAAACTCGACGAATATTTAACCTAATTAAATTAAGATAACATAACAAAGTGAACAATATTGAATAATTAAATCTTCATTTTGCAATACACCATTTTTCATCGGTGTACTGTGATTTGTATATTTTTCAATAACATTGTGTGGAAATTGGAGCACTATTTGCAATCTTTGTTTTCCTACTGACCGTAAACAGAGTTTAGTTATTTATTTACTATTTTGTTATTCGATAGTTTAACTTTTATCATGCACTATATGACTAAACTTTGTTTAGCTTAAAAAAAAAACTACGATCAATATGCATTTATCAGTTAATGACGTTGATGGTTAAAATATTCGTTTTTTCATTATTGTTTCGGTATCTTTTATAAAAAATAAATCTCAATGTCTTTTACTGCTCAGTTGTATCAAAATATTTAGATGGGCTTTTACTATAGGTTAGGTTAGTGTGGCGATTTAGCTTCCATGCTAGAGGCTATTAAGTAGCCCCAATGACCCTACAATACTGCTAAGAAGATTGTCAAAAACTTTTAAAAAGAGACCTGGTAGCGATGAAAGCTATTTCAAGTTAGACCTGTTGAGGTAGTTAAGCAGTCATCCGCTTTTAGTTTCGGCCAATTCGCTGAGGTTGTTAAAGAAAGGTTTTCCTAGATTCTGGCAAGGACTGGACAGTTGCAGAGAAAGTGCTTAACAGATTCTTTTTCGTATACATTCAGACAACTTTTACATAAAATGTAGTTTTCTAAGGCTCTGGTGAGTTTTTTGTAAATAAATGTATTTAAAAAAAAACAATATTTTGTCATCCGCTTAAATATTCTAGTTGATTTCTATTATCCAAAAACACTTATAATTTGACCAGTGATCCTTGCACACTTTCTTCCAATTAAGCCAACAGAGTTGCAAGTGATTTGAAGTCAACATTTTGGAGAGTGTCTCGTTCAACATTGAAAGGACTCAAGTAAAATAACATTATAGTAAAATATATATTTCGAAAAATTAGTTAAAAAATACGCATTATGCATTGATGTTTAAATATTTATTTAATTTAAGCTTATAAACTTCTGACTAATATAACCCAATAAATATTGGAATATTTATGAAGCATTTACTGTAGTCATGGCTAAAGCTACTTTTAGCTAATATAAAACAATAAAATCTAATTATTATTTCTAACGACAAATTCAAAGATTCTTCCTTCGGATAACAACTAAGCAGTTTTATATACAAATATATAAAAGAAAGTAAGTCTACAATTTGAATACTTAATAGTTAATACACTAAAAAAACAATGCTAAAATGTGATGGCTATTATAAATCTGCTATAACTAATTTATGACTCCAATGCAAGGCCTTATTCTAATTATTTTTGCAAGGAAGCAACATTACAAATTTTCACATTTATTAAATTCAGTAATTAGTAAAAAAAGTCATCCATAAACAAAAGGGACTATCAATACACGCATGGAAACAAGTTCATGCTACATTTAACAATTTGGTTTTTTTCGTTTGCTTACAATTAAAAATTAAATTTAAGATTATAAATAAAAATTTTGTCTATGCCAAAAGTGATGAAATAAATAGCTCACTGTATAGAGCAATAATTGCGTACGCTACATAAGACGCCAGTTGTGGCTTGCGTCACAGGATCCACATCGGCAGCGCCAGGTAAACGCACCAATTGGCGTGTATTTTTAGACCAATATACAGAATTTTTACTACCACACGCTTTAGCTGAATGTCATTCGTGTTTTTTATCAGCGAGCGTTGCCGTTTCATTGTTACGATTTTCTCCTGCTCCTGAATCTTGCAATTCCTGCACTTCCACAATATTTCCATGCATAATAGCTGGATTTCCTTTCATTACTGAACCACCTGTGTACCCAAGTATTCCACAACCGACTGCAGCTAAACCGCCAGCTTTAAGTCCTGCAAGTAAACCAATTGGACCACCTAAGCAGGTGCCTATTACTGCTCCGACTACAGGATACATGGCTTTTTTGTATGTGAGTGCACGCCGTAGATTTAGTTCACCACGCTGCACTTGTTCGAGTGCTTCTTCTGCATTGTCCGCAATGGCTTCTACGGACTCTGCTTGCACCTGCACTAGTTCGCTCATATTTTGAAACATGCCATTTAGATCGCATATTTCATGTTGTAAATTTTCCAATTCCTGTATGCACGCCCGTCGTTGTTCCAGCTGATGCTCTTGTGCCTCAAAGTCAGCTTCAATATGCGGTAACGTTGCACTGTGCGCCATGGTTGTGCCAATTTGCACAGGATTGGCATAGGAGTCTTGTGCAGCATCGTCATCAGAATCTATACCACCACGTGAGCCTAACGTGCTGGTGGGTGAATTCAGTTGCAGTTCTGTTTTCAAAAAGAAATAAATGTTATATTTTGAGAGTTGAGGTGAGAAAGCATTTTTCCTATCAAAAATATATACTGGGATCTGTTATACATATATATGTATGTGTATAAAGGAGAAACACATTTCAGACACACTTGTTCTCATTTCTTATCCCGGGGCCACAAGATATCTATTATTGCCCTGATTTTTAACTTGACCATAGTGTTTTACTTAGAAACAAAAAACTATTTGCCACAATGAATTTGAACGATTGCATTGCAAAGATTCTGATTTAATCCCAGAATCCTCATGACCAGCCCTATGGGTATAACAAAATTTCTTAATTTAGAGTTGGGACGAAACATTAAACAGCAAAGAACAACAGATTCTAGCCGGTGCTACAATAACAGAAATATTTTATTTTTAAATGCAACGTTATCTTTCGGATGCCCTTTCACCATATCAGGAATAAACTTTAAACACAGTACACGTCCGAAGAAATGTTATCTCTAACTCACCCAAATATTCCTTCATACCGTCGAAGGCTTTCTTTTTTCCCTCCTCCATCATAGCATCAAAACGCTCCAAGTCCTCTTCGCGCACTTTCTCCCGCAATGCGTCCATTTCTAGCAGCAGATTCTTCACCTGCCTGATGACCCGCATTGCGTTAATTTCTTCTTTTTTGATTTTCATCCAATCGCCCAGCGCAAGACTTTTTTCAATGTTACTCTTGTGATTTTTGAGCAAACCCAAATGATGTGGAATCGCGAGATCATTGAAACGACGCACGGAGACCTCAGCCTGTTTGATGGTGATTTTATTGTTCTCGAAGCTCATAATTTTTGATTTTCGTGACGAATCTTTCAATTAATTATACATTAAAAAGTGGGAGATGTTCAAGCGTTTTATTGCATTTAGATTTTAACACAACTTTAACTTCAACTGTAGATATTATTTTTTCTTTTACTCTTACTTTCAATGCAATGTCAATCCCACAATTGTCTTTTTTAACAGTCTCAGTTTTTTTGTGAAAATAAAATAAATTAACTAAAATATGCAGGCAGCCTAGAAAATTTTCTTTTGTTTTGCATTTTTTTCGCAATTGATATTTTGTTTCCTTATCTCATTTATTTCGTGTTAATTGCGAACTTTGTTTCTATAATGTATTTTGTTATTGTAAGTCAGTTCGAAAGTACAATAATAGACGTGAAGTTGGCTGCGTTCTTGTCAGCTGTTTCGAAAATACAGTTGCCAGACTTGCATTTCAGGATATATTTTTATATTGTGTTATGGTTAAGGTACAAGAAATTAAATGAAAACTCGGAAACCAGGGGGTGTATCAATCTTATCCCTCATAACCAAACAAATTCGTAATTATCATAGATCAATATGGGTGATGCTCAGAGAAAAAGCAGGCACTCAAAGAGCATAAAAATGGAAACGAGCAGAATACATATAAGTAAATCATCAACACATGCACAGTCATAGCGTTTGCTTGTGGTAGTGAACACCACTGATCAATATACATAGATACAAGAATGATATAATATTCTATCATTCTTGATATAGAGCCATAAATACTTATGTGAGACATATAAAATTTTTTGATACTCTAGTTTTTTTTAACTCAATTAAATTGTTAAAATTTTGTTTTGAAGAAAATACTGACTCAAGTTAGCCTATTTTATTAAATCAAGTTGGCAATAAACACTATCGTCTTAGAGTTATTGAAGAAAGTTTTCGGCGTCAGCCCTCTCTTTGAAATTTATTCATTGCATTTCCATCTGAACTTTTCAGGCAGGACATATTACGATTTGTTTTGTTAGAGACGTTAAAATTATGGTAGCATTTGGTGTCGGTGCTAATAATCATGGGGTAAAAAAGATGGGAAGAAGGCAACTACTTGTACATGCATCTGGAAAGAAAGATATTTAAATAAGCGAGCTTTTAAGTTTGCAGTTCCAAAATATGCCAACCTTATCAAAATTTGTAATAATAGAGTTTAGCTACTACAACTAGCTATAAGCCTTCTTAGCTATTTAGATAGAAGCCTAATCAAAATGAAAAATCCGTTCCAAAACTTGCTATGAACCAATTTAAACGAGCTTTGAATATCATAATATGTCAAATTTCTTGAATCTCCCTGACGTATATTTTTTGCATTGATAGCATCTATAATACTCTAATGTACTCTAAAAATCAAAAATTTTTGTCATCATTGACCGGTTTTTTTTGTTTCGTATTCAATTGCTGACATCTGTGGATTATGGACATATGTACTTGGTGGTTGGAAAAATCCGTGTTCAAAAAGTTTGTATGTATTAGGTATTCAATTTGTTTGCATTTTAGGTAACATAAATTTTTTGATATTTTTTGGGATCTTTAGAGTGCGTTAAGAAAGTAATATGTAAGGGACTCTTTATGTATCTCGATTCGTCTTGTTTCGTCTCTAATTTGCTAACCAAAAGATATGTTAATACAATTCTTATATTTATAAAAGATTATTCATCAAATACAGGCTATATATTTTTGTTTCCATTTAAAATATAAGAACATAGATTTAGGCTTGAAAATTAGAGACGAATCGTGATACATTAAGAGACGCTAAGTAACGTGTTAAATTCAGTTCCATTTTTGACAGAATATTTAATGTACCACGCTATTTAGTCGTTGAAATAAATATTTGGGCGTTCTTTAAAAGTTCAACAACGCAAGTCAGTATTTATTAATGAGTTTATGCTTCGATATCAGTCAGAAACACTTTTTTTATATCAGTGATCAGCTAATTTTTATTTAGTTTTGATTTTTCTTAAAAAAAATCTTAAGCAAAATACAGTAAGCTTAAAAATACGCACAAATACAAACATTAACTAATAATAAACTTTTGGATTATACATATTAAGTTTTTACTTACAAAGTACGCCATCAAACATCAATATATCATATTTTATTTTATGGGAAAAATGTTGTAAATTTGGCAAGGTAATGGAAGACAACATTAAACTAAATTACGACACAACTATTATGTGACCTTAAAAATATTTTACAAAATTTCATAACAAAGTATATAACGTAGGAAAATAAAACTATCTAAATTTTCAGTAAATAAAAAATGCAGTTCTGTTTCATTAATGAGTACAATATTTCGAGTGCCGATATACTCGGAGCTCGGATACTATAAGTAAAAGTTTTATTGAGTTAATTGTAGTGAGTACCAACAAGTTTCGCTTTAATGAACAGCCGTTTTGAATTTGTAAAGAAGGCGTGGCAGTGTCTTAACAGTTTGAGAAATACGCATTAAGCAAATAAATTTAAATGACTTAACTACGTATGTTGAACAAAACAGATTGAAGACATTTCGATACCTCACTTAGATTTTAAGCCATATTTCATTGATTTTTTATGTAATTTGATACAATAAAATTTACACAAGAATCTAGTACTTGGCTGGCTCTTTCATATATCATGGTTAGCTCCAGGTAAAAAATAATAAAATGAAATTGTGGCAGCACGAATTTTAGATTTAGAGGTCTATAATTTAATTTCAATAGTTAGTTGTCAGTTCTTCTTTGTATATCGCTCTCGTTGTGAAATTCATTCACTTCATTGAATATAAATACACTGCATTGTAGTTGGAAAAACTAAATATTTAAATATTATCTCCGTCTCTAATGTTTAAAGAAGTAATAGTTTGGTCTCAATTTCATCACTGTTAACTATTTGGGCAGATAGCTGAAGAATGTTAAAGCAGTCACAGCTCAATTGGTGACTCACATAACTCAATGACCGTGGCTCGAAGGACTTGCATGTAAACTTAAATAAAAGCCGCACGTGACAGGCAATAAAATCATTATGCCTGCAGGAGATCGTTAAACAGCACAACAAAATTTAACATTAGACGTCGTGCAAAACCTGAATTGTGATGAACGAACATTTCGGTTCGGAACAGGTTTACTTTAGCTGACATTCTCCAATTTTTTTTTTTTTTTTACGGGTAAAAGGGGGTCAAAAATAAATAAAAATTATGAAAAAAAAACGGGCCGCTCGAATCTAGTTTCGTAGATATAGCCATCGAAAGTTCCGGATGTAGCTTTTGTAAAAATTATCATAAGTTGGGAACCCCTGCATGGATATCAAAAATTTTGATGTCATAAGAAAAATAATTTAATAGTCTTCAATAATGGTGAGAAAAGTTTTGAAATTTAACCAATAATTTTGGAGATATGACGACTTTTCTAAAATTTGGACCAATTTTTTTTTAAAAAAAAAATTTTTTTCCCCTATAAATGTCTTAATGACCCATGAGTTTTTTAGCATATTAAGAGAGCCTGGTTCGTTCCCTTTAAAATGGTATATAGTTCATTGTAAATTTTTTATTATTTACCCCCATTTTTACCGGAAAACAAAAAATTTTATTCAATGAAAAGTATGTATTTATGGACAAAAGCAATATAAATCCAGTCACAAAAACAACAACAGCAACAATGGTGAGTAAAGTTTTGAAATCTAACCTATAATTTTGGAAATATGACGACTTTTTTGAAATTTTCACCAATTTTTTTGTTTTTAAAACTTTTCCTATAATCTTTTTAGCATATTTCAATCATTTATATCTTAGAGCATATCAAAAACCGGCTTAGCTAGCCACAGTTATTTTATTTAACAGTAGGGGTAAGTGGGCGGCCCGCGGCCGCAGCTCAGGATTTAAAACTCCCAAAATCCAACACCGGCTTCGCGGCGGCCTTCGGCCGCGGATCAGTCTATAATCTATCCAACACCTATAGGGCGGCCACGATTTTTCATAAAAATTTTTAAATGTTATAAGGATTATTTTGTTTCACGAATTAATAATTATTTTACATTGAAGGTTGTAATAAAAAAAAGAGCGCCACAGGCGAAAAATTTAAAGTTTTACAATGATAACAGCCTTATAATAATAATAATAGTTGTTGTTGTTGGATTTTTATTGTTTTTGTTCACAAATACATACTTTCCATAAGAATTCAATAAATGATATTTTTTGTTTTCCGGTAAAAAAGAGAGTAAATAATAAAAAATTTACAACAAACTATATACCATTTTAAAGGGAACAAACCAGGCTCTCTTAATATGCTAAAAAACTCATGGGTCATTAAGACATTTTTAGGGAAAAAGGTTTTTTTTAAAAAAAAATTGATCCAAATTTCAGAAAAGTCGCCATATCTCCAAAATTAAGATTAAATTTCAAAATTTTACTCACCATTATTAAATTATCTTTCTTATGACACTAAAATTTTTGATATCCATGCAGGGGTTCACAACTTATGATTATTTTTACAAAAGCTATATCCGGAACTTCCGATGGCTATATCTTCGAAACTAGATCCGAGCGGCCCGTTTTTTTTCATAATTCTTATTTATTTTTGACCCCCTTTTACCCCTAAAGAAAAAAAATAAATTGGAGAATGTCAGCTAAAGTAAATTTAAGCCGAAAAACATTTCACATCACCTATTTATAGAACTGGAATGGATCTATGTAAACACTGGCAAATGCCATAATAAATAGTAATTTAAGAATTTTCCTGTGCTATCGTTATCGTTGTGAAATTGACGAACTGCTGTATAAAAAAATCATAACTCAATAATAGAGGTTGCCGCAAGATCAAGTGCCGAACAAACGTCGAAATAAACTGATCGACCAAAAGAAAAGACTTCTTTCTGCGATGAGTTTGACAGTTTATAGCTTAAGTATGGAAAAATTATTATTCATTAAGCTAATCCAATATTCTAATAAATCAATTAAATAGTTATATGTGTGTTTTAATTGCTTGAATATAAAGCTAAAGCATCGATGGGACCTAATGGTCCCATAATTCAAATGTAAATTTTGGTTATGCATAAAAATTTTTGAAATCGAAGGTAAAATTTTTCTATTGAAATTAATTAGTTTTGCAAGAAAAATGGTGATATCACAGAAGCAAGATAATGCGAAAAACTGTCAAATGACTAATATGATATTCACAATCGAAAATTCATTCCCAATAAATAATACCAAGCTCAACAAAAGTCTCCTCTGACAGTAGAACCAAAAATTGTGTCAAACACTTTTGCATCACGGGTCAATTAGTACTCGCTACAAAAGACTCGATAAATTGAATTTAAAAAAAAAGTCAATAATATTTATCGCTTTCCGCAGTATAAGCCTTTCGGCTCTACACCCAATTAGTTGCGACTCTAAGGACAATAAGCATTTGGCCCATTTCGACATTTCATAAGTACATTCAACATGCCCTCCAATTTGTTAGTACGAGTTTCTGTCGCATAGAGATTTGTCTGCAGTCGATTTAGATCTTGTTGTTGTTTTTCCTAAAAAAAACAAATATCAAATTGAGTTGAAATTTTGAAGTTAAAATGATTTATGAAGATTTTTATCGCATATTTTTAAAAATGATTATAAGCTCTACCTACCAGCGTATTTAAACGTCCTTTGAGTGAATCCACAACATGATATGTGGCTTGTAGTGATTTTTCTAGCTCATTTGTTTGCACACGTTCGTTCGCCAGCGAACGTTCGATTTTTTGCAATCGTGCTGCCATATTATCATGCGATTCGATTTCGTTTTCCATGTCACGTGCCTCAAATGCATCATCATCGTGTAAATCTATTTTTCCAAATAAATTTGAATGACTTACGAATTTTAAATAGGATCTAAAGCTTTCGCTTACCAAATTTCTTACAACTCTGCTGATCGGCTTGCAAAACGAAGCCCTCTCGACATCTGCAGTAATACGAACCTACCGTATTAATACAGTTATGATCACATGGCTTATCCTCCTTGCACTCATTGATATCGTGTTCACAGTAACGTCCGGTGAAGCCAGCTGGACAGCTGCATAGATCGGGACTCATACAAGAACCACCGTTTTGACAGCGTGTGGAACAGATCGCTAAAAATAATAGTCCATTTAAAAGTACAGTAAAGAAGAATTCGGTGACTCAAAAATATTGCTACCACATACGTTTCATGCACGCATTTGTATGCGGTGTCTCACGCGTCCAACCGGCGCAACAATCGTATGAAAGCTGTTGCGCTGCTGTGTGTCGTATGACATCACGATAGGCCGGTTCGTGCACCAATTGTACGCGTGTACACATCTGATTTACATGCGTCTGTGGTTGACATGGGGTGCTGATGTGCTTCCAAATGGGTCGCGTGTAGACCTCAGTGGTCTTGACTGGCATTTGTACGGTGCGTTGTTGTACACAAATATGTCGTCTATAATGAAATATAAAAAGTGATAAAAGTTCGATGAATGATTCTTTAAAGGGGAGTGAAATTAAAATTAAAATAGTAGAAATCAGAGAATGTTACTTTTGACAAAAAATCTATGCTAATCTCTGTGGTTGAAAATAAATAAAGGTTAATTATGTGAACAGCATGATCTATCGAATGGTCATTGTTTAACTGCACCGTTATTAGTTAATTGTGAAGCAAACGTATGTCCTCATCATTAAGATAAAGCTATAAATGGAATTGCATGGCTGTTGATAGCTCTAAAGATTACAAAAAAACCTAATCAGCTGTCCTAAAACACCCACATTAGACATGTATTAAAAGTGCAATTAGTTGAATTTCAGAATATGCTAAATTTGAGATGCTGAAATATCATTTACATTTTGCACATTTTGCAAATCTTTATGGTTGTTGAAACCATCCTGTTGTTTGTCTTAAGTTTATAAGACTTTAAATATCGAAAGTTTTGCAAAAATTTTAGTTCTAATAAAAAATAGTTTCAAAAATGTTCGTTTCGGTAATTTAGCAAATAGAATAAAATTAATATTAAATAATTTCCTAATATGCTTTTAAAAATATCAGAAAAAGAATTTTTAATATTAATCGAAAAATTCCCATTTCTCGTATACATTTGCAGTGACAGTACCGATTAAGAAGGTGGCAACGCTAACGACTGCTTCTTATTAGTTTTAATTTCAAAGTGCAAGAACACAGATAAATTTTGCTTAATATGAAATTAATATAAATAATAATAAGGAAATTTCAAAATAAGTAGTGAAATAGTGTCTGTGAATTAAAATTAAATATTTTTATGAAAACGAATTCAAATATCAAATCCACTATGAAACGGCGCCGTCGACAGAGTCTTCTGTGCAAGCAGTGTTTTGCAGTGGCGTCACTTCACCAAAAACCGCTGAGATTATAATTACACTATAACTTGTATCAGATCCTTCGCCAATGCCTTCCCCAACCCTATCGAATTGACGCCACTGGTGTTTTGTTGCTTTTGTTTGTTGCAAATTTTGTTGATATTTTACTATAAACTACATATATCATGTGCTAAAAAACAATAAGGATTGAATATTAAATATTTGTCTTCGAAAATTATGCGAATGTTTGCTGTACCTACTCATTCAAAAAAAAAAAGTTAATCATTCGAAAAACTTAAAATCATTTTATGATTTACTTAAGTGTATTGCAGTTGCTGCTTAAGTGTAGCACCCATTCTATTATCTTAACGGTATTTTTCAGTGCACTTAAAAAATTTTACTTGTAGTTATTCCAACCAAAAAGTTTCACTAAAATCATTTTATGGTGTAAGTGCATTGCAGTTGCTGCTTAAGTGTAGCATCCAAGCTGTTATCTTAACGGTATTTTTCAGGGCATTTAAAAAATGTTATTTTGGAATTTTGGAGGCAATGGTTTTTCATTTGTGTCAGAAAATTTAAGGTCACTATGGGTAAGTTTTTTTGCTTATTTCTTTTTATTATTTATTTTATGCGCAAGGAGGTGAAGAGAGTTTTTTTGCCGTGTAGCTGTCGAAACAGTTTGAAAGTTTTATCATAGAACGTAAATAAATTAATGAAATTAATTCCTTAAGAGTTTCCAACAATTTCCTGCCAATATAGATAGAGTAATTTATCACCTCTTGCGAGAATATGTAAAGTCTTTGGCTTAAACAGATGAAGCAACATATATAACCGCTCTGAAAATTAACATATAAGCGTAGCCATTTGCGCAAATGGCTTGAGTAAAATCCCACATTTTATAAGTATATTTCAGATAAGATTGGAATCATTGGAAAAGCATGTAAGTGATGTGTATTTTTTAATGTGGGTTTGCTTATTTTCGCAAATATGCAAACTCCAACCATTTGCGCAAATTATTCGAGTTCAGCTTAATCATGAGTTTCACGTGAACAAAGTTCGCCTTAGACATAAATAGGTGCTAAAACTTTGTTACTTTTTTGTTTGCAAACAAAAAACAAGCGAACATTTTGGGAGTAGGTATACAGCGTTGTCAATCAGGGTTTTTTTTTTTTGTTTTTCGAAATGAGACCTTTTCACCCGAAACTGCAAACTTTTTTAAGGAATCAGTTGGTCATTATTTTTTCCTTATGTTGAAGAAAGTTGAAATTCTGTTTATAATTAAGTCAAAATTTTTCTTGATATATCTGTTTATTTTTTTTTCTTTTATATTTAAATGCGATAAAAGACTCTCTTTCAAACTTTTCATCACCCTCAGCTGCAACAGCTACAATGTTTCAACAACGACATTTGCATTTTTCTCAACTTAAGCTGTAAAATTTATTAAACTACTATTTTAGTTCAATGAATATTTAAGAAAATGTCACAGCATTGATTTTTATAGTCACATATTATAATCATCATTAATTCAAGCCAAAGGCTGTCAATTTGATTAGACTTCTTTTAAATTGCATTTTCAAATTTCTTTCACATAGTAAAATATGAAATATATAACATGTTTTACATTAATAACAAAAAGGAAACTAACAATGCCGTGATCGTTGGATTTATGCGGAGCCAAACGGGGTTGCCAAGTTTTCCTGTTTGAAATTGAAAAAAAAAAAAAGTTCTTGCAAGACTTTTAGGTTATTAAAAAATTTCTTAAATCAACAATAAGAAATTAATGTCAGTTAGACCAGACCATTTAAGAACACACTTACGATTTTTTAATAAAAATTTATGGTTCAAGTTTTTCTTTTGGGACATCACTGATATACATAGGTCAGAATTATTTCTTCAACAGAATTTTTTGTTAATCAATCAATGTCGTTGTGCTCAATAATTTTATCATCTCCGATCTTCCTTCATAAATTTTTGGTGCCTACTTAAGCTTTCGCAACCTATCAATTATCCTACTACTCAATATTTTACCATAATATATTATACATATTTGCTGATCGGAACAATTTTTACTGTCAATCAATGCGTTTAAATGCATTTTTTCGTAAGCACTATGAAGATTATTTAACACGGCTACTCTTGATTTATTGC
Source organism: Meiosimyza decipiens (assembly GCA_963680825.1). Classification (NCBI taxonomy): domain Eukaryota; kingdom Metazoa; phylum Arthropoda; class Insecta; order Diptera; family Lauxaniidae; genus Meiosimyza; species Meiosimyza decipiens. The sequence goes on along the minus strand of OY804258.1, from coordinate 23,799,306 downwards.
ATATAAGAACTCACCGCTCAGTTTCTAGTTTACTTAAAAGTTGGCATCCCCATTAGCTGTGGTAACTGATGTTGCTGTTATTCATGTCAAGCATAAGCGTTACAACATTTAATTGTCTACATTTACAATTGCATGCATGTAAGTATGTCTGCAAAGCCGGCAAGTTCGCCAATCTGTCTGTCCGTGTGTCGCCTACGTCCAGTCACAATCACTTGTTGCGATCAACTTATGATCTTCAACATGTCTGCTGTAGTCGCTTTAGCTTGCATGTCTGAAATGTTGACAAAGTTGTTGACAGCATGCATTGCATCTCATTGCAACATATGTGAAACGCATTGTCGTCACAGTGTCTGTCTTGGTTGCATTATGTATTTTTGCTATTTGTTTCCTTTTTTTTGAAAAAGTGCCTTTTTTTGCTGCTTGTTTGGCACAGCAGGATTTGATTGTTAAAATGAAGTATTCAACTGATTCGCATAGTTTTGCATAAAAAGCACAAAGTTTTTAATTGAAATTTATTATGACAGTAATTGGCTAGAGAATCCTACGTTTAGAAAACCTACGTCTTGTTTTCACTTTCGTTTCAGTATGAATTCATACATAAATCGGTAAAAAGGAAAAAGTGAAATTGATACACATATGCATCTTGATACGGATCTTGAGTAAGTCATTAATATTACATTTAATATTACGGCCTTTTAGTAGTTAAAAAAAATAATAGTTGTGCTGAAAAAAATATCTTATTTTTTTTAATTCCTCAGAAATTTAAGCATATTTTGGAATGACAGCTGAATCTTTGCGAATAATTAATTAAGCCTTCAGATACTTAAATTATTTTGAGTCAGGGCTACCAAGTCACCGGGATTGCCCTGACCGGGTATATTTTCATCTAAGACCTCAAGGACGGGGGCCTGGCAGAATTCAAAAATCTCTGAAATAGCCGGCAAGTCAACGATATTTTTGAATGATGAATTTAAGTTTATTTTAATTTATTGTTTCACAACAAAACAAAAAAATTGTCATCAAATTTTAACCATTTTCGAACATGTGAAAGGTCATCTTGAGAAGGCCGGGAATTGTTTCTGTAAGGCTTGATAACTCTGCTTTGAGCTCAAAAAACATTTCATGTTGCTCGATGTTAGCAATGAAAAAAAATTATGAAATTTTCAGAAATAAGTTAGAAAAATTTGTTTTCATCAGATCTTGCATAAAATAGAAAGTGCCTCATAAAAACATAGCATCAGGCCCAAGGGTTCATACCCCATTTCGCACTGTGGGTGACAAGAAATTTCATGCCTTTCCATTTACAAAATGAAAATTCCTCACAAGTGTTGTAAAGATTAGGTTTCCATTTTAACAACACTCCGAAATATTTTAATCGCTTAAGAGCTGCTCTCTCGGAAAGTCGATATTTCAGAAAAACAAATAAAATTTTGGCTGATTTTATACCTGAAGAAGTTACATGCATAGATTTAAGAGTTGATGTTAATGTTTTCATGTTGTTTTTTCATTTGTGATCGCTATTAATCAAATGGTTTCACCCACACAAAAACAAATGTTTGTATTCGTTAGCATAGCATTGTTTTATCTCGATTAAAAATTTTTTCCATTAATTAACTTCAAAAAAATCTTTGTTCAACATGATTCAGCTCAACACAGGTACTCATCAATCTACATACATTTAGTTGTGATATAGCACTTTTATGTCAATAGTGGAATAACTCTCAAATAAAATTTTATTTAGACGAAATCCGAAAATCAAAAATGTAGTAGGCAAAATTTCAGACATCAGTTTTATGTTAAGATTTGCTTTGTTTTTAGGTGTAATAAAAAATTCTATAAGTATTATCGAATAAAATGTATACTCGTCAAAAAAAGTAAGTAAGTGAATTGTTCTTGGATGTTAGTTAATTTTTTTAATAATGAATGTTCCAAATTATTACAATTTCTGACATTTTTTTCTATTAAATAAATTCCAAAATACTCGTATTAGAATTCTTTTTCACTTAAGTTCCTATTAATTTTGGGTGAAAATTTGTTTACGTCTTAGGTTTAATTTTCAAGTTATGACACTTTCAGGTGGAGGTTCAGTGAAGTTTGTATGAGCACAACACACATGCTTTAAGTTTCATTGGCATGATCCTTTTTAACATTTGTTCTTTTAAGCTTAAAAATAATCTCTTAATAGGCTATTTCACATGATCTTACATGTTGAAAAACATGGCTTGACAACATTAATGTTTGATCATGTGAACGCTAGCAACAACCGCTTGACCAAAATGTTGAATCGATTTCAAAATAGCCTATGTGAGTGCTGTTTGTCAAGCCTAATGTAAATTTTTCATTTCAAATAAAATTTCATGAAGTAAACCTTGATATCATGCGCTCAAATAACCAATTTTGGCAAGATATTTTTGCATTTCATAAAAGCTTTCCAGAAACTTGTGAACTAAAATGTGAAAAATGCTAGCACCGAAAGAGAAATCCGCGCATGATGCTCCTCCAAAGAAAACTGCAAAAGGTTCATGATACGAACATCAAGCTCTGCTGTGCAACATGTTGCACCATATGGACTGGCCTAATGTAATATGATACTATACACGAAATTCTTTTGAGACAAACCAAAAATAAAGCGAGTTTTTCGACTCGTTGGGTCAAAGAACCCAAATGTCAACTCAACATAATCTTTGATTGATGTGCTGTTAGCAACACTTTTTTAATGTTACCTAAGAAAGGCTGAATTCCACAAAATGTCTTGAAAGATGTTGCATTTGCATTGTAATTAATTAAAAAATGACTTAAATTTATGCTTTCTCTGGATTGTCTTAAATGAAAGAAACAAACATATGCATGCAAGCAGTCATGTTGTATGCCAACTTGTCCATCTCTGTTAATTGAGTTGTTGTATCAAAATCGTGTCTTTAATTTGCACATCTTTTTCTGTTATGTAAGTAATATATTTTGCACAACATGTGTTCATACTGTTAGTACACAAAATACAAGAAAGACATTATGGCACCCAACAGGCGGTCCTTATACTAGGATCCAATTACTTTTCGTTTACCATGCAATCATGCGAAGGTATGTTGATGGGCAGAGATTAAAGAAGAATTGCAGATGTGTAAATATGTTGAAAATCAAATTACTGAAACTGCTTCGAAGAAAGCGCACACTTTGGGCGAAGCTGTCATGAATAATTTTCAATAATTTTAAAATAATTAGAATAAATGTTTATTTTATTACGAGTACTTGATCTTAATGACACCTACTTAGTGCATAGGTTTTAGCATTATGCTTCAACGAGTATTAATAGCCTGCACAGTTTGATTCGATCTTAGCCATATCATTTTAAACCTTACAACGCCACGATTTCCGAGTCTTTCTATACCTCAGTCATGATCCCGACGGTTCTATCAAAGCGGTCTCGATAGTTTTTTGTAGCATTTTTTTGTTAAACGTGAAAACCGGTACATTGTCGTAGCCTTTTCATTCTCAGACTGAGAGTCTCAGTTGAGATAGCAATAATATTGGTAGCCAAATGAAGTTCCTGGATAGAGATCGTGCAAGGCTGCTATATCCGCAACAATCGTTTAAGCAGTTTAGGCGATGTACTCGATGATTCGCATGTATAAATATTCGTTGCTTAGAATCCGCCGCTGGTTTTGAGTTTCTTGGCGAAATTTCCTTTAAAAGTGAGAATACTGCCTAGGTAGCAGAGTAGACGTTCTTGTCGATATTTCTTCAGTTTTCGCGGCGTCAATACGCCTCTGTTTTGTCACTAATATTGGTCGATCTTGATTTGTGCATAAGCCTTAAGTTTTTGAAGATGATTATACCAGAATTTTCATCAGTGCAAATGGTTTTTAGTAGGAGTGTGGTCAAGAGCATCTTCCGGCACAATTGAAAATAAAAGAGAGAACATCAAAAAGCTCTGCTTTAATGAGAGATTACGATTGAGGTAGATGAGACACTTAAGGCTTTCGTTGTGCATCTTAATAGTTTTGATAAGTGGGGTTGGGGTAATTCTATTTCATTCCAAATTTACTCTCGGTGCATGCTTTCGAATAAAGTTTCAAGTTCACGATGCAGCATAATACGAAAATCGACAATAAATTTTATATGGAAGCCGGCTTACTGTCCGCGCTGTGTACTTTCCGAGTTTTCTTTGAATTCAATTAACGATAACTTTGCTGAATACCTTAGAGCAGGCATTCTGCTTCCCATGTATGAATACTCGTCGAGTGCGCGTCGAAATACGATTCGGCATGACTCGATTACGTTCAGCACACACATTGACATGCATCTGTGTAGGTTTGCCTTACACTATCATAGCGGTATTATTATAATTTAAAATTAGAGGTATTATATAATTTAAAATAATTGGTCTTCATGCTAGAAGAAATAACTGTGTCACTAAGTTTTAAACACTCTGTGGAGCTACTATATTTAGTGCTGTTCTGGGACGAGTTCAGTTTTGGACTTTGCGTTTCTCGTTGATGAGATGCATGGTGTTATAAAAGATCTAATCAGATTTACTTTTGCGTCGAAGTCCGATAGTGGTACTGACGGGAACAAGCTTCAGTTTTGGTCATACATAGTTGATGTCTTCTTTTGACCTCAAGTCGGGAGTGTTACTTATAATATACTCAGTGGACACATTTCTAGCTTCGCGTTTATTCCAGGAGAAGTTGTACTAGCACCACAGCAAGAAAGTGATCAGTAGTGTGGTTGGCGCTTCTGAATGTGCAGAAGGCGAGCAGACTTCTCTGTCATATTTTTCTAGTGCAAATATGATTTATTTGTGACTCGGGTCTTCTAGGTAAGCCGCACTTTACTTTATGTCTGGGATGCTAAATGAAATAGTAAACTGGCTTATGGGTTTTACTGCGATCTATTAATTGATCACCAAGGCTGCGTTCACCAATGGCATAACTCATTTCTATAACTATGTTCAGCTAAAGATCGGGACAAGAGCTGGAAGTATTTTTGTGGATATAATGATCGATTAATGATGACTTTCTCAAAAGTAACCCTAGGAAGCTATGATTTTTTTTGCTAGTAATGGCAATAGTGATAGTGTTTTCGGGATTAGATCATTGCGAAAAATTTATCGATTAATTTATAAAGGCAATAATCGTTAAGGAAACGCCTTCAACACAACTTTATTGTGGGCTTTAGTCCACATTAGGCGAATAGTGTCTATTTTGGAAATGTTATACTACCAGAAGTCGCTCATTAAAAGCCGTTTTTTAAAAAGTACAATAAAAAAAGACCTAAAGCGGTTACCTTAATATGCATTTAAAATAATAACATGCAAGCCAGTTAACAAATTTATGTGTCAACGAAAGCGCATTTAACTTCAGAAGAAAATCAACCAAAGAAGCAGATAAGAAAAAAGACAAAAACTAAAACATTTTGGCCATAAAAAACGGGCTTCGTCGTAATCAACAAAATAAATTCAAGACATAAAATTAGCATAAATCGAAGATGAAAAAACGACGAAGACTAACAGCGATCTCAGCAGCGGTGGCGTCGGAGAACACAGACTGCCAGTACCACTGGAATTGAGGGACTGAGACTGAAGCTGCAACTGTGACTGAGTGAGTGCAAACACAAAAAGATACTTCCGCGTTAAGAAGAGCTAAGGATGTGCTGTTGCAAGAAACAACAAAAAAATAGCAACAACGTGAGAATTTCGCACAAAACCACGGGTTGCAGCGTTGCCAATACAACCTGTTTTTTTTATTACCATTTTCGCTGATTATACCTCTAGCTCCTTTTGATACACAAAGGATTGGAGCTCTTATAAAACAACAAAAAAAAAATGCTCGTAATTATAAAACATAAAAACATTCAATTACAACACCGAATGCTACCTTTTTTTCACAAGTTTCTCTGCGCTGGTCACTGCTTATTATGTTCAATCCGCAAATGTAGCCAAAGGGTTAATTTTTAAGTACCTATTGTGTGTAGTAAAATGATACAAATTATATTTATGACGTTGATGGGCGGTAAACACCCATTGTTTTTATTGACTTACGAATGAGAGTGAGGTTATGCATGAAGTCGAAAAGTTTCTATTTGATGTAATTGGTGCATTGATTTTAGCCACCTAAATAAAGGCTTTCAATATTATAAATCATATACAGCTTTAATTATGAAAACGCTAAAAATACTCATATTTAGCTAAGCAAAATGAAATAAATGCTAACTTAACTGAGTACGTTTCTCAAACTATCTATGAAATTAGATTTTTATTGCATTGCACACATTTCTAGACAGACATAACGCATAAAACGTAAATGATATGACTTTTATTGCATAAACATGCAACGCTATGCTAGAGGGCGAACATAAATAAATAAAGTTGTAAAAATGCGAAAAAAGCAAACATTAAAGCCAATGCAGTTTGCAAAAATATAAAAAATCCTAAGGAAAACAAACGCAACGAAGACGAATTTTGTCTGGTGAAAAATCTAAATAAAACTTGGAAGAATTTAAAATAAATTATGCGATGCGCCAATTTATGCATTTTGGCAGGCAGGCATAGAGAAATTCTTGCACGTACAATTCACATTGGAAGGCTAGGGATAGAAATTAAAAGAAAAAAATGTTTGTTCAAAAATATTGCCTACAAAGAAACATGAGTAATTCAGTAATAAAATATATCAGTGATCCAGAGAGAGAAAATCAAATTTATGCTTGTGCTCAAAGGAGATGGTAAATTTCAAGGAAGACGACAACTCTAATCATCTGTAACCAAGCGGCATGCTGCTGCAAACCTACACCCTTCAAGGGAGAGGACTAATACATCTCCCGCAAAAAAATTGGGTGGTTGGTCAACGTTTGAGGAACTTAGCAACCATAGTAAGAACTCCAAGCGCACTTCCATCGGAAATTGATTAGGCGCTACGAATGCAAAAGAAACTGTATTCTTAATTCCATCGGGTTTGAAGATAGTGTCGCCACTATCAGAATCAAGTTCGAAAGTTGGGAAAATCTTATATATTTTATGTTTTTGCTTATGAGTACAAGCAATTTTAGCTAGTGTAAAAAAATGATTCCAGAGGATGTTTGCATAAGAATGTGGGCTTCATAAAAAATGTGCCTGGGTTCAAGTCCTGCTGTTCTGTAATTTTTTAATTTATTCTTTTCTTTTTAATGTAAGTTCAAGTTTTGTTTTTTATTTAAAAAATAAAATGTAACGTATATTTATAGCACTAAGAAGCGCTTCATTATCATGAAATCTTCTGTCAGTAAAATGAAACTGTCTGCTTTGGGCACTACAATTAAGAGCACAAATAGACGATGGAAAAAATATATCAAATTTTAAGATGAATTGAAGATTAAACCAAGAGAAGTGTTTGTTGTGAATAAATTAAAAAAAAAATTTTTGACATAGCAGCAGCGGTGTAGTTAGTAGAGGGAGAGACGGAATGCCAAAAGATATGTAGTGAAAGAACAAGTCTGAAGGAGTGCAGAGCTGTATAGTATTCAAAGATTATCAGATACTTATTTGTGCCACCGCTTCTCTGAGTTTCTCAACTCGAAGCTATTTATATTGGGACTGCTGGGTCTAAGATTTTCAGATGTATCTATTAAAAAAAAGGATACTATTGCCCAGCTCAGCTCTATTGAACCCAATTCAACATCGATGAAACCCAGTTATCATCTCGGTTGACCTTCTTAATTAACGTCATGCTGTGGTGAACTGAAAGAGGCGAATGGAAGTACCCAAGCGCTCGACAAATTCTATTGTGGACAATGATTCTGACGCTAAAATTTACTCGTAAAGGTTAATATCAAGACTTCTATTATCCTAGATAGTTGTACAAAAGTATTTCTATCAAAATTTTTGTTCTACTTTTAGTAGGGCTTCTAGAAAAATGTTTCCAGTGTAGGTACATATAGTTTTACTATTTTGACAGCAAAAAAGTCGCGAGGCACAATATAAAAGCACATGGTTATATCGAGACTGGTGCTGGAATGTGGGACTAGCTGGGAAATTTTGTGACCAACTTAATGAAACAATTTTTTTCAAACTTAAACATTTTGAAAAAAATTGTAAGAATTGAGTGAAGATTACTTAACACTTTTAAAATAAAACTTACAATCAACACAGAAATTTAATTTTCAAATTCCAAACTATAGTAAGTTCTTCTTACATAAATCATTCTAAGAAATTTGTAAACTTCTGCATACAATTCGTATATCAAAGTGTTATATATGAGGTCATATTTCAAAAAATGAAACACTACCATAGCTGTACTTTACAAATTTCTAACTAAAACTACTGCAGTTGAATTATTGAATTATTAAAGAGAAGAAGCAAAAAACTAGCGTAAGAGAAATGGCCAAAATGCATTAGTAAAACCTAAGATGAGCATCTTGTTGCCATTTTGGTCAAGAAAAATAAACATTCAGCCATTAATCCAACGATAGCATTGACTACGTTGAAGATAATGACGTCGTCAAGTGCGCTTTCAATATGAACATAAATTTCAATAAATTTACTGCTTCCATATTCTTAACTTAGAACCATGCTCTCAATTCTGTAATATTATGCAATAGTTTATTCAAACTCCTAGAGTTTTTTAAAATTATTGTGCTTAAAATTCGGTCATTGTTATTAACTTCTTATTATAAATTAAATTACTTAGCAATACCTTAACCAATACGAATAGGATCATATATTCACAAATGTACACTCAGAGAAAAACGGCTTGCATATCTGAAAAGATTGTGCATAGTTTGTGGGTATCTAACATTCTAAATGGAACTATTGGCAACAGTAATGCTAAAGTTTATGTTACTTAAACATTCATTATAAGTCACAGAGACTTTGAAAATTAAATACACGTTTAGTAACTGTGTTCGATTTGTTTCAAATTACGGATGTGAACTTTGACAACCATTCAGAAATATAGTAAATACACATATAAAGTAGTGGTGTGAATTAAGATATAATTGCAGGTTCAGGCTAATGTTTCATAATTTCTTTAATAATATTTAGCCAAAAGTACACCTCATTTGCTGCAAATATATCATCAAATCTTACCAATTTGTTGTGGAAATATTGTTGAACATTCCGCTGTGCTGTTGAAATGTGACGTGGTTTATATCAGTAACGACTGTTGTTTTGTGTAATTTTTTTATTTTTGCTTTTTTGCAAATTCGCCATTTTACACTCCTACTTAAGTCCATGATTTATTACAGCTTTGTGCTGCCTTTTGAGATGACGGCACTTTAACTACTTAAACTACTAGTTAACTTGTAGTGAAGACTACGGATAATAAGTAATTCAAAATATTTTTTCTTAAACACCTCTTTAATGGATTTCCTTCTACCAAATAACTTAACTTCTACTTCATAGTCAATACATCAAATTTGAAAGTCACTGCCAGCAAACGGTGGTTTTTCTTTTTTTAACATAAAGTTTTTTTAGTTGGGCGCATCTTCTGATTTCAAATGGTACCATTTTCCGCTTGAAGCATTTTCTCACATTAGACTAATGTTGTTGGCTATCGCAACTTGAGTGTCTTTATCTTGTACACGAAAAAGGCTTTTACTCGGCACTGTGGGGTCAACACGCGTTTAGTTACTTAGCGCTTACTTAAGAAGCATTTATTGTATGCCTCGTTGAATTTAAGCCGGATTGAATTTGGACTAAACTTGCACTTGTTATTAAAGTTGAAGTTGATTAAAGACTTGATGTTATAGTGAAATGTAAATAGGCCTAATTTAATTGAAGTAGCATTGGAATAATTGAATTGAATTTAAATTCATTTAGTTAGCTTCAAGATGAATTGAAGTTACACTGTAGCTAAGTTGAACTTTAATCGATATCGGATTCAGTTTTTCTAAGCTTAAAAAATATAGAAAACTCTGAAGCTCGAAAACTCTGCGGTTGATTCGAAAGTTTTTAAAGCGTAGAAAGGATTCTAAAATTATTTCAATTTTATGCAAGCTGTATCCAATTTATTAGATTACTCCGAAACTACCGAATATCGCTATTGCTTTCACTTGACACTACATTTTGTATAACCCTGTATGATTTATCAAAACAAAAACAAAATCGTCAAATGATTTACTCCCTTGGAATGCCCACTGTTGTTAAATGATTAAATATGGCTTAGTTTTGACCCAACCGTATGATGTAACACGAAGATTTGCAGTACTTTTGAGAGAAGTCATCCCATTGTTCAATGTCGTGTAAGATGTTCACAGGGAAGGCGAATGAGAAGAAATACCAAAAAACATAAAATAAAGAGACATGAAAATAAAAAACTTTTTTGGCACCAACTAACGCCAACTAAATGTGTTGCACATACAGTATCCTCCAGTCAGTCGGTTAATCATTAATAAAACTGTATTAAGTATTTGGACGTTTAAAGCAAAAAACCTTTTAAAAAGCATCGACAGCAACAGCAGCAGCAGCAACAACATAAACTTAACCAAAAATTCGAGACACATGGTACTGGAGAAAAAAAAAAAAAATTCTATGCGATTTCATGACGTTGATAAGAAACACGATGCCTACGTAGAGGGCGCGTTTGGCGCATGTCAACGAACGCAAGAACAACAGCACCTTTTGTTGTCTAAAGGTAAATGTAGAGTAGCTGCGGGTAATATGGGCAACTTTAAAGTGATTTCAAATGGAACGTCAGAAGTCAGAAGTATAGTTTAGATTAATCTATTTTGCTGAAATTGTACAGCTGAAATGGTTATTTTGTATCAGTTTGACCAAAGATGTTTCGAAACCAATAAAAGGTTTACCCGAATTGCACAGCAATACTCGAATTAGAACTAATGAATACAACATGACATATCCAGATAAAATCTGATACCGAGCTACTCCCCAAAAATAAATTTGCAGTAGTCGAAAATATATCAGTGGAATTTTTGAAATCTCATTTTGATAAAGTCACCGATTTACTCGTGTGAATTGTCTCGTGAAAACTTTTCAGACAAATATTCAGTTGGTGTTGTTATGAAGCTTCTGTAAAATGTTAACAACAAGTCGTTGTACCGAGATACACATTGCCTAACGGCAATGTCTGCGGGATATATTTTGATGGCCTGCTTTACGCAGAGCCTTAATGATATCGCTTGATTTTGGATCAAAACAGTTTTGGATTTATCCTTACGCACCCTCGATAATGTTCTATGGACAATATGGCTAAAGTCAGTTGCTTGGATACAATTATTTTTGAATAGCACTTTTGTACACAGGCGATGTTCTTACTACTTCGAGTTTAGTTCAATAGTTTTGACAAATATTTTAGTTATAAGGCATCAACATCCAGCGTGCGATTAATGGAATAAGTAAAAGATCTATTTATGCCTTTTCGTAATGACTTATTGTTAGAAATATCGCTTAAGAGATGACTCTTTTCTTCCTTTCTCTTTTCCTTTCTTCTCGGTGTGATGACACACTCTAATATTGACTTCAAGTGCGGTCAACTATGGGTGACCACCAACGCACAAGGGTATATTTTTATTCATCACTTGACGGGCAGAGCTTACAGATTTGTACTAGCCCCAGCAGAAACAGACTCTACTGTTTTAATAAGTTTATTATACGAAAATATTTCAAAACTATAAGAAAATCACTATCGGAATCAACCTCCTAACGATACCTCAACTGTGTTGCCGTTAATATCGTTGTTGTGTGTCTTTTGCCATTGCAACAATTTAAATGCAACAGTTAAGTTGAGGTTAAATGAAGTTAGATTTTCTCTATTTAAATTGCATTTTACATTGTGAGGAAAACCTTTTAGAATTTTAACTGTCTACCGCCTACCCTACCTCATGCCTTTGAGGTTTTTCTTCTTTATTTTTTATTAACCAATCTAACTGTCAGATCGTTGAGTAATTATCGAAAATCGCTGACAAGCAATTTGTGTGCGAACAGCAAACGAAACGTGTGTGTCTGATAGCCCATTTGTTTGCAACATTGCGCTGCTTGGCAACATGTTGTTAAGATGCTAAATGTTGATAGCAACAGCAGGTAGGGCATAAAGAGTTCAAATTTATGACTTTTTTTTGCTTGGTCTATGGATAAATTTTAACGAAGCCAAGGCTAGCGATATTTTTTCGAACTTATTGTGTAAAGAAAATTTCGTTGCTATTGACATTTTTTATTTTGCCTCAGCTGCATTCAATTGAAATTTTATTTCAAGTGTTCGGAGTAGTTTGTTTCATAAGAACTGATCAGAGGACTTACATATATATGGTTACTCGACTCGAAATATTTTGCTAATAAAATAATAGCTTTTTTTTAGATACAAACTATAAATTGCAATTTACGAGTACATAGCCATTTTGCAAGTGCAATGTCAGTAATGACCCAATTCGATGCGTTTCAATTGCCATTCAATTCGCACATCTGATCCATTGATCAATGATCGTGGTATTGCATGCAGCGTGGAGTATCTTGTAGATTTGTATCTTCTTAGCAATTGTGCAATACTTGCAGTTATGGTCTTGTTATGTAAGAATTTTGTATGCAGCTGCAATAGGAGTTTTGTTAATTACGTATGCATAGGTATAGACGTAATTGTAATCTTGTTAAAAACTGCATTTGAGATAATTTCAGTAATACGAAACAGATCGATTTTTTTGGAACCGACTTAAATTGCATTTCATGTTAAAGGTACTGCCACAACATAAATAAGACGGACATATCGCTCACAGAATCGTATCTGTATTGAGGTATACGTATGTATAATAGCTCAATCGATCGGATATAAATATTTATTTATGTCATTAATGCGTGCTTAAAAACTTTGGCTACAAAATTTTAAGCCAAGCCGAAAAATTTAGGAAAAGGTTAAGTACCCGACCGCCAATTTACACGTGCAACTTTATAATCAGATCTCGGGCACGACTTGATATATTTTTCATGCACGATTTTTCCAAAACCTTTGACTTCGAACAGCACGTGTTAATATAAACATTTTCCCACAAAACTTTCAAATTTTAAACTCATAAATAAGGACCAATAGAATAAGCATTGCAAAATTATTGATCCCGAATTTTTACTACTTTCTTTTCTCCATTCGTCATAATGTCTTCTGTTCGTTCCAAGCAAAAAGTCTAACGGCTTGACATATCTACGTATATGAAAACTTCAGTAATCTTAATTCATAAATATTAAATTTTTAACTTTAAGTAAGTAAAAAAATAATTTTAAGTTGTCACAGCAAATTTCGTGCTGACTGACACCTAAGAGAAAGTACATTAAACTGACTGTCCACAAAATCATAGGAATATGAATACCATCTGTGAGAAAACTAAAATTTAATGCTTTGAAAATGTTGGGTTCATCTTTCTTTTTATCAAACGATTTAATAAATTTCCTTTAGACCTAATCGAAATGCTGTTTTTACTTGCGTACAATTTTAATGTTGCCATAACAATAAACGCTTCATTAAAAACTTGTCCAACGCTGTTTGTATCGAATGTTGGACTTTTATTTTATTGCTGCGGCATTAATTTGTTGATAGTCTTTGAAGAAAAATGAGTTGAAATTTGATATCAACAATAAAATTTAAATATAAAATACAATAAAATAAAAATGACCTAAAATTAAGAGTAGCCATAAATTCAAAGAAGCTGTGCTTTAGCTTCGTTTTTTTAGTGCAAGAAACTGAAGTTTTTAAAAGAGTGTCCCCAAGCTTGTGGGTGGCTCGAAATGGTACAATAAAAAAAATTAGAGCAAATAAAAAGTTGAACTTTTGATAAATTAATGCTACTGCGGAAGCTTAAACTAAGCTGAATTGCGAGCGACCAATTTGGGAAAATCGAAAGTTAAGTACCATTCGCGCATGAATGTTGTTTGAACCAATGCACTTCAGGATTAAGCTGTGTATTTACAAGTACATATATGCTCGCTAGGATCTTTAATGCTCTGTCTCAACTGTGTAGAGGGAAAATACATACATTTTTTTATTGCTATTTTTTCTGCAGTTTTTGATTTTTAGTGTTTAGAAAACTTGATAATGGGCCACAAACTTGATAGAAATAAAAGTCAAATTGATTTCAGAGGTGGGCAGAAGGACAATAAGGTTGTATTATTTTGTGATCGACATATTGTAAAGATTATTGGACGTATATAAGAAAACAATATGCACTGGGATATCAGGGATAGCAGACTCATTATACACGCGCGAGCATTAAGTTTGAGCTTTCTTTAAGCTTGTGATTTTCTGCTCTTTGTCATAGGAGATTTTAACTATGTACAAATGTAGCACAAGAGGTCCTTTTAAGATTACTGGTAGAGGAGAAATGTTTAACAAAAATTGAGACAATTGAATAAAAATAAATAACTGTACGTAGCGCGATTTGATTTAAAAAGGTCTGTTTTTGGATAGTAAAACTCAATTCAACTGGCTAATTCTATTACAGATTATATCTGCCTCATACTCATTTTAAAAAAAAATTCTTAGCTTTCTGTGAAAGCTTAGTGCTACCCTGGCTTAAGTTTTGAAATCTTTCACTTACAGTACGACAAAACTGTGCATGTTTTAAAACATGCACAGTACCGTACCAAGCCGACCTTGCGTGGGGAGGGAAGGGGGCAAATGCAATTCCTAAGCATGCTTTTTTATTATTCTGTCTAAAATATATAGCCCCCTCTTGCCCATACGGTGGGTACAAGCCTGGACATGGTCAATCTAACTCTTTCAGAAAAATCCGAAAGTCATTGACTAGCATTCTAAGAACCCAGACCCACAGTCCGTGCATCATGCAAAACTTGTATTTCTTAAAAGCCTTTCATCATCATATCTAACTTGCAAAATTGAAACCTTGAGTTGATTAACATAAAAGTTTTGACTAAGCGATATACATGTAAATTTTTCTTCCTCACGAGATGCCAAACTCTAATCCAGACGCTGTTGTTTTGAGTTTGCTCAGCCAATATAACCAACTAATCATTCTTCAGAATGCTTGAATTTTGCTGATAGTGAAGCAAAATATAAAGAAGTATTTAGATAGTTCATCAAAGAAATTGATCCCATATTTCCGGATAAGTGATCATCTTTAAAGATAAGAATGTCAGTAAGCCTCTTCAAAATTACTTGAAGTTAACTGCAAAATATCCCACGCAACTAAGTTTTAGTGCTTGGTTGTGATTGCCGTTCCCATAACTCTATTCTCTTTATGTCAACAACCAACCTTCTATTGATCAAAGCGGAGCTGCGCCAAGTGTTTTCAATCAGCATAACAATCTAAAAACCAGCTAGCTATTTTTCTGATTCTTATCATATTTAACACTTTTGTGTTATCTAAACTTTTTATTAATTACATATTGATTTGTAACTCATATGAGATTTCCGTTCAAACTGAAAACCTCAACTAGAAAATTAAAAGCTTAACAACTTTAAATGCATGGCTTTCAAAAGTTTTCAACAACATTATTATCAGCGGCCGATAACGAAAAGATCTTTGTACTAAATTAGGCAAAAAAAAAAAAAAAACTAGAAAATTTTATTAAAACATGAGCACTTAAGTAGTCAAGAAAATCTTAAACTGGTTCGACAACAAATTGGATTAGGATTTTTAGCTCAAGAGATAACTACTTACATATTATAAATACAAAGGTTCGGATCAAGTTTGTTAGAAAATACTTACAAGTTCCAAATATTTTACATATCCAACAACAATACCAATAAATATGCCGACAAAACCTTATTCCAAAATGAACTTCAAATCAATTGTCATGTTAATTAAGTTGCAGCTTATGGGAACATAGATATAACTAAAAAATAAAGTGGAAAACTGATAATAAAATAAGCTATAATGCAGTTTTATTAAAGAGAAAAGACTCGAAGCTATTTTGGACATTTTAAGTATTTTGTTACATTTAAAATTTGACAAATAGTTAAGCTGAAAATAAAAGTGTCTGCATGGACGGAAGGTTTACAAAAATTTAAGGCTTTGAATTTAAAACCATTTGAAGTTTATGGAGAACTTTAGTCCGGCTAATGCTATTCAAGAGCAACTTAAAGCCACTTGGTAAGCCTGGTTTACGATCTCAATTTTTGAACATGAAATGGTGCATTTTATGGCGGTTTAAAATTTCAAATTACTGTTCAGTAGTTATATTACACAAAAGGTTAAGCACAGTTTTTAAATGCTGTTTTTCCGACAAAACAACCAATCAACTATTATAGCACGACGAGTTGTGAGAAAGACATGTTGCTGATTACTAAACAGGGTGGTAAATAAACAATTTCAATAAAGAGTTTAAGTACCAACGTTTTTTTTTCAAATTAAATTTGTATCTTAAGCAAAATTAATTTTTATATCCTACACAACTATGGTGTATTCATTTCGTCATTTCGTTTTTAACGCATAGAAGAGGCGTGTTCGCTATAAAAATGTTATGTATGTGGCAGAATCTGCCAAATCGAAAGATTTTTTACACATTTTAAAGTTTTCGATTTTGCTGATTGATTTTTATGGGTAGTATTTAGCTAGTTGCTGATTGGCAAAAATGATTTCGGCATAAGTCAAACCATTGTTGCGCTACAACTTTCAAAATTTATGAATATAATCAACTTAAAGTATGCAATGAATTTTTTGTTTTCTTATATTTGCTTTGTTTTGTTCATTTACCTTTTTTACTTCACTATAAGCAAATTTTCTGACATCGAGAACCATTTCATGTTAGAGAAAGATACATTTTCTGTGCAAATAAAAAAAAACTTGAAATACCAACATTAGAAATTTCGCCAATTTTCCAGTTCAACTCAATATATCAAAAAAAAAAATTACTCTACATGAATTAAAAACTTGAAATAATTTTTTATTAAAGGACCAACTTCTTTGTATACCACAGTAAAATATAAGCTAAATTGGAGACTTCAAGGCTCAAATCGTTGTGGAAAAGAGAGCCCCATATATTATACAGGGTGATTCAAATCTGAACAGCTACTCGGAAAAATTCGATTCTCTGGTGCATTAAGAAAAATTATTAGAGAAGGAGTGGGTCTACCTTGCACACCTTATGAGTTACAGGGTGTTTAAGCAAGTTATTTTAGAGAAGTACTTACAAGCAAATACATACTATCTCGTATCTGTCTGAGTAATAAAGCTAGAGTAACATTAGGTACTTAACTTACATATATTTCAGAAGTTTAGAGTTATCAGTTTTTAAATTCAAAAAATTTATTTTTTAAAAAAATTTATTTTTAAGATTCATATGAAAACTATTTGAGTTAATTTTATAATGAAACAGACTACTTTTATGGCTCTAACTTTTCTATTTTGAAAGTTAGGAGATAATCTTTTTTTTTTGTAAGTATAACACTAAAGGAACTTTTTTATACACCCTGTAAGTCACCGAGTGTTTCAGATATACCGCTTCTTCCTTGCAATTTTTTAATCACAATAAGCCAGGAAATCGAATTATTCCAAATAGCTGCTCGAATCCAGGCCACCCTGTATATAAATATGGTTCGTAAAGAAAAACCTTGCTGCGGTAACTTTAATTCTTAACGCTATGTCAACATTGCAGTGTTTGTTTGCTGTCTATTTATTTGTTTTTGCTTTTGTTTTTTTGTTGGTGCTATTGCATTACTAACCTACTGCACGCATTTTTATGTTAAATGAAGCTGCCATTTCCATTGTTTATTAAAAGTCACGCTCAGACGCCTCGACAGCTTATGGCTAATATTGGTGTTTTTCTAACATGCTTAAGCTGCTGCTACCGCTATTACCATTTCCGTTAGTAGCAGCTCAAATTGCAACATCATTACTGGTTTTTTTTTCTTTTTTACATCGAAGTTTATTTGTTTTGTCATGTGTGTGGTAAATGCATTATACTATATATATTGTATATGTATGTACATCATCTCATGGAAACTGTTATATTGGATTTTTTTTATGCGTATCATGAATCAAGCTAATTTTAAGTGAGAAATCACGATTATTTGCAGCTTTGTCTTTTTTATTGAACATTTAAGTTTTTTGTTGACAAAGATTGGAGGAAGCTTGAGGTCATTGTAATCTGATAAAAGATATTTAAAGATAATTGATGATATGATGTCTTAAAAAAACATTTAAATTACATTGGTGTAGTGTAAATGGTCTAAACGTCGATACTTTTCAAAACAAATTGAAACAAAAATTTCGGGGTTAAATTAAAAAATATGACAACGTAAAACATTGAAGTTTTAAATCCAAACTACTTATGGCATGCATTTTACTTAACACTTCCTTATGCTATTGATAGAGTTACTAATTAAAACAAATCATCAAGGAGAAAATCTATTTTAGAAAACTTAAAGCGTAATACAATTTGTGTATATGTATCATATAATATTAATAGAAGGATAGTATTCACATGATTATTTTTCCAGTAACTACATGGTAAGGAAACAGTGTGAGATAAATGTTTGTTTTACTATGAGCGTGCTTCAGTGAAAAGCTCAAAATAGTTCCTTAGTCCAAACGTGGCTTATAAGAATGACACGCACGTTGCATGTACTAAAGAGATGGACATGCATATCAATGTCAACTTAGATGAAACAGTTCTACTTTACGTGATGAAGCTCAAAACGAAACGCTAGAACTTTACTTGAAATTCTCCAGCTGAAATATTTCTTCAAAAATTAGACTAGACTATTAGATAAAAATGTTACTTTGGCTAACACTATTACACAGGAAATTGAATTGATTTGCAATGAAGGTAGTAGTGAGCACAACCTACAGCTAGCAAACGACAGCAGCAGTGCTAGCGGCTAGAAATCGATCATATGAATAAATAGTTTAGGCAGCTTAAGAATGTAAGTTGATTAAATATTTTGCATCAAATTCAAATTTAATAGTTGATAAACTATCGGATTCCAAATAAATATTCCAACGCCGATTGAGATAATAATATTACGTCATTTATTTGTGATTTCGTAGATAACGCTGTCCTTCGTTAACCTTCATTGGTGATATTTTAAGATGTTATTAGTAGTACTTCACCGATACGAGAACGATATAATAATTCAAAAATTATCGTATCGTACTCGTAACGGCGCCAAGCTTATCGTCTCGTACTCGTTCTCGTACGAGAAATTTTTAATCTGTGTCGTTATCGTCTCGTTCTCGTCTCGTTATCGCCGATAAATCTCGGTGATTCTCGTTTACATTTTTATATCTACATTTTATGCAGTCCTTACTGCAGACAATTTGGTCCATGTACGAAATTTCTTAACTTGGCATAAGTTCCAAGAATAGCAACGTAAGGTTTTTTGATGAATGGGTGGAGCTATGACCAGCCTTGTTTACACTTAACGAGTTGCTTAGCACAAACAGTTTTCATTTACGTATAAGGTTCCACAACTGTAGCTGCGATTGATCCCAAGATATGGTTTTTAAAGTAATTTCGTTCTATAAAGGTGCCACGCTTCGTTGTCTAATTTCGTTTAGAGTTCGTGAGGTACTAAACATAGACAATATAAATCCTAACGTCGAATTTCAAAACGCCTGATATCATAATGGCCAAGATATTTCGTTTTAAGTGTTTTTGTATTATGGCTGAGTTTCGTTCTCGGCGATAATTAAGTGCCTATCGTGCGACAAACATTGCATTATTGCCGAGAACGAGATATCGGCCAGACCTTTCTCGTTTTCGTTCTCGGTCCTACGAGAAATATTTTTTTTTGATATTTTTTCGTTATCAATTTTGAAAACTATAATTTTTTTATTTATTAAAGTTACTCTAAGATGAAAAAAAAAAATTTGTTATAATAAAGAACATTTCTGAATGTGTTGTTCAATTTGAAGAACTTTTTATTCAGTGTGATTTTTACTGAAAATTGATAGTTTAGGAGAAAATTCGCCGAAGTTGATGTTTTGACCGAAACTCTATTTACCACGTTCTGGCAGCAAATATGAGCAACGGAAGTGTTCCGGTACTAATTTTTATAAATCGAGAATACTATCGAAAGTAGTTTCCAGCAATTATATTGGAACTAGATAAATAATCTACTTCTTCTCACCTTTCATTTAACAATAGTTAAATAAAAGATTTATTAAATAAAAAACCTTCGTCTATAGACGATATATGTATATCCGGTATATATCCTGGACGGGGTTTGATCTCAAGAGTGCAATGAACCGCACAAGTAGTATTTCTTATTATGTATATCGTTGCATTGGTTGATTTTATTTTAGTAACAGCAAGAAAATTAAAAAACAATTGTGCCAGTTTTTCCTACACAAAGGTTAAATTAGTAAAAATATTGAGATTATGAAAAAATCCCTAAAGAACAATACAATGCAAATAACAATACGCCACAAAAAAACACGTGTTCAAATTGCACTGCAGTATTCACAAATGAATACCAACAAAACTTGGCACAATTTTCCATTTCTGCAGAAATAACATTAATAGCCACCAGCTCACTTGAAAAGCATATAATAATTTTGTAAGCTAACAAAGCTTAAAAGCTTAGTTTTAAAGTGGAAATTCGACATATGTTTGTAAGTACGAGTGTATGTATGTATGTATGGGTGTAAGATGATTGATGGCTGCTTATAACAAGCAACAATCGACTCACATGCATCATAAAAAGTGTCATAATTTGCAAGCTTTGAACGCTTTAGTGGATTTGGAGGCTTGTCACAAGCGTAGCAAATTAATGCATTCAATTTGCTACACCAAGATGCGGAGGCACCTTAGATCGTTTGCTGAATGTAATAACAGAGTAGAATACATTATATTTAAATTTAAATTGATTTGTCGGTCTGACATGTGTGGTTTGACATGCGTTGCGAAATGTCAGTTGGAAAATGGTCACAATAAAGAAACCAGTTAATTATGGAAAACGAAAAAAGAAAATGACAATCTGAACATTTATGGTAAATGGAATGTTTAGTAACGAATGAAACGCTCTCTAGAAAACGTTGCTGTAATTGATACAACAATGGCAACACGACTTGAAAACACTTGATTGCGTGAGTAATTATGGTGGCCTGAGATATTTTGTATTTTAACATTGATGACATGACATTCTACAAATGTTATAAATTAATGAACTAATATGGAATCAAATATGTAAGGCATGCATTCAGTGACAATGGAAATAAACTACTGGTATGTACTACAATAGATGCTGAGATGTTTTTCTTTTTAACCTGGAAAATGTTTTCGATATTGACATTAGCTTGAACGGCAGTTAATTTGAATCCAATGCGAGACTTGCTTTAAGCCTTTTAGCTGCGTTTCTTTCCTCTCTTGCAGTTCTTACTTTGAACTCTTTATGTAACAGAATGTAGGTAATATACCAGGGTGCTTTTGCCATAACTCGCTAGTGCTGTATTTCAAGATATGTTTGATTACAAATGTATAATTTCCAAATTATTTAAAAACCTTACAAGATCCCAAAAATAAAATTTATTAAGGTCGGTCCCCTGAAACCCCTCTTCGCCATTCTCCTTTGTATAACAAAAGCTTATTTTCAATAGGGATTTTTGTTCAAAATCCTGAAGATATCTCGCAATCGTAGGTATTCTGTTTCGTGAAAATATGCAACCCTCAGTTAATTCCGATGTAATCTCAAATTTGAGTTTCACAGGGTTGAGGGATATCATCGGTTGATCTTTTTTTAAGAGCAAGGGAAATGTTTTGAAGTTGGAAAATATTTGAAATTACAGTGAAATTTCGTTTATCCGGTCTTTGATCAACAGAGCCTCTGCGTTATCCGAGGCAACCCAAGACGAACTTGCGACTTTCAAACAAAGTTACCGACGTTTTTTAATTCAAGAAACTCTGGAGAAAAGCACCGGTGGAAGTAATAATAAACATAAAAAGCGTCATTCACTGGTCAGCTCAACTTTAAGATCCTCATTCTCGAGAGGTCATAGGCAAAAATCTTGCCTTCTACAAATCTATGCGAGAAAATCGCAGAAGATAAATATATATCATTTCTTCCATGTTATCCGAGTTTTCGCTTAGTTGAGGTACTTTTTCACCACATTACTTCGAATAATCGAGGTTTTACTGTACCCTTTTTTATTTTACACTCAACACTTTATCACTTCGAATGACATAAAAAATCAATTAAAATCATTGTGTATGCTTCTTGAATTAAAGTCAAACACATTTCTTTTGAATTTAGAAATATTCGCCCTTGGCACTGGATAATTGAATCATTTACAAACTCATTGTTGTTTTCCGAGAGTGTAGATCGCGCATTTTTTTTTTGTATGCAGTGAATTCGTAATCAGTAGAGCTTGAACCTTTTTAGAATTTAGTTTCAATGATTCAAAAACAATTTCATTGAATTGACACCAACTCAGCCTATTTATTTCGAGTTCAACAAGTCATAGCAAACATTCGTAACGTCAAACTTCTATCAAGAGCACAATTTAGAAATTTTGATTTGCTTTTCAAATTTTGGCTCTGGCGTACCTTATACAAAATTTTTCTTTTAATATAATATATTATATCCTTATTATCCTATACACATAATTATATATAAAAAGAAAAAAACATTGATTTGGTCATTAAGGGTATGAATTTCATTTTTTCAATTAAAATTTTTTTATATATTGAAAGCAGCAGCTGACTTATGACCTAACCAACATAGCTTACTTTACTAATGCTTTAGATGTAATTAAATGCCAACTGGTTTTCTTTTTATATGCAGTCGTGCCCACTGCCATTATATGAATTGACTGTTGACTTTTTCTTTAATAAAGCGACATTAATATCGATATCTGAATTGTCCAGTATGAAATTGCTCCTTTAGTATTAACGTGGCATAAAAAAATAATTTGAATAAAGCTTTAAAATTGTCATTACTAACGAGAGATGCATTAAATTGAATTTTGTACAATGCAGCCAAAACAGTTCCTATTGAATTTTTAATGTTGATTTTAATAAAATCTACCAGTTAAATTTTTAATGTGCAAATATTAAAGTTTTTATAATGCAGCCTAACCTTCTTAAGAAGAAAAAAGTTAAAACAAAATGTAATTTAAAGAAAAAAATTTTCAGGATGCTACCAGTGATCAGAAAAAGTATCTATCCATGAACGGTACTCACGCACTAAGCATATGTATATCTACGAATATAAATTGTGCCGGCTCGTTTTGTTTAAAAACTTGAATAGAAATCGTTATTCGGTCTAAAAATTTGCACTTAAGAAACTGCTCGAAGTTAAAAAACTAAATGTTTGTTGATATATACAAGCAAGCACTGACTAAAAAGTGGGCTGGGTTGGACAAGTGAGAGGGGCACCTATCAAACAAGCAATAATTTATGGAGCGTAATCCAAAGTAAAATATTTTATCAACTTTTATCAAACTATGCATAGAAGTCAAAAATTGGGCGTGGCGTTAGCCATATAATCAAAAACTTTGAAACGCTATGACAAGAAAACTATCAAAGAAAAGTTGTCAATCAAGATAAAATCTCAGAAGACGAGCAGCTAGTAGAGCATAATGTTATATCTATGAATCTATTGAATATTTCAGAATAAGTATATGAATGGTGAAGTTTTTTATTTGCAGCAACAGTTTTATTTTATTTAATAAACAGATTTTATTTTTAAACAATTTTTTTTACATATAATGTCGCATAAGAAAGATTAAATTTATTTATGAACTGCAATTAAATTTTACTTTATATCGCTAGTTAACACAACGCAACGATGCATTTTATGTTTTCGCTATTGGCACACAGATTTATTACAACTTGGCCTTGTAAACAGCATCTTAGCCAAGTCAATTGAAGATTTTGACTTGTATGCAATGCACAAGGAAGTAGGCGTTCACTTTAATTATTAATGCGAATTTATTGCAACACCTTGAAGGACACGCCTCAATAGTCTGTATATGCATTGGCGTTTTTTATTTATTTTTTTATGATCTCCATAGGTAAGTGTTCTTTCTTAGTTCAACACTAGCGGTGGTAATATAGGGATATTTAAAAATAGCAGTTATTTTTTAATTTAAATTTTTTGATGAAGAAAAATTGAGCCAACGTTTGTTAGCTCTTTCACAAAAGAACTTTTTTTGGTTTTTTCAACTTTGGCTTTATCTCGAGCTTAAGTCGTTGATAAAAAAAAAAATGTCTTTTTCATCTGAATTCTGATGTTGATATGCAATTTTTCAGATGACTATAGTTTTTTTCTGGGAAAGTATTGTTAAAATTTTGGAATTATAACCAGTGCTTGTTAATTAGCAGCCAAGTCTTTATCTTAATTTTATGAGACCTGTATTTAATTTAAAATGCTAGTAGTTTCACTTTTCGCTTAACTGATGCCTTGTATTTTAAAAGCAACATTTAAAAAAAACATCACTTTCAATGACGGCGCTAAACGCTCTTGTACGTACAGTACGTATCCACAAATTGGGTCAACTCTTCAACGCGACTATTAAGAAATCCAATTTGATGAATGGTTTATTTTGTTGTATTTTTATAGTACGTTAAGAATTGATTTAATTGCATCATAATATTTGTTGCAAGTCGATGCAACTGCAACACTTTAGCGCCAATTGAAATCCGGTTTTGTTTGTTGCTGCCACACTGATTTTGCTGCAACATGCAAATCAATAGCCAATCATAGCACCAAGTTAATGAAATGCAACAATTAATTGATCTATCGATTGAATGAAACGATAGCTGCTAGTACATGTACATTAGACTGTCCGTTATTTTTCAAGTTTCGTTAATAGAGGAGATCGGTATTTATTTTATTGCATTTGTAAAGATATTTTTTTTTATAAGTAAAATGTTATTAGTTTTTTTGTTAATTAATTTATGAGCTTTAAAAATAAACTATGCATTAACAAACAACCAAAACTGTGTATCATTTTCACAAGAGCATATTTTTCTCAGTGTAATTTATTTTCCTTAAAAGTTCAACAGTTGAACCAAATATTCTGTAAGTTTACTAGTTTTCGAGTAAAAACAAGTATACCGAACTCTTGGATTACACTGAACTTTTTTGCAAGTTTCTTTAATAGATGAGCTTGACGTATTGAAATTTCTGCTTAATAAAGAAAGATTTTGGCCCAAATAAACATTATTTTTTCCCTTGTAGCTGTTCTTTTAGATATTTAATTACTCAAAAATTAGTAGACTTACAGAAAAAAAAGTTGGAAATTAATTTGTTTATTATTTTATGCGCTTTTGAAAAAAAAAATTAAATGCATTGGAAAAAGTTCAAGCACGATTTTTCAACATAAATATTTTATTTACTTTTTTAAAGCTCATATTTAAGACAAAGGACAAAAAGCTTAAAAATTTTTTTTTTGTAGGTCTACAAACCTTCCAATAAGGAATAATTATAAATTATTGAATTCCAGTGAAAAGCTACACCGGGTTAAAAGAAAGTTATGAAAATTGATTTCTTTTTTAACAAAAACATTAAGATACCGCGAGAAAAATTTGAGAAAAAAAAAAATTTGAGAAATTAGAGGCAGTCTAATGTTCTCATACCCATGTGCAGGTACGCAGTGGCGTATAGCAAATTATAGCAAATGATAGAGGGAATAATGCTGTGAGACCTTTATCGGATAACACTTACAATAACAATGTTATTCTCTAAGCAGAGTTATTAGAAGTGTTGTGCCTTAATGTAAGAAATTTAACGTTCTTATCTTCAATGGACACTTAGTAAAATTTTGGTGAAAAATCTTTGTGAAAACACTTATGTCGGTATTTGTGTCTTCCAACCAATCTAACATTATGTATCATTCGATAGCAATGCGTTCACAATTTTCTGCTGCTTGTTAAAAATCACTAACTTAAACAAGAAGTTACTTGAATTACACATCTCGTCACTTGAAACCAAATTAGCAAATTAGATCAAAGAATGTAAGCGTCAGCATAATTCGCTGAATAATTATTTTGCTTGCACTTAAATTCAGAGAAAAGCTTTGCGTTTTCATTTCTTTTGTATTCTAGTTATTACATTATTATTATATTTAATAAGCCTAATTTCGCAAAAAAAAAAAATTAGGCATCCATTTTGCTTTTGAAACCGTCAGCACTTTTTTGGTCAGAAAAAATATCAAAAATGTCGACAAGTATTATTAATTTTAAGAATCTAACAGTGTCAAAATTTCGAATAATATCAAAATGTATTGAATATATAGAAAAATATTCAACAGTTTCGAGATCATAAATAAAAGTTCAAAAGTATCTAATTGTATTGAAAATTCAAATATTGAGATACATATATCGAAAAGTCGATCAAAACAAAAAAGTATTAAAAAGCAAAATTCGAAATTTATTATATAGTAACGAATAGTATTGAAATGTAACGAAAAAATCGATTAAAAGTTTAAAATGCAAACATTTTTTTATAATGATACATATTTGGAACTGTTTGCAAGATATTGCATATTGTCCACTTTTTTTTTTTTGAATATAACATTGTCTACATATTTTACATATTCATGCAACAATATTAGCACAACACTAATCATACATTGATTAACACTTTCATAGCAATTAGAGATCAAAGTAAACTGCAGAAAGGCTTCTTGCCAAACGGCCAATGTTGCATTATGTAGTTGCTGTGCCACAAATAGTGGCTACCAATTGCTGCATGTGTTTGGCAATTTTTTGATGGCGTGTGAATTCTTCAGTTGCAGCAGCCAACTGTAAAGCGTTGTTGCCAAACGTTGATCTTGCCAAGCGCTCCTCAACCGATATTTATATGCTGTTGTTCACCTGCGGCGTAAATCTTTCATCAGTTGTTGCTTCCATTGAAGCTTCATCATTGATCAAGTTTTCATTGAATACTCGTATACTAGATATGTTAGTTACGGGTAGTTTCGCTTATCAAGTGGCTGCTTGTTAAAAATCACTAACTTATCGATCGACAAAGTGATCGCACAAATTTACATAATTTTAGGTTGAGCAAAGATGTTTGAAGTTGCGTTGTGTTCGGCTGAATGGTGTTGCCAGTAATTGAATGCCAGCGTTTGTAGTGTTTATGATCAGTGGTTAATTTACTTATTTGCAAGTAGCTTTTTTCTATGGGAAGCACCTAACGTGATCTTTAGAAAAAAAAAATGACTATCGATCTAGCTTCAATATCAATGATAAATTCGTGAGCTTCTATTATTTACAAAGAACTTGAAATTTTGGAAGTGTTAAAGACATAGTGCATGATCACTTTAATGACCTTTTGAAGAATTGAAACAAGAATTGGCTGATCTTCAACTAAAGTAGAACTTAAGATTTATGTTTGTAGGTCAAAAAAGTTATGATTTCCTGATTAACACTGAAGGCTTTGTTGGTGTGAATATTCGGTTTGAAACTTTTTAAAAGTAAAAATTCTAATTATATTTTTTACAATTATGTACACTTACCTCTCCATATCGCTTGGGTCATTTACTGAACTACGATCAATTGAGTTCGCCTCCGTGGCTGGTGATTCCGTTGCTGCTGGTGTTATTATATCATAACCACGCCGTGCTGGTACTAATGGTGGTGGCGCAGTTGTCACTGGATCATATCGACGTGGTGGTGACGATCTTGGCATGTAACCACTTCCACCAGTATCACCATTATGACGTGGTGTTCCATTCCATTCATTATTATTCGAATTGGCACCAATAACTTCAACATCCTGCGTATTGTCATCACCTTTACCCGAGTTATAACTGGGCCCACTAAAGGTATTCGTGTGCACATTGTAGTTATTATAGGACCATTCGTTAGTACGTCCCACAGCGCCATTTTTTGTTTGGAGACGTCGCTGTGTCACTTTGTTGTAATAGTCACGTGCACCCATACGACGTAAGCGCGTTGTTGTTGTCACATTACGTTTCAATTGCTGCTGCTGTTGCTGTTGATGTTGCCGATGTGCAGCATCATCTATGAATTCAAAATTTTCATCAGGATGCGCGGCATTTTGTGGGCGTTCACGTTTTTGATTGTTGTCGAGTCGTTTGCGTTGATGATGATGATGATGATTGTGATGTTGTCGATTTAAATGTACATTTTGTTGTCGTCTATGTACTGTTGCTTCAGTTTGTGTGACTTCGCCTGTTGCTGCTAGTGATGTTGACAACACTGCTGTGATAACTAAGAGCGTGACTAAAACTATTTGTGTGATGTAGTTCATTTTGTGATATGTTGTTGTATTGCGTTCGACTTGTTTTACACACACAAATCTTTTGTGCTAGTGAGATCTTTGTGAAGTATTTCTTGAGAATATGAAAACTTTTTACGATATCTACAAAACAGTAGAAAATGAAATTGTAGAATTAATCAAAAAGTTAGAGTTAAATTGCATTAAAACTTAAATCAAAAGGCACGTGTCGTAGACATGTAAATATATATTTTTCTATTTTATATAATGTCTAATACATAGTACACTCCCTAGTAGCAAACGGGAAAGTTATCAAGAAAAAGTTCCAGCTTATAAAGCAGTGTAATTAGCTTGGCATCGTAATTTAAAGGACACTTTGCTTTTGTAGCAAAAACTGTGGCTTATAATATCTTGTTAGAGCAAGATATAAAACCATAATAAAGAGAACCGTAAAAATGTTTTTTATGTGCATTTTTAAAGCACATAATAGGCTGATTATAAAGACATTAGGTGTCATGTCTCGTGTGTGTCTTTATACTGTAGACATAAAAGCCACTTGAAAGATATGCCGCCTCATTTCCTTATTTGCCTGTTTTTTGTCTTGCTACATGATGTTCTTAATACTTTTATTCAACTATTTTTAAACTTTATCGATACCTTACCGGAAGAGTATTATAAGCAACATTTTTAAAATTTTAAGTTAACGAAAAAAACTATCTGTTTAGTTGCTGCTTTGTTGTTTTTTATATAATACACAGTTCTTGAAAGAAGTTGCATTTGTTGTGTGACAAAAATTTTATCCACATAAAAATTTCAGAGTATGTATAATAAAATTTTATGTTGGGAAAAACGTTTTTTGGCACATTCTTCCAAGGAGGTATCAATATCATATCTTCGGGGAGGGTGTAGAATCTTCTAAGTTAACGTGATCAGACATTTCTCGGCAAAACGCGGAGTTCATCAAATTTTTTTTCAGTACCGTCCACATTGAGCCACCAGGGTAAAAAATTTGTTTTTCAACATGCAAAACAAATTATTTACTAAAACCAAAAAAAAAAAACGTTCTCACTTTTACATTCCCAAAACTTTAGCAAAATGAGGTATATAATATATCAAATTATAGAATCTTCGCATAGGTATTGACTTGCTATTTCCAATTATTCTTATTTACTAAAAACAAGAGGTCCACAGCAAAAAAATAGAGAACACGGATAACATGGTCAAGTCCATTTAATGTAATAACTAAGTCAAAATAAACAGCAGAATTAAATAAAAAAACTGTGTTTTTCTTCTTATGCTCATTTTTATAAACTAGATAAAATGTACATAGAGAGTTTACACCATAAGTCAACGATAAAATAAATTGTTTTCTTCATTTTTCTACATTGCCTTAATTAGAGTACATTGTTCTCAGTTTCACGGATTAACAAATCTTACAAATCAAATTCATATTATGTTATTTAACTCTATTTGTGTAGAGTGCAAACTAAACTTTACCTTTTTTGAAGTAATGTCAAAATAAGCCTCTTATTATTGTAAAACCTTTTTATGTGTCTTAATGGTCTTGTACAATCTTTCACATTAAATCCGATTAGTTCTACTAATCAGTTTTGTACGAAATTTTAAAAAACTTTTGTTCTTTGACGTTTTATTTGATAATCTTACAATACTCATATTCGAATATTCCTGTCTTCATTTTTTCAATGACTGAATATAACATTGAAAATAAAATTTATGAGAAAGACATAAGTACGTGACAAAATTTGAGGCTATTTCTTACACACGCTTACATAAAAGATATGTAACTAATATAGCCCCTACTTGCACAGGTGAGGTAATAATATACCTAACGCTTGTTCATAATAATGAAAAAATAATAAGCTAATTCGGACTATTAAATTAGTCATTGCTAAAAGGTAAAAAAAGTTAATTCAAATATAAAGAGAGATTATATATTCGCAAACTAAATGCGCCATACCTTTTTTCATGAAAACATATGATAAAAAATCTTACTACACTATAAAACGCTACTTTGGCTTGCACTGGGAACTAAAAATTCAAGTTTAAGTCAAATTTCTTGGAAGTTTCCTTTGAGAAATGTACATATGTATGTGATGTTAGAAAAAGCGCAACTTGTCAACCGAAATATCAAATAAATAAAATTGACAGGCAGCGACCATGTCTGCGAATCCAGACAAAACAGTAAACAAGAAAAGATCTAGTAAATAAATCATGATTATCTACCTGGAAGTTAATTTATTAATTTTTAGTAAGAGAGAATAAAAAATTTTTTCTGAAGAATATGAGCTCATATATCTTAAGCTGTGCATTTTATATCAAGTTATTTTGTTTCTGTACATACATAAGTTATTTAGTACAAAATCTTAGTTTATATAGAAGCTATATGTACGACAAAATGTGTTTATTAATATTAATAGGTCGGCAGAAGGTATCGATTTTTGAAATAACAATAAAGGAGAAATCAGGTTAGGTCAGGTCGAGAAGGCTGTATGCTGTGTAACACCACGTACTGCTAGAGGTCATATTTATGAGCTGGAATTTAAAAAAAGTTAGTTTAATGACACCCGGAAGCTACTCAGGTGAAGTGGGGGGAGGGGGGGGGGGCGGATTTTCGCTTACGATTTTTGTTTACTTACTTTCTGATAGGTAAAGAAGGCAGCAACTTGACTATGCTTGGGGTGAAAGAGGAAAACTCAAGCTATAATTTTTTTTAAATTTCTAGCTATTTTCAGTACAATTTTATTTTTCGTTAAACTTTTGCGTAAATAATTTGTCTCCGACTTTTTGTCGCCAAATTTTTATTTTGTCGTTAAACTTATTGTCGTCAAACATTTTGGTCTCCGAACGTTTCTGTTATTCAACCTTGTATCGTTCAATTTCTTTGACTTTTAAACTTAAGTTATGTTGCCCAACTTATTATCGCACAAATTTTTTGGCGTCCCATTTTTTTGTCGTTCAATTTTTTTCGTCCGAGAAACTGTCGCCCAGCTTTTTTATTGTTCAACTTTTTTGCCATCCAACTTTACTGTCGTCCGACACTTTTGTCGTCGAACTTAACTGTGTACCTACGTTTGTGTGTTTAAGCTGTTTTCTCGACGTTTCTTCATCGATTGATTGAATAAAATAATTTTTTTTTCTAAATGTGGGCTCAAAATGGATCTTAAGGAGGCCATATTTATGACCAACATTTACTATCGACATTTCCCAATGGGTTACTATCTTAGAAATGTTGTTTTTAATTAAAATAGCTGGAAAATTTATGATATTTCCGCGAAAAAAATATATCGATATACCTGGCTCATAACGAGATTTGAAGGGAACTAGTAGTATTTTCAAACAACGTTAAAAATTTTGATTTTTTGGTGTAATATAGTACCGAATATAAGATACAGTATGTGCTAGAAAAAAGCACCTGGCGTAGTTGATTTTTTTTTTTTTTTGCAGGAAATGGTCAGTGAAGTACCTAGACTACATAGCACCATGCATTTTTGAAGGGATGCAACTTTCGTATGTATTAAAACCTTTTCCAGCCAACCTTGATATAATATATAATATAAATTTTTATTTATCGTTTTCGTTTTGGTACATCTTCAAGTATAGATCATTAGACTTAAAATGTACGAGATGGTGTATCATGAATACACCTAAATTAAATATTTGAGCAAATATAACGAACGGTCCGGACAAGCGTTACACAAATGTTGTGCGAATTTCAACGAAAAGTTATGGCACCTTTAAAACTTAAAAAAGTTTTAGAAATGGTTTACTGGAAGAGTTATTTAAGTTAAGTCTACCAAACAAATACAAAGCATGATTCGGACATGTGCTAAACAAAAACCAGTTTAAGAGTAGTACTTGACATTAAGTGAAATATCTAATTAAGTGGTGGATGCTTTTACATATAGCACAGCAATACAATACTACCACGCCCTTGGCACAAAGCCACGGAAAATTGTCACATTAATGAATGAAGAGGTAGTGTGGAATATTAAAATTATGGCCAAAGATTACACCATTATTAGTTGATATTGATAAGCTCATGGTGCAGCCTAATTTATATCTTATATTAAATTTTGAATGAGCTCAATGAACTTTTCACATGTTACATAAAAACTTTGCGTGTAGGTATATGTTATATGATATAATAAATACTTAAACATACAAAACAAAATTCTTATTACCAATAAAAATATTGACACAACAACCAACCAACATTTAAATAAACAACAACAAAAAGTTAAAGATATTTTCTTGATATCGAAATTTAAATTTTTCAAGTAGCCGGCAAATAATGATATTAATACTTGTGAATGATATACACACATGTTATATCTGCAAAATCTTTCCAATCTGTAAGCCAAATGTGCGTTCAAGTGAATTTTAAATAAAACGCTAATATGTCAAATTTTCTGACATTTCGCACATTAAAATACAAAAAAAAAAACTAAAAACACAAAGCCGATACCGAAAATAAATGAGTGCCAAAAATATGAACTCATGGAATAAACATAAATAAAATGTTAAAAATGGTATCGACATTTATAGGAAAAACAGATCTGCCTTGCAAATGTAAAGTTCAAAATATCGTGGGAATTTCTTACAAATTATTTTCAATTGTAGCACTTGTAGTCCACACTAATAATAAGTAAATTAAATATCATGCATACGTTTGACCTAACTCTCAGTGATCAAAATGCGATTATTTTAAACTAGCTCTTTTAAGTATCATCAGGATAAATATTTTATTTTCAATATTAAATTTTGATATTTAAAATATCCATAAAAATATTTAGATAAATAGGTTATTCTTAAAAGGGTTTGTCTCCGAAATTTATTGGAAGTGTTAATAATTTGTCCACATTCGGTTTCAACTGCAGGAATTTGTATTATCGTAGCAATAAATTAAACCTGATAAAAGGACTCATACAGAGTAGTACTTACTTATAAGGACACAGAAAAATAGAATCGACTCGTTTTCGTAACTAGCCTTAGTTAACTTTTATATTGCATTAAAATCTATTTCCATGATTGGCAATGAGAAATGTGAAGATAGCCCCTTTAAAAAGGAACGCAACCAGTCTTCAGTTTAGAATTAGTTTAAATAACGATTGATATAATTATTTTGTGTTTCATCCCTATTTCTTTTAAAACTAAGTTTTCAGCTCAAAACACAAATTGCTAGATATTTGATTAACCTTAATTTCACTTCGATGGCGTCACATGTCACACACTGTGAGAAATAACTACGATATCAATTAATAACATCTACACGAAGAGCTTTTCCCAATTTGCCGGAAAATAGAAAATATTTTCAACAGCTCGAAATTACTGTTGCATAGCTCAAGAAATACCTCGATATTCCAAAGTTAGCAGTTTTTCAAACCCTCACTTTTGTTATCTTTAATTTTAGAGCAATGACTGGAAGAAACTGTCAAATGCTAAGGAAACTAAGGCTTTGAATATAGGAGTCTTAACACATTTTCGTCACCAATGTCTTATAAATAAAGGCATTTAATCATAATTGACTTTCCTGATATTCCTTCAACAAATGCCAACTAAAAAAATTTCATCAACCCACCGAAATGATGAAATGAATCACAGATCATTAATTACCATTTCTACAAAAAAAAGGAAGACTAGGCACTAATATGATTGATACAAAGCATTTACCCATCATTTCATAGTTTCTCGGTCTGATTGCTTGTCTTTTTTTTCGGAATTGCCTTGGTCACTCGCAAATTCGTTGACATTCATGGTCGACTAATTTGTTGTGTCTTGACTCATTTCATTTATGAGTGATTTCGGCAGTTCTGTCTCTATTAAGTTGTCACTTAATTGCTTTACGTTATTTTTGTTGATATTCTGACTGTTGTTGAAATACTCATAAATTTTAATACAAAATACATTTTTCCGCATTTTCGAAAGGATGTTGATTTGCTGAAATGTTGAGGATTAATTAAACGCTTCAGTTAACCAAGTAATTTATGATTACAAAAGCAAAAGGCTGTATGATTTATATTAAAATTGCTTAAATGGAAATTTAAGGAAATTGTAAATGTGTCAAAAAAAAAACAAACAAAGTATTATCCGGGTTTAATTGCCTTTGTAATAAACATTAGCGTTATGATGCGTTACAATTTATTGTATCAACCCCTATCCCAAAGAACATTTGTCATCACTTGAGTTATGTTATGCATTGAAGAAAACGATTTTTTGTGGAACTGTCTGTGATAAGCTGGGTGCAATTTGAGTAAAGACAAAATAAAACAAAATTTTTAGAGTAAAAACGTGAAAAGTCTACAAAAAAAATTATCAAAATAAAAAATGAAAGGCAGGCTTAAAGAAGTAAGAAAATTTCGCCAAAAATGTATGGGGAGTGAGTGCCATAGAGCTTTAACTTTTAATGATTGAATTTTTACAAACTTGAAACTTAGCCTAATCTTAAGTTTGTGCTCATGAACACAACATGACCGAATTTAGCCCACATCGCCATATACTTGCATTTATAGCGCTTCTGACCACAAACTAACTATGTGAATATGGCCAAAATAACTGAGTTGTGCCCTTTTCGAAATTGATTATTTCATTTGCCTTAAAATTTTTTTCTATTAAGGAAATTTATTTTTAATCTTGAAACTGAATTAAATTTCTTCTATGACACCTAACTCAGTGTGCTATTAAAATAATTTACATATTTCAAACGATGTTTCATTACTTTATTACAATTGTGACAGTTGTTACGTAACATTAATTATTTCACTTCATTTGCGATATTACTTTTTTTTGTACCATATAATGTTTCGTATATTTGTATATATTCAGCGTTAATTGTCGTAGTCTAATTATTACCATATGTAAAGTTAATTAAAACATTTGGATACATCGCTTCTAATTGGACTTTTGGGTTCTTCTAAACTTCTCTTATGATATCATAATGTCAATGAAAGTTTATTCATTGTAAATTTTAGGTCATAATTTTTCCAAAGAATTTAGTAAAATTTAAAAGCAATTAATTTCATTACAACAGTTTTTTATTATTTTCATATGATGAAACATTTGATTTGTCTACTTAAATTTATGTTTGCTTGTTTTCGCCGGCTTCGCTCGAGTGAAAATGCATTAATATTTCTATCTTGAGCATTGAAAGATATGTATACGAATTTGGGCCTTACATATTAGCCGTGCCAACTGTGTGGATAATAACTCATTAATTTTTTTCGATCCACCTAGCCTCAAGTAATTTTGACTGCTGTGTTCGAAAATGCCGAAAAAAAGTCTCGAAATGTCGAAAATCCAATTTTTTCCTTTGATCAGCAAATCTTTTGCCCTTATTTGGATGTAATCTATCATATCTTGTAGATTTTTTATTTTTAAAATAAATATTTCTTCAATATTTTGATGGTCCTTACTAAAGCTACCAGCCAAAAAATTCAAATGATGCATTTTTGGTATTCATAAATATGTAGTTTTTACATACAACTTTAAGTAGATTTCTATACATAAAACAATGTAAAAACTGTATAAACAATCATATATTATATCCATATAAGGACTAAGGATTCACTGGTCATAGAAAATGGTGTTTTTGGAGCTTAAGGGCTAAAAATTTTGATACATACATCAAAACGTCAGCGGTCAAAACTATATGAGGATAGGTGGGATCTTATTACTAGGTCTGAAAACTTTGTTTGTTTGTAAGCCATTTAATATTTCGTCTTTATTGAAATGAAGCCTGCAGCTTTGCCTTACAAGTGTGTCAGTATTTTATAGAAATAGGACCAAATTTTGTAATAAGAGTTCCAAAAATATCTTTAAGTCAAATTTTTCACTCTAGAAGTCCATGTAGGATGGTAGCGCATCCAAAGCTAAAGAGTGACTCAATTGAATTCAAAAAGAAAAAAATATTAATACCTATTTTTGAGGATATTAAATATCCTAAAAGTAGTCCTTAGCGCTAAACGTATGAGCTTAATAGTTTTCAAGATACAGAAATGTAAACTTGAACAAGGTAATTCTTTTATTTATAGTATAGAGCCGCGGCAAGTTCTGTGACCAGAAATTGACCTTCAAAACCGGATCATTCCTGACAATAACTAGATTATATCAATGTGCGTTGTGACATTATAAAAAAAAAACAATAAATTATCTAAATATCGATACCAAGTCTTATATTTGAAAATTTGACTCTGATTTCCTCATGTTAAGTAAAAATAAAGACGCTCCACACACATTTTAATATGAAAAATGCTTAATCGGTTTTGAGCGACCTGTTAGCATTCGAATTCGAAAATTTTCCTGGGGTTGGACTTTTAACCTTAGAGAATTAAATTTTTCATGGAAGCACTTCTGGAACTCACTTTTTTAGCGATTTTGCTTTTATCTGATCAATGTTGGCAAAACGTCGTCATTTCATGTTTTCTCCAGCTTTGGGAACATAAAGATATCGCAGCTGACCTTGTCCGGCAAATACGGTGGCAGAGGAAACATAATGGCGTTGCTGTTTGCCATAAATTTACGAACTAGCAGTATGGTGTGAGCAGGAGCGTTATTGTAATGCAATATCTACAATGCTGTTTCATTTCGATTGCTTCACGCAAACGCCAGATAACTTTCTACCAAAATCTATATTGACCGTACAACCACAACCACAAAAACTTATAACGCACTACGGCATTAGAATAGAGGAAACAATTCACATTTGATTGAACTTTTCGAAGAATCTTGAGACAGAATTTCGAAACAGCTGCAATTACGTGTGCACCAATAAGGTGAGAATCGTATTCCCAATGACCGTGAAATTCAAAAATGCCCGTTACTTTTTGATCACATCTCGTATGTCTAGAAAAGTTAACGAAAATTTATGGTCCTATTCACTATTCCATTAAAAAAAAAAAAATAAAAAAAATGGGCAAAAAGGCTAGATCTTGCAAATATTATAATAACTACTCGGCACACACATCCTATTGATTAAATTGTAATGCAAATTTTTAAAGTCAGAACGTCTCCTACAGCAAAGTAAGTATTTTCTGTAATCAAATACTTTGAATTAAAATCTATAAAGTTGTAATATCCAAAGCTTCACAAGTGGTGTCTCTATCAACAAAATCATCAACTAGCAAATAGTGCAATGCTGCGTGCTTCCTTTGGAGTATCTTTCGTTCGCTGCGCGCTGCATCTTGATAAATGACGTATTGTATATTTTACTGCTGATATTCGTATTCTTGCAATTCAACATGATTTCTATGTTGATTTTATGACGCCCTCCAGTCGCTGGTGGTTTATCATTTTTCCGTTTTTACTGCTATCATCTTAAAATTTATTTGCTAACGATTTCTTGCAAACAACTTTTTTTTTGCAATCAATAAATATTTAAATAACTAAGAGTCCTCTGAGTCTGCGTAAGTGTCATTGCCATTGCCATTGTCATTGGCACTGTCACTTTAAAGTACACAATGTCAGAAATTATATCGCAAGCACTGATGCAGCAAAATTTGATTCTTTATTTTTATTTTTTTTAAATTTTACTTGAGGGATATGGAAACAAAATTTCCCTGCTATAAAAACATTAAATATTTAGCAGTTCATAAAAACTACAGAATTCAAAACTTCAAACAACAAACTCGACATGATGTTACTTAAGAGTTCTTTTTTTATGATTTCGAATTTTTTCAAGCAGTTGGTAAAACCGAAATTAAAATTCTTATTTTTAAATAAAATAAACAAACAAAAGAAGAAATTACAAAATACTGCACTGTTAACACAGTGAAGCTGTTTATCTCTGTTGGGAAGTTGCTTATTTTGAAGCTTTAATTCCGATTATGTAATTCATTTTTCGAACGTGTGTATATTTTAAGAATTTTGCGTTATAACAAATAAATGCATTTAAGAACGCAATTTAAAAGTAAACTTTAACTGAACGCATGCAATTGTCCAAGTGTCACCCCTCTATAGTTGAAAAGTGCAGAATAAGAGGTGCTAGACTTACATTTTCCTAATATATCTTTCTAAGTTCTTGTCGGCACTGCTGCTGGAAGATGTAAAAAGATTCCACAGAGTGACAGAATTTCCTCTCGCTCTCGGTAGCATAATGTTGAATGAAGGGTAAAGTTTGTTCCATTTCCACCTCTATAGTTAATCTTACACTACTAGAAGGGTTTTGTAGTGACCGAAACAATCGTTAACTGTTTGTTCACGATCTGTACGGTATATTTTCCCAACACGAACTCGACACGCACGACTTTTTCAACTGTAAAAAATACATCTCCATTCATACGGAAACACATTTTTGATTAATGTTTATTAATACGTTTACATGTGTATTTACAAACATATTTTGGTTAAGAAAAATTAATTTCTCCAATAAGGTTGGCGAAACATCGATAACAATCGATAGACTATCGATAAAAAGAAGGAATAAAGGGATAAGGATACATAATTTTGCAAGTCTGAAACATAAACGTAGAATTGAGAATGAAATTTTGTGGTGGGGGAAGTTCCCGATGTTTATCGATAGTTATCGATAGTTTTTGGAGACTGTCGTTAGCTATCGATAGCTTTGCCTTCCGGCTTTTTCCAGCCCAATTGTCCAGATTTGCGCTCAATAATCTTATGCTTTGTTTGTAGCTGAAAAACTGTTTGTGTTTCATAAACTGTTTATTGTGTTGGGTCGTGTTAGTTGTGTCGACTTTGTTCAACACCATTGCCATTTCTCATTTACAAGATCGAAAACTTTCAACTTTGTGAGTTTTTGCTTAGAGAAACATCCTTTTTGAATTTTGGCACAAATTTAATTTTGAAAGCTTAATAGATTTCAACGCCTGTGATTGAACAATTTACTGGAGTTTGTTCTGGTCGTGTGGTACAACAATGCATAGTCACAGCAATGTTTAAAGATTTTTGCGGTATATCGGAACAGATAATATGTCACTGAGCTTACTGTTCAGTACTGTAATTAACATAAAACAAAGATTTATTCAACAAAAAAAGGGTAATGACAAACGAGTTACAAAAACAAAGATAAATAAGAGGAAAATATGCGAGGGTTAGAAATTAAAAGTCACTGATGAATCCGCTTAACAACAGATGACACTGGTACGACTAACTTCAGCCCCTTTTTTTTTTGTTGAATAAATCTTAGTTTTTTAAATATTTTTTTTGGTGTCAACACACACAGTAATGAACAGTGAGCTCATATCGGTAAAATAATTATGCTGTTCAAAATTGTTTAAGTAACTAAGTAATTTTTTGTGTAGAATAAGTGAAAGAGAGAATAAAAATTTTTGATAGTTTCATCTTCCTGTTATGAAAGATAATTGTAAAAATTTTCAATCATAAATTGGTAATGTTTTTCTTTTATCTTGCTATTTTTTGAATTTTGTAAGAACATTTTTTGATCTCCAATTGAACTGTTACGAAGTTCACATTGCTGCTGTCAAACAGCTCATCCCGCTCACATTTGATGCCTTGACAGTTCATTGAGTTGTTTACAAGTGTGCAAGAGCATTTTCATCTAGTGCGTCCTAAAAGAGTTTTATGCACCATATATTCCAAACGTAACAACATCATTATCACACATTTTAATATTTTCAATAAGAATGTATCAAGAAGTAGTTTTGCTTCAGAATAATGCCTTTAATGTTATGGTTAAGTTTAACAAGAAATCTGCCAGCTGCCAAATATTTTTTTAATTTGGAACTTCTTTTCCTTTTTTTATAACATTGTTTAGCTCCGAGGCAAATCATAAGAGTTATTCAATTTCGAGTATAAGAGGAGTAATAATTTCTCATCCATTTGAAGTAATAAAGTGAAGTATTTAAAATCATTCTACTTAAATTTTTCATTTTTTTAAGTATTTAATTTAATTTCTAACTTTGTAAGTTCGAATCGGTGTTTAATAGAATATTCTTATAGGAATAAACTATAGCCTCCTACAGTTACACAAAGTTTATTCCAATTGGGGGAATAAAAGTTAACTCTACCCCAAGACACCCAATGTT
Source organism: Meiosimyza decipiens (assembly GCA_963680825.1). Lineage (NCBI taxonomy): Eukaryota > Metazoa > Arthropoda > Insecta > Diptera > Lauxaniidae > Meiosimyza > Meiosimyza decipiens. The sequence continues at coordinate 23,759,234 of OY804258.1, read as the reverse complement.
AAATAGCAGTATGAAATACATTGAGCTGGGCGTAATAAGAAGTAATGCATTACTTATCTTGAATTACATCAAGATTACTGCATAAATCTATTCGTTTCCAAATAGCAGTCTGTTGAAACTTCTGCTTGAATTTTATTTTGTCATGTTATTAAGATAACATCAGGATTATTAATTAAATTTATTTTAATTAGTTAAAGAGTGGATTTTTTCTGTCTCTGCAATGATAATAGAGTTTAGCTACAACATCTATTAGCCTTCGTAGCTATTAAGCTTGAACCTTTAAATCAAGTCAAAAGCTTAATAAAAATAAATGATGAATGTGGAAAAGTTATGATTGTTATTTTGTTAAGATTTTTTTAGCTTTTCGCATTTTCCCAGCAATCACCACAGCTTATATTTAGCCTTTTAACCAGAGGAATTATCAGGGTTACCAAGTTGAAAAGAATGAATTCCCAAAATAAAATAATTTTTCCTTAAAATGGTAAAAACTAAATCTGTTTGTGGTAAATTTTATTAATTAAAAACTATAATTGTAAAAAATTTTTGTGAGGAAAAAACTTTCTTCAACGATTTTTTTTGTTGCATTACATTTTTGCCAGTTTTATTATATATCCTTGGTACGGTAGCGCCCATGTGCAAGTTCGAAAGTTGACAACTTTGGTTTCCTTTCCAAACTACATAAAATATATGATAATTTGCTAAATACTTACTTGTTAAACTTTAAAAACAGCAATAGAGCTTGCTGATTATCCGTCAGTTAATCCAAGTTAAAATATTTAAGATAAATTAATAAACGTGAAGTAAAAGCAGCAATTAATCTTTTAAAGACAATATGACCATTTCCGGGCTATGCACAAAGTTTCTTAAATTTCCGAAAACACTTGAGACATGAAATAAGCACGCAAAAAGTAATGTATTATCTCGATGCTTTTGATTTATTTGAATTATTTTTGTAACACTTCAAATCATGTGAAATTGATTAATAATTTTAAAGATTCTTAAAAAGCCAAAATTCTCACAAATCACAAGTAAATCAATTTGTTCAAACGGAAGAAGAAGCAAATGCAGCCAGCTTTTGTAACAAAAAAAAATGTATTTTTTTTCTTTACCGCACCGATTTAAGCCACAAACTACGAGAGCAGAACCACGTGAACCCAAAACTCCGCTTGAAATAGGAATTGCGTCCGCTTGGATGCTTTGTCCCGAAACAACTGACTGAAATTGAAAGTCTGTTTTTGCCAACTGATTCGATGATCGTGAGTTCGAGCGATCGCAACGGTTGCATGTTCGGTGCGAACTTGTGTTAAGCTGTTGGCTCCAATATTGGGGCACTTATTCTTCCGCATTCGTTGGGGTTTGCTTTCTTTGCTCGTTCCCAGCATGGCGTTTAGAATCGGTTGTATGTTTTGTTTACATTTTTTTTTATCTCGATATTTTTATTTTTATTTCCGCACGTTTTTAGTTTAGTGATCTTGCTGACTGCAACTTTGCTGATCGGTTACTCATTTTGGTGTTTTTTTTTTCGAAATCTCTCATTAGTTTTTAAGAGCGCATATAGTATCATGTTCTCTTCGAACCATATATGAATAGTAATGTTTTTATTATTTTTATTTCAGTGTTTTTATATTGCCTTATTTTATCATGCTGCTGCTGTTGTGCTGCGAAGTTGTTAAGTTAAATATTTGCTGTTGACTTTCTTGGTCGTATTTTATTTTTTGTTTTGATTCTGTTGAGTGCTCCATGCAGCAAACTGCACAGGCCCCTGCTGTAAGCCATGCAAGGTTTGCGTTTGTGTATCACGGTGTGCAGATATCGTCGATTATCTTGGGATGCTACTTTGGTGTGTACAGGGTGACTTCGTAGCCATATTTTATTTTTTACTGTCTTTAAAACAAACTCGTCATATTCGGCCAGATCGCGCAAAGATAATGGAATTATCTTGATTTGCTTTGAGTTCTTCAGACTGGAAAACATCTTGGTGTATCGTTGAGTGAGAAATCGCTGCAACAGTCATGAGGGTTCAATGTCCCGACGAATGGTTAAATTAGGAGTATAGAAACAAAGTAAGCAATCTCCACTTTCTTTGAAAGTTTAAACCAATTACGATTTATTCAAGCTTCAATTTTAAAACAGAAATTCTTTTCTTTTCTTGTCTTTTTGTATGCCATCTACTCATAATTTCGTAGTTTTCCGCTTAAGCGAAACTTTTGACCAGGGTATAATATCCTTTTTTTTCAATAACAAGTGTTGGTAACTCGTACCTCGGACTGGAGAGATGAAACATACCCAGTTGTAAGCTTGGGAATGTATTTCTCTCTATGGTATTATTTGACACATATGTATGTATATATGTATGCATATTACCCATATACAGTGTTCTGAAAACTCGAACTCAAACCTTGTTTTCTGATTGTAAGCCAATCGTGACTTATTTTCGATCGACTTATTTGACTGCCACCCGAAAGGTAAGTGGCATGTGGCGTGGCAGCTGTTAATGAGCCTGTCAAAAATTAAGATCATCAACAGACATTTTTTTTTATACTCCACTTTGGAGCTCCTTACCCTCAATATATACAGTACTTACTTTGTCCCATTACTAGTAATCAGCCTCTAAATTGATTTTCATAGATAATCTAGGAAGACCAATGTAGCATACGTGAACGTCTCAACTCCTTCCTGAATGGAAAAGAATTCTCCATAGCAATAAAATAAACTATGTTTTTGGCTTAAATAGATATTCGATCCCTTCTACAGGAAGATTTAGAAGTACAGCGTACTTATTCTAGTCAGCCCACTTTAGGTTGTACGAATGCTTATGTAGTATTTTCAAATGTGATGGTGGTTCGTTAACAAAAGGTCATCAACGAATCTCCAGCCTAATATTAAGTCTGATACTTTTTTGATTACTAGGTTTGAGCTCAAGGGGAATAAAATAATTTTACCATCATAATTATAAAAGAAAAAATACCAATGTTTAACGTCTACCTGGGGAACATGGTTATGTCAAATGAGGTCAAATGTCAGATGTGCATGCACACCTTATAAAGTTATGTATACCTTGCCAAAAGTGATTTTCTTGTGTCGAATAACATGATTTATAATTTTTGTCTTACACAATTTAATCGATACTTTTTTCGCATCGGTACTTTTTTGTCTAAACGGCATTTACTTTTAAAAGATTTCTGCCGTGAACTGTGAAATCATCAAGTTGTATTTTAGTCTTATTGGAAGTCAAAGATATTTGTTTCTACTCTATTAGCAATTAAAATTTTAAAACTAATTAGGTAGAAAGCGAAAGAAATCGTTTGACGGATCGGCAGAAGCAGATTAAGAACAAAAAAATAGGCGTAAAAATTTGCCGAAAAATTCGAAAATTCGTCTTTTATAATAGAATCTAATACACAGTAGTGCCGATTCAGAATGAATAATGAAATCTTCAAAGTACCAATCAAACATTTTCTGTTCAAACAAGCTACGAGAATTCTACTAAAAAGAGGTGAACGAAGCTCACTAATGGTGCACTACCTTTTGTTATGGAGAGAAATCTTTGGTCACTTAAAACATCATCAGAATAAAGAAAATTTGATGAAGTATCTGCAGCAATAATTTGATATTTTTATTGAACCTTTCCTTGTCGAACTTTGGTGGACATGAATTGACAGCTGGAATGTTATCTTCCATTCGCTGAATGTGTTTGACCCTATACAATCAATAGATTTTTACTCTCATTGAGTTCATTGAGCTTAAAGATTTCTCGGATAAGCCTTCTCCTTCATACACCGTCCTCGCATACAGGACTGTGTATACGACGTAAGAGTTTTTTTCATACTAAATTGTAATCAGTGCACTTGCTGAATGCCTGTTAGATAGGCATTATATATTTTCAAGGCATCATCAAGCCTTTGAATCTCTCAGAATTGCGGTTCAGTCCTTAACAGAATATGATGTTTAAAACTGTCATATCGAACACATTTCTATGGTGCAATGTCGGATGTACTCTGTTATAAGAAGATCTCTCATGCAGTCAATGGCATAATATATAAATGTCCCATAAGGCTGTTCCTAATGATTCCAAATATGTACTGGAATGGAAAAAAGCAATTTCCTAATTGCTCCCTTTTTAACTTTGTACGACAACTACCTCATATAGAGCCATAAACTGAGTTAAGCCACATTTTTCTCGATCTCGTTGTACTTCTCTCAATTTAGGTAGCCCGAGCAATATGATTTCGCCAATAAGCAATTCTCCAAGCGGAAAGTTCGGCCGAACGTCTTTTCTTGAACGTAAATTCAAGATTTTTTGGCCTTCCTTACGCTTGATATTTCCAAACCAATGCAGTCAATGGACTGAAATAACGATTATTGATTCTTATCTGCAAAAACTTTGGTAATTTTCCAGCACTTAGCTCCATGCAAAACAGTTGGCAAATTTTTCTTATTACACTGAACAAATTTGAACTTTCAAGAAAGGTGTTTCGAGACCAATAGTTTCGATATTCCAAATAAACAATAGTTACGTAACGGTATCTTCCTTCTTCATTTAAACCGACATGCTACTTGGCCCACTGTATGTCGATGGGGACTCTTTACACCTCACTTTTCGTAATATATGACCGTGAAGTTTTCAGAAAAATCGTTTCGCATTTGTTACCGTCGTAATAAATTATTTGCTATGCAAAATGGTATTTAAGCAAAGAAACCGCTATAAAAATTAATTTCACATAATAATCCCGGAACTCATGGCGGTATAATTATAACTCTTTCTTACTTTAAGTAATATACTTAAATGAAAATTCTGCTAAATCAAATGTACTTGGCTTAAGACATTAAATGCATTAAGATGTTGCGAATTTTTCTGTTGGTATTAATTGGCTTTGCAATCGCAAAAGAAAATAATGTAAGTTCTCAAGATACATTCTAACTTTCACTTTGAAAAATTAACACTATCCACTCGTTAGTTCAGCACAATATCCAAGACAAAAGTATTTCCTACCAACTGCATTGAAGCTGTAAAATATCACCGTCAGCATGGAAAAATTTCAATTAAATTAAACTTTACGTCATTGCCAAATGTTTTTGCTGTCCTATGCGTTCAGCACCCCGACGAGCTACCGGGAGAAGTAAAAGATCCTTGGAATATCGTACTACATAGGGAATATGGAGATATCTCTTTCAATCGTTCCTGGGACGATTACAAACACGGTTTTGGTTCTAAATGGGATGATTTCTTTATTGGTCTGGAAAAATTACATGCATTGACAAGCGCAGCTGAAAATGAGCTTTGGGTGCAACTAGAAGACTGGAGAAAAAATAAACGTTGGGCTATATATGATAAGTTTACCATTGGCAATGAAGCCCAAGGATATGCTATAACTTCCTTAGGAAAATATTCAGGAACTGCTGGTGATAGTTTAAGATATCATGTGGGAAGTAAGTTCAGTACTTTTGATAAGGACAATGATAACTCTGCTTTGAAAAACTGTGCTGTACTTTATAGTAGTGGATGGTGGTTCAACAAATGCATCACAAGGTAATATCTTCAAGATCTGATCTCGAACACACGTATTTTTAATTCATATTATTCTAATTGTCACAGTAACTTAAATGGTTTGTGGTTAAAAGGCAAATACAATGCACCATTCGCTCATGGTATCGTTTGGAAAGATTTCCTTGGATTTGGATATTCACTAAGATACGCTCACTTTGCTATACGCCCGAAGAGAATCAAGCAAATCTAAGCTTTTCTCTGAAGTATTGAATTGAGAAGTAATTTTGTCAAGTACTTATGTATATACATACATTCCACGTCAAATTTAATTTCGTGTATTGGAATAAATGCTTAAATGTTTAATTAATCACTTACCAGATTCGTTTTCAGTAAATATAGTTTGGTGTTTCAACCTTAGCACGAGCAATGTTCGGCGTCCTGGTACTTTACAATTAAAGCAGATCAATTAAGTACTACGTTATTTGGAATTTTTTTTTAGTTGCTCAAGTTCACAATTTTTCTATACAGCGATCGGACCATGTGGGTCAGAAATAGGGTTGCCAAGTAGCCGGTTTTTACCCGGCCAGGACCGAAAGTTCGTGGTCCCGGTAGAAATTGAAAAAAATCTGAAAATGAAGCGAATTAAATGATTTTTGCTACGTGTACTAAAGCTTTCATTGTTCAATTAACTAAAATATTTTCTCAATGAGCATGATCAAAAAAAAAACAAGATCGTCAATAAAAACTTTTGTTTCACCATTATAAGGGATAATTATTTTGTTTTAGGAAATCCAGAAACTCCTTCTTTTCAACTTGGCAACACAATAATATGTTACACATTCTGTCAAAAAAGTACCGGGAATTGATCTATAATTGCGCGAGGGCGATCTGTTATCTGTGCTCGATTTTGTCAATTCTCTCAATTGTGTTTTGCGATTTTTACAATGGATAAAAAAATCGAACACAGAATTTGTCTGAAGTTTTGCAGGGCAAATGAAATTTCTTATGCCGAATGTTACAAAAATCTTACTGTGAGTCGACATTATCAAAATCGCAGCGTTTGAGAGAGCAAATGCAACAAAAACGACCATGTTTGTGAAAATAAAACTCTTGAATTTTGCACCACGATAACGCACCATCTCACAAGGCTATCATTGTGAATGAATTTCTTGAACAACCACCGTATTCACCTTAAATGGCTGCGGCCGAGTTATTTTTCTTTTCAAAATTCAAATGACCACTTCGAGAATTCGCGGCGAGAACTGAAGTCAATTTTGGAAAATGCGTTTAAAAATTATTTTGATGAGTGGATTATTCGTTCGAATAAATGTATAATTTGGGGATGACATACTTTGAAAGCGATTTAATAAATTTAGATGAATAATAAATATATTGTGTCTTATTGACCAAATGCCTTAACTTTTTGACAATGGACTTCAGTAAAAAAAATATTCTTGGAAAGTTGGAGGGGAACTATTCCTGTTAATTTGCAATATCTTTATATGGCAGTATTATGATTCCACGCTCATTAAGGTTCTCATCTTTGCTGGCCAGAAACTGATTCATGTCAATTCGATGTCCGCATTTGGAGTAAAGGTTTAACCGCCTAAAATAATTTATAGATGCCGGAACATATAATGATCCGGCCATCAATACCTGTGTTTTATCCTCATCTCTTCAACATAAAAATTGCCGAAAAAATATTTGCAAACCAGTTTTGACACTGGTGTTCTGTTAATACACCTTCTTCATACACATGGACTATTTTATTTTTCTTGATTGAACAGCATTTTTACCTTTTCGATAGTAAAAAGCAAAATATGGCGAAAATGCTGCTTCCAACTTTTCATATTCAAAATTTTCCTTTGTTTATTAGCTGGCAAAAATTTTGTTTTGTTAAAGTTTTTCCACAGTAATAAGCCGTAAAAAATCTTATTGAATAAAGCTCAGATTTTTTGTTATACTCAGCAATGTGAAACAGTCCAGAGTCGTTATATAATAAAGATAACGAAACCTGAAATAGCTAATCTGGGAAGATAGGCTATCAAGCTGACGCTCACGTCAGATTTTGGTAAAATTTTAGACTTTTATCGAGTTCTTATATCATATCGCGACTCTTTCAACATTTTCGAACTTTTTTAAGAATCCAAAACTATTACCATTTTTTTGACTTCCTCAATTTTGGGCTTTCTTCAGGTTTGTGAGACGAATGAGACCGACACTTCGATTCAGAAATTATAAGAAATTGATACGGAATTGAAATATAGGAAAACAGCGACTGTTCTGCCATTGACGCTTTATTTGTTGATAACAATTTTTGTAAGTAATAAATTAATGCACCATTAAATTTTTATTTCAATTTACTTAATAAGTTCTTGCTTACACAAATTTAATTTCACTTAAAATGTAGGCATATAATTACTTTATAAAATTACTTATCAATCCAATACCTCAGAGAAAAGTTTAGATTTGCTTGTTTCTCTTCGGGCGTATAGCTAAATGAGCGTATCTAAGTGAATATTCATATCCACGAAAATCTTCCCAAACGATACCATGAGCGAATGATGCATTGTATTTGCCTTTTAACCACAAACCATTTAAGTTACTGTGACAATTAGAATAATATGAATTAAAAATACGTGTGTTCGAGATCAGATCTTGAAGATATTACCTTGTAATGCATTTGTTGAACCACCATCCACTACTATAGAGAATAGCGCAGTTTTCCAAATCAGAATTATCATTATCCTTATCGAAAGTGGTGAACTTACTTGCCACATGATATCTTAAGCTATCACCACCAGTTCCTGAATATTTTCCTAAGGAAGTTATAGCATATCCTTGGGCTTCATTGCCAACGGTAAACTTATTATATATAGCCCAACGTTTATTTTTTTTCCAATCTTCTAATTTCACCCAAAGTTCATTTTCAGTTGCACTTGTCAATGCATGTAATTTTTCCAGACCAATGAAGAAATCATAATAAAGAAGCCCAAAACCGTGTTTGTATTCGTCCCAGGAACGATTGAAAGACGTAAATCCCCATTTTCTACGTAGTACGATATTCCAAGGATCTTTTACTTCTCCCGGTAGCTCGTTGGGTTGATGAATGCAGTCGACAAGAAATGGTTTTGGCAATAACGTATGGTTCACTTTAATTGAAAGCTTTCCATACTTACCATAATATTTTACAGCTTCAACGCAGTTGCTAGGTAAAGTTTTCGTATTAGCCTTATATAATTTTACGCTGGGCTAAAATATGGATAGTTTTAATTATAACTTGAATTATATTTTCAGAACTTACATTATTGATTTTTGCACTTGCAAAACCAATTAATACCAACAGAAAAACTCGCAACATCTTACTGCTTCTAATGGCTTAAACGAAGAACAGAAATTATCAGAATTTTCATTTGAGTATATATATTACCAAAAGTAAGAACGAATATTATACCGCCATGACTTGCGGTTTTATATATTGAAATTAAATTAAGCGGTTCTTTTGGATATTTTGTGTACCAAATCAGGCATTTCGACGATAACTAATGCTGGAAAGAGATCAACAAGAAACAAGTGAAAGAAATTCTTATTCGACTCTATTGTGGCAAATATTTTTTTTTATCGGTTTTTCGTTTTAAGGTTGAAAAATTCGAAAAGATATAGCGTAAATTTAAAAAGGAAAGGATGTTGAAAAAATCGAATAAGTCGAAAAAAAGTTCATAACTATTGAAAAGTTGAAAAATTAAAAACAATATATATATAGAATACATATATTGGAAAAATTTGAAAATGTACAAAATAGTCGAAAGAGGTTAAATAAGTCGAAAAAATTGGGAAAAAGTGTTGAAAATGTTAAAAAAAAGAAATATTGACAAAAAGTTGAAAGTGGTTGGATAATGTTGAAGCAGTTGAAAAAGGACGGAAAAATCGGCAAAATAATGGCAATGTTGAAATTAAATTTAAAATGGTTGAAAAACTTGAGAAACTTGTAAAATGTTGAAATAGGTCGAAAAAAATATGGAAAATTTTGAAAAAAATTTAAAGAGCCTGGAAAACTCGAAAAAAGTTGAAAAATTCGTAACAAGCTTTCTGTTAGTATGGGAGGCACCATGCCCACTTATGCAGTTTGATCGAATGCGTCTTTATTTGAAAGCTTATATTTAGTAACCCACATCTCTACATCAAATTGTATTACAATGATTACTCTTATATTACACTAACATTAGACGTTTATTGCTTTTGGTTATGAGATACCTTAAAGCATGAAGATCTATCGTATTAAATTTCATAATGCTTGCGTGCTTAGCTCTCTAATTATAACGTTCATAAATATTGTGGGCGGTGTCACGTCCTTCAACGATTTTTTACACACTTCATTTTGTCAGCAATAAGTGTTAGTAGGTGCATAAATCTTGATGATCATGTGAAAAACAAATGTTTCATTACATCACTTGATTTGGAGGTGGATGTGGCGTGAAATTCTGTTACCATATAAGCCATCAAAGTTACAAGTTATGTTCATTAGTTTCGCGGTTTCACTTATATATAAGATAGGCGTGACAATTTTCGTAAAATCTTTTGTGTTAATTGCTATAGCCAATTGATTCAATTGAGTGAGCCAAACGTCAGATTTTTGGACAGCTAAGAGTTGATTTGAACTTGCACTGCACTATCCTATGTGGTATATCCATCCTTTATCCTTCCATCCTTTTTTTAACATAAAAGTTTGAAATCAAAAAATTTTGTCTCCAACGGAATTTTGTTCGTGTTTTTTACGATTAATACAACATTTGCGTAAATTATTCGGTTGAATTTTAATAATATCCGCCGCGTGATTATCCTGTTCCACTGTTGAAATACAAAAAAAAATAAAGGCTCTATATAACAAAACATAAGTCCCTCGAGAGTGCAGCTGTAAAAGATATCTAATTATTCCGGGATCTAGACTTAGTTGGTCAAAGTATTTACACTGACCTTGCAGCGTCTCGAGTAATAATTAGATGATAAACTTTGCCAAACATCTCTTGAAAATTGAAACTGGTATTTGTTGGATCACACTTCCTTCAAAAAACGCAAACAATTCAATATTTTTCAAAACTCAAAGTACTTCTCTTCCGCATCTACACGCTGCTGAAAGCGATTTAAAAGTGACTCCCAATTCGTATTGCCTTCAGCTGTCTCGCGGCCGCTGCTTTGATGGTATCTACGTTCTCGCAAAAATAACTTTTGAGCACTAATTTCATTTTTGGTAATAGAAAGAATTCACACGATCCTAAGTCTGTCGAATATGGCGCACACATAAATGATTTTTCAATACAAGGACAATGTAGTATACCAACTTTCTGAATTTTTTTATTCTGACGGCACACGTCGAATTCTTGGAATCAAACGCCGTATAACTTCAAGGTAGATTACTATCGTTATTGTTTGGCCACTCGGAAGAAACCAAACCCTTGCTATCTTAGAAAACTATCAGCATTGCTTTAATCTTTGATGGTAAGTGATATGTTTTTTTGGGTTTTCCCGTTCTCCGGATGACTTCCAGGCAGCTCTTTGGTGAAAACATTTATGCCAGTCAAAAGCAGTTGGTCGGCTTAAATACTTTTTGTGGCATTAAGGCTTGATTTCACTTGAAATTTTCATTTGCCGACATCATATTCTTTTTAGGCTATCATGCGGAATGTCATAGATAAGCCATTTAACACAGTAGCGCAATCAACTTGAACGGGTTGATAAGAAAAAGTTACATTTTTGCAGCAATATATATAATGTCGACAGATGGCGCTACGCGTCAGGTGGAAGATAAGAAGTATGGGCTGAAAATTATCGCATTGTGTATATGAATGTGGAAAAAGTATTGAAATTATTTTGGGTCGTCTTGGCCTACCAATTCCGAATTCATAATGGTCAACATTTTTTCAATCAGATTCGAGTTTAAAGTTTAAGCAAAACTTATAATCATACCGACTCAAAAAACTAAATTAGAAAATTCTTTGATAATTTCAGCAGCAGAGCAGATTTCATTGATACTTAGTATATACTTAGTATAGCTACCCGATGATAGTTATGTTCGTTGTCATAAGTAGGTAGTTTTAAATGCAATGCAATGTGACATCTTCCACCTAAGCAAACAAAATGACCACATCAAGGGAATTATTCAAGGGAATTTAATGAAATTTGGTACAAGGACATTTAATGACACAATTATTTTTCGAATTAAAACTTACGGGGTTTTATCAAGTGAAGGTTGCAATAAAATTTTCTAACTGAATGAAACATCTCACATAAATGTGAAAGAAGTATATTATACTTCGAGTATATACCAACAGAACATAATAGAGCTTTTTACAGTGTGAAATATGCGTCATCAGTAAGGCAGGCGGCCATAGGCGTGGCCACAGTGGGTTCTGTGGGTTCAACCCAATCTGTTTTATTGTTTTATATTACAATAGAGAATGTTTTGATTTTAAAAATGTAAATAAAATGAAAGCTTTTATTTGAAAAAGCAACTGTATTACAAAAATATAGGTTTTTTAGGTATTTTAACACGGATTAAGCTGAAAATTTTTTACAAACCGTTTACAACATTTTGATGCAAGTAATAGAGCGCTTTTTTTAACTGAATAATTTTTTGAAATTAGGTTCCTACGTTACCGAATATTTAACGTGGGGATATATGGAAATTTCTTTTCGATATATTAAAAACGTGGCTCTATTACTCTCTTCGTAATAGTTTTATAGTCCCAAAAACATATTTTCAACATAATCTATTCACATCTGATTGAGAAAAAATTATTTAAAATCGGTTAGTTAGTTCCCTTAATTCAATCCAATTCCATAATCATATATACTTTTTAATCGAGCAACTAAAAGTTTCAATACATGATCTAATTATTAGTAATTTTATTTTCTTTATTTGTATGTACAATTCTGTATATCAAAATCAATTTTGATATGTTTGTTTAAAAATTAAAAAAAAATTATAAATTCTAATCATTGTAAAAAAAATATAAGAATATAGGGGGTTAAGACCTTTGTATATGGCGCAAGTTTCAGTATTGGAACCCATTCGAAAAATTCCTGGCCACGCTTATGCAGGCGGCATTGGAAAAAGGATAAGATACCACCAAAAGGTAGAAGCTCTATCTAGGGAGCTTTCTAACTTATCTAAGGATTGTAATAAATTTTAGCACAATGGAACAAAATATCAACATTATCCGTGCAATAAATGGATGCCGCCCACATATGGGTTTTGATTTCCCATAAATGCAGAAACTTTGAAATAATGTAGCAGTAATATGTTTTAATGTTATATGACCTTATTCAAGGGTAAAATATGAAAAAAATAATAAAAAAAATATTCCCTGCCCACACATTTGATAAAAAGTAGAGGCAAAGAGAATATTGAAGATCCCAGTAAGAGGCGTAACTGGAGGGGGATCAATGGGTCTTCATCCTGTGCTCAAAAGCTTGGGAGGAAAAAACAAAATTTAAATTTTTGTATGCATATGGCCAAAAATACTCGTTGTTGCCCCAGACGACAATTTTTCAAGGTACACCCACTGATGCCAGATAAATATAGAGATACAGATAAAGACAAAGCGGTATGTATATACAAGAAGTTGTGATGATTAAGGAATAGAAATTGGCAAACAGAAATATAAAGAATTAAATTGCTAGAAAGTTGGCGCAACAGAAATTGATTTTCGAGAGCTTATGGTCTAAGATACACACCCTACGTACGAGGTTGCGGACAGCAGCAGCTTGAAGTGCATAAGTTGTCTTTCACATTAGTTTCGTACAGTTCAATCGGTTTTTGTGCTCACAAACGATATTTTGTACTATCTAAAGGGGCAAGCGTAAAGAGATCTGAGGGTTCGTTTCCATTATCGGGCTTGTTCCTATTATAAAAAAAGTACAATAAGTTAAACGGAAAATTTTCACTAATTAAATTTCGAGCGTACGATAGCAAATGTATATGATATAAGTAATAGATATCTAGTATCTCATGGGGTATATAAATGAAAACTCTGCCACATAGTACACATAAATCTTAAAAAATCTCATTCATTAAGTCAAAATGCGTTTTTTGCTATTAACAATATTTTGTATTTGTGTCAGTGTGAATTTCGCAATTGGAGCAAAAAATTTAGTAAGCTTTGGAGATAACTTGATGTTTCGCATTATTAAATAAATAATATCGTTTAGAAGTACCACATAAAAAAGCAAGGCATACCAAATAGTTGCGCCCAAGCTGTAGCCAAAACAGACACTGTTGGAGTTTATCAAATTCAAACAAATTCCAAATCGGCACCTTTTTATGCCTATTGTGATTTTGGTGAATCCAAAAACTATGCTTGGACTATCGTGCAACGCCGAATAAATGGCTCCCTTAGTTTCAATCGAACCTGGTCCGATTATAAATATGGTTTTGGCAATATCGCTGGTGAATATTTCATTGGTCTGGATAAGTTGCACGCAATAACACAATCATCACTACAAGAACTATGGATACGTATCTCTTCTTGGGATGGGAAGCTTCGTTTTGCTCAGTATTCTCAATTTGCCATTGGTAGTGAGGAACAAGGTTATGCAATAACGTTATTGGGACGCTATAAAGGGACTGCAGGTGATTCATTTAGTGCTCATGCGGGTAGTAAATTTACTACATTCGATAGAGACAATGATGAATCTGAATTGGAAAATTGTGGTCGGCTATATAGTAGCGGATGGTGGTTTAAAAAATGTGCGAGCAGGTAATGTGAACTATTGAGTGAAAACTGATGCCAGTAACCTTCGATTTTAAATGATGTCTATAAAACCGAAGTGAGGGCTGATTGTTAAAAATTCACAGTTCCGTAAAAAACATTTGAAATGAGGCGCATATTGATTATATTAAATTGAAATTCGCCAAATTCCAAGAAGTTTTCACGATTCGCTCCTTTCCAGCCGATATACACACTTCAGCTTAGACATATTTTATGAGTAAAGGTTTTGGGGCTCACCCCTTGGTCTTCGAATTTTATTTAACTTTAGTGGTTTTGATATAATTTCTTTTGATTTCTTATAGTAATCTGAACGGTATGTATTATCAAGGAAAATATAATGGATCATTTGCAAATGGGATTATTTGGGATAAATATCTTGGATACTGGTATTCGTACAAAGACGTTCAAATCGCCGTACGTCCTGCTAAGTATTTATAAAAATCTTTTGTCTCATTTATTATTTTAAATTATTTTAATTGATTGATTTTTCATGTTTTTAAATTGAAATAAAGCTGATGAAGAATATTTAGGTCGTGGTTTTTCCCAGATTATTTTACAAAAACTCTTCGTCACCATTGCGAATAGATTGCTTACGATCTTGAACTTAAAATCTTTTATTACGAATTTTTCTCGAATCACACAAATAAATGCGAGTGAATTTTTAATTTGGGAAAATCTGTTAAATTCATTAATTTTTGGCAGCATCTCTTAAAATCATTTATAAAAATCAAATCAGAAACAGGAAAAATACTCTTACAATAAGCAAAACTCTTAAAAATACTTTGTTAAGTTTTCAACTGATTTTTATCCAAATCCCACCGGCGACGTTAAAGGAGCCATTAAAAGTAATTTGCTAGCTGATCCAAGAAATAGAAAATATAATTTTAAATCAAATACAAAATTCAGTGTGTTACTTAACTTTTATGAAATTACCTGTGCCAAAGATCAATCAATCAAAACGGTGCTACCTCCTAATAATTCATGGACATAAACTGATCAATAGTAGCACGAGTACTTTGATGAATTAAAAGTTTGTCTACACAGACGATACAAAAGAAGCTGTAAATATTTATTATAAATAAGAAATTATAACTAAATCTAATTTTGTACAGCAGAAGCAAAGTATAAAAAAATTAATGGGCGTATTAGCAACAAAACAAGCAACATAATTTTCTGCTCGCCATACGATGAAGTCGATATAGAGAAGCTCAAAAGACTACGTACGTACAGTGGATATTTTACCATTAATATTTAGAAAAAGCTAAATTAAATATAGATTGTGGTCGGCTATATAGTAACGGATGGTGGTTTAAAAAATGTGCGAGCAGGTAATGTGAACTATTGAGCGAAAACTGATGCCAGTAAGTATAAGAATCTGTAAATAATGTTCCCCATAAAGAAGATTTTTCGAGCATTTTTTTCAAATATATGTTTTTTTTATAACAATAGCCTTAATATAATATGGTTCAAGCTCCATATAATGAAAAATGCAGAAAAACTTAGATTCGTTTCTTTGAAAAATGTTTTGTGTTGCAATAAAGTGATGGATATATAATATGGATTTCATACCAATACTATAAATCTTTCAAAAATCTTCATGTCGCAGAACTTTAGCATTAATCCTTTAAGTTCAAAATCGTAGTTAATGGATAAAAATTTCAAGCACTTAAATTTTTTACTGTTTTAGCGTATGAACCAATTAAATAGATTTCTGTTTAGTAACTCTGTTGTTGGTTCTCCAATCAAAAAACATTTCAATCCCATTACGCTCTATGACCAACATGATATGCAGGTTATCATGGTTGTATTTCTGGCAGTTTGTGTTACTATTTTTTTTTTCTGGTGGCTGTTGGTATTTCTATGGCTATGATCTTGTTACACAAATCAAGCGCATTCCATTTAGAGTCAACGACAGCAGCAACAACAGCATTGTGCTGCATAATCTTAAGCAATTAGTCAAGGTGCTGATAGGAAGTGCCCTCAAGGCAACCTAAGACACCGTTGGAATTATGTCTGCATGTGCGTGCGAGTGTCAGATGATACGCGGCATAGTAAGACATTAAATTCATGTCTTAACGGTTAAGCTATCGGAATTGTGTTAAGTGTTCAAAGGTTTTAAGATGCGGTTTTACTTAGATATAGAAAAATTAAGAAAAATATTCTTTACTAAAGTACATTTCAGATTTAATTTCTGTAAAACTTACCTTACTTGCTTTGATAAGTTCTAGCCCATTAAGCATCAGGTTCAAGATTAACACCATCTTAACATAGTTAAGAACATAAAGGGTGTTTTTTTTAGAGGTTTGTTTTTCGAATAGAGATAAAACTGGCATTTTATGGTCAAATCTGGCAACTCTAATGTCATTTATGTTCAGTTTGGTTTGCCATTTCATCATGAACAGGTTGACAAAAGAGCAACTCTTGCAAATCGTGCAAATTTATTTCGAAAATAATGGTTCAGTTCGCGAAGTTTACCGCAAGCTCCGTCCATTTTATGGTCGACATAATCGTCCATCAGAGCAATTAATTCGGTTAACCATGGATCGTTTTCTCACTACGTTTACTCTATGTGATAATACGCATCCGCTGAGACGTCGAACAGTGCGCACCGAAGAAACAATTGCCGCTGTAGAGCAAAATGTTGAAGAGGACCCGAATGAATCGATTCGCCACCGTGCACAGCAATTGGAGCTTTGTCCATCAACTTTATGGAAGATTTTGCGCAAAGATCTTGGCTTGCGACCTTACAAGATCCAGCTTGTGCAAGAATTAAAGCCGCGAGACCATGCAATGCGTCGTGATTTTGGTGTATGGGCCGAAAATGAGATTGATCTCGATGCTGATTTTCATCGCAAAATTTTGTTCAGTGATGAGGGTCATTTTTGGTTGAATGGCTACGTCAACAAGCAAAATTGCCGCATTTGGAGTGAAGAGAATCCACATGAGACCCTTGAGACGCCATTACATCCACAAAAACTGACTGTTTGGTGTGCTCTATGGGCTGGTGGAGTCATTGGGCCATACTTCTTCCGAAATAATGCTGGAGAGTCAGTTACCGTTAATGGAGACCGGTATAGAGCCATGATAACCGACTATTTTGTTCCCGAATTGGATGGCATGAATGTGGATGAGTTGTGGTTCCAACAAGACGGCGCTACATGCCACACAGCGCACGTCACAATCGATTTATTGAAGGAAACATTCGATGAGCGCATAATTTCGCGGAATGGACCTGTCAATTGGCCACCAAGATCGTGTGATTTGACACCATTGGATTATTTTCTTTGGGGATATGTGAAGTCGCTCGTCTACGCCAACAAACCAGAAACGTTAGGGGACTTGGAAGCCAACATTCGTGGCGTTATTGCCGACATACAGCCCCATATGCTCGAAAAAGTGGTTCAAAATTGGACCTGTAGAATTGGCTTTATTCGAGCCAGCCGCGGTGGCCACATGCCCGAAATCATATTTAAACATTAATGGCATAAAATTATCCTTCCAATAAAGCCAAATTGATGGACATTAAAACGATTTTCTTGTGTTTTATTTCAATTCAAAGCTCTATACCTCTAAAAAAAACACCCTTTACATGCATTTCAAACAGATAATTATTGCTCTAGCTATTTATAGATCGAAGATATGTCCTATTCCAGCTCATTAATGCTACAGCAATAACTAAAAAAATATTTAGCTTTCAACTTCGCCAACAAACTGCACTCATTTGAAGTGACACCCAATTAAGTTCACATCATAGAAGGGTTTCAAGTAGCCCTTGAGAAAATTTAAAAATTTGCACGTCAAAAATCCGCTTAATATGCAGCAGCACGTTTGTTCTTCTCCCACAAAGCCTACAATTTACTTCCAGATGAACGAAGCCGAGCAACGCCAAAAGTTTTCATTGCAGAAAGGTTCACTTCATATAACAACGTAAAGACTCCCATAGTTTCTTTGGCGCTGTCATCTTTGTACCTTATGACTCCATTGCCTCACTAGTAAAATACGTTGCACACAGTTGCACCTCATTATGCAGCAACACAACGTATTGCACACTCGATTCTGACAAATGCGTGAGTTGATTCCTTTTGGGCGCACAGCAAAATACCGCCGCAGTAGCACAGTAAGGTTACCTTGGCCCTACGAACCAAATGCATCTTCATACCTCCCAGAATAAATTATCGTCATATTAACGCAACAACTGTGAGCTGTTAAGAGATATAAACGAAACGCTTGTGTTCGTTTGCTGCTTTAACTTCGACAAAGTTCAAGTTGGGCATTAAATAACAAGTTTTATGATTTTCATGGTTTCAACTTTACTAAACATATTGAAGCGACAATATTCTTGTTAAAATTGTTCTGGTAAATCTTACGTATACGAGTACTATACGATGTATATCGGTGCTAAGTATTTGCTGTTGGGTTACCTTTATTTTCCTCAATGTTATTCCCCTCTCTTGCAATGCTGAGTAGATTTCAAATGTTGTGTATACATGTCGCAAAAATAATTGGTGTAAGTGACTACAGTCCCAACACTGATTTACGTGCTGGAATTGTATACCCTAGAGAGATATTTTGACTGACATCCGTCAGTAAAGTCGGAGTAAATTGACGTAAATCTTACGCTTTTGGGTGTTTTGATCCCTTGTATTAAAAAAAGTTTTTTTTTTGTACACCAATCGATTTGAAAAAGTTGAAAAAATTTCTGGGCATATCCAAAGGCACTCTGGCCACCCAGGATATGTTTAGGTCTTATTGCACTAATTGATGGGATAGGTCGAAAAAAATGTTCTTTATGACTGCAGGCACCCTCAATAGAGGCGTTATGAACCAAGTAATATTAAAAAGCTTATGAGGAAAGGTTGAAATAATTTCTCGAACCTGTGAAGAGGCGCTATAACCTTTCGCAAAATGTAATTTACCCCATGTCAAAAACATTTCGTTGCATCTATCGATTGCAAATGATCGAACAAAATTTTGTCATTGGAATCGAAGATAACACTGAGAAGGACCTTCACATATGATGGAGATTGTTGAAATATTTTCGGTCTTCACTTTTTAGATGGCTTCCACTGAGATGACTGGGCCTTGATTTCGACGGCATACCCATATATCTATGTTATCCATTTTAAAAAATAAGTTTTGACAATTGGGCTTAGAAATCCTACGGAATTCAAAAATTAACGTTGTAATTTGATCAAACTTAGCAGCTTCTGATTTCTTTCTATAAAGTTACCTGAAAGGAAAGACTTGCGAGAAAAATCCCTAGGCTATTGGACACCTTATAAATAGCCTTAAGACCCATATCGGACATTTCATGCGAAGCACACAAGGAAAAAATGTGACTTTCTGAAATTCGTTTACATTCTGCCTAATTCTACTTCTAGAAGGTATAAATGTAAGCACACAATTTTAATTTTTTCTTTTGTACTAGTTGTCAAAATATGGCCTTCCAAATATTGGCTCCGATTTGAACTTTTTAGCTATAATATAATAGTTTTCTAATGCTTAGCACTTCATCACTGTTAATGTTGTGTGCCAGCATGTTCATTGCCTATTGCATTGAAACTGATCACTTTTCCTGGAAAGACACAATTTATTCTATGTTTTATCCTAAATGGCTTATTTTCTGCAAAAAAAAAAACAATTGAAAAAGGAAAAAGTTACTAACAAAACTTTTATCTTAAGTTGTGACAAAAAGTGAGTAGGCTCAGCTAAAATCATAAATTCACTATGCAACTATACGCAGTATATTTGCCACTGTTGTTGTATTGTTATAGGGCATATTGTAGCACTAACAAGTTAGACAGGTACTTCACAATATGTTGCTTGGTCACTTTTTCTCACTACCAAAAGAGATGAACATTTTCTTCTGTCGTCAACTTAGCAAGCAGCTTAATGCTTTTGTGTTGTTAAGCCCTTTTTAAGAAAAAATTCTGCTAAGGAAGAAAAATGTAATGACCTTATATAGAAATGAAACTTCTCTGTAACAATTTCCGTAGAGAGATCAAAAAAAAAAAACAAAGAAATTTCAATTATGCCAGCATGTTGCAATACAGTACCAATGTAAAAACTTTTCTTGAAATACGTCGTTCTTATCTAAATGCATAAAACTCTTAGATTTTAATTAACATTTAATTGACCATAAAATTGTTTAACATACTTTTAAAGAAAAAAGCAATGCTGAAATAAAGAAAAACACCCACATAGCTTTTCCCCCATACATTTCATTAGTGGATCTTACCAAAATGATATGACCCAAAATTTGTTTACGAAAAAGCAACATTTTTCATTGTTCACAAATTATGAGTCAATTAATTTGCACTTCATTTGTAGACGTTTGTTTCGCTTAAAGAAAATTGCATCCAAAGTAGCCGGCTACCATCATTAAGGCGTCCCTCCTACATAGTTTTAATAGATTACCACAACTCAATGACCGACATCAACAACATCTCCATCAACATCAATATCAACACCAACAATGCAATAAAAATCATTAATGAGTTGATAACGTGCACACTGAAATAGTTGTAGGTTAGAATTAAGCCATAATGGCACTTGTTATTCTTGTAAGATTTTTGACATGTTTATGTGTAGTGGTAAAAGCTTCGAAATTTACTGAGTCGTATATTATTTTCCTTTATTCTCCTATTGATGTGTAGGGATATTAGCACGAGTAGAAGTAGTAAATATTAAAAAAAAAAGTGGTTTTGAGTCGATGTGGCTACAAAAAAAAATTTTTGTTTTAACCCAAGTAAAATTTTTTTTAAAATGTGTACAAAAATAGAAAATGCTATTTTACGGAGTTTACTGTTCAATAAAGTATGTGCCAACAATGGGCCAGTCGTACTAGTTTCATTCATTGCTAAATTGAATCATCAGTGACTTTTAAGCTGAATATTTAGTGAGCATTTTCTAAGCTAACATGTTACATATTTTGTTTAGATTTGCTGAGAATTAAAGCCAGTGCAGAAATGCAAACACATCAGGTTTAAAATTTCTACTAATCGACTGAGAAATCACTGCTGATTTCATTTAGCAATGTATGAAACTAGTACGAGTAGCCTAACCCCATTTTTTACTGTACTAATTTTTGTTTTGTGTACTATTTTTGGTGTAAGTGATGGAGTCAATAACTTACGATAAACATTCAAAAATATCAATGGTAAAAAATTTATAAAAATAATGCTTACCAAAAGTTTTCAGTTTAATTTTGCCTAATCTGAAGGATTTCTCTGAGCGGACGAAGAGACACCATAATGTCCATCGACCTAATAAAGAAAACATTTTTCAGAAATATGATAACTGAAATAAAATGTCGGCTTGGCTTAACTTAATTAAGAATAAACAAAATATATAGTGCTATTGTAAGCAGTTTATATCATTTAAAGTAAATCATCATTAAAATTAAGTTTTGTTTTCTGTTTGAAAAAACTGTTGCATGTTGCATGCATCTACAGTGGAAATCAATTCGCTACGGTGAATTTTTTTAATTTACAATTTGTTGTTAAGGTTGTTGTGGGTATTTCGGGGCTTTATTTTTCCCTCTAGCTTTGTTTAATTTTTAACGCTGATAACGCGCTTCATTAATGTTTTTGTCGTGGGCTTATTTGTAGAAGATTATTTTTGAATTCGGCCGATATGCATTTTCAAGTTGTTTATTATTTTTATTTTTTTTTTTTGAATTTTTGAACGGCAATAAATTATAAGATTCTCACATTTGATAGAGTTTAATTAAGAGAAGAAAAAAAAATGATATAATAAATAAAAAATACTCAGGCGGTAGTGATTGATGTCACTGCCGTATATAGATACAACCTTTTTCCGCATTAATAAGATTTATAAACCTTTAAAGGTTGAGTTAAATTACAAATAACCTTAACATTGTGAATGTATTTTTTATCGCAACATTTGATTGTGGTTGATAAATTCAACATTTAAGAAACATTTTTCATAAATTAACTAATGGTGTGAAGATATTTTTTTATTTTTAATAAAAGAAAATCTTAATTTCACATAATCAATAACAATAACGAAACCATCACAAAGAACATTTGCTGCGAGTTGATGTGTGATAGCTTCGAAAAAAAGTCGTGATGTCTATGTTATTACTCATCCCTATCATCATCATTAGATTTTTTTTTTGCCATCGAATAAGATTTATGGCAACATGTTATCTTTGCACTTGATGTTTATTGAAGAAGCACTTAGAAGCTAATTGTTGTCTAGTCGTGAAATAAACAAATGAATAGCGTTTTGTTAAAAAAAAAAGTTTGTTTAAGCACGCTTTTATTGTTGACATCTGTCGGAAGTTGTTGCATTGCAAATTTTTTTTAACAAATGTATTTTTTTATGAGTCTTATGTGTGCGAAAAAATTTCACCTTCACGGTGTTAGTGTCATTTCCTAAAATGTTTAATTTAATTAATTAAATTTTTTTTTCACAAAACAATCTTTTCAATTTGCCATTTACATATTGGAGTGACTTAACTGTTAGAGAACTTTAACTGTTATTACCTTACATGGCATAATGCCTTAAGATCATATTATTTAGTCGATATATTCTTTGAACCTACCCTTAGACATAGTTTGGGTTATATTATTAAGGAATATAACCTTATTGCGAACATTTTTAGTGCTTTTATGGTTTTGCAGCATACCCAATGTAGAAATTTTTCATTCCATAAATAAATACAAATATTTGCGCAACATTGCTATAGATCAGAAAAGTTAAAAAAAATAATTTGTAGAAAGTGTAGAAATTTATGTTTTTCATTTGAAATGTTTTAGTGTTCAATATCTCTAGAGCAAGCGCAAATACAATAAAAAATACTTATATAAAATTATTTATCAGGATAAAGTCAAGTTACATTATAGCGTTTCTATTTTTTTGTATGAAAATAATAAAAGTACAATATCTACATAAGTCTTGAGAATACGCAAAAAGTTTTCAAAGATATCAATTTTCATAATTTTTGGAACACCGTTAGATTTCGATAATTCTGATATGTGCTCTACATTAAATCATCTAGTGCCGCGATATATACAATATCTAGCTGGCCCGGCATACGTTGTTCTGTGCCTTCCGATAGTTGGCACGATGAGTTTGGTTTAGTTAAATCCCTTGCAGCGGCAATGATGAAGCACAGAAAATTGAAGTTTATTTGATTTAGAAAAATGAAATTCTTGACATTTAAATTGGAAATGACAACTCAAACTTAAGGTCCGTACATTAAATTTTAAGATTTAGAAATGCCAAACGTATGGAAAATTTTGAAAGTTTGAACTAAATTGATGTAGCGGTTATCAGTGGAATGCGGAACAGGAAAAAATTGATATTTTCGTTTTACAAGGTCACTTCAGTAAGATTTCTCATAATTTTTTTTATAACTAATTTTGCCGTCTTGATAAAAAAAATATGTTGTTGGAAAATGCTCTCAATCGATTAAGTCGTGCACACCTACTAACAGACGCACCAACGATTATATATAAAAAGATAATTGTTATATGAACTTCACTGAAACTTACTTTTACTCCTGACCTTTAGCATATGTCTCAAATCTTTACCATCTTCGTAGCATAATTGTCAAAATATAACTAATTTCAAACCAAATGAAATATTCAAAAAAAAATTTGACCTCAATCGGTCCTGTCGTTCAGAAGCTACGCGATCGCAAACAGACACACCAACGATTATATAAGTATAAAAATATAAAGATGTCTACTGAAATTAATAGCTACCGAGTTATAGCGCAAGAATACCAAGCTCCTATGAAAATTATTACGATATTCAATTCGAAATCAAGTTATTAGATTGAAAATTGCGCAAATAGAAACAAACACGCAAACACAACACAAACAATGTTTATGACAAGTTAATATGTTTGTGTGCATAATTTGTGTTTGTTTTTCCATGGTTTAGTTCTACAAGGAGAAGTCATTAGGGAGAGCCATGGGCACTGAAATTGAAGCTATTTTGAGAGCGTCAGAGTAAACCGATTTTCAAAATCAAACGCATTGATATATAATAAATTCCATTGTGAATAGAGGAATTGCCGATCAGAAACTACTACAATCGTAAACTATCATCATTATTTTTTAAATACTTCTTATGGTCTATGAAAGGTTTTTGCAAAGTTTGGTTTAGAAAAATGAGCAATGAAAAGCTCTCCAAAATTAACTATTTGACGCAGATGAATGAAACTTAGTACATATGTTTCTTAAGGCTAATGAAAGGTTCATAGCTAAGTTTAGTTTGGAAAAATGGGCGTTGCCACGCTCTTCATATGCTACAAAAACCAAATTCATCACATCTCAACAACTATTGTACGGAGATGAATGCGATTATCAGTTATTAAAGTTACGAGCAAAAGTTAGTTTCAATAAAAAAACTGGTGAAGCCACGTCCATTATATGTAAAGCGAAAAGCGTGCATCTGTCTCGCCAACTTACTACTTTTATGTGTCGTTATGCGCCATACTGACTGAGAATGCCATGACTCAGTACGCGTTTCTGGCTAGTGTTTATGCTTGCGAATTTAATGTGCGCTAATTTGAAGCGCATGCTAACGTAAAACAAAAAATGTCAATTTTGAAGTCACATACTTGAATAAAGTGTTTAATTTTCAAATTTTAATTCAGATACGAACTTAACGTTTGAATTGTCATTGTCAGAACAAACGTCTGCCGGGCCAGCTTGGATCAAATCAATAATTTGTAATTTATTACCAAAACTCGATACATATAAATAAATCGGTTTTTTCTGTGAAGAAAGCTAATGGAATTATATGTTGGGAGATACAAATGTATAATATACTATAGATTTGTTGACCTAATTTTAAGTTTCAAAAATCTGCAACGAAAACTTATGTATAACTTTGAACAAAAAAAAAAAACAAAAAACTTACCAGTCTTACCAGACTGTCAATAAAAAATAATAAAAATAATTTTTTAATATGACTTTGACATAACGAATGTTACAAAACATTTGGCATTAAAGTTCAACGTAATGAACTTATGACAACGGCACATTTGTCAGCGATTTGTAAGACTTTGCAAAGTCTCCATGATTTTTCTTTTCTTTTTTTTTCTTTCAAAACAAAAGGTTCTGTGTATGGTACTCAACTTCAAGACAAGCAACATTAAGAGCTTTTTGCAACGATCATAAAACCTTTTGCAATATTGACACATGATATATGTTGCATTTGCATGTGCTTGAATTCCTACCTGCAACAACAACAACCAAAAAAGACTTTAAATGCAAGATATAACTCGGTAACGATTTCAAGTTTGAATTCGCTTAAAATTTTTGGGCGCAAGCATTGTTCCAGTTTTCAAGTGACAATGCCAAAAAAAAAAAGGAAAAAAACATTTGACCAGACCAAATCTCCGACAAGTAACTTTTGGGCTCTAAGGTAAAGAAAACTAGGAGGAACTTTTTAAGTAGTTCATGTGTTGTCATTTACTTGAATTTTGTGAGAATTTATGTAGTTTTTGTTTTTACGTATTATGTAAATGAGTACATTGGTTGTTAAAGTGCGCGCCTTCAGTTTATTCTGCTTGAGACAATTTTTGCGAAATTGACTAGAGATGTGTAAAGTATCGATATATTTACTATGTTTTTGCATTATGCTATGCCCTTTTCCAGACGTTTTCAAAGCGACAAATTATTTAGTGACGCATAGCGTGAGATAGATATGATTTTGTATCCCATGTAAGCTGCGTTCCCAAAAACTCCATCCCTCCTACTAAAGGGTGGTTCATCGGTCGTATCGATGAACTTCAAGTAAAAGAATTTTACTGGGAAAAATTTACTTGGAGATGTTTGTAATTTCTATTAAATTTCAATAATTTTTACATAAATTTAATGGAAATTTTTAAAAAATTCTTTTAATATAATGGAATTTGAAAATATCTGCAGTAAAACTTTTAGTTTTTTTAGTGATAATAGAAGTTTTTATTTTAATGGTAGCAAGTATCACGTCAATATTTATTTACAAAGTATATTACATAGGTGCATGTATCGATATTGATATGATACTTTTTATACGCATTAAATGTATTTGTCATATTCCCAATTTAGAAGCACATCGAGACAACATTTTTTGTCGGCAAAATTTAATGTTGCTGTCAAATTTTCGGCTGCTGCAACATGTAGTTTTTGCATTTTTCGTATATGTTTTTCTTCCATTATAAATGATTTTTTTTTTCTTTAATTTTTTCAACGTTAACTGCAAATTAAAGTCTGCACCCCGTAGCGCGTTCATGACAAATCACCGAATAATTTATTTGCTGCGTGTGATATGCAAAATTGCAATATAAATTTTTGTACCCAAATTTCCTGTTACGTGAGTTCATTCGAATTAAAATTAAATAATTTATTATATTGTTTTATTATGTACATAGATGAATAGAATATTTCAGATTCGCAAAGTTTTTTATAAAAGTTGAAACCATGAGAATTGGGTTAGTAACGACAGTTTTTCTGGCTCCATTATGATATCATTTTCTATATAATTTTCAATGTCATTTTGATGTAGTAATTAAAAAAAAAAAAACAAATATTAAGTGACAATTAACATATTACTTTACTTTGAAACCCAGACGAATTCCTAATTCGATTGGTTAATATTTACACTTACCTGTAATAAGCCGAAACATCTTTTGAAATGCAACACTACTCCCGTCAACTACCATACGTTATAGTAATAGACTTCTGTCAAATTTTGAGACACTTCTTACATTAATTTGTTGTTCAACAGATGTTCAAAGCATACAACCTCGTGGATTTTTGTAAAAATGAAAATAAGTGAATTTCAAGTGCTCATAAAATATTATTTTTGGCGAAAAAAAAGTCACTCAAACCAAAAAAAGGCTAGATTAGTGCTATGGGCACACTGCATCATCAACTTCAATGGTAGAAAAGTGTTTTACTGAGTTTCAATTGAGGTCAATACACCTGAAAATGACGAAAAAATTCACGATATGGTGTTGGCCGATCAGAGAATGTAAGTGCGTGAGATTTTTTATGCCATCTTAAGCATGGGTTTCTCCGGGTGAGCCGGCTCCTAAGATGACCAAGGTGGGTTTGTCAGCCAACAAGGTCATGGCGACAGTTTTTTGTATCACTATACATCAAAGTCCCAAGAAATCCAAGTCCGTTGACAACATTTTGGGACCACAATTATTTCAGAAAAACTATGATGAAAACAATGCTGCGGTATACTTTACAAACGAACGATATTTGAAATACAACTAATGTTTATTATTTTTTGAAGAATTGGTGTGTTTGTAAAAACAATTCCTAAATTTTGAAAATATCTGATGGTTCAAGAGATAAGGAGCCTCTTTACAACACCAAGATTGTACTGCACCTACATCAAGAAAGGTTAATCTCATGCTTAGAGGATAAAAAGATCAAGAAAGCTGGTAGCCAGCATACATAGTTCATTGCATATTCATTCAAATTGCTGGAGAAGATAACATAAGCTCCTGATGGAATTAAAATAGATGAATGTCAAAAAGACGCAACTCATTTCAAAAGTTGCAATAATATTTTCAAGGCCTACGGTACGGCTCTGATGTTTCGGTTGACACCCCTCCTTTGTAGTTTAAAAAGCATAAATAATGCTAAAAAATACCAACTTTGGAAAAGTTTTTAAAAGTTTTTTCCAATGTCAATACAAAAATGTAGTAAGTTGTTGTTTAATGTTAAGTTCAACACATAAAATAAAGTGAATTTTACAAACTTCTGAGAAACTTAAATTGAAAACTCGGCACAAAAGAACATGGTAAGAGCACTTTCCAACATTGTAGTACAAGTCAATGGGCTTGCCAACTCGTTGGGCAGATATTTTTTATTTCCATGATTTTATTTGATTTTGTGTTAAAAGCTTTACATCCTCTTTTCACAACGCAACGTATCGCAGGCATTCACGCAAGTGTATTAGTGCTTATCTCTGTGTGCCAATTTTACGAACATTAAAAAAAGAAACAAATACATTTGCAAAAGTGTACGAGGCTATGAAGTTATGATGATGTCCTTTTTAACGTCATCATATTGGATGCCATGACACAGTTTGTTTTTGTTGCTGAATACAGTTATGGTTACCTAACCAGTTGCTGGTGAGTTGCAAGGGGTTATGGGGCCACCATACTTCCAGGTTATTCTGTACAGGTGACTACATAAATGCAACGTTATGGAAGCAACAGCAGCCAGTAGCATGATTTTGTTATATGAACTAAAAAAACGGTAGAGCTTTCTGTTGCATAAAGCAATGCAGAGAATATAGGGTTGCCAAGTATTGAGTAAAAAACATCTAATCTGGTTTTCCAATAAAGTCAATCGAAAATGAGTTTTAGCTCTGAAATATTTTTCTAGCTAACTTTAGTATAGTTTTAAATATAGCTTTTCCTTTGTCCGTTTTATCGTAAGAAGTTTTCTAAATGACTCTACTCCAGGTGTTTATCACACATAAAATAAATAAAAACAAAATTATGGAAAAAAAAAATTTAAATAAAAATGCTTTGTTGAACCTATGAGCTAATCTTCAATCCGTCCTTTGATTTTGACCGCTTTATATTGTATTTGGCAGGTATAAGTCTCAAATATTTGGCAACCCTAGAACTACATCACCTTGTACGAGTATCTATGCGCACATTTTACAGGGCTTCAATGCCATGTAAGCACACACTTTGAGTGTGCACGGCTAAACGAATTCGTGTGCAATGCTGTAGGCAAAACTTTAGCAATGACGTCATCATTGATGCTATATTTATTTTGGAAAACTGCCGCCAGTTTGTTGGCACTGCAACTGGCAAGCAACTTAAGTAGCACAAAGAACCGTAGCAATTGTTGGCATTGAACTGAAATGTCCTAAAAAAAGGATAACGCTAATAGTGAGCAAAATTCAACGTTTGTAACAACCTTTTATCGACGTTATCTTTTTTCTCTGTACTTTTTGTTAAGCAAACATTGTCAATATATTTCAGTTTTAAATATCAAAAATCAAATTTTCGTTTTTTTTTTTATAATCACCTTTTTTTTTGTGTTTTTTTTTTTTCGTTAAAATTCATATATAAAATTTTGGAATCTTTTGGTTTTACTATCATCAGCATCATCATCGCTGCCATCAAAAATAGCAAAAAATTTAGCCTCGAACCAAGCACAAATGTTTGGATGAAGTTTTTGTCATCTACCAAGAGCAACATCAAATTTTTAATTCAAAAAACGTTTTACAAATTATAGCGCCAATATACACACCAATAAACTCGGAAAAAAGGTGAAACTACACTCAGTTATAAAATGACGCGTTTCTTTTCCATATGGGGCAGCTCAACCGAAGAACCACGTAAGCGTCACGATAAGGTCTCAAAATTTTTACTGGAGACAAATGATACATTCAAGCAGTAAGTGTACTGAAATGTTTTAAGTTAATGTATTTCTATAATAAGAAGGAATATTTAAAATTGGTATGAGTACGCCTAATATTATGGAACTTTTAGTCACACTTTCATCTTTAATTTAGGTGATACATAGAATAAGACATTAATTGTCAGTCACTCTAAATGTTTTGTACAGATAATGCTAAATGGCTCTATTATACCTCAAAAATGTTTCCAAACCACTTACGGTAGCAGCTATGTAACATTTGTGACAAGTGTCTGAAAGTATGCAATAATTTTTTTTATGAACTGCAATTTGGTTAGTAACAATACAATGGAAACAATAGTCTATAAAAATGAGCTTAAATAGAATTCTGAGGCAAAACTTTTGGGCATCAGTTTATAGAAACTTTGATTGCGTTAGTAGTGAAGACTCCAGGTGTTAAGGCATTGATACTTTCGTTTGAATTCATATGAGAAAATGCAAAGAGACTTTGATTTGTCAATAAGCAGATATTTATGCATTGGGCCTGGAAACTCCGCTGCAAAACATTTTGGCATGAAACAAATTTTCTGAGAAAGCAGTTCACTTAAACAAAATTGTACTGCTTTCTCATGAAAAACAAACTGGACACTTACAAATAACACTTCGATACAATTCGATATTTTGCAATATTTTTGATGTTATCCAGCACTTTTCGATACTTTTCGATACGTTTAAAGTTTTTTCAATGCTATTCGTTTCGAGTTCACTTTTAACCAAATTTTCAGATGAAATAGAATTTAAGATAATATCAGCATTTTGTTTCTATATATAGCTTTTTGAACAACTGCAGCTGGTTTGTATATTTTTTGGGCACCATCTTAATTTGCGCATGCGTATATTATTACTGCTATGACTGTCAGCGACGCATGGAGCTCAGGAGACGGCGACAGGAAGTTCAACGAGCCAATGAAAGGTAAGTTAAATATAAATGAAACAGAAATAGAGTTACAAAGTCTTTTTTCTAAGCAATAACTTCCTAAATCTTGCATTATCCTTAAAGAAAATTGCTTTGGAAGATTTTTTCTTTTGTTTGTTTGACTTTTTCAGATAATTTTGGGAGAGGTACCAAATTTAAGTAAAAAAATATAAGCCTATTGTTACCTTTCAGTTCATTCTTAACACTTCTTTCTATTGCCCGGTCCATCAATCCTTAAATATGACTAAAACATGAGTTTATTGCTCAATATGTAGCTTTACTTCAGATTTATTGGGCGAAAAGTACTCTAGAACGTTCTACAATCGAATATTGTTTTTTATTGCTACGTTCTTTGAATCAGTTAATTATTGTTCAACATTTCTTGAAAAATTGCTTGAGATATCTTCTGTAAAAGTTGCAAGAAGTGCTATTTTGTATAGCGTCAAAGATAATAGTTTTATCCTCAATGTAAAACCTGTACATTTTATTCTTTGTAGAACCCCACAACGTCGTCGCCCGGGAGCTGCATATCGTGATCATGAGATCTTCCGCAATGTAATGAAAACTGTACGTCAGTATATTGGACCGAATGAGGGCAAACCGCATGCCAAGCCCTATGTGTTGAGGCGAACACGCAGTGGTGCTATATATGGACGTTTTGCTGATCGTGATACAGTAACCAGTTAGTCATGCAACTATCATTGAAAAGCGTGTGTACAATAGAAGAGAAAATACCAGAATAGATATTACAACTTTCAATAAAGCGATAATTAAGTGTGCGATTACTCTACAACTGTATATATTTTAAAAAAGACACAAAACTATATAAAATTGATAAGAAATTTACTTTACAATATCAATATATACAATACAATAGAAAAGAAAATTATTTATTTAATAAATTTTTTGATTTCGCTATAAAAAATAAAACTAATTTTTACAAGTGTTTTTATTTCAAAGTGATTTTAGTAACGATAGTCAGTTTGGTCTGAAGGAAATGGGATTTTATTTTTCTACAAAAATTTGCTTTCTTAAATAATGCCCAAGCATCATTTACGAAACAATACATTAGTTAAACTTAATTGACACTTTGTTTAGTCATCCTAAGCTTCTCTGTATATTCTATCGAATGTCCTTCAACCCTTTTGACCCATTGGCAGCCTAACAATTTGCATTGTTAGTTTTTGCTCGTGGCTGCTTAAGAGCTTTATTCTGCTACATCTCCTTTCATCTCTTCACCTTGCTTCGTTTACGGTAGCGCAATGCTATTCTAAGCATCGTTAACTCATCCCCATTGTTGGTTGCTTTGCACTCATCAGATTTTGCTATTTTTGTATTTCCGCTTAAATGTTATTTCCGTTTTGTGTTCGGCAGAAATAAAGGTATGGCATAGTGTGTTGTGCTCTGCCAAATGACAAGGGCATCATTACAATGTTTTTTTTTTTCCTTCGAATGTTGCCATTCCATTACGTGCCTGTTGTTGTTTGTTTCTACATAAATGTTAATGATTTATTTTATGTAACATATCAAAATGTTAATATGATATTTACTTGTGTATTTAGATTTTATCGCCTCGAAAAGCTAGTGATAATACTGGCATACATCTCTATGGTTCCGGACCAAACAACAAGCGTATCATGTGAAAAACATGACTATGGTTTCGAAATGCTCATTGTTAAAAAATGTATGTAGTTACGCTTAAGTGCAAGTGCAACGATAAGCTGAAGGCCATCACTTACTCTTGTAGTAGTTCTTTGTTTTGGAGTTGATTTTTTTCAAATAAATATAAATCGAAGACTCCCGTAGCCTGCATTTAACAAATGGATTAAAATTAAACTGTGAAATTTCTTCACTAAAATAGCTCTACTAAGATTACTTTTGCAACGTGAATTATTTGGTTAAAGACTATCCAAAATATGGTTCTTCAAAAATTTCAACTTTATAATGCTTTCACAATAGCATCAAAATATGCCGTTTATCGTATATATCGTTTTCAAAAATAGCTTTCACACTGCGATTGGTGCGATTTTGTTAAATCCTTTTTGATGGTTTGACGTCAGTTGTTTTGTAAAGAAGTGCAAAATTTTTATAAATTAGTTGATGTAGCACATTAAGAAACACATTTATGTATGTACTTTCATTTTAAATTAATTATTAAAAAATGAGTTTAATTAAATAAAAGAAATCTTTCACACAAAATACTTACATCGCTTTGAGATTGTTTTCTAAATTTTTGTTTCATTGTTTTAACAGCAACTTAACACCGATTTTGTAGTAAATAGACCTGCTTTTGTAGAAAATGAAGGCCGAAATGTTTCTGTTTGACATTAGATTTGTATCGATTGTTCCCCGTGTTATCTGTTTTTTTCTTTAGCTTAAAAGCGAGATGAATGAATATCGAGCATCCAATTGTGAAAGCATTTTAAAACTTAAGTATAAAGCTAAATTTTAATGATTCGTTAGAGTTAAATTTGCCATATTTCGGTGAAATTGTCAAAGAGGTGATTTTTTTTCGATTCATAAAAAATTTTTTATTTCAAACGCAATACATTTGCACAAATTTAAACAATTTCCAGCACTTGCCGACGTAATTAACGTTTTCATGAGTGTTTACGACAGAATGGTTTCAATATCTAGTCATAAAATGCAATTATTCTACATTTCATCCTAAAATTAGGCAACACAAACGAAACATGGCAACACTTCCACAACTACAGGCAGGTGCAAAATACAAGTGCATTTTCGTTCAATTTGCCCAAATTAAATTTAACGAAAGTATCAACACAAGGAATGAAAAGGTAAGTAAACAAAATGTATTGGAGAAGAACTTAAATTTTTCGAAAAAAAACAAAAACAACGAAAATAGCAACAGCAGCAGAAGAGAGTAGAAAGTCAAAACGGCAGCAGCTGAAGCCATGTGTTCACTTCGACTATTGTCGCAGCAGCAGCAGCAGCAACAAATAACCGGGAGAAAACATTACGTGTGCGTGAGTGAATAAAAGCTTTTCATTTGTTGTCGCCTTGTACGGTGAAGCAAAATGCTGTTACGAAATTTAAATTGCGTTTATGCTTAATGAGTCTAGGGTGAACATTTGACTAGCTACATCTGACCCTTCCCATTTTTTGGATTCTCCTTAACTAAAACTTGAACTTTTCGGTCTAGTGCTTTTTTTTTGTGCATGCATAGAGTGCTCTGTATGTAGTAATCAGATTAATGACATTATTGAAACGTATGGTTGAAATATCTGAAAACTCTGTCATGGTAGATAGATCGGATGTGATGAAATTATATCAGTAACCAAAATGTAATTTTACCTCACTGTTGACTTTAGAATAAAATACCTGAAAATCTTGATGAGCTGGAATTATTCTACTGTCAGATTTTTTTCAGTATAAATTTCCAAACATAGGACTTACTGACTATAGCCAACAATGACATTTCGCTTTTACTGATTTTTTAAATTATTTAACGTGCCTCCGGTATATGAGTATCGCATACGGACTTTTGTTATTTAAAGACATAGGAAATAGTAACATTGTGCTTGCAGTTTAAAAATTCAATTTTTTTTTCAATAAAAAAATCGTGAGCTAATGCGATCTTTTTCTACATATACACATCTATGAAAAGGTTTTCTCAATTACTTGATTGGTTACAAAGAATTCAATCTTGTACGTCATGAATAACGGGCAGTACAGGATGACGCTTGTGGACAAAATAATTATGTCTATAATTTACCAGAGATAGGAACTCTAAGCATTTGCTTATTGCGAAAGTTAACTAAAACGATTGGTTGGGGAAAATACCTATGGAGTGGTTACGATTTTTGAAAATACAATAGAAATTAATGAAAAATTATCCATATAGGAGACAAAAGACGTAAATCGTTAGATCGCGCACTTGCAGGTTCTTTTGTCCACTGTGCAGAAGAAAAAGCCCATGCGCATGTTTACATTTTCAATTTGCTGATTGCGGATGATAAAGACAAGTTCTCTCAACTCATTTCTTCTCTTCAGAGCAATCGAAAGCTTTATTCACATTGCGCCTCGTTAAATTTGTGCGGACACTTTTCAGTTGATGTCGAGATATAAAACGGAATCGTTGTTGGCTCACAGACGCACGGACGTGAAAAAAGTTTGCAAAATTCAATTGAGAGAGCAAAACAAAGTTTATAAATTATTAAAATTAAATAAAAATCTAAAATATTAAAAGAGAAGTAAAAAATTTAAGTGAAAAAGGAGTTTGTGCAAAATTAAAAGAAAATTGTTTTATTTCCAATAAAACCAATACGAAGAAATTAACTTAGCCGAAAAATTCAATTTGTGTGTGTATAAATAGCAGACACACTTCCTGCACACACACACACACGCGTAC
The DNA here is from genome assembly GCA_963680825.1 of Meiosimyza decipiens. Lineage (NCBI taxonomy): Eukaryota > Metazoa > Arthropoda > Insecta > Diptera > Lauxaniidae > Meiosimyza > Meiosimyza decipiens. The sequence goes on along the minus strand of OY804258.1, from coordinate 23,724,268 downwards.
ACAAATACACATAAACCACTGACACATATACATACATGCACCCGTTGGAGAGTCACTGTGTGCCAAGAATAAGAACAGCAACAACAAAGACCAATTCGAGCAAAACCAGTCGAGTTATTAGCGCCACCCAGTGCGGTGCCCAGGACAGCAGAGCGTGCACACAAACACACGCACGCATACAGACGTTTGTATCTTGCGCGCTGTCAAAATATTGAGCTCTTCGTTTTCTTTGTTTTATTTCTTTTTGCCTTTTCCTATTGTATAATTTTAATTTTCGTAGCATTCCTTTGTTTACATTTTTATGTTTTTTTTTTTTGAATTTTTGTTCCCTTTTTTTCATTTGCTGTATTTTAGTGTGTCCTGGATACGCACGTGCGTGTTTGTGGGGGTAACTTTGTGTGTGCATGTGTCTGTTGCTTGATGTGCGGCTATGTGTGTACTGAAAAGAGTGTGTTTTTTTTGTCCTTTTTGTCCTATGCCTTAATTAAAACTTTTACGCTTTGAAAATCAATTTGAAAGCAGTCAAAAGCAAAACGCAGAAAAATTTAAAAAAACTTTCCCTTTTAAACATTGTTGACGTATTAGTCAACTTATAATTAAAATCCATTAATTAAATTGTGGAAAAAAAAAACAATCAAAAACAGAAATTATTATCCATCAAAGTATTACTGGTAATTTCCATAAATTGTTTTTTGTGTAGTTATTTTCCTAATATTTTGTTCCATTTGTCAAAGTGATGAGATCCCAGTTGGGAAAAATTTCATAAATGAAATTAAGTGATTCTTCGCAGAAATTTTTTTTGGCATGATCGTTTTTATTTGAACAGCTCGATTTTACTTTGATTGCTGAGCTTACAGAATCACCCTGAATCAATTCTAGGAAGTACATGGATAGGTTCAACGCTCAATCGAATCAAAGATGTATCTTTTTTGAATCATTTTAGTAAGTTGTTGATTCCAAAACTTCTCGGGCCACCATTTGAATACGATCATTCCCGATTTGAACTTATCATGGTCATATTTTAAAAAGGGTACGAAAGTAGTAGTTCACTTTTATCCTATACAGGAGATACGTCCACATAAAATCAGAAATTTTCATATCACCCTCTTACAAAATTAATGAAATATTAAAAAAATCTTGTAGAAATGTAGTTGAAAATTGATCTTCATGAAATGACATACATCGAAATAGTACTTTCGAGGACATCAAGAAGAGCATTTTTTTTTATTATCTCAGGAAGTATCTCTTTTGATTCTGTCATTTCAAAATATATTAACTACTATCCACTAGGGGGTGGTTCAAGTTTAAGTTATTTTTTTTAAATTCAAGTCTCAAGATGCCTTTAAAGTAACGTGACCATATGATCCGCGTTTTGCGGAGCAAGTCCGCATAATTTGTTTTCTACTCTGCGTGGTTCGCGTTTTCATTGAAAATAAAACATCTTATTTTGCTAAGGTCTTCGGTGAAAGTCAGGTGTATTTTTTTTAGTACATAAAAACAAACGAATCTTCAAATAAGTTTCATCAGCTTTTTCCTGCTCCGCTTTTTGGCGAAAACACGTTACCTTAAAATATGACGAAGGTTTATTTAATTGGCAATCATGATATAGTGGTATCCATATGATAATATAGTTGACGTGATAAAAACAAGAGGATTGAAGAACCGAGGACTTAAAAAACATAGAGAGATTAAAGAAATTTAATTAAAACATGTAAGTTTTTTCATCTGACATAAATAGATTCATTTATAACTTATGAAACTTTAGCTATTTTGAAGTTAAGCTAAGCTGAAGCGAATAAATTAAAAAAAAACGTTTTTGTGTGCTTGGAAGTGAGAAAAATTGTTGGCAGGGCGGCAAAATGGTCCTCGTAATATGAAATAAAAACATTTTCTTAATACAAAGTTTTCATTTTGCAAAAATGGACAAAGACAAAAACATTTTTTTTTTCGGTAGGGGGCGTTAGGTCATCTCTTCGCCCCGGCCGCCCGATGTGAACGGTACGCCACTGATTGAAATTCAATTCCGGCTTTATATTTTGTTAAAAACCTGAAATAGTATCACACAATTTATTTCAAAAATCAAGCATTTCGAAAAAATTGGCTTTACCAAAATGAGAAACCTGTGATTTAATTCTAAGAAAAAGTCATCAAAAGCTCTCAGTGACTTCCCTCTCTCAATTTTTTAACTTAAGCACAAAACCAAAAAAAAAAGTTCCAAAAATCTGCTGGTGTGAATTTCAAGTTTTAAAATGAATTGGGAACGGTCAAAATTTTACTGTGGTAATTTTCTGAAAGAGTCAAATGAAGTTTCGTTCATTGGGATAGCCGAAAGCTATTTTAAATCTCAGCCCACCCTGGTGTATATAAGCTGCAGTCTTTAATAAGAGTCATCCAAAGAAATTAACTAGACATGTCTTCTTATGTGAACTCAACCAAATAAAATGCTGCTTAGGGAATCGTGAATTCTGATCAAATTCTCTTTAGCACTAAAGCTCATCATTCATTTCTTGTTGGAAACGTGAATAAAAATCCATTACCATGAAATTTGAGTGCTACAGCCGTACTATAGCTGTTTCTTATTTGCTCTGAAATTGCAGCTATCGATCTCGATGGTATGTGGTTTGAAGCAGACGGCGTCACCATTTATTCAACACGAGCAATTTTGGCTTTGATCTTTTTCTCAATCTCTAGAGCAATAAAAAATCAACACTTGTCAAGCTATTGACAAATTAGAGCCCAAATTTCTAAAATAGTTAACAAAAACCAACTTTAAAATATTCAGTTCTTCTAGAGGTCTCGTGATGAACTGTTGAAAAATGTGGTATTTAAAACAAAATCTACATTGTTAATGCGATTTTTTTTTAAGCTTTTCTTTCTGAAAATAGTTTCGATCATATATTTTTATGTAACAATTTAATGGCTATCGTCAATATCAGTTACATTTTGTAATACTTAAGAAATATTTAATTTAACATTTTTGGAAATTTCTTAAACAATAAAAAACCATCCATAAACAACAAAATATCGCCGGTCATGCTGGTTATTTTTTTTTATAAAATCAATGCCATTTTTTCAGTAATTATTTCCGCAATATCAGTTTATTTTTGCAGGTCAATTTACCTTCGTGATTGCTCCAATCAGATAATTTTAGCACTGAAATAGTAATTGCTTCGTTACGGAACTTTTTTCCTGTGTTATGCACTGATCCAGGTTTTTAATTTAAAGCTAAGCATAGTCGTGTAAAAATCGTATTCCAATTGGTTTTATTACACAGCCATATTATAACATTAAAGCCTGACATAATTTTAACTTTTTACTCAGCAAATCAGTCACCCAATTTGCCCCTTACATTCCCTTTCAAAAGCATTGCTATCCTGCAATGTTGCTCATACGTCACGTTATACCAATGCGAAAAAAAATATCAAGAGTAAATTTTATATATTTTTAATACGAGGAAATTATTTTCATAAATTATTCATGGATATCTCTTTTTTTAAATGTTTGCAACATTTACACGCAACAATAAACATAAGCTATTAAAATTTATTTGAAACAAACGAAAAACTTAAAGAAAAAAAAAACACAAACGAAAAATATTAATAATAGCAAATTTATGCAAATATTTATCTGACACAAATACTCGTTTGGCTTACACACACAAACCCAGACATATGTACACACAAATATGGCATGTAAATGAGTTTTGAAATATACGCACGCACAGTTAAACGGTGAAAAAAAAACAGGATCAATGAACGCTTACATGAGTTTGCTATCTATGTATAAGTACACAGCTACACTAAGTGCTGTACACATAAACTAATATTTATAAAAAATATGATTATTCTGCACTTTACAATCACACATATTGTGAAGCATTTGTTGAATAACAGAGCAACGCATACAGGACAATTGGACAAATTCATTGTAAATATTTGGTTTGCTTACATGGTGTTTACAAAATTAAACAAAGTTTTAATAAATTCATAAAAGAAGACAAATTGTGCAATAAATAACAATTTAAAGTTGTATAAGAACTAGTGCTTATTTTTCTAAATTAAATAATGTAATCAATTAACTACATTTATCTATTAATAAAAATAACATCAAGGCTAACGTGATTCACATTTTTAATGCAGCAAAAACTCTACACAAATCTGTAAGTACAATGATAAATTTAAATATCGAGATAAGATTAAATTTTAAGCATTTTAGTGAATATGAAACTTGAGTGACGCAAAAAAAAGATTTTGTCTAAGCAATAGTCTTTAAAAAAAGTCTTAGAAATACGGTAAATACGATTAATCAATGAAAAATATCTGAAAAGGATATTGGAGAGTAACAGTTGCACGGATTCAAGGTTTTACAAAAATCAACAAAAAAGTATGAACTTTGACGAAAACTTCATTCCACAAAGTCTTTATACACAGCCACAATTATTTGTTCACATATGAAATTCTTCCCAACTGGGTTGATTTCCTACATGAGCATGATCAAAGTCATAGTGGTAAATGCAACAAAAGTTGTTTATTTTGTGCAGCGTAGATTATAAATAAAAATATAACAATGTGAAGCTCTTCAAGTGGCTAAAAATGAATGCTAAAAATAGCAACAAAAAAATTAAGGGGATGTAAAAAAACTATCGATTACAAGTGGTCAATAAAGCAAAAGAGGATTGAGTGTAATGCACTAAACGATGAAAAACGTTGCAAATTTTTTTGTCACGTAAATATTTAGTATACTTTGAGAATTAATAATAAAATTGTTAAAATATTGTCATCTTGATAATAATATGCCGAAAACTTAGCTTGATTAAGTTGATATATTTTCTTAAGTTGCCTTCTAACGAAGAAACTATTCTTAAAAATCGATAGTGCGAGCATAAGCAACAATTTGCTTCTATATTAACGAAAACTTACGATTTTCGGCATTGCCGAAACACACACATCAGCAGTTGTATATATATATTTATATGTATTACGAAACTTTTAGGCCGGCACACCTTATTGTTCAGAGCTACTAAAGATGCGATGCTCTCCCAAAATTTGAAATTTTATGCAAAATCCTACCTCAACATTGTGATAAACTTTTTGACAACCCTTACACTGATAGTGAGTCAGGCTAGCGGCCCCTTTATGTATGCTATAAAAATAAACGAAAGTAAAAAAATGCTGCAGCAAAAGCACGTGAAGATAAAATACAAACACATGAAGAGAACAAAAGTCGGAAAAGCCAAATTTGTTTCAATGTGAAACATGCTTAAGAGAGATAGATAGAAGCAAATAATAGAAGAAAAGTAAAACTAAAGTAGAATAAAGAAAAATCAGCAGAAATCCAATTCAATGCCATGTTTGTTTGTGTTAACAATAAGAGAGATATAAAAAGAAAGAAAAAGCTTTTGCCTAAAATTATGCCATCGTTGGCATTGGTGCTGGATATTGTACACGTGTACGCCTAAAATTATACTTCAGAGTTTCAGTTTAAATGCATTTTTCTTAAAAATTTATCCAGGCACATTTCTGTGCTTACATGGAATGACGTCTTAGCAAGCGTTTAAATTTTTTTTTCGAAAATTTCACAAACAGCTTATGCATAAAACACAATATTTTAAGAACTCATTTTCGGATATTATTTTATAGACTACTATAATTTATGCTTGAACTAATCAATCCAAACCTTTAAAATTTGTTTGTCCTTGTGTCAACTTTAGATATTTTTGAAACTCAAGCGCCAGAAAAATAAAGTATTGAGCTTTCAGGAAAGCAAAACAGAAAATATTTTATAAAACAGAAAAAATATTGTACCCGAAGTCACTCATTATATTTGCGGTTAAAAAGGATTCGTAGAAGTATTTTACATATTCCAATTGCAAAATTTATTAGAAGTCAACGTCAAATATTTAATGTTCTCGATAGGGTCATTGCGATAAAATCGATACTCTTAGATTAAATCAAATGCATCATGTTCTCAAAGTTGGCTTAAAACTTATAATGAAATTGTCCTTCACAACCGATTACAACTCGCTGAGGTTCTTGGATCCAAGCAGCTGTTTATTTCGCTAGTCATTTCAAAGATATTAAATGTTTTCTGGGCACTCTCGATGAAAAATAAGCGAGATGTATTGGTAAAGCCAGAAAGACAATTCAGTTACTGAATCTAAAAAATGAATGAATGTCATTTCGCGATTATTTCTCGGACAATCACTAAAGCAAAACAAAAAAAAGTGCGAAGCTTTCACTGAAGTTTTAGAAACATTTGAATCAATCCAGCCGAGGCTTGAGGCAATTACGAGAAAGCCATAATTCTTTAGAAAATTCAATTATGATGCTGATCAGAATACCAGGCTTGTCAACCTCAAAGTAATTGAGGCATTCCAAAAACGGGTGAATCCAGCGAGTCCGACGTAAGATTGAAATATTCAAAGATGTATGTATCTTTATTATAGCGTAATGTTGAATGTACATTTGTTGCGTATGAAAGAGCCTTGAGAGATTGCCAAAAATTGAATTGAAAATTTGAGAAAACATATCCTCATTGATCGTAACCGTGACTTTCTCGAGCGTTCATAAATGAAATTAAAGAAAATATATTCATTTCTTGATTTTTGTTTCGTAAATATTATCGTTAATACTTTGCACACTTTTCGTCCATATTTACATAAATATTTCATAGGTTTTTCATAAATATTTCATGTCGCCCTGCTAATTAGAAATGAACTAAAATGATTGGTGTCCTTCGAAAAATACTCGAGAATCATAAAAATCAGTGTTTTTTGGCATTGTTCTTAATTTTTATTATCTTAAAAACCAAATGCAATAAAATAAAGTTAAGTTACAGATGCAAACTCAGCGTTGATAGTTAATTAACGAATAAGACAAAAAAAAAATTCTAAAATAATTTTGCAAATTCGTATTTTTCAGAAAAAGTGGATTTTTACACAGAACGCTTGCAAGAATTATGAGTTTTACAGTTTTTACAGTATTACTGTTTTTTTTTTACATTGAAGTCCTTCATTTGAACACCGTGCATGTGTATGTATAAGCAAAAGTAAACTTTAGCAAATGCAAACAAAAATGTTACAGAAAAATTGCCACAACTATGGTATGGTAGTGGAAAGCTGAGTTGTTTATTTTGCTATAAATTACACTGACGCCTCAGAAAAACTTTCTATCGAAGACACGCAGCAGCTATGATTTCATTGTGTTCAAGGACACGCGCATTTATTTTATGTTCAGATTATGTTGCTTCCGTATTGAAAATGCTGAGCTAAGGGATTTTGCTTTTGATTTTCTTTTTTTTTTCGGAACTAAGCTCTTTTGGTCGTTAATGTAAGGCTTGCTAGAGTCATAAAAGAGTAATGGAGGTAATTAGAGATTAACTCATGGATATACGCACATACACACACATATGACTTAAGTGATGCTGCTACAGTTAGGCATCATTTAGCCATGGAAATCTATTAAGATATAACTAAAGCATTTAAGGTTGTATATACAATAAGTTCTTTTAAAGTTACTTTCAATTCATTTAACGATAGTTGAACTTGAAGTGAGATAACATTTTGGCGCCTTTTCTATGCACATACATAACTATATGGCAGTGTTCCTGTGAAGAGCTCATAAATATTTATATTGGAAATGGAGTTTTATGTAGTATATGCATAATATTAAGTACTTAACTCATTGTTGGTGAATTCTTAATTTTGAAAAAATTTAGCTCATAGTTTTCATACATTGAATTTTTACTTAATGCATCTAAAATAAAATTTAGAAGCTATTAGGGGTATATTTCGGTAGCGAGGAATCTTCTCTAAAATTGATCTTAGTTTTGATCATAATTTATTTAACCACATGAATCTTTCAAATTGTGAGCCGACAATGATCTCTTTTCGTACATTAAACCCATCATATGGGCCGCACAAAACTTCTTTAACGTGCAGGATTAGTAGAAAATGCTTTTAATGCTCTCCAAAATTTCCTTGATTCACGTATTTTCTGCTCTTACAAACATTAAAAACGATATTACGAACGGCCGTGTTTTCTGCTCCTCTAAGGCTTCTACTCCAATGCTTGTCGGTAGGCCATTTCCATTGTTTGATTTGAATGGAAAATGAATCCAGACGGCATCTGGAGAGCAATTCGAGATTCAAAAGTGCTAATGATAGAATTTTATATATGACTCAGTCACGAAGTATGTAATTCTTAACAATTTCTTTCATTTAAGTCCTCCATTTGAACGTCATGTGAAAGTTTCTTCCATCTCAGTTGAAAACGGTTGGAAAAGTTGCAAGATTTTGATAAATACAAAAATTGTTGAAAAATTCAAATGCTACCTTGCCAGCAATTCACTATAGTATAGACTTTCTTCAATACCCGATACTAAAGATGTTCACACATCAAATCGGAAACCTCTAAAAGATCATGAATTTCGACAGCGAAAAAATTTTAAAATTTGTTTCATAGAAGAAAAGATAAAATAACTTGAATACAAATAACAGCTGCATTCCATTTAAAAAAAAATAACTTGGAAACCTTAGCGAAAAATCTTTAACCAACAATAAAAAATGACAATCCGCTGTCATAAAAAATTTATAAAAACAAAACTAAAACCACTTTGAACTTGAAAAAACACGAAAGCATAAAAATAACTTAATAATGTGCAGCAAAATTATAAAAAAAAAATATATTTAATAAATCCTTAAGTATTTTATGTGAACGTCATAAATGTCGCCGCGTTGTCTCGTCATATATTTTATTTTTTATTTTTATAATAAAAATTTCAGCTAAAAAGTTTTCTCTTAACTGAGAAATATAAATTTGGTCAACGTAAATAAAAAGCTTTCATTTGCGCCAATAGGCAAAAAAATGACAAAAACCTAAACTCAAGATAAAAATAACAAAAAAATATGAAACAAAAACTAAAAATAATAAATAGCCATAATATAAACTTGGCTAAAAAGCATAAAAAAATGTTGACAACTAATTAATAAGGCGCATGAGTTCAGCGTTAATCGTTTTTGGATTTAATTCATGACGCCATGTGTTTTTATGAGACTTTTTTTTACCAATCCCAAGAATCACGTGGCGTCGCATACCAAATGTTTTTTTTTCATTGTCGCTGAAAGAGTTTTTCTCTGTTGACAGTCTTGGAGGGGAAAAGTGATCATTTATCATAGACTAGCTAGGGGGTTTTCTTTGTTGAAAATTAGATTAATTATAACATATTTAAATTACAGTGAACGCAGGATTACGTGAACAATTATAATGAATAGTTGAATGCTGCGTGGATAAAAAAATTAAGTGGAAGGAAAAAAGTTTTCGCGTTAGTTAGTGTTAACAAGCGTCTAGAGCAGGACATCCCGATTCTAACAACGCACGATATTTTGGAAAAAAGTGTAGAGTTTTTGACGTTGTAATCTGTTTAAGCTAATTATTGACTTTCAAAGCAAAAACTCAAAAAAAAATTACCTTACCTTTATCTTCAAAAGATATTTCTGACAATAGTAGATGTTCACGCATGTGTATGTAAATACAAGTTACCGAGCGCTCACTGTATAGTTTCATGCAGTGTTATCGCTTGTAGAATATTCAAATATACATAATTTTATTAAAAAGAAATCTCAAATATGGTTTGTTCTTTGAAAATTCATTTTCATCTAAATTTCTTCTTTTGAGGTTAACTCATTTAGTAGCCAATTTTAAAAGAACTTTACAAACAAATTGCCATTTTTTTTTGTTTTGATGCAACATGCAACTTCCTATATTCCAAATTAATTTCCTGATTGTTTCTACTCAAATATGCCGACGGACATATTAAGCCATCTAAATAACATAAAAAATAAAATAAAAAAAACACATATGTCCTTGAATTCTTGTTACTTTTATATACTTCAAACGTACTTGTTGGAAATTGCAAATTTTCTTAATAAACTCTCATATTTTTGTGTTGCAACACGTAAATGTTGCATGAAATGTAAATTTTTGACATAGCAAGCAGAATTTTTTATTTTCACTTATTTCCGTTTTCTGAGGTTGTTTTTTTTTTTCAGAGTTTCCCATTTTTAAGTTCGTCCAGTATTTCTATTTTTTTGGGAGGTAGTAGGTGGTAACGTGTTAGTTTTTATTCAATAGATTCCAAAATTGGATGCAGTTGTTTGCGCGACGTGCTGCCAATTTACATGCAAATCATCTTGGACGTGAATATATGCAAAGTTTTCAAGGACGTTTTTTTGTTCATCTACATGTAGGTGTTTATTAATTATTTCATATGGGATGGCTGTAAGAAACAGTGCACGTTTTTAATTTGCGCATATTTTAAAGAAAATAGAAAAAAAAATTTTGTGTTAGCATGGGACTTTTTGTTATCGAGCAGTTTTGAATTTTAGTTTTCACGTGACTTCCCAAATTTCGTGAAATTTCGCAAAACTTTGTTGACGTGTTAAGCGATAATTAATATTTACTACAGACTTAATCGCGCTAAAGCTCATTTTCTTTAAAAATACTCAAGACATTAAAATTTGGTATTCACTACTTTCCTTATACCTTACGGGTTCTGCTATTTGAAAAACAACACTTCGAAAAATTGGGTCATCGATATCTTAAATTGCATCGGACAGAGTAATATGAAACTGCAATTAGAAACCTTTTAACAAGTACTCTCAATAAAGTGGTACTACGCGTAATGATGCGATTTCACTCACTTAAAGCTTATTAGCAACTTAAATTGTTTTTGTAAATTGAAATCCATTGACTTAGGATTTGACAACGTTTAGGGTTTCATACTAAAAGTGAATAATATAATCTAGTCCTTTTTGAGGACTTGAGCTGAAATCACAAAATTACAATAGATCCGCCACTGATTTATGTGTAGTGTATATACGAGTATCCAGTTCAGGGCCAGTTCAGAGACAACTTTATTTTAGAGGTCTTTCGATTACTCTTTATATATATTTTCGAGGAAATATCAGCTCCCACTCGAAACTTTACTTAAATAAATTATATGTTTTCATGGGTGGAGACGCTTAATCTTTCCTATAAATATCTTTTCTGAAATCTGATTTTCATAGTTTCTGTAACTTTGAAGGAGCTTAGCCACCCAACTACTGTTGTTATACATTTAATCATTAAGTCTGTCTGGGGGCTTACCTTCCACAATCTTTCCCTGTTTAAATGTGTGAAAATGAAATTTTCAAAAACTTTTAAAATTAAAACTATGAGTTGGGCGCGACCTACTTTAGTTATATTCATTTCGTTATATTTTTTCTTAAACGCTCTCAAATTTTCTTATTTTTCATACAAAAATTTTAAAATTTTCTCCAGCTGATTAATGAAAATTTAACTGTAAAAAGTTTCTGATAAAACCAGAAATGTCATGTGTTAGTAAATGGTTTTTATACGCTGAATTCAAAACTGCCCTAGAAATTGCTGTGTTATCTTCATTCACATTGAAATGTTTTTGGAGTTCCGAATTTTGAATGCTTTTTGAAATCAATTATAGCATAATAGGAGTACATTTATAATTACTCAACACGAAAATTCCAGATATACCTATGCACATATATATTTTTTACTTGTGTAGTTTTTTTATTCTGCTATGCAATCAAACTACATAATGTTCTACAACATTGAATTATGGTGGTTGAAAACTTAATCTTAATTCTTTAGTTTAGTTTATGTATTGATTAGTTAGCATTTTGATGGCAGCTTATTTCAATATATTTTTTTTTATTTTTCTTAGTAAACCGCAGTAATTTATATAACGCTTACACAGGAGCGTATTTACGAGCATTAAAATCGTGTCAAGGACATAGCAATTACCTTCCATCTACCATTGTTCTACGCGGAGAGCGTTGGTTTCATCGGAATTCTGTCATTAACTACCACTATCATGAGACAAATAAAGAAAAACAAATCTAATCAGATCAGACAAAACAGAAAACAAACATTTTGTCGTATGATATGATGTAAAATTATGGGTTGTTATGTAAATAATGTTTAATGGACAGTAGGCCATTTCACAGCAGTGCTGCCAAATTTCTTTTAATGCGGTAGCTGATTCAACAAAAAAGTAGTAAAATTAGTAGTGAAATTTATTCTTGTAAGAAAATATAATTCAATATTGTATTTTTACACAAAGTATTCGAAAAATGTATGTCAGACGCAACAAGGGCAGCGCAGGGCTAGTCGAAACACCTCCTGTACGTTATGCTAGCCTTAATAATTAAGGAGTAATGGTGTTTTTATTTTGTTGCTTTAATTTAAACTCTTAACCTTGAAAACATTGCTGTTGAACCAATCTGAACTAAAACCACTTACTTAACGAAGAGCTTGGCTTGATCCATATTTCTACATGTAGTTTTATTTTAAGCGTTCGTCTTATAAAAGTTTTGTGAATATTATTTGAGCTGATCAGGTTTTTTGTCCATCGCGTCACATTTTTATCTAAAATGCACTCAATGTTTTGGATATGTCATATAAACATCTAAAAAAATTGGCATTTTCAAAATGTAAAATTTTTTAAAAAATTAGAAATATGCGTTTTTGAAAGATTTTGATTCAATGAAAAGGAATCTGTCATCCAATTTGTGCTGTTAGGTCTACTATAGTTTTTAAGATGTCTACATTGAAAAATGTGAAAATTCACAAATCACGTTTTGCGGAAAGAAATTTTTTATTTATAAAATTTATTTGTTTTTTTTTGATTTATTTTATTCTTTACATTTTAGATGGCCTATCTTCCAAAGAATTTATAAAAAATCAGTACTTTTTACTTGCTAAATTTTAAGAAAATAGTGTTTAAAGTAAGCTACGCAGTAGCTAAACTGGGAACACTGGCAAACTTTTTGCTATTATTCTATGTTTGATTGTATTGTAGTACCATAGCAAAGGTTAAGAGAACATTAAAGTGGACAAACTACAAGAAAAAAAATCTGCTGATGTAGAAAGGTTCAAACAAAAAAAAAAAATAAAAGGAAAGATCCAACGCAGACAAAACAAAGCGTTTAAAATAAATGAGGCGTAGAAAAAAACCTACTTATATAAATTGGCTTTTATAGCAATACCACAAGCAAGGACATTGCCTACTTTCACAGACAATAACAAGGACATGTGATATGGGCACCATGAAAGGACATTAAATTACTAGCTACCATGAATGTTTTAAGCTTTAATCTCTTTTCAGTTTAATTTGAAATGTTGCCTGAGGCATACGACAGCTGTTTGATGGGCCAGTTAGCTCTCAGAAGAATTTTAAAACTTTTGTATGCTAATTTTAGCTCGGTAGTATTGGGGTGTATTATTTCATAGACTTAGTAACAAACTTCAACGTCAATTCCTATAGCTCTACCATAAATTTATGAGACGAGTAAAGGGCTACGTGTTCTGCCTATTTAGAATGGTGGCAAAACTGCATAAAAAATAAATAATAATCGTCAAAAAATATTTAGGCCTAAACCAAAAAGAAAACTCACTTGAAGGGAAAAATTAATTTTCTCCAAAAGCAATTTTTTTGTGTGACATTTAATTGATTACATATGTGGAAATATTTGATAAATGAAAATATGATTTTTTTTTCAATATCTCGCCTTTTATCAATTGGACAGCAATTTATGCTAGAAGCAGAAGATATCTTGGAAAATGATGTACAAATAATGTTTCAAGCATTTTTACATAAAACGGAACCTTATTCAAGTTCAAAAGATTGATCTTTTTATATCGCTTTCTATTAGATTAAATCCGTTCCCACACACATTATTCGTAGGCTGATTGAGAAATACCCTTCAGCTCTTTCAACGAATTTTTCTCTTATGTCTCCAACTGCCTAAAAGCTCTTTCCTCGAAAAGGTAATTTTAACTTAGGAAACGACATTTAATGATTTATTTTCCTTTGCAACATTTCACTCAGTGAATCCAATCGTTGAACATCATCGGGTTATCGAGTGATCTGAAATCTTTTGTACATAAATTGTCTCATTACAATTAATCCTTCCATAAAATATGGTAGCATAGATAAAAATATTACGAATTTATTTTAAAAATTAAACCTCTATCAAATTTCCTTTGCTACATCCTATTACCTAATAATATGCTTCTTCTAGGCATAGTTCTTTGTTTTACTCCCAAGGTGGCATTTCCGCACAACTATATTTCATATGACACCAACAACAAATAATTGGGTTCCAGGAGTTTGCATTGATTAGATTCACATTCAATCAACGACCAAAGCGCTTCAGTCAAATCGATGTCGGTAACCTTGTTGCGATTGCAGTCAATATAGTTACTCAACCTTTTCAATAAAACCACAACTACTATCACGTACAATAAGAACTTAAGGCCAACTTACCACCCTCAAGCGAAATAACCTTTCTCTTTCCTTGTAACTGGCTAACTGGTTGTTAGTGTGTCCAAACGGTAGCACACAGGATATGCTGCTGCACATTGACACAATCAATTCATCAATCATTTACTTTGTATTTCATTTTGTTTAACATTCCATTTCGTTCCATTTTATGTTGCCGTATTATTAGCTTAAGCAGATACGAGTCTAAGCCACAGAGAAATTTATTGCTGCTAACATTTTTCAGTTTACACTGTAGTCTCCATTACAGTAGTGTTGCCATGTTTGTTTTTGTATGTTATATAAAATGTTTTTCTTAAAATACGTAGAACATGTTCTTAACAGAATTTCTGCTTTTTTTTCAAAAAAACATACATTCTTTTTACAACCTGTTTCAAAATTGCTAAGGTTAATATTTCATATTCTGACAATCAATTTATAAAAAGTTCAAAAGAACACCAATTTTTTCAAACATATACAAGACAAAGTGGGCGGATTGCAAACATCACCACATCAGTGCAATTGCAGAATCTTCAACATCCGACGATGTCCTTCAGCGAACCGTAAAATTTACATTTAATGTTGCAATGACAATTTTGGACATCAGACAGGTGTTCTATGACTTGCACAAAGACGACCGTGGGTTTCGTTTTCAATGGCTTTCTAGTCTTCTGAATTTGTTTGTAAGTTGTAATACCTTAAATAACTCTCTCAGTATAGCAGTTTTAATATTTTATTTGTAAAACCACGAAAACACGAAACCCTTCACTTCAATGCGACCGAGAACAAATCACCTCCCTGAAAATTGCCTGACAAGGTTACCCTTGATTTTAAATATTTTTTATAATGGACTCTGCCAAAATTGGCTCTTAGGTCATACATTTTTTGGTTTTATATAGTTGGCATAGTCGACGTGTCGAAAGTGCTAAACGACCCAACATTTTTATCCAATAAAATGTTTTACGCTTTTTATGTATAAAAGACTTTTGATTAAAATAAAATATAACATATATAGGTTATAAATTTATTTATCTAGTAAAATTCATGAATTTCTGATGGCTTGAAAGGAAAACGCCCCTTCAAGTTTGAGCAGTGTGATCATGAATAATTTTCTTACTCCTGGCGCCAAGGACTATATGCATTAAGTATTTCCCATTTTTTTAATATTAACGATCTATAATTGAAGTGTACCTAATTTTGCCAAACTTTCTCTAGCTTCATCTTGTCATAACTTGGCCTGCACAGAGACACAAACGAATCAAACGTCGATCAAGAATACATATACATTTCTACGACTACCACGACTCTTGTCATGAGTTACAAAAGGAATGACAAATTGTGATAAAAAAGTAATGCTTGATACATCATTTTTCTGCTAATTTCCCTTCCAGTCAAACTAAAAGTATTACTTTTGATTTTTAGAAGCCTGGCAACACTATCTTTTAGTTTATCTGCAAAAGAATCTGATGTTATTGTTGTTTTTGAAAAAAAATATTTATTTCTTGTTATAAAATATGAATGTTGACATTCACCTAATTTACAGCTAAAGTTGTTAGGTAACTTTTTCTTTGTTATTGTTATGTTACTTGGAATGGATCACCAATTTCAGCTACAAAAGTTGCAGTGACAAAATTTCAATATCCTCATTTATAAATATTTCCTTTGGTATGAGAATATTAAGACAACTAAATGTGATTCGGTGTTATTGCTGTTATTGGTGAAAGTTGAAAGTTAATGGCTGATTGCTGATAAGGGCGGCCGAATGTGCAAAGGATGTTATTATCTTTTCCAGAAAAATTCTCAGTAGATTCTTCTTCAAAGCCTTTACTTGCTTACTTTCTTTATGTTAAGGAAATATTTTTCAAAAATTTATTAATAATAATATTGAAAACTTATGGAATGAAACTTTTTCAATATTGACAACTTATATTAAACGTTCTCTATTTTTTTGTTAAAGATGAAAGTATGAATATATATTTTTGCACAATTATTTTTGTAAAAAGTAATTAAAATGTTAGCCAACTACTGCAGAGCATTGCATCATTTCGCGCTGCCAACTTTTTGTAAAGCAAAATCGTGCAAAAATTATACTTGCGCCTTTTTTAAAAACTTTTCACTAATTGTAATTGTTTTGAATGAAAAAGTTTCTGAATTTTGGCTTGCAAATGATTTTAAAGTTTGAAATGACTAAAGTCATGAAACTAAAGTAATTTTTGGAAATAACTTTTAACAGTTTAAAAAAGCATTAAAAAATAGTTAATAAACTCTAAAAAAACTTTAGAAATAAAAATATTTTGGGAAAACGGAGAGACTTTCAATGTAAGATACAAATAAATAAGACAAAATATGGAATGTATATAAAAGAATTTATCTAAGCTGGTTGAAACTGTACAGATTACTGTAGCCATTAACTATTGTGGATAGTGATGAAAAGGAGTTTCAGACATTAAGCTGAACCCATGCAATTTTGTGTAATAAATCTTATGGCAATTTGTTACCCCTTGCTACTCAAATTTTACAATTAGCTTTTAAAATGGACAAATTTAAAAGGTGACATTAGGGTGATACATAAATACATAAAAATGTATGATATGTACTTACTCGTATTTTAAGAAAAATTTGGGTATTAGTCATGAGTTTTTCGACATATACCCAAAGAGTCAATGTTTGACTTGAGCCACCATACAATCGGGTTTCCATGGACTCGTTCAAGTCGTTAGAGCAAGTGGGGATTGTCCAGACCAATTTTTCCATTGCGGATATTAAAGATTTACTGACTCAAATTCAATTCAATTTATTGACATAAAAATTAGTACGTAAAAAACTAGATAGATATGTAATTAGGATATTGAACAGTTTTTGGATTATGGTTCAAAAAAATCCTCATATCAATTAATAACAAAAATATTGACTTTTGATCTCTATAAATTTCAATAATTTCATCTAACTATCAAAAAGCAAAGCCTCGTTCATTGAGCTACCCTTTAAGCATGTTCTCAAATTAAATAGCAGCTATTGGATTTTGCACGAATTTTTTCCTTTTTTTTCATTTTTCCTGCACTAAGCTTTTACATTCTAAATAAAATTTGAAGTTATCAGTTTGCCTATAACATAATATAACTGACTTTGGCAGTTGCAAAATAATACCTTCAAAAAGTTCTAGGCTGCGTATGCCTAAAACACTTGAAAACGAAAAAACCAATATTCTATGAAGCAAAAACAAAAAACTCTAAAAGGTGAAAAATGAAAATACCTTACAGTGCACATTTAAATAATTGAACTGACAAAAAAATATATACCTTCATATATCGACAAAGGTTATAAAACGAAACGATACGAGCGCAAGGCGGTGGCACGGCACTGACGTAAATTGAAGGTTTCAATGTGTGCAAAATGTAAGGTGAAGTTTACAACAATTTGTGATGGCATTTTGCATGTCTTATTATTGCAAAAGTTGATACTGCGGGTAAAAAGAAACTCACCCACTTCGACATCGAAATTATTTATGATTTGGGTTTTTTTCGCCTACTAACATAAATCAATATCAAGGTTATAACTTGTGACGAGAAATTATGTTCAAAAAAACAAAATTGCAATTGGATTTCAATTACCTTGACATCCGCCGCTGTAGGCGGTGTGCGGGCCACGGTCTCATAAATCTTATACATACGTATCTACCTACATACATATGTATGGTATGGGTAAAACATTGAATTTATTTTCGATTTTGATTGATTTTTCCTTTTTTCACTTTTTTTGGTCGTTATGCATATACTTAAGTTGTAAAGAAATTTGGTGCCAGCTTGTAATATTCAGTTAACTGCTTTGAATTTTCATTTCCCACTCCCCCATCTAAAGGGAAAATGAAGACGCCACATTGGCGCCTCCCTCGCGATGACAGTGAAAGTGCAAAAGACGCACGCAATTTGACATAATGTTAGGGTTTTCCGTTTTTGTTTTTTTTTTACAAAAATTATATCATAATAGTAAACTTTTATGATTGTAATTAGGGTGTTTTCTTCTCAAATAGATAAAGTCGTACTGTAAGAAATTAGCCTTGAAGTAAATGTCCGAGTTTGATTATCCTGTCCAATGTCGTTTTATAAAATGAAAATGTATATGCGTTGCCATACGTTAATTCACTTCGATGTTGATTTCCTTCATTCATACGTGCTATAAACTGTACCATATGAATTTGAGAAAAAATCAAAGAGCCACCCTAATACACATACATAAAAATGGGTCACAAACATTTTTATTGAATTAACAATATTTTTTGTTGTCAGGATTCAAATGAACTAACAGCTGCAAGTTTTTCTTTCAAATATTTGACATATGTTAGCCACACAGTTTTTATTTATTTATCTATCAAATTCTAAGGGCAAACCTTAGTGCATCTGCTGAAAAAGAAGCTTGAAAAGTCAACCATACCATGTATTGTCCATTCAATGGTCAAGCTGTTGACTTTATCAAACCAAATAAAGGCCTGAGTCAGAATTGTTGGCAATGTCTTAAGGAAACGACTTCAGATTGATGAAGCTTGCCGAACTGCGCAACATAATTTTGGTGGCACTAAGTTTCCCCACAAAGTTAGTGTAAACGTAAGTTGGTGTCAGTTTCAATGGTTACATATCAGCCATAGCTTATTAAAAAATCCAGAACCACTGACACTTGCTCAGTATCTTTGCATGGAGTGAAACTTCGCCTTTCGCTGAAGTATGTATAGGCAAAAATTGAGTGTACTTCAGACATCTAGAGAGGGACCTAATGCACCACTGAAAATTTACCTAGTGATCTTGCCGTACTAACTTACACTCACTGTTAAAATGGTAAGCAAAGAGCATAAATTGTATCCAGAATTCCGCAAAATATTGAAACTTGAACTTCCATACTTTGTCCCAAAGCTCAATCAGCTTCTAAGCTTTTTTGGGGCCCCAGACCTATTGTTTTTTTTTATGCTTAAAAAATGCCACTATCATCTTCATAAGAAATCTCTAACCGTTTAAATAATTTCATCTTCAAAGAGCCTAAAACTTTTGAAATAATTATATCTTTAAAGTCCATCAAGTTTTCAACGTGTTTGATTTCTTGTGATTTTGAGCACAATGCAAAAACCTCTGAGTACTCGAATGGTACTCGACTCTGAAGGGTCATAAAATTTAATGGTCCGATCCCTAAGAAAAATTATGGACCTCCAAGGACTTCTAAACTGCAAACATTTTAATAAGCAATTATCTTTATTATATTAAAAAGCCTCTCGGTTTTAATATTTTGGCCTCCTAAATGGGATGGCGCCGTGGTTACTTGAGTTTCCAGTCCGCGAGAAAAGAAGAAAAGGTTCAGCTCGAACAGTCTCGGAAATACAACCGGAGTTCCTAAAACCAAAAAATTCAAACAACAGATAGCTGTCAGAGATCTAGCCACGAACTTACATCGGCACCAGGAACCACGATGGCTGAAGGAATATCTTACACATGGTACTTAATAAAACACCTTTTTCCGTCAATCAGGCGCTGACATGTCCTGCAAGAACTTTCGAGACACTACCTAAAGTGCTATTTAGAAAAAAATCAATAGAGAGTACATAGAAGGAAGAAATGTCGACCATAGTCTCTATATTCGATTTGATTCCAAAAAAAAAAACTGAATAGATTTAGATACAAAAGCCGATCAATGATAACCTTAAGAACATCACCGTCTGACTCATGGGTGGGAAATAAAGAGATCAATGAACACTGAAAATTTTTTACCGAAATACTAAAACATCAAAAGCGAGAAGAATATTGATGAGCTAGTTACACTAAAAAGTTTCTTATCGTAATGAAACAATTTGTCTTTTTTGCTATACAGTACGAGTATAGTGTGTGTATAAAATTAGGCAGCCATAAATTATATTCATATAATAAAATAAAGAAAAATAATCCTCATTTAGTGACAAAAAAGTAATACATGTGCCCGTCATTAGAAAGTAAAAGAACTAAAAGAAAGCACTTGAATGGACAGCTATTGGACTTGAGTGAATGACACAATCTGCTTGGTTGACATAATTTGTGTCATTTAGGACATGTAAATAAAGCACTTCAAAAAGTCCAGTATATTGAGAAAGGAAACTTTCCACTGATGTTCACTTTATGGTATTTGATAGATGATATGTAATGAAAAGTTGATATATAACGGGTGGTTTTTTTTGCTATATGTTTTTTCAGTGTAAATTTTTTAACACCTCACGCGTAATTCGTAATATGTGTGAAAGTCAAAAATGCTCAATAAACTTTGAGAGGCGAGTTTGGTGAGCAATAAACCTCACCTCTTGGAGCAGTCCATTGGCAGCCAAGATCATGCGATTTGACCTCACTAGACTGTTTTTTATGGGGCTACGTGAAATTTTTCGTATACAGAGACAAACCAGCCACAATTGCAGCCCTGGCAGGCAACATTATAGCTGGTAAGATACCGGCTGAAACACTGGAAAAAGTATGACAAAATTGGAGCTTACAGGTGAGCTACCTCAGGCGTAGCCGCGGGTAACATTTTTATGAACTAATCTTTAAAAAATAAATGAATGGAATTGATATATCGCTCCAATTAAACATTTAATTCACTATAGCAAATTTTCTGTTATTTTTTCAATTTCCAGAACCAAACGCTTGAAAAATATCCTTTACATATATAGTTGATACATATATGTATAACCATGTGTCGAAAGAGAACGGGTGTGAAGATAAAAGTCAGGTGCTAGTAATATTTTACATGAATACAGAAATACTATTACAATTTAGCTCGATAAACCCTTTAAATGTTAAAATAAAATGATCGAAACTCCACAATTGTCCTAGTATATTACACCAACTATCACTCATAGCAACCCTGTCTCCAAATAGAGTTTTCGAATTGTACAGTATAGTACAGTAATACCAAAAGTAGGCGCCCTTTTGAGATTCACCTGCCTATGTCCAACTGACAATTCGGAACACGATGACAAATATTCTTTTGAAGTCACTTCCAGATTATTATTTGTATTTTGCTATTAACGGTTAGTACCGTCAACCACATATTTCAAAACATTTCCGTTTTAAGCTATTACATATTTTTGAAAAACATTTCATGTCTTAAGCGCTTTTCAAGTCAAATGCTTAACCTTATTATCTTACTTTCGACATTCCATTTTGTGCGTTCTTAAGCCATGCCGAATTTCTAGCTCAACATCAGCCACTTGATACTTACGTCAAATGAGGATGACATCTTTATTTTTCTTTACTTAAAAGCTTACGAAATCTAAAGGATTACGAATTCGATGTAGAATTTAGAGGCAAAAAAAATGAGATGGTTAAATATATCAATAAATTCTCTTTTTTAAAATGTAAACAAACATTAAGAGTGAAAGTACCTTCAATTTTTTTTTTTTTATGATAAATACTTTAAAAAGGCTAAAAGACGTAACTAATAAATAATGCAAGCGCACATGTCGTTCGTCCGAGAGAAAAAAAAATAATGACTTAAGAAGGACGAATTTTACACAAAGAAGGCCACACATTTCGATGACGACAAAATGGTTTATGAGGCTCGTGGGATTTTTTAAATTAAGGCATATTAGTTATACGACCAAGTTCTGCCTACGGTTTTCAACGATAAATTGTTATTTTTTGTGGGAACCAAGCAGTATATTAATAAATTGTGTTTTAACCTTTTTGCCATTTACAGTACATTTTTATTTTTAGCAACGTCATCAAAAAAGAAAAAAATTGGTTCAGCAAACTCTTTATGACGTCATGACGTCACCAATTTCGCAACTTGAAAAAATTGAAGCAAAATCATCATCGAGGCAAAGTAGGTCAGCGGGTTGTAATTTCTGTGTTCTTTTTGTTTCTAGGATTCTTAACTGGTACAAATTGAAATTGTGTGTTGTGTATGCTGGCGCAGTGATGACATTTTCATTCAGTACAATTATATTTTTTGCACTAGCAATAAAATATTAAAAGTTAATTGTAGAGGGAATACATTACTCAAGATGAAACTTTTTCGCAAAATCTACCATAAATCACAAATGAGCCCTCAAATTTTTCTAGAGCAAAACTCGCTTTGAGGGTCTATCAGTTAAACATTGAAAAGTGAAATTGAGATCCTTTTTTTCCATAACAATTTGAAATCGTAATAACAGGTTAAGAACAGCATTTAATGGAGCATCATTTCCTAAGTGATTGAGTTTTTGCTATGGCTGATTAAATCACAAAATTTGTACATTTTCTAAGCACAATATTTTTGTTCGCTCAGTCCATCCGCCTCTGCTCGTACATGTCGATATAAAGTTGAGTTAAAATGCAAAATAACGAAGTTACTAAAAACATACCATCTGTCTGTTTCCTTTTTTCTCCATAGTCACCTTAAAATATGCAAACTTTAGTAACATTCTTTTAAGGTTCGGTTTAATGCAAATACTACACATACCCGGACACTTACACAAGCAATTACTTGACTGACATTTCTAATAAAACTCATGGACACTCGAGCATAAACAACTTAAGTTACCGCTACTAATTGGATCTTGTTACGCGTGCGTCGCACTCATTTGTTTATACAACACTAACAAGAATTGATGGTCCTTGTAACCTTACAACGGTAAACCTTTACATTAACAGAAAAGAACGAAGTGTTGTTGCTGCTTGTGATGCATTTAAATGCATATCAATCATGGTTTCCAACACATTCACAATACGAGTGTACATAAAGCTCCCATCATGACTCACACTTGCACATTAACTTACACTAATGTACAGTAGATTTTATTGTCAATTTGCAATTAAAAACAAATTTGCGGTGCTTAACGATACAAATGAAAATGGACTGGTTAGAGTTTTCGATATAGCGTGTACCCAGTGGGAATAAGAGTCATTCACAATTGTCAAACGAAACTTATGAATGGAACTTTTCTCATATAACCGAGAATAAGAAGGTCTAGCCAATATCTTGTGGTGTTTATCGCAATAATTTAGTGCTTATCGAACTATTTTTTGAAGTGTAAACTTCTTATGGCACGTTGTGCACCTCCATAAGAAAACATTCGCGGCTGAGGAAAAAAGTATAAGCTCACGACACCGACCGTCACCGCATAATAATCATAATAACACCGTATAATATATATAGTACATTTTAACTTTTAACTTTTCTCCATCGATTATAGAAAAATTATTGTGTTTATTGGTCCAAAAAACTCAACAGCTTACGTCTTTATCGAAAGAAAAGTTAAAATCTAAGCTTGCTGCTTTGATTCTAAGCCGAACAAATACACAAATGATATCAAAGAAATAACTTCCAAGGATTTCGTAAAAATATGTCCAATGCATTAGCATATTTTCCTTAGATTAATAATATTTCCATAGCACAAAATTGATGTGCTCTGAAATGAGGGCAAATAATTATAAGATAAGGCTCGTCCTTAATCGTATGTTAAACATTTTTATTAAAATTTTCCTTCAAAGTTCTGAAGTCGTTGAAAGAAAGGGATTTTTTAAGCAACTTTTCTTATTTCAAATAAATATTTCATTACAATTTGAGAATGTTTTGTTCATAGAATATTTTACCTAAATCAAAAAAATTTTTCATTAATTTTTGGGTGCTTTGCATGTGACAGCTTTTGCTATGATATTATTTTCTTTTCTTTGAAAGTAATAGAGGTTAGCTGCGCAATTTTTCTTTGTTAATTCTTAAAGAGCTCAAAAAAACTTCTCCCCATTTGAAAGGAGCAACATATACTTATGCTCAGAATACCAACTTACTTATTTTAATAAAGACATGCCCTTACTCGATATTTGAGGACGCGTTTTCTTCAATAAAGAAACTATCGCAAAACCAGAGCTCTGTCTTTTCTGTGTAGGTCAACACTTATATTTTTCACTGTTGAAAATATCTCACTCCTATATTTTATTTTCCCTTAACGAGCACTAACAAGCTGATTACCTTTTAATTACTTTTCTAATGATTACCAACGTTAATATGTTGCAAACCATTTAATTAATTAAAAATAACACTAAGCAAATGCTAAAAAAAAAAAACAGACCACACCTTATGTGAGGTCCTTTCATCTACCATGTACACTTGCGGCAAGAATATGTAAAAAGTGTACCCACCTATTAAAAAAATGTAAAAATATTCGCCATTTTTGCGGTCATGTTAACGCCCCCAAATGAAAATGATGCATATTCTGTACTTTGTTTATTCTGCTTTAACCGGATATTGTTTTGTGGCATGTTATGGTAAAACTGCGTATAATTTATATTTTTTACGCTAATTTTTCATGATTATTTTTGTTAGAAGTCAACATTTGCGGAAGTCAACAATTTTCCATGAATGCAACGTTTATTTTAGAAACAAAACTAGTGCTTTGTTGTATTTAATGGTAACTTTTCAATAGCATTTTTAAATTAGTTACAGTGAAATTGTTGGAATCAATTGAAAACATGCAAGTATGTCCCTAATTGAAAATGTAAATGTCCTTGAGTTTAAGAATAAATATTGTGATATTATTGAAGCTTTAAAAAACTTTCCTTTTACATATTCGCATTTAAAGTATAGTCAATAGACATATATATGAAAAATGTCCATGTTATTAGAAACGAAATCCTTATGAAGAGTTCATGTTTTGAAATTGTGGAGGGTATGTATTTTTGACTACCTTAGTTTAAAAGTACCTTATCCGATTTGACTCATCCGTTAAAAATCTGGCGGGAAAAATTACTTTACTTAGCTTGAAAAGGAAAATTTTTATTTACATCACGTTTTGGCGACGTCAACTGGACACCAAAATGAAACTTAGCTTCGCGTTGGACTTTATTTGTGGGGTAACGCTAAGAGTAGTACATAGACCAACGACTTCGAAACGTTGGATCACGTTTAAATACCATCAAAGGCTTGCAATGGAAGTTACTTGTCGCACAACTATTTAGTTGTAATATGTAAGTAAGTGTCTACATTGTTCAAAAAATGGCAATCGCGAAAAGAAAGTATCAGCATCCTTCAGTATAAAGCCTAGAAAATTACCATGTGTCTAAGATGCCACTGATGCAGCTCTATAGATCTTGAGTTGCTAAAACGAAATATGAAGTGAGAATATTTTCATCAACTTATAATTTTGAGACTTAACACTTAAGACCCGAAGTCATTTTTGTCCATGACCAGTAAGTACTTAACTCTTTCATGAAATAAATGAAATTATTTGTCCTCATGCGTCTTTCAATGCTGAATTCAAATCTGGTCGTAGATATTGCCCATCCTGAAGCTGTTAAAAACGCTTTTCTGTGGTGCATACTAATATTACACTCCTATGGATTTCGAATTCCTTGCGCTGAATCTGAAGTCACAATTTTTTTGATTGTATCACGATTTTCAAGTATTTATCCCATAGCTGCCGAAAACTTGTACTTTTTCTGAAGAGTACCTTTGAAACCCATAATTTCTGATGAATTATTCAATACAAAATCTGGTCGCGCTTTATCATGTTGGGTACCAAAAATGCCATTTATGTTTTATTTTATACTGGTAACTTTAGCATAAAATAGATCAAGATCATGACGCATTAGAAATCTTTTACAGATTTGTACACATCATTGAAAAATTAATAAGAAAATGTTAATTTTCATTACACAATTTAGCTTGTCGCAAAGCGATACCCTGACTGAATTCTAATTAATATGCTGTATGTAAGAAGCTTTCTTTAATAAAATATTAAAACTTATAAAAGCACACCTGACTTGTGACTAAGTACAGTCTGCATACATTATTGAATTTTAATAAGCATCCTCAGACGTGTTCATTATTTTCTTATTCTGAGTGTGCGTATCTTTTGCTCGTAACTGAGCCAGCCCTTGACTCGTCAAAGGACATGAGCGAATAAATTAAGTTTCACATTTTGCTTTTCAAATAGGGGCGCGGAAGGGGATGGGTGGTGCTATCAGGTGAATGAAGACAGTTAATTAAAAAAAGTGATGATGCGCTGCTGTAATCGATAAGGTTCACATCAGGTTGTTTTTGCATATTGTATACTCGTAGGTAGGTAGATAATGTCACTACTAAAAGGATGATGATTTTAATGATGCAAGGGATGATGATATAAATGATAGATTATATCACGTTGTGCAAGATTTAAATAAGCCAAACGTAGAAATAATAGGTAAATGTTTTGCATAAAACTTTCTTCCTAAATCACCAGTTTTATTTTTGTAACTAAAAATAGTTTTCATCTGAACAGGGTACATGCAGCTTTCGATGTTGATTTTGGTTACACGTGTAACTTTCTCTGCATAATGAGATAGAATTAAATTGAAATTTATAAAATATGGAAAAAACATCACATTTTATACACTAAGGAAGCTTTAATGCGATTGGTATGGTTATAGCATGTTGCAAAATGTAGCTTCTTATGTTAAAATCAGAAAAGCTGACCAAGACCACAAGTGCCTTTAGCTCATACGTC
This sequence comes from Meiosimyza decipiens, assembly GCA_963680825.1. Classification (NCBI taxonomy): domain Eukaryota; kingdom Metazoa; phylum Arthropoda; class Insecta; order Diptera; family Lauxaniidae; genus Meiosimyza; species Meiosimyza decipiens. The sequence goes on along the minus strand of OY804258.1, from coordinate 23,697,468 downwards.
GCGTTGTACATAAGTAAGTACGTCAACGACATGAAATGTCATTTTAAAATGGCTAATACTTTCTTAAATATAATCAAAAATTAATATTCAACATTTTAAAGATAAATGTACAAAGTTTTAGATGTAAACACTAACTGACCTAACTTCTAATTTTTATAACGTCGTGCCTCGCAAACCATGCAAGATATTGTGATGAAGTTTGTTAGACTGATGCAGGCGTGGTACTTTGATGCAATCGTTATCAATACAAGCTTAGTCACTATACTGGGAAAACTCCTTTAAAGGCATCGTATGCTATGAGAGTAATCTTCATAAAATTTGATATAGAGATGTCAGTTACTATAAGCTTTGAAATTATATAGAGCTGGGTGGGATTGCATTGCATTGCATTGTAAGCGATATTTTAAATGAACTATTGCGCAATTCGTATGAAATTTAGTTTAGGTGATATGCTTGATATAAGTTGGCAAAATAATACCAGTGGGCGTGGCACTTGCCATATAAGTAAAATACCTTACATGTCATATCTGGCAATTATACTAAAACTACTAAAAATTTGGTGAAAGAATGTTCTTTAGAAAAAATTATTTCTGAATCAAAAACAAACCTGGATTGTACCAGTGGATGTGTCACTGCCATGAATTTTAAGCCTAACTACGCCATATATCGCAATGATTGGATGACGATCACGAATATAATTGATTCAACCAAAAGAAGCAGATTTCAAAAATTGGACGTGAATTTCTGAATTTTTTTTGTATTTTTTCGACTATTTCGATAAATTATTTCAATATTTTCGAGTTTTCCCATATTTTTTGACTTGACTTTACAACGTTTGCAACTTTTTTTAACATTTTCCCGTTTTCTTTATGACTTTCTCAACCTCTTTCATTTACCAAAAGTTTTCAACAATTCAACACAACTTTTTCAACCGCAACTAATTTTTTTTTAAATTTTCAAGATTTCAACATTTTTCGAGACTTTAAACCTCTTTCAACATTTTCTATTTCTTATTTTCAGCCTTTTCCAGTTGTTTCGACATATTTCAACATTTCCCTTTTTTTATTTGACTTTTTCAACATTTTTTGATCTATTCAAGAATTTCAATATGTTTCAGAATTTTTCAACACTTATCAACTTTTTTAATATTTTCCATATTCAACTTATTCAACATCTTTAAGCCTTTTTCAACATTTTAAATATTTTTTTTGGATTTTTTGAGCCTTTTTCAACTTTTTTCATTAGTTTCCATATATTTTCAAAATTTTATCGATTTTCAACTGTTTCACTCTTCAAACATTTTCAACATTTAATTTCATTCAACTTCTTTCAAAATGTGCCATACTTTTTCCATTTGTTCAACCTCAAATCGAAAAACCGAACTATGGTCAGTCTTCTGGTACTTAAGAAATATGCAAGCATTTTTTTGAGAACATGTAATATCTGCTCAATTCTATCACCTGTTGCTTAAGTTGCATATCCATTTTGTACCCAGTATCGCTGCCTTCACTCTGCATCATGTCTCACAGTTAGATATTAAAAGTGAAAACTTTGTTTTTATTTATCAATTGGAAAACGTCTGATCGGAAGGAAAGTTCACAGTTCACAAGCTCCGCTTGAGTAAGCATTAAAAGATCTCAAATTTCTAGCGCAAGGAATGAAGTAAACGAACTTAAAAAGTGAAGGAGATATATTTACTTCTTCATGTTTTAAGTTCCATATCTGCAAAAACATAAAATTTTTAATGCAGAATTATTGAAAATCTTTGTAACGCTTTTCCTTTCCTTTCAGATGCTTCTGACAATTCATCAAAACGCCAGGAAAATGACGAACGGATAACCCTAATAGAAAATAAATCGCCTCCGAGGGAAGCAACATATTCCTTCAATAACATCCCCTGAAAAACAAAAACAAAAAACAACAACACAGAATTAAATAAAAGCAACAACAACAAAACGCAGAATAAATGAGGCCTTAGTGGAGCATTTTTTGCCAGTCAAGTGTAGAAAGCAAAAAATTTACACAACAAATCAAAGCAAATAAAAAATCTTTAATAAAAATCGCAATAAACTCAACAAGATCAACAACAACAAAAACAATTCAAAATTCATAAAGCTGTGCTGCAATATAATTGCTAAAAATGTAAAATAATAAAATTCAAAAGTTAAAAATAAATAAACAAAATAAATAAATAAAATTAATTTAAAAATTGTAAAAATTTTAAAAATCTTAATTCTTCCATTATTAGAGTAAATTATAAAAATAATTTAACTAAATTGTTGCATTACAAAAACAAAATATAGTGTTTGCATTTCAAAGTTACGATTTTAAGATTTCAATAACTTTTAGAAACTACCACTCTAAAATAATTAATTTTTTACTGTACTTAAAATTAAACAAAAACAATTAACGACTATAAGTAGAAAAATTTTCTTGCAAAAGTGTTGTGAATTTAAAAATTTTAAATATATATACCATATATTCCAATAATCATCAGTTATTAAGAAAAACAAAACTTAAGCTTGCAAATAAAAATAGTAAAATAATATATTTAAACTTAAATTTACACTAAAGAAAAATTAACAGCTAAAATCACGCTAAATCAACGCAACTAAAAACGAGCTTCAAAAACGTTAACGTCAGTAACACAGCACGCAATAGGAAAAGCGCAACAACAACAACAAGACAATTCTAAGGCAACAACAGCAGCAACTAAACTTCACCTTAACCTCGAAAAGGGTAAAATTTACACTGTAGCAACTGCAATTTTAACACTTGGCGCGCATTCAAAAAAAAAATTTATATTTTTTTAGATTTTCTTTAAGAGAAAAAAAGAATCAGCACAGCACACGAACGTCGTCCTTCGCGTGTATTCGTCCATACTTTTGTTTTTTCGTTGCAACTTAAGACAGCTGTACAAACGCCAACAACAACAACAGCTGACGACTTTCTACTTGTGCAACAAGGACCTTCTTTGCCAAATAGAGGTGTGGCACGCGCATTCCATTCACATCAAGTCACAAAGTACATAGTACAGGAGCAGCAGCAGTACCGTTAAACAATAAATTAGAAAAGCGTCATGACCGGAAGTCAGGTGAGTGTTGTTGCATGTTTATTGTTGCTGTTGCTTTTGTTATATTCAAGCAGCTGAAAATAAAAAATGTTGCCACATCATCAGACAACACAACTGGCACAAATAACAAACGGGAATTTTTTACATATGTTGGTGTGCAAATATTTCCCAAGGTGTTAAAATTTCCATCGAAATTTAGTTGCGGAAGTATTACGAATTTTTTTATTGTTAACATTTTTTATATTACAAAGGATTTATTGAAGGGGTAGATGGTCGGAACCTGGCACTCAGGCTCTGCATTAATTGCGCCTTGCTCTTACAGAGAAGTTGGAATAATGTTCGAAAAGAAAGATGGCAACAGTTTACTCCTTCTCGAATTTATTCATCTCGCTTACGCAATGAAGTAGATTATATGGAAAGTCTTTGAGCTAAGTTCATATGTTTTGCATCGACTCCTCGTTGGATCAGGCTATCGCACACAGATCTTTCCTTCGCAATCACAAACGAGCACTCCATAAGAGAGCTGCTCTTTTCCAAAGCATTTTGTGATCCATTTTGTACACTCAGCCGGGATCATCGATCTGCGTGAGCATTGCTCATGAAGGCAGCTAACCAGTGTAAGACTCCTACCATGTCCAAACCTTTGAATGACTCGTTTACTAGCGCTAGGGTGGTTCACCAGTTCTGAACCATGGAAATGTAGCCCTTTCTTTGCATTAGTAAATTTCCACATCGAGTATAATCTACTTGGGATAGAGAAGGGCTCAATACCAAGTCGAAATTTTATGTATTTTATTTTATGTTGCTGAATTATGAATCCCAAGAGCGGCAGATGGTATGAGTCACAAGGCTTATCGCCAATATACTTTGTCCTCATACAGTGTTTTGTGAACTTGCGTCCCTATACTAACCAGTGCCGGATTTACATAAGGGCACTACGGGCACGTGCCCGTGGGCCCCCACCAATAAGGGCTCCCACCAATATAAAAATAACGAGCGAGCGTTACTTCGGTTTCGTTTTTTCAGTCCGGATAGGCCAGCACCACTCTGTGCCCATGGACCCCTTGATTTGTAAATCCGGCAGTGATACTATCCCAAGGTTTTTTGACTCCACGCATCGTACGATTTCCATTAACACCATCCACCACCAGATTGCCAGATAAAACAACAGTATCGAGGTAGCGATGTTCCCATTACTCTTAGATAATAAATGTTACTATTTAGGTCTGACTATCGTGTTCTGCGAGTCAACAAGATCACTTTGTGTGTCTTAAAATTGAGCCCAACTTCTTTTAGCCATTGAACAGCGAAATTAAAATCGAGGTCGAAAGTAAACGTCTCCTGGGCATGATATTGTTCCTTGAGCCAATCTTTATTCGATTACAATAGCCAAAGTTCTTCAAAATACTTAATCCCAGACAAAGTTATTGCTTTAGTGGTAATAAGTTGAATGAGACTTAACTATTTATTATATCATTAGGCAGAGCACTAACTGCTTCGTGGATGAAATCGTAATGATATAAAGCTCCATCATCCAAATTCATTTTCTTGCTCATGTATTTATTTGCACATTTTTAACTAACCCGGGCTAAAAAAATAATATAAATTTCTTGTAGGTCGTGCAAAAATGCAGGGTATGAGTTACCTGCAAGACGACTCTAAACTGGAGGCTCTTACAAAAGCAGTTCTCATCTCCATATTAGGAATAGCAATCGTTTTATCCAATCTTCTGATCATCGCCACATATGCAAACTTCAAAGGTAAGCTGTAACGTTAATGGTTTATGTACAAAACATACAAATAAATATGTACTTCTATATATAAATTGTATTATAATTCTCTTCTTGAAAATCAACTATTTTTTATTCAAAAAAAGGCAGAAAAAAATGTGCATAAAAGAGCCAACTTAGGTACCATAATTTAATAAGCTTAAAACGTAGGCGTGGCATGCAAAAGACTTCGCCACAAAACGAAGTCTGCTTACATATGCTGCACTCAAACACCCAGCCATATTATTTCCATTACTAATAAATTTGTTTTTTCCAACTTTGCTAATTTTCGCGCTCCAGGTCCCACCGAGGTTATCAATTACTATCTTCTATCATTGGCCGTAGCGGATTTACTATGCGGCTTGCTGATAGTTCCGTTCTCGGTCTATCCAGCACTCACCGGTGAATGGATGTACGGCGATATATTATGCCGCTTCACAGGTTATCTCGAGGTAACGCTGTGGGCGGTTTCAGTATACACGTTCATGTGGATCTCGGTCGATAGATATTTAGCTGTAAGAAAGCCGCTCCGGTACGAGACGGTGCAAACAAAAACCAGGTATGCTTGAGCACATATGATATACATTTTATCGTTGCATACACCGCACTCTGTACTTTCAGATGTCAATGTTGGATGGCCTTTACCTGGATATCGGCAGCGTTGCTGTGCTGTCCACCCATACTTGGCTATTCCGAGCCCATCCAAAACAATGTCACCCACGTTTGTATGCTGGATTGGGGCAATATGGCAGCGTATAGTGCAACTCTAGCAATTTTAGTTTTAGGACCTAGTGTTATCTCCATTGTACACAATTACGGTTACATTTTCACAATGATGCGTCGACTGAAATCGGGTGCACCGATCCACGATAAAGAATATGCAACCGCATTGGCGGAAAATTTATCGAACCCTAGTCATATGATGTCATTCGCATTAGTGTTTGCATTCTGGATATCATGGCTGCCATGGATGTCGGTGCGGTTCTATGAGGCCTGCACTGGTGATGTTATCCAAAGTACTCTTATTAATTTCGCAGTAGTATGGATTGGCATTTTAAATTCTTTTTGGAAAATCATTATTATGACCGGTATGTCACCGCAATTTCGTATCGCTCTCAGAGTATTTTGCTTAACCATTTGCTGTAAGACTAAGGGCCGTTTGCAAGCAGAGCTAATCGGGTTGGACCCAGATGACTAGAGTCGTTAAATTTTCGTTTAAATCGAAGTCGAAGAACTCGAAATCAATTGAAAATTTTTTCCAAATTTCAAAAACAAACAAAAAATATTAGATAAATTCCAAAATTCCAAACCCCTTAATACGTTAAAGTTACATTTCGCGTATGTGAATGGGTAAAAATTTTTGAATTTTGCAAAAAACAAAACAATTGGCTATCAAAATTTGGTCCAAAGCGGTATTGCTGAATTGGCACACATGTAATATGTAAAGAAAAGCAAGTGTTGCATATTGAATACTAACAACAAAAATCAATACCAACATAACATTTAACACATACATAATCAATATCGACATCATCATCAAGACCAATATTATTTATCATTACGTTCATTAGCATTTGTAGGGTTTCGTTTTGTAGAATTCTTAGGTAACTATTATAAGTAAATTATCAAAGAGCTTATAAGTCATAAATTTGTAAAAATAAATAGACCTGATTGTTAGTTTTTTTTTTTTAATTGTTAAGACATTATTAGGGTTTTTGTTACGTAGATTGAGAACATTATTTTTATAATTTTTAGTTTGATTATTATCCAGCCATAAAACTCTAAGCTTATGAATTACATAAGTTGTAACATTTCATTTTCGAGCGTTTTAACTGTTAACTAAGCAAAAATAAACGCGTTTGTATGATTTAACCAAACAAAGTTCGAAACATTCAGTACATAAATATTCAAAATCTCAAGTAAAACATTCCATTCTAAACATTTAGATGTACAGTGTTGAACACAGCTTACAAAATGGCATTAATATTAGATTATTTTGGCAGAGGCCTAATTTTGTAACATTTATAGGGGTGTTGCCAATATCTTTGTCATTACAAAATATAGCGCAGTTTTGAAGCACGACAATTCCGTAATTTGTTTTAGTAAGTCTAGGAAAAGGTGCGAATATTGAGACTGAATGAGTATCACAGCAAGTCTAATAAATTGCAAGCGAACTCAAAAAAGCTTGAAAAAATGTTATTAATTTTGATAGATTTCAACATATGTACATAGGTGAATTTCGCACAGAAAGTTGGACCAATGCTTTAACAAAATATTTTTTTTTAATACCACTGTGTTGTGTTCACACAATTTCTACTGATATGCGTTAAAAATGATACACAAAAATCGCACCCTACGTGTAATTCAATACTAAAGATAAATCCTGTTCAAATCATCATCACAAAATGTCTAAAAAATTTTAATGAGTAGAGACTTAAATTAGTAGTTAATTAAAGAATTTTACGAAACTAATACAACAGCAAAAAATTACTCAAAGTTATCAAATTAATTAAGCAATTACAAAATAGAAAATGTTGCCAAAATAAAAGTGATTACAAAAAATAATTAAAAACTGTAATTTAAATGAAAACTTCACTTTTATTGCAAAAATAAAATAAATAAACTGGATATTTTCAAAAAGTTTAAGAGAATGGGGAGCGTTCTTATCTTTTAGTTGAAAAATTTTATTTAACAAATTTTTCCATAATTTACTTTATTATATTATTTTGTTAACAAAGCAGGGCCATAAAAATGTTCCTCACAATAAAACCCAAATCAGTTAAAGAAGATATTTTTCTTGCTTATAGAGATATCACACTTAGGCTATTTCTCACTTACGTATATTCCTAAGTTTCTTTAAATATGTTTTTTATATGAAAATAATGGCGGATTTGACCGAAAAAAAAATTGAAAATCTTTCCACAGAATTAATAGAAACAAGTTTGAAGGGTACAAATCCATTTAACAATTTTTATCGGAGTTATCTGAGTGATATCAACTTACCGCTTAATCTACAGGAATGGGCAACTTTAGAATAACTTCTTCACTCTTTTCTGACGTTAGATTTTGGTATAGAAGTTTTGCTATAAAGAAAACAATGGTGAATATTAAGAGTCGTTTTAAGAGCCGAGCCAAAAAATGTTTAAAAATGACTGTGATTGTGCACCCTTATCTTTTAACTGTTAAAATTTTTAGTTGCTATTGCGATTTCGTTTAATTTTTAGGTAATGGTTCATTATGGTCAATCAAAGTTTTCTTTTATTTATTCTGATGACGTCTTTCAGTTTTTTTTTTTGACTTTAAAAAAAACTGTTCCCTTAGCTAATAACAAATAAAAATTGTATACAGATTAACTAAAAATTAAAAAAATTTAACGAGCCGTGTAAATAACTTAAAAAAGTAGTAGGTACATAGCCAAGTAATACAGCGAAATTATCTAATATTTACAAATTTTAACTTAAAAATCAACAAAACAACATGTTATGAATTTGAAATTGCTTGAACTTCATAAATTAGACTTCAACTGACTATCTTTTTATATATACAAATCGAATATATATATAGCAACCATATACATATGTATATGAATAAATGAAAAATATTAAATATTCTTTAATTCATAATTGAGCAAACGTTTAATACTTACCAAAAGTATTTACTTAAGAACTTTTCAAATGATACATTCTTATATTAGAAATATCTTTTAATGAAACAGTTTAAGATTTAAAAAAGCACGTTAAGGATATAAACAAACCATTTAAAAAATAGGGAGTTGTAAATTGAAAAAAACAAATGAAATATAACTTGACTGAAAATGAATGGTTGTTATTTTCAAGTTCAATGAAACACAATAAGCGTACAAACCCACATATTATTGGATGACTGGTATAAATTCATAAGCTTCAGAATATCGGGCCAGCTTATCTTATAATATTTTCATCTAGTGCTGAGATGAAAATCATTTTTATATTTCTGGTTTTACCCTAACTGTTCAATAAATCCACCCTTAGCGATAACAATTTGGTTCAATCAACTGATAAGTTGACTTGCGATTGCCATTTTTTTTTTATCATACTTTGGTCAAAGTGGCCAAGGTTGAGAAAACCACGGTTCCATTTGTGGTCCTGCCAAAAAGATCCCAGTCTGGAGTGGCAGACTTTCTCACAATGATCTTTGTCGGGAGAAATCTACGTAGCAAATGTATGCAAACATGAACAAATTCCAATCGTTTGCATATAAACCATCTTGTGTCCTTTATATCCTCCTGAAGCATATGTATGTATGTATGTGTGTCCTCTATAAATGGTCGTCATATAAATGTTGAAAACTTTCATAAATTACTCTTTCTCTGGTAGCGAATAGTATAGTTTTTACATTTGTTAAAATGATATTTTAAATACCTTTTCACCGTGTTAAAAATGACTTAAATCATGGCTTCTTATGTCTTAATTATATTCCAAAATAAAATTATAGTCGTGACATTTGATCCCATAAATATCCCTAAGCTTCGCTAGCCCAGAAAACTTGGATGTGGATGTATACATTAATTCATTTGCATTCGAGAACCCCGTTGTTGGGTATAACTAACGTAACCAACTATTTAGAAGAAAAGGAAGTACAAACTGGCCTATTGGTCAGATATTAATATACCTTATCAACCATGACATGTACATGATGTAGGCAAGAGAGGAAAAATGCAATGGTTAGAGTACAATCATGGCTGTACCAATATGCTTCTGAAAATGTTGTTGCTTAAGCTTATGTGCGCCATTTCACTACAGTCGCCTCTCCATTCATATGCGGAAATGAATAAAATTAGTTTCTGATATATGTGGTTTTGGACAGAAAAAGTCCAACTGCTTTAATTAGGTTGCTTGTGGATCAGTTAAAGAAAATTTATTTTATAAGCTTATATTTTTTACATCAGCTTAATTTTTTCCATCTATTCATGAACTCATAAACACTTCCTAAATTACTGCAAACAACCGGGATTTTGTGGCAAATAGCGATGCATTATTTGCGTATTTATTGCGCATCACAACGCTTATAATGGAATTTGATTTGAAGTAGATTTTTTGTTTGACTTTAGGAACTTTGCATCCTATGTGCTTATGATGAGTTTTGTAACTCAGACTGTCGTTGAATTGTTTCCAAAATTTTTTATAAAACATAGGTGACTTCCAAGGCAACAAATAAAAAGTTTCGATAAAATACGGATGCGTTGTTTGCGAATCGATTATAATAGGAATGCATTTTGAAACTGTTAAGATTATCAATTTTTTATTGATGTAATTTTGGAACTTATGACTTTGCATCTGAACTGCATCGGATGCATTATGGAAGTCACCCCAGCATTTAATATACAACATAAAAAATCAGGTGAAAGGAAATAAACTAGACTTCACTGATGTGTTAATGAAACAATAGGTCAATAACACCATTTTTGTAAAGAAAATAGCAATTTTTTTGAAAAAAAAGTAAATATGAGAAACTCATTAATAATTATATTTTGTTGGATCGGTCCAGGTATTCCCAAGTTATAGCTCTTTGTACAAAAAAATACATATATTCGCAGCTGCTATATTTTGTAACATAGGTTTAAAGAAGTAATAGATTGTCGCTGCAGCTAGACTCAAGCCAACAAATTAATATCAGTGGTAAAATTGCTTTTTTTCCGAATAAAAAATTTCTACAAAGTTAATTATTAGAGAAGTTCACTTTACCAGCAACTGCCCGAAATTTTCCCCTCAAGAAACCTTCCTGTGAAAACAGCTTCACTATCAAATTTCCTCGGTTTTTTTTTATCGCTCTTCTTATGCATTCCAATTGCCATTTAAAAAGTATTTTAACTCCAAACTTTAAGCTCGAATAATTTTTTTCTGATTTGAATTTCATTTTATTTAATAAAAATCACAGGTGTTGGAAAGTGCTGCCAAGCTAAACCAAATCTTGTCATTGTAGATAAGTAGAGATAATCAATTATGATTTTTTTTCGATTTTGTTGAAGATACTACAAAATTAATTTCAGTCAAGTAGTCAATTTTCTAAATCACTAACAGCAAACAGAACACTACAAAATTGAATTTGCAACATTTAACATTTAACGGACAACTGCTTTAGTTCTCTTCTCAATGCACTGTGGTACAAAATGAAAATGGAACTGTTGTGCATATGAATAAAACACTTTAGGCATGTGTTATAGAAAGAAAAAATTTATGTACCTATATGTAATATGTATTTTGTATAATTAGGAAAGTTTTCCATTAAAACAGTTAATCAATTTCTTTAAGTTTTGTGCAAATAATGGAAAAACTTAGCAAAAAAAAAAAAAAATTATTTAAAAAGAAATTTTAAATCAAAGAGTAACAAATAAAATTTTAGAATCAAACTCATGTCAAAGTATTGCGAAAAATTGTTTGAGTAGAAAGTGTGATTAAAAGTGTAAACTTATTTATGTAAGATGTCGTGATGGTGTTAATGTTTGCAAAAATTTTCATTTGAACTTAAAGTTTTTAAGTTATGTTGCATGACAACTTTATGATCAAAACACCGGCAAGACTCTCCTTGCAAAGAAAAAAAGTAAATTTTACATAGCTACTATTGAAAAATGTTTGATATGAGCGCATTCACACAGATGTTTGTATCTTTTTTATAAGTTCAATAACACATCTTAGTTTTTCAACTCTTTTACTTTTCAAAAACACTTAATATAAACACAGTTTTGCACTTAAGCCCCAACAAATATTTATATCCGTTTCATTCAATATCATAAAACAAACATTATTTTAAGTAAAATTTATCCTTAATCCTTAGCAGGATAAATTCAATTTCTCTTAAGTGCAAAAATGTATTTATATATCCCAGCGTTAAACGTATTAAGATAATTTTTAGCTTTAGACAGTTCTGTTAACTATTCTATTAATTTTTACTGCTTGTTATGTCATTTAAATATAAGTTTATAGTTAATATTTAATTTAAATAGTTACAGCTAAATTATATATAATTCTAGTAATGAAATTGTTGTATTACTTATACATACATAATATATGTATTCATTGCAAACGTTGCATATGGAATGGATTCTAGTAAGGTGAATGGAAAAGGAAAAAAAAATATAATTAAAAGTTGATTTTTTAAATCATCTCATAAATAAAAAAACTCAAGTTTTATTTCATTAAATGTACCTAATAATGGAAGCTTACAATCCCACCCTTAATACTGCTATAGTAACAACCTAACTAACTTAACACTAGTTTGAACAAGTCAAGATGTTGAACATCTGTTGGCAATGCTTCCAGGTTAGAATGTTTTTCAACTCTTCTAATTCATGGGTTACACTAGGAAATTTTGTGTCTATTATCTGCTGCTGCGTTTTTGGAACAGATTATAATAAAATTTTTTTTTGTTGAGCTTCCTATCCATTACTTTTATTTTTTTGTTTAAAATTTTTTCTTTTATAAACGTATTTGTCATAAAAATGTTAAAACGATATTACTATGATATTTTCATTTTTCAAAAATTAATCGATTTGCTTCAAAATGTTTTGTAAAACACTGTTATTTGCTTAAGCCGAAAAACCGGTATCCCGATGAAGTAAGCAGCACTAAAACGAAAAAAAATAATAAATTCGGGATTAAACTGCTTTTCTTAAAGCTCTGTGCCTCTGTCACTTAACTACTTTGTTGTATAGTAAAAATTTATCATCAGAGTTTGTCCGTCAGAGCAGCAGTATATTTCTTATTTAAGAGGTTCTAAAGCTAATGAAAACCTTTTTCCTTCATCATAGCTAATGTCTATGTTCAGAAAACTACAACAAACTTATAATCATTTAAATCATGGTATCAAGGTAGAAAGTTCCAACCTAGCTGTCAAGAAAAATCTAAATAAAAGTAGACAAGAAATCTGACAGAGTGCACTTTAAGCGTAAGTAATTTAACAATGTCGATACCCAACCTTTGCTGATTTTGATAGAAAAAGTACCTCTAAAAATAAACAGTAGATCTATAGAATTGCATGAAAAAAGTACCATGATTTAAATTGATAATACTTATGTCAAGAACCTTATATCGTACGAATCAGAAGAGCTACGAACAACATGAATGAGAGACTTAAATGCATCATGGTATCATGACCAGCTACTAATGAAGTTTAACGAAGCTGTTACTTCAAAGGAACTGAAAACCTTCAATTGCAATTGCATCATTTAAATCATGTGATAAACTTCTTAAAGCCTTTTTTTCTATAATAGGCCATGAATACGTATAGAAAAAAATTTGGCATCACTTTTCTGCTTCGATTCTTTTCGCCAGATGTCACTATGAGGAATGAAGAAGAAATTCTGTCTCTCCAAACTTAGGGTCAGCTCACACGTGCCTAAATCAACGCGATGGAGCTAACGCGCGTTTCAGTATCATACAAAATTATGTGCAATAGCCCACAACATCAACGTGTGTTTTTTCAACGCGCGTTGGAATGTACGTCAGTATTATTAACGCTAAAGTTATATTAGCACTCTTGAGCGCAATGACGAGTTAACTCGGCATAACGGAACTGGTCGAAAATGCGCCATGACGAGTTAACTCGTCATGACATTTTCTTTAATAACTTTTGATATAATAATTTCAATGACATCCTACACCGCGCAAATTAAAGCTTAATAATACAGCTTTTCACTACAATAGTTTCAAAATTTTAATATCTCATTTTTCGTTCATAATTTTTAGTTGGGAAAAGAGGAAAATTCTTGAAAATTTAATAATATTGTTTGAAAAACTTTTTAAAAAGTAATTAAAAAATGCTCAAATCAGTTTGAAATCTGTTACTCGGGGGTTTTTGGGGTTGCTGATTACGAATATGTTATCAGAATTTCAAAATTCAATATGGCGGGTTCAAAATGGCGGCCGTGTACACGTGACTTTTCAAAAAAAGGCACGAATCAAAGGCCGCTATTTTGAATACGCCATATTGAATTTTGAAATTCTGATTACATATTCGTAATCAGCGACCCCGAAAACATAAGCATATACTATGACTAGAATGAAATAACGTTATAAAAAATTGGTGCCTTTATAAGTAGCTAAGGTTGCCAAGTCCTGTACACAGGAGGGTTAAAACGCGCGTTATGGAAAAAACATAGTTTGCAAACTGTGTTTATTTCGTTGCTGACGTAGCCATAAATCAGTGCAATTATAATTAAAAAATTGGTTAACTATTAAAATATAATTCAATTAAACCTTTGTGAGCTGAGCCAAGCCGAAACAGGGAGTAGGAAACTTATCAACCTGAGCGTTTTATTCGCACATAGATAGCGTTTTGGAAAATAAAATACATCTTTTTATATAGAGGTCATACATTGTACTGCCGATCGTATGACAAGACGTTTCATTCATACTTGAGAAATTTGTACAATATCTGCAACCATGATTTAACTAGGCTACTGCGAAAAAAAATACTGCTTCTTTCAAGACTAAGTCTAGTGTCATATTTGTATTAGATTTTTGGTTTTTGTTTTTCGCTTTGAATATGAATTTCGATACTGCAGCTATCTGACGTTCAAAACGTTCAGATGTGAGTTTGATAGCTTGCGAGAAACTTAATAGATAAAACATGACTGCAATTATGTTGATTTAATCATGTGTATAACCATATTAATTGAATCATGTCTCCAACAAAACAAAGCCAAAATGTAAACATTCGAGCGAGACAACTATAAGCCGTAGGTTTTTTTAAAATGGCGACTACAGCTGTTCCATAGTGAATTATACTCGGAACATTTATGCAAAATTACCTCAAAAACAAGTAAAATAATAACATAAATCTTATTGCAAAATAAACTTTAAATATTTGTTCATTGTTTTTTGATAAGAAACAGTATTTGCAAATGTCAAATAAGTGTTAAATAGTGAAATGAAAATTTGTATATGTGCAGTGTCGTGTGTGTTAACGAACACAAAAATCGAAATGAGAAAAAAACAGCGAAGAAAATCAAATCGGTAGAAATTGTGCAAAATATAGAAATATTTAGATAGAGAAAAGATTTCTTCAATAATATGCAATAATGAAAGTAGAATTTTTTCATATGCAAAATAAAGGAAAAATAAACCGTTCGTCCTTGATTAAGAAGCAGGGATAAGTTCTTCAATGGACGTATTGCGTTTTGTTTGGATTTTGCTTTTGAATATAGTACAATTTTGTTGTTGGTTCTACTCTTGTTTTTTTCCCGTATACCATACTAACCAGCTAAAATTGTGTGTTAAAGATTTGATATAGAAACATTTTCTCTTCACCCCATGCGTCTAAAACGCAAATTTAAAATGCATAAATTTTGCTAAAACCAGCGAATTATCGAATTGCGTCGCAATTTCTTTGAATTCATCTCTGTCCAGAATTTCAGCTAAAAACAAGTTCACCAATTCGTGCTTCGTTTGCGGCTTTACTGCTGTTGGTGTCAGTCGACGTAGCTGCGTTGACGTCTTCGCTTACTTTCAGTCACATTTCTTCCATAAACTACGCAGTTTATATTCAAAAGTTTATTTTCATTGCAAAGTTAAACATTTTGATTTTGTTGTGAATTTATGTTATTTGTTTTTTCGCCGGCTGGCTACTTTGAATACCAAATCATTGTTCTCATACAGGCTCTGCTCTTTTTTTTACAATTCCTGTTGTATTTGCCGTTATATTGGGTTAAAAACGAAGCTGAAGTAGGAGCATCTAATTGGGAAATAAAAGAGCCAGTAAATTAGGTTCTAAAATATTTGTATTCGAAACTGGACTAACCTAACCTAAGCGTCGAATTTTTTTTAACTACTCTATAACTTTCGTCAATATATGGCAATCTTTAAACTAACTATACCAATCAATACTTTACTCTTATCTAGCTCTAAAGAAAATAATTCAAAGACCATAATTTACATGATCTTTGAGGCCAATTCATAGGTCCAGTGCTGCAGGTAATATTTGTTTCCGTAAATTGATGGAATTACATATCCTTCAGATCAAGAATATGCAAATTCATATCCAAAAAATCTAATGACGAGTACATTAGAGGCGGTAACGCGATGTCCGGTCTCACCGTAAGAAGTAAAACACTCTTCAAAGTAAGGGAAGAATTTATATATTATGCATACATTAAATATATTTCATTTGATAGTGATTTCAGCCAAAGAAAATTTCCTATCGGATAATTGCAACCCAATCTAATTTTAACTGTATTGTCAGAACTTTTCCATTGGGTCACATAGATTAATCGCTATCCATCGGGGTACTTTCAGGTGCCTGTGTAATAAATTAATTGTCTGGTGAAAGACAAAAAAAAATTATTTATAATATCTTTTTAAATATCTCTAACTTTTTATAAATAAAAAATAAATAAAAAATACCCCTAACCCCAACTTACATTACCTACATTCCATTCACTATAAAATTGATCTAGAGGATTAAAAAAATTTTTGGGGCACTTCTAAATATTTACCGGACTATTTTCATAAATTTAATTTTTCATAAGAAAACGGACAGAATGTTATAGCAACAGATGTTTTTCGTGTTTCCGATGGTTAAATTATATATCCGGAGTGGGCAAGGTACAATTTCTTACTATTATCTCAAAAAACGTAAGCCTCTTTAAAAATGGTTATGATAAAGCGCTATAACTTTAAACATTTTCTGTTTATTAAAAAAAATTCTAAATAAATATTACACAGGACCACAATTTTTCTTCCTCTTCAACACCAAACTAAGTGTGTTTAAGGATGAATCAGTTAAAAACCCATCCAAAGCTATCCGCTTACGTCCCATCTAACATAGATAGATGGATAGTTATGAAAGAGAAAAAACTTTTTTTTTACTTAAGAAAATATATAAAGTCGGTGTTTCAAAAACCTTACGATATATATGATGCATCGATTTCGCATTCCGCGAAATGTGTAGAATAAAGTATGGTTCGAATAAAAAAAAGAATTTGTGTATTAAAAATAAAATTTCGAAAAAGTTATTATAAATAAGTCTGCGAAGCTATGTATATTACCCTCAATTTATATCAGTAAAAAACGTTATTCTTCACGTAAACATTGTGTACATCACAAAAATACATCGTGTAACTCATTTTTCGAAACACTTGTAGTTAAGGCAACACACAACATAATTGCGATGGATGCCTAAGCACCGCTTTCAAAACCAATGATTGTATCAAATTATTAGCCTTGATCCAATGTTCATGGTTTGGCATAAAATTTGATGCATTTCCTTCATTTCAATTTTCTACTTAATTTAAAAATAGAAGGTAACACAAAATTGCAGAAGCATCATTCAGATTAGAAGCACCATCAACCAATCCACTACATCGAATCAGCGCTATTTTCTGCTACTCAGTAGCAAAGTGAGATGGTACCTACATTGCGCTCAGGTTAAGCTTCCTGCTGCTGCTACCATAATTGCACACTCCAGAAATAGAATTCAAATTACAATAAACAGAAAAAACAAAAAAGAAATCAACAAAAATAACAAAGTCCAATAGCACAGCAGAATCAGAAGGAGGATAGAAAAATAAAACAGACATCAGGCAAAAAAAAAAATTTACCATGAAACCAACAACAAAGCATGAAGAAGTTTTTACTGTCTACATCTTTGCAGCCGAGCTGCAGGGAAATTGTTCATGCTGTAAACAGAGGTCGGAGGACGACAGACGAAAAAAAAAGCGGCCGACCGACCGACCGAAGCCAAGGCACTCGAGACAGCTGTTGTGTACAACATTGGACATGGGAACAAGTTGGATTCGGTTGGCAGCGCTGCAAAACAAAATTAAAATAAAATCGCAAGAGCATCAATAACGAAATAAGGAAGAGGAATCGAGAATTCTATAAACTAACAGCAGTATAGCAGCTCGCAGCCCAAATTGCAGAGTGGAATTTATTGCTATTTGGAACTTATTTGTGGATTTCGTTTTTGAAAGCAACAATACCCTAGCAAGTTAAAACATATGCGTAAGCAACTAATTACTTGTTTGAACTGTTTTTTCTTATGTTGAATCTGTTGGACCCCTTTTTTTTTGTTAACTCGAAAAATGTAAAAGTTTCATTAAAAAATTTTATGATAAAAACTTTCAATTTCACTAATACTTAGTGGTGCTTCTTTATTTTCTTGTGTCCTTCATTCCTCGCGGAGTATAAGGTCTACACGAAACTCTTCCAACGTTCACGCTCAGTAGCGAGTGTCTTCAATTCTTTCCAACATTTCCCAGTTCCACGCATTTCTTGTTCTAGCGAACGTGTCCACGATAATCCAGCAAGGCCGCGTTTTCTGCTACCCCGAGGTTTAATTGCAATGCTTATCAAAAGTGAAACACCATAGAACTTCTAAAGGCTTATTTGAGCTTTTCGTAGTTATGGATGATACCACGCAAATTCTACATCCGTTTTCAAGTTGGTAGGATATTTAATCATTGTAAACTTCTTTAAACTTTTTCCGGAGAATAGAAGTAATATGCTTTTAATGCTCCTTATATGCAAAATGCATAGTTTTATAAAATAACTAATGGAAAAATAACAATTTAATAAAATCGTTTTACTTTTAGCGCGAAATTTGCTATGAATATATTTTACTCTTGATAAAAGTATTCAGTATTTTACATTTAGAAAAAGAAATATATTTAGCTAATAAATTATTAAACAAAATGCCAACTAAATATTTTCGATAATTTACTGCAAAATCCTTTTGTGTTAGTACTCCATGCAGCAAAATTGTGCACGTAAACATTTGTGGATCCCAATTCAACAGCTGGATACATGTTTTGCTGCTGCTGTCACTACTACCTCTGTTATTCCTTTTGGTAGCTGGTACAATTTTCGCTGTTATTCCAGATCCCTTGCAGTGTAGTTTTGTACCTTATACGATGTGAATGTCAAAATAAAAGTAACGCGTTATTAATTTTTTTCTTAATGTAGTTTTATGTATAAAGCGCGCAATTAACTATTTTTCTGCTTTGAACTTTTCCACAAATGAAAACTTTCTTATTAAATTGTTTCCAATTAAAATTTATTTGCATAACAATATAAAAAACTAAAGTTAAATTATATTTTTGCATTAAATGGCAGTTGTCGTAAAGTGAGAACAGTTTTTTGTAATTTTTATTAACTAGTTAACATATAAAAAAAACAATAATATGATGAAAACTTGTCTGTTTCTGAAATTATAATGGATATACCTTAGAAAAAATAAAAAAATAAAAGAAAAGAGAACTAAAGAAAAGAAAAGGAAAAAGCAATAAGATATTCAATACATATGGGAAAGGCAAAAAAGCATATTATGGCAAAAGGGTTTTTTTTTTCTTTTATACAAAAAGCAAATGAAAACCCACTCAAACATTTATTGTGCTGGACATAAACAACAACAAAAACTACTACGAATTTAATAACAGGGAGAAGAAAACCAACAGCTAAACCCATACAAATAAAAAACACATACAAGAGATATACATACATATGTACATATATGCATATATACATAGCAACAGTAAAAGAAGTCACCTTAAGTCAAAAGAAAGAACAAAAAAAAAAAAACCTTCAGAAAAGTGTATCCTTTTATATGCTGCTTTTATCCTTATGCTATGCCTTTGGCATTTAATGTTTTCCTGGGAACAGTAACAAACGAATGGCATACTAAAACATTGTTGTTTTATTTCTGTTACATATTTAATATTCGCATAAAATTCAATTGTGGTGCATAGTGTTAAACTTAAAACAAGTCATATAATACGAAAATTAGCCAAGTGGGATATTAACCATGAAGTAAGGGTCTTTTTTAAATTATATTTGTGAAATTTTTATGAAAAGTTAATCCAATCACTGTGGTGAAGCCTCAACTTTATCGATAGTCGAATTAAAATTATTAATATGGAATTAAGCAGGCTTGACGCTAAAGTATAACAAAAATATTTAATTTCTAATTTTTTATCTGCCCAACTGTGGGAGGTCCTAAATAAGTTGACAGTTGATAAATTCGATTTTTTCCTCAATAATTTTGTTATAAATGATACGCGCAAAAAAATTACACATTTTATTTTTTACAAACTCGATAATGGGATCGATTTAAAAAACTTAGTTTCCCTGTCGGAGTCACAAAACTATTCGCCAACTGGGAACTAGAAATAATTTTGAAATTGGCATATGAACTTAGGTACGGGATATTGAACGAACCAATGCTGTCCTAAAAATTTTCATCTTAATAAAATCAGCCAGGTCTACAATAATATTGTCTTTTATTTCTTTTTAATTCTTTTTGTTCCTATATTCTGTAGAAAGTATTACGCTTTCTCCCATTTACTTTTGTTCATTTTAGTCAATAATATGATATAAGATGCAACTTATGTATGTATAAAAAAAACTAAACCCTGACGTCTTAAATATATAGAAAAATATTTAGAAGTGAGGCTCCAGTCC
Organism: Meiosimyza decipiens; assembly: GCA_963680825.1. Taxonomy (NCBI): domain Eukaryota; kingdom Metazoa; phylum Arthropoda; class Insecta; order Diptera; family Lauxaniidae; genus Meiosimyza; species Meiosimyza decipiens. The sequence goes on along the minus strand of OY804258.1, from coordinate 23,677,195 downwards.
TAACCGGCTCCAAAAAATTGTTTAACCATCTTGGAAAATTATAATAATTAGAGTAATATCTATCTATAAAGGTTTTTTATATATATTTTACACATAACAATTAAGGTAAGTGGGCGGACTTCGGATACTAAATGGACATATATTAAAAAAAATCATTCAACAATAGCTGATTGTTGCATATTTGGACTCAGCCGATTTTTATCAGTTTCTGTTCTGATTCTGTAGTAAAAAGTAAAATTTAAGGCTGACACTTCTACAGAACTTCTTTCAGCTCTATTTTTAAAAACAGCCCCTGTCTCAATAATCTCGTTATCGCGTTTCAAAAATATTTTTCAAACTGGCATAATTGCGTTTTGATATAAGCTTTAATGTTTGGTATTAGCTGTCTTCTTTTTGTTTGACGTTTTTTAAGGAAGTGCAACATGATTATAATAATTAACTTTTTAGTGACTGCTGCACGTCAAAGAACTTATTTATATCTGGTGGTGAGGCTGTGCAATTTTCCACGTATGTACGTCCTTTGCATTGCAGACAATTCAAATTGTCCATCTCCTTAACAACTTATATTAAGTAAATCTACATTTTAACACAAAATACTTACATACAGTACATCGCTGTAAGCTTCCGTTTTGTATGAGCTCGTTCACTTTTTGTTTCCTTATTTTGGCAGCTATTTGATGATACATTTTTCGATATTTGAGGGAAAATCTATTCATTATAGCGCAGGTTTGAGTGGAAAAAGTAATGATTTTGGTAGATAATGAGCTCCGAGAACCTCTGTTTGACATTTGATTTATATGGAATGAGATATTTTGGGTTGACTTTTTTGCTTAAAAACGAGATTAATGAAAAACAAGTTGCTTTACCAATTTTAAACCAAATTAATTGTCTAAAATAAAGTGTCCTATTGGATAAAACATTAAAAACTAACAAGATTTTAATAAAAAACATTGAATATTTTGCACAATTTCTCTTCTATGCTTTCAATTATAAAAATTAAAATGAAATTATAACAAGTGGTCCCAGTCTCAAAAATGAAATAAATGCAAAAAGTTTTAGTTCCTGCATAAACTTCAAAATTTTTGTGCCTTACAATAAATTTTGCATTATTTCTTTTATTTTTCTTTTAGTTTCACAAACATAACCTTTTCCACTTTCCCACAAAAGAACATTTGAAAAAAAAAACTAAGAAACAGAAACAAAAGTGCACGAAATTTGACGACAAACAAATCAACGACCGAACATTTTATATTTTTTTCATAAAAAAATCAGCAATAAAAAATAATAGAATAAAGTAGTATCAGAGCATAAATAAATAATAAAAACAACAAAAACCAACTACTTCCAATTCAACTTTACTTTTCTCAGCAGAGAATTGCCATATAATAACAGCAGCAGCAGGAACAAGAAAAACATAAGAGCGTCGTGCTGTAAACAACTCGCTAAAGCGAGAGCGCATCAGCAGCACACAATTCGAGAACAAAACCTGAGAACACTTTACTTTTTCGACTCTGCCATCCATATGTTGTAGTTAAAGACTAAAATACATACATACATACATACCTACCTACGTGTATTTAAGCACGCAATTGCTCTGGTGTACCCATTCGAAGTGGAAGAAAATATTACACTGACACCGCTGACGACAAGACAACAACAAGAACGAAAAAAAGTAGCTGCGAGAAAATGTCAACGTTCTTGAATAATTTTTTCCCAGCAGGTGAGTAACTTGAAATTTTGTTATTCTGCGCAAAATGATTGAACTTTTCTTTTTCGCTTAGATTTTGTTTTTTGAAAAATCTTTTTTTTAGATTTTTTCCCTTTCACATTAGTTTCACAAGAAGCTAGCTCTATGTACAAAAATATTTACTTGGTAACTAAAAAATGTCTGTGGACCCCGCACAATTTGTATGGGGGGAATAAGGTTTCGGTCAAATTGGCTGAAATTTTAGTATGATGTAGCTTATGTACTCCTGATTAAAGGGATGTGTGGGCACATGCAAATTATTAGTTAAGGAGTTATAGGGGGTCAGAAACCAATGAAAGTTATGTAAACTAGCAGTACATTAAATTTTTAATGCTCCCATATCTTTTAACCTGCTTATTACTCAGACGTCTGACTATATAGATTTTTGATCAGAACGATTTAAATTTCACTTAACTAATCTAAGTTTTTTGGCCGCAGCCGGGTTTTTTTTTTATAAAAGACGTGCTGAGTTCTTTTAGTATGTCGACCAAAATAATTTTTCCTTAGATACTCGTACTTTGAAAGGTCTTCTATGCCATGCGACATGCATAGTGGGTTCTTATCTTGTGCGGTTTTAGTTCAAAGCTCGCAGCGTTAATTTGAAAGAATAAGGTAAAAAAAGGCAAAAGCATTTTTTTCGTTAAAAATTCGTAACTTTTTATATTTTAGTTTTTTTTGGTTAAGAAGAGTTTGTCTTATTTCTTAAACTGTCATCTTAAGAATATCGCAAAACCAGAATTTCACCTCTGACAAGATCCCTTTATGAAGATCGTATCGTATATACGGATAAAAAGTTACCAAATATGACAGTAGTATATAAATTTGTCACCTTCTGCAGTCTAAATTGTAAGCTTCGTATGTCTCTTCATAGTTGCTGTCCAGTATGAATTTGTTTGTTAGAATTTTTTTAAAATGATTTTTTAGCTTAGTTTTTTTTATGTCTTGGTATAAAAGTTAATAAATTGCTCTTGAAAGGCTTTTAAATTTCTTAGGAGTAAAGGTTAAGGAAAAAAAATGTTAGATTTTGCTTGTATCGAGTAATATACATATATACCTGTACAATTAATTAAATGACCTTTTTAAATATAAAAATTATAGATGTTAATTTAATTACATCGTTCTTTGTTAACTTTCAGTTGACTATTTTGTTCTAGCAGAAAAATGCATACTTTTACGTAAACAACTAAAATAAACTTACTTACATAACATGCTTACATTCCATTATATATCATAATATCAACTGTTTGCAAACAATCGAAAACTATTCGTAAACTTTTCTACTTCAACATTTTTTACGTGTCTCTTCTTCACTTATTTTTTGTTTACAAAACTTTGTGCACTTTAGTTTATTACCATAAAGTATTTCGTAGCAGGGAATTCAACTGATATAGTTTTCCTCTATTTCTGAAAGAATTTTCGTAAACATTTTCGGTTTTTTTTTTCCGTTTGACGTTTTTCACCTATAGTACTTAGAAAACGATTGTATTTCTAATTAATTGCAGTTTCTTTAGCTTCCCTTTCGGAAATTTTAAACCAAATACGCTAAGGCACAAATAAAAACTTCTTATCTCTCGCTGTGTTTGCTACTTTACGTGAAATGCTGCGCCTACGCTATGCTTGCTATAATGAAGCACTTTATTTTGCTACGGTATTGCTTGAAATAAAGCGTTTTTTGGAAGCAATAGGTATAGATATTATGAAGCAGAAGTATTTGATTTTAAGTGTGTAAAAAAGGCATAGTATACAATTAAATCAGGGAAAATTAATTTTTTTAAAATAGAAATCAATGTTTTTTCCATTCTGTAACTTTGTTTCCAATAAACTTATCGATTTATGGCATATTTTTTGAGTATATGTATTACCAAAAAACCTCTTTCGATCTATTGTAACGGGCATCAGATGTAGAAATGGCTCCATCGGATTTTATATTCTAAATGGAAAATTTCCACTAAACTGTATCTTTTGAGCAAATATTTGTTGACAATATTTTCTCAAACAACAAAGCATAAATAAAATTATTTTTAAATAAATTGGTCAGTGTCAGGAGGAGCACTTATTTATTGTTTGTCTTGTTAATGTTTTAATTTTGTTTTTGTTTACATTCATTGAAGTGTATGTATGTATATGGCATATGCACCTTGTATCTTATTTGCGTAAAAAAGACAAATTAAAAAAATCCTTCACCGAATTAAATTAAATTGCCTTAATAATTCGTATACTATGCTATAAATTATAAAGAAAAAAAAAAAAAAAATAAAAATATCAACCCACGCTCATCTTTTATTGTACGTACGCATAAGCACGACGCTGACTCATTCGAATGAAGCTGTCAAAAATTGATGGAATGCAAATTGAGTAGCGTAAACTTTTGCATAATTTCTGCGTGGAAAATTTTAAATAAAAATGCCAAAATGAATACATATCAAAGATTTATCTGAAGAAAAAACTGAGATGAAATGAGTTAATTAAAACAGTTAATTCGTTTGTAGTCACGGTTTTGTTAAAGTAATCGATTTTAGTGGCTTTTTTTTAAGTTTAATTAATTAATAACTTTTTATGAAAAAAATATTTTGAAATCTAGTTATTAATTTTTCTTGATTTAATTTAGCAAATGTATCCAAAAATATTTAGAGCATAATTTATATCTATTTACAAAATCTATCAACAAGTAATCCGATTCCGATTTCGTTTTGAATGAATTTTGATATTTTGAAATTTTTGTTGAAGTAACTTTCCCAGATTTTTCTGTTTTTTATCTATAAAAATTTGTATATTTTCATTACTTCGTGTACTATCTACAGAGCAGATTGTAAGCTTTCAAGACAAGCGCCGGATCTTCCTTTTTTTTATTTTTTTTGTCCAAAGAGATTTATTTATTTTAAAAGTCATCATATTACTTTATTTTAAATAAAAAATATGTAAAATTATATATATAGTATATATAAAAAAATGTTTTTTCAATACCGAGACTTCCTTAAAATTGTTTCACGGTCTTTAGTTTCTCTACACTCACAAAAAGTTCTCAGTTTACACTTTTTTGACAACATTACAATACTGGACAGAGAAAAAAGAGAAAACATTAGATACACTCTAGAGAGCCTACGAATTAGACAACATTACAAAACAGCAATGAACATAAAAGAAGATTTTGACAAAATTAGTCTCAGTTACAGTGTGGTGCTATAAAGCTTATATTCAAATTACTAATTTTTGTTATTTTAATTTTTAATTTAATATTTTTGTAAATTCAAATAATGTTTTTCTTGCTGTAAGTTTTTGATATTAACCAAAAATTTGTACCTATATGAATGTTTTTTTTAATGTAAATTTTCGTTAACAGTGTGATGTAAATATTCAATAAAGAATTTTGACATACCCCTGAGGATGCTTAAAACCCATAAGCGAAACGTCGGGTGAACAAATGAATTTAACATTGTTTTATTCATAAAATCTAAATTGACCTAACAGCCTGTTTTTCAACAAAGAAAAAACCTTTTCAATTTATAAAATCAAATATATTGGTCAGATATTATTCATATACACTTTTTTTATTTTTCTTCTGAACATAAAACAGCTTTACTTTTTCTGGTTCATGTTTTTCGGTTCTCATTTTAAAATTCTGCTTTGTATCTTTTTTACTTTGCTGCTATAAATTGATTAGTTTTTGTTTTTTTATGCTTATTTTGTTTATCGTCATTATGTTCATCACTTGTCTACAATTTCCAACTCATTTGTTAATTTTGTTTTGCCTGTTTTCTTCTCATATCTTTTTTCGTTAACTTCATAAGTCTGTAGTTGAAAGCAGAACCATAATTTTTAAGCCATAAATTTGGTACTTTTGTAATGTTAACGAAATAAGTCAGAAGAGCTGTCATAGCCCATTAGATTTTATTTGTTTTGCTTCATTTTCGAAGCTTGGCTAATAGAGTAAAAAAAAAATGTACAAATATATAAAGTACAATTCAACTTTTTTCGTAGTGTATGTTGGTCTCTAAGGGTTAGCAGTTAGCTAGATTTATTTATCTGCAGTTTTGCTTAAAAAAAAATGAGAATAATTCGTATTGCGCTTGAAGATAGCGCTACTTCAAGTTCTGTTTGAAGCAAAACTTATCCACGCGATCTACACTTAAAAGTCCGTTCGCCATATTTTTCATAATATGTCACAATACTCAGATATATAGTTAGATCAGATATATAGATTTGTTATCTGATTTCTCTCAAAATGTATTTGTAGTAATTCTGAGTAAGTTTGTAAGTTATTTTCTTCGTCTTTCAGGAAGGCAATAGGAAGAACTTGGAACTAAGTTTCCATTTAAGATAAAAAATTATTTTATTAAATGTTAGTGGTAAATTAGCTCTAAGCTGTTCTGTTTGGGCTCCTGGAGAGTGATTTATTATGCCAATATGTATCAATACACAAACTTGTCGGTTTCTATAGTATGAACGAAATATCAATGTTGATTGCTCTTCGTTTGGCTTCTTATTTAATCAAAATATGGTTCGAGGTTCTTCATCAAAAGTTTGAAAATTTTGTATTTTTTGTTAAAACAGAGTCTTTCTCGCGTAAGTATAACCCGATAGCTCCAATAGCTATGAAAATTATAAGTATGAGGAAGTTGTCCAAATAGAAGCAGTAATTTTTACTTGGGACTACCTGCGTCTGTAAATGCTAAAATTTCGATTGAAGCAAATATTTAACTATGAGGAAATGGTAACAATTTGCATGATGGTGATGGTGAGGATGATGATGATGGTAGTGATAATGATGATATAAGTGCTGATACAATGCACTATAGGATATTTTTCACTATTTTTTGCACATATATATAGATACTATATCGCTTTAAAAGAATGACTTGAATTACTGTACGAAAAAATAAATAAAAATGTTAAGCGCAATCATTATAACTTCCTGATTATTTCTTCCTTAAAATTACCACATTATTTTTCTTCGACTAAGTAATGTTTTACTTTTGTTACAATAAGCTGTTATTTCCTCTATATGAACTGGTTTTCCAACTTGTATCAGTTGTAGTCTGGTTTGGCATCGTCTGTCTCATCATTACTATCCTCTGTTTTTACCTTTGCCTGTGCGCCAAGTACCAAAGTCTATTTACCAAACACAACACCAACGAAATCTGAGATTCATCCATCTTGGCAGGTTTTTTATTTATTTTATTCACTTTGTAGTATACGAGTAGGTACGTGTATTTATTTGTTCACTAGTCTTATGTTCTCTTTGATTTATTTCTTAGGTTTTTTTTTTCATTTCCAAAAGACCTGTTGATCATCTGTTAGTAAGGTTTGTCGCATTTTTCCACTGCATCTTTTGCTTCTTCTCCTTGATTCTAAAACTACAACTTTGTTGTTGATATGATTACCAAACAAAAACTTTACGCTTTAGACCACAACAATAATGATAATAACAACATCAACTCATATGTATAGTGTCTTTATATGCTTCTTTTTCTTGTTTATTTGACTATGCATGCAGCAGCTGTTGCAGCTGGTATTTCTTGTTTTCATGTCGACCGAAAAGTATGCAATCGTTTTAGTTTTAGTTAATTTTTTGTTTTTATCCTTTTCGCTTTGAATAGTGTTCCTGCAAGCTGCCGTGCAGTTATATGTTGAGCAAAAAGTTTGAAACGTATTTTATATGTAAGGTGTCCCAAAATCCGTTGTGAGGAAGATTATCTTAATAATCAGCCGCTTTTATTTTAGACATAGCTTTCAAAAAATCACTTTATATTTAGAATCTCTGTATTAACGTTTGTAATATTTGAAACAAAATTTTACTGAATAAATAAAGTGATTTAATTAATTAAATATCTAAACACTAGCGATAATGTGCCAACCGAAAAGCAATAAAATTCAGTCTACACTATCTCATTTTGTGAAGATTTATGAGTATATTAAGATAACCATATTAACTGCGTGGTCTTAAATAATACGCCAACAGTTGTGTTTTTAATGTGTCCAACCCGTGGCAATTTCATGATGATTCATATGTACAAGTCAGAGTTGCCGAGATATTAATAGATTATGAGGCTCACATCCAGAAGTACGTACAGGTTGGACATCTCCAGTGAACGTTATATTTTACTTGAAAGCCGCAATGCTAAACATTGCAGCAAAACTATTGTTGTTAAACATTTGTGATATGTTTTTCTAAGTTTTTTTTGATACTCTATTAAATATTTTTCGACATTTCCCGACTCTTGTCAAAATATTCGAAGCCTCCAGACTCTTATTGAATAATTTTTGAAACTTTCAAGTTTATAACGACTTTTCCGGTACAACTATTTTTCAAGTTTTATCGATTCTTACGTTGCTAGCTACATTTTGACTTGAAAATTTCCAAAACCAAGAAAATCTTTTGAATAAGACGAACACCTTTTGGTTTTGATTCAAACTATGTCACTCTAAGGACACTAAAATTCAAGCAAATCAAAATAAATTTCCAATCAATTGCCATAGAAATCAGTCACTAAGAAACTGAAAACTTGACTATCCCCCGACCACGTCTTCTTAACTAGAGATGCTGCTAGCACCGAATTCAAAAACTCTTATTTACTAAAAACAGTGTTTGCTATTAAATTAAAGCTATTCGTTTCTACCGAATCGATAACTGGGTTGAGCACTGTAGAAATATTGTAAATTTTCGAATTTTTAATCTGATAAAGTCTACTTTAACTGTTAAAAATAATGTGAAAATGAAGTCGTAATTTTTATATATTGCTTTTTATTTTTAAATCGGTTTTAAAGAAAAAGTTAATTTTTAAATCTAATAAATAGTTTAAAAATTATTAATGCTCTCGGGTAGTGACATATTTTTTTTCTTAAAGTTGACTGTTTTGACGATAAATCCATAACCACCCTCTATATTTTATCGATATTGGTATCGTTAGTTAAGGTAAAGATCTAAGCTTAAAATCTTAATCAATCATGAAGACGAGTATATAAGAATGGAAAGGGCAAATCCATGATTACATTTATCTCATAATTCTGTAACGGATGTACTGATTTCGAAAATAATGACACCATATTATAGATAATCACAGGTGCTATAATTATGGCCAAGTTTCCCGTTTTTATTAAATGTCCAATTTGCCAATATTTGGTGCAAATGTTCAAGTGTTAAAAAATCATTAATGGAACTGACATTTGGGGATTTTCTTGCCATTAACGTTTACGTCATAACCTCTCTTAAGCGACCCACTAAAAATTTTGGGAATCGCATTTAAAATACTTCTTAATTTGAGGCTTTAAAGTTTATATCGTTCTGTGAAATTTCAAAATGTAATGGATACATGCCGAAAGACTGGTATTTTGGGCATATAAGCCCAATTTTTACTTTTTGCTGTTACATATTAATCGTAAATATATGATTGGTAGCAGTCTAGATATGTGTATATCAGTGATATGAAGTTACTCAATTCTTTTTAGATTCAGCCGCATATATAAATATCTAAACTTATTTCGTGTCTGTTTCGTAATTGGCGCTTGATAGTCTGAATAGCTTTAGACCCAATCAATTAATTTTTAAAATTCATTGGTACCCACCCATCCTTATTATTTCTTCATGTAACAAATTTGTTTTTGAATTGTATTACTTTTTCTAACTGATATTTGTAACTGATATCATTCTGAGGCTTCTATAAAAAGAAAATGAAAATACATTATTTATTTATTAGGTTTCCTTAGGTTACTTGTCTCAGTCTTGCCTTGTATCTTCATACTGCTCGAAATATGATAAACGCTATCATCTACATTTTCGCCTTTTTTTTGTTTATTTTCATTTTATTGTGGGTTTTTTACTTTTTCTGCGTTTGCTTTTGGTTCTCTGCCACGTTGTAACTTATTTTTGTTGATTTAACCGTGCCTTCATTTTATAACTGATGCATATAATTTAGTCATTTTCAACTATGTTGTTGTTTTATTGCATTCCAATTTTATATTTCATTGTATGGTTGACGACGCGTTGATTAGGAAATTGTTTGATAATTGAAACGTTGGGTTCTATTTTTAAATTGGTAAACATTAGACCAACAAGGACCGAATTGTTAATTTTGTCTACACTTCAAGATTTTAAGAAACTCGACACACATGAAGTCTTTTGGTCAAAATATTTTATGAAATCAGACAGCAAAGACCTTTTTATATAATCATTTCAATACTATCGATATAGCATATTAAATTTAAAATATTTTTAATTCATATATAAATTACTTCATATGGTTAAGATTTCAATAGACGATATCTCGTAAGGGGAGCATATTAATAAAAGGCGAGAAGATAAAATGTGGATAAGATTATTTCTATATTAAATACTCGCATTGCATAAGAAACAAATCATAAAAAACTTTCTGCTTAAGGATATTTTCCTCATAACAGGATTTTTCGCGCGTTTAAATAATAATATCTTGAAATCCTGCCGTGTGGAAAACGAAAACGAGACTTCATTTAGCATAAAATGTGGACACGGTGCGTTGAAGCGCGAGTTATTTAAAAATGTTGACACCTTTTCACATCTAGTTATTCCTGTTTAATATCCTTAGAAAATTTTTCATTAAAATTTAAGGTATTTGAATCATAGCAGTGTATTGTTCTTGCAAAATTTAAAAACCAAAACTGAAATACCAATACTAATTTTCATCGACAGTTATATGATAAAACTTATTCTCGGTCAAGAAAATTGGGCCTAAAAATAAAAGCGAAACACTTTATAATCCAAGTCCCTGTACATTATTTTATAAATATTCTTGCATAAAATAAGTGATAGACCTGAATTTACAATTTTCGGCAAGTTCTGAGACTGGTGTAGTTTGATTCGGGTTGTCACTTATGTATGTTACAGCCTCCCACTAGATAAAAATGTCAACTTAAAAGAAATTTGATTTGTTGATTAATTCGATTTTGTTAACGCCTTTTTAAAATGTGTTAATCTTTTCATTCGCTCGTTTGCACGACCTACCCTAAATGCGCCAATGCAAAACAAAAGCTAATAACTATTTTAAATAATTATTCTCTATAGCATTTTGTTTCAACTGCTAGAAAAAAAATTGTCTAATATAAAAAGAAAAATATTGAAATTCCCAACACGCACGCAATGTAAATTACAAATAAAAAAATATTATAAAATGTTAACTGCAGCCATTTGTATAGTTAATGCTTTTGGTGACAAACGAATGGATGATGATGACGATGACAGCAAATAGACAAAGCTAGACATTTCAAAAAGCCTATAACCTACATCACTCTTGTTGCCAATTAAAGCTTAACTTTAATATGACACTTAAATGCATTCATAGTAGCGAAATGTAACGCAATTGCTTGAAACCGCTAAATAAATTTGTTGCATACTTTTATGCTTTGTGCACTAAGCAATGTGTGTTGGTATGCGTTAACGTTCATTAAAACAAAACAAAAAAGACGTGACTGCGTCTGTGTACTGTTGTTGCGGCACACATTAAAGTACATTTGTGGCATTGAATGCGTGCGCTGCGCTTGATTTAGTTATTATGTAGATTTGTATGACATGTTCGCGCTCTTTATGTATGTGCGTATCTTTGCATTATGGTGGACCTTACAAAAAATAAAATAGCGAATTTGCCACGAGTTTGCCACTAAGTAATAATTCTTTTTTTTATAGCTTTTGTAGCGAATTCCAATTTTCAGATAACTTTTTTGATCAAAAAATTAGTTACTATTTTCATTATTATTGATATATTTGAAAAATACTTTTATGAAAAAATCTTCAGAAGCAGAAATATAAGTTGGCAACTTTTTTGAGCGACTGTAAAGTTCTGAATAATTTTTTCGCCCAGACAAGTGCTGAACCCTCGGACATAAGATTTGTTGCTAAAAAGTTCGTAAGCCACAGCTTTGTCAATATACGAGTAGTATAGATGTAAGTCGCCATTTCGAAAATGAATTGCGTAATGTGTACGATTAATTCTTTATGACTTGTAAACTATTTATTAAAATTTAAATATGAAATTAAAAAATTTAAAAATAAGGTCACCCTCATTTATGAACATACTTAAGCTGGTGTGTGGGCTATACCATACACTTTTGTTAATGCGTTGTAATCATTTTAAGCCAATTATGCGCCACTTTTGGATCGCGTGTGAAAGTTAAGTAGCATTTGATGGTAGATTTTCCAAAAGTTTCATTAACAAAATCGGCTGAAAGAACTACAAAGTGACAAGGTGCTATTTTTAAATTTGAAGAAGCCACAATATGGCCTGACTAATACTAATAAATAGCGGTTAGAAGTAATGAAAAATGTAGAAAAAAATTATCTGTTATAATTTTATTTTTAATAATTTTATTTACAAATGTAATTAATGCATATTCTATCGCTCAGTTATATGTGTGATTCATAAAATGGCCACCATTTTTACGTTAGCAAATACAAACTCTTTTTAAAAGGTTACAGTTCTTAAGCGTCGGATTTCGTATCGAATGTTTGGAATCTCTAGAGTTTTTATTTTCGTAATGAAGTACTGGCCTTAACCCATTTTCTCAAGTAAAAAAAACGGATGGCGTCAAATCACGAAGCATAAACAATTGCGGCAGTTTTTAAAATTATTCGTTTACAGACAAGTCTTCGCAGGAGGTTTATAATCTGCCGAGCAGTGTGCACAGTGGCTCCAATCTGTTGGAACAATGCTTCTTGATTGTCTTCAACTTGGTGACATTAATTATTTTCATAGGAATTGAGATCGATAACTATTACAGTCATAAGAACGCGCCAAAGACTGAATTATTGGGGATGCAATTGATCTTGATGTAGTTCTCTCAGAAGCTTAGTACCCCACAATCTGCAGTTTTGTTTGTGGATGAACTCTTTTCAAGAAAAATAAGTCTCATCATTCATGCTCAAATTGTTTCAGAAGCTGTTGTTTGAGTTTGAATAATTGTTCTTTCACTGGATCAAAACAATTCAATGTGTTTTTTACCTGTTGCTGAACATCATACGTAGCTATTTTAATCTCCAAGAAATGCTCTATATAGCCTCAAAATGTATCAAACAGTATCTGTAAACATCTATTTAAACGGTACCACGCCCACTTTTTTCCAAAGCTATCTAGTATTACATTTATGTTCCAGTTAAAAACTGATAAATTATTTTCTGGTCTATGGTAAATTCAGTTTTATTGCATCCACCCTTTGTGTTTGAAAATCATGAATTCGATTTTTTTCCCGATAATTCGTTAGGTATCGTTGGCTACACTACCTAAGTCGCATACGAGCGTGCCATAAAATCCATGCATTTTTTTGTTCAATCTCTTTTGTGTCTAAATTTATGCTTCATAGTTTCTCTGCTTTTAATGCTGTTTAAAGTATTTTTTTTAGCGTTTATTTAAGAAACGCTGCACTTGCACTTATTTTACACATCTTCAAAGTTGCTTTTGTTAATGATAGCTTTTAAAATCCATTCTCCAATCTTGTTTTTTTTTTTTAGTCATCAGAGAAAAATAGTCCCCTAGAAATATGCAACATAAAATGTTGCAAATTGTTATGCTATGCCATACATTGAAACGCTAAAGGAAAAAAAACCACTTGGAATGTTATGGAAAATCATAAAAATATATAGACCCATTCACCCAGCAAACATTTGAAAAATCTTGATCCACATTTACGGGGAAGAAGACGTACATACATAAAATGAAACAATAAGTCTGAGTCCTCCGATGACGTAGTAACATATTTATTTCGACCTCAGCAATAGTCGTATAAAACTCTTCCTTATGATTTATACGTTCGTTATACGAACAAACAGTCGATCGGAGTCATCGCTCGCCATCAAAATTATCACCTCGCTGATTGAAATTTGACTCTTCTGCGATTCAATGTTTGCTTGGCATATACAGATACAAACTTGCCACATCAACTCATACTAGTGCACGCTTATCACTTACACACACATATGCATTTGTTGACACACACAATCACATACGCTGTATGGATTTCATTACATTATCTACAGCCTCGTTTTTTCGAGTTGAATTTCAAGAGTTTGTTTTCATGCATATATGTATGTATGAATGTGGTTATGATTATGTGGATATTTGTATTTGATGGTTGATGTGTTAATGCATCCTCTGTATTCCCATATGTTTCTGTTGATACAAAAATACAGGCTCTGCATATTTTATAAGTAAACCAAAACAACATAATTCTAGAAGAGCTTCACTACTAGAAACTAAAAAAAGTTCAATAATGCAATTTTTGATTAATTTCTATAGTCTGTAACTCTGCTGGCACTCACGGTTAAAATATCTTGATGAAGTGCTAAAATAATTGTCATCAAAAGTTTAAAATGTGTTGAATTCATGACTTTTTAGTTAAGGTAATTTTGCCGAATCAGATGGCAACCCAATGTTTCATTATAAGTATAAAACTACGTAGTAACTAGTAAACATATATTGTGTATCGTATGCAGTTAAAGAAAGTCGAAAACAAATGGTAATGGTGGATTTTAAAATATCTACTTCACATGTTTCCTGAATCAAAGATACGGACTGTCTTTTCTACTCGAACCTGGTAGCATCGACTGTCTTGGCTGAAGCAGTCTTCCCTTCACTCGATGTGTCCGAACCAATTCAGTCAATAAATGTTCTCCTTTTGAACTAAGAGTACTAGCTCACAGATTGTTCGGTTGAATCATTTTCTCCATACAACGTCGTCGCGTGCAGGACCAAATAAGATATATAGACTGTTCAATAACTCGAGTCCATGCAAAAAAGCTTACAAAGCTAACTCTCTTTTTTTTCTCCAATAGTTCTCTTATAGTGCAAAAGCCGTAGATTCGCAAATGCGTGCACGGAATACAACAAACACTAAATGTTTTTGTTGTTACCGTTGGTTTGTGTTTCAAAGTACGTTCTTTGTGCTTTTTGTCTTGTGCATAATTTTATATTTTTCGCTTAAAACATCCACAACAACTGTGTATTAGAGCCAAGTGGAGTCAATGAAGTCAAAGTTTACCCACCTATGACTTATACGCCACCACAAGTCCGATGAATCCAAAAAATGCTCTTAATTTCTTTTATTAATTAAATTTTTGTTTGGCGCACCCTGTATCATATACAACTTCGTTTATACATATATATAAAAAAAAATTCATGCGCTTCCACTTGAAGTAAGCTCAAATTTCTTGTGCTAGCTGGTTTTTTTTTCCAATTTTAACAGATTTTTCGACTTAACGCCAGTTGGTTTTGCAAGTGACGCCGCAAAGCCTGTCTTTTTGTGTCATAATTTGTATGTATTTTTTTTTTTTTGTTGTTTTTGTTGTTTTTGTATATTTTGTTCATTGGTTTTAACTGATTAAACAGACAGCAGCAACAAAAGCAACAAATAAACAAAAAAAAAACTGAGACCGCTTGGCTTGACCTAGTTTGATGACGATGAAGGCGCAAATTGTGCAGATAAATCAGCTGTTATTTTAACAGTATTTCTTATAACATTTTGAAGTTTTTTTTTATCTTTTGGAACTTTGTTTTCATTTTTCTTTAAGACATCATTAAAACGGCAATGCGTCTGACGGACAGTCACATTGCCTGAAGCTTTGGAATTATTGACAGCTGCATTGCTGCTCACGATTTCGTATTCTTGTTGAATTGATTTATTTTTGCTGCTAAGACCAACTGAGCGTTTGAAAAAAATTTTTCAGAGGGACTCCCAACGTTTTCCTTTATTTTAAGTATGTTCTTTTTCTGAATATGTTTTTTAGATGTAAGGTTTACCGAATCTTATTGATGTTATCTTCAAAGATATTTTGTGTTTAAATGCAAACTAATAACTTAAATATTTGCTTCAAAGAAATCTCTTCATCAACACTCTTTGCAGACCTCTGCTGCAGTTTTTGTTGTTGTTTTATATTTTTTGTTGCTTTTGTTGCTACGAACGAACTATTGCGCTACTTTACGTGTAGATAACATAAATTTCTCATTGTTCTGCTTGTTGCCGCGCCGCGGTTAACTACTTTCATGTGCTCCCATAAAATTTAACCATGCTTTTGACTTGAAAATCCAGTTAGTTGAACTTTTCACAACCTAGAGAGATCGTTAGCTTGATACATACTATGTATCCAACCATTCCAACATAGTAATTTTATCTTACTTTAACATTGGACTTTTCAGCTCTTTATGTATTCAGTATTTTTCTTTCGTTTTCCTTTGTTGCTATATTTCGTAGTGTAACATTTTCTTTGCTATTCGTAGTTCATGGATCAAAGTCGTTACTTTTTCAATTGGTTAGTTAGTAACTTAGTTGTTTTTTTTTAATATGATAACATGATTGTAGTCAAAAATGTAATGAAAATTTGTGTGAAAAAAATTTATTTGGAATATTCTAGCACATATATCATGAATCCAATTTTCGGTTAAGTTTTTCAACCGTTATCAAAATTATATGCTTGAAAACGAAATTTTTCAATTTTCAATCCATCTTTATAATTTTTATTCTCTGCTTGATTGAAATCAATAAATAATTACTTACTTAAAAGATATATTTTTCAAAGCAAAAGTTTATTTTTTTAACTAACTATTTAACTTTATTTTATTCACTTGTTCGATTGAAAATTTTCAATTGAACTCCATGGTTGACATTTTAACCGCAAGTTTATAAACTAAGCTACTTATTAGTTCGATCGAAATGCAGTAAGAACTTTGATCACTTTACAAATCTCTTTAGATGCTCAGACCATTTTGTTTTTGGCGTTGCATCTACCAGCATTTTGAGTATTTTATAATTTATTTTAGTATGAACTAAATCGATGCTTTTCTTTATTTACTTTCAGGTAAGCAAACCAGTTGCATTTGTCAAGTCTTAAATTCATTGGTAAGTAGTTAATTTATTAAAGAAGCATTTATGGTTTTAGATTCAAAAAAATCCTATCCAATTTCGCAAATAATTATGTTATTGCCATTTTCATAATTATGAAATCCTTAATTTTTGCTATGAACATTGCTCTTTTTTAATAATGAAGTATTTTAAATGTTGATATTTGTTTAATTTATGAATAATTATCATATTACCATTTTGCTTTTTAAAATTAAATCTTATAAAAATTGAGAAAAACTACAATATAAAAAAAATCGCTCGATCAGTCCTGTGATCATTATATGAGAAAAATGCAAATGTTACGTCAATCGATAAGAGTAGTTTTGAAGTAAACGTGGTCACCGATTTAAAAAATACCTTTTTGAGAAAAATGTTAGGTGCGCAACTAAGTTCTCGCTGTTTTTTGTTAGAAGTTGCAACTTTATTGTCAAAAAATAGTTACAGATGAATCAATCAAAGTATTGTCCATTGCTAGATACCACTTTTCCCCATCTTTCTGGTAGAGCTCGAATGCCATCTCGGTAGAAGTGTTCGTCTCTTGTGGCTATCCATTATTATCGTGCCTCTGTTCGTATTGGGGTCATTTTTCACGCAGTGCTCTGCTCAATCGCATCAGTTGAGTTCGGTACCGTTTCCCAGTGATGGCTTCAATCGGTTTTAGAAGTTCATAATAGATTACACCGACCTAGTCCCTCCAAATTGAAGGTTTTTGGCCTTCCTTCACGTGGTCGATCGTCGATGTCATGGTCTTTAAAGCGACGAAACCAATCTCGGCACGTTGTTTCGCTCAGAACACCATCTCCGTAAACTTTTTAGAGTCCTCGATGCGCGTCAATCGCCGTTTTCTTAGATTGAAAGAAGAAAATCAACACCTCCCGCAAATGACGATTATTTGGCACAAAATCAGTCATTTTCGAGCAACCACAAACAGACTATGAAAACACAAAATCTTAAAAGAGTCAAATCGGTTTGTTTACCATATGTTTAGACTGGATTCATAACGTTTCGATATGAACCAAATCGACCAGCTCTTACCGCTAGCGCCATCTATTGACAAACAGCGAGAGCTTAGTTGCACACCTAATACGATAAATTTTTTGTTGAAAAAATTAAAGATTCGTCTGTAAGTATAAAAAATATATAACTTCTAATATTGGTACAGTAACAAATAATACAGTTTTCGGAAGCATTTCTCAAATGAAAGTCGTACCATATTTAATTCAATTTCATCCACGAAATAGCGATTCCTTTGAGTAATGCCCTTTAATAATTGGAAACAAATGAATATACTGCGAATGTGGAATGTGTGCAATGACTTAACAGACAGCTCTGGCTTAGTTCGTCTAAAATGATTTTTTTTTTTTGTCCAATGGAAAGTAGTATAATAATAATACTTTTATTCCTATGAATTTTAGATGGCTGAGTTCTAATGTGCTGTCCATTTTGCCATGCCAGTTAAAGAAATATGAAATTTCTGCGTTTTATAGGTGTCTTGCCTTGCGAATTAGTGATAATTTCTTGAGGTTGCTATAAATTTGGCGCTTTGATCCTAAAAAGGAAAGTGATATAGAACTTTGTGAAAATCTGCAGTTTTTATCAGTTCTTGACTTATCACTCTTAAACTGTGCATTTTTCGATATTATTGGATATCACTACTTTTTAAAGTAAATTATATTTATACGCAACAATTTAATAATATATCTACTAACCACAGTTCTGGGGAGCTTCATATAATAATTTTTTAAACATGTTTTGAGACCCACTGTAAAATTACACAATTTTTTATGTACAATTTAAGCTATCGGCACACTTAAAACAGAAAAATGGTTGGTTAAAGGAAAATTTTAATTTTTATGCAACCATTGGCATTATTCTTCTTTTTTCACTGATAACTTCAAAGAATCCCTATAAAAACGGTTTAAATCTGTAATTTCGATTAACATTCGCTGAATTTCACAATACTTTTGGCTATATTTTCGAACAGAGTAACTAACCTGTTCACATTTTTCCGATCATAAGCATACACACGTATGTTCATGTGTTAGTAAACTCATTTAAATATTTGCGAATAATATTTTTCCTAATGAACCTAATTAAATATTCGTATAGTTGTTGTGCAGTAACGGTTAATTGATTTTTATTATTTTGTAAATTTGTTGATTTTAAATTTTCTGCATTCGTTTCGCTTCTTTTTTCATAACTTTTTCATATGCTTTCGCTTTATTGCCTTGCCATATTTGTTACTGCTATTGTTTTACATTTGTATAATCGCTGTTTAACTTACCTGACCGCACAACCCTCTGTGTCCGTTTGTTTGAAAAATATTCCGCTAACAGTTTACAAATATAAAGTTGTAAAAGTTTTATTACAAAATTTATCAACTCTTCATTTATTTGCTCAACCAGACTCTAATAGGACTCAAAAATCACCAAAGTGATTAACTTTTAAATACATAAGAGACAAAAAGGGGAAAAAACTATTCACGAAAATCTATTTTTCGTTTTCGTAAGCGTTCACAAGTTTTCTTAATTTATTTCTTTCTTCAAATACGTACTTTCAATGCATAACTCTATTTAGAGTTAACCACATTGGCTTTCATACACCAAATGTATTGTAAACTACTTGAAATGTACTTGCCCGCTTTTTATTTTCATTGTTACAAAAAAATAACACGCTTCAGCACTCTTTTCAAATTGTGCCTCTTACCATATGGTTCCAATGTCTTGATAGTATATATATGTATGTGTACATATATAATTTGTTTACAACAACAATGTACTCGTACTTAGTTGCATTTATTTCCATTAACACCGCTTAGGTAAATTAATTTAAATTTAAAAATAAAAGTTGTCTCTTGTTGCAAAAACAATTTAAATGTTTTTGAGTGAAAGGTGATTGTTTCAAAATACTTTAGTTTGGTTGCAAAGTTTTCACTTAGATCAGGTCCATCAGTTTCATTAGATTTTAAAAAAAAATGTTATGTTCCAGACGATTTCTTTATACGTAAAAAAGACTTAAAATTCAAAATAAAGGGTGTTTTTTTAAGAGGTATAGAGCTTCGAATTGAAATAAAACACAAGAAAATCGTTTTAATGTCCATCAATTTAGCTTTATTGGAAGGATAATTTTATGCCATTAATGTTTAAATATGATTTCGGGCATGTGGCCGCCGCGGCTGGCTCGAATAAAGCCAATTCTACAGGTCCAATTTTGAACCACTTTTTCGAGCATATGGGGCCGTATGTCGGCAATAACGCCACGAATGTTGGCTTCCAAGTCCCCTAACGTTTCTGGTTTTTTGGCGTGGACGAGCGACTTCACATATCCCCAAAGAAAATAATCCAATGGTGTCAAATCACACGATCCAATTTGTTCTTTGAAGAGTTAAGTTAAGTTAGTAAGTCTCATAAATTAATTTTTTGCAAATTCGTTTGAAATATTTATATAAGGCAATTTTGACATAGTACAGTGGCAACGCAAAATAAATGTGCGCAACTTAATTTCAAAGGAATAACTTTATCGTTTTTTACAACAGACGGTTTTTTCGTCTGTCGAGAAATAAACAATAATATACATATATTCATTTTTAAATAAATTTACACCTATGTTCGGTTTATAAATATCGTTTAACTTTGTCGTAGTTGTTTCTGAGAAATTCGAAGGGTTCAAATAATCATATGTTATATACTATTGGAAAGGATATTCTACGTAGACTTACTAAAGCTAATATATTTATTTCACTTCTATAATTAAAATTACTTGCAAAAAATTTTTGTGGATAACCAAGGACCTTTTAGCAACGATTAAATAAATTATTATCTCACAAAAATATACCCTAAACTTTTATTTATTATATATATATGTTTAATGTGAAGAGTGTTTTGGACAAAATCCATAAGTAAAAGCATCTCTTTGCGAATGTTAAGTAGGCGCTCTAAATTGCACTGGAGACTAACCAATATTCTCGCTCATATGCATTTTATATGAGACAATTTAATTTCAGCTGTTTTAGTAAGAGTGCAAGCAAATAAAAATCAAAACTTGTAAAGAGCGCAAATGAAAGCATTTACTTCCACAAAACCGAAGGCACTTAACCCTCACAGTGTGAACACTTCCCCCATTTCTTTATGACGTTTTCATATTAATTGTTCCTTGAAAAATTTAGATTAAAAAAGTAAAAAAAAAATAAAAGTAATTAAAAAATACATACACTAATTAAAAGAAACAATAATTAAAAGAAACAATAATTAAAAGAAACAACAATTACAAATAACAATAAGTAAAAGAACATTTTAAAAAAATATTTCAAACCTATGACGATAAAAAATGGTGATCTCCATAAAAATGTTCGTTTCACGGAACATTCGTCCCCATTCGGAACTTCACTCAAAAAAATGTATTTATGTGAGTTGGCGGAACAGAAAAGGTTTTGAAGATTTCGGGGAATGCAATTTTGATATAAAGGAGTGTTTTTTGTCGAAAAAATTTTTAAATTATCATAATTTAGCTCAATACACTGAGTCCACTTTTTTTCCAATTTTTGGATCAATTTGAAAAAAACAATTCTTCTAACCCTGCTCTAAGCCAACCCTTTTTCCGCCAATTTCTTTCTTCAAGGTTGGAAACATGAAAGAGTAAAAAGGCCCCAAATCTGGAAATTGTTCTGTCTGCATGCTTGTCTACCTGTAGAAGTTACGCTAACGAGGATATTAAGCAAAATAATACATATAATGATATTTTGTAAAACGTTTACATATCGTGCGGGATTGAAAATGGGTGAAATTGGTTCTCGGACCGCCTACTGCACATAAAATTTCACAAACGAAATGTTTGGAATTGGCACCACACAAAAAGTGCACCTCGACATTAGGGACAAGGATAAACTTTGAAACGCTGCACTGATGAAGTTATGTATGGTAGCGTAACTAAATTTCACATCTACATAAGTACATGTATTTTGAATGGTTCATGTTGTGTCATGTTTATCTCAAAAACCAGACAACACAATGATTTATTATCTGATTAGGTTTCAGTGTCGAAGACTACATAATTAGGGTATGTACAAAAAAGTTGAGCTGATTTTAAATTTGAAATAAAAAATAGTAATAATGATTTTTAAAAAAAGTCTTATACTATTCCTTAAAAAAAAAAATTTAAAAAAAACTTAAAAAAAAAAATTTTAAAAATACTTAAAAAAAAAAATTTTAAAAAACTTAAAAAAAAAAATTTTTAAAAAACTAAAAAAAATTAAAAAAAATTAAAAAAAATTAAAAAAAAATTTAGAAAAAAAATAAATAAAAAAAGTCATACTAAAAAAAAAAAAAATTAAAAAAGAAATAAAAAAAAAACAATTTAAAAAAATTTCTTCGTATATCTAGCCAAATCAAAACCTAGTCTTAATGTCGACAAAGTCAAATCTTGATAAAAAAGAAATATTGATAATGAAAAAATCGTACAAAGTTGAAAAAAAATCGATAAAAATCCGCAAAATCAAAAAAATTTGAGCAAATTGAAAAGTTTGAATAAAATGAAATAAGTCAAAAAAAAATTTTAACTTTCAAAGGAAGAGTTGAAAAAGGTTGACTAAGTCGAAATACTTGAAGAGGTTGAATAAAATCGAAAAAAATTGTAAAATGCTAAAAAAAGTTGATTAAAGGTTGCTCAAAATTAAAATATTAAGTTGGAGAAGCTGAAAAAAGTTGAAATAAAGTTGAAAAGTTTCTTGTGAGACCCATGTCAAGAAGGTTGTGAAGAAAATGGTAATTCGTCATCTTATGACATCTGCCATTTCTCATGTGAAGAAGATTGTGAGGAAATTGGTTGGCCATATTAGTTTTGGATGACATTGTATTGTCAAAAAACGTTATATTTTTACATCGTTGCCTTTGTCAGTGTTACTTTTCATAGCAGTACATTTAACAGCATTACCTTGTATAGTACAGTTAAGATGTACAAACATCATAAAATTTTCTTTATAGAGAATGTGATTCTGGTGAAATCGTTTAAATTAATAGTTCATAATGTCTACCTACTGGGTAATTAACCTTTTATTACTATACACCTAATATGCTTTATGAACGAAAATATTTCGCTCATTAAGGGTTAAGTGGAGCATACAAATGTAAAAAAAATTATCGTTAGTGTGGAGTAAATTGAAGTTTCATCATTTTCTCTTTACAAGTTTCTTCTTTTTTGTCAACTTTTTCACCAATTTTTTTTCTGTTCATTGTTAGTTGCACGACTGACAGCTGAACGTTCGGTAACAACAAAAATAAAGTTGTTCGTGGTTAGTTAAAGTTTGTTGCTATTGAAATTGGTAAAACTAACGAAACGTGATTTTTCTTCTCTAAAATACGGGTATTTTATAGACCACTAAATTTTTATGTTTTCATGTCTTTTTTGTCAGCATGACTCACTAATTTTTTGCTTTTTTCGTTCAAGTTGATTTCATAAAACGTCTCGCTTTTTCACAACGACTTATCACCAAAATCGAAGTGGAATCGTTGAATAAAGTAAAGTTCCTGATCATCAGTTGCTGTGATTTTATTGTGCGTTAAACATAAAGCGGTTAAAATTAAATTAAAGAACTTCAACTTTTAACCTAATCAAAAATCGTGTTTTGAAACGCATAACAACTATTCTTCTAATTTTTATTTTCATTAGCAGTTCAAGACTTTCCTTTGGTTATAAGCTAAAAATCACAATTAATAATTTCAGCCGGTACAAAAAAGTTCACTGTCCGTCTGTCATCATCCCGTAAATTCTTTGATATTGCATTAAATGATCGCACATCGTATATAACAAGTGTTTTTCATTGAATACAAAATTTAGAAAGAAAATTAAACAGCTGAGTGATTTTATTTGATTATTCATACGAACGCCATAAATAAGTGAAATTTAATTTTTACTAAAAAGCTTGCGCTTGAGTTGTGCTACAAAAAAAAAATATCAAAAAATTATTTCTACAGTAGTTGCTATTTAATTGCAACAAACGCTTAACACATTCATATTAAAACTTCTACAGATACGTCGCAGTTGTAAATGTGTTATGCGTCTTACATACGCAACATCAAAATCGTATATGCGTAAGTAAGAGTATACTTCACTAAAAAAAAACACAATAATCACAACTTACATTTCCTTTTACAATAATTTTTTGTTATTACATGGGGAGAAATTTTTATAAATACACTTTCATCGCATAAATTATTTAAACAACAAAAAAGGGTCGAAAATTCTTATTTCAAAAATCACATTGAGTCATTAACTACTTGACTCGCTTGTATTTTAATTTGCTTTAAAAAACATGTCGAAAATTTCGGCAAAAAAAGTAACAAAAATTATGAATAATACAATGCAAAAGTCGACTTTAACATAAATATTTAATTATAAATTAAAATCTTCTACTTTGTGGAAGGTCTCGTTATTTGACTATTTCAAACTTGAAAAAACAAACATCCATCCGAATTACACAAGAGATTAGGTAAAAATGTTGTCACTGTAGTACAAGTTCGCTTGAAAGTCTTTGACTTTTAACAAAAGTTTTCCGATTTAATGGGAGGGGGGCAAAATCATTAAGTCCCAGTTTCTGTAAATGCCGTTTTTTTTGTCAATCGCGTTAGAGTACTGAAACCAGAACTTGTTTGCATTATCTTAGATAAACCGCTCAGTATTATATTTTTCAACTTCGTATTTGGTACTTATCGAAATCATTTGAAATATGTTAAAAATTAAAATGATTTTTATATTTGTAGTATATCAAAATCATATAGTACATATTTTCCAAAGGTATCAAAAATTTTGGTATATGATTTTGCTAGTTAAAAATTATGATATATGTATTTCTGCGTGCATTCGCTATTATTATATAAGATTTTTTTTAAATGCGTTTACATTATTTGAAAAATTCTTTTTACATTTGATCAAGTTAATATTTTAGTTCATGTTCATTCATTTTTTTCACAAAAATATTGACTTATGAAGTTGCTGTGCTGCTATCTCTGAACTGGTTATGTTAAATCAAAATATATTGAAGATATAGTTTATACATAGTAAAATCTAGTCCTTAACCGTCGGAAAACACCGAATGTTAAATTTGGCTTTTAAAAAAAACAATTCATTTTCAACCTAAAACTTTGTTGGTTTTAAATTGTTTATGAAATTAATAATTTTGATGAGAGCGACAAAATCTACAATTTAGGACTAAAATATTATTTTATGGCTTGTGTTAAAACTTGAGCTTGATTAGTTAGGTTGTTCTCGAGATATATTGATTACCGATTTCAAAATATATGGCATTGAGAAAAATGCATTTAAAGTTTCAAAACAGGTTTATGAGTGGTGATTTTTATTTACAAATATGCCCGTATTTGTCGGATCATCATAAAATATATTTTGGGTATTCTCAAAACTTTATACTTCACGGAAATGCAAATATACGGTTTTTTGTAAATTCTAACTGAATATGACCCCTTAATTTCGACATGTGAACATTTTTATAATAAAACTGCTAAATAGCACCATTGATATTTTAAGCAAAAACCTCCTATTTAGGGCACGGTACACTCAGCGTAAAAGTCGAATTCCAAAGTTGAAAATTTAATTTGTGACCTAAAACCGGAAATTTTGAAGTTGAAAATATTAAAAATATTTTCCATTTAATTTTTTTTATGAGAAACAACTCTAATTTTGAAATTGAAAATAACATTTTAAAACTTTAATTCAATCGTAAAGAACTTCAAATCACAAATGAAATCACTTTAAATCAAATTGAATTCTTTTTCAATTCAACTCAAGTATGTTTCTCTTCAATTTAAACATTTTCGGCTTTGGCGCTAAATCATAGCGTTTAAGGTTGAATCAAACATTATATCATTGTACCAAAATATTAATCCAATTAACAGTTTTACTTGATATATTAAGTTTTAAGCAAAATGATTACATCAAAGGATAAAATAGTTTGAACTAAGGTAGATAGATTTCTAAAGTTTACAAAAAATCTCATACCTGACTCCCGCCAATATGTAGTAGTGAAAATTATTAATATTAATGATGA
Source organism: Meiosimyza decipiens (assembly GCA_963680825.1). Lineage (NCBI taxonomy): Eukaryota > Metazoa > Arthropoda > Insecta > Diptera > Lauxaniidae > Meiosimyza > Meiosimyza decipiens. The sequence continues at coordinate 23,651,540 of OY804258.1, read as the reverse complement.
CTGATTCGTCGTATATGTTCTGATGTAAAGAATGATAAGAGACACATTCATGCCGTAGTTAACAATAACAATTTATTGTACATTGATTTGGTAAAAAAATAAAGGGAAATATTTCGTGAAATGTAGTGTAAGTCACGTATGGAATAACCTATATCAAACCATACCATAAAATAACCACATTTCGTTGCATGTTTTCTTAAGATGCCATATTTTATCATACCACATTTTAGCATCATAATTTACCATACCACGCTAATGATTATATTAAAACTTGTTTTTTTTTTAATTTTTGTAAAGAGTGTTACATCTAAATTATGCTACTAACACCATCTATGTATACATAAATGGCAAATTTTAATATAAAATTTTTATTTTTGTTTATTGCTGGTTAATAAAGTTTTTGTTTCCGTTTAACAAAATGTAGCTTAGCTCAAAATGTCTAGTCCACTGTTAGAAAATATTATTTATTTCCGTGTATTCGTTGCCTGCCTATGCGATACAATAACATTTTACATCATATTAGAAAGTTGCTAATTTTCATAAATTTAATACCTACAGTAAAAAAAAAACAATTTTTGTTTCTTTATTGCTACTTAAGTTTCAAAGGGTTAACGTGATTGTTGCCCACGCTATATTGTTACTGGCTGTTACTCCCTTTTGTGTAGGCGGTGGCGTGTGGCGCATGCGCACAGCTGCGATCTGTTGTTGCTATAAAATAACCGGTAGTCCATAGCATTTTATTTTAATTCCCCTCGTGCGTCTTACCATGGCTCTATCAATTCAATTGCTTTAAATGAGGTCTTACACTTTTTATTGTAAATGTTGTTGTCTTTGGTTTTTATTTTATCCATTTTTGATCTCTCTGTCTCTTCGTCCGTCTGTCTGTCTGTTTGTTTTTTTTTCTTTGTCAGTGTTGTGTTTTTTAACTAGGTCAAATTGTATATGTGTGTTTTTTCCATTTATTTTTTTTTAAAGCTTTGGCAAGAAACTCGTTTTAGTCACGTTTGCAATTTTCGTTTATTTAGTGCATTGAATTTGTTTCTTGTTAGCTTTTTTTCCACAATATGCTCGTTATCTTGACTTTGAGATAAAACATAAATTTTTCTTTAAAGTTTTAATTGATTTTTAACTCTATTTACACTCAAGTCGCTTGTACCCAGGTTTCTTTAATTGCAGTGCAATTAAAAATTCAAAACGTTACAAAGATTATTTAATTTTAACAAACTCGCTTGCGAAGGTTAGTGTTGCAACCTTCCGTTTCGTTAATGCTCATATGCCTAAACTATAATTTTTTTCATATTTTTCAGTTGCTGTCCTAGGCTTATGATTCAAATATGATGTTTAAGTTAATTTTGATTAAACTTGTGCGTATGGTAGTAATGATTAAGATATGGCTCGGTTTTAAGTTTATGAAGATTTTACAGAGGCGTGGTACCGCCTTACATTGTATGATGTCATATTTTCCAAGCTTTCGAATTATTGCGTTTGTGAATTTTGATCACAAACGACAATGCAAAAACATGTAAAATGAACCGTATTTCGTGTGAACTAAAACGAAAGATATTAAGGAAAGTTCATAATGACCGTGTAAAAATGGGTAAGGATTATATGGAAAAATTATGATTTTTTAATGATAAGCTTAGAGGACGATGTCTTAATTCATTCTAATTTATTTAACAATAATATTTCTTGCTATGTCTGTTTAAATGTTTTTATTGCTGTTTAGAGGCATTATTAGGTTATATTATTTTATTATCAAATGAAGTTTTTATCAAAGCTATAAAATTAACTATCTTATTTACTCCATTTAACGACTGTGATAAAAGTTTGTGAAACAGGTGTGCTTTAATCGAGTTTGTGAAATGATTGTGTCGTAATTTTCAAAATACATGAAATATATGTTTTTCTATGAAAATTAGATTTCTATCAAATTAGCTAAAATTTGAGTATAATGTAGCTTATATCATCCTGATCAAAAGTTGTTGTTTTTCTGATATCTGCATCAAAAAGGGCATAATCTTAAAAATCTTCACGCGATTTTAGTCTTAAACTGTAATTTGATTAAACATTTTATTTTTTGAATTTGAAACCATTTTAGACAGAACGCTTGATGCAAAACAAAATGTCTAATGTACAAGGTGGAGCTAAAGTAATGTCATAATGTGAATGTTTTATAACTTTTACAAATGGCGTCAAATGTCATTGTGCTTGGCATTTATTTTGTAGACTGATCGAGCAATAGTGAAAACAATCACGACAGAGGTTTTGGAACACAAATTGCCGGGCTATGTAATATACCGTTTTGGCGATTTGGCAAGACTTTTTGAAATCTCCCGTTTTCCACAACAAAACACAAACCTTGCAAGTTTTGAAAGCCAAAAATGAATAAAAAATCACCAAATCGCAGCCAGATGTTTTGCGAGAAACAATTCAAAATGCCGAAAAACGAACACAAATGTGCATCAACACAGGAGGAGATAATTTTCTCAACTAAATGTCATCAATTTTACACCTTTAAATAAACTTTCCGTGAAAACTGAACTCAATTTTTTTCATTTCTAACAAAATGGCATGATATTTTTTTGCTCCGCTTTGTACATATAGAAAATTTGTAAAGTATATTTCACCACATTTAATTTAACGAATTTCGATTGCCGAAATTGCATATTTGGTATTATATTTTGTTAATTTCAAAATTTTGAAGATTAGTAAAAAATTTAATAAAACATAATAAATTAAAAAAATAGATTCCTTTCAGGCTTTACATTGACACCAATTTGAGGGAGGTGAAAACTTTTTGAATCCAAGTCCATAAATTTTTAAACTAAAATTCAAAATTTGTGTTATCGATGCTCAACTGTAATGTCATTTGTATTTTATTTTAATTTATTTTAATTTTTTTTTGTTACTAATGGGTTAGTTGTATGAGTTTAAAATTAATGTCTGTAGGTGTTTTTGTTTTGTTATGCTGCTATCTAAATAAGTATGTACAGTGGCGAGCAAAAATTTGTAAGCGTGTGTCATTTTCGTGTTAATCTGTATAAATTTAGTTGCAAAAAGGAGCGGAATTCCTTTTCCTTTGTATTGTAATCAATTTTTATCATAAATACTATGACCCATAAAAATATAGAATCTCCCAATAAGAGTACCGAACGTCGTTTTAATATTAAACACAATGTTTATACAAAAAGCAATATTTTTAATTCATTGCAAAGTAGAAATGTTGCACAAGTACAACAAAATCTCTGACATATTCCACAAAATTCCTTAAAAAGTCACTACGTAGTTATCTCCTGTAATTAACATGCCTACTAGATTTACTTATTGAAACATTATCAGCTGTCAAACGTGCTATTTTAAAAGCGTAATAGGAAAAAGTGTGAAACCCTTACTAGCTCCATTTACAATGCTTAGATCTTAAAAATATTATTGAATAAAGTATTTTTTTTTCGAAGTAAAAAATTTGAAGAAAATTATGTTTTGTTAAGTTATTTTTTTACTTCAAGAAGGTTTTGCATTATTCATGTCTGCACTTAAGCGTAAATCATCCCCTAAAGTTTGGTTCCAATTGCTGTTACGCTATTCACTTTTGCTCGCCACTGTATGTACATATCTGTACATGTATGAGACCTACACATGAACCGTTATGAATCTAGCCCAGCCACATTAATATTCTTATTGTTGCGGTTTTTGTTTCTATTGTTTTTTTTTATTTTCTATTGGGCGCTTGCAACACAACGCATAGTTCAGTGACATTTGTCATTTTGACACGATGAAATCTACAGATTATACTATGAATTATCTTTTATTCAAAAAAAAAAGTTTTAACCGGTTCTATAAAACCTTTTATACGGCTGTGTGTTTTGTTGCTACTGTCATTAAAATTGTTGTTATTATCATAACTGTTACTTGTTTTTTTTTCTTCTTAACATCATTGCCACCCAGCTTGTTTTTACAATCGTTAACTTAACATGAAAGTTTTTTATGAAAATGTACTATGGATATTTAACATAGGGGACCTTGAGGCAGTCATTCTTGCTGAATACTTTTTTGTAGGCAATATTAGATTAGTTGAGCTATAAATTACTTCACCATAAGATAAACCATTGCTGCGCTTAAAAATATCAAAATTAATCCTAAATAAAAAAAAAAGTTTTTGAAATATTTCTTGTCCCTATAAATATTAAATCTATTTGAAAAGAAAATTGTCGGAGCATAGAAGTTTGGGAAATAGTTCTCTACCTACTATATAGTGAATTGGGTTATTAAGTTAGTGTTATATTGGGTTCGCCATTTTGGGTTTTGAAAATATGACTTCAGATTCGTATTCAGCGATTTCCAAAATCCTTGTATACCAAATTTGGTACAAATCGGTTGATTTTTAAACTACAAATCGGTTGATTTTTAAACTACAAATTCGCCATATTGTATCCGATATCTTGAATTTGAAAATTTTACGAATATAAGCTCAGATTCGTAATCGGCGACCCCAAAAACCGGTTGATTTTTAAAAAATACGTCCACCATTTTGGATGCGCAATCTTGAGTTTGGCAAATTTGATCACGGATTCGTGATCAGTGACCCCCAAGACCGGTGTATTCTAAATTTTGTGCGAATCGGTTGGTTTTCAAAAATTCGGCACCATATTGGAATTTAACCGCCATGTTGGATTTTGTCAAGCTACCACACCAGATTTTTAGAGGCGTCCATCAGCAACAACCGATCGGTTGCAAACTTTTTTTGCTTCACACTCGATTTTTTCCGACTTCTTGCCGCCATATTGAAATTCGAAAACACCCGTTCTCATATGAAAGCTCTTGAGCATACGAACGTTTTGAAACCTTAAAAACGTGTTTCCGCCGCACTAATTTTTGGGCAGACCGCTGTCGCGGTTGAATTGTAATGTCCCATACATACTAATAAAAGGTATGATAAGCAATAGCTACTGAGTAGAATAATTCAATAAAAATTTAACTTATGGTTGTTATCATCGTAACATAGAGTAAGTGTACCGGCGTTAATGAAACATGAATTCATTTCAAATGACTTATTTACTCAACGCAAAGAAAAAATCCTTAACGCCAAAATAAATTACTAACATTGAGGAACAATTTTACTGAAACTAAAAAATGTATTTCATTGAGTGATGTGCCAACACTTGGTCCCTCAAAGGAAGCATTTAGATAGACAGAAAAATTGATATTAATTTTAATATTCTCAAAAGCTACACTTTCTCGAGCCCATTGCAGTAAAATAAGAAAAATCAAAAACTCCCGCCAAAGTTCGATATCATTTTGGTATTAAAACGCGATATAACACTTGGGTGTTGGAAAATCTTTTACCTTTCAGCGTCAGTAATAAAATCACAAAATGATTGCAATCTGTGTCTATATCTGTAGGGTGTGAAAATCTCTTGGAAAATGTTAAGGAATTTTTTCAAAATATTCATTTATTAAAATGCATCAAGAGGTCAACACTTGTGTTTTCTTCTTCTTCTTAATATAAACAGCATTAGTGTTTACAGTGCACTAACAGACCCCCTGCATGATCGCATTTGCTGCCTCTATTTTCTTTTGCTTTTGTTGTTGTTGTTTTCCCGGCACTTCATTTACATACTCCGTTCGTTCCGTACGAGTACGGAGTATTTCGAATGTTGTTTATGCATGCGAGTTGTTGTTATTGTTGTTGCATTTGTGTAGTTGTTCACCGCTGCATGCATTGGATTGCATCGCGTGGTGTATTCACTGCTACACAAAGAAATAAACAAACAGATTCTACATATACTACAACAACTACAAAAATAACAACTAAAAGTATAAAAAACAACAATAATAACATGCAAAGAAATAAACAAGAAGCAACAAATAAACAAAATTCACGTAAAATATCAAACTAAGGAACGACGAGCCTTTGAACGTTGAATTTACATGCAATGTTTGTTAATAGCAACAACAGCAACCAATTCGATAGTAAAAGTTTAAATAGAGCAATACGTACAAAATAGCGCCAACAATAACGAGAGAATTATTGTTCGTAAATATAGAAAACATTAAAATATGGAGAGAAAAATTTTTACTTTTATAAATTTTTACATTGCACATCAAAATAAAAGCAACATAGATTTGAGAAAAAATTACCTCTTTAGTTAAGGGGCTATTTTGGTTTAATGTTATCAGGGAGCTGGCGACCGAGTTTATCGTGCGGCAGAGGTTGAAACTCATGAAGTTCTCAGTTATAAAAATACTAAGAACAATCTCTGGCGCTGCGTAATTAATTGAAAGCCCTGTAAAACTGTAAACAAGATACAATAAACAATTTTAGGTAGGAGGTCTCAACACAAAAACAGATAAATGCAAGAGGCAGATGTTTTTGTTGATGCATTTAAGAGTAATTAAATAATTTGTTTAAAATGTTTTGATATAAAATATTTTTTTGTGATTTAATCATCAGGCAGACTGCCATTATTATAAAGAATATGTCATGAGAAACGAGGGAAATAACATCTGTCACTTAGATATTGCTGCATTTAAAAATTCCAATATTACAAACATGTATTTAAAAATTTTATCGCGTCTGTATCTTAACTGACTGGTTTTTTGAGTCATAAAAAGAAATTAAAAAAGGCAGACACTTCCAGCGCTGATTTTTCGTATGCAGACGTTTCAGAGTACATGAGTTGCATACTATTAAGGATATGCATACATATCTATGTTAAACAAAATCGTGCCAACTTGGCATTTACTATTAAATTTTTTCAGATTCCAAATCGGACATTATTTTGCTTTAGCATCCTTGTATCACTTTACGAGTAAGTAACCCAATTAACTTATTTAAGACTTGCTTAAATGTTTAACTTGTTTTTGTCAGTATACCTAAATTGAGGTGTCCAGTTGCAATACCAGCCAAGTCCGTTTTTCACACTTTTGGAATAACAACGAAAACGTTTATCTTCATCTAAGTTCATTTAAAAATTAAATCGTATTTCCCAATAAATAGCTTATAAAATTTCTCGCTCAAAACACGTCAGATCATACTTTTCAAGTTTCATTTGATTACGTTTTTGAGAAAACAATTTTGGATATATCTGACCAATACTAGACTTGGTTTTGAAAGCACTTTCATGGGTTTGTCCGGTTTTGAAATCTATGCATCAAAAATAAATTTAAAAAATGTAGTATTTCTGTCAAAACTTTTTTTTTATGTAAAATATAAAGTATGGTCTAGATTTTAATGTATGAGAATATCTCAAAATTTGATTTTTTTGGACTTAGCCGGTTTTGCAACTGGATGCCTCAATTGTCTTCTAAGCAGTAGATATTCAAGTAATATTCTACTTTAACATTCCGAAAACTATTCAAAATTCATATGCGATGAATACACCTTTAGCTTTCAGTTCAAGACATGGTAAAATTTACTAAAATATATTTGTTGAAAATAACTATTTGAAGAAACTGCCAACGATATATATATCTTTGAAGATAAAAATATTATTTTCTATGAGACGACAGATAAATAAAAAGTCTGTCTCTTACGTGATACTTCACACCATTAATGAACTTTTCAATTATATTCGGTACTTAACCTTTGACGAATTTTATCGATTTTTCGATACAGTTTGATTTTTTTTTGACTTCATTCCACTTCGATTTTATTCCTTTCGATGGTGATAAATAATAATTGCACCTTTAAAGTAAGGCCTTAATACGATCGCACATTTTTTCGCTATCTGTACGCTCACAGCTGAAATACTTTGCTCACATGCTCTCAGATATACGTTGTATCTTACTCTCTTAAATTTTGTTTTATGTCTTTTCTGCTAGACTAAATGACTGCACAAAAAAAAACCTTTTCGATTTTTTAGTTATAAACAGACAGCGAACGTGAACGCGACTCTCTCTGTTATTCGAAAAAACCTGCCCATTTTCTTTCATCGCGTTGTGGAATAAAAATCATAAATAAAATTAATGCGACTGACTACGTGTCACATTATAAAAAGAAAATGTTTGCGATATTGAAAATTTCTTAGAGGGAATCTTGCTAAGAGCATAACTAAAATTCACCGAAAATGTAATAAATTTTTCTCACTAATTTGTGCCTCATTTTCGAAATATTTGATTTAATCGTTTCTTTCGGCAAATGTTTTTTTATTTTTTTTTTGTTTTTGTTGCTGCTGTTGTGCCTTCTCGTAACTATTGCCAATAAATGCCACATCATAATGTGACGTGACGTAACGTTAACATTTTACACTATAGTATACGATACAAATTTCATGAACGTGATCATGAGCTATAAAAAAAATGAATAAAACAAACGTAATGAAAATAAATAAAATAAAAACAAAATAGTTAGTGTCTGAGCGCGCGCGTGTGTATGTTTATGTGTGTGCGTGTGTTTATTTTGTTTTTGTTAATATAGTTTTTTTTTTGTTTTTTTGCGCCTACAACTGTTAAATAATAAAATAAACAAAAACAAGAAAGGTTACCTGAATATTACTTGCACAACGTCATACCGCTACGAAACATGCAATTTATTTTAAAGAACTTTATTTAATTTTCTTTTTACTTTCAAAGTTGGTTGTGGGCTGTTTGATAACTTTTTTTTTTGTTTTTAAAAAAAGATGTGTTGTATAAAGCAAAACTTGAATATTCATATACAAGATCTTGGAAATTCATGAAAAGGTTAAACGTGCAACATTTCCTCTTTTCTCTGGAATTATACTACGCACACGTATCATTTTAGTACATTTTGAATCTGACCTGTTGTACAGTGTTGCGCAAAATAATAACAAGAAATTCTCATATTCAGTTTCCAAAAAAAGTAATTGAAAAGAATTAAGCTTTCAACTAAGCACATCTATTTAACTTTCTAAAACTAATAACTACTATGTAAAATAATTAGAACCTATCCATTTTCTATTTGACATTGTGCAAAACAATAGCAACAAAATTATAATTTCTTTATGAGCTCACATTTATTGTGCCATTCGCATATCAGAGTAATAGATATGAACATAAATTATTAAAAAAGGATTCTGGAAATTTTCTGAATTTAAATTTAAAGGTCTATAAAAGTTTTTTAGCTAGAAGGCATTACTCAAAAGCGCTTCGTTTTATGATTCCAAAATGGATTTCAATGAGATTCAAGTATGGTGCTCAATACAAAATTCTCATTAAAGAGCTCTGATGCATTTTTCAGCTCATTATTATTTTGAAACATCAAGTGCAGCAATAGAAATAAGAGCAGAGCAAATATTTATTTAACCCAACCATATCTCTTCAATCCGCTTTAACAAAAAATCACGTTTGGCCCAATAAACAAAGCTTTAACTTCCAATTCAGGTCATTGTAGTATTAGCCGAAATTTGTTTATTGCTAAAATTTATTTTTAAAATCTGCCAACCAAATGCATTTATTTAAAGAATTTTTTCTCAGTGCATAATGAGCATGGTAAAGCTAAAAAATGTACCCGATTTCTTATTAATTTATCTCTGTTATAGAAGTAATATCCAAATTTCAATTTAATATAGGTACAACGTAGCGTATGAGTAACTTTCAATTTTTCATCTGCCGCCTACAAATAAATATTTGCTAAAATTTTTCAGTTTTCGATGAAATCAAAACAATTGCATATGAAGTTATTCGCAAATAAAATATTTCTTTGAGGTGTTGAAATTTTTGAGCTGCCATATTGTATCCACCGTGAAAAAATAAAATTTATGAAAAATAAAAAATAGCTGAATAAGCTACTGCTCGCCCACTTATGGCATAGCAAAGCTTTATCAAAACTTACATGCTTACATACGATACCTTTAACTGGTCAACCAAACCAACGAAACGAAACTGAGATTTTCACGCAAGCAAATTATAACTTTAAATTGAGATTAAAAAGAATAGGAAATTCTCTTTAAAATGATGCTACTTTTATCGTTGTAACAGCATTTACTACACCTACACGTGTTGTTCAGTTGTAAACAACAGTTCGTGCCGAATATTGGTTATTTTATTAGATAAGTAGTTTTATATAAAATGTATTTTTAAGTGTTTGCAATTATTTCTAACGAGTCAACCCATCATAATTTGCGTAAATATTTTTTTACATAAATCTCCAATTCAAAATAATTGAGCAAATAGTCTAGGATGGAAAGTTAAATCTTGAATATATGAAGATATTAATGTTGTTAATTTATCTAAGTCATCTCTGTAACATTTAATAAAGAAAATCATTGATCATAAAGCCTAAGTTATAATCTGGCGTTAATTATCGATCATACCAATTCAATTTGCCAATTGCTGTCAATTTACAAACAAAAATTTACAAAAAAAAAATGTATCAACGCCAACTTTGAAAAATAAAAATCTAAATGTTACGAAAATAGTTGTTTACTTACCATAAATTCCTGACAGTTATAAGTTGTTTCGAATTATTTTTAATATATTGACCAAACATCATAAAACTAATTCGATAACGTACGACTTAAATGCAACAATTTTATACATCAAGAAGTCTTAAGCTTGGAATGATCATATCATCAGTCTTTAATGTAAGTGCTGCTATATCATATGTATATTATATAACCTAAAATAAACTTTTTTGTTATTTGCTTTTTCGTGATATACCCGTATATTTAAAAGTACATAATTTGACTAAAAAGCTTAGACCCGAAAATCTTACTTTTACTACCAATCCGTTGAGAATCATGGCCTCAACTAAATACGGCTTCCATCATCTCTCCCGGGCGAGTTCTATTCAGTTTTGTATGTTGGTCATTCTTGTACAAACCGCATGGATTTCAGAAAAAAACCTCGACTTCTCCAAATGCGATGTAATAATCACCAAATTATATTTGAATTATTGTGCCTCTGGCAATTATATTTGGTAATAATTACCAAATTCTTTTTGATTCAAACAAATATTTATTTGTCGCAAACATACACTTTCAAATACATAATTGGCGAAAGAGAATTGTTGAAGTTATTAGTATCAATTTACAATAAAACCGATAGGCATACAATCAGTTTTTATATATATCGATTCTTTAAAAACACAGTATTTTCCCATATCGTCACATCTTTATATTAAATTGCGTTGTTATTTAAATCATTCAAGTGTCTTGGAATATGCTGGCGACGATCACCTGGTTTGCCTAATACATAGTTTCATTATGCTTTAAAATTTAACGACACAACGCTTAAAATTCATAGAATATTGAATTTTGTAGTTTGAAATGAAGAAAAAAAAAACAAATACTAAACTCTTAAAAGACCACTGCAAATAAAAAACTACTCATACGTAGTAAATATACGAATAATATGCAGTTTCGCGGTGCATAAAAAAATTTCACCCCAATCAATATAGAAAAAATCTTTCGTATTGGGATGGATGTAAAGTAGTTCAGATTTAAATTGGCTTAATTTCATTAAAAAACAAAAAAACTTTTGAATAATATTTACTTAACCTTGAAAGCGAAGATAAGACCCATATTTATTTCAAGAATTTGTGGTTATCACCTTTTTTTTGCGATAACAAAATTTTTATGCAAATATTTTACCAACAAAATTTGCGTTACTTTGGATTCTCTTTTATTCAATCGATACATCCAAACATTTCTAATGTTTTGTTTATCTTTTTATTGTTTTTATTTAAGTTTTTGTTATTTCTCTTTTGCACTACACTACACATTGCTAACAGCAAAGGCAACAGGCGATTAATTGAAATAAACAAAATTAAAATCAGAATTTTTGCTAAATTCAGTACGAAAAACTTCTAAAAATTTTCAAGGCCAATTTCTCAATAAGAAGGCATTGCCTCTTGCATATTGCCTTCATTTTTTTTTTGGTTCTTTTCCACAATGTGTGTTCACTGCTTACGTAGACTGTAATTTTAAACATCCCCAGCTGGAAACTTCAATATTGTAGACTGAACGTCTTATTAGAATATTCCTATTAAGAACGTTCTATAAGTTTGTTTTGTTGTATTTATCCTGTTTTAAGTGCTGTGTTCTTCTATATCGTTTGTAGATAATGTGGCACAAATTCCCTTTGCGATAGTGGTATTTACCTTCGCCAACTGTTCTAGTTATTTTTATTGCTCTGAAATTAGCAAAACAATTTATGTATGTGTATGTAAGTATATTTTATTTTATATTAAGTAATATATTATTATAATATACAATTACCACAACTTTGAAAAGCAGTAAAATATCCACTGAATTCAATGACAACCACAGTCAATAAAGCATTGTCAACAGTAAATAATCGATAAACAATATAGGGGCTTGTATACACGGAGAAATCAATTTATTTGTATATATTGAGATATGGTAATAACTAATAAACTATATATTTGTTATGGGCGAAATAAATATTTGATATAAGTTAACATGTCATAAATTCCATTGAATCAAAAAATATTATGGGACTTATTTTGTATTTGGTAATAATTATCCAATCATATGTGGATATTTATTATATTTATTATGTCATATATTTGGTAATAATATCCAAATAATCTCTTGATAGAAACAAAATTAGTCGCCAACGCACATATTTTTTGATATCGATTTAGGTAAAAACCGATGAGCAAAAAACCGATATTTTAAAATATCGATTCATAAAGAAATCGATATTTTCCCTTATATATATGGATGCCGTTGGTATTTACACAATCATAAATACCTGAACTGTATACTAGCCAAATTAAATAGTGTTTTACGTAAATATGTTAAGAATTGTAAACTTATCATATTAATGTGAACTTAAATCAAGTAAAAATAGGATTATCAAATATATATTCGATCCAATTAAATCTATTTAATCGACTCAAACTGACATTTTGTTTGGCTCAAAAAACAACTCTTTAAATTTTCAATTAGGGCCATAATAACACCTATCTAAATTTCTTGATAGTTTATAAGTAAATATTCTAAAAATTTATCAACCAAATACATTTAATTGAAGGGGACATTATCTTTCTTCATTATTTTTTCCTATGGTACACGCACTCCTTATGAGCATCGTTTAAAGTTATTATATGTGCAGTCTTTGCGATCTTGTAGAAATATTGCGTATATACTTTATCTGCATCAATTTGTAATTGAATCTCTTGCTGCGCAAGAGCTTCTTACCTATATACATTTTAATATGCAACACTTATCAAATATTTTATCAACCGGTTAGTAGAACTAATTATATGGCTACTGCTCCTTTAAATCGCATGACAATTGCGAAGTTCATAACATTAGCTTGTCAAAAGATCAACTCAAGCTTAGATTGAAAACTAATTGTGTGCCTTGCACCATATAAATGTTTAGATATAATTATTATAATATCTATGTATGTGTATGCTCACTAGGGCTGTGTAGGTATGTTGAGAAAGTGCGATAAAGCTTAAGAAATATTATAAAAAAATAAAATAATTGCACGCATATTTTTTTCATTTCCATTATTTATTTAATAAGCTTTTTACTTGATTTAAAGCTTCAAGCTTAATAGCGAAGAAGGCTAATAGCTGTAGTAGCTAAACTTTATCATTACAACTTCTTGTCCAGAACTTTTAACAGCGCTTATATACTAACTTAAAGTCAAAGTTTCCAAAAAAAGATACGGTTAGCTAGGTTAACCCTAGATATTAAAGAAATTTTTTAATAGAACAAAGCCTTCCTGGGAGATACCATTTCTTATATAAAAAATCAGCAATAAAACACCATATAAAACTTTTTTTTTTGGCAAAATGAAGCAGTGCCAAGGAAGATACAAAACAGAATCAATTTGCAATCAATGATAATGAAAGCTTATTTAAAGAACAAAGTGATAATACACAGTGCTTTTTAAAACAAATATACATAATTTAAAAACTAAGCTTAGCATTTGCTCATAGAACCAGCTGAGGACGGTCCAGAAAAGATACAATCTTTTGCTATAATGTGAAATTAATATTGTTACATGGAATCATAAGTCTTGCTTCTAACATTAAAAATATAAGCTTTAATTATATATGTTTATAAAAAAAAATTAAGAATATATGTCCTCCTAAAATCAGTTTTAAATACTGATGAACTGCTTACTCACCAAAGTCTTAGTTTCCTATTGGGTTCTTACCTTAAAACATTAAGACACATCAAATAAAATACATTGTTATTAATTTTCACTTTCATAAAATCTTTCTAGGTGCATACCTACAGAAATAAAGTGTGAAAAAATCTGTTTTTGCGCATTTAATAAAAATAATTATAATTAAATAAAATGAGAAAAATCAACAAAAAGTATAAATTGTGTTTGAAAGAAAAAATGCGCTGTATTCAATTATTTTCATGGTTTTTATTAATGTCTTTTCCGGATCTATTTATTTTATTTCTGTTTTCTGTTGGAGAATGTGCAGCCTTTTCAGTGGTCCCCCCTTTCAAAACATTTCTTTAATTTTTGTACAAATATTTGGTTTTTAATGTGGCGCCAAATTTCGCAGTTTTTTAATTTTATAATGTTAATTGCTTTGTGCTTTTATTTTTTTTTTATAAAAATTTTTGTGTTCTTAATTATTTTTTCTTCTTTTTGTTGTTGCGTAAAAAGAAATACGCAGTTGTTTTAGTTTTCCGCCTAAAGTCAACAATTCGGAACTTTTTTGTTATTGTTTTCCTTTCATGTTAACATATCGATTATTTACTACAGTATCACATGATTAATCATTTGTTGTCAATCACAATTTTCTAGTTTTTTCTCCCTTTTATTTTTGTTTTCGTAACATCAATCAGAGCTAAGATTTGAAGTAAACTTATTTTAGTATATGAAATAATGGTCGTATATGAGTACTTCGTTTGAAATTACCACAAAAATATCAAAAACAAAAAAATCCAATATTGTTCACAAAAAAAATGTATTTTTTGGTCGGAAATTGAGATCAAAACTGTTTGTGATTCTGGCCAAAAAGACTAAAATAAAAAATTAGAAAAATATTCAAGAAAAACTATATTAATTTTGATCAAAGTTTCTAAATTTTTTTTTGTTTTGGGAGTGCATGTATTGAAATTCAGCTTTTTGCAAATATTTTCTAAATGTAATGATACGAAAAACGTATGTAAAGTAATTTTAAGCGGAAGAAAACTTTTATTTTCAAAGTGTTGATTTCCAAGGTGGTTTATCAATGAAATAATATTAGACACTTGAAAAAATTAGCTTGGGACAGATAATAACATATTAATATAACATATTAAGATAATTGCCACAAAATAATCCTTGCGATAGTATAAATATACAATTTTGTGCGGTATAGTTGTTATCGTTGATTGGAAAGAATAAAAATTAAAATAATAGATTTTAAAACGTTTCAACATTTTTTTTCCTACGCTCTCAACTTTCTTGCAGAATTATATTTGGGAAAATGTAAAATAAAAAAATTATACGATGTTAATGACACAACAACGAGGAGCGCCCTGTAATCGCTTAGTTCACCAACCCCCTGCCTCCGCACACTTCGCTTTGCTCGTGGCGAATTTTTGTTTTCTTATACATATATAGCAACACAATTCTGCCTTTCTTAAACAACTAAATGTATGCAAAGGAATTTTTGTTTTCTTCTTATAGTTCGGAAGATAGCATTGAATTTTTCAGTATCATTGCATTGAAATTTTTCATAATTGATAGTTTAAAGATGGCTAATAATCGTCAGTCGCCCAAATCGTGATGGGTCTGGTTGTGAGAGAAAAAAAAAAATTTCACTCAATACCTCGAAAATTAAGCCACAAGTAGAAATTAAGACCGATGTTGTAGATGTGACGAAAACACATCAATTTTATACCGAAAAAATCTCCGTATGACAAGATTTGACTCAACTTTTATAGATTTAAAATTACTACTAGATTAAAAATTGAGAAAACATATTTGTTCTTCATGGGCGGTGCCACATCCTTAATCAGAAAATATGTTTTCAAAGCTAAAAAAAAATCGAATTGAATCAAATTTGGTATGCAGATGGATTGAACTCTGAAGAAATGTATTTGTTGTTAAGTGGGCGTGCCTCCCTATCAGGAAACGATGTTCTCACAGCTAAATTAAAGTAGCGATTTTCATGAAATTTTTTATTGGGATAGATTTAACTCTTAGAAAGAGATAGAGATATGGATTGGGCAACATTATACCTGTATTTTTATTTTTGCGATAAATTATAGTGACAATACAAAACAGTTCAGTTTCATTGTACCTGTTTAAATGCTAAAAATACAAAATGAAAATTTGAAATGTGTCAAAGAGGAACTTTTTACTAAAAACGTTTAACATACCTTTAATTAAACTCGTTAAAATAGGACATGAATGAATTTCAAATGACTTCTTGATTTAGCGTTAGGAAAAAGTCATCAATTTGAAGAGAAATTATTAATAGTAAAAAAATGTTTGTACTAAAACGTATGTCATATCCACTTTTTTTCAGTGCATTATGCAGATATTTCCAAATACGATCAATATACAAATTAAATGATCTCTAATTGTAACTATTTCTTCATTTACAGATACGGCTGCTATGGATCCTATTTTTTATTCACCTTCAAATGGAATTCCTTCAGAAAGTAAACTAGCAACTTATATGGTAAGCAAGTTCGTTTCTTCTAGCCTCATAGTTCATTAGCAATTACCAAGCAATCAGCTTAGCATAAAATGTAAGAAATCAAAACAAAAAATAGAAAATAGTAATTTAAACGGAAATTAAATTTTCATTTCATTTAATGCTTTTGTTGCTACAATGAATGTTTAAAGAAGAAGCATTTAATTGAAAATTAGAAAAGTTTGCGCAATATCAATCAAACTTTTGCTATTTGTTTGCTCAGTTAAAAGCAAATTATGTGGTTCGTTGCACAAAAATTTATCCAAGTAAATTGTGTGCTTGATTACAATAATACTAAGAATATTTTTCTACTTTCACACTTACGAGTAATGCAGTATAATTAATTATTGGATGTTTTTTTTTTTTGTTTTAATTAACATTATAATTTTTTAGTGAACATATTGTATGTATTTATGTGTATATGAAAGAGCGTCTTTATTGTATATAAATTAAGAAAAATTTTTTGTATTTGGATTTGGAAGCCGTTATAGATAGAGTAATTGTACCCTACACTCAAGGTATTTTCACTTTGTCAATCCGTTTGCAACGCATGGAAGGGGATGTGAAATGATCATGATCAGTGTCACTATTTGAGTCGATTTAGCTATGGCCGTCTGTTTTTCTATGGAAATTGCGATTAAGGAAAAATCAAGCGACATAATTGAATGAAATTTGGTATACACTCTCAAACATAGCTTTTGGGATTGAAATCAGCGATATCAGTTTACGGACACACCTACCGCCCATACAAATAAAACATTTAAAATGCTAAATTGAGTTTTATTGAATAAAGTGTAACAAAATTTCTTACAAATACTAGGAATGTAAACAAGTTCTAAACAAATAGCTGGTAAACATCGAAAGGTAGGCGTGTCACATCCCAAACTTTTAAAAACTTTAAAACATATACTGAAAGATTTATTCAAGGCAATGAAAGCAAAAGTTACTTAGCTAGCACTCGCTAGCTTTTTCCAGTTCATGCTGTCGTTTTAAATACAAAAAAAAAAAACATTTGTTCGAGATCTTTAAGACTGCGGTAAACGCGTCGTAAAGCTTTTTAGTTGTATATTCAAAAACTGTCTGAGCTTCTCAAAAATCTTCAATTGTTAGAAATAAAGGATACCCTAATGCACATGGTATACTAAAAAAATATCATGTAAATTTGAGAAATAAAAAATTGTTCCATAGAAAAAACAAGCGCACCCTAATAATTATATGTTTCATTTGCTTCAGTCATACTGCAATATATTGCTTAACCTTAGTTTTATTTAATTATTAACATTGGAATTAGTTTGCATTAACTTTTTCATATATTCATTTCATATTCATGTATTTAAAAATAAATGACTGACTTGTAATTCTTGTTTTATTTGTTCATTTTAGTTGTTTTCAAACGTTTTTGCAATGTCAATTGACATTAAAATTAATTATTTATTAATAAAATACATGTCATTGTTTTCATATAATTTAAGTTTAATAATCAAGCAATGATCACGGAGGAACACTAACCTTATTTACATAATTTTATATTTCAGCAAAGTGCACTTCAAAGTCGAGTTTGCTAATGAAAAACATTTGAAAATAATACTTAAGTAACATTGAAATTGCTTTAATAAATTATACGAAGACTATTTAATTCTTTGGTCATAAATGCTCTATTCGTTTATCATTTTGTGCTGAATATTGTAAAAAACTCAATATTCTATGGATCGATTCATACTTGAATTTTTTAAACAACTGTTTCAATTAAATAAATTTTACTATACTAGAGGGTTACGAATTAGCAAATTTTTAAAATATGTTATGCAAATACTACCCATTTTCAGCAGCGACCTTTCCACAAAATTTGTGTGAATAATAACAAACTTATATTCTTAGAGCTGGACTATTCGAAATTAATTAAAAATCGTCGAAATAATTGTGTCCCTTTTCTTGTAAAAATTTCCAAATCGATCGAGTGCGAGAATTCGTACAAATAAACATGACGACAATGAATTTCAACTATATGGTAATATTTTGATACAGTATTTCGCTTAGTAACCATGTGCATATAAGAAGTATAGGCTCATTAGAAATCAGTTTTGATTGTTGAAAGAAGCGATAAAGTTTTAATAAATCACAATGTACTATATATACACACCATATACGATGCATCGTGTGCCTGACACCACTTGGATTATATTTTTAGAACAGCGACGTCAATGTAAATCGGTTCTTACCGTGCTCACTTTGTCGTCATACTCATTATTTTAATTCTTGTACATAGTTCTTCCAGATGCTCGCTGAAGTCCACGTTTTGTAGAGTCTAGAACTCTACTGAGAGCATCGTCAAGTATTATCAGAAACAATTGTATGGAAAAAGGTGGTTTAATTTTCCCCTGCTTTGATTTACGCCTTTAGTTCCGGCTAGACCGATTTCAAACATTTCTATGTAGCCTAATAAATTATCCCTTGAAGGATACCTATTTTGTTGAAGACAGTTTAGGACTCCCAATTTTTAAAATTTTTAGGCATATCCAGTAAATCGGTGTTTCTAAATTAAAAAAAGCGATCTCTATTTATATATTAACATTCTCACTCAAAATATTTACTGGGTACATTTAATATATTAATAAAACTTTTTAGTATGTAGGCGGAAAAAATCGGAAGATGGTCGTTTTTTTTCTGTCCGTCTAATGCATTTTTTTTTTATTTGATGGATTAACAAAAAATTTTTTTTTCTGATGTAAAAATATATTTTTAAGAAACTTTTTTAAAGTACATTTTTGAAAAATAAAATTTTTAAAACCTGTCTTATGAGTGAAAATAGGTATCGAATTCAGAAAACCAAAATCTATAAAATATGAGTAAACAAAAATTTTATATTAAATATTATGATTTTCATTTTTAGGGATCCTGAAAAGGTTTTACAATTTTTTTTTCATATATTGCAAACAAACTTTTTCTTTCTTATGAACTTGGGGTCGCATAGTTAATTTCAATCACGTATTTGTTAAACCTCAAACCTTTTTTCTTTTTATCAGGTTGGTTGTACCAATAAAATCTTGTTTCTTCTGCAATAGACCAGATGTTGCTATTACATGTACATGCATATGATTGCTTTAAATTCCTATTAATAAAAATAAAGATTAAAGATTTTTGTTAAATATTTTTAAAATCTGTAAACTGAAATTGTTGCATCTTGCCAGCATTTTATGATGGAAAAAAATTCGTAAATCTGCTGTTGCACTGTTACTATAAAAACGTTTTTTACCCAATCATTACAGATAACAACACAGGGCCAAAATGTGCCGAAAATAATTAAAAATGTATACAACATATTGTTTAAAAAAAAACATTTTATTTATTTATTGATTATCATTGCTTTTTTTTTTTGGTTTACCACTTTTGATTTATTTATTCTGCACTTAACTGGTAAAAAAATCATTTAATATTGCGGTTAAATGCAAAATATAAAAGCTTTTTAAAAAACCCCTTTTTAAATAATCGTACAATAACATTGTAAATATTTTTTAGGTCAGATCTTTAAAACATTGTAATTGTTTTAGTTTAATGATAAATTTTTAGTATATTTTTTTAGTCGGCTCCAATGACATAGTTTTTTTTTGCGGTTTCTGAAAGACCCATAAAACTCAATTTTAATTTGTTTTGTTAATTTTATGTTAAATTGGAAGTTTATTTTTTGTATTCTGCTTTTGCGTCACATGCATTTATTTTTTATTCGTTCTACATTATTCATTCATACGAGTAAAATGTTAATATGACCCACATTTGGTGCAAATATCCCTCATTTTTTGTTGATATTTACTTTTGTAAAAAAAAAACATTTTCTACCTATTGATATTTGCACGGCAAGTACCGACTTTAATGAGTAATTTTGAATGAAGTTTTTAATTTAAATTTTAATATAATGGGTTATCCATTTTATAGCGCGAAAAGTGCTGTGTTGTGATTTGATAAGTGAATTTAAGTAAAGGCATTTAATATTATGAATCGAACAACGCATTGAAATTGTTAAAATAGTTACGTTTAGCGCTTTAACCAGAGATTACAGTCGTAATAATCGTCCTACGAAAACAGTATATGGTTTGAATGCGACAAAGGGTTGCACTTGATCGTAACTCACACGTGCTCTGTACTTGACATTGTTTTACGACATATTTTGTATTATGTTTTACATCTTCATCCATATCAAGTTAATCTCACGAAAGAATTGAATCTGCCGATCATTGAATGTGCAGATAATACGTCTATTGGATACTGAAATAACAGCCATTGAATCCTGGTTTTTCAAATTATCTGTTCTCGGCGATGAAGTTAATTTCCCGCTCGTTGGACAGGTGGAGGTAGAGCAAAATTTCCGCATATGTGACATTGAAAGCTCATAAGTGACCTTAGAGAAGCTATTTTGTCTGCAAAAAGTAACTGCCTGGCAGGGTAGCCAAGTTGCTAGGATTGATCCGTCTAAGCCCGAAATTTCATGCCAAAGCGGTGAGCCTGGTAAGGATTGCATCTTTTTGACTTGGCAACCGTGCTATATAGTCTGGTGGTGTCGTTGGTCGGTATTTTTTTTTTTTTTTTTGAGAGTAACAAGGAGCGCCTGCTAAGACTAACCAAAATAGACGTGACGAGACGATAGCAGCTGAACGAACGTTTGCACTCGTTACGTCTATTTTGACATATAACCCAAAATGTTACGCTAGGTAACGAATCGAAATAGCTATTATAACGAGTAGTGACGGTTTCAAGTTCGGTTCTTACGGAACAACACGTCTCATCAAACTGTTTCGTACACTTTCGATCAGTTACGTTTGTTTATTTTGGTTATTAACATTGGTTTACATATACTCGAACTTACTCGTTGCGTCTCGTCACGTCTCTTTTGGTTTAGGCATTAGCCTGCGGTTAAAGACTTACAGATATTTCAAAAAACTGATTTCTAAATATACATACATGCAACAACTTAACACCAATTTTTTTCAAATCTTTGAAATGTCAGCCAAACATACTGAAGAAATGGAAAAAATCTACATCTGAACTGAAAGAAATTATTAAGGTTATAGCCAATACAAAACATACTCGATTTTTCAGCCAAAGTTTCGTAGTTTTCAAAATTCAAACTGTCGTGATGACTTTCATTCGATTTTAATTAAATTCATCAAACTTAAACTCCTCGACTAAAGAAAATGGAAAATAATGGACACTAGCGTGTATTGGAGCAATCCATATTAAAGCTACAATAGAGCTCACGATTTACATGAAATAACTTGAAATTGGTATACTTTAGCTCTGACCGCTGTTCTTAAATGGAACGTAAAAGTTTTTATGTAATATTTTATTTTAAAAGTTTGAGAGAAGAATTATTTAACTTCAAATAAAACTTAATCTTTTTGTGGGGATCTTTTTAAAAAAAAAACATAAACTAACACTTCAATCCGACCTCGGCCTCTTTGTTTTAAAAGCCGCGGAAATAACTAGGGATCCACTAATTTGAGTATTTTACGCTGGCTGAATGTGTATATTAACAAAGACTCAAATCCATAATTTTACTGTTAAATTTATATGGAGGTAAATCACGAATGAAAATTCATTTATTCATTTTCATTTCAATTTTAACTTAAATTTTTTACTGTATGCGCCAATCATCTTTATTTAAATCGATTAAACATCTTCAAAAGTAATTTCTTTAAATAGAAATATTAATTTTTTCCCATGTTGTTTAACTTGTTGATTATTTGTTTTTATTATTTGCTTTGTTACGAAACTCGCTTTTATTTTTTTCTTTTAATCAGTACATTTCACCGCAAATTGACGCAACTAAATCGACTGCACGCGCTCGTATAAATCGTTGTTTTATTCAAATTGATGTTGATGTAAATTTTAATGAAACTTAAAATCTTAAAAATCAAATTTTAATACAATTAATATTGTGCATTTGCAGCTGTACGCAATAGTGAGAATATTTTATACCCTACCAATAATTTATATTAATTCTGTCATTCTGTTTCTGATGCATAGAAGATACAGAAAAAATTAAATATTTTCTTGATCACCGTCACCTTCTGAGATAATATAGTCATACCCGTCTGTATTGTCTGCAAAAGTCATAATAACGGGAAACCAAATTAGGTTTTTTAATAAAATTTGATGCACCGATTAGTTCTTAAATTGTACATCGTGTGTAAAATAAAATAAGAAAACGAATGTCTAGTAAAGTGAATGGTCCGTAGTTATATAGAAATTAGAAGCCGGTCTTAGCAACTTAGAGCTATAAATTATATTCTTATTGTTTTCTGTGTCTACAATGTTTTATTTCAAATAACACGGGATCATCTTTTTTTAAAAATTTTCTCATAATTTACTGTAAGTTCATTTTTTTTATGGGGTCACTTTGTATAACTCCATGATAGTTAAAACCTAATTTCATAAAACTATAATTTAAAACTAGGTTTTAACTAGAGCGCATTTTATCTTGCGACTATAACTCTACGGGCCGATATGTTTATATGTTAAAACTGGTTGACGTCGCTATTCTAAAAATAGAATCTAAAGTGTTCTGAAGTACACCGTGCATCATAGTTGGTGTGCTTATAAGATACAATTGTGATTTGTTTAGAACCTTATCGCTTCCACATTTGTGTAAACAAAATGTCAATGTAAATGTTTTTACTATCAGCAATTAAAACAGTTTTGTGATGTGCCTATATTATTAGACGAAATATTATATGAAAACATTACCTACCATATTGATTTAGCTCTTTGTTGTTATATTTCCTTATTAAAAATTCATTATTGAATCGATTTGTAAAACTTTACAGGAATATTGATCGTTGCTAACTGACTGACTGGCTGGCTTGTAACTTTATTGTGGGGGACTATTTAAGCAAATCATTATAACTCAAAAACTATTAAATTGCTGCTTAAGTTTATTAATAAAACTTTCTCGCTTTTAAATTACAGCCATTTCATTAAAATTGATTTAATGGCTTCAAATTTGTAGCGTAGGAGTTTGCACACTGTAAACAAAATGAATGTGCATGCTTTGACTTCAAATTAAAGGCTGGCTATTTTAAGCTATCAACTGATTAAAAATTAAAAATAATCCAGTTAATTCAAATCCTTACCTATTTAAAAATAAAAACAATGTGCTGGGGACCAAACAAAGCGCTTTGCCTGCCACTGCGAGACAAAAGCACACACAGATTATTGTATTCGCATTTTTCCCATTTTCAATTTCAAAGTGCAGATTTGAATTGTTTCCCATTGAAATAAAAAAAAAATTGGTTCATTGGTTTCGTAAATGACCTCCACCTTTTCATCACTCAAACAGATTCGGTTTTTTGAGATATTTCAAGAAATCTTTATCAAAAACATGCGAAACTGTAATGGTAACTACTTAAATGTAGCCAAAAAATAGTAGATCAATCATAAAAGCGACACATCTCGGAAGAAAATATCATTGAAGCTGTGCGCAAAGCAAAGGAAAGGGACTCTATTTATTAATGAACACTTTAAATTTCTTAACGTTGTAAGTGGCGTAATACAATCGAAATCAGTGGGTCAAATTTACACAAGAAGTAAACTTTTAACTCATTTTTGTTTTTGTGTACAGCAGCATAATAACTTAGCTATAAGAGTTCAGTGAAATTGAAATTGTTGTGGTATTAACTGCTTTTAAAGAAAATATCAGCTCAAAAGTCTTAGCTACTAACATTTTTTTAAAAATCTTAGGTGCTTAAGTTAAGTTCTTTGTATTTTACAGACAGCTTCTAATTTTTTTCTAACTTAACTTACGAATAGATATAAAAATAAAAAAATCTAATTCGTTTTTATTTTGTTTTTTCTTATTCTTCTTCTTTTGAAAAAAAAAAAAAAAACAAATGTACCACCTACCACACTCATAAATGTTAGAAACGACAAAATGTTGCAACACCGACCTACGGGCTTAACTCTGGGTTTTCACTACTTCACATGGACTCACCTTTATCAATTAAAAAGGCTCAGGTAAAATAGAATTTTGTTTAAGAAAACAAAAAAAAAAAATAAAACTCTAGCTTAATAATATAAACGAGTGAGAGAGAAAGTAGAGATTAATTAAATAAATGTTCGAATATTGTTTTGTGTTTCCTGTACGTAGATATTTTGTACTTGTTTTAAATTAGTCAGTTTTTCAATACCTGTTATCCTTGTGTTATTTATATATGCTTTTTTGTTTGTTTGTAAAATGAGCCCTATTGATTCGTTATATCTAATATTTTGTTTTCTAAATTTCTATTGTTTGTTTTCAATGAATTTCGCGTTACTTTTCCATATTTTCCTGCCAACAATTTGAGACGTTAAAATTTCAGACTTGAATTCTATTTATCACAATTAAATTGTTACAGAAAGATATCTACTATCGAATACCAATAATGAAAGAGTCAAGATTTTGTCACTGAACGTCAGTCAAATGTAAATGACTAAAAAACATAAGGCTCAAGTTAATAGCAACATGCGAGTATTTCCCAATCGTCACAAGAAAGTAAACAATTAAAATTACATGTTAAATATACAGTCAACCCGCGGTAAACCGGCCTCTGGCTAATCCGGCGCCCCTTGCAATCCGACATACCAATTGCATACATTAAGTACCTGTTTTATGTCACCATTTTCATGATTTGTCGAATTACAACGTACTTCTTTTAAAAAGTTCCGGACTACAATGGGTCGGTGGCAGCATATATATAGTCAAATTTGATAATCCGACACCGCCTTGCAAAACGTTTGTTGGATTACCGCGGGTTGTCTATATATTACATTCTAAAACGTATTAATGAAATGAAGCATATTAACATTTTTCGGGCACCCCATATATAAAAATATAATTCCTAAGATAAGAATCTTTAAGATATGTAAATTTTCATAAATTATGAAGGTTTTTGAACTTTTTTATACCTCATATGTATATCTGGAAAAAAAACTTTGTACTTTCATAAGCTTGTAAAGATCAGATAACCATATCAGTTAAGTACATAAAAACTCTTTACGCAATCTCTATATAAAAATAGGAAGAAAAAAAACTTGAGTTGGCCTGAAAAATATGAATACAACTCAAGAGCCAATTCTTTGAATTCAGCGATAATGTAAGTGTAAATGTGTGTACAAACTTTTAAATGATAAATAAAAAGTAAACAATCGTTGGTTGGCGTGACAAAAACAAGAAACTGGAAAATCTAAATATTCTTAAAAATGTTAAAGAAATCGACATAACTTGAACACACCTTCTTCGATTTTGTCAATCGCAGAGTAGTTTGATTGAAAATGACTTGTATCTTTATTTGATATGGAAAAATTATACAAGAAAGTGAAAACTTCTTAAATGTTTCAATATCGATTTTAAAATGATGTATGAAAACAGCACTCGCAAAACTTGTTACCTGAAAATCAAGTTCAGAGACAAACACCAGGATCATCTAAGTTCAACAGAATAAGGAAATAAAAAATGTTTTCAAAATAAAACCGTAATGCTCCCCAGACGGAATATCAAAAATATAAAAAGCATATATATGTTATCTACTGGTCAACCCCTTATCCCTTTTAGACACTGTGTTAAAGCTACTAAAATTTTGTTATTTGTCTTTTAAAGTTTTTCCTTTGGTTTAACCAATTCTTTCTTTTTTGTATTTCGTTCGTTATCTTTAGGTAACACAACAGTCACCCGAATTCATTCCAACGCGCATCAATTCATCGCCAAATTTTTATTCACCATATCATCAACAGCCTATGTTGAATAATGGCAACCATGTCAATGGTAATGGCAGCTCTATAACATCTAACGTTGCTTCAAAAACAAATCCTCCACCCTCAATATTGGGCTTACAAAAAGCTAACGCCGCTGCGGTGGCACAACAAAAGCAACTACAACAACAACAGCAGCAGCAACAACATCAGCAACAACAGCAGCAGCAGCAGCAGCAACAACATCAACAACATCAGGCGCAACATCAACAACATCAATCGCAACATCAGCAACAACACACAACAGTCAATGGTTCAATTGTACATTCAGCTGTTTCTAGCATAGTAGCAACAACAACACAAACATATGTCGGCATGACGACCACGCCTCTTAAAGCGCGAAATAATCTCATGCGCAACGAGTCACCATCGAGTATTGGTGAAAAATCGCCGCCTCGCATGACACCACATGCGTCACCAATACCGACCACACTACCAGCCAATGTGCATCAGGTGAGAACTTGCTTTAAATTTCAATAAATTATTCAATTTTTGACTTATTCAATTTATGACTTATTCAATTTCTTCTACTTTAGGAAAATGTTGGCGGCACCATTTACTTTTATCCAACTGCCAATCACACTTCCAATCCAAGCAGCAGTTCTAATAATTCCGTCGTTGATCCCGTCTCCATCGCCCACCAGCAGACATCCGCCGTTGCACCCATAACACCAGTACAACCATCACTACTCTATGCCGGTCATGTGTACCCGGGACCAGCATCGAATGTCATATCGATGCAACCGAAGACACAGCTGGAGACTGCGTTCTTTTTGCCTGACGAAATGCGTTCGGACATTCTTGCCCGCAACGAGATCTCGAATTTGATGTTGGAATCGTCCACAGAGGGTTCACAGCATGCATTACCAATGGAAGTTGATAACTATCATACATTGTATCCGGTAGAGCCGGTGCAACCGATGCATGCAAAAATGACGTTGCCATCGTCGACATATAAAGCAACGCACAGCACGACGGGTATTAAATACTGTCTACGACGATTACATGGTAATGTTTTTATTGTTAACTAAAAAGGAAAATATCAGTTTTGAAAAAAGTTTATATCCCAAAATCAAGAGTACAAACTTTGACTAAAATCACTTAAGCATTGGCCACAAAAGTCGTATATAAAAAATGATTTATCAATGGTAAATTCGGTCTTCGAGTAAAATCTTTTTAAGAACCAAAATTGGAACTTAAAGGGAAGCTTAGTTAGTAACATCGCATATTAATTTTTACAATACTTTTTGAGTAAAAAGCAGGATTTTTTATACTGCATGGTTCCAGGCGCTCAGTAAAGTGACTTTATTAATTATTTAAAGAAATAGCTGGATTTATTTCACTTTATAAAAATCGTTTTTAGCTTTAATGAGAACATATATTTATTGTTTTCAATCATAATTTTTAAGTTTTTTTTTTCTAATCGCCAGGTTTTCGTCTACAATCGACAAAATGCATGCCAGTCGTTGAAATGTGGAAAAAACTTGCACATTCGAATGTTGTACAACTGCGTGAAGTCTTCACAACTAAAGCATTTGGTGATAATTGTAAGGAAAAGAAAAATTCAACTGAAATAATTTTTGGCAGTCATGTATCACTTATGCACCTCTTTAATTTTTTCCCTTTCCACTTTTCCAACGCGCACCACAGCATTAGTATTAGTTTACGACTATCATCCAGGCTCACAGACTTTGCTAACGAAATATTTTACACCAACAACAGAGACCAATGGTTACACTGATCCATTCCAAGGCGATGCTCGTCCATTTAGGTGAGTAATGCTTAAATTTGACTTTTCGGCATTTATTTTATTAAATATTTTCAGCCACAAAAGCAATTTACAAAGAACTAGTAATGGTCCGTTGCTGCCAGAGGCAACCATTTGGGCTATCATTATGCAATTAACTGCTGGTTTGCGTGCAATACATCAGGCAGGACTTGCTTGCAAGTAAGTTGTTAATTTTATTATGTAGAATCTCATTCAAGTACTTATGACTAACTAGAAACTGCTATAATAACTAAAAAAACTTTAAAGGATTGTTTTAGATTTTCAACTATTTATAATAGAAATGCTTGCACCACCCTGTACAGTTGTTATATAGTGTAAAAATTTCAATTAAAAAAATATACAATATATTTCTGCAGAGTTTTGGACCCAACCAAAATAATTGTGACCGGAAAACGCGTGCGTTTCAGTTTTTGTGGTACAAGTGATATCGCACAGTTCGATCCGAATGCGGTTAATCCATTAGCTGTAGTAAGCATGCATCAGCAGGTTGGTACTAACGTTCAAGTCCTTTTTTTGTATGAAGCGTTGATTTTTATTTGAAATTATTATATTCAGGAGGATCTCACCGCACTTGGACGCTTAGTATTAGCTATGGCGTGTAGATGTTTGCAGTCTGTGCAACGTGAAAACGTACAATCGAGCATTGATTTGGTCTCAAGACATTATTCGTCCGATTTGAGAAATTTTATTGTGTAAGTTGATAAAGTAGCGCCAGTACTTTTAAAATGTTTGCATTTCTAACACGAACAAACTTTCCTGCGATTGGCAGTTATTTATTCACAACCACACAAAGACGCTCAGTGACTGATTTAATGCCCATGATTGGTGCTCGTTTTTACACACAACTAGATGCATTGCAAAGTCAATGCGATTTGCAAGAGGATGAACTTTCAAAAGAAATGGAAAATGGACGCCTATATAGAATATTGGTGAAATTAGGCTGCATTAACGAGAGACCAGAGTATGTATCTATTGCTGTGTTTAATGCTAGCCAATTGTTATTGACCACTTTTCTTTCTGATAATTGCAGCTTCAATTTGGATTGCACGTGGACCGAAACTGGTGATAGATATATGTTGAAATTATTCCGTGATTATTTATTCCATTCCGTCACTGAAGATGGCCGACCTTGGTTGGATCACGCACATATTGTGCAATGTTTGAATAAATTGGATGCTGGTTCCTTGGAACGTGTATGTTTTTCTGCTGCTTTTTATGAATATTACACTGTATAAGAAATTTGGAAACAAGTCAATGGTTTGAAAGTTGAGCCGATCTAATTCAAGCATGTAGATATAGATAGTGTGGCTACTTGGTCTGGCAAAAAAAAAATGCTGCTAGTGCAAATTGCATTTCTTAACGTATTGCTACTTGGATAATATGAATTTTCAAATACTTTGCCATCAATCAGATTATTATGAATCCAACCATAATTTTTAATACCACGTTCATCTTAAGATTCATTACCGCAATCTATTACTAAACCATTCGTTTTTTCTTTTTTGTAGGTACAACTGATGTCTCGAGATGAGCAGTCAGTTTTAATTGTTACATATGCTGAACTTAAAAATTGCCTGGAGAATGCATTTTCCGAGCTGATGGCCAATGCTGTCTCATAATGAATGCTACCCGTGCATTGAAGAAAACTCACTCAACTACGAAACTGATCATCAAGAATAACAAAACAAAAAAAAAACATTTATTTTAAAGTTTAATGAATCCCAATTGATAAAAGAAAAAAAAAATAGAAAAATATCTTATTGTTAAGCTAAAAAGATTTGATGTTGAATCATAAAAATTCATGAAAAAAACGAAAAACTCATAAAAAACTAAAAACACTCAGACACAACCACGCAAACTTACATAAAAATACAACAAATGTAGCAAAAAAAAAAATTAAAACGCAATCTCTCCATAAAAACATTCAAAGAAACAACACAATTAAAACTTTTTTGAAACAAAGAAAAATTGTTATACAAAGAAAATGATACAAAAGTCTATTTTTACAAAAAACAAAAAAAGATGAAATATATGATAAAAGAAGTAAAATAAATCAAAGAAAATTGTAAAAGCAAACAAACGTAAAAAGCAGCGAAACGAAATTTTGGAAAGTAACAATGAAACAAGGGACTACATCAAATGTTGTTGATCCTGAAGAGCATTTTTTTGCAACTTGAAATCCTTAGTGAAAAAGAAAAATTGTTAAAATTGTTTTACATATTTTATAGCAACATGTTCGTAATAATAACAGAAAGATAGTTAATCGAACTGAAATTTGAAGGCGAAAAACTCTCAAGATCACTGCTTTGTCAAGAAGCCCATTTTAATTAAATAAATAGAAACTTGAACATTATGAATGCACCACCTTGAAACTTGGAAATTGCAAACAAGTAACAATGAAACATATTCAGAAAGATAAAACAAACAACTAATTAATATAGCAAAATCTCTTAAGTTTCGTTTTTTTGTTTTGTTTGGATTAAATATTAGACTGCCTGAAAAAAAAAAATTAAATTAAATTGGAGAAACTTGTTATGAAACTGAAACAAAAAAGTTTAAAAGAAATGTTATTACTTTTTAGGCATGAAATTATAAAAGTTTTGTTTACAATATTACCTATTTAACATCAATCAACATCCTTTATTTTTCCACTAAAACCAACCCCCTCTGAATACTATGGAGCAAATTAAGTAAACTTAAATCATTGTACTTGAAATAAGACTTATATATAAGCAAAAAAAAAAAAAAAGAAAAATACAAAATTCTTTTAATTGAAACAAAAATAATAGCGTTATAATAAATTGAACAAAACATTTCCTAATTCTGAAAATTTTCACAGTGTTTGTATGTTTTAAAGTTTTTGCTCCCAGTTGTGTTATTTATCTCTTTTTAAAATTTATAATGAATATGAAAAACAAAAATGCACTCCGTTATAGAAGGTCACGCGCGCGCCATTGAATTGCTTGCAATTTTACTAACTTTGAAAACTTTCAATGAAACCCTTTAATATCAATTTACTAAAATTTGGTAGTGTTTCCGATTTTTAATCAGAAAAAATAGATTTTTGCTTGAAATGCAAATTTCAATGGCGTTGCCGATTGTTCTTCATTGTTATAACGTATTTTAATGGGAATGAAATATTGTGCGCATTATTAATTATTTAGTTTTTTTTTAACAGATTATTCACAATAAGTGGGAGTTATATTATTCTACACGGGTAAATTTTGATTTTTTACATAAAAAGTGTACGGGAAGCATTATCTAAACAAGTTAAGCTCGAAATGAAAACCTGAGTTTATTTTAAAATAACTTTTTAAGGAATTTTTTAAAAAGCTACAAGATAAAGTCAGTCATTTTAAAGATCAAATAAAAGTTTTACGACAGCGCAATATTTCAAGAAAACACAAAAGTTCAGCTTTTGCTGTAACTTTTGTTCCTAAAAAAAACACATTTATTAAAAAAATAATGTACAAGCTGGAAAAGAGTTTTAACATCTTAACTTTTTTTTTCAATTGACAAATTTTAACTTCAGACATAATCATTAAATTTTAAAATAAAAACAAAAATCTTATACTTAAATTCAGTAAAAAATATAATGATAGTTTGTTTAAGTATAAAAATAATTAAAATAAGTTAAATTGCGACAATTAAGTTATTGAAAGGAAATGAAACAAATAATAATTTTTTTAATTTTTTTTAAAGCTCTATCTTATAAGTTTAAAGCAAATGCTTAAAATTTCCAAAATTTTTAGATTGTATTTTCTCAAAAGTGTTATTTACAAATTTAGTTTTTAGCATTATTTTTAGCACCATAAATTCTTTATTAAATATTATTTCTAATTCATAATTTTGTTGGAAATCCATCTGAGATTAAGAAAAACTACTTTCCGAGACGAGCGAAAAACGACAGTAAAAATATGTGATTTTTCAAAAACAAATCTGTTAACAAGAAAAAGTTTACAATTTTTTTTTAAACGACTTCAGAAAAAAACTACTACAATGCATTAAAATTGATTTCTTTTTTTAATTTTGACAGAATGTAAAACGAAAAATTGCAACAAAAACTGAAGAAAAAGATACAAAAATTAAAAAAAAAAATAAAAAAAACATTTAAAAAAATTTAGCTTTGCAAAAAGTTAAATATGAAAAATTGAAAAAAAATATAAAAAATGTAAAAATTAATTGTAAAAAAATAATAAAAGTAAATAAAAGTATTTTGACAAAAAAAAAACTTGGGCTTCTAATTAAAAATTACGGATTAGGATTCTTTTTACCCTCAAAATAAGGATGCAATTAACACTACAAAAATAATGTTCCGTTTTAACTCCGTTTAAATGATTTAAATTTGGTCAACTCACATAGTTCAATGTTTCGATCATCAAGAAAAGAATTGCCTAAAAACTTAAGTCTAGCTTTACTAATGGCGGATGTTTAGTGCTACATAGCCACCATATGCCTACAGCTGTAACAGTGTTACTTGAAGAATATGCCTAGTATCTTGGCATGTTTACCAACTGGATATTTCAAGTTTCGTAGATTGAGATCGCATCGTTTCGTCCTTGATGTGTGGCAATCTGTCTGTTTGCTCTATTTGCGGGTTGTAACTTACTTAGTAAAGCCAAGATCTAGCGCTGAGTCCTGTTTATCTAGCTCGTTCGCTCTTTCATTTCCCACATTATCTGCGTTGACCGTCGGTTATACATTTTCGGTGACAGTTCTGTATTTCAAAGGACTTGTCCCTAAAACTTTCTAGAAGTGAGGAAAATGTTTATTTTTGGTTCCCCGATTTGCACATTCATTAATTTTTTTTTTTGAAATGGGTACATAATGCATGTATATCTTCAATTATTTTATAAAACTTGCAATTTAATATGAAAAAGTGAAAGCAGATACTCAATAACCCATGAGCCACCTCTCTAGAATTTATAGAATTGAACCAGCTGAAAACATGAATTGTACGAATTTATATTTGTTCAGAGGGCAACGTTGTAACTCCGGGTGAATTTCGTACATGATAAGGATGACTCGTTTTATTGTATAAAAAATTTTATTCGTGTCTATTTATGTTGCACGAAATGTTATGGGCGTCAATTTTATCATGAAAAACAAAAAAACATCAAAGTGTCACTTCCTTTGGTATTCTTCTATTACCACGGTGTGGTGCACTCTGAATTTCTTCCAGGGCATATAATTGGGCTAAATGGATTCCGAATTTGTGGAAGAGCAACTCGTGGATTTCGCATCATGACTATTCATCAACGCACAAAGCCATCATTGTGCAAGAGTTTTTAGCCAAAAAGATCATCGATATCATATTCACTTGGTCTGGCCCGTCTGACTTTTTCCTGTTCTTCCTGAAACTAAAATTACCAAAAGCTAAAGGCTATGGTCCCAATCAGCTCACGGAGAATGTATGGAGGACTAAAGCAACCGCTGGTGTAGTTGTTTTGCGGTGGATAGAAGTTTAAGTTATGGAAGGTATAATTTTCTACAAATTCACTCATGAACTCACTCACCCTCTTTATTAATCCATATTGGTTGAATGCCACGCGTTAGTGTTGATTTGACCTTAGACTGGTATTCTATAAATAAGCCCTAATACGGTGATGCACTTCAAAAATAATTTTTCGGCTTTTAATTCCGATTTCTGAAAGATTAATTCAGGATTTTATCTTCGTGTGGTACTGAAATTGTTCACCCGTACTAAAATTTTAAGTAAATATCTAAAAATTGGATTTGTATGAAATTTTTAAACAACATTTTAAGCAGTACTTATAGCATTTTATTTATAAAACTTTAAAAATGTAAAAAATACATTGCGTTAGTAAAACTATTACATGTAATTGTATAATTTTTGATATGCAAGTGTATAACTATGTAGATATTCGAAATTTTAATTATTAAATACGGCAAAATGCATTCGATTATAAATTGAAAAACAAAAAAATTGAATACGATATTTGATGCTTGCTAAGACAAGACATTTTTAAAAATAACACTTGGACGGAATGTTTACTTTTTCGAAATCAGTCTGGACTTAAACTGTAGTAGCTGTTTTACTGATTCATTGACATTATTTTTTTTTTTTCGATAAGGCACACGATATACATTAATGATTATTAAAGGCATAAAATTTAAATTGAACTCTTTTACTAAAAACTAATAAAATTATATAAATCATAAAATAAGTGTACGTTGGAAAAAATTTTTGCACGTAACTGTTTCTTTGCTCAAGCATAACTGATCTCATGCTCGAAACCCCTACCGTGCCACTCGTGATTATCAGGCAGCGCATGATGACGCAGTCCACAAAGTTGTGGACCAAAACGCAACATGATAATTATGACGAAAATAATGAAGAGCGCCAAGGCAGCTACCGCTGGATACAGTAATATGAATGCCATAATTAACTTTTATAAATTTGGCTTATAGAATATTAATAAAAATGGTTTTGTCGTTATTTTAGATATCGCTTTCGCGTTTATGCAATTCAACGTATTCGTCCTTTTGACGATGATGTTGTTGCCTACCACGGCTTTCTGGTCGTTGTGGACGCTGTGGATGTGGTTGATGAACAGGCACTTGTGCTTCGATATCTTCCTCTTCTTCTGAGCTAAAAATGCGTGGTTTTGGCTGCTAAACAAAAAAATCAGGATTAAGTATGAGAAAATCAGTCGACTCTTTCTTATATAAATTTCCAAACATCCGAACGAACTTTGGTCTATTGCGTGGGTAAAATTTTTGCAATTTTTTTAATTACACATAAAGCAAAAGTGAGCGCTCAAGCTTTGAAAATAAAAATCTCATTTTAGTTCTAACTGTATTATTGTGACACTATTTTTGTGAGTCTTATTAGTATTTTTGAAAAATTGATGTATGAAATCCACCCACCCTTAGCAACGTCACTAGGTGTCAATGAACAAATTTCCACCATTAAGTAAATGTGTATTTAGTTTTTTTTTGAAAAGGGCGCATGTTGACTGGCGATAATACATTTTGTTCTATGTTACTGTTCATATGTATAAATGATATTCCACTTCATTTAGATCGCAATAAGGACCCAGCACGTTATTTTTTTTTATGAAAAACGCACTTTGGTGCAATTAATTGAAACTTGAGTTAATTGTTACATATGTGAGTATATACATACCTATATCGCGCTGATGAAACTTCAGAATAATGTTCAAAAATTTATATGGGCGCATGTTTGAATTTTGAACAGTTTTCCAAATATGAACAGTTAAAAATTGAATATACACAAACTTATTAAGCTTGGTCGATGCTTAAACCATGTCCAGTATCACATTTAATGTCATACTAATACAATTCTATTTATTTATATTAAAAATTTAAAAGGCAGTAAAAAGGAGTGTGCATGGCTCCAGAGTTCTATTTGCAAAAATGAGTGTTGATTTTATTAGTAACAAAGGCGGACATCCTACTTCTATCTCTGAAAATGGAGCAATCTCCATTGTCAATTTATAAATCAATATAAAATAGTATGTTGTTACAAAAGCGGACACACTGAATAGCATTTGTTAGCAAAACTGGATTTTTTTCACTGTAACTAGACCTATGAATTTGGAGCTGCTAACAGAAATCAATGGAGTTTTTATGAAATGTACCAGTATGACTAGTAAGATTTAGGGCCTTCAACAATCTAAATGAGATGTTTCTTTTTGGGGTTTTTCAAAGCTTACTTCAAATTTAACCATGAAATTTGCGTCGCTCTTCAGAATTTGGGTTAATAAAATAATATGTAGATGCATTTTTTTGGATGCATGAAAACCCAATTGGGATATTATATTAAATTATAATTTTACTTACTTGTAAGTATTGTAATTGTGATATGTCTTTCAATTCAGTTAAGTCGAGTGGTGGCTGTAGATGTGGTGTAGCAGACCAAATTGAAACGAGCCAACGATTGCCTAAAAAATTAAATCAAATTATCAGCATTAACATTTCAGTGCAAACGTAAAGCACTCAAATACTCACCTGTATGTCTATCCTGCCAGTACCTACGATGCTTCGAGCAGCAGCCCAGAACAATATTAAATACAATAATCGAAAAGAGAACCACGGAACATATAGAGATGGTCACATAAAACGGTGAAAAATTACCGTAAATATGTCCAGTAAAATATGGATTATTTTTATATGCGTTGCGTTCTTCGATTGTGGACATAGTCAGCTAATGATTGCTGAGTTAGAAATGTTGGCGGCTGTGGGTGTGGTGTGACAATCTATTTCTGCTCAAAGACAGATTACTTGTTTTTGCTTTGTATCGGGTGCACTTGCGTTCGAAAGTTGAAATATCGAAAATTCAGCTGAAATAGAAGTAAAAATTTACTAAATCAAGTCAAACTAAAACCCATCGTACAGGTACAGAAAACCAAAAAATGGGTGTGACCTATTTGCCAGCGTTGTAATTAAAAGAAAAAAACGCACCCACCATTTGTGTTGAAAATTTAGTTGCTGTATGAAAACACTCTGCAGTAGTTTTTTTTATTGATTTTACCCAACTTTTCACATTTAAAAGTAAACAATTGATAGATTTAAGTTAGAGGGAAATAATTACAATAAAAACAACGCCCAAAAAGTTAAGAATTAAATCGACGACTTGATGACAACGACAGCACTATACAAAAACAATTCAATGAATAAGTTGCGCTTTCGCTCAGCAGAACTGAGCTGAGCTGAGTTCGTTGTAAGGTGTTAAGCGAACATCATTGCCAGATAGTAAGTTCATACAATTTTTAAGAATTAAGCTGAGCAGTGTATTGAGTACCAATTTTATTTTTGAAAATGCGAAATCAGAACGAAGTATGGAACTTAGCAAATCAATTTCGGCATCAATTTTTTATGAAAACGATTAGCAGACATGTCTGCATAGCACATATTTTCTTATTCTCGTTTTAAATTCTGTTTTCTATGCAGTAATTTTTGCAAGTTTTTTCTTAACATGGCAACAATGTTACAGCTCGTGCTTGGCTTTTGATAAACACAGGTGCCATAAAACTGTGTTAATATTTTTCTCTTTCAAGCTCACGCACACCTGTTTGAATTTTGTTTCACCTATGATATGCGTGTGTGATTTGACAGATAAGTTTTTGTTGGTGTGGATGGCTTGTTGTTTTGGTTTTCAGTAATGTTTCGGGGAGCACTGAAGTTTTAGTTACTGCCATTGCCGTTTGGGCCATTAACTAAGTGTTGCCACACTTGAGTTTTAGATAGTAAAATTTTAATGAACAATTAATTGATCGGCTAACCCCAAAGAGGGCACATTTTTTTTCAAATCTCATTTTTGCATGCTTAGATACAAGGAATAAGTTAGTTTTTATCCCTAAAAAATTTGATGCATAGCTGATGTTTCCGATTTGTAGTTAGCCGTTTCAATATGCGATAGTTTTGTGACAATCTATAAATGAATGCCTACCAATATGGAATTTCAATTTGACATTTAATAATTTAGTTTTGGAACTACATATATTCACATTTATGATTTCTTTTTTACGAAGTTAAAATAAATTGAAATCTATGTATCGCTTAAGTTAACAAAATGGTTTGTTGCTTTTTTTCATATCACTCATGCATAATGAAATGTAAAACCGTTAAAAAAACTTTCCGTTTGTTCTTATTTGACATATAATTTTGGCTCTTTTAAGCCGAATTGATTTTATAGTGACAGTTGAGCAGTGTCGGACTTATGATATTGCAAAAATTCAAGGCCCATAGCGACAAAATTGAAATGACGGCAATGTATCATATTTCTTTTATACAATTTGAAAGCAACTTTGTTAAGTCGGAAACTATTTAATTTTTATAGAGCTTAGTGCAAAGAAAACGCAAGACCAAGACCATTGCAGACTTGCATATGCTTTTGTAAATTGGATCTTCTTCTTGTGCTCTTAACATTGCAATCTTATACTTAAAAATTAAAATTCTTACTGTATTGTTGATGAACCAAGTCAAGTATTATTTTTCAAGAGTAAATTCAAAGAAAGTTAAAGCAAAAGTAGATCGAGAGATAATGCTTACTAAAGTTGAATACTCAAACAACTCTCGTTATAAGTAGTCATTTAACAATGTAGTGGGAATTTGAATTTTTCACGTCGAACCGTTTAAGCAAATACAAAGTGAAACACTGCACGATTTCCTAATAATCTTAAAAACAAAATTTCAGCCAAAGTATTCTTATCATTTGTCGAAAAACTTCTATGTGCTAAACAGAAAAAGTTTACAGTTATAGTTCCGAACAAACAGGTGGCAACTCTATTCAGTTATCACTCGTTAGTATTAATTTCACTTACAAAAGGCGCGTTAATTTCTTTTGCTAAATTTTGCACATTTCGCATAAAAGTTAATAGGAAAATTTAAAAAGCGGTGAAATTTCAACATGCTGCATTAATATAAAGTAGAGGTTTTGACCATAAGAACATCTTACTATGAATATTTATAGATGAAGTTTAACAGAAATGCTTAAAAAAAATGATTCAAACTCTTTCGACTTTCATTTTAGTGAATGACCTTTAACATTATATAATTTGTTTTATTGAACTTCCAAAGTCGAAAGCCGAAAGTAAATTTTTTATTTCAAACTTCAGCCCAATCGACAAGAATACGTGAAGTGTTAAAGAAATTACCATTGTTTTCTTAACGGCCTTTTCCAGAGTCAATTTAAAATATTCTGCTCAGAAATTGTGGGCAGTGCAATTCCATTTGTGTTGCGAAATTTCAAAATGGGTAAGTGATCTCTACTTTGTTTTTATTATTTATTATAAGTACAAAGTTTGTTCTTCGTATTGCATACAATATAGTATATCAATTCAATTAAGTAAACACCCAGAATCTTATTAAAAAAGTGTATTAGCAATAAGCTGCCGAATCAGAATTCGGCTAGAATTTTTCAATAAAAATTTTAAAAAATTTTTTAAATCACTGGATATAGATGTGGTTTCAAACTAAAACTATGCACCTCCACCTTCTAAGAACTATTACAAGATATTAGGAAAATTGCTTGTCTACGTCTTATTAATATTGAGATTTCATCCCACTCCAAATACTCAAGCGCATATTTAGGAAAATATTTTAGGAGGGGATATATGAGGATAAGCCTAATGTGTTATATTTGATTCAAATACATTTCATTTGGAACAAACAGTGACAAGTATTGTTTGGAACATTATATATTTGACTCAAATAAATATTTAGTTGCTCTATGTCAAATACTCATTTGCAATGTTCAATAGTTTTGTCAGTCTAAGTAAGAGAGACAGATAGACAGACACATAATTAGGTAGATATATGACAGGCAAATAGAAAGACAAACAGACAGATTGATAGATAGACCTACAGACGGATAAAGCCAAATCGACTTAAGAGCTTAAGTGCTATGCTAACAAAATCAGCTTTACGCTTCTATGGACCGAGGTGGGCAAAGGCGCAGACCACGGAGTAAAAAACCAGGATTGTTAATAAGTTAATAGACCTCAACTACATATATATATACATTGAGAAAACGGCTATAGGCAATGAAATATTTGGTTGAGCCTGAGGAAAAATTGAGTTTTTTATCTAACTTTCTCTAAATTTAAAAGTAATTTGTTCACATGTGAATATTTCATATAACATTTTGCACATCAATTATTGACATCATTTAGTATGTTGCCGCCATGTAAGAACCGAATAAATGTTGTTAAAGTTACTTTGAGTAAAATTAAAAAAAAGAATTCCTTACATGGCTTTTGCAATAATATTCCATAGAAAACTCCATGCTTTATATGCAACTTCCGTTCAAGAGCTTACTTATTTCCGGGTTTTCCACACATTTGAATAGCGATAAAAGATTTGCCGGCAAACGTTCGTTTTGCTCGCATATGTGGAAATTCGCTTAGGAAACGGTTTATGGCATATGAGTAGCATGGATCACGAATTAAAATCTGTAGCAAAGCAAAAAATGATTTGTTGTTTTTTTTAGGTTTATCAAATGTGGACCGTCATTTAAATTAATTTTTTTTTTGTTTGGTTGTACCTTTAATCCGATTTCGTTAGCAAATGCAATACAAAGTCCAAGGAAGAGAGTTGAAATTAGCTACGCATGTATAATTCACTAGAAAAAACACGGTCGAACGAATTGTGCTACTGAAATTTTCAGAAAATTTAAGCAAAAAAAAAGATTACAAAATAGTCCAAACGGTATGTTTTAAATAAGAGAGGCAAAAACCTAAATAATGTACCAGTGCGAAAATAAATTTAAATGAAAATGAAAATTTTAGATAAATAAATAAATACGCAAGTGTTGCCTGCGCCGCAGCTGAAAATCATCCAACATCCAGCCTAAGAATATATGCAGCAGTCAGTCAATTGCTGCTGTGGGAGCATTCAACCTACTTTTAATTCCAAGCACTGCTATAATAAAATGCTTTGCCTAAGCTCTTATTTAACTTTTTAATTGTTTTCAGAACTTTCGTTTAGAAAACATAATTATAAATTTAAAATTTTGATGTGGGTTTTTTATAATTAAACTGCCTAAAATCTATTATTAGATTGAGAAATGCAGCGTATGTGAGTGAAAGTATGAATATATAAATGAATGAAAAATTGTGTCAAGAATCTATAGAGACTTAAGTTAGGTCCTCAATTTTGAAAAGAGCTCAACCATTAGCATAATAAAT
The DNA here is from genome assembly GCA_963680825.1 of Meiosimyza decipiens. Taxonomy (NCBI): domain Eukaryota; kingdom Metazoa; phylum Arthropoda; class Insecta; order Diptera; family Lauxaniidae; genus Meiosimyza; species Meiosimyza decipiens. The sequence continues at coordinate 23,610,709 of OY804258.1, read as the reverse complement.
TTCTCATTCCACCGTTCTAAATAATTGTAAGAACGATCGCTAGAGCAACAAATCGTCTGTCGGGAAAAACCAATGAAAGAAATTCGCTACACAGGCTAAGCCTTCAAACAAAATATTTTTTTTCAAATATGGGCAAAATCGGTTCACTAACATGCCTACCTCTCATACAAATAGAACATCTGAAACGCGCCAGAGGGAGAGCGAACTAGTTGATTTCGTGTAACCAAATTTCTCACAAGTACTAGGCACAGCTCAGACAAGGTCTGGGCAAAATGTTGGCGAATTTCGAGATGGGGCGTGGTATCTCACATAGAAGTTTAAACTTTAAGCCGCTATGTTATAAGCAGTGGCACGTCCCCAACGAGAAAAAAACGCCACAGCTTAACGAATGGACCGATTTTAATATAATTTAGCTTGGAGATAGATTGAACTCTAAGAAAGGTTACTAGAAACTTAGATTGCTTTAAGGGGCCGTCACACCACTCTTAATGGGAACAAACGCTGTCTCGGCTGAGCCGCTCAATCAATTTTTGGTATAGAGCTAGAATGATTCTTGAGTAAAAACAAATTTTTTTTAGTGGGAGGTTCCATGCTTCTTACAGGAAAATACGTCGTTAATACTAAAATTTCGAACCGAATTTGATGAAATTTTGTACTAAAGATTTTTAAAAACTAAATTTTTTTTTAGTAGGCGTGAAGGGAAAAGCGTTTTCAATGCTAAGCTAATGGACCGATTTTGATGGAATTTGATACAGAGCTAAATTGAATCCTGAGAAAAGCTAATTATTTTAAAGTGCACGGAGGCACGCCTCCAGTAGGAAAATATGTTTTCACAACTAAACTAAAACGCGATTTAGATGAAATTTGGTGTGAAGATAGATTACACCTTAAAGATGAGAACGAGATAGTGTTAGGGATAAAACAACATGATACCATTATTTTAATCTTTGGAGCGATGACAAAAAATTGCTCTTATATCAGTTTTTTTATAAAAAATGCTAAAAAGTTGCTTGAATTTCAACCACTGTGCGGACTTTAGTACAACCAAATTTCACAAAACTGCATGAAATGGTTCGGGTCTAGCATCAGAGGAAAAGTTGACAAATTTTGAGAAGAAGGCGTAGTACCTCCCATAAATGCTTAAGTTTCAAAAGGCTACTCAGAGAGCTATTTCAGTAAATTTTGCACGTTGCGTGCTCAAAAAAATATCCTATTAATAAAAATTTAGGGCGCAAGTGAACTTTTCCTCTTAGTGCGGTGTAGGATAATTTTTTTCAATACCAAAGATGCCACCCTTACTAGTTAGTTTTTATGAATAATAGTGAAATTTGAATTGTTTATGAATAACACTAGGTCACACTAAAAAATGCCATTTCTGTCCTATCATTAGCATATCGACCCAAAACCATAAAAAAAAGTTTGACTTTCTTTACTGGTGACGAGTTTTCCTTATTGCCAAGTGTTGTACAAAATATGAGCAAATTGTGTAGAAGCGAATGAATTTGAATTCAGCATTCTTTAAGGAATGGTAGCTTTCATTTAGATTGGGAAAACACTAACCATATTTTTTATCAGCAGCTTTGTGCCCTATCACGTAATGTTTTAATAAAGCTTAGGAAAACACATAAAAATATGTGTCTGCGAAAGTTTCATATTTAAAAATTGATCTGCGAAAACAAATTCATTTCACTTAACAATATTAAAACGAAAAATTCAAGAAGTGCTACGATGGCTTAAGTATACAACAGAGAAAAAATCAACAACAAAAACAATGGCAACAACTATTGAATGCCAATGCCTGCAATATTCAAATCACCTTTTTAGCCCACACAAAAAGCCACAACAGCAAAATAAAACCAAGTTATTCTCTAGCTAACTCAATGTGAGATAGAAATATGTACGATATTGGTAAAAGTACGACGCCAGAAAGCGTTTGCTCGCTAGTGAGCGAAAGAGAAGGAACAACTGCAGCAGGAGTATAATACACAAATTTGCAGTCTGTACTTTGCCGGAAATCGTTTCGAATGCAATCATTTATCCATTCGATTTGAGCCGCAAACATTCGCTCAATCGTTTTACATCGACACCGATTGAGCTCTAAGGATTTCTGCCTTAGCTGCAGTTGCAGCAGCAGCAGCTGACCTTTGAATGCTTCGCTGGTTTCTCTAGCACAATTGAGAAAATTTCTTGTATTTGCATTTCTTGTGCTCTTTTGGTTTACAGATTCAATTGTGGCTTTTAGAATTAAATTCAGCAGAATTTCGTTAGCATTTTTTATATGTATTTAGTTCAAAATAGAAGAAAAACTATTTATTAAATATTTTCAGTAATTATAGTCTACGTATAGGTGCATAAAGTTAAAATATACAATCGTTTAGATTACATTTTAATTGAAAATTCAACGTAAGTAATTGTTGAGTTTTTCGACTCTTCATGGTTAAATTTTTCATCTCTCATCTAACTTATTTTTTTACCTTTCTAAGCCTTGGAAAACAAGGAAAGAATTCCATTTTTAAATGAAGGTTGAATAAAAATATTTGAATCGAAAAAATTTTTCTCATCCAAAAACAATTTGAAATTTTTTGGATTTTGGAACTGACTAAAGTCGGCCCGAACAATGGAAGACACAATTTTTTAATTATTTGAATTGATTTAATTTTTCGCTCCAATCGATGAGGAAGGCTCGAAAATGGATTTTGAACATCACTTGAGTCAGCCATAGACACTGATAAGAACCATTTGTGGTCCCTTTCTTAAAACCTTTTTTTTACAGAAAACGATGGACATCAGAATAAAACGGCTTTGGTTCATTTTCGGAAACATTTTTTGCACCAATCAATGCCAAAGTTCAAAAATAGATTCTGATTGACTTTAACATTGGGTTCATACCTTGGAAATGACTATTTTGGGCCCATTTCCAAAAAGAAGATTTCCACTATTCAATGGTTTAAGGTTGAATTTAAATTTCTGATATCACTATGGTTGATACTCTTGTGATGTCTAAAATCTATTTTCGAGCCGATTAGTATTTACTTTTTTTGTGTTAAAAATCCATTTTTACTGTCATTGGGATTGAGAAATAACTCAATATTCTTTTCATAGCAGTCCTTGTAAAGAAAATGTATTTGTTGTGTAGAACACGTGTTACATGAACCTAAGCATATACACGTGTACACGAACTTTTCTAAAAACACGTGTAGTACGTTTTTGAAATACACGTTTAATTCGTATTCGAGCTTTCAAATGAAAATATGATAGAGTTCGAACGTTCGTGCAAACGTTTATATGGTAGGAATGCGTTAGCACTAATTTGTAATTCCCACGACTAGCAATATAACATTCAATTCCTGCAAGCGATCTGTGACATTTCAGGTGAAGCTAAGCTTAGCCTAGGCAACCGTACGCTGTCTATCCCTCTGAAAAAATAAAAATAATTTCTGTTTTCAAATGCACTAAACTTAAAAATTGTTTTTCCTTAAGCACAAATTGAACTTATCTTCAAAAGCAGAATTTTGTCCAACTACTCTTAAATTGACTGTTAGACAATTCAGACGAATATGCTAGGGCAATAAATTGAATGACATGAGCTCACAAATTGCTACAACATTCTACAAAAGTGAAATAAACAAACAGGGTGAATTGAGCTGATCATCTGAACAGGAACTGTACTAAACATGAACATGTAGATTGCACTTTTACACAATAGCAAAAGAAGGAAACTCACCAGAAGCCCATTGTGTGAAGTTTTTGCTCAAAGAGGATAACAATTGTTGCCAATTTGTATGCATGCTCTATGAGGAAATTTTTAACAAACAAAAGTTTCATCAACACCAGTAACAAAATTAGCTAATGAATAGGATATTCCATTTTAAAAGCAATGATATACGAGTAAGAAATCCTGCACAAATTTTAGCTACGACAAGGATTATGGAATATGAAACATTGTTGTTTGTGACTTCAAAAAAAGTTTTATTTCGTACTATGAAAAAAAATTTTTAATTTTTCACCGAACATAGTTTGAAATTTTTCATAAGGACGTGCTTTTTTGCTGTCAAAGCCAGAGTCTTTTAAGTTTTTGTTGATTTAACCTTTATTTGAGAAAAGCTAGTTTTAATGAGCTTGATGTATCGGAATGTAACCTTTGAGTCGATGATTGAGAATTTCTAATCTTTTTGTATAGATTTATTGAGAACCATAGAGTGAACAAAGCTCAACAGAAAAGATATTTTGGCTTTGACTGAAAATAATTCGTTCCTTCGATGGAATAATAAACATATAATAGACTTCCTGCACAGAGTTGGAACACTCAGCTGTCACTGAGAATACATTAGTATTTTTGATAAATGGCATATAAACTTCTTCTTCTGTTTAATGATGTTACTTATTCAGGTAGTATGAATAATCTTGTCATAAAGTAACTTCAAATAGATATCCGAACCAATCGCAAAATGTTAATGCTGTGTCTCCAAATCATTGCGGTCAACTTTGAGCCAGAAATGCACCAACGATCTTTTACGGTTCAACAAAAAGATGATAAGTATTCTTGCATACGGTCGAACAAGGCACAATGTAGTCGGTACTGTAGGATCCGAGATGATAGTAAAGTAGAATTGGTGCAGCAAATACCTTGCGAATTGGCTGTACTATAAAGAAAAATTCATGGCTACCTCAATGATAGAACTTTGGCAATTTGGGCATGTTATCATATGCGTTATTGGAGCAGCCTGCCAAATTCGTTTAAAACGTGGAGTGATTTCAGTTATCCTGGAAAAGAAGATCCTGTCATGGGGTTCCAACACTTACGATCTTCAAAATGACCACTTATGACCTTCGAATTTTCTTGCCACTTGACTGGCAAGTTGTCTGTTGAACCCTACCTTATTTACATTACATAAGGAAGCTTTGCGTAGAAGTGTCGAGTGTCTATCTACAGAATTCCAAATTGATCTTAATCACATATGCATAACAGGCGATTCAGCGTCGTTTATATGAAACAACGGCTCAAAATGAGTTAAGCGCTCAAACTCTGAAAAATAAAATTTGTGCAGTGAAGACTGCAATTTTAAAGCCTCGTGTAAAAAAGTTTGTCTAAGGCCAAATAATCGACGTTTTCAGTAACGTGAACTTAATCAACGCGAAACAAGCATATTGTGAGGTTATGGTCGTTGAACTAAAAAAATTGAATGAGTTTTCGTAACAAATGGATTTGGATTAAACGATGCTGAATTTGATAGAATTGTGAAGTTGGCTTCGTTGGCGGGTAAAATGGTGTTTATTTTAGATTCTTGAAAATGAACATTGCCATCGACGCTGGCGTATAAGCGATAAATTGAAGTACAATTTAGGGTGTTTCAAAAACTAATTCATATTACTTTTATAACGTTTTTATTATCAATTTACTTTAAGCCGCCCTATGAATTTTTATTATAATTTATCAAATATTTCATCATTTCGGAAAAAGCACGTTCTAAATTACAACTAAGTAGATTATTGCGATTTTCAATTAATTTTTTTTTAAAAAATTTTTCCTTCTGTTTGTTTTTACAAAAGCTGATAATATTTGGCGCTCGTCTGGCAGCATCATTTATCAATAGTTGCTTTTTTTATTCCACTTGCTGCTTCCTTCCTCGTTTTACTAACTTCTCCTTGTGACATAGTATATGCAACTTTTTTTCTTATGTTGGCTTATGCTTGTCAACAAGAGCAGCTCAACTTTGACATTTCATTACTCAACAAAAGATGTCCTTAAAAAAAAATTCAAAATAAACAAAAAATACTTCACATGTTACCCACTTTTTGCACTTGTACTCCGTTTGGTTTTTTCTCCATCATATCTGCACGTAGTCAAATTGAAAAATTGTCTCCAATGTTCACGAAACAGGAAGTGCAAACAAAACACTCGCTTTGATATGAAATCCCCACACTTGAAAAATTCCCAAGTGGTTTAGAAACTACAAAGAGCAAGTAGGATTAAGTATGGGAAAGAAAGAAAAGTATTTAATTTGGTATAAGTCTTGGAGGCAATAAATGTTTTGCTAAATACATACTTAACCCTGACGTTAAGTTAGTATGATTCATGTGAAATTAATGAATTTTCCGGAAATTTTTGACAAAGGAACATTTGTCAATTAAGGGGTGTTTATGTATAGAAGAACGTCTGAAAAGTATAGCTATTTTTTTAACGTAATTAAACTTAAGCTAAGTTTCTGCAAAATCTATCCCTTAAGTGAAATAAAAATATCTATGGAACTTGTATTTGCCAGACAAATTAATTTACCAATTCGAAATAGCAGAATCTCCTTAAATGATTTCAGGATATGTTTGGTTGTTAATATTTTTAGGCTTTAGCTCTGAAACGACATACCTATTTCTATAAGTTCACGGGAATTGATGTTTAAAGCTTGAAAAATCGTCTTGATAGCAAAAATAAAATTCAGAAGGGTGTTTGAATGGAAAATAAATGATGAGTCAGCTTATTCGCAAACATGGAGGAAGTTGCAATATAAAGCAACAAGCGTTACCTCAATTGGCTCCTTTTGACTCCAGACAATAAATATGTTACCTTTGCTGGTATTGTTTTCCTTCAAAGAAAACAAATCTTATATTGTGTAAATTAGTCAAAAACAACACATACAAAAAATTAAGCACTTAAAGCAACACTCATACCAGCCTGCAAGTGTTAGCCGCATAAAAAATGCTATCATGAAAAAAGTCAACAAAACCGTTCATAGAAACTTTAACGTAAATGGAAAACAAAAAAATTTAAAGTTTTTACAAAACTAAATTCCGAGTTTAAATTAAGTTTTTCTTCAAAAACTTTTAATTTCCCCTTTTAATAAGAAGTTATGTAGTTGAGAAATTCCTACTTTGATAACTACATCATTAACTCAAATGTTAAGAGTAAAACTTTTTAGTTTTTGCTAATTTGTTAATTGGCAGCACTTGAAATGTACCAGCAAAAGTTCACTTTTGTTTTGGCTTTTAATGATAAACTCAGCTAAAGTTTTATTTTTAAAACTACGGTTTTATTTTTGCTAAATCCTTTCAGAAGTTTTTACGAATACTTACTATTAGCAAATGGGGTGAAAAAATCCCGCATTTTGCTTAAGTGTTGTAATTTTGCTATTGATATTCAAAATGTTTCAATAAGCAGTTGTGACATAAAAGAAAACGATGCCATTGAAAGTTGCAAATTTCGTTATTTTACGAGAATCTGGTTAACCACATGCAAACAAAAATGCAACATTGCAAAAGGGTTGGGATTGCAAAAGGATGCCATTTTATAAAAATTGCAAACTTTTAATTATTTTCAATGCAATTTTAATTGAAAGCGCTCATAATTGAATGCTGATAGAATTGGCTGTTTATAATGATTGCAACATAGTGTTTGCAATAATTGTGTTTTCAACAGTTTTAATTAAGCGTTTAGCTTATTTGTACAAAGGACTTACTTACACGGTGAGCTGAATTTAAATGCGAAAAAATGTCTATTAAAAAGGAATACGCCTTCCTGTTACTCGTAGTCGAAAACAATAGAAAAAGTTTTAAGCCTCTTTAGAAAAGTCACTTTTTACATATTGCTACCGTAGTTTTGATGTGAAATAAAGGCGTAAATACTCCTCTTAATAAGATCTTGTAATCAAAAAAATCAACTCTTTTCGACTCTTAAAGTTTTAAAACTCTTTTCGATAATAAACTTAGTAACGAAAATTTTTGTTCGTTAAAAGTACCACGCCTACTTATTCAATTTCACCAGATAGGGCCAATGATGTTTCTTATCTATTGACCAAATTTTGTAACAATATTTTTATTACCTCTCTTGATACTAATCATTCCATAGGTTTGAATCTTTGGGCAGTGTCACACCCCCAAAAACTTTTCACATGATATTTTTATTTTTATCTTTTCTTGTGACCATGACTGCTGTGAAATAATGATATCCATTTCATTACATCAAGTTAGAAAAAAAGTTATAGTACTCGTAATTCAAATTTCTTTGGAATATCACCTTTTTTTTTTTTTGATTCTTGGTCCTTTTGTAAGAAAAAATTAATATCAATTTCTATTTCATCTTCCTAAGATATGATCACTCCAATATAATTTCTTAAGAGAGCTGCTTTTGTTATGCAAATTTCAAGACTTTTGAAGGGCTCATGTTTCGCATAACTTGACCTATTTCATAAGAATTATAAGTGGTTGCGCTTTGTAACTTCCAAAAGATAACTTTGTAAATTGAGAGCCTCTTCGTTGTTACATCTAAGGCTAATCTTGTTTTTGTTTTTGTTCCTGTTGCTGTTGCCAACTGAGCTACTTGAATCAGTTGCAATGTAATAACAGAAACAAAACTGTAAGAGAAGACACTTCGCTGCGGCTAACTTCCGCTTTATTTGCTTTATGAAAAACCATCAGCATGGCTGACATCAAAGCATAACAATTTGCTGCACAGTTCTTTGATGTTGTACAAAATGAAATTTATTGAAATCCTAACTGATAGAAACTTGACGCTCTGACTCGAGTTGGTACAATGTAAAAATTTGTTGTAGACCAATTTTCGGAATGGAAATAAACTTAAGCAAATTAGAAACTGCTCTCAAAACTCTTCCTTGATAGGCAAATCAGATTTGGGAAATAAGATTTTTGATTTGGTATGGAACAATGGCCCGAAAATAAATTTTTAAAATAAATCGGTGAGTTTTTAATAAAAGTGAGCTTGCAGCAAAATACTAAACGAAAGAATAAAATTATTAATTTTTAAAGCACTGTAAGAATTTGACCTGAAAGAGACAACAGCAGCAGCAACATGACTGTTAGACAGACAGCCGTAAAAGCTGATGGACAGACCGTTGCGCCAAAAAGGTAACGTGAATAACGAAGTAGCTAACTAAGAAGTTGTGAATATAAACAGAGAAGACACGCATACGACCGACCGTCAGCATAATGAAATAAAATAATAAGCAGCAGCAGGATGAACACAAAGAAAGTTCAGGAAACAGCTGCTGCTGCTGCTACTGCTGCAAGTTGGTCTTCCTACGGCTACTTCACAAAGAGTTCAACGCAGTTCGTTAAGAGTTCTACGTTTTCTTCGAAACTTAAAAACAGAAAAACAAAATTAATTTCATGAATGAACTACAGGTTTTGAGTGCGATGACTATGATGATGAGTGGTATGCTCCAAGATGTAAGACTTACAGGATAACTATTTACAAGGATAACTGAATGGTTGCATGAGTGGTTTGTGATAGTTCTGCTGCTGCAGTTGCAATGCGTTTGCACTTAATAATCGTAGTTTAAGTTGACAGCACTTTTGATGCGTGAGCGTTTCATTTAATTTTTCTTAAAATTATGAAGGGCTTTTTAATATATTTTCTTTTTGTTGTTAAGTTAACACAAGAACTTCAGCTGCAGTTTTTTACTTGAAGTTTTAAAGAAAGCAAGAGAAGAGAAACGATACTTGCAGTAAAATGTTGTAGATGTGCTAACAGTTTAAGGTTAGTGAAAATTTGTGCGTTGGTAATAAATTTAAGTTTTTCTGTTAATGCAATTTTTTTTTTATAAAGTTTTTATAAAAAATCATTAATTTTGAACTTTAAATTCTTAATTTTAAATTTTCAAGGCTTGCGCATACCAAAAAAAGTATGAACTTGTTGAAAATAAAGTCTTACTCAAAGTGTATGCTGCCGACAGTAGTTTGCTTATTAAGTGCTTAAATTCAAAATTCTTCTGTGTAGGTATATACAAAGTATATGGAATTGCTTAAGGAAGATTCAGCAATATTTATTTTGTCGCCGCTTGCAATACAATTACATACGTTAGCGCTGGAATAAGCGCTACTTTAATTTAACGTAGGCTGATTGAGGATGGGCTTCAGTTTCCCGAGTGAATTTTATTTTATGGCTTCTACCGATTTAAAGCTCTCTCCTCCAAGTGGTAGTTGTAGCTTCGGGAGCAGGACTTTCGCTGAATTTTTGGCCTTAAACTCATGTAGAGTGATGGCTGTATACGAAAGTTTCTTAATTGAGGGATATATGTGTTTGTAATACGCTAAGATTATATTTTTCATCAGTTTATATTTTTCATTTGGAATTTCTGAAATGATTTAAGATTATATTTTTCATCGAATTATATTTTTCATATGGAACTTCTGAAAAGATTTAAGACTACGGGAAGCAAGAGATCGTACACTGTTTTCATTAACATCATCAAATTAAGGTTTCTTTAGCAGGTAGTACCATTCATCAGAAATGCCAGTTAAAGACTTTTAGCTGCATAAACCGAATCTAAAATCAGAGATTTACCAACATTTCATAACTCTAAGATCCTGTAACTCCTTATGAATGTTTAAATGCTAAATATTAGTTTGGCCTTAAAAAATTTCAGGGCTCATATTCATAATTCATATCAGTTCTATTAGGTATTCTATCGTACGGCTGCTGGCGGTTAGGCAAAACTTCATGGACGATATATCATTCAGACGTTTGAGCTATATTGACCGAATTTGAAGGCTGAAGTTTTTGCAATAATCAAGATAGAGATACTCAACCCTTATATGTCCAATACATTATATTTGTCCGTTATTAGTGAGTCCTTAGACTTTCAACAATCTGAATGAAAATTATTACAATTCTAAATCCAAATATGTTCAGTGAATTTTTCCATCATGTCAACATTTCCAAATATTTAACTTATGTATGTAACGATTCTCAATCCTTCTGAAAGTTAAGACTTTAATTAGTTGCAATGCAACATTCACTAAAATATTAACGTTCCATTAAGGGCTGCTAAAATTAGAACAAAACTTTAATATGAAATTAGACATATCCTTTTGGTTTTGCTGTTAGCTACAAAAGAAATAAATGCATATGTATGCGCCCCCAGGTGTATACTATAAAAATAAAATCAAAAGGAAAATAAAATAAAATTCCATAGCTTTTAACTAAATTGATAATGCAGCTGCAGCAAATGATTTTTGTTCACATGCAGCATTCTGCAATTTATTTATTTTTCTAAGTTCACTCAAGTGCACGAAATTTAAAATTCTGCTGTCACAGTATTTTTGCGCCATTTTTGTTATTGTGTCAAATAAACGGATGTGCGGGATTTTTCAAATGTTTATTTAATCCTTTTAGTACGTAGTTTGGCCGTCATTTTTGTTTTAGTGAGTAAATGCGTTGCAATTTTTAAATGGGTTTTTACCAGTGATGGTATTTTCAGTACAATAGCACTCTTTTCAATATATTCTGCGCTTAAAAATGGGGAAAAAATATAATGGATTGATTTTTATACCTTCAGCATTTCCAATATGATAAAATTTTTCTTGTTAAATTTATTTATACTAACTTAAGTTCCTAATACATAATTAATATCATATTGTTGATTTACATTGATGAAAATACAACATACTGTGTCAAATTTCCAAAAAAATGTGAAAAAAATAATCTCGACCCCAAAAGAGTATATTCAAATGCCATCACTGGTTTCAACGTGTGCTAATATTTATTTTTATGTCACTACTTTTGTTTCTGGTCGCACAAAAGTTATTCCGTGAAATTTATGTTTCCCATTTCAATTTAATTTAATGTTTTTTATCCAGTTTTCATGTTTTGGTGGCAGCCTTAAACAATGTAGTGAATTAATGCGTGTTGCTGAATTTTTACATAAAAATTAAAACAAATTTCGTATAAAAATCTTCATTTATTTTGAGTAAGAAAAAAAAAAAACATTTACAAATTAACAAAAAAGGTCACACACTACCATATAATGACAACAGCCACAAAACAACAATGACGCAAATAAACCATAACAACAACAACAAACAGATAATTGCCAAATGTCAACAAAGCAAATGAAAACAAAACAAAGCGAAGGACAATAGCAGCAGCGGCCACGGTTGATTTTTTTTGTTTACTTTGTTTGGACGTTGACGGTTGATTGGGGGGCGTTTTGATGGTTACTTGGTTGGTTGGTTGGCTGCTTTCTGAATCCGGCTTCCGTTTCCGCTAAATACGCGAAGCACAATGAGTTTGTACATAGCAACACACACATGCACACAATAGGTACACACATACAAATATATAAAAATTAATGCAAACACAAATGCTGAAACAAACAAACGGAACAAAGTTGCAAACATTGACAGTTTAATGATTGTCATTTATTAGGGTCATCGAACATTTGACGTATGGAAAGAAAATCGGTTTTTTATGCGGGCTTAAGACTTTTGCATGAATACCCAGTATAACATGTAGTTCGGTCTAATAATTCGATGAAAAAGTCATGCATAGTCAAAGGCTCAAAAAGTCTTGATAAAATTTATTTGAACAGTTGTAGCTCGAGACTTAGTTGCATACACCTTGATATTTACTAACCGGTTGAGATACGGAATATCTGCCAGTCTGCTTCAGTTACGACAACAAAGCTCAAAATCTTTGAGTCCAACGTGAAGCCAGATCACCGTCAAGATCCGATTGCCATTCAAATCAAATGGCAAAATTAAAATAGATTGCGGAATTGCTGCGAAAATCACCAACTGAAGTCTGTCAGCAAGCATTGGCGTAGAACATTCAGGGTAGCAGAAAACGCGACCTTACTAAAACATAAAAACAGCTGCAAAATATTTAAAAAGAGCATAATACCATCAAATAACCGAAACGCTTCTTCACAACACTGCATTGCAATGAGATCGTCCAAGCAGATAGAACCTAACCATAAAATACGATTGCTAAGCTCTCATAAAAAAACACTTGTGCCTTCAACTCACCAAATGACATTCAATGCTACGAATTGAAGTTGAAAGGACAATAAATATTGAATGAATGAATGAGCGGTTCTTTGAAACAATAGTTATAGACGAGACAAAAGATAAATCTGACAACGTAAAGTTACTGACGCTGACACAAAGCTAAATTGTGCACAATATTGGGTGGGAACGGGAACGGGGATGGATGGATAATGAACAGTGATAGAATAACAGGTTGATTTCGGCATTCATTTGGTGGCATTCTGAAAGTGAGCAGTAATTGTGTGACTAGTTATGCGGATTAGATGCAGCTTAATTATAAGGTGATAAGAAAAGGTGCAATTATGTAGATGGAATCTACTTATTATGTAGTTAAGCTATGTCAAAGAAATACGGTAAAGAAGACGAAAGATTTGGAAATTAACAAAATTTTGTGTAAGCTGAATATTTTAAAATTGACCAATTTTTCGCATTGCGTGTTACGTAAAATATCAAAGATTTTCGTAAAGATTCAAAAATCTGTGGGAACAGAGTAAAAAAGATAATAAAAATAAGTGTTTAGGGCTTGTATTACAAAGTCAAGATCTTATTTCTAAAAAAAAATCATGAAAGAGCACTTGTCGTAGGTGCTGAAATGATGACATTTCTTTTTGTACATTTCTTCTTCATTCTTTAAAAATATATAATACTTACGTTACATTACTAAGTTTTTTGAATGTAAAACTTCGAAGTAAATTATAATTTGAAGAGAAAGTTTAGCCAAATATTTCATTATTTATATTTAACTTTTATTTGCTTGTGCAAAAAATTTGCAAAAGTTTATTTTCCATTCACGTACGGTACGTACCTCCTTTAATAGAACGCAGCGCTCTTCTATTCTAACCCACAATTGTTTGTTAACTGCAAGGAAACTTTTGCAGAGAAATATCTCGAAAGATTTGTTTCTCTTTCAAATTAAATTTAACATTAGTTGTTGCTGTTTTTTTTCTTTTCTTATTTCACAACTTCTTTCAAGTTTTTGTTGTAGAAATATCCTTGAGCAATAGGCGTTGCTTGTTCAAATTGCCATTGAATAAACGGTACACGAAAATCAATTTATGTTTTATATCCAATTTTTGACAGGGGTCAATGCGAGTTAATAAAAAGAAATTTGTAGTCCACGAGAGTTATTGATACTTTCGATGTTTCTGATAAGTTGGCAAGGGAAATCACGATACCAAAACTTGTATAATACTATCGCTTCAAAGCACTACGAATGGATGGTTGGAGTCACTAGACCTTGCTCATTAAACCTTGTTATGGAAGTACAAAGCTTTGAATATATCTATGTATATGAACGTAAGTTTTACATACATATCTTGTACTTCTCATCAATGTTATTACATTCTAAAAATTCACACCTGGTGGAAGACTGACAACTCGTATTTTTTTTTCTGTAAATAAAAAGTGCAACTTCCAAGCAAAAATCAGCCGTAGTTAGTTTTTTTCAAACCTTCAATTATCATCAATTATTTTTGCATTATATTGAGAACAACTGGTATTGGTGATAACTAAGTTTCCAAAAATTTGGCCAACTTTTCTTTTCAGAAATTAAAGTTTCGAATTACTTTTTCGTTTCTATGACAAAGGGAATTGATTTATTTCTTTGCTGATTTCATTCCAGCAGTAAAAATGTGATTATGAAAAATTTCGTTTCTATTCCAAGTAATTGGAATTCGAAATTGATTTTTTTATAATTACATTGTAAAAGAAATTAATTATTTTTTCGATTTCATGCCAAGAATCAAATTTCAGAAAAAGGAACAAATTTTCACCTATGATTCTAAGAATCCACGAAAGAATATGCCAAATTTTGATTCCTGGAGTATGTTGACATTTCAGATAAAGTAACGTTTAAGATCCGATGCAGCCTACGTAAGCTTCCAATGTTTGATTTTACAATATGAAGAATATTCTGAACTTTTCAATACGATTTCGAACGTTTGACAAAATTGGCTCCAGTGCTCAGAAAAATAAAAGAAAATAAGCCGAAAGGTGTCACCTGGCTCCCATGTATTACATAAAAATTTGTGCATAGATGCAGTGATATTCCACAAAAATAATCCACAAAATGTAGCTACTGTGGATTTGAGGAATAACTTTGCTTTAGCTAAGGATATCGGATCGTCCGACTAAAACCAATCGGTGGTGCTCTTTCGTATGTATTAAGTGGAATAAAGATTGCTAGAAGCTTTTTTTCAACTCGCCTGTTAAGTATCTGTTAAGCAAGTACCTGCTCATACTGAAGAGCATGCGAAGAGTACGACCATAAAGTGTTGTAGATGATAAAAATTTGCCTAAATAATTAAGATCCTTGACATGCCACGTAAAAGTCTATAATTTGTGAGAGAGTGGACATCACCTATTGGATAAATTTTGTAAATGCCTTGTGAACATGAGGGCATCTAGAATCATTAAACATAAAGTAAAGAACTTTCACTTGCAAATGCGAAGTGAGTTACGCTAATTTTTGAAGTGGTTATTGCAATAATAATTCCCTGAGCAAGACTTGACTAAATTCTGTAAAAAATTTGATGTTTTGGAGATTATGATTGTATGGGAGGTAGGCGTACCGTGGCAAATTTTATTCAAACGTCCAAATATACTTTACTATTGTACTCTAAATAGTGTTCAAGAAGTGGAGTTCCATTTCCTAAAACTTACCGTCTCACTTGGTACTTTAAGTGCTGCTCGATACTTTAGCTCTTAATTGTTTAACCATTATTTACAAACGTTTGCGTTGGCAGTTTATATTCGATATTGTTTTCAAGACTTCAGCAGCGGCAAAAGAATACAAAAGAATCTTTCGTTTATGTAAATGAAACTTTTTCTTGTTTACACTAACAATAGATATCCAACTATAAAACTACATCAAAATTATGGGCATATGCCAATTAGTACGATAATGAGAGATTTGACTCTATCATTCAACAATAGATGCAGATTGTCTTACATAGATTACATTAGGAATTTACTTGAATAATAACACACATAACTTTTAGAAAATATATTCAGTGTGTTTGTTAATATTGTTCCTTATAAAATTTTTACAATAATATAAGGTTTTTTTCATACTTTATTTTTCCTTAAATAATTAGATAATTTTTGTATTGCATTTTTATATAATTTATTGTAACTGATTTCAATTGCTGTAATACCTAAGTGTAAAATCTCATACCATCATCTTTGTAATAACTATGAATTTGAAGACTAATATATAAAATAATAAACAATAATAATAATATAGGTAAAACATATATTAGGGTGGTGCTTCAAATGAATAAACGTTTATAATGACAACATGCTCTCACTGTTCATAATACCTTTTGGATAGGCAAACAAAACAATAAAATTTGTTTTCAAAAATTATTATCCTTAAATCTTTTTCGATGTCCTTAAAGGACAGATCTTGACTTAATATCTTATTTTGAGTTTACCCAGTAAAATAAATGCTACGATTTGGATAAGCAGGACTAATGGCAACTCCATCTAACACAACAAATGTTTGATTATTAGTCAAAAACTAACAAAAAGGACAATACCGCAAAGCAAATGATATCCAAGTACAAAGTAAAATAAAATGAAAGGCGGTTGAACAATTTTATATTTAGACAACAAATGTTGTTGAGTTTCGGTTCTTTTTCTTTAAAATAAATATTTAAACTAAAATAAGATGTGTGTCGAAAAGTTCTTTGAAAAAATTTTTTTGTTATTTTGTGTGATTAACCTGTAGGAATAAAAAACAGTTTGAGACATTAAGCAAACTTTTTTTCATATATACATACATACATATTGTATACTGGGTGTGGCAACTGCGTGCTTGATATGTCCGTCTTCACTCATGTTTCTGATAAACTTTTCCATTTATTGCATTTAAATATTATCCTCGTTTAGTTCAATTCATCAAATTGATTGAAAAAGTTTGTCGGGTTTCTTGTATGTCCTTTTTTTTTATTTAGTTAAGTATACAAAAATATATTAAATTCTCAGAATATATCAATAGTTCATTGTATGTTGCTGATAATTTGTGCCGTAGTAGCTGAGTATGTTCATTAATATCTTGAATATTTAATACGTATATGTTAAAGTTAGATTTTTTTGGCAGCTCTGGTGGTGTGCAACCCTCCCCAAGTTCTATCTATTTTGAAGTTTTTTGGGATCTCGCACGTACCTTATGTAACTTGTGGCACACAATTTGAATTTTGAAAAGATAAAAATAGAAAAAATTTAATGTTTCAACCGAAACTGCTATGATAAAATCGATGTGCCCAAATTGTTTTGTCATAAGTGCCGATTTGGTCACTTTTTAGTATGGATTGGTTCCAGCGGGGCTTAGAACTACACTTTATAAAAAAAAGGAATCCGTTTAATACTAAAGTACCTCTTACCGTTTTTTAAACATAAAGTTCCAGTTTTTGTTTTTACTTTACAAAGTCCTTAGTGACCCTGTATGTTGGGCCTAGCAAGCAATTGAAACCTTTCAAAAAGTGGAAGACTGATTCAACTATCAAGTAAACTTTAATCAAAAAATAAAATTCAATATAAATAATTTAATGTCTAGCCCAAAGACTTTCAATTAATTGCCCCTAAATTATCAACAATGCCTTACTAAAGCTTTAAACTTCCGTAAAAGTACATTTTCTTAAGCTAAGTATTTTCATGAGTAATTTTCATCGTAACCAACACACCTACAAACCTATCGCTTCCATTAACATGTTACAACTTCCGTCGGCTACATTGTCTGACATTTCCCTAATGCCATCAATACGTTGTAGTTGTATTGTTATTTGCCGCTGTTGCCTTCAATTTCAGCACGACTTCATCAAACATCATTGAAACTTATTTCAATTTATTTAATCTTTATTAGTTGGCAAGAGTTGTACACCCACCACAAATTGCGAACGAGCGTTAAACTGAAAACTTCAAGCAGAAACCAGAGTGAAAAATATAGAAAGACAGGAGGCAATGTCTTTAATAAGGATAACTGCTGTGGTGCGCAAAAAGTGTGCACTGTGACGTTATCGTGTTATATTTTAATTAAAGCTACAAATGAAGTTAGTAGTAACGGAAACAATAACAGCAATAATAACATGGCAAACAAGCTACAGTAGTATCCTGATTTAATGGATATGGCGGATTATACCATAAGATATTGTGGATAATTCAAATGTACGTGGGCTAGGCAGAACATGTCAGACATTTATAGTGAAGTACTTATTTAAGAACATAACATTCATACAGCTACGGAATTTTGTTACTCTGAATAGATTATTAAATGTTTTGGACAAAAAAGTTAAATAAACTAAAAATAAGTCTTAAGTAACCGCTTAAGCACATTTGTTGTACTTTAAATTCCATAAAAATCCTTAGTTTTCGATTATATTTTATATGAGTTTTGATTAATTGGACTCAACTGTATTATATATTATAAGGCTGCTTAACTAAAACGCTAAACAAAAGAGATGTGGCAAAAAGTAAGTAACTCTAACACAGTTGTGAAATTTTTCACTGCTCACGTTTAACTTTGCGGAATGACTTTTGACAGGACATAATTAAGGGAAGGTTATTTCTAGGACAGCACATAATTGGAGGGTTAATTCTATAGCAATTAGTAGATGTCAGAAATAAATGCGTGAGAGTTAAATTTAACACTAAAGCTGTGTTATTTTTACTCAACTTGAAACTTTAATTAAATGAAAATATTCTCCCCCATTTCAAGGAGCTGCACTATGCGACTGGTGTTGTGTGTGAATTCCTTTGTTTGTTTTCATAAAAAATGCTAGGATATTGAAATAAATACGAGTAACTTAATGCATTTTGCTAACAACTCTTAACGTAATCCTTGAATTACATTTATTCCTTTAGAAAATTTTGAACATTGCTTGGGTGAGTGTATGTACACCCGGCGAGAAACCGGAATGAAAGACCTTCTATTGCTTTGAATTCTAGAAATAATCGAGGTTCAACTCAAATAATGCACTATATATTGGGAGATAACTTTTTTCGAAGCTAATGCGGAGGCGCATTTTTTGTTTACTTTTTCAAGCAATTGAAAACTTATAAATGGCTTCCAAGACAGGATTCATTAATGTTTTATCTGCATATAAAAGAGACTTTACAACTTCCCAAGAGAAATAGCCTAGGGTTGTCAAATCACAACATCTTGGTTAATTTCACCATTTGAATAAATCAAGTGAAATTATAAAATTTACTAAACATAAATGTCAAAATTTAAGTGCAATATATCAACTGTCTGACCGCCATTCTTATTGAAAATTACATTAATGCATTAGAAACATCGTTTATTTGGTTATCGTTTACGCTATCAGCCAAAACTCATTAGTTGTTATTAGACATACGCTTGTATTATTGAAAAGTTTATAACAGAAGTTTAAAAACTTGAGTTTAACCCTCAGGGTGGCTTGTTTAAGTCAACTTATTTATGCATGAGCGAAAATATTGATATGCACCGTTTGTCATTTCGATTTGCGTTTCCAACGGGGATATTATGAGTACTCATATAATGGTGCCATTGACAAAATAATTAAATGAAAATGTTGATTTTCATTTGGAAAAATCCTATTTTGTGCTCAGTATATGTTTAAATATTTATTCTGAGCAAATGCACCAACTCATATTATCATATGCCACTATAGAGTACACACACATACAGGCAGTGAAAATGTAAATGCTGCGAAACCCACACCTATGAGTGGAAATAACTCATGTGCACTACATAGCATATGTGTGTTGATTTCAACATGTGTACGAGTCGATGATGGTATTTTCAGTACAATTGTACTTTTTCAGTGCATTCGCGCTTTGGAAAGTACACAAATTCAACTGACTTATTTTTAGCTACATTCAGAGCGCTTATATTATCCATTAACAAATACAAAAACTTATCAATATATTTTTGTGATTAAAATTTTTAAGTGAGAAGTGGCCAGTTGCTTGGTAAAGTTTTGAGCGAATACTGAAGACAAAACAAATTTTTTTTTGTTGAGATATAGTTCGCTTATACACAACTTATAAGCCCATCACATATTACGATCGAAAAGGATTCTAAAGCATCTTTAGTCATAAGTCGTGCATCTCAACTTCTATTTTTTTATTGTCATTTGATGCATGATACTAATGAAGTACTTTGTTCATTACTCAAAGTGCAAGACTACCTGGAGAACAATTTAAAACGAAAGGTATTGGCAAAACTGCAGAAAAACTGAATTCGACCCAAATTCCTCCACCATTTTTTTTTAAATTTTCTATGATGGGGATACTTAAGACTTTGTTAGCAAATAAATTATTTCCCGAAAGATAAATAATATAATAATATTTCTAACGATTTGTCCGTATAAGTTGTCATTGTACTTAAAATTTTTTTTTTTTTTGAGCAAGAGTGCTCCTGACCTACAAAAAGTACATTCAGACTGTAAATAAAGTACATTCAGACTTTACATAATGCGTATTCGCGAACACTCCTTATGAAAGCACTGCTGCGAGTGTGTATTTACTCAAAACTCCTTTTAAGCTGCATGGTGTTTTCTTAATTTTTCCTTTTCCCTTTTATATTGAAATTTCTATAATTTTGCTTGAAGTTTTACTTTTGTTTTATGTTTTTCCTGCTGTTTCAACATCCCAGTCAATATTTAAAAAATCTCTGAATCTTTCGTCTTCCAGGCAATGACTTTATAACGTTTCTGTAAGAGTTAAATTGAAATGCATATTTTTATTGCATACTTCAAGGATTTCGTAAGTTTCATGCTTTATGATTTGACATTATTATTTTTAAATTCCACAGCATTTGTTTTGAATCGTGGAAGAGTCATATTGAAATCGCTGAGCTGATGGCTTCAATCTTACACGAACGTATATTCTAATGTCAGGTGGGTGAACAAACTATCGCTTGATACCAGAGAATGAGCTCGCGCACAAAGAAAATCATCGCCTCCACGATTGCAATGTGACTCCACTCCAACCTAAAATGTTCGCTGGGACACGAGTAATAAGCGCATATGTTTGTCTGTCTTTATATTTTAGTATTGCAGTTATAAGTCGTATTTGCATATACATATGTTTACTCGAAAATGTGTGAAAAGCAAAGTTTTTATGTACATACACTTGTACTATGCTAAAGCTACATATAGTACATACATTTATATCGGGTGCTCCAAATAGAAGTGTTAAAAGGGAAGAGATTGGAAGAGAAGCTCAATGCTTATTCATATCATTTTATTTTACTCTGAAATTATCACTACTTAGTTTTGGAGATACGCTATCTGAAGATTAGGTATTGGTTTAGGAAATCTTTTAAGAAATTAATGTTATTTGACAGAGTGCTAGTACTATTTAACGCTTAAAAGGAAATATTTAAAATGATATACTGATTCCAAAAATTACACTTGGACATATTAGGGACATTTTGTTTCTCAGATATTGACGAATACGTTTTATTTTGTAGTTTTCAATTTTGAATAATGATGTTTTCATTTTACTTCAAATGATGCCACTTTGCTCGGATAAACGTCAAGGTGCATCATCAGGCTTAAAATTAATTTCATCATATGACCCCCATCATTTGCTTTTACCACTGTTTTTTTTTTATTTGTAAACAAACAGAACTTTCAACGAAATATGTTAAACATTTAGCTTTGGATACAATGTTTCCTCAAGCGTATGTAGCAAGTGGAATTTGTCTGTAAAAAATAAAAAAAGGAAAATAGCGAAAATAACCCTTAAGCAAAGTACTTTCCGAAGTGTGAGAAGTTGTTGTCAAAGGTCCAATGTCAGCACTTTGAAGAGTCTTTTCAAGTTGGAAATTTTTTTAAAGTATCAAAGTTTTTTGTATGGTGAAATGATATAGCTCCTGCAATAAAAATGGAAAACAAGTGCAAAATACTGAGTTTTGATACCATTTTTTAATTTAACCAAATTCGTTATCCTTCTCATTACTTAGTTAATTAATTTACACTAAATTGCAATACAAACAAGAACTTTAAATATGAATATTCCATAATTATTTGAGATACAGAAAAAAAGAACATAGGAAGAGTTTTTTTCAAAGCATAAGTTCATAGACACTACTATGAATTAAAATCATCAGCACAAAGGATTTGTTAACATTTGAGCATTTCTCGTCGCTCATCAAAAGTTTTGCAGTAAAAGGTGTTTTGAGGTTAAAAGAAGCAACGCTATGGAATTTGAACTTATGGTGGATATGGCCCATATAACTCCTTTGCATTATTAAAGCCCCGGAAGAAAACGATTGGGTAACTAGCATTGTAATGGGTGATCTCTTTGCCATTTTTTTTTATGATGTTAGTTTTTTGGTACTTCACGCGTAATTCGTAACATATGTCAATGCCAAAAATAATTACTAAAAACGAACCGCGCCTGCAAATCATTGAATTTTACTATCAAAATTCGTGCTCTGGGAGAAATATGTTTCACAAATTATGTCCGTTTTATGGTCGCCATACTCGACCCACCGAACAGGCTATTCAATATATTGTGACCAAATTTTGCAATAGTCACGCTTTATTGGACATTAATCCAGCAACCGGTATGCGGAGAGTGCGTACCGAGGAGAATATTGCTGTTGTATCGGCCAGTGTCAATGAAGATCGCGATATGTCAATTCGTCACCGTTGCCAACAATTGGGCTTGTGTTATTCGATCACCTGAAAGATTTTACGTAAAGACATCGGTATAAAACCGTTTTGTGAATCTGCCTTAGAAAATTGGATAAAGATTCAATTTTTTATCGAAAAGTTTTCATCAGCAACGGAGCTCATTTTTGGCACAAGGGAAACGTCAACAAAGAGTATTACCGAATTTGGTCTGAAGAGCAGTCAAAGGCAGTTCAAGAGCTGTCAATATGCCCAGAAAAATGCACTGCTTGGTGCGGTTTGTAAGCCAGCGGCATCATTGGACAGTACTTTTTAAAAAATAATGAAAATCGCAACGTTATAGTTAATGGAACAAGGTACCGTGCTATGATTACAAACTTATTTTGCCCAAAATGATAGAATTGGACTTGGTTGACATGTGCTTTAAACAAGACAGTGCCACACGGCTCGCGATACCATGGACCTATTGAGAGGCAAGATTGGTGAGCAATTAATCTCACGTTTTGCAGCAGTCCATTGGCCGCCAAGAACATGCAATTTGATCATCTTAGACTATTTTTATGGGACTACGTAAAGTCTCTCGTGTACAGGGACAAACCAGCTATTCTTGCAGCCCTAAAAGACAAAATTACAGCTGCCATTGGTAAGATACCGGCCGAAATGCTGGAAGAAGTATGCCGAATTTGGAGCTTACGGCAGTTACTTAAACAGTGAACAATTTGTAACGATTAAAAATGTTGTATTCGATACAATAAAAAATAAATCATGAGCTATAGAAAATTTTTTATGAGAAAAAATGTGGAAAACATCAAAAAGTTCATAACAAAGCAAGCAACAAAATTAAAAAACAAAAGGAAAAGTAAAAATTAATTAAGTGGAACATTAAAAAAATAAAATAAAAATATTTTTCTAAAGCACCTTAAGACTAAATAAAAAAAAAAAACTTTAAAAAGTTGCCTCATGAAAAGCCAAAGCGCAAAGAAGCGAAAAATTATATATAAATTTGGTAACTTTTTCATATCCTTTGGTTGCTGGCTTTGTTTCTGTTTGAGCTTTTTAGGCCCTTGTGCAGACGAAAGCGAAGTCTAACAAGCGTAAAAAACAAAAATTAAAATAAAGAACTTCAACATAATAACAGCAGCAATTTTTGCAACAAAATTAAAAAGTTGTCAACTGACCACAAAATGTTATTAATGCGATAGAAAAATTTCATGTTTTATGAAACAAAAAGGATTTTTTTCTACCTAAAAGTGTTGAAAATGAAAGAGTATAATAAAAAACAAATAATGACATTTAATTATGTTGTTAATTATTTTGTTTATTGTTGTTTAAGTAGTAGCCTGAAAGTACGAATTTTTTTTTTTAAAAAAGGATGCGTTGGGAGCATTATTTTTCAACCGAATCATTCAATGAAAAAGTGTTAGAATTAAAAATATTGTTTTTTGTGTAAATATTAAGACCTTTAATATGAATATTTTTAAAAAAATTTCGATAAGAAAAATATATATACTAGTGTTATATATTTATTTTATTTATTGTTTATAAATTATTTCCACCCCGACTGTCTCATATGAAAAATATCTTATGAATTCTTGTCATAAAACCAACACAAAATCTACATTTTAAAAAATTTTCAACTACCACGCTCGCAAAAGCATCATGTAAAATAATAAAAAATGTGTGCTCGAACTTATATATTAAATAATTTATTTTTAATATATCACTCCATCGGTCTTAGAAAGTCACACTTTATATGAACATTTTTAAAGCATAGTTGAGAATTACTAACTGAAAGGTTGAAGCTGTTGTCTACACTCTGTGCCATAACTTACCATACTACATATAGGTTACCATATCGCACCTCCCACAATATTTCCCATCACAACAAATGTTAGTTCATTAATAAAACAATCCAATTGACATTTTTACTGTTTTAATTACAAACTTTTTGCAAGAGCCATAAATGTTGTTATACGTGTCTTTATCATATTCTGCTGTCTTCATTTCATTCGCTGTCATTCAATTCTTCCCAGCCAACATTTGGAAGATCGTTGAATTGAAATTTATGTTTTTGTTGTATATCTTAAGGCTTTTTTAAAATTTCATATTTTCAATGCATTATGATTTGATATAACTTTTTATTTTAATTGCATTGTATAAATACAAAATCTATTTTTAACATATTGTTAGTGACAAATAACGATGTTAATGATGACCGATTTAAAATTTTCGTATTGGCATCAAAACCTGTGCAATTTTCATTTATTTTGATTTTGAAATTCTACTCATTTCCATACTAGTCTAGTGAAACGTCATATAAAATCATCTTGGATCTTGATTTTTACAATAACCATTCCTTTTGTATCCAATGCCGATACTATGAAAAAATGAATTGTTAAGACTGTCCACTTATGTCAAAAAATACAAGCGTTGTCTTGTTCAACTATTAAATTTTCACTTAATTTAAATTACATTAAAGTGTAAAAAATTATGCCGAATAAAAATAAAATAATAATTAATATTTAAATTTCGTGATCAATAACTATCTTTTAAAGCCTTTACTTTATTTAGACGTGCGTCACTTTGGCGAGCGCGATAAGTGGATAGTTTCCTCCTATAAACTATCGCTTGACATCAGAGCAAGAGCTCACTTCCGATCAAAATAATCGCTTTGGTGATTAAAATATGACACTTGAAAAAATGTTTACTGGGCTCTGCGCATACCATCAGTTCAATTCCGTTGTGTTATTTTCTGTGTTCTATATTTGGTGTTTTACTTGTAGATGGGTCGATTTTGATCAATACTTTTGTGTCTGTATTTTTGTCTCTCGATAACATAGAACTTTTTTTTTGGATGCAATTCCTTTTAATTGGAATTTTTGCTGTCATTAGTTAAATTTTATATATTGTGTTCGTGAGAACAGAGTTTTTATTGTATTTAAATATGAGTTTTGTGTTTTCAAAACTTTGTATGGTAAACTAATTAAAAATACTACTACTATCTTCTCTGAATTATGTCATAAGCCTGATCGTAATCATCATATACAGCCGTGCTCCCATTTTCGGAAACGCAAAAATATTGCGATTTACGTAAATCACAAAATGTTTCCGGTTTCAAATCGGAAGCTGTTGGGTCGGTGAAATGAAAAGTAAATTGCGGTTTTCGTATAAATAAACAACAGACTAAAATCAACAATTTTTTTTATGTTCTTCTGTAATGTTTTAAAATAATTTTGGCGTACTGAAAAACAAAATTCAGGTTGATTTCATTGTTTAAGGAAATATTTACTGGCCACACCTCAATTTTTAATGTTAAAAAATTTGTCAAAACAACAATAAGTTGCGATTTCCTTTTAAGCGATATGTGAAATGATAAATACAATTATCGATATGTCTGACAGAGTTGCCTTTGTAAATGAAGGAACAGCTGCTATACCTTGCCAAAAACAAAGTGAAAATGAAACATATCGATAACTAAAGTTAACGAATTCCGGAGCACCTAAAAATGAAATCGTACGATTTGTATTAAAACGCAAATCGCAAAACTAAGTTTAAATGGGAGCACGGCTGATAATATATTTTTTATCTAAAATTAATACATAGAGTTTACGTTCTGGCTAAGTTTTATGGCCAAATCACTTTTGTATTTCTGCTGATAATGCGTTTAATCGTTATAGAGGCAATTGTCTTGGTAAATTCCATTTTGTTTGAAGAAACATCAAGAAGTAGTCGTAGAATTTTCAACAGTATTACTAGTGAGTAAATGAGAACTAACTTATCATGCTCACAATAAGCCAGAGATACTGAATCATCAAAAAGTAGGACAAAACTTTGAAATACATATTTGATGATCTACAGTTTTCCTAGGAGCTCCAATATGTAGCAAGATCTTAAATGAAACGAAACAAACTCTATTTTTTATATCCCATGACGAAATTATACCCGAGGGAAAGTCAACCCGGTAGAACGTCTTCAATTTATTGCTACCATGGATCATATGGCAATTGCTTTTAGGTCTGAAGGGGGAAATACAGTGTGTCCTGATTTCCTTATTTTCAGAAATTTGTATCTTTGATATTTTTTAGCCAAGTGCCAGAAATAAGCGAACAGAATTGAAACGCACCCTCATGATTGCTGATTTCAATAATCTCCAACTAAATGGGATTCTTTGATAACACAATTGGAATTCTAAGTAAATTATTTTTCGAATAAAATTGCTCTTGGCGACAAAAAACTCTACCGATATTGCTTCAAAATTCTTCGCTTAATGCGTTAAGTGCAAAAAAATGTTTATTGGTTGATAAATCTGAACAAAACTAATAAAAGTTAATGCACAATTAAACTAAGCTACAAAAGCTTAACAGATTCACGCTGTGATAATGTGACATTAAAATCAACAGCAAACACACACTTTCAATTTTCGTCCCATTTAACAGAAATAGTTAATTTTTAACTGTAGGTAATGAATAAAAAAGCAAACAAATTTATGCTCTGCCCACATAATGTCCCTTCAAAACGTATGGCGTGGTCAAAAAATCTCTTGCTTAAATGATGCAATATTTTGGTCCCTCAACAACTAATGGGCAATTAGCAGTTTTAACGATAACGATTATCACGTGACTAAACTGCTATTTGAAAACAAAATGAGTTCACGCAAACGCGTATACATTCAGCAGCTATGAAATGAAAAATAACCAATCTGTACTTACTGTTGCCCAGTCAAAATTTGGAAGATGGTTAAGCCATTCATCTTCCAGGTGATGCATATTCAACTCTTCTAGAGAGGCTCGATGGAAATTCTCTAAGAATTACTTTCTTGAAATATATTCTTATTCTGTGAGCATTTTTAAATGTGTCTTTGTTCCAGAGCTGCGTGGAAGTAAGAACTTTGCCATAATTCGCATAAGCCGTATGGCCTCAATCAAATCATCACCTCGGTGACTAAAATATGTCCCCTCCGCGTTTAAGAATGTTTGCTGGGGGCGTGAGGCAGTAGAAAAAAAAATTGAATTAATTCAGGCGCTAAAATTCTGCGAACCAAATGCGTATTAAAACTGTAGCGACAACATTTAAATTGCTCAGGATATTGCGAGTTCTGGCCACGTTTGTGCGCTGCCATTTATGCAACATAATTGATTCGTAATTTTCACGCGTGCAATTAACAGCGACAATTACTGCCATACAACAACGAACGATAATAACAGCAACAATTTTGGCTACATTAAAATTTGGTAAGCAATTTACTCGCATTAAAAGTTGGCAACACTACGCGTTGACAGCTTCATTTCAAAGTGCCAAAAAAATTGCAAAAACAACAACGTTCCTGAATGTCACGCATACGTTGTTGACATTGAAAAATTTAGGAAATTTACGCCTTCGAACGTGTGAGGTGGGCGGTGGAGATGTGCGAAATGTAAGCGCTCGGAAAATTGGCCTACTATGGGGAATACAAAGTTTTTTGTCAAGAATTAACAAGCGCTACTGGTAGGAATTTCATTATTGAAAAGCAGCGCAAAGACTGTGGGTCGACGGGGTTACTATACGAAAAATATACTCAAGAAAAAAAGTTTTACACTGCTAATGATTGCGTCACGTAATCCATTACGGGACAAAAGTAATTGCGTTGTTGCTGCGGTGAGCGTGCATTCATGTGACTTAGTGTAACCCAATGAGAAAATAACTCGGCTACAGCTACAAAATGTAAGCACTTTGTTAAATGGGAGTTACATATTGAAAAGCATTCAGTCGCAGATTAATCTGTGACTTGAAACCTGGTGAATCAAGCGAGGCTGTGAGTTGAAAACGATAAGAAAGCGAAGCAAACGATTAAAATAAGACTTTTATCTCCTATACAACATAAGATGTCGGTCCTATGTTCTACATCTCATGAGAATTTTATAAAATGCTTTTTAAGCTCATACGATTTTTATAATCACATTATCAGTATAGAATCACAAGAACTTATGTCTTCCGAGTTAGATATTTCTTGAGGTGTATACGATAATTTTACCTCTCATCATATTTAACATAAAATATCATTGCATAATACGAGTTCAGAGTTGTTAAATACTCTGGAACCATCAGGAGACCTCATGATATAAATGTAGAATTGTTAAAAAAAGCGTAAGATTAGGTCTCTTTCACACAAATCTTATTCAAAGCATGTGATCACAATCAGCAGATACCTGTGACGCGTAAGATAAGATTAAAGTTTCATGAGATAAAAAAAAACAAAAAAAAAAATGTAAGAGATACTAATCTCATAATTCATATGTGAAAATAATGATTTTTTGTTGAATCCATTTAGTTAAAAAGAAACCATTTTATTACAGCCATCCATTAGATAGATCGAAAAATTGTTAAAAGTAGAAGTGAACTGAAGGCACTCGTTACTGATCGTGCACATTATATGACTTTTGAGGGGGCCATATTCTCCGTAATTTTAGGCTTTGCGACAATTGATGAGGAGGGATTAATAGTCATGAATTGGGGTGCCCAAAACCCCACTAAGATGGTGTTGCGAAACCATTTATGTAAAAAAATTCATATGAGCATTATATTGCTACAAACGACGAAGAAAAGTCAGAAAAAGCTCTGGCCGTGTACTTGACTCCTTAAGGAGAATGATGTTTACAGAACGGACTGGGCATCGCTAAAAGAGTGGACACTTAGGGCGGTATAAATTTCCTTTTATTTCAGTGTATATAGCTCTGTGGTGATAAGAACATATTAATTTTTAGTTTTAATTATCCATTGTATTAATTTTGAGTTGAGATCCAAAGCGGTTGTTCAAATACCCCTCTGAACCACAAGCTGGCAGTACCGGGCCGTGGTCGACACTGTTTGGTTGCACCAATCGCTGGGGAATTTCGAGGAGAATGTTCATTAAAATATTTAAAAAATAAAATATTCGTGTAGCTTATATGAATACACTTATAATTTCATGATATATATTAAAAGTTAGCCAAGAATTTCTTTCCTACAGGGTTGTTCAAACGAAATTGAGTGCGCGCAAAAGATTTAAATGTTTTAATTGCGTATTCGTGAGTATTTTTATTTTGTGTGATATTTTGGTTAGGGACGGTTTTTTTTCTTTCTTTACTTTTGCTTAATTTCCTTAAGGAAACATATTTTTGCTTCTTGTTGTGTTCCATAAGCGGTTATAGCTGCCGCATGAATATTATAATAGTGCTCAGGGGTTCGTTTGCTTCAATGTTAATATTGTGGAAGCGAAAACAGTTTACAGTTAAGTCTCATGGGATAATCAAAAGTTTAGTACGCCACCTCTTATTTCTAATTTTTAAGGGAAATTGCTTTGAGTTATGAATATTGTTAAAAATATTGTTGAGCGTAATCCACTTACATTATTGGGTGACATCAAGCTCCTTTGATAGAATTAATATAATAGCATGCAAGTTAGCAACAAGTGAATTTGCTTTAAAAAAATTCAATTGTTTTGAAGTTTTCCCATTTTGAAAAATTTTTTGATAGAATAAAGTACACCAGACCTCTGAAAAGTACTTTCCGACTCAATGTATGTTCATCACGTTCGCAAAAACTCTAAGTGTCATCATATTTTTGTGCGCTCATATACCAAGTTGCACACATTTCAACAATATTTTCTCCAAAAAACTTCCATTCTTGAAATACTACAAAAGTTTTTGCTTTCTAAGGCTCTACCTGTAACAGTCATCTTTATAGTTTTAAGGCTTTGAAATCGGTTAACGTGTGTTTTTCCTACAGATAACGTGTCATTAATAGTTAACAGCATTTTTAAATAGTGAAAAATAACTGAATAAAATTTTCAATATTCATATCTACCGAGCAACATTCTTAAAACTTCAAGTCCCATGACACTTTTTAATTTGAAGCTGATTTATCTCATGGTGTGAGGTATTTATGATATTTACACAGAATGAAATTATTTTAATCAAAACGTAAGAAGTTTGTGAAAGACGAAGGAAAGCGCTAATATCGAAAAAAGTGTAATTCCTAAGAGTTTTGTTCGCAATGTATACACTGTCTTACATAACTTAATATTATGGTATAAATAAAAAAAAAATAAAGTAATTAAGTTTCAAGCCAAAGGCAACATTAATATATGGTAACCAAGGGGTCTGTGACTGAATTAATTTCTCACAGGAATTCCATTGTAGCTTTGGTTGCGTGCGCAGGTGCTCCATTCTGCTCGATCACTGTGCGTAAAAATTTTTCAAGCATTGTCCTGTATGGGACTGCTTTGATTCGTTTTGGTCTACTTTGCACATTTTCGAGGGCATAAAAGCCGCTTACTCTTTCAGTCTTACCATCGCAATAAGCGTGGTATATCCTTTGGTAATAAGTGGAAAATCACATATAGCAGAGTTTTTTTGACCTTATGCAGTTTTTTATGATAAGTGACGTTGTCTTAAGCAGGTGACCAATTATAAATTCAATACAGAGCATCTAGTCATATGACTATTGTATATAATCAATAGTTAATTATAATTTTTTGACTTCCCTGTAATACCAACTAATTCTTTGTTTGAGTAAGCCACAGTGGCTTAAGATTCGCAAAATAAACACTGATGCACATTACAAGCATCAGCTTTGCAAACTTCTATTCGACCACTTTAAACAGCTAATAAGATATTCAGATGACCTGGCATTTCATCCCAAGAAAGATTCACTCTCGACTTATTTTTCCATGTACTGTATTAAAAAAATCATAATTTATTGAACTTGGAACGTTCTAAATCGAAATCCAGAAAATATCATGCAAATAACGTTGTAAAACCACACATTGTAGGTGCGGTGCATTCTAAAAACTACGATGTGCCATATTCAAAAGCTTAAAGTGTTGTAGTAAATAAACATTACAATGGTATTAAAAAAGGAAGATATCTACAAAGCAATTAGCTACTCACTGGCTTAGAAATACGAGTAGTAAGGAAATAACAACAACAGCGAACAAAAAAAAGGAGTCTAGATGCCAAGCAGTTACACTCCCTGAGCACTGAGTTATTAACATTTTGTGTTAACGCCGCTTGCTTCCAGAACTATTAACTGCGATTACAGCTGTTTTTCCAGCTAAAAAATTGCAGGCAGCGTTGCCATATTACGTTGTATTTATTTGTTGCTTACTTGCAATTTTACTCGTTTTTTTCATTGCATTATGCATGTTTGCTGCAATTAAAAATATTAAATGGCTTAGAAAAAGCGTCGAAGGAGGTATGCAGCATAAAGTAAAAATGCAACGAGAAGGAAACACTTAGTGAGGTGGTGTGTGTAATACTCAGTAGCGGATCTAAGATTTGTTGTTGTAGGGGGAGAAGTGGTCAAATTGCTTAAAAGCAAGCCAGCTCATATAATAAACTTGAAAAAAATAAATAAATTTAAAACACATTTTATATCTCTTTGCTTATGTGAAAACAATAAAAAGCAATTTCTGTACGAAGATATACCTTTTATAGAAGCAAAAAATTTTAAATTATTTAACATGAAAGCTTTTAAAGGAAGATAAAACGAAACTTAAAAGAAGAACACAAGCGCCTATTGGATACATAACGCTTTAGCTATAAAGTTAGAAAAATATAAAAATTTGTTATTTTGTATGATAATACAAAATCATAAATATTACCCGATAAAAATTAATTTATTTAATATTAATTTTTCCAAAAAGTACTTCTAAATGAATCACCCTATAAGTAATAAAACTGCAACTTTTATTGGAAAAGAGTATAATATTTCAAATTACAAGATGAAATCCACCACACTCATTAAGCTTAGCTGTTTAATGAAAACATTTTATCATTGTTCCGTGGACGACATGTCCACCATGGCCCCCTCTAGATCCACCATTGATAGTAATAGGTAAGGGAAGTTATTGTGTAAGTGAATGAGAGTAAAGCGCTATAAACAACGCACTTGCTGATGAAAATGCATTCGTGCATTTCCGTGTGTGTCATGTTAAAAACGTGCAAATGCTTTGCATCCCAGACCGCCTTTTACTTCTTTAATTGCTACGCTTTGCCATTATTTTTGTGTATCTACGCATTTCATACTGTTTGTATGCTAAAAAAATAACAAGCTTAAGCATTTTGATGAAGTAAAGCAAAAACAAGAGCCAAAACCAAAGCGTTGAAAAATTTTGACAACTCTGCTTTTTTTACAATTCTCTATGTAGATGTAACATTCACACAAACAATGTCAACTCAAGGTATTTGATTTTGTGAAATACTAACATAAGGATTAAAACTAGATAACGCTTTATATTCACTAGCTCAAACATTCAATTTTCTAAGTTTACTCGTATATGTTAGACGAATTTTGAGTAAACAGCTTAGTACAAAACTTTTCGCGCTCAGTGCAGTCTGAAAGCTGCATAACTCGCGTGCGCAATATTTTGTATACATTGACATAGTAGCGTATGTATGCGTACATTTGCTCAATGTACAAGAAAATCAAATTTGTGAGCGATACATTGTCTTAGTACAAAGATAATATGTAATTTTACACTGGCTATATGTAGTTTTACTTTGAAAATATGTGCTTTTTTCGTTCAGTGCATATCAATCTTTATCTCAATCAAATTTCACCATCTGCAGAAACTGCATTTTTGTTAATCGTTTGTATGTAAGGTGCCACGCCTATTTGTTCAATCCTCCCCGCACGAAGCTTAATCATATTTATAAATCAAAATATACCAATTAAATATAATTTTGTGAGTCCATTCGAATCAAACTATTAATTAACTGTTTGGTGATTCAATTCGCTTCGATAAAAGAAAGCTGAATTATCTGTTTGAGAAATAGTTCGGTTCCTCATTTTTCTTTAAAGTCTTTTGTTTGTTCATGTAACCAACGTATTGCTAAATTTACAAATTCTCTTAAAATAATTACAATCCTTTCTATTACTGTTTGACCACATTTTAACAAATTAAAGCTGTTACGTGCTTGCAAACTTGCGAACGTGCTAAATTTTTACAATTGTTGGAAGCGAATAATTGCAATAACATCGCGACAGTGAGGCAAATATTTTATTATTATGAAATGACTTTCCTCAAATAGTGTAATTTTTAAGGAATGTTTTTATAAATTCTTTTTCGTTTTATATCATGTCAACATGACAAATAAACAACAAATGTACCGTGGATACGTAGGAAGTTCTATAGAGCTAGCTCGAAGTTGTAGAAGTTTTGAACACAGACAATAATTTATTAGAATTGACACCATTTACATTAAATAAACTTTGATACCTGCAGGAAGACTAACGATACTCAGTCGTTCTGAACTGATGCCCTAACAATATAACTAAATTGTGGACGCATATTTGTTGACTTCTGATAAGCTGTGTTTGAAGATAGCAACAACTTTTACTAGATGCTCTGCATGAATTGTATATACTAAATTTAGTTAATTGTTTCACTGTGTTCAATTGTTAACTTCATTTTTACTGAACACAATTTTCGTATTTTTTCGCTTAGGTTCAGCATTTTTTCGCGTTTTGGTAACTCTCACTTTGTGTGTTATTTCTAGGTTTAACATTTTTTTGTTGTCTCTTTTACTTCTCATACTCATGCTGTCGCGAGTTTTCTTCATTTATTTGTTCCCACCATTTGATCACGTTCGGTTTCTTGTTAATTGCAAAGTTCCGACATTTTGGTATTTAAAGCTCACAGTTGAAGCAGTTATTAGTATTTTAAGCCAATAGTGGATTTTAAAAAAAATTCAAAATTCCATTTTTTTTTTTTTTTTAGAGAAAGTAGTATTTTTATATATTCTGAACAGTCCGTCAAGTGTAACTTAGGTATAAATGTCTGAACCTTCTCAAACAGTAAATTATCTAAAAGTTTGCTTTCATACGACGTGAAACATCCAGATAAGTAGGTAAGAAGTCTAATAGTTGCAGAAGCTAAATTCGAGATATTACACTCAAGCGCAGTTGGTGAAAAAACTACCGTTTCCAATGTTAAATCGCAGTTAAAATATATTGATGTATGATGGACCTATCAAGCATCACATAACTGTATCTCATGATAAGATCAAGGATGGATAAATATCTTGAACATTTAGTGAAAATTAATTAAATGTTACTCATACGTCATGTAGTTGCCTTGAAGCAATGTTCATTGTAGTTTTTTGCTGAGGGGAGATCCAAGTGCAGCGTCTTGGAAAGTTACATATGATTGGGATTACATTTGGTCATCAGCCAAAAAATGATAAAATTAAAATTATAAGGTTTCACTTCACAACTCTCATGATTAATGATCGATTTACGTTATCATTAACTAGGATTTTGAACATAAACTGTAAAATTAAGTAGAGGCAGGTATTTTCTAATATTATTTGGAATTTTATTTCTTATGTCTTAAATTTTAAGAACTTTTTTGGGTATTCAAACAACTCTAGCTAAAATAATGACCGATAATAAATATATTGTTTAAGCAACACGTGAGTGCTCTTGTGCATGGCTTTAAGATGGAATTTTTCATTTATTTTTCTGACCAACTATTTTCAAAGAGAGCTTCACAATAAAATTATCTTCAAAAAATAAAAAAAAATAATATGATATGTTGAAAAACTTAACCCAATAAATTCTTAAACTTTTTTCCTTTCTTTTTAATGTCAATACATTTATCTCGCTCATACCCACTTAGCATAAAAGCAAACAATCAAAGCATAATATTTGCACAAGTGATTTAGAAATATGAAAGTGCAAGAAAAGAGTGACAAAAAAATGGATAAACAAAAACAGACAAATAAAAAAAGAAATAAAAAAGAAAAAGGAAAATAAGCAAACAATGCAACATTGAAGTGTTAGCATGAATGCCAACATTGAAAGAAATTGAAAATAAATTTTCTGTTTTTATTCACTCTCTAGCTTTCATCTTCATCTAAAGTATCTGCGCAATGCAAGAATTTAAATTACAAAAGCTGCCTTGAAGTGGCTGATTCTATATTGCCTCAAGACTTTGGAGGTTGTACGTAATGTTTTTTTCTGTTTGCATTAGGGGTATTCATATGTATGTTCAACGCTACAGGGGTTTGTTGATGTCGAGAGGTCTTGTTTTTTAATAATTGTTTTGGCCTAATCAAGAAACTATGGACCAACTAGTTATTGTGATGTCTACTTTACACTTAAAAGATAAATTTCATCAGTTTTTAATTCTAACTGTAACAAACTTTGCTAGAGCAAGAAATGCATAAATTGGAGAAATGCGGAGAGAACTTAAGGTACTCGTTACTGATAATAATCATTTATGTCTAATAACAAAAGGCAGCGGCGCTACAAAATTCTCTTCCAAGAATGCTATCAAACTAAAACTCACTAAGTAAGAAGAGAAAATATTACTGACTAAAATGGTACTGTTTTATGCAGGCTCAATATCAAAGAAGCTATGGCGACTTAAGCTTGAATAATATCTGCACTAAACTATTGAATGCTTTCATCTTGACAGATCCAAATCGATCTTTTTCTAGTTTTGTATATTAAAAAATGTTGAAGATTGTCTGGTTTCTGAAACAAATCTTCGGGTTGCTTTTTATTCTCAAACTTGGGGGCTATTAATTGAATATATCTTTAACTGGATAACTCGACACGTCCGAGCCTGCGCCGAAGTATTTTCATCTTTTGAACTAATCCACAACGTTACTGACAGTTCATGGATTAGACGGCTGAACCTCGTATTTATAAACTTACTTCCCACAAGCGGGCCAGTACTTAACGATTTGGATGCTCGGAAACTCTAATCATTGTTCAACAATCCGTTTCATACAAAACATAATGCAACATCAGTGTTTCAAACAACGAAGCGTTGCTCTTTTGAGAGAAAAGTTTCAAAGCCAGCTGTGTGAATATTCCGTAAATACCTTGAGTACTTCGTCAATTAAGCATTACTTAAAAAGAAACGTTTCGATCTGGTGGATAGATATTGGCTTATCTCCGGAATGCACAAATATATTCTTTTGATCTTATTGATCGCGAGCCAAACTACTATATTTTAAACAGCATGAAAAAAAAACCTTTATGATAAGCAAATCAGCTTTGTCAGAGCCGGATCAAGAGTTGAGGATTTTGTGTATGATTTGCTTTTATGATTTGTGAGAACTTTTTTTCTCATGACTCTGTAGAAATGTGTGCCTTGGACAATGCGCCGCACTCAGCACCCTCCATTTTAGCTCAGTGACCTGTGAAGTAATACCTAAAGGCCGTTCCGCAAGGCATTTGTTCGAAGAGGGTTGTAATATTGCATATAGCTGTCCATACAAGTTAGGTTCATGAGATTCCTTACCATTTTTGTTACTAAAAAGGAACATATTTTACCATAAAGTATTCGAACCTTTTATGTAAATTACCTTATTTTTACTCACAGTTATGTGGTTGATCATTCCGCCTTGCATTCTTTTCATTGTCATTGCCTATAACAGTGATGAAATTTTCAGTTTAGTTGTAATCTCTTCAGACCTTAGCACTTCAAAATGGACGCATGTATTTTGAAACAGTTTTTAGTTTATTTATAGTACCCCCGCACTACGGAACGAGTTTTAGTACTTTTAGAGAATTTTTACTAATAAATAATAAAATAATGTTAAAAAAACATGCAATTAAAACATGGACAGTAAGTCAAGCAACGTCATATTATTAGAGGGAAGGTATAATTCAATAGTAAAGTTTTTTTTCGCGAAATGATTTTTCTCTTAAAATATTTCCATTCCGTATGCATTGAGTTTTTTTTTGGGCAATATCTCTAAGGCTGTTTAATGTTAAGATAAATTAAATGGAAAATTTTTGTGGCCACGAATTATTCTAACAAGAAAGGTTTGGTATTAGTATTCTAAATTTGTAGTAATTTCGTAAATGATTTGTACGCACTGACTGCCAAAATAACCGCCACATAAATTTTAACACATTTATGGAGGAATTGAGAAAAAATTTTACCCCATCTCCAAAAAGGACTTTCCGGCTCTAAATTAAGTAACTACAATTGCGAAAAGTGAAAGACACCTTTTTATACACAACATTTCTTTAACATCGCTTATCCTTTAAATTGCGTTTTCCAATTAGCATTTGAGTCCTAAAAAAACTTGTATGGAAATTTAAAAACAAATGCAAAAATCTCTCGTTAGTTTTATTTAAATCAAGCACCAACCAAATTTTCTGACTTGATCGCATTAAAATCCGCACATTAACTACACAAATAAAAATAGAGAGCACAGGCAGTACTACAAGGACAAGACTATATCACCAACAAAATTGGCCTTAAATGCTAAACTCAATTGCAAATAACCGCAAATTCAATTTCAACATAAACATGGTACACATTGTCCACTTTCTGCAGCTGAGTGTCACTAGAAATTACAGCCTTTTCTGTTGCTAGTGGACAGTAATTGTTGGCAGGGGCGACTGCTACATAGAACTTTAGCAAAATATTTCGGAAAATGTACATACCATGTCTATGCAAACATTTTGGTCAGATTTATGCGGTGCATTATTTGGCTAAAATCACAGATTTTGCAACTGTTTAAGTGGCGCCTTAAAATGCCCGCAGGTCCAGTTTACTCTTCCTCACACGCAAAGTGAAGGAGAGCAAAGACTCACTCAACTCCAGTTGGGTTAGCAATTTTTTGTTGATTCCAATGGTTGCTTGTGTGATATGCACAAAACTCGGCACTCACAACTGGAGTTTTTAATGAGTGCATTTTAAAAGGAACAATTTTTGGCAGAAGAAAAGAGGTCATTGGAAGAAAAAGTTATTATATTACCTCAGAATGATAGAAAAAATAAATATTTATCACACTTCTCTATCCAACTGACGTTACTGTTCCTGGTCTAAAGGATTCAGATTCAGGCGCAAAGAGAAAAAACATTTTTTAATGCGAATATTTCAATTTAAAAATAATAAAATTTTGATTTAAATCGATATTTTCATGAAGTAGAAGTCTATTTTCACTCAATGACACTCAACCTTTTTACTTCTCTGCAAAAAACCCACAGCGACTGGCATTATGCTCGTCTTTTTGATAACGATGATAACAAAGGCAGCAAAGTATAACTGATGTCAGATCTTCTTCAGAAAAAGTTGGATCGAAAATCGACATTAATAAAACATAACTCGGTTAACTAACAGCGCTATGCTCACTAGCAATTATCTTTACTGAATTCGGAAAATTTGTGGCCAACACTGGCGTCATCATGGGTACCAACAAAATTCTATTTTTTACCAATGGTTTGAACATGAATTGCGGGACGGCTTCACGAGTCATTTGATTAAGATTTGTATAGGAGAATTTATGAAGGTTTAATGCATGGATGAGCAACATCTTAGAAGCAGGAGCTTCTTACATAAAACAAAAGCAATATTTACAACAATAGAAAAAGCTCCAGCATAAATTCGATCTCGATGACAAAAAAAAATTCTGCAATAAACCAAAAGCCAATTCCAAGAATCAAGTTCAAACAGCCTGAGTGTAAAAATGAAACTACACTGATCAAACAAAACGAGAGAAGCTGTCATCACTGTTCGCATTGTTGTTTCGTTGTTCGCTTACATAGCGGTATATAAAAAGCACAACGATAAAAATGTACGTAGCAGTAGTGAGTGCATGTTTTTGTTGTTTTAGTTATTTTTCCAAAGAACTACAATGTGTTTTTTTTTAAAGAGCTAAAATTGGCTAATTTTTGCTATCATGTCCATTGCTGCTCTGGACTATAAAAATTCTTATTGCATCTATCGGCTAACAAATGTTTTAAAGCCCTTTAGCCTTGTGAACTTAGCATTCGCACTCATGTGTATGGCAACTAAGCTTAAATATAAAACTGACTTAGTCATTGCTTAAGACTTTGAAACTCTACTTATTAAGTGAATAACTCAAAGTCCCTGAAATGATCTGCGGTAATCTTAGAACTTAACATATTAATTAGAAGTGATCGATCTCATAAAAATATTGGAAATGAAATTTTTGTGTATATCAGGTTAGAAACCTTGAACTTGAAAGCTAAGTAAATAATCTAGAAAACAATCAATAATTAATAAAAAAAAATGTTTCATACAGTTGCGAAATCCTATTGAACTGGATTATCACTTAATTACTTTGTATTTTTAAAGAATAAATCTGTTTTCCTTACGACCTAAACAGCTCTCTGAAGAAGAGTCTCAGTGCTATCAGTGGCATCCAACTGCAGACTTATAAAATCCAACTTTACTGCAGCGCCTAGCCTCAGAAATTTGGTCAAAATTTGAATAAACTTCACATTATAGCACAAGTGCCACTAAATTTCTTCCACTCAACACCGCAGCAATTGCTATTCGCAACAGTAGGCTGGAGTTACAACAAAATAACAATTTCATAGTAACTTTCATGTTGTTGTTTTCTTTCAGTTTTCTATTTTAGTAACTGGTCGCTGCCTTTGCCTTTTTAGAATTTTCATTTAACTGTTTGTGGTGATTGTGTTGCTTCCAAAAAAGAAAAAAGAAAAAGTTGGATAAATTTTTATCAGCCTTTGACCGACCACAGAACGTAGTGCAGCGCAAACATTTCACAATTCCTGGAACTTTTTGCCGTTTGTGGTACTGTCGTTGCAGTTGGTTGGTAGTTTTAGTACTGCAAACCTTTAAAGTTCAAACCATTACCACCAAAATTTTTTAGCATCAGATAGTGAGTGTTGTCAACTTTTAGTAACAGCAGCTGCATAGCTGTAGTTAGACAATTGCCTAGCAGTTAGTTGGTCATTGCACTTTCATATTGTTGTTCCTGCTGCTTTTGTTATGAGGGCGGTGACAGAGTGGTCGCTACAAATGATGCGACGTTTAAAGCGTTGCTAATTTAAGCTGTAAGCAATGTTATGAGGTTTCAATGTGAAAGCGATGTTACAATGTGTTAGTTGCTGAGAAATTCGTTAATATTTCATTTGTGCAGAGTGAATTCAAATCTACAAATATCAACAACGTTTTTTTTGAGAAGAAAATTGAAAATCAACATTTGAGTAAATCGCTATAAATTTCATAGTCTCTATGGGGAATTGCGGAAATGTCAATATCATCACATCATCATATTAATAAACAGTTTTATTTAAGTTTTATCCTAAACTGAGTTTAGTGATGTAAGAAATTACGTATAACTTTGAGGTATAAAAAAAAAAATCAAATTATTCAGCGCGAAGGTGGAAGATGGGCTGCGGTTATGTAGTATGAATCATTTCCCACGCTGTTTGTTTGGCTGTTACTTCTGCTGTTGCTATTAGATACTTCTCACTTTGCTTTTATTATAACATTTACTGTGCTATCGAGGTCCGTAGCGCATTGCTGATAGCACTCACTCTGCCGTCAGCCTAAGTTTTGCGCAGTTACTTTTTTGTTTTTCGGCTAAAAAGAATTAAAAAATTTGATTTCCATTGCTGAGGCAAAAAATCTACACATTGTGCATACTATAATATGTTGAATGGCAATGCCTTTTTAAACATTTAAAATGTTCATTTAATACTTTTGTCTCTACTACTGAGGAACGAGAGGTTACTTCAAGCTGTTCAAGTCAATTGACGCAGAGCTTTATTGAGAGGAAAGCTAAACTGGAGACCGCTGTAAAAAGAGGCCACATTTGTCACATTACAACCAGAAAATTAATTTTAACGAACAAGGCACAATTTAATGCAAAGTTACATTAAATAACCTTACCTAATCGATAATAATCTTCTCTTTGATTTTTGCTACTCCTGGCAATTTTTTTCTGGAAGATATGCCTGCATAGATGACTGTCGTATTTATATTTTGCTTTAATAATAAGCCACTTGTAAAACATTTTATCCATGGTTTTAAAGCAGAGAGCATACCATTCACAAACAACAGATGAAATTTTCATTTAGTTTGAAAATGCCCGTGGCAGCAATAATGCCAAATATTTATGGTTTTGCATGTGTGTGTGTGTGTGTGTGTGTGTTAGGGCCAATCAATATAAGCCATGTAGACATATTCAAAACTAACTGTATATCAAAAACAGCAAGAAAAATTTTATAATAAAAACAATACAAAATGAATTATGAAAAGAGAAGCAATAAAATCATAATATAAAACAGCACTGGACGATGAACATCGAAGTGGCCGTGTTGTAAAAGCAGAAACGTGGCCCAAAAAATAAAACGTTTAATAAATAAATAAATAAATTACAACAAAGCGCAATCGTTTTCAAATGTATTAACAATTTCCATAAAATGCAAGAAGATAGCATAAGGCGGCAGGGTTTCAACTCAAAATAAGGTAGTGAGTCTAAAGATCAATGCAATTCTCAATGGTACCAATTTCTTACGCTTTTCAGTTTCAGTTCAGTTCAGATTTTGCAATTGTTAATAAGAATTGTCAAGCGATTGAATGCCACAAAATTAGTTCTACTTAACGGTTGACTAAGTAAATGATTAGCTTTTTTTATGATGATGAGCATTCTAATAATTATAAAAATTGGAATTTTTTTTATTTTGTAATGGTATCTACATAGGTAATCTGTTTCTAATACATATTTGATGTAGCAGTTTCCCGACAAATGCGCAAGTACTTATTATTTCACGATAAAAATCGTGCAAAAAAATTACTCTTTTTGAACGTAAATTCTCGTATTAAACCATAGATAAGAGCTTATAGCGATTGCAACAGTTGTAACTTAAGTAATTAATATATATTGAAGATTTTGTATACATCTTTTGTATACTCAGCTCATGTTGAACGTATTCAAAAACCATTCCCGAAACCTTTGGAAGGACGGCGAAAGGTACAAACGTCAATGTTCCTTTATGATCTTCTTAATCGTAACATTGACTGTAATTTCCTTTCGGAAAATTTAATACTAATGTACCTGCAAGGCATTTTATTTTTCTTGTTTCTTTTATTTAAAAGTTCATAGAAGCAATTATGGCCTAAATAAACCAGTTAATAATGCTTTAATTAAGTTTAATAAACTTTCTACAATAATGGCTTAGACTTTCGCTTAAAAAAGTGGCTTTCAAATATAATGAATGAATCCTTAATAATTGTTTTATATATATTCTTATATTAAAATAAAGCTTATATCATCTATTAACTTTTATATGCTTGCTTGTAAAGATCTTGTGTCCATAGACTTAAATACATCAATAATTGCACCTGCAAATATATTGGGCTTGAACAAAAGGCACCAAGTCTGCCGCTGTAAGTCAGACCAGTTGCTCCAGCTTATACTTAAGAACAACTAAGTACTTGAGCTAGCTAGCGATTGTTGAAATAGTTTATATTATAAAAAACTTCGTTATGGTTGCTCTTATAGGCCACTCAATACAACATTATAGGTTTTTCATGTGAATGGTAGGTGCCACGCCTAGGAATAGCATTTTTGCAACCGACGCCTCTAAGAAACAAGCTATTTTTGGAGTAAGCTTTCCTGAAAACTAGTTTTTCTGGTATCATCATTTATACGACAAAACAAAACATAGATTAAATAAAATTATATTTCTAAGTCATAACTCCATCTAAGCTATTTA
Source organism: Meiosimyza decipiens (assembly GCA_963680825.1). NCBI lineage: Eukaryota > Metazoa > Arthropoda > Insecta > Diptera > Lauxaniidae > Meiosimyza > Meiosimyza decipiens. The sequence continues at coordinate 23,567,825 of OY804258.1, read as the reverse complement.
CATAGCAAAATAAGTTCAATTTGAAAGTTTGGGTGTATCTTAGCCCGGACATGGTGCCAATTGACGTGCTGAAATAAAAAAATAGATAAAATATTATATATTTGAAATTAGTAAACATACAATGAGTACACAAACTTACATGGATGGATACACACTGAAGCTCTAGCAATTTTAAAGATACATTCATTGTCAAATATCAAGCCTTTAGTATCACACACTGGAAAGCTATTTTTATCACAACTTCTACCGCAATCTATGGAATCATCGCAATCATCCGGTTGTACAGCTAAAAAAAAGAAGTAATAAAATTTTTTACGAAGAGTTTTATGTAAAAACTTACATGGGTTTTCGGACAGCGCCTTTGTAAGCTCACATATGTTGTCGTATATATTCCAAGCTGTTTCGCATCTTGGGCTGTAATGGCTACATATTATCGGCTCGACGGGATTTCCGTTGAATTTTTCAACAATTGCAAAATAATATAAATTTAAATGAAAACTTTAGAAAAATCATTGAAACTCTTAGCACTTAACTAAAACTTAAATATCAATATTGAAAGAGGCAGCTAAGAACCTCTTTACAGCCAAAGTTAAAAGCCTTACATTTAATTGTTAAAAAGTTTACGTTTAAATAGCATTAAACGCATGCATTAAACTTAGAACTATGAACTAAAATGAACTAAAAAATAAATACTAAGGTTGCTCTAATTGGCTAACAAAAAGTTACAAATCCCACCCTACACTTACAATGGCAGTGCATATGTTTGTCATATTTTTCCTGTTTTGTGCTAATTGCAGGTATAATCTAGGTAGCTTAAAATGGCGACTTTGCAGTAACCTGTGTCTTCAATTACTATGAACTCAGTTTCCCAAAAATGTCGAAATGAATATTCTTCTTGAAGAAGGCACATTTGTGGAGCAAAGTTTTGCGAGAGTGTGGCCACAAGGTAAACTATGCTCAATCCTTGAATTAGAGTACATGATAGTTTTTACATTTGAAAACATCACCATTTTGACCCCGGACAACTTCTAGTCTTAGCCAAATTCTATTTTGAATCGCTATCCATCGATTCTTGGCAAAAAAAAATTCGAAATTAAATGGAAATTTCGGTACCCTGCTCCCTCCATCGAGTGCATGTTTTCTTTTGGTTATTTGTCTTATTTTTTCATAGTTTATGTGTTTGTTGTAATGTGCCGCTAGTGGCTCAATTTTTAGTTTTGCCCATTGCTGTTCTATATACTTTATAAAATAAAATTTGCCTTTAAGAAAATATCGATATATGGGTGTAAAGACTAATAAGTCTAAATTTCAACTAAAAATAAAGTAGTGGATCTAGAGACAGACCTTTGCATTTCTGAATGGAATTTACCGATTTTGTACGGTTTTAAATTTCAATTTAACAGATTTGTGATGGGGCCAAAGGAAGCTGCGGCTATATTATTAGTCCTTATTAACGCTTAGTTATATAAATTATTAGCATGGTGAGTAGTTCTCCGAAAAATATTGAAATTAATGTATGCTCTTTGACAAATTGGTTTTTTTTTTGTTTTTATACCGGTACCGAAGCTAATTTGTGTCTTATATTTGATAAAATAGTTCCCTAAGTATGTGTAAATATTATCTCATGACAAGAAATGTGTAAAACGGCACCACATTTTGAACGTGAGTGCCCAATAAATAAAATGATAGCTAAGTCCAGTTGAAAAAGCCGACAAAAGTAATAGAGTATTGATAAGTCCAAAAAAGTTAAGGTTAAAAAATATTCAATGTTTTGGTTCAGTAAATAATATATGCTTTCGGCATCGGCATATCAAAATCTATAGCTTGCACAATATGCAAGACATGCCTTAATTAGATTTTAAATATTTTTTATTTTTATATGTGGGTTTTCAAGAAATGAGTTTTTGATCAAATTTTTAATTATTTTTCAATAAAAATAATATATATAAGCATTTCTCGAATTGTTCCAATTATTGGAACTATTCGGATTATTATTTTTGTTGAATTCAGTTTCGTTAGTACAGAGAATTTAAGAGTGAAAGAAAGTGTAGATTGCATGTACCCACTGTAAAGAGCATCATATGATATGGGGAGCTGTAGGGTCTTTATTATTCCATGAATTCTCACACTGTTTAAAAATAACTTTCATTGAAACTAACTAAACAATGCTTTTTTTTCATGGAGTTTATCAGTTAATCTCGTTTTATGGATTAAGCAATGGTTGGTAAGAACAGTCATATGATTAAAGGAAGCTGCGGCTATATAATTAGCTACACTGGCTGGTTAATCAAATAAATGATTAGCTTTACGAGTGTATTTCCGACAAGTATTGAAAAATTATTTAATTTCTTGCAAGGATATTTAGGTAATATGTTTCTTATGCTTGACGTAGTAATTTCTGTTCAAATATGTAAAATTTATTTCACAAAAAAAATGTGGAAAAAATTTATGTTGTGAGTTTTCATATAAAATTATAAAAAAAAGTTTATATCGATCGATGATAAAGTCAAAACCACGTTAGCTTTGCAAGAAATATTTAAGTCATATTTTATAAAAAGTAGTTAAAATGTTTGGGGTATTTCACAACCCATGTCATTGGGCGTGTTGCATTTCCAAAGCTCATTGATGATGTGTTAATGCACCACAATAAGAGAAACTTAGTTAGTAACTGACAACCTAATGTACATACTAAGCGAACCTCTTTTTTATGATTTCAATACAGATGTGTCATTGAAATTTGTTCGTTATTGTCCCATTGTAAATCGTTATAGAGTTGACAAAACCAAAAACATAAAATGGCCAATAACAACGGCAACAATATAAAAAAGTCAAAAGAAAGAGAAATATTGGCATTACAATCGCCAAGTTCAGAGTTCAATAAAGCAATTTTTGCAATTAAATAAAATTGCACTCGGTTTTTTTGAAATATTTTCGTTCACAATTTTCTACTGCTTCTGATCAATTGAGTGTATGAGTGCGTCTGTATTTTAATAGTCTTTGTATGAGTATGAGTATGGCACTTCTGTTGTAAATGTTTGCAGCGCACTCTAGCGTAGATATTGCGAAAAATATTAATTTTCACACACATGTGGCCTGATTCACATGCCAAATGGATCGGGTGCTCGGTCGTCGGTCAGATGTGGCAATAAATTCAAAAAAAAAAAAAAGTTGTAAGTGGTTGGGCGGTATGTGGAGCTAGTGGCACTATTGCATGAAGTGTGTAATGATGCTGAAATATAAGTGAAAGCCCACACGCAGTCAATGACTGATATTAATTTTCCAAGTACTAAAGCTAATGGGTTATTTTTATCTTGGATTTTTTGCTTTAAATTCATAAGAAACTTAAGCAGAACAAAAATGCGCTTAGGGTGAGTTTCATTTGACAAAAAAGACAAATGGGCTTTGAGTCAAGGAAATTTTATATTTTTATATTTTTCTTGCTTACTGTAAAATTTATTCATACGTCTATTAAAATCCATTATTGAATATTGAAAGATCACAAAATTTTCTAAAAAATTAAATTTTCGTATTTATTTAGTAATCAAAAAGGTCGTGCAAAGTTCAAAAGATCCAATGGTAAAAAATTTCCCCTAAATAAATAAAATTAAGCTCACAAAATAGTTGCCAAATGTATGCGGTTAACCCTTACAAACTGAGCCAACATTTGCCGAACCCTTTTATGCCAAGTTTGCCTAAAGTTCACAAATTAGTATTTGAGTTAGTAGCCAAGAAAAAAAGAATCAAATTAAAAACTGTTTGATGTTTGGCAGCATTTTATTACAAAATTAATCAAGTGAAAGTTTTCAACTTCAAACAAAAACAAAAATGTTTAAGATTAAATCGGTCCTTAACCAAAGTTTTCAAAGGATCTTAGATAGTAAAAGCAGTGATGACACTTGCAGTTTTCTGACAAAAATTAAATGAAAGTAAAAACAGCCGAAAGTCAACAAAAATTTAATACAAACGTCTTTGCTTTATCTAACAAATTTCTGCGCACATATTCAAGTATTTTCTTGTGATTTGTGCTGTTTTGTTAAAATAGTTTTAATTTTTTCTTGGTAGGCTACTTATGATACGGTTTGGCTGAAGCAAAAAAAAAAAACAAAAGGTATAGCAACAACATATATTATTTTTAAAGTGATTCGCCATATGCTTAAACAATAGTTTGGAAATAAGAAACTATTTTCCATTCAGTGAATTCTGAAAAAAGCTAAGTGATCTAAAAACGACACACACTAAGATCTGTAAAAAGCATGGTTTTATAAATGGTTCTCTAACACTAAAATGATAAGTCCCATAAAAGATACATTACATCTGTGGTTGCCCACACCAACGATATATGTCAATTTTATTGTAGAAAAATCAGATTTTCTAAATTTATATCGATTTGTTGATATTTTTCCTGGGCATAAGGCATTAGTCGATTTTCGAATATATTTTGTACATAATTACAATAATCGTAGCGATTTTTCTCAAAACCAAGAATAATCAGCATAAGTTGTTAGTCCGGGCAGCCACAGATATGTTTACTCTTACAAGTATGTATCATTAGGGTGGTTTTTTAAAATCTTTTTTGAACTCAAAGATAAGCGCTCCTCAGAAAATCAGCCAAAACATCCATTGGCAAGAATTACAGTTAGTTAGGAACAAATTCCTATTTTGATAAAATGGGAAAGATAAAATTTTTTGCAGCGGAGTTATTTGACTTACAAATCAGGGAAAAATATTAAAATATCTGAATTTATTGGTTAAGGTTTTCAAAATCATTGTGCCGTAGAGTAGCTAAGTCAATAGATATATATTCATCACATCACACTCCATTAAAAAATCGCGTAGTATGAGTAATATCTACAATTTTATTAGAAAAGGTACTTTTCTCAAACAGATGTAGCTGTACGGATGACGGGTCGTATGAGTAATATATATGATTTTATTAGAAAAGGCACTTTTTTCAAACAGCTGTAACTTTTGCAAAAATGTGTGAAGATATTGACATCAGTGATGACATTTGGGTTTTGTGGAAATACACTGAATGGAGACTTCAAATATACTTTTTAATGCCGAATATACTTTTTCGACATGAACATGAAAAAGTTACTTAAAGTTACTAAAACTGAGCAAAACTTTAGCAAAGTTTACTCCAGCATATATCGTGGTAAATTTACTTCAAAAAATGGCAATTTTTAAAAAAAGTCGATAATTACTATACGTATGTACGGGTTTTCGCGATATGGCACATCATAGCACAAGGCAAGTACAAGATCATTTCTATGAAAAATAGAAAAACTCTGCGCTAAATTCACTACAACGAAATGTTTTGGCTCATTAAAGTCGAAGTTCTACATAGAAATTATTAAACATTTTTCACACATTCTGAGAACATAACAGGTCAAGAGAAGGTTTTTAGAAATAAAGAGTGCTGGGCCAACATATTATTTATTTTGTTTATATTATATTTTGTATTGCCAATAATGTGATGAATTTTCGAAAAAGTTTGAAAAACTGCTAGCGCAAGCTTAAAATATTTATAACTTAGCTCAAATATAGTGAGTGCTAGTGTATATTGAGTACAATTACATTTTGTTAGTGAATTTTTTCAATGCCTCAATTAAATCAAAATTTCAAAAAGCATGAGACATGTTAGTGAAGCTAAGCTATACAGTTTCATTTTGAAATCTAATTGGTTTTACGAGAGGGTTTAACTGCTTCATTATCCCGTGATACTACAATGGACAATCAGTTGGACTGGATGAGTTGGTTCTTAAGCTTTTTAGGTAAATTTTCCCCAATAGATAAATAGTCTTAAGTGATTTTTAAAAAAACTTATATATCACCCGTTTTATGATGAATGTAACGTTCAATTTCTTTTGGTTTTCGTTTAGCATTCGTGTTCTTTGTTTTTCGTTTGTTCTTATTTGAAGTAATTTTTAAATATTTTTTGAAAATATTCATCAATTTTCAAAATGCTTACACCTTTTCCTCTATTTCCTTCAAATATTTGTTGAGATTACGCGCATTTTTTTAACTCTTATTTCAAAACAATACAAATTCAGCTAAGTACCAAGGCACATTATTGTGGTTTTGTCATTTCGTTTTTGTTTGCAACATAACTTTTAAGTTTTCCATTCATCCTTCTTTTCTATGTAGAAATTTGCAATTTTTAAACTATTTCACGGAAATTTGTTTATCTGCATGCGCAGCAGCACCAGCACCAGCATTTTTTGCTCCAAACGTTAAACCTCCTTTTGCAATGCTAAAAAGGACATCCACAAATTCTTACTATGTAAAGTAAAAAAAGCAGTACCAGAGCTTTACGCTTCTTTGAATTTAAGCTTATCATAGAGTCAGTATTTTTTCTGTTTAGTTTTATATATTTTATTTTATACATTTTTTTTCACTACTGTGCTTAGAAGGACAGCATCATAGGTATAGCAAAGGCTTTTTAACATTTTATTGTAAAGCTTATGACACATAGTACTGTATGAAAACGATGATAAAATAAACAAGATATACTTCTGTGTTTAATGTAAGCCAAACTACACCAGTGCTTGATCCAGTGCTATACACATTTTTGCGTAGAATGACTGAGAAATAGCCTTCAGCAACTTCGGCGAGTTTTCTTAAATAAATAATTTTAGCTTCGGGAACAGTTAAAAGCGAGTGAGATATTAGATGATTATGGTGCTTTATCAAAATTATTACTCACTTTCAAAATTTTTTAATTGATTTGTACAAATGAAGGATTTTTGGACCTATTATTACCGAAACATTGCCTCACTTGAATTTGCCATATTCATTTTCAAAGCTTAAATACTACATTTGAAAAGATCTTAATTTTGAAAAATTTCTTTACAAAAAAAAAATATTAAAATACCTCACTTGCAACTAGAGTACTCTATTTCTATTTTATGTAGGTGTAAGCTCTATTATGTGCCACCAACATTGGCGCTTAACATATGCTATTCAAAATTTGCAAACATAAATCCGCTATATGGTTGGCTGCGTTGCCAAACTATGTGAGCGCCTTGCAGGCTAACGAAAAAAAAGGACTCTCACGCTTTTCACGAAGAAAAATAAAAAACAAAATACTTCACTGACCGGGCTTCCACTGCCAGTCGCGCTGCTGTAGTTTAAGTTTCCGTGTTTATTGTGGCGCAATAGTTGGTGTTGTTGTTGTAGCAGTGATAGCTGTTTTTCTTACTTCGGTGATGTTGTTGGCAAGAAGTCATTGCACGTTGTTGTTGTTTTTTGTGTTATTGTGAAAAAAAGCGCTTGCATTTGCACCTAAAGCTATGCAGCATAAAAAGTAAAGGAAAACATATGAAACGATGGCTTGGATATTTTACATTGGCTACTTTATATGGGACTTTTGTAATGGAAGAAATACATGAAATTGAAGTCTGTTTAAAATTTGTTATTTCACATAAATTTTTGTAAATTTTATAATATATAATTATTTTCGGCAGTCATTACGTTGAAAATGAATAAATGTCCTCTTGTCATTTTTCTGTCATATCAAGCTACCAATTCTGTGTAGTGACATAACTTTTCGTGAGTCGAGACTTGCGTGGGGTTTCTTTAAGGAATAACGTAGAAGTTCGTTTTACATAAATTTATTTTTTGATTTTTTCTTCTTTTAATTGCTATAAATTTTAGTTAGGGTTTTCATAATTCATACTAACACAGAGGTCATGTTATGAGTAAACCAGTTGCAGTATTAACGAAACTAATTTTTTTTTAGCATTTTCAATATAATGTCTGCCTTCCCTGATTTTTTCTCGGATCTTTTATTAAAATGCAGACATTTATCAATTTTTAATTTTGTTTCATAAATTTATAAAGGGTATGCACTCTTAAAAATTTAAAATGACTCCTGTTATTTTAGTTTTTTTAAGAAGAGCACTGACCAGTGCTTTTCACGAGCAATTCCTTATCAATGAAGTTTTTCTTTAAAATTAAAGAATACTTTTTTCCAAAATGTTTGGCAATATCGAAATGAGATACCTAAAGTTAAGAAACACTACCTTCTTTTGAGGAGCACAAACAACTACAAACGCTCGAAATTGGGTTAGCAACAGAGTAGTGCTACTAAGCCAAATTAAAACAAAATGTTTTCATCTCTCCTTTAAAAAATGCGCTTACACAGTTCATTGAAAAATAATTTTTTACATATAATTTAAAAAAAAAATAAAATTTTTAAGTACTGACTTCGCTTGTTTTCCTTAAAATTTTTTATAATTTTGGCTAGAAAGGTTTGACTTACTTTATTGCACGAGTATTGAGTACAGTCTTGTAGATTCAAAAAAATTTAAAATTCGAAAAAATGAATTCAATGCCAAAAGCTCCGCTTAATTTACCGTCTCTTATCAGTTTTTTTTTAATGCTTGACAGCACTTCAAATAATTTAACTATTTTTTGCCATAATTTTTCCACTTTTGCATCGTTCATAAAACTGCGACAAATAACAGATGCAAATAAAAACACCAAGACAGTAACAAACTGCATTTTTATTAAAAAAACTAATAAAAAAAACGTACTGAAGAGAAACCGCTTAAAAATCCTTTTAAAACGGAAGTCGTCCATTAACAGCATTTGCAGTTTCCTTTATTTTATGAGGCTTTTGTTGATGTTGATGACGCTGACGGTGACGATAAAATAACGACGTTAGTGATAGTGATGGCGTTGTTAATGAAAAAAAAATCTTCTACTGCTGATGTTGGTGCAACTTGTGTTCAGCTGTTGAGTTCTAAAGAAATAATGAGATATTTTGCTGTTTTTGTTTGACAAACGATGACGACGATGTTGACTACTTTTATTTATTTTTGAATTATATTTCCTTTATTATCCCCACCACTCTCTGTTGAATTACGTTTTGTCAGTTTTGACAATCAGTTGTTTGCATTAATTGTTTACGTTTTCTATTTTTTTATTTGTGGTGAGTTATGACAAAATAAATAATAATTGAATGGAATTATTTAAAATTTCAAAATAAAAATCATATTATGAATGATATTTAGTGTTGTATTTAAAATTGACACACATGACGTATGAGTGACATTTAATTCAAATACAATTGTTCAATTTGCTAGCTTATCTAAAAACGTTAAGTTTTGCGAAAACTCTGTTATCATTTCAAAATGAAATCAAATTCGGATGTTAGTCCATGTATAATATAAGCATAATATAACATAAATTAGGACGAAGCTTGGAAACATCCAATATTTAATGAGTTTTATTCAAAGGTAGTGCAACCGACTAATTAAATAATATGATATTTTAAAAAATCATTTACTTTAAATCAATTGTGATTAATTTTAATCTCATGGTGATTTTTTTAAATCTTATGGGAGTTTCTTAAGAAATAAAAAATTATTAATATTATTTAAATTTTATTAAAGAAAATTATAAAAACTTCTTCAACAAACATTTGAAAGGAAAATCATGAAAATTTATTCAATATGACAATTTTGTTGAATAGGTCTTAAACTCAAAATATTATATTAAAAAAGCAAAGTATTTAAATACAAACAAAACAGTTGAATTGAAAACCAACATGCACACGTGAGCCGACAAATGCCATAGATTTACAGATGCTATAGCATAAACCTTTTTCAATCTTGTGCAAAACAGTGAAAAATTGAATTTCTGATTGAAGTCATTTTTTCTTAATCGTAACGATTGTTTTTTTTTATTTTCTTTCTTTCTCCTTGACTCAAACAGTTTTTCAATAAAAAAGTTTTCACAGATTTGAGCGTGAAATGTCAAAGTGTGATTTAAATGAAAAAAAAAACTTATAAATAAAAACAAGTTACAGCAGCAGCGGTAAAATGTACATTGGAGAAACTTGTTTAAGCAAAATAAAACGTTTTCTTGTGGTTACTAGGCACGCCCATAAATGTGCCATTGAAAAGTTAGAACTTTTGGTATTTCAATGCTATCAAAAAATGAGTAGACAGGCATCAGATAGAGCAAAAGAACGCATGGCATATAAAATACGTGTTTTTGGGAAAATTTTAAAGTCGCATATTGAGAACTGTTGTGGCTGCCAAAATACAAAAAAGTTTGAAAGTTTTGGTAAATTTTTTTATTGTTGTTGTTGGTATACCAGTCACGTTCAAAGTGACAGATGAACTGCGTAATACACACCAGTTGAAGACTAAGGCAGGCAATGAAACACTGTTAAGGATCAGCAGCAAAGGATGCTGCTTGCAGAGTTGCAAGCTCTTTATGCGAAATTATGTGGTTTGAGATTTCTAAATAGTTGTTTTACTAGCCTAATAATTTTTAAAGAGATTTTTGGAACATTTGAATAATTTATAGCCCACTCCTTGACATAAAATATCAGACTTGTACTCCCCATTGAGAATTCTTCGGTAGCATTTAGAAGCATAGTTATTTATACGTTTTGTTTTTAAAATTCTGGTAAGTTATCACGAATATACTATTTTTTAAAAATATCATGTGCTGAAAAAAAATAACATGGGACTTTTATAAAGTGTCATGTGATTTTTTTTACAAAAATTTCATTAAATAAAAATATTGCATACTTCTTCAATGCAATCTCATTACTTTACTTTAGTATCTTAAAGGTCAAATCAATTTAGTATTCCTTAACATTTTGGGTGCAAAACATTGTATAATTCTTTAAATTTATTTTATTTCATTTTAACTTAAATATTTTCTGAGAATTTCCTACTTAAAAAAAGTGAAACTTTTCATGATTGAATAAATTTATTTATACTCTATGAGCAGCAAAGTTTACAGCGGCAACGGCAGAAAACTTGTGAAAAAAATTAATTTTTAAACACATTTTTCTCCGCATTCACCTGAGAGCTTTTTTTTATTTTGTGTATATAATATTTTTGTATTCTTCTGCAGAGTTTGTTGTTGATTTGAAGAGGTTCCTTTTTAATTTGCTGAAATTTGCGAAAATAAGTTGGCAATTTATTAATCCCTAGAGAAAGTAGTTACCATGGTCTACATCTATGTTAGAGTTTCGTTTTGATGAATTTTCTGAGATGCTTTTAATTTCTGATGTAAACAAATAAATAATGCAGAAGCAGTGATTTGCATGTTTTTGTGCTGTACTTACGCGCACACATATGCACACTAGAGTGGTTTTTTTTAAAAAAGCATATAAACAGACTATTTAATTTAAAAGAAACAGCATAAAAAGCAACCTAAGGCTATGGCAACACTCGCAAGTGTTAAAAATGCACTTTGATTAAATCAAAAGCTTTTCGTTGTATGCTCTTAGGCGCTCAGCAAAGAACTTAAGACTTTGTCTTTATTTTTACTTTTTTTGCATAATTTATTTTTTGCATTATTTTTTCAATTTATACCTTTTTTATACGCTTCGAAATTTAGCTATGATTTGTTTGTTCTAATTTTCTGCTCCTAAAAGTATACTTCAATTTTTTGTTACAACTACACTTAAGCTTCGGTGCGCTTGATAGAAATTTATGTAGTTTTTAATTGAAGCGAGTGGGAACTCAGTTCATTAACATTTTCCAGCACTAAATGTCAGTTTTGTGCATCTCATACCCAAGAAGACCATTAAAATGTCTGTCTATTTTTTTTTTTTTGTTTGCCAACTTAAGACCTTCACTCCAGTCAGATGCAAATAACCTAAGCTGCGGCTACCGGTTCTGTCTTTGATCAAAATAAATTGCCAAAGTGCACTGTCCGCCGTTATAGTACAGACAGTTGCAATCTCAGCAGGAAATAGAAAAGTGGTGGTTGACAAAGAAAAATTGTAACTTGAATAAAAATGAAAGGTTTTCCTAAATGCAGTCCCAATATTTTCTGTTTTTAAGACAAGCGATTTAATTTAAAAATGTCTTGTGGAAAACTAAAATTTTGGTTTTTTTAATGTGCACGATAATTGACAGCTGTCTGACTTAGGAGACATCCAACAAAGGTTACTTAAATTTGATCATAGCCGTTCAAATAAGTAGCGCAAAAATATTTTAAAGTACGTACTAAAAACTTTGAAGTACATCAGCATCTCTGCAGGCTGTTATATTTTTATATTAGAGCATAAAACTTTCTGGATTTCCACTGACCTTTAAATCAAACATTAAATCAGTTGGTCTTTAAGTGACCCTAAAAGAATAATTTTCCAGATATGTGATCTATCTTTTCGTAACTTCTATCTATCATCAAAAAGTTTACATTCAAGAGTTATTTTTCCTATTTTAAAACTATTACTAAAATTTCTAAGAGCTAGTTCCAGAAGCTTTATTTATAAGATCAGCGGTGAACAATATTTCAGCATCTCTTGATCTGCGTCCGCATTTAAATTATTGTAATCAGCGCTTTAGCGTTGGCTACAAAACCTGGCGCTCTGATCATCCCTGAATAAAAATTATGCTAAGTCCTAGCGGATGGGGTGGTTTGCATATCTATCAGCCTGACTTTTGATACAAGGCTCTAAGTTTCCTAGTCAAATGTGAAGTTTTTCCTCTTATGCGGCTGTGAAACTTTTTAAGCAAGAACGTTTTTCACACAATTACCCAATACTTTCTAACAAAAGTCTTTGCCAAATTTTGAAAATTTCGTGGCTCGAAACCCTTTCCAATGTCAAAATGCTATTATTTAGACACTTATATGATTTATTTCCAAATTTAGCGTACAAATTCACAATACACATCTAAAATATGCCGACGAGCATGGGCGTTAAGCCACCAACGTCAGTTTTCAAAAATTTATTTCTCTTCGATAGCTTGGTTCCAAAATTTTAAAAATATGTTGGGGACTAAATATATGAACTATATGGAAAAAAAATTTTCAAAAAAATCAGAGATATAAAAGCAAAACGGTGTTGGATTTAACATGATATATTCCATATGCAAGAAAAAACAAAAATTCAATTGCATACTTTTAGTTGATTGAATTAAGTTGCCAAATATAAGAAGAAATAAAAATTCTGAGATGCGCGTGCCATGGCCCAAAAACAGATCGAAGTGTCCACAGGCGATGGCTGGTGAGCGAAGGCAGTAGGTGGCGGAGCCGCCAGTATTACTATAATTTACAAATAAAAGTACTAACTAAGTACTTATTAAGTACCTACTAACTACTTAGTAACGATACGAAAAAACGTACTAATGATTAGTTATTAAAAAATCCGTAAGCATAGCATACTTTAGTGTGTGAAATTTGATTTGATTTGACCGTCTATATAACATAACATCAGTATATCTTAAGGTCACCGAAAACTTTAATTCTTAGTAGGTAAAATCAAGAGCCGCACACCACCATAGTTGACAAAAATAGTCTCCTCATCAACACGGTACATTCATGCAGCCATTTAACTATGCATCCAACCAAACATCCATCAATCTTGTCCATTATTTTTACTGCTTGCATTTCTTCCTTTTAACCGGCTTTGGGAAATTCCATAAGAAAAAAGATAATTTTATACAATACAGCAAAGTACGATTACATTTTTTGGAAATTAAAATTCTTATTTATGTCTGTGATAACAATGAAATATTTATACATTTTTGCCTATCAAACGTCTAAAAATAGTTATGTGAGATAATAAAATGATGTATTATATCTAAGCTAATATTTCTGTTAGTAAAGAAAAACAAAGAATTTTTGGAAGTTTGCAAGTCAAGCATAGATTTGTCTGCCTTACAGTTTGGTCTATCCGGCTTATTTTGGTACATTGTCTTTGTCTAAGCGTCAGTTTTATATTCATCCTTCCAGCAATACTTTCAACTGTCTATTCGTCTCTGTTTGTGTCTGCTGTACTTTTCACATGATTTTCATTCATTCTCACCCTATAATTTTGTGTTCCTGTCTCTTTTTGCAAATATCTCTTACAGACATTTTCTCTATTTTCTTTTATTTGTATTTAGCATAACGTGTTGTGACAATTCACCTGCTGCTTTTCACAATCATCCTTTGCGAATCGTTCAAATCCGACTCATCCTTCAAAAGGATATTCGTTATTCATCCTGCATATTTTGTACTTGTACTCGTACTCATATTTTCATGCTTGTTATTCTATTTTGCCTGCGGGACTTAAACTCATATTTTGTGACATGTTGTGGTTTTGCGTCAGAGTCAGGCCAATAGCATAGTTACACGGAACGTTGTAGCTGCTTTTATCTCCGTATTTGAATCGAAATCCTTGTTTGGTGAATGCATGTTCGAGTGTATGTGTACATTTGCTAGTTGTTAATTAACTAGATATTTGGAATTTGCCTGTTATTTTGTTTGAAATTTTCCAAATAGCAAATAATTTGATGCTTACATATTGACAGTATTATTGTGCAATGATAAAGCGCATTGTGTTTTTTGTTTTTGTAGTTACTTGCTTTGAGTGAGACAGTTTAAGTAACTAGAAATTATTGATAAATCATACATTGATATTAAAAAAAAAAAACAATTGGAGCTGGAAGTTATTTAAAGTTTGTGGAAATTACATTTGTGGCTATTTATGAAAAGAAAGGATCTTAGCTTCCATTTTCACGAGAATATGCAATTTGTATGGAACCTTTTGCAAATGATGGTGTTCTCAGAGCTTTCGTGTTGGAAATATATATTTTTGAGATTGCAAGCATGCTGTTTTCATTTTACACACACTTTCAAGGACAACAAACCCAAGACATTACTCATTCATATAAGACCAAAGATGTTTTGAGATATAGTATTCAACCTTTAATTGTCGATAATGACATTTTTATTTAAAGACAGTAAGTCTTTAGCCTTTCGACGAACTGAATCAAATTCATAAATTCTTATAGATTTTCTAATCTTGAATTCATATTTAACCGTAGTATAACTCCAGCACATCGAAATTTCTATATTTTACTATATTTCTACGTTTTGCCTTGAAACCCAATTTTTGAAATATCTTAAAAACCGCATCTGTAGTAGATTCTAGAATATTTTTAATTAATTTTTTTGTGAAGCTATGCATTTTTATATGATGTAATATGATAATAGTGATATTATTTTTATTCAAAGTTCATGTAACTTTTGGCTCAAAACTAGTGAAAGGAACACTTTTGACCCGACTACTTGGAAGATGATAAAAAACTTGTTACCGGACTCAACTGGTGTTCAAATGGCTGCTGTGCGATTGCGGCATATCCAGAAATTCTTACTTTATGACATAATAAAAGAGTAGTACAAAACTTATAGCTGAAAAACACTGCATTGGATGGTTGCAACTCATATCAATTGAAACAAAAATATTCCATATTCATAGCATATATGGGACGAAATCGACTGTATTCTTTGGTGTATTTTTCTTATTTTAAACTCAAAAAAAAAATTTGATGGCATAAATTTTAAAAGAATCCTTTTGCACATGAAACTTTTCATATTATTATATGATGATATATGATGTATAGAAAATTGGTTCATGTAATGTGTATTGAAAGCAATAGCTATTGCTACTGTTGGCAACCCTAGGTAAAGCGAAATAAAATTAAAACTGCAAAGAAAATACTGTACATAAATTAACATACGGAAAAAGTGATCGTACTATTGGCCAATAAATCAAGCAACACTGTCTTTTACAACAACATACCATGCAGCAAACGAAGTGTAACTGCGATTTTTTAACGGGAACAACCCAATTAATGTTACACTGGTGAAGCATTTGAATGTGGCTCATTTTTAACCTACCCTACAAACGAGTACTCGAATAATTTGTTAAGAAATAAAAAACTGAAGTGCACTGCTACCAACCATTTGGCAAGTGTGGCATATTTTCAGGCGCTTGAGATTAAATGAAAAGCGGCAGCAGGAGAGATCGAACTCTGCCATTAAAAGTTAATTATCGAAATTGAATCCTCACAACCACAAAAACATATAAGTCTTTAATATGAATGGAAGACAAAGAAAACTAAAAATAATTTCAGGATATGAGCATAGCAGATTAAGTAAATACGATGACAATTTGTTGTACTAAGGTGACCTTGATCACTCAATTTTTTTTTTTTTAATTAAATAGCGCGGTTTTTGTTAAAAAACATGTCTTGTACGCTATGCTGAAAGTTTCGAATTGAATCTTCTTTTTAAAATTTTTAAAATATTTTTCTGAAATTTTCTCTGAAGCTTTAATATAAAGCACATGAAATTGAAGAGGATACTAATCAAAGCAAAGGCGACAAGATTTTCGCTCTTATATTGAATACAAGAAATGTTGCAGCATTGCATGTCTTAGTAGTGATGGCACTTCAGCACAATTGTACCTAAAACACAATACGCTGATTTTTAGTACCCTACATATAGAGTTTTTTTTTACATATTCACAAGATATTAAGTTTAATTTTCTTTTAAATTTCTTTATATTGATTAATGATCACATGACGAAAATAATTTTTTTTATTAATTTATGGTAAAACTGTGAAATAAGTACGCTCAGCATGGACATTCTGCTTCTAAGTTCAACTCCAAGTGTCATCACTGGTATTTGCTCTTTTTCACTCTTTTGCTGACTATCTGCTTTATTGTCTGCACTGCAGTTTAAGTTTTGTTGATTTTTATTTTTCTATTGGTGGTGCCTTATTGCTATAAGGATCAATGGAGCATTTTTATTTTGTTATCAGTCCAGCAGAAAACAACAACTACAAAAACTTTAAGCTTTTCTAGTTGGGTTTTGTTTGTTGTTTCATGGACTTTTTGCTATTGCAATTTTATTTCGTTGTTTAACGCTTTGCCATCGAAGCGTGTCACAAAAAAAAATCAGTCAGCAACTCACATCCCGATCAGCACGTGACACTCAAGTGCAAAATTTACTGTAAGATTTTCTTTTTTGGTATTTGCTTTTATTTATCCAACTTTTAAAGTCAGTTTTTACTTGATTTTATTTTATTTCTTGAAAAGGAATTTTTTTTTTGTTTTCGTAACTACTGGGAAAACTCTTTGCCGCGAGACTTTTCTTAATGCTACTGGTCGTATTTGTGTTATTCAGGGGTTTGTTTTGCAGCTAACTGAGCTGGGATTATTTTGTTAAAAACTTTCAACAATTGTATTTGTGTGTTTGTGTTTTTCTGCAGGAGAGGCTACATGTATGGTTGGACATTAAAGAAATGTTGAAATGTTATGTTGGAAAGTTTTTGTTTGGTTTTATTATTATTTTCATTGTATTTGAAACTTAATATATCAGCAATAATTTTAAGTGCAATTTGATTATGTATCATGTTTGATGACTTTCTTTTGTTTGTTATTTTTGTATGTACACACTCTATATGAAAATAATGCTCAAGACCTTTGCATTTCTGGATACTAAAATGCTCTTGGCCTGCTAAATTTAAAATCATTCGATTAGTGCAAAAAATTCTTTGTAGCCGTTGGGGATAAATAACTTATCTAAGAGATCGAAGACACCCATAATGACATTCAAATTCATTTTTGTCTTTATTAGCAACAAGTGCATTACATTTTTTCGAAAAACGAATTCAAAATGTCCCTTAAAAAGTGTCCAGAAGCAGCCTGCTGACTTGCGAAAACCATTTTTAAATTTTTTCCATCAATCTTAAAATAATAAAAATACCGAAAATAAATTTACCAAAAATCAGTTTTCAGGATCAAGCCTTAATTAAAAAAAAAAATATTATTTTCAAGAAGAATTGTGCGCTCACTCCATTTGTTGAACAAAAAAAAACGCGATTTGGGGTTACTGTGCTGCAAGGTAGCAAAAGATGAGGCCGTCTTAAGTCATCGTGGAAGCGATCGCTAGAGCAAGAAATACGTAAAGACATTTTGAAATGATTGAAGGTACTCACCACTGATGGTGCGCATAGGAAGTGTTTTGTGACGAGATGAATACATAAAAAGCATTATGTCGATTGGAAAAAATTTTTAAATGTAAAATTGATCATTTCAATTTTGCACTAAAAAAAAGGTTAGTGTCATAGTTAAAATATATCAGAAGGTAGAAGAGCACTAAGATGGGTATTTTTGAATATTCCATGGCTCTTGGAAAAAGGAAAACGAAATTTCGAAAATGATCCATAGCATAAGCAAATACTGACCTTAATGCATATGGTATGTAATTCATTTGAAAAGTCTGAAAATTCGAGTTGTAAGTCGGGAAAAAGAAAATTTCTGGTGAAAAAACATGCATGTGAAATTTTTTAAAAATATTAATCCTCAAAACAAATTTGTGAGAAATCAAGGATGTTAACTGAAATTTGGCCTAAGTTGCATGTCCCTCCAGACAAAATGGCCCATTGAACTGTTTATTGCATATTATTCTATTATGCTCGTATATTATATATTATGTACATGAGATATCAAAATTTAGATTTCTTAAGGAAATTTTCAGCATTGTTAATTGAATTTAAAAAAAAAAGCTTTAAGAGCTCATTCTCATATGAAGATGTGCTTATGTATGAAAAAGTCAACCAAAATCTCGTTTATATGCACAATAAATCAAAATTTATAACAATTTATGTATTTTCATATGTCTGGTTTGTTGTGGTACATACAGTTCTGAACAAAATAATAGGGTCGCTAAAAACTAAGAAATATACATTAAAATTTTTGGCATACCTTGTACAATACCAAACAAAAACTTAAAATTATGAAAACTGGCGAAATATGCAACATTCAACAACAAACGATTTTTTCTATGCCTTTCAGTCAGCATCGGGCACCTTTCACGATATTTCACCAAAAGGATGTTTTTCCACTTACATCTGCCTAACAGTACTGAAGGACACTTGCAACCCTAGATCAGTTCTTATTGCAGCAGAGCAAGTATTAAAGTAATATGTAAAACTGACCCTATATTTTTGGCCACGTGCACTGCTCCTTTTCGTGATTTGAGGATATAAATAATTTACCATTTGTTTTCAAAGTTTCCAAACAATCATTTCCGGAGCTAGTAATACCCATAAATAATTCCCCCAAAGTTTTCCTTTTTTATCATATATGGGTTAGCAGAAAATTTAATGAATATTTCTAAGTTATGAGTGACCCCATTATTTTGTCCAGAACTGTGCATGGATTTTTGGGGCTAAATTGATTAATATTGATTTTGTTTGATAAAATTTATTTGGCGAGCATTTGCCTTTTTTTTGCACATTTAACTAAAATTTACGACTGAATTTCCTTGCTCATATTTTACTCACTCGCACATTCAATATTTATGTTTTTTAAATATTAAGTTAATTAATGAAATGGGAAAAAATTAAAGAAGATAAAGTTTCGTTGTGTATAAAGCAAATATTTGCAATCTTGAAAAATGCAAGGAAATATCTTAAGTGCTGCTCTTACTATGAAATTATTACTACCTTAGCCTACCTGTTTACAAAAACGAAATAGCTAGCGCTACTAATAATTATATAAAGAGTTAAATTTGAAAAGTTCCAGCATAAATTACATTTAAGTTGTTTTAAACTCATCTCCTTTTACCTCACGCACCCCATGAAAGCACTAAATTTTTCAGCTCACATTTTTGTGCAGCACAAAAGAGAAAAATCTTTATCAAAGTTTAGGTCAAAATGTGACTATACGTGCTAGCCTAACGCCTGCTGGCCTTACTCCCTCGACACGACCATAAATTGGCAAACAAAATTTCAACTCAATTGAATGCATTCCGATTGCAGTGCAAAAATGCCAGAATACCAAACGGATGCAATGCGATGTGATAGTGCAATGTTACGTCCAAAGAAGCACTAAACTAAACGTGATCAACAGAGCATAGGGTGTTGCCACCCATTTACTTCATTGAAAGAGGCATGATCGTAAATTTGAAGAAAAAGAAATATACGAGAAGGGCATTAGAACTTTTTTGGTCAACATTTTTATTTTCGTTTTATTCACATTTTTCATTTCAAATTTAACCCAATTTGTATGTTGAACTTTATAGTGCGGATTAAATTTTAGTTATTCGAAAAGTTTTACTTAAATTTGAATTCAGATTTTTTTTACTTCATTATCGCCAAAAGTAAAAGTATAGACTTACTCTTTTTCATATATTGTACATTAATTTACATACGTACATGTTCACTCATTCGAATCTTTACTATATTTACGGTGATCCTCTTTCATTGAATTTGTAAAAAACCAAATTTATTTTGCTGCAAATACTTAGATAAAAATCTTTTTTTGGGAACTTAGCATAAAAATAGTTTACCTGCCCATTATTGAAAAAACTCATTTCAACATGATAGCAAAGCATTAATGCTCAAATACGGGACTAAAAATTAAATACGGGACATCTGTACGTCTCGCATTTCTTCGGAAAAAAAGCTCTTGGACAGCATACTGAAATACATGACTGTCCTTGGATATACGAGACGGATAGTCACCGTAACTATAGTCTGGGTCGGAGTCTTTATCTGGAGTGAAAACATTAGTAAAAAAAGTTTTGAAGAAACTTTAAAAAAAAATTTAAATATTTTAGTAAAAACTTTTTAAAATATGCATGTGAACAATGCTTTACTTTCAAGAGTGGCAGCTGGCACTAATTTTTTAGAGTTTGTTAAAGATTTGATATTACTTATTGACAAACTTTCCATATGTCTCCAAATGTAAAGTGAAAGCGCTTCAACATAAAAAATATAAAGGAGTTGCAATAATCCTTAAACTTTAAACTAAATTCCACTGAATTGTCGCAATTTGTTTTCGAAATTTTATTTCTTGTTATTTTTTTCGAAAATTTTTAATTAAAGATTTTTATTTTTGACAAACTTTTGTTAATTGGAGCTTTAGTAAAGCTGCCTCAAACACTAGCCAACATTTATCAGCTTCTTCGATATTTCTCGACACTTGAATTTTTAAACATGAGTTTTGTGATATTACAAGACATATAAGTGATGGCATTTAGGTTTTGTGAAAATGTACTTAATCGGGACTTGAAATGTACTTTTTAGAAGCCGAGTGTACTTATTTTGCCTTAAACAAAGAATTTTACTAAAATGTACGAAACTTTTTTAAAAATTACTAAAAACAGGTCCGTACTTTTGTCATAAAAAAATCCTACCAAAATGAGATACACATATTTCACATTAAAATTCAAAATCTACACATTGCGATTATAGGTAATTATTATAAATCTACACATTGTGACTGTTTTCATTTTTTCATTTACTAAAGGTTATTATTATAAATTGTCTAAGTGTACCGAAAATGTACTGAAAATGTCCTGAAAAATCGACAAATGCGGCAAATGGTCGAATGTACTGTCAACAATTTCTCAGAAAGTAAATGTACCGAAAAAAGTACTATTGTACCTAAATTGCCATCTTTGTTACATATTAATTTTTTGATTCGTCTCAATACTTAACAATACTTCTTGACATCGCTTTATTTATTAAGCCAAACCACTTATTCTTCCAATTCATGCTGTCTTATACAAAAGTGCAACCGCAGTATTGTTGCAGTTGTTTTATGGGTATTGACAACTATCTGATGATTAAAGAGCTATATAAGCGCCACTTTTGACTTGTCCTTTCATTACGCTGCACTAACATTATCGAATCAAATACCGGAAAAGGAATTTACTTTATAAAGTTGGCACATCAATACCATGAAAAATATCAGCAGCTGATGTCTTAGCAGTTTAAATTTCGTATTTCTTTTTTGAAACTGTGCTGTAGACGATTTTAGACTTTTCGGTCGCAATGTAGCTTAGTTTTGCGTGCTGTGTCTGGCTCATTGCATTCACATGTATTATTTGTGTAATTCCATGAGAGTGTGCCATGAGAGTGTGCCATGATGTGTGTGTATGCACATACAAATATTTGTATGTATGTATGTGTGCAATAGCACACTTGCAGACATTTATGCTTCTTTGCTACTGCTGCTGTTTCTGCAACATTTAATCAACGAAATGCGAATCGTTAAGTTCTTACACATAAAATCAATGCTTAAAAATTCTTCAATATTTTCCACAACATTACAACTGTGAACTAAAAATATTAGAGTTCGTCAAAAAAAGCTAACTATACTAAAGTTTCGGCTGAAATCCTCAATTCTCAAAAAACATTTTTCCTTTAATTTTTTATGAGTAAAATAAGGCAGATGGAATGCAGATTAAATGGAACAAAATGTATTCATTGATTATTTCAAAGGAATATTCTTGTGAAGGTAGAGAGATGTCTTAATATAAAGCTCCCCCTTTTCGACTAACTCTAACATCACAAGAACACATGAGTATACACAACGTAATGAAAACTTTTTTAACGATTGCTAAAATTCGATACTTTTTGAATACCGAAATGAAATTCAGAATGAACTCATTTTTAGGTATCGTGACATGAGAGCTATAATTTAATTATTTTTTA
Organism: Meiosimyza decipiens; assembly: GCA_963680825.1. Classification (NCBI taxonomy): domain Eukaryota; kingdom Metazoa; phylum Arthropoda; class Insecta; order Diptera; family Lauxaniidae; genus Meiosimyza; species Meiosimyza decipiens. Next base: position 23,545,566 of record OY804258.1, on the reverse strand, counting down.
TGCTAGGGGCATGGATCTTAAGAATTCGCCATCTAACATTTAGTATACTCGATAGCTTAACATTTCGATGTTAAAATTTCTTAACTTAATAATACCTTTCATTCCATACTAGACATATTTTTAAGATACTCCTACTATTAATTTTGCTACGTTTTTAAATTTTTTTCTATAAATTATATTTCAAGGAAATTAACTTCTTGCTTCACCAATTGCTGCATTACAACCTCCTGCAAAGTTGTATTCGCCCACCTTATGTAGTTTTTGTTTTCATTGCAGTTCACATTTAACAGCGCTTGCTGCCATTGCAAATTGAAAATTTCGTATTTTCGTCACGCAGCTGCATCTTGAAGTTTTACTCCCAAGCATAGAATCCAATGTGGATTTAGTTGAGTTTAAGTTTTCACCCATTCTATTTCTATTCTGCTATCTTCTTCAAAACTCCATTTGCCTTTACAAGTTTCCATTTAACATTGGCATTTACATTCAGCTTTAGTGAACACCTTTAATGGGCAGGAAATTTAAGTGCCATTATATTTTTAGCAACCATATTGAAGTGAATGAAATTTTCTTATGTTTCTGATATAGAATTCAAATCAAGAAATAAATTTTCATTTAAAACTCTTTGATTTGAAAAGCTACTTACTGTAAAGAGTTTGGAGTCTTAATGTACTCACAGTTTTGATATTTTTTGCTTTCACAAAATCAAATTAAATTTTGTTGAGTTTCTGAAGTGTGGGAATTTGGTCAATGACTAAATTAGTTATTTGATTCTTAGGAATAGCGAGAAATTTTAAATGGTTTTTTGCTTAAAAACGAGGTAATTGAAAACTGAGTGTTTTTATCGCCATTGTGAAAGCTTTATAAAGGCACATGGGATCTCTCTCCCAAATTAGTTAAGACCAGATGAATATACTTATATATTTATCTGAATATATTGTGGCACTTCCTTGCAGATGTCATTTATTTCAATAGAATATGCACAGTGAATTTAATTTTTGTAATTTTGACCTAAGTTTGACCAAGGCCATTTCTCGGTCATTTGGCTGATGATAATCAAAGCCTTAACACTCTCAGCGTTAGTACTTGTTTTACAAGATATGATCAATTTCTTTGGAATAAACTTGTTTTATTTAACATCTTAAAATCATTTTAAAACTGCGCAAAAATCATTTTTTTTTTTGCTACGCCTGATGACTTCTTCCCAACTGACTTACAAGTCTAACGATATAAGTCAGATATGATTGTACTGATTATCCTCAAAAATTTATTTTGATCAAACAGAAGACCGTCCAGCTTTAAGTCCAGCCAGTTGCTCTTGTAATTTTTAAAGTCTTATGAAATGCCATTCCTTTGCAAATTCAACAACTATCCGAGTCATCCAAACCGCTGGTAAAGTCTTCTGCAAACTCCTGTGGTTACAACAGCGAACAGCTTTTAGTTGTGTTTCAGTATTTTCGCAGAAACATTTATTAAAAATTAATAAGCTCTTGCAAATAACGAATATGAATAGACTCTGGATTTCCAAATTTCCGCCACTATAATCCATCACTATTATTTGCAGTATCCCTTATTTGCGTTATTATATGCGACCAGTAGACCAACTAATACCACCTACAACTTACAGAAAATTGTCAAGACTACGACAACGCCACGCAGTCCACACATAAAATCTGATATTTAAAGCAGCTACCGCTAATGCTCCAACTCAAGCCTTGCATATTTGCACACAAAATACCTCATTAGTCTTTTTGTTGCGCCAATGCAGAGTGCAAATAATTGCAATTTACTAAAAGCAAATTTAATGAAATGTTGGATCCAAATTAAATGACAAACTGGTTGTGAACAAAAATTTAATTATAAATATGCGCTGGTATTTGAGTATTTTATATAAAATTTTGTTTAAAACTACAGTGTAGCGATGAATCAATCAATTGCGTGTTTTATGGTATTAAAATCTTACTATCGTTGTGTTGAACTTACTTACTTACAAGCTATAACTGCGTCAATTTACCTTATTTATTTTAAAATTGCGCCACTGTATATTACGAGTTTTAGCTGCAAATTAATGACAAAAGCAACGCTATTGCCTGGACATACATATGCTCATACTAAGGTGGTTTCCAAAGGTAAATGGCACCATATGAATTTTGCTGATGTAAGGAAAATTCAATTGAAGGAGTAATTTTTAAGAGATTTTCACATGGTATAAAATATTTCATAGAAAAATTTGTGGCCTGATTTAATAACAGGAAGCGAAATTCGATGAGGTTTCCTCTGTAAGCGGTGGTAGCTCTCCTTTATAACCGATTGAAGCGTTTGAAGGATAGTTTTTGAATGATTACTCGGATCGGATGTCCTGAGTCCTTGCCTAACTTTATAGTTAAGGAGCCGTTGGCCGAAATTTTTATATCGTTTTATCGTATGGCAAAGATTGAAAGTTTTGAAGTTCTCAGTAATATAACCAACATGAACAAAATCTGCCTTGGCGTTGCCTCTGCGATATTAAGCCTTTAAAACTGTGAAATAGGGTACCAAAAACAATGCCATCGCGGCAACCTTTAATTTTAAGATACAGCAGTTAAGTGCAATAGACAGACATTTTTGTTGCTGCGTTTAAGAGCAATTAATCTGTTTTGTTTGAATATTGATATGTACAAATTTAAGTGATTTCATCGTCAGGCAGATTGCGATCATTATGAGGATTATATTATAAAAAAAAAGAGAAACAGCCTATACGACTATGATAGTACTGCATTTAAAAATTGCAATATTACAAATAAATGAATAAAAAATAAATTTATTGCGTCTGCCTCTGAGTTTACTGGTATTTTACTTATAACAACATAAATATTGAGATGGCAGACGACTACAGCGCTGATTTTGAGAAGGCAGACTTACGAATTTTGTACTGCTTTAGATTAGTCTACATATCCTTTTCCTGATATATTGTAAATTGGAATTTATTACACTGGTCTGCCTACATGTTCCAGTACAACAAGATAACTTGCGATATGATGAGATTGTTAATGTTGTTTTAAATATATTTTTGTAATGCAATTCTGCACCACAGCATTGCATCAGAGTAAAAACTTAATGTTCAAAGTCTTAGCCTAGATTTATACAAAATTTTTCGTTGCTAATAAAGTAGAAACGGACCCTAAGTTACGGTATGACACAAAGGACACAGTTGAATATATTCATCATGTTAGCGCAAATTGCGACCTTAAATATTTATGTTGACAATATTGTTTCGTAATCTATGATGCTGATTCTTTTTTTATTTCCTTGTTCTTTGTCCCCTGAGTGGCTTCTTTTTTCCTTTAATAGAACGAAAAATGTATTGAAATGAAATATGGTGGTATAAACGCATTTCAATTTATGTGTTGGAATGCTACAGTACTTACAACTCAAGATTTTAAATTGGTCGAACTTTTTCGTCTTTTTTTCTTATTGGTCTTTAATATATTTTATGACTTAAAACATCCGTCACAAGTAAATGAAAAAATAAACCTTCTTTGGCCACAAATTGCGGAGAAATCTTTTTCAGATATTATCTCCTGTCTTTAAATCGTACGCTTACAAGTTATAAATCTGGAAGAAATTTTTCCCACTTAAAAGTCTTTTGTTTGTAAAACTTTTTTTATTATAAAACTTAGAACAATATAACTTTCACTGTGACAGTAACAAGAGCTTCATGACTTTTCATTTAATTCTAGTATTTTTCATACATTAGAAGCAATGGTGTTTACCGACAGACTAGGATCACCCTAGCTGTTCTACGCTCCACTGTCACAAAATCTCAATGCTAAAAATTGTTGTAATTACAACAACAACAAAACGAAATCACATGTCGAACATAAATAATCTCTATACCACAAAAGCTACAGCATTACTGGACTCACAGGAAAAATGCCACATCATGGCAGAATATAGGGGCAGCAGCAGCAGCAGCCTTTGGTTAAACAACTCATAGCTATGGCGGTTCGTTTACAAGTGAGCTGTCATAAAATTTAATAATTTAAATGTAATTATAGCTGGAATGACCAAAAGGGATCAGAAATGTTCCAAGAATTGTGCATTTTTTTTTCGTTTGTTAATTTTGTCATGAATACAAAAGGATGTAACAGGATTATGTGCTTATATGTAGGAACGTGTGTGCGAAATGTGCAGGTGTGAAACGCAGGACCATTAATTATGCATAAAGGAAACCAAAACAAAAAATAACATAAATGTTAACAAAAGAATTTAACATGCACTTCAATTTATTTTAATGAGCTCAAAAGTAGGCAACATTAATTTAAATTAACAAAACTGCGCCGAAATTACAAAATTTCTATTATTTCGTGTACAAAAAGATTTTTTTATTGGGCCAACTTTTTGTTTTTAATTAATTTTAAAATTTAATGTTTAATATTTATTGCATATTTATAGGCGCACACAATGCTTTCATTGTTTATGAATGTACACGTTGCACATAATTGAGAATTCAAATTTGCACACTATGATAATGCTTACCAATAAAATCAAAATAATGTGCTCGCAACAGTGTTGGTAGCACATTCACACAAACAAATATTTGTTCATAATGCATTCTATGCTCTGTGTGTGTGTGTGTACATATTAGCATGTCGGTATCCAATGTGCATTCGTTATACCTGTCTGTTGACAATTTATTATTGTCGGTGTTTGCTGTTTGTGTCGCCACCACACGTATTTACGCGTGTATGCTCACACAAAAATATGGTTACTACAAATAGGATTTTTGTAAACACATTTAATGACACAAGTAAATATTAAACATTCACACGCACACAAATAACAAATGTTAACGGATGGCTGGCTTTGAATCGTTTGAATTTTTTATCTATATTTTTTAATACACCTCCTTAACTAAAGCTAACTTGAGATTCACCTAAGCAGGTAGGATGCAAAATCTTGAAAACTATCAACTTATTAATGTATTATTGTTTTAAGATGTCAATAATCGAGTATTTTATTAAATAACACATGCATTTCCTACACGGAAAGTACTGACTGTGGTAGAAGCATATGAAGGAAGTTTCCGAAGGGAATCTACTACAATTCGGTACAAGAGCCTTTAAAAAAACGTGATCTTGGGCAAGTGAGCCCCTGTCTTAAAAAACAAATATTATTGTAAAGATTCATATCAAAGACTTTTTTAAAGATAATGTAAAGCTTCTGGGAAAAGTTTCAGAAGTTTCATCCAGTAACACCAGAATTTAATTATTCATACCAAAGTACTCGTAGTTTGTGTAGAGAGTTCATGAAATTTTGTTTTTAAAAAAGGCAATAGCTGATTAAAAGTTTCTTGAATGAAAAAGGGAATGAATTGGTCACAGCATCATTGGAAGTAACAACAATCTGAAATGCTTAAATCAGTAGTGGTTTTAAAGAAACAAAATAAAACTTATAATTTTATGAGGACACTGTGCAAATGATACGAATACCATCATTAAAGAAGTTGATCAAGAAAGCGGTGGAAAAAGATTTAAAAATATAGAGCAAAGTCGCTGACTTTTTTTTGAATTAAAAAATACTGCAACCTATTTTGAATCAGAAAAAATGTATGTCGAAAAGAAATCCTAAGGAAAATAAAGTTTAAAAATTCAAACAAGATGCTTCATTGATCGAAATTACTATACTGATGCACACAATGCTGTTGACAAATAAAACGGTGTACATACATTGGCAAATAAATTTTTTTATTTATTTTATAGCTACGGCAGATACGATAAACTAAGGATACGATATAGTCGCAATGAAATTATTAATATTCCGGTCAGTTGTACCTCTAGCAGAGATAAATGTATACAAATAATTTTTTCAGTATAAAGCTTAATTGTCGAGTTATGGGCTTCTGTAGAATTGACAAATATAGACGACAGTGATTTTTGAACGCTGTTATTGGAATCATGGAACTCATAATAAAATATGAACAATATTGTTTAACTAAAATTATTATGTATAGAAAGCCGTAAGTAAAAATTTCAAATTAATTTATCAGGAAGTTCGACATAATATTTTTTAAATATTTTATTTCTTAAAAAAACTCCTAAGTATATGTGTGTTTCACAAAAAAAATCTTCAACATGATCGTCAGGTCCCATACAAAGTGTAGCACGTATGCACCTCAATTCATACAACTAATGTAGATAACATTTTTAAATTTTAGCATGTAATTGGTATATTTTATGCAATATTTAAAAGTTAAAATAAAAAAAAACATATCGAAATTGTATAAATTCTGAGACGAAATCTTCTCCAACGGTTTTGTGCAAGAAAAAAAAATCGAATTTCAAATCTGAATTCATAATTGAAAAGAGCAATATATTTGTTATAGAAATCACAGTGTTTCATAATTTATTAAAAATTTGTTAAGTTCGAAAAACTGCTTCCAAAAACCCATTCTTCATATTACGTCATTTTTTAGAAGTCCATAGCTTGACAACTAAGTCTTACATAAAAAGAAAATATTGAGTGCACACCTTCTAGAATTTAAATTAAACCGAAATTTCAAAATCTCATTGGTTGTTCAATGTCCGCTTCACATGAAATGTCTCATATGTTTTGCTTCATTAACACATTCGTTGCATTAAAAAACATACTTGTGTTATTTGTTTTTTAGCTGAAGTTCTAATGATCAAAAATACCTTTAAAACGAGGTACATTTTATTTACAAATCTTTAAGGATTCAGTAAGGGTAATTTATTGAGCTTTTCTCAAAATGGCTATCTTGATTTAGCATTTAAAATAAAAAACACAAAAACAAAATTCGATACGCAATTCGATTTGTTCTCTCATCAACTTTTTTTTGCTTAAGCCATGACGGAAAATTGTTTGTTGGAGAATGAGAAGATAAATAAACAAAAATAATAAAAAATACTTTTACATATATTAAAATAGAAGGACAAATTTGCTAGAGATTGGACTTAAAATGAATTTTTCAGAAACAGACATAGTACGTAGTCGTATTTCAACACGAAATAAATTATATTTTAATGACGCCTCTCCGAAATCATCACTGGTCAAAATATTTAACAACATTATTTTTTTAATATTAATTTTTAATTTCTAATTGAAAGAAATTAATTATTTTTTTAGCTTCTTTAAAAAGTCATAAAATCAATCATAAGTTAATGTTTGTTTGGATTAATATATGAAAGATTTTGTGTATAATTTATATACTTTCACCACAACTCACAAGTTTTTTTTTAAAATTTAAAACACATTACACATACAATAAATCCCCTTTAATTACACTCATTCGCCATGTTCTTTCTATACTTAAAGATTGCACAAGTAATATGAAATGAGTTCTTTATCAGTGATATTAATACCGATAGTAAAGAATTTAAACACACAATAGTTAAGGTAAAAACATTTGCTATAGTAACACACTTCAAATGAAAAATATCACCACCGTCGAAAAACAACAACAGTAGCAGAAAAAAATAACGGGGCAAATAAATAAAACGTTCTGAATCAAATCGAATCAATTTCATGCCAGACGAGACGAAGGACGATGCAGAAAAAATCCAAGCGATAACATTTACAAAAGTATTTCAATAAAATAGGAATCATCACCAGGACGACAGGACAAATAGCATAGCCAAAAAAGCATAACAAAAAAGCGCAACAAAGTGTACGTAGGACGTTCTAAAGCTAAGGAAAAAACGTTAGCCCGGACAACAGCAGGCACATCAAATAACCTAAAGAGCAAAGTTCCAAAGGGACTAAAGGTTTTTCGAAGAAATTTGAGTGTAACTAAGTGGGAAAGTAGAAAACAACATGAATGTAGAAAAAAAAATATGAGTAGACGTAAATAAATACGAAAAGTAAAGAGCAAAACCATGATGAAACATTTTTGGAAAGTAAAATTATTCAAGCTGAAGAGTTAGCGTAAGAAACGTGAATTTTTAAATTTGAGTTAAAATTTTTTTAAAGTCGGCAAAATTTCACTATATATCAGTCAACAAATTCTGCGTATACTTTGAATAAAAATGTCACTCTCCTTAGCATAAGTACCAAAACATACAAAGCGAAGCATAAGATGAATATATCATGTAACCAATGAAAGCAATAACTACAAATAATGAAAAATACAATCACGCATACATAGTACATTTGGCGTAACCGATTTCAATCTCAATTGATTGATTGATGACCACTTGATTGTTCAGTAAAGGAACCAAGGTGTTGGTTGCTCCTGTAACAAAGAGTCAGTTGAGACATAAAAGTGGGTGTAGCCACATTCAAGATATAAAGTTTGAATGAATGACAGTGACAGTTTATGGAATGAGAGAAGAAAAAAATGTGGGAATGTCTAGTGGTCACCATAGCATACGGTCTTGCTGTTGGAATACTTCTTTGGTTTCTATTTTAGTGAGTGAATTGTTATGAGCTGTTAACAAGTAACTCAACAACTAAGAAAAATCTTTTTTCTACGCTTAAGGCAACGCTAGACTGCAATCAAAAGAAAAATTTATATCTTGTAGAAATAGCATACTTTTAGGCATTAGGCTTAAATTTTATCCTTTTGCGCTGAAATTTTCAAACGAAATCAATCAATTTGTGCAGCAACTGTGGACAGCTCTGCGGGAGGCATGCTTGATTTATTTTCTGATGTATTTATCTATAATTTTCGTTTTATATTTATTAAGCGCATAAAATTATGCAGCAAAATTTTTTTATTAAATCCGTTAAGGGGTTAAACCACTGAAAGTTTTTTTTACAAATCACATTTAATTTGAAATCTTAAGCGCATTTTTATCAAAACACGTTTTTTTAAAATGGCACGGAGCATAATTCGCGTAATTTTTGTTAATTTTTTTTTTAATTTTAGCTGTACAGTTGCAACAGTATCTAGAGAATGTCGTACGGAATTTTTGATTAGTAATTTTTTTTTTCATCTTTTTTGTTAATCTTAAGTCTGCATTAAGCAGACCCATAATACGATGGTCTTACTTTCAGGTTATATCAGTTTTACTGTTCGTGCTGTATGAGCGATGAGGTTGCACTTTATTATGAACGCTTCAGGACAAATGAGTTAACCACACACATAGAACTTTGCCATTACCTTTGTGTCTCGTCAGTTTGTCTCTCCTTTTTTCACTGACTGCTGCCCAACCTATACTGTCTGTGTGTGTTCGTCTGAGTGCCGGTGTTGTTGCTAAATTTACTTTGCTCATTCAGGCGTCTAGCTAATGTAGAGTAACACTTTTTCTAGCATGGGCGTGTGTATTAATAAGTTCGTGCCCCATTCGGGAAATGGTTACATGATAACTCATACAAATCCTATTCCATCGGGTTTATACAACAAACGTATGCCAAATTAGTGCATTTAAGTAAAATCTATTTGTAGATATGGTTTTCAAAAAATAAAAGCTGCTCAAATATCATACTCACTATAGTCATTAAAGTCTTTTCCTATTTGTATAATTTTGAGGTTGCATGTTAAACGATGCTTTTGCAGCATGCGTGACGGTACCTTTATTAGCAGAAAAGAAGGGTTTTCACCTTTCAACAGTTCCTATGGTTAGTAAGGTTTGAGATCTTTGTTGATGAGGGCTGCGGTGGTGAAGCTTTGTTGCTGCTTCACTGTATAGCTGCTTACTATGCATATTTATTAATATAATCGCATATCTAACTGCTATGACACAACCAACAAAAATATGTACATTAGTCAGGAAAAGCAAAAAAAACGAACAAAGCACTGCACCAGAGTCGCATGAAAATCATTAAAAAGTTTTCACTTCAATGTGCAGCTGAGCAAAAGCAAGCAAGAGCAAGCAAAAGAAGGATGTACTGCTGCTACTATGGTAATTGTAAAAACATTGAAAATATGAAACTAAAAATGAAAATGAAATTGAAATTGAAAATTATGCATAAACGATGGAAAATTCCTGAAGTTTTCATTGCAGTTAACGCTTATTATTATCATTATTTGCTGCAACGTTATAAGCATCAAACTTAGATTGGTGAAATGTACACAGGACATCATGAATCCGATGTAAAGCTGTGCTGCATTCAGTTATAGCATTTTTGATGCTTGACAACGGTAAATAGGTACATGGAACAACAAAATCAGCTCAAAAATATGTGCAGTTCAGAATGGAAGTCTCATTGGTACCGATATTATTTCTATACATAAATAAGGGTTGCCAAACAGTTGCTTAAGCTGTTTGCATTTCTCATCACACTTTCTTCAATTAAAGCATTAAGAACTGCACACGAACAAAGGAATGTAAATCAAAAAAACAAAAACGGGTCATAAGTAAAATGATTTTTATATTCTGCAGTATGTACAGTCCTTAATCCCTTATAATTAGGGCTAACTCTAAATGAATTGAATGGATCCACCGATTTTTTTACTAGAATAGATTTTGTAAAAAAAAGTAACTCAATTTATAAAAGAATTCACATGATAGCGAAAAATTTAGAAAGCTATGCTGAGATTTCCAGGCATCAATGAATTGTAGAAGATCAAAAACATACTTTGGAAAGCCAAAGTGCACCTCGAACTCCAGTGCGCAGGCCTCTTGAGTGGTATTAGATGATTTTTAGCAAACTCTACTCATGATACTCAATGAAATTTCATCGAGCATATTAAAAGCCTCCTTCGCATATGCACCGATGAAATGAATTTCCTCGTCACTTAACCGTTGGACAGGGAAAAAATACACAATGCCGTCAGATCTGCTTCGGAGGATAAATCTCAAAATTAACATCAACAAAACAAAAAGTATATCCGTTTCTCTCACCAGTGCCAGCCATAGCCTCATGATAGGCGAATTAAGCATATAAGAAGTGTAATAAGGTGATAAGACCTGATGACGTTATCAGAAAGGACATTCATGCAAGATTCAATAAAGTGTAAGTTACATCCGTATTGGCTTCGTAATGTCTGGCAGTTTTCGTTTCTATCAGCAACAACGAAGCTCAAAGTTTTTGAGTCATAAGTGAAGACAGTTTTTCTGTATGGGAGTGACATGCAATAAATAAGTATTTACAGGCAAATGCTTTTGCCGAATTTCAAAAATTTGGTGACTCAGGACCACTTCAAATATCAACGCATAATTGCGCACCAGAAGCTGTTAAAATACAATTTTCATTTCAATCAAACGTTGAAAGTGGAAATGGATTGAGCAGATGTTGCAGAAATCGCCAATTGAAGTCTACTAGCTGAAAACTCGGCCATCTTAAAACATCGTGGAAATGTTCGCTTGAACAGGAAACAAGTGAATCAAGAAAATGTTAAAGCGAATTGTATTTTATAAAGGCCATATTGTATGTGAACAGATAAAGTACACAAATAATAAATTTTTTCAGGTTAAGAATTAATTTTTGGTTCCTCTGAACCCTGTTGCAAGTCAGCTAAATTTACCACACATGGCAACCATGCTCAAAATTTCTGCTATTTCATATCAGTTATTGGTTTCAACTGAAATCATCATTCTTACTGAACGTTCAGTAAATTTTGTCTATTGGTCGTTGGTCGTTGATTAAGAGTTGAAAATTAATAAGCGGTGTTACAGTGCAAACTTAATTACGTTAAAATTAAATCTATATCACTACCTATGTTGTTCTGAGGAATTAATTTCGTTGTAATCTGTCAGCAGTAGATCGAAAACTAATACACAAATAGAAATGATTTTATTCGAAAATGATTGTTTCACTTATATAGCTGGAATTTTCATTGAAAAAGTCAGTTATTAGTTGAAAGTTTTATAGAAAAAATTGGAATTACTTTACAGTTCTTGAAATTAGGATTGTAATAAAAATGGTTTCGAATTGGTTTTCAAGACATATTTTAAAAGACTATGTCGAAAAAGTACTAAAGGTCCTGAAAAAGATACTTCTCTTCCTTTAAAAACTGTTTCATAACTTGAGGGCAAATTTATTGTAATAAAATTTTTACAAAAATACTGTAGACCTCTTACTCTTCTTTAGAAAATTAAGTTCTTTTACAGCAGAGTTTTTTATACCCTACACAGAGGGTATATTCACTTTGTCATTCCGTTTGTAACGCATAGAAGGGGGCGTGGTAGGTATGGAAAAGTATATATATTCTTGATCAGCGTCACCACCTGAGTCGATATAGCTGTGCCCGTCTGTCTGTCTGTCTGTCTGTCTGTCTGTCTGTCTGTCTGTCTGTCTGTCTGTCTGTCTGTCTGTCTGTCTGTTTGTCTGTCTGTCTGTCTGTCTGTCTGTCTGTCTGTCTGTCTGTCTGTCTGTCTGTCTGTCTGTCTGTCTGTCTGTCTGTCTGTCTGCCTGTTGAAATCAGGCTTACGAGAAAACTAAGCAAGCTAACTTAATGAAATTTGGCACACAGGTCAAACCTTCTTGCAAGCTGCTAGCATATAAAATTGGCGAAATCGGTTCACGGCCACGCCTTCCGCCCATACTCTATGTAAATATACCCAAGTCCATTTTGAAAAAAGTTGCTGCGATTTTGATGAAAATTGGTGATTTGGTGAAGATGAGAACAAAATTAACATTAGGCTAGGTTTGAAGTTTGCAAAGACTCTTAAAGGGGCGTGGCACAGCCTAAATTTTAACTTTTATAACGCCATAGCTCGTAAACCGTGCAAGATATTGTGATGAAATTCGGTACACGAATACAGATCTTATAAATCTTGAAATGCGCATAAATTGGGCGTAATTGTAAAAGTGGGCATGGCACTTTTTAGAAATTGAAAATTTGAATTTCGTATAACTCCAAATTGGCACTTACGATTTTCATTAAAATTTTGGGGATGATACCACTGAAAGTAGTCATCAATACAAGTTTATTCAATATTCTGGAAAATTTTGTTGAAGGGCGTGGCACAGCCTGCAATATTTATAAACGTTATAAAAAGAGAACTAACAAAGCAATCGCTATTAAATTTAATATGGCAGATATACTCGCTAAAAGGTTTCTTCTTGCAAAATTTTGGTACAATGGTGCCAGTGGGTGTGGCACCTCATATATAAGCAAAATACGTTTAATGATATAGATAGTGTGCTATGAGCGTAATCTTCATAAAATTTTGTGTAGAGCTGCCGGTTACTATACGCTTTAAAATTCAATGAATCTTGACAAGATTGCATCGGTGGGCGTGTCACCTCCCTCATTAGCATAAAGTTGTAAGTGCTATTTTAAGTGAACTATTGGTGCAATTGATCTGAAATTTGATGTAAGGAGTTTACTGGGTATTAGGTACATATGAATCAAAAGCTGGCGAAATAGCAACGGTGGGCGTGGCACCTCCCATACAATTAAAATACCTTAAGTGGCATAACTATCGAAATAAATGAGCAATCATACTGAAATTTGGTGTAAGAGGTTTGTTTTTTGAAGGCTATTTGTGGACCAAAATCTGACTCGATTGTACCAGTGGGTGTGTCACCGCCCTAAATTTTAAGAATAATTACGGCACATATAGCAAAATATACAAGCTATTTTGCCGAAATTTGGTTTGTGCATGTCAATCACGAATGTCATTTATTGAAACAAAAGTGGGCGGAATTGGAGAAGTCGGCGTGACATATTTCGTATTTTTCATTTATATTCTATTTTTTTCAACATTTCCCATACTCTTTTGACATTTTCAGTTTTTTCCAACATTTTTCAACATTTTTGAACCTTTTTACATTATTTTCGACTTATTCAACCTCTTCAACATTTTTTTAAAAAGTACTTTCAATGCAGTGTAGGGTATGTGAGTTTCGGCCTGGCCGAAGATAACACCTTTACTAGTTTTTTTTTAATTTGTCCTATAGTCTTTTGGTTTTCCTATAATTTTTTCATATTTAATGAACGATTTAGTTGACACAAGATATATTAATACGAATACTTCAAATCCATTTAACACTCTTCCAAACTCAGCTGCTAACGTGTTAGAAATCATTAATAGATTTATGTAGATATGTTTGCGATATAGCAAAATATTAAGTTTATCAAACTCGTGGTGCAATTTTGTACCCTATCTATTTAAAATGCAACACTAAATGGATTAACACACCCTTCGTTGCATAGGCAAACAGCGACGTACGCGCTATATACAGCATACACATACATACACAAGCAAGAAACTGCAGCGCAATCTAATGAAACGGAAACCAATACATTGGAGACGCCGACGACATACCCGGTATTATAGAGATAGTAATAAGCTACTACTAGGATATTTAAGAGGATATGGCTTGATAAATGCATGAGATGCAGCCTGTCGACAACTACCAACAACAAAATTCTTAACAGGAAACATATTACTGGCATTTAATTGCAATAATTTACTTATGCTGCTGCTGCTGTTGACATGGCAATCGGCAATTATTTGCATCAGGTTTTATCTTAATTTTAAAGTAAGCACTGCATAAGAATAATTAGTAGTTGAAGATAAGTTAAAGGATGTACTCACATGCATATGTATATGCATTCATATGGCACATACACTAATGAGAAAACGTACGCGCTACATTAATGATACCCTATACTTCAATATTGTGGTGCAATCAAGCGCTAGTAGAGATATTTTAGAAGCTTAAGATGCAAAAGTTTGCAATTGCTAACACGTGTTATTATTAACTTTTAAATTAAATAATATTTCAATGAAATGTTGAAAATTTAAAAGTTTGGTTTCAAAAATTATTATTTCTTATTATTTTTAAAAGCTTAAAATTATGTCAAAATCGTTGGTTTTGTTTTAATTTAAAAAATACTTCACTACTAATTGCAGAATTGCAGCTAACAGCTTGCTTAGTATAAGGCCTTGCCCCCTCCTTTCAAACGTACGTTCTTTTCATATGAAATTTTCTAATAAAGCAGGCCTTCTAGGACCGCTTGAAGTACTTGGAAAAAAATAAATATTTTAAAACGTCGTGAAACTCTGAGTTAATTGTTTTTTTTTATCAGCGCCATTTCACCAAAGTTTGGACCAAAGCTTACGCAGGCCTCGAAATATTTCGAGGCAAGTTCGATGAGTAAGCAGCTTCGAAAAGTCTTGCCGTTTGACGAAACAATTTGCTACCAAATTTAATTTTTTTCTTTTTAAATTTATAGCGCGGTACTCAGACTTTTTGTTTTCTTTCGCATTTTAGTTTTGTTACTTATTCACTAAATTCCACTCTTCTTATAATTCGTATCCTTATTAATTTCAAACAGAGTGATTTGAAGTTATATCAGAAAACTAATCGATCAAAAAGGTCAATAAAATCATCAAAAAACTTAAATATGTATCGAAAATTATCCAAAAAGTTAGTAAAAGTATAAAATATCAAAAATATTGGTTACGTGGCCAGCTGTCAAAATCTTGTAGGCCGATCAATAACCACTTTTTGTGTTAAATTACGCTTTCATTACGAAAACCATTAAAAGAAAGTTTGTAGCTTTCGAGATATTGAGTAATAAATTGATTTGTCTCTGTGGTAGCAGGTATAAATTTATTGGCTCTATTGGCTCGAATTTCTTAAGCAAATGGAGAAGACGAAGCTCCAATGACCAATAATTCACGGACATAAGGCAAAGCAAAGTTTCGTTTCTACACTCGTTTCTTTATTAAGTTTATCAAATGACTTTCATTGAAAAGATCAACTTAATTTAGTCACTTCAATCAAATTTCAAAGTGACTCAATATAATAAATTCAACTTAGAAAAAATTCAAACAATTTCTGTAATACCTAAATTGAAAATACTGCCACCACTAAGAAAGCTCTGTTTCGAAAATCTGTTAGTTTTCAAAATTTAGAAAATCGTTTCGTTGCCAAGTAAAACTGATTAATTTGCACAAACGGTCGTATTCGATTATTGAGTGAAAGCTTTTCATTCAAAATCTGCAAAGTCTTTTATTCCAAAACGAGAGGGTTTATTTTTAGTCAAGCCAAAAATATACAGGATAAAAATACGCTTAGCAATGACAGCAACATCAAAGTAAGGGAGAAATTTGAAACATGCGCAGTAACAACAAAATTAAGAAGTGAATCCTTAAACTTTCTCAATTTTATCTGCTACGCTCCAATTGAGAATGAGAGCAAACGAAAGCATTTGGTATTTTTAAGCAACAACGCATAACAACGCATAGCAACGCATTTGTTGTATGTTCCTGAAACTACGCTTCTCATATCCTTGCACAGCATCCTTGCTGTGAGTTTATGTCTGTTATAGAGAGCTTTCTGACAGCACAGCACAAAAGCTCACATTCTCAACCAAATCGCAAGAAAAAAACAACTTTTTCATGGTGCCAAAAAAGCGCAAACATTTCGCAACATCGCTTGGCATCGTATCGCATGCGACAGGATAATTCAGTTCAACTTTAGCGCGCAACGAGTTCAGTTTTGTTCATAAATAAGTCGAATCCTTGCACGTCGGTTTGTACGTCACAGTCATCCTCACATCATACACTGTGTATGAGTGTGTGAATCAAGTTGAATAGAAAATTCAGTAAAGATTTTCTGTTGTGTTGGTGTTGGCGTCGTTCTTCCTGCACCTTTTGCTACGCTTTCGCTCTACGTGCGCGTGTGAGTTGTGTGTTTGTGTTAGTTGCGTATACATAACTGAGCGTGTCTTATCCCAAGAAATAAGAAATTAAACTCTTAGGGATTTTTTTGCACACTAAAAGTCAAGCAATAAAGTTTAGCTGAATATTGAGAAAAAAGTTATAAAAAATTTAATATTTTCAACAGAAATTTTTAAATCATTTTTATTACAATAAATAGAGTTTGATGTTTTCTTGCGCCTTGAAACGCACACATTAAATTTCTCTCACAATAAGCTGTCAACTCATCTGAGGTTTTGACATTTTGCGTCGCAGTTAATTTAAGACGCATCAGCTGAAAGTTTGTTTGGTAAAAGGATACATTTTGCAGAGTTCGTTTTTAAAGTAGCAGCATCTTCAAAGAAGGTAATTTGAGTCTTGTAAATTTAAACCATACATTAAATGTTGATTTTCTTTTTTTATAATTTGTTGTGAACTAAAAAGGGTAGGTAATAAGATATTACTAAAAAAAGGTGATTGAGTATGATATATTTCGATTAGCTTTTTAAGTTTTGTAAACTTTTATTGAAGTATGTTGGATTTTTATGCCCACACGTTCCTGTGTGCTGAAATTTTCCAATTTCGTAACATTATTTTGTAAGCTTACGAATCTCTGTAAAAGCATCCTTCAAAGTATAATACACAGAACGAAAAACTTTTGTAAAATTATTTAAATTTACAATGGTAAAAATTTTGCTATGGTATTAAAAAAACTTTAGATGTAACACCTAGGTACTTTGTTTTTTATTCAAACCTTAGAATTGTGGACATTTGGCAAGAAGACATTTACCGAAGAAAAACTGTGATATTATGCAAAAGCTCAATATGGCAATTTGTCAAAAAGAAAATTAAAAAATCTCTATTTAAAAAAAGTGTTACTAATAAAATTGAATTTTTGACGTAAACTAATTTGGATGACGAAATCTGTTGCTTTGTTATAAACGAGGCTAGATAAATAATTTTTTAAACAACATACGGAAAACACATTATTTTGGTACGTTCACTTTTATTTCTTGGCATAGTCCCTTTTTCGAATCGACACAATTCGCTCAGCGTTCAAAATAGGCATCCTCCACGTTTGACGTGATACTTTTTCCGACGAGCTTTTCTTCACTGTGAGTAAGCTCAGCACAAATCCTGCCGACATCTTCTTCAAATTCAGCTGATCGTGTTTACTTGTTTTAAACCAATCGATCAAGGAATGTCGGGAAAATATTGTATAATAGTTGAAAAATATTAAAAATATCGAAATAACTAGCATTTAACGAAAAACATCGATAAGGTTTAAGCAAACACCAAACAAAGCGATAATGAACGAAACGTACCCACTTAAAAGTCTGGAAAGTACGGTTCTAACCAAATTCATTTAGATTGATCCAAACGCTATTTCCGAGCTCCATTTGTTCGGTCAAGAATGCCGAACCGTCTTTTTAAGATATATTGAATTCAAAAGTTATGGCTATTATTTGTCTAAATGAATAAAATAGTTCATTTTTTCGCATGAAAATAATAAATCATATCAAATAAAATTTTAGCATACCAGCAGACCAGCTTCAAGGTGTAAGTGTATAGTAAATGAAAGCAAAACAATGTAGAAAGCCATCGAAAGTAAATTCATTTCAGCGTATTTCCTAAGCTATCCTTGTCATTTTATACAATAATGTCTGTAACCTGCCGAAATAAAATGTAAGTAGGTATGTCTTAAGCTTTTCCATGTAACTCTGTAATATTGTGAGCATAATAACTTCGCTGACGTAGACATCTGTTGAACTTACAGCCACCTCTTCGATTTTTTCCTTTGAAAATGTTTTTTTAGTGCATGAAGCTTTGAAATTGTAGCTTAAAATTTGATTTCATGTCAAATTCGGCTGCGGCAACCACATGTTCAAGGAAGTCCTTAAGAGTTTCCATCACCTTAACCTTCAATCGCTCAGCTCTTATGATCTAAAAAATTTGTGCAAAAGGGATATGTGTCTTGAATTATGTCACATCTTTGGTATTGCTAAAGAAAATACCCTAGAAAATTTTAGGTCTTGTGTCCCTTTTATGCCTTAAACTCCAAATTTTGAACTTGTTATTTTTTAATAAAAAAACAGTCAGAATCCTTACCAAACGCATTGTAGATTTCTACAAAGACATAGTAATAAATAATAGTAGTAAGTGGGGAATCGTGAGCCATGGGGAGTCGTCCCCTACATATAACGATATTAAGCAAAACTGAAGAGTAAATTAAGAAAAAAATATATATCCGACACTTGAACATGCGTCCATACATATATGAGCTGTTATATTTGGAAGTGTTATAAGCCCCTCTTCGTTGAGAGCAAAAAATTAAATCACTTGAAATGAACTGCATAAAATTTGATGTGAATAACAACTCTACGTAATCCACGTGGCTTCGTGGCAATTCCTATTAATTTTTTGCTGCTAAAATCTATGCGCATAAGGGTAAGTTCATTGTACCAAAAATGGCAAAATGAGTTTCAATTTAACCAACTTTCTCCAATCAACCCACTTACCTGACATATACTTAATAGAACTACTAAAGTTAATTAACCCCAAATCAAAATTCTACTTAATCACAAACGCTATGTACATCTATGCTATCAATTTATGACCAAAGAAGGATGGGAGGATCAAAAGTGACAACTGTGTACAATTGAATTGACATGCAACATAAAGGACAAATGGACGTGTGAACTCGCACACGCACATACATTTAATGTCACGGCAATAAAATAAAATACAATTAACAGTTACACATAAAAGATTTTTGAAGAGAAGAATTGAAAAATGCAACAAAAACTAAAAAAACATTGCTATTAAAACTGAAAATAATTTTGTTTTGTTTTTTTTTTTTTTGAATGCGAAGCATTTGAGATGAAAATGTGCGCCTATAACTATGCATGCGATTATTATAAGGTTTAAGCTTTTAACGCATTGAGTTTTTCAACTCTTGTTTGTTGCACGGCTTTAGGCATCATTTTCGATCGTATGGATGAAACTTATCTTAAATTAGAGAACGCATTTGTTACATAAGTTTTCATTACAATATAAATTAGTTTGTAATTATGCCTTTTTTTTGGTTTTTACTCAAATTGTTTTCACAAAAACACTTAAAGTTAACCATAAATGCCAATAAAACAATTCAAATTGCTAATGACCAAAAAACCAAATTATTTGTTAAACCGTAATTAAAGTTTTTTTTTTGTTTTTGCGCTTGCAAAACCTCAATGTTTCACACTTTCATTGTAGCACACAAATCATTTACCATTTCGCCCAAACCAACAAACGATTGCATTCAGCATTTATTCGAGCGTATATTTAGTAGATTTCTGATTTATCGCTTTGTATTTCCGCTCATTTGTGTAACCACAAGGATATAAGAGTTTCCAAAAACGCAATGCAATTCAAGCGCAACTTTTGTGAAGGATCAGCAGACAAACTATGATATTACACCTAATGGCGTCATATTTTACATTGACCATACAACGGTGAATGGTAAGAAATAATGGATTGGATAAAGTTAAAAAGAATTTATTTTTATCAAGCATCATATCATTTGCTTTATTTAGAGAGAGAGAGAGAGAAAAATAGTTTTAAGGAAAAAAGTTACTATAAAAATTTAAATTTAATTTTTTCGAGAAAAAGTTCGAAGTTACTCTGCCATCAAATCAAACTCAGTATCTGTATTTTGAATCATTTGCTCTACTGCAACCGCAAGACCATTGACAAAAGTACTTTTGCTGTCTAGGATTAAGCATTTAACTTCTCTGGTTCGGTAGATTTCAACTTCCTCTCGCAGTTCATGCGAATGCTGTTATCGCTGATCCAGTCAGATTTTCGTTTGCATCAAAATCTGACAGTATTACTTTTGTTTTTCAAGCTTTCCACTACAAAATGTTCATTTTCGTGGCTTGAGCTTTTGCGTACTACAAAAGACTCACATAGTGAAATTGGCAATGTCAACAAACTGAACTGAGCCAAAATTTGAACTTTTCAATGTCCGAAAATCGAGCAGGCTGTTCTGCTGAGTTCTGCTAGTACAAGTACGATCAATTGATATTTCATTGAATGTAGGGCAAGCTACTTTATGCTTGGCTCCGTGAATGAAGCGAAAGCTTCCTATATAGATTTTGTGGGCATTGTAGAAATCTAGCCATTTTCTGAAGCCAGATAATGCTTACGTATGCGGCTTGAGCATTAGATTCCCTATTAGCGAAATTACATCCTATCTTGGTTTTATCAATTTCTTTTGAAGAGCGGTGTAGATTCTGCGGCTCAATTCGAATTCAATATACAGAAATTTATAGGAAACAAACATTTTCATGTACTTAAAATACATAATTAAAACTTGTGGACTTAATATTTCAAAGTCCAGAAGAAACAAAGCCTGAAGAAATTTAGTGACCTCGAAAGTTTTCAAATCAGGAAAAAATAATAATTTGTGAGATAAAAATCTCATCTATTTTTTCATGCTCCCTTGTCAGGTGCTCTCGTGAGTCGCCATCCAGTTGTGCATATTGATTCAGGCACTTGACATATTCATATAAATCGATCAGAATTTGCTGAAATTTGAATTTCGTTAAATTTTTCGAGTTTTTTTCTGTGACAAATGATTATTCGATCTGTTGATGCCGCAAGACTTTAGATCTTTGGAAAAAATTTTCATACAAAACGGTTTTTGGTAGCACACTACAAAATGTTCTCTAATCTGCATTTCACAAGGAATTCAAATCGCAACAGATTTCTAAATACCATTACGCATAAGCTGAAATTTTATTGCTGAAAGTGAGTATGAATAAATAATATCCTGAACGAAATAAAAGTACTAAATAAAAAAAAAATACTGAAGACGATTATTCAGAAGAGCCAACAAAAACATGCGTGCAGCAAAGTATATCTTAAAATATAGTATATTCCTTAAAAAAAACCCATCATACCAAGCAAAAAAAATGGCTCTGAAATTTTACAAACATTAAAAAAATTAAGAAATTTTTTTCATTTGAATCCTCAGAGCATTTGATTTTCTCTCTAATGAAAACAAGAAGAAAGCCATAAATGCACAAAACGTATCAAATGATTCAATGTGACAACGATCACTTTGTGACAAGCCAATTAAATAGTTGCAACCGATGAAGTCTTTTATGAAATCTTTGCTATATTCTATAGAATAAGCTGCAACACCATCACCAGCCACTGCCCCTTTTCCTTTGCAGCGCGCTATTTTGAAATGCCAACTTAAATTATCAAATTTGTATGCCAAACGGAAGTGTTGCACTGCTGAATTGTTTTTTCTCTTCAGGGTTTCCTTTCACATTTCAAAGTTTAATTTTTTATTTTCTTTCGTTTCGTTTCGTTTCGTTTCGTTTCTGTTATCCTCAAATTTCCGGGAAAATTCTGTAGTTACGCTTCATTGAGTTTTCTTTATGCAGTAACTGGTAGTGAATTTTCCTAATTGCTTGCTTTTGATTGAATCATAATTAGTACTTGGAAGTTTTGTAGAAATTTTGTAAGTTGAATTTTAATTTTGCAAATATTTGTTATTTATTGTTGTTTTAAGATTTTGGTATATAATTTTTTTTAAAAAACTTTTTTATAGAAAAGTTTAGTGAAAAAGAGGAGAGAAAGTACCTATAGGTAGATTTAGTATATAAATTTCACTAAAACTATAGTTGGTGAAGTTATGCTGTGCACGATGTCAATATCGTATAGCTGTCAGAACTTGTGACAGTTAATTACTCTAAGAAAATGCTTGGCAACAAAAGTCGAATAGCGTTGCTTTGATTTTTAAATTTTAGCCTTACGAAACGAGGTATGACGGAAAATTTGAGTGAGTTGCTCGTAAAATTACATATATGAATAAGCTTAACAGTAAAAAAAGGCGTGAGTTTTACGAAAGACATATGTTAAAACCACTTGGACTAATGAGTCGAACAGATTTTACATATATGCACTCAACCTACTGCTAAGTCAGCTGAGAGGAGTCCAATGGTCTCGGGATGCTTATCGGCAAATGGAGCAGATAGCGTTGTCATTCTAGAGTAAAAAATAAACGCAGTCATGCATTTAATACTACTTCAGCAGATCGCCGCTCCAGCAGGTAGGCGACTGATTGGGCCAAATTTTTTTCTTAAAACATGATAACGCACCACTTTACACAAGTGAAATAAAAAAATGCTTAATGATACACAAGCAATAATATAGATGTCTTAAAGTGGTCGCTGCAAAGTCCGGACTAGTCTTCCATTGAAAATGCATAGGCCGACCTTAAAATTGACATTTTTCCGGATAAGCCCAAAGATTGAAAGATTTGAAAGAATCCATCATTCGACATTGGAAAAAATTTTCGCTGGGCGAATGCTTGGAGCAAGTAAACTCAATGCGACACAGATTTTGCAATTTGAATGTGCAAAACTATGGGCATTGATGGTTTTGAGTGGTTGAGAACTTACTTTTCCAATACTAGTTATTACTATACGTATTCATTTCTTTCCCAAAAATGGAATTTGGGCTAATTTTTTATGAAATGCATTATTGAATAATACAGTGAATTATTTACCATCGTTTAAATACACAGATCACCATTAAAATATATATTGCCTTTGACAACTTCATTTTTCCATCTACTATAGTATCTGCTTTCTCTATTTCAAAATAAATATTCCAAGCTTCAGATATTTTACGATATGAAACATAAATCAGAAAAGCATTAATTTCATGCAAATATTTGAGCACTTATCTATTCTAATTTTCGTAAATATAAATGATAATTTCGCATATGAAAAAACAGCTCAGATCCAAGATGAAGAACTTCAATTAACTTAAGCGAAAAGTTTCGATATAACAAGGACTACATTTCATTACGGCAAAAACAATATATACATACATGTCACAATAACACAAAGCAAAACTTTTTCTTGTGCAAAAAACTTTAACTCGGCACGTATTCACATGAAAACAAAACAAAGAAAACTATTTTGCTCCAGACACACGTAAACAAACGCATACATAAAAATCTATCCAAAAGCATACGAAGACACCCACTCATTTGCCATGCCGTTGCTAAATGGAAAACTCAAAGAATTAAGAAAAAATAAAGAACTAAAAAAAGATAACAAAAATTTAAAAAAAAAATGCACAACTACAAATACAGAACTTGTGAACGTTGAAAAATTTGCACTCAACAAATTATGCACAAAAGTATGCAACAAATAAAGTGAATGTAAAAAAAAGTAACAGGGAAATACTCAAGAAAACACAAAATGTACAGTTTTCTACACACACACACCTAGAGCTGTACAAAGAGCACTGAAAAATATAAAACGAAAAATTTTGTTGTTTTTTATGTCGTTTTTTTTAGTATAAATGTATTGTTTCATGTGTGTTTGTTTTATTTGCATGTACATGTGAATATGTATTTATAAATTTTCGTTGTTGTTTGCATTTGTGTGCATGCTTTAGTTAACAACTTGCATACCGGAAGCAGTGGTTGGTTCATCAGCATGTCTCGACATGAGTGTCTGTCCATATGCGTTTTGTTCGTCCCTTTTTTTATATTGTTGTTTTTACTTTGAACGCCAGGTTTTTGTGCATTTAACACATTTTATTTGCTGGTTTTTGCAGCACAATTAACACTATTGTTTATTTGATTCTTAAATGCAGTACTCTTGTGGTGTGCGGTGGTATGAACATTTTTGAGCTTTTAAAGTTTTTATTTTGTTGGAGTTTTTGACATTTTTGGACCAGAATTAAGAGCACTTAGGTGGATTCGCTGTTCATGGTACAAAGTTGATATTATTGCTTCTGTACCACTTCATGGTGGCTTTAGATGAATGAGATGTTGCTAAATTGGGCCAAAACATCATTGTGCACTCATATCAGAAGTCCTTTTTTGTGACAATCATCAATATAAACTTTAGAATTTATTATGCACTGTGTAACTCAAAAGATGTTTCTAAGCCAGAGTTGTCAAGTGGCCGCTTTTGATAAGGCCAGGCCGTTAATTGCATGTCAAAGCCGCGGGCCTCGTAGGAATAGAAAAATTTGGGAAAAAGCTTTTAATTGGAGGATTTTTCGAAATATATTTTTGCATGATCAAAAAAAAAAGTCACCAAATTTTGGCCTCACACAATGAGTAAAAATCAAAAAAAGAAGACACTGCCGAAAATTATATTTTAACATTATAACATAGTTATTCCCAGAAAAAAATTTTGTTTTTATCATTTTGAGGAAAAAAAAGTTTTGGAAAGACCGTTAATTCAATCGTTTTCACTTGGCAACCCTGTTCTTAGCGCACAGGTGCATATGGCCAACCAATTCATGGAGGTCTTTGGAATTTTTATGATTTTCCTCATTTTAAATTTGCGCCTCTTTTTTTTTAGAAGTATGAAATTCGTGCCCAGAATCTGTCTGAATCTGGAATCTGTCTTAACTTAGGTCTCATCGTCTACAGTGCAACAGTCAAATATGATGAAGTAGTCTTCATATAGCATATAGGGTTGTCTTAGTGCCCCCCACTACTTAACATTTGAACGAACTGGTTTTTTTTAACCTTTTAAGCCTTTAAATTTATTCTCTTCTTCACATTGTGTACAGTAAGCTTCGAGATACTCGCTCTACTTTGGGTTTGGGAATTCGGCTTTTCTGCTGATGCTGATGTTTCCAAATAAGTCAACAAAAATAGGTTGCAAACTTTTTCTTGATTGCCAGACATCTTTCTCATTTAATGGTACATCTTATATTATTGTAAACATCACTTTATATAGAAAAAATAACACCCTTATTTTGACCAATATGATTATCAGGTAATACGAAATCTAAAAAGATTAATCTGCCAATTTTTCCTTAGGCAGTTCTTAACAATATTTTTTCTCTTCTCTAGAATTATCACGTCAAGTTATGGCCTTTATATATATTGCACACTTTTCTAAAAAATTACGAAAATGACGTTCTTTCAACCTTTCTAAATATACCACCGATGCATACTGACTACAGTTGAATAAATAATATAATCGGACTAAGCTTCTTGGCAGTAACACAAAGTTTCAGCCTTGAATTAACCCTTTTACTAAAAATCTTTAAGTTTATTGATCTAATAAGTAAGTCAAAAGTTAAAATGTCGTTTATGTGTAGTCGGTCTAACTTAGACAGCTTTTATCAAAATTTTATAAAATTTTGTATATGAGAAAATAGCAAAATCTTTAAAAATTTATTAGTTTCATAAAAATTTCATGGAACTAAGTTCAAAGTATTTTGTTAATGTTCTATTAAGTTAACAGACTTATATATCTAACAAATTCGTTAACTTGTCGCTTCTTTTGATGAGTCCTTCCTTCATTATATTAAACGTTTAGTTTGATACAATGATTAAATTAACCAAATTTTTATGTATTCAAGGACACTTCAAAACTTTTTGTCAATTAAACTTGATTGTGCTTAAAACATGCACAAGTCCTTTAAAATAAATATTCGTTTAAAAAAAATTAAGTAAATAAAAACAAAAATTATACTGCACACGTTTCGGAATCCACTTACAGCGGATTAATTTAACATTTTATGTAAATCATGGAAACGACTCATTTAAAAATGTTCAATTGAGCATACAATGGAATAATTTTTATCTGTCAAAAGTAAAATTTATTTCTTTAATTTATTATAAAAAGAGAAAATTAAGCAGCAACAAAAAGCAAACAAACAAAAAATGCATGTAAATTATTAATTATGTATTTTAAATGAATTGAAGTTTCAAATAAACTAATAATGTAGGCAGTGTAAATTGTATGTATACGGATCTAGATTTACTCCTTTTTCCGTGCTGCATATTAAATTTTATTCTTTTTTTAACATATTGATGCATTAATTATATCATTTACAATTTTTTTGTTTTCTTATGTCATTAATTAAAATATTTTCATTAATGAAATTGTATACACATGTATGTAAACTAGGGTGGTGCAAAAAATTTGTTATGTGTGTTAGTTATTATCCTTTAAAAGTTAAGCACTTTGTAAGAATCTTATGTTGTAAAAAAATTAACTCATTTCCTGTGTGAACAATGTAATTTGCAAAGGTTTAAAAGGCATAAGTCCTATTAGCCGTCAAAGCGCAGCTAAGGAGTTAAGCTTCAATGAAGAAAAGTTCAAATAAAAAAATTATTTGGTACAAGTAAAATATGCAGAAATTTTTTTATGAAAGAAAATGTTAAGAAATTTTTAAAACAAAAAAACAAAAACATTATGGAATTTTGGCTTGTTGAAACTGAACCTCAGGTGTTTGGACCTATAACGACAGACAATTTATTTTTTTTTTTTCTTTTCTTAAAAATATTTGAAATATATATATCGATGTTCTTTTAGCAATTGGCTCAGTTTATTGGATAATTGGCTTTCTTTAGATAAACAACAGGTAGTAAGACTTCGAAACACATAAAAAATTTTTTTCTTATTTTTTGATTCACCTTAATGTATACGCATTAAAGACATGCAAATGATGTTATATAAATTTATATGTGCTCCATAATTCATCAATTATTATTACAAGGAATTGTAATTTATTTTGATTTATTATGTTGTCAATTAATTATATTTAATATATCAACAACACTTTGTATGAGTTTATTATTAAAGTGCATTTATTTGGAACTTGTTTTATTAAAAAAAAAAGATTATGCTAAAATAAAAAGATGTTCTAACAAATATTAAACCTTGGTAAATATATATTAGTTTCAATATTAGTAAGCAAGCTAAATATTATGGTTTTTAAATAAAACCCCTCTTAAGAATTTTAAAATATTTGAACAAAATAATTTTGTTGAGGTTGAAAAATGTTCAATAAGTCAAAAAAAGAGTTCATAAAAGTTAAGAAGCTCGAAAAATGTTGAGAAAATTGAAAAAGTTAAAGTTTTCAATGATACTATGTATCATCATCAAAACCACAACTGTCTGTAAAATTTCAGCTGGATAGAATATCAGGTCACATATTTTTTGTGCACTTCATCTTCTCACGGAATATATTGCCTCCATAGAATTCTATCAATGGGCACGATCAGCGGTGGATGCCCTAAGTTATCTTCAACACTCCTCCAATTCCCGTTCTAGCGACACAGCATATAGATATAATTTATGTACATAAGAAAACGATATGCTCCACACGCCTAAATATATATTACGAGAAATCCTTAAAGAAAAAAATTTTTTCAAAAAGTACCACCGAAATTTGAACTAAACAGTATGCTGATAAATTGGGTAGCTTTGTGCTAAATTTCAAAAATGGGACCAACGTACCTTTGGAGATATATGATATTTTATTAGATAAGTCATTGTGGACAGTTTGCTCTATACAATACAGATCAATGACAAACTTATTTTTCCCATGTAGTATATGGAGCAAACCTGCATTTTGGAACTATTGCAATGGAACAAATAATATCTGCTTAATTTTTAACTAAATACATATGAAATTGTTAAGTATTTGGAGCAAGTTAATTACAAACAGTTGATTTTCAAAGTTACAGGCTGCGGCTTATGGAGCAAAGTGGACACAGCACATCGCAGAAACTAAAGCGGATATAAGTGTTGCGACAACAGCATTAGAAAGATAATGTTTCAAAACCTATAGGACAGGTCTTAAGTCAAAATGTCAAAAAGTGGTGTATGGAGCAAAAGAAAACTCGGTCGACGATATGTTAGAGCATTATTTTCTACAGTGTTACCTTTTACAGTTTTATCTTTAACAGTGTTATATTTTACAGCATGCCACTTAACAGCAGATCAAGGAACAGCATTATGTATAGCAGCGTTATTTTTTAAATATCCATCAATTCGCTCAACTATATCTTTGCTTTTATACTCGGCTCTAAAGATGTTAACACTTCGATAATCTCTTAAATATAAAAACTTTTTTTTATTCAAACTTATTTATATATATATATGTTTCATTTCAATTTCAATTTCAATCACCTTTCTAAATATATTCACTTTGGCTAAATAAATTTCAGTTCAAAAACAAAAATAAAAAAATTTTGCTACAAAAATAAGTGAAAAATCTCAAGCTCAATTTTCATTAAAATTATCTACAACATTAAGGACAGCCAGTTACTGCTCAAACTGCTGACAGCGTAGATATCAATTTTGTAGTAATGACCAACAACAACATAAAAGCAAACACATCCTGTTATATTACAAAAATCAAAGTGAAGTAAAATAAATAGGAAAAAATTTGCATTTCAAATTTGCACAGCTGCAGGCAAAGTCAAATACGGCAACAACAACAACATATCGTTGAAAGAAATCAATTTCGATTAATCCTCTTGGGAATATTAAAATATGCATTTCAATAAAAAAGTTTCATTACATCTTTTATAATATATAACCTAAGGGATATTTAAGTTTAATTTAAGTAAATAGAGAGCGGCAGCTACATCCAAGCTACATTAAATAAAACGAAAGAAAATTATTTATTCATCAAAATTTATTATGTCGCCCTCAAGCGGTAAATAAAAAATATTATTTGGGCGTCAAGAAGTGCTTGCGTAGGAATGTCTGCCATAAACGGCCAGATATGTGAAAGGACATTTCATAGACTTGTCACGACGACATTGCATTATCGCATCAAGTCATCGTTTTGGTAGAGTTTTTAGTCAAAAATTCAGCAAATATTATCTACTAAGCATCCTGTTTACCTGATATGGTCCCGTCTGGCTGTTTCATGTTTCTGAGCTAATATTATCATACGAAGCAAAAAAAATATCTTATATGTAAATTAAGCTTGTTTCTCAAAAATTTATTTATTTATTTCGCTTTTAATTAGTAACTCCTATGTATGTAAGTGGAAGTTCCATTAAAATTTGCATTCTTTCTCTTGTTTACTTGCAGCCAAATAAAATGAAACATTGCCACATAATTTCAATGTTAGTGTTCGCACTGGCCACACTGTCGCTACTGCCGTCACACATTTGCGGCTCAACAGAGGTGCAAGAGACACCATTGGCACTACCAGTTGCTGAACAAACACAACCGACCACAGCATCACAGGGTGAAATCTGGGAGGAAGATGATCATGAGATACTGATTCGCAATGAACGCGGCACTAAAACTGATGGTGCCGATCGAAGTGGTAAGTAATTTCCTTTGCGAATGATATTTTATCATTTAATGTTTATAAAATTGAAAGAAACGATCAAGAATTCTTCTGATATAAAGCCCGATTCGGTAAAATAGTTTCAACTTAATTCTTAACTTTACTTAAGTTTGACAATTTTTACGAAACTTAATCTCTGTTAATGTCAGCAAAATACTTAAAAACTGAATTGAATTCCTTTATTTAGAAAGAATGACGACAAAGGCATGGACGAAATTCTTCCATAGTCAAAAATCCTGCTCGAAGTCTCCAAGCTACTATTGATATCGGAAGTGTGGCTTTAAGACTTTGTGGAGCTTAGAGTTAAAAAATAGAAATTGGCTCCCACTAAAAAAACATTTCATGATCACACTAGGGGAAAACTTATTTGCTACAAATGTATGAAAAAAATATAAAATTACAGACTGATGAAATCATTCAAAACATAAATAACTCTCTTGCAGCAACACAAAAAAGTTTCAAAAGAGACCCCCAGTAATGGTATTAATGGTGTGGCGAAAAAAATAATCAACTCCTGTTTCGTTTCTCCTAAAAATCCCACATAGTTCTTGTCCTATCTCAAACCCCAGCAGAGATTATTATTCCCCTGCTTGTGGGTTCTCTTGAGCTCAGGGTCTGGAGCTACATATATCGCCCTTTAGCCCAACCTTAATACGCCGCTGGTCTACATTTTATGCATTTCTTGATTTTGTCAAAAAATGTTCTCGATCTGAAATCGGTAAAATGTTAAAGCATAGTTTTCTATATATGTGTTGCAAGCTAAAGTCTTTGATTGTATGGATTGTGTCATGCTTTTGATCAACCCCTTCCAATATTTGTACAGTACTCTTTAGTATCACCAAATGTTCCTATTCTAAATTTTGTAAAAGCTTCATGAATAGTTTTCTTTGTTAAGCTTATCAAAATGTTTTCTGACGTAGGAGTTGCCACACCTACTTTATCAGCTTTTGGTTAAGTACTTCTTGTGTCTTCAAATATTTCTGTAGCAATTTAGGTAAAATTTA
This sequence comes from Meiosimyza decipiens, assembly GCA_963680825.1. Taxonomy (NCBI): domain Eukaryota; kingdom Metazoa; phylum Arthropoda; class Insecta; order Diptera; family Lauxaniidae; genus Meiosimyza; species Meiosimyza decipiens. The sequence goes on along the minus strand of OY804258.1, from coordinate 23,514,884 downwards.
CGAGGATAGTTTTTGACACATAGAGTATCTGATTTTTTGCTTTCCGATTAGGAAGGTTAAAAAGGTTGCTTACATATAGCAAGATGCACTCGGAGGCAGTTTGTTTATTGTGATACCCTTAATATATGTAAAACAAAAATTCTCTTCCTTCTCCTTTAATTGTCTTATTGATCCTTCACCAGAAGACTTGGTGCAGCTGAGGATGCGTTCCAACTCAGCTAGTTCCGCAAGAACAACAAAGAGATCAGAGCCAAAATATATGGTTCGTCTCCTCATTAGCCCCGTGCATTCGCAGAGCAGGTGTTTAAATGTCTAATCCTCTTCTTCATCTCCGCAACTGCTGCAGAAATCTCTGAAAGGATCACCATATTTGGCATACATAGGGCCAATAACGCAGTACCCCATCAGTACTCCTACACCAGTCTTTAGCTCTCCTCTTCTGAGTCTTGAGAGAGTTTCCGTCTTTCTTAGATTCAGTTTAGACCACATGTTTCGAGACGTTCTGCATCCAGCGGTAAGTTTCCACCTTCTGTTCGTTTATTTCTTGACTATTCCCTCTATCCGATAGTGTAGATCTGCCAATCCTAATCTGTCACATTCGTCAGCTTTCTCATTTCCGGAAATACCCTTATGACCGGGCGCCCAGCAGTGTTCTATAGCATGCTGTCGGATTGAACATAGTGATTCCCTGCAGTGTTCTACACATCTAGATTTCATGATTTTAGCTGCCTGACTGTTCACACGTATGATAATAATGAATGGAGTAAGCTCCCTGTTTCATATCACCTGTGTTGCTTGGTCTTTGCTTTCCGATACTTGAATGTTATATATCTAGTACTTATGAGAAGTTTGGTAATATTTTCTTAAATAATGCACTTTAAGCATTTTACTAAAACAATGTTTTCTCCTAATTGTAACTTTCACAGTCCAACAAACAGACGGCCGAACGAACAGACAAACTGACGGAAAAGATTAGATCAACGCAGAAAGGGACTTAGGTTAAGAATAAATGTGGTATAATGAACTAAAATGATAGGTGTTGGACCTTTTATATCTGCTCCGCCCTGTTATAAAAGTTCGAAATAGAAAAACAATGTGAATATATGTATATTGTGTGTAGATCGTGAAAATATTATAGTGATTCAAAGTTATTTTAATACTCATGCCAAGTTAATAAGATTATTTAATCATAGTAAGAAATAATTTTCTTAAAATTTATTTGGAGAAAAGGATTTACTTGGTGATTTTTTTAATATGTATTTTGTTTATGAGAAAACATCTTATTCACATTGCTCCTTCATTTTTATATAAATAGCACAAATAGTTTTTCCAAATTAGCTATTTCTAAAGCCTACAAGTGTCATCTTAATTATAAAGAGTGACTTATGAATCACATTTTTGTAATGCAAAAAGTCAACTTTATTCAAAAACTCTGAAGATTGGCCTATTTATTTGACAAACTTTTCCTCACAAACTAAGATTGCAATTAGCAAGACACCAGCGTTTGCATTAAATTTCACAAATTTATTTTGCTGTAAATATTCACAAGTGCCTTTCAATTTGAATATTACGCGCCAACTCCAAAGAAAAGTCGCTTAATTAAATTTTAAAACTTCTGTAAGCATGCAAGAAAAAAAAGTACTCACTCACTCTTGAATGCTGAGCAGCAGCGTTCACAAAATAATTGAGGCGTCATTTTCATGTACAGTACCTACCACTCCCAGTCCAGTTTACCACCAAGAAGACATCATTACCAGACATTATTTTTTTTTTCGCATCCCACTAACAGCACCATATTAATTTCCAACTTCATTCAGCTCCTTCTCGCCCGGCGCAACAGCCGTAGAAAATCTTAACGAGACCAAAGGGTCTCAACAACGACGAATATTTGTAAGTTTTTTGCTCAGTTCATACTTCCCAATATTATCCACCCTGTAATTTAAGTCTGCTTACATTTATTTTATCACAACACTTCACTGCTGTATACGCCGCAGCTCCGCCGTCGCTGACATTTAACGTTCACATTCAGTCATTCACTTTAAGGAAACGTAATAAAAATGTCATTAAATCTTTGCTGGAAACAAAATTATTATGTGTCATCATCATGCACAGCAAAAGCAGCAATAGCGACGGAAACGGAAATGCGGCGAAAGCGGAAATCGCCAGCCATGATTGCGTTAAATGTTGGCTTAAGTGTGAGCGCGTACATGACGAAAAAAAAGCAGAGGAAAAACAAAAGAAAGATGGATGCGATGCGATGCGATGCTGCGTTGTGCTCAAGTGTAACTATGTGCTGTGCTGCGCTGTGCTGTTAGTTATTAGCTCATAATTTTTAATTACAAATAAATTTAATTGATTTGATTGCTTGTGATTTTTTTCTTGCGGTTTTTCTGCGTTATGGTCTTGAAGCCAAGTTTGACTAATGACATTTTTTTTTGTTGATGAATAATTCATTTTTTTCAATTATTTCATTGCAGGTCTTTCGTGTCGTTACGGCAAGAATCCTTGGTCAGAGTGTGATGCCAAGACTAACACACGTTCACGAACGTTGACCTTGAAGAAGGGCGACCCTGGATGTGATCAAACCAGAACAATTCAAAAGAAATGCAAAAAGGGTGAGTTGTAAAATTTTACTATACTGGCAATTTGAAGATATGGATGAAAGTTTAAAATAATAATACTTTGTTTCTGAAATCTTTTGCTTATGCATCTGAATTTTTTCGAATGAAAATATATTAAAATTATATATTTTATGTATATAAAATAGTATAATGCACATCAAAAGAAACTATCCAGGGTTACCTTAAGCATAACTTTTTCTATTCAGGGTATCCAAGGTCAAGGGTCACAAAATCCTTTCTTTATTATCGTACTTCCTACTGACGGAGAAACAATCTGATCAAAAGTTATAGATAAGATAATTACTCGAAAAGAAAATTCGGTGCACTTTGTGCATATTTTTAGCTTTTTTCAAGCCCTCCTTTTTATTTGGACTCTGAATGCCCAGGTTTCGACATGCACTACGAATGCGTCTGAATCCTCTTCAGAGCATGTAATCTATGTGGGCTTACTTCAAAAACATAGCTATGAAATACAAATATATGTTACACTAATGTTAAATTCCTCAAATAAGAAAGACATCTTAATGGTAACAAGCGACTTCAACGCTTAAAATGGTATCGAACACACATAAGGGACTGTTAATATGTTAAGTACAAAAAAAGCGTAATTTGAACGCGAAGTCAAATGTCAATATATCCTTAATATCATTAATATCATATCATAACCATTTATCCGGAAACCAGAGGTAGGTTTCCATTCATACAGATCTCGGCATAGATAAATAATTACCCTTCGCATAATTACTGTTTTGATAGCATCCACCGCAATAATATCTGAGATGCGTTGAGCGGATGAAGTGCAGAAACTAAGATCATTAGTTTCATCAGGTCACAATACGATGATTACGTATATCAAGTCTTACATAATGGGAAACTTTGTGATCCTTTTGAGTCCGTGTCGGGTTTGCGGCAAGGATGTCTGCTGACCAATCTTATCTCTGATAGATTGATCTTCTCCACAGAGCTTCAGACCGTACAAATTGTGGCATTTAATGGACTTTCAGCTAGTATTTGGTAGAACTTGCTTATGCTGATGACTTCTCTCCGCCACAAGCAAAATAAAATTCACTCAGATCATCTTTGGAAGGAGTAGGTCTAAAAAATAACTTTTTAAAATAAAAGAAAAATCCATCCTCCCAACCATTGTTCTCAGTAGTTTCATGATAGATGAATCAAGCAGAGATACGGATAACTTCACGTATTAAGAAGAGTCATAAATCCTAATGACGGTATAAATAGAAGCACTCATTAGAAAATCATAAAGTCAAAACTACTGTGCTACTTCGTTAACCAACAGCATGCTCGTATATAATTTCAAAAAATTCACGTGCAATTGTCTTCCTCGAACTCTGAAAATTTCGTGGCCCAGGCTCATCTTCAATTTCAGCTACTAATCAGATATCGACAAGATCCGATTTACATCCAAATCAAATATCGAAAATACTTATAAGTGAGTTAGAGACACAACGCGCAAGTCATCATTTGAAAGCTGCCGGCAACCATAAGAGTGCAAGACCTTCAGATTGGCAAGAAACGCAGCTGTACTGAATCATCACGGAAAGTATCGCCAAAACCACAAATACGTGAATAGGCGAAACCTTGCAGGCAACGTAATGATGCTCTTTGCTGTCTGAGGAAATAAAAAAGTCCACATCATTACGACAACCTTTCGAACTTGCAGCATTTTGTATTGTACATATTACTGGCGGAAAATGTAACTAAATGTAGATAAGCCCATCTCTTTTGAAATCAGACATATATTATCGCATCATCAAGTAAAGAAGTTCACAAATATGCAAGTGAAATCCGCAATGTTAATTTCTTCCAATCTTATTGCTTTAATTTTTATCCCTTTATGCTGTTCTACGCTGCACTTTATCCTATTTAGCACTATCCTGACAACTTTCTTTTTTCTCTTGCACACAAAGGATCACACAATACAAAAAGCTTTCGAGAAAAAAGCCCGCATAGCATTAAACTGGCAGCCACTTCCGATAGCAATTTGTACAGCTGCAGTGAGCAGCGGCATTAAAACCGCGTCAATTTGTGTGCGCACTATATCCTTTTTGGCCAATGATGATATTTTATTGCCATTACATGGGGTCAAAAGCAACACAGCCCAATAAAGAGAAAAGTGTAAAAAAAAAGCGAAATGAGAACACCGAACAATTGAAATTTTTGCAAACGAAAGAAAGGAAAAAAAAAAGCCAAATAAAATGATAGCGGAAAGTTTCGTCCTTTTATGCGCTGTTAAGCTTTTGCTGAGCGTCGTGATTTCAGCACAAATTTGCATTGTGTGGCAGATGATGACCAATGTTGGCAAGCAGGCGAATGCGAGCGTGTGCTGGGACAGAGCCAATGACAAAAAAAGAAATGGCATTAACTTACAGAGCACAAGGTTGTAAACGATAAAATAAATGCAAAAGCAGGCGCAATTACAATTTCGTGTCAGTCTGCGGTTGCTATTTTATAATCCTTTTTTGGCTTTCGCTTGCTTAATGTCAAAAATATGCAAAACGTACGAAAGCGTCAGATAAAGAGAGTTGCTGCACAGTGGTTCCAAATTGTATAATGTGTGGCATAATGACTTGTAAAGAGTATAATCGTTAGGAGATAGGATGAATCAGTCAAATAAATTCGGCAATATTGATATCCAAATTGTGTTTCAAACAAAATTGCTTTAAACTATTTCTTTAATACCCAATATTTTGCATCGACTATTTGCTCCGCAGCCGCACCGTGATATATCGTTTGAAATCTCTTTTCAAATTCAAACCACTGTGCAACAGCCAAAACATGAAAGAGACAAAAACAACAGCAGAGTTAATGGAAATCGCTTTAAGCTGAAAACAAAAAAGAAAAAAAACGAAAAAAGGATATGCAAGGACTATGCTTATCAGCAACGCATACATTAGCATAAATTTTTCGCGCAGCATTATAGTGAAGGTCTGACAAAGCAATGCAGCGTAAATATTAAACTTTTCACAAAAAAACCGGAATTATGTGCAGATGAAAAAGAAATTAACAAAACAAAAAAAGGATATTAAAGGATGTTCAACAAAAATTTCGACATCAAAAAATAAATTTAAATTTTCAATTTAATTACATAAAATTGGAATAAGCTCTCCAAAGCACAAGCATGGAAATGTAAATAATTTTCAACATTTCATATCCTGCAGGGACCTAAATTTTTTCACACAACAAATCTTGACATTTCAGTAATTTAATATTTCGGGTATTTCGTATTTTAATGCGTTTTAGTTGTTGAATTTGTTCAATGCTCGTAATTTCCTCTGATTGCATTCGTAAACTTTTTTCGAGTATTAAGTCCCTAGAGCCTTTTTCAATATTTGAACATGTCGAGTATCCTTTTGCGGACATGTAATTCAATATGAAAGGGCCAGTAAAATAAGTTTTACAAATTAAAATAAACTTTTGTATGCTCGCTCGTTGGTAATTAAATTTATTTACGATATTTGCGAATTTGATTTGAAATAAATACGCGTAGATAAATTGTTGTGCCGTTAAAAAAAAGCTTAAATTGTGATTTAAATGCTGTTAGGAACAGAATTACATTTTGTATTTTACAAAATTATATATAGGACACAAAGGATTTAAATTTATTTCAAACGTCAATACGTAAATAGATGCGTGACAGTTCAAATGATTGCATTTACTTAATTCGATTGGATTTAATGCCAACACTTTTCATTTCCAATTTGTATTCATTTAATTAGGAGGAGAGTCACAGCAAATGTTTTAGTAAAATGTGCCTGATCTGGCACACTCAGGCAAAAAAAATTGGTTAGCATACCACCAAAATTATTTTTTTGGATTCTTGCATTAACATAATATTTGGACATGTTTTTTAACTCTGAATTATAACAGAAAATTTTGAGCTTAGCATATATAAAAAGCTATGCACTACAGGGTTAGTGCTGAGATTATCATAAAACTTCTTTTCTACAGCCTATGTTAAGCTGCAAGATTTTCATCTGCAAGCGAAAAAAAAATTGTGGGTCTAAAATGTACCACCCCAATACAAAATATTTGTATGTGGCATTAAACTTATTTTGTTGCAAAAAGAACGAAGTGGGTGCAAATAATGGAATTTGTTTTGTTATTGCAGTTGTATACTCCTGTTGGTCGCTTATTGTTGCAACTGCTACGTTTTAATGTTCCCCTTCTGTTTTGCTAGGTAATAAAAAAATGTTGGTGAGATTTTTATTTTGCGTGAAACTAACTGTGACTGCAGCAGAAACTACTTGAAAGTAGTTGTATTTTTGTTCGGTTGCTGATTTTTAAGAAAAATGGCGTCGACTCATAAAATGTAACAAACCTAAAAGCTAAATGCAGCATGCAACAGAATGCCTGTTTCACTTTCATGGAGGCGACAATGTATAGTCGGTTGTAGTGCAATAATTATTTTCAAACAATAAAAAAAGGTGTACTTGTGTAACATTTTAAAAGTTAAAATTTTACTTTAAATAAAGGACAGTGAGAGATATATTGATTCGTCAGAAGAAAACGATCGACTTCTCACTCATCATGTTACTTTTGAGAATTTTTCAGAAATAGTATGTCCCAAACCAGAAGTATTCAATTTCAACTATTTTAAACGGAACGTTACAGAAATCTTTCAGATATATTTCAAATAAAATGTTTTACAAGCAAATATTGTGATGAGTTTCTGAGAGGTTCCAGGTTCAACGTTTCTTGAATGGATGTGAGCTATCATTCTGAAGTATTTCTGGAAAGTTGCAGATTTAATTTTTACTGAATTTTTCAATTGAAATCTAAATAGTGGTTTATGATTCGATATTACGTTTTTGTTGTCTCTTCACAACAACAAATGTATGCACAGGATTAGTAAAGAACTGTGTGAGTTTGGCCGGCTGGTTCTTTGTTTGTTGAGTTATATTTTTAGGCAAAAATTGTCAATTATAAATTTAAGAAACGAAAGTCAAAAAAATCAACGCAGGTAAAATGAAATAATAGTTCAGAGTTCCGATGACGTAATAAAATAACAGAAAACCAAAAAATTTCAGGACGTACGAAAAATTGTTGTTTCTTTCCCATTAATCTTACAAGGTTTCTGTTACGTTTCAGAAACGTTCTAATGAAATCAAAAGGCGGCTATTGAGGTATTTCAGAAAACTTTCTGAGATGAAAATGAAAGATTTTTTGAAACGTAAATGAATCTTTGCAAGATTTCATGTGAAAGACTTCAGAAAGGTGTACGAAACATTTCATGAGTTAATAATACTCTTACAGTAGATAATGAGCACAAAAAACATTCTTAACATCCTGGAGAAAGCATCTTTTTGAATGAAAACCACTGAAAAATATCCAACGACCTAGAATTTTTTCCTTCAGAGAACATCAGCTGTAAGGCCCATAAACCGATATTAAAACGTAAACCAATAACAGCAGGCTTCAATTCTTGTACGAGCTGTACTTTATAGGTCTTCAGACCATGATCATGTCTCAAGATACGCCACAACGATCCATAAGAGATGCCCAAAGCCTGAGATCGGCGACGAATCGATTATTCACGGTTTCATGAACATTCTCAAAATTACGGACTGTATGCACTCTGGTTGAATGATGAATGTCCAATAGTGTAAAATTGGTTCGAAATTTGGTGATGGTTGGACGCTCATACCGACCAAAATGATATTGAAGGACACTCTCTAACTGATGACTGATTTTGGTATTAAGTTTCCACAATTAATAAACGCTGTTCAGGAGTAAGTCTATTCATGATTTAGTCGTATAGAATACTGAACACAAACGTCAAATGGACAAACCATTTGACACATGACAACTGTCAAAATAAATCAGTTGGAAAAAGGACCTCGTATTGGATCACCCTTTATTTATTTTGCTTAAACGCAAAACTTACTAACTGATCAAAAATCAAAGTATGAATCTTTTTAATACCTCTTGATGTTTTTAACCTTCAGCGATTGGAGTGAAGAAAAATCCGGTACGAAGTGTGGTTATAAAACATATAAAATTTGATGCAAAACCTGATATATTGTTTCAATTTTAATGCAGTTTTCACATTGCTTTAATGCTACGTTTTTAAACAAAATACTTTTTTTCTTGTTTTGTAAAACAGTGAAACTTCAGTAATTTTAAGAGTTCAACAACGTTGAGCGTGGCATTTTTTTGTCAAGAAAAATTTTTCAACTATGTATTCAGGAAGCTATTAAAATACGTATAATAATTAAATAAATTATGGCATAATTAATAATAATTCCGACTAAATACCCCTTTGATTAAAGTAAAAGAATTTTGTGCGCACTTCTGTTATTAATGCATACAGCGTAGGGTATTTAATTTTTGATAAGGCCCTAAAATAGCAACTATATAAGCCCATGATTTTATCTTCTACCTGCAACGAATGTTCCTTATTCTAACTATACAATGTTGTATTAGTGCCAACTTTATCTTTACAATTAATTAATTATCTAATTCATTAATTAACCACATGCCAAATGACTTTGAGCAAACAAAAATTAATATGCATTATTGCTCGTATAAATAAAATATTTGAACCCATTACTACAACCACCACCACGAACCATTGTTAATGACTAATATTCAATTAATTTTCGCTTTTCTTTTCTTCTTTTTTCTTCTATTTATCCATCCATTTCATTAGCTTGTCGCTATGAGAAGGGATCCTGGTCCGAATGCGCCACCGGACAAATGACACGAGCTGATAAATTGAAAACAAGCAGCGATCCATCGTGCGAAGCAACACGTGTCATCAAGAAGAATTGCAAACCAGGTAAATCCAAGGATAAGAGCAACAAGGAACAACGTAAAAATAAGGACAAAGGTAAATGATAGAAAGTTTGGGGGATAGACTGATTAAGTGCACAAGTAAAAATTTTAAAGGGGATCATTGATAAAAGCAGATGCTTTTCGTTAAATAAGTGGCACACCCACGTTATGATATAGATATAAGTAAAAGATTACCAAGATAGGGTAAGTTATGTAAAGTGTTTGGTAATGGAAAGAGTTCTAATGCAGAAATTTTTGGTTGAAAATAAAATTCATCTCAATTTTTGCGTTCAGTTGATATTGTAGGCTTAAGCAATGTATTAAAATTTTTGATCAAACCCATGTCTTAAGAAGATAATCCATTTGCATACATTAGACTGACGGTGATGGATTCAAAGATTTTCATGACATATTTTAAGCCTTTCTACTCATTCTTGTAGCTTATCAATAACTTAATTGACATAGTGGGTATACATAATTGAAAATTGTATTATCTTATAAATATTTCCAAAATCATCATAAATGCAAATTCAAACTTTCAAGTATTCAACGCTTGGTCTTGTTCATACGTCTTGTTTATTATCGAGTTACACGAAATTTATTGATACCATTAGATCCTCTGTAGACTTTTTGATAACCACCTTCGGGTGTATACTGCAATGCTTCACCGTGAACCTATAAACATCGTATTCCGATAACGAGAACGATAACGAAACGATATCAAATATATTATTCCTCGTATGAACTACGATGAGAACGATAAGGGTCTGGCAGATATATCGTTCTCAGCGATAATGTACTGTTTATCGATAGACACTAAATTATCGCCAAGAACGAGATTCAGCCCGAACTTCCATAATACAAAAACACTTAAAGTGCATTGTCTTGGCACCTATAGTAACAGGCGTTTTGAAATTCGGTGCAAAGATGTATATCGTCTATGCTAAGTACCACACGAAATTTAAACGAGATAAGGCAAAGGAGCGTGTCATATAAAACAATTGCTTAAAATGCCATTTCTTGGCATCTATAGCAGCTACAGTTGTAAAACCTGATACGAAAATGAAAATTTTTTGTGCCAAGCAGCTCGCTATATGTAAACAGGGTTGGATAATGGGTCATAGCTCCTCCCATTCAACAAAAACCCTTTAATAGCTATTCTTTGAACTTATGCCAAGTTCTGAAATTTCATACATGAACCCAATTGTCTGCAGTAAGGGCTGCGTAAAATATAGACGGGGTTGTACAACGGACAGTGCGCGGGAAAGCCGCTTGTCCAGCTAGTATCATATATATAACAATGTGAACGAGAATAGCCGAGATGTATCGGCTATAACGAGACAAGAACGAAACGAGAACGAACAGATCAAAAATATCTCGTACGATAAACTTGGCGCCAGTACAAGCATGATACCATCATTTTTGAACTATCGTATCGTTCTCGTATCAGTAAAGCACTAGTATATTGCCCGCAATTTCAGCTATATGAAAATTGTGGCTGTGTTTTGTTTCATACTTGTGCAGTTTGCTTGATTTACCCTATAACTTAATGTAAACTTTTCTAGAATAACGACACTTTATAACGTTTAACATAATGAATGTTGTTGGTTGTAAAGCAAATTAAATTTAATTGCCAATTAACGAAAACGCGTTAAAAACAAAAACTTTGAGTTCGGGTGATAATACGGAATGCAAAGAAGGATAATCAAGTTGTTTGTGCTGGTAATGCATTTAAACACATTCTCGCACTCACATTTGTTTACTTTCGTACGCGTATACGGTACGTATATACACACGTGCACATTTGGTTTATACACCATCAGACACAGTTCATACAATAAAATGTAAATTTTATTATGTTGAACTTAATTTGGTCTGCTCCTTACGTGCTGTTTTGGTTGCATCCCTTTTGCGTTTTACTACGAAAACAGATTTAACTCATTTATTTTGATATAAAAACATAGTGGTGACCTAAATTGGAAAGCTTATAGCTTAAGTTAATTAATTATTTAAGCGCTTACTGTTAAACTTTATAAAATATTCGGGTGCTTAATTAAGATGAATTGAAAAAAAAGGCAATATTTTCCGACTTTCGGGTCGGTTTCGGACTTTTTGAATATTTTTCAATATTTTTAAATTCCTTAAGACATCTTTTGAATTTCCAAATTTTTCAAAATAATTTGTTTTTTCTATACTTTTAATCTTCTCGACACTTTTCCACGTTTTCAAAATTTTTCGCCATTTTTAACATTTTTTGACATTTTCCGACGTTTATCAAAATTTTTCAAAATAGTTTGACACTTTTCTTCAATTTCTGGGACATTTTGTTTCAAAAAATGTTGCAAAAAGTAAACAAAAATCAAGTTTGAAGTTATTTAAAGGATAACCAAAAGTTTGAATACTCATTTTTCGAATATTTGTTGAATTTTATACAGATATATCATATTTTAAAAATTTAGAAAATCGATACTGATACTGATTATGAAATATTTGTGTGCCAAAAAAATATATTAAAACAAAGCATTCGATAATAAAATTTTGAATTCTAGAATTGTCCAATTTACAGAATGAAAAAATTATTTTTTCAAAAGACAAATTTATGCCAAGCATCTTAAGCTCTAGCAATTTCTAAAAACCTTTAAAAAATATATTATTTTATTCTTGATAAATTTTAAAAAATAACACGTAACATTGGTTCGAATTATGCCGAAATCATTGCGGTAAATCATCAAGTAGTCAAATCAGCAAATCGAAGACCTCAAACTGCAACCCTATTCATTTTGGCAAAGACTGCTCCATATAAACTTTTCTATACCTGTCACGCTCCCTTGTTATGGATTACAAATAAAATAACAAATTGAATATACCCTCCTCTATGCATAGGTCATAAAAACACATTAACATAATGGAGCCGCAGTCTCACCAATATTCATGTTATTTATCTACTTTTCTGCCGCTCCCACATGACTCATCCTTAAGTTACTCACAGAACGCAATGTGAAGTTAAAAGTTCTTCCTGCAAACAAGAGCAAAAAAAAAAAACAACAAACGGAAGTGCACTCTGTAGTTGTGGCTGTTGTTTTGATAAAACTTTTTCTATTGCTGATTATTGCCAAATAGCAAACACACAAATAACAGTCAAGAACATAAAAAAGGAAATGCTAAGACATGCCGAACTTTCTATTGTTTAGTATTGCAGTTGGGGGATAGATAAGCTGGAAAAATTTAATTCATATGTATATTGTTTTGTGAGCGACACACCTAAGCGTCTTTTCTTAAATACTGAGAAAAGCGTGTTAGCAAATTCTTAGCATAGTTTCTACATTATTTCTGTTTTTCATTACACTTGTTGCAGAAATGAGCAAATTCTGAAATTATTTTTATTTTTCATTCTGACATCTGGGACCTAAGCAGCAACAAAAGCAAAACAATTTAGCACAATTTTAAGCAGCTCTGCTGTAAATGCAGCGTAGGGCTTAAGGTGTAAAGACTTCAGCCATAAAACCCAACTTCATCAAAACATGTTCATTTATGTTTAGAAACATTCTGACGAATTGATTTTTTATTTTTCTTTTCAGTTGCACGTAAAGGACGCGCCTAAGTTAAAATCCGCTAGAGCAGGCCCAGCGATGTGTTACAGTAAAATATAAAAAAAAATTTAAGAAAAAAAATATTCAAAACTTAACACAAACAAAAAAAAATTAAATTCAAAACAGTTGATATGACTACAATAAAACAAATTTTTTAATATTTGTTTTATTTGCGTACTTTTAAATCTAAACAATAGGTTCAAATAAAAACAAAACTCTTACAAAACACATACACTAACTGAAAATAGTTATGAAACTTTACAAAAAAAACCATTCAGATACAATAAAACTGATTAAAAAAAGAATAAGTAGTAAAGATATTCAAATTCAAAACGATGGCAGCAGAATCAACTGAGGATCATGAAACATAAAATAAAAAATTTACTTTTAAATAAAAAAAAAGTTAAGAAAAAAACAACTGAAATTAAATAAATGTTGCAGTTAAGCGATGAAAAGTACGAAAAGACAGAAATTGAAATTTTAACAGAAAACCAACAAAAAATATTGTAATTTTTAAAAGTATTGATTTTATTATTATAATTATATAAAAATTACTGAATTTAATTAACAACAACTAAGGAAACGTAAATAAATAAAATATTTAAAAAAAAAACAATTTGCATTTCTATACTGAGTGGATTTATGCATAAAGTTTTACACAAAACCAAATAAAAAACCCAATTATATATATGAACTTTGAATTTAGTACTAAAAATAAACGTAAATATGAAAAAAACAAAACAATAAGTTTATAAAAAAAAAATTTTAATAAAATTAAGCAAAAATAAATGAGAAAAAACAAAGCAAATTTGAAACTGCAGCAGTTAAAATCAAACGAAATTTCATTGATTCCCTTAAAACAAAATAAAATATCTACAGCAACATTATGCATTTAACAGTTAAAAGAAATAAACACAACACAGATCTGTAGCAGAGTTGTAATAGAGTGCATGCATTGGTAATTGTTAAGTCTAAAGCTTAAATATTTCAAAATATATGGATGAAAATTTGCCTAAAAGTGTTTAAAAAGAATCAGATATCATCATGTTATGGCTAGGTTAATGTGAAAAAATTACAAATTTCCTCCGAAACAGCACTTACATAGCTATGCAAAGTCTCAATAGTCTCTTGAAACAATCTTCACCTAAAGAATAGGGGCGGTAGTTTTGCCAATACTTCTGCTTTATACATATAGCTTTCTGTGCTGGGAAGCGGTAAGATTTCCTTTTTTCGCTAAAAGATAACTTGTTAAGCTCAACAGATCTTACTTATATAAACTTCATTTCAGAGAGCCTCTTCCTTCGGGCGAGATTTTAATCCAGCGTTAAGGTCGCCTTCGCTATAGGATGTGTCTTGCAATTTGAATAAGCTGATTAGGATAGACAGCTTTTGGCTGCGATATAGAAACAAATTTACTCGTAGCTACGTCTCCATCAAAAATTGCTTTATTGGAACTATCTATTTTAAATACACGAAAGGAATGAGAGATGATAGGTCATCGAAGCCTCGCATGCGTTCACAAGACGTAACTATGAGTTGGAGATCGACGGTTATCTCAAACTAGAATATTAGAGACTAGATAACTCACTTGAAATTTATGTGCCGCTATCGGCTCATCCAGCTTGGCTTGAAAAGGGAGTGAAGAACGGCTCCTCCATACAAAGTCTAGCATGTTATCAGCCAGATATTTCGAGATTGCGTATTTGCGACAAATTTACCAGAGTATCATAGTGGAAGTTACCTTTACTTGTGGGGACTAATGCCATAAGTCTCTGTTTGAACAACGATTTGAAGACATTATAGGCAGTTTTAAGAAACTATCATGACCTAGCCTAGCTATGCTAGCCAGCCTAGTAGGCGAAACTAAAGCGAGGTAAAATGGAAAAGGTCAAAGCTATGTTTATAAATGTCCCGGACAGATTTAGTACGTAGCCATTTGTACTGGCTGTTAATCATATATTTACCTATATTTAATAGGCGTTGTTCCCCTTGCTAGGGTGGATGGCCAAAAACCTGAATAAATCATTAAAAACCCATCAATACTTTTCTAAAAGATTTTTTTTTTTTTACATTTAAAAAAAAAAGTTATGTAAAAGCTTTTTTTTGATTGAATTTTCTCAACAGAATTCGATTATGTTATTAAGGGATTCCTTAGTCATTTTAAGTTTTTAAATGTATTCATATAATGTCTTTAGTAAATGGAAAACTTAATTTTTCATCAAAATGCACTATTTTACAACTCTGAAATATACATTGACGTACAATCTTTCATACATACAACAACTGCATTAAAAATAACGAAAAAACACAAAGAATTCTCTTACAAAACTCAATTTTCATTATCATTTCATCATATTTTTTTCTTGCTTTGCGACTTTTAACAACCAATAATATACACTACAAAAAATAAAATACAAAACACGTAATCATACATTGTATGGTGAAGACTTTTTCCCACACGCATAAACACATACTCATACCAACATATATACATTAAAATATTTACAAACAGTAATTAAATAAACAACAAAATAAATATTATGCTAGATGAATGTTCTACAATTTAATAAATTATTAATTAATAAAACAGCAAACAGAAAAATCTTAATAAATTAAATTAAATAAAATTTGAAATTCAATGAAAAAAACAAAAAAATATTTAAATGAAAAGCGAAAAAAATACAAATATTTAATATGGACTTCTTTACATATAAAGTTTAAATTTAATAAAAAAGAAAGGTTAATATAAAATAAAAAAGTAATAAGCTGAAAAAAAAACAAATTATTGTAAATATTGTATAAAATACAAAATAAATAAAAAAACAAACATTTTAACACAAATAGACTTGGGTTCCAAATTTCCGTAAGAAAATATTTATTTTAATATCAAACCCCCGGATTACATTTTTTTAAATCTGGTTAATAAATTTTAATATTTTTATAATGTTATTATTATTAAATAATAAATTTTGTGATAATTTGTATGATTTGATTTAAACAAACTTTTATTGTTTCAATATTAAATTATTTTATAATTATTCTGCCAAATTTTTTGATAAAAAACTTAGTTTACTGCAAACATTTTTAAAATAACAACAATAGCGAAGTACTAAAACAGCAAAACAAATGCAAATTGTTTGAGAATTCTTTTGTCAAAACCAAAAACCCAAAAGAATATATGTTTAAATATTTGAAAAACCATAATTATTAATATTAACAATAAAATTATAAAACAATATGAAATAAACAAGTAAATAAAAACAAACCAACTTTACCATAAAAAAAGACAAAACTAATTTCGTGTTTTATTTTCCATGCAGATAGGAATAGGATAAAAGTTTGCAATTCGGCCTCTAAGGAAATGGAGCAACGTAACCAATACAAATAAATAACTCAACGATTGTGACTTCTACTAAGGCCGCTTGCAAGCAGTTAAATTTATGTGCTATATATATTTATACATTTACGAGATGTGTTGTATGAACGAACCTTTACGTATGTACTCTAAAACGATCATTTGTTTTCATTTTCAATTATTTACTGAACTTACTGTTCATTACACGAAACTGAGATTAAAACTATACTTTTGTCGTCTTTTACTAAATGAAATCATCAGTGACATTTCAATTGATGCTTAACAGCTTTCATTTTCATTTCAAATTTCTTCTAGTCTTTAAAAGAAATTTCAGCTGTCAAATTTGACTGTTGAATATAGCAGCTTTGGCAACTTAGTGCACTCAGCAGAGAACTGCAAAATTTTCCCGAAAATGGATCAAATACGGGTACCATGGCCGGGGACCCATTTTTGGCTCAAAAACGGTTCTTTCCAGGGTCACGAGTCTCCTTTAGTGATGTCCAAAACTCTTTTAGGGCTATCTTTCATTTGAAAAAACAAAATATTTCCCGAAAATGGCCCAAAAACGGGTACAATTGCTCGGGGACACATATTAAGTTAAAAGCGATTCTTTCCTGGGTACCTAGCCTTCCTTAGTGATGTTCCAAAATATTTTCAACAACTTATCTTTCGTTTAATAAAAAAAAATTTTTGAATGGTAGCTCGTTTCAAAAAATTTTCTATGTGCGGTGAATCTGTGTGAATCCGCTGAAAGTTTCAACAGATTCATGAATGCCAAAAATGAAGAGTGGCTCAATGCATTTTTTTGGCTCTCACCATATAGCTTAATTCAATCGTCAAAAAATTGACGCTTGTTAAAGGAAAATTCAGATATCTTATCTTTAATTCGAATGGTGGCGGACCCGGCTTTGTGTAAGCTATACGTGACCTCAAAGCTCATTTGTGATATATCTCTTAAACGATGCCTATTAAGTCAAATCTTATAACTATGAAATTTGAAAAAAAAACACAAGTTCAAAGATATTGTAATATTTGTTTTTCATTGACTTAGGAAATTTGAGATCAATGAAACTCAGTATAACTACCTAGAAGTCCATGTAACACATCTATCTTTCTATATATTCTTATCTCGGTCTGACTTAGAGTTATCATTCCTCATTATTTGTCAATGCTTTATCTAAATTCGATAGTAGAACTTCTAGTGAACCAAAAATTCAAAGTGTTTTACTCTGATATTGGATTTTTTTGCAGTTATAGGTTCAGTATCTCAAGAACCTGAATTGATGCAATAATCTTGTGACCAAGTGGCTAACCTCGCCAAAGACTTAATTTTTTAATTTTTTTAATAGTTTAATATAAAGTGTATGCAAGAGATATACGAGCTTAAATGATGACCCTATGTGTGTTCATAAGTTGTGTTCCAATGCACTGTAACGAACTAGTAGTAAGCAGGGTGCACTTTATTTAACTTTAAATATTACTGAAATCTTATCTACCAAATTATTAACAATTTTAAAAATTGAGCCTTCAGATAGTTAGCAACGAACACTATTTATCTAAAATTTTACAAATTGATATAATGCTTTTATATTGAACAAACTTTGATAACAAAGGAACGACAATAACTCTGGAATAAAGACATATACATTAACCCTTTAATGGATAGGCTTTTGTTTAAGCTCATAATTTAGGTGGAAAGTAATTCGGGTGTGTAAAACCTGATATAAAGTCGGATTTGAAAATGATGCCATTCGAACCAAATTATATCTCACTACGTAAATTAATACACTTTTGACTAGAGAATACATGTAGCTAATCATCAGTTACTTGATTAAACAAAAAATAATACTATTTAGTTCTAATCGAAAATCCAGCATTGCAAAAATAATTGGTTTTATATTTTTTCGATGAATTTTCTCTTTGAGCTGACGTAACTATCAAGCGAAGCATGCGAAGACGCATGATATGCACCAACATATTTATATGTAAGTTAAAACCTTTACTAGGAGCCGTACTGAGCTAAAACTACAAAAAAAGACTAGGTGTGTAGTTTTACCGATTCAGCTATATCCCGCCAAAATGCGGTGGCATACATTTGAAGGCTAGTTCTTAAAATCTTATCAGTATAATTTTGGTTGAGGCTACGTCAGCACTTAATATTAAATTTCATGCAAATATGGCAAATCTAAGTAACATAATTTAGAATTTCACCCTGAAAGCAATGTGAAGACAGAATTCAAAGATCACACCATTGTATTAAAAGTTTCAACTATTCAGTATTGCTAGCACTATTAAAGCATTAACCGCAACTTCTTTTGATATGACGATGATTTCTTATATATAATACCTAAGCTTTAAGTTCAGAAACAGGTTTTTAACTACATAAGGTAATTAAAGAAAAAATAACGTAACGATAAGTGCTCAAAGTATTTCTGAACGTTAAAATATAACCAAGTCCCAAGCTTTGAAGTTGTCATGTTTTGGAAACGAAAACTCTATCAAATTTTCAAGATCAATCTCTGCGACAGAACTTTGGTTATAGTATAAAATTATCTTTAAAGTTACTACCATTCTTTCGTTTTTTTTCATTTCGAGCTTATAACCACAGATAGTGTAGGTAGTTTATTAAAAATTAAGATTCTAAAATCCATGCGCAAACAGAAAACCCAAGAAGCGTAATATAAACGACTGCTACTGCTAGTGTTGCTGATACTGCCACTAAAAATAGCACGAGCGTTAGCAAAATCTTGGTTGAGTTATTTATACTCATATGGGCCACATTATGAACAACAACAACAACAACAACAAAAATAAGAACAACACCATCAACTTCAACACTCAGTGCCTAACTTATGCAAGTTACGACATACATACATTTATAAAGACACTAAGACGCACACACACTCTCGCACTGACATGAAAGCGCACCCCAGAGACACCATAGTTATAAACCGAGTAAATGAGGTTTTTCATAATTGTGTGGATCAGAGAAGAGTGCAAAGAAGGCGAGAAAAGGCAACTCACAACGCAGAATTGTAGTAAATCTTAAATTATAAGCCACAATTTCCGGTTGTTCACGCTCTGCATGTATATGAGCACAAATACACATAAACACTTTGTTAATACATACATACAACCTAGTACGAAATGCATGTATTTTAAAGAAAACTATAATTAAATTCGTGAGCCCAATGAAGACGTTTCATGAGTCGCATATAGAGTTTCCAAGTTGAAAATTAGTAGTTAACGGGCTTATAAAAAGACAAAAAATTTATTAAAATATCAAAATATTTTTCGAAAAAAGTTGTTGATCTTTTCTTTTCAGCAATATTGAAAAATTTATTAGCACAATGTAGTGCTTTATATTTGAGGTGAAATGTATGGCTTATTATTTTTGCTTGCATAAAAATATTTCTATCTCCTATTAACGGCCATTAACACTTTTTACGCTTAATGGCCTCCTACGGTTTTGGCATCTAATTGACGGACTTATGTAGGATGCTCTAGAAAGAAAGTTTTCTTCACTTTAAAAACGTTAAATATCCGAGAATGTTTTTTTAGCTCTCGAGAATAACTCATTGAACATTTTGGCATTACTTTTTGCACCGGCAAAACTAGGGCCGGTATTTTAAATGCGTAGTTTCTTCAACTGTGCCATGTGATCATTTCTTTCACATTAAAGCTGGTAACTAATTTCTAGCTAGGATATTTAATAGGGAAATCTCCGAACACAGACAGCCAGTACAAAACGGAAAAGTTATTTATTTTAATGCGAGTTTGTGTTAGTTTGTGTATGTGTGTCTTCACGCATACATATATTATGTGTGGCTGTGTGCATGTGTCCATAAAGTGTACCAGTATTGTGATTTTCGTTGCATCCGCAGACGCTGCGGTTGCAGCGTATAGCCGCAAACTGAAAACAACAATAACAATAACAGCTACAATGCAACAATGCAAAACAAAAACAACTGAATGAATTTGCAAATTTTCAGCTATGCCCAGCACACTCACGCACCACTACACATACATGTGCATTAACATAGTAGCCGCCGCGACTACGACGATGCTTTTCACTGCAGTCTGCAGTCCAAATTTCTAAGAGGAAATGGCGGAAGCATCAAACCGTAGCGCAACATGGCGCAGTTTCCGCCGTCATATAAATGCAAAAGAGCGAAATTTACAAAATGAAATCAAAACATTTTTATTGCCGTCATGTTAGTGTTGTTGTTGGTGATAGTTGTTATTGTTATTACTCCTTTTTTTTGGTACTTTATTTTTCAGCTTTGTGTATTCAGTTTTTCTTCATTTTTTTGGTCTATTGTTCCCTTTATAATTCTGTGTTGCGCTCGATAACTCCGATTGCATTTTCAGTTTTATACTAATTTTCGACATGGGAATATGCTGCTGTTTTCCTAATGTGGATTTTTTGTTTTATTTTTTTTCATTTTATAGCCGCCAAACTCTTTTTTGCTGATTTTTTTTTTTGGCTTAATCGAATAATTTAGTTTGCATTTTTCGAAATAGTCGCTAACTTTCAGCGACGTGTTGTGAAAAAGTTCTGAGCAAAATGGGTATTTGGTTTCATTTAATTTTGAAATTTTTCGATGAAATAAATTTGTCCAAATGCTTTTAGTCACATTTTTTTAGCATTTTTAACTTATTTATAGTAAATTAACAAATTTAAAAGGCTCAAAGCAAAATATTCATATCCAGCGTGTACCAAAGATATTGGGCAACCTTCTAACCGCGGATAAGCGACCCCAAAGTTGGTCAGAAAAAGTTTTCGGGAAAATCAGCCTTTGGTCAGTTGCTTTGGTACCACAGCCACAAATCAAAATATTTTTCTACAATTTTTGTCCCAAAATATTCTTAAGTAGTCGTGCTATCTGGTGTGATTTAAGATTTTACCGTAGCTATAGCAGCACTTTAAAAAATTAATGTTAACCATAAAATTTTTATTTTGCCCTATAAAAAATATTTCTTTGACAAGCTGGGTGGCTAACTTGCTTAAATATAACTTGCTTAAATATAATAATACAAATTCTAAAATAATAAAAATGTAAGCAATAACTTTTATAGTTACAGAGATATTGCTACTCTAGTTCGCCACGGAAGCCCTAAATGTCATATTACACTTGGTTCCTCCTAATATATTCATTAAAGCAACCGCGTCCTGTAGTGCGATCTGACTCAGAGAAGCACGGCAGATGGATTGCGTCAGCAGCGTCTTTCAAGCAGAATTCTTTGCTATTCTAGAAGCCACAAGGTTAGTGGGCAATTCTAATATGGGCAAGCTAGCAATCTTCTCCGACAGCCAAGCCGCCATCAAGACTCTGAACTCTTAGACGATAAATCTAAATTAGTAGAACAATGTAGGAAGTAGCTAACAAAGCTGGAGCGTCAGCTAGACGTAACTCTAATATGGGTTCCAGGCCACAGGAACATTGAGGGTAATGAAAAGGTGAACGTACTGGCAAGGCGCAGTTCCTCTCTTGACAAAACAAGAGCTCGTGCATATACCGCTCGGTTTCGTCAGGAGAAAGGTATTTTCGTTTTTTCTTTCCGTGGCAGCAAAGAACTGGAGGACCCTAAAAACTCGTAAACCATCCAGAGCAGTTTAGCCATCCTATAACAATTCAAATATCACTGACCTACTGTCCAAGAACCAAAGTGAAATTGCAAGAATCACCGCGACTTCACTTTGACAACTAATTCGCCATATTATGTAAGGTGAGCAATTTCTAAAACTTAACTTTCCACATCAGCGCGTTCATAAGATTCTTTCAAAACTATAATAATCAAATACTTCATATAATATGGCTTATGTTACCCTTAATAAGTGTCTCTTATTATTGCTTTTCTTATATGCTTTTTTTTAAGTGTAGGTACATTAAAATTGCTTCACTGACGTGGTACCTTGAAAAAGTTTCTAAATCAGCAAAACCACGATGAATTTTTTTTTTATTTATTTTATCCCCCTCTACTTTTAATGCACAAAAATTGTTGAACCGACATGTTTTGACAGTTATTTACATATGAAACACATTTTAAGGATAATAAACTGACATACGTGCACAATATTTGAATTGTATGAACAAGATAACAAGATAACGCACAGAGGTGTGCAGCTTTAAAATACCCAACGGGAAATGAATGACAATTGTATGTACTTCAACTGAAACAAGTAAACAGAGTTCTGAGTCAGATGACTTTTAATACGGCTTACACTTAAGCCATTTGTAAAAGTTCAAGTTGTAAAATTACTATTCAGATAATATAGCACCAAGATGATTTTTCGCCATTTAGGCAGCCTTTCTTGCTGAGTACTAAGTCAACAGTGCAAAAGAAGCAAAATATGCTGCAAATGGGTAAAATTCAAATTAAGACCTTAAGACATGCAATACAGAAAAGTCCCTTATATTTTTTAATACATTAAATTTGCTGCCCCTGGTATCACCACCGTAGTGAAGCCACTATGTTTGAATGTGAAAATTTGTATGAAATTTGAATCTGAGCAAAACGACAGTCAAAATTATGTTGAGAAATAATAAATAAAATTACGTAGTTCTCAACATATAAAACTTATTAAATTTGATTGCCGATCTGCCAAGATACAATTTCTCAGAAGACCCAAATATCTGTAACATTTCTCAAAATTATGAATTTGCTGTGGATGAAACACCCTACGGAACGCATTAAAATTTTAGCTGTCAAGATTTCATCTCTTGCTTTCAGCACATTATTTCAACACCATAACCATTATACGTTGACTGAACTTAATTCTATGAAAAGTGTCCTTAATCAATTAATCATGAAAGTTTTTGAAATAATTTCCCAAAAAAAAAGAAACATTTAAAAACTGTCAACTTTATTCAATCTTGACTTGATGCTTTAAAATAAAAACAGCACCAAAGATGCTGTTTCATTGCTTCGTTTCCAACGCGTGTCAGTCTTGTCGGTTAAGGGATTTAATTTCATCAAACATTTGTCACCGCTTTTGTGAAAGTACAGCGTTTGCTTTTGTTATTACGTTTCATCCTTTATCTGCGTTAAAATATTTGTGGTACTTCTACTCCTTTATTTTTCTCTTTTATATCTTGCCTTGGCTTATCTTGGTCGTCTTTTTTCTTTTTTTTTTATCTTTTCTTTCAAAATGTCAAAATGTTTCAATGAAAAGTTGATGTGCCATCAATGCCAATGTTGATTGTGTTGTTTGTTTAGTAGGGTCGTCATGGCGCATATAGCGAAGTCGGCAGAATTGGCAGTAAAAAACTTTTCAAGATTTTTAAGTTTACAATACGCTGAAACTTCCACGCTTCACTGAGCATAGTGTCAGCACATGAGAATGTTGGTAGCAACAAATAGAAACTGAGCTAAATATCGAGAAATAAGATATCGAATTGGAGCAAAGTTCAAATAAAGTAAAAATGAAGGCACGATGATCATCTGAACCGTATCTTTCGGCAATAATACGGCGAGAATTGGCTTCCAAATGGTCAAACGTTACTGGATTATCAACACAAACCGTAGAGTTTTGTGATTTTCCACAAAAAATAATCCAGGGATGTCAAATCATGCGAATTTGCCAGTTAATTGACTTCATCATTTTAAAATATCATGTGAATTTGAAGCAAACTTTAAGTTGAAATTTTAGAGACGAGTTCGAATTCAGCAGTGTTGGATTGTTTGGGACCTTCTTAAGAGTTATTATCAAACAACGTTCAATCAACTGTTACGCTTTTCATGATGCTAAACAACGAATTGGCAACATTGGTTTTTTTATTATCTGTTTCTCATGCCATCGATCCCTGTAATAACTTTCGCTCATCCCTGTAAAAGTATCGCTGCTGCCGGAGGTGTTGCAGCGCAATAATCTAATGTCAGTTCGACATCCAGAACTCTGGCAGGATATGATATTTGTATCGAACATTTGCATATTATTTTCAATTCTATTTTGGGATTTCATTCAATATCCTCATGCAGGATATTTGCAATGTGTGTGTGTTTATTTTTTCTTTTTTGCACAACCCATCACCCATCCATCCAGCTGCTTGTGGGCAAACGCCCAGTTTGGTTAGTTATAGAGGACGGGAGCTTCGGTGGGGCACAATATAAGCAATTTTTAGATTTGTTACTTGGGAATACTTATTGAGTGATATAAGTTTGATTCCGATTATGATGATGACGGGGGATGGCATGTGAAGTGTTGCAAAGTAAATATGCAAATTTAAACTTAATCAAAAATTGGCTGCTCACCCTATTGCGTTCTATTCAGCTTAAGTTTGTTATAAGCATTGGGGAGCGGCAAAATGCGGTTATGGCTTGCAAATGGGTTAAGGGGTGCTGACGGTGGTTAGGGTTTAAATTGATTGCTTTTATTTGTGGTGTACTAAGTTTATGCAGAGGAAAATGTTTAACGCTTATGAACACAAGTGTTGGTCAGCATTAGAGAGAGAAATCAATGATGTTATAACCAAATAACTTATTTAGTTCATTAGTACCCTTTGTATTGAAATAGGATGCAATAAATTATGATATAAAAAAGAGAAATTCATTTCTAGATCTTAGAATGTACTTAAAGACTCATTTCATAAGGATGGGAATGTTATTTTAACAAAATTTCATTCAACTTTATTGAGAGAGTGAGTCATGCGAAGTTTTTCACCGAAAAAAAAATTTTCTGAGAGCAAGGCACAAATCAATTTCATAATGATTATACAAAGCACAAAAATTCTTATATGTTTTAATGCTGTATTTTTTATGTAGTGAATTTAGCGCAGTAAGAGAGTGGTCGGGTGTGACATACCCACCCTGTATCTTTTAAGCATGTGTATTTTTATTTAGTTATTCAAACGTTTTGTTGTTTTGTGTAGCTGAAGTCAAAGGAATGCGGCAGGGGATCGCAGTGACGTGGCAACCTGCGCTTGCTAACAAGTTATATGCTTTCTAACAACGCTCGCTTACGTTATTTTAGCTGATTTTCTGCTTTATTTTTTAGACTTCAATTGAAAATGGATTTTTTTAGGTTATCTAGTTCTTGATTTCATATTCCATGAGGTTTTGTAGTTTTTTTTTTGTTCATGAAGACTCTTTCTTATTTCATTTGTAGCACTTTTGAAAGATTTCATATTTTTGTTTCAAAAGTGAAGTAATTTTGTTTTTCTTCGATTATAACATGAAAATTGTTAAACTGCCACTGGTGTTTCATTAAAATTAAGTTATCAAATTGTGCCCACTTTTGGTTTAAATTTCAATCTTATATTTCTTTCAGGCAAAAATGAATAAAACTCTAAAATTATACAAAATTTTAAAAACAAAAAAATTTGTTCTTTAAGCCTCTTGCGTATGATTTTAAATAATGCGACTCTTTATCCATTTTTGAAAGGAAGACCCATCATGATCGATTTATACTCTACGAATTTCAAAATTGAAACCTTCACTGACATTACCAATCACCGCTGAGTTAAGTTAGGGCTAGAGGGTTCCATAACTTTGAGCTCAAGACGGCACTCAACCAGCTCAATAATACTTCCTACACTGAACACTTTTTCAGGCATAAATCATAATTTCATTAATTTTTGTAATAAGAAATTTTCGTGTCTAATTATTTTCTTTGATGAAATCAGATTGTAAATTGATGCAAATTGCTTAAATTTTGTTTCTTATATGTCAGACCATGCGCAATAATATGCAGTAATTTTGTTTATTTATTAAGTCAAAATTACTTACATAAAATAATGTTCACTGTACCTGCATATAAATATCTGAACTAAATTACGTTAAATGTAGAAAAAGAAACAAAGGAAATGCATAGTAGAAATCAATTTAAGTTAACACATTTTACTGTAAGCTCTAAATAATAAATCGGCTTTAAAAATTACCTTATAGTTTGTGCCACAATTTACAATAACAAAGCATTGAAGCAACATTCAACATTCTGTGGCAACAACAACTTAAGTTTGATTTAAGATATTTCAACAAGCTAGTAGACACACACACATGCATACACTAACTTGACTTACTTTCTACTAAGAAAAAACATTAAATAAACTTCGCATATGCAAGTGTCCTCGAACAAATAAGTATGAGGATATAGTGCGCTATACGACGCCCAGCTGACAATCTGGCTGTGTGTCAGTTAAGTTCATAACAATGAAAACAAGTGTTGCGAAATATTTTCCAATATCGATGAAATCAATTAACCTGCTGGCATGTGCTGTACAACAACAACACTATACCGCAATAGTTTTGTATGTAGTAGTTGAGCTAGCTGTGTAAAGCAGGCTATAGACTATGAATTATCAAAATAATATTTATCCAGAAAAATTTCGGCTTTTTTGGAAAAGTTGTCTGAAAAATCTGCTCCTCCGATATTTTCGGGTCAACATTTTGACGAAAAAGCCCAAAAGTGAAAAATTGTACCTATCTTCATGTAGAAAATATTTTCAAGCATAGTTATTCTGGATAAATAATATTTTGATGTCTGTTAGCCGCGTGCCTACTTCAGACAGCTATATAGTTAGTAGGCAAGTCAAAAGGATGCCTAAGATATGAGTGCCACTGTGTGTGTAGAGAAATATCAGTTGAAAACTATTATACAAAAAGTAAAATTTAATGCTATGGAGGGAAGAACGCTTCGCAGCATACCAAAAACGTTAACACACAAACGTAGTTAATAAAGCGAATAAGCGCTGAAAGCCTTCAAAGCAAAAAAGGATGCAGCAGCTAAAACCACAGGATATAGCATAGAATACAACTCACAAAAACTAAGTAAGATTCACGACTACTTTGTATGTGAGTTTATCCTATTTTACTTTTGCTCCTTTGTTGTTACTCTTCATACTGTATCCATTTTAGTCCTATAATTTAGTGCAGTACATGTATGAAACAGAATTGTTGCCTTTCAATTATAAGCATCCACAAAGACTTTCATTTTGCCAAAGAAAGGATATGTAAGACATGCACAAAGACTACAGGAAAACATAAAGCATCCACATACACACATTCACTCAGTTAAAAACTAAAACTGAGCAAGGATTCAACAAAATGAATGAAAAACCGCACTTAACATCGATCACTTTGTTACGTGCTGCCTGCTTGTTGTTGTTTAGTTGTTATTTGGTTGCTAAAAAGGACATTTTTCAGTCATGTAATAGCGTATAGTTTATTAGTGTCCATGTAACTATAGCTGTGTGATTGTGTCTTGTATGTGTGTGTGAGTTTTTCGTTGTTGTTTCAAACAAGACACAGAACATTATTCCTGCAATAAATCTTGAAAAAGTAGTTTAACTCTGTAGTACAAGTAAAAAAATGCACAATCATAAGCGATAGTGTTGCAATATTTAAATATTTTGCAGCGTAGTACATCGATAATGCCATTTTAAAATCAGATTTATAGTCAGAAGTCTTAACAGTCCTTTCAATACCAAAGAATTTTTTTCGATGCCGTGACATAAAAAACCCTTACTTCAGATTTTTTTCTTGAAAACAATATTGATATAAAAACGTCTTGGGGCCATCCATTAATTAAGTGAGTCAAAATAAGGGAAAAGAGGGTCCGGAAAAATTTCACAAGATCTCACCAAGGGGGAGGGGGTGTCAATGAAAATCTCAAGTCAACTTTTTAATGCAGAAAGTATGAATTAATATAGCAGATTACACTTTGTATCATATCAATTCGGTATTTTCGGCAGGTCGACAATTCGTATTAGACACAATAACATCGGCTTAAGGCATTAACACATAAAAGACATGCACGCATCATGCATCTGTGCGACTGCTGCGGGCCATTAAGACGTGAGCTGCAAACTGCGGTTCGCTCCAAGACTAGCGAACACTATGGGAAATCTTTTGCAGCGTTTCTGCTTTGGTAATACCTCACGGTTTATTCCAAACATGCGGGCTATTCCCAAATTCCATGCGACTATTACTGCACATCTCTTTTGGTAAATAACTCAACTAAGCATAGCAGATACTGCAAGGCGTGTGGCATACACTTGGCGTCTCGTATGAAGCTGCAAAAACACGGTTTGATGCTGCATACAAACCCAGCGTGTACCTGTGGTCAGGACTCGCCCAACGCGTGTTGACACCGGTCGGGCTGGAAAGCTGCTGTGCACCGTACTACCTACTTTACCATAAGACATGTACGTCATGTGTCCAATCATCACAATAGAGGAAGCACAGTGAGTGAAAACTTAGGAAAGGTGATGTTGCAGCCTATTTTTTTAGTCACGTGAACTAAATTTAATAAAATTCGTACGTAGTATATAGAATACATCAGGTAAAATGAAGCCAAATATATAAACACATAATATGGCAAGTTTCTCGGATGGAAGGGGAGAGGAGGGGCTTCCTCTAGATCTCACCAAAAGGAAAGGGATCCGAACTTTAAAAAAAACCTCACGTAACTAATAGACGGCCACTTAGCTCAAATATCTAAGGTCGAATAAGGTCAGTAACTTTGAAACAAAAAAAAATTTGTGGTCTCATGGAACCATGCAAATTACAATTAGGTATTCTAACACATATATTAAAAAGATAGAAATAGGTTCAGATTTGTATGCGGTTTTTACATGCATAGAAACAAACAGCCATATCAACGGCATCGATATTTTGTACATGATATCTCTGCTGAAAATAAAATGCAAGTTTCGGTCACTGTCCAATGATAAATCCCACCGCATCAGTTGGTCACAGCAGCATTGCGCAAATAAACTGCCTCACTAACGAAGCAACTTCAAAATGCAGCAAATTTTATGAATATGCCATCATTTCATTGCACTTTTTGTGGTTTAGTGTGCGAAAAATGAGAACTATTTTAGAAGGAAATATTAGTGGGTGCTAGCATTGTATTATATATATAGGTATATAAGTATATATATCTTAAAAAAAAATGTTTATAAATATGCAGTGGTTGTATGCTGCAGATGTTTTTACAAGGGGCGTCTAATAAAAAAACCATATACATCATAATATATCTTTCAGTGGTTATTATTAATTTTAATGCCAGGATATTTAGAGTTCTAAAATGCTTAATAAATTAAGTACGGAAATCTCAACATCACTTGTAAGCTGAATCTATAACTTTTGGCTTTAAAAACATATGCTCTTATATATCATGGTGAAGGCTGAAAAACTAGAGAATCGTGGAAACGCCACCGTTATAGAAACTATGTTGCAGTAGTAATAAAAGCCGATACAAAAAAAATCTAAGGATCATTTCTGGCTGTCAGTAGGTTGAAATTGTGGTAGATAGCTGAAAAGTTGCAGCCTAGCATAAAATGTCTCAGTGAAACTTTATATAAAATCAAGGCAGGTTTTAAAGAAAACAGGCTACGCATAAATTTACCATCCACTATACTTTCCAGATTAGGATCCTTAGTATGAGGTTGGTAATTAACCGACTAATGTGAGCTCAAGGCATCGATATTATGCCAATTTGAATTTAACCATTTTCACTCTTGTGTTTGTATTTTAATGGAAGTCGTTTATTGCCAACTTATTTATCTCACTGGCTCTCATTTATGTCGTTAGATACGTCTCTCAGTAGATATTTCTAAACATGCCTCAGGGGAGGATCTACTTACATCAGACTTTAGTTCGAATGATGTCTCCAGTAGAAACTTAACTATTATTTAATTCCTATCCTGGACCGATCTAAAAACCTTCATTTAGATGGTGCTCCGACATGAGAATGCTGCCTGTTACAGTTCTGAAGATGAAGTTGCGTCAAGTCTTGAGGTTTCTCAACTGTGTGTGACTCAAGTTAATCGACCATGTAGGTGCTACTTAGCTTATCACATACTGGTCAATCGTTTTACATATAAAGGGTGTTTATTTTAGAGGTATAGAGCTTCGAATTGAAATAAAATACAAGAAAATCGTTTTAATGTCCATCAATTTGACTTTATTGGAAGGATAATTTTATGCCATTAATGTTTAAATATGATTTCGGGCATGTGGTCGCCGCGGCTGGCTCGAATAAAGCCAATTCTACAGGTCCAATTTTGAACCACTTTTTCGAGCATATGGGGCCGTATGTCGGCAATAACGCCACGAATGTTGGCTTCCAAGTCCCCTAACGTTTCTGGTTTGTTGGCGTAGACGAGCGACTTCACATATCCCCAAAGAAAATAATCCAATGGTGTCAAATCACACGATCTTTGTGGCCAATTGACAGGTCCATTCCGCGAAATTATGCGCTCATCGAATGTTTCCTTCAATAAATCGATTGTGACGTGCGCTGTGTGGCATGTAGCGCCGTCTTGTTGGAACCACAACTCATCCACATTCATGCCATCCAATTCGGGAACAAAATAGTCGGTTATCATGGCTCTATACCGGTCTCCATTAACGGTAACTGACTCTCCAGCATTATTTCGGAAGAAGTATGGCCCAATGACTCCACCAGCCCATAGAGCACACCAAACAGTCAGTTTTTGTGGATGTAATGGCGTCTCAAGGGTCTCATGTGGATTCTCTTCACTCCAAATGCGGCAATTTTGCTTGTTGACGTAGCCATTCAACCAAAAATGAGCTTCATCACTGAACAAAATTTTGCGATGAAAATCAGCATCGAGATCAATCTCATTTCCGGCCCATACACCAAAATCACGACGCATTGCATGGTCTCGCCGCTTTAATTCTTGCACAAGCTGGATCTTGTAAGGTCGCAAGCCAAGATCTTTGCGCAAAATCTTCCATAAAGTTGATGGACAAAGCTCCAATTGCTGTGCACGGTGGCGAATCGATTCATTCGGGTCCTCTTCAACATTTTGCTCTACAGCGGCAATTGTTTCTTCGGTGCGCACTGTTCGACGTCTCTGCGGATGCGTATTATCACATAGAGTAAACGTAGTGCGAAAACGATCCATGGTTAACCGAATTAATTGCTCTGATGGACGATTATGTCGACCATAAAATGGACGGAGCTTGCGGTAAACTTCGCGAACTGAACCATTATTTTCGAAATAAATTTGCACGATTTGCAAGCGTTGTTCTTTTGTCAACCTGTTCATGATGAAATGGCAAACCCAACTGAACATAAATGACATTAGAGTTGCCAGATTTGACCATAAAATGCCATTCTCTATTCGAAAAACAAACCTCTAAAAAAAACACCCTTTAGCAAATAAGATATTTTTGTCCTAGCCAACCAACCGTGTATATGGACTTTTGAGAGCAACTCCAAGTTTCTTGTGCTGTTTCAATCTCAGAATTTTTAGCAACATCTAAACCTATACATTTAGTTCTGGTCTTACTATCTCTCTCCATTTGATATAACACATTTTCTATAACTTGATTGGGGAATTTCTTGTTTCTAGGGTGTCTTGGCACTATAAGCTCAAGCATTGAATGGCTACACAAGTAATGTAAGACCGCTCAGAAGAGCAGAGTCAAATACCATGAAACTAGAGAGATTAGATATATATATTTTAATTGACAAAACAAATATATTTGAAGAAAAAAAAACCTTAAAACTATCAGGTATTTCTGTTCAAAAAGAAAGATATATTTGAGTGAACTATGTTCATTGATAGTAACAAACTTTTAAAGCAGCAAATGACGCAATAATCCATCATTTTATAATCCGCATACTCTTCCTCAAATTATTTTTAGAAGACCATTAAGTAATTTATGCAAAGAGAACAGTTTGAGTCACATCTTGTGGCACTTAAAATTTTAAAAAAAATACAATAAGTGAAGAACACTTGAAGCACAATATTAACATACATCAGTATGAATGTGTGTGTGCATGAGTATAAAACAAAATCAATCTAACGTATAGCGAACACAATATCCAAAAAATCCTACCCTTAAAAATATGAGCATTCGTACTCGTACACCATTGTTATAGAAAAACAATTTGCATGAGAAAATATCCTTGAGTTTGAGGAAAACTTTCGCTATAAATGAAAAATGAAAAAAAAAGTATGTATTATGGTCAGACATCCTTTTCCGTTTCAGTGATTGCAATGTAATAAATGACTAGGAAATAAATGGTGAATCCTGAAGATTAGACTCATTGAATCGCTGAGTACGTGGAATAGCAGTTTATTTGGCTCGTAGCAAAATTTAGACGAAGCAGAGGCTCATTTAGCCTGCCCATTGCTTAGGCTAATAATCGATACCAATAATACTTATTGTAAGCTGCATGAATGCTTCCATGAATTTAAAATTGAAAGTTCGAGAATAAAAAATGAGCAAAGTGAAAATGTACACAACGGAAAAGTTGTGTTAATTTTTCTACATTTGAAATAAAGGCAACCAAATTGACTTAGCATTTGAGTTGGCTGAGCAGAGACATATATATATATGTTTCTAGAATAACCTTTTCGTGACTGAAATAAGCTTAACTTATCTCATTCGTTTGTAGAGAAAGGCGTGTTCCCGTAAACAAGTTCCAAAAATGTAGAGTATTCGCGATAAGAGGGAAATTCTTTTTGACTTGTCATTTACCATGATCGATCTGAATCTTTTTAAAGTAAAACAAAATCTTGACTTTGCAAATAAGTATATAATAATATACAAAGTTATTCAAAAATCTTTATCTTTCAAGCTCTTTATTAAAAAATACAATAAAATACACGTAAAATCTTACGAAATTTCAGTAACGCTTTAAAAATCTTTCACTTCCATTTCCGACAGCATTCTTCATTGTGTCTATTTCGCTTTTTGATTTTATTTGAAACGTTATTCAAGAACCATGTGTCTGTCGCATATATTCAATGCAGAAAACAAAAAAAAATTATATCGAATCATAAAAAAGTTTATATTTAAGTTTCACTATAAAAAAATAAAGTCATTACTAAGTATGTAACCTTTCAGAAACACTTCAGAATGATTACATGTGAAAGATTTAGTTTAATACGTGTCAGAAAACGTTGAATTTGGAATCTACAGAAGCACTGCAGAAATATTAAATGTGAAAGATTTGGTACATAGCCAGTGATGCCATATGGAACTTGTGAAAATGAACTGCAAATGTTCTTTTAAGAAGCTGAATGTATTTTTTTGTCTTGAACACCCAATTTTACTAAAATTTAGAAAATTTTCTTAAAAATTACTAGGTTAGGTTAGGTCGGAGTGGCAGTCAGTTACGAAAAACTGACTCACTTAGACCAAATGTGATCCATTGTGATACCACAGGGTGTTTGACTATACCCTCTCGTTGAACCAACTATATTTCATTATGAAACTAAATAGCTGACCTATACTGAAATGTCTAAGGTCATCCAGGTCATCAAATAAAAACGACCCAAGTGCTTTGTGGCGTTTTCTAGCAAGTGCGGGACAGGAGCAGAGAAGATGTTTAATATTTTCCTCTTCCACCACATCTCCACAACTTCTACAGAAGTCAAAGGACCTAACACCTAATCTCTCCGCATGTCTGCCGATGAGGCAGTGGCCAGTTATGACTGCGACAATCGACGAGACACTATGTCTAGTGCGAGAAATTAGTTCTGACGAACGCTTAGCATCCCATTACGGCCAGATTTGCCTAGTTATATTACAAGTTGATCCTTCAGTCCATCTTTTATTAGCATTTTTAACCATTTCTGCTTTAAGCAGAAACTTGCAGGTAGCAAGTGACATGCCAACACCTTCCTTGTCCTGAGGAATTTGTGCAGTAGTCCCCTGCCTAGCAAGTTCATCCGCCTTGCAATTGCCGTCAATGTTCTTATGCCCAGGCACCCAAATGAGGTGAATGTTAAAATGTTGAGCCATCTCGTTTAGAGACGAGCGACATTGTTGGGCCAGTAGTGAGTTTAAGAAGACTGATTCTAGAGATTTGCTAGATGCCTGACTATCTGAGAAAATGTTTATATCACTTGGTTATTTAGCTTGGAGCCATCAGTGTAGAAATTAATATGGCCCCTTCTCTCCGGGAATCCTCCCTTCCTTGCGATTTATTATCTCGAATTATTTTATTTTCATTTACAAAAAATGGTTATTATGATAAATCGCCCAAATGTACCAAAAATGTACTGAAAATGTGATGGAAATTCGCCAAATGTACTGAAACTGCCCCAAATGCACCGGATATACTGACAACGATTTCTCAAGACGCAAGTGTACCGAAAATAGTACAAATGTACAGAATATGCCATCACTGTACATAACGTATCGGGAGGTCTTTATTTGAAATATTCAATTTTTATTTCAATTTTCAACCGACATGGTTTGCATTTTGAATGGACGAAGTTGTAAATGCCTTATGCCTTACGTTTTCAATTTTGTAAACGTGCAGTTTATTAATATATTCACTAAGCCAAAGATACGCATACGATTCTTTAGCATTACTGCATCATTTCTACCAGACTAACCCGTATTAGATGCATGTTTTTTACACGTTAATGTAGAAAATATTTACAATAAAATTGGGCACAACTCCGTTACGTATTCAGCTGGAAGAATTTGCAAATTAAGTAATTGAAAAATGATAGCAACAATGAAAGAAGTGGAAATGATTCAAAGAAGATGCTTTTGTAAAGCTTTAAAAATAAACCTTACAATATATAAAATAATTTAAATTTTCTTCTCAATTTGTTATTAAGTCGAATTCTTTACACCCTTTAAGAAACATTGTAAATAGATATAACTATAAATGCTGCCTGTATTCTTCAAAAGCTGAAGAAACTTTTCATTAAAGAAATCTTTTAATTCCATTGATTGCAAACACACTCGCATATGCATATGCCTTATATCCTAAAATAATGCTTGGCAAATATTTTTGTATCATTAAAAAGAAGATTATAAACCTTCTCAGATATATTACATACATACATATTGCTATAAGCATTTCAAAAGCCAAAGTGTTTAACTTCTCTGAAGAATAAACGCATGTAATTGTAGAGCGTTCAGAAAACGTAAAAAGAAAGGTTGCCACCTTACAAGAAAATATAAGCAAAATTACAGTCAACCATTTGGGACTTTCTTTGGGAGTTTTTAATTAAAAATGGATAAGTAGTGAGAAGAAAATTTTTTACTTAAAACATTTTTTTTTTTTGTCACCGGTTTGAATTTTTATATTAAAATGATAATATGAACTCAAAATCATTTTTCTTCATTAATTAAGCTGATCGGACGAGAAATTTAATATACAAAATGCAAAAATTTATAGAAAATAGGAGTTAATCAGTTTGGAAACTGAATGACTTATATGTGGTAAGTGTGTTTTAGTTAGATAACATATGCTGATTCTTCTTAATGCAAGCAATAATGTACTGATGTTAAATTAAAATTCATTATCTTAGCATTTCAATATCAGTTTTCTGAAGGATTTATTTCTTTTTCATTTATAAACTCTTTGTGTTTTTTGACTGCAAGCATATTTCTACTAAGCTCTTTGGCCTTATTTTAAATATTTTAGTTATTTCATTGGTTTTATATATTTAAATGAATAAGTGATTTAAATTCGAATCTTTCATTTCGTGCAATATCTTCTTAAAATCACTCGACTTTACTTCTTTGGACGTATTGCCATATGCACATACTTATGCGAGTACAAAAGACCTCTAAATCCAAGCCAACTAACTCCTTGAGCATATTGATCCTGACCATATACACCTTTCAAATACAAACCATCCAAATTACTAGAAAAAGAGAGTGAAATTAAAAACTATGACCAATAAAAAATATAAGAAATATTACCTATTCAAACAGTTGTTATACCACCAACCACCCTTATAATCCAAAGCACAGTTCACAGACGAAGCATCATTATCATTATCGAAGGTTGAAAATTTCATACCTTGTTGATTTCGCATTGAATCATAAGCATTACCTGAATACAAGCCCAATATATTTAAGGCGAATTTCTGATCTGCATTGCCAATTGCAAAACTATCGTATTTGGCGAAACGTGTGGCGTTATCGAAGTCCTCTAAATACACCCAAAGTTCGTGTAGCGTAGATTGTGTTAGCGCATGTAAGTTTTCCAAACCAATGAAAAACTCCCCGTACATGTTACCGAATCCATAATAATAGTCAACCCAATTACGTTCAAAATTTATGGAACCATCCTGTCGACGTTGCACTACAGTCCAAGCATCACCACCGGCTGTGTCTGCCTGGCAATAGACAAAGATGGGTTCTGATGCGTCGTTGGTGTAAGACTTGATTTGTATTTGATGGATACCATCGCGGCCACTAGCACTCCTAGCTTCATTGCAATTTCCAGGCAATGACTGGGTTGTTGCGCAAGCGATGAGCGCCAGTAACGTAAGCAAGAAAATTTTCAACATCTTAAATGTTAGATGACTATCTGAGAACTGTTATGTTTCGCAAGAAGTTTTTTAATTTATATATTTTAGTTTTTTATGACACAACATTAGATATCATGACTATCAAACATCAAGGTTGTCTTTAGTACATTTGGTTTATTGTTTTATTGTTTTATCATACAGGGTACGTGGAATTGTGTATTTGGTTAAGTGGTAATCCAATAGCTGTGGATTCGTTAAGATAACCAACAAAGACTTTGAGAGAAGATATTCAAAAAACTTCAAAAATAGAATGCAGCAGTAAAGTCGAAAAAATGAGCCAAAAGCTTCTATTTTTGGTATATGATTTCTTGGAAATGTTTTCTCAAATGTGAAGAAAAAAGTTTATTTATATAATGTAATAGGAAAGCCCGACGCACGTTGCTACACCTCAACAAATAAAATAAGATATACTATATGTTTTTATTTTTGGTGGATTGTATAAGTAAAGATTATTTATATTGAAATTTTATCCTAATGCAAGTGGATTAACAATATTTGTGGATTTTCTATTTAGTGCATAAATGAACAATTTATTTGGTGTTCCAACTCTGGAAGAATCAACGTTTAGTTGACCATGAGTAAAATATGCATCTTTTAGGAATTTTCATTGGGCTTCGTTGATTGTGATGGAAAAGGCAAGAACTTGAAACAGAAGCCGCTTGAATTGAATGGCACATTGGTGAGAGTCATTGCAATGCGTGGAATCAGCACACTTTATCCTTTGAATGAATTTAATCTGGCTATAGTCTTTGCCTTTTATATATCTCCTGAGTCTCAATGATAACTGCGCTGCACTGTCCGTCTGAAGCTAGAAATAGCTCGCAAGAGAAGAATAGTGTTCCATGAGGACACATCGAAAGTAACTCGCTAAAAACTCCAGGAATTTAGTTCGGAAGTTCTTATGCATTCACTTTATAGTCCAGACCTGCCACCAAGTGTTTACCTCTTGTTTCAGTTAATGGCGAAACATTTTTCGGGTGTACAATTTTTCTTAAGAGGGGCTTATGAAATAGAATGTCCCACCTTTTTTCCCAATAGCACAAGGGCTTCTATCAGAGAGGCACAATGGAATCGTATACAAAATGGCAACAAGTTACTGAGCAGAATGGCGCATATATAAATCGGATCATTGTAACTATGCTAAATAAAGCTTGTAAAAACAACTTATTCTTTTTGCTGCATTTTACTATTTGACAATATTCGCAGGCTTTGGCGCTATATGTCAGTATTTAGCCTTTCGTCATCACTGCTTAGATATAATCAAACTACAATTGAATCCCTATTTTTTTATTTGAATTATTTGATATTACAAAAATTAGTAATGATATTTTTCGAACTTCAAGTTTTCGATTATTTTCTGAGTCGTCTCGCTTACACGATGCCAAAACTGAAAAGAAGCGACGAAGAGACTTCCAAAACAAGGGCGATAAAAACATGAAGCTTTGTTTCTTATTGACACCCTTAATGTGCATTTTTCGTATCCTTATTTGTTTTCCAAAACTTGCAATTATCATAAAAAGATAAAGAAGAGTTATTTCACAAACACTTTCACTTAATCCATTCAGAGAAAAAATGACATAAAAATAATATTTGCATTACTTATCTCGAAGTTAATATTTTCATATACAAATTTTCGTAAGTAAGAAAACAAATACACATTTTGTCTTGGACTTTTGTCACTTATTAAATCTTTAAGGTTAGAGCAAAATAATGCAAGTAAGACTTAATTGCGATAAGATAAAATTGTAAGCACGTGCCATAGAGAAACTGAAATTTTAATGTGAGTGAAAGTGAAAAGCATATCCAAAAATGAGTTGTCGTGGTCTGAGGGTGTTATCTCAACTTGCGCGGGTTTCACCTTAAATTATTTTTTTTTTATTCTCGGAAAACGTAAATTGGCTTAATGATTCTATATCGAATATTATTCTGAGTAGGTTGAAACATGAAACTTATTAACAGCTAAAGACAGCAAGCAAACAAAGTAAATTTGATTCACACGTGGTTTTGTGATACGTCTGGGGCACACAATGTCGAAAAGTATCAAAATTTCGTTGGCATGCAACGAGTATCAAAAAGTTTTAAACAATTTCAATAAATTCAATACAAGTCAAATGGTCGAAAATTATATAAATAATCGTGGGAAACAATTAAAGCTGAATCTATCAAATAGTATTGAGAATTAAAAGTGTCGATTAATATTGTGAAAGTCAAACAGTATCGCAAATTCTATAAAGTTGAAATATATCGATAAGTTTCTAAAATCTTTTAAAGTATCGAATGGTATTAATAGGTATTGAAAAACTCAAAGATTACATCTTTGGCATCGAATGATATCGATTAAAGTTGAAAAGTATCGAAGAGTTTTGAAATAGTCAAAACTATCATATTCTAAGCATTAAAAAAGAAAATAAGTACCGAAAAACTTGATCAAGTGAAAAGTATCGAAAAAGTTTATTGAAGTCAATAAATGTCGAATAGTATAGAAAAGCATCATTCAAGAAGTATTAGAACATACTCAATACATAGTATCAAAATATATCAAAAAAGTCAATAAAAGTTAAAAAGCTTTCAAAATCCTAAAATGCATCACACTACACAAAATATAATTTTGAGAATTGGACCTACTGTTACCGATAAAATCAAAAAATTGGAAATTTAATCGAAATGTGGTGTTTACATAAAAAATTTAATCTATTTCACAATAAAATAAAAAATTTTTTTGTTGGGTTTTTTACCAACTTTAAGAACTTTTTACTCAATGCGATTTTTAGTGTAAATTGATAGTTTAGGATGGCATCAAGGTCAAAGGTAAGGTCGCTGTTACTTAAATCTCTACAAATCGAATATCCTTTGTTTGAAAATGAATCCCTATTTACTTAGTTCTCGATGTATTGGTCTGGAGAAATTATAATTACATGTAATTACTTTCTAATTTAGCATTTCTATCCCATCATGGCCATATTTTTATAAAAAAACATATGTCCGAGTGTCTTAGTTGTTCAAAAACTATGAAAAATGCTCATGTAACTCCATATTTTTACAGATATAGTAATATGCAGAGGCACCAAACATCACAGCAAAAGCCGTTCTGTGATCAAAAGGTAATATATCATAAATTCTATGCTATTTTCAGTACAACTTTAAAATTCGTCAATTCGTTGAATTTCAAAATTAATAATTTTATTTCTTTTGAAATCTGTACAATAAAATATTGAAAAATATATTATTTTTACCAATTATTTGAACCGTAAATTCTGTTAAAAATTTTTTAAAGAAAGATATGGAAAATGTTGCGATCCTCTTTTTTTGAAAAATTTTATTTAGTGTTTTTGTACAAATTTTAAAAAAAAATTTAATAAATTATTAAAGAAATCGATATTAGCATTTTGACCATTTTCTTAAATTTAATTCAAAATACTTATTACTTGATCAGATTTAAATAGTATTAAAACAAATTTTTCCTGACATTTAATGTTCCAGCAACATCATTTCTTTCGCTTTGACATGTAAATTTGATAAAAAAAAAATTTCTTAATTTATAAACATATAAATTATACTGCTTTACCTTGTAATTCCAGATCAGCCTAGGACTTTGCCAACTGGCCACAGAATAATTTCTCCTTACAAATTTCCACATTTATCCATATATATATTCTCACATATATGTTAGTATCTTCCCATTTTCATCCATATTTCATCATTTATTCACGTAAATCCATATAATTTTCCAAAGCAGCCTTTTATGTATGCCGAGAGTACTTTGTTTTGTTTGATATTCACCCATTGATTTTATATCATAAAATGCCTTCCACAGCTCTCAAATATTTTTGTATGTGATATGTTCCATTATGATACAACTGATATCATCATATTTATGGTATCGATTTGTGTTCAAATTTAAAAACATCTGTGATGTAATCATTTATTTGAGAAATTTGAATAATTTGTATCTGGTCACGAAAATCTACGAAATCAAAAATCCCATTCAACCATAAAAAATTATTTAAATTAAATTTTCTATCAATAACGATGAATCTGATTGAGCTTTAAAACTTTTTTATTTGCAAAACATGAATTTTTACTTCACTTTTCTTACTTTATGCCAATACGATCGAACCCCAAATCGTTTTTCTCAATCGCAAAGATTTATCAAGTATCTAAGACGTGTTTTTATATGTAGCACTCGTTGTTGTTGTTGTTGTTGTTGCTGCTGCTGTCGTTGTTGTTACTATTGCGTGCATAAACTGCCAAGTTTTCGCTTTTCTTCACAACAAACAGCAGCAACAACAACAAGATGAGTTTCTAAAACTCGTACCAAAGTTTACGCTTTAAATTGAATGATTTCTTTATTATGAAAAATAAAAATGTTTTTCGTTTTTTTCTCATGCATTTTTATTACAATTTTATTTACTTTTTGTCTCTTAATTCTTTAAAAGAAAATTATGAAAAAAAAAAATGTAGAAATTTTCTCGTTTTATGCTTGAATTGCAGGGGAAAATCACGTTCAGCGCCATGTAACACGTAACAAACGTAAATCTGTCCGTAAGTGTTGTTGCTGCTTTTGTTTTTGTTGTTGGGACACGACAGCTTATTGGACTACATTTGCATAGCAACTATTCTCAGTTAGCATGCACCTATGAGACGACAAGGTGTATGTGTTGAACATTTCAAAATTTATGTTTTCAACATTTAAAATTCGGAAATAGGTTAATATTAGTCCATGGGAAAGGGGAATTTTATTTTGTCGAATCTGAGCTATACGTCGACGTCTATAAAAAAGTAGAGAATAGCATCGAAATGTATAGAATAGTCAACAAATATATTATATTATCCAGTACCAACGCAAAGCCACACAAGTATCGAAATCCTATAAAATTATCGTACAGAACTGAATGTTAGGAAGCAATTAAGATAAAAAAGCGTCGAAAGCGTATTTATTGAAATTTCGTTATAAGTAATTCAAAAAGTATTGGAAGCAAACAAAAATCGTAAAAGTATGAAAGTCGATAAAAGTATCGAATGTTATTAGTATTAAAGTGTGAATAAAAGTAGAAAATCTTGAATAAAATTCGAAGTATCGATAAAAGCCAAAATATATCCAGAGATATCCTAAATCGTATTAAATCCTATAGTGACGAAATTGAAATATCGATAAAAGTCAAAATATATGCAGAGATATCCTAAATCGTATTAAGTCCTATAGTGACAAAATGTCTTTTGAAGTATTGATAAATATCTAGAAGTGTCCAAAAGTAAGAAGTAGTATCGAAGTAAGGTTGAAAAATATCGAAAAGTATCAAATAATATTGAGTCGACGAGTATCAACGAGAAGGTGGCAACATCAAAAGCTAATTGAAAAGTTTTAACATACAAACATATGTATTTGTAAGCTGACAGAAGTCTAAAGTATCGAGCAGGAAGCATAAAAATAGGCAATAAATGCTGAAAAGTCATAGAAACCAAATACTTTGAAGAGTTCTTAAAAATTAAGAAGGGAAACTCTTTACAGCGATTGCATTTTCATGCCGAAAGTGCGCCATAACTTTACATATTTATTTTATGCAGCATACAGATTAAGCTTTGAAATGCCTTAAATGCACTTACAGTGATGGAAAATACGTGCACGCGTGAAAAAATCACGCTCGCATTCATTTAAACGCATAGATGGATGCTCTGCTCTTGCAAGTTAAGTTTCTAGTAGTTGCCTAAGTCGAGCTTTAAACTCTTAGAGTGTATTTGTATCTAAGCAGCAACGTTATAGCGTTCTATAATTGAATGTTTCGTAGACTGTTTGCTGCGTTGCTGAAAGGAAGCAAAGAATGAAAGGGGGTCATAGCTACATTTAAAACTCTGTATTTATGCATTTTATTAAGATTTCTAAATTACAATACCAGTTGTGCGCACAGCTGGGTAACTGCTTACCATTGGTTTGATAAATTGGTTTATGTCTTGAATTGGTTATAAATATCTTAATTAAAATGAGCATTTTTTTTTAATAAATGTCGAATTTTTTAATAAAGCAGCGCAAAAATTGAAAATCTCGAAATATAGCAAACAAGCGAATTAAACGAAATAAAGTTTGAGCAAACCTTAATATGAAATATTCGATTTTATTTTTATGTACAGAATGGCATTCTTATTGATATTCATATGGGGCATTCCACACCAAATGGAACGGCATAATTTCGTTTTGTACTAGCAAATTACAATCTGCGGGGTAATATCGTGTCAGAGAAATATGCCCTATATAGAAATTTGTTGTATGGAGATCCAAACATGTAAGAAATTCATATATAAAATTTCGAATACTGATTTAAACATAAGATTAAGAAGCTAACAAGGATCAACGAACCAAATACATACTTTTAGTCCAAGATACGTATCGGTCGTTTGCTGCAAGATCGTCATAACTCAAAAAACTTAAAGTGAGAGAAAAGTTACTAATTCTATGAAAATAAAAAAAGTATATCTACATGAACTCTTTTCATAAGGCAAGTTCATAAGATACCTCTCTGATTTGGATGGATGGATGGATGGATTTTCTATAGGAAACAACTTTGACCATTACGACCATTTCAATGGACGTGTCTCAAGAAACGCTATATCCAGAATATGCAGTTTAGAAAGAGGATATGTACTTATCTCATTTTTTCACAAATGGTGGACTTAATATGATTTGCATCTAGTTGTCTCAATTGCTATAACTGAGTAATTCACAAACATTGTAAAGTTTTATTTAGCTTGAAATGTGAGTAGCTTAAGTTTGCAAAAAACTTCAAATTCATATAACATAAAGATTTCTATCCTTTCAACCGTATGCGTTAAATTCAGAAAAACATATTCACGAAAATAATATTCTACATAAAAGCAGTTTTCATAAAAAATTTTATTATTAATTCAGCACTAATCCTCAACATAATTTTGCTCAAAACTATGGCTCACCCAATGTTTCCAGTTATTAACATAATCAATTCAAGTGAATGCCAACGACACAATAGTAATTAAATTCACTAATACATATGCATGTTAATATGTCTGTATACCTTGTTAGATACCCAGCATGCATCTGTAATCGTGGAAGAGTCATTTGGCAATAGTTTGTTTGGGAGAAACTGTTCGTAGGTAACGACTTACCAAAGCAATTTGCCTATGAAACACAAGAA
This sequence comes from Meiosimyza decipiens, assembly GCA_963680825.1. Taxonomy (NCBI): domain Eukaryota; kingdom Metazoa; phylum Arthropoda; class Insecta; order Diptera; family Lauxaniidae; genus Meiosimyza; species Meiosimyza decipiens. Next base: position 23,471,090 of record OY804258.1, on the reverse strand, counting down.
TAAGTTTCAAGCGATCATTGTTAAAGTCGAATTAAAAAATATTTATTTCGTAATTATCTCAGAATAAGTTATTCAGTTATATATGCACAACATATATAACAAAAAAGTATGTAATAGCGAATCATAATGCATTAAAATATATCAAATATATAAAATATGCCAACCCATTTCTCCTAGAAGAGTTATATCATTATAATATTTCAAATGTTTGCTGGGTATATACGTGAATATAAAGAAATTGAAAGGCACACACACGCACACATAAGGGAATTCCCAACAGGAAATTTATAACAAGCTGACAACGCACAATTCTAATCAAAGTAGATCTTTTGTAACTAGTTCTTGCACCAAAGGCGAGCAGATTGGTAACTAACTATCCTAATAGAGGCAGAGCCAGCTACGTATTTTGAGCTATCATTGCAAAAGTCATAAAAAGGATTGCACTTAATCCTATACACCTACTCAAAAATAAAAGTTGCTCTGACAGCTCCGTGACGGGCTAAATTTATAAATAGTGTAAAAAATAAAGTTCAGTTTAGAGGACGTTCAGGTATTAGGTAACGTCATTTTTGAAGATTTTTGACTCTCCCTCCCCACATGTAACGCACCGTAACATTCTTCTTCTTCCCCTCCTTAAGCGTTACGTAACACCCAAGTGTGCAAAGTACCGGAAAGTCGCTAAGATAGCCTTGCGTTTGTGGAAATAATAAATAAAACAAGACATTTCTAAGCACGCTCGATTAGAACTTTAGTTTAATATATCATTTATTGCTGTAGCTAATCAAGAACCCGTCAACTTTTATCATTTTCGATGTAGATATTCAAAAAACATACAGAAAGCGTTTCATTATACACTGCTAATTTTAAATCACCCCCGCTAAAGCAGTTTCGCTTCAAAATCAATGTTTCGTTACGCATTGTTCGAGACACCCTCCCCCAAATTGCGTTACGTAATACTTGAACACCCCGCCCCGCCCCCTTATTTATTTTATCGGTATAGAAATTTGAGGAGATTATATTTGAAAGTACCTTATTTACAAAAAATGCTGTCTAAACCATTTCCACTTTATCAAAGCTTTATCTTTTTATCACTTTTTGCTCCTAAATTATTAATCTTCAGTAAAATTCGTACTGAATAAAAGGTGCCACAAATTGATCAACATGTAACAATTTCTTTTGCTAATTTCAAAAAATAGAAAAACCTCAATATAATGTCACCATAAAATGAATTACCTACTGGGGAAATAATATACCGAAATAGCACAATACAATTTCCACCAAAAAGGACAAAAGTTCAGTAAGAAAAAATTATCTAACTAAAGGTGTTAAGCTTCTTATATGTTAAAAGAATAGCAACAACAACGGAAAAGTCAAAAACTCAGCACGAAAATCCAATTATAATTTTTGATATAAAAGTGCGACATAAAAAGCCAAAGTTATGACGTTTTTGGGTGGTTGGTCGTAGGATTTAGGGTAGAAAAGTAGTAATAAGAAATGAAATTCAAGCCAACAAACTGACATAATCAGGCAACAAACAAAAAAAAGAAGAATTTCTGATAAAAATGAAAGAAAGAAAAAAACGAACTCAATCACAATTAATTTAATACACGAAGGATAAAGAAGAAACCGGTCGGTCGAGTATAATTTATGAATATTAAAGGAAAATATGTGTGTACGAATAAGAGAAATGAAGATGAAAAGCACTAGAAACATAGAAACAACGTTTGTGAGAATTTTTTGGGGAAAAATTATAACAGCAACAAATTAAATTACTTATGTGTATAATCATTTTCTTACACAATCAATTATGACACTCGAAATTATTATGCTGTACGGTATAAGCAGTCATGATAGCAATACAGGAAACTCTGTAGTAATGTGATTAAATGTGTGCTATAGATGGTAGCAAAATATGTTTACGATAACCCTTTGAAAATGTTTGTAAGCCTTTGTTAAAAAGTTAAATGCATGTTACTTGAAGCGTTATACTAAGACTGAGGGTAAGGTTAGGTTTGAGTGGTGGCTTAGCAAAACAGACTTGAAGCCATAAGTAGCACTGATTGCGCCATTCTATTATGTGACCCGGCAAATTAATGGATGTTAAGATGATATATCCAGTTAGCCTTAATATGGTAGCAGAGCAGAGATCCAATTTCAACTTCGGTAAATTCGCTGAGGTCATTGAAAAATGTTTTTCCAAGACATCTTAGCCTGATTCTTTTCAAGGCTGGACAACAGCAAAGGAAGTGCTCGAGTAATTCATTACACTAACACTACGATGTTGTTAGGGCCTTTAAATTGAGGTAGGACTGTTAAGTCGCATATTACAAGCGCATACTGTAACTTTGGTATTTAAAGTTCTTTTAGTTATTGCCAAATGTTCATTGTTCTCTATTACATTAAAAAACAATTTTCGCATGTCAAAAGCTTAAGTTAACTTTAAATTTATACTGAACACGCAAAGTTTTAAGAGCAATGTCCTTTCAAATTAAATAACATATTCCTTTTTAGTAATGTTTGCATATCAGGCATAACCAGTGTTGCCATACAGTTATTAAACACAACTATTTATGCATAACATACCACATGTAGTAATTTCCTTTATTTAAATCAATGTTGCGTAATGGATTTTCATGTCATAATTTCCTCTTTTGACACAATTACAGAAATGCCAGCAACAGCAAATACAATAAAAACAACAATATTTGTAAATGAAAATAAATGTCTACCGGAAACGGAAGTTCGGTAGACAAGTACATGAATTTGTTTGCAAAATTTTGGTCAACATTCTAGTGTGATGCATTATGCTTAAGACCATGAAAAGGGTTAACTATGAGCTTAACCCTTTTGTTAAATGAGCAAAAAGGTCTCAGTGTGTCATTTGATAATTCTGAGAGGGATTTTCTTTAGCAAAACTGAGAAATAAAGAAAAAGAAAGGCTTACGCTTATTGTTTTCTTGTTTATTGTTCTGTTTGCTATGAATAAAAGGGATTTTCACATTTCGTTAAATTGTGAGAAAATTTAATTTAAAATTTAAATATTGAAGTTTATTGGCATTAGCTATGAATGTTTCTTGTTAGTTTTCGTAAGTAAGAAGTTTTTTGAAAATGTAATAAGCAAAACCTCAAAGTTTTCAATTGAATTAACTCGTACAAATTTGCTGGATTATATCGAGCAAGAAAAGTAACAGATCTGCTGCACCGATTACTCATTAAGAAAGAGAAAATTAAAAAATAAAAATACTGACTGAAAATTAAAAAGTTTTTATAAAATATTTGTTACATGCTTTAGATACTGTACAAGCAAATGCTCTTTACTTGATAACTTTCTACACAATTTAGAAAAACTAGCTAAGATTGCTAACTTTCTTTTTCAGTCTCGAGGAATTGGAGTTCAGTATGGGTATTTCCCAAATCTATGACTATAGAAATTAGTCAACTTTCAAATACTTTCAAGATATAAAACTTGCAATTAAACAAGCTTTGTTTGTGACTTATATAGCGCCAATGTCAAACCCGTGGATATCAAGAGCCCAACCTCGAATTATCTTACGAAAAAAGTTAGCAGCACAAATTGATGGGAAAAGGTTGAAAAAAGATTTTGGTCGTCGCTCATTTATGGTTTTTTTACATCAATTGATAAAAAATTATAATTCTTTAGTTGTGTCCAGAACAGAACAATTACTTCAAGTCTTGGTAAATCCAAGGCAAATAGGTTCGTTTGCAGAGGTACGCCGAAGGGGGGTGTACTATCTCCTCTATTGTGGAATCTGGCAATAAACCAGATGCTTATGTTACTAAAAAGGCACGATTGTAGACCTATTGCCTATGCGCATAATATAGCAATAATTCCCAAACACACTGTGGGAAACTCTTCAGGATGTCTTCAACATGCTCGTCTCATGGGCAGATGAGGCTGGTTTAGGAGTAAGTCCGAACAAAACTGCAGGAATCATAAACTTCCAATTATAGAACCACCTTCGGCACTAAACTTGCCTTTAAAGGTAGTGCAAGGTATCTTGGCCTGGAATTGAATATAAAGTGAAGTTGGAAAATTAATGTTGAAGGAGAAAGAGTTAGGAAAGCAACTGTAGCGCTATACTCTTTTAAAAAAGCGGATTCACTGGCTCTACACAGAGATTATTTGACCGATTCTGTTACATGGTATTGTGGCCTCTCTTAGACGAGGTTACCTATTACAAACAATTGCAGAGAGTTCAAAGGACTGCTTCCATGTGTATCAGTGGTGCTCTGATCAACACAGCGACTGACGCCTTGGAGATCTTCTTTCATATCGTTCTTCTTGACCTGTTAGGTAAACGGATGACAGCTTGTGCTGTCATTAGACTCATGGAAACTGTCTTCTGATACGAGGGTAGAACAGGACACTCATCTATCCTTCATAGCTTAAGTTATGTACCCTCCAATTTGGACTGTACTGTTCCAGTAATCTCATTAGAGAGGGATTGTGTAACTCACATTCCATCTAGGGATGACTGTAAGGGAGGACTCCCAGGGAGAAGGGGCAGTATTAATCTCTAGACGGATGGCTCTAAGCTAAATAACCAAAAGAGTTATGGTATTTATTCCGAGGAACTTAAGATACGAAGCGCTGCGAGGCTACCAGACAATTTTTCTATCCTCAAACATCAAAAATCTTTCTTTTAAGCTTCAGTACAAAATTACTTTCAGCTTGTAACATAGCGGTATTCGTGTGTATAGCTATATTTAAATCCTACTTATTGATAATCTGGAACATTTCTAATCGCCGAAAACACTCAATATAGTCATACAAAATACAGCTGACGACATTGCATGATCTGTGTATATTGCACTTCATATTAAAAATTTAAATTATCACTAATAGTTGTCACAAACAATACACAGACATAAAATTTCACTTCAGGGATACATCTTAATTTTCATCTAATCCACTTAATATGAATATTTCCAATTGTACCGGAAGCATAATTGCTTCCGTTGAATTGATTTTAAGTAAAGAAGTTAAGTCATAATGGAAAGTTTTCAATTAATAAAAACCCAATCAAAATCTACAGATGTTAAAAAATTCTGCAGTTAAAAACAGAACGGATATTAAAATTGTTATTCCATAGCAACAGATGCAGTTGGTTGCCACTTAAAGTAGACCAATAACCAATAACTATTAAATGTAATACGACAATTAAAGCGATAAAATATCTACCTACCATTAGAGCAGCCCTAAACGAAAGAAAAAAAAAACGAGCAATGAAAATTTTATAGTAATTGACAATGTTGCATGCAACCATGCAACACAAAGGTTTTTGCAGCAGCAACTTAGATTACGTACCTACTAAAATACATGTGGTATAGCGAAAAATGCTTTTCGATACTAAGCTCATTTGTAAAATATGAAACAATTACATTTTATATGTTAACATTGGCAACTTTATTCTTCAAAAAATAAAAAAACCAACGGCTTTTATATAAAATTATAATTTTGTTACAAAATTTTACTACGGCGCAATTTCTAATTTCACATACAGACTTTTTATAGCACTCAGATTTCTTTTAAATTTTTTATGCTTCTAATGCGTATTTTAACTATCAAATAACATATCTTGATACAACCCTTTCACTGCATTTTTATCTTATGAGCTCAACTGTAGCTCATATTTCCATCTTTATTATCTATCAATTGCTATCTCATTTTCTTACTTTATATGCTGTCAATTGGCATCAGTATTTCATCGTTATCAACTTTCCTATTATCTGCATTTGCGGACCCTCTATGGCGAGTTGGCATTTTTTTCTAGAAATTTTTGCTGCTTCAGCAATAATTTTCTTAGTGATGTCATGAACTGTTTGGTTTAATTAGGTATTGGGTTTTTTTTTTCAAACCTAGAATGGATACTAACCTTCTTGAAACAGGATAATTTCAAACTTAAGATGACGATTTATATGACACAAAATAACTTTGTTTTATCTTTTTTTTAATTTATTTAAAATAGATTTTGCTCAACTATTGATACTTGAAAAATTTTTCAGAAAAAAATGTTTAAGCTCTGTTTTAGTACCAAATGTATATATAGCTAAAATCGGCCAAAAAAAAATGTAAGTATATATTGCTCAGACAGTCTCAAATTATGCTTACCAGGCGTCCTCGACTTTGACGAAGTATACTCGGATGTCCTCAAAATCATTTGAGTGAACTCGTTTATGGCTGTTTTTGAAAATATTTATTTTTTTCATCAAGCTAAAAACAGTAAGAAAAAAATAATGTTTACATAAGTTATCAATAACATATTAAAAGTAAAGGTAGCAGTGGCAGTCGGTTTAAGAACCGACTCACTTAGACCAAGTATTGCTTCATTGTGATACCGCACACTGAATTTGATTGAACAAACTAGATTTTTAATAAAAATAAGTATCTGACCTATAATAACATATCTAAGGTTATTTAGGTCATCAAACAAAAATGGAACCGAGTGCCGTTTTGTAGCAAATGTGAAGTAGGTGCATAGAAAATGTCTAAAGTTTTTCTTCTCTATCACATCCCTACAATTTCTAAAGAAGCCAAAACACCGAATGCATTATCCCTCGGCATGTCTGCCGATATGCCAGTGGCCAGTTATGAGTACAACAACTAACGAGACACTAAACCTAGTGCGGAATATCAGATCAAGAGAGCGCATTGCATTCTATTTTGGGCATATTTGCATTGATTTATTGCAAATTGACCAGCCCTGCAATTGCCATCAATGTTTTTGTGCTCAGTTTGAGTTTAAGAATTGTGCTTCCAGTCTCTTTTGGATGCGATACTTATCATCAGCTAGGATATTACTACTTCAATAGCTATTACATCTGCCTGAAAAATGCTACAATAGTTTGGATACCTCACTGCAATCCCTTAAGTTCCTTAGAATGAAGACCCTAACCCACTTCATTATTTAGCTTGCAGCCATCCGTGATGAAATAAAAATGGCACTTCCTCCCAGGGAGTGCTCCCTTCGAGTCATCCCTAGATGAAATATGAGTTGGAGAGTACAGAGCTTAAACCTTGGAGGATAGTCTAGTGATAATATTGAAAAGTTAGGAATTCTTTTTTTTGTTGTTGAATCAAATTGAAAACTCTCTTAAATTATGAACGTACTTTCTGTAAAGATTACAATCTGGAACTACAAATTTTGGTTTAAAAAAATCTTTCTTTTTTATAATACTTTCTAGCTTATACTCTCCAAAAAGGTTGGTGTCATTTTCTTTAGGGTAAATAATGCTCAAAATTTGTTTTTTTTTTCAATTATTTTCTTTTAGTGAAAGTTTTGTTATATAATAAAATTTAAGTTTTTTATTTATCAAAGAAATACTTCTTATTGTTTTTTTTCTACCACAGTGAAATATTGAAGTGAAATTAGGTTTAGTTTTTTTCTGATAAAATTTCAATATTTTAAGATTCTATTTAGGATTTTGGCCCCACATTCCATTCTGAAATCCGGTTACTGAATTGTAGCGTCTATAACTTTAATGTGTCTCTGGATCCAACATCTGTTACCTACCATCTTTAGAAAGTCATATGCTTTATGCTTCAGTTGCAATGAATTATTGAAAATAGTTTTTTTTTTTCTATTCATTTTTTTTTAGTAAAAAAAAAGAAAATAGGTAGAAAATGTTACAGCTGTGCCGGATGCAGACGTCATTGTTAAGAGCTTCACAAGTATTCAACTGTAGGGTTGCATGTGCAAAGCCCAATATGAACATACATACGAACATATACCCGCGTACCCTTTTCTACGTAGACACAGGTGCTGTCAACTTCATATGCATGCAAAGCAATTCTACATTTACTGCTGAGAAGAAAACTTTGAGCTGGGAAAAAACAAAAAAACAAACGCATTGATGAACAGAACTGAATTTCAGTATTTGCGATTGAATTTCAATTGAATTTTTATTGTTTTATCTCTTCATTGACTCGGTGTTTCTCCCCAAGTTGCAAAATCGTTTCCATATCAACATGAATCTAATTTGAAAAACAGCATGATGTTTGGTATGGCTCGTCTTTGGTAGATTTTTCTTGTGCTGTCAAGAAAGTTTAAGAGAATATTTCGTTACGAGTACACTGATATCATGTGTATCACGTATTCAGAGCAGGCGACATGGTCGATTCTTTTGATTTTAATTCAAATGATTCTGTAAGACCTAACTAATGCTATACCGATGGGAACTGTACAACAATTTCGTTGAAATTTATATATGGAAACCTAAGTAAAAAGTGAATCAATCCAAAGCAAAAAGACATATTTCCTTTGTGTGATTTGGTTTTTGTAACTCATAAGGCTTAAAAATTCTCATTAATCGGCTCAAAAGTCACTGATGATTCAGTTTAGCAATTGATGAAATCGGTTTAGCTGGCTTTAGCCGTTTTAAGTAACTTTTTCGGTACTTTCTCGAGCTTTTCGGGTTCCATTCTCATAAAATGTATAATAATTGGCGACGAGACTACGAGTCCACGAGTACGACGGGCAAACCAACCAAAAGTCAACGGAATGACGCCTCAAGCTTTCTGAAGAAAATGAAGGCTATACGTCAGTCAGCCCAACAATTCATTTGACGCGGACGAGCAAAGCCAGTATTGGACAAGCTATGGGATGTCTCCCGTGATTCGCTGCAAAATCTTTCCCGCTGGATTCTGAAAGTTTTATATTAGAAACTCGACAGGTCAAAATATGTGCCCATATGACAAAACATAAATTTCTGGTAAATCTAATTGGCAGTCGTTTTCACTTATAAAGGGTGTTTTTTTTAGAGGTTTGTTTTTCGAATAGAGATAAAACTGGCATTTTATGGTCAAATCTGGCAACTCTAATGTCATTTATGTTCAGTTTGGTTTGCCATTTCATCATAAACAGGTTGACAAAAGAACAACGCTTGCAAATCGTGCAAATTTATTTCGAAAATAATGGTTCAGTTCGCGAAGTTTACCGCAAGCTCCGTCCATTTTATGGTCGACATAATCGTCCATCAGAGCAATTAATTCGGTTAACCATGGATCGTTTTCGCACTACGTTTACTCTATGTGATAATACGCATCCGCAGAGACGTCGAACTGTGCGCACTGAAGAAACAATTGCCGCTGTAGAGCAAAATGTTGAAGAGGACCCGAATGAATCGATTCGCCACCGTGCACAGCAATTGGAGCTTTGTCCATCAACTTTATGGAAGATTTTGCGCAAAGATCTTGGCTTGCGACCTTACAAGATCCAGCTTGTGCAAGAATTAAAGCCGCGAGACCATGCAATGCGTCGTGATTTTGGTGTATGGGCCGAAAATGAGATTGATCTCGATGCTGATTTTCATCGCAAAATTTTGTTCAGTGATGAGCCTCATTTTTGGTTGAATGGCTACGTCAACAAGCAAAATTGCCGCATTTGGAGTGAAGAGAATCCACATGAGACCCTTGAGACGCCATTACATCCACAAAAACTAACTGTTTGGTGTGCTCTATGGGCTGGTGGAGTCATTGGGCCATACTTCTTCCGAAATAATGCTGGAGAGTCAGTTACCGTTAATGGAGACCGGTATAGAGCCATGATAACCGACAATTTTGTTCCCGAATTGGATGGCATGAATGTGGATGAGTTGTGGTTCCAACAAGACGGCGCTACATGCCACACAGCGCACGTCACAATCGATTTATTGAAGGAAACATTCGATGAGCGCATAATTTCGCGGAATGGACCTGTCAATTGGCCACCAAGATCGTGTGATTTGACACCATTGGATTATTTTCTTTGGGGATATGTGAAGTCGCTCGTCTACGCCAACAAACCAGAAACGTTAGGGGACTTGGAAGCCAACATTCGTGGCGTTATTGCCGACATACGGCCCCATATGCTCGAAAAAGTGGTTCAAAATTGGACCTGTAGAATTGGCTTTATTCGAGCCAGCCGCGGCGGCCACATGCCCGAAATCATATTTAAACATTAATGGCATAAAATTATCCTTCCAATAAAGCCAAATTGATGGACATTAAAACGATTTTCTTATGTTTTATTTCAATTCGAAGCTCTATACCTCTAAAAAAAACACCAAAAGGACTGCAAATTTAAGTAAAATTCTTAAGAAAGTCAACAAATTCTTAGAACTTACACTGAATGGTAAGAAGAAAAAATTACTACGAATTGTTAGTCCTCATGCATTCATTACTTCTATCCCACACAACTGATGGCAGAATGTCTGGAAAAATATTTGTCAAAATTTTATGTACATTTGAGCAAATAAAGTTAGACACCAAATGTGCGCATGTTCTAATTTTCTTTCATGAAAAAAAAAGCTTCAGTGAGAAACCTCCCTCAATGAAGAGATTGAGGCGAATAATTTCAACGCATTGCGACGTGGCACAACGCATGGAAACGCATATGCAGAACAGACGTTAATTTTAAGTAAACGAAAAAGTACGCAATACAAAAAAAAATAAGAGGAAACTGAAGATATGATAAAGAAATTAAACAAAGTGCCTGACTGTTGATATTCGTTGAGATTAGAGATGCCAGTCTCAATTTCCAAATATTAAAATTTGTCCAAAAAATCGTATTTACTTTATTTTAAAGTACAAATTTTGTCTTGTTCTGAAGACCTTTACTTTAAATTTACACTGTGAGTCTTAAGTAAATTTCCCGTGATTACAGTACATGTCTTATAAACTCTTCCATAGGCTAAGGCTACCAAGTAATTGACAACACTGCATCACAACACACACCTAAACAACCGAATATGTGGCCAAGACATTGCAAGCATACGAGAACGTTGGCGTTTGATTACAAGAGAATTCTGTTGAATCGTTTGGTACTGCAACAAGAATCACAATCGGATTTGAAATAAAATATGAGCGACTTTGTTTTTGTAATTTAAATCCTCTTTTAAATAAAAAACGAAAACCAATCGTATGCACAAATAAACAGCTTTGTAATTTTAATATACTCGATTCGTATATGCTATACATTGCCTTAACCAAAGATACAAGATACAAAAACATAACAAAAACACAAGCTCAAATTAAAGAACTCCAAAAACATAAAAAAAATAAAAAAAAGAAGAACTGTAACGAATAACAACAAAAATATTTCGAAATATTCTGCTTATCGCCCAAAGAAGACGAAAACAAAAACAAAACGTTCCAGCAAAAACTTAAAAAAAAAACAATTAAAACAAAAAGAAATCGTATTATGGTTATGTAAATAAACAAACAAATATTATGCATCTGTGTATCTGATGGATAGCGCACATGCAACAACAGAAAAACAAATGTTGTATGTGTGCATGAAGCAGTTAACAGCAAAAACAAAAGCAACAACATAAATTACGAAAAACAAAACAAACAAAAAATATCGAAAACTCATCGCATGGACGTTACCAACGCGACCAGCACCACCAGCTGCTGACATATGAAACTCGAGCACTTTACCTCATCTCTCTATATCTCCATCTTCACATTGGAAGAGATTTTCGAGCACAGTTCGCAGTTGCTTACTTGATTGCTCCAAAGCGAAGCAGCATCGCTGCACTGTGGGAATAGTAGCTCAAATATTGTAAGTCGCTTGAAACTTGAGTGGAAGAGCTTTTTTCCTATAGACGATTTTACATATCGTTTTCGTGAACTGTAATTTTTTACGCAAAATATTTTTAAGTTTTTTACCCAAACTGATGTTGTTGTATCGAGCTATCGAAGCAGATTTTTGTGTGCATATCTGCTATTCCCCATAGTTTCTGAGATATTTCTCATGCTTAAAAAAATTTTCGAGTTATATTTTGAAACATGAAAAATTAAATTTAGTCTTGTTCAAAATTCATCTTTATGTGAGCACTAAGCAATATATTGAAGTCAAAAATATCGGAGCCAAGACTCAAAAGAGTTTGTAGTGATTTATTGAATGACCGATACATAGACTTGGTGCTACACACATATACTTAGTCGATTTATTCAATGCGTAGACGATAAAGGCTTGTTTCGAAGTACTATCTAAATCATACATGACATCCTGTACAGTGGCGTAGCGTAAACATTTGCCACAAATGCCTTACGAAAAAATAAAAAATCCTTCGATCACAAAATTTTGTTTAGCTAAAAACTAAGACGGTTATCATTTTATATCACAATGGCCCTAGCAAAATTGAATATTTTGAATTTAAATCAAAATCGAACCCTCATCATCCACTTAATAGCTTTAAATTACTAGAAAGAAAAATGTTTATTGATCAAAGGCAAATTTTAATTTAATAATACGAATAACATTTTTCCGCACTTTCGTCTCTCTTGCCCCACCACTTTAATTATGATATAGTAGTCCATCAATATTTTTTAACACAAATACGTTTTCCAAATAACTATATGATTCAAAATAGTGGGTCAACTTAGGCAATAAAAATTTCGTTTCGTCCCCACTGTGTGCTCTGCAGTTTTTGTGCTTTGATTTGGTTTTATTTTTTCTACTTCTTTATGAACTCTATTTCCTCTCAGTAACTCCTATCAATTCCAAGCACTCTCTCGTTCTTTTTTCTCTCGCTGGTAATTGCCATGAAGTTATTGCTGTTGCTACTCTCTGAAGTTTTTTTTTATTTTTCCAAAAAGTTTTTCAGCACTAAACGAAGTTTTGAGTGCAGTGGTCAAAACTTGTTTAGATTACCGTTGTGTGTGTTTTGTTCTGTGAGTTATCACAAGCTGAGTATTTGCAAAGACAGAACAGAGTGACAGTAAACCTGAATCAATACATATAACTCATTCCATTTAGTGCAATTATTGTTTATTTTGAAAAAACATAACACGCATTAGAAGTTACAAGATTAATGTTACTTAGAGACAGAGTTTTTTAATAACTTAAGAACTTCCTCACAATAAATGTGAACAAAATATTAAGGTTACTTCGAGTATATGGGTACATCTACTGGATATTGGAAATTATTATTGTATATTATATTTCTATATTTATTACAAGCAAATGAAGCTTCAATGACATATAAGCAATCCATTAACCATTTTACCTCTTGCTAACTTTTAAGTCAAAAAATACTTAATTTTTTATCACAAGTCCATATTCTGAGTTGGGAAAAAATCTTCAAAATTTATATTCCAAAGTACTATATCAGGGGAATTGATTCTTATTTTTTCCATCTCCATTATTTATTAAAAAGCTTTTTACTTGATTTAAAGCTTCAAGCTAAATAGCTAAGAAGGCTAATAGCTGCAGTAGCTAAACTCTATTATTATTATTACGTCGATTCCATTATAGGAATAAAAATTTTGATTTATAAAATTTTGATTTACTTAAATCTATAGAATTTGAATTTTAAATCGACTGAGCGAATCCTTTGACGATTATATTATAGCAATCAGAATTTGGAACTAAGAAAAATTTGATTGATGATGATTTCCATGGCATTACAGTTCGAAATCGACTTATTCAGTTATATGGGAAAATGTAAAACTCTTTTGACAATTCTATTACTGGGATGAAAGTTTGGAACCGAAAACTTTTAATTCAATTCCAAGGAATTGTATTGATGAACTTGATTCCCTACGGAATCGAATAAGCCAGTCGTAAAGTTTAACTTGAAAATGGTCCACCAATACAAATATCATGTACTCAAGAAGTCAGCCTTCGAACCACTTTTCAACAAAAAATTATTTGCACTAATAGATGCGGAAAAATTATGGAAAGCCCGGTTTTCCCGCATTTTCGGCTCCCTCAAATATATTGATATGAAATAAAAATTCTTAAAATTGAAACCAAAACAGGACTTTTGTTTTGAGTTTCGTTTGACTGATGCCAAGCTTCTTTTTTGGAAAAAGTGAAAGAGAAGTGGAATTGGAATCGAAAAGCATTCAATGCTGCTCAGCTCTGTTCATATACGGAACATTACACGTCAACCAAACAAAAAATGAATTTTTCTGAAAATTTCTATGCAAATAGCTAACATTGAGGCAGTTTGGTTCCTAAAATTTTAGACCCCAAGTTACATTACACTGGTGTCACGGACAGTCACAAATGGTTAAGTAATGTAAAATTTTGCTTTGACCTTAATTTTATAAACTTTGTTGAAAAATGGATGGTTTTAATAAAAAATTCGACAAAATAGTGTAATAACATTTTTTCCATTGAATTCGATAGTAAATGGTAAATGTTCTAAGAACCTAAGGGTTAGGTGTAACCCATTTTAGAGGTTTTTAATGTTAAAATCACCTTTGATGAACCTATACCTTTTTGAGATTTTTTTTTATATTTATGACATGCTTGAACCTTCAGCTAATTTAAAAGTGTTTCACAATAGGACAAAAATCGATATAGCCGCAACAAGACTCTCAAGGTGGAAAATCACCATTACAAAGCTAATTGAATTCAAATTCAAATAGGCTCTAGTTTTTAATCAATCGTAAGTGGTGTGATATTAAGTGGGTCAGCCGGTATGAGAAAAGATTTGGTGCCACAAGAAAATACTATACAGAAGGTGGACGTGAAATACTTTGAAACGCTAAATGCTAAGATTATTCTAGGAAATTTCATCAAATTCAGTGAAATGGACAGAAACATTGATTGAACTAAAAGTGAGCGGAATCGTAAGAGAGGGCGAAATTCTGTAAGAGAGTTTGAGCTTTTCCATAAAAGCTTAATAAACGTTATCAAACTCAGCAGTCAGAAGTAGATCCAACAAATAATTTAGATGTGGGTTTGGAGTGATCTTTTACCGAGCAACTTTCTTCTATGATGGAAACCACAACGTCAAATTAATTTTTTATGAGTTTCAGTGAAAGGTTTCTGCCCCTAAAATTATACCCTGCGATCACTTCTACTTGTGATGTTAACAATTTTAGAGCTCAAGCACTATGTTGTGTCTACAAAAATACCAGAAATCGTCAAATATGAGATTTCGTTACTTAAAGAAGTTGAGGTATCAAATATCTGCTTAAGATGGCATATTAATTGGACTAACTCAAGAAAAAGATTTTCTGAGGCTTGCTGCATATTCAAAAAACTGTATATATTCACAATTTTGTATTTACTGTCGCTATATCAAAACATTTCGTAGATATGAATTAACATTGGATAAAAAATGCCAAATAATCATCAGTAAAAAGTACATACAAAAATGTATCCTCAAATTTAACCCAGCTACAATTTCTTAACGTTGCAGCTGATGAAATTTACACAATCAAAATGTAAATATAGCAATCAATTATGAGAGGAAAGAAATGGAAATACAAATTAACAAACGAATAAAATAAATCAAAAATATATACGAAATGTAAACAAAATAAAAAACCAATCTTAAATTAAATTGAACGGATCAAGCAAATGAACGGGTAACGCATGGCAGCGCTTATCTGCATTGACATGCATCCATCAATCATGTGGAAGTAGCAGCAGCAGTAATGGCATCAGTAGCAGCAGCTGTAAGACCCAAAAGCAGCCATTAACGGCAGCAATGAGGCAAAATACAGATAACAAACCGAGTCGCGGCAACCACAACAACTGATAACAACCGAATGGTATATTAATTTATTTATAACGTAGAAAAAAGGAGTGAAAAAATAGTAGTTTTGTTGGTACCTTTTTTTTTTTGATATTGCATTGTTAGTGAGCGAAATAAAACTCACTCATGCAAAAAGCAGCTCACACACTCAAGCGCGCTCATCGTTAAATACGGCGCCACAATTAAACTCGATTGTTATTTATGTTGTATCTGCTGGATTCAGTTTGGTTTCGGCTACAGCGCGCTCGAGAGATAGATACTCAGTTACGCTACAATCTGTTTGTTATATATTTTGTTTTGTGTTGCTTTTGTGAGAAAACTAAAAAAAAAATTCTTGTCTTTTTAAAGCAGTTGAATCAGTTATGAAATATAAATCCACTAATTGCTAGTGTAAGATATAAAAGCATCTTGAAAATACAACAAAGTGCATCATTTGTAGCTGAAATTGTTTCGGAAGGCTTGAGTGACTTTCTTTGTTGTCTGGCTTCGAAAAACGTGCTGAAAATCAAACAAGTGCGCGCGCATATCCTGTGACAGGATAATAATAACAACAACAGCAATAACAACACTGCAAGTGAGCGTATATTGAGTGCGGTAGTAGAGTTTGCAGAAATTTTGTGTTTGCAAAATCACTGAACAAATAAAAAAATTTAAAAAAAGTTACAATAAAATCTTTAATAAACAGCATCATCTTGGATTGCTTGACTCTTCAGGTAGGTGGACCGAATAAATCGATTTTTATTTTTGTATATTGTTTTTGTCAATTTTTTCTTATTTTGCTTATCATATCCCAATTGCCTTAATTTACTGGTGTCATTTTTTCACTTCAGTTGAATTTTCGACGAATTATTTGCAATCATTTCCATTTTGTTTGATATCTCTTTGGGTGGTGTTTGTCCTTTGTATTCTTATCTATCTGTCTGGCTGCATGATTGTCTGTCATTTCATCGCAGTTTCTGTCTGTTATCCTGTCACTTTTCTTATCAGAAAAGACTGTTGTCGTTTTGCGTTAATAATGTTTTTGCGTATTTCGTATTCAATGTTGCCAATTGTTTTTTTTAACTCAGAATTGTTATTTAATTATTTTTTTACTATTATAAATACCCAAGCTTATTTTACGTCAAAGGAAAGGTTAGCCCGACACGACGTCTTGATTTTTTGTTACATTTTGTCCATAGGTTTTCCCGAAATTACAAAAACTCTTAAATTCAATCATGGGAAAAAGTCAATGACGCTAAGGCCGAAAAAAATTAAGTTCTAGACAAACATATTTGACTTAGATTCAAAAATACTCCACATTGAATTGAAGTGGTTGCATATATGATTCAAAATGTTTAATGTTAAATATAACAGCGTAATTTCAAATACTCTATAGATTCAAAATGAAATTTGTAGTTTTTCACGATTGAAGTTAAGCTAAAAAATTGTCAATTTAAAGTCCCAAAAACTATTATTTTTATCATTTTCAACTTTAATATATGTGGCTTTAAGTCAAAACTACAATTTTCAAATTTCCAGTGTAATTTCATTTTTCATTTAATTTTTATTCATTATTCTCAATGTTTGATAAACAGAATTTAACATAATATTTCACTTTACAAGTTCTTATATTCCTGGAAAAGAACCGAATATTTCTCCATTCAACAACAACTTAAAGTTCGTTCAATTTAATACATTAAGCATTTAATTGACTAATCATTCTATTAAAGCGTTTGAGGCAAATTTATAACGAAACTATCACTTCACCTGAGCGAAATAATGAAATTCCAACGAAATATTTTGATGAATATGATGAATTTTATAAATTTTCAATTGTACTTATATTCTGAATAAATTGAAAATTGTTTTTGTTGACTTATTTTTTGTTTTCTCATGCAAACTAAGCGTTTTGTTGTTTGTTTCCTCGTTGTTTTCGTGAAAACTGCCAAGTTGTTTTTATTTGTAGACAATAAATAAAATTATTGAAGTAAGGATCAATATTATTGATATATTTTGGAATCGAAAAACTTCTCAAATTCAGCTTAGATCTCAAAATTCAGCAGTGTACCTACTGGCGCTTGGTTCCCATTCATTTTTATTTCGCCCTCGATTTTCACCAGCTTAAGTTGACACTGAGCACCTTTAGATGTCCTTTTCTCCATCTTCCCTAAGATATGTTAATAATTTTCTGAATAATGCCTTTGTCATTGTTGTTGTTTATATGAAGTGTAATTTTATTCTTTGGTTTTTTTTTTATAAAAATATTAACTCCTGCAATTGCTTTTTTAATACAGTCGACAGAGCTACTAATTTCATTTTAATTCCAACAGCAACAATTGCATAAAAATTTTGTTTGCAATGCGTTTTCTACCAACCTCACTGACAGCTTAGTTGAAATCCATATGTCTTAGAATTATAAGGGTGAGAGCAAAATGTTTTCAATTCACACTGATATGCGCTTTGGAAGCTTAATATAATATTTGTTTTTATGGCTTAGAATTTATTGAATACACCAAAATTGTGACTAATGAAAAGTTCATTATCGCTTTTACAACACCTGACCAGGGCTGCACTTATACTTTTTAGATGTAACCGTCGAAAATATATGCCATCCAGCCGTGCTGCCAATTTCAGTTTTCTTGAACAAAAAAGAGATATAATTCCAGCTAATTACTCGGAATTACGAATTTTTATCGCTGAACACAACAATGCTTCAGCTAAAATAATACAATTTTATCTGAACTTTGGTCTCTCAAAAATCTGCCTGGCTCTTCTCATCAGTACTTTAAGTCTGGCTGTACTCTTTCTCAACATAGGTACATGGTTCGAGTATACTCTTCATTGTTTTAATTTATTATCTGTTGTGTTACGTTCGTCCTAAACTTGAATTGACGCCATGATATGTAACATCGAAAACGCAATGCAACCAATGTTAGTAAAAAATCAGCAGAATCATTGCGTGGTGATCTGTTTCTGTTCAGTATTTTCCAATGTCCAACATACTTTGAGTCATTTTTCAAGTAATGTGGAACATGTTTGAAACAACAAAAAGAAGCAAAACTGGAGCAAATTTTGTGTTGCAACTCTTTCGTATACACAATACAGTGGTTTGATAAGTGTCATTTTTCGATTGCTAAATCTCAAAAGAGGTAATAAGAAATCAATAAAATTCCATCAGAAGAGAATTTTTAGATATATCCATTCAAAATTGGACATGTGGCTCTATTTTCTCGTTGACGCTGAACCGACTGGTCAGCACCAAATTCAATTTATTCTAAAGTTCGCCGCATTATTCGAATATTCGAATACTTCACTTTCATTTTGCTAAAACAATAACAGCATAATAAGCAAACGTCATAGATTTCGTATTATTATAATTTACTTTTATTGGAAAAGCAATAAAAATATGTCATATGAGAATAGCCCAGTTTGAATTACAAATAAGGCATTGCTGTTGTAATTAATGTGGCTACGATGTTTTGCTGACAAAACATTTTTGTTGTTAGAAATATGCAAGAGAATTTTTTTTTAATATAAATGTTTCTTTATACTGTTGAGTATTTAAATTATAAAATAATATGGGAAGCATTATGAAAAGTAAAGCAACAACAAAGCAATTGCTTCATAATAGTATTATTAAACCATTCAGAAGAAGCGCAAATAGTTCATCGGCGAACAATGGAAATGGTTTGTAACGCTTTGGCGCAAAATATACTGTGCCGGTTTTATTAAATTTTTTTTTAAAACAACGTATTTGTGCTAAAAAAGCATATTACACACTTTTTTTTTTTTGGTCCTTAAAAATAAATAACTTTTTTTTGGATTAAGTTTTTTCAAAAACTAAAATAAAACTCACAATGCTTCTGAATTCTGTGTTGTTGTCGTTGTTTTCCTCCTTATAACGTATTTCTTGTTCTAAGGATCGTTTCCTTGGTGATTTAGGACTGCCGCGTTTTCTGCTACCCTGAAGACCGCACTTGAATTGAAACTTTCCAAAGTTTTTCGTACCTTGCATTATATCTATGACAAAATATTTTTTTTTGCTATTTTTTCATAAAACATGAAATGAAAAAAAAAACTATATTTTTAAAAATGCTGATTACTACTATGTTTTGCCTACACAGTATCGATATGTACTTCTAATTCATAATATCCTATTTTCTAAACTTACACTTACATTTCATATTTATACATTCCCCCACCTAAGCCACTGTGCAAACTATGCTGCCAATGCTTTTGTATTTCTACTTTTACCGCAGTGATGACTCTTACAGTGTTACAAGTTGATAAATGTTGTTGCTTTTATCTGTAACGGTACATTGCATTAATGCCTTTTGGCCAAAAATAATTGCCTTGAAACCAAAGTTGTTAACCTGCAAGTAAAGCAAGAAATCAAACACCCACAATATAGTTGCAGATGGGTGGGAACGAAAGTAGGGCAGCAAGGAAAGGTAGCACAATTCTTACCTGTAAACATTTCTCGAAGCCAGTACACAGAGCTGAGACGATTCTTTGTTTTGAGTTTGGCTGCACACAGAATGTGGTAATAACGGTGAATTCATTGCAATCATTTAACCCGCGGTTAAATTCTATTGCACGTCGTCTGCTCGAGCAATTTGTAGATATTTTTTAAGGCTGACCTCAAGTGAACATTTGATCAACTTAAGTTGGAAACATTTTTTTGGCATTTAATTTGATTGAGAGAGATTTAGATTTCTCTATCAAGTTTCCTGCAATGTTTTTTGAACGTGTCATAGCTGATTTTGATAACTTCTTCAATCACATATGCCCATGGGTATATTTGACCCACAAGCCAGAATGTGTTTGCTTCTCACTCACTCAAATAAAAACTTCATAACAAGATTGTGCTTCACCCGCTGTGCGCTGCTGTTCATTGTTCGTTGTTTGTTCATTCGTTAGTTTTTGATTGACATGATGAACAAACGATTTTCAGGCATGATGTAGTGGTTTGTTGGTGGTCATCAACAACGTGGTCATGAATGTTGCGCGTCGAAATTATTTTTTTTTATTATTTCGTTTCGTTTGCTCGCTTATATTTTGGAGCTCATTTTCATTATTCTGCAATATCAAACTGAACTCGGGCGCTTTCCTGTCGCCCGTCTCTTTGTTGTTGTTTGAGCACAGCAAGTGAATAAAGTTTTTCATAAACTTAAATTGAGCAAACTTTTCTTCTTTTAATGGCAGGCACTTTTTCATTCCTTTTTAGTTTTGTTCTTATTTTATTTATTATTTTGCTTGAAATTTTTCTCATTGACAGCAATCTTGCACTTTAAGTGTTCGACACATGCTGCTATTGCTGACCAGCTGAGGCAATAGTTGTTGCACGCTAATTGAAACTTGAATTTATTAAAAATTTTGCTACGAAGTTTTGAGGTATTCATCGCACAGTTCTGTCCGTATATAATAAAACTATGGCTTGTTCCTTGGTCCATCAAAAGCTCTTTTGAATAAGACTTTCATAGAGGTCCGTAGAAGTAGTATTATCAGAGCGCTCGAGTCTTTGAATTCATTAAGGAACTTGTTGAAATTTTTTTCATCATTAAAATTTTCTGGAAAAACTTGGCCCTAAAAATTTTTTTCGGCGGCACTGAGAATAAGAATTTAACACGGCTCTGACTGCCTTTTGAGTTTTATTCGAATAATTTTTCAGGCCATTGGTTGATAGAGAAAGCATTTTAAACAGCAAAAAGCAGCATTCGAAGTAAAGTGTTGAAAATGTATTCAATGTTTAAAACCAATGATATTTGACTTTGGCTTCAAAACATTTTCTTTTAATGTTGCACAAATGCAGTAACAACATTAATTTTCTTATCTGGCAAAAAAATTAATAATTGCAAACAACTGAATAATTCATCAATTAATCGACAATATTGATTTATTGACAAATGCGCAAAGAAAGGGCAGCAGTATCACATATGGAACCAGAGGATCGCGTATAACATTTGTATTTTGATAGATAGCTACTTTTTTCTCTGTTTGTTCAATAGTACATTTGATATTTATTATCATTATGATGCGGGCAGCGGGCACCAGTCTCGATGAAAACACCTTCGCTTCGTATCAGATTGTGAAGCTGAGTTAGCATATTTAAATCACAGCAATTGCGTCATTTTTGTTTATTGCAATCAACATTTTTCGAAACATGCTGCAATTTTCCATATTTTTCTTTAGTGTCTGTGCTGTAAGTGATTGACACTGATGGTTTTTCATTGCTCTGGTGCAATATCGCTGCTTTTTGAACTATCAAACTCACTATTCATTTTTTTTTTGTATTTAATTTCTATTGGGCATATCAATTCAAGACATTGCAAAATGCAAAGATTTTTGCAACAACAACATTAAAAACTTATTGAAAGACTAAGGCTGACTTGCCTAACGTATTGTAGTTTGATTTGTAACACTACACAGTCTTATTTTCCTAAATGCAAACACGACAACACTTAGAAAGTTCGGTATGCGTAAATGCAACCGTGTGGTATATTTTGTGCAGAAAAAAGCAAACATTGGCACAACAAGAATTTCTCAAGATTTTTTAAAAAATGGAGGAATGGATTTCCATAGGTATATCTTTTAGCTGATTTTGAAATTGTGTTGCGAAAATGGCTAAAACATATATCGTTATCGTTGATAAAATTGGAAAGTTTTTGCACTTTTCTTTTAATTTTTTCTTTTTTGGTTAAACCTTAATAAAAAACAAAGCATTTTCGTTATCGCTATGTGTTTTTTATTTTATATATTATATTATATTTAATAAAATATTCTTTTTCGCTATAAAAATTAAGTAAACAATTTAATCTTATTTTTTTATCACGTCCACCATCATTAAAAATCAGCAACGAAACAGAGCAGAGTTGTAAAAATGTTCATTTAAGCATTTACTACTACACAATGCAATTATAATACAAAGTAAGAGATTTTTAATGATGCATTGTTCGGATACAGTAGTATTTACAAAAACAACAATACTGTGCAAGTTGCATTTAGGAAGTCAGCTTAACTGTTGGTTCCTATATCGGCTGCCAAAATGTGATTTGATTTGAGGGGATCTGCTGCAGTTTCTCGATGGCAGTTGTGGCTCTGTCAAAATCCCTAAAGCGAGATAAGTAGTATGATTAGAGTAAGAATAAATATTCAAAATATTCCTATGACGTCTTTGATGCTCTCTGAAAATGCTTTAAAAAAGTTTTCTTTAACTTTTTCCAGGTCTGAGGTTGAAAGCCTATTTGTTACATCTGATTCTACTATCGAATGCCAATATTCGTGGGGTAGAAAAAATATGATATGATAAGTTGATTAAAGTCAAAGTGATACAATTTTGCATCATATTTTTTAGAAAACTTAAGGCTGTTAAATACTTTTGACATTTTTAACAATTCCTGCATAAATCTGTTGTCGAATTTCAATCAAAAAGAAAGGAAACTATACTTATCAATGTTATGAATATAACAATACTTGAATTTGTATATATAAATTATGCACAAGATAATGGCACTTAAAATCTATGAACTATGCCATTTTGGCTTTCAGTAACTCAAATAGTCTGTAGTGCAAGTCATTCGAAAAGGCTGTACGGTTCTTAATAAAAAGTTTTTCGCACTTTAATGTTTTTTTAAGCTCACTATACTCCGTTCGCTCATAGGAACATGACTTCTCATAGTGTTTTTGTTTTAAGATTACATTATTGTCATAATTGTCCATTTATTTTTAACTAAATTAATTTTTATCTTATCATAAGTAAAGAAAGTATCACGTATTCGTTGCATATGCTGCATTAAAGTAAAATATCAACAAACAAGAAATTATCTCTTCAAAGTATTTCCGGGACTTATAGTCAGCTTTTTTTCGAATTTCATTCATAAAATTTGGATATTTTTGGCATTACTGCTGCTTATAAATAAATTCATGATATGTGTCATTATATATAATTTATTACGCTTTTCAGAAAAGATTAGCATTTCGACGAAAATTAAGTTGATATCAGCGCTATTGCAATAAAGTAAATCCTATAATTTTATATTGTAGTTTATTGAAGGACTGTTAGAAATTACGAAACATTTTTCTGCTTTTGTCTCGAAATTTTTATTATAATTAGCAAAAAAAAACTATAAAAACCAATCACTTTTCTTGCTATTTTTATCCTTTTGATTTTTTATCATAAATTTTTATTAAATCTGAGCGAAATTTGCATTTCCATCTTAAGTGATTTTTTATTTCTTTTTACTTTTGCGCCTGCTATATTTTGAACAATTTCGCATACCTAAAAAATCTTTGCAGGACATGTGATATATTTAAGTATATGTATTACATTACACTATTCATTTACTTGAATTTTCCACTCATTTCCCACCAGCATTGGCTTTATGTATATTCGTATATTTCAACTATTTTTGTTTCTTATTCAACTCAATATGGAGCGCATCATTTCACTAGGATTCACTAATATTGGTAAGCCTAGGGTTACCAAGTATTTTGTAAAAAAATATAAGTTCAAAAGGTGTACCAAATACTAACCAAAAGAAACGATGGTATCATATTATTTATTAATAGTTTCAATCGAATCATGTAATTTATTCAAAAGCTTCTTAAAAGCTTAAATTCGGGAGTTTTTCAGGTTTGCCCGTCAATTTCAAGTATTGTTTAAGTCTGAAATATTTATAAGTAGATGGTACATCTCCCATAACAGCAAAATATGTTTTTTTAGCCAAACCGATTGTCCCATTTTGTTGAAATTCGGTATGGAGCTGAATGGAAAACAACGAAGGTAAGTAGCTCTGATAGAGTGAGGTACGGAAATTTTGTTGGCATAAAAATATTCATTAAGTTATGATGGCATTTAATCAGGTAAACTGTTATTGAACTGTTTTGTTTCGTTATAATAATGGTCACTAAAGACCACTGGCAAAAATATAAGGACATATACGTGTACTCCTTAATGCGTACGGCTGGGAACCCTAGATAAGCCACATCATTTCAGTTGAAAATGTTTAATATTTAATGTAAGATTCAAATAAGCAGATACTTTCCAAGCCAACGCACCGCAATTTTATACTCTAATGCGCCCAACTTGGCGTAACGTACAGCGCGCCATCTATTGTTGAATTGTTCCGTTTTTTTTAAATATCTCTGTGCTGCTTTATTTCTTTATTTCTTTATTTTTCTTCTGTTTTGCTGTTCCTTTTTTCTTTTTTTTCTGCAAATGTTGTACATTCTCCTTAGCATTGATTTCCGGAGTTGCAAAATTTTTAGCTGGAAATTCTTAGCGATTTTTCTGCATGTTTTGGTTTGTTTTTTATGCATTCGGTTTTCTTTTTTTGTTTTTTGTTTTGTCCTCTGCACATTCAACTATTTCACGTTTTACTTGATTTTTTTCAAATGTTTCATTCCATTCCCTTTGTTTGCAAAAATTCAATGGCAACGCTTAGCCGTCGTGTAATGCAAAAAATGCAGTTTAGAAATGTTGAATGCTGATTATTGTCGTCGTTGTTGGTGCTTTTTCTTTTTTCTTTCTGATTGTTGCCAATGTTGCTATTTCTAGCGTGTCTCAAGAAAAAGCGTGGAAAACTATTTGTGTTGAAAAAATTGGAAAATGCATTTTTCCCACGAAGTTGTATAGAAAATAATTGTGGTAACGACTGCGACATATTTTAATAGAAATTGTTTTGTAACTTGACCAGTGGTCATTTATTATAACAAATAAAAATTATTAAAAAAAATATAAAATTTTAGAGCAACTGTTTTAGGGCATAAGATATTTTTTTAAACCAAAAGCAATGTGCTCTGAAGTGGATTCGCCCAAGAACTTGAAGATCGCTTAAAATTTTGTTTCGGGTCTTAGTTTCAAAAATCGTCAAGTCAAAATAAAATTTGGCAAAACCTATCAGTTCAAAAACTATCAGTTTTAAATAGAAATTCAAAGATGTCGAAATTTTAGTATGACTTTGTTGATGTCATTCAGATAAAAAGGCTATAGCGAATGTGTTGTTAAATCAAGAGATATGGAGTGTCATAAGTCAGTGAAATCTCATATCACTAACTTGTGGTCAACTAAGACTTTTAAGCCTGATGTGTAAACAACATCATATAAAAATTACTGAGATTTTGAATGAGAATCATATTCCATTTATGGTATATATATACTATATATATCGCTCCAAGCATATAAATATACAAAGAGTTTTGCCTACATAGGATCAAATTTAATTTATGGACAGCATTAGAGCTATGGAAAATCGAATGTTGAATAGATCGCTTATATCTACATTAGGGTGATACATTAAAAATTCGAAATGTCTTATGCCTTAAGAAGTTAAGCAATGAATTAAAACTGATATTCCCAAACAATTAGCACATTTGCTTAGTAATCGAATTAGACTCGAGGGCGAGACGTAAAAATTAATCAAATATATTATATATGACGTCATTTGGTCAATCCTATGTCCACGTGAGCAATCGTAGTACTAAATGTACACTCATTATATAATTCAATAATAATTTTATTGATGCAATTACCCCCTTCCACCCCGTTCCCCCCCAGGGTTGTGTTTTGGGTTGTACTTTCTATAGATTTTTGCACACTGAACGCGAATCTGGGCACAAAAGTTATCCGTCACCTGTTGTAGCCCCAAAAAGAACATTTTTGAACATTATTGGATAATCGTGGACACTTAACCTTTTGAAAACCGTGGTCTAGAACCTTTAAAAATGTCTACAATTGAAGCTTATAATTTTATATTATGACACTAATAAGCCAAAAAGTAATCGCATCTGACTTTAAGGTCACGGGAAACACAGATTCATCAATTCTGCGGCTGAATGTTCTTTCGAATTTTAGGTTTAAAACTTAAGTAATTTTTCGTCTAGTGCTAGTTCAACCAGTCCTAGTTTTTGTGTGCAATTTGGTTGCATTATATTAAACACTTCTCTTAGTATGAAAGGTTCAGGTCACATTCTTTCTAGTGCTTGCCCGAAACTTTCCAAATGATTGTTGTGAAATAAAGAAACTATTTCATGTACATGGCTAAATCACATGGTATTATGTTTTTTGGCTTGGCTTGTAAAGAAGGAGCAATATACAATTAAAATATCAAGTAAAATAAAGCCATTGCTACATATCAGGTACGTTTTCATGCGATACCATATTTATTAGCTTTGGCTCATTAACTCCTGAGATATGAAAAATGTGTCTAGGGTAGGCATATCCATGAACCGATTTCGCTTTTTTTTAATTATGAACATTTAATTTTGTAACAAGTTTCGCTTCTTCATTTTATCATAGTCGTGATTTCCACAGACAGAGCCGACTTAAGGTCTCGTGAGACCTGAGACCGTTTTTGAACACGATCTTTCTGAGGATGCAACTGTTGAAATTCAGAATTGTCAGCATAGTTCTGCAAGCGATGATCACGTTTAAAAACGACTTTCGAATTATGGGAGATGTGATAGAATATCGTTTGAAATGCCATCCAGGTATTCTTTTACTTTTACGCTCAATACTATGATTAAAGTCATGGTCTCTTGATCTGCTCATCACACATTTGCTTGAGCAGTAACGGAAAGTGCAGGAAACCAATTCTTTGTCGAAGCTTTGAAATTATTCAAATTTCCTCGGTATTGTTGATTTTGTTCGATCAACTAAGGCATTGAAGAAATCGTTTTTGAGAATTTCTCAAATCGATTTTGAGATTCGAAGTGGTTCATCACACATTCATAATTGTTTATTTGTTTTGCAAATTCAACTATCATCTCTTTCAAAACTCTGTTCATCAACTAAAGATACAATAACTTCAACCTCAAAATGCCACGATTTCTCAAAATCATCTTATCAACCGAATATATGATTACCTCTGAAGTTATTAAATTGATCATTTCTCTTTAGGAATAGCTGAAATTTCGAACTTTCTTGAACTCAAAATATTTTTTAACGGCTTATTTATAACGGCTCATAAGTTTTTCAACTTTAAATACTGCGAAATTCTCCTATTGAAATTTGGAGCACATATAAAATCACACAAAAAAAGTCTTATTCATCTCATACCGAATTATAGAGTTCTTGAATATTAGTTTTGAATTCGCAATCACATGTTTCGAAACATTTATCCAGACTACATAGCACATCTGAACACTTTAAGAACTTGAAGTGTGTACGCTTCATCACAAGAAATAATTATGCCAATGTCTTAATAAAATTTCTTTGTCACCTCAACAACCCACAGTATTCTTGAAAAATAAACCCAATAAATTTAAAGTAAAAATTTCACATAAATAACAGAATTCACGAAAAAAAAGTAAACAAAATTGAAAATGTACGAAAATGCACTGCAAAGTATAGTGAAAACCACAAAAATAATGAAATAAAATTTTCATATGCAATTTTCCAAGTGGAGCAAGAAAACAACAACAGCAACAGCAAAAAAAACAAAAAAGCAGAGAAGACGCTTCACAATAAAATGCAGCAGACAACAAAAAGCATCAGCAGCAGCAACTGTAACAAAAACATCGACAACATTGTTAGCAAAAATGTTCCCACCTCAACGTCGCGCATTAAATTGTGAAATTGGTGTAGATTGTAACATGTGGTATCAACAGCAACAGCAACAACAACAACAGACAACAGTAACAGCAACAATAGTGGCAGCATCAATGACAGCACTTGTGTTGCTGAGCTGATGACAGTGTTGCACACTTGATTGCAGCATTCAGCTGCTATTGTTGCTGCAACGTTTTTCCCAGTGAGCTAAAGGGAGTGAAATGAAATTTCACATTAAAATTACATGCAAAGAAAATAAACTGCAGCTCTTTCGAGGTGCACTCAAGGGAGTGGGCGGATATAGCGGTATGACGGAAGAGGGAGTGAGGGGCCTGCATAATGGTGTTGATGTGAAAATTGCAAACATGTCAAAATTTTCTGCATAAATGTTGCATGATTGCTATGTAACTCGGCAAGGGAGCTAGTGCTACTGCTGTAATGCATTTCGCATGTTTTTTTATTTTACCACATTGTGGTTACTCCGTTGAATATCTTCGGTATAGTTGGCACCGCACGCGTGTAATTTTGTTCAAAAATAACGATGCTACTGATATTGATGTTGGATGAGAATGGTGATAAATATGTTGTTATATTATGTTGCTGGCGCTATGCTGCAGCTATGTGCACTGTAATGCAGCTTTTTTTAATGCAAAAATTGTGATATTGCTGTCATTTGTATTTTATGCAATTGGAAGCTTTATGACACAAGCAGATACATAGATCTTTACAGCTTCTGTAACATATTTTTGTGGTAATTTATGGAAGTATTTTGTCATAAGAATCTTATTTTTGGTTTAAAATCATTTTATAGCAAGCTGTTTGAGTGTGCGGTAATGAAAATTAAAATGTGACTACATAGAATCAATAAGCAACGAAAATACTTCAAAATGGAATTTTATGCTCTGAGTGACAAACTAAACGCAAAAGAAAAAATCTTAAAAATTTTTATTGTTATGTTAAGTTGGTTAAGACCTGTGAATTATTGTGAGAAATAAATAATGCAGCTATTTTATAAACACTGAAATTTGTGGCTTAATCGCAAAAATTTTACAAAATCAAAGGATCGGTTTCATTAACGAGTTGATGAGCAAATCTACCCTTAAAATTTTTACAGTCCAACAAATATTTAAATAAATATATTTTCTATCGTAAATTTTCTTTCCATCATAATTTTCCTACTGAAAACTACTCAAAAAAAGTCATGAGAATAAATCACTAAAAAGTCTTTCGTAAAAGGAATTTGCTTTGCACAGTTTTTCCATCAAAATATAGCGAAGGCTATAAAAGTTCTTTTTCAAAAAAGTTTTTGTGAGACTATTTTATTTTTGAGGAAAGTTACGGCCAAAATATACCTCACGTTACTTTATTTAACAAAGCTAATTGTTTTTAATGGTCTAAAACTGAATGAAAAATATAACATCTTTCATTGTAAAAACAACTTTTTCCGCACAAACATGAAATCGGTTGATAGCTTTGTATACAAAATTAA